>OX276388.1:11122200-13622200 GCA_946251805.1 Cybosia mesomella | reverse complement strand
AACAATTTTAGTAGACGCCAGCAAGAACAGATTCATACCAGTAGAAGGCGAACGACAAACTGGTCGCGAATGGCGTCACAACTGTCATTCTTGTGTATATCTTGAGCATTCTAGTAATGAGCCAAACTGCATAGCGATTCTTGGTTTTTAAATATAGGTACTGCATCAATGTGCCCCGTATATTATCTGTGCCCAGTGCAAGACCCAAGGCCCATCAATTTCTTTCTTTTTGGTTTTTCCGGCATTATAAATGTAGCGACTGAGTCCGGGATCCCTGGCTTATTTTACGAGTGATTACTATCAAGTTAATTGTCCGTGAATAGCTTCATTTGATGAGACGCCTACCTTTTATTGTTACAAAAATTGTTAATAGTGGTAGCTTACTTGACATAAAAATTTCTGAGTGAAAGACAGGGATAACGTGTCACGCAAGTTTTAGAACTTCGTAGCTGTTTGGTTATCTAAACATTAACTACGTAGTAGGTATACCTATACGTATTATCACAGTAAAAAAATCAGTTTGTTAGTAATCATTTCTGGTGACCTCGTTATCAACACGTTGTAGGGGGCTGCTCTTTGATCGAATCATAAATTTGGTAAAACAAACATTTGTTTACATAATGTTAATAATTGTCTTAACATTTAATAATAAACTATTTCGGCACCGACTTTAACTGAAAAGTCTTACGTGTTTTTTTATCTTTAGAATTTAATCTGCAATTCAGTTTTTTTAACTTTTCAGTGCCTTTTTAGTGATAGAAGTTGGTTTTTTTTGCATTAAAATAGTTTATTTCTTTCTTTTCAGAAAATGTAACTCATCATCTTAAGTTTATTCCCGGTTGCATCCCAGGCTGTCACCTCGGAGTCCAGGATCACTATCTCCTGCTTCTCCTTTTAATTTGGCTTATAGGGCTTTTATAGGAATGACTGCCGTCTAACCTTCCAACCCCAGAATGGAAAACCTGCACCAGAGCCTTGTCCATCAATCAGTAGGAGTACCAGCTTCCAGGGTAGCTAACTTTCTAGCTTAGTGAATGATGTAGATGGTGCCACGCTTCGCAGGGTTTCTATTTCTTCGTGCCTTGTCACAAGTGACCTAACACGAAGGGTATATTGGTAACTCCACTTCACTACCCACTTCACTCTTCTCTCCACATCACTCTCCACTCCTCTCCCCACTCCATTACACTTTCCACTCCTCACTACTTTCCACTCCTAACTACTTCCACTCTACTATCCACTCCACTCCTCACTCCACACTCTAGTCTACTCTCTACTCCACTCACCACTTCACTATCCACTCCACTCTTCACTCCACTATCCACTGTCCCCTCTACAATACACTCCTCTCTCCACTCTACTCTTCACTCCGTTACAATCCGCTTCACTCTACTCCACTCTACTCTGCTCCACTCCACTCCGCTCCGCTCCACTCCACTTCACTCCACTCCGCTCTACTCCACTCCGCTCCGTTCTGCTCCATTTCACTCCACTCCGCTCCGTTCTGCTCCATTTCACTCCACTCCACTGATTACAAGCGAATGGTCACGACGACGAGGAAGCACCTTAAAACAAATTTTCGATTTGCTATTGAATTCACCAAATGGCGTTAATTCTGTTACTCATCTCACTAAACTAAACTGTCTCTAAAACGATTACTTTTGAATTTCGAAATTTTATTCTATGTGCCGTCGGATTATATCTAGACTTTATTAGAGAGTTTTGTAACAGCAGAATCGGCACAAAATATAAACGGCCTTTCAAAATATGTATTCCAAAATTCCAAACAAAAGACATTTGACGTATTTTCGGTCATACACTCGATAATTCCACATTTTCTGTTTGATTTTGAGGAATTTTCAGCTGTATCTCCGGAGTTCTAGGTTCAATACTAATAAAATTCATATGGGGCCAATTTGAAGTTGAACCGAACTCATTGCAAAAAGAAAACGGACGAGCATAGAACCGTCTCATTTTGAAGTCAGTTAAAAAGACCCAGAGTTAGTATCTCACATTTTTGAGAATCGTCAAATCGAAATATTTTATCCCTGCTAAACATGTTGCTTACCACCATCGGGAATTTTCGTAAGCGAAAAGTTGGAGGTCTCATAAAAATTAAGCTACTCGCGGAAAATTACTTTGATAGTAATCACTTATAAAATTGGACTAGGATACCTGGATTATTACTTCGTCTCTTTTCTTGAATTATACCATCACTTGCAGGTTAAATTAATGTAGCTACATTCCTAACCTACAAAACACGTAACTTATTTTTTCTGTTCTTTAGTAATTTTTAATTATTCATGAATTCAGCTTTTAAAAGAAGTTACAGTTACATCCCAAATATTGACTGCATGATCTGCCTGACTTTCTGAATACGTAGGTAGATCGTACAAGGTAGGTAGGTACCTATTTTTGTGCGGAAATCGACCGGCTAGCGAGAGCTATTATTTCAATTACCGCATCAAATTATTTCAAGAATTTCCATTCCAAAATTACAAATATTCCTGGCTGTTTCTGATACGAACATTATCCAGCTATTAGAAATATATACTTATTCTTATATATATCATAATATGGTCATTACTCACATTCGTTCAGCTACCTGTATCCATGCCAAAAGCAATGCATAATGTTGAAAAGGAAGATTTGATGAATATGATTTTCATTACATACTATGTACTTTACAAAACTAGTGTCCGATCAGTGAAGGCGTTTATAGGTATCAATATTAGGTTCTTTTCATGGAATCCTTTATAAAAAATAAGCTTTAAAATTATCCTAAAAAAACTGCATTAAAAAATAGGTCAACGAGGAAACTTACATGTAAACCACGGCCTTGTTTATTAGGGGGTGCAAAGAGAGGGAGTGGGGGCGTGCGTAGTGTCCTAGACCGCAGCGCAAGCCGATCGCATTTTGATTAACCTGTGTCAATCAGTTTTGAAAAATGCTTAAGATCCACTTGCAATCACCATACCTGCCCATAAAAACTATAGGCACCAACATAAAACTCATAATAAGTAGCATAATTGTAGAGTAAGTATTACTCAGTGTTAATTTTAAAAATAGAGCACGCTAAAAATAAGACCGGTCAGGATTGGCTAGAGACTTTCTAGCGTGATACGTGGGGCGCTCCCCAATCTTATGGTGAGAGAGAAGTGCCGCCCATGGGCGCCCCATCCCCAGCCGGAGCTAATTCAAAGAGATGTAGGTGCCCTCTTTTGCGTGCAGAAACCCCTTCGGGTGTGTTACCGGGGAATCTGGTTTACTCTAAAAAGAGAATCCGACCACTATTGGATGAAAATCCCCCTCCCCTATAAAGAGGCGCGCGGAAATATAGCGCGCCGCCATCCTGGGCCTGCCTCTGTTCGGATAACGACTTGCCCCAACTGTGACCCCCATGCAGGCCCGCGCTCATAGAGGACAGAGATCGTTCTGCTATCTCCGGGAATTAGTGCACCCTCTACCGCACGGGAGAGTGCGCAAAAGAAGGCGGCGGCGTTCCACAGACTCTCGGCTGCCTATTATAGTCAGCGCCAGGGTCTATATCGTGAGACTTTCTACTCCGACGACAACACGTCGCCCGGCGAATGACAAGTCTTAATGAGAATGACTTGGTTGCCCAAGTCATTCTTTCCACTCCTATATGAGCACCTGGTGAAGTTGGGATCGCAGCCCCTCGATTTCTCGTGGGACAAGCCTCAGATCTCATTTCAGCGCCTCATTGCACCACAAACTTGCCGCCTTAAAGACAGAAGGTGAAAACTGTACATTGAATATTTTTCCAAGAAAATAACTGATATGTGTTCTAGGAGCGATACCGACGCTGAAAATGTAAAGTTTAGATTTTTTTCTGTTTGTTTGTCTGCTTTAAATTGTCAATGTCCGAGCATCACTTGAAAACCGCTGAACAGATTTGGATGAAATTTTGCATGAACATTCTTCAAGGGCATGGTCATAAACTGCACTATATACCTTCACGCTATTATGGGTATGATAGAAGCAGTAGAGCAAAATCGGTCTTAACTATTATTGATGATAACTTTATTATTCCAAGATAGATCTTCACGAAACTTTGTAGTTCAGCAGAACTCAGACATGGTCAAAATCCGGACTATAACTCATCACGCTATACCTTAAAGGTAATGAGCATTAAATGTAATATCTCGAAACTCCACAGAGTTTCACACGTATAAAAGATAGTTGATTACAGACGCATAAACATTAATGAACATCATCACGCTATTATATTAAGTAATCGGGCAGAATTGATTTTGATGTTACATATTTCTCTATCTATTTCGAAAGAATTTTCAATGAAGGCGAGTGTACTACATAACCTCATCTGGCCCGTTAAATAAAATAACTTAATATTTACTTACGTGTTAGTATCGAAACTGCAGAAATTAACATACCTTGATCTATTACGAACTTATCGCGTACGAAGTAACGGGCAGCAGCTAGTTTACATATAAAGTTAGACATTATGACGTAATTGACGCATTGTGAAAAATTAAATAAACTAGGTACTATTTTCTTTTTGTGACTTTTATTAGGTTAGTATGAAGCGGGCTGATTTGAACCTTGAACTCGATCAAAATTGTGCATGCAGTGGCTGCCTTGAAGGGTTACAACCAAAAAGATTGATTCTATATGTAATTATAGTATAGTATTGTTGTATTAAGCTATGGCTGTCCTAATAAATAAAATAAAATATAATTAAACAGCTGCGCGAGCACAACCACCACCGTTTTAGTTTCAAAGATCGACTTTGGAAAGTTAGGGTGTTGCAATGAAGTGTACGTATATTTAGTGGCTGGGCCTCGAGGTGGATTTGTATACCTTATATATATTCTATATACCTGGTTCCCCGGCCACATAGGCAAACATGACGAGACACCGTGGGGTTTAGTACACACTACACCTACTACACTGTATTTAGAGACGGATGTTGTGTCTAAAATGCTGCATTCGGAACCCTCAGTGCGCGAGCCTGACTTGCACATTACTGTTTTTTTTTAAATATTCATGCAAGCCTCTCGTAGAACCGGGTAATAGCCAAGTTGAGCGTACGTATAAAAGGTGTCGACTTATCGACGCAATCGCAGAGCAAAATCGCGTCGATACCTTTTTTTTTAAGTACGATTTTGCTTTGATTATGCCTTACGTGTTATGTTTCTTCTCTTTATGTACAAATCACGCCTTAGGTGATAAATTCTATAAAGAACATTGTGCAGAACAAATAGTATATAAGCTTATTTTGTTAGTACATAAGTAATAGTGTATATAATTAAGCTGATTTAACAAAAAACTGTAGGAATAATCGTGTATAATAGTTATAAGTTTGCGACGAAGAAATCGTCATTGTTTACCGATCTATAAGTGTAAATTGTATCTTATTTCGTGTCACCTTATTTCTACTACCTATTAGAATACATAATACGGTATATAAATCATTGTAAATAGAAAATAAACACATAATTGTAAGATTGACCGATCGACCATTAGGGTATATCCGCGAAAAGTCGTTAAGCCGCGGTGTCACTAACGAGCCGCGAGAGTTCGATCGGCCAATTAGAAAATTCGAATTAATTGGATTAAGAGTATAAAAAACCGCTGTAAATTGACTCGACACCACATATTACACCCCCAACGACCACCACACCCCCACTACCTAACATCACCACAAAAACAGTCAGGGCCTCTGCCGCGTCGTCAAGCTGCTCGGGCAGCCGTTCTTCTAGGGGCGGATCGCCGACGCGAGAGCGCAGCCCTCTTCCCCCGATCGCCACCGGGGATGAAGATAGCAGTAGGGACAGCATGGACACTGCTGACATCTCTGCCTCCGCCTCGGAGACAGAATCGACGTCCTCCTCCTCCGACGAAGGGTTCACGCCCGTAGCCAGCGGGAAGAGGAGACGCAGCCCAAAAGCCGCACAGGCGGCGCCGCCAGCGAAAGCGCTGAAGAAACCGCCGGTCCTCACCGAAGCCCCAGCTCAGGTAAAGCCCACTCAGGGGCCCACCACCGACGTCCCGGCTCGCAAGGAGCCCACCCCACCCCCCGTTTATGTTCACGACAAAGACCGGTGGACCGCCATCTCCAGCTGGTGCAACGACCAGCACATTCACTTCACCTCCGCCCGTTCCACCCCTCAGGGTATTAAAGTTTCCGTTCCCTCTCCAAGGGACCACCGCGCATTAACCACCCTCCTAAAGGAAAGGAACATTCAGTTCCATTCCTTCACCCTTCAGGAGGACAAGCTTCTCCGCGCCGTCGTGCGTGGAATCCCGAAGGAGGTCTCCTTAGAGGAGATCACTAAATCTCTCAAGGAGGATCAAGGCCTCCCTATTCATAGCGTCCACAGGATGGTCCGCGCTAGGACACACGAGCCCTACGATATGGTCCTTGCCACCCTGGACCGATCCGAGGCCGGCAAGGCCATATTTAAGACTCAGACGGTGTGCCAGTTGGCTGGCATAACCGTCGAACCGCCACACAAGAAGGGGATCATATCCCAATGTCACAGGTGCCAGCAGTACGGGCACTCAGCCCGCAACTGCTATGCCCGCCCAAGGTGCGTCAAGTGCCTTGAGGACCACGCCACAGCAGAGTGTAGCCGTCCGAAGGATAGGGCACTCTGCTCGACACCACCTGCGTGCGTCCTATGCGGGCAAACGGGCCACCCCGCGAACTATCGCGGGTGCCCGAAGGCACCCAAGCAACAACAACAGTCACGCCCATCCGGGCGTACACCTCAGACCGTAGGTCAGTCGCAGCCCCAAGCATCAGCTTCGGCTCCACCGAAGCCCTGCCCATGGGGACCCAACGCAGCCTCCTCAAGGCCTGCGTTCCCCCCCTTGCCGTCCCAGACTAGGAACGCCCAGACTTCGGGGATTCCGGCGCTCATGAGCGTATATGTCCCCCCGCCTCAAGTCACGCAGCCTCTGTTGCCAACACCAGCTCCGCAACAGCCGCGCCCCCAACAACCTCCGCGGTCGCAGGCTGATAGGACACACACACAGCCCCCACCACCACTACAATCACAACCACACACAAACACGGCGAGCCAGCCAGCGACCGGGGAGTCGGACCTCGAAGTCGTGGCACGCTTTGCCAGCATACTCAATTACGCGGAACTGCGCGACATGGCCGCGCAGATCCGCGCAAATGAGGGAAACCCGATGGCACTCCTAGGAGTCACAATTAGGTACTCGACCGTCTTCGAGGCCCTCGCCAACTTCAGAGTAAATCCCTAATGGATTCGCGAAACACTGGCAGAGTCAAACCACGAACACTCAAGTTAGGGTATTTCAACGCGGACGGCTTAGCCGGTCAAAGAGATCAGGTAGGTGAATTCCTTAGGGTCCATCAACCAGACATACTTCTCGTGCAAGAGACCTTTTTAAAGCCCGCCCAGAGAAACCCTAATATTGCGAACTACAACATAGTTCGCAATGATAGGGTCGGCTCCCCTAAGGGCGGGACTCTGATCTATTACAAGAGGTCCTTGCACTGCTCACCTATGGATCCGCCAACGCTGACGAACGTTGAGGTCTCGGTCTGTCGGTTAGGGATGACCGGCCACCAGTCAATAGTCATAGTGTCAGCTTATCTGTCACCAACCAAACAGCTGCTCGGTAGCGATCTCAGGGCCCTATTCGAACTAGGACCCTCAGTCATAGTCGCTGGCGATCTCAACGCCAAACACACCATGTGGAACTGCCCCATCACCTGCACCCGAGGTAGGGTCCTGGAATCGCACTCGAGCACGCTCAACTACGATATAATAGCTCCATTAGAATGTACTCACTTCCCGTATGAAGTGGAACATAGGCCGGCGGTGTTAGACCTGGTGCTTCTTAAGAACGTGAACTTACGTTTGTGCTCTATAGAAGTACTGCACGAGCTTACCTCAGACCATAGGCCAGTTATGGTAGAACTGAAACAGAGACTAGGTCCCATTGATACCGGTCAAGCCCCCCCGAATAGGTGGATTACGGATTGGGCGCGGCTTGAGAAAAGACTCGAGTCGACCGAATCCGTACATCTGAACAAAATACCAGATCACATCGTTAGCGTAGAGGACACCACGGAGGCGATCGACTCCTTCACAGAGCACGTACAATCGTTACTTAATGATTGTTCTCGGAGGGCTCCCGAGACGGAAGACCGTCGCTGGAAGCTCCCCGATGACGTGCGTGATCTGCTGAGGAGGAAGAACGCCGCCGTGCGCGCCTACGATAGGTTCCCTTGCGAAGGCAACAGGGTTAGTCTCCGCAGATTAGAACGGGCCGTTAAGGCTCGCATACAGGAAATGCGTCAAACTCGATGGGACACTACATTAAGCGATCTTGAGCCGTCTCACGTCGCTTTCTGGCAGTTGTCTCGATCTTTGAGGAAAGACGTGGTCGCCCCTATGCCTCCCTTAAAGAGGCCCAATCAGTCAGAAGCTTTCGAAGATGTAGAAAAGGCGGAATGTCTGGCCGAAAGTCTCGAGTCTCAATGTTCGCCCAGCACCCTACACACCGACTTAGAACACGTACGCGAAATAAACTCTGATGTGGAACGGCAAGCTTCACTTCCGTTACCACCGGACAGCGACGGTGATATCGACCCAGTCACCCCGGAAGAGGTTCAGGAGATCATCAAGGGCTTGCACACGCGTAAAGCACCCGGCTCGGACGGCATCACAAATAAAGTCATTAAATTATTCCCAGAGAGGTTACTCGTCCTTCTGACATACATTTTTAACGCAGCGCTCAAAAATAACATCTTTCCGCAGCAATGGAAAGAGGCCGTGGTCATTGGGATACCCAAGCCCGGTAAGCCAAAGTCCGAGCCGACCAGTTATAGACCGATCAGTCTGCTTAAAGGTTTAGGGAAAATCTATGAGCGACTAGTATGCAATAGGCTGAAAGCATTTGCCGATGCAAAGGGTCTCATTCCGAACGAGCAGTTTGGCTTCCGCGATCAACACTCATGCGTACAACAAGTGCACCGCATCGTTGAGCACGCCAGCGAGCGGTTGCAGTTCAATCAATTCACAGGGGTTCTCTTCTTCGACGTAGCGAAAGCGTTCGACAAAGTGTGGCACAACGGCCTCATTTGGAAGCTGTTCCACATGGGAGTGCCACACAGGCTCGTACTCATCATACGGGACTACTTGTCGAACAGAAGCTATCGCTACCGAGTGGAAGGGACCCTCTCGGATCCTCACCCCATTCGCGCCGGTGTACCGCAGGGGTCGGTACTCTCACCCATCTTGTTCACGTTATTCACGTCAGATATACCTTTGCACGGGCAAGTGAAGACGGCACTTTTCGCAGACGACACAGCCATCTTCCACTCGGGACTTAATCCCAACATAGTAGCTAGAAAACTCCAATCCGCGGCCGACACCCTAGGGGCATGGTTTCGGAAATGGAGGATAGAGGTTAATCCAGATAAGAGTCAGGCCGTGCTGATCCACAGAAGGAGGCGCGACCTGTATCCCTTAGAGGGACTTACACAGATTAGGATGTTTGGCAAGCCGATCCCTTGGGCTAGGCAAGCCAAATATTTAGGTATCATCCTTGATGATCGCCTCAGCTTCAAAGCTCACCTCAAAGCGGTCCGCGATCGGGCCGCCTTCGTATTAGGTAGACTACATAGCTTAGTGAACTCTCGTTCTAGGTTATCACTTAGGAGTAAAGTCAGACTTTACACTAGTTGTGTTAGGCCAATCATGACATACGGATGTCCGGTTTTCGCTCATGTTAGTGAACAAAGGATCCATAGGCTACAAACACTACAAAATCGTTTCATGCGCCGAGCTACGGGAGCACCGTGGTTTATGCGTAATGTCGAGCTTCACACCGACCTAGAACTGCCGACGATCAGGCAGTACATAAAACAGTGCTCCCTTAGCTACTTTGACTCTGCCCCGACTCACCCCAACCCTCTAGTGGTTGAGGCTGTAAACTACACACCGAGTTTAATTTCACGCACGCGGAGACCTAGACACGCTCTCGGAGAGCCCGATGATGCAATAACACTCGCTCAACGAAGAGCCTACACAGCTCGCGGAGCTACACAAAATAAACCGCGGTTCCGTCTTCGCCGACGAGGGCGGAACACGCGCCGCGCTTTGTTCGTAAATGTGGGCCTAGGTCGCCCCAGTATTAATCCAGCAGCAGCCCAAGCCGAGGCCGCCCCAACTGGGGACCCTTGAGGCGTGTTGCTTAAAATCAACTTTCGGCTGAGAGCCCTATGCGCTCGCCACACTGTTCGCGTAAGGTTGTAGAGGCCTGTCGGCCAACAACCCACACCGCACACAAAAAAAAAAAAAAAAAAAGACTCGACACCTCAGTCGGCAAGTAGAAAGTCAAGCGAGAAGTGCTCTCTCCTCTTCACAAGGAATAAATGAAGATACATGAAAAAATCTCTCTTTAATTCTGGAAAATTCAAGTACTCTTCGAGGCTGCCCATAATAAGTGTTCCGCTTAAGAACAGCACCGCGCCGACATCCACATACCAGCTCACCCCCCAAAATACACACCCATTGCTGCGAAGTCGTGCTGAAGAGCAGATAAAGTCTCATCGACGGAATTGGCTTTGGGTTGTGTACAAACATAATAAAGTATCATCTAATTCAAATAACATGAGCCAATCTTACAAAAAGGGTTTTTTTTCATAATGTGATTTGATGTTGCCAAATATGTAGGTACTTGTATTGTCTATAAGTGGTACATAGAATCTAGGGCCTAAGTAGTCCAACACTGACCGACAGGTTCCCTCATCTGGTAGAATCTTGATACTACGAAATTTATTTGACATAACACACTTGGCGTAATCTTTATTAATGGAATATTCTCAAGGCATACAAATTATTGAATATACATTACATATTGCATTCAAATAATCTACTTCGCAGCCCGGTATCTGTTCTCCTACTAACTTTCCTTCTTTGATTATTAATCAAAGCTTTCCTTATAGATTGATGTATATTTTACGAGAGCGACTGCTGTCTGACCTCCCAACTCCGAAGCCGAAAGCTAAAGATATGTACAGGTACCGGCGCTTAGGTCGGCACGTCGGGAAGTAGAGAGAGAGTCCGGGTAAGATCGAGTTACTTCGGTTTTGTAGAGCGTTCTCACTGTCGTAAATCGCACTGACAGTAAACGTAGTCAGATCATGAACTATAGACTGGCTATCGGCGTATACGAGAGAGGAATAGCGATAGTTTTTTTTATTACCAGGCTGAATTTTACCCATAATATCCTACTTCCTGTAACTTATGTTATAAACGCGACTGTATGTCTGTACGTATGGATGTATGAATGTTTGTTACGACTGTTTGATCCGGCTGAAATTATATTATTATTACTAGCTGAAGCCCGCGGCTCCAGCCGCGTGGTGGTCGTTTATCGCGCGTGACGTCTATACGAACTATCATTCCCTATTTCATCCCCCCATAGGTCGAAATTTGAAAAATGCACTATATCATATTTATTTACTATAAAATGCGTACAATAATACTAATATTTAAGTTTCATGGCGATATCTTCGAAAAATGACGAACTTTCATACAAACTTTCATCCCCTATTTGAACCCTACAAGCTTTTTTTCCGCGACAAAAGGTGGCCTATGTCCTTTCTCAAGCTTTAGTCCACCTCTGTACCAAATTTAATCAAAATCGGTTTAGTGGTATAAATATATATAATTTAGATCTAACACATGCTTGCCTGCATGCCTCTGCTTGTTTATATGCTGGATGCTTGTTATATGAATGCTCGCCTAAATGAGTGTAATATGAAGTTTATGCCATCCGTTGTTATGCAAAATAAAATGATGACATAAAAAGTTCTGCTATAAAGTGTAGACTGACTGACATCAGCAAACATAGTTGCAGTGTGGACAATCAGTGTTGGATATCAAACTGAAGCGTATGTCATTATCCTCCACTTAGGAATAGATAGGAACAAAAATCTTGACAATTTAGTTTTTAGACAATAACTGGCCATCCAAGAAGCCAATGATAAGACAGATTAACCATTGACGCGAGCCCTTTTAGCCCGTCCTCGTGATTAGTTTTAGGTATATTCTATGATTGTTTGATTGGCACGAGAGAAATTATCAAAATTTTACCTATAGGTATAAATATATATGTGCGAGAGGTATGCTCTATGGGCAACCTTACACCCCGGCGTCTGAAGACCCCGAGACGGCGTGCGGTTTTAGTCGGTTCAAGCCCGACATAACCGCCCCCGCTGGCTGGCGGAGGGGTATCCGAAGGGATTTCCGCAAGAAAAAAAAAGGTATATATATATATACATATTTATATAATTTTTATTGGGTATTATATATATATATATATATATATATATATATATATATATATATACCCAATGGCAGATTTATACACATTTGTCGCCAGTAGGCTAATTACATTTTTTGCCTAATCTAGCGCTCTAGGCGCTAACCTACTCAGCACATTGGTAAATCCGCCATTGTATAGGTATACCCGAGCAAAGAGTTACCTTGGGCGGGAACACTACTAATGAACATGTACTTAGTATTTTTTAAATCTATAAACTCAATTAAAGTAGAAAATAGGTAAATAATTAGCTACTGGATATCTTTCACAGCTATAGAACTATAATATAATGCTTGTTTTCGGGTATATCGTATCTTATCTAAATGTAAATACTAGCATATAAAAAGAAGCATAAAATAATTTCGAAGCTTACCACTATAACATTTGTGTTTTCTATGAAATATATATATATTTTAATAATACTTAGGTAAAAACTAGACGAGGCAAGCTGCTAAATATTTCAATTTTAAGTTTCAAATTGAAATATTTCGCAAAAAGGATTCTGTCTAAAGCTGATATTAAGTATTTTCTCAGTGTTATAGTGGCAAATAGTCAACAGAACCGTGTTAGGAAACGCTTACTGAAATATGGATGCTTACAGAACCAGAAATCTCACTTGATGGCCGCCATTGCCGTAAATTTCGGTGTGCACTGTTGAACTGAAATTAATTTTCAATTTAAAAGGTTTTTTAAAAACATCTCGTGTTCAAAATAGCAAAATGAATGTAAAAATAAGTGCTGATCAAGTAGTGGTCTTAAATCGATATCTAGCTTTTTGTTCCGTACAGCTAGTCCAGTTTCTAGTATGTAAAGATGCCATTGTATTGGTGTTCTTTATTCTTAAAGAGTTCACTTACAGCTTTTCTGGCTGCGCGAAGCAATATTAACGTGACCTAGCTAAAAAAAATACTTGGACCAACTGAGCTAAGTTCTTACCATGACGTGTTAAAGCGTCCGTGTTCCAGGCGAGAAAGAGGGATGAAGTTATACATCTCATATAGCTCTATTCTCCTTTCTCGCCGGGAATACAAACATTTTAAGACGTCACGGTAAGCCCTCTGGACCCGTCCTGGATAGCTGAACTTCTCATATAAATACGTCTTAGAGCGATGTAGGATTACCTTTAATAATATCTCTCGTTAGCAGTACGGTGTTGAAATCGGATCGTCTTTAGACATGTAATCGACCCAATTTTGTTAAATCGCAGTTCATATGAGTGAGTGTACTAAGTAAATACGAATGAACGAAAAACCTACTCTTAGAAAGCCTTTTAATTTAGGTATTACGATTGCCTAAAACGGGGTGAATAGAGGTCAAGGAGTAAATGGAAATAAAATGGTCATTAGAAACTTATAAATGACTTCTTTAAAAAAATTCAAATTCTTGACCAGACAGTTCATTTAGGTATAGATACATAATAAATCGTAACAAGTTGAAAATTGTACATTGAATATTTTTTCGAAAAAGATAATTGCTGTGTTCTAGGAACGATACCGACGCGATGCCACAAAATGTGAGTTTTACAATTTTTGTCTGTGTCTACTTTTTATTACTCCAAGCCTCACTTGAAAATCGTTGAACAGATTCAGCTGAATTTTTGCATAAATATTCTTCTAGGATATGGTCATAAACTGCGCTATATATCATCAGTGTGATAGGAGCAGTAGGGTAAAATCGACCAAATCTATTATTGAACTTTTCTTTTATTCAAGCAGATTATCACGAAATTCTGCAGTTCGATAGAATTAAGGCATGTTCAACGTTCGGACTATCATCAAAAGCTAAAAGGTGATGAGCAGTAAAATATGCTCTAAACTACAGAGTTACCTACGTGTAAAAGATAGTTGATTAGAGATTGAACCTTTGATAATAAATATAATTGCGGTTTTATATTAAGGAACCGGGTAGAATTAATTTCGATGTTACATATAAACCTCTATTTCTTCATGATAAATGATTGAAAATACCTATAACGATAACCTAATACATTTTGGGTTCGAAACTGCAGAAGTAAACATACCTTGATCTATTACGAATTCAACGCGATCGAACGCGCGAGCAAATGCTAGTAATAATAATGAAGTTAATGATTATGTTCATTATTCGTTCAAATAGTCCATAGTTTCACCTAAAAGAAAATCACTGCAAAATTTATCTGCACATTTTATTTTTATTCATCCCTTGATCTCTATTTAGCCCGTTTTATCTGGTAAGTTCACGTAAGTAGTGTACTGCAGCCGATATCAATCCTTGTGCCAAGTTTGTAGAGGTGTTACCAATGTAGGGAGATAGGATAGGATACTCGTATAGAATACGCTGGTAGTTTCAATTGCAGCAAACTCTGTTACCACGATGCCATGGCGGATCACTTTGAGCTTTTAGTCGGTTTTATTCCAATTCCGAGAATCTATTGAAGAACACACAAACAGAACAGAACATTTTGTTTGTACTTTGGAGCCGGGAATACGTTTGGGCGGCTTGGGCCCAAAGATCTTGGTCACCTAAACGAAATAATTTGATAGACCTTCATTCCTACACCAAATTCAGAAGTTTTTCTGGAAAACAAATATAGATAACGTTATCTTAATTTTCTAAAATAAGACACAATGCTTTCTACGCAATTATATTCTCGAACCATTCCCGGTAATGTAGTAAATTTAATATAATAAATGGGACACCTTTACCCTGAATATCTCCCCAAGAGAAAAATCCAATCACTTCCGAATTCATGATGAACAGCGCACCATGATCTAAAAAGTCCAGACATATTAGAAAACAATATACATTTACTTAAAAATATATATCGTATTCCTCACAGTAACGTTTCTATACAAAATAAATATGTAAATATTCATCTATATTTTAATACCTATATTTATTGGTAATACCTTTTCTTTTTCTTTTTCGTCCGGAAATCCCCCCCCCCCGCCAGCCTGCGGGGGTTGTTATGTCGGGCTTGAACCGAAATATTATATTGAGAAAACAAAATATTGCAATTGAAGAGTGAAAAAGCGTGCAACGTTTTTCGAACGAAAGCGTAGGCGTATCGTAGCACATTCGTAGCTTACCACCACCAAAACAAAGACGGGGGCTTTCAAGACGTAGACGAACGTATGTATAAATTGTATAATTCAATCATTAAAACAAAGATAGTTTAGCTTTTTGTATCAATTACCTACTACGTATGCTCACTTTTTTAAAGAAAGGCCAGGTCAGAAGTACCCTTTACCAGCACGCATGTATGAAAACAATTATGAAAGTAGAAGAAGCGAAAGGCCTCTCTGTCTGAAGAGTCGTGACTTTATGTATGTATGTAATTGTATACTCACTAAACTGAGCTCTAACTACCCACAAAGTTCAATGACATCAAGTTTATGGTTGTGCGATTGACACAATGATTGTATTAATAATTAATTTCGGGATGATTGTTGTGGACAACTACAATGGAAATATTAGAACAAAATTATGCCTATAATATTGCCTATACAAATAAAGAAAATTTGAAGTATCTGCTTAAACTAACAGCTGAATTAAACTAGCAGCTTTTTATTAAATGCATATTAAAGTCTATAGGTAACTTATACAAAAAAAAACATCTTTTTTGAACGGTCCGTCTGTATTTTGATCTGCTTGACTTGGCTAGAAGCGCGAGAATTCAGAATTTAATAAATATAATGAGGAATAGTAGTTTGACATTTCTGTGTGTGTGTCTGTCTGTGGCATCGTAGCTCCCGAACGGTTGAACTGATTTTGATTTTGTTTTTTTTTTTACAGGAGATTTCTTAGCTATGTCGGGGTTTTTAAATGTATAATTTATTTTTTTCAACTACACTTGTTTACTTCGTTTATAAGTTGGTCGATTATTATTCGTAAACTTGTAAAGCCTACATACCTAGCTGTGACAGGTAGTTTTCGTAGGGGTGCCACCAAGATTTTCAGGGCCCAAGTTAACATGAGCAGCAAGCCTGCAGCCAACTGCTAATTTATGGACGATGCTCTGGTGCAAGCTTTCCTCTCGGGGTTAATAGGTCAGACCGTAGTCGCTCCCACAAAAGGCAAGATAAACCAATCATAGAGGTGAGTTAGAGAGGAAAGTGAACCCCAGGCTCTAAATGCTTGCTTTGGATCCATTAAGTTACGACCGAAATTGGAGATGATGATGATGATGTACGTACCAAGACAAGTCTATAAAAAATATTGTGCGTCGGTTCAGTTCGAGGAGTGCGACGACAAAAACCTTGATAAAAGATTTTAGGCCAGAGACCCGTCCCGGCATTGCACGGGTGCATTTAATTTGATTTTCCCAACGCGTTTTTCTCAGGCAAGTCACCTATATATTACAGTATGAACTAAAAAAGCTAAACCTTAACTAAATAATAATTGACCATCAAATTATTAGACCGATTTCCGAGGTAGTCATAATCTTCCTCATAGCGATTCTCCAGTCGCATCCAAAGTCTGCACTTTGGAGCTTGAGATACGTTTATTGTTTTTGGTTATTATACCGATTAGTCCAGGAGTGACGGCCTTCTGACCTCCCATTCTTGAGAAGAAAGTCTGCACCAGGTGCAAGGCTTCAAGGATGTTGGAAGGGTAGGTTCGATTTACAACCAGTGAAAACAAACAGGAAAAATGAGAGTCACCAATAAAAATATGTAACTCATAAAATATCTACGTGAATAATTTCATTAACTAACCCAAAGTCAGGACACGCAGGGCTGGAAAAGTGACACAAAATTCATATTTCCGTAAAGCTTCCACTATCGGTGCAGCGTAAGATGAACACATTGTAAAATTTATAGGCATAACGGGATTAACAACAGCATCAGAAATATCACCTATAAAAAGAGACTGTTTAATATCTAATGCATGTAGTGCAATGAATACTAGACTCGATCTATACTCTGCAAATAGGTAATCAGATATAAGTATAAGTCCGCGGTGCCTTATGTCTACTGGTGTTGTCCAACCTAATATACTTTTTAGGGTTCCGTACCTCAAAAGGTATAAAAAAAGATCATCCGAGATCTATTGAGGTCCTGATTCAACACGATAAATAGATATAGGCAAATTGAGATTTTCACGAAAACTTGTCTGGACCGAAATTCACTTAACTTTATTTTTTTATTTTTCGGAATTTGG
This sequence comes from Cybosia mesomella, assembly GCA_946251805.1. Taxonomy (NCBI): domain Eukaryota; kingdom Metazoa; phylum Arthropoda; class Insecta; order Lepidoptera; family Erebidae; genus Cybosia; species Cybosia mesomella. Next base: position 13,604,701 of record OX276388.1, on the reverse strand, counting down.
CCTTTACTTGTGTTGTTTTGGGTCGAACACCCACTATGCTTTTTCCCGTTGCCCTAGAATCACGAAATATGGCAAAAAGCAAGGTCTTACAGCACAAATAAAGGAAACATAAGTCTGAAAAATAAAAATAAAAACCGGCCAAGTACGATTCGGACTCGCACACCGAGGGTTCCGTACAAACCTGTAGGTATATAGGTAAAAGTAGTAGAATTTTCAATGTAATACCTCTACGCGTTCATGAGAAAAGAAGTAGTAACTTTAAAATTTTCAAATATATTTTTTATTATATGATGTAACTAAAAATTTACGGTTTTGGCAATTTTTCCTTTATCTGTACTATAAGACGTTACTTCGTAGGTACCAAATTTCAAGATTCTAAGTGCACGAGAAGTACCCTGTAGGTTTTGATTCCCATGCGAGTTTCGAAAATTTGCGGCATAAACGGCTGTATCTTTTGATTGCTTTGACTTAGAAGTTTGATTTTTTCACAGCTCCAAGGGACAGTGGATCTGAGTATTAGATATAAATTTCAGTTTGATACCTTCCCGCGTTCCTGAGAAAAACAGTCTTGACAGACGGACGGACGGACGGACGGACGGACAACGAAGTGATCCTATAAGAGTTCCGTTTTTTCCTTTTGCGGGGTGCGAGGGATATGCTCTATGGGTAACCTTACACCCCGGCGTCTGAAGATCCGAGACGGCGTGCGGTTTTAGTCGGTTCAAGCCCGACATAACCGCCCCCGCTGGCCGGCAGGGGGGGGGTAACCGGAGGGATTTCCGCACGAAAAAAAAAAAGGTACGGAACTCTAAAAAGATGAAAATTAAGGTTTATTTTGGAACTTACAAGTTTTCGCGTAAATAAAAATTTGCCCATATGTTTACACTTGAAACTTAGCTACCAATAAAAATGATACCAATTTCATTATGGCGGTATAATGGGTAGGTACGAAACCCTCGGCGTACGCGTTCGACACGCACTTGACCGGTTTTTAATATGATCGAAGGATGGACGCCTAGTCAAACTTACAGTCGTGCGCGTGAGCGAACAGATTCTAATGTGGATGGGATATCCAGTACACTACGAACGTGAACAAACAACTCTCACAGACTTATCTAAAATGGAACTCAATTATGAAAAACAATAAATACGGTTTTCAATCACCACAATTCTTAACTTATCGACATAAATATACACTACTCATATTCTACGTACAAGAAGGTAAAGGCTTTTTTAACCCAATACATATACTCGTACTCATACAAACAAAATTGTAAGATAAACAAATAAAGAAATATGATATTACTAATCACTGAAAACACTTATCTATATAAGTTATAAATAAAATTGCAACAGTACCAACCTCCCTCTGATAAATCTACCTCCCAATCTAAGAGAAACATTTCGTTTGCATTCTTTATAAATACATCGTCATTCAGTACGATGTTATTTGGTGCTGTAACAATAGTTAATAATAGTTAATTAAATACTAATAACTTACAATTTTTCCGCGTCGTAAGTGGTATGTTGGCAGGTAATGAACAGTACCGCAACGATGATCAAAATAAAACATTTTGCCTGCAGTTCTAAAGAGGGTAGTCGGTAAAATTAGATATTCACACGAATGGTTTCTAAGTGTGAAGTATAGGCGAGTTCGCGGTGAGATCAGTCTATAATGCACGTATAATTTGTATATAGTGCACTAGTGCTTACGTCTGCCTCATCACTAACCGGACGAAGGACTGCCGTACGGACAGCGCCGCGGGTGAATTGAGCCCTGGGCAGAATTTTGAATGCACGAGCTCTCGACATTCACTACATAATATTCAAAAGCGGAACTTTTCATTGAATACATCATTTTAGAAATTAATTTATGTATTTAACAAAGAAAATTCTTTTCATTTGTAGAGCGATCTAACATTTGTTGGGAAAATATAATTATTATATAATATATACTATATATATTTTTATATATATATATAATATATATATTGAATAATTATCAAATGCTTATGGGTTAATAATTGCCTGAAATAAATATATTCATTCATTCATTCATTCATAAATCCAATCAAAAACATAAATGTAAACTGAGAGCCAAGTTCAATATTAAGAAAATACGTCGTTATTGCCTTTGCCGACAAAAGAATTGAGATCTATTATGGGTGCTAAGTTCTGTGTAAAAATCCTATAATTTTAGTTACAAGAACTTCTAACGTTCTAAAATCAAATTATTATTAATTTATAACAATTTCTTCTTTCTTGGTGCTACCACAATATTTTTTACTTAATAGGTAATATTAGTTCTTAAATTATAACAAACAAATAAGTATTTATAAAATACAGTTATTTCATTTGGGATGTAATTTAAGCTCAAGATTTGACTTGGCTAGTTTTGACTTGGCTAGTAGACAAACCAAATATCAAAAAAGTTAGGCCCTATTCAAACCTGAGCGGTTTGAGCTGCCTCTGTGAGTAGAGGTACATACCGTACATAGGTAATTAACAATAGTATTACAGCCTATCCACTCAGTTTTCTCTTCCGCAGACGGCCCAACGAGTTTAGGCTCGTTTGATTTAAAAATAATAATTCTTTTTAGTAACAAGAACTTAAAAAAAAACTTATTTTCAATAAGTTTTCTTTTCACTTGTTTTAATAAATGCTATATTTTAAAAATGTTTTTTATTTAATATTTTATTTTCAACTTTTTCATTTTATAATTTCATTTATTCATTATTATTAGCAATATAAGCTTACAGTTTGCACCAAAGCGCTTATTTGCAGTCAGTTGCATAAATATATATTACATTAAATTAATTATTTGAAATTGAAATTATAAGATTATAGGTACTATAAGTCACTCAAATATTCTCTCACAGTTGTACCAAAGACACCTGGCTTATCATAAAATATGTCCGCATCTGGATTCTTTTTCAAAAAGTCATTCAGGTACTGAACAGCTCTGTAAGTAGGGCTGTCGCCGTCCAGTGCCCCACATGTACCTGTCCGGCACATAGAAGTGGATACATTCACGCACCGAAGGGAATACAAAAATAACATAAAAAGATAAAAATAGATTGAATAAAAAAAGGAATAGAGGAAATATAACAATATAACCAGATTAATAAAACCAGAATAAATCAAATTGGTGTGTTGCAGACCTATTTACTTAATGAATACATGTAATAACCCATTGATATTGGTATTTTAGTTATCTTATTAACTTACTCATTTTCAGACAAAAACCCCAAATTCTGTAGGGAATTATGAGTACCGCGACTGCCCCCTGACCTGACCTGACGAAACCCCGAGAAGAAAGCCGCCGACGACGGAGCCTCTACTGTCAATTAGCAAATGTAACGGCCTGCAGGTGAGATTGTTTAGCCCCGAAGGCCTTAGTCGGACATACTCCTATTATTGGAAAATATGTATTGACATGTAGTTATTTGAAATATATTATGTATTTACTTAATGAATATAATATAAATATAAATATAAAAACAAAGTTACTGCCTGGTTTAGTAGTGATAAGTAGTGTGTAGAAACCATTTATATACTAATTCTTTAAAATTCTTCAAAATTTTTAGTTTCGTATTTATATTTTGGGCATCATCACAATGTTTGCTATAAATGCTATTTCTGCTGTTCAAACAAATTTTGTACTGATACTGTAATGAATGTTATGTACGCCGTAATTGTTGTACATATATCAGAGTACTTACCAACAACTAGATGTATTGTGAATTGTGTAATATATACAATGTGACTGTACTTTTATAATAAATAAATATACATCTTAACATTATATAATGTCAGTTATAAAAATCGGAAACAAGATTTTGGTTGCATAAATCTTAACCATAATTCCGGAATCTAAATGACTCCACCAAATCAAACATTTGAGTTTTTTTGCCTTTAATGTTCGACCTTGCTACTTTCGACCACCTACACTGGTTTAGTTCACTCGTGTTTGTTCATTATCCTGGTTCGCTGGTATATATATGTCCCCGGATTAAATCAATATACCTTGATGGATTCGCTGCACTTCGTACCTACCTGCTAACCACGGCTAAGGTGGTATACTCAGTATAGATAGATTCAATCAACAATCAACCAAGAACCAGAGTGATACACACATACACAAAGTTAAGGGAGCGAAGCCAACATAATTTAAAAAATTCTAATTGGACGTTATTTTGTTGAAAGTGTTTGAAAGCACTACTTATATTTAATAGATATTCCCGAAGCGCGGCACTAAAGGCCACGGCACGGATTGCTCAAGTCGTAGGCCGAATACGGCGGCTGGGACTCGAGGTGGCTCTCCACAAATCCGAGGCTATGTTTCACGGTTTTTCACGGGCCTCGGAGCGTAAGCGTCGGCATCGAGCCCATGATGAATTACCTTGGGCTCGTAGTCGATAGCCGATGGGACTTCGGACCTCATCTCCGAAGTTTGGTCCCGAAACTGAGAGGGACTGCGGCCGCGCTATCGCGGCTGATGCCCAACGTTAAGGGAACCTAACCTAACCTAACGCCCCCAATAGGGGACTGTACCTGGGGATCGTGCGAAGTATGGCCCTGTACGGGGCCCAAGTATGGGCGGAGACTCTGGCGGCCCGCAACGTGGCTGTTCTAAACAGCCCGTTAAAAGCGATGGCCGTCAGAGTCATCTGAGGGTATCACACGATTTCCGTCGAGGTGGCATGTCTCCTAGCCGGGACCCTTCGCTGGGACCTGGTAGCGAGAGCCCTTGCGTCGCTGTACATTGTGGCGCAAGGAGGCGCTGGAGCGGGGCCATAGGCCGGAGCTCTGAGAAATCAGGGCCCAGCGGTCCCAGCTTCGCCGGGTACTCATGGAGACATGAAGGGTGCGACTTGAGCACCCAAGGTGGGGGAATCCACCATTGCGGTGGTGAGGCCGATCATGAAGGAGTGGTTGGAGAGGCACCACGGTGACCCCTCCTACCGGATGTGCCAGGTATTTACCGGACACGGGTGCTTCGGTAAGTATCTATGGCGCATCCACCGGAAGACAACGGTGCAGTGCCAGCACTGCGAGGATTCTGGCAAAAACACGGCGCTCCACACGCTGGTGGAGTGCCCTGCGTGGGCGAGTCAACGCCGGGATCTCGTTGCGGTCCTGGGCGTGGACGTTCTCTCGCTGGTAACCATGGTGAGGGCCGTGGTCTCCGCGGGAGCAAGTGGCACGCCGCCGCCAATTTCTGCGAGCAGGTAATGCGCGCAAAACTCACCGACGCGGGATAAAACCCGACCTCACCAGGCGAGGCCGCGGTGGCGGCCTAAGTCCGCCGGTAACCCTGGGGTTATCCTTTCGAGGGCTTCTAAGGACACCGTGTGGTTTTAGTCGGTCCGATTCCGACACGCCCACTCTATCGTCAGCACCGATGGGGTGAAGTCCGTGGGGTTCCCACACGTAAAAAAAAAAAGTATTCCCCTAGCTAGCCCCTAGGCCCCTTAGCCTGTTTAATTGTTTTGTTAAGTATCTAATTGAGTATTCAATTGAAACTAATAAGTACAAGAATTTCATTTGGGAGAATGGGTTTCTACTGTCGAGTGTCTGGCATCCAGTGATCCGTATGTTCACAAGGCAAACAAACTGTATCTCGTTGAACACCAGTACATCCGACGTCATGCTCGTATCAGTGCTAGAATATCGGATACTCACTAAAACAAATTAAACGTTTATTACGAATTATTAATTGTTATAATAGTCATATAAAATATCATGTTATAAAAAACTATAAGTCTTATAATATCTGTACTGTACCTATCCTACTTCCTATTAAGTGTATTTATAATATTTATTTTTGTCCCAGGAGCAGCTTTCTGGGATCGATCTTAGGAATGGAATCAATATTTCACGCAATTGGAGCCGCGGACAACAGATAGTTAATAATAAAACAAAGCGTTTGTTCGTTTATTTGGGTATAAGTATGGGACCACTCCAAGATGTTCGAGGCCGAGCCAACCTCTCTAGAAGCTCCGGCGAAAGCTTTCCTACCGAAAGTCTGCACCTACTTAATTAGGTGGATACCTTTTTTTGCACGGTTTATTCCTATACATAGTAACACCCAAATAAAATAAAATAAAGTAAAATATTCGGATTTGGCTCACGAGGTTGTCGACATGTGGAGTGTGGATTCGGCAATTTTTGTTCCGATAGTTGTATCGGTTCACGGACTGATTGCCAAGAGCCTCGACCAACATCACAAGAGGCTCGCGTTAGGCAGTTGGGTCAAGGGCTTGATGCAGAAGGCAGTGCACCTCGACACGCAGGTATTGTGAGGAGATGCCTCTCTCTGGAGTCCTAACCGAATAAATATTTTTGAACCTATTGGTAGTTCGGCTTTTCCGGGAGCGACTACCGTCGGACCTCCCAACCCTGAAGAACGTCTGCACCAGAGGTCGTCTGTCGTTAGCAGGTGCACCGACTTACCGGTGAGGTTAGCTTAGGTATCAAGGATCTTAGTAAAGCCCTGTACAAGGTGTACAGGGCTAATATATTGTAGGTAGCTGAAATCTGCTACAATTTATGACGAGCGGTATAGTTAGAGGTATTTTCTTTAACGAAACTACCTAAGTAGCATCTTAGTGTACTTATGCTTAGGTACTCTGCTTTTTAACCGCCCCGCTGCCTGGCGGGGGGGTATCTGAGGGGAGGAAGGCAAATAATTTTGTAGCCTATATTCTGAAATTGGTAGTAAAATATATTCAAAGTTATAGCAATGTAAAAGTGGCTCCTCAATCTAAACAACTGAATTGAGGAGCTACCCGGCACACACAAAGTATTTGATGAAGAAGTTAAAATATTTTCTATCATTTAGTAGTAAACATCTACCTACTAAAAATCTAAGGCGAACACTATCGATATTGAAGATGATACAATATTTTAAATGTAGCTTGTCACATTTTTCAATTTTCTTTGGAAACAGAGGTCACATTATAATGTATGGTAACTTTTATAATTTCAACACAACCGAGCTCAGATTGTGTATACCTACTTACCTACTCTTAAATGCTACAAAATCATACCAAATTACGATAAATATTCATCTATAATGTTCCTAGATCTGACGTGGCTCCTCAATTCAAAAATTTAGATTGAGGTGCCACTTTTATGTTCTTATATCTTTTGGAGTATTATAGGTACTACTAAATCGAGGGTCGTAGATTTTTTTTAACCTACTACTGAATAAATATATAAATTCAAAAGTTGCTCCTCAATCCAAATGGACATTCAGAGTTTTGAAATTTATTATCCAGTTTTTCTATTTAGTAATAATAATATTGGTACCGTGTAAAATATTCTGTAGGTATAACATAGATCATCATTGACATGTTCCTTCGAGCGCCAATCCCGGTGACATCCAAATGAATCTTGCACTTTGGAGCCCGGGGTCCGTTCTCCGGCTCTTTATCCATTTATTCATTCATTCATCAGCGTGACACGATGAGATTTTATTTACTAACCATTAATACTGATACCTTCCGTTTCCTTTACGTTTCCTGCAGACTAAGTACAACACTTAGCGCTAAGATTACAAGTTAATCGTTTTCAGATATTTATAGTATATATATAGTGATAATCTTGACTTAAAGACATTAAGCGAGTTTATTTTTGTGATGTTTAGCAGTAGCTTGTTATAAAGCTGTGCTCCTTCGAAAGTGATGCTTTCTTCCCCGTAGTCGGTTCGTACTTTTCGTAGTACTAGTAAGCTGGGTCGGCGGAGGCTGCATTTGCAGATCTGTGATTTTTTTATAAAAGTTAGGTTGGTATGAATACTTTTATCTAGGATTTTCTTCATTATAGTATTTTCATACAAGTATTATTTATATATAGTTGCTTGATGTTCATTAAATTATTTTCTAGTATATTTGTCGGTTGGTGTGAGGCGTGGGTATCGAAAAATATTTTTTATAAGTTTATTTTCTAGTCTTTGTAATTTTTGTGACTTGGCTCTTTGCTGCAATACCCCAGATATCAATTAAATATAGCACATTTTTTAGAGTACACAGTGTGAAATGTTTCGAAGTGATTCAGAAATTGCTGAAAGTTTGTTTTGTATGTGGTCTATTTGTATGGTCCACTTTAAATAGTTGTCCATTCAAGCCAAGGTATTTTTCGGAGATTTTTTGTTCCAGGGGTATGTTGTCAATCGTCAGTGAGTAATAACATAAATGTAATAAATAAAATAAAGTAAATGAGTAATGTGATGGTATAATATTGAATTTTTGCTTTGAAAAAGACATAGCTTGTTTCAGAGGAATTTATTGTTAGTAAGTTTTGTTTGAACCATTCTGATACTAGATTTAGACCTTCTTGTGCTTGGCAGATAACATCATGTACGTTAGCCTCGAAATAGAATAGACATATGTGTCGTCAGCATACAATGTAGTTTAAGTTCTGCGATGTTGTATACGTAGATTCAAAATAAGAGTGGCCCCTTGTGGATCCAATAAAAAACAATAAACGGAGCTCGGGCTGCGAAACTGGAAAATCGCCATGAGAATGATGATCTTGATAACCAATATTTTATAGGGAGCATAATTTCATTTGAGTCTTTATATTCACAGAAGTCTTTGATTTAATGAAATTCCTTCTAGCACAAATAAAATATTCGATTTGCTTCTAACTACAGTACCTGGATGACCGAGCTTTGCTAGGTTTTGTTTCTCAACGATTTCTAAAATAAAATAATTTTTAAGGGGAAGCGAGAGCCCTTGCGTCGTTGTACCAATGGTGTAAGGAGGTGGTGGATCGGGACCATAGGCCGGAGCCTCGAGAAATCAGGGCTCAGCGGTCCCAGCTTCGCCGGGAACTCATGGAGACATGGAGAGTGCCACTTGAGCATTCACGGTGGGGGATACCACCATTGCGGCGGTGAGGTCGATCATGAAGGAGTGGTTGGAGAGGCACTACGGTGACCTCTCCTACCGGATGTCCCAGATATTTACCAGACTCGGGTGCTTCAGTAAGTCTATGGCGCATCCACCGGGAGACAACGCCGCAGTGCCAGCGCTGCGAGGATCCTGGCGAAGACACGGCGTTCCCCACGTTGGTCGAGTGCCCTGCGTGGGCGGATCAACGCTTGGATCTCGTTGCGGTCCTGGGCGTGGACATTCTCTCGCTGGAGACCATGGTGAGGGCAGTGGTCTCCGACGGGAGCAAGTGACGTGCCGCCACCTCTTTCTGCGAGCAGGTAATGCGCGCGAAAGAGACGGCGGAGAGGGAGCGGGAGACAACTCTGCCCACCGAGTTCCGCAGTCTGCGGCGAGGACGCCGCAGACTCGTCTACGCCCGGGACTACCGACCTCCATGATCGCGGCCTGAGGACGGCCGTTGGCAGACTCGCCGTCCTTACAGATGCAGGCCGTGGCAGAGGCCTGTCGTGTGTGTCCTACACACACCTGCCATCTCACCGATGCGAGATAAAACCCGATCCCACCAGGCGAAGCCGCGGCGGCGGCCAAAGTCCGCCGTTAACCCTGTGGTTATCCTTTCGACGGCTTACCCGGGGTGCCCGGCAATGGACACTTGGGGAGGACACGGTGTGGTTTTAGTCGGTCCGATTCCGACACGCTCATCCCATCGTTGGCTCCGATGGGGTGAAGCCCGTAGGGGTTTCCATACGCTAAAAAAAAGGGGGTAGTAATAAAAGCTCCGACAAAAAAAAAATTGTCTTTACTCAAATTATTAAATCTACTGCCTATAATACTAACTTTCCGACTTCTTTTGTCCGAATAAAAATGACGAATAGACCGAATGAGACACTGAAATCTTCGAAAAATATAAACATGACAGTTTATTGCTATAATACTTTTCTACCAGCATAAATTACGTACTACTGAAAACTATGCTTTGTAATTTTTATCTTTACTTGCCTACTAATAATACATAAATTACCTTTCATATTTCATAGATTATGGTGCTATTGAAACATTATACTGAAAATATTATTCTGATTACGACGGAGTCTCCCTTGGTGGTGCTCCTATTTCTAAGTGCATTATCACAAGTGACCGCGGTGTCCACGAGCTCGCTTCGCTCGCTCCCGCAGCGTAGGAATTAACACAGTTCATGCAAGTTGTAAAAATATGATTAATTTGACAAAACTTCGGTAACTTAGTAATTTTGTCGGACGTTCAGTTTTCTAATCGGAAGTTTAGTTTTGTTATTCGAAGATCCATTTTTAGGAGAAGAATGTAATTTGAAAATGCTCTTATTTATTTGCTAAATTGTTTTTTTTTCGTTTATGTTTTGAGTTTTTTATCGGTAATTCATTATAACGCTGGTTAATTAGAATAATAGTCGGCCACAGATCGCTGGAGATTAATTTGTTTTCGAAACCATTATTTCCCTATTTTAAGCAGGTTTACATAAATTCAATATTAAGTCTAGTACAATACAGGACCTTAGATAATGGCCGCTGAGTCTCATCTCGAACTCTCAATACGTGTGCCCATTTAATTCTCGAATTACTCAATAGGTTCAAAGGATACCACCTGCAAATATAGCGGTAGACATAGGTGCCTACCGGTGCCTGTTATGAACTGAAATGTTAGTCTCTTTAGTAGATGACTTGCAATTATCTAATATACTTATATTCTACATTACTAAAATTATCATCCTCTAAGTAAAGGTGTTTCTTTTTAGACCCCGCTAAGATCTCACCAATCACCAATCTCACCTGCAAGCCGGTACCGATATAATATAAATCTATACAGCAATCTATAGAAGCAATAACTTCATAATTTATTTGAATTAATGTGGCGGAGTAATCAAAAAACACTGTTTAAAAATGATTGGAACATCATTCATTGTGGCCATAGTTCGTAAGAATTACGGTAGATGGCTCCAGTGTTGCTCCGAGGCGTAGGTATAATATATCGGAGCGTTCCGAATATCTAGGACGTGTCCAGGTAGCTCAGTTGGTCAGAGTATTCCCTCTGTAAGGCACTGGTCGCGGGTCCCGTCCTGGGTGTTCTCTCTATCTATAATTCATTCCTAACCTGACCCGTTTTCTAACCCGACCCGATCCGTTTTTTCCTGACCCGACCTGATAACCTATCAGGATTACAACTAGTATTAACCCCATTTTAGTGATCCAAGGCAAAAAAAATGTAAGATATTATCGGATGTTTGAATGAACTTACATAGAAAACACATTGAACACACGCTCTATAAATGAAAGGTGCTTACTAACCAGCGTGCAACGTTACGAGGCGTGATGTAACATTCGATTCGCTGTTTGCTAAAATTGGTGTTTAAATACGGCTTTATTACGGCTTCACATTGACGGCCTCTGTGGCGTTAGCGGTAGTGCATTCGACTGCTAGGACAGGGGGCGTGCGTTCGATTCGATTTATTTTTCATATTTTTAATATACCCAATGACACTTGTACTTTATTATGTAAATATATAGATTTATAAATAGAAACACAAAATTCATTCCATTTTTTTTACGTGCGGAAATCCCTTCGGATACCCCCCGGCCGGCCAGCGGGGTGGTTATGTCGTGTCTCGACTAACACCGCACGGTGTCCTCCCCAAGTGTCTGTTGCCGGGCACCCCGGGTAAGCCCTCGAAAGGATAACCCCAGGGTTGCCGGCGGACTTTGGCCGCCACCGCGGCCAAAGTCCGCGTCGTTGGCCTACTCGCCTGGTGGGATCGGGTTTTATCCCGCTTCGTTGAGTTGGCAGGCGTGTGTAGGGCACACACGACACGCCTCCGCCACGGCCTGCTTCTGTAAGGACGGCGAGTAGGCCAACTGCCGTCCTCAGGCCCCGATCATGGAGGTCGGTAGTCCCGGGCGTAGATGAGTCTGCGGCGTCCTCGCCGCAGACTGCGAAACTCGGGGGCAGGATTCTCTTCCGCTCCCTCTCTCATTCTATTCATTCGTATAAATTTTAGAACTGAGCGGGTATCGAATCGCCATCTCTGCCTTAACAGTCCGCGGCCAAGCCAATGCGAACGATTCGGCTTACCTTAATATGATAATAACTTTTCACGATTTCATTGGTAGGAATATAATATTGCAATACTATATTACCTACATAATACATTCCGTTGATCACATCCACATGTTCAATTAAACCTATGTTGTTCTCGTAATTCCCTCTATTAAAATGAGCGTGGGTCAAAGTCCGTTTTATGTCCGAGCCTGTAATAACAAAGTACATGATATTATATTCATTTGTGCTACGAAGGTACTATAATTACAATCAACTTTACAACACTGCTGAAAACCACTTGAAAGGATCGGTTAGTGTCTAGAACACGATACGACAACGTCGTCGCAACCTGCTACCACACGGTAGTTAGGTGAACTCGACAAATGGACCACACTAGACGTATTCTCCTCCTACTGGTACTAAACAGATGCACAAAGAAGAAACAGATACGCAGAATATGTACATCCTAGATGTACATATTCTGTGTTTCAACTCAATTCAATTATGCGGTGAAGTTGCGGCGTGTATATGTGTAAGAGCCCTAAGTATGTATTTTTGTATTTCAATTACAATAAAAATAAAGTAAATAAAAAGTAAAATTGGAATAGAAATAAAATGGTTAGGATTTGTAAGGCCTAGGTCCAGCAGTGGGATGTAATTGATTAATTGAATTAAAATGAAACTCATTTCAACGAATACTGTCGGGATTTATTTTTGTTTTACACCATTTCCCGATGTTTCGGTGCTCTCTGCAGCGATGGTAGTGGGGAGACTGCTAATAGCATGCTGCTGGTAGGGGCATGATATTGTTAATGTATCCAGTTTATACTCTGCATGAAGTTTTTTTTTTTGATGTATTTTCTGCATTATGGCAATCTGTTCTAAAACAATAAGCCACTTGTTTGACTGGACTACATGTCCTGATTATTTATATTGTCTTCATCGAGAGCCAATCAATTGCTGAAATTTCCAGCAAGCCCTCTTCCCATGCCATGTGAGCCTTCTATCCAGGTGTATTCCCAGGTACTTTACATTATCTGTTTGAGGAATTTCTTTGTTGTTTAGCTTAACCGGAGGGCAAGTATCTCTCCTAAGAGTAAAGGTTACATGAGCAGATTTAGTATCGTTTGCTTTGATCCTCCAATGTTTAAGCCATGATTCTATTTTATTGAGATGACTTTGCAGAGTGTTTGATGCACTTACTGGGTCACTATGAGAGGACAGCAAGGCGGTGTCATCAGTGTAGGTCGCTGTAATCGTTTGATCATCTGTTGGAATATCTGCAGTGAAGATGAGTTACAGGATAGGTCCCAATATGCTACCTCTGGGAACGCCCGAGTTGATTTCGTGGAGCTCAGAGCTGTCATCATTGCATTTTACTTGGAAGCTTCTCTTGTCTAGGTATGATTTTAGTATCTGGAGAAAACAGTGTGGCAGCGATTTTCTGATTTTGAAGATAAGGCCCTCATGCCAAACCTTGTCGAAAGCTTGGCAAATAAATTACACTGCAGAGCAGTATAATTTATTTTCTAGACATCTACAAATAATGCCAACAATACGGTGAAATTGTTCTATTGTCCCATGACTTTCACGGAATCCGAATTGGTGCTGTGGTAGTACGGTATTTAAGTGTACTTTTATTCTGTTAAGGAGTATCCGTTCAAACAGTTTTCCAATTACTGGCAGCAGGCTGATGGGTCTGTATGAATTTGTTTGTACTAGGGGTTTACCAGGCTTGGGAATCATTATTACCTGTGCTATCTTCCACTGTCCAGGAAAATGTTATATGTATATGTATATAATGTTATATGTATATATAAATATGTGGACAAATTTCATTACTGTCTTGTACGGAAGCTTCTTTAGAAGTGTTGCATCTATATGATCATACCTAGGCGCTTTTCCTTCCTTCAGATATTTAATTTCTTGAAAGATTTCTTTAGGGCTAGTACTTTGTAATGGTAAACATATTTGATTTGGTGATTCTAAGTAGTTTTTTATTTCTTCAGTATGTTCACAACAGCTGAAGTATGTTTTTTTTTTCGTGCGGAAATCCCCTCGGATACCCCCCCCCCCACCGGCCAGTACTGATTGTCTATTTCAATAAGCCCTGCAGTGTAGTGTACGTGAAGTCCAAGTTAAGTTCGGAATAGATCAAAGTTTTTCTCGATAGCTCGTATTTAGTCATTTCATCTTAATAGTTTCGATTATCTATTAATATCACAAGGAGGAAGGAATTTTAATGTGGACTCATCTAAACAGAGCCGAAAGTGCAGAAAGTGACAAAACTAGAACTAAGAAGTTAGAACAGCAGGTTGCTAGCTGCCTAGGCAAACAGTAGGAAATGCTTTTGGGGATTGAATTCCCCAAAGTCCTTTCAATTAAAATATTAGGAGTGTGCGATTGCATGAAGAAACTTGTACCTCACAGTAACGAAAAGCGTCCACTGACCCAGCCAGCCTGTGACCACTGCCAGTGCAACCATAAGAACGTCAGGCACTACAATCGTAATGAACATGTATAGATAGGTACCTTTTTTTTTCGTGAGAAAATCCCTTCGGATAACCCCCCGCCGGGTAGCGGGGCGGTTATGTCGGGCTTGAACCGACTAAAACCGCACGCCGTCTCGGGTCTAAAGACGCCGGGGTGTAAGGTTGCCCATAGAGCATATCCCTCGCACCCCGACTGACCCTGGGCCATCTCCGGTTTCGAGATGGCCCCCTCGGGTTTGGGAACCAGGGTGTCCTCGTCTTGCCCCGGTTTGGGGTAGGGGTGCTGAACGGATCTGGCTGAAATTCAGTACAGGGATAGGTTATTATGGAAGTTACTTCATCCCTCCGTTCATGGAATAGGGAATAGGTTTCCATTGCTTGCGGGAATGGGAACGGAATTACACCAGTGTGGAAATGCAGGCAACAGTTCTTAAACTCGTTCTCTTAAAGTCACTTTGACGGCGGAGGCAGCGTCGAGAGGCATGGGGTATGCCGAGGTGTTGGCCAGGGTAAAGGCCAACGTGGACCTCAAGGCCCTCGAGATCCCGGGCGTCCGGTGCAAGAGCACACGGACGAGAGCCCGGCTTCTTGAGGTCCCCGGCGCCGCCAGTGGCCCCAAAGCCGACGCCCTAGCGGCTCGGCTTAGGGAGTCATTGGATGCAGCCGTTGTCCGGGTGTCCAGGCCCATTAAATGCGCAGAAGTGCGCATTACGGGCCTGGACGACTCCGTCACGGCAGAAGAGCTCAGGCTCGCCGTGGCGGAGGCCGGGGACTGCTCCAAGGACACAGTCAAGGCCGGAGCTATACGCTTCGGCAGCGGTGGACAGGGGGCAGCAGTTGTCGGCTATATCGCGGCGGCCCAAAAGGTCGCTGACGGGCGGAGCCTCCTGGTGGGAGGCTTCCTGAGGGCGCAGGCACGGCTCCTGCAGGCCCGACCGGCCAGGTGCTTCAGGTGCCTGTCGGTGGGCCATGTGGGGGTGCACTGCACGGCGGAAGTGACGGCGGGTGACCGTTGCTTCCGCTGTGGCCAGCCCGGTCACAAAGCCGGCACGTGTGGCGCCCCGCTGCACTGTTTTACGTGTGCAGCGGGAGGCAAGCCGGCTGACCACAGGGTTGGCAGCAAGGCCTGCACCGGAGGGGAGCCGAAGCCGGGAGGCCGGCCTTCCGCCTCCAGTTCGCAGCGGGATGCGGAGATGGGGGTTCCATAATGGATCCTCAACTCCGCATCCTGCAGGTGAACGTTGGCCACGGTGCCCATGCTCAGGACCTTCTGCGCCAGAGCATGGCACAGTGGGCCATAAATGTCGCCGCTGTCGCCGACCCATACACCCACCGGTTCCTCGGGCCTAACTGGGAAACCGCGCTGGATGGGTCGGCGGCACTGGTGCACAACCCTGCCGCCGGCAGCCCCCCTCTTGCCGTCGTTGCAAGGGGACCCGGCTGCGTGGCGGCAGCGGTTGGCGACATAGCGGTCGTGGCCGCTTATATCACGCCGAACCGAGACCAAGCTGCATATGAGCAATGGCTCCGTCAGCTGGCCGTCGTCGTCAATGCCTGCCAGCCCCGTCCGGTCCTTGTGCTCGGGGACTTCAACGCCTGGTCGTATGCCTGGGGTTCCCGACACGAAAGGGGCGCGACGGGGCATAGAGGCAGGGCACTGGTGGACTGCGCCGCACGACTCGGCCTAGTCCTCCTAAATCGGGGAGCCGTGGACACGTTCGTGACCTCGAGGGGTAGCTCCATCGTGGACCTATCGTTCGCGAGCCCCTCGTTGGCGCGACATGAGGAACATGAGGGGGCCCGATGACTCCTGCAGGAGACTCTACGCGGGGATCGTGCGGTCCATGGCCCTGTATGGGTGCCCAATATGGGCGGAGGCCCTGAGGACCAGAACTGTGCAGATGCTGCGCGCTCCGCAGCGAGTTCTGGCCATCAGGGTCATCCGAGGGTACCGCACGATCTCCTTCGAGGTGGCGAGTCTCCTTGCCGGAACTCCGACATGGGACCTGGAAGCGAGAGCCCTTTCGCAACTGTACCAGTGGCGAAAGGAGGCGCGGGAGCAGGGATGGAACCCCGAGCCTCGAGAAATCGAGGCCGTGCAGTCCCAGCTCCGCCAGGCCATCGTGGTGGAGTGGAAGGAACGACTTGGGCGACCAAGCGCAGGGCACGCCGCAATAGCGACGGTAAGGCCCATCATGGAGGATTGGCTGGAGAGGCGACACGGAAGCCTCTCGTACCGACTGACGCAGGTGATCTCCGGGAAGGGGTGCTTCGGGGACCACCTGCATCGGATCAGGAAGGAGCCAACGCCTGAGTGTCATCACTGCGACGCGAGCAAGGACTCAGGGCTGCACACGCTGGCGGACTGCCCGGCGTGGGAGGCGCCGAGGCGTGACCTCGTGGCAGCCATCGGGGTGGGAGTCCTCTCGCTCGGCAGCATGATTGCGGCAATGGTGCGGAGCGCGAGCGCGTGGGCCGCCGCCGCCTCCTTCTGCGAGCATGTAATGCTCGCGAAGGAGGTGGCGGAGCGCGCCCGGGAGAGACTTAGAACTCTCCCGGTCCGCCGAGCCCGCAACTTGCTCGCCGCGCGTCGCAGGCAACTCAGGCGCCGGAGGTCGCTTAACGACCTCCGTCCTCCATGAGCGCAGGCCTGGGGGTGGCGGGTGAGGCCACCTGTCACCCCAGCAGAAGCAGGCCGGGACGGTGGGGCGACTAGCGCCCCTCCCCCAAACCGGGGCAAGACGGGGACACCGTGGTTCCCAAACCCGAGGGGGCCATCTCGAAACCGGAGATGGCCCAGGGTCAGTCGGGGTGCGAGGGATATGCTCTATGGGCAACCTTACACCCCGGCGTCTGTAGACCCGAGACGGCGTGCGGTTTTAGTCGGTTCAAGCCCGACATAACCGCCCCCGCTGGCACGCGGGGGGGTATCCGAAGGGATTTCCGCACGATAAAAAAAAAAAGGTACTTTTTCTAGGCCAACACAACAATTTCTAGTTTAAAGTTAAAAGTTAGCAAGACCCTACTTACGAAAATATTCTCTATTGAATTTATACTTAATCTTCCACAGTCCCAAGTAATCTACCATGATGGGGTCTGTAAGCATGGAGGTACACTGACCAGGCGCAACAGACCATCGTTTCTTGAGCAACAGAGTGTTGCAAATGACTCGCTTGCTATCGTTCACATAAAGCATGCCGATGTATTGGTAGTCTGATTTGGCAACATTCATCCATACTGTAAAAACAGAAATAATGAAATACATACTTTTTTTGTAAATACTTGATATTATACATAGTAATACCCAGACCATACAAATATTTGCACTGAAAGGGAATCGAAGCCGCAACCTTCGACTTAGCAATCGAACGCTACCGCCACGCTACCGAGGTCGAGATGTTAGATGTGGACACAATTATTCCGAGTTCACATGTGTCATTAAGATAAGAATTGAATTGAGTTCATAAATCAATGTCTTCTATGTATACCTACTACTAGACTGGCTGTCCGAAACAAAAATTTGGTATCGTGAACTTTTTGTGGCTATCATAGTTCATTATTTCTATACAGATAGGCATCGAAATTCGTTAACTCATTTACCTAGTCCCTGCGTCCTGTACCTACCCCTCCTCATTCCTACTTCACCTCCGGAACCACGACACAATTTTTGATCTAAATATCTAGTAGTAGGTACTATATACTACATAGAAGTAGAAGACAGTGTCATAAATTTAAGAAACCTTTTCCCTGGAACCATCCATCCATCCATGAACCATCATTTAGGTGTTTTTGTACGAATGTAACATGCCGCATTGCCGCTAGTCATAATATAAAACTTACTATTAGGCTGTGTTCGCCTAGATATTTTCAACATTTGATCCGTGGTATGTCTCACTACCCACAAGTGAATAATATATATAATGCTCACTAAAATAATTAAGGCAAACGTTACTATAAAATAGGTAAAAATACATTTTTCTCCTTTCGTGAATCTAGAGTTCTTCGAGCGAGTTTCAGCTGGTGAAGGAGACATGTTTTGTAAAGTTCGTGTCCAACTAGATATTTTTGCCCTTGGTGTTGTTTGTCAATGAGACTGTGGTTCAAGTATAGGTACTAATAAGCGAGGGATATGCTCTATGGGTAACCTTACACCCCGGCGTCTGAAGACCCGAGACGGCTTGCGGTTTTGGTCGGTTCAAGTAAGACATAACCGCCCCCGCTGGCCGGCGGGGGGGGTATCCGAAGGGATTTCCGCACGAAAAAAAAAAAAGTTACTAATAAGTATTATAAAGAGAGAAGCCAAACCACTGCACTTATTGGAAAAATCTTTCACCATTTAAAAGTGAGGAGTTTTTTGATTCCTAAGCATACAATCTCTCCCCTTTTTTATTTATATTTTGCCTAATGTAGTTTTACATATAATTTATAATTAGTTCTTCAAAATTTAAGCTCCAAAATTACTAAGTACGATCTAATTCTGAATCTAATTTTAATAACTATGATCAAAAACAATAAAAGGTACTTATTTAATTTTATCTACACCCTTGCTTTAAATCCTCTATAAAACTATACAAAAAAATCGACATATAGAGTGATCGATGAGACATCCTTCTCATATTAAAAAAATAAATTGTTAGGAGCAACTTCTTGGTTTTATTCTTTAGGTTTCGGCGTAACAAATAAGTGATTAATTTTGGAGGAAAAGCCATGGTCAGCACGGGAGTAAAAAAAGAGGTTTTTCGCGATAAAAAATAATATTTGAGATCGTACAAAGTAAGCTGGAGTGGCAGTGGGCAGGGCACATAGCTCGGAGAACCGATGGCCGATGGGGCAGAAAGGTTCTTGAATGGAGACCACGTGACGGCAAGCGCAGCGTAGGAGGGGCCTCCCGCAAGGTGGACAGACGACCTGGTAAAGAGCGCACGGACTCGGTGAATGCAGGCCGCTATAGACCCGTCGAAATGGAAGTCAATGGGGGAGGCCTATGTTCAGCAATGGACTTCCTACGGCTGATATGATGATGATGTACAAATAAATGTTCTATATAAAAATGCGTAGGTATTGTTAAGAAATGAACCGAATGAGTGGACCTCAAAATTGTCCATCAATTGTATCAACTGTTACTTCTTATAACTTTGCTATTCCGAAATCTAGAAATTTTATTAAACTGCAATTTTTTTGTCGGATTTGTCAGTACATGCTGCATGTACAGTGCTGCCAATCGCGGAAAAAACCCGATTTGCGGGGAATTGAATTAGCGCAGAGAAAAAGTGCGGGGAATGACAAAAATCAGGGAATTCCGGGGAATCCAGTCAGACCTATTTATTTGGGTGGGCCATAAAATAGTTAGATTTTATGTCGGTTCATACTTACAATTGAAAAATCACGTTCGGACTTGGCAGATACAGTTCGACACTGCTACTATATTTCTGACACATATATCTCTAACACATCGATTTCAACTTCATTTACAAAGATTTAAAACATTACCTAAATTGGTGTGTAGGTACAATGTGTGAAATTTTCAACAAAATTATGAAAACGTGATTAAAAGTGCAGAAATGTACACTAAAATGAAAATAAAGAAAGGGCCTTAATTTTAAAGTGGTTTTCAAACTATAATTTAGGAAATATGAGAGAATTAAAAAATAAAGTTGAATTTCTAGGAATTGGCGCGCTACGCGGGGAATCGAGAAATTTTGTGACATGTATGATTGTCTTCAGTGTTGCCGTTTTAGTGACTTTGCTTTTTTTTGACTAGATCTAGTGAGTTTTCGGTATCTTTGGTGACATTTTTTTAATGATTTAGTGACAAAAATATCTGGTGACTTTGAGTGACTTCTATTTGATCAACACAGCAATTGTGTAATACTACACAATGAAATCTATAATATCTACTTCTAATTAACCAAAATTTTTTAAAATTTATGTAGTTTTTGAGTAACGTAACTGGCAACATGAAATGTAACATTAGGTACATTACAATAGCTATTTAGATTATGAAATTATGTTTGTTTATAGAGGGTAACAATATATTTTCATTTCTAAATTTGACCTCAAATCTTATTTAGGAAACAAATATAATATTAACCTTCCTAAAATAAATGATACTATTATATTATAAAACTACCTACATAACTGCCATACGTGTGTTTAACCGCATTTATGTAATAAATATAATGAAATTGAATGGCAAAATGGTTATAAACAGTTTAAAAAGGTAGTTATTGGATAAAATATTATATAGTCTCAAGACTATACAATATTTCTCAGAACCCATTTTAAATTGCTACGGTCGAAATGGGTAACTGTTTATTCTAAACTAAATTATGACATCTTTATGTACAAAGGTTACGCAATAACTGCATATCTTCTTAGTACTGTAGTGTTCGGACTTCTTCGAACACTATAGTTAGTTGCATGGCCATCATGCGTCAGCGATATTAAAATAGAATATATAAATCAATTTGAATTGAGAAAATAGAAAAAGTAAAGGTTGGCGGGGAGATCCTGTCAGTTGGTGATGGAGGATCCGTCCTTGATCCGGAAGAAAAAATCTCAAGTGAAAAGTGCATTAGGCTCAATCATTGAGCAAATTTCGCGATCCTCTTGTTCGTATCAGTAAATTTAGAGAACCTCGCATAAATCCCATAAAAACACGTTCAGTAGAAATATAATCTTCTTTTATATATAAAAATGAATTGCTGTTCGTTAGTCTCGCTAAAACTCGGGAACGGCTGGACCGATTTGGCTAATTTTGGTCTTGAATTATTTGTGGAGGTCCAGAGAAGGTTTAAAAGGTGAATAAATATGGAAGTTGTTATCGATTGAGGCAGTACGAAGTCTGCCGGGTCAGCTAGTTAGGAATAAATATATTAATCATATAAAATCCTTGTCTTATAATTTAAATATCACAAGTTATCGACAAGAAGCTGTGAAGTCAAACCCCAGACTCCACAGTACTAACCGGGGATTTGCCTAAAGGTAATTAACGTTCCGTTCGGAAAGTGTTAAAAACGTAAAAGAATAATTATTGCACCAACTTCTTCTAGTTCTACTACTGTAACTACGATGCAAAAGTTCAGTTTCGTAATGCAGGATGAGGATTATACATTTTACAACCGTCAATACATCGATTTTGTTGTATGTTTTTTTTTCTAAAATATACATTAACATTAGCTGGTCATTAATTAGTAAAGTTTATTGGGATCAGTGTAGTATGAGAAGAGATATTGACGTTTCAATTTTTAAGCAGAATAAAGAATAAATTGGATGGCCAATTTCTCATCAATAACAACAGAAATATGTCATTTTCGTCTGTTTTTTCGTAAAAATATTCATTTACTTATTAGCCTGTAACAATTTGGTAAGATTTTGTTTAGGTATCATCTTGAAAATCACTAAGTTATTAACGTTTCAGTTTCTAACAGTAGCACTGTTCTAATAAACCTAACACGAATATGCCGCTACGTGATCGAGCAAACATAGGTCGACGTTCTCAGCATGCAAGGCAACAGCAAAATTCACGCCGAATTCTACAACAACTTCCAACAAGTGAACAGGTGCCGCGGACATACGAAGTATTACAAGCAGAGCTAGAGCAAAGACTTCTTCAATCCTTCACCAATAAGCTGAACAATCTTGAGAACACCTCGTGTTCGATCTGTTTAAGTCCTAAACTAATTGCAAGAGAAGAAAATCATAGATGCGCAGCATGCAAAAGGAATTCAACCAAATTCTCTGGTACTAACAACATGATGCCTTCAGCTGTTCCAGAAGCTTCGCAAATTCTAACGATGATATAACAAATGTTAGTCGCTAGAGTTCACCCTGTGATGCGTGTCTATCAATTCAAAGAATATTTATCGCACGGCCAATATCATTATCAAGGATATATCATCAACATTGAACAAGATGTCATTACAGTAGCATCTACTTTACCAATTACTCCATCAGAACTAGGCGTCGTGATCGTTAGGCGCGCAGGCGCTACATGCTATTCGGACTTTCAAGTACGGAAACAACGGCTTCTAGCTGCGCTTCACGGTCTCAAGATGACCATTCTACGCTGTATTAGAAATCGAAATGAATCAAATAGAAGAGCTACCTGATGATGAATACTGAAACGCTCTTGCCATATATTGAAGAAGGTGGACATGTCCCTGACTAAATAGATGACGATCGCGTTGAAGAAGCATCCGTACCGCCAGGTCAGAGTCACGAGACTGACATAGGTACGTAAAACGCTTCACCCAATCCAATTAACGAATACACCCAAAGTGGATATATTCCAAGGGCATTCCCGCACCTATTTCCCGATGGCGAACCTGATTTTTTGCACTTGACACGTTCTACAAAAGTGACCTTTAGAGAGTATTGTGAGCATTTATTACGTTATGAGGACAATCGTTTCGCACGGGAACCACGTTAATGATTCTTCTGCCTAAACACCATGCAGCGCCATGATGCCAGACAGCAAAGTACACTTTTTCTAAGAAAAATGAGTTCAATGGCAACATTCAACAGCTATCAGAAGGAGTTAATCGTAGCCCTGCGATTTTAAAACATTTACTCTCCTGGGGTGCGAAAATTCGAGGTACTTCGTCATTTTGGTATCAGCGACGCGTTGAACTTCAGTCTATGGTTAATCAATTAGGTGTACCTACAGTCTATTTCACACTTAGTGCTGCTGACCTTTGGTGGCCATGTTTGGTGCGCCATTTTGGTATAATGCAACAAATTGAGATGATGAATCAACGTCAAAGAAGTAGTTTGATGCAGAAGCATTTGAGCGAAAATCCACTCATTGCTGACGAATATTTTTCCAAAGTGTGGCTATGTTCATGGATATTTTGAAAGAATACTTCAAAATCAAAGACTTTTGGTAGCGCTTCGAATATCAGCATCGCGGCAGTCCCCACCTACACTCCATTCTTTGGCTAGATAACGCTCCAGACGAAAGAACATTCGACACAGCCACTGAGGACATATAACTGCCAACTAACGGCATATAAAGCGTACTACGATCGTATCGTAACAGCTGTTAATCCGAACATTTTCGAGGCTCCTGCAGCTAGGCATCCGTCAGGTCTGGCTGGAGCTGAAGTTGAGCTTGATAACATAACTCACTATGCACAACTTTTGAACAGAGTGCAAAGACATACGCAGCATGGTCCAAGCTGTCTTAAGGTACACAAAAACCCACCTGAATGCCGATTCAAGTATCCGAAGGCGATATCACCTGAATAGACTCTCTCCAAAGACGATAACGACATATGGCAGTACAAACCGAAACGAATCGATAACCTGCTCAATGACCAGAATAAGTTCATAGCACTTGTTTGGCATGCAATGATCAATTATATTTCAAAATATGCCTCGCGAAAGAAAAGTCATCGTCACATTTTCAGTCAAGTTTTGCTGAAATCAGAGCCCCTTGTGCTCCGGATGCTAATGCGAAATTTGCTTTTACAAAAATGCTCGACAAGCTGTTAGGGCAATGAGATATTTCAGCGTTTGAAGTGACTCACTTATTAACTGGCAACCATTTGTATCATTCAAGCCACCAATTCGTGAAACTATTCATATCGACCGAGGATTACGTTGCTGTATCAAATATTGAAGAAGATACTGACCTGCACCATTCTTCCATTGTTGATTTCTACTCACAAAGACCTGTCTCAGATGATAATCAATTACTTTCAATCATGTAGTGTGCAATAGACTCGTGAATTGCCGCAAGCCACGTATTTTACAAGTTTGACCTTTCGTTAAATCTGAAATCAATAAAGAAAAAGAAGAAGATGAAGATCTTAAAGATAATTTGAATTTCATAAAGCGGCAACGTGAACATCATGTTGAATCTACCCAATCTACCACTTATTCATCTCTTCAACTAAACGAAGAACAAGAGAGTATCATGAATCACTTGGACAGACTACTGAAAGGTGAAATTGAACATAAACCTACACTGTTGCAAGGAGCGACAGGCACAGGAAAGTCGTTCTTAATTGAACAGTTGCTTCGCAAGGTTGAATTCATGCATGGGCTATCAAGCGTTCTTCTTATCGCGTCAACCGGCGTGGCTGCAAATAATATTGCCGGTGATACAATTCATACCTGTCTTCGAATAACGCAAACCAGAAATGTGACTGATTTGACTGGCGAAGCTGAGAAGAACTTCCAGGACTCTATCACAGAATAAATAATAGTACAAGTACAGAAGACCCTCTGTTTTGATGTTCACGAATGCCGCCTTTTTACGTGCCTATTAATTATTATTAGCAACGGACCGCACGCCTGCCGCGCCGTCATTGAGTTCTATTGCCCGGCGCGACATTACTCCGCACCTTGCCGAAGATAGGGTTGTCATTTTTTTAAACGTCGTCGGTGGCAACGAGCGCACGGTCCGCCTGATCGTAAGCGGATACGGTAGCTTTGCACTATTATCTATTCTGTGGCGCAAGCATCGACTATGTCAGAATAAGGTACCCGTCTAGCACAACTATGCTTATTGCTTGGCAACTCTCGTTGCAGGACATAACGACACCCGTCACTTTTTCACAGTAGAGCACAAAAAGAGATAGGTACCTAATATAATGTCTCGCTCGAGAAAGAGTCACGTGTCACAGTTGGTTTAGACCGGCTGATAAGCGTTTTATAGTCTAGGAGCTAGCAACCAAGTTCATTAAAAAAATAATATATTTACTGATTACTTTTTATTATTTTACGTAAGTAAATACTAAAGGTAACGCGGGCGTGACCTGTATTTATTGCTTAACTACAAATGCCTTACTTTTATATACTTTTTTATTTGCTTTTTACCATCTTTAAATTGCCGGTTATTAAATTTAATTGTTGCATATATGCGAAACCTACAAAACAATTTTAATAAATATTCCACTGGGAAACATGCACATGGTGATTGTGGAGGTATTTTTCTAAAAAGTTCTATAAGTTTGCTGCCTTTTTTTTTTTTTTTTTTTTTACGCACGCCGTCTCGGGTCTTCAGACGCCGGAGTGTAAGGTTACCCATAGAGCATATCCCTCGCACCCCGGCTGACCCTGGGCCATCTCACCACTAACAGCATCGCTCATCCTGTCTCCTCTGAAAGCAGAGGAGTACGGAGAGCGATGTGTTCCCGCCACGTTGGGTATTGGCCGACGATCAATGCCAACCCTATGAAGGGGTGAAGGGGAAGCCATTGACCGCCGCCCAGGGTGTACCGGCCGCTCCGATTCCGTTCTCCCCGGACTGCAGCGGGATCGGAATCGGAGCGACACTCGAGGAGGTTACCCAACACACACCCCTATAAGTTTGCTGCCTGGATTACTTTGAACACAATTTTCAAAAATTTTTATGAACGTGGTTTCTAAATTTTGTACATAATCTATAAAATCTTTTGGTGGCATTTTTAAGCTGCCATAAAAACTAGATTGGTTGTTATATGCTTTGTATCTAGTAAATAGATTAGTCTCATCTAAGCCTGCAACTGATCTTGAAATTTCATCTATTGCAGGACAATTGTGTTTGCTACAACATTTGTAAAAAGCACTTTGTAAAAAACATTTGTTAACGTGTTTTCGTCTGGCAAGTATACGATGATCTGTTTCGGCTCTCAAACACAAAACCGATGTTTGTGGTGGAAAATCGTCACCTGTAAATTTCATATTCATCATATCTTCGGCCTTGAGTACATATATATATACAATACATCACAAATGTCCACTTCACAGTTTGTATTTGGTGCGTTTTTAATCATATTACATACAAATAACTTTGAAAAAGCTCGTCGAAATTGGACTGGTGTTGGTTCTGTGCAGGATCCGCCCTGTTGGCGAATAGAACCAAAAAAGTCTTCTAGACTATCTTGATTTAATCTTCGAGTCAGTAAATATTTAAACCCATCATCTAGTAGATCTTTATACAACATTGTTATCGATTGTATGGATAGCTGAAAATTTACAAAAGTTTTAATATGTCCTGTTTTATTTTTCCCGGAATTCTTGTTTATGGCCTTAATAGCAGCGAACATTCCCTTAGCAGTCTTTAGTGTTGAATCTTGATCTTTACTAAGCCTGAAAGCTGTCTGAAACTTGTTATTTGATTTTATTTTACTCGAATTGAGGACGTCAAATAAATTGTTAATTGATTCTATAAACTCCGCAGTTGGCCTGGCTGCCTCAGACATTTTTCCCAAATCAATATAAGTA
This sequence comes from Cybosia mesomella, assembly GCA_946251805.1. Classification (NCBI taxonomy): domain Eukaryota; kingdom Metazoa; phylum Arthropoda; class Insecta; order Lepidoptera; family Erebidae; genus Cybosia; species Cybosia mesomella. The sequence goes on along the minus strand of OX276388.1, from coordinate 13,578,023 downwards.
TGAAGTGCCGCTGAGACAGTACGGCTCAACACTTGTACAGCTAATTTCACTCTCATTTTTTGGAAATTGTTGGGATGAATATGAGCATCAGTGATTTTCGGTATGAGCCGTAAATTGCTGTCTTTTTGATCTTTATACAGTTCTTCGATATATTTCCATGAAATTGTTTTCTCATTAAGAATAAAATCGCTTGTTAGTAGGTTGTTTCGGATACATTTTACTAAGTGGGGGATATCAAACACGTAGTATATTTTGGTATTATCATAGGCGAAATACGGTTTTTCGATCGATACCTTCTTTATTTCTTTCGCGTATTTATCAAAATTGGATCCTTGGTCAGAAATTATCGCTTTTACCTTAATCCCTATTGCAGAAAGTTTTGAAATAGCTTCATTCAACCATATGTCGATTTCATCATAATGCTTAGCAGTTGCCAGCAATGCATATGCGGTTGGTTGTTTCCAATTGAAGTACATACCTTGAAGCATAATGACGAATGCATTGCTGGCAATTTCAGGTGTTATTCTACCATTAACATTATGAAACCCAATAACTTCGTCTAATTTTATATTGTAGTATAAGTTACGTTTCAAAGTCATCTCATCGACACAAATCGTGCAGTATTTTGCTGCATCCGGAAGGGATTTAATTTTCAATGCCAGGGTATCTAGAGCCCTGTTATCTAATTTTGGAGGGAGATCAATTTTGAATCTATTCAACGTGCTTTTAGAGGGCAATTTTAGTACTGTTTGTAAGCACCTGTAAGCATGTGGACTCGAATAGTGCAAACTCAGTGAAAATAATTTGTACTCTGCGTCGTATCGATTTCCTTTGTATTTATTTTTTATTTTATTCTGCCAATCTATCAATTTTTGAAATCTTCTTGTGATTTCGTCATCAGGGTCGTTACATGTATTAGGTCTGTTCTTTCTCTCCAATTCTTGCTTAATTTTTATAATTTCTTGACTTAACCTTCTTTGTTTGAGTTTACAGCCCTTTAATTCATCTAAAAGTTTACGTTTCCTAGGTGTTCCTTCTGTGAGTAATTTTGATGTCTGTGTTTGTTGTTCGGATGAATCTTGTGCATTTGTTTGAGTCAGAGTATTTTTCTTTACTTTTTTAATCTTAGTAACGATCACTTCATTATTATTTTTGACTTCTACTGCATTGGAAGGCATTGCTGAACATGACGTGTTTCCTACGATACTTTTAGACAATAAAATCTGAGTATCTTTAAATTGTGCCAATATTGGCTGTACTTTTGAACATGATGGCCCTTCCTGTGGTTGATTGGTTAAAAGCAGTGCTGGGACAGCAGTTTCATTTTTTTTTTATATTTGCCATATAGTACAACCATTAATTATCTGAAGTAATGTAGACTGAGGCTAGTTTATATATTCAAATAGGGTTTTGAGGTGACATCTAAGAAAAACAACACCTTTTAACATAAAAACAGTACTGTAAGTATATAACGTCAGGTAAGGTAAATTTTATTAAACCACGGGGAAATTAAAGGGCCGCGTCAACGCCGGGATCTCGTTGCGGTCCTGGGCGTGGAAGTTCTCTCGTTAGAGACCATGGTGAGGGCTGTGGTCTCCGACGGAAGCAAGTGGCACGCCGCCGCCGCCTCTTTCTGCGAGCAGGTAATGCGCGCGAAAGAGACGGCGGAGAGGGAGCGGGAGAGAACCCTGCCCCTCGAGTTTCGCAGTCTGCGGCGAGGACGCCGCAGACTCATCTACGCCCGGTACTACCTACCTCCAGGATCGGGGCCTGAGGACGGCAGTTGGCCGACTCGCCGTCCTTACAGAAGCAGGCCGTGGCGGAGGCGTGTCGTGTGTGCCCTACACACGCCTGCCAACTCACCGAAGCGGGATAAAACCCGACCCCACCAGGTGAGGCCGCGGTGGCGGCCAAAGTCGCCGGCAACCCTGGGGTTATCCTTTCGAGGGCTTACCTGGGGTGCCCGGGAACGGACACTTGGGGAGGACACCGTGCGGTTTTACTCGATACACGACATAAACACCCCCGCTGGCCGGCGGAGGGGTATCCGAAGGGATTTCCGCACGTAAAAAAAAAACGTGGAAATTAAAATAACTTGTTCGCATCTTCTCTTATCTTGAAATTTATATATTTTTAGATGGGTAAATTTTACTTTTCACATGAATGTACAAAAACAATTAAATGAACATTAACACAACAAATAGTAATTATGAAAAACTTAACCGAAAGAGCTGACGGCAGCGGAGAAGCATTAAATTTGTAGCACGGCTCTTGGACTAACTTAGCGGCTTGTTTGAACTTGCACCCGACACCGCCGCGGCGTCGGCGCCGCGGCGGTGTCAAGTGGCGCGCCTCGACGACAATAAGATATTTAAATGTAGGTACCACCTAGACATCTTGTACCTATCCGTGATCCAATAATATACACAGAGAATACGTGAATTATAAATATTAGATAGCACTTACTATTCGAGTGACAGAGACGGAGATAGACTTTACAGTTCGCGGTCGCACGCCAGGTGTAAATGAGTCTAATAAGTACTGATTTAATCACAATCTCGGGATTTTCGTTTGATGTATATGTATACAATTATGTAGATCCGTTGACAGATACCTATTTAATTCAAGTATAACACTGTGCTGTTTTACTTGATTCTTGTGTTCGATTTACTATGAAAATATAGGTATAAATGAGCATTTAGTGCTTACTACCGCACCTTTCGGTATCCTTTTCACGCGTCGGAACATAGAAAAACGTGCAATTGGAATTTTGGTTATTGTTTCTGCAACCCGCAGCAATGCAATATTTCGTTGTCTTTATTTTAAACATCGTATACAATACGCGCTTGCGACGTTGGTATGCGGGAGACACGCGCGCGAGTGTCGCGTGCTGCGGCGGGGCAACCACTGAATAAGCAACCTCGGGGATTCCGCCGGCATGAACTTATAATTTCTCGCAGATCGGCGGAGTGACACCCCCCTGACTCTATGCGCAACATAAAAAAACATTTGTGATGCGGTATCAATGGTAGGAACACGTATGATGTCGATCATTGATAAACGATTACGGCAGGCATATCCAGCGTCAAACGACATTCCTTTTGGGGGATCAATCGTTTACTTCATCGGAGACTTCAATCAATTGCCACTTATTCTAGATCGCTCTCTTCTCGCCTCATCCGACGAAACCAATCCGAATTCAGTTCAAGGTCGACACCTATTCCAGCAGTTCAACACTGATTTTGAACTGAAACAAATAATACGTCAAACTAGAGATGAGCAGAAACTCTGAGCCGTTTATCGATGGGACAACTAATTGAAGCAGACGTAAATCTTTTACGATCTAGATTTATGATAAACAATATTTCCAAAGCAAGTGACTTCGAAGACGCTATAAGAATCAAAGCCAAAAAGGAAGATATCAAGAGTTACAATTTGCAGAAATTACGATCGTTGGACAGACCAGTAGCATATATCAAAGCTATTAGCAACAATATTACGTCATACATGGATTCTGATGATGAGGCTTAAGGTGGTGTTACAAGTAGCTCCCGGTTTTAGAGTGATGTTACGTCAAAACCTCTGGACATCACAGGGATTGTGTAATGGCACACTTGGCACGGTGTTGACAGTGTTTATAAGCCAAGTGGTTCTTCGAATTACATGGACGACTTACCATCGTGTATACTGGTGATATTCGACGGTTACAAAGGACCGACCTTCCATAGCGTACTTCTTTTTGTACTTCAGACAAGCATTCCGTAAAGGTCAAGTTACATATACTCGAAAACAGTTTCCCTTACAACTTTCATATGGAATTGCGGTACATAAATCTCAAGGAATTACCGTAGACAAAGCGGTTGTGGATATTGGAACATATGAGTTCGCACTGAGACTGACGTACGTTGCTCTCTCACGTGTAAAAACCATCAAAGGATTACTAAATACATAATATACAACCCATGTTTTTAGTGCTGTAATGTAATAAGATTTTCGTAGCCCAAACACTAACACAATGGTATTCAAACGACTAGCTAATGTGCTGGACATGGATGTCTTCGGTGCCTCCGCGGATTCAGCCACCGCCGACAGAACTATGCTCACACGTTCACCGGGGTTGGTGCATGAACAGGGCTATGTGTTGAACATGGTCAGCTCTGGTGGTGCCGCGGATGCAGTCACGATCTCATTGGTCATTTAACTTATGTTTAGCATGTACTTCGCCGATGGTACGCGGGGGTTTGTTGTTGAAGCATCCAACAACGAGTGGTAGTAGTAGTAGTATAAACATATGTTTCAGACCCCCAACGAAAGTTGCAGAATCCAGTTGTGGTCATCTGATTGGGCATTAAACTCACGGCCAGGATGTACTTCATCGATGGTAGGCGGGGGTAGTTGTTGGAGCATCTACCAGCAAGTGGTAGCATTTGTTTCAGATCCCCAACGAAAGTTGCAGCACCCATCTGTGGTCATTCAATTTGGCATTAAAAAACTCAAGCCCATGATGCCCACCGTCGATGGTAATCGGGGGGTAGTTGTTGGGCAGGTTTTGTAGGTAATCATGTAGTGCGCTCTCACCTCAAAATTGCAACAGCAGAATGCATTGCGCCCCTAGTTTATACATACCAAACACTAGTATATCACACAATATAGATTCATACATCCATACGCACTGCATTCAGAATTTAGAATTTTACATTTGTATATTTTTAAAAGGATATGTGGGAAATTTGATTCTTACTTGCCGAACACTGGTCTATGGTTCTTCTTCTTTTAGTTAATGGCTTCTGCAGTAGAATCATCGCAATTTCGCCAATGTCAAGTAAAATATAATAAATGTTTATAAAATTATTAATGGCGAAGACGCCATTGTCAAGTCTGGTGACCAAATCTCCCTATGGTTATTAGAATCATTTAAAACAACCATAGATATAAGAAGAATAGAACAACCCATCAAAAACGGCTGTCACCGTGCCGTCACCTACTGAACCAATAGGGAACGAGTGCATTCTTATTCTAGTCTAGTCGTTTATTATTTGTCAGATTTTGTTTGGAGGCGGGAGTTAAGCTAGTTCAACTGACTAAAATCTCGTTTCATTTGTTTATAAATTTTAATACTAATTAAAATGGTTAAGTGGCCTATAGCTTTATAGGTATAGATTATGAAAAAATATGAGTATGCTGGACAAAGCAGGTAAGCAGAACAGAACATTTTTATTAATCACTACTCTAATTTAGTTTTACGTCATGAAACTCGATCACATGAATACTTTTTTGTTTTATAATATTAATTGCACCTCTTGTCATATGGCTAATTTTTGTTTCACAATTTATATTTAAGACTAGTTGACCTCTCCTAGCGTCGTACGGATAGATCCTGTAAGCCGATTGCAGTGTCACCTACCGGGTTGAAACTATGCCCATAGCCTTTGTACTATTGCTATAGCTATAAATTGACAGTTTTATCGCAATCAGATGAACGGTACAGCGCTTATAGTATGTAGAAACAAACATAGTTGTCTTATATATTAATTGGATTGGATGATATTCTTTTGTGCTTGTTAGATTTACAAAATAAATTATGTCTGTTGTATTTCCAATTATCAAAATATACACACAAAAACAATTTTAAAAACATTGTTTTGGTATTTATACAACCAATTTCAACCAATTTGTTATTTAGCAGTAATAATGCCTCGTTTTCTACATTGATTTTATCTTTACATAAAATTTGTTTATAGATTTTTGCTTTTCAAGTTTATGTGACAAGGTATATATTATAGTCTGGAATAATGCTTAGGCCACTTTTTATTTTTGGGATAAGTTACCATGGGAAGCTGAAAGAATCAGATCCATGCGGTTGGAGCCATGGGCAACAGCCAGTAAAATTATATTACTTAACAACATAAAAATATCCTATGAACCAATTTCAGCGCCACCTATGGTGTCAAAAATTTGTCTAGTATCGTTGTAATTGGCATTGGTTCAATTGTTGTCACTTTGAGATTAAAGTACAACTGTATATCTTCTATAGATTCCTTACTTTTCAGTTTATCAATTTATTCATAATTACTCAAAAAATGTAGCAGCTGGACTGGTGGCAATTATAGGGCTGTTTTACCATATACCTTTTATCAGACAATAACAATACTTACCATGGAAAATTAACCTAAAAAGGGGTCAATGGGACCCAAAGTCATCTAGACGTTGATCCCGATTGCATCTGAGGCTTTCACCTCTGAGCCCAGGATTCACTTACTTCTCCTTTATGGGTGTGACTCTCGTCTGACCCAACCCTGAGAGAACATTCTGCACCAGAATCTCGTCCATCACTCAGCAGGAGTACCGGCTTGGCCCGGCCCCATTGGTCTTGGTGGGGTCCTATTATTTGTCTTTATTTAATACTAGCTGATGCCTGTGGCTCTGGCCGCATAGATGTTGGTAATTGCTGATTTTATTTTTGGTCATATCTCTGGTTCTACTTACCCAATTACAATCAAACATAAGGCAGTTTTACAGTTGTTATAGAAGTTTGGTGAAACAATATATTTCAACTAAGTATAGGAAACTACTAAATTATCAACTATGTTTTGCGTTCTATAACACACTGGAGCATGAAGTTTTGTTGTTAAACCAAGCAAACTGTATTTGATGGAAGCGATATGCAGGTAAATCAGCATCTAAGACATTATCTATACTATTATTATTTTTTATATTTTTTTATTTTTTTCCTCTATCTGCCCTCAGCCTGTTTAGCTATTAACAGATTTGTTCATTCTTATTCTTTGACAGTTTAAGTTTATTCACATCCAGTGATGTGTCAACCCACTTATGTGTTAATATGTCATGTGCTGGCTTTGATTGCAATTCCTGCTATTTGCTTCCTTTTTAGTCTCTTTGTTGAGATTGTAGGATCCATCAGGGTTACAGCCAGTTGGTTTTTATGTTGCTGTAGTCTGAGTTTGTAAGCCTGGAGAGCATTTGAACTTCATTTATCACAGTTGGGATCTGAAGGTATTCAGGTATTTCAGTGTTCTTTGTGAACCAAGGTGGAAACAAGACTATCATCTTTAGTGATTTGTTTTGAAATTGTTTTAAGATCTCTATGTTAGAGTGCCTTGCAGCGCCCCAGAGCTCTATGCCGTATGTCCACACTGGCTTTATGGTACATTTGTATATGAGCAGTTTATTTTCTAGGTTAAGAGAGGACTGTCTACCTATCAGCCAATGTAGGTCTCGCAGTTTTATGTTTACCTGCTCTCTTTTCATTTTTATGTGTTCATGCCAAGTAAGCCTCCTATCTAGGTTCATACCCAGGTACTTAACCGAGTTTTGTTGTGGCAGGATGTTTCCTGCCATATTAACCGGTGGACAGTCATTTCTTCTTAGCGTGAATGTAATTTGAAATGATTTTGAAGAACTGGCTTTTATTCTCCATTGATTTAGCCATAGCCCAATTTTGTTAAGTGGTCTTGGAGTTTTTGCGATGCCACTACAGGATTTTTATCGCAGGCTAGAACAGCGGAGTCATCTCCATATGTCGCTGTGACAATTTGCTCAGAGGTAGGTAGTTCAGCTGTGAAGATGGTGTACAAAACTGGACTCAGCACAGATCCCTGGGCTACTCCAGCTTCAATTTGGTAGAAGGAGGACATGGCGTCTCCAAATTTTACCTGGAAAAGTCTTTGTTGCAAGTGCGCACCATGCATTTAAACTTAAAAAGTATAAATGCATGGTGCAGAAGGCATATTTTTAGTTTGTACAACAAACCCTTATGCTAAACACGGTCAAACACTTGCTGCACATCTAGAAATGCAGCTGAGCAGTATTCTTTTCGTTCTAATGACTGTCGGATCGCATGTGCAACTCTGTGGACTTGTTCTATTGTTCCATGGTGCATTCGAAAGCCGAATTGGTGATCTGGGATAGTATTTTGCTCTTCCAGTATGGGTAATATTCGTTGAAGCAACAGCTTCTCAAACAGTTTTGACATCAAAGGCAAAAGGCTTATTGGCCTATATGAAGAAACCTACCTCGGCTACCTAGCTCGGCTTTGTCTGCGGGTGTTCTTGTCCAGTTACCATTTGGCAGTCGCAATGGAGGCGTGCGTGCTTTGGGCCTTTTCATTAATTTAGTAATTTACCAGAGGGAATGATCATATGATTTGGAAGGCGATAAAGTTCTTAAAGTATCTTGAAGAGTGTAATTTTCGGTTTCTTTAAGTAATTGCTTTAATGCTTTTTGTGCTTTGTTCAGTGCTCTTTTATCATGTCCATTTCTACTGGTGTGCCATTACCGTCTGAGCCTTCTCTTAAGAGCTATCATTTGTCGTATTGCTAAGGTGTAGTCTTGGTTCCTCGGCCTATATGTCATTTGCGGGGTTGACCGCCAAGCGGCTACTTGGATTAGGTTGGTGGCATACCAAGCTGCATTCTCTATATTCTCCTTTGTTTTGAGTGGTATGTGTAGATTAACCGTTTCATTAATGCATTTTTGGAATGCTTTCCAATCCGTTCTACCGTTGTATAGTGTCTCGCGTGGTTCTCTCCAGATGACTGTAGTACTTATCGTACATATCACTGGTGTGTGGTCAGAAGAGCCATCTGAGGAAGATTCCATTTTTATATACAGGCCTGACATACCCTTGGTGATAGAGAAATCAATGAGATCTGGTATTCTGTTCGGGTCAGACGGCCAATTTGTTGGTTCTCCTGTGGACAGTACATTGAGTGAATATTTATCTATCACTTTCTTTAACTCTCTACTTTTCGTCGTAGTCAGTCTGGAGCCCCAGAAGGTATTCTTAGAGTTCCAGTCCCCTCCAACGACATATCTATCACCAAGAGTTAGCAAGAAGTCACCATACATCTGTTCGTTAATTTGATGCTTCGGCGGACAGTATACAGAAGCTACTTTAAGCTTGCCCTGCCAGTCATCTATGGATATTGTAGTGGCTTGCAAGTATGCCTGTTGGAAGTGAGGAAGTTCATGATGTCTGATGTTGTCCTTTATTATGATTGCAGTTGCATGCATGCTGTGAAACTACCTCTGTAGCGCAGCCGTATACCTACAATGATGCAACTGCTGTATATGGAAGGTTATTAAAGTTTGAGTCGCAAAACGCAGTCAAAAATTCCCTGCCTACTCTTCCACTTATTCGCTTCTAAATGGTGGATTAATCATTGATTGATTAAGTACTTTCATCTTAATTAATATTAATTCTTCCACTAATACCTGTTAATGGATCAACTTAACGTAACAAAACAACATTAAATTTATTGGTTACTAGCCGATGCCCGCGCCTGAAATTCTGTTCCCGTTCCTGCAACCCACGGGAACCTATTTCAGGGATAAAAAGCTTATGTGTTATTCCAGACTATAATCTATACCTATACCAAATTTCAGCCAGCTCTGTTCAGCAGAGCGTGATTGAGTAACAAACATCCACACATCTTCCCAACCTTTCACATTTATAATATTAGTAAGATACGGGATTGGAACGAAGATTTAAGTACATAATATTCATATATCACTAGTACCTACATAGATATTTTATAATGCTCTGCGATAATGCTGTGGCATGCTTGCGTATGCGTTTGAGTACAAAATGGTGTATAATTGTAAGAGCTAAGATGTTGCTGTGACGTGCTTGCGTATGCGTTCTGAGTACAAAATAATGTCTACTTTAAGAGACTCTCATTCACTCTCATGAAGGGTCACCGGTAGTGTGGTCTCACCAGCATAAATGTAAAAAAAAAGGATTATACGATGCAGGAACTCAACGCAGAAGCCATGCCTGGTAGCGTGGCCCCTCTCCAGCCATTTTTCCATGACGGGTCATAACGCGGCAATTTTGTTTGTCTGATTAGTAACTTAGTACCTTTTTTTCTTTTTTTTTTTTCGTGTGGAAATCCCTTCGGATACCCCCCCGCCGGCCAGCGGGGGCGGTTATGTCGGGCTTGCACCGACTAAAACCGCACGCCGTCTCGGGTCTTCAAATGCCGGGGTGTAAGGTTACCCATAGAGCATATCCCTCGCACCCTGACTGACCCTGGGCCATCTCACCACTAACAGCATCGCTCATCCTGTCTCCTCTGAAAGCAGAGGAGTACGGAGAGCAATGTGTTCCCGCCACGTTGGGTATTGGCCGACGATCAATGCCAACCCTATGAAGGGGAAGCCATTGACCGCCGCCCAGGGTGTACCGGCCGCTCCGATTCCGGTCCCCCCGGACTGCAGCGGGATCGGAATCGGGGCGATACTCGAGGAGGTTACCCAACACACACCCCAGTAACTTAGTACCTTTTTTTTTTTTTTTATCGTGCGGAAATCCCTTCGGATACCCCCCCGCGTGCCAGCGGGGGCGGTTATGTCGGGCTTGAACCGACTAAAACCGCACGCCGTCTCGGGTCTACAGACGCCGGGGTGTAAGGTTGCCCATAGAGCATATCCCTCGCACCCCGACTGACCCTGGGCCATCTCCGGTTTCGAGATGGCCCCCTCGGGTTTGGGAACCACGGTGTCCCCGTCTTGCCCCGGTTTGGGGGAGGGGCGCTAGTCGCCCCTCCGTCCCGGCCTGCTTCTGCTGGGGTGACAGGTGGCCTCACCCGCCACCCCCAGGCCTGCGCTCATGGAGGACGGAGGTCGTTAAGCGACCTCCGGCGCCTGAGTCGCCTGCGACGCTCGGCGAGCAAGTTGCGGGCTCGGCGGACCGGGAGAGTTCTAAGTCTCTCCCGGGCGCGCTCCGCCACCTCCTTGGCGAGCATTTACTACAATAAAGAATACTAGTAACCGAAATTATGTATGTTTAGCTAGATTGCTTCATGATGAATAGGTTGACGTCGAAATGACCCTGAATCGAACCCGCGATCTCTTGATTGATACCGTAGCTAATAATGCTTTTTATTATTTTTATGACCCTATTTTATACGTAAGTATAACATAACATGACCTATATAACACTTCATGGTGAATTTGCCCGCAGGTTACTCCAAAGTGAATCCAGTGTCATTAAGATTCATGTCCATTCTAATTCAAAAGATTTTAAAGGTAATTATTTCAGTGCAAATCTTACTAAAAGTTGCAGGCTGCAGAGACAATATCAGAAGTACAATGTTGCCCAACTCACCTACCAAGTAGAATTGCAAATAAAAAAGTGTTCTCGTACAGCTTACCGTTGCTTAACAAGTAAATGTCTGTTAAAACTTCTTTGCATTTATATTGACCTAAAAAAATTAATTAATTTTAGAAATAAGCTGTACAGATAGGTAGAATAAGTTTACGCGTGAGAGGTGCTCGAAGCCCTCACGTGGCGATAACTTTCAAAAAAAAATAATTAATTAGTAGAAATAAGCTGTACAGATAGGTAGAATAAGTTTACGCGTGAGCGGTGCTCGCAGCCCTCACGTGGCGACAACTTTTTTTTCTAAAGCCAAACTCAAGGCTAAAACTTTGCTTTATTGAAGTTCTTTAAAATTTATTCTAAACTTGCACAATCCTTACTCCAGGAAACATTGAACAACCGGGCGGCGTATTTCCCTTTCCGTGTTCAATACGAGGAACGGAGGAACCATGGCCTCGAAATCTCTTAAACATTCTCTCAAAATCCGTGTTCATTTGGAGGCACGCGTCCTCCAATCGCACACGGGATTTTTACCCCATTGTTCTACCAAACACGTGTTCAATGTGTTGGACGTCCTGATTGGATTCTGCTAGTAGACCTCCTTTTTTGCGGTGAGCGATCGATATCGTTTTAGGTTAAGTTAGGTTAGTGTAGAGCGGCGACCATTACCGCGCGAAGGCAAGCGAGCGAAGCGAGCACGCTGCGGCACCGCGCATCGGCCGCCGCCCATCTATCGACCACGTGAGAAACGAATTGGACTGACAAATGCGCGCGTGCGACACCACCAGCGAAGACAGTGTGGGAACTTCCGGCTAAGTGCCTTGCCTCGAATTGAGGGTGCGTACCTCCAATTGAACACGGATTTTGAAAGAATGTTAGTGTGAAAAATACGTGCATATTTCGAGGCAATGATGCCTCGTATTGAACACGGAAAGCGAAATATACAACCGGGCGGAAGCTGTGTTACTGTGAGGATGAATAGGTAGGTAGCTACCAACCTACAATAAAATGAGGTACATGATTTACAAATCCCGAGGGGGCCATCTCGAAACCGGAGATGGCTCAGGGTCACCCCGACTTGCGACTTGTAACTGCCTTATGAGCTACCTTACACCCGGTGTCTGAAGTCCTGAGACGGCGTGCGGTTTTAGTCTGTTCAAGCCGAACATAACCACCCCTCCTGGCTGGCGGGAGGGGGGGGGGGGTATTCGAGGGGATTTGAAAAAAAAAAGGTACTAAGTCCGGCAAGATGGATTTCGATAGCAAGCTAGTAGCTTTTTGGTGACTTTGTAGTTAAATAGGTAGTGAAAAAGCCATGTCGAAACATCGTAGACAAAACGACCTGACGGCGAATATTCCATAAAGTCCTGTCGTGGAAACAAACAAATGCGAACCATTCTGTCGGCGAAACATCCATAGGTGAAACGTTCTATCGACGAATCTCTCAAAAACGAAACGTCCTGTCAGTGATCAGTCCAAAGGAGAAACGACTGTCGGAGAACTGGGCTATCGCCAGAATGATGGAGCTCATACTAAAAGGATTTTTCTAAAAAAATAATAAGCGTGGACCAATCTATACTAGATGTTTTAGACTAGTCCACTAAAATAAGTTCCTGTAGGTCGCTACAACGGGATCAGTATTTCACGCGGGCGAAGCTACAGGCAACGGCTAGTTACTGCAAAAGATAGTGAATCTACACTGTTAACGAGCCCATAAGCCCTTTGAATTGACCTCCGAATCTATTTTGTGTAAAACTATTACTTAGGTAAATTGTAGGTACCTAATTAATAAGATACCTTCTTTACTTATTATACCCACGAAATAGAATCTATAAACGATGTGATTCAAATAGTTTCATCTACTTGCAAAAGCCGTCTACCATGGATATTTATCATAATAAGAATTATGAAAATGTAGCGAGATTCTATCTTACACTACCTATACTTATGAAATGCTTTTTGTTTTAGAATCAGATATTTCCGATTTACACGCATGTTGGCTGCCATAATCCTAAATGATTCATTTGCTTACTTTTTTCATACATTAACCAACAAATTACATTTCTTATAACTAAACAATATATATATATACGTACCTATCTATTTGCCCAATATTGAAATCACTATTGTGATAGTGAAGTGTGCGTCACTGTGCACACACTAATATTATTAATCATTAATTAAATATTATAACTACCTAAATTACAGCGAAAATACTCTAACAATATTCTACTTCTAATTACATAAACAAAACAAGGTTTTAATAACAAGATTAACAAGAACAGCGGGAATGATCAACGATTCAATCTGTTTGATTTCTTTCTTTCACTAATACACATGTTTTGTATATTTTATTTTCATAATGACATACATAACATATACTCACGCCTATATCCCCGAAGGGGTAGGCAGAGGTGCTAGCACCCACATTTCGCCAGTTTATGTTTAGGTACCAAGGTGGCGAGCCTATTGCCATTAACCGGGCACTTATAAGCCTGCGATAAATACACACATAACTTCGAAACGCATCGGAAAGTCATTGGTGTGTTCCATGGTAAAACCTGGGATCGAACCCGAGACCTCGTCTCAGCAGTCCATTACCCATACCACTAGGCTACCGCGGCTATACTTATACGCGGTTATAAATAAAATCATCTTTCACAATTCCGCGGGTGCATGGCTTTTATTAGGCGAGGTATTCCCGAAATATAACCCATATAGGTAAGAATAAAAGGACAAAAATAGAGGGAGATTGATGCACAAATATTCAACCTCTTTTTTAATGGATGAAAAGCATAATATTTGAATTTTGTGCATTAGCTAATGTAGGTATGTTTTCAATTATATATAAAATCGATTGCAATTTCCTCATAAATAAAGTCGATTGTTAAATTGCATAGGTTACACTCTAGGATATAACTATTTGATAAAAAAATAAAGCTGTCAAAAGCTGAATAAATGGTTGCATAAAGTATTTGATTTTTATCAAGATTGATATGTATCATTGTGCCTGTACACAACCTAATGCCTGATCTTGATCATGCCAGACTTTATCTGTTCAGAAACACGATTTCCCGCAATGAGTGTGTACATAGGACCCGCTGATGTGTAGACGATCTTTGTGCGGCGCTGTTCTTCAGTGGAACACCTATTATGGGTAGCCTCGAAGGGTACTTGAGTTTTCCAAATAAAAGATTTTTCCAGTATTCATGCATTTATTTCAGTGAAGTATTTAAGTGAAGAGAGAGAGAGCGAGAGAGAGAGAGAGCACTTTTCACTCCGATTTCTAGTTGCCGACTGAGGCATCGAATCAAAATGATAGCGGCTTTTATAGTTTTAATTAATTTTATCGAATTTTCTGATTGGCCGATCGAGTTATCGCGGCTCGTTAGCGATACCACGGCTTATTGACTTTTCTCGGATATACCCTTATAGTCGATCGGTCAATTTACAATTGCGTTTATTATCTATTTACTATATTATGTATTTAATAGGGAGGAGAAAAAAGTTTATACAAAATTACATACAATTTACAATCAGTTATATAAGGTGTCACAAAATTAGGTCTCTGAATTTGGTGAGATGACTTGGTATCGACCAAATATGTATTTGAAACAAACAAAAAAATATCGGGTAAAGTAAAATAAAAATTAAAAAAATATAAAAAAAGCGGGGGTGGTGGGTATATCCCTCGCACCCCGAGGTATGGTAAGTACTAAGTACCTTTTTTTTTTGTTGCGTAAATCTCTTAGGATACCCCCCGCCGGCCAGCGGGGGCGGTTATGTCGGGCTTGAACCGACTAAAACCGCACGCCGTCTCGGGTCTTCAGACGCCGGGGTGTAAGGTTGCCCATAGAGCATATCCCTCGCACCCCGACTGACCCTAGGCCATCCCCGGTTTCGAGAGGGCCCCTTCGGCTTTGGAAACCACGGTGTCCCCGTCTTGCCCCGGTAGTACTAAGTACCTATATTCTTCCTCCTACTCAAGATTGTTGTAACAAACGATAATAATTTTACCTACACTATTAACGAGAGTGACTGTGTCTGCTGGTATTCTTGTTGACGTCTAAAAAAAATAAACAATATCAGTGTTACTTTGGGTTCTCATCTGGTACAGCAACTCACAGCCCAAAAAAATCGTAAATTGAACGCCTTTTTCATCATGTGACGGCCCCTTATTAGAAGAACCCAAGGATATATATTTTGGTTCCAGTTATGAGCATACTGCAAGTGTAGGTACAGTCAACGACAAAAGTTGATTAACAGTAAAATATTTATAACCCTTTTTATATGGGAATACATGTACCAATAATAGCTTTATAAGTAATTTTAAAATCACTAGAGGTTAAAGTTAATATAATTAATGTCTTGTTTATTATTTTATGAAAGGTTTAATAGCCAAGGCGATTAATAAATTATAATTGGTTAAGCTACTTTTCTCGTTGACTGTACTGAGCTTTGTTTAGAATGAGAGGTTACTTACAAAACTACTATGTACCTATACTACTAGAGAGGACAGTATGGAACAAAAAAAAAGTTTACCATAGCTTGTCTAGTAACTACCCTTTGTTTCCTTCAGCTCCGTTCTGGAGTAATTGTTTATTTACATAAAAATAAACTGGCGTCGAACAAATAATTGCAGGAGATGCAGAAAAACCGTCTTAAGATAGATATCTTCTCATATTTCATAATAGGTAATAAGTATAGAAGAAGACGTTGTCTTCTTATTTATTAGATAGGTACCAGCATTTCGTTTATTTAACTCGAGCCATCGTAATTTACACATAATATTTATGTCCACCGGGGATAATGTACCTTTTCAAATGGTGAAAGAAGTCTGCCAATAAGTGGGGTGGGTTTTGAAGAGTATCCTCCACATATAAACAAACTCACTAAACTCATGGATTTATTACTAAAGTACCTACAACCACAGATTAATAAATATTTATGCTACAACGCCGGAGATGCAGCAGGAAACTCCTCAAAATCAAATACAAAATGTGAAATTATCGAGGTGTATGAGCGAACATGACTTCAAATCTTTTGTTTGGAATATATATTTCGAAAGGCCGTATAAATATTGGTGCCGATTCTGTTGTTACAAAACTCTTTTCTAGACAACCTTTTAATAAAGTCTACATTTAATCCGATCGCACGTAGAACTTTAGAATTGGGTGTATAGGGTCCATCAACATCCTAGAGGCCCAAGCCAACCTCACCTGCAAGTCGGTGCACCTGCTAAACAACGGACGAGGCTCTGGCGCAAGATACTGGTGGCACAATTTTGGTCCGGGTTGGTACCACCATGCAGTTGCGAAAAACCCTCCAAATAATCCAACCTCGGTTGGGTTGTGTTCAGGGGTCAGCAACTGCAAAGCCGGGGATGAGGAGGCAGACGATGCATCAGGAATGGGACCAGCGGAGTATTGGTGGAGTCGAGTGTGGTCATGGTTTGGGTCAACCCGCCGGGCAGGGAGACTCGTAGAAACGGTGGTGCCGCTGGCCGCCCGCGGCATAGTACAGGGGCCCGACTAGGAGTAACTACCCCGGAAGGCTGCCCCACCAGGTCGCGCATAATCTCGATGTGGCTCGTCGTGCCGGTTGGTGACCGGACGGTGGACCCGGCCTCCACATTCGGGAGGGTACGGGGGCCCTTCCATTCGGCGGGTTGGCTACCACCATGCCGCATATTCGCCGACGAAACCAAACCCCGCGCCTTGTCACACACTGCTGCGGCGTCTGTCACCTCTTTTTCACGCATTCCCTTTTTTCACACTATGGCAGCGCAAAGTAAAAGTACAATTTCTATAGCGGCATACCCTTCTCCCACCAAGTTAACACCATTTGAGGTAGAGTTCACGAACATTCGTGGACTCCATTCAAACCTCACAGCCGTCCACCATCACCTAGAGGCGGTACGGCCAGCTTTGCTTTCCCTGACGGAGACACAAATACGCCACCCTGATGACACGTCTTATCTACTCTACCCCGGCTATGTGATAGAGGAACACTTCCTGGGAAAAGCTGGGGTGTGTGCGTTTGTCAGGGCGGATGTTTGTTGTCGTCGCTTGCGTTGCCTGGAGGACCCATCCTTTTCTATCCTCTCGCTATACGTGGACCATGGCCCGTCCAGCCAGGTCTACGTGTGCGTTTACCGTTCCCATAAAGGAGGAGCCACGGAGACGACTCGACTCATTGAACACCTGAGTCAGGCGGCAGACGTTGCGCAGGAGCGGTTTCCGTCCGCGGAATTGGTACCTATTTTTGGGAGATTTTAATGCCCACCATGAGGAGTGGCTGGGATCTCCCAGAACGGACCATGCGGGTCGGACCGCCCACACATTCGCTCTCACGCATGAATTGACACCACTGGTACTCCAGACCACCAGGATACCAGACATAGCAAGTCACGCGCCCTCTTTGCTTGACCTTCTGCTGACGACCCACCCAGCCCAGTACAGTGTTTCGATTCGAGCCCCATTGGGTTCCTCCGACCTTAGTCTGATCTGTGCCAACGTGCCAGTCGCTGTTCTTCCGCAACCTGTGTAGGTAAAGCGGCGACTAAGGCACTATTCGTCAGCAGATTGGGACGGACTACGTGACTACTTCGTTTCCGTTCCGTGGACTCGGCGCTGCTTTGATGGTAGGGACACATCAGATTGCGCCTCTGCCGTCGCTGGTGAAATCAGCTTGGGTATGGAGTATTATATACCATACACCGAGGTCACCAGTGCTCGCAGAGCTCGCCCCTGGTTCGGGTGTGAGTGCAATGACGCTGTTCAACAAAAGCAGTCGGCGTTCCGCGCCTGGGTCAGGGCACGCGCAGTGCGCGATCCAAATGTGGGTCACCTCAAGGCGCCACAAAGGACTGCAAGAGGGCATACATTAGAGTGGATGCTCAGCGCATAGCACGGCTTGGTCAAGAACTCATGTCGCATCCCGCAGGCAGCCGCGGCTACTGGCGACTGGCCAAAGCCGTGCAATCCAACTTCTGCCAGCCCTCGCTACCGCCACTACGGTACCCTGATGGTTCACTGGCTCACGAGCCGCAAGAGCAAGCAGACATGTTGGTTAACCTCTTCGCGGCTAATTCCCGTGTCGATGACTGTGGACTACATCCACCAACGCTACCCAGCTGCGACCACTCAATGCCTGATATTCGCATCAGGCAATGCGACGTTCGAACAACCCTACAGTCACTCGACGTCCGGAAAGCCAGTGGACCTGACGGTATTCCTGCGTTGGTCCTAAAAAAATGTGCAGCGGAGTTGTCTCCAACGCTAACACGGCTGTACCGCCTGTCCTATTCCTCAGGTAAAGTCCCGCGGGCTTGGAAGGAGGCGAACATACAACCGGTCCCTAAAAAGGGAGACCGTTCGGACCCGATATAGATTGATTAGGTTAGATGTGTATACCCTTCGTGTCAGGTTACTTGCGATAAAGTACGAAGAAATAGGAGCCCTGCAATACGGGGCACCGTCTACAATCTACATCATTCACCAAGCTAGAAAGCAACTTCACCTGCAAGCTGGTACTCCTACTGATTGACGGACGAGGTTCTGGTGCGGGTTTTCCTCTCGGGGTTTGCAGTCACCCCATAAAAGCCGTTAAATTAGTAATGTGCCCGGTAGATGGCAATAGGCTCGCCCCCTATTACATTGGGACCTAAACATAACTGGCGAATCGTGGGTGTGCAATACACCTCTGCCTACCCCTTCGGGGATACAGGCGTGAAGTTATGTTATGTTATAAGTTAAATTAAAAAGAGGAGAAGGAGTAAGGGATCCCCAGACTCAGAGGTGGCAGCCTGGGACGGAACCGAGAACAAACTTAAGATCATTATAAAAGGGAAGAAATAAAAGATTTAAATTTAAAAAAAATAACTTCAATAACCATAAAGGTACTGAAGTGTAAAATAACTGAATTATAGATTTAATTCTGTAGATAAAAAACTCGGCTAGACTTTTCTGTTGAAGTTGGTGCCAAGCCCGAAACACAACATTATAGAGCATCACAAGTTGCAAAGGGGCGTCTTTGACTTTGACTTTGACATTGAATGCAAAATATACCAGCACGTGATTATAATCCGCACGCTGAATGATGATCCCTATGACAGTTCGTTAGCGCTTAACATTGTACTGACGTCCTATCACATCAAATCCTTTAGAGGTCCATTAAAAAGTCGAAAAATCATAATTGTGTACAATTGTAAATTATAAAAATGAATATTAAGAAATTATTACGTAATGTTCGGAAATAATAGAAAAAAACTCAATGCAAATGTACATGGTACGTGCTGCAAAAGTTACGTCGTCAAGCTGTTATCGACTAAGAAGGGACACATCGATAAACAAAATATCGATAATTTGTTGGAAAAATAAAACAAATGCTTTGAGTTTGTATTTTATTTATATCAATCTGAATCTGATACAGGGTCAATCGGATCTTCAAAATCTGAGTCTGAACTGCAGCTATCCGTGACGTTTATTATTAACGGTTGGTCAATGATATTGTCGTATTGTACATCTCGATCCCAGTCTTGTAAGCAAATTTTCTTCGTTCTTTCGACCACTTTTCGCCAATCGTCAGCTGTCACTTGAGCGCAAGCTTCTTCCAATAAAACCATCATTTTATTTGCCGTGAATGGCGGAGTCGTGTTATGCCTAGCTGCATGACCTGAAAATATTTGTACATTTAGTAATTATTTTTAGAAATATATGCATATACATAATATTATATAAATAAAAAATATAGATACCTTTGATCTGCGCCCATATCAACTCGATTGCATTATATTGGCAGTGATAGGGCGGTAACTGAATTACCGTGTGTCCATTTGATTTGGCCAATTCATTAAAAAAATATGATGGGTGCGTCTGTTGTTTGTGAAAGTTCAACAGTCTAACCAACTCTTTTTTTAACATCTGACTGTCAGTTTCCACACCATTGCGTTGTAACCACTCTATAATTTCAGCTTTTTTGTTATTGCTGCTGGGGGGTTTGTTAATTTGAACTGAGTGATATGAAGCATTGTCCATTAAAATATAGTGAGGTTCATTCAAATTTTCTAATAGTTTTATAAACCATGTCTTAAAGTTTTCGAAATTCATTTCCTCGTGGTACTCCGTTGTTTTCACTGACTTAAAAGCCCACAGGCAATTCGGCACAAAACCTGTAGCTGTGCCAGCGTGGCAAATGATTAAGCGCTGGCCCTTTCCTTCAGGAGTTTTTGTGCTGGATTTGGCTGTGTCATCCGTCCATGCCTTACCTACAGTATGATTGGCGTTCAGCCATGTCTCATCAAGGTATACTACCTTCTACCAGTAATCAATTTGTTTGATTTTGCGAAGAAAATCGCATCGTAGTAAAGCTATGTCAGTACGCTTCATTAATATTTTTCTCTTGTCACATTTTTTATAGCGGAATCCACATTTTTTCAAAACAATTCTAAGAGAAGTAGCCGGTGCTACTTCTCTTAGAATTGTTTTGAAAAAACGGTCCTTTGAAGAGTTCTGCAGCTTTTAATGAAGATAATAACTTCTGGCAGGTCGGTAGTTCACCTCGTAGGTAGTAACCATAAATAGCAATCATAGTATAGCATCTAAATCAAAATCATCAGGTTCTGTTATATGACATAACCTTTTCTTTTTCTTCTTTGGTGTTAATAGTTTATTGTCCTCCATGGACGACTCCCCAATTTTTTCCTTTGTTATTCGAGAAACAGTAGCCTTTCCGATTCCTAGAGCATCGGCTACACGATCGCGAACATTGTCAAGCGGTAACAAGGGTCCGCCATTTCACCGGTTTTCCGGTTGTTCACGAGCAAAATAGTCTGGCAAACGAACTACAAACTCGCGAACTTCACTGTTGAGAACAGTTTTCCGCTGTCTTTTCGGCATTTTGCAAAACCGAAAATCAACAAACAGGTAACAGAAAATCAACAAATAACACAAAACAACGAAAACAGAAACAAAACTCAGCTAACAAAGAAAGACGTGGCGCATACAAGGCGTTAGAGCACTCGTATGACGCGATGTGATGCGGTGTGACAAGAAGACAAAACAGACTGACAAGACATGACATGACTGAATTAAAAAAATACGGTAGGTCTATGGCCTCCTTTTAAATACTTTTCCATGTAATCCATAATTGCCAGCTAATTATGAATTCTTTAAAATTCAATTCAAAAAGAGTTTTAAATTCTTTAAATTATGCAATTTGAATAAAAATTAAAGTATAGTAAAATAAAATATAATAAGGCTGTTACTTTTTTATCTAGTGTTTTATGTCCATCAATGCGCGTAGTCTTTTTTTCAAAATAAATAAATATTGCTTATTATGTTGAATGACCTGGCTGAATGACATGACATTTGCCTGAAAAAACAGTATTTTATCGAAATTGTTTCGCATAACTAATACAACTGTCAGTTGAAACGTCATAGGGATCATCATTCGGCGTGCGGAGTTTTTATATAGTTGTATTTTGCTGGAGACGTGGAGGCCTCACTCACGCTTACACATTAGATAGCTTGTACGAAGAGACTCTGGATGAGACTGGCGGAAGTGGAACTACCCTATTTACCTAACTAATTAATTCCTATTTGGCTTGGCACCGACTTCAACAGAAAAGTCTTACGTGTTTTTTATCTGTAGAATTAAATCTGTTATTTTACACTTTTCAGTGTCTTTTTGGTTACATATAAAAGTCGGTTTAATTTTTTTGCATTAAAATATTTTATATTTTGCTTTATTTTTCCACCGCACACAAATACCACTGTGACCACCCACAGTATTACATATATAAATTTCATGCGTTGCCTAAATGTCTTCTTCATCCGAGTGCGAATCGCTTTGGAGCTCGGGGTTTGCTCTCCCACTCTTCAAATATGATTTGGTTCACTTACCAATCCTCAAACCCCAAGAGTAAAGCCTGCGCCAGGGCCTCTACCGTAAATATGCAGGTGTAGGTACCGGCTTGCAGAATAAGAGCCCGTTCTCTACCTATTTATGAGACCGTAATCTTAGCAATCCATGGATTCTCCGTGCGGGTGCCGGGTCCATCGCGTTGCTGAGTTGGGAACTCGGGACAGTGCCTGGGACTTGCGACCCAAGTGTAGGTTTAGAAGGGGCCCCTTTTGTTGATGTACATCAACACTCACCTTCACTACCCAAGTTCCCCTCCCTGCCTAACCAAATTTGATACGAACCTACTAGTGCCGCTTTAGACATTCGTCCTAGTAATGAGCTTATTGTAGCTCTCGATAGGCCTAGATCTTTAAGTAGGTTATAGAGAGATTTTGCTGGTATACCTCTCGCTCCCACTTCCACTGCATACAAATTAACCACGTAACCGTTTTTGATTAATTCGTTTGTGAGATCATAGTATTTATTTTTCTTTATTGTGTGGTCCTTCGGTATATTTGTTTCCCACGGTACAGTAAGTTCCACAAGAACCACATGTTTTAATCTCTTAGAATATAGGAATATGTCAGGTCTAGATGGCGAAACCCCAACATCCTCCGGAATTTTGTAGTGCTTTTCATACGTGTCGATTAGGAGAGTCCAATCTGGGGCAGTATCTAAGATTGAATAAGGTTTGTTCCTGGGTGTTATGGATGAACCTTCAGACACAAAGTTGATATGACGTCTGTTAGTAGTCAATCCTTTTTGGGCTCTAGCTACTGCCAGACTCATTGCTTCACGTATGATGATAAGCACCTTATCGTGGCGGCGTGAGTAATGGCCTCTATCGAGAAGCACCCTACATCCTACTAATATGTGTCTAGCCGTCCCTATTGCCTCACCACAAGTATAACATTGTTTTTCTGTGGCCTTCCCCCACCTTACCAGATTACTCTGGTCTGGGAGGGTCATCTGAAAGGCGTTAAGATAAAATTTTAACAGGGCCGGCGACCAGTCATAGATCAAGGTGCGCCACTTTAAGGCCATCGGTATGCAGAACTCTCCCATTGTCAACCATTCATTTTGGATTTCCAAATTCATCGCGTGCACTCGATATTTATCATTTTCGTCTTGTTTCAGAAAGGACTTAAGTATATCCTGGTCCCTTTCTGGCTCTCGTACTCCCAACCCCACTCTGTTTGACTGGGCCCCTATCATAAATCGTTTATAAATCGTTTATGGAATAGAAGGAAATATTACCTATTAATATTAATGTATTACACGATTACAATTCAAATCATAGTAACAGAACCAGAGCATACGATAATAAATAATGCATAAACCCATTTTTCATTTGAAACAAAACATATCCTCGTATAATCGCTCTAGGTACTCACGTTGCGCATGCGCTGCGGTCATGCGGCCGAATGTTGCCTGTCAATTAGCACATGCAACAAAAACATTTTATGAAAACTAATATTTACAAAAAATCAACATCCAGGACGGGATTTGAACCCGTGTCCAGTCCCTTATTAGGGGGTATTCCCCCTATTTTGTATGTCTGTAGGTGAACAGTTTCTTTATTGTCTGCATTATTTTTTTTTTCGTTTTAACCATGAGAAATAATTAAAAACGTTTTTGTCAAAATACGTTTTGCTTTAAAATATCTGTATCAAGGCAGTACCTACCTATAGAAAAACTGGAGAATTATCAGTTTCGCTTTCGTTTTTTCATTTTGGTTACAAAGTTAAAGAAAGAAAGTCGTATTTACAACGAGTCTAATGTAAACTAACTTGTCTGACACCTGACGATCATGTTTATGCATAAGCTCTAACGCAACAAGTCGGCGTGAATCTATATGAGTGGCTTCGCGCTGCGGTGTGGCGGTGCTGTATCGAATCCACTGTCAGCGTTGCTCTCGCTACTAGTGCGAATCAAATATGAATGAATCGATACTCGATAGTCTTCACTCTTAAAAATATTATTCACATTATTAATTACTAAACTATTAAATACACTTCTGTTTTAAATCGAATAACTAATATAAACTTTACTTTCTCAATATGTCTAGAGCTATTAATATTACCGATCAAATGTACACTATCCGATATATATCCGGTACTTATACGATTTGAAATGCCGCCAAAAGTATGAATACTGCGCTGTGCAGGGAAAATGAAAAACGTGACTTATATCTCAACGATGTCGACACTGTCGACCAATAGGCGATTACCGAGTTGCGGACATGCTTAGTTACTTATGCGCGCGTTTATCGATTGCGTCTGAACTTTGAAACGCAATTGGCGATACAGCTTTCCTGGGCTCTGTTTTCATTCGCGCTCGTGAAGCTGTGGTCGTCTACCGCAGGAACCACTAGTAAAAATATTTACTAAGACACCCATTGATATTAAATCCAGTTCTTTCGTCATCTGCACGAAACGTTCGGCAACGGTATGGCGAGTTCTGAACCAAGTAAGGATTATAGAATCTCTTGTAGTGATAGTGAGATAAATAGACAGATATATTTTGTTGCACACAAAACAAAAGAATACAAACGAAGGATAATACTGTGACAGTTGGTGGTACCGTGGGCTAATGTTTATATTCGCAGCCCCGCATCTCGCGATTTCTTACAATCTTTGTATGGACTATACTGAGCTATGTTATAGTTCACATTAATTTCTATTTCTCACGTTTTGTTCGGATTACAATGTGTATTTTTTTTTTATTTACATATAAAAATAGTTAATCTGTTTTGTAATAGATTGTCACCAAAGGCAACTTATATGAGATGCGTAGAAAGAGAAAGTCGAGATGAGACCCTTCCTAGGGTTTTTTTAGATTTTTGTATGGGCGAGAACCAGGCGTGTAATTAGAATATTTTATGATGACCTGTATAGGTTTAATAGATTGTATATTTCATAATAGTGAAAATTGAAGTAGCCACCATTTTGTCAAATATTTATTAATTGCTTGAATAAATATATTATATTATAATAAAGTTATGTATGCAATATGGTTGAATGGCTAGTAAACGGTCATGTTTAGCCTTTGACCAAAGCTGGTGCAACCTGTTGAGAACGTCAGGCAGTTTAATGGTAAAGTTACCTTTATATTGCTCGTCTTTGAACGCTTTAATTTCCATAATTAACATTTCTTTTAGGTGAAACTGGAAATCCCTAATAGTCTAATAGTATGACGATACTGGTAAATGTTACAAAACTGATATGATTTTATAAGCCGTATATTAAGATGCACTGTTACCAACCTACGTCCGTTATCCTATTTAAAGATTATTACTTCTTGGAAGGAACCTATGTAAAACATAGTTCATGTTTTATATTATTATAATTGGATCATATTGGTACTTGTTTTTTTTTTCGTGCGGAAATCCCTTCGTATACCTCCCCGCCGGCTAGCGGCGGCGGTTATGTCGGGCTTGAACCGACTAAAACCGCACGCCGTCTCGGGTCTTAAGACGCCGGGGTGTAAGGTTGCCCATAGAGCATATCCCTCGCACCCCGATTGACCCTGGGCCATCACTGGTTTCGAGATGGCACCCTTTATTTTATTTTTTTTATCGTGCGGAAATCCCTTCGGATACCCCCCGCGTGCCAGCGGGGGCGGTTGTGTCGGGCTTGAACCGACTAAAACCGCACGCTGTCTCGGGTCTACAGACGCCGGGGTGTAAGGTTGCCCATAGAGCATATCCCTCGCACCCCGACTGACCCTGGGCCATCTCCGGTTTCGAGATGGCCCCCTCGGGTTTGGGAACCTCGGTGACCCCGTCTTGCCCCGGTTTTGGGGAGGGGCGCTAGTCGCCCCGCCGCCGTCCCGGCCTGCTTCTGCTGGGGTGACAGGCGGAAAATTCGTAAAAAAAAAACTACAACCCGATTGCAGCACCATCTACTGTGGTGAAAAAATACAAACAAAAATAGATAAAAGCTAAAAACAATATTTGAAACGGGTTGTGCCATACGGTCAAAATTGTAGCTAAATCGATGTAGAATTTTTTGAGTTTATGAAGCGTACAAAAACCAGTAGAATATAATAATTTAACTTTGATATAATATAGATTAGGTACCTATTCCCGAGGGGGCCATCTCGAAACCGGAGATGGCCCAGGGTCAGTCGGGGTGCGAGGGATATGCTCTATGGGCAACCTTACACCCCGGCGTCTGTAGACCCGAAACGGCGTGCGGTTTTAGTCGGTTCAAGCCCGACATAACCGCCCCCGCTGGCCCGCGGGGGGGTATCCGAAGGGATTTCCGCACGATAATAAAAAAAAAAAAAGGTACCTATTCAATTTACACTGTGTTTTAGGTGAATATTCGTATGGGACTATCATTTTCTGATGTGAAAATAAGACACCGAAATGGCTTTGAAGACTATGAACCGAATACCATCGCCATTTTTATACGCTTTTAGCTTCACCTGTATGTTTGTTTGTAACCGACTCCTTTGGGCGCGATTTTGACCCACTTTAAACGGCCAGATGTCGGTCAAACGTTGTAGATTTATCGAGGACCGATGACAATACACTAATTTGATAAAATTATTCCATTTTTCAATTTAAATATATTAAAATAAAGTAAGATCTTTGTTAATTTATATAATTTTCATCTATAGTCGATAGGGCAGAATTTTTAATTTCCAACCAAAATCTTTAGCCGATTTATCTAATATTAACTAATTTTCGAACACCAAAGAGAATTTTTAATTCAACAAAGCAGAAGTATAATATGATATTGTCGGAAGTTTACGCGAATGTTACACATTGATTGAAAATATAAAATAACATCAAACAAACCGCGATAGAATCCGTTAAAAATAGTTTTATTTCAATGAGTATAATAGTTTGAAAAACTCAAAAAAAAAGTTTTTTAAATGAATAAAACTAAAAAGTAGGAAATAAATAATAGTTTAAAAACTATAAAACACGTTTTTTATAGAAAACCGAACTAAAAAAATAGAAAATAAGTTTTAATAAATTTAAATTAAGAATAGTGGTATGGTATGGTATCACGGGCTGGTGTCCGCAACTCCGCGACAAGGCGCGAATAGAATAGTGTTAAAAAATTCAATCAATATAAATTAATAATAGTGTAAATAAAAAAAATGTATTTTATTTTTAAAAAAGCGCGTCTCGGGTCTTCAGATGCCGTGGTGTAAGGTGGCCAAATAAGGCAATTCCCTCGCACCCCGGTTGACCCTGGCCCATCTACGGCTTTAAGA
This sequence comes from Cybosia mesomella, assembly GCA_946251805.1. Lineage (NCBI taxonomy): Eukaryota > Metazoa > Arthropoda > Insecta > Lepidoptera > Erebidae > Cybosia > Cybosia mesomella. The sequence goes on along the minus strand of OX276388.1, from coordinate 13,550,764 downwards.
TGTGTGGGAACCACGTTGTCCCCAACTTGCCCCGGAAAGGGGGGCACGCGTCGCGCCTCCGCCTTGGCCTGCTTCTGCTGGGGAGACAGACGGCCTCATCTGTCACCCCCAGGCCTGCACTCATGGAGGACTGAGGTCGTAGAGCGACCTTAGCGTCTGAGTCGGCTGCGCCGTGCGGCGAGCATGTTGCTTGCTCGGCGGGCCGGTAGAGTTCTAAATCTCTCCCGGGCTCGCTCCGCCACCTCCTTCTCGAGCATTACTTGCTCGCAGAAGAAGCCGGTGGCGGCCCACGCGCTCACACTTCGCACCATAGCGGCAATCATAGCGCCGAACGAGAGGACTCTCACCCCGGTTGCCGCCACAAGTTCTCGCCTCGGGATTTCCTACGCCAGGCACTTTGCCGACGTGTGCAGCCCCGAGTCTTCGCTCGCGTTGCAGTGATGGCACTCAGACGTTGTCTACTTCCTGATCCGAAGCAGGTGGTTCCCGAAGCTCCCCTTGCCGGAGATCACCTACGTCAGTCGGTACGAGAGGCTACCGTGTCGCCTTTCGAGCCAATCCTCCATGACGGGTCTTACCGCCTCTACAACGGCGTTACCTGCACTTGGTTGCCCAAGTCATTCCTTCCACTCCACCAGGATGGCCTGGAGAAGCTGGGATTTCTGGGCCTCGTTTCTGGAGGCTCAGGATTCTACCTGAATACTAGGTACCTAGTCAAAATATATGTTACAATACTGTTTGTAAACCAATGTGCATTACCTGAAGCTTCAAGTTTTGAAGATATAAAAAGTCGACGGTGACGGTCTTAGGGTAATAAGAACACGCAGTGCCAACGTTTTCTTTAGTAGCCTCAGTTTTTATATTTTTCGACAGCAAAGTTAATATTTGTCATCATCAGTATTTTCAGTATGAAGAATTAAATTTCATTCTCAGATAAAGAAAAATTGCCACCAGGAATGATTACTAAATATAAATCGTAGTTCATTCCATGAATAAACATTTTGTTCTCAAAATGTAAAGTTTATCCCATAAATAATAAATTGGTTTTCAGAATTTTTAAACGGTAGAATTTCATAATGGTAGATCTTTTGTCCTTTTTTTCGTGCGGAAACCTCCCTGGAACCCCCCCCCACCACCACCAGCCAGCGGGGGTGGTTATGTCGGATTCGAACTGAATAAAACCCGCACACCGTCTCAGGTCTTCAGACGCCGAGGTGTAAGGTGGATTTCGATGTGAAAGCTTCGAATAACCGGGAACAACACTAAAATTATGATGAAGATGATTCGCATTCGACTTCAGAGCTTTGTACAATCACGATAAAATCTAAAAACCAGAGATAAGTTGTTTTTATTGCAACTTGCTTTCCAAGTCCAATACTTACCTATTATATCAACTTTCGGATTAACTTGTTTATCTATTTTAAATACTCGTTCTTCCTTTAAATTACCGTTTTAATGATAAAAATAGCAAAATAGCTCAAAATTACAATTTTATTCAAGTATGTACCTACTTATATAGATGAGATTAATCAGTCAATAACAATATTAGGTACCTTTTTTGTATTTTTTTTTTCGTACGGAAATCCCTTCGGATACCCCCCCACCATCAGCTGATGCCCGCGGCTCCGCCCGCGCGGAGGTTGGTTATCATTTTTGGTCATATCTCCGGTTCTACTTAACCAATTGCAGTCAAACATACGGCAGATTTTGAGCCTGACCAAGACCAATTTAAACCAAAACTTGTTCAGTAGTTTTGCATCCATCGCGAATAAACAGATAAACAAACACGAATTTTAAAAATATATTTTAGTTTTCAGAATAGTTTATTTAACATAACTCAAGTTTTTTTTTATTATCTCCGATGTACAGACACAACTAGTTTTCAATTTTATAATAGTATAGATAGACTAGCTGGTAGGTGTCCTAGTTTCTAGAGTGCACGTCTCTCTGATGGGTTGAGGGGCTATTTCCTGCACTTAGACACTACTTGACGCGCTCTCAAGCTGATCTAGCCAGTTTGAAGGTTAATTTCAAAGGTTTTTTTTTCAGTCATGAATCAGCGACCGGACGCTTCAGAGGAAGATGACGACTCTCAAGACGATGAGGACTCTAACGTCATCGATGATATGTAAGGCTTATATCGTGATAATTTTCCCCTTTTTAGTTTAATTAAATCAATCTTGAATCCGAGCCTTAAGCACAGTATCTTGCTTAAGGCTCGGCTCATTAACTGTATGTATACTCTGACTACTGACTCTGCTCTAACTATCTACATGTGTCTACGAACATTACTATTTTGATGACCGAGCTTCCTGTGCACGCTGTGATGGGTACATCCATCCGATACGTTATACGTGTTGGCATGTTTACCTATATCATGCATATATTAATATGAATAATAGCTATGAAGCTAGGTTTTTCATATATACAAATAAATCATTTCCTAAATCATACTGTCCTTCCTGTATAGTATACTTGCAATCAGATTAACGAACAATTAGGTTTGGGTGTTTCTATGTATAATATGTATGTATTTTTGACGGCCTCTGTGGCGTAGCAGTAGTGCATTCGACTGCTACGACTGGGGGCGCGGGTTCGATTCCCGCTCAGTGTAAATATTTGTATGCATGAATATGTCTATTTGTATTAGTTTGGGTGTTTCTATGTATAATATGTATGTATTTTTGACGGCCTCTGTGACGTAGCAGTAGTGCATTCGACTGCTACGACTGGGGGCGCGGGCTCGATTCCCGCTCAGTGCAAATATTTGTATGCATGAATATGTCTATTTGCATTGGTCTGGGTGTTCCTATGTATAATATGTATGTATTTACAAAAAAATGTATATAAGTATGTTTATCCGCATTCTAGAACCCATAACACAAGCTAGTTAAACTATGCTTACTTTGGGTCTAGATAGCGCTGTGTAAAATGTAGTAGAATATTTTATATTATTATTATATTTATTTAAAAAAAAAGTATTTAAGTATGTTTATCCGTATTCTGGAACCCATAACACAAGCTAGTTAAACTGCTTACTTTGGGTCTAGAGAGCGCGGTGTAGAATGTCGTAGAATATTTATTTATTTAATTTTATTAATATTTTAATATTTTTGGTTTGTCAACCCTCATCCCAGCCCCACCAAAAACTTCTTAGCTTGACAAATAAAGCCCTGGCGCAAGTTTTCCTCTCGGCATTAGGGGTCAAACAGGAGTCACTTCCATTAAAGCTGAGACAAGCCAATCTATAAGGAAAGGAGGAGTCGGAGAGCAGACCCCGGGCTCAACCTTTGGATGCAACCGGGATTGGAGCTTGGATGAATAGTAGAAGAATCGTGGAGATACTAGTTATTTCCCCAGAAGTTTCCGATAGTTATGATGGTCGACTTACCTGATAAATGTTTATTGTTGCCATCGCAGCTGAAAACCATCATCACCTGATGAATGGAATTAAATTATCCCTAAAAAGCCCAATTTAAACGACTGTAATGGTATCTTGCTCTTTGTTCCATCATTAAAACTATTGTCACAATCGGCTATCCTGTACCTAGCTATATTTACAGATTGATTTCGTTTAACTGAATTTCTTAAAATGGGAACGCTGTCTCAAAAGTCGGCCGGGCAGATTGATTTCTTGATGAATAAGTGTTTATATATAATATATAGTAATGAAAAAATGAAGGGGAAATGGGGTGTGTATGACTTCAGATTATGTAGAGCTTACTAGTTATCATACTTATCATAAAATACACAAAGTAATAAAATAAATCTTATAAAGCTTTAGCTGACAGTATCCATATATTAGGTGTAGGTACCTTTTTTTTCTTTTTTCGTGCGGAAATCCCTTCGAATACTCCCACGCCGGCTAGCGGGGGTGGTTATGTCGGGCTTGAACCGACTAAAACCGCACGCCGTCTCGGGTTAAGACGCCGGGGTGTAAGGTGGCCCATAGAGCATATCCCTCGCACTCCGACTGACCCTGGGCCATCTCCGGTTTCGAGATGGCCCCCTCGGGTTTGGGAACCACGGTGTCCCCATCTTGCTCCGGTTTGGGGGAGGGGCGCTAGTCGCCCCACCGTCCCGGCCTGCTTCTGCTGGGGTGACAGGCGGCCTCACCTGCCACCCCCAGGCCTGCGCTCATGGAGGACGGAGGTCGTTTAGGGGCCCTTTGGCGCCTGAGTCGCCTGCGACGCGCGGCGAGAATATTGCGGGCTCGGCGGGCCGGGAGACTTCTAAATCTGTCCCGGGCGCGCTCCTTCGCCAGCATTACATGCTCGCAGAAGGAGGTGGCGGCGGCCCACGTAGGTGTAGGTACCTACTTAATTTTATTATTTTGTAGGCCAAGCTCACATAATTTTCTGTAATCTTGCCCCAACTGTTGGGGATGGTTCAATAAATGTTGGCTATTTTGCAGTTTGTCTAAAATTCAAGCTAACGTCGAAGAGGGGCTCAAGTTGGAACTGCAGCAAGTAACGCTCGTTAACGAGTACCTTTCGAAGCTGCTGATGACTCTGCTGGAATCAGTGGTCAGCTTTTATCATTATCTATTTTTGTTCTACTTTAGTATCAAGTCTATTGCTTTAGTTTTTCTGCTTGCACGGATGCTTTTCAGACTACTACTATCGGGTATCGAGATATTAGGGTTAAGGCCACAAGTCTGCAAAACAATAGTCCTGCTATTATACCTTTGTGGCCTGGGCCATCGCTGCCTTAATACGACTCTGCATTCAGGGGTTACATCAGCGAGTGCAGGTCTCGGATCAGGGCTATCTCGTGAATAGAGAAAGAAGAGAATGGTAAAGTGGTTAAACTTATACCGATCGATTTATTGCAGGTTTATCGTTTGTGTGGCATGCGTTTCGGATGGTAAAGCATTATATTCAATTGAATAGATTTCCCGCTACAGCCCATTATTTGAGCTATGTTCCGAAATAACATGTTCTGCGCTAAATAGATTGTAGGTTTTAGCACACTATCCGAGTTATTAATTTGTAATGAATATTTTCAGGAGCGTCCAGATGGCACTAAGTTCTTGTGTGAGAGTTATACCGGAGGAGAAAGGAAGAAGGTACTATCATCACTTTTTTATCTTTCTCTGTCTCTCTCTCTCTCTCTATAAGTGTTGTATTCTTCTTTGTGTTGTTTATCTCTCGGTCGGCAGTCAAACAGAACAAAATATTCTCCGAAAGAAAAAGTTGAGCGTCTTTTTATTTCAAGCAGTTTATTTTTCATTTTTAATATTTTTTTGTAGATTTATGTATTAGCATTATTCACGCTCCATTGTGTTACTACAGCTAAATAAAACTGGCCGTTGAGTGATCGTTTTCGGAAGTGTTTCCCTAACATCCCGTATACCTAAGTACTTTTTTATAGATAGGTACTATTATATATATATTGGGTATATTCCCTAAAAGCCTGTATTCTGTATATACGTACCTACAGATTATTCATTAATAACGGTTTATCTTTATAGGCTGTACTGGAGGTCATCAACTACCTCCTCGTTAATTCTGGCCTGCCTCCTTGCCCAGGAGCCCTCGGTGATATGCTGTACGACGATCTCTGTGTGCCGCATGTTTACAAGTTCTAAGTACCCTAACATTACAAAATAAATAGACACAGAAGACAGGCTGCGGCGGACTTTAAATTTAGTTACCCACGCCTCGACTGTACCGCGTTTTTTTTTTCTTTTTTACTTGCGGAAATCCCCCCGCCGGCCAGCGGGGGCGGTTATGTCGTGCATGAACCGACTAAAACCGCACGGTGTCCTGCCCAAGTGTCCATTGCCGGCCACCCCGGGTAAGCCCTCGAAAGGATAACCCCAGGGTTACTGGCGGACCTTGGCCGCCAGCGCGACCTCGCCTTGTGGGGTCGGGTTTTATCCCGCGTCGGTGAGTAGGCAGGCGTGTGTAGGACACACACGACACACCTCCGCCACGGCCTGCTTCTGTAAGGACGGCGAGTCGGCCAACTGCCGTCCTCAGGCTCCGATTATGAAGGTCGGTAGTCCCGGGCGTAGACGAGTCTGCGGCGTCCTCGCCGCAGACTGCGGAACTCGGGGGGCAGGGTTCTCTCCCGCTCCCTCTCCGCCGTCTCTTTCGCGCGCATAACCTGCTCGCAGAAAAAGGCGGCGGCGTGCCACTTGCTCCAGTCTGAGACCACGGCCCTCACCATGGTCTCCAACGAGAGAACGTCCACGCCCGGGACCGCAACAAGATCTCGGCGTTGACTCGCCCACGCAGGGCATTCCACCAACGTGTGGTGCGCCGTGTCTTCGCCAGGATCCTCGCAGTGCGACTGTACCGCGTTTACAATACTTTTTTACCTCCATGCACAAAACACAACTAGCGAGGCGATCGAAGCGAACCAAGATCCACGTATGTCACTATTCGTTCTTTACATGAAGCCGGCCTTCTGGACGTATTTATTAAATCCTTACAGTGTCATAAATGCGGCCAATCATTGTCAGTATAATGTTTAGATACATAATAAATATTCGAAAAAAAAAAATTTAGGTACATAAGTAAATGTAATTTACCTACACCAAAATTAAGTCTTATCTCAATAAACATAATGTATACTATCCCAAATTGTTCTTTTTAATTGTCGTACAGGCAACAATATTTGGTTTCCTAATCAATTCTAAGACCTACGCTATACTTGAAATAATGTCGTCGCAGATAGTACGCGAGAGGGCCCGCTATTATTCAGATATATGCAATAACATGTATTGGTGTTTCGACGCAGCAGATTCACGACGTAATATTGATCAAGTGTAGCGTAGGCCTTACCTATAATAGTCAGAGTAAGTATGAACTTTAGACTTTGAAACCTTATGCCAAACTATGCGGAAACATAAGTAGTACCTAGTACCTAATCATAAACCTATGTACCTAAGTCAAATGGGGACGAACACGAGTCTTTTAAACTATAAATTGGAAATACGTATTTTTAAAACGTGTATCAGATACGAAAGTATGATATATGGGCGAAGCCAGGTTTTAGTTTAAAAAATAATAGAAGCTTGATTTGTATGTAATATTAAATATACTAATTTATTAAATATACATACCATATTTTGTCTGAGTATCCTTGAAGCAGTAAGAACGTACCTTGGTCCCGAGCTCGTCTTTCCGGGGACACCGTGGTTCCCAAACCTCAGAGGGCCATCTCTAAACCTGAGATTGCCCTAGGTCAGGCAGGGTACGGGGGAAATTCCTCATGGGCCACCTTACATCTCGGTGTCTGGATACCCGAGATGACGTGCAGTTTTAGTCGGTTCGAACCCAACATAACCATCCCCGCTGGCCAGAGGGGTATCTGGGGGGTTTCCGCACGAAAAAAAGGTCCCTAGCGCCAATCTGGTTAATCCCGAGGTTGGTTTGGGCCCCTAAGATCTGGGCGGGGCCTATACACCTTCACCTAAGAACACACCTAGGTAATGTATGCTTAAGAGGTAGGTAGGTACCATAGGTCAAATACATTTTTATTGGTGCTACAACAAGACAGTTAAAGTTAACTTAAAATACCTAAGCAGCTTTTTCCTCATGCATGGACAGCATAAATTGTTATCAACTCGCTTCTTAGTCGACAGCTTTAGCCGGTCGCTTTACGGGGGGGGGGGGGCTTTACTTGGGCACGCTAATCGGGCCCAAGACGACTACAAAGATGACGCGACGTTATGGCTCCGCGTGCACTTCTGAGCCAAGTAGGGTAAGTGCCTGCTTGCACTCCAAGTTGAGGACACTTGCTGTACAACAGTTGGATTCCGGCACATCAACTTCCCCATTTAATTAAGCGGGATAGTGAAAGTCAGTACCACGGAGAAGATAGTAAGGTCAGTAGGTACCTACTGTACATTGTTACATTCAACGGACATACTTCTAGGTATACCATCTGAACCAGTCTGAACATAAAGTTTAAAGATAAATATTTGAGTTGTTTTTAGAAAATAGTCAAAGGAGATTAAAAATAAAATGTCAGAGAGCTATAAAAACAAAAATTTTACAAAAAGTAGTGAAACTATCAAGTTGTTTTGTTTATTACTTCCCGAGTATAGTACCAACTTATGGTTACGTCACTGGTATCACAACGTAAGTTGATCTAACCTTTTCTTAGTGTGTAAGGACTGCAAGTAGCCCTAAACATTAATTAAGGGGTTTGTGCCAAAAGAAACCCAATAAAAACCCGTGTCTGTTCTTGTAAACACATGACTTAAATTTCCTTAGGTGCTTTATGCGTAAGGATAATAACGGGAGAAATAAAACACTAGCACAAAAAATAAACTTAAATTAAAAAAACTATAATAAAAAATACTTTATATAAATCTATACAATTCAATCCCTGTCTGTGCATAAAATTCAATTTTAGTCCATCCTTACATTGGATATCGACTATCAAATATTAATGAGGCTACCTACTCATTATCTACTTAAGTACGTGTACAGCGAGCGTCATAGAGAGTGAAAAGCTTTTTCATTGTTAAGCTAACATTTACGATGAAAAAACTCTATAATTAGCGTACATTGTACAAATATACATATAAACTAATCTTCTAGAAAGGTAATACTTACCATATTATATTATCAAATTATTCAATAGACTTGTACTACATTCGGCCACATAGGTCTCTTTTTGTTTTATTGCATAAAAATATTCGTACTACTAAAGATTTTACGCTTAATTGTTTTTGAAAGTTATATAAAATAGAATATAAATCTTAAAGACGTCTAATGCGTCTCGTAAGTTTGACTGACGCACACTGTACTTAGTTACTATTCAGACGACAATTCGACTAATAAAATTCATCAACCACACTTCGAGCACTGCGTCATGGACGAACGTTTTACACATAGACTTCTCCTCTTTTGGAGCTGTTGCGTTTTCTAGTAAACTCGGGAGGTGTACCAGTGCTGGTCGCACTATGTTCGCTGTCGCGGTCTGAAGGTGGGAGTTCCGTTACAGTAGCCCGAGGGGAATGTGGTGAACCGCCTGAGCCGTCGGCAGCGCCTCTTTCCGCACGAGGAGTCGATGGCGTTGAACTAACTAAAGTAGTGAGCTGCGACACTCCCATCGGTGACAACGTCACCGGCGCTGCTGTCAACATCGGTGTTATTCCACCAGAAGTCAAAGCAGGCGACAGAACCGCCTGTGCCAGAGCTGTCGTTCCTGGTTGTCCGGCATGTAACGTGTTATTCACTGACCCGCTGTCGAGTTCCTGAATAGGTGACAACACTAACGCTCCGAGCACAGGCACTTCATTCTGATAGCCCTGAGCCATGATAACTCCCATGTTCTGCATACCCATTGCTATCCTGTTCTCTCGATCCATTACTTCTTTTGTTACGTCTGGCGTTGGTATACGAGGTCGATTCCGGAGTGTGATCGGCACGGCAGAACCATTGCTTTTTTGTCCTCCTGAAAACAATATAGATACTAATTATGAATAACTAATTTCGTCACCAAAACTGCGAATATATCTAATTACAGTTGTACTCGTAGTTGGAACAAGCCTAGTTATAATAATGAGTATGTAGGTAGGTAAGCATTTATAATATACATGAGTACCTTGGTACCCGTCAATGTTCTCAAAAGTTTGAGCTCTCTTATTGAACTTGTTTTTATCTTATTCTTCTTAAGGGGTTGTTACACTGTACTAATAAAACAGTGGTTCTTGAGTTATTGCGTAAACAGACATCCAGACATCCTGACCAACAGACAGACCGACACAACATTTTTTTTTGCTTAATTAGACTTAGAATCATGTGAAACGTCGAGAAAAGTAATAAGAAGTGGGTGTAAGATTTTGATTTTTTTTGCGTGATTTTAAGACTTCGGTGTCCACCTGGTTGGTGGCCCGAAGTAATAATAATAATAATGGCTAAATGATAAAGATTTGGTTTAAAGCAATGAGCAAAATGTGCAGCACATTCTCCGCTGGTATAATTTTAATTTTTAACTGAGTAGTAAATGTAATCAGTGACGAGCGAAAAGTAGTAGCTGTGGGTGCAGACTGCCAGTTCTCTCCTGAAAAAATGTATCTTTTAACCTCCGATTATGGGTGGTAATCTATATATGTACTTACATAAAACAAAGTCCCTTTATAACTGGAGAATGGGCCTGATAAGGTAACCAATGTAACTTGATTCTAAGGCGGAACGAAGTTTACCGGGTCAGCTAGTATACCTAAATATTAAAGTAAAACTTGGGCACTGTAAGCGTTACTTCGTGAACCACTTATATGAATAAATTGAGCTTGAGTTTGTAGGTTATATCTGTCAGTCACTAGTAGCCGGTTTCTGATTTGAGAAATTGAAGTTGAGCCTTGTCAACGCCTTTTTGTACCCAGTGCGCAGTACGAAACTGAGCGTAAGTAGGCATTGACGAGAGTTGACTTCAATTTCTCAACTCAGAAACAGAAACTAGGTCGGCTTACCGGTGTTCCGTATATCAAATTCGATTTTACCCGCGTGTCATGAGCAGTACATGTCTTGATAATAGCGCCAAGAGTTCAAAAAGATGTATGGGGCTGTACCAAGATCTTCGCAGCACACCTGCTAATTGATGACGGTGATGATAGAGTTGAAAGTAGAATTCAGTAAAAGTAACGTTACCGTGTCTAGAGTTCTGCCTGTGTTGGCCGCGTCCGGACTTGCGGCCTACGAGTCGTTCGTATAATGACATCTTGTGATGTGGCGGTACCGGCCCTACTGGCTGTCCGGCTTCAGGACTGGAGTACACAACCGAGTTGTGCCTATTCCTCCCGAAAAGACCGCCAGAAGAGTACGCCGTCGATGCAGACCTTACAGACCCCATTCTCGATATTTGTCTTTGGAACCAGTTTTTCCTTCTTTCCACTAGTGGTGTATCAACACTTTCCTGCAAGTTCAAATAATAACATACATATGGCACAAAATTTGAATTGGATGTATAGGGCCACAACAAGATTGAAGTCATTACTACTTACAACTTAAGTAATAAACGGGGCAATTTAATGGATTAAATTGTTAAATTTCACTGCATAGACACTAAAACAGAAATCAGTCAGTGGCTCAATTTAGAAACCAGCCATAATTAATTCATAGGAATGTCACATTCTGTGGTGTCCTGTCAAGATCTGCGGGCACCTGCTAGCAGGTACAACTGTGATTAACGGACGAGGCTCTGGCGAAGCCTTTCCTCTCGGGGTAGGGGGGTTAGATAGCAGGCGCTCCAGAATAGGTGAAATAAGCCAAATAAATGATGGAAAGTTCCGAGTGTTCCGACTTTCATCGGAAACCGGACCCGGGTCTCTGAGGTGAAAGCTCAGTTACAACCGGGATCACCACTAAGAAGATTATATGCATAAAATTTCAAATATCTCTGAAAACAATCTTTCGCAGATATCATTTATTTTATAGTCCGAACCGTCGTTTAGAACCGTCAGTAGTTTTATTCTAAATAGCGCTGTTTAATATGATGTTATGGGTGTATGTGGCCCCGCCAAAATGTTTAGGGTCCAACCCAACCTCACCTGCAAGCCGATTCAACTGCTGATTGACGGACGAGGTTCTGGTGGAGGCTTTCCTCTCGGGGGTAGGAGGGCAGACGCTCTCGTCAAACCTAGATAAACCAAATTAAGATAAAGATAGGAGAGCGGACCCCAGGCTCCGGGATTCATTCTGTGATGGTGATGAGAGCTGTCTAACATTTATCAGACTATCCTACTAATATAATGAACGCGAAAGTTTGTAAGTATGGATGTTTGTAACTCTTTCACGCAAAAACGGCTGTCACAGAACTAGCTGAAGTTTGGTACAGGGAAAGATTATAGTCTGAAATAACACATGGCCTACGTTTTATCCTTGGAATAGGTACCTATGAGAAGCGGGCCCGGGATCAGAATTCCACGCGAGTGAAGTCGCGGGCAACGGGGTAGTTGATAATAATTTGATTTAATTTCGCATAATTTGCCCTATTATGTCAGCACTACAGGTATCTAATTCTTTGATTTTCTAGAAAGTCGTAGTTCCATTGTTTTACTTACATAGTCAGCATACGTTTCATCGTGGCTCTTCCTCGGCGCTTGAACATTTGCATAAACAGCGTCTTCAGCTTTTACTTTATAATGGTCTGCGGAGCATGGGGGTTCGTGTCGGCGGTAATGTTCTGAAGCTACTGTATATGGTAGATCTTTCGGTACAACTTCCTCCCAGTACTGATCTTTCAGAAGTTCTGGATGCTCTTCATGCATTTCGTCCACTATCATATATGCGGCCTGAAATGTAAGTAAAAAACTAATCCATCTCATAAAAATCTACATATAGAAAGCCTTTTTGGTAAGCTTTGGATTTGTGTATTAATGTATTTTGAAAATATAGTTGCATATTTACGATAAAAATATTTACATATTCTAAATTCATTTAAAGTTACAAAAAAAGTCCTGTGTCATTTACTTTTTAACTGGTACAATATGTAGCTAGATTTAGCGTTGTTACAATACGTAGTAGGTATGTATGTAACACTATGAATGTATGTTATATGAATTTTGAATGTTCTGTAATTTAAGAAGAATCCTGAATCAGGTGGAGAAATGTAAGCTGGGATACATCAATGGAACCATTGCAATGGATCCAAGTGGACAGAGCTGATAATGTTTATATTCTAAGCAGGTGCATTGGTACACTCGAATGTCGCGAACTAGATGCCCCTAAAAGGTATGTAGGTATACTGTTACTATTAGTAGGGTGTATCTAGGGTCAAAAGTGTATCCAGATGGAATCAAGTCTCAGAAGTACGCATCAGCCATCGGTGACAATTGCGCCGAAGTTGAAAGCGAACTTGTTTTGGACTGCTGCGACAAAACCCAGATGGCTATTCTTGGAGCGGCATATGTCTAAGGAGACTTCGTGGTGGAGCGACGCGGTATAGAGGGAGACTAGGTGAAGAAAGCCCTCTTTAAAAAGTGACAAGCGTTCAAATGTCCTGAAGATCGTACAGAGCTGCAAAGGCTGCAGACTAAGAGAGCTTTAGTCAGAGTCCGACGAGACTACTTACAAACCCGTTATGATGAGTTGGAATCGTCTGAGGGACGGAGGCTCATTTATAAGCTGCCACGTTCCAGGGCCAAAGCGAAACAGGAGGTATGAATGTGTCGCACAATCTGTCTCTCATAATTTTTCCTTTTCAATAAGTTTTTGAAGCGATAAAGCAATCAGTATCTCTGATTTTTACGTATCTAAATAGTTCAGTACCCGATCGCAGCGCTCGAATCGGTCATTATTTCGACATGTGAGTAATATTAAAATAGGCTCAGAGTCCAGACTTATTGATTTTATTGAACTGCAATCGTCCGTATAGGTATATCTCGTGATTGGGGTGTGTGTTGGGTAACCTCCTCGAGTGTCGCTCCGATTCCGATCCCGCTGCAGTCCGGGGGGAACGGAATCGGAGCGGCCGGTACACCCTGGGCGGGCGGTCAATGGCTTCCCCTTCACCCCTTCATAGGGTTGGCATTGATCGTCGGCCAATACCCAACGTGGCGGGAACACATCGCTCTCCGTACTCCTCTGCTTTCAGAGGAGACAGGATGAGCGATGCTGTTAGTGGTGAGATGGCCCAGGGTCAGTCGAGGTGCGAGGGATATGCTCTATGGGTAACCTTACACCCCGGCGTTTGAAGACCCGAGACGGCGTGCGGTTTTAGTCGGTGCAAGCCCGACATAACCGCCCCCGCTGGCCGGCGGGGATGTATCCGAAGGGATTTCCGCACGATAAAAAAAAAAAAAAGTTTGGTGATATGGTACATATATAAACTGCGCTTGGCAAATATTCATTTTGTGATGGATTGTTGCTCAAGCTAGATTGCATGTTATTGCGTAGTTCGGAAAGTTGCTTTTTTATAACCTTGAACCGGACCTTTGTTTCAAATAATATTCAGGGCGTGTTATGGTCTATATTTGTACCTATTAGTGCGATGAGTTAAAGGATTTAGGTAGATTTCCGTAGTCTTGAAACATCTTAGATATATAGTACAAGAAAAGTCGTGTTTTGAGTTACCTCACAATCTACCTACAATTTTAGTTACAACTTTATTTAAACGACTACAGAAGTCGAAAACATTAATTCTCCAGTCGCCTGAATTTTATTTGTGTGTATGTATGACACGTGATAACTTCGCAAACAAGGTACCTAAGGAATGGTTACCGTGTATGAAAAAGTTGCAAAACGTATGGGAGAGGGCCTAGCACATTTTTCACATTGGAACATAACTCAGTAATAACTTGTAAAGAAACATTAGTTAAAAAAAATTGTAATGTCCATCTTCGAGGTTTTTCTGCTTACTCCTTCTCCTATATGTTATGTGGCTTTCATGGAAGCGACTGCCGCTGACCTCCCAACAAGAGGAAAGCGAGTCACTGGAGGAGGGTAAGTAAGAAGACGGAATTGGAAATAACGCTATAATGATTTTGGTGAAGTTCCTTGGGCTACATATTTACTATCACAGCTATAAAATCTATGCATATTCATAAAATATTTCACGGATAAAAATGTATGTAACGCGGAAGTCATACCTACATGCGTGCAAACACGTTTCTTACTATATATAGAGCGATCCCGGTAGGTATGCAAAACAGTTTTCAAACATATGTGGACCGCTAACGACATATTATGTAATTAATTAAAACTAATGTAGGTACGTTCAAGCGAATTGACCCTGTCCGACGGAGTTGATATCTAATATGGCGAACGGCAAGACATTGAACTTCAACCCTGAATAGTAGCCATGTAGAGCACCTGAACATGTAGATCCTCCAACCTCGCCTGCGCGGTACACCTGCTAATTGACAGACGAAGCTCTGGCACAAGCTTTCTTCTCCTGCTCCCGTAATAGTTGAGATAAACCAATATAATTTCGAATGTGTTGAACATCTTCTCAGCATTGTGGCACACAAGGGACATCTGCAGAGATTTCTTCTTATATTTTTAATTAGCTGATGCCCGCGGCTCCACCCGCGCGGATGTCGGTTATCGTTTTTGTTCATATGTCGAATCCGGTTCTACTCAACCAATTGCAATCAAACATACGGTAGATTTTTACTCTGACAAAATACCGCATCTAAATACGTACCTACAGTAGTTTTTGCGTCCATTGCGAACGAACAGACAAACAGATTAGAATTGCATAAAAATATTTTTGGGTTCAGAATCGTTCATTTAACATAACTCATTTTCTTGTTAATATCTCCAATGTTTAGATACGACTAATTTACAATTTTCTAATAGTACAGATAGATAAGATATACATACTATATCTATACTAATTATTTAAAGAGGAAAGATTTGATTGTTTGTTTGTATTGTGTAGGTTTCAAAACTACTGGACCGATTTCAAAAATTCTTTCGCCATTCGAATGCTGCATTATCCCTGAATAACATAAGCTACTTTTTATTCTGATTTTCCCACGGGATATATAACCGCGCGGCGATGCTAGTTATTTATATTTAAGCTCGCGCCTGACCACTGTCTCAACTAAATGAGTTGACATAGTGGTTACATAAACAAATAAAATAATGTTCTACGACATTCTACACAGCGGTTTCTAGACCCAAAGTAAGCATAGTTTACCTAGCTTGTGTTATGGGTTCCAGAATGCGGATAAAGATACTTATATACTTTTTTTTGTAAATACACACATATTATACATAGAAACACCCAGCCCAATGCAAATAGACATATTCATGCATACAAATATTTGCACTGAGCGGGAATCGAACCCACGCCTCCTGTCGTTGCATTCGAATGCACTACCGCTACGCCAAAGAGGCTATGGTTTTACATATTTTCAGTCTATGTTTTATTTCCGTGCGGATATTCGGCAAGCGGAGGTGATTATGTCGAGCTTGAACCGACTAATACCGCACGCTGTCTCGGTTCTTCAGAGGCCGGGGTGTAAAGTGGGCCCCATAAGGTATTCGCACTCTGGCTGACCCATGGCCATCTCCGGTTTCGAGATGGTCCCCTCGGGTTTGGGAACCACGGTGCCCCTTTCTTTTTCTTTTTTTTTAACGTTCGGAAATCCCTTCGGATACCCCCCCGCCGGCCAGCGGGGCCGGTTATGTCGTGCATCGACTAAAACCGCATGGTGTCCTGCCCAAGGGCCATTGCCGGGCAGCCCGGCTAAGCCCTCGAAAGGATAACCACGGTGCCCCTTTCTTGCCCGCTGAATAAAGGCAGGCGGCGGGGCGCAACGCACCCCCGTCCCAGCCTGCTTCTGCTATGTTGACAGGCGGGATATATTAACATTGTTCCCGTTTGCATCCAATGCCCTCGCTCCGGAGCCCAAGATCCGCTGACTCTTTCTTCTCTTTTTGGTTTGGCTTATATGGCTTTATTGGGAGCACCTGCTGTCCGACCTAACTCCCGGAGGAAAGCCTGCACCAAAACCTCGTCCGTCAATCAGCAGGTGTACCGGCAGGCAGGCGAGGTTCGCTCTTTCCCGAAGGTCTTGATAAGGCCCCATACACTCCGTCGATTAATATCGATGTTATTATTGCTATTACTACCTGTGATCTTTTAAGCTTGCACACGCAAATGACTACTCTCTGTTGTGGCAAGCGCTCACATGTGATGGTAAGCAATTACCATCAGATGGGATATCGATATAAATAGTTATCTAAATTATTAATAATAAGAAATTTAATATTTTTAATAATGTAAAAAATTGTAGGCAACAGCTTAAATCTAGTAAATTTAAAGTTTAAAAAAATCATCGTAATCGTGATTGGCGGCCGCGCCCGCGCCCGCGCCGCCCGGTCCGCCTGACCTCGCGATACGCAAGGTGAAAATGCACGCAACTAACTGACAAGTCTGACAACCTTCGCTGAAGACTACCGTGCACCTATAAATTGTTTCTGTTCAATTAAATGATGACGTACCTTTATGTGTCTGTCTATGAGCCAATTCAGCTCGATATCGTCGTCGTCCTCGCCGAAAGGATTAATTAGAACCTCAGCAACTTTCAACCACCCCACATAGAAACAAAACTGGAAGGAAATAATACAAAAGTTAATTAGTTTTTTTTTTATTTCAATACATTTTAATTGTAACTCGTTTATTTTTTGTATTTTGTCTTCCGAGTGTGAAGGTCTTTATTTCGGAAAAAGTTGTCTGAGTTAGTTTACATTCATTAACGGACACTTAAAAAGGTACTGATAAAAGATCCACTCACTGTCTGTTCAACAAACGAAGTATGGTAAAAAAGTACCTTCATCAACAAACTAAGTCTCAGAAAGTACAATTGTGAAATTTGGGGAGATGGAAGCCTTTTGCACGCTCGGTACATGCTGCGCACAAAGTCAGGTAATGAAGTCCGTGTCTAATTCATTCAATGTAAACAGTTACATAAGCGTAAGTAATTCATAAAGAAGAATGTGAGGCAGTTGGACCGTCGATCATGAATTTGAACTTGGCCCTCTTATTTTTAACCAAGTTCAAATAGGAGGAGATTATATGTTCATCAGTATCTATTTTTCTGAATGTATGTTCATTGATATTTCCCATTTTAATAGTTATTTTTGCATTGGATTTGGTTTAACTCCAAGTTAGTCTCATATGAATTTTATTAGTATTGAATCTAGAACTCCAGAGATGCAGCAAGAAACTCCTCAAAATCAAAAAGAAAATGTGAAATTATCAAGAGTATTATCGAACATGACGTCCAATGTCAAATGTCTTTTGTTTGAAATTTTGGAATACATATTTCAAAAGGCCATACATATTCGTGCAGTTCTGCTGCTAGTGATGAGTGGAGAATAGTGTGGAGAGTGGAGTGGACAGTGAAGTGGAGAGTGTAGTGGAGAGTGTAGTGGACAGTGGAGTGGAGAATGGAGTAAACAGTGGAGTGGACAGTGGATTGGAGAGTGGAGTTCATTGTGTGTTCATACGGGTAGACGACCCTATTGAACTTGTAATGCTGTATAACGTTGTGTTTTGGGCTTAGCACCAACTTCAACAGAAAAGTCTTGCGTGGTTTTTTATTTCTAGATTTATTTTATCTGTAATTCAGTTATTTAACACCTTTCAGGACCTTTTTGGTTATTAAAGTTGGTTTAATTAATATAATAAGACACGCCTATATGCTTGACGTTAACTGGACCAGACAATAATTACTCTTCCATTTCCCAGCAGTTGGAAAATAGAAGATAGCTCGCTTTAGTTTGAAATGTTCGTCATGTCTAATTACGTAGTAGTTAGTTACATTAGTAATGTCGTCATCCTAACCGAACTATTCACGACATCAATACATGGGTATTTAGACTGTTTAGAAAGGTTTAGTCTATCCAGCTTTTCTCAGTTTAAGTGATAATAGGCCTCTTGTGGTCCTGCTCTCCGAAATTCCATTCCACGCGGGGGGCGCCAGTTAGGGGGCTTAGAACCTAGAACGAGAAAAATACTTACTTGTAATGCTGTGAAGAGTGGGAAGTAAACATCAGGTTCGTATTTAGAGGTACTGCCCGCAGCAGGGGGCACCAGTTGGCGGCCCATCAAAGCAGCCACGAAGTAAGTGTAAAGAGCCAATGTCACCACCTGAAATAATTTCGATATGCATGTTATGGCAGCTTAAATGTACAGGATCTATCATAGGTTACTGAAATTTTATGTAAAGAACGGCGAGAAAGATGGACGCAACTATACACCCTATAGATATAGCTCCATCCCTCTTTCTCGCCCGGAACATGAATGCTTATTATAACATGTCATGGTAGAGTTGCTAATTCGGTTCAATAACCTCTTCAAGGTGCAGGGGTAACGGAACTGGAAATACGTCGCTTTTTTAGGAAAAGAAGGTGCTGCTACTTTTGCCGGTCTACCATAAATGCATTATAAACCAAACCTTAGATTAAACTTGTTTTTTACATTTTTTATCGGCTAAATTAACCAATAACCGACTACAACTTAAAATGGCGGCGGCGGCTAATTACCGTTTTTGCGATTGTAAACAATTTTTTAAAATAATAATTCATTAATAATAATTTAGATTTAATAAGTGTTGTTTATGTGGAGATTTGTTATAGGTTTAGATATTTTTAAGATTCAAATTAAATTGGTGTTTTAATCATCGCAATTTAGTAGACTCAAATCATTTAGATAATGATTTGAGTGGCAGTGGTGATAATGATGGGAGGCGGATACGGAAGTAAATTTACTGGCATGGCTAACGTGGCACTGGTAGAATTCCTTGGCAGAAAACTTGACATTGGCGTCTTCGCCATTAATAATTTTATAAACATTTATTATATTTTACTTGACTTTGACAAAACATCTTTTTGGTCTTTTTAGATTAGAGTGAAACCTCCTCCCATTTTGAGAAGCATGACACGAATTGCGAGACAGATCACCCAGCCCGCTACCAAAGGCTTTTAGTGTCGTATAGTTTATTTTCTTGTTGGTTTGGGTTATTGATGTGCACGACTTTTTTTTTAGAGTGTGGAAACCCCACGGGCTTCACCCCATCGGTGCCGACGATGGGGTGGGCGTGTCGGAATCCGACCGACTAAAACCACACGGTGTCCTCCCCAAGTGTCCATTGCCGGGCACCCCGGGTAAGCCCTCGAAAGGATAACCCCAGGGTTACCGGCGGACTTTGGCCGCCACCGCGGCCTCTCCTCGTGGGGTTGGTTTTTATCCCGCGTCAGTGAGTTGGCATTCGTGTGTAGGACACACACGACACGCCTCCGCCACGGCCTGCTCCTGTAAGGTCGGCGAGTCGGTTAAGGACCCCGATCATGGAGGTCCGTAGTCCCGGGCGTAGACGAGTCTGCGGCGTCCTCGCCGTAGACTGCGGAACTCGGGTGGCAGGGTTCTCCCCCGCGCCCCCTCCGCTGTCTCTTTCGCGCGCATTACCTGCTCGTTGATGTGCACGATATAGTACCTTTTTTTTTTCGTGCTGAAATTCCTTCCGATACCCCCCCGCCAGCCAGCGGGGCGGTTATGTCGGGCTTGAACCGACTAAAATCGCACGTCGTCTCGGGTCTAAAGACGCCGGGGTGTAAGGTTGCCCATAGAGCATTTTGATGCTCTATGGGCAATCTCCGGTTTCGAGATGGCCCCCTCGGGTTTGGGAACCACGGTGTCCCCGTCTAGCCCCGGTTTGGGGGAGGGGCGCTAGTCGCCCCGCCGTCCCGGTCTGCTTCTGCTGGGGTGACAGGCGCCTCACCTGCCACCCCCCGGGCCTGCGCTCATGGAGGACGGAGGTCGTTAAGCGACCTCCGTCCACCATTCGCTCCGCCATCTACTTCGCGAGCATTACATGCTCGCAGGAGGTGGCGGCGGCCCACGCGCTCGCACTCCGCACCATTGCCGCAATCAAGCTGCCGAGCGAGAGGACTGTCCCACCCCACGATAGGGTACTTATGCGACCTTGATTTATTTTTTCGGAAAATTTAATATTCTGAATAGAAACAGGAAATCTAAAAGATTCATAAGATACTAAATAGACTAGATAAACTTTATTATTTAAACATTTTTTCCCAATTAGCAGCCCTATAGCTAATTGGTAATGTTTACATAATACTATATAATATCTAGTATAATGTTTTGTGGTATTAAAGTCAATATCGTGTGCTTAATCTTAAATAGAAACCCTGCTTGTGACGTGAGGAACGAAAGTGGCAAAGTCTCACTAGTTTTTCTTTAAGGGGCTGAAGTGAATAGGTTCGTATGATCTTCAGAGCTGTTAGAAGAAAAAGCCCTGGTGAATTTTCACCAAGACGGCCACGCCATGGTACAATTGTTTCTCCCGGCTGAGTCGGATATCGCAGACGAAGGAACTGTGATTTAAACCGTTCAGGAGCCCGATTCAGTAAAATTACTTTTTGAAAGCATGTTTTTCACTACTTACGAATACTCACAAAATAAAAATGTCTAAATCTAAGTAACTGAAAACGAATCAAACTGAGTGATTCTGAAGGTTTAATAACCTCAAGAAAACGTAGGTAGATTTTGTTTTGAAAGATCATACAGAATACCTTAGGTGTTTTTTAAGATTTCCTCTCTAATTTAATTGACGCTTTCTGAAAATATGGCGTTACTGAATAGAGCCACAGATTCAGACAATATCATCGTCAGGGGATTTCCACGAAATAAGTTGAGGATGTAGGTACGTATCTATGTAACAATTATTTCTACGAAACAAAACTTTTTGCCTCTTAGAGTCATGAGTCGTGTAAAACACGTTTAAAAGTCACGCCAGTCCAAATAGAACAAGTGATGATTTCTTGCAACGTTTTTTGTTAAATGTTACGACTAAGGTTAATTTGTAGAAGCACGGTCTACACTCGCCAACCTCATCCCCATCAGTAGCCTCTAGGTAGTCTGTACAGTAGGTACTCGATTTATATAAAATTTCTTTTTTATAAAAACGTTGTTGTTTCTAGGTTACAATGTGTGGCAAAATTAATATAAATCTAGTATCTATCGAGTATTTCTATTTTTTTTTAAATAAATGATATGGAGTCGAAATGATTGCAATGAACAGTACTTAGTTAATTATTGCATACGCACATCGTAATCGGAGTACAAGAAATGGTTCTCCCTCGTGAACCCATTAATGGGACAAAATCCTGGGACTACGAGAAAACAGGGATTCTTAGGGGCTCCGAGGAAAAGAAATCTCTTGGGCAGCACGGACAATTTTGCTTTTTAAACCACTAAGCTGGCAAACACAACGCCTCCTGATAGTATAATATATTTAAATATTCTACGACATTCTACACAGCGCTTACTAGACCCAAAGTAAGCATAGTTTAAGTAGCTTGTGTTATGGGTTCTAGAATGCGGATAAACATACTTATATACGTTTTTTTTTGTAAATACATACATATTATACATAGATACACCCAGAACAGTGCAAATAGACATATTCATGTATACTGGAGACTGCGGTCAGATGCTAGATGCGGCATGCTGTAGACAGGGCTGTATGGCGCTCATTAGGGGAGACCTATATCCAGCAGTGGACTAGCATAGATTGATGATGATGCATACAAATATTTGCCCTAAACGGGAATCGAACCCGCGCCCCTTGTCGTAGCAGTCGAATGCACTACCGCTACGCCACAGAGGCCGTCATATTAAGTACCTATATGTAGGTGTATAGAGGCCTTACCAAGATTTTCGGGGCATGCCAACCTCACCTGCTGGCCGGTATACCTGCTGCTTATCGGATAAGACTCTGGCGCCAGTTTTCCACGGCGTTGAGGGGTCAACGGCAGTCAAGATAAGCCAAAGCAAGAGATAGAGTAGGAGTACGGACCCCAAGCTCCATAGTACAAGCTTTGGATGTAACCGGTGCTATCACAGTGATGATGTTGATGAAGCTAAAGTTATGCGGAGAGAATTATGATAGCATAGGGTTTGCACGAATCGGTTAACTACCAGTCACATACTGTTTCATTTTATGCCTGTCGTGATGTTGAGTTTTACACACTGAACAAGGAAACGCCTACACCTATGACGTCTTGACACCATATTCTTCAACGAAGTGTGTCAAGTGATAGTCATACCGAGTAATTGTTCTGTTTATGTAAATTATTAGCAGGAACTAGCACATACGTAGGTTATCATCATCTTAGCGTTGTTACTCGTTGCATCGGAAGCCTTCGCCCTTCTCCTCCTTTTGGTTAGGCTATACGGCTTTTATGGGACTGGCTGCAGTCTAACCTCCCAACCC
Source organism: Cybosia mesomella (assembly GCA_946251805.1). Lineage (NCBI taxonomy): Eukaryota > Metazoa > Arthropoda > Insecta > Lepidoptera > Erebidae > Cybosia > Cybosia mesomella. The sequence goes on along the minus strand of OX276388.1, from coordinate 13,528,053 downwards.
TGAAAGGAAAGCGCGCACGGAGCTTCGTCCGTCTATCAGCAGGTGTACCTGTAGGGCCCTATACACCCGCAGGTAAGTCAACTAAATGTGTTGGCAAATGTGAAAGCACGTGATTAAATACTAGTGACACAACAAAAGGAATACGTGATTAAACCCTAACCATTGGAACATTACGTCCCAATGGTTAACCACTGTACACGTTACCTTATGTCAGTTTCCTTCAGAGCTCTTACAGTGTTTATGATATGGTTTAACACTTATCATACAGTACACCTCAGATTAACTATAGTTGGATACATTGAATTACTTATACTCGTTTAAATATATATATATGTAAGTACCTCATCGACCATTATATGGATACAAAAGAATTAATTATTTTCTCCAAGAGATAGGTAACACTACTTTATAAGACGTGATATGGAATTTTGACTACTTCTGTTATTTATTAATTGTCTACACTCCTAAAATATATATTTGGCCTTGAAAAATGTTTTCCTAGGAAGGTTCTAGGTGCATCTACACGGGCTTCTTGAATCGCACTTATCTCGCAAAATATCGTGTTATTAAATATACAATAATAATATAACTATGATGCAAAGTGAATTCGAACAACCTGGGTGCAAAGCCACGTGCCTAAGGTATAAGGACTATCCTATTTTCTGTTTTCAAGATGAATATGATTTACCATATCCGTAATAAGTGGTCCCACTTATTAACCCTAACTGGCAACGGACAGGGCGCACAGCGGAGCTGCGAAGAAAATACATCTGCCTGTAGTAACTCTTTCAGAATCTATCCCTGAAATTCTGATCAGGATCTGCCACGGTTTAGCACTTGATTCCCGTGTGAAAGCCGTCTTTGACAATAAGTCGACCTCTTTAAAAACAGTGAACTATAATTCTTACAATGTAGCTTGATCTCTGTGATCTCTAAAATCATTATTACACGTAAGAACGTGTAATAGTGATTTTAGATTTTAATTGACTGTTTTATGAATAAATATGTTTATTTGATTTATAATCATGAGTCTATAGTATTCAGTCTTATTCATAAAAAGTTATGGGAGATTTATAAGACTGCTATAAGGTGATCGTCGAAAATTTGTATTCATAACAGCATTTTAGCACTAATATGCTCTATAAACCCTCGATAAACTTCATATAAGTTATGGAAGGCAGGAACCTACTATAGCCGTGCCTTATAGCAATATTAGGAGAAAAGATGGCCGACCTGCGCAACAGCTGATGTGTTTGACTGCTCTGACTAGCATCGTTGCTTTGTTCGCATTAGTTTGGTGAATTATTGAATATATCTCTAATATCTCTGATTTGTTTCCAGACAAGCACAAGCCTTTATTATTATTATTACTTATAAAGGTCAGTTACTTTGTGGAGTTTGTGATAAATTTATTGCGGCAGAGTGTTTATCAGTGTCTTCCACCATGCAAGCTTTACAAAGCCTAGATGTACTTGAAGCTATTGAAAATATTGGGAATCCGCGACCAAAAGTTTATCGACTATAAATTCATTAGGGAGCCATGAACTTATGTCTTCACTGTCTATTTTGGTAGGAGGTGGTGGAGACCTAGTAATGCATAATAAACAGGCACATCAAATAACACGGCAGTAAGGACTTAATAATTTTAATTTCAGTTAAATTTTGATAGTCTACAACTTTTGGGTTAGTAACTATGAAAAGTAACGTACCTTGTCCTCGTCTAACCAATTTTCACTTCTCTGCCTTTTTTTGGCACTCGTCGCATGTTCCTTTCCTTCCATTTTTATTTATGCTTGGAAAAAATTGCAATAGGTACGAAAGAATTTTGAATACATAAACCAGGGGCGGGAATCGGTGTGACGTTAACGAAATAGTGACATATGACAATGACAACAAACCAAATCTATTGTCAATTTGAGTACATTTTTCCTATGATTTTTACCTGATGATATCTGAATTTTTTAACCAAGTGCCACTTGGTGCCATTTTCATCTATTAATCTCTTATAGCGACACTATAGTTATCGAAGGCTTATAGAGCAGTTATGAATACAATATTTTAAAATACGTATGATAGCGTTATGAGACGTTTTAACTAATGTACGCTATAAAACTTCGATAAGCATTTTTTATGAATAAGACTGTTATTATTATTTACTCGGAGATAATAAATATTCTAAGTTTTTTTTAAATATTAAATTACCTCAATTTATGTATTTCATAACCTGTGTGTTGTAATCGTAAATAAAAAATATTGAACGTTGTATACGAGTACTTTATTTGTTTTATTTCTTTTATAAATCATTTAATAAGGACTGGTTATCGATTTACATTTAAAGTGGGGGCTGCACACGCTGGTGGACTGCCCGGCGTGGGAGGTGTCTTCTCGCTCGGCAGCATGGTGCGGAGCGCGAGCGCGTGGACCACTGCCGCCTCCTTCTGCGAGCATACAATGCTCGAGAAGGAGATGGCGGAGCGCGCCCGCGAGAGATTTAGAACTCTCCCGGCCCGCCGAGCCCGCATCATGCTCGCCGCGCGTCGCAGGCGACTAAGGCGTCGGAAGTCGCTAAACTACCTTCGTCCTCCATGAGCGCAGGCCTGGGGGTGGCAGGTAAGGCCGGCGGTCACCCCAGCAGAAGCAGGCCGGGACGGCGGGGTGCCTAGGCCCAAGGGGGCCATCTCGAAATCGGAGATGGCCCAGGGTCAGTCGGGGTGCGAGGAAATGTTTTATGGGTAACCTTACACCCCGGCGTCTGAAGACCCGAGATGGCGTGCGGTTTTATTCGGTTCAAGTTCGGCATAACCACCCCCGCTGACCGCCGGGGGGGTATCCGAGGGGATTACCACGCGAAAAAAAAAGAAACTGCGAGCGAGAGGACGAGCAAGAGGACTCCCACTCCGATGGCTGCCACTAAGTCACGCCTCGGCGCCTCCCACGCTGGGCAGTCCGCCAGCGTGTGCAGCCCCGAGTCCTTGATCGCGTCGCAGTGATGGCACTCAGGCGTTGGCTCCTTCCTGATCCGATGCAGGTGGTCCCCGAAGCTCCCCTTCCCGGAGATCACGTGCGTCAGTCGGTACGAGAGGCTTCCGTGTCGCCTCTCTAGCCAATTCTCCATGATGGGCCTTACCGCCGCTGTTGCGGCGTGCCCTACGCTTGATTGCCCAAGTCATACCTTCCACTCCACCGCGATGCCCTGGCGGAACTTTGACTGCACTTTGTCTCTGTCTCTTTGTCTTTGACTGCGGCCATGGACCGCACGATCCCCGCGTAGAGTCTCCCGCAGGAGTCATCGGGCCCCTTCATCTTGGGCAGCAGCTGCGCCAAAGCGAGAGCTGTGCCCTTCTACTTGGGGGGCCAGACTTCGGATGTGCTCTCCGAAGTCCCATTGGCCGACGAGCACGAGCCCCAAATATTTCATTTGGGGCTTGATGCCGATGTGATTACCTCCCACGATGAGACTGGATACCTCAGGTGGCTTGCTTCGAGGCCCATGAAAGAACAGGGCCTCGGTTTTATGCAGAGCCACCTCGAGACCCAGCCGCCGGATCCGCTCCACGACTTGGGCAACCGCGGTCGTGGCCTTCAGGGTCACTTCGCAGTACATCGCCCCGCACGCCGTCACGAGGGTGTCGTCCGCGTAGCACGTGACGGCGGCCCCGCCTACGAGCTCACCGCGAAGCACCCAGTCGTATCCGATGTTCCACAGGACCACTTCAGCTCTTCCTGTGCTAGCAGGCGTGCTGCCGGCAGACCTGGAGGTCATACGGGCGGGACGAATCGCGCAGGAGCGCCCGGTGGGTGCCCTGGGTGGGGAGCGCAGAGCTGTTGAGTCGCGCATCATGGGGGAGGTCGTTGCTCGTTGGCAGAGCGAGTGGTCGGCTGTGGATAAGGGTAGGGACCTATATAAGTTGTTTCCGGAGGTCGGTCTCCGGCTGTCATGTCCCAGATCCTGACCGGGCATGGATGCTTTAACGGCCGCCTGCACCGCATGAAGCTTGTAGAGTAAGGGTTCTGCAGCTGCAGAAGTGGTGACGAGGAGACGAGGGACCACGTGCTGTGGGAGTGCCCAATGTACGTGGACATAAGGGATGAAATGCTGCGGGACTGGGAGCGAAAAGTCCAAGGACCAGTTCACTACAGTGAACTGGTGAACAGCGAAGAGGGTTTTAGGCGGCTCAAGGTCTTCGCACATCACTGGCAGCACCGAAGAGCTACCCAATAAGATTAATCCCAGGAAGAGCCCAGGCGAAAGGTCGCCGTATTTGTGTTGTGACGCCCCAAAAAGGGAAGAGGTTGCAAGTGGAACAGGGACGCGTCAAGAAATTTGTAGGGAGCCTCAAGAAGCGCAGCCGGGAAAGAGCAAACGCAAGTAGCGGCTGTGTCTCCCGTGATTCGGTCCGTTATGCCGCAAGGCGGGAAGGACCATGGGAAGGTTGGAGGGTATGTTCCACAGGACCGGCCGAAGGACTGATCCCTGCGGAACACCGCCCGACATCTCACGCCGACCGAGAGCGGTCACGGTTGGGTAGAAGACGGGTCTCTCCGTCAAATACGCGACTATGCGGCGGAGGTAGAGAGGCACTTCGTGATACACCAGCGCCTCCCTAATGCAACTCCAGGGCAAGGTGTTGAACGCGTTGGCGATGTCCAGGGACATCTCGTCGAGCAACACTATGGGCCGGTAGGCCCGGCCCGGCCGGTAGATGTTGCGTGGCAGCGCGTGCCTACACGGCGCCCGGCGCGCGCTCACTCATCTAAACCGGCACCGGCCCATTTCTATAAAAATAACCTACTGCTTATACTGTGCCTTTCACGAGTTTCACGCCACAACACTCACACATTCACATATTTTATATTATGCTGAATGTTGTATCTTATAATGTCCTAATTCTCCTTATATTGTCCTAATTGTTTTATATTGCCTCACCATGACTAAAATGTTTTTGTTGTTAATGGTATGGTCACATAGCCTCACCCTCTCCCTATAACACAGGATCACAAATAAGCTCTATTTATGACTTATTAACTTTAGGAAGCAATGATATAACCCTTAAATCTTTGAGTGTTTCTACCAATATGTTATTATATATATATTTTGGCATAATAATTTTAAGTGTGTGAAATAAATATATCGTTGAATCGTCCCCACTACCGATATAATACGACCGATGTGACGCGGCGGGCGCGCATTCTAATATTGGAGCTCGCGCTGAGTGGACGTGTCTTGTACAAGCAAGTTGCACATTCTGTAATAAAATACTTATGACGTAGAGTAAGCTGACCTAATCACATATTCACACACATTCCGCATTTAATTGTTATAGCATATTATTTAGTACAATAAAGACCTTCAACCTAATAAGTTGTCTCTCTCACTAACACTCTAGCAAAGTTGTACTCACAGCAAATTATCAATACAGCATCAGTTAGCAATCTATCAGTTATCAGTAAATGTTTGGGATACAAACCCTACATTTTGTGGCCCTTCGAATTGCGTTTCTCCGTTATTTCTCCGTCTAGTTTATGTACCTGGTCTACTTTAGTCTAGGGATTGAGTGATATTATAAACGTTGTTTAAAATGACTTTCGTTATAATTCCTGCTCGTGTGTGCTCACTATGTCAGAACCTAGTGAAATACGTGCCCAATGAGTTTCGAAGACCATCCCGACGACAAATAAATACAATAATCTATTTGTTAACAATGAGCTACTACTTTGGTTGACTTTAATCAGGGATATATGTACCTAATCTATTACATAAAGTGCCCAGAGCGGTACTTTATCCAGTAAATTAGCGGTATTTTTATTGGTCGACTCTAAATCTGTTTGACAAGTCATGTCATAAATCCTACTAAGTACTATTATAAACTTGAAAATTCGGTACTCTTTCAGGTAAAAATTTATCTGGATGATGTTTGGCACAGAAATAAAGTCTGAAAAAGCACATAGCCTATTTTTATCGCTGAAAAAGTTGCCTGTGGGTTTCAGTAACGGGATCAATATTTGAAGTGGGCGAAGTCGCGGGTGACTGTTAGCAGTTAGTAATAATACAATTAAATTGTAATAATTTAGCTAGTGAAATTGTTCTAAACGAATGATATATTATGCCAATCATTGTTTGATAATAATATGGCAGCATAACACCGCAATTCAAAACGTGACGTAGGTACGTATATGTATTTAGAAGCATGAGAACTCACCCGTCTATGTACTTGCGTAGATAATTATTATGCTGTTTTATCATCCGAACGAATTAGCCTGGACACATGGCAGATCATATCGCTTTGCACGTCGTGTTTTCTGCCGGTATTTAAACAATAATGCACTGTAAATAGGGTTATCTCGATCGTTTCTAAGGTTTCACCTTTATAGGATCTACACTATAAGCAGGATGAATTTATGGTACCTAGTTTTTTTAGGAGACACATCATCAGCAAAGTGACCATGCAAGTTTATTCGCGGAGAGTCTCACTGTACGTCTCCTTGTTATAAATCTAAACGTGATCAAGTGGTGGCTGCTTGATGAAGCCACGTCCTAGAGGTTTGCTTCAGCTATCGATGATAAGTGCGCTGACGCTGTTTAAGACTGCTGGGACAAGATTCAGGCAGTTCTCCTTGGATCGGCGAGGGCGGTCTTCGTCATGTCTTAGGGTAGACGCAAGTGTGACAAGGACACTTGGTGGTGGTACGACACAGTCCAGAAGACTAGGGCGAAGAAAGCCCTCTTTAAAAAGTGGCAAGCGTTCAAAGCTCCTAAAGACCGCGACGCGAACAGAGATACTAAACGTGCAACTGAGAGCTGTAGCCAGAGTCAGTCAGGACCACTTGCAACTGATGTATGAAAAGTTGAAATCGTCTGAGGGGCAAATCAGCTCATCTATAAGTTGGCCTTGAAACGGGCCAACTTATAGATGAGCTAGATGGAGGCTAAATGGAGGCTGAGTATCATTACTCCAGTCTTCAAACGTAAGGGATCGGTGCAGGAGTGTTGCAACTATCGCGGTATAAGGTAATGCACACCATGCAGCTCTACGAGAGCTCTTATGATATCGCGCTAGTGGACACGAACAGGGGCAGATTAGGGCTGGCGACGTGTGAACACGTGGAAGGAGGCACTTGAGAACGGCGGTCTGAAGCTTTTTTTTGTTAGCTTAATGTGGCGAAACCTGAGTGAGTACTTGGAGTTGAACTCAACAGATCCCATACCCATTCGCATGGGCGATGACTTAGTCGAGCGCACGGACCAAGTTAAGTACTTGGGATCTATACTTCACGCGGTTGGTGACATCGATGCATGAGCTCAGTGGCGTGAGATGACAGGTGTTATCTGTGACCCCAAAATACCGGTTAGATGGAAGGTCATCATAAAACCATAATTAAGCCTCTCCTTTTACACGGCTGCGTGGCCGTTGCCAGAGCGATATAAGCTCGTGATAAAAGCTCTTGCTGCTTGTCACGAAAATGAATATGCTCCGATGGATGCGCAGAGTCACGTCGCCTCCGCTGGTGCAGCCATGTAATCAACGGTCAACAGCTGCCTGACAACGTTAGTAACAAATGTCTAACCATGGCACTTTGGCCGGGCCACGGTAGCAGGGGGAGTCCCATGAAGTGCTGGTTTGACGTCGTAAGGCAGGGCATGCGTGCTAATGTTCTCACTACGATGGATGCCCAAGATCATGCGAAGTGGGGAAGGAAAAGCAGGCAACCGGACCCCGGGTTGTGTCCCGATTACATCCGAGACGTAGGCCTCGGATGTAATCGGGACACAACGCATATATGATGTTGATGACTTAGTTTTGATGAGTTTTTAAAAACATAACATAACTTCACGCCTGTATCCCCGAAGGGGTAGGCAGAGGTGTATTACATACCCACGATTCTCTAGTTATGTTTAGGTCCCAATGTAATAGGGGGCGAGACTATTGCCATCTACCGGGCACATTACTAAGCGAGCGATAATCAACAGAATGAGTTTTTACAACGGTGAAAAGAAAATTACAGTTGTAAGTACCTTTTTTTTTTTTTTTTTTTTTATCGTGCGGAAATCCCTTCGGATACCCCCCCGCCGGCCAGCGGGGGCGGTTATGTCGGGCTTGCACCGACTAAAACCGCACGCCGTCTCGGGTCTTCAGACGCCGGGGTGTAAGGTTACCCATAGAGCATATCCCTCGCACCCCGGCTGACCCTGGGCCATCTCACCTCTAACAGCATCGCTCATCCTGTCTCCTCTGAAAGCAGAGAAGTACGGAGATCGATGTGTTCCCGCCACGTTGGGTATTGGCCTACAGTTGTAGGTACCTACTAATATACGATAACTATTCTACAAGGCACTATAGACCGTCCGATACCGCCGTACCGCTCCCTAGGAACGTGCGGCGTGGTGGCGGACGGTACAGCGGTCTCAGTTAGTCTATAGGATAATAAACAATCATGTGAACTACCTGATGGTAAGCAGTCGCTGTAGCCTACAACTGCTTCCAATACCAGAGGTGTAGCTCACTAGTCAGTCACCAGAAAGGAGATCCAGCACTTTCTACTAACATTCTGGTACTTCGATTAGAGGTTAAGAGCGAGGGAACTACTTTGGCAGTTAAGCCAGTCGCACTTCGCCATTGGGCTAGACACTGTAGACAGACACTTATCGTTTTTTCTACTTTCGTACTTGTTTTCATACATGCTCGCTGGTTGCGGGTACACATGACCAGGCCTTCCCTCGTAATTTTCTCGATTTAATTGATGCCTAGGTCGACCTTTGCCAGTAAATCCACGCCTTGGTCAGTAAATCTACGATATCAATTGCTCTATAAACACGGATTACTGTCGTAAATTTAAAAATTATGTTTATTTTGTTGGCAACCCTACCATCAAGTAATGCTATGCTAGATGATGTTCAACGTGACTTGTTCGCTTCTAAGACAAGGTCCGCTTAGGTGAATTTACTTAATAACGAATTAATGAGTTCGTATCCATAATATTGTTTACGAAAAGTGATATCACTCAACCAGTAAGTATTTTATTGTTACTCTTCGAGGATTGTACGAGTGGACGGTACTAACAAACCTCACCTGCTGATTAAAGGAAGGCTTTCCTCACGGGTTTGCGAAGTCAGATGGCAGTCGCTCCCGTCATAGTCGCAAATGTTGATCGAAATAAATTGATCGAATTGAATTGAATAGGCCAAATCCAAATAGCCGGCCAAATGCGAGTCGGAGCCGCCCATGAAGAGTTCCGTAGCAGCAAGTAAAATTTTTATATTTGAGTTGATTGAATGAGAGGTAAATTGCGGTTTACCATTTATGACGTATTAAAAAAGCTACTTACTAGATCTCGTTCAAACCAAGTCTCGGTGGTAGTTTATTAATGTACTATGTTTATTAATTTTTGGTAATGTACATCATATATTTTTTTTAGTTTTATCATTCTCTTATTTTAGAAGTTACAGGGACACACATTTTACCACTTAGAAAGTGTCTCTCGCGCAACATATTCAGTTTAGAGAAAAATGATATTAGAAACCTCAGTATCATTTTTGAAGACCTAACCATAGATACTCTACACGTATGGGTATGATGAAAAATTTTTTTTTCAGTTTCAGATCTAAGTAGGAGCCCCCAAAATTTATTGTTCTTTTCACGTTCTTTTTCTGCTTTTGTGTGAAAATCTTAATGCGGTTCACATAATACATCTACTTACCACGTTTCAACAGCATAGTTCTTATAGTTACGGAAAAAGTGACTATGACATACGGACAGACAGACAGACAGACATGACGATTCTATAAGGGTTCCGTTATTTGACATTTGGCAACGGAACCCTAAAAATAAAGGAGTAACCGGACCTCGGGATCTAAGTCAAAAGTCTCGGATGCAACCGGGAACCACGCTAAGATAATGATGACTTTTCTCCGACTCTTATGATTGGAAAACTCAGAAACTATACTAAAATTGCTATCCAAGGGGTTCATATCGATATAATGAGTTCAATAGGTCAAAAGAAATAAAACGTGATTTTTCCTTTCGAATTTTGGGAAACACGTAAGTATTGAATATTAAAAAGTTAAACCGTAAAAATATTATTGATGTAAATACGTACCTACCAATATTAATTCTTGTTAAGTAACACTTCCACTATATCTAAACGTTACATATCATTGAAATACAAGGATATTTACGAACATGTAATTTATAACAAGTTGTCTGTCTAAAATACATTTTATGGTAAATCGTGAAGATAGACAAACTGACGTTCGCATGATTTTTTTAATATTGTAGACTAACAACGCAACTAAATAAATGTTTATCTATTTACTTATCATCCACTAGATTTACAAGTTATTCGTAAGATGACAAGTTTAGATCAACAAACTCGGTTCTAAAAGGCTGTATGTCTGTAAAAAAATTATTCTAATTATGATTTAAGTACATAACTTCTTCTACTTTACTTCTATGTATACTCCTATGTATGTTATGTTATGATTTAAGTATAATACAAGTGGTATACTAACCTGAGTGTAGACTAGTGGTACGCACACTGTGTCGTATCCTATTAGTGCTCCTAGCCGCCTTCTGATGTCAGAAAGTTCTACAAGCAGTGTCTGCACAATGTGGTCACTAGTTATGAGGCCTTCTTTCCTCGCACGATTTATTATGTTAGTTGCCCAGACGAGGGGCATCCAGTACTTGGACATGGGACTCTTCCCGTCCATCTTTTCAAAAACTTTTCTTTCACTTTCCAGCATTAACCCTAAAAAATACAAATTCAGAGATATAAAAAATTTAGGTTACATATATCATACTTAATCTGTTCACTTACCAGAGTCGACGACATGCTGCCACGTTGGAAACCGTCGTTTAACCCTTAAAGATACCCTTTGCAGAGTAATAACATACGCTAAAATGGCGTATCTGACAATATTTCTTCTCATGAGTCGTCCCGTCTCGTCCTGTAACAAAGAGAATAAAGTTCTAATATATGTGTAGAGTAAAAACATACAGAAATACAGTTTTAAAAAAATTATCACAATTCGCTGCCCGCACTTTTTTAGTTGATATTGGAATTGAAATAAAAATTGTTGAAAGCGTCTAAGTTGGTACTTTCAATACATTCTGATCAGGGTATATAAGCGAGGAGTACCTACTAGAGCGCTAAACGCCGGAAGTGAAATGACAAGATTAACCGCCTAAATTGTAATAAAAGTACCTACGGGGCTTCAAATACGACGCATGCACGTGAATAGGCGAAGCGTATTCAGCTGAAACAATGTGAACCAAGGACGACGATATATTATGAAATTAGTTATTCATGTATACAAAAGGAAAATTTACACGCAGAATAGCATTGAATTACCTACACTATTGTATCCCACTATTTAAAGATTTGTAGTGATGATATCACAACATTGTCTGATACCGTCGCTTGTCTAGTGAGGAATACCGAGAAAAAACCCATTGTAAAAATAGGTGTAGGCATCCAAAGTCTAGATGTCTATCTCATTGAATGTTTACTGTATTCAGTATTGGAGATATCCACTGCATTATTACCCTTTCAATAAAGTTTTACAGTTGAATTATAGGTAGGTACTACGGTGAGCAGATGTCCCGTATTTACCGGGTTGACCGGAATTCAGGCACAAATTTTTCATTGTCCCATAATTTTCGCGAAGCCAATACGAGACAGTACATTGTCCTGTAATTTTATGATACAATGGCATTTATTGATAAATACCTGTTTGAACAATATTTATTTTCACGCACACAGCGCGTAGGGTACACAAGGGTATTTCATTAATAAGTGGGAGCCTGTTAAATGTTGGTTATTTAGTTGAACATTCCTCATATTTCAAATAATTTCCAAATTGATGTGTTTATTAATATTTATTTATCGTTCTAAGGGTATTTAATTGAAAATGTCAGAATTTGTTTGTATATGTTATCTATTAGATTAATTCATATTTTCTCATCCAAATAAAACATTCAAAACAAATTAATACTGATTTTCATTTAAAAAAATGGCCTGAACCGTATTTTAACTCCGTATTTTCAATGCAGTTTTCCCGTAAAACCGGAAATGAAATCTCATTTCCGGTTTTCGGACCATTTGGTCACCCTAGTAGGTTACCCACTTAAATAATGTTTTATTACTTCTATGAGAGCTCAGTATTAATTTAATGTAAGAAAAATGAAGACACTTGAAGGTGTAAGTAACTGCATTTAGTATTTCAGTAATAAATACTGCGACACAGTAATCAATGGTCACCGAAGTCTCTTATAGTTTTCCAAACTATGCACGAGCGATATATTTGACTATTGAATAAGTATATAATGGTAAGTATGTTTGGTTTGACCGGAGCTTATCTAATAAATTACTGCGACTATCTGACTCAAGCATTTAGCTTAATTAGAGGGGTTAACGAGAATTCTTGAAGGTAATGTGCGACACACGACTCCAGTAGTGATTTAAAAATGTGAGGCCCCTCGAATTAGAAGAGGCTAAAACGATGTGCTAATTGAACAAAGGCATCTTAAATTCACTCCTGTGACCATAATTTTATAACTAGTCTATAAGTAACCTATGTGTATGGGTTACCATGAGCTCATATAAATCACATATGTAACAGAATAAATAGATTTGTGTACGTTCTGGCGAAGTTACGAAGAATAGCATCCCTAAAGACGGTTCTTAGTGCGTACTATGGATATGTGGCTGCAGTTCTTAATCAAATTATTGAGCTGAGTGAGACGAAGTCGAGCGAAAGCTCCTCATACCAGACTTCAGGATTTTCTTTGTCACAGGTCTCCTCCTAAACTACTAATCCAATAAGAACCAAATTTGGCATGATTAAAGAGGTCAATCAGAGGAAGGTTTATGGATATATTTTGAAAAAATTAAAGCTAGCACAGAGGAATGATCACCATTAAAAAAATTCCAGATGGAATTACATAATAACCGCTCGAGATACTGTGACCAAACTTTACACGCTCAGAAAGCATGTCCAGAGTTGTGACTTTCAAAAAGAATTTTCAAAATCTAACTTGCGACGGAGGAATGATCACTGTTCAAAATTTTCAAAATCTGATTCCGCAATAGCGGTCAATTCAAATCACGATGTCTCACTCAGCTCAACATTGCAAGCAGCGATTCGCCTTGCAGACCTAATGGTCTCATTCTCTGGGGGAACTCAACAGATATAAATAAAGCATACATTGTTCAAAAAAAATGCGTCAGGGCGATTTGCGGCGTAGCCCCTGGATATTCTGCAGACCTCTATTACACAAACTCAAATTATTGACGTTGCCCTGTATGTTTATATTTGAATGTGCAAAATTTGACAAATTAAATAAACGCCTATTTAAAACAGCAAGAGATAGATACCCGAGAAACACACGTGATCCAGACAGAATAGTCTTGTCTAAGATTCCTAAAACTGTTCTTTATAAAAAGAATTGCCTGGCTATGTGTGGATATATTTATAATTGTGTACCTAGTGATATTAAAGCCTTAACATATAATAGATTTATAAAAAATTTAAAATACTGGTTGCTTCACAAATGTTTTTACTTCATTATGGACTTTTTATCCACACGTTGCAAATAGATAAATGTATAATGATATGTGTATAATCTAGGTTTCTCTTTCTCATTTTATATTATATACGTTGCAATTCGTCATAATCAACGTGCTAAATAAAATTAAAATGAAATTTTGCATTCCCAATTTAGGCTGAATATGATGCACCTAGTCATAAGAAATTATTTGTACCATCCTCATAACAATGTTCTAGCCTGATATTGTCGGCAGTTTACGCGAAGGTCACACATTGAAATAAAACTATTTTTAACGGATTCTATCGCGATTTATTTGATGTTATTTTATATTTTACATTGATCCTCGGTCGGGTACTTTGAGATAACTTACACTTCAAACTACAAGACAACAACCATCTTTAGTCTCCCCGTGACCATGGCTGCTGAAAAGCAACCGAAACGTCGGTTTAAAAGATTATTATTACTATGACGAAGGTGCAAGTGCATGCCGGCCATCTGCTGATTGACGGACAAGGCTCTGGCGAAGGTTTTTCTCTCAAGGTTGGGGCGTTAGACGGCAGTCACTTCCGTAGAAGCTAAAATAAGCCAAATTTGAAGTAGGAGAGGAAGAGCGGACCCCGGTCTCTAAAGTTTGGATGCAACCGGGATGGACGCTCAATTGGAAACAAAGAGTCTATAAGTTGTCTACGAGCCTGCACCCATTTTAGATAATAAATATTCCTGGTTGAAATTTAGGGCTATCCAATTTAGGCTACGTAACAGTCTAAGCCAGATCATATAACCTGTTCACAAATCTTATTTTAAGGAGGTAATTAAGCTTCTTATTAATTGTACGTGTGAGTCAAAGGCCTATCGATGAATATTTCTTTTCTTTCTTATTGATTATTAGATAAATCACGTTGAATCCTCGTGAGCTGCTTCGTTTTAATGAGACGCCCAAGTTTCAAACATAAAACATAATTTCACACCTGTATCCCCGAAGGGGTAGGCAGAGGTGTGTTACACACCCAATGTAATAGGGGGCGAGCCTATTGCCATCTACCGGGCACATTAATAAGCGAGCGATAATTAACATTTATTAACGCCCAAGTTTCTGTTTATGAAATTTCATTATAGTATATAAAACAGACTCTGCTTCAGAGCGTTGTCCCTCAATCAGCAGATGCACCGGCTTACAGGTGAGGTTGGCTCAAACCCATAGGTCATGGTGTGTCGAACACATTCAAAGTTCTATGAAAATTGAAGTGTCACTTCAATCTTCAGGTAATTTCATTAAGTTGGCGAAATACCTACTAGGATATTCTATTTAGTTCTAGGACATCCTACACAGCGCTATCTAGACCCAAAGTAAGCCTAGCTTAACTAGCTTGTGATATATGTTATAGAATGCAGATGAACACACTTCGATACGTATTTATTTTGAAAATTTAAAATTTTCCGCATATTATGAATAGTTTAATGAAATACTTCTTTCTCCTCTAGATACCAACATATATCAATAACGAGGTCATGAAATTATAACTAACCAGTTGATTTTAGTACTAGTAATGTTTGCATAATTGATAAAACATACCGATTAATATATAATAAAGAGTGGTCTATATTATATATTAATTGGTATGTTTTCTAATAATCTAATCTTGGACCACGTTGCACCTTTTAATGGGACTAATTTACACCCTCATTCCTACTACTTTCACTCGTGTACACCAGGATCAACAATAGTAACCCACAAATACACCTAGTGATGACACACGGGAAGGTCCAGGAAAAATTAAACTGTCTGTTGGTGTACCTTTTTTTCGTGCGGAAATCGGGCTTGAACTGACTAAAACCGCACGCCGTCTCGGGTCTTAAGACGCCGGGGTGTAAGGTTGCTCATAGAGCATATCCCTCGCACCCCGACTGACCCTGCGCCATCTACGGTTACCTGCTAAACAACAGACGAGGCTCTGGCGCAGACTTTCCGCTCGGTTGGGAAGTCAGTCGGCAGTCGTTCCCGGAAAAGCCTACCAATCAAAAACAATAAGCGGACCCCGGGCTCCAAACTTTAGATGCAACTGGGAAATGGCTATGAGGATGATGATGGTATGTTTTTTCAGTCCAACACTTATGGGGGTGGTGTGGTGGTGTGGGTGGCATGAAACTAAAGTGCCTCCGATTATCAAAGTTCCAGACGCCAAATCCCTCCAACGACAGGAACGATTTGGACCGTGGCCTTGCACCTTTATCAGTGTCGCCGGCCTATCACGTCACACCTCCCAAGAGCAAATCTGTTGCTAACTCAACAAATTTAGTACTGACAAATGATTCAACAAATAGGTACCTATATAATCATTTATATATCACAGTATCCACCTATAACTTGACGAGCTTAACTATACGCGAGCTCAATTTATGTGAAACTGGTTTTCGCCATGCCATATGGTTTTCCTCAAATCATATTTAATTAATTTGGTAGTTTATTACTTCTAGATAAATAAACAAATCTGCCATTTGAATTTGTAAACGATATGGAACGACACTTCACTGATTTAGTCAATATCGTGTACCCTCTACAATCGGCTTCATCTATAGCCGCTTTTTTCCTCCCATCTCGGGGGTAAGACGGGGACACCGTGTTTCCGAAACACGTGTTTAGTCGGTTCAAGTCCAACATAACCTCCCCTGCTGGCCGGCGGGGGAGGGAGAGAAAGAATAGGAAGCGAACCCCGGACTCCGAAGAATCAGCTTTGGATACGACCGGGACTGACGCGCACTGTAATGAAAAGGTAATTGCCTAAATAATTTCTGAGACAGAATTCAATTTCTATTTACCTCAAGAAATTGTGTCAAGTCACTACGAAAATATATCACAAGTAGTATACAAGAAAAATAAAGAAGTTACAAAACTTTTGAAACGAGTTAGTTCCTAGAGCGGTCTTGAGGTTTCATTTGGAAATTATTACTTTTAAAAGTTATAAGTTCAGAACACGTTTTCTTAACAGAGTAGGAAACCGTTTTTAACTTTTAAGAGAGGTTAAATATTATATTATTTTGTATATATACTCATGCCGTGGCAGCTGGCTGTTTAGGAATAAGTAAAAAAAACTGAACAAGTACGGGTTTTTCAAGTTTCATATAGAAATAGATGTGTCAACATGTTTAAATTTGTTAAAATTTGGGGATTAAACCGATAAAAAAATTGAAAATCACTTTTGACCACATCTTTATATTAAATTTGTCGAGATACAATAGTCAACTTAATTGCATGTTAGTTAGTATTGCTTGTTGAAAAAACCCACCCGGACCGTTCCCGGTGCAAAAGTGACTATCACAGTCACCGCGTTTCCACACTGGATTGCGATGGCCAGCCTCTGCACCAGAAACGATCCACCCGTCGTCAATGAAAGCCTTTAACCAATCTCCTTAACAAAGCTTTTGGCCTCCTTACTCCAGCTCCGCAGGGTGTCCACCACCACCCGTATGGAGTGATACAGCGGCTACTAAATATACTAAATCCCTAAAAGAACATTTATATAGGTACCATCTATAAACCAAATGACTACCGTGGCAATGATATTTTTAAAATAAACAAAAATATTCTTGTTTTTATTGCATTTGCATTGGTGCGATAAATGTCTTAGAAAATAGCTAGAATGAATTGAAATAAGTACCACAGTTTATCCAACAGAAATACTGTCACTCATTCTAGATTGATTGGCTAGTATTGCTTATAGTAGCTTTACTTCATTTGCATTAATATTGCATACATAAGTTGAATGTTACGACAATTTATATGATCCGAAGTACCTTTTTTTCTTTCTTCTTTTTTTTTCGTGCGGAAATCCCTTCGGATACCCCCCCGCCGGCCAGCGGGGGCGGTTATGATCCGAAGTACCTACCTACAGTTCTGGATGGCACATACCAAATATCAATATTAACAGTTATGGCAAATTACAATGAGATTCTGTCACGCAGGTACGAGTACGTATACGTCATAATAGAATTTACATTTTATTGTTAACAATACGAGGGCGTGACTCACAATTCTGCTTACCCTGTCAATGGCCGGACTTAAAAGGAATATTCATGCGGGTACCTCATAAAGTTTTGCTCGTGTGGTATTATTTACTGCAACGAGATTTGTAATAAATGTACGATCTTGTGTCATTGCAAATTTCACCCGTAAAGTTCGTTAATCTTATCCACACACACGTATTTAAAACTTGTGATACTTTTTTGAAGTCCACGGCTCTTCAATTAAACACATACTTCTATATAAACTTTATTTCTTAAAATAACCCTGTAAAATATTATACGATTCTAAGAATGAATTTCATCAATCAAAATTAACTAATCTGAGTTTTCACGTTTTATTCAATGAATTGTATTGATTGAAATGTGTTAATCCAGTTTAAAATAATAATCGCAACAAAAATTCTGCCTATGCTAGAAAAAAAACCTAGTTCTCAAATTAATAGACTGCAGTTTTGAAATTGGTTATCTTATTCGTTTCTCAAAGGTCTAAATGTATGTGGGTATGAGTTGCACCACGATTTGATTACTGCTACTGTTCGTACGATCCTCCAAGCTGAAGAATTGCTATTCTTCTATATATATAAAAATGAAACCCGTTTTCCGTTGTCACGACATAGCATGAAAACGGCTTGACCGATTTGGCTGATTTTTTTTGTAGTTTTCTAATACTCTGCACAAGGTTCGTACGGAAAAAAATATTAAGAAAATCTCTCAAAAAGATTGAAAAATATACATTTAATTATGCATATTTAAAAAAAAGCGCGTTGCGAATGTCAACGTCATTCAGATCAACGTCATAGATTCCAGTTCAAATTGAATAGGTACGCATACATAAGATAGGTCAGCTATACAAAATAAAGTAGTGCATCAAATTTACGCTAAGGCGGTACGAAGTTCGCCGGGTCAGCTAGTATTACATAAAAAGATTTCGATTGCGAGACTGTCGTCGGTCGGGGAGATTGAATTCTAACTTTTACAGCACATCATGTAACATTTTAGTCCAATAGATGAGCTACAAAAACACCACCTGCTAAGCAACGGACGACACTCTGGCGCAGGTTTTTCTCTCCGGGTTGGGAGTTTAGACAGCAGTAGCTCCCGAAAAAGACGCCATACTAATAAAAACAATAAGCGGACCTGGGGCACCAAAGTGCAAACTTTGGACCTAACTAGAAAATCGCTATGATGATGATGATGAGATGAGCTACAAAAACTTGCAAATATTTTAGAAAGGCTGCGCTGATTTGAACAAAAGCACCTACCTAAGGTCTAATGTCCTGATCAACATCATAATATTAAGGCTAGCCAACGTTAGGGACAAAAATTTCTACGCCCATTTTTTCGTCAGCAAACAGCAAACCATAATACAGTGTAGTATATGAACAGAACTAGTAATAGGTACTTTTTTATATTTAGGACACGTCAATTTGACTTCACCTCACCTGATGGTAAGCTGAAGGTAAAGTCTCAGGAAGAAGGGTCACCATTAAATACACGTACCATGTTAACAATGATGGCACTCAGCTTGACGGCCTCCTCAGAAGAGGATTGTCGTCGCAGCACCGCGTGACACCCACCGGTCCCACTAGTGCTGCGACCACAATCCCCCTGCCGGGCTATGCACTTGCTGACTCCTGAACGCAATCAAACCGAGATTGGATTACTATGGAGGGTTTTTCGCAATCGTGCACGGTGGTATCTACCCGGCCGAATTTTGTAACAAATTTATGTCATCAAATTTCTACCACTTATTATTAGCTCTGTGTTAGTATGTTAGGAAATTTGGCTAGTATGAACCTTGAATAGTATGAAGCTGCGATAGCCCAGTAGCGTACGTAACGGACTGCTGAGACGAGGTCTCGAGTTCGATCCCCAGTCGCCCCGGCCACACACCTCTGACTTTTCGTAGTTATGTGTGCATTAATAAATGTTAATTATCGCTCGCTTAATAATGTGCCCGATAGATGGCAATAAGCTCCTATTCCCCCCCCCCCACCCGCCATCCGCCTATTACATTGGGACATTGGGACCTTAACATAACTGGCGAATCGTGGGTGTGTAATACACATCTCTGCCTACCCCTTCGGGGATACAGGCGTGAAGTTATGTATGTTATTACGTATGAACCTTGAATAGGAGAAACCGCCGGCGCGGGCGGTGAGAGGCGAGTATGTGCTTAGCGTGTGCAAGTATGTAGATAGATAGGTATAAACTTTATTCTACACCAATCAGAATATGCACATTTGGAAAACTCAATAAACATTTGTACAAATAGCGGCCTTATCGCTAATAGCAATATCGCACAGGGAACCTTTGGATGTAGTATTGTGGTATTGTATTGTGTAGAGTGAAAGAGGCCACGGCTATTCTAATTTTACAACAACATAAAATAGGTAGCAGTTTGAATATATTATTGTATTGAATATAATATTGTATTCTTAACAATGCATTTGCAATGTATAGAACCACAAATTTTAAGAAAAATTATACAATATAACGTGCATGGGTAATTTTAAGTAGAAAATATGTATTTTTGTAAAATAGATGTTTAAATACTTTACATTGTTTTAAAACGTCTAGACGTTTAGTTTCAAGAATTATACATTATTCACATTTTGTGATTTTATACTAGTAGTATAGTATAGCAGGCATGGTAGACTAGTCTACCATGCCTGCTATACTATACTGCTACTACACAGTACAGCCTAGGCTACACTGTACATCTCCGATGAGGGGCGTAACAACACGGCTCGAATTGAAAATTCGTTTTGTGTTGGATAGTCCATTTACCAGGGAAGGTTATAGGCTATCCTCATGCTACTACCCAGGAGAACCGAGCAGTAATCTTAAATCTCAACAAATCGAGTAATTTTCCATATATTATTGTAGATAGATTTATATAGATAGATGGGCGCCACAGGGGATGGAAGTAATGTCAGGGGCGAAGCCGCGGGGCACAGCTAGTATATTATATTGACAGGATCACGGTGATCGCGACATAATATTGAGAAGGTCGCGATATCTATATCTACACATATAATAAAATCGTAACGAGGTGAAAACTGTATATTGAATATTACTTCGGGCCACCAACCAGGTGGACACCGAAGTCTTAAAATCACGCAAAAAAAATCAAAATCTTACACCCACTTTTTATCACTTTTCTCGACGTTTCACATGATTCTAAGTCTAATTAGGCAAAAAAAATTTTTGTTTCGTTCTGTCTGTTGGTCTGGATGTCTGGATGTCTGTTTACGCAATAACTCAAGAACCACTTATCCGATTTAAAAAATTCTTTCACCAATCATCGTGTTTGGTTAATGGGAAGAACTGATTAGATTTTGGGGTTTGTACGTTCAAGGTTTCGGGTACCTACCATACAAATTGTCCTTAAAAAACTTTTACAAGTGAGTTTCTTTCGAGTTATAAGAGTAACGCGTATTTGACTTTGACATTTGAGTGACAATGACAATACGTATATTGTATATTTACATAAAACAACCAGACTCTGAAAGAAACTGAAATATAAAATAATTTTTTGTGTTTTTGACGTCGAAGACGTTTGATTTGATTTCATTTCCTTCATATTTATTGAGCCTAAGGTCTGTAATCTTCTTCTTCTCTTATATATAAAAATGATTAGCTGTTCGTTAGTCTCGCTAAAACTCGAGAACGGCTGGACCGATTTGGCTAATATTGGTCTTGAATTATTTGTGGAGGTCCAGAGAAGGTTTAAAAGGTTTGTCATCGATTGAGGCAGTACGAAGTCTGCCGGGTCAGCTAGTTTTGAATAAAATTACTGCAACAAAAATATCTAAGTTTGGCCCGAAGTTTGACAATCACTGTGTGATTTCCGCCCCACTAGATTTTTCCAAAAAAATTATTGATATATATTCTAGGAGCGACACCGATGCCGAAAATGTGATTTTTAGATTTTTTTACTGTTTGTCTGTTTATCGGTTTGTCTGTTTGTCTGCTTTTGACTGAACAGATTTGGCTGAAATTTCGAAAAAACATTCTTCTAGGGTATGGTCATAAACTGTACTATATATCATCACGATATTATATGTATGACAGAAGCAGTAGAGCAAAATCAATTTTAACTATTAAAACCTTAAAGGTAATGAGTTGTAAAATGTAAAATCTCGAAACTTCACACAGTTACACACGTATAAAAGATAGTGGATTAGAGACGCATAAACATTTCATAATGAACATAATCACGCTATTATATGAAGTAATCGGGCAGAATTGATTTCAATGTTACATATTTCTCTATTCCGAACGAATTTTCAATATAATACGAGTGTACTACATCACCTCATCCGGCCTGTTAAATAAAAACTAGTGGGGCGGAAATCACACAGTGATTGTCAACTTCGGGCCAAACTTAGATATTTTTGTTGAAGAATTTTCTAAATCGGATAAGTGGTTCTTGAGTTATTGCGTAAACAGACATCCAGACATCCAGACAGCCAGACCAACAGACAGACCGACACAAAAAATTTTTTTGCTTAATTAGACTTAGAATCATGTGAAACGTCGAGAAAAGTGATAAAAAATGGGTGTAAGATTTTGATTTTTTTTGCGTGATTTTAAGACTTCGGTGTCCACCTGGTTGGTGGCCCGAAGTAATAACTTAATACTTACATGTTAGTATCGAGACTGCAGAAATAAACATACCTTGATCTACATGATATTGTCGGAAGTTTACACATTGAAATTGTCACACATTGAAATAAAACTATTTTTAACGGATTCCTTGATCTATTCCGAACTTAACGCGTACGAAGTCGCGGGCAACAGCTAGTAATATAATTTATTGACTGTCTCATATTCCTGCCTTACAGCGATTCATGCGTAAACGCAGATACTTCCGGAGCGGGGTGACTAATTATCAATTGGTATTTTGTTATTTGAATTAAGTACGAAAATGCCATGGTCAGGGACGGCGCGACAAGCGCTCTTGAGCTGCTTATTCACATATCTATAATTATTAAACACTTGAAGATTTTTAATATTCTTTGAACAAAATACAACAAATTTTAAAAACTATTACTCGTAATACTAACAGTAATTAATGTTACTAGTTCTAAACAAAACATGTAGTAAGTATTAAAACTAACGTTGTATAGTTTTATATGTGTATATATTTATATATACTTACTTAAATGTTTCATTTTAACATATTCTTTTGTTAACCTGCTCTATTAAAATGCCAGCCACAACTATTTAATTACAAGTACAATTCGGGTGGATCTCACTGCAACCATTCGCGTCCAAGCCGCCATAATCACCGCAACAAGTCGGGCATAAGAAGCGATGTTTCAAGGATACTTTTTATTTGAAGTGTTTATGGAGCCCCAGCAAGACCTCACCTAGAAGCCGGTGCAACCTACTGATTGAAGGACGAGACTTTAACACAGACTTTCTTCTCGGGGTTGGGGATTAGACGGTAGTCGTGTCCTTAAAAGACGTGTTGGCCTAATCAAAAGGTAGAGGTGAAAGACTCATGCAACCGGGATTTTAGCCTAGATGATAACTACTTTTTTATTTAGCGAAATCTCTATGATATTATAAAATAGTAAATTAGCTGTGTTTGTACATTGGAGATATTTAAAAAAAAACTTGTTTATGTTAAATGAGCGATCCTGAACACAAAAATATTTTCTTTGGAATACAACAAAAGGGATTTTGATGCGGTTTTTCCTATTAGGAAGGCCTTGATCAGCCTTAAAATCTGCCGTATATTGCAATTGGTTAAGAAGAACCGGAGATACGGGCAAAAAAGGATAACCGACCTCCGCACGGGTGGAGCGACGGCCATCAGCTAGTAGCATATATTATTATGTAGACGTTGCAAGTTATACAAACAAGAATAAGCAAACCATAAAATCACGTTCTGAACATAAAATCACCCATTTGTTTCTAACAATGAATATTAAATTGAGCACAAAAGGTAAAAACTGAAACAGCGCAATCAGTAATTTTCTATGTGTGCACCGTGCACCGGAGGCATAACAAATTCTTAC
This sequence comes from Cybosia mesomella, assembly GCA_946251805.1. Taxonomy (NCBI): domain Eukaryota; kingdom Metazoa; phylum Arthropoda; class Insecta; order Lepidoptera; family Erebidae; genus Cybosia; species Cybosia mesomella. Next base: position 13,504,454 of record OX276388.1, on the reverse strand, counting down.
CATAATGCATTATCGACTTATCGCACGTTATTCATAGGTACAGTGCCCGACTTTTGATTTGACGCGCTGGGGAGAAGAGAGAGTCCGGCTAAGATTGGCTTGCTATAGTTTATACAGTGCGCTCTATCACGCAGCACATTTATCTACTCTACTGATTGATATATTTTCATAGCAGTTAAAACCGAAGCTACGGTTTAATCCTACTAATATTATCTATCTAATACCTTCTATATTACCTTTTAAAGAGCAATTCTTGTATTTATATACATATATGTGTGTATATTATATCAATCAATCGATTTCGATAATAAGCCTATTGCAGTCCACTGCTAGACATAGGCCTCTCCCATTGTACGTCATAGCACTCGATAGTATATTATAGTAGTATATTATATGTATATTATATAATCTGAATCTCTGTGTATGAGGTGAATGTGGATGGTACCGTCGGAAGGGGAAGACCTAGGCGCACATACCTGGACCAAATCGGGGAAGTGTTAGAAAAGGGGCAGGTCAGGAGTACCCTAAACCGACGAGCATGCATGAAGAATGTTATGAGAGTGAATGAGGCGAGAGAAGTGTGTCAGGATCGTGGCAAATGGAGATCCGTGATCTCTGCCTACCCCTGTGGGAAACAGGCGTGATTTTATGTATGTATGAATCTCGGAAACGGCTCCAACGATTTTCACGAAATTTAGTTTACAGCGGGTTTCGGAAGCGATAAATCGATCTAGCTAGGTGTTTCATTTTTAGTAAACTACTTATATATGAAGAATGATATGAATGATATGAAGGTTTGTAAAGATTTTTGGAAGGGCTTATTGGATCTGGCTGAAATTTGGCACAAGAATATATTATAGTTTGGAATGACACACAGACTACTTTTTATTTCTGGAATAGGTTCCCATGAATTGCGAGAACGGGATCACTATTTGACGCGGGTGGAATCGCGGGTCATAGCTAATCCTTTATAAACACATACCCACTGATTTATCTACTCTATAATATCTAACTTGAGTACTGTACTGCATTCGTTGCGGTACTGCATCGCATGCACACACAGAAAATGGCATGTCGATAACTTCAATACAATGTTCAACCACATTATTAATAATGTGGTTTAGCTTTTAAAATGCTTCAATAAAGTCTTCTCATATATGTATATTGCTCTTTCATAAAAATAGGCTATGCTAAGGTGGTTTGGCCACGTAGAACGAATACACACCAAGTATGTACTTATGTAAGGTAAGCGAGCAGGCAGGCCGGGACCGATTCCGTAGAACATACACTGATCAAACTGACCAAATAATGATGTATTGAAAAAAAAACCGGCTAAGTGCGAGTCGGACTCGCGCACGAAATATTTCCGATTATTCCGAACCTGAAAAAAATATACTTTTTATTTTGAGAAAGATTAGAGAGAATGACCAATCTGCGCAATTCGGGTTATGATAGGAACGAGACGTCGGGTCAGGTTAGGAAGAGGGTTACTTTCTGGACAATTCATTCGGAACAAATATCACATTTTTTTAAAGTTTCTAACCTAACCCGCGACCGACGACCAGGTTCGGAATAATCAAGAATTTCGAACCTATGAAAACACCAAAAAATTACGTTTTTTGTATATTTGTATAGCGGCAATAGAAATACATCATCTGTGAAAATGTCAACTGGCTAGCTATCACGGTTCCCGAGATACAGCCCGGTGACAGCGGAGCCTTAGTAATAGGGTCCCGTTTTACCCTTCGGGTATGGAACCCTAAAAAGCGCAAGTCAAAAGCACTCGAAACCGGCGGGCTTGCATGAAAGGTTTAATGACAGTAGAGGAAGCTAGTGAAGTAAGTAAGTACAGAAGTGGATGGTGGTCAGTAAAAAAGGTGTGAGTACAAGTATGTACCTACCTTTTTTTTCGTGCGGAAATCCCTTCGGATACCCCCCGCCGGCCAGCGGGGGTGGTTATGTCGGGCTTGAACCGACTAAAACCGCACGCCGTCTCGGCTACAAACGCCGGGGTGTAAGGTCACCCATAGGGCATATCCCTCGCATGTACCTTTTTTTTTTTTAAAATCCCTTCGGCTACCCCCCCGCCGGCCAGCGGGGGCGGTTATTTCGGGCTTGCACCGACTAAAACCGCACGCCATCTCGGGTCTTCAGACGCCGGGGTGTAAGGTTACCCATAGAGCATATCCCTCGCACCCCGGCTGACCCTGGACCATCTCACCACTAACAGCATCGCTCATCCTGTCTCCTCTGAAAGCAGAGGAGTACGGAGAGCGATGTGTTCCCGCCACGTTGGGTATTGGCCGACGATCAATGCCAACCCTATGAAGGGGTGAAGGGGAAGCCATTGACCGCCGCCCAGGGTGTACCGGCCGCTCCGATTCCGTTCCCCCCGGACTGCAGCGGGATCGGAATCGGAGCGACACTCGAGGAGGATACCCAACACACACCCCCCCTCGCATGTACCTACCTATCTTTAAAATTGTAAGTTAGTTGTAGATATCTTTACAATGGAGATATTTAAAAAAATACTCAATTTAAGGTAATTCAAATGAACGATTTTAACACAATTTTTTTTTTTATTCTTTTCTGTTTGCCTGTGTATCTGTTCCTCTGTTTGTTTGCGATGGACGCAAATACTACAGATTTTAATGCGGTTTTTAGGGTTCCGTTGCCAAATGACAAAAAACGGAACCCTTATAGATTCGTCATGTCTGTCTGTCTGTCCGTCCGTATGTCACATTAAACATTAAGATTTTTACACAAAAATAGAAATTACAATAAATTGTGGGGGCTCCCCTACTTAGAACTGAAACTCAATTTTTTTTTTCATTAAACCCATACGTGTAGGGTATCTATGGATAGGTCTTCAAAAATAATATTGAGGTTCTCTATCTATCTCTTTTCTCTAAACTGAATAGTTTGCGCGAGAGACACTTCCAAAGTGGTAAAATGTGTGTGTTTGTGTGTGTCCCTATAACTTCTAAACTAAGAGAATGATAAAACTAAAAAAAATATATGTTGTACTTCCACCGAAAATTGGTTTGAACGAGATCTAGTAAGTAGTTTTTTTTAATACGTCATAAATCGTTAACCGCAATTTACCTTTCATTCAATCAACTCAATTTTTTTTTTTTTAAAAAGCATTATTATGTTACTTGCTACCACGGAACCCTTCATGGGTCCGAATCGAACTTGGCCCCTTTTTTCTATTAGAGAGGTTTTGGTGAGACTTAAAATCTGCCGTATGTTTGATTGCAATTAGTTCAGTAGAACCCGAGATATGACCAAAAAACGATAACCGACCTTCGCGCGGTCGGAGCCGCGGGCATCAGCTAGTGTTATAAAAAGTAAAATAGAAGGGGTATAAACTGACGATCATCATCACAATGTTAGTCCCGGTTGAATCCAAAGCAGTTTGTACAATCAATAAACAAATAACTACCTACTTTTGGAATTCCGTGTCTTTAATCAATTAAAATATAAAATGCCGTTGTCCTTCATCTAGATAGAGAGACCATTAAAATAATGTATTTCATCAAAAGGCTAATTTAAATTAATTACTCGTTCATCGGTTTTCTATTATTTCAATTTACCCAGAAGATGGTTAAAGTAATAGGTTAAAAACACAGCAAGAACGTGATGTAGGCGGTATTAAAATGTAGGTATCTATAATATAAAACCGAATGTAAGCATACTTATAATGATTCTCATGATGAGAATGATTATAGCCAGATAAAAAGCGATACCTTTGTCAGTAGATTTACAAAAACAGCGGATCGGATACTTATATACACAGCATTGTTTCGTTAAAACAATCACAACAGCACATAGAGATGGTAGTTAACTTGTCGGTCGGTCACACTACGTGTTGTCCGGCGAACACGTCAATTCTTTCTGTTTTTTTTTAAATGCATTACAGGTAAACACGACGTATACTAGATTTGTTGCGAATATCAGCGGCATCTGCATTGATACTGAAGTTTATGAGAAGAGAATGCTTTTTTGTGTGGTTACAGATGAAGGCTCATCGGCCATTGTAGTGAGACCGTTTTCTCTCTACCATGGATGCCCAAGACTATGCGAAGTGTAGGAGCAAAAGTTGCAAATCGGAGTCTCGGATATATCGGATAACGATACGATAATGATGATGATAGATTAAGGGGTTCACTGATGAAAAGAAAGACTCATAATTAAGCTTAATCTGCATATCACACATTGCACAATCAATTTCAGTAGAACGTGAACTTTCAGCTCAGTTAAACGAATTTATACTGATGAAATCCTTAGTTGAGATTGTGTGAAAAGATGAGTGCACGTAAAAGAGGACATGGCAAAGGAGTAACCGACGATTAACGGACGGAAAGCCGAAGAGAACGAATTTTATATCGCGGTAATATCGCGCTGACCAGAAATAATTGTGACAAAGGCAGCCCCCCCGCGATGATCACGGTGTAAGAGATTCAGTAAGCTTTTGCGTTTTGGAGCTGTCCCTCCAGTTGGTAGTTAGTGTAGCTATCATAGTATTATTAATATCATACAATTTTGGTTCAAAATAATGGTTTTCCTCTTTCCTTAAACATACAGAAACACCAAACAAGATTAAAAAGTCTCTCGTTATCATTATCACCTACATTATTTTTATGTAATGGTACGACTGTACTATATGTCTACGTGCAGGTACTTATATCTCGTATGACATTTCAAATATAAGGCCTAGAGGTAGGTCTGGACAGCTTCCGCAATGTCACCGCTTCTATCTAATTCGCCGTTACATTCTGCTTGAGACATTAAAGCAAAAGCAGCGCCAGGCATTTTTAGCTAGCTTATTATATATATTAGATAGATAGCCGAGTAGAAACTCATAACTATATTTGGCTTTAGACGCAAAATAAATTGATACAAGTAGGCAAAACAGACACTCGCACGTCCGTGGGAACTCGTAACTGGCGAAACGATTGAAGTATATTGAGATCCTAATAAATAGATGTGTCAATGTCAGTTTTACGCTCGTTGTGTGAGGTCGTCCTTCTGTATGTATTTATTTTGTTATTTAGCTTTTACGTGTTGTGATGTCATTCACTCAATACAAGCAGGTAACGATACTCATAAATAATTATAGTGCGACGAAAAACAAATGGTTTTTGTTTAAATCTTATAATTATGTATTTGCACGGCATTCCGTCTCAAAGAGTCAGATTACCTATATTAATTCTATTCTCAATTTGCATTTCGTCACAAGATATTATACTTCTTGTATGAAAGAAAACATAGTCACAATTGTATAATAATTATGATAACTGAATAAGTAAACGAAGAAATGTATTAAGTGGTTACCTCATAAACTGCCGCAGTGGCAAGGAAGTATAACTAAAATACATAAATTTATGTGATTCACGTATAGTTGTTTTAACGCCTCCATAATCTTTAAATTAATGTTTGTAAACTCCCCTGCGATACGGGAATTATTGTCTGGTAACAAGTTCAACTCTCAAAACCATTATTCGAGCGCGGGTACACCCAAAGCTTGCAACCCGGACAGAAAAGCCTGCGCTAGAGTTTCATCAATTAATCAGCAGGTGTAACGGCGTGCAGGTCAGATTGGCGTGGGCCCCGAATACGTGACTCTTTTTGCTCGAAAACCTTACTAAGTAGGTACTTGGCGTGCGGTTTTAGTCAGTTCAAGCCCGACATAACCGCCCCCGCTGGCCGGCGGGGGGGGGGGTATCCGAAGGGATTTAAGCACGCAAAAAAAAAAAATTAAATATTGTAATATGTGTTGTAAGAAATTCCCAGACGTTTCGTTTCAAATTGTGAAAACAAGGCAGATTATGGTACTTCAACAGACTGCAATACATGAGAATTCAGTTAAATTCACGACTTAGATTGAACCACACCGCGGTGAAGTGCCGACGGAGTACCTACATTAAGGGCCGGTGCGCTGACTGATGGTACTGCACCGGATCTTTATGTGGCGAATAGAAATATGTGTTAGCAATTACTATAAAATTTAAATTTATGATTTTTTTTTTTTTCACTTCAAATTGGTTTCTATTTTCACAAAAATTGTTCAAATTTCCTTGCCGTCAGCGCCAGCCCTATTTTGAATTTGATAAAGCTGCTTGAAGCGCCAAAATCGTGAGGAAGCGGTTGTTAAGGTTGCGTTTTCGGTCTCATACGCGCCAATCCCGGTTGTACGAGGGTCAAACTGAAAGTTCTTAGAAAATCAAAAACTGATTACATTAGCCAGTTATTAGTTTTATTATATCTTTTCAAAATATTGTCCATTCACGTCAATACACCGCTGCATGCGATGGAACCACTGGGAAAAGCACTTTGCCCACTCGTCCTTAGGGGTCTCTTCAATGGCATCGCGAAACGCAGCCACCGCTTCTTCAGCATTCATAAACCGCTTTCCTTTAAGTTTTTCTTTAATTTTTGGAAATAAATAAAAATCACAAGGCGCGAGGTCAGGGCTATACGGCGGGTGACCCAGTAATTCAACGTTTGATGTCGCCAAATAGTCGATCGTTCGCTTGGCGGTGTGCGACGAGGCGTTGTCGTGGTGAAGGAGGATCCTACTGCGAGGTCGTTTCTCTCGAACTTTTTCCAAGACAAGTGGCAAACAATTGGTAGTGTACCATTCTGCAGAAACTGTTTTTTGATCCTCTAACACAATTGTTACGAAATGACCTATCCTTCCAAAGAACGAGGCCACCATTTTTTTTCCCGCACTTCGATCTCTCTTCACTTTAGTTGGCAACTCCTCGAAAGGAAACACCCACTGAGCAGATTGTCTTTTGGTTTCAGGATCATAACAGTAAATCCAGCTTTCGTCACCTGTTAGTATGTCGAACACAGCATTAGAGTCACCTCCGTTAAATCTTTCAATCATTTTACGGCACCAATCCACACGATGGAGTTTTTGAGCCTCAGTCAAATTATGAGGTATCCACCGGGCGCAAAGCTTCCTGACCGCTAAATGTTCGTGGAGGATTTTGTGCACTTGACTCATACCGATGCCTAAGCTTGTCCGAATCTGCTGATAGGTCACTCTTTTGTCAGTCTCTATCATACGCCGCACAACACAGATGTTATTTTCAGTCGTCGCCGTAGAAGGCCGTCCCTCACGTAAATCATCAGTGAGATTAGTGCGACCACGTTTAAACTCATTAAACCAGTTGTAAACAGTCGCACAAGATGGGGCTTCATCGTGAAAGGCCAATCGTAGTCTATCATAACTTTCTTGTTGACTTAAATGACATCGAAAGTCATAAAAAATCATTGCACGAAAATTTTCTCGTGTTAAATTCATGTTAACGTGACACAGACAATTTTCAATTTGCCGCCAAATCGTAAAACAAATGATAAATGAATGAAATATATACTCAGTAATATTGGCAAAGAGTTCTATTTTCAAATTTTAGAATTATTTTTTTATTATATTGTTTATAAGTGGCCAGTTCTAAGAACTTTCAGTTTGACCCTCGTATACAAATCTTGCATTTTGGATCCTGGTCTCCTACTCCACCTCTCCTTAAGGATTAGTTTATCGTGCCTTTTGCGGGAATAGTGGGTCAAATAAATGAACAATAACAATAGAAGCGGGAGGCAGCTGGTAAAATAATTGAAGTGAATTGAGTAAGTAAGCGATAGTTATTGTATACGTTGTACGAAACCGACCTTCTATATTTATTTATTTTGTGTACATACGCGAGAAGCGACCGAGTGAGTCGACCCTACATAATATGTTCCTATGGTTTTTCTAAGTAAAAAAAAACACCTAAAACCAGTGCTGAAATTGTTCAGACTTTAACTACGAAGGCAGATAGAAGAACTCATTAAAAATGTCCAGCATCTATTTTAAGAGACGGCAGTTAGAATACCCTTCTTTCTTCGTTTTTTTGATGCTGCACAATTGCACTTAAACACACCTTGATGCTAAAAGTAAAAGATAAAACCTTAGGGAAAAGCCTGTGGACTACGAATGGCTAATACATTTATTATTTGATATATTTAGTCACATTATTATAGAAAATATAAAGAAACAGATAATCAAATTCAAAATTATTAAACTAAAGATTAAATACATGAATCCACTCCGTCAGGTGCTGTTAGCGATCGATGGACGGATGTTTAGTGTACAACAGCCATTGTTTCTTTCCGTGGTGTGAATACACGACTGGTAGGTATTTATCAAATGCGCTTCACTGTGACATAACCTTACTTTTAACGTCTACACAAACGCCAATTAACGCCAAGAAAAGTGATGAATGTCGAGGGTGTCGTGGATTCGTCATTCTTTACATAATGCGAACGTGCATTGTATAGTGTTGATTACTTTTACTCTTTATTGTAAATTCAACGACAAAAGTAGCTTAACAAATTCTAATCAAAAATAATAAACAATACATGAAATACCTGTATAGTGTTACCCGCGGCTCCGCCCGCGGTGAATTCTGATCCCGTTCCCGGTTCTCATGGGAACCTATTCGAGAGACTAAAAGTCTCTGTGTTATTCCAGACTATAATCTGTACCTGTACCAAATTATAGCTGAAACCCTTTAGCCGTTAGAGCGTGATTGAGTAATAAACAGCCAAACATCTATGCATCCAAAATTACAAACATCTTCACAAACTTTCTCATTTATAATATTAGTAGGATTATACTAGCTGTTGCCCGCAGCTCCACCCGAGCGGAATACTGATCCCATCCTCGCTTCCCATTTGAACTTATTCCAGGGATAAAAATATCTATCCATGTACCTAATTTCAGTCAAATCCGTTGAGCCGTTATAGCGTGAAACAAACTTTCGCGTTTATAATATTAGTAGAATAGTCGGATAAACTTTGTACTCTGGAGATTTGTGTTCTACTTTTACGTCAATTTATTGTTACATGTTTAACAATGTAAAAAATGTTTGTATCTAAACTTTACCCTTTAGATTTAAGCCACTTTAGTCGCTGATTGTACCTGCCTACTACTCGTACCATGTGGTTGTTATGGCAAAAAGAAGGTTAAAACAGGCTGACTCTAATTAATGCCTTTAGTTTTCAGTGCCATTTTAAAGAATGCGTTTACCTAGGAACCTACTCAAATTTTTCAAACACATAATACAGCGCCAGGATTTCGAGCCAAATTCCAAGTGAAACCATTTATTCGGTTTTTAGTTCAAACTAGAATCATCATAATTTGATAAGTTTTAAGCTTAATTATGCTTAATTTATGCTGAAACACAAAAATAAAGTTTCTTATAGTCGTTCTAGCAATTTTAATTCTAATTACTTATTTAGTATGCTGTTGTTTTATAATACAGGAACAAATAAACGACAAAATCACAGACAAGTTTTATATTTTTTATTTAGTAACCCAGTGCCTCTATAGTTATGTATTTCATGACTTTATGGTACGATAACTGAAAGCCTTTAAAAATTAATATCATTAGATCTTCTCTAGATAGGATAGATTGCAGCGGATTGCAGATGCGGTTAAAAACATTGTTACTAGAACACCTTTTTTCACATTTGGAAGATCGATACTAGATTGAGGCTGAATTTTTATTCTATCTTTTTATTACGAGAACCGACCCTCTGGACCGTAGATACAACATCCGTAGCTTCTGAAATATAGCGTATACCCAGATCACCCAAGCAAACTTCCAGGGGCACGATCACCTGCGTTGTTCAAGGTCATATTCAATATTTTGATAAAAGTAATTATTTTTAAACTTTCGCGACTTGAACAGACATGAGTCAAGCGAAACTAAAGGTCAGGTATAATTTTAAGGTACAGTACATTATTATTTGCTTTTAATTGTTGAATTCTATAAAAAAAAAATATGACGATACCGCATCACACAGGTGAATCAGTATAACTGCTTTTAAAAGTTTATGCACTTTGAAATTTTAGGGATAAAATGGACCTATTTATCACATGACAGTGGTATTATAACATTTTAATAATGGTAATGTGAAGAACCTCACTAATTTCAAGCTACGGTGACATAATGGTATCAGCTTGCTCTTGTAGAGCCTTCCGTCTATTGCACAGCACATTTTTAATATATTTTCCGTTTTTTACTTTTATATATTTTAAAAATCGAAGCTATGGTTTTGATATTTCATACACACAAAATGTTTTAACTGTTCCATAAAGGTATCAAACTGTCAGTCCGATGTACGATGAAGGGAACGCTCTACATACCGAAGCAAGCCGATCTAAAGGCCAATTCTCGTAATAAAAAAATGTTCAAGATTCAGTCTCAATCTAGTCTCGATCTCCCAAATGTCGAAAAAGGTAATCTTGTACCAAAATTTTGTTGATACTCGAGACTAGATTCAGACGGAATCTTGAACATAATTTTATTACGAGAATTGGCTCTCTTAGCCGGACTTTTACTCTTTTTCCCGCCCCGTGATAAATATTAATATGTGAACCCCTCTTAACTTCATCCCTAATTAATTGACCTCTAGATTCGCGCTCGCGTAAGTTGTAAATATGTTCTAACTGTAGAAGCCCTATGATGGTATCTGTTAAGGACATAAAAGATGATAATCGAAAACGTTGAACGTCATGAGGCTGTTAGTGCTGCAGTGTCATTACCTGATCATAATCTTTCCGCCATTGTTTCTTCTTATTATACATCATAAGGACGAACTACCCGCAGTTGTTTCTATTGCTAGATATTACCATATTTCAAAGTCAATACATGGAATTTATAAATAATCTTTACCACATATTGTAAAACGAAGTCCTCCACCGCGTCTGTCTGTCTGTTCGCGATAATCTATATTATGCACCGATTTTTATGTTGTTTTTACTAATGTATAGAATGATTCTCGAGCGAGGTTTCAGTATATAATTTGTCAAGGTTTTGTATACATATGCTAAAATATAATGATGTTTGTTGGCGGTTTAGGAAAAAATAAGCCGTCTGGGAGCTTTCAACGAAAACGCTGCCTAAACCCTTAGAGGTATATAAAACTGATATATGGTGAAAAAGTGTATTTTATATAGGTTGTGGTGTTGGAATAGGGTGCTTTGGGTAGCGGGAACGGCATTAGAATTCCAAGCGGGTGAAGCCGCGGGCAACAGCTAGTGTATTATAAAAATAAATGTTTATTTATTTGTATTTTTGCACTGTCATAGGGACTTGTAAATAGGGACTGTTCATCTGATTGCGATAAAACTGAGCAACTTATACTGTGCGTAGTAGGTATGTGCGAAGGGTAGGTATAGGCATAGTACAGTACCCGGCTTTTTATTTAGCACATCGCTATCGCGTATGGAAGAACAGTGAGAGTCTGGCTTCGGTTTTGTAGAGCGTTCTCAGATTCTGCCGTCCTCAAACTAAAAAGCGGCGAAGTGAAAAAGTAAATTTCGAGCTAGAGCTGAGGGCTGAGGGCATATTTTAAAACCTTTGCTAGTATTTTCTATTAATCTGCAATTAAATTGTCATTTAACACTGGATGGATATATTTATGACTATTTACGAGAATAAAGTTACCATTGAATATATAACTTATATAAATATTTGATCAAAGTTAAGATGTGAAAATTCACCAGAAGTCACTTAGTCGCCTTTTCACTTGAGGAAGGCAGGATTGATGCTCTGATGATGATGGTCATAAACGTCATCGTCATTTGGTTCTAGCAGGGGTATGTAAAAATATTATTGACTTCGCTCTCTAAACGAAACTAATTTTAAACTGACGTAATAATTTCACAACTGCCATTACACCGACGTGAACCCACTCCTAACAGACGCAATTAAGCTTAGCTGGAGGGGTTAGGGGGAATAGCTAACTTAAGAAATCATTAATATTTAAAAAACAAGTGAAATTTAATAAAGAAGCTTTAAATTGAGATAATACAGAATAGGTATAATGATGATGTTAGAATTGGTATAATCAATATGTTAAACGAGATAAAAATTTAGGATCTTGGTTTAATGAACTTCTCTTCTATATCGTATCGTACGAACCAAACAGTTCAGTACTTCCTTTTTTTCACATGATAAAAAACTGAAATGCTCTTCCCAAACATATTTCGTGTTTTTTGAAATTTTTTGAGCGGGTCGGAATAAAGCACCTGTTGAGGCCTAACATGGTAGTCCCTACCTTGACGGATTGACAGTATCTAGAAAGGTGGCCTGTATCTTATGGACTTCACCCTAGCTTATCATCTTTCGGGAAACAGTTAATTGACAAATTTAAATTGAATATCGACGTTAATTGAATGAGAATAATGTTGATGATTGAGATAGTTGGGTAATGATGCCCGAGAGAGAAAATTTAGGCTTGCCACATTTTACGAAGGACCAGAAAGATTTGACCAACTGTGGGCTTATAGTACCTTTTTTTCTTTTTTCGTGCGGAAATCCTCACGGATACCATACCACCGGCCAGCGGGGGTGTTGGTCTCGAACCGACCAAGATCGCACACCGTCTCGGGTCTCTAATGCCAGGCTGTAAGGTGACTCAATAAGGCAATTCCCTCGCACCCTGGGGAACTTTCAGATTACTAATTTGATTGAAGTGTGATTTTTATCCAAGGTCGTCGCGATAGAATCTGTTAAAAATACTTTTATTTCAATGTGTAAAATCCCAAAATGTACAAGTGGAAAGCACCTATTACGTAAGTATGTAGTCCTTGGCCTTGAAGTTATTATATTTAAGTTTTTGAGTGGTTACCTATTGGCCTTACCACTCTACATGACAGTAAGTAGGTAGATGCTCCAATATTATCAACTTTCGTACCGATGTTATTATTAAGTTCATCAATATTTTAATACACGAACGTATGATGTTTCGGTTACAGCTCCTTGCTTGTTGATATCAACCAAAATAACAATGATTGTCATGTCTTTATCAATTCCATCATTGTTATTTTGAGGATTTGTAAAATAGTGTCCGTGAGTTTCTAAAGCCCGATTCAGTAATTTTTTTCTATAAACGTTTTTAAAACGTGTGGTTTCAAAACTTACGAAAACTTATAAATTTTGGCAATCGAATTGAAAACGAATAAAACTATGGGTGATTTTGAAGGTTTATTAACCTAACAAAAACATAGGTTATATTTTGACAAATCATACGGAATACCAAAGTTTTATTCAAAGATTTCTTTCTAATCGAATTGAAATCACACGTGACGTTATTGAGTTCTTTTTTCGTACGATATACGTTAATGCTACCACTAAATGTCTAAGATTTACTTTGTGTTCTCGATCAATAAAAATATTTTAGAGCTTGAATTATAGCTAAACCCTTTAAAAACCTAATATTCTTCATCATTTACCTACTTTTGATAAGTTCTAAAAGTCTGACATAATGGTGATAGTGATTCTAACTACAAGAGATTGTTTGTAAATCATGCGCATTTATAATAGGTGGCAAACACGCTACGAAAATCGTTACAATCGCACTGTAACGCTCAAACTACACCGATAAATCTATGCGTAAGTGAGATAAAAACTGTAGTACGGTCGTAAGGATTTCTCGTAGCGTGTGGCCACACACACGCTATACACACTCACGCAGAAATATCCATAAATCCCCACGGGTTTCAGCCCATCGGTGCCGATGATCCTCTCCGTTTGATTAAATCTGGTGAGCTCACACCCAACAGGTATTTAAACTTCTTCGTTAATGACTGTTCATCAAATAAGACATGACTCAAAATCATCATCAGTGATCAATGTCTTCATAGGCGATTCATCAAATACCAAATAAATCTAAATAAATAAATATTCTAGGACATTTACATAGCGGCCCCTAGACCTAAACTAAATATAGTCGATAATTTGAATTGTACAATGCGGATAAAGTATGTTTATCCGCATTCTACAACCCAAATTACCAACAAAACCCAACAAAAAATGTATCTAAGTCTAGACACATTTTTTCCGAGACTTCTACCAATCCATCGAATAAACCACATTTAGGGTTAGCTGTTTTAGAAACACACTTTATGTTTGTCAAACAGTAGAAGAAAATACTAAAAGCGCTTTTTATGTTAATAAGGGTCTTGTAACATGAAGTATTGCATTTGATACGAATTCGATACAATATTCTTGTGCGCTGAAGCCATTTCAGTGCTGACAGGCGTATTTCCGGTAGATCTTGAAGACAAAAAGCGTCAAGATGGGTATCTATTCGACGTGAGAATATTTGGAAGGTTGATTTGTTATTGTAAGAGATCACATCAAAATCAGTCGAATACAGCAACAGCATCTAATATAATTCCTTGATTGGATTGGGATCCATGACGCAGCGGTAGCATGTGACATGCGACTGCTATGTTTGACGTGCAGGATTCGATTATCAGATCGAGCAAATGCAGGTGTTGGTTAAACTTAAACCTCTACCTAGCCTTTCAGGGGATATACAGATGTGAGTGGGTTAACTATATAGAACAATGATTTCTTTAGATCGCAGTGCCTTCTCGCAGCTTTGAAGATTTTTTTTATACCACTGCGCTCATCAATTGGATCTCTTATATAAATTTACTTATGCAACTATTTCTTTTCGCAGCCGTAATTCTAGCATACATGAGGCAGGAGTATGATGATTTTAGTACAAGGGATTACTTTAGTCCACTTAAGTTGCTCAATAACGTAAAGAAAAGCTACTCTTCATGATCAGAGCGTCAATACCGGTTGCAATTAAAGCAGTACTGCGGAGCGCGGTGAGGCCCGCTCTCTTCTACCTCCTTCCTAAATGGATTGGTTTATCTTAGCATTTAAAGGAGCGACTGTTGCCGGACCGCCAACCTCGAGAGCGAACTCTGCGTCAGAGCCTCCTTCGTCAATCAGTAGATGTACCGGATCGCAGGTGAGGTGTCTTAGGACCCGATTGGTGTACACCCAAAAAGAATACAGAACATGTATAAAGATAAATTATATCAGTTTGAATGAACAGACATGCGCAATTGATTGATAGTCATTTTGACTTCCCCCGCCGTATTAACGAGTGTCAGTAAAGCCCTCTTCGGATATATTATCCTACTAGCTGTTGCATGCGGCTCCGCCCGCGTAGAATTCTGATCCCGTTCCCGCAACCCATGGGAACCTATTCCCGGGATAAAAGTAGCCTAGTGCTATACCGTACTATAATATATCCCTGTGCCAAATTTCAGCCAGATCTATTCAGCCGTTTTTGCGTGAAAGAGTTACAAAGATACATACATACTCACAAACTATCACGTTTATAATATTAGTAGGATAATATTATAAACGCGGAAGTTTGTGTGTATGTATGTATGTTTGTTGTTCTTTCACGCAAAAACGGCTGAACGGATCTGGCTGGAACTTGGAACTCGGCGTCGTAGAAGATGACATGCGTGCCACTAATATGGATGCCCAAGACCGTGCGAAGTGGAAACTAAGAAGTTGAAAATAATATAATTAATAAAAAGAATCATTTAAAAAAAAAAGCTTTTATTAAAAAAAACCGTTACCGCAGGGGGAACGCACAGGTAGATTTCATGAAGCAATTAATATTATTTTATATAGAGAACTACGGACTTTAAACAATATTTTTAACATGTTTATTTTTTTTTTCTCGAAAACGGTAACTTTTAGCGAAAAACTTTCAGACATTTACTTTAGACTTAAAAATGGCCTATCGATTAAAAATGTTTCCGACATCAAGAATGTTCACCGGTTAGAAGTGATGATTTTTTTCCCGAAAAATTTTGGTTTTTTTCTCCCTCCACTTTTAGCTAAAGTTCAAATCAAGTTAAATCTTATAGGTTTATAATTAAAAGTTGTTGGTATTCATGTATACTATGGGATAAAATTAGAACGGTTCGAGTATCTTTCATGGAACGTGAAATTTTGAGGAAAAACTGATTTCACAAAAAGTGAGGCCCTACCGTCCCCTTAGGCCGGATTCCACCCGTTCACGAACTTAAACTAAGTTTACACCCAGGCAATTTTTGACCGCAGTTTGAAAGCGATCGGGGCAAAAATGCGACCGTGAGAGTGCCGCAAATTTTGAGAAGTGGAACCATACATACATATATATATATATAAACTTTTTGACCAGTGGTCATTTCGGACTCAGGGGGTAATAACTAGACCTCCTATGAAGAATTTTTTTTTTAAATTCGACAGTAAGTAGTCAAGAAACCACTAGGTAGATCGATTTCGGGGTGTGTGTTGGGTAACCTCCTCGAGTGTCGCTCCGATTCCGATCCCGCTGCAGTCCGGGGGGAACGGAATCGGAGCGGCCGGTACACCCTGGGCGGCGGTCAATGGCTTCCCCTTCACCCCCTTCATAGGGTTGGCATTGATCGTCGGCCAATACCCAACGTGGCGGGAACACATCGCTCTCCGTACTCCTCTGCTTTCAGAGGAGACAGGATGAGCGATGCTGTTAGTGGTGAGATGGCCCAGGGTCAGCCGGGGTGCGAGGGATATGCTCTATGGGTAACCTTACACCCCGGCGTCTGAAGACCCGAGACGGCGTGCGGTTTTAGTCGGTGCAAGCCCGACATAACCGCCCCCGCTGGCCGGCGGGGGGGTATCCGAAGGGATTTCCGCACGATAAAAAAAAAAAAAAGGTAGATCGATTTCATCGAAATCTACCTAAAAAGTAATGAAAATAACAATTTTATGCAAGGTGATTTTGTGCTGATTTCGAAAGCTTATAGCACAGTAAGAACACAAAAAAATACTTGCGCGATACAAGCTTCTGAAATCAACACAACCCTTGCATGAAATTATCATTTTCATTTTAGTATTACTGATTTTTCTAATAAAAGCTTGTTTTAAAAATAACTTTTTTAATAAATCGTTATTAAAAACACTGTCAATTAAAAGTAATTTAAATATATGTAGCTTCTACATTGACTCGTGGGTTCTTTCAACATACTTTACCTACTCTATTATTTATATAGTTCTCTAAGTCAGGCGTCAACAATATTCAGATAACAATACACATTTGAATATATAGAGGTTCATCAGCAGCACTAATCTTTGAAGAAATAATATTCAGATAAGTCTAGTGATTTTGCACACTATAGAAATGAATGGTGAAGCAACAGTATAAAATGTTGTATGTTTTTATACACTACTTTGTAAAAAAACGAGTGGTTTTGATTTTTCTACATTATTGGTAATAATATAGCCGGATAAAAGACGATTGCTCGATTGAGGCACGCTAGAAATTGCCTATCTTGGACCGACGTCGGCGAGTGTTATGAAGACCAGGGGATCGCTATGCGGACGTATGTTTTGAAGAAAAGTTATATTTAATATGGTTCACAAAATGCACAAACACAAAAACAACAAAGGTACACAACAGATCTGCATGTAATGCTCGCGAAGGAGATGGCGGAGCGCGCCCGGGAGAGATTTAGAACTCTCCCGGCCCGCCGAGCCCGCAAGTTGCTCGCCGCGCGTCGCAGGCGACTCAGGCGCCGGAGGTCGCTTAACGACCTCCGTCCTCCATGAGCGCAGGCCTGGGGTGGCAGGTAAGGCCGCCTGTCACCCCAGCAGAAGCAGGCCGGGACGGTGGGCCGACTAGCGCCTTTCCCCCAAACCGGGGCAAGACGGGGACACCGTGGTTCCCAAACCCGAGGGGGCCATCTCGAAACCGGAGATGGCCCAGGGTCAGTCGGGATGCGAGGGATATGCTCTATGGGCAACCTTACACCCCGGCGTGTTAAGACTCGAGATGGCGTGCGGTTTTAGTCGGTTCAAGCCCGACATAACCGCCCCGCTGGTCGGCGGGATCCGAAGGAATTTCCGCACGAAAATAAAAAGAAAAAAAACACATGCACAACCAACAAAAGATAAATGGCATCTTCACCAATTACAGTCAGTGCGACTGTAATTGGTGAAGATGCCATTTATCTGCTCGGGCACACAGTTCTGGCAACGTAGATGCTTACATGCAAGATGTCAGTATTCGGCGTGGCCTAAGCGGAGCCCCGAGCTTAAACCATAGAGCACATTTGGAACCTCCTAAAAAGGCGAGTACGATCTGTCCAACCACCTCCACAAAACACCGGGGAGCAAAGAACATCTCGGATCTCGGCTGATAGGAAACACATTTCACAGGACACTATCACAAGCCTGGTGGCAAGCAAGCCAAGACGATTGCAGTTCGTAATCGCTACAAGGGGATGTCATATTCGTTATCGATTTTTGTTTTATAATGTCTTTTTTTATTAAAATACCATAAAAATAATTGTAGTCTTAATTTCATTATACCCATAAACAAGTTGAATTCCTGAGACGAGCTCAGCCGAATACAAGGGATTTTCGATTTTGCGTTTTTTTTTGCGATTTTTTGCGATATTTTTTTATCTTGCAATGATTCACCCAAGCACGAATCTATTACCGAAAACAGCAACTCGATAGCTCATCTCCTTCATACCCAAAACCGTGACAGAAAATTGGCAACGACAACGACGTCGACGAAGACGTCGACGACAACTCCATAGCAATAGGGCTTTTCTAAAGAAAATCCCTAAAAATCCAATTTAACACGGTTCTCTGTTTACATTTTTGCCGATACCAGGATTAAAGTGTTAAAAAATATATATTCATTGATAATAAGAAATTTCTAGTCATCTAAGCTACCTACTAAAAATATGTTTTATGCCAATTACCGTACGGTGTCCGTTTCTTTTTTGCAAAAGAAGTGTGTTGTAAATCTGCGTGATACACAGTTTTTATTGCAGATACAATAATATAAATTTTATACATCTATTAACGACGCTAGTCTTAGGGTAGGTGACCATTCCTAACACACTGAAACCGATCCGTGCCTCGGAGAGCACGTTAAGCCTTCTGTACCGGTTGCCATACCAACATCTATAACAGTCATTACGGGTAGTTGAGTCCTAAAAAAAAGCTCGACAACTGTTCTGACAACCCAAGACAATTGGTTGTGGAACTCAGATTACATTCGCTTCACGTAAAATATCGGAGTTCAGTCGCTTTGTAGTTAATAATCGAAACGCCGACCCCAACTGAGTTGGAAAAAAAGCGGCCAAGTGCGAGTCGGACTCGCCCATGAAGGGTTCCGTAACAGCAAGTGCTTTTTGTTTTCTTTTTAATTTTATATTTGAGTTGATTGAATGAAAGGTAAATTGCCGTTTACAATTTATGACGTATTAAAAATAGTAGATTATTAACCAAGGTGATAAAGCAGTGTCTTCTGTCGCGGGTGACGATTTAAATCGCGAGCGTAACGAAGGACTTGAGGTTTACTCCCGAGCGTAGCGAGGGTGTTAAAAACTTAAATCACGAGCGAAGCGAGGGATTTAAGACGAGTCCTGAGTGTAGCGAGGGATTTAAGTTCACCCAAGACTAAGACAGCTTTATCACCGAGGAAAATACTCTACTTTTCGTACCATTTGCGAAAAAATTAACACAATAATAATATGAGATAAGCATTTATTAAAAATAATGACAATTAAAAGTAAAAGTTAACATTCGAAACATTGGTCCAATATCATAACTGCATAATAAATGCGTATTCCTTTTTCAAAATAATTTTTATTATCAAACTTTTTCTATTTTATCACTTAAAATACTGGCAGGCCACAAATAAAGAATTAAAACTTCTAATTTAAATTTCGCGCTCAAAAACCAATCAATCAATGTTTTTTTTTAAACTGTTGGTTTATTAATTTAAAATAGGAATCGCGCGCGTAATTTTTTTAAAGGCAGCATTCCATTTGCAAACAGCCTTTGCCCGCGAACGCCGCATATGATTTGAAGCGTGCAAATGGTCAAATTTATGTACTTTAATATTAATATAATATTTTTATATACAAACTCAATGGTGTAAGCACAGATGTAGTTCAGCATAAATTTCGGTAAGTATTACAAATTTAAATCACATTCTCCCCCTAGAGGATGAATGAAATTCAGTACAATTTTCTTTCCCTGTTTTTAACAGATTAAAAATGACTATTGTTATGTTCGCTTTTTGTGGCATAGAATGTCACTTTTTTGAGCAAATGGTACGAAAAAACTACTTAATAGATTACTAGACTTACTAGATACTTACAAAGTTTACATGGTAATTAATATACATCATATATTTTTTACTTCGGGCCACCAACCAGGTGGACACCGAAGTCTTAAAATCACGCAAAAAAATCAAAATCTTACACCCACTTTTTATCACTTTTCTCGACGTTTCACATGATTCTAAGTCTAATTAAGCAAAAAAATTTTTTGTGTCGGTCTGTCTGTTGGTCTGGATGTCTGGATGTCTGGATGTCTGTTTACGCAATAACTCAAAAACCCTTTATCCGATTTAAAAAATTCTTTCGCCAATCATCTTGTTTGGTTAATGGGAAGAACTGATTAGATTTTGGGGTTTGTACGTTCAAGGTTTCGGGTACCTACCATACAAATTGTCCCTAAAAAACTTTTACAAGTGAGTTTCTTTCGAGTTATCAGAGTAACGCGTGTTTGACTTTGACATTTGAGTGACAATGACAATCCGTATTTTGTATATTTACATAAAACAACCAGACTCTTGAAAGAAACTGAAATATAAAATCATTTCTTTGTGTTTTTGACGTCGAAGACGTTTCATTTGATTTCATTTTCTTCATATTTATTGCTCAATATATAAAGACGCGTCGAATAATGTGCATAAAGCCTAAGGTCTGTAATTTTGAATAAAAATACTGCAACAAAAATATCTAAGTTTGGCCCGAAGTTTGACAATCACTGAGTGATTTCCGCCCTACTAGATTTTAGTTTTATCTTTCTCTTATTTTAGACGTCTCAAAATCATTTTTGACGACCTATCCATAGATATGGGTTTGATGAAAAAAATACTTTGAGTTTCAGTTCTAAATATGGGGAGCCCTCAAAATTTATTGTTTTTTTCTATTTTTGTGTGAAAAATCTTAATGCGGTTCACAGAATACATCTACTTACCAAGTTTCAGCAGCATAGTTCTTATAGTTTCGGAAAAAAGTGGCTGTGACATACGGACGGACAGACAGACAGACAGACAGACATGACGAATTTATAAGGGTTCCGTTTTTTGCCATTTGGCAACGGAATCCTAAAAAGGCTCAAAAGGTTTGGAGAAAGATGATGAAGAATAAGTTATCTTATTACATACCTAACTAAATACTTTCAAACTTCATTCTAATGTTCATTATGGTGAGAAATGTTTAAATTTAGTATATACCTACCTAGTGTAATCTAATTAAGAATTTGACGA
Source organism: Cybosia mesomella (assembly GCA_946251805.1). Lineage (NCBI taxonomy): Eukaryota > Metazoa > Arthropoda > Insecta > Lepidoptera > Erebidae > Cybosia > Cybosia mesomella. The sequence continues at coordinate 13,483,247 of OX276388.1, read as the reverse complement.
ACTCAAAATGCAATGCAATTCAAATCAAAATTGAAGTCTATAAATAATGGCAAATTCGAGAAAATCCTATCATAACTACTATAAGAGTGTGATAATTCGATCGTGATTCGACACACACGTGCCCGGATCTAAAAATCTGCTATAGGTACGTGCACACAGCCTTACTGCAAACTTGCATTGTGGTCAAGGCCGAGCCATTAGCGAATAAAAACAGACAACCTCCAGCAATAAGTAGCCAATTAATATGCTTTGTCAATAAATAGGAACAATCGAATACTCATTTCAGTAATGAGGGCCATCAGCACATTGTTTCACTTCAATATTAATAGACAGGTAGATATGTATTTTACATGATGTTTTAATTTTGTCAGATAGATGGAAGTCAGCTTTATTCATTGTTAGTTCGCTTAGATTTTATTTATTAAAATTATAAATATGCGAAAATATATCTGACCCTGACGTCGAGTAGGTAATTTGTATGATGCATAGCTAATACGTATGTATTAAGTACCTATCATGTTAGAAGCTGTTAATCGAAAAGGCGACAGTGTACCTGTTCATCGCGTCACAGCCCCAATGACGTGACAGTTAATAAATATGTTTTATTACGACGAAAATAACAATTTATGAGTAAAAACAATTAATTAACTCCATCATTGACATACATTACCTTGTGGTTGCTTCCTGAATGTTTTCAATATTCTTGAGAAAATCTGCTTATTGTAGACACCTAAAATAATAGCTGAAATAGGTACTTAAGATATTTTTATGGCATGGTAATTCGCGAGCCGCGCTGCTTTGTTATTTATGCTTAACAGAAATATATGTAATTACTTATTTGAATTCCGTAGGAGATGGATTACCATCACAGAAACGTTCTTGAACAAAAGTACGGGTTTGTAGTTATGGATGAAGTGATAGGTAGCTACTGCTACTGCGACGGTGGGGCTGACTCAGTACTTACGTAGTGGGTATAGTGAAACTGTGCTTTATTAATATTTCAACATAGCAAATTGTATGAGGAAAGGAGTGACTCAAATCATAGAATGTGCAGCGAGATTGCACTGTAAGTTTACCATAACCTAAAACACTAAATATTTAAGATTGCTGCAACATTTCAAAGAAACCATACATAATGTATAATAAAAAGTTAGCCTTGAAAATTAAGATGTGACTTTTGACTACATAACAACAATGCAGATACCTAACATTATTTTGACTTAAACTTAATTTAAACTTAAAACTAACAGTCCTATTAAAGATAAACTTTAAATTTTAATTACAATAATTAGGTGGTTACATAAAACAGCCAGAGAACTTATTATTCCTACGGCCATACCCGCATTTGTTTGAACACAAACCAAGGTAATTTATGCATGCTATCAAATTCTAGTTACGTAAACACGAGTAGGTTACCTACAGAAAATTCGCTTTATTGCAATTCTCAATGTAAGTATTACACATTTCGCGGTAGCAATATACCAAATAATAACGAACTTCAAATGTTTCTAATAATATCGCTGAAACGATGAACTTGACGATATTATTACGTTCTTCAAAGTAAGTTACGATTGGCATGAAAGTAGGTAAGTAATGAATTGAATACTTGTCTTTACTTTACTAACCGCTCCAGGTATCCCTGCCGAGATGAAGAGGGCCAGCGTGTCGGGCCACGGTAGCAGCTTGTATTGCTCCCACCATCTCTTGACGACGAGGCTCACGTAGAAGCCGAGTACAAACGACATAGGGATTGATTCGCTTTGTGCACCAAAATACTGCCGCACTTTTTCGAATACCCTGTAACCAACAGCTTTATTTAATGCAGGAACACAAATATCAATATATTGTACCTTATTCAAGGACTCTAGCTACAATTAGCTTCGGAGGTCGACGAACATGCTGGTAAGTTCAAGGTAGTTAAGTTCAAGTTTAGTGTTGTGAGCAGTCTTTGTCATCAGTGACCATCACTTACCAGCAGGCAGAACGAGCGTGCGTTTCATCATCATCATCATCATCATCATGTCAGCCAAACGACGCCCACTGCTGGGCATAGGCCTCCCCCAAGGATCTCCACAATTTCTAATTTTAACTCCGAATATTTTATACGCTAATCGTAGTATTGGTAAAATTACAGTAAACAGCTATTAAGGTAAGTAATAATAATAGACGGCTATAGTAATTATCGACTCTATACGTCCCTCCACGGCGCTCTATAAAGGTAGTAAACTGTCAATGCCATGCGAGACAGACAGAACGCTCTACAAACTCTATCTTTTTTTTTGTACCACTCAAGTGGTATTAAAGTGCCAAATTAAAAACTGATGGGGCACCAAATCACTTAAACATATCATAGAATTAACATCATCTTTCGTTTGTTAACTATATCTTGTGGTTTTTGTGGTTAAGAAGTGTAGAGATGACAAATGGATATCTGTGGTTACTAGAGATACATTTTCATAAGGCAATTAATAGTCTCTAGAACTGCGAATCGCAACGGTAATACCGGTTGCATCAAAAGTTTACACATTGGGCCCGGGGTGCTCTCTCCTGCTCCTCCTCCATGATTTGGCTGATCCCGTAAAAGCCAATTTGACGGCAGCGACTGCAGTCTGACCTGTAGTCTATAGATTTTAGCATTTTATTCGAGCGAAGAACCTCAATTTCATGAATTACAGTAGAATTACAAAACTATGGGATTAGGCTCTGGATTACACCCTCCTCTCAAAGACCCTAGCTTCGAGAGTAAAGCCAGATGACAGTCACTCCCAAAATAAATCACATCTGAAGAGCTAACCCCAAACTCCCAGAGTTGCCCCCGCTCCCCTGAGCTTAGTACGTGAAACAGCAGGTGTACAGGCTGGCAGGTGAGATTGGCTTGGTCCCAGAAGAATGATGACGTCCCATACACCACAAATGCAAGTACATATTAAAATCATTAATTTGTCTTGGTGCCAGGTCTCAGTACCTTTTTTTTTTACCATCAAATAGCTCATAGTGCATTGTATTGTAAATTATGTTCGTAGCGCTTTGCAACTGCAAAACTCTTACGAATACTATTTATTTCATTACTTTGTGAGCTGTTTCCCACAATAAACACTAGCCTTCACAGGTTTGGCAATAATGTATACCTATTGTTTAATTACTTTTAACACGTCTAAAGTTATAGTAATTCAGGATTTTAGGTTACCGAACAAGAATAGCAACATTTATTATGTAAAATTTAAATTTTACACGAAATAATGAAATTTCATTGTAATAAGATGAACAAACGACAAAAACAAGAAATAAAAAAGTGCGTAAGTAAAGTTCAATGCCAAATACAAACCGATAGTGTCGATGTTATCCCTTCATCATTACGGACCTGCATGACTTATAATAATCAAATAATTATAAAGATGTCCCATATAACTTTTGAAAATAACATACCACTTGCATAAATAAGATCTAATAGTAAAGTGTTAATAAAAGCTTGTTTAGTTTATCATATCATAGTTTATCATTTTGAATTAAACTGTGGGACGGCCTATCGTTTTGTAGTTCGGTTTGCTACGATATTTATACACTCTCTTGATAAAAAAAAACAAGTCTTAAATTTAAACATAACGTCTAAAGCTTGAAGATGGAAGTTGAAAGTTTAAGTAAAGTTAAGGGGAGCGAAAACTGTTTCTTTTGTCAATAACTGCTTTTGAAAAAACCGGTTGACAGAGAAAAAGAAAAACGTACCTACTGCACTGTCTAACAAGACACAAGGCAAGGTTCTGCAATAATGATGTGTATCAAACAGCATTCAGAATATGTACGGTTTTAATAATTTATTTTGTAGTCTTATAAAAGTTCGTGACATTAAAGTAAAATTCTTGATTCTAGATCTGAGGGATTGCAATAAACGACATGATTATATTTCAAATGATATTATTTACCACGATGTACACGGCACCGCGGTGCGGTGGGTCCAAACATGCGTCCTCGGATCGCTCCCCCCCCCCCCGCCAAATAGCGGGGGGGTTATGTCGGGCTTGACACGACTAAAACCGCACGCCGCTCGGGTCTACAGACGCCGGGGTGCTAACTCACACCGGCTAGCGGTGAAGTGAAAGAAATCTCTTAAGATTGATCAGGTGTCTGGCTGTACCTTAGGAAGGACACCCCACATAAACAAGAGAAATACATATCCAAGGCGAAAACACCTGCCGAATAACAGTCACTGAGTTTTAATTGGAAAGAGACTTAAAATCTTTTTGCATTTACTCAGGCTTGTAGACCATGAATAGAGCCTTGTCCTTCAGAGATAGGTTGCACTCCGATAACTCCGATAGTTGAGCACATTCAGACAAAGGTCGTCAAGTCTGTGTGATCTAAACCTTTACAAGTTTCGCGTCTTTTGGAGCGGTTACTTGAGGGACTCAAGTAGTCAATTATCCGATATCATTAATGATTCGCTCAAACAACTACCCCAACTCGAGCAGCTCGATGATTCGAAATATAGAGTCGCACGTGTAGTTAATGCTATTGCGGGATCCAACAGAGTAAATTATAAGGAATCCGAACCCATAACACTTCCTCCATTAGACAAATCATGATATTGATCTCTGGATTACAACTAAAGCTTATTGCACATACAACTTAGATTCTTGTATCGAGTTTCCTCTTCTGTTTTTTATCGATACAAACACAAATTATATTCATATAATGATTGAAAGACGCGATGGATTGAAAAAACATGAATCAATTAATAACAATTAAATGTTATTTTTATTAGAACTCCCAAACATAAGTAGGTACTGACTAATGTGCTAGCAATTTTACGTTCTCATAGAAAAACGTGCAAATGATGATTTGGAATTTACAATATCCAAGTGCTCATAATTTTTTTATAGTCACGAGCTGTAGGTTATGGATACCGCCAAAGGAGTTGTAATATTAATACATACATTTTTGATGTTTAACATTATAGTAGTGGTCGGCCAATGGTCGAAATTCGATCGTTACTTTGGGTAGGTAAAAAAGCCTTCATTTTTTAAATTGATAGGCCTAAAACTCGTCGATAGTTACTCAATAAAGTTGATTTTGATGGTAAATTCCATGTAGTAACTGCCATCTGACCTCGAGATCATCTTCAGCTAAATTCTTGAACTCGGACTTTTACTATTTACTGTGAAGTTTGCGATCAAAAGTGGAGTTGGCAATTGTAATTGTAACTGTCGGAAAATCAAACTTTCCGTTGGTCAACTGAACTGTTGTTCGGTCAAATCTATAAAAGTGTTGAGATCCGTTAATTGGTAAAATGAGTTTTGGTAAAACGTACGGGACTCTTGCAGAAGTGAATGAAACGAAAACGATGTCAATGCTATCTCATTTTCGTGTTTCTTCTTCGAATGACATCGTCAATTAATACTATAGGTACAAATTAATAATTATAAACAATAAAAACCTTTATACTCGAAGGTCAGAAAAATTACCGTTTATGTCAATATTACTTTATCGTACCTACGTTACGTACGTTAGAATAATTTATACTGTAAGAGTATGTGATGTAATAATTACATATCCCATTCAATTGTCAAAGTAATGCGTTCATTCTACATAAAGCGGTACCATCCGTCCCACAAACGTTGCCTGGTTGCTCGGTGTTTAAATATGTGTAACTTGAATATACATTGGTCATTCTCGATTTTTTTTTTATTTTTTTATTTTAGGACACGTCAATTTGACTTCACCTCGCCCGATGGTAAGCTGAAGGTAAAGTCTCAGGAAAGAGGGTCATCATTACATACACGTACCAAGTTAACAATGGTGGCACTCAGCTTGACGGCCTCATCAGAAGAGGATTATCGTCGCAGCACCGCGTGACACCCACCGGTCCCACTAGTGCTGCGACCACAATCCCCCTGCCCGTTCTTTCGAAAGCGTTATTTGCCTAATTACCGTACCATTTTTAATTTTTCCCTGATTTGACTAAAAAACCTTAAAATATGAAACACATCAAAGATACAAATTCAACAATTAATGAGGCATTTGTCTAGTAATAATGGTTTCGTAATTAATGAGATTTAAAAAAATTATAGGTATGGTAATTAGATAAGATATATCATACATCGGACTGACAGATTGATACCTTTATATAGAGTAGTTAAACCGTGGACATAAAATATTAAAATTATATCAAGCTGTAGACGTGCATATGTTTATAACGACAGAATGTATTCCTATATTGAAACTTTATCTTCAATTGTCTATCTTTTCAAAGACATACACTTGTTTAAAATGAGTTATTATTATTGTATGCGACTGTACTAACGTATTTCTAAATGGAAGAATAATGGAGTCTGTGTATAACTTCACTATTACAAGTCGTAGTGAGTTCTTGACGCCTTGGCTTCCCGTCTAATTACTTTAAGTACCTACTAAGGAACAGATTCACGTTAGTTTAGTGTTCAAGAGCTCTGTAAATTGAGATATTTATAAACGTTTATTGTTATAAACGTTTCATGTAGTGTTCTACCAGTGACAAAGTCAATATTTGTTATAAAACCAATTTAAAAAAGCTTTAGAATTGTGTTGAAATTTAATCATTGGTATATGGAATTAGCTTTTATAATAAAGTATTTAAAAAAAGACGAGCATTAACTCTTAGTAGTACTTTTCCGCCCTTATTGACATGAAATCCTCATTTTGGTATTTTAGTAGACCTTATACAAGCAATATGATAAATTTTGACACTTTTTAGTTGAAATCTAATCTAGAAAGAAACAAAATAACATAAAGAATAAAAATTCTGACAACTATTCACTTTGGCCGAAATTACAAACAATTTTTATACGCTTTTTATTAGCTTCACCTGTATGTTTGTTTGTAACCGACTCCTTTGGGCGCGATTTTGACCCACTTTAAACGGCCAGATTTCGTTCAAACTTTGTAGATTTATCGAGGAGCGATGACAATACACTAATTTGATAAAAAATTTAGGGTTCCGTATCCAAAGGGTAAAACGGGACTCTATTACTAAGGCTCCCCTTTCCGTCCGTCCATCTGTCACCAGACTGTATCTTATGAACCGTGATAGCTAGTTGAAATTTTCACACATGATGTATTTCTGTTGCCGCTATAACAGCAAATACTAAAAACATAATAAAATAAATAATAGTTAAAAAAAACTAAAAAACAAGCTTTTTATAGAGAACCGAACTAAAAATTGGAAATAAGTTTTAATAAATTTAAATTAAGAATAGTGTTAAAAATTTCAATAAATATAATGAATAATAGTGTAAATAAAAAAATATATTCTATTTAAAAAAAGCGTGGGGTGCTTTTTTAGATATTATCAAAATGATAATCACTCTATTCATGTCTGTCAATAAAATATTTATATCTATTGACCCAAGCACCCCACGCTTTTTTTTAAAAAATGAAATGGATTTCCCCCATACTCGTGGGATATGCTACGGGTGACCGTTGCTTCCGCTGTGGCCAGCCCGGTCATAAGGCGTTGAAGCCGTGTTGCGCCCCGCTGCACTGCTTCAGGTGTGCAGCGGGAGGCAAGCCGGCTGTTCACAGGGTTGGCAGCAAGGCCTGCGCCGGAGGGGAGCCGAAGCCGGGAGGCCGGACTTCCGCCTCCAGTTCGCAGCGAGATGCGGAGATGGGGGTTCCATAATGGATCCTCAACTCCGCATCCTGCAGGTGAACGTTGGTCACGGTGCCCATGCTCTGGCCCTTCTGCTCCAGAGCATGGCACAGTGGGCCATGAATGTCGCCGCTGTCGCCGACCCATACACCCACCGGTTCTTCGGGCCTACCTGGGAAACCGCGCTGGATGGGTCGGCGGCACTGGTGCACAACCCTGCAGCCGGCAGCCCCCCTCTTGCCGTCGTTGCAAGGGGACCCGGCTGCGTGGCGGCGGCGGTTGGCGATATAGGTCGTGGCTGCTTATATCACGCCGAACCGAGACCAAGCTGCGTTTGAGCAATGGCTCCGTCAGCTGGTCGTCGTCGTCAATGCCTGCCAGCCCCGTCCAGTCCTTGTGCTCGAGGACTTCAAAGCCTGGTCGTATGCCTGGGGTTCCCGACAAGAAAGGGGCGCGACGGGGCATAGAGGCATGGCACTGGTGGACTGGGCCGCACGACTCGGCCTAGTCCTCCTAAATCGGGGAGCCGTGGACACGTTCGTGACCTCGAGGGCTAGCTCCATCGTGGACGTATCGTTCGCGAGCCCCTCGTTGGCGCGACGTGTTCAGGGCTGGCGCGTCGTTTTGGGGGAGGACACAAGTTCGGATCACCGATACATTCGGTTTGACGTGTCCCCCCCTGCGAGCGACGCGCCGGCTGCACCGGCTCCACCCGAGCCACGCTTAAGCGACTTGATCGGGAGCTCCTCCTGGAAGCCACCATCGTACAGGCCTGGGCCCCTGCGCCGGACAGGCCTGTAAGCATAGACGATGAGGCGGAGTGGTTCCGGGAGGCCATGACCCGTGTCTGTGACGCGGCGATGCCTAGGGCTCCGCCCTATAATCCGAGGGGTCAGATCTACTGGTGGTCGTCGGAGATCGCGCAGCTCCGACGGGCTTGCGTGATCACGCACCGCCGGTGGGCCCGATTCCGTAGGAGGCGTCGCCGCCCCGCAGATGCGGAGGCCCGAGAGGCGGAGTTATACGAGGGATACAGGGAGGCCAGAGGAGGCCTCCAAGCGGAGATAAGGCGGGCCAAACAGGCCGCCTTCCGCGAGCTGCTGGAGACGCTGGAGCAGAACCCTTGGGGGCGGCCCAACCGGATGGTGAGGGGCAAACTGCGCCCCAAGGCCCCGCCGCTAAGCCGGTGTCTCCAGCCGGATCTGCTCGGAGGAGTTGTTGGCTCCCTGTTCCCAGCGCGGGCGGTGGAACATGTTCCACCGCAGATGACTCCGCCTCGGTCGCCTATGGCGCCCGACGTGAATGACGACGACGTGCCCGAGGTCACTTGGGTAGAACTAGAGCTGGCGGTGAGAAGGCTAAGAGCCAAACACACCGCCCCGGGACCCGACGGCATTCCAGGCCGAGCGAGGGTCTTAGCTCTAGTCGACGACGCTCTCGAGCCCCGACTGAGAGGGCTTCTCAGCGCATGCTTGGAGCGGGGCCAGTTTCCGAAATTGTGGAAGACGGCCCATAGTGTTGCTCGACGAGGTGTGCAAGCTCTTTGAAAGAGTAATTGCGAAGCGCCTCGTCGAGCACCTCTCAAGAGTGGGGCCGGACCTGGCGGATGGCCAATATGGCTTCCGCCAGAGGCGCTCCACCGTGGATGCCATCATGCGCGTGAGGGCTCTGGCGGAGGATGCAGTAGCCCGGGGTGAGGTGATGTTGGCGGTGTCCCTGGACATCGCCAACGCGTTCAACACCTTGCCCTGGAGTTGCATTAGGGAGGCGCTCATGTATCACGAAGTGCCTCTCTACCTCCGCCGCATAGTCGGGGCGTATTTGACGGAGAGAGCAGTCAGAGGGAACCGACTGACGCAGGTGATCTCCGGGAAGGGGTGCTTCGGGGACCACCTGCATCGGATCAGGAAGGAGCCACCGCCTGAGTGTCATCACTGCGACGCGAGCGAGGACTCAGGGCTGCACACGCTGTCGGACTGCCCGGCGTGGGAGGCGCCCAGGCGTGACCTCGTGGCAGCCATCGGGGTGGGAGTCCTCTCGCTCGGCAGCGTAATTGCGGCAATGGTACAGAGCGCGAGCGCGTGGGCCACCGCCACCTCCTTCTGCGAGCATGTAATGCTCGCAAAGGAGATGGCCGAGCGCGCCCGGGAGAGATTTAGAACTCTCCCGGCCCGCCGAGCCCGCAAATTGCTCGCCGCGCGTCGCAGGCGACTCAGGCGCCGGAGGTCGCTTAACGACCTCCGTCCTCCATGAGCGCAGGCCTGCGGGTGGCAGGTAAGGCCGCCTGTCACCCCAGCAGAAGCAGGCCGGGACGGTGGGGCGACTAGCGCCCCTCCCCCAAACCGGGGCAAGACGGGAACACCGTGGTTCCCAAACCCGAGGGGGCCATCTCGAAACCGGAGATGGCCCAGGGTCAGTCGGGGTGCGAGGGATATGCTCTATGGGCAACCTTACACCCCGGCATCTGTAGACCCGAGACGGCGTGCGGTTTTAGTCGGTTCAAGCCCGACATAACCGCCCCCGCTGGCCGGCGGGGGGTATCCGAAGGGATTGCCGCACGAAAAAAAAAAAAAGACCCTCTACACTATTTTATTCGAAGAGTCTAAGAATTTTAAAGGGGAAGTAAAATATACACATAAAGAATAAACATATACGTCATATTTTTTGTAGGTACTTATTTGTAAGTTAGTAGGAAATGAGGACAGACGGGGGAAATTCAACTAACTTACATTTTTATGTACTTATTGGTATTTGTCTAAACAGAAATGAAATTGATTTTATTTTTAAGATAACTACATAGATAAATCTAATTAGCTCTTTATCAAAGTAATTTCTTGTAGGTTTCCATGCACAGAGCCCTAGCTCTAGCCCTGTGATTCTCTTTTCTCTTTTTAATATTTATTGGGTTTCTCGTGGGTTGTGTCTCGTATTACATGTACTTTTTCAGTTTCGTGTAGTTAATAAATTAGAATAGGTAAGTACAGTAGGTAAGAGTTAAGACCTATTTAACAACAACAACAAATACTACTTTACGCAAAAAAATGTGAGTAATGTATCTGTATAACTATACTAGGGAATCACAGAAATGCTGTACAGTCATAAATTACCTATTTTGCTTCTGCAATTATTATTGGCGAACTAAAAATGTATACTGACTTCCGATACCCGTAGTTTTGTAGGGCACTAAGGCTTTTCGTAATTGTTTTATAAACTATCAACTAGAAGTAATTAATACAAAATACTCATTTGCATCTGGAAAATTCTATTCTTCCATGTACCAATGATGACATGTAAAAATGACGGCATAGGGCTGAGACTTTTTTTCAGATATAGTAGCAGCCTTCTAAATGTAATTCACAGGGTAATTTTGATAACAGGCCCGCAGATGTAGCCCACAGAAACTTAAAATGTCGTATTAGACCTAACAATTTCTGGTAAAAGTATTCGCATAACTTTAAATCAATACATCGAACAGGAGGTGTAGCAAATGTGATTGAGGAAAAACTTATACATTTTAACACAGCCGAGGTCAACAAAAAACGAACAGAGATGATCAATCAACATTCCGCAGCTATATTGATAATAGGTAAATATAGTTAAGTTCATGGTTCATTCTATGCTTAAATAAGTATGAAAAAAAATACAAAGTTAAGAGACAATGAGGCTGAAATCTATACAGGTATAGGTATATATTATATAGGGCACGCCGCAATAGCGGCGGTAAGGCCCATCATGTAGGTTTCGCTAGAGAGGCGACCTCTCGTACCGACTGACGCAGGTGATCTCCAGGAAGGGGTGCTTCGGGGACCACCTGGACCGACTATATATAATATATCGGAGAATTTTGAACATCTGGGATGTGTCTACATAGCTCAGCTGGTCAGAGCATTCCCCCTGTAAGGGACTGGTCGTGGGTTCAAGTCCCGTTCTAGATGTTCTCTTTTCCGATCTAAATCTTTAAGACATGAAATATATCAACTTTCTCCTGTAGGGATACTAAAGCTACTTGAACATCAATTTATTAATACATTAATTCCAACGTAGAAGAGGTTTGTAAATAATTAAGTGATAATCAACATTTGTCGTTGACTGTACTACCTAGTAATTTTGGTAACTTACCTAAATATAATATATGTATAAAAGAGAAAAGGTTTCATCATCTTCATCATCCGATGAGGATGATGAAAAAGTTTCCTTGCTGTTGTAGCTGCTGGTTTTTTTAAAAGCTTAAATACAAAGCAACTCAAAGTCATTATGCCGCATAAAATATATAAAAAGAAACCATAACTTGAAAAAATACTTGAGTATTGGCTCGCACGTGTTACTATCGGAAGAACTTGACTTCTTTACAGCTGACTACGTACTCGTATCACTAACCGTCACGGTTTTAATCCATAGCAAATCGTCAATGGCATAAATTTAAATAGTTTATAGTCACAGTATTCCTTAGATTTCATATGTGAGTATCGATTACATTATTTTAATTCGACAAGTTTTAGCCTTGGGTGTACTATATGGGGTATTCGGGGTCAAGCCAACCTCGCCGGCAAGCCAGTACACCTGCTGATTGACGGACGAAGCTCTGGCGCAGGTTTTTCTCTCGGGGATGGGAGGACTAACGGCAGCCGCTTCCATAAAAGCAGTATAAGCCAAATCAAACGGAACAACGCAAAGGAGATGATAATGATGATGATTCAATTTTATTATATATAAATAATAAGAGTAGATTATGAAGTCAAGAGCGCCCGCACCGGCGAGCATGTATGAAGGCAGTTCTGAAAGTTTAAGAAGCGCCAAGTACCTATGTTAGGATCGTAGCAAGTGGACCCGTGTAGACTCCGCGTGCCCTAATGCAAAAAGGAGAAGTGAATGTATGTCTTAATAAAATGAAGAAAAAAAAAATTTAGTTGCGTTGTACCTCGTCGAAAGTAATAATTTTATGCTAGGGCTGTGTCTACGCCCGGGACTACCGACCTCCATGATCGGGGCCTGAGGACGGCAGTTGGCCGACTCGCTGTCCTTACAGAAGCAGGCCGTGGCGGAGGCGTGTCGTGTGTGGTCCTACACGCGCCTGCCAACTCACCGACACGGGATAAAACCCGACCCACCCAGGCGAGGCCGTGGTGGCGGCCAAAGTCCGCCGGTCACCGTGTGGTTTTAGTCGGTCCGATTCCGACACGCCCACCCCATCGTCGGTGAAGCCCGTGGGGGTTGCCACAAGTAAAAAAAAGGGCTGTGTTAATTCCAAGCTTTTATCACGCAAGTTCTTTCTCGGTGTTATATTTGCGCTTCAAGCTTAAACAAAGACTAAACCAGTCAACAACTATAGCCCGACTTTGACTCATTACCCTACCCGATCTCCACAGTGAGAGATTTTACTTACGAGTACAATTTTCTTATGTACTGGTCAGTACTCGATCGGTCTTGTCACTCGGCGTGACCTACACCAATGGGAAAGAGCAATGAGAGGCAGAGCTGTATGTGTGTGTATTTGTGTATGTATATAAATAATAAAATTAAGATGGTAGGTAAGTATTTACTGAAATCGTTGGAATACTCAGAGTGTATCCCTAAAGACTGACTGAATAACTATACTTCCTAAATGTATAATACACGTACTCGTACACAGTGTTATTTGAAGTTCGCACTTAATTATAAAAGATTTTCGTCCCATTGTGCCTCCGGCCGTGTGGATGCGACCGACAGGAATCTAATCCCGGTATATGTGCAAATCCAGACTTTTATCTATCTCTGTGCCAATTTTCAGCCAGATCCGTTCAGCCGTTCTGGGGTGAGTGAGTAACAACGGCAGTTGACAGCCGAACAACAGGAGCCAGCTATTGGACTTAACCTCTGAAATAAGTCCCCTTTACCATGAAACAATATACGCTTGACGGTGAGAGTCACTCATACGGCAAGTCAAGACAAACAATTCGAATACAGGTATTTTCCAAAAGAGATTGTAAAAAGGCCAGAAATTCTTAGTCATGGATATGACGTGGTTGTTCACGGACAGTCACAGCTCACAGCGATTTATTTAATGCTTCCGCACTTTTTATATGATGTCTTTACTGAATCGATATAACTTTAATTAATACTGCATAACACAGTGACTCTATATGTTGTTGTTAAGTATGTTCTATCTATGTTGTGTTACAAACATAACAACTTTAGAAGGTGAACGTAGTCACGGAACACATCGGCTGTGCAATTTCAAAACCTAGTAAGGGCCACCGTCCCTCTGTATACGTTATCCTAACATCTAAAAACTTCTGAAAATAAGACTATATTATATCTGAAAAACCTAGCAACTACACAGCCACAATGCTGTAAAACGTAAAAAGCGACAAAATGAATAAATAACAATAAAATTTACAGGCTTTAGCTGTTGCGCAAGAAGATCTGAGACATGCCCCACGAGGAATCGAGAGGCAGCGATACCAACTATGCTACCGTGCATGTTCTGTGACATGCCGCTTCACACATTGGCAGTGTCCAGCGTCGACAGAGTGGCACCGTGTCCTTGTTACAGTCATTGGAGGGAACCATCTACTGCGAGGCAGACATTCGCACCAAAGAGGCGGTGGAAAAGGAACACGAGAGGTCACTCCCCGGCAGCGAAAACACAACAATTTCAAACCTAAGTGGATTGAGATCGTCGATTAGTCCGACATGCCCACCCCATCGTTACCTCCGGTGAGGTGTAGCCCGAGTGAGTTTCCGCTTTCCACACGCAAAACAGGGTTCGAAAACGGGCAATTGAAGTAATTTATAAATGTAAAGCTTGTGCACTACTTTGGTAATAACAACAGTTATATCAGAATAACAGACAATATTTTATTTATTTCCAAATTTATTTCCTTTAATATAAGGTATAGAAGCTCAAGAGGAACCGATTACGAAAACGTAGTTATCTCGGGTTGTAAGCTGTGTTACTATGCATTTGTGCATCATTCCTCCATTGAGTTGAAACTTTATATAATGCTATATGAAAATGTCGGTTATCGCCACCAAAAGTCTTTTTAGGGTTCCGTACCTCAAAAAGAACATTTCCGCATTCAGTCTATCTCAGCTACCTTTTTCAGGTCTAATTCACCAAGACTCAGGCTTTTATCACTACACGGTATATTGGAAGCCATAACAGCTTCTTGCATGCTATATACCTACCTATACCTACTGACATAGAATATACACAAGATAAACAATATTTAAAAAAAAAGTAAACCGTCTTCAATAAAAAAAGGCACTGAAAAGTGTAAATTATAAAAAGTGTGAATTATATAGTTATAGATTTAATTCTAAAGATAAAAAAACTCCTAATGCTTTTCTAAATATTATTATACTAAGAAGTTTAGAACAAGTTTATTGTTTTGAGTATAAGTATTAAAGTGTGCTAGATGTTGCATTTATGTGGCAGGGGTCGATGGCCAGGCGTATTCGCAGGTTCTTGAGATAAAGCACATAAGTACCTACATTGTTTCTCTTAGTTTGTTTTTGTACAAGTCCATGTTTACTGAGCTAAATGAAACAATTATACTTTAAATGACTCTTTATCTTTTTATCTGATGTGCAGGAGTTCCAGAACACACATCCGGAATGTCATTACACACCGAGTAATGACACTCGGGATGTTCCAGCAAAAGCGAAACCCTCATAGAACCCGCAACAACAAAAAAAACATCTAAATACCTTCCTACTACCATCTATACAAATAAATAAAATTTAAGTGTCTGTGTGTAATGTTAAACTAACAGTTTTACTTCGGGCCACCAACCAGGTGGACACCGAAGTCTTAAAATCACGCAAAAAAAATCAAAATCTTACACCCACTTTTTATCACTTTTCTCGACGTTTCACATGATTCTAAGTCTAATTAAGCAAAAAAAAAATTTTGTGTCGGTCTGTCTGTTGGTCTGGATGTCTGGATGTCTGTTTACGCAATAACTCAAGAACCACTTATCCGATTTAAAAAAATATGTCGCCAATCATCTTGTTTGGTTAATGGGAAGAACTGATTAGATTTTATGGTTTGTACGTTCAAGGTTTCGAGTACCTACCATACAAATTGTCCCTAAAAAACTTATACAAGTGAGTTTCTTTCGAGTTATCAGAGTAACGCGTATTTGACTTTGTCATTTGAGTGACAATGACAATACGCATATGGTATATTTACATAAAACAACCAGACTGAAAGAAACTGAAATACAAAATCATTTTTTGTGTTTTTGACGTTTGATTTGATTTCATTTCCTTCATATTTATTGAGCCTAAGGTCTGTAATTTTGAATAAAATTACTGCAACAAAAATATCTAAGTTTGGCCCGAAGTTCGACAATCACTGTGTGATTTCCGCCCCACTAGATTTTACCAAAAAAATTATTGATGTATATTCTAGGAGCGACACCGATGCCGAAAATGTGATTTTTAGATTTTTTGTCTGTTTGTCTGTTTATCGGTTTGTCTGTTTGTCTGCTTTTGGCTGAAATTTTGAAAAAACATTCTTCTAGGGTATGGTCATAAACTGTACTATATATCATCACGATATTATATTTATTGCTCAATATATAAAGACGCGTCGAATAATATGCATAAACCCTAAGGTCTGTAATTTTCAATAAATATACTGCAACAAAAATATCTAAGTTTGGTCCGAAGTTTGACAATCACTGTTTGATTTCCGCCCCACTAGATTATAATAAATGCATACACGGAACTTACAACAAAAAACAATATTTACAACTTTTGTCTCTCTGTCTGTTTGAAAGAGTTAATCTGTGGAACGGCTGGGCCGATTTGGACGGGACTTTCACTGGCAGATAGGTAATATTATAAGGCGTAACATAAGCTACTTTTATTTCAGAAAAATAATTACAGTTCCGCGCAAAAATAAAAAAAAAACAAATAATTTCAATATGGATTCGCATTTGTGATGTTTGAGGCCCCACCAAGATTTTCAAGGCCCAAGCCAGTTTACCTACTAATTGCACAGGCTTTCCTCTCGTGGTGAGGAAGTCAGGCGGTAGTCGCTCCACCAAAGCTAAGATAAACCAAATTAAGATAAAGGGTGGGAGAACAGGCCCCGGGGCTCAAAGTACAAACTTTAATGCAATGAAATTTTAAAGGAATTAGTATGCTAACTTATCTAATAAATTAAGTTCGGAAAAAGTGAACTTCTAGTACTGGATGTTCACTTTTTCTTAACTAAATGTACAAGCTTTAAGTTAAACTGTCTTGGAGCAAGCAACGAAAGCAATCAGCAGTAAATTAATTTGTATGGGCGCGTATAGACAGTAAATATAACCTAAGGTCCTGTCAATATTTATTGATAATATTGACACAATATTATGTGTTTCGCATTTCGTGCCCATATATTGGATCACGATAGTGGATCACGATTTTAGATCGCAATATATATAGACTGTCTATAAGCGCCTTATAAGTCTATAACGTACCTTTGTTGTTGCTCGGTCAGAGCAAATCGATATAATAAATTAATGGTGTAGTATAGAGTGAGATACGCAAGTAACTCCCGCCACACTAGCTTGTACACGCTGCCTCTCCATCTGTGGGTAAAATAACAATCAACTTAATACAAAATAATCATCATTACAATAAAATACGAAGTTAGTAATAAAGCTGCTGTTTTATTAACGTATACGCTTGAGTATAGGTACGCTACAGATTGAGTATGACTCTTATGACACACACTGACACATTTATATAATTTCAGTTTACAGTGTCCGCTGTAGTCAATCAATCCACCCTGATTGGTTGAACTGAGTATTTGTTACATTCTGGAGAAGGTTTTTGGTATTATTAGCCGACTTAAAAGTCTGGAGACGTCAACCCACGTGTATTGTGTCAGTACAGTTACATATTATAAATGGCGCGGGGAAACTTATTATGTGGCAGGACCATAGTCCTACCAAGGACCTACCAAGGACCTACACTGCATTTCTAATAGTCCTAATACTACTTGTACTATTATTTATTCTGTGCTAATACCTCTATGGTTTGGAAAGTCTTAGCGTTTTTGTCCCTTGAATTAATATCTTTAATTCGGTTATTTCTCACTGTTTGTCCCTTCTTAGTTTTTAAAGTCGGTAAAAACCTGTTAGGCATTTTAAATTCCCAAACAAATACCTACTTCAATTTTATTTCTTTGTATAGATAGATTTATAAATACATTTAGATCTAATAATTAGAAGCGATAATATATTATAATATTTTCACCCACATTCTGGTTGTCGAACTTCAGCATTTCTCTTTGCAAGAGAACCTAATATCATCAATAACATTTGGTATTGTAAATATATATATATATTTAAATATATTAAACTAACATTCTAATTTAATTAAATAAAATAAAAACGTTGGAACAATAATTGCACATGGCTATTAACTATGTTTTGTTTTTAAATTGTAGAACATTAACGTTTCGTTGCCAAAATATAAAACTAAATGAATTTTCCCTGACGTCTTGCCTGTTATGTAGGCGTCTAAAAACTTGTTTTACGTCGGGGTGCCTGACAAAAAATGTATATAATTGCATAGCTAATCGCATAATCGCCAGTCCAATGATTCTGGAAATATTCGATCAATTGATATTAAGATAAGCAGTGTGAAACCGCGGGGCACAGTCAGTATATTATATAAGTACTGTGGTGTCTGAACCTCATTTCACACCACGATGCGGTTACCTGGCCATTATGTGTCAGAGTTTAAAAATAAATACCTTGTATTTCAAATTAGCTTAGGGAAGAAAAAAACAATTGCTGCGTGGAGCTGCTTTCGGCTGGGCGGCTGACAGCGGGCGACTAGACGCGCCGCCCGGGTCCGCCGGCCGAAGAGAAGATATAGTATAATAAATTTAGGCTCAGTCCTTGAGCGGAGTTCGCGATTCCCTAGTTCGCAGTAAAATAATAATATACGCGTAAAAACCTCCCTAAACCCGATTTAGGAAGCTTTGATGATATAATAAATGCCCATTTAAACTTCTTCCTCAGTGTTTGTCTTATTATCTACACGAGGTATTGTGGCGTCCAAGCCCCGGACGCTACAACTGGTGGAGTCGTCGGTTTCCATACAGCTGGTGGTTGCTACAGCTACAATTGGTGTGGAGGAACGCCGGTTTCCATACAACTGGTAGAGGTGCTGGTTGCCACAGGAGCTAGTGGTTGCTACAGCTGGTGAAGCGCTAGTTTCCGCAGAAGTTGGAAACGCCAACATTCTGCAGTTGGCAGTGAATGGATCGATCCCGTACCGTTTGAAGAAAGACGTCGTGCGACAATTGGAGCGACGCATTTATCAGTATCGTTGTTTATTTTGCTTTTATGTGCTTTTATGTGATATTATGTGCTCAACGAGAAGATGGCTATGATGGTGGCTTGTTCCAGAATGTTTCAAGAGCATTGATAGTTGTCTGCGGGTCAATAGGGCCAATAAGGACTATAAGTCTTAGTAGAATTATAATTCACGTAGTGAATAACGTGTTATCTTGAACCGACTAAAACCACATTACGTACTAGCGTAACTAGTAACTAGTAATATTTTATTATTAATATGTGTTCTCTGTTTATTTCATATTGCTGCGCTGCTGAAGATAAATAGATTTGTTTTGTTTTTTATGTTCGTGATGTTCTAGCGTAGGAGTTAGGCAATTATTTTTTGTACAATATTGAGAGTTTGATCTAAACTTTGTAAGAGAGTCAAATCGTTCTGGACATAAGCGCCGACGATGATTGAAAGTTAGTTTTCGATCAGACTTTTCTTTATAGAGTAAGTTCTTTCTCTTTAGTGTTGTTTTAAAAAATAATTTAGTAATGTGTAGGCGACATAAATAATTTTATGTCATCTTTCTTTTTAGTTAGGTAGGTCTTAAAAGTACTGTGTTACTAAGTCCTTTCAGGGCAAACCTTAAAATGTATCGGCAAGTGATACCAATAACTTTTCTTTGATGAGGCTGATTGTGGTCAGGTTTCTTTTAACCTGGGTTTTTGCCTGGCCAAGAATGAAGCAATTTTTCTTTGTTCGTGTTTTTCAGTATTTATTACAGTTTAATTGCTATAATTTGAAATTCTACTATCGTTTACTAATTATTACAAAGATTGCTTCGTTATTCCCATTGTAAGGGACAATTCGCATAATTTTTTTTTTGTGTCCCAGATTTAGAATGCCTAGGGAATCAGGCTGTCACATAAATGACCATTAAGGGCGTAGCTGATGTGGTGTCTGAACCTCATTTCACACCACGATGCGGTTACCTGGCCATTATGTGTCAGAGTTTAAAAATAAATACCTTGTATTTCAAATTAGCTTAGGGAAGAAAAAAACAATTGCTGCGTGGAGCTGCTTTCGGCTGGGCGGCTGACAGCGGGCGACTAGACGCGCCGCCCGGGTCCGCCGGCCGAAGAGAAGATATAGTATAATAAATTTAGGCTCAGTCCTTGAGCGGAGTTCGCGATTCCCTAGTTCGCAGTAAAATAATAATATACGCGTAAAAACCTCCCTAAACCCGATTTAGGAAGCTTTGATGATATAATAAATGCCCATTTAAACTTCTTCCTCAGTGTTTGTCTTATTATCTACACGAGGTATTGTGGCGTCCAAGCCCCGGACGCTACAGTACCAACCGCTTATTGCCACAATTCTGTGAAAATGTTCAAGATATATAGCAAAGCGTTTGCTACTAACTAACATTTCTTTTAGCCTTGTTCACCGTTGAAAATTGTAGATATGATGTGAGAGTATGACGATATTGGGATTAATCCCACCCTCATTCTCACTAGTGTACCTTCTGTACGCCAGTATCAAAAGTGACCCACGAGAACACCGCGTAATGACACTCGGGAAGTCCAACTGCCAAATTAGAGGAGTTGAGACCGATATTCTTAGCAATCCATGGATTATCCGTGCGGGTGCCGGGTCCATCGCGTTGCTGAGTTGGGAACAGTGTAGGTTTAGAAGGGGCCCCTTTTGTTGATATACATCAACACTCACCTTCACTACCCAAGTTCCCCTCCCTGCCTAACCAAATTTGATACGAACCTACTAGTGCCGCTTTAGACATTCGTCCTATTAATGAGCTTATTGTAGCTTTATTTTTTGGTTATAGAGAGATTTTGCTGGTATACCTCACGCTCCCACTTCCACTGCATACAAATTAACCACGTAGGTAACCGTTTTTGATTATTTCGTTTGTGAGATCATAGTATTTATTTTTCTTATTGTGTGGTCCTTTGGTATATTTGTTTCCCACGGTACAGTAAGTTCCACAAGAACCACGTGTTTTAACCTCTTAGAATAAAGGAATATGTCAGGTCTAGATGACGAAACCCCAACATCCTCCGGAATTTCATAATGCTTTTCATACTTGTCGATTAGGAGAGTCCAATCTGGGACAGTATCTAAGATTGAATAAGGTTTGTTCCTGGATGTTATGGATGAACCTTCAGACACAAAGTTGATATGACGTCTGTTAGTAGTCTCTAGCTACTGCCAGACTCATTACTTCACGTATGATAATAAGCACCTTATCGTGGCGGCGTGAGTATTGGCCTCTATCGAGAAGCACCCTACATCCTACTAATATGTGTCTAGCCGTCCCTATTGCCTCACCACAAGTATAACATTGTTTATCTGTGACCTTCCCCCACCTTACCAGATTACTCTGGTCTGGGAGGGTCATCTGAAAGGCGTTAAGATAGAATTTTAACAGGGCCGGCGACCAGTCATAGATCAAGGTGGGCCACTTTAAGGCATCGGTATGCCGAACTTTCCCATTGTCAACCATTCATTTTGAATTTCCAAATTCATCGCGTGCACTCGATATTTATCATTTTCGTCTTGTTTTAGAAAGGACTTGTTAGAGCAACAACAAAGTATATCCTGGTCCCTTTCTGACTCTCGTACTCCCAACCCCACTCTGTTCGACTGGGCCCCTATCATAAATCGTTTATGGAATTGGCGTCTAGATTATAACTAGTTAGAGAAATATAACTAATCCACTTCCGTACTTACAGTAACAAATAGGCAAACTACCTATGAAAAAGATAAGCAACACGATCACAAATATCATGGGTCCTAAGTGAGGTATATTTAATTTCAATAATAGTACCTTTTTTTTTTTTTTATCGTGCGGAAATCCCTTCGGATACCCCCCCGCCGGCCAGCGGGGGCGGTTATGTCGGGCTTGCACCGACTAAAACCGCACGCCGTCTCGGGTCTTCAGACGCCGGGGTGTAAGGTTACCCATAGAGCATATCCCTCGCACCCCGGCTGACCCTGGGCCATCTCACCACTAACAGCATCGGTCATCCTGTCTCCTCTGAAAGCAGAGGAGTACGGAGAGCGATGTGTTCCCGCCACGTTGGGTATTGGCCGACGATCAATGCCAACCCTATGAAGGGGTGAAGGGGAAGCCATTGACCGCCGCCCAGGGTGTACCGGCCGCTCCGATTCCGTTCCCCCCGGCCTGCAGCGGGATCGGCATCGGAGCGACACTCGAGGAGGTTACCCAACACACACCCCTCAATAATAGTACCTGGATGACTGAGCTTAGCTCGGTTTTTTTATTCGTCGTTTTCTAAAAATGAAACTTAGATGGATTTACTACACCTGAAAACCCTTGAATACTAAATTGCATGAAAATTATATGATAAAAATATATTCAGATTATATAATACAAGAATTGTTCGTTTAAAGGTAAGTAGTAGATATATGGCAGAAATGCCTAAATGCACAGCAATTTACCAATTTAATACGAAAGTTTGACGATACTAGTTGTCATAATAACGTACGTTAAGGGCACCTTGACTATATATACCGTGGCCGCTTCTTCATCCCATTTTGATTAAGCTTTTCTGGCGTGATAACCGACAAGGAAAATTTCGGTGGGGTATCTAATGCACAAAAGTGGCAAGTTAATTTTTCTAGATTCTTTTCACGAATGGATCTTACGTGCAGTTCTTCATTGTTTACTTACTATGTTCCTTCAAGATAAGTAAGATACTAACTACTAATTAGGTATGCTGATATACCCAACGTGGCGGGAACACATCGCTCTCCGTACTCCTCTGCTTTCAGAGGAGACAGGATGAGCGATGCTGTTAGTGGTGAGATGGCCCAGGGTCAGCCGGGGTGCGAGGGATATGCTCTATGGGTAACCTTACACCTCGGCGTCTGAAGACCCGAGACGGCGTGCGGTTTTAGTCGGTGCAAGCCCGACATAACCACCCCCGCTGGCCGGCGGGGGGGTATCCGAAGGGATTTCCGCACGATAAAAAAAAAAAAAAAAAAAAAAAAAAAAAAAAAAGGTATGCTGATATACAACAAACAGGTATTGACAATTGAATAGTGGTTATTTGTAGTTTTTAATATTTAATTTTCATTTTGGGCAACCTTACACCCCGGCGTCTGCAGACCCAAGACGGCGTGCGGTTTTAGTCGGTTCGAGCCCGACATAACCGCCCCCGCTGGCCGGCGGGGGGGTATCCGAGGGGTTTTCCGCACGAAAAAAAAAAAAAAAAAAAAGTACTATGTATTCAGACGCAGGTCCGCTAGTACCCAATTTATCTTGTCATAATCTCTTATTACATAATATACATACAGACCTGTCTTTTTCTCATTAATTATAATAACAAGAAATAGTTATTTATTTTTTAATTTATAACAAAAATTATCCATTGTGTTAGTACGGATTTATACCTTTTTTTTTTTTTTTATCGTGCGGAAATCCCCGCCGGCCAGCGGGGGCGGTTATGTCGGGCTTGCACTGACTAAAACCGCACGCCGTCTCGGGTCTTCAGACGCCGGGGTGTAAGGTTACCCATAGAGCATATCCCTCGCACCCCGGCTGACCCTGGGCCATCTCACCACTAACAGCATCGCTCATCCTGTCTCCTCTGAAAGCAGAAGAGTACGGAGAGCGATGCGTTCCCGCCACGTTAGGTATTGGCCGACGATCAATGCCAACCCTATGAAGGGGTGAAGGGGAAGCCATTGACCGCCGCCCAGGGTGTACCGGCCGCTCCGATTCCGTTCCCCCCGGACTGCAGCGGGATCGGAATCGGAGCGACACTCGAGGAGGTTACCCAACACACACCCCAGTACGAATTTATACCTTTTTTTTTTTTTTTTTTTTTAATCGTGCGGAAATCCCTTCGGATACCCCCCCGCCGGGCAGCGGGGGCGGTTATGTCGGGCTTGCACCGACTAAAACCGCACGCCGTCTCGGTTCTTCAGACGCCGGGGTGTAAGGTTACCCATAGAGCATATCCCTCGCACCCCGGCTGACCCTGGGCCATCTCACCACTAACAGCATCGCTCATCCTGTCACCTCTGAAAGCAGAGGAGTACGGAGAGCGATGTGTTCCCGCCACGTTGGGTATTGGCCGACGATCAATGCCAACCCTATGAAGGGGTGAAGGGGAAGCCATTGACCGCCGCCCAGGTTGTACCGGCCGCTCCGATTCCGTTGCCCCTGGACTGCAGCGGGATCGGAATCGGAGCGACACTCGAGGAGGTTACCCAACACACACCCCAGTACGAATTTATACCTTTTTTTTTTTTTTTTTTTAATCGTGCGGAAATCCCTTCGGATACCCCCCCGCCGGGCAGCGGGGGCGGTTATGTCGGGCTTGCACCGACTAAAACCGCACGCCGTCTCGGTTCTTCAGACGCCGGGGTGTAAGGTTACCCATAGAGCATATCCCTCGCACCCCGGCTGACCCTGGGCCATCTCACCACTAACAGCATCGCTCATCCTGTCTCCTCTGAAAGCAGAGGAGTACGGAGAGCGATGTGTTCCCGCCACGTTGGGTATTGGCCGACGATCAATGCCAACCCTATGAAGGGGTGAAGGGGAAGCCATTGACCGCCGCCCAGGTTGTACCGGCCGCTCCGATTCCGTTGCCCCTGGACTGCAGCGGGATCGGAATCGGAGCGACACTCGAGGAGGTTACCCAACACACACCCCAGTACGAATTTATACCTAGTGTTCGTTTGTACATTAAATTATGTTACATTATTTAAATACTTAATATTATTTATTGCATCCCTCGTGGTTTTGAGAAGGACCAGGAGCTAGGGAACCAAACCTAACTGATCGTTCTTCTCACAAGGAATTTATTAATAGGAGAGTTAATACTCTACGCCACTGTCTTCAAGATGTTGTTGTCACTATCCCGTATCCTGAGCAATAGTGATAGTTTTTTTTACAAATGAAGCCGTCAGTTCTGTTTTGAACCAACATTTCTGAGGCGCTGCCGAAACGTTGTAGTCCCAACAGCACCCTACAGACATTATTATATTGGATACACATCTCTTCTGTATAATATATCTCTCTGGATAAAGAAGGGATTCTTTATCCAGATTGTTTCTAAGGTCGGTGGTAAGGGAATGCCCTGAATATTTGACTTTGGTCACTCTTATGATATTCAATCCGTTAGGGTGATTTTAGGTGTTTTATTATCAAGGCCCAGACTCATCTTTCCAGATACTACGATCCTGACATACGCCTTTCGCTTCTACTACTATCACAATTGTTTTCATAGATGCTCGCCCGTTTTGGGTACTCTTGACTTGGCCTTTTCTCAAAACGTCCTCAATGTAATTGACATACGTACGGCGAGTTCGACCTCTACCTGGTTACCCATTCAAGCTCGCCTCATAAATCTCGTGCGTCGATCTTTTTTAGTCCACCCTCCCGCACACATAGGTTGAGATTTCAAAAACGCTCTATAGCATATTTATATATTATCAAGTGCCTATAATAATACAAAGTTTCATGCAGATATCTTCAAAAATGTCGAACTTTCATACAAACTTTCAACCCCTTCAAGCCATTTTTTGCGATAAATGGTAGCCTATGTCCTTTCCCAAACTCTAACCTATCTCTGTACCAAATTTCATCAAAATTGGTTCAGGAGTTTAGGCAAGAAAGCGTGACAGACAGACAGAGTTACTTTCGCATTTATAATACTAGCATCGACGCTGAGAGTACTCTCAGCGTCGAAGGCGAAGAAATAGAGTACGTTGAAGAGTACATATATTTAGGCAAACTGGTTTCGTTCAGAGAGATTGACTCGGAGGAAATAGACAGACGAATGGCGCTGGCATGGAAACGATACTGGTCCCTGAAAAATCTTCTTAAATCTAAGCTACCTATTGTTCACAAACGGAGACTCATGGACTCTATCATTCTACCAACACTAACCTATGGCAGCCAGACCTGGTCTTTAACTGAAACTAACGCAAATAGACTGTCGGTATGCCAAAGAGCGATGGAGAGAAGTCTCTTAGGGATAAAACTTAAAGACAGGGTCAGAAATGAAGAAATTCGGAAACGTACCAAAGTTAGAGATGCTATACAACATATCAGAAGACTAAAATGGAAGTGAGCCGGTCATGTAGCGAAACTTGAGGATGGGCGTTGGACGAAAGTGGTCACATAGTGGAAAGGACCAGGAAGTGGAAAGCGCAAACAAGTTCGTCCGCTCAAACGCTGGTCAGATGACATACGCGAGACCGCAGGCAAACACTGGCTAGGATTGGCACAAGATAGGGATAAATGGCACAACCTGAAGGAGGCCTTCACCCGCACAGGGGTTCCTATGGAAGAAATCAAATAAATATTACCTTAACTAATAAATACTAACAAAAATTACTTTATTTCATTATAATTACTAATCCACTAACCAAAATGTTACTTAGTTCATAGAAGCGAAATAAAAAGGCTGTTTATCTTTTTTTTTTTTTTATTTGATAATACACGTCTAGTACGTGTATTATCAAATAAGGAATATCGAATAATGAATTTGCATGATTCGTACGTTTTTTAATTACCTGCCACCAGCCCATTAGGGTCTTATTAAATCAGAGTAAAATAAATAATAAATAATATTGGAAAAATTACACAACGCCATCTAAACCTATCCTAAGCAGAGCTTATCATAATCTTTCATTCACACACGCCTTTCTCCCTCCGGGATATGCAGGGCAGGGCATTGATAACGTTGTCCTCTCACACCTGGTAGCGTCCTGTTAGTAGAATGCTGTCTTTCCGGGCTGTAACATCTAACAGTAGCTGCTACCATCTCTCCGCTTGCAGTCACTCCTTCCCTAGAGATTACCACCGTACACCAGCGTCATAGCCCGCCAGTTGCTTCTGTCCTTACACACTTCACGAGCATCCTCTACCCTAATTAAACAAAAAACGCTGGTTTCGAGTGCTTTTTACCGGCCAGTTTTTTAAAACTATCATTATTTTGATTAGTGTATGTTCTGTGACCCCGGGTTGCCTGCGCACTTACACGTGTCTTATATATTAGATGTGGCCATGTCATTCGCTCGCTATTCTTACGTTTTACGTGCCCAAACCTCCTTAGCACGCCATATTCTATTCTCATTACTACATTCTCTTTCAGGCCCACCACTCTCGTATACCTAGAAATCTGTATTCTTCTTGTCAACCAGTATTCCACACGTACTGCGCTGTGGTCTCAAAATTTTCCATCCAGGATAATAATATATCGAACGTATTAGCGGAGCTTGCACCAACACACCAGCAATTAATTCGATGAGACAGTCATCCCACGCTTCATCGTTGATACTGTAGAATCGGTTTAATTGTATTCGTCAATTACCTTGAGCGCAATACCCTACATTTTTAGAATGAAAAGCTATACACCACATCTCAATAAAAGTATTTAATCATATGCGGTATGACTAGATCGCTTTTTGACAAAATTTCAAAGGACTTCTTCGCGTTTGGACTACAAAATAAAAGTATGGGAAAAATAATAGTTTAGGGCATCATCGGCTCAATAATAGGTACATGCAAGATAAACCAACGTCATTGGGACCACAGTTTTCAAAGGCAGGTATTTGGCTATTCAGCTCACACTGATTAGTTTATCCTAGGATTTTGAGTCTTTTCTTTGACTAGGCCATCCCATTAACCCATGTTAATGATACTGTAAGTTGGTTTAGATGTTATGTTAGAAAACGTCCTAGTGGATAATAGAAGTGGGAACACCAATATTTTTTTCTTTACAAGAAGCTGTATCTGGGTGTATAAGGCTTATTTTGCTATAATAATATTTGCTGTTCTATTGGTTCTCAGACGGTAGAAACAACCCGACGCGCAGGGGTGATGCGAGGAGGTGATGCCGGCCGGTGCAGATAAAGATGGGGACAACGTGGTTGGTCCCCATACCCAAGGCCATCTTAACGCCGTAGTTAGCCCAGGGTCAGCCAGGGTGCAAGGAAATTGCGTTATTGGGCCGCCTAACACTCCGGCATTAGAGACCCGAGACGGCTTGCGGTTTTGATCGGTTCAAGCCCGAAAGGGATTTCCACAGGAAAAAAAACGTTAGGTTGCCCATAGAGCATATCCCTCGCACCCCGACTGACCCTGGGCCATCTCCAGTTTCGAGATGGCCCCCCTCGGGTTTGGGACCCACAGTGTCCCCGTCTTGCCCCGGTTTGGGGGAGGGGCACTAGTCACCCCACCGTCCCGGCCTGCTTCTGCTGGTTTTACAGGCGGCCTCACCTGCCACCCCCAGGCCTGCGCTCATGGAGGACTATGGCGCCTGAGTCGCCTGCGACGCGCGGCGAGCATGTTGCGGGCTCGGCGGGCCGGGAGAATTCTAAATCTCTCCACACCATTGCCGCAATCATGCTGCCGAGTAGCAGTACTTGCTAAATTTGTTGCTAAGCACAAAATTTGAGGTTCTGATTTTTTTTTTTTTTAATTCACGGTAAAAGTTTTCAACCGAAAAAACGTACGGCTAGTCTAAAACATATTTCTGTATAATGTTATGAAGAAAATCGCTCTCAATACAGAATTATTATTTTCTCTAAGATCTGCGCTCGACCGATTCTGGGAACTATTGCGAAAATAGAAATGGAAAAATACAATATTTTCTAATAGTAATAAGAAAGTACCTAGAATTGGCTCGCTCGCTCGCTAATTAAAGGAAATTGCCTTTATCTCTGCTCTGAGTTCTTGGATTTCTAATATATCTTCTATCTATCTCTATCTTCTATCTAATATATTATAAATTTATACATATAATAAAATAGTAACGAGGCAAAAACTGAACATTGAATATTTTTCCAAAAAAAAAAATTGATGTGTGTTCTAGGAGCGATACCGATGCCGAAAAAGTGATATTAGATCTGTTCGTCTGTACGTCGGTCTAAACTATTATTGATGTCAACTTTATAATTACAATATTTTGTAGTTCAGCAGAACTCAGAGATAGTCAAAATCCGGACTATACTCATTACTCTATTCCTGAAAGGTAATGACCAATACAATGTAAAATCTCGAAACTCCACAAAGTTAACCACACATAAAATTTAGTTAATTAGAGATGCATCAACATTACATAATGAACATCGTCACGCTATTATATTAAGGAATCGGGCAGAACAGAGTTCATTGTTACATATTTCTCTATCTATTTCGAACGAATTGTCAATGTAAAATAAGTGCATTACACCCCCAATCAGGCCCGTTAAATAAAATAACACTTCCGTGTTAATATCGAGACTGCAGATACACAAAATACATAATCATACGTATTTATGGTATAAATAGGTATGTTTTTATGCGAACTTAACGCGTACGAAGTCGCGGGCAACAACTACTATTATAATAAGTCTATAACAAATAATACCCTTATTGGATAGAACCGGAAACGTACCCCTCATTAGTGACTAGAAGTGTTGTTCTCGATTATTGCACCTCGATAAATAAGAAATAAGAAAGCAATATTTACTTTATTCTACGCATTGCACCTGTCCACTAATCCTTACTTCCTTTTCATGAATGGTCCGCTGAACCAAACAATTCTGCGTGGGTATATTGTTAGTCCAATAATAATTAAAGGTGTTTTTGTTCGGTAATGTATTTAGTAATTTATATACTTTTATGAATTTGGGTAGGCCCCATCAAGTCTCGTTTACGCCCGGGACTACCGACCTCCATGATCTAGGCCTGAGGACGGCAGTTCGCAGACTCGCCGTCCTTACAGATGCAGGCCAAAACGGAGGCGGGTCGTGTGTATCCTACACAGGCCTGCCAACTCACCGACGCGGCATAAAACCCGACCCCACCAGGCGAGGCCGCGGTGGCGGCCAAAGTCCGCCGGTAACCTTTCGAGAGCTTACCCGTGGTGCTCGGCAATGGACACTTGGGGAAGACACCGTGTGGTTTTAGTTGGACCGATTTCGACAAGCCCACCCCATCGTTGGCACCGATGATAGGGTGAGGCCGTGGGGATTCCCACACGTTAGAAGAATGCCCCATCAAGATCTTCGGTGCCAAAAGCAACTTCATCTGTTGCCCGGTACACCTGCTGGTTAAAGGACGAGGCTCTGGCGCAGACCTTCTCAGCTGTCGCTCAAGGTAAGCTAAATCAAGATAAAGAGTGGGAGAGCGGACTCCGGGCTCCAAAGTATACAAGTTTTGGATGCAACCGGGACTAACGATGTGATTATGATGATTTAATAACAGCCACTAAGATAAATTTAAAATAAATCATAATCGTTCGTATTTCGTGTTAGAGATAACCGCAGACAACTCGAGAACGGGTGGTACGAAATTCATGCGTTTTGATTTTTTTGGTTTGTCTCCTCGTTCCCGGTTGCATACGAGGTTTTCACTGCGGAGCCCGGAGTCCGCTTACTGCTTCTCCTCCTTTTGGTTTGGCTTATGCGGCTTTTATGGGTGCGGATACCGTTATACCTACTAACCCTGAAAAGGGCACTTTCATCTGGTCTCGTCGGTCGGTCAGCAGGTGCATCAGTTAGCTGGTGTCGTTGGTTTGGCCCTTAAAAACTTGGTGGGCACCTCCCACTATGGAAGCAAATTTAAAGATGTATTCACATCACAAGCAAATTAATAGAACAGCAGCTTAACATGCGAGGGAAATGTTACAGAAGGTCAAATAATGTTAAAGTCAGTAATCAGTTCATACATAATATTGTCTTTGTTTTTTTTATCAGACTAATGAGGAAATATTGTTTGGTTTTTACACTAATCAGGCATTTCAAAGAAAGAGGCTTTGAGATAGAAACAAACTTGTATTTCACGGTATCAAAGCCAAGTTTCCTTAGCGGTGTCATTCGGGGCTTGAATTGACAGATTGCATTTGCCAGTGACACGTGTCAGATTCACGCACAACTGAAGCGCAATGGTAAGGTATCTTTATTATTTTCTTACATTGCTACTTTCAGCTATATGCTACCGAGTAGAGAATAAAATTGTCACTCGATCACTCTGATTAGCAGAGGGTAAATGCTCACCAAATGGTTTTTCAGGCTTTCGCTTTGCAAGGCTTCAATTTCTAGGTGGTTATAAAAAAAAATACCACGAAGGTTAAGGCGGCAGCTCCGCTCCGCTTCGCTAACCGTATCTAAATCTTCTAACCTTATCTATCCAAGTATATTTCGTCTATTTTCTTATTGTTTCATCTAAATAATATTCGATGAGCTTTTATCCATTTTGTTGACCATTTATCCATTTAGGTGAGCAATTAAATTGTACATCAACGTTATAACGATTTCCTAGTTGTGTCCAAGTTTAGTAAGATTGGTTGGATATTTGGTTTATTATATTTCTAACTCCTCCAATTTACTTCGGATTTATTTCGTTGCGGGTTCCAAGATAGTTTAACTGTCCCTGGGACGTCACTTCTGTTGACCCTGGTGTACAGGAGTTATACAGTGGTGGGAATGAAGATGGGTTCAGTCCTAAAAAAAAACCCCGAAAGAATAGCCTGCGCTAGAGCCTCGACCATGGTTTAGCAGATGCACCAAATTGCAGGTCAGGTTGGCTTAGGTCCCAAAGGTATTGATAGGGTCTTGCAGACCCATGATTATTGCCTTATCTATTTTGTACTTGAACCCGGTACCTGCACCGCCGCCCCAACGACGCCTTCCACAGACCTACCACAGACATTCCAGCCAAACCAAAAAAAAAATCATTGATTTGTGTCGATACGTCACGCGTTTACCGCGTTTTATTTACAAGTTAATGTCATATAATCAAGTGAAAGATTCTGATCAATTAGAATCTTTCACTCGTAACGACGACGTTTGAGATAGTGAGATGATTTTTTACGGAACTAAGTACCGATCCTGAATCATAATGCATCCGAAGCCTTCAGGCGTCTCGTCGTCGTATTGTTTCGCGTTTGATTTGCTAGCATATATGGAAGACATCTGTTATCTATCTCCAATACTCATCAGACAATTACTCAATTTAAATCGGACCATTTCGAAAAACATCTTTAAAAAAAGAAGAATTTTGGAAATACATGACAGAGTTATGTCCGAACATACTTAAAAATATATTATATTTTAAACATACGAACGAATAAACGCTCTCCTTCTGGAAATCGGCTAAAAAAACTGGCTGGCGGGTGCAGGGGGGAGGTTTAAGCAACGTAAAATAGGTGCGTTCAGCAACAAGCCTCGACGGGCACTGAATATATGGGAAAGGCGAACGTTATATTTGATAGAAAAATCTTTATAGGTAAAAGATGGTTTTTATTACTAACTAAATAAACCATAACATGTAATTACAATCCTTAAGTGTATATGTAAAAATTTAGATCATTTGCATACATATTGTAGAAAATATTTGGCTTTATCCTAAATATAAGAGTGATTTTCATAGTTTCTTTTTTACTATTTCCTTTTTCTTTTTAAAAATTCCGTATAAACCATTACACTGTGTATATCCTGAAAAATACAGTATATATAAACAGCCCGCTGAAAGCGATGGCCGGCAGAGTCATCAAGGGGTATCGCACGATCTCCGTCGAGGTGGCATGTGTCCTAGCCGGGACCCCTCCATGGGACCTGGAAGCGAGAGCCCTTGCGTCGTTGCACAATGGCGCAATGAGGCGCTGGAACGGGGCCATAGGCCGGAGCCCCGAAAAATCAGGGCTCAGCGGATGGAGACATGGAGGTTGCGACTTGAGCATCCAAGGTGGGGGGAATCCAACATCGCGGTGGTGAGGCCGATCATGTTGGAGTGGTTGGAGAGGCACCACGGTGACCTCTCCTACCATATGTGCCAGATAGTTGACGGACACGGGTGCTTTGGTAAGTATCTGTGGCGCATCAACCGGGAGACAACGCCGCAGTGCCAGCACTGCGAGGATTCTGGCGAAGACACGGCGCTCCACACGTTGGTGGATTGTCCAGCGTGGGCGAGTCAACGCCGGGATCTCGTTGCGGTCCTGGGCGTGGACGTTCTCTCGATAGAGACCATGATGAGAGCCGTGGTGTCCTACGGGAGCAAGTGGCACGCCGCCGCCTCTTTCTGCGAGCAGGTAATGCGCGCGAAAGAGACGTTGGGGAGGGAGCGGGAGAGTATCCTGCACCCCGAGTTCCGCAGTCTGCTTCGTCTACGCTCCGGACTACCGACCTCCATGATCGGGGCCTGAGGACGGCAGTTAGCCGACTCGCCGACCTTACAGAGGCCAAGACGGAGGCGTGTCGTGTGTGTCCTACACACGCCTGCCACCCACCGACGCGGGATATAACCCGACCCCACCAGGCGAGGCCGCGGTGGCGGCCAAAGTCCTCCGGTAACCCTGGGGTTATCCTTTCGAGGGCTTACCCGGGATGCCCGGCAATGGACACTTGGGGAGGACACCGTGTGGTTTTAGTTGGTCTGACTAAAACCACGCAATTTATTCCGACACGCCCCCCCCCCCATCGTTGAAACCGATGGGTTGAAGTCCGTGAGGGATTCCACACGTTAAAAAAAGATCTGTAGATTTTTGATTAAACTAGAGAAACGATTTTATTATTAACCGATTGTCCGCAACGTCATCAGTTGGAGCACGGGACCCTATATAATCTACGTGCTTCACCCCGGTGGAGAACCTAGGTGAAACACGGGTCCCGGCTCGTGAAAGCACGTATATTAATGTTTTTGGTTGGTGAATAATACTGATAACGTGTTTTAAAATGATAAATTTTCCCTTTCCCGTGACCTTAAGTCGTGTTTTGGAATTGCCTGAGGTAGGTCTCTCAAGCAATGCTAAGACTGAAAAAGTTTCTAACTGGAGTGTTCTTAAAATTTGAATCAATGAACTTATATTTAAATGGGCTTTTGATTTGTAGTCCATTGAAATGTTACATTTTTTAGGCCTAACCTTGCGTTTTTTAGAGGACGCAAGTTTATTCTTTTGATGTGTAGGGGGGGGGGGGTCAGTGTAAAGCTAAAACCAAGTTTGTGGGGTCGCCACCCTTGTCCCACGGCCGCCATCTTGAAAATAGGGGTTGAAATGGTTTTTACGATATATCTCTTAAACTGTTCATTCAACATTTTTTGTTGCTAATTAAATTCTCTACAACTTTGGTCCAGTAACTTTTGTTTTTTTTTCTTTTTTTGTTATTATAATTTTTTAAATTATTCATTTTGCAATATTATTAATAATTAATTATTGACTCTTTTCCCCACCACACACGAGGAAGAGTCTGGAGGTGCGTTTTTTTTACGGGGTGTCCCCAATAGGCATAATCCACGGTGATTTTCTAAATTTGAACTACTCCGTCCCCGGTCTTTTCGATGGACCAGGCTGCAGCTCATCAGCATCTGATCGGCTTTCTGAATTAAATATCAGTAGGAGAACTGGAGAAGGAAGGGGTGTTAATGTCGGCGGTTCATCATCAAAGTCATTTTCATTTATTAATTCTGAGAGCCCCATTACGTTGCTGCAGTTCTCTCCAGAACAATGGAAGCACACTGCAGAACATTTCAGCCCTGCTTTTCGACATCCACACATTGATCCACAGTTTCCTTTGCATTTGCAAAAGATCAATTTTGGAAGCTCAGGGGGTGCTGGAGGTTTAGAGCTCTGCACTGGCATCAATAATTTTCCACATGTTTTTCCAGCCCCAGTCTTCAAGATCATTATTATTACCAAGCCACGACTGGACCTGATGGTAGACTCGGAAAGTATGAAAGCAAACTGTGTATTGTATTGGAGGAAGTGAAGATAAGTTAAATGTGCTTTTTGTCACTGCCTTGGCAAATTGTTTGTATCTTAGGCTGTCAAGAGAATTATCATCTTTATTACCACAGTATAAAATAAAAAAAGTTTCTGAACATTTTCGCTTATAACTTTTTTATTTATAGTTCAACGACAAAAAGTTACTGTACCAAAGTTGTAGAGAATTTAATTTGCAACAAAAAATGTTAACAATTTTTTTTTATCAGATAAATAGTTTAAGAGATATATCGTAAAAACCATTTCAACCCCTATTTTCAAGATGGCGGCCGTTCGACAAGGGTGGCGACCCCACAAACTTGGTTTTAGCTTTACACTGACCCCCCCTACACATCAAAAAAATAAAATTGCGTCCTCTAAAAAACACAACCCCAAATGTAACTTTTCAATGGACTATTGGAACATTCGGTAAAAAGAGTGAAAGTCCGAATAACATCGGCTTGCTTCGGTTTTATAGACAGTTATTAAAAACCGAAGCCGATCTTAATCTTCTCTTCTTCCCGACGACCGACATCGCGTCGAACGGGTCGCGTCTAATGGGAAATATCATGATGTCAATAGTGTATCGCGTTGTATGATTGAAGGCATACTTTGCTCTCGTTCACACTCACTGATTAGTCCTGTTGCACTCGTGCTAGTGTTCAGATAAGCTAAAATTAGTTTTGAGTTACCGTTTTGAAGCGCCAGCGCTGTACCCAGATATTTTGTTTATAAGATCATTGATCTGAATGTTAAGTCGGAATTCGTCAAAATTTTTTGACCTTGTCTCAACTTGCCACGGCCGATAGCCGTTTACTAATTACTAATATCAGTGTCGATTGACCTTCTGAATCCCTACTTAACAGCAAAAAATATTGCTTAATCGATCTCGGGTTGTGAGTCTTTAATTCTAGGTTAAGAAACGAATAATTATACCTACTGGATCTGTGTAGAAAATATAAACAAAACTATTAGCTATCGTGTGTAGTCTTCATCTAAGTACGTATACAACTAATTATGGTGTTACCGGGATTGTTATTTTATTACTTATTACACGAATTAACTTGAGTTTAAACCCATCTAGACGGTCTCTGTGCCGTGGCGATAGAGCGTTCGATTGCTATGTCGGAGGTGGCTATATAATATTCCCGCTCAG
Source organism: Cybosia mesomella (assembly GCA_946251805.1). NCBI lineage: Eukaryota > Metazoa > Arthropoda > Insecta > Lepidoptera > Erebidae > Cybosia > Cybosia mesomella. The sequence continues at coordinate 13,447,453 of OX276388.1, read as the reverse complement.
TGCAAATATTTCTGGATCGACTTATTTTTTTTGTTATTACAAAAAAAAGTAAGTATGTTTATCCCCATTCTAGAATTCATAACACAAGATAGTTAAGCCATGCTTATTTTGAGACTGGTTACCGTTGTGTAGTACCTTTTTTTTTTTTTATCCTGCGGAAATCCCTTCGGATACCCCCCCGTCGGCCACCGGGGGCGGTTATTTTGGGCTTGAACCGACTAAAACCGCACGCCGTCTCGGGTCTTCAGACGCCGGGGTGTAAGGTTGCCCATAGAGCATATCCCTCGCACCCCGACTGACCCTGTGCCATCTCCGGTTTCGAGATGGCCCCCTCGGCATACCGAGTATGCCTCGGCATATGTCGTAAAAATATTATATTAAATATACTATTATTAAAGAGATACCTACCTACTTAAAAAACAATTTGGACCGAGAATGTCTAAATGAGCGTAGGATAAATATCAGGATGTACTATGCCAGTCAATTAAGAAAAATATGCGAGTGGTTGCGGGAACGGGTTCAAAAATCGACGCGAGCGAAACCACGGTCAACAGCTAGTAATTAATATTAATAAAAACAACAACAATTTGTAAATTATTTGGATAGTGTGGAATGATTAACTTGCGTGGTGTTCACCGTGGTGTGCGAAAAAATAAATATTGTTCGAATAGAATTGAATCAGATAATAACGGAACAATGTACTATCCCGTATTGGTTTCGCCAAATTACGGAACAATGAAAAATTCGTGCCTGAAATACGAGACAACCCGTAAAATACGTGACATATTATGGTCATCCTACGCAGACCTGTGCTCGGTTCATCGCCCAAAAAGACCCAAGCGCTCAAGACTCAGCTTGAGGCACCTAAAGGCCTAAAAAACTAATACACTGGTCTCCGAGTCCTATTTATAATGAGTTAGGTTTTGCATTTCATGAATGCTCGCGCTGCCATGGATGCTCAAGATCGTGCGAAGTGGAGGAGGAAAAGACGGGAAGCGGACCCTGGGCTCCGAGGTGACAGCTTCGGATGCAATCGGGACACAACAAAAAGCACAAGGCTTGCGATTCATGAGTCAAATTGCAGTTCACAGAACTCATTATAAATGTGAGTATTCACCTATTACACCTATAACAACATAAAAATAGTTACGTTCTTTATTTACAAACCATTAAACAAGCTTAGCAAATGATCCTGAGGTGAACAAGGAGCGAGCAACTAGTTTTTTTCATTTCGTTTTTTCTTTTAATTGTTTACTAATATATAAGTATTTTTAAATTTAAAAATACATCAACCGCTAATACTGGTAATTCTCATTAACCCCTCCAGGGAAAGCTAAATTACTTGTGTTAGGAGTGGACATATTAACCCCTTTGCATAAGATGATGTTTAACTGTAAGCTTACGCAATTGATGTGTGTATAATATGTAAAAAAAACCGGTCAAGTGCGAGTCGGCTTCGCACACTGAGGATTCCGTTTAAAACTGGATGATGAACGAACTCAACATTGCGCAAGAACTGTAGATACTGATGAAGGGGCTCAAGAGAACAGGAGGAGGCGCTTGAGAAAAGCACGAGGCGGCCTAAAGTAAAATGTTTCGAAGACCAAGTAGGACTTTACTCTACTTTACAGGCATAGATGATAACTTGGGCCAGGTTAAATACCTGGTACCTATCTGTACATCACGCGACTGGCAGCAACCATTGCTAACGTGATAAAATAAGGGATGCACGGCTGTATGGCAGTTCGTCATTTTCAAAATGGCATGAAAATTTAAATATAAAAGTAGGTATAAACCTAATATCTGCTTCTGATTGGAAATAAATGTACACGAATATCAGCATTTTTTAATTGCTCCCCTAAGGAGGTCAAATAAAGTGAAAGTTCTTCAATCGTGTAGATTGGTTTTGAACACTCCAAATTTACAAATTTCCAACTCACAGACTAGACACAGACCAAATTACGTGACGTTTAGTTTCAGATTGATATGGTCATTTAAATTACTATTATAATAATGAACGGGATATTTACCTTTTTATATATTTTATCGAGTTTCTGATATATCTGTTACAGTGCCTGTTCATTCGAATTATATAATCCGTGATCAAGGCGCTTTTAATAGTGCTGAAATATCAGGAACTCGATAAAACAAATAAACATGGTAAGCCATCGCCATCTACTTGCCCTTGCTCCAATTATTTGACATTCCTTGACATATCCTCTTTCACGCATTCTATTCATCTTTTCTAGGCCTACCTCTGCACCTCAAGCCCTCTTCATTCAAACGTGAACCTTTTTTACAACATTACTTTCATCACTTCTCATAACATATCCATACCACGACAGTCGATCGTTTCTCAATTTTTGATTCATTGTGCAACTTTCAAGCTTCCTCTAATAATCTCATTTCTTATTCTGTCCATTCTATTCACACCACACATCCATATTAACATTCGCATCTCCGCTACATGCAGTTATTTTGCATCCGTTGCTTAGGCCAGACATAACGATCCATACAAGACGGCAGGTCTGATCATGGTCTCATAAATTTTCCCCTTAAGCCTAAGGGGGAATTGGGGATTGCATATCGTACATCTGCAGCCATTCCATCCAACCTGCGCCAATTCTGTGCTTCACTGCATGATAATTCTCCCCATTGGCCTGGATAAGAGAGCCGAGGTACCGGAAATTCGAGTAGAATGGTATCGGCCCACCGTCTAGCACCATGGGGTGCGAAACTGGTAAGAACGCCGAAATCAGAGAACATAATATACTCAATTTTGGCTCAACTGTTATTCAAACCTACACTCTCCAGTCTACACTACCATTTCTCCAATTTACTCTGGACCTCAAGCCCATTTTCAGCGACTAGAACAATGTCATCGACAACCAGCATACACCAGGGGCCATACTCACTAAAACTGATCATAATCCAGAGTATTGAGATCACTACTAGGGACGGCCTGTGTTCAGCTTGGATGAAGTCAGAAACATTCGTTTCCAATCAGCCTTATGTGGATACATTGTTAAGATGCTTAAGCACCTTATCAAGAATCGTATCTTGATACATTTGTGCCGATGTTCTGACACCTTTTTTAAAAATATGGCGCAGACGCTCCTTGATATACCTAGTAATCAAGGACTGACTGCACGCTACCAAACCATCCCCTAAGTTGGATAATGCTTACGTTACTTTAAGTAAGTTTAATCAAGTATATTCAACTAAACTGGTTTTTAGCGTTCTGTTGCCAAATGGCAAAAAGCGGAACACTTATAGATTCGTCATGTCTGTCTGTCTGTCCGTCCGTATGTCACAGCCATTTTTTTCCGAAACTATAAGAACTATGCTGTTGAAACTTGGTAAGTAGATGTATTTTGTTAACCGCATTAAGATTTTCACACAAAAATAGAGTAAAAACAATAAATTTTGGGGGTTAATACTTAGAACTGAAACCCATACGGGGTATCTATGGATAGGTCTTCAAAAATGATATTGAGGTTTCTAATGTCATTTCTTTTTATACTGAATAGTTTGCGCCAGAGACACTTCCAAAGTGGTAAAAGTGTGTAACTTCTAAAATAAGAGAATGATAAAAAAAAAAATGATGTACCATATAAACTTCCACCGAAAATTGGTTTGAACGAGGTCTAGTAAGTAGTTTTTTTTTTATACGCCATAAATCGTAAACCGCAATTTACCTTAGATTCAATCAACTCAAATATAAAAATTTTACTTGCGGCTACGGAACCCTTCATGGGCGAGTCCGACTCGCACTTGGCCGGTTTTAATTTTTCACTACGCACTTTCACAATATCTAGGCTGATTTCAGCACTAAGAATCCCTTCATCATCATCATCATATCAGCCGTAGGAAGTCCACTGCTGAACATAGGCCTCCCCCATTGATTTCCATTTTAACCGGTCTGTAGCGGCCTGCATCCACCGAGTCCGTGCGCTCTTTATCAGGTCATCCGTCCACCTTGCGGGAGGCCTTCCTGCGCTGCGCTTGAAACTAAACTAAACTAAACCTTCAAGTCTCGAGTGAATAGGTTCCTTCTAGGCAAACGTGATCCATCGTAGACCACATCATCACTTACGACCAGGTGAGATAGAGGTCCAACGTGAGCCTATCATTAATAATTAAAAAAAACTACGTTCACATTTTACGCAATGAAATTCATTGAGTCAAACGTGATAACGCAGTTTAGTCTGACTTTTATTCGAAGATTCCTTTTTAACCGACTTCAAAAATGGATTGAATGTCCTAATGTTTTTTTTCTGTTCAGAGCGTACAAAAATACTCGTGTACTTCAAATTGAACATATGGGTATATTATCTATATTTAATATTATAAAGTCATAAACTTGTATAAGCTTGTGTGAAATAATGGTTAGTGCTTGGGTATAAATGGGTTCCTATACCGTAATTTGACACGACGGGTTTCGTTATCTAGTACGCATATAACAGCAATTTTATTTTCATTGTGACTTATTGCATTTACCGTTCAGTAATCCATTTGAAAAAGAAAATAAATATGAGCTATTCGGGCATAGCGGTATTCTCATCTAACAGCGAAAACAAATTTACTCTTTAATTATTATCGACTTGTAAAAGATTGGTTTTAAAATTACTCATCCTAAGTATACAGGCTGTAGATATTAGGAACTGACGTCAGTTCTTTTACTTATGTCAAAATCCTTATAGACAAACGATTTGAATATTCAATAATGAGTATAGGAAATATTATAAAAAATAGTTTGCTATAATTAGTTGAATGATTATGCTTGTGCTTTTGGGTTCCAAGTATTGTAACACTGTTATGTAGGCATTAGGGCTGGTTTTCACCAACGCGAACGTTAGAAACTGCGGTCAAGGCAAACTTAACTACGTTACCGCGTTTTACTTAATGAATTTCATTGAACAATACACTAGAAATGAGTTTAATTGAACGGATTTCCGCTGGTGAAATACAGCTTAAAAATGATGTCTACTTTTGTTGAGTGTAATAAAGTTTAGTACGTAGTTAAGTATCAAAATATTCACACCACAAAAGAGATGGGTAATACAACGTACATTGAAGTATTTGGTCCTAATTGTGGTGTACTTACTCCCGTAAGTAAAAACGAAATTAGTGTACTCTTGTGACCAAATATGATCGTAAGCATGATTGAATCAAGTTTTAATCGATTGGTGCACGCGATACGTTTACTTTCGCCACCTTTCGTTGTCAGGGCCAAGCTAACTGCAAACAGACATTGAATCGATTCTAGTTCGCGTTCTACAAATAACTAGCATTCTTCAGTGCGAGTGTGCGACGCTGAGTTCTGATATCGACGGGTATTAACGCCGTGATCCTCGCTCTTCTATTTGCTGACAGGTAATAGCAAACTTTAAACGGGTGTTCAACGTAAACACAGTATGAGGACAGAGTTATTTTCCAAAAGCACCTTACAATAGACGGGCGCTAAAAGACCGTGCTATTGTCAAGTCAATGTATAATGAGTGGTTGCCATAGGTGTGTTATTTCGTCATATAAGAATGAGGCGCGCACAGAGTTCGGTCGGAACAGCTGTTTCACCCGTGCTGCGGGCCCTGAGCCGTAGCGGACAGTGCAGCGCTCAGAGCTTCAGACCCGACAAATATGATTTCAACTTACTTGCAGAGGATCCTCCAGAAACATCCAAAACTGCTACCATTGGGTACTTCACCGGCATATGATATAGTCATGTTTGATACAGCTTAACACACTATAAATTAATATTTATTTATACACACACACGTTTGTTAGCGCAAGCTTGGAGCGAGACACACACGGAAAATTAAATACGTTTTAGAAAGTAATAAAAAGTTTGCTGACGTAGTTACTAAGGAAGACGAAGGGAAGTATTAACTAAATAGTGCACTTATAATGTCACATTCTGATGATGTGTTATGCACTCTGCCTTCCTCGTATAGCACAAAAGCATAAAGGAGGGGCGAGAGAGCACCGTCCACAGAGTAGCGTCAACTGTGACTGATGAATGATACCTTGCTTGGCATGTTGTTCAAGTTACTCGCTGTTTGCTCATGCGTGCTACTGCGCGAGGCGCGAGCGCAGCCCCACTCGCAGGTTCTATGTCAGACGGACGTCATCGCGTTTGTCGATAGATGGCGCTACGAGTTGTAAATAACAGCCTTCGAAACTGAGAAACACGATCTACAATCAATACAATACAACATTTGCATCTTAGTTACCGTCTGTAAATATGGCGACGTGCATTAATTATAAATAATTGAATGATGACGATATTATGAGTTTCTGTAGGGGCTCACTAAATAAAACCATAATTATGTTTAATCCTACCGCTCATAGAAACTTTGGACTTAGGACAGTACTGAGAAACTGACCCAGAAAAAATATTCAAAATGCCTGAAAACATCATTACCTACCTAAAGATATTTACCTACTATTATATGATAAGTAGCCCATGTATAAGAGTTTCATTTAAGTAAGTAGTATAAGTACCTACCTACTTCCGTTTTTGAAATGTAACTCCATCGTTATCTTCGCGTTAGTTCCGGTCGCATCCCTCGTGGTCCGGTTTCCGCTTTCCGGCTCTTCAGTTCGCACGATCTTGGGCATCCATAGTAATGAGATCATTGTTATTTTTAGGGGTTTTCTTTAGAAAAGCCCTATTGCTATCGAGTTGTCGTCGTCGACGTCGTCGTTGCCAATTTTCTGTCACGGTTTTGGGTATGAAGGAGATGAGCTATCGAGTTGCTGTTTTCGGTAATAGATTCGTGCTGGGGTGAACCATTGCAAGATAAACAAAAAAACGCAAAAAAACGCAAAAAAACGCAAAAAAAAAAAAAAAAAAACGCAAAATCGAAAATCCCTTGTATTCGGCTGAGCTCGTCTCAGGAATTCAACTTGTTTTAATGTAACTAGAATCCTATATTCCGACCGATAGTGAAACATTCCTTAATTTAACCGTTTTAACTGTCTTTATATGTATACAGGTTTGCGCAGTCCTAAATATAGGTCGCGCCAAAAATCGTGACACTATGTCAGTGTGGAGAGGCAATTTTGTGTGTGTACAGCCGAGCAAAAATATAGCTACCATACCACAACAAAGTGACGAAGAAATAGCGAAAGAAAATGTGTGAGTACTTTATAAATATATAGGCGATGATGGTTCTGGTAATAATGATGGTGAAAAAAGTCGTTGAAATTATGGATGGAAGTTGATGTTTCTGAGAGATAAACTTTTTAATGTAAAATAAGTAATTGTAATAGTTCTGAAGTGCTCAATTTTTAATATAACATAAATTGACATGTTTGTGTACGATAGCGCAATAAATTAATATTGTATGTTACCACATAAATAATAGTACTTTTATACTGATAATTAAAGCAATTCGTGCAAAATTATTCCCTAACCATTCCAAAATATCAAAAATGCACAACGTTAAATATTCAAGTTTTCACTTCTGCCAGCACTCCCGGAGTGCAACCCGTCGCTTTTTTCACAAATTAGCGATGCGCGCGAATCAACACTTCTTTTAAGGCAAAGGCACAAAAAAAACAGTATTTTTGTGTTTTTGTTACAGATAAATGGTTGTAATTTATTGTCAATGTAGCGCCAATGTGCGCGTCAGCAAAAACACACATTGTACCAATTGTACGAGTATTTCGAACGAAGACACAATGGCAGTCGGTACGCAAACCAGATCAACTCAGGTCGCATACTTAGGCTAGCGTTAAATATACTTAGACATACGAAGTAAAATTATATTATAACTAAGGTTAAGGACTACATGTCGTAGCATAAAGTAATATTGTGAAACGTGAAATAAAATAACCAGTGCAGAACAGTTCCTTTTATTCGCATCTTCCCGAGATAGGAATAGGATTTATTTATTATTTAATTATCTCCCAAAGTTAATTCTATTTACAAAATGTTGACCACTATGCTGACATAATACTCTTTGCTAAGATTTTAAAAAGTACCGTTCGTTTTGGACGAAGCATCTTGATAAACCGTACCTTTTTTTTGTGCAGAAATCCCTTCGGATACCCCCCCGCCGGCCAGCGGGGGCGGTTATGTCGGGCTTGAACCGACTAAAACCGCACGCTGTCTCGTGTTTACAAATAAGGGTGTAAGGTTACCCATAGAGCATATCCCTCGCACTCCGACTGATCCTGGGCCATTCGCAGTGTCCCCTCTGATAACAGCAGAGGGGTACCTGGAGCTACCACGCCCCCCCGCGGGCCTTGTAGGCCCGCCATACCCCGACCCCCTCGTGCAATGGGGTCAGCTGGCCCTGAAAAGGGCCGGTTGGTCAGACTCTTGGCCGTTGACGTTGACGCCAGCTACTCCAGCGGAGCAATCAGTGATGCGTCATCGCCCACGTTGCCCAGGGTGCACCAAACTTGGAGGTGATCCAACCAGTCGCACCCCTGATAAACCGTAGCTTATTAAAAAAACTCGCGTTTTAAATTACAATACGCACAAGTACGTAATGAGATACCATTTACAAGCAAATGTATTATATATAAAAAAAATAAACAAATGTATCCAATTCAATTTCTGTAAACTAAACAAAATTCCCATTAACAAGTGCATTTGTGTGGAAGGTTTAATTAATGCAGAGGTAAGTACATAGGTATACTATGAGAGATAAAAATAATATGTAGATAGATGATTGGGGCCCCACCAAAACCTTCGGGGCCAAGCTAACCTCACCTGCTGATTGACGGACGAGGCTGGAGTGCAAGCTTTCCCCTCAGGGTTGGGAGTCGCTCCCATAGAAACCGTTAAAACAAACGAAAAGGAAAATAAGCAAACCCCTCGCTCTGAGGTATAATATGTAGATATGTAACATGCAGAATAATCAAAAGTGAAATTTATTTATCAAATATTTATTTATATTAGTCATCGTCGTTTTCATTGTCTACGGGTAAAAATGAAGCTTTGTTATTACAATTATTAGATGAGACCGGCTATACCTACCAACATGTTTCGTCCTACGACCGTTTTGTCCCCGTATGTAACATCTTATAGTATTTACAGTAAGAAAACAAATCAGTGGGTGGAATCACTGAAGGAAAGAAATATTTATATCAGAATTCAGAAATTCGTCGTATTGGTATGAAACGGGCGTGGCACAAACCACTGTAGTGACTGAAGCATCCCTAATTTTAAACAATTACTACTCCGATGAACTTGAGAAATCAATGTCACGTTTGATGGTTTTTCTTTTAGATCTGAATATCTACATGAGACAAATAATAACCAGTAACCAGGCATCAAAACTAAGAAACTACATGAAATATCGCTTAGGTGGCCAGTACGGTGGCACGTACTTGGTCGGACTGGTCATATGCCTAACGATAGTGACCATACATCCTGATTTGAACGGGACTGGGCCTTTTATCGCTTCTTCATCCCGATATCCCCGAAAAGAGCTTCGATATGCGAAATTGGCCCGTTTTCCCGAACAACAATGTAAACCTGAATAGATTCGTGTTATTATATCAATAATAAGATTGAAGAAGAATAAGACCACCTTATGTAAAAAATCATACTATAGGACAGTTGCCTTAAAGACAAAAATGTCTGGTTTGAGCATGGTGCAGGCTCCTCATAAAAAGCTAAAATGTTACAACTACAGCATAATGTTGTAGTAGGCACGCGACCTTTTTTACCATATTTTAAGTTTTTTCAATTATTTGAACGTTTAAAACTTGGGTTAAATTTTATTATAACATTTTTTTATATATAGGTATGCCTTTATTTATGTTGACACGAGACAAAAATTTACATTCGTCCATATTTAGTCTTAAGAAATCACTATTATAAGCTGACGTCTCGAAAATGGCGCAGTGGAGTTTGTTGCGCCGTTTTTTCTCCACTAGCGCCTAGGAAGCGGTGTATTAAACTTAGTATTAAGCAGTTTTTGAGGTTAAAAAGATGTAATTACGTTGCACTATTTTGAAAAATAAAGACTTTGACTATGAATCGGTGAAAACTGTACATTAAATATTTTTTACAAAAAATAAGTGGTATCTGTTCTAGGAGCGATACCGATGCCGAAAATGTAATTATTAGAATTTTGGACTGTTTTTCTGTTTGTCTGCAGGTTGTTATCGAGGTCCGAGCATCACTTGAAACCCGCTGATCAGATTCAACTGAAATTTTGCCAAAACATTCTTCTTGGGTATGGTCAGAAACTGCGCTATCACGCTATTATAAGTGTGCTAGGAGCAGCAGACCAAAATGGACCTTATCTATTTTTGATCGAAACTTTATTATTACTATGCAGATCATCAGGAAGTATAGTGCAGTTTGACCGAACTCAGACATGGGCAATATCTGGACTATAAATAATCACGCTATAGAGAAAAAGTGACGAGTAGTAAAATATAAAATCCCACAACTCTAACGAGTTATCTACGTGTAAAAGATAGTTGATAAGAAACTCATAACCCATAAATTAATATCATCACGCTATTATATGAGATAACCGGCAGAATTTATTTCGATGTTACACAAATACTTAATAAGTGTCGAACTGCCCGGCCCACCACCATCAGGTCATTAGGGTTTTTTAAAGACGTTTCTGTTTCCTAGAGTAACAAACGAGAACACCAGCTGGAAGTAACAACATCACCCCCAAAGAATGGTAGAGGTATTGGCGCTACGATTACCCAGGCTTACATCACGTTTATTTCTCTATGTTAGCGTTTCAGAATTTGGTATTTTGTCCATATCCCTTGTTGAATTTCTCAAAATCCTTTCTTCGCGCTTGCCTAGGCCATAGAAGAAGCTTGTCTGTATTTCGTAGTCGGTAGTCCAGCTATGCGGTGATTGCGCCAACGTGTCAGCGTTATCTGTTACGCTGAAGACACTCTCGTAACTGCGCGAGGAGCACCGTAGCGATGTGCGGCAAGAAAGGCCAGGTCAGGGGTTGCTCAAGTCGTGGGTCGAATACGGCGGCTGGGGCTCGAGGTGGCCCTTCACAACAACAACAGCGTGGGCGAGTCAACGCCGGGATCTCATTGCGGTTCTGAGCGTGGACATTCTCTTGCTGGAGACCATGGTAAGAGCCGTGGTCTCCGACAGGAGCAAGTGGCACGCCGCCGCCTCATTCTGCGAGCAGGTAATGCACGCGAAAGAGGCGCCGCACTGTGGATCGAAAATCGGGTTTCGAAGACATAGAAAATTAAATTATCAACGATCACTTTTTTGCATTGAAATGGATTCAGTTGATGAATACTATGCTACAAAAATAAAATGAGACAATGGGAAGTAAAAATTAGCGAGTTATAATTTTTTGTATGGAGTTTGTGATAGAAAATGTTGTATAAATAAATAATAAATAAATAAATAGTCTACGACATTCTATGGAGAAAACATGAAAAATGAGTGTATCTCTGTAATCGCACGGTTGGTCGTTATATCCTTACACACTATTTTATTACTATTTAATTATGATTTATTTGACATACTTCATATTGCAGTACAACTTGCGATTTTTTTTTATTATCGAAAATTTTATAATATTTTTTTACGTTAATAACCCATTTAAATACTCGACAGCTTCCAATTTGTGTAAACCAAATCTCTTTTACAATATTATATACACCATATGCCAAAATAGTCTAAGATATCATAAAAAATATATAAAGACTTAGGTAGGTACTTACCTCATAGTCAAGAGCTCATTAAGGTAATCATCACATTGGATATCTTATTAGCTGTTATCTTGTCTAGTTAAAAAGAAGACATATAAATCTTAAGGGTATGCGTTAATATAGTAATTAGTGAAGTATTACCTTAATGAGAGTAATACGAAACAGTAATACCCTCATCAGTCAATAACAATGCATCAAATGCAATGTGTAAATGGAATCCCGTTAACAACATTATTTACACCACAGGGCACAATAGTCAAGATATCATAAAAAAAAAAAAAAAAAAAAACATTTCAGTGCTAAGTGGTATTCCTCATAACAATAAATCTAGTAATTCTAATCGTGGAATTGTAGGAATACAAGCAGTCGTAAATAAAAAATGCATTTTATTTAAAAAAACACGTCAGCATTACATTTTAAAAACCTATAACTGAATTAAACAAAATGTAACGGATGATTTGAAACCATTAGAAGTAAATCAATACAGATATAGGTAATTAAAAATAGGGGTGTGTGTTGGGTAACCTCCTCGAGTGTCGCTCCGATTCCGATCCCGCTGCAGTCCGGGGGGAACGGAATCGGAGCGGCCGGTACACCCTGGGCGGCGGTCAATGGCTTCCCCTTCACCCCTTCATAGGGTTGGCATTGATCGTCGGCCAATACCCAACGTGGCGGGAACACATCGCTCTCCGTACTCCTCTGCTTTCAGAGGAGACAGGATGAGCGATGCTGTTAGTGGTGAGATGGCCCAGGGTCAGCCGGGGTGCCAGGGATATGCTCTATGGGTAACCTTACACCCCGGCGTCTGAAGACCCGAGACGGCGTGCGGTTTTAGTCGGTGCAAGCCCGACATAACCGCCCCCGCTGGCTAAGGCGGGGGGGTATCCGAAGGGATTTCCGCACGATAAAAAAAAAAAGGTAATTAAAAATAAAGTTACCATAACGACAAATTATTTAACCTATTAGATATAATATTTACAACAACAGAAAAAAAAAGAATATTTACAGATCTATCTATATGTATAAGAATAATAAAAAGACCATTCCAATAATTCCAATAATCCGGTGATCGCTGCAGTTTTGTCAGGAAACTCAAAAAATCTTCACGCTGTGTTTCCATCGTTAGTTGTGCCTGATCCTTGCTTAACGATGTCAATCAAAAGATTGAGCTCCTCTTTAAATCTATCTTGGATAAGTTTCTTCCTTGTCTGTAATAATTCTTGATAATTTTCTCCTCTCGCAAACCACTTATTGAAATCAAGACGATAAGCTATGTGTAGAAGACATTCCATCACATTAATGCGGGCATGTAATGTAATAACCCAAACTCATACATTGCAGGAGAAACGATTTTCGATGTAACTGTATTTAAGTTATTCATTTCCGTAGGCTTGGCCAAACACAAGTAGCAGGCTGCATTTGATTTGGCATCAGAAAGATAAGTACACATTTTGCCATCAATCATTGACATCATTAATTTATGACTCACTTCATTTCCTCAGTATTTTGAAGGCACCAAAACTTGGATTTCATTATCCATTCTAGTTTTTTCATTCAAAACAACTACTTTGTTTTCCTTCAAAAAACTGAACTGCACTGGTCGACAATACGTAGATGAACAGGGTTTCGGATTCGTCCATATGGTATCTTCTTCAGCTGTCAAGCTTAGCGGAACTAAAGAGGTCATAAATATGTTTGAATCATCTTGCTCACTTGTCATTTTTTGTTTATATCTACTTTGGTTGCATGCACCGTCGAATCCCCGCATTGATGTTAATATCAATTGTTTGCCTTGTATGACATCAGTACTAGGAAAACTTTCGAGAATACTGTTTACTGTTAAATCTAGTAATGCTTGTAATCTTAGCTGAGAAATCCGTTATAGTCACAGTCGTATTAGTCTTCTGTGGGTAGCACTGCAGCTTAGCTTTTTGTATTCTGTAGTAAGACGGATATATATCCTTCAAACCTTCTCGAATTGTTATTTCCCGCAAAGTGATGTATTGCCATTTCGATAATTTTAATGAAAGTAGCAAACCTAGTGCTTTCTCTGGTGAAAATATGGCTGATGAAGATGGTTTTTCAATGACTTCTTTCATTTTTGCCGCTACTTCTGGATATATTCAATAATATCTGCAATATCATCACGACCATCTCGTTTCAAAAGCACTGATGCCGAGTATGCTAATTCAATAGGATCTTCACATACATGTTCGTCGGACCGTCTCTTTTTCTGCTTGTTACCTAGATTTTCAAAAGGTTTTCGAAGTCTCTTTGGGGTCATCATTGTTGAAGTCGATGTCATCTTTGACGTAGATGGTCCAGGTTTATCAACAATATTATCACTTGGTACTTGAATGAGTAAATAGGGTTGCACGCAGCTTGGCCAGTCAATATTTGCCTGAAGCCAATCAGAGTAATCACGTTTAAAAATTTCACTTTTACGGTGGGATCGCAACCATCTCTTATGAACTGCCCGTGTAAATCTTCGACATAATTCTTCCACAGTAACACTATCTTCATCAGAAAGGCTAGAGCCCAGTCGAATAGCGAGTGAATTGAATCGAAGCAAGTAGTATCCTGGTTGCTCAGAATAACAAACAAATCTAAGTTTGTGATTACGCTTTACATTATTAACAATCAGAAGGTTACAAGGTGCTATCAGATGTTAGCAGTAAAAATATTCAAAACGAATTGAAGATACGAGTTATATTTCACTATTTATTGTTATTGACTAATGAGGGTATTACTGTTTTGTATTACCCTCCTCATTTGGCTAATACTGCACTAATTACTAGATTATTATGTTTTCCTTATAACCGGATAATTAATTACAAAGCTTTACAGCTAATGAGATACCCAATTTGTAATTACCTTAATGAGCTCTTGACTATGAGGTTAGTCCTAAGTCATTAGATATTTTTAATGATATTGCAGACTATTTTGGCCTATGGTGTATATATTATTGTAAAAGAGATTTGGTTTACACAAATTGGAAGCTGTCGAGTATTTAAATGGGTTATTAAATATAAATGGGTTAATAAAAAAATATAACAAAATATTCAACAATTAAAAAAAAATCGCAAGTTGTACCGCAATATGAAGTATGTCGAAAAATCATAATTAAATAGTACTATAATAGTGTGTAAGGATATAACGGCCAACCGTGCGATTACTCGTTAATTTTTACATCCCATTGTCTCATATTATTTTCAACCGAATCGATTTCAAGCCTAAAAAGTGACCATTGTTAATTTAAGTTTCTATATCTTCGAAACCCGATTTTCGATCCACAGTGCGGCGGAGAGGGAACGGTAGAGAACCTTGCCCTCCGAGTTCCGCAGCCTGCGGCGAGAACGCCGCAGACTTGTCTACGCCCGGGGCTACCGACCTCCATGATCGGCAGTCGGCCGGCAAGCCGTCCTTACAGAAGCAGGGCAAGCCGGAGGCGTCTCGTGTGCGTCCTACACACGCCTGCCAACTTGACATACCGGTCTCATCGCTGGCAACTGTGGGTGAAACCCGTGGGGGTTTCCACACGTAAAAAAATGCTATGCGTTGATAAGTTAGTGCCCGAAAAAGGTTTTCTTCTTCATAATTAATAATTCAAAATATAACATTGAAATAACCTTAAGACTAAATACTTCAAACACAATTTCACCTTACAAACAAAATCCTCATTTTAACACGAGATCATTACTACAAGCAGTACTTAAATTGTGCCATAGATAACGCAATAAGCCACGGGTCATTTTGATGTTTGAATCTAATTTGCGGTCGGTAGATCAAGATGCTGTTGCTGTAGCTATTGGCAGCATCTTGTTATTGCGACGGCCAATAGTACAGGAAGTCAGTCACGGGACACCTGTCGTCTATCCATCCATGATCCGCATCGGCAGTGATGTTTGGCATGTCCAGAAGATGATCCTTTACACTAGATACCTAAGAGCAGGCACGATCTTCAGTCTCCGTTGCTGACTTGAGGACGATGGATGGGACTAAGAGAAGGAGGCCAAAGACGGTGGCGCTATGAAATCCATAATAGAATAGTTCCTTACTTACTCTTTAGCTACGCACGCATTAAGATTGGTGCAAGTTAGATATACAAGTTTATTTTTAATCTGACCAACTATTGTACCAGGTTACTCTGGTCCAGTTTACATATAAGTATATTATTTCTGCTTTTAAGTCGGTAGGTAATTCGTGAATGTATTATTAATCAATGATATTGAAACATTTGACACTTCCAATAAAACTATTGTTGACGGATTCAAGCGCGATTAATTTGGTGTTATTTTATTATTTATCTATTCTTTGTGCCCATGCCTACTGAAAAGCAACCGAAACGTTTGGAATGTGGGGATCATTGTAAATAATATAATAACACCAAATAAATCGCGATTGAATTCAAATAGTAGTTTTATTTCAATTTGTAACATTCCAATAATATCTCATTCGACGCTTCATTGAGCTTATTACAAATTCGGAGGTGACGCTTGAATCACCCTGGTTGGTTTAAGCTGGAACAAAAACGATTTGTTTAGAAAGATAATGACATCATCATGTTCAATGTGGTTCCGGTTGCATTCGATACTTTCACCTCGGAGTCTGGAATCTGTTCAGTTTTTCTCTTCTTTGCGATTGGACTTTCTTGACTTTTATGGGAGACCTCTAACCTCCCAACCCCAAGAGGAAGGTTGGCTTACGCTCCGTAGATCTAGGTTGGGCCCGTGGGGTCCCCATGGACACTCAAAAATATTAGGACTTTAAAGTTTTAACCGACTTCAAAAAAGGAAGAGGTTCTCAATCTCAATACGATTTAATGTTTATTTTATCTTTTTAACTTCGCCAATTGTCAACCGATTTTGATAATATTTCTTTTATTTGATGTATTTTATGACGGTGCTCCTGTTTTATGGATGCCCGCGAAACAACAGAAATAGGTCGAAACCAAGCGTAGGTATGTAGCTTAGTGGTTAAGGAGTCGAACTGACACTACCGACGTGAACCCACTCGAACACAAGCAATTTAGCTTAGCTGGAGGGGTTAGTGGGAATACTAGTAATAAAGGTTACTAATATTCTTTTGGAAAATAAAATGAAAAAAAACGAATTAATAAATCAAAGAAATTTTTAATCATTTAGGTAGTATGTAAAATTGTATCCTTTTCATCGCATGAAAGTAACATTCAGGACGGGGCTTGCACCCGTGACCAGTCGCTTTCTAGGGCTTTAGAATATTCTGACCAACTGAACTACAGCTATTTGGGTTCTACCAATCCTGAAAATAAATATTCTCGTCTAATAAATATAGGATGATGTTACCCTACATCCTCCAAACCATCTACCGAAAAATCTTCGAACTAATGGAAACGATAATATTACAATAATTTATTAGATTACCCCGGTACATCATGTAGTTTGTAGTGCTAGCTTGCATGTTACTAGCTTTTGGGATTTGGAAACTTCTCATACATTTTAATGTAATAAATAAACGTTTGCTTATGTATATAAGGTGTCACAAAATTAGGTCTCTGAATTTGGTGGAATGACTTGGTATCGACAAAATATATGTATTTGAAACAAAAAAAAATATCGGGTAAAATAAAAAATATAAATAATACAAAAATTTAAAAAAAAATTACAAAAAAAAACACCACCAGCGACCAGCGTCACGTGACGCGACGAGCCCGTGACGCACGTGGTAGGCGTGCAGTCTTTCTCGCAGTATTCCCCAAGCGGATGTGTGGGAAATACTTAAATCGCGACCAGCGTCACGTGTGCTCGTCGCGTCACGTGACGCTGGTCGCTGGTGGTATATTTTTTTTCATTTTTATTTTTTTTGTATGTTTTTTTGTTTTTTGTCCCAAGGCTGACGAGCCTTGGGACCAGTTGTGGCGCCGGGGACCTCGAGAAGCTGGGTTCCGGTCCCTATGCTCTTGCACCGGACGCCCGGGATCTCGAAGGCCTTGAGGCCTTTACTTTGGCCAACACCTCGGCATACCTCATGCCTCTCCCCGCTACCTCCGCCGTCAGGGTGACGACGACGGCCGTAGTATGAGGGACACGGAGCGTCGCCGGCGCTGCCTTCGCAGCGGCCGCGGCTCTCCTGGCCTTCTTGGCGGCCTTCCGCCTGCTTTTATTGGCTCCAACCTCCCAGGCCTCAAGGGCATTCTAGTGGCGGTAACCGAAGCCACGGCTGGGGCTGGGCTGGGAACTTCTTCCCCTTACCAATGCCCTTCCCCTTACTCTTCTGATTGGGAGCGGGGCCCTGAGCGGAAGCAGAGCGACGAGCCCGCTCCGGCCGAGCCTCTACTGCAGCGGGTCGGGTACGCACCGACTGCCTCATGGACGAGCGAGTCACGCGCGCCGGTTGCCCCCCTACCCCCCCCCCCCCCCGCTGCACCGCTTTAGCCGGGCTCGCCATCCCCCCTCTTCAGCTCCTCGACGGCTGCAGCTAGTCGAGGCGTCTCCCGACGGGGGGCGCCGAGAGGGCCTCATTTTCACAGGCGATGCCGAGTACAATGAGCAGAATCGCCTCCTGTTCGGGGTCCGGAGACCCCTGGAGAGACTCGGTCACTTGCTGGAGTCTCTCCACCGCGTCTTCCCGCCTGGTTCCGACACCGCTAAGGTGGAAGGTCTGCCCCTGCGCGAGCAGTGGGCCGACCCGTCCCCTGATTCCCTCAGATCACCACGTCGCTCGCAGTGTCCCCTCAGAAAACAGCAGAGGGGTACCTGGAGCTACCACCCCGCGGGCCTTGCAGACCCGCCGTACCCCGATCCACTAGTGCAATGGGCCCTGAAAAGGGCCTGTCGGACTCTTGGTCGTTGACGTTGACGCCAGCTACTATTTTGATAATCTAATATTTCAAGAATCTGATATTTTGAGAATCTGATATGCGTATAAAGGCTCTCCAGAGAAGCAATCAATGATGCGTCATCGCCCACGTTACCCAGGGTGCACCAATCATGGAGGTGATCCAACCAGTCGCACCACAATCCAACGTACCCAAAGGGCACTGAAACTAACCATCCGATACGTATTATGTCAAGTAAATTTGAAATATCCAAATCCAACACATTCTCCATACTACGTTTGCTTTCCTTCAGAGCATAATGACATAATGATAAGCAAAATGAGCAGTACAATCAAAATGTTCAATATGCAAGCCTCAAAAGTGACTACGACTACGAGTGTGGGTGACTACGTCCAAAACATATGAACTAGAACGTATAGTTGGGACTTTATGCGAATTCAACTTTCTAGACTTGACCTTTCAATGCATTTCAATGTATTATTGTATATTATATTAACTGTGTGTGTACATGTATAATACAGAATTAAGAATTCTTCTGCGCAAACGACACCCATACTCATTTTATAAAGGAGTTAAATAAATAAAAGTCAGTACTACATTTTTTTTAAATTATGTATTACAGTTACAACTTTTTGAAATCCTTATCTTCGGGCTTACTCGAATTGGCCCTACAAAATTATCTAAACGGTAAACTAAACAAAATTTGACAATTTGACATAAACACGGTAGTGAATGATAAGAACATCATATAAGGCTATATTTCGGCGTAGTTAGAACAGGGAAGACTATATGAATGCATTTGGAGTCACTTATGTGTAGGATTATTCTGAGTAATAATATATATTATGAATTCTATTTCGTATTGCCATATTCGGTAAAAAATATGACTCATTTATTGAAACTAGATTATGAAAGACACGTAATACCATATTGTATAGATTATGATGCTTTAAATGTTAAAAGTCGTTGTAAGTCATAATTATATTAACTATGAATCAGTTACTAGTAACTAAAGTAATTAATCTTAAAGTTCTTACCATTCACTCTGGCATAGGTACAAAAAACAGACTAATGGTACCAACAGATATAATAAAAACCACCAATTATGACAGGTAATTACATCTATGACCTATACTAAACTGTTACTATCCATTTGTTATATAGAATAGTTCAACATATATATATTTATAATTTGAAATCAAATTCTTTAACGATTGGCAAGCTTGGTAATATACATAGATATATGTAGCTACGATGAACAAATAAAAAAGTAAAAAGTACACACAGAAGAAATCTTTCGTTTGTATAAAAAATATTTTACATGTAACTCTAAACACACTAATTCTGAATTACATTCACTTTGTTGTTCGGAACAGATCTTCAGATGGGTCACAATCCACTAACCCAGTGTATCTGTAACGCGCCAAAGGTCTACTGAACCTGGAAGTACGAGTCCCTCATCGTACCTAGCTGCCCAGCATTTACCAACGTAATATTACCAAAGTGAAATTTTGTTATATTTATACACAACAAATTTATTCAAGTTCGAGAATTATTTCATGATTATGATTATACAAATATGTAACAAAACTAGTGTCCGATAAGTGAAGGTGTATATAAGTATGAATATTAAGTTCTGTTTATGTAATCCATTCTGTAAATAAGTAAAAAAAATACGAAACAAAAACTGCAATAAAACTAAGGTCAATGAGGAAACTTCATGGCAACACAGAAGGTCACTTTGTAAACCAAACCTTTTCTTCGAAATAAAGATTTAAAAAAAACCACTAGGCAGCAGCGGCGCGGACAGTGGACTGCCCAGTATTGTGGGCAGCCGCTAAATATTATTGGATATCTACTATGTGGTGTTATCACATTCTTAGACTTTGGGGAGACAGAGGGTAATAATGACACTAAGAAATGGCATTTTAAATTCCAATTGAGTACATTTATTTTCATTAAATAAATTTCTTTAATTTCATATATGGTTATATAATTAGGATACCTATATTCTCATTATTGATCGGACACTATTTTTTTTTACATATGTACTGTAAAAACACATGGTTTCTATTAATCTTTACTGATTAAAAATATTAGTGCAGACGATATTATGGAGAATCTTTATAAGTTATAGGATTTTATTTCTAACTTAACAGCACAGCATTAGAAAATGACATGACTGTTATAACGTATTTAAAAGTAGAGCTAACTAATTAACTAAAGAGATGTTCCGTGGCCCTCTCGAGTATCCAATCGAATGTTGATAGTGCGACTCTGGCTTGGTCTTCGTCGACACCCATATCTAATAATACTTGGACTTTTTGATTAAATTCCCAAATGATTGTCGGTCCGCCGGCGTAGGCGTTGGTCCAGTGTCTGGCTGTTAAATTGAAAAGTTGTATGTCTTCTCTATATTGCTTCGCTACAACGGCGTCCTGTGGGTCATTAGGCTCGGCAGCTGACAGTAGGGCTTGGATGGACAGTAGTACTGTGCGTAGAGTGAGAGCAGCAGCCCATTGATCTTTCAATATGTCTAAGCATATGGCGCCCGTTACTGATGAGACGTTAGGATGCCAGATCTTTGTTATGAAGCGAATCTGTAAAGAGCAGGATTTGCGTTTTGAATTGTGTAACTTCAAGGTTACCATTATGGTATGGATAACATGATACGACTGACAGTGTTATTGACGGAATACGAGCTACCATCTGGACGGAAGATGGGGTGTCTCAGGATTCATGCATGGATATTTTATTTGATAACAAAAAAAAACAAAACAATTATCTATTTATTAAACAACTCATATATTCTCCAGTATTAAAAATCGGTTTACTATTTTTATGGCTAAAATGTAAAAATACAACACAATACAACACACCACAACAAAAGCTTTAAAATGCGTTGGAAACAAAATACAAGGGGTATATTATGCAGCACGCTGTCCTTTGCAGGCAACCAAAGCCCGGGATCCCTTT
The DNA here is from genome assembly GCA_946251805.1 of Cybosia mesomella. Taxonomy (NCBI): domain Eukaryota; kingdom Metazoa; phylum Arthropoda; class Insecta; order Lepidoptera; family Erebidae; genus Cybosia; species Cybosia mesomella. Next base: position 13,425,984 of record OX276388.1, on the reverse strand, counting down.
ACGGGAGTACCCGTTAAAGCGTAATTTAATTTGTTTGCCCTTCGATCATCAATTTACGTTGTCACTGTGCAGCGCTGGTCATAGTTCAACACTTGGTCGCAATGAAGAAGCAAGATCTGACAACCGATCACGATCTGTTACTTGATGGATATTTTCGCAGTTTATAGTTTTTATGATAATAAAAAGTTTAACCTTCAAAGAATACCTTACAAGGTCAATTCGGATGGATTGGACGGAGAAAATAAAATTACTACTGATTGTATAACATCTATCACAGTTACGACTGCAGTACAAGAAATAGTGGTAACCGTCATAATTTACTCTATTTTTTATACTCTATACTTTCATAGAAAACTTGTAGCTAAAATGGAATAGACACAACGCTAGTAGAAAAAAATCAGTAAATAATATTTCCTAAATAAAAATACCTCTGAAACCACATAATGTACCCATCTGATTCCAGATCAAAAGCAACATTGCGATTGAATACTGGCAATGAAATTGATAAGCTATATACCTATAAGTAACTCCAGAACGATAATTCTAAACAGCGGTCTTTGTGTAAGAGCACGATAAATTCTTATTCCGCATACAGTTTCCCTGGGAGGCAAGTTCTCTACAGACCTACGTCAAATCGAGTAAGGGTAGACAAAAAGCGTTCAGTATGATATAAAAATAATTTTACTGCCACAGTTTCTATTGCAGGATCTTCAAGCGATCACCAAGCAGAATTTCTAAACTGCAACGCACTATCCTCGACCAACTGTAATAAATTTGCGCTTTATTCGGTTTGGTTTTTGGTTTACCTTGGGTGGATTAAACGGATATGTTTCTGGAACTTTGATTTCAAGAAGAAATGTTCCACCTTCATAAGGTGTATCTGGTGGTCCTGCTATTTCACCTTGAAGCTCTGTCCAGCTATCGCTGACTAATTCTAGCTTGATTATGCCACCCGCTACCTATAACAAAAATAAAAAATAAAATAGGTAAAGATGACCATATCAACATACGGAATCGCATGTGTAGTGACTGCTAAAAGCAGTACCTATTAGGTATACACCATACTTGTCACACATGAACCATCGGCGGATTGTTTCAAACTATTTCCGATAAATTAAATAAATGATGTAATTTATCTGTTTACGTAATTAATTTCAAAATACGGGCGGTGAATATCAAAGGCTTAACGAGACATTTTAAAATAAAATTTAAGTATACATGTTGTCATTCTCATATAATGTAAGTACATACTATGCAATAATGTAATAATAGTTAAGTGTGTCGATATCAAATACAATTGTAGCAGCCTGCTACGATTATATTTGATACCTACACACTCAAATATTCGGCACAGACTTATGATACGTTCTTCGAAACGTAACAATGTTCTGTCAAGTATATTTATTAATCTATTAGCTGGCCCCTCCCGGCTACACACGAGAAAACTTCGTAACCTATAACCTTCGCGCAATCTCGAGCAATAAATTGACAACGTCTTATCAAAATATGATGAACGGTACGGCAATGCATAGAATATGAAATAAACATTGATTTTTATAAATTAGAAGTGTTTAAAAGTTAAAGATGTGTTCTGGTGCCCCTCCAGGAATGAGGCTGGGCCTGGCGCTCACACATCACATTAAAGTATCTTAACCAATTTGTAATTATTCGAATTTTCGATTCATTGGCTTTGTATAGTGCAAAACCTATCCGCAACATTCTTTTGTATAGCACTGCCTTCTAGCAAGCCTACGGCACGAACTATTTCTTCTCGGCTGAAATATCGTCGTTACATGGCACCAAGGTATGCAGACGATTTTATTTAATAAAATATTGTTTTAAAGAAAACTTTATTTCAGTTAAATACAATAAAAATGTGGAAATGCAGAACTTTAATTATACTGAAGAAGCTATTAAATTGAACTTGCCCCACTTTTATAGTCTAGTTTTTTAATTTTTTTTTTTTTTAAATACTAAGCAACTGAAATTACTAATATTCCCCCTAACCCCTCCAGCTAAGCTTAATTGCTTGTGTTAGGAGTGGGTTCACGTCGGTAGTGTAATGGCCAGGATTGGAACCCGGGACCTCTCGATCATAGGGTCGACTCCTTAACCACTAAGCTACCGACGCTTCATAATAAATCATAAATAGGAATGTACCATCAACAATTTTGCAAGCCAAATTTTGCATACCTGAAACCAACAATGTAACATCTTTCACACTGTGTTTCATGCGAATAAAGATTTATATTCTTTTTATTCTATAACCAACTTACCTGCATATCTTTTTTCTATTCAAAGATTCTTGATTACTTTTATCTAGCCAATTATTAAATTCTTACAAGGAACATTTTTTATTATTAAAACATTGTTGACAAAATTATTATCTATCCGGTACTATATACAGACCAATCAATGTTAAACAGACCAAACAAAAACAAACAACTTGTACATGTGCCAAAAAACTGACTTGGCATTTTTATATTTAATTTTAATAATATGTTTGACCAAATGAATAATTTTTCTTAGAGAGTATATGAAATCGGTAGTTTATGATAAAGCTCTAAATTTTTTTTTAATAATATGAATAATACTACAACAGAAAACATTCTGCACTATTTTAAATGACTGCGCGAGGTGCGAAGTGGAATGTGTTCAGCAGTCTGTGTAAGTTTGTGCCTTTGCGGTGATCTAAAGGAAGACAGAACGGGTGTTCCGATTTGAATTTTAATGCCTGGCGCCAGTCGATTCGACTCAATCTTATAAAAGAGGGTCACTAAAGACATACAGGCAGCAGTAATCACGGCAGCAAATAAAGGCGACCACCGGAAGTTATATCGTGTCAGAAAAAAATCTTAGAATTATGTCCAGTCTGTAAGTTTAGATCCATAAGGAGCCTTTTTGTATTTGAATGGCTTTATAACTTCGGCCGCCATCTCAACTGTTATTCGCAACCAGTTGCGATGGAAGAATTTTTTACCTTTGATGGCAACTAGTTGCGATAGAAGAATGTTTTCTCTTAATACGTAACCAGTTGTCAACGAAAAATTTTTTGATTTTAGTAACTGGATGCCCGGAAAATTAGCACCACGTTGATAAAATTTGATGACATATCGAAAGCAACGCCCTCACCGGGTCTAATTGTGTTTTCAAAGCATTCAGACACCTATTGAAATATACACACAAAATTTTATCCAAATCGGTCCAGCCGTTTAAGACAAGTTGGGTGATAAACACACGTATAGAAAAATTATATATTATATATAGCACCAAAATGAGCAAGCAATATGTGAAACTATCTTAGACCGCATTTCACCAATGATAGAAACTAAAATGCATTAAAATTAAACTGCGCTACAATTCCCAGTTTAGTTGAACTAAGTCTTACTGTTAAATCCAGTCTAAGAGCTGATTTCACCTATGGATTACCGTATATGTATACGTACCGAATATAATTGAAACTAAATTGTGTTATCATATTTTACACAATGAATTTTATCGAGTAAAACGTGAGACCCCATTTAGGTGAAGAGATTTTTATTATTTTTCAAGTGATTAGTCGATTACATATGATGGTTTTTTAATTTAATTTTTCACGCAATCAGTGGTTTTTGTAATAATGTAACCGCAATGTTGGAGATAGTTCATCCCTTTGCACCATTTACAGCATTATTTTCGTATCTCTTGTAACAGAAAGAGCACTATCTGGTATCTGGAAAACACTACTACCTATATGTACAGGCAGTAAGTGTTTTGGTGTTTTCAATGAATATAAATCCTTAAACTGTATATATTACGCATTAGTAAAAAACTGTTTGACGTCATTTAATGCGCGCAAACATGCGCCATGGCGCACTATGGTTTAGCGTAGAACAACGGCAGATCATAAATGGTTTTTAACAATGTCGAACTTGATATACTTTTAAAATTTTGTTGTACAGTATAATAGTCGAACTAAATTATCAAAAAATCAATCAATTAGCCTATTGCAGTCCACTGCTAAATTATAATGTAGTATTTTTTCATAAATAAAAAAAAATCTTTTTTTCTTGAAAAGTTCATATCGTGCGCGTTATTTTAACGTTTAATTTTGTAGTATAAGATATGAAGTATTATACATTTAGTAGCCGTCTGTAAGTTCAGTCAGTCTTTAGATTTTAACACGAAATTTGTTTTTAATTTTATGGTGAAATCTACCTTCAAATAATTGAAACAAAGTAAGGTAAAAAAAAAAAGATTTTTAAAGTTCATCGAGACTCTTGACCTTTACCCACGTCACCCCGTGTTTTTAATTTAATGTTAGTTTACAGCTTAGTTACCTATGAAAAACAGTATTTGAAAATTGGCTGCAGAAATTCGCGGTTTTAGAAGTTATGTATAGAAATGTCAGAGTAGTCGGCACACAGAAAACCACTATCTATTAAGGTTAAGTTTTGTCTTTTTAGATCGATAGTCTGCGGTATGTTTTGTTAGTTACTATTAAACATTTACTTGCGGGATTTTTATCATCAACAAAATACACACTACCCATTAAAATAAAATAGAACTATATAAAGAGTTGATTCACTATTTCTTCATAACAAATGCAACGTATTTATTATTATTATTTTTCCTTTATTAAGTTTAAAATACATAGTTATATTTTAGGTAGATTTCGATGAAATCGATCTACCTATTGGTTTCTTGACTACTGTCGAATTTAAAAAAAAATCTTCATAGGTCTAGTTATGACCCCCTGAGTCCGAAATGACCACTGGTCAAAAAGTTTATATTGTTACGTGCGCGGGGTACAAGTTAAATGCCGTTTACACAACAAAGAGGTTTATTCGCTCACCACAAACTAGACAACTAAATAACTAGCACACACAGTACTCTTCAACAGTTCAGGTCGCTCAGCAGTTCACAGTAGTTCACAATCGTTGCTTAAGTCGCAGGTATAACTCTCTTGGGGTGTGTGTTGGGTAACCTCCTCGAGTGTCGCTCCGATTCCGATCCCGCTGCAGTCCGGGGGGAACGGAATCGGAGCGGCCGGTACACCCTGGGCGGCGGTCAATGGCTTCCCCTTATATATATAGTTAAAAAAAAAAAAAAAAAAAAAGGTAATACTCTCTTGGTTCACTTCGGTAAGATGTGTTCACTTTCGCTTTCGAAAATTAACTGACTAAATGTGTCGATAGCCGGGCGTCCTTTTATATCGGGGTAGAATATTCCGGAATCATCTAGAGCACTAGAGCGTTCGAGAATAGTAGGTATTTACTGGGACGTTCGAGAAAACAGGTACCTACACAGTCGTGCCGACGATAGAGGTGAATGCCCTTGTTATCGCGATTTGTAGGTAAAGTAGTTATAGGTAGACAAAGGGCTTGTGATTTTGTATTGACTTTTCTGGATTTTTCTACACGGATCGATAGAGTACTTCGACATTAACAATGCGTTTTAATTTCTAGAACATTCGATCAGTAGTTTCCGAGATATCGACGATCGTTGTAACAATATATATATATATGTATGTATGGTTCCACTTCCCAAAATTTGCGGCACTCTCTCGGTCGCATTTTTGCCCCGATCGCTTTCAAACTGCGGTCAAAAATTGCTTGGGTGTAAACTTAGTTTAAGTTCGTGAACGGGTGGAATCCGGCCTAAGGGGACGGTAGGGCCTTTTTTTTTTTTTTTTTTACGTGCGGAAATCCCTTCGGATACCCCCCCGCTGGCCAGCGGGGGTGGTTATGTCGTGTCTCGACTAAAACCGCACGGTGTCCTCCCCAAGTGTCCGTTGCCGGGTACCCCGGGTAAGCCCTCGAAAGGATAACCCCAGGGTTGCCGGCGGACTTTGGCCGCCACCGCGGCCTCGCCTGGTGGGGTCGGGTTTTATCCCGCTTCGGTGAGTTGGCAGGCGTGTGTAGGGCACACACGACACGCCTCCGCCACGGCCTGCTTCTGTAAGGACGGCGAGTCGGCCAACTGCCATCCTCAGGCCCCGATCATGGAGGTCGGTAGTCCCGGGCGTAGATGAGTCTGCGGCGACCTCGCCGCAGACTGCGGAACTCGGGGGGCAGGGTTCTCTGCCGCACCCTCTCCGCCGTCTCTTTCGCGCGCATTACCTGCTCGCAGAAAGAGGCGGCGGCGTGCCACTTGCTCCCGTCGGAGACCACAGCCCTCACCATGGTTTCCAACGAGAGAACGTCCACGCCCAGGACCGCAACGAGATCCCGGCGTTGACTCGCCCACGCAGGGCACTCCACCAGCGTGTGGAGCGCCGTGTCTTCGCCAGGATCCTCGCAGTGCTGGCACTGCGGCGTTGTCTCCCGGTGGATGCGCCACAGATACTTACCGAAACACCCGTGTCCGGTAACCATCTGGCACATCCGGTAGGAGAGGTCCCCATGGTCCCTCTCCAACCACTCCTTCATGATCGGTCTCACCGCCGCAATGGTGGATTCCCCCCACCTTGGGTGCTCAAGTCGCACCCTCCATGTCTCCATGAGTTCCTGGCGGAGCAGGGACCGGTGAGCCCTGATTTCTCGGGGCCCCGGCTTATGGCCCCGCTCCAGCGCCTCCTTGCACCACTGGTACAGCAGCGCAAGGGTTCTCGCTTCCAGGTCCCATGAAGGGGTCGGGCTAGGAGACATGCCGCCTCGACAGAGATCGTGCGATACCCCCTGATGACTCTGACGGCCATCGCTTTTAACGGGCTGTTTAATACAGCCACGTTGCGGGCCGCCAGAGTCTCCGCCCATACTGGGGCCCCGTACAGGGCCATGCTTCGCACGATCCCCAGGTACAGTCTCCTAGTGGGGGCGTTGGGTCCCTTAACGTTGGGCATCAGCCGTGATAGCGCGGCCGCAGCACCCCTCAGTTTCGGGACCAGACTTCGGAGATGAGGTCCGAAGTCCCATCGGCTATCGAGTACGAGCCCAAGGTACTTCATCGTGGGCTCGATGCCGATGCTTACGCCCCCTACGGTTATGCTGGTTCCCGCAGGTGGCCCCCTCCGAGGCCTGTGAAAACACATAGCCTCGGATTTGTGGAGAGCCACCTCGAGTCCCAGCCGCCGTATTCGACCCACGACTTGAGCAACCCCTGCCGTGGCCTTCAGTGCCGCGCTTCGGTACGTTGCTCCCCGCGCCATAACGAGGGTGTCGTCAGCATAGCACACTATGCTGACCCCCTCGAGCAACGTACCGCGCAGCACCCAGTCGTATCCGATGTTCCACAGGAGTGGCCCTAGGACCGACCCCTGCGGAACACCGCACGACACTTCTCGCCGTCCTGGCCCTAGCCAGCTCGGGTAAACTATGGCCCTTTCGGATAGGTATGCCTCGACAATGCGGCGGAGGTAAGGAGGCACTCCGTGATACGCGAGCGCCTCCCTAACGCAGCTCCAGGGTAGGGTGTTGAAGGCACTGGCGATGTCGAGAGACACCGCCACCACCACCCCTCTCCGCGAGACTACTTCCTCCGCCAGGCGCCTAACGCGCATGATCGCTTCCACGATGGAGCGCCCCCGGCGGAAACCGAACTGGTTGTCCGCCAGATCTGCCTCCACGTTCGTGAGATGCTCGACGAGGCGCTCTGCAATAATCCGCTCAAAGAGCTTGCAACACGATCGGCCGGTATCCGGATGGTTGGTCCGCCGGCCGCCCCGCCTTCCGGATAAGGACCAGTTTCCCCGTCTTCCAAGCCTTTGGAAACTGGCCCCTTTCGAGGCATGCGCTAAGGAGCGCCACCAGTCGAGGCCCTAGTTCCTCCAGGGCCAGGACCCATGCTCGGCCTGGAATGCCGTCGGGTCCGGGGGCAGTGCATTTCCGGGCTTTAAGTCGTTGTCGGCGGCAGGTTAGTTGGAGGGGAGACGTTGAACCGAATATACTTATGGTCGGAATCCGTCTCCTCCTCCTCCACCACGCGCCAACCCTGGACGCGGCGGGCGAGAGCAGGGGTCGCGAATGCGACATCCACGACCGAACTGAGCCCCCGCCGCTCCCAGGTGGCGACACTCCCCCGGTTGAGGACCTCTAGACCACGGGTGTAGGCCCAGTCCTCCAGTACTCGCCCCTTGTCATTGGTTTCCCGGGAGCCCCAGGCCTGAGACCAGGAGTTGAAGTCTCCCAGGACCAAGACAGGACGAGGACGGCACGCAGCGAGAACAATGTCCAGTTCAGCGAGCCTTAGCTCAAGCTCGTACTGGTCAAGGCTTGGCGAGAAGTAGACGGCCACGACAGCCAAGCCCTCATAGTCCGCCGCGACGCAGCCTCTACACCTTGCAATGAGTGCAAGGCGCGAGGTGTCCGCGGCGGAACCCCCGAAGACAGTCGCTACGCCGTCCAGGTCCACCGGGCTTCCGGGGTGGACCCAGTACGGCTCAGCGACCACGACCACATTGATAGACCACTCCACGATGCTCTGGTACAGAAGATCCTGAGCACCGGTGCAGTGGTTTATGTTCGCCTGCAGGATGCGGATTGGCGTGTCCATTAATGGAGGTCCGTCTCCGCATCCCGCCTCGAATGTGGCCGCTCTTGAGCGGCACCCCCGCTACCCGTTGCGGACGAACGGGGCTTTGGCCTCGAGGCGGCGCAGGTTCAGCTGTCCGCCCGGTGCTCCGCCGCTTTGCCCTCCGCTACGCATTTGTAGCAGCGCGGCGGAGCATCACAAGCACTGGCCTTGTGCCCGGGCTGACTGCAGCGAAAGCACCGATCCCCCACGGTGTCTCCCGCTGTGCACTGCACTCCCACGTGAAGCACCTGGTCTCGCGGGGCTGCAGGAGTTGCACCCGCGCCTTTAGGAAGCCCCCAACGAGGAGGCTCCGTTCGTCCGCAAATTTTTGCGCCGCTGCGACGGGGCAGTTGACGACTGCTGTGCCGTGACCGGTGGAGCTGAAGCGGATTTCTCCAGCTCTCACCTGATCACGGGGGCAGCCGCCCGCCTCCACGACGGCGGAGATGACTTCCTCCATCGTGGCCGCGTCATCCAGACCCGAAATGCGCAAACCTGCGCATTTGTTGGGTCTGGTGACGCGGACGGCTTCGGTATCCAGCGACTCCCTCAGCTTGGCCGCTAGGGCGTCGGCTTTGGGGCCGCTGGTGGCGCCGGAGACCTCGAGGAGGCGAGCGGTGCGAGTTGTTTTGCACCGGAGCCCCCCCTCAATCTCGAGGGCCTTGAGGTCCACTGAGGCTTTAACCTGCCTCAGGACCTGGGCGTACCCCACGCCCTTCTCCACACCCTCCGTCGTCACCGTCAGGACGACGGCAGTGGAGCGTGGGGCGCGGAGCCTCTTCGGCGCCTTCGCCGCAGCGGCTTTTGCCGCCTTCTTAGCCACCTTTTTGGCGGCTTTTTTCGCCATTTTGGCGGCCCCCGCTACCACCCATTCCTCCCCTCTGGAGGAACGCTCGGGTGCAGCGGGAGCGGCGGTTATGGCAGGGGCGGGGGTGCCGCGCTTCTTCCCCTTCCCTTGTGGCGTCGGGGCCACTGGGGCGGCAGGGCCGGGCTTACCACTGACAACAGCCGCGAAAGACGCAGTCCGTGTCAGTGGGGGACGGTAAGCCCGGTCCTCTAGCACGCCAAGCCGCCTCTCGATGGCCGCCAGGAGCTGCACCACACTAGGCGCAGGCTCAGGCGTCGGATTGGGCGCCGGCCTAGGCGCTGTTTTTGGCGCCGGCTTAGGTGCCGACTTTGTGGCCGGCTTTGGCGTCGAATTCGACCGAGCCGACGTAGGCGCCCCCTCTGGCGGCGCAAGAGCCCTCGGGTCCGCCACCTCCTGGGCTCTTGGGGCCTTCTGGGCCTCCGGGGATCCCCTGACCATCTGGGTCAGTTGCCTGACCTCCTCACGGAGGACCCGCTGTTGCTCCAAGGAGTTGGCCAGCTCAGTTTCCAGGCTTGTGACCCGGGCCCTGAGCTTGACCTCCTCCTCGGAGACGCTCCTACCAAGGAGCTCCTCCAGCGCTGTCCTGGCGACGGCGACGTTTTCCGCCACCGTCTTTTTTTTCCCGACACATTTTTGGACCCCTTAATGGAGTCCGTAATGCGGGCAAGCGCTGCGAGGAGTTCCCTCGCCGCGGGGACGCCTTGGTCCCTGCCACTGGGTAGTGGAGGGACGTGCACCGGCTGCTTCATCGATCTGGTCGCCGCGGTGGCCAATTTTTTTTGGCCGGCCGATCATCCTCGCTCGAGGAGACCGTCCGTTGTCCGGAGCTTCTGCTCCGGTCAAGGGACGGTCCACCCGAGCGAGGCAGCTTACGTCGGAGACCCTCCTCGGTCTCCATACGGCTGGATACTGACTCGTTGTCAGTACCCGCCGTCGACGCCGCAGACGCAATGTCTGCGTCCGTTTCCCCACCTGTCGGTAACGGAGTAGCGGGTCTGGTGAAGACGGCCTTGACAGACCGCGAGTTAGGCCCCCGCCTCACCTCCTCTTCACCCCCAGCTACCTCCGTTCCATCGTCTCGGATTCCTTTGTCCGCGCCTTGATTGTCGTTGTTGTTGGTATCGTCCGGTTTGTTTTTATTTTGGTTAGTATTTTCCATATCTAATCCCACGAGTATGGGGGAAGGGTGGTCCGTCCAGGCGGAGCCCCCTGCACCTGGATAAGCCTATATACTATGGAGGTCGGCTGGTATCCATAGGTTTTGACGACTTCGCTGTCGGGTGTTATAGACTTTTCCTTGTCGTGGGCCGGCCAATAAAGGCAAGCCCTCCGGTCAGCAAGTTCACAGCGTACCCTTCTGGAGCCACCAGTCAGGTCGTTGCTGATCACCTGCCGATTACGGAACGCGAGAGGATGGCTAGTCCTCTCACTCCGGCGGCGGCACAAGTGCCCGTCGGCCCCTGCGACAGCAGTGGGCCAACCCGCCCCTGGATCCTCCAGGACCCTACGGTGGCCTCCACCACTAACAGCATCGCTCATCCTGTCTCCTCTGAAAGCAGAGGAGTACGGAGAGCGATGTGTTCCCGCCACGTTGGGTATTGGCCGACGATCAATGCCAACCCCATGAAGGGGAAGCCATTGACCGCCGCCCAGGGTGTACCGGCCACTCCGATTCCGTTCCCCCCGGACTCCAGCGGGATCGGAATCGGAATGACACTCGAGGAGGTTACCCAACACACACCCCGGACGGTAGGGCCTCACTTTTTGTGAAATCAGTTTTTCCTCAAAACACGTTCCATGAAAGATATTCGAACCGTTCTAATTTTATCCCATAGAATACATGAATACCAACAACTTTTAATTATAAACCTATAAGATTAAAACTTTAAAAGTGGAGGAGGGAAAAACCAAATTTTTTCGGGAAAAAAATCATAACTTCTAACCGGTGAACATTCTTGCATTGTCGGAAACATTTTTAATCGATAGGCCATTTTTAAGTCTAAAATAAATGTCTGAAAAGTTTTTCGCTAAAAGTTACCGTTTTCGAGAAAATAAAATTATTAACATGTTTTATTTTTAGCCCTAAAATAGTCGTTATCGTGTTAAATGTTTATTTCTTATAATACCTACCTAATATAATTGTTACATGTTTAAATTTAAACCTGCCTTGTCAATAGTTCTCTAGGAAAAATAATATTAATTACTTCACGAAATATTGTTTAAAGTCCGTAGTTCTCTATATAAAATAATATTAATTGCTTCACGAAATCTACCTGTGCGTTCACCCTGCGGGAACGGATTTATTTAGATACATTCTATACCAAAAAAACTAATATATTATTATTAGTAAATACACGTTTAATTGTCATAAAGTAAATTAGGTACTTGGTTTTTTTTTTTTTTGGGGTGTGTGTTGGGTAACCTCCTCGAGTGTCGCTCCGATTCCGATCCCGCTGCAGTCCGGGGAGAACGGAATCGGAGCGGCCGGTACACCCTGGGCGGCGGTCAATGGCTTCCCTTTCACCCCTTCATAGGGTTGGCATTGATCGTCGGCCAATACCCAACGTGGCGGGAACACATCGCTCTCCGTACTCCTCTGCTTTCAGAGGAGACAGGATGAGCGATGCTGTTAGTGGTGAGATGGCCCAGGGTCAGCCGGGGTGCGAGGGATATGCTCTATGGGTAACCTTACACCCCGGCGTCTGAAGACCCGAGACGGCGTGCGGTTTTAGTCGGTGCAAGCCCGACATAACCGCCCCCGCTGGCCGGCGGGGGGGTATCCGAAGGGATTTCCGCACGATAAAAAAAAAAAAAAAGGTACTTGGTTTTTGCATCTCTTTAAAATGTCTACGATCAAGTGTTCTAAACGTTAAATAATATATCGAAGGAGGAAATACAATGACGGCAATATCAACCCTATGGCAGTAATTTGTGAAGTTTCTGTAGAGCACATATGTTATATCGTCAGTGATATTCCAAGACATATTATTCCTATTTTCATATCTATCTATGTCATATGTTATATCGTCAGTGATATTCAAATACATATTATTCCTATTTTCAAAGCACGATGGCTGTACTGTTCGTTCAACGAACGTTGTAATGTGGCGATACCACATATACCCAGCGCCATCTAGCAACAACAAGTTGAACTATTTCGATACTACTACGTCACTAAGAATCCTGAATCGCGAAAGTGAAGTTCGCGCGCGTGTATAACATATCGCACCTTGAAAACAAAAGTGACATTATGCCAAAAACGTCAATTTTGAGATTAAAAGACATCTAGATTAATTTTAAAAAAGCGCTACTAATGCAAAGACATACGTTCAAAAAGTTCAGATAGTTTTGCCTAGATGTCGGTAGTGTCAGTTTTTACTTTTAGGTTAAGTGACAACGTGGTAATTGAAAAGGTGGCACTTTGTCAGTTCGAGCCAAGCATCTAGTGGGAACGCACGCAGCGGTGAGTAAAAAAGTGACATTTTATGTTTAGTGACATTTTAAACGTAATTCATGTATATAATTCTGTACATGAAACAATACATAATTGGCACTTTAAGTATAGAACCGTTTATGTAGTTTAGATATTGCCGAAATAAATTATTTGATAAATTAAAAAATGACATTATATGTTTAGTGCCTTTTTTAACGTTATAGTATTGTAATAATCTCTTGAACGAATTAATACATAAATGGCATTATTTGGATAGTGTCGTTTTTTTTTATTAAAGTAAAAATGAAGTAATTTATTTTGTAAATTAAAAAGTGACGTTTTATGTTTAATGCCATTTTTAATATTGTTAATTGTGATAATATTCTAAACTAATAAATATGAAAATGGCATTATTTGGATAGTGTCGTTTTTTTGATTGAAGTTAAAATGAAGTAATATTTATTAGAAATTAAAAAGTGTCATTTTTTGTTTAATGCCATCTTTAACGTAGTTAATTGTGATAATATTCTGAACTAATAAATATGAAAATGGCATTCTAAGCCTAGTGTCATTTTTTTGGTTAACTTAAAAATAAACGACTTCCTTGATTAATTTAAAAATTGACATTTTATGTTTAGTGCCGGTTTTTTTAAGAAGATAGTTGAAATATTGATTATTATTTTATTCGATAAGTATCATTTTGCTTTAAGTGCCAGTTATACTATAAAAATATAAGGAAAATTGAGTTTTATTTTGTTAAATAAATGTATAAAACTATAATACTTTACTGTTTTGTAACCTATTATGCAGTTTTATCTAATACCAGTTCTGTAGTTATTGATAACCTCGGTTGTCTTCTTTTACTGATAGACTTTACATTAATATTTTTTTCGATATTAGGATATCATTCTCGCACCACCTGTTTTTTATATAATAGGTTTTTATTTCCTTGTTTTAAGGTCATCGACATGGATCCGTCAAGAAGTAGAGGCAGAAGAATATTACAGATGGTTATTCCAAATAAAGACAACAGTTTATCACCTGAACCTTCAACATCCGGTTTAAACGAATTGCCAATGACTAGCAACTATTCAGATTCACATGACAAAGAAAACTACTTCAACGATGAGGATGGTGACTTTTCACCAGCTTCAGATGATGATACAATATACGCACCCGCAAAGAAAACAAGCCGTATTTCAAGCTCAAGTTCATCTTCATCTTCAAGCTCATCTTCGAGCTCCTCTTCATCTTCTTCGTCTTCAAACAAATCATCAGTTACACCTACAACTTTTTTTGCACCTGATTCTCCGAATATCCGTCATGCCACCACTGAAAATGCTAATATAAGTGAAAATAATTCCGAATTTGTTATTACCAATATGGAGATAATAACTACTACAAATGAACTTTCTGACACACGAATAATTTTTTCTTCTGATACAAATAACAAAAGTACTGGGAGTGTAGATAATACTGTTGCAATGGACATCTCATGGGCTCTTGATATGGAGAAACCAAAGAAAAAAAAGAAGAACCAAAGGACGGCCTACATTGCTAAGGCTTTAAAAGACTCTGGGAAAGAATATGTTTCAAGCTCCAAAACAAAGAAGGTTTACCCAGCTAAAGTTCTTAAGAAATCCTGTGAGGCAACTTGTCGACTAAAATGCTCAGAAAGAATTACTGAAGATTTAAGAAAGCCACTATTTGACGATTATTGGGCCATGGCTTCGTTGATGCGGCAAAGGGAATATATAGCTCGAAATATGGAAGAAATTAAACCAAAGTATCAATACAAGAGACTGGATTTCAAATAGAAAGTTAAAGAATGCTTTCTTTTTTGATTTGAATGGTACTAAAACAAAAGTGTGTAAAACATTTTTTTTAAATACCCTAAACATAACGGACAGATGTATTAGAACTGTGATAGAAAAGAAGAATAATATAACTGGTGTACTAAAAGGAGAAAAAAAGAGGGAAGCATGGCAAACATAGAAAAGTGCCCGATGACTTGATTGATGGAGTCCAATCTCATATTAAGAGCATTCCGCGCATTGAAAGCCATTATTTACGGCAACAAACTACTAAGGAATATATCGATGGTGGAAAAACCTTAACAGACATTTATTACGATTACAAAGATGAGTGTATACAACAAGAATTACCCTACGTAATGTTACATACCTATCGAAAAATCTTTAATGAAAAATTCAACATTGGTTTCTTCATTCCAAAGAAGGATCAATGTGAGCAGTGCTCTATATATAAACTTGCTGAAGGTGATGAAAAGGCTGCTAAGAAAGAAGCCTACGATCGGCATCTTGCTGAAAAAGAAAAGAGTCGTGAGGAAAAGACTACTGATAAAGAAATGGTGTCAAGTAGTTTTATTGTCGCGTGTTATGATTTGCAGGCCGTAATGACAGTTCCAAACGGTGAGATTTCAACATTTTATTACAAGTCTAAAATAAATTGCTTAAATTTCACGATTTCTGAACTTAGACATGACACTACTGAATGCTTTTTTTGGGATGAATCTCAAGGAAACCGAGGGGCAAATGAAATTGGAAGTTGTGTACTAAAGTACTTGCAAAAAAAGTCTTCTTTTGCTGACGAAGATCTTGATATCATTTTTTATTCAGATAATTGCTGCGGTCAGCAGAAGAACCAGTTTATTATCGGCATGTATATTTACGCATTAATACACTTAAAAATTAAATGTATAACGCACAAGTTCCTAATTCGTGGTCATACACAGAATGAGGGGGATGCCGTGCATTCTCTAATTGAGAAACAAGTTAAAAGGTGTCTTAGATCTGGACCGATATACGTACCTTCGCAATATATTTCTGCTATCCGAAGTGCTAAAAAACGTGGAACACCTTTTAGTGTCAATGAAATGGGTCATGGTGATTTCATAGATATAAAACAACTACCAGTTCCCAGACTTAACACAGAAATAAACAGATATAAAAGTCATCAAAATTGAGAAAAATGAACATAATGAGATCAAAATACAATATAAATTATCGTATTTTGATGATTTTAAAGAGCTTGATTTGACTAAACGAACACATAGAAACAATCGTCCTCCAGAACTTAAGCCGCTTTATCTGCGCAAATTGGATATATCCGAAAGAAAGAAAAGTGACGTGCGGAGCCTTATTGATGCTGGTTTGATACCTAGTTATTACACATCCTATTACGACAGTATATTTCAGTAGCATTTAAATATTTAATAATTATTCTGATACCAGTTCAGTATTTTGATTGATCTCATTAAAAAAAATAGGTTTTTGTCTACAATAAGAATTACTGTTTTATTTTGATATGAGAAGTTTATTGTTTTATTTTGATACTTATTTTTAAAAAGTTACTTAGTTCTTAGTTTTTATGTTTAATTACAGTTTGAATTATTCTTTATTATAACTATACGCCAAAAATGGGGTTTTTATGCATATAACTCATAAATCCTTAATATTTATTGTTTTTCGATTGTACTGAATGCAGCTTACTTTATTTTTGCTAAATAAATATTATTTCATATTACCATCACATAATTTTGTTTTATTTAAGTTTTTCTTATGTAACTATAACTATAAGTTGGGTTTTTATTCTAAAACGGAAACAAATACAAAAATCAAAAGTGGCACTATACAGACATTTTTTTAAACTGTTTTTTCTAAATAACTACCTTAATTACTCACATGTTTTCAATAATTATCTAAAAGCCAGATAGTCAAACTGTTAGGTGAAACTAGTTACCGTGTTGTATTTCAGTTATTTGCATTAAATATTGATCACAGTATTAGACCAAAACTTTTAAATGGCCATACTGAAAAACTACTGTTTTCGTATAACGCCACTTTTGTTTTCAGAGTGCGATATATACAACATCCTAACGATTGCAGTTGGGCCGCGGCCCGCCAGGCGTGATCACCTTGCCTGGTCGGAGGATCCTCCGTTTGTGTTACGAGGAACATCACACCTGTTCCTCCACAGTAATTGGCTGCAATCGGATTATTCAGTAACTTTTTCTGACTCAGAAGACGTTACACTCGACTCCACACCATCTATTTCTTCTGGCAAACGCGGAAGACCATGCATGAATTATGCAGACTCGTCACAATCCAGCAAGAAAATGAAAAATGCTCTGTTACTTTGTGAATATGGGTTTGACCATATTTACGATGCATGTGCACAGGGATTTCGCTCGATCGGAGATGTGATAGAAGCAAAACTTGCGGAAACATTAAGACTTCCTGACAGTGGAAATCTCATAGAAGACACCAGAGACAAAAAAAATGTTAACCGATTAAGAAGCATTAAACGTGTTGATTGATTAAGATTTAACGAAAGCACAATATTTGTATTTGATCAATAAAATTTTGCAAAGAAACTCCTGTGTAAACCAAAGCTGAGGGCCAATAAAAATAAAATAATAAAAATATGTCCAAAATTCAGTCTCAGTCTAGACACGATCTCCCAAATGTCAAAAAAGGTAGTATCATAACCAAATTTGCAAGATCTGAAACGTGAATGAATATTGAAAAAGTTCAAATCCTTTGCAAATCAGTCCAAATCAGTATTCTACTAAACTTTGTCATTGATATTATAATGCAAACGATATGAAATTTGTATTCTCTTCGCTCTATAAACTCCAAAATTGTCATTTTTGTGCATTGAGCTATTAATTACATTCCTAATTGTAGGTCAATGTTTTTGTGAAATTGAGTTTGTAAGGTTTCAGTCATCTCAGTTACAAGGAATAACAATTACTCATAATCGCCCAACCCTAATTGACAGTTGTTTTTTCTCGTTGGTTATTGTTATGTTATGTCGTGTGTCGTTTTAATTTCCCTGGGGTTATCCTTTCGAGGGCTTACCCGGGGTGCCCGGCAATGGACACTTGGGCAGGACACCGTGCGGTTTTAGTCGATGCACGACATAACCACCCCCGCTGGCCGGCGGGGGGTTATCCGAAGAGATTTCCGCACGTAAAAAAAAAGTGTGTTACAAGTTCTTATTCTTTGTTGTTTTCTGTTATTTTTGTTTGAATAGTATTGTAATCTTATGATTTTTTCTATTAAGGTTATTACAGCCGTCAACGTCCTTGAGAATTTGACCGCTACCGAGCGCTGTCACCCCACTATAGCGTGCTGTCTCTCGCTCTCTTTTGCACATTTACAAAGAATAATAAAACCTAGACATATTTTTTGTTTAATGTATTTACCTATGCAAAACTTGCCTCCAGGAGGTAAGTTGATTGCATGACTCTGCTTTATTTTAATTTGTTGGAACAGAAATTTCAGAGTCCTCCGCCGCATCTATCTATCTAACAGTATTTATATATTTTTAGTTATATAAAGTTTGAATTAAAAAAAGAGTTATTTAACAAAAATTGTCTGTGAAATAAATGTCTATAGCAGGTATGGGACAACCTTTTACATGTTGAGGGCCAAACTTTAGCGTGCAAATACGTTTGCGGTTGCGGTGTTTAAAAGTATTTAGTGCATTTTAAAGTAGTGATAATATTTTTTGCGATAGATATTAGACATGAAATAATACGAGCATGTTATTATAGTACAATTTATTAAAATAACAAAATGAAATTTTAAAAAAGTACATTAAGTATAATTAAATCGTTAAATTTGCAATTGTTACAAACTACGAAAGTTAAATACAACAAAATCAATGAGACACTTGAGCTTGAATTTGGGAAACTAGTCCACCGATATTTGGATTAATTCTATTGATATAAAGACGTAAAGAATTTTCCAAATTATCGTCAGTCAGTCTTGCACGATGTGTTGATTTATTAACTTTCATCAATGAAAAGAACTGTTCGCATTTATAAGTACTGCCAAACGCACAAATCAATCTTCTTGCGAATTTTCTAAGCTGCGGAAAATTGTCTTCTTCTAGGTATTTTTTGTAGAAATAGCACAACTCTACGTCTTCAAATTTGGATTTTAGGAGTGAGTTTTCTTGGATCTCAATCAACTCCATTTGTAAGTGTGTTGGAGCATTTTGTACATTACATTTTGTAGGAGTAGCAAATAAACTGAAACAGTCTTCCATGTTTTTGAAGTCGCTAAATCTGTTCGAGAATTGTTCCAACAGTAACTTGAGTTCTTCAGCATATTGAGCATAAGCAATATTTTCATACGCAGAGTGTGTTGAAATGGTAATTGTTACCAGACAGCATCTGTGACTCCCACAAGCGTAGTTTGATCTGAAACGCTTTCAAATGGCTGTACAAATCATTTACTAACTGTCCTTGTTTTTGAAGTTTCAAATTTAAATCATTCAAATAGCCTGTAAGATCGACCAGAACTGCTAAGTCACATATCCATAACGCATTTCTAAGCTCGTAAAACCGTTTATCTACACCCATGCTTTAAATCCTCTATAAAAGATTCTGAAACAGTTAGCTTATTGCCAACATTAATACATCCAATGTCCTAATAACCATAATATCATCCGAACGGGTGTTATAATGTTGTATGAAATTTCATAATAACACTCCTTTCGCTTTTTCAAACTCTTCCGCGCAAAGGGTTACTCATCAGACAGCCAAATTCTTACCGCTCGATGCGTGGAATCTGTATGAGTTTCAAAAAAAGAACGCGCGTTGCATTGCGCTACCACAGCGGCGGCGCGCCGTAAAAAAAAATTAAAGCTTATTCGTTCGAATTCCCGCTATTTTTCTTCGCTATTATTTTTGCAAATTGTTTTGTTTACTGACGAAAATGAGCGATTCAAGTTTTGATAACACACCTCCAGACATTTCGAATGCAGCAAAGGACATTTCTAACAAATTACTACCGGAAAAATCTAGGAAACAGTATGAAAAGGCGTACCAAGATTTCATGAATTGGAAAATATCAAAGGGCAGTATATTTTATAGAGGACACATCATGGGTGTAGATAAAGTCTTGTATGCAACTGTATAATTAGGTATTAAAACACTCATGTGATACTATTATCACACTCAGCTTCGCTTCGTGTGATAAACCCACATTCATGTTTTAATACCCCTCATTATACCACAGTTGCATAAATAACTATTCTACATTTTTCCTTTGCTCAGCCATCTGACTTCACAATAATATGTTATGTCGTTATATTCAGCTGATATTTCTTCCAAAAACGCCTTGAATTGACGATGGTTAAGTCCTCGGGATCGAATAAATTTACTACCACATTCATAACATTCTGGAGTCGAATGGACTTAGAACACAAGTTCTGTTGGTGGATAATGCAATGAAGGACTATCAAATCATCTTTTTGCACATTTAATTCTGTTGCTTTTTCATTCTAAATTCCGATGAAATCTTTACGTAAGCCGACCATAGAAGGTGGTGCATACTCCAATTAATTTTGACCATGGCAAGCCAAAACTTGTGAATACCTTTTCAGATATTGCTAGCACCTCTGCCTACCCCTTCGGGGATATAGGCGTGAGTTTATGTGTGTTTTTTCAACTTCAATAAAAATATCCTCTCCTGTAGTGGTTCCTTTTAGCGGCTGTAAAGCAAGCAATTCTTCAGTAACAGTGAACTCTTTATCAACGCCTAGAATAAATATAGCCAGTTGAGCTGTGTCAGACAAATCGGTGCTCTCGTCTAATGCTATGGAAAATGATTCAAAACCAGTCATACGGTCAGTCAATGTTGTTTTTATATCATTAGCCATCATTTCTATATGTCGAACCTCAGTTAGTCTTGACAAACTAATTTTTTGAAATTCATTTCTCTTTTCACGACACAAAATACAGCAAACTTCTAAGATACACTCCTTGATAAATTCTCCTTCGGCAAATGGTTTTAATGCCTTTGCCAGTTTTGAGCTAACTATAAAACTAGCTTTCACAACATTATCAACTTGTATTCTTTGTTTATGAAACATTTGTTGCTGTTTTTCCAAATTTGCGGTAAGCTTCTGGATTTTGTCTGTTCTTAATTGTCCTGTCAGTGAGTGCAGCGTAGCATACTTAGTTGAGTAATGCCTCTTTATATTGAATTCTTTCATTACTGAAATGGATTCATTACACAGCAAATAAACAGGCTTACCATTGTACAAGATAAAAAAGAATTCTTCAGTCCATTTTTCTTGAAACTGGCGACCTTCTGTATCTACTTTTCGTTTCTTTCCACCAGACATCATTTTTGTTTACTTTTCGTTCAAAAAACTTAATAAAAAACAATAGTTAGTAACCACTCAAGATGCACACAAAGTGTGCACAAAGTCACAAAGCAAGTTGACGGCTCAAGCAGTTCGCTAGGATATCGCTTGTCCAAGTTATCACCTCGGTAGCTCAAAGAGGACTGAACTAACGTTCGGGCCATCCACCCGCTTATATAGGCAAAATGAAGGAATAATCTGGAATAAACTAGTTTGAATAATTGAAAAGCAATAAATAACCTCAAAGAATTTGATCGAGCAAGCCGAGTGGTGGCGATTATCAAAGAGTTAGGCGGAATACATCAAAGGATTTGATGTTTGCCGCCTCACTGTCACTCCCATGAGTATAAGTACCTAATGAAATATTTTTGTAATTGGGTTTTTTTGGGCTGGATCACATCTTACAGTGGGCCGGATTCGGCCTGCCGGCCGGTTGTTGCCCATATATGGTCTATAGAGTAATTCAGTCTAATTTAAGTTTAGTAACATCACGTTTTGTTAACTAAAATATAGTTTTCTTCAAAACAATATTTATATAAAATTTTCTGCATACCTTAGTACCATGCAACAACGATATTTAAACGGATAGGCTTCGCACTATACAAAGCAAAATATCCAGATTGTAGTCTCGCTATCGACTAATAGGCGAAGAACCTGAGCGTCATCAAGGCATTAGTCGGGTTACAACCTTTACTCAAGTTTTTACAGTCTATAGCAAGAAGACAACCCAATACTACTGCAATGCAATTGGTCTTAAATCTGCAGGAGGAACACGGTTGTACAGTAAGCAACCAAACTGTAAGGAACAGGTTGCATGAAGTTGGTCTTCACACTCATTGGAACAGGATTAATAATACCATGCGAGCATAACAGCGTTCAACAGTTAGTATTCTATAATTCGAAAATACATACCTAAATGTAGTTTTGTTAGTGATAACTTTCATTACTCTGATCATTGTGAGGAACCAGTATGAAAATATGTGTGCCTGGTACAATAAAATACGGATTCAGTCATATAGTTTGATTACTTTCATGTATTATTCATCATAGTTTTGAATAAAACTGTGAATTTATTTAAATATTATATAATGATCTAATATATGGTTAGGTTTCTATTTTACAGCATGATTCGTGACTATTATCAGAAAAAGTATGAAATAACAACTAGTACTGCATTAGCAAACTGTCAAAATCTGCAAGAAGTTTTTGCATTATGGATAAGGTTGGTTAGCAACATATTGACAATTGCATTTAGTAAGAGAGAGAGTAAGTTTTAGAATCAGAAAACCCATTACTAAAGTATTGATATTTGCAGTTTGTCACATTGATAAGTAGTAACCTCTACATATTTGACCTTCAGTAAAGGGTGTTGACATATTTTCATCTACGAAATATCCATACTTGTATTACAAAAGCAAAGGGGCCAACTATATGACTTGGTATATATGCAGAAAGTATTCTCTGGAAACAGAATTCTATTTTTAATTTAAAAACATCATTATGGATGGACTTATATTTTGTATGTGTATATACCTATATAGATTAGCTAAAAATCAAGTAGAGCAACAGCAGCCGCTAGTACTAAATAAAGATCATTATTTTACAACATTACCTGTTTCATTCAATTAAAATATTTTATCTTTGTCATGAAAATACTCTGAAACTCAGCAAATCATTAGTCGCAAAGCTGGAAGTTAGTCGCAGATTTTTGGGTTAGAATGAAGAATCATATTAAATGAAATTAAAAGGAAGGTTTCTATTATTATTAAACATACAATTAATTTTAACAACACTTAACAATTTACATTAAGAATGTTTATTTATTGTCAGTATATTTAGAGTATTTAGATTAATTTATTACTCGAACATGAGTAAATATCAGCAGCAGATAAACAACCAATATAGAACAAAAAATATGCTAAATCATTCACACAGCAGCGTGGATCATATGCATTCCAATACAATATGTTGCCGAGGTACAACTAATGGAATCGCTTTATTTTACAGCGCACTTTGCACTCACAGATTGTTGTCTCTAAAATATGACATATTAACAAAAGTGCAAGTAACTGCTACCGATTAACAGTTTTTATCAACAAATATAATAAGTGAAATGATGTCTAGCTCACCTCTTCACTTTTCATGACCTCCTTGAATTCTCTTTTGATACGTTTGGCTGCTATATTTGCCATTGTTATTAATTTAAATACGAATAGTAATTGGATAGACAACGCAAAACGAGATTGAACTGAAACACTGAAAGAAGCAGGCAGACACCACAAACGAATTTTGTGTTGACAGAACTCAAGATATTTTCCTAATTTTTGTTATGGTAGCACTTTCATTTTCCATTCCCATTCTTCATTTTTAATCAAAATTTTATGAACTTGCTAAACATACTCACTATTTATAAAAAAATATAATAAATAAATATGTGTCAGATAATAGAATAGATGCACACGTATTACGATTCACGACGAGTGTATTAATTATAAAATTATACGATTCTCTGTATTACACACAGACTTATGATTAATGAATACCAGATTAAACATTTTCGATTTCTTTTAAGGTAAAATTTAATTTACCATGTAAGCAATATAGCTCACACGTTCATAAAAATAGTTGAGAAAGGCCAAAATTAAACATTTTAGTATCCAGGACCGCAGGTCACTGGAATTAGAATAGAAACGAGCAGAATTGTTTAGTTATTTATTTATTTAATATTAAACAATATTATTATTTTCAAGAAACATATTATTAGTAGCGCTGAATCCAACCCTGCTTAAAAACTAACAATTGACAACTAATACGTCTAAATTGTTAGATTTCTTACAGGTTACCATGGCGACGGGTGACGACTAAGTTGAAAATTTGCTTCATAAAATTATTAAAGTCAATTTTTCACATTACACAAAGTTTATTTTCTCACCTAGTTATCTCACCAGTCTCTAAAAAGTACCTATCATATTTCTTTACGCAACTACTGATTTATATTTTTGGCTCAAGGCTACCATTTAGTTTAGAGTGTTTCTCATACTTTCACATTAGACGAATGGCGTATAGTGCGTAATAGGTGTAGAAAATAGGTATATATAATTATTTACTTCGAAAATAGAGACGTAATTCATCCCAATCGGAAATTATATTGGGTAATTTACATAATGAAATCTGAAAACACCAATCTGTAGTGTAATTGAATGACATTTTGACATTGACAACGGTACCTATCAAACGTAGTTTCAATTGTCACCATTTCACAGAAAAGCTGGTACAACTGTATTACTATGCTAGCAGTTTGATGTTTTCAATTTAAGACGAATACAAGAAGCTTATATAAGAACAGTGAGTGAAGAGAGAGCAGACAGTGCACTAGATATAGTTAATTGACGTAACATTGACGACCTTTGTAGCATGGCGGCAGAGTGTTCGACTGCGGTATGCGACGTCTTCGATATCGTGGGTTCGATTCCTGCTAGTTCAAATATTTGTATACATGGATATGTCTATGTGCATTGGTCCAACCAGGTATTTCTTTGTAAAATATGTATTAGAAAAATGTATTTAGAAAAAGAATGGATTAATGCATGCATGTTTCCATGCGTAATATATATGTGTTAATTCACATAAGACTATACCCTAAGACCCATATTACAAGCTAGTTCAGTTGTTCTTACTTTGGGTGTAGATAGCGCTGTGTAGTATGTCGTAGAATATTATTTATTTATAAATATTCTTATCTGTAGTGCTGCATACACGAAACGACTTCGTAGTTTGGTTTAAATTGATTGAATTTTAAAATCAATGCATGTATGATGATGGATATTATAGACGTGCAGGATGCATTTGACGTTTCGCGGGACTTTGATTGATTTATTGCTACTTCTATACATATATATTCTATTCATATATGGACTACTTCCATTGTGGGACCATCTCGCAGCATGCAGGATGGTTAGCCACCTTACATTTGTGACAGATTTTTTCAATCAGTATTGCTTAATTATTAAAATGGCAGATGCTCACAATTAATGAAGTTAAAGGCTATTTTAGGAAATGTGCAGGAGGAAAAGAGGTGTCACCAATCAAAAACCTTGTCTTTATTCTGTACCACCTGATACCCGCAGCTCCACCTGCGTCTAATTCCGAACCCGCTCCCGCAACCCATGGGTACCTATCCCAGGGATAAAAAGGCCATATGTTTTTCCAGACTATAGTCTTCCCCTGTATCAAATTTCAGCCAGATCCGTTTTTACGTGAAAGAGTAACAAACATCCATACTCCCAAACTTTCACTTTTATAATATTAGTAGGATGTAGGATAGTAGGTATAACCCCACGTATAATCTCCAGTGTAACTTCTTGGAGGAATATTTATTGACTGCACTATAATACAACAAGTAAATAAAATTTTGTTTTACAAAAATACACAATGTCACTAACATATTTAATGACAATTATTACATTATTTAGAATATTTAACAATGTACAATTTTAAAATTAAAGTGAATTAAAATCAATTGAATATAAATATTGTACGTAACTGTACCAGACCCAACTCTAGCTCGTCGCTCATAGTAATACCTGTACATATTCATCGATATTCACGATTATTCATATATCGTTAATTTTTTTTGTATATTTCCTATAATGTCAGTTCTTGTTTACTTCCGTTTCGATGTAAAACCATTCACTCATATTTTTCACTCTATGGTTGTTTTATTTTGGAAATTTCAG
The DNA here is from genome assembly GCA_946251805.1 of Cybosia mesomella. Taxonomy (NCBI): domain Eukaryota; kingdom Metazoa; phylum Arthropoda; class Insecta; order Lepidoptera; family Erebidae; genus Cybosia; species Cybosia mesomella. Next base: position 13,400,270 of record OX276388.1, on the reverse strand, counting down.
TAGCTTGACTAGCTTGATTGCCATAGACTATGCTTTCATCGGTCTTTACAAACGCACAAGCACAATCTGAACTCAAAGAGCTCTAGCTATGGTCGATTAATTGGAGGTGTTAGATTATTTTATATATTTTCAGTGAAAATCTATCCGTAGCTCATATTTTAACTTAAAGTATATGTAGAATGTTGTCTTTAGATCGTACTCAACAGTGAAGAAGCTTTCTGTGTTAACTTTATAAGTTATGGCCAGTGTTCGAAACAGTGTAAGGACGAAGTTATGTTAATTTACTCCCCATGTCACCGGGTTCCACCTATGTACCTGGCACTTGAAGGTGTGTTGCATGATGTTTATACAATATTTGTTAAGTTTTGTCATAAGTGAGATTAAAATGTAGAAGTATTTCTGTTACTTTGCGAATACTAAAAGCCTTTGTTTGTTTCAACACTCGCGCTAACATAAATAACTTACGTTTATGACTATGAAAGGCCCTCCTTGTTCAAGAATTCATTCTCCAATATGTTTGTTGATTGATATATTCTGCATGCAGCTTTCAATTTCAACGACTTCTAAAATTCCTGTAAAATTTCCTAATTTAAAATTATTTTGTATTTTACTATATATTATTTTTTTTGCTCGTAAAGACATTTATTCGAATTTTCTATGCAATTATTTTTTGTTTACATAGGCTTAAAGTCAAAACATTCAATTAGTGATCTGGTACATTAAAGAATGTTTATGCCATTATGCCTCAGTCGCGACTACTGTCTATGAGGTTTCGGGTTTGATCCCCAGGTCTAGCTAAGTGATGGCTGCAATTTACTTAACACCAATTATGGGGTAACAAAAAATATTTTTGGGTTTATTACTCCTCAACCTTGCTCTTTAGTAATAGACTGACACGAGTGTATACAAAATGGTTTAATACTATTAAATATATTCATTTATCACAAAGAAGTATTATGAAACATATATTGTACATATTAACTTTATTCCAAACTAGATGCCCATCTTTTAGGCTGTCTACACACCTAAGCTGTTTAACCCATCAGGAAAGGCCTATGGCTTCATTTTGGAACATAGGTAAAACCGAAAGGTGCTAACTCATGCAAATGAGGGAGTTCCACATGTGTAGCCACCGGGTTGCCAGAGGGTTTGGAGTGTAGACTGCCTTATAGCTGTGGTTTATTTAGAAAAATAATGAGTTTATGAAACCTGCATATTAACACTTGGATATCAACTTTCCAGGTTTAACAACCTATTTACACCAACATCATGTTGAATATTTTTTTTTTTTTATAATTACATATAGATTAATAATAGATTATTTTATTATTAGTTATTTTTGTGAAAAGTGCTATAATATAATAGGAGTAACATCAATTGACATTTGTGTTGTATGTATAGTTTAAGATTTTCTTTTTTCATAAAAAAGAAAATCTTAAACTATACTTCCATGCTTTTTGTTAGATTAAAATGGTTTATAAACCCTAAGCTGCTGCAACATTTGGATTTTTATTGAAAAATCTAGTATCTATAAATATAACATCAATATAATATCTATCTAATAAAAAAAATAAAAGACCATGACAAGTTATAGACATTGATTATCAAGAATAACTGGAAAGTACAACCATCTCATTTGATTTTAGCCTTTAACTAGTAATATGAAAAAATTATAACACTGCACCAACCTACAGCTACAGAACCCAATACTTTTGTATATGATATGAGGTGTATCCTGAAATTCTGAAACTACAGTAAATGGGATACCCCAATAGGAAACTCTCGTAATCTAGTTACCTCTCATTATCGATTAGAGACACGACTTGTGTGCAACTTTCTTCCACTATGGATCAAGAGACGTCAGTAAGACTTATGTAGTAATAAGTTAGGTTATGTCATCCGCATAGTATCTGGTCAACACTCAGTATGTTATTCATATACAGGCGAAGTAGCCTGAGTTAGCATGCTATTTAGAGTAAATTAATGACTACAATTTGTCATATTCTGTATATTATAAAATCAATTTGTGTTATAAAAATAATTTAAATATTTTAAAATTGTATTGAAATTTAACCATTGGTATGGAACACAGGTTCCCAAACTTATTTTGTCTACTGCCCACTTTGAGACTAAATTAATTTTTAGCGCCCCCATTTTTTCACCTACTTAAAAACCACTATAACTTCAAATTAAATTAATTAATTGTTGTGAGCTATATTAGCGGAGATTAAACATTCATTCTAAAATAGACTTTTACTATAATCTGCAAGAGTTAACTTAAGACCTGAGCACAGTAGGTAGTACATAACGACGCTCAGGTCTCAAGTTAACTCTTACGGGCTACACCTGCCGATGAGAATGATTATTGAAACGCAACTTTATAGTATTCAGACAGAGTATCTTTTATTCAAAATAAAACAAACATAATCGATTCCTATATAAAAACGAATGTGAAGGATGAATCTGATGCTGTTTAATAAGTTTGTTGATATCAGGTTCCAATTTACCCAAGAACAGCCGCAAGTCGCCACGTTCGGTAACATGCAAACTATTTCTCTTTTTAGTAAGCAGCGTTGCCACAGCACTAAATCCACGTTCACACAAATATGACGATGGGAATGCTATCAAGAATCGTTGAACGATTGACCACAATCCAGGGTACAATTGCGGGATCGGTTTTTGTAGCCAAAATTCTTGATAGCCATTTTTGAACTTGATTTTTATTTCCTCGTTTGTTGTCAATTCTATAAGTTCTTCTTCCAGCTGAGGTGAGATTGCTGTGTTGTCATTTGAAAACGGATCTAACACCCAGCCTGGTATTTCCAAGTTCAAAATGTCCTGGTATCGTTCGGTGAAGTCAATGTGGAGGTTTTCCAAATGTTGGCAGTAGGCAAACAAGTCGTCGTTACTGCAGGATACTGATAAATTCGGAAAATTGTGAAACTCACGTCTGCCCATATTCTTTTTGTGTAGAAGCAGTTTGGCTGCGAACGACATTTTTTGTTTTAATTAAATTTAGTTCATCGCCTTGCAGTTGGAGATTCATGTCGTTGAACAATTTATACAGGTCTGTCATGTAAGCTATATAATTTTTTGATGTAATGAGCTTGTTGCGCAATTCTGTATCTTTTAGTTTCAAAGAGCTTTTAGAGCTTAGTTTTCTATCACAGAGTCAAATAGGTTGTAAAATCGAGTCAGACAATTGCCTCTTGATAGCCAACGAACCTCAGTATGAAGCAACAAACGGTTGGAATCTTCGTCATTAGTAACACAAAGCTGATGAAATAATCTATCATTTAAAGAGCTGGTACGGATTTTATTGACTGCTTTGATGACATATTGCAGTGATTGAAATAGTCGTTCACTTAAGTTTCTAGCAACCAAATGTTGTGTATGAATAACGCAATGTACAGCAAGTACATCTGGAATTTTAGTTTTTAAGTACGCTATGAAGCCTTTATGGCACCCTGTCATAGCCGGAGCGCCATCCGTAGCAACTGATATAATATTTTTCAAGGGAATCTCTTTCTCATCACAAAACTTTTCCAATGTATTGAATATGGTTACGCCTTTTGTATCGGTCTCTAAATTTCTAGCAAACAATAGTTCTTCACATATTTTCTCATGTTTAATAAACCTGACGTAAGATAGCAACAATGCTTCATTAGTAGGTAAAGTGAACTCATCGAGCTGAATTGAGAATTGACTAGTCTTCAGATGATTGCACAATGATCCGTCAATGTTTTCAGCCATTTCATCAATTCGTCTTTGCACAGAATTAGTACTCAAATTAATTTTTCGGATAATATCTACGGCCGGTTTATGAAGCACAGTAGTTATTACTTCCTTTATTGCTGGCAATATTAACTCTTCTCCGATGTTGTGTGGTTTGCCTTTTTGAGCAATTAACAAAGAGATATTGTACGAAGCTCGAAGTCCGTCGTCATCTTGCTTAGCAGCTGCCGAAAATAGTTTTGCTACACTTGTCTGAGTATTATGCTTCATCTCTAGGTCTTGAAAATATGCTACATTCTTCTAATAAAATATAAAATATGCTACACTCTTCTTCTATCGCCTTCCAAATCAAATGATCATTCCCTCTGGTAAATGACTAATTTACTAAAAAGGCCCACACCACACACGCCTCCATTGCGGCTGCCAAATGGTAACTGGAAAAGAAGACCCGCAGACAAAGCCGAGCTATTTGCTCAATTCCTGAGAGAAATGTTCAAGCCAAATGAACCCAATATCATGGGCCCAGAATAAGAATTAAATGGCATACTTACTAGTGACCAGCAGATGTATTTACTATTACAATTGTGCACACCAGCAGAAGTGAGAAAAGTCATTAAACACCTAAAGGATAAGAAAGCTCCAGGGTTTGACCTGATAACATCAGAAGTCCTAAAGAACCTGCCAACGATACTTTTCAATGCAGTGGTGAACTTACAATATTTTCCACTAATATGGAAAAACTCAGTAATAAATATGGTTAAAGTTAAGGAAAACCACCTGCCGAGGTTACTTCATAAAGGTCAATAAGCCTTTTGCCTTTGATGTCAAAGCGGTTTGAGAAGCTGTTGCTGCAACGAATATTACCTATACTGGAAGTGCAAAATACAATCCCAGATCACCAATTCGGCTTTCGAATGCACCATGGAACACTAGAACAAGTACACAGAGTTGCATATGCGATTCGACAATCTTTAGATCGAAAAGAATACTGGTCAGTTGCATTTCTAGATGTGCAGCAAGCGTTTGACCGTGTTTGGCAATAACTAAAAATATGCCTTCCACACCATGCATTCATACTTATAAAGTCGTGCTTGCAGCAAAGACTTTTCCTAGTAAAGTTTGGAGATGCCCTGTCCTCCTTCTACCAAATCGGGTGACCTACCTACCTTTGAGCAAGTTTTCACAGCGACATTTAGATGGCACAGCTGTTCTAGTCTGCGATAAAGAACCTGTAGTAGCATCGTAAAATCCAAGACTAACTAAACAAAATTGGGCTACGGCTAAATCAATAGAGAATAAAAGCTAGTACGTCAAAATCAGTCCGCATTATATTCGCGCTAGGAAAACTCTGTTAAATACCCGGGTATCTATCTAGGTAGATAGGAGACTTACTCGGCATTAACACATAAAAATGAAAAGAAAACAGGCAAACAGAAAACTGCGAGACCTACACTGGCTGATAGATAGACAGTCCTCACTTAGTGTTGAGAATCAACTGCTCATATACAAATATATCATAAAGCCAGCGTGGACATACGTCAAAGAGCCCTGGGGCGCAGCATGTCGCTCTAACATAGAGATCTTACAACGATTTCAGAATACATCACTAAAGATGATAGGCTGCTCACCTTGGTTCACAAAGAACACTGAAATACAAAAAAGGCATTAGAAGGTTTTTACAGGGTCGGCAGCGCGAGTGTGACGCCCTTGGTGTTGCACACGTCCATAGGCGACGGTAACCGCTTCCCATCAGGTGGGCCGTGAGCTTGTCTGCACCTGAGTGGTATAACAAAAATACATGAGCACCTCCAGCCAGATCCCAACTGTGAAAATTGATGGTCAAATGCTCTCCGAGGCTTATAAACTCACACTACAATATAAATACAGACTTGCAATCCCAGCCAGCACATGAAATATTTAAAAATAGAAGCGGGTTGACACATCGCAGGATGTGAATAAACTAAAACTGCCAAAGAAAAAGAATCAGCAAATCTGTTAATAGCTTAACAGGCTGATGGCAGATAGAAAGAGAGAAAAAAAAAGTATAGATGAGCGCTTGTCTTGTGTACCTTGCAACCCAATAATGATGCAGGATAATAAACTGATGGCTATCTGTTACTCTGTGTCAAATATTTGTATGCATGTCATTAAAATAGAAACATGATATCACTTTATTGCACCTTCAAAGATTTAATTGGAATGATTCTATAAATAACTGAAAGTCTAAATCTCAATAGCAGTATGATCGAAATATGGTGAATGAAAAAAGATCATATTGTATATAAATCTTAAGGCTTTCACGGCCGGCGTTGCATGTAGAATATACTGCTTCCGGGCTGTTTGGCCGTGGTCCATTGGAAACTTGAATTCCAGACCAAGCGGCGAACTCGCTGCGACCGTCGCAGCGAGTTCGCCGCCGAGGAAGGTTCTCCGCACTCGATGGCGTCCCGAGCTGTACCACTGAAGGTATCGACCGCAGTAATCGACGAAAGGTTTGAATTCAAGTTTCCAATGGACCACGGCCAAACAGCCTGGAAGCAGTATATTCTACAAGATCATATTGGTCAATCCAAATCAAACACATTTTTGACCCATGCAGCTAGTGCATATTGTAAACTATTTCCAATAATTTTCTATCAGTTATTAGTCCTATTCAGAATACGGTTTGTAAAGATAGCGATTTACAGGTTTAACCCATTTGCAATTCATAATTTCTCAAGCACTTGTGAGAAATCCGTTTTCCTTTATGTATTGAGTAGGGTGTCCTAAAGGAGGATAATGTACGGTCGCCCTCAGGAGTACCTTAGTTCTAAAACCTTTCATACAACAACAAAAAACAAGAACTTGTCTGAAGAAGAAAATACTCATACTTCAATGATTTAATTACGTATTTCAATGATCGCTTGTATATTTGTTAAAGTTCAACAACTGTTGGTATTTTTACCAGTAGCTAGTAGGTTGGGGAAATAAATAGAGTTTTATCATCAAAATCGATTACAAAAGAAAAGGTCTTCAGTCAAAGTACTAGGGTAACACTCTCCTTGGGGTGTGTGTTGGGTAACCTCCTCGAGTGTCGCTCCGATTCCGATCCCGCTGCAGTCCGGGGGGAACGGAATCGGAGCGGCCGGTACACCCTGGGCGGCGGTCAATGGCTTCCCCTTCACCCCTTCACATAGGGTTGGCATTGATCGTCGGCCAATACCCAACGTGGCGGGAACACATCGCTCTCCGTACTCCTCTGCTTTCAGAGGAGACAGGATGAGCGATGCTGTTAGTGGTGAGATGGCCCAGGGTCAGCCGGGGTGCGAGGGATATGCTCTATGGGTAACCTTACACCCCGGCGTCTGAAGACCCGAGACGGCGTGCGGTTTTAGTCGGTGCAAGCCCGACATAACCGCCCCCGCTGCCCGGCGGGGGGGTATCCGAAGGGATTTCCGCACGATAAAAAAAAAAAAAAAGGCTAACACTCTCCTTAGAAAAATTCGTATAAAAGTGAAAAGATTGACTTTCATTAGTTCATTCCTGTTCATTCGCATTTATTTTAAAAAACGCTCAAAGAAGTGTTGTTGTCTGAGAGTCTTGTGAGTCATCACCGCGGCATAGTATAGGCTTCTTTCGATTGTTTTCTTTTTATTCGACTAAGAGCGGTTTTCACAAATGATAGTAACCGCGATCGAAGTCAGAACTAATTGACTAGAAATAACAAAGAGGGACAGAACGTGCATTGTAATGTGATTTGGGTGACTACTGTAGAGATCTATCAGCAATACATTTTAACTCTGAAAAAGTTAGAGATCGGAAAACTAACCATCATACTCACGATTTTAGATGTAGATGTGTAGTTGGTTTATTTATTTATTTATTTATTTATTTATTTATTTGTAGTTAAATAAAACGGTACATAACCAATTACATTAGATAACTTAGGTTTACATAGTATAACACAACATAACATAGTATAAGGCATGTCTCTCATATTTGTATGGAAGATTTCCTTGCATACTTACTCTCGGAAAATATACGACATACACGCATTACATCCTCCCATTCATCCGCAAACAGATCGCAATCAGGGTAAGCTGAGAGGAGATCGTTGAGCACATCCAGCGTTCGACACACTGGGGACTCAGCTCTAGCAACTGTTCGGCAAGGAGGCCGAGCAAAAAGTCTATGGCGACGGTTCTCGCGGTGTGCTAAATATTTGTTGGGGACATATAAGCGGCAGAACAGGCTATGCAGATCGGGACAGTTGATGACTCCACGAAGAGACCTACATGCAACTGTGAGCTGATCTAGGCCTCTTCTTACCTCCAGTGAGTTAAAACCCAATACGCCCAGCAGATAGTTTGTGGGGTACATGAAGGGATACAACTGGTACAATTTTTTGAAAAGAAATCGTAGGAATGTCTTCTGCACTTTTTCAAGCATCAATATTTGTTTTGCTGCATAGGGACTCCATATACAGGAGCTGGCCTCCATCTTACACCTGACTAGGGAGGTATATAAAAGAACAATAACGTCAGGGTTCTGGAAGTCGTGGGCATTCCGCAACACAAATCCCAAGCGTCTATAGGACTCCCTAGCAAGTGCAGATATATGGTCACTAAATGTTAGGCTTGGGTGAAAAGTTACGCCCAGATCCTTTACACTAAAAACTCGAGAGAGTACATCATCATAGAGATTGTACTCATAGTCAATTAATAGTAAACGACGGCTGAAGGTCATTACATGACATTTGCTGGTGTTAAAATGCAATTTATTTATAATGCTCCATTGACTGAGGGCGTCAATATCTCTTTGAAGGAGTTTACAATCTTCCTCCGCTTCTACTTCCATGATCAATTTGAGATCATCAGCGTATAAGAGGCAATTCGCTGATTTTACCGTACACACTATATCATTGATCATTATGAGAAATAGGAGCGGACCAAGAACCGATCCCTGACTAACTCCGGAGCGCGTGAAATAAGGTTTGGACTCAAAACTTCCATACCTGACAAATTGTCTACGATCACGTAAATAGTCAGCAAAAAAGTTGAGCAGTTCGGGGGAAAACCCGATATTCCCCAACTTAATGAGAAGGATGTCATTATCGACCTTGTCGAATGCCTTTCGAAAATCCAAGTAGATCACATCTACTTGCCCTCGGTTGTCCAAGCATCTCGAGACGTGGTCGACGTGGACCATTAAGTTAGAGTTGACCGAGTGACCAGGCCGAAAACCGTGTTGGGCATCGGATAAATATTTGTCAACCTGTTTGTAAAGGATGGTATGGAGTACATGCTCGAAAACCTTTGCAATGGTTGAGAGAATGGCAATAGGTCTATAATGCTCTACGGATGATCTGTCGTTTGTTTTGGGAATCGGAGCAACACGTGATAGCTTCCACTGACCCGGATAAACACCGGACTGGAGAGCCAAGTTGAAAATATGACAGAGAGGGGTCACCAAGACTTCTTTGCAAGCCTTAATGATGTAGGCAGGCACATTGTCAGGACCAATTGCGCAACGGGGACTAAGCCTGGCGATCCCATTCACTACATCCTGGGCTACCAAAGATGGAAGAGGAATGTTTCCTCCTTCACTTTCAAGATGACAGGTATTCGGGTTAAGTCTAGGTGTATCTGGTAAGAATACACTGGCGAAATATGCTGCGAATGCCTCAGCCGCCCCAACGCCCGAGTAAACCTCTCCATTGGACATAATGTTTGTAATGAAACCACCCCTAGACCGCAGGCTAGAAATATGTTGCCAGAATTGACGTGGGTTTGACTTAATGTTATTTTCGGCTGTTCTACAGTATTCAATATAGGCTTTCTTAGTTCGATCGTTTAAATCAGACCTAAGAGCTTTGAATTCTACATAATCTGATTCGCGTTGTGATCTTTTCCATTTTTTATGAAGTTTGTTTTTACGCACTACGTCATGAATTATGTCATTGGTAAACCAGACAGGGTACAGCCCCCCTTTAGAAGGCGATCTACACTTCTTTGGAATAGAAAGATCAAATATGGAGTACAGTGTCGTGTAAAAAGCATCGGTAGCTAGGGATGCATTATTGCATTGAAGAAGGTCATGCCATGGCGCGGAACAAATTTGCTCGTATAATAAGTTATAATTCCCCTTAACGAAGTTCCAATCCTTTTTGTTATTTATATTGCTAGGGTCGAGTTTTCTATCATCATTTTTTCGAGGTGTCATATTTACTACAATATCCAACGGGGGATGATATGAATCTATGTTAACTAACTCTGTGCCGTCAATATGTTCACAAGTAACATCAGTGTCATCCCTAACCAATACTACATCTAATTTACTCTGGCGCATATTCATCACTTCATTCTTCTCAACCAAATTACAAAAACTTAAGAAATAACAGTAGTAGTTGTTAATATTTACAGATGCACTATTTAAGTTAAGATCACCCACAATCACAACCGTTCCTTTGAGGTTGGTAATGAAGCTCTCAACCTTACAAAACCATGTCATATACTCCTCGTCCGTAGCAGAAGGCTTAATGTACACAACGCATATTAATATTTTTAGGCTGTGGTTTGTGACTGTACACCACATATCTTCGCCACGATCCGTCTCATATTCTGGTCGTTTATTCATGGTAAAACCAGACCGCGCAGCTAGCAAAAGGCCACCGCCCACGGTGACTCTGTCTTTGCGTACGATACTCCATTCAGCCGCTGATACCTCAGAGTCCTCGATAGATTCATCTAGGTTAGTCTCCGTTACGGCTACCAGGTCATGCTCGGTAAGCAATAAGCTTAATCTCCATTTTACCAACTTAGTCTTAAGTCCATTAACATTCTGGTACAATATGCGTAGGTAACTTTTGCGATCTGAATTGATCGAAGTGGCACACAATTTTGGTTGTTTATTTGGTTTCGTTGCTTTTGGTACGAAAATTCTGTCGCCACGGCTTAACACAAATGTCTTCGGCCCAGTTTTGAGTCGCCATGACCTTTTCGGTGAGTTTTGATGGAACACCCACCTTAAAGGATGCGTAATTGCCACGGGCTTTAAGGACTTCCACAGTGCAGACATCATTTCCACATATAGCTACCAGGTGATCACGAACTTGATTTTCGGACGTGCCCTGCTTAACGTAAAAGAGATGTAGGTATCGCCATCTTTCCGATGCCTCCAGTTTGGTAGTACCCGGAGCCGCGGTGCCACGCAGCACGGATCCTGATGAGACTCGGCGGCGCTTAGGTTGAACAGTGGTCCAGCCCGCAGATGTTGGTGAGTCCTTTGCTGTCAGCGCGCTCCTAGTTTGATGGGAGTTACATTCTGGCCAGGATACACGGGTGGAGGCTACTTTTGTCTGCAGAATGGACTTGGACTGTTGATGTTGCAGAGTTGTAGAAGTGGTTGGCAGCCTAGGAAGTGAAACAGCACCTTGCTTTGTGGTTTCCACCATTGTGGTAGCGGACAGCGGGGGGGGCAATGATTCTGATAGACCTAGGTCATGAGAATCGAGCGGTAGGGCCTGCTGTGACGAGGGGATGCAGTTAAAACCTCCAGCTCGCTCCAAGCTCTTTCCATTGACTTCCAAGACCTTTAAACTAGTGGATATTTCCGCCGTTATGTTCTCAAGCCTAGCTTCAATGGTGGCAACTCTGTCGTTCAGCAGCTTTAGATTCTGCAGGAGCTCGCAGTTGCTCAAGTGATCACTTAGCGTTTGTTTCATAATGCTGGATAAACGGTCATCAACAATTTTTTCTAACTCCTCGCGAAAGACAGTTCGGATGACATCCGCAGTTGAAACGTCAGAGGGAAGTTCTTTAACTGGCTGCCTGCCACGACGAGCACCACCTCGGAAGTTGGTAACATTTTCCGATCCAGTGGGTGACATAGTGGTAGATGCGGCGTCTGAAATCTTGTCCTTAGGAGAGCCCCTATGTGTGGGAGGACGCACAGGAGTGTTTGAGTTGTCACCTCTAGGCACTTTAGAGCGGCATATCATACACAGCCAGCTTGAAATGGACTCAGGTGTAGCCTTTGTAATTGCCTCCTTGGTGATATTAGCACACACCAAATCATAAGGGCTGTCGCATTTAGAGCAAATAATCCCATCATCCGTTATATCACTCCGGCAGCCCGAGCAGACGAGTGGTGCTGAGTGCGACATCCTTGCGCAACAAGTAAACAGAGTTGAATTCGTTTAAATGGTATGAATTAGCAAGTCAGGTCGTTCAATAAGACAGGGTGTAGATTCGTGACCATATACGGTGATACTTAGCGTCGATAAAATGATTCACAATTTTATGAATGCTGACAATCGATCGACCAGCTGAACTTCTGTAGTACTGGTGCAACAACAAAACGCAGTAACCTGTCAACACTGGCAACACTGGTGCACGATTGTCACAAGTAAATCCGCCAAAGTTGTTTACTTTCCTTAGTGTGTTCAAAATTTTTTGAAAAACACCGTTGATGATCAGCTGATTGTATCTGTGTGTGTGATTTTCAAAATACTACAACGCCTCTTCTCAAGAATTAAAAGTGATTTTACTCACAGTGCCACGGGTGCGCCAGTGTTAATGTTCCTCACTCTGTATTTATAGGTTATGTACTGAACTTTTTATCACTACTATTACAGATTTAATACGTTCCAACTTAAATTTGTGAATTTTATGCAAAGAGACTCGCTTAGACTTGTTTACATGGCAAATGTTGCCAGCCTTATTGGTGATATCTCATATTTAAAGACCACGTTATTTGAGGAACCTAAACGTGTATTTTCATTTTATTCAAACGAGGCCATTTCTACGCTTGATTTTATTGTTCATATTGTTTGTTCATGCATAGTTCGTGTACATGTACGGTGGTGTTAATGTGCGAGTAATTATCAAATGTCATGGTTGGTATTATTTTGAAATTTACACATCATCCGAGCGATTGCTGCCTACATTCTTGAAGAAGTATTGGGGTTGAAACAACGTTAAGTGAACTACTACAAAATTTGTAAAAAATATCAATATCTTTTACAAATTTTGTAGTTGTTCACTTAAATACAAACTAAAAGCGTCTGAAGACTCGAGATGGTGTGTGGTTTAAGTCGGTTCAAGCCCGACATAACTGCCCTCGCTGGGCGGCGGGTATATCTGAGGGGATTTCTTCGTGACCTAAAATAATAAAGATATTTGATTTTTGTTGTATCCAAATACTGAAAAGCCTATGTATTCTGAGGATCTGTAAATACTTAACCCATCACTTGTCTATTTACTACCAAAATTAAATTTGATTGAAGTTGAAGTTATATAGATAGTTCATGTCAAGTTTACTGATGATGTCTCTTTTATTACATACAAACGTATTATTTGGTTAGCATGTGTGAGCCAATGAGCATGTGACATTTTGAGTGGAGCCTCGTTTGCCAGATCTGAGAAATAATCTGAAAGTACTGCTGAGACTCTTGTTTAACTAAATACTGAATACAATTGTTTTGTGCCCGCTCTAATGTTCTACAGTAAGACTTGACCCTTTTTTTTTCGTGCAAAGATCCCTTCGGATACCCCCCTGCCGGCCAGCGGGGGTGCTTATGTCGGATTTGAACCGACTAAAACCGCACGCCGTCTCGAGGCTTCAGACGCCGGGGTGTAAGGTTGCCTATAAGGCATTTCCCTCGCACCCCGACTGACCCTGGGCCATCTCCGTTTTCGATCCCCCTCGCGTTTCGGAACCACGGTGTCCCGGTCTTGCCCCGGAAAGGGGGGGGGGGGCTATTCGCTCCGCCGCCCCGGCCTGCTTCTGCTAGGGTGACAGGCGGCCTCACCTGCCACCCCCCACTGGAGCACAAATTAGATAATAATTACTACGTATCTCGAATTGACTCGAAGACACTCGAAGAAACACGAATCTCAAACAAGTTCGTTCACGTTGAACAAACATATTACTCGCGTGAAGAGGTTTTGACTTTTACGGTTATACTGCATAAACTGACAGCATAAAATGCCGCAGTGTCGCCTTCGATGGTGCGGCCAATGTCTGGCCATGCCACTTCCGCCGGGCCCTGGTAGAAGGGGGAGACCCCAGAAGTGCTAGTTTGACGTCGTGAGGGATGACATGCGTGCCAATGGTCTCACTTCCCTTGGTTCCCAAGATCATGCGAAGTGGAGAAGGAAAAGTAGGAAAGCGGATATCGAGCTCCGGTGTGAAGGTCTCGGATACAATCGAGATACAACACTGAGATGATGATGATGAGTGGGATATCTAAACTAATACGCCTTTAAGACGGTGATCTTACCGGCGAAGGACTGTCTTGCTCCTGTTTACATTTTGGTATCTTTTGCAACCCCCTTATTTTCAATTTTAAATATGAGATAATGAGTTCTTTTTACATTGTAAGGATAATAAAGTGTAGTTGCAATAATTTCTAACAGTTATACGTCTGTTTATTAAAATATCATACGTTTACAAATCGTCAAAGTGGAAGCTAAAAACAAACTTTTTTCAAAAATTCAATGCGGTTTCGGAGGTAGTTACTGTAAATCTAATCAAATAATCTTTTTTATTTATATTTGAGTCGAAATAGAACCAATTTTTCACTATTAAATCACAGAAAACTAAAAAATTACTAATTTAGCTCCTCCCTAATACGCAATAAGATATTAGTTATGAAGCAGGGAGCACAATCAGGATACGAGTATGATTATACAAAGGAGTAGTAGTTGAGAGTAATATCTAATCTGAGATACTAGACAAAATACTGCATTAGTCACAAACTCACAACAGCTGAAGTGAAACTTGTCTTAGTTTGAGTAGTACTTGTAACTCGCCCGGCTTTGCTATGAATGGGTAGGAGTCAATGAGGCTTAGACTCCGGGCGCACGAGTTTTGTTTGATGCGGTATGTGTATGGTGAGCGCTCGTAGATGTGGTACTTTTGCAAGGTACCCTTGCGTACGTAACTCTCTACAACGAAATAAATAATCGATTCTGAGATGCTTACTGAATGCAACTTAGGTGAAATAGGTTTATGTCCAATAACTTCCCGTTCAAGTTCAAGCGCATACACTCTCCGGTAACCGTTTGCATTACGGTAACGGTACACAATTGCCAGGTTTAGACCATTAGGGCTGCTAGTATCGATATAAGCTCCGATTGTTTCTCCCACGACCACATAACTAATAAGGTGTAGAAATATTGTCGCTTGAGTTTTCTACTAAAACCACTGTCGCCGCTCCATCCATACTCCCAGCGCAAATGCAGCTACAGCATATACGCTAGAGATTGATGCACGATAAAATGTTTACAAAATAATATCACTTTACGTATAAATTAATTAATAACATAATAATTTCATATAAACTAAGTTAATTGTTACAAGTACAAAAAAGTCGTTTGCTTATTAACTTATAGGCCTCTTAGCATAAATTTTTGTATTAAATACTTTAAAGATTAATTTTTTGATTCGTCATTAATAGTCACTACAGTAGTTAAACATAAATGCCCCAAGAATAGAAATAGGATTTATAATGCTGACTATACTAGTTATACGATAATTTACTTGACTCAAAATGTAAATAACAAAATTGGTTGACTATGATGTACGAATATCGATAGCGACGTAACAGTGAGCTCGTACAAGGGCACGCCGCAATAGCGGCGGTAAGGCCCATCATGGAGGATTGGCTAGAGAGGCGACACGGAAGCCTCTCGTACCGACTGACGCAGGTGATCTCCGGTAAAGGGTGCTTCGGGGACCACCTGCATCGGATCAGGAAGGAGCCAACGCCTGAGTGTCATCACTGTGACGCGAGCGAGGACTCAGGGCTGCACACGCTGGCGGACTGCCCGGCGTGGGAGGTGCCGAGGCGTGACCTCGTGGCAGCCATCGGGGTGGGAGTCCTCTCGCTCGGCAGCATGATTGCGGCAATGGTGCATGCGCGAGCGCGTGGGCCGCCGCCACCTCCTTCTGCGAGCATGTGATGCTCGCGAAGGAGATGGCGGAGCGCGCCCGGGAGAGGTTCAGAACCCTCCCGGCCCGCCGAGCCCGCAACACGCTCGCCTCGCGTCGCAGGCGACTCAGGCGCCGGAGGGCACTTAACGACCTCCGTCCTCCATGAGCGCAGGCCTGGGGGTGGCAGGTGAGGCCGCCTGTCACCCCAGCAGAAGCAGGCCGGGACGGTGGGGCGACTAGCGCCCCTCCCCCAAACCGGGGCAAGACGGGGACACCGTGGTTCCCAAACCCGAGGGGGCCATCTCGAAACCGGAGATGGCCCAGGGTCAGTCGGGGTGCGAGGGATATGCTCTATGGGCAACCTTACACCCCGGCGTCTGCAGACCCAAGACGGCGTGCGGTTTTAGTCGGTTCGAGCCCGACATAACCGCCCCCGCTGGCCGGCGGGGGGGTATCCGAGGGGATTTCCGCACGAAAAAAAAAAAAAAAAAAAAAAAAAAAGGTACATTACTGAGTCTCGACCCCGAGCAGCAGGTTATTCCCAGTTGCACCCACTGTCGACGCCACCACTGGTGACAAATGGGATTTCTTTCCAAAAAATGTACCATTGACCATTCCCAATTGCCACTGCTGGTGACGCCACCAGTGGTGGCAATTGGGAATGGTCACTCTTTTTGTTCCCAGTTGCCACCATCGGTGACAGATGGGAAAAATCATTTTATAAGCCCCCAGTAGTGACGTCGGACTAGTGGAGTTAGAACTGAAATATAGTTATGTGATTTGAATTGTTTTCACGAATGATGTTAAATACATGATATATTTTATTGTGTGGAGTAGTATAGTGTGGAATAGTATTTTACTCTGTGGAGTTACGAGATTTTACATTGTGCTGCTTATTACCATTCAGGTGTAGCGTGATGATCCGATCCGGAGTTTGACTAGTCCTGCTGAACTACAAAATTTCGTTAAGATCTACCTTGTAATAATGAAGTTGTCATCAATAATAGTTTAGTCTGGTTTTGCTCTACTGCTCCCATCATACCTATAATAGTGTGATGATATATAGGGCAGTATCTGACCATGCCCTAGAAGAATGTTCATGCAAAATTTCAGGAAAATCTGTTCAGCGGTTTTCTAGTGATGCTCGGACATCGATAATTTAAAGCAGACAAACAAAAAATTCCAAAAATCAAATTTTTGGTATCGGTATCGCTCCTAGAACACACATCCATTTTTTTTTTGGAAAAGCATTCAACGTTCGTTTTTCACCTCGTTACGATTTTATTATATGTATAGATTCTATACCGTAACGTGAATAAAATAGAGATCATTTGAGAGGATAATTTGTGAACATAAGAAACCTATTACAACTGTATCAACTGCTATGTAACAATACGTACTTATATGAATTCTAAATGGTTCAAGATAACACTTAATTCCACGCGGACGAAGTACGTAAATAAATAAATAGGTGACTAATGTTATACAAAGGTGACTAGTTGTTAACGAAAGCAAGTTTGGGTATTTTTTGTGTGACCCAATTCAAGTAAGAGAAGACATTTGAAATTGTATAGATAAGCAAAGATTTGTGCTTTAATAATATTAGCAGGCGTCGTGAGATTTAAAATGAAAAGTCGTGAAAGTCAGACGCTAGTGGAAATAAAATTAGCTCTTATTCAACCTGTCTGGAAATGAGGGAAGCGAGATCGTGTCTGCATAGCACACCGATTCCGTTTGCGCAAGATGCAAGATTTAGTTCTCATCGCGTTCCTCCTGCAACAGAACCTACCGCTACGTCGTCGTGGCTTAGTTAGTTGACGTAGCTAGCAGGTCGCACTCGCTACGAGTTTGCACGGAGTGGGCAGTCGATGTCTTATAGTATCAAAACATTCTTGATGGTCCAGTCACTAGGACTCACAGTAGATATTTTAGGGTGATGTGTATAATATAATTAACTGTTACCCGCGGCTTCACCCGCGTGGAATTCCGATCCCGTTCCCGCTACGCATGGGACCCTGTTCCACCACCACAACCTATATAAGAAACACAATTCCACTCTACCACATTTTGTTATATCTCACAGGGTTTAAGCTAGCGTTTTCGTTGAAAGTTTCGTTGAAATATCATTATATTTTGGCCTATGTAAAATATCAGTGGTTACTAGACTGGGGTAGTCTAGTAACCACTGATATTTTCGCACAGGAAAATATGGCTCGACCACTCCTCGATAACTAACACCCCACCAAACCATCACTGAAGTCGAATAAAATAATATCCATATTGTACCAATTCTGAATATTCTACTTAAACTTAAACTTGTCATTTTGGTTGTTAAAATTTTGCTCTATAGTAAAAAAAATGAAATTCAGTTCTGAGCGTTTCTACACACAATACTATCACTGTCGGGTTCTAGAATGTTGATAAACTTACTTGGTACAATTTTGTTTGCTATCTTTTTATATAAGGTGTCACAAAATTAGGTCTCTGAATTTGGTGAGATGACTTGGTATCGACAAAATATGTATTTGAAACAAAAAAAATATCGGGTAAAATAAAAATTTAAAAATAAAAGGAAAAAAAGCACCACCAGCGACCAGCGTCACGTGACGCGACGAGCCCATGACGCACGTGGTAGGCGTACAGTCCTTCTCCTCGCAATATTCTCCAAGCGGATGTGTGGGAAATACCTAAATCGCGACCAGCGTCACGTGTGCTCGTCGCGTTACGTGACGCTGGTCGCTGGTGGTTTTTTTTTTAATTTTATGTTTTTTATTTTTATATTTTTTATATATTTTTTTATTTTACCCCAAATTTTTTTTTGTTCCATATACATATTTTGTCGATACCAAGTCATCTCACCAAATTCAGAGACCTAATTTTGTGACACCTTATATTTAAATCAAATTAATAGAAAAACTTTTAAAAATGTAGCACCAGAGTGATTAATTCTTTATTGTACACACAGTGAACAATTTTGAAACATCTATACCTACCTACTATTATCAAATTGTGTTTGTAAATTGGAAATATAAAAAAAATAAACTTAGGTTATGTTAAATGAGGAGTGCGAGCGCGTCGCCCGCCGCCGCCTCCTGCAAGCAAATAATACTCGAGAAGGAGGCGGCGAAGGGGGTGCGGGAGAAACTCAGGTCTCTCCGCAGAGCCCGCGGGGCGTGGAGGTGACTCTGGCGTCGGAGGTCGCTGAACGACCTCCGTCCTCCATGAGCGCAGGCCCTGAGGGTGACAAGTGGAGCCGCCTACCACCCTAGCAGAAGCAGGCCGGGGCGGCGACGCGTATTGCGCCCCCCTCTTTCCGGGGGTAAGACGAGGACACCGTGGTTCCCAAACCCGAGGGGGCCATCTCGAAACCGGAAGTCTGAAGACCAGAGACGGCGTGCGGTTTTAGTCGGTTCGAATCCGACATAACCACCCCCGTTGGCCGGCCGCCGGGGGGGTATCCAGCGGGATTTCCGCACGAAAAGAAAAGGGTTATGTTAAATGAACGATTCTGAACACGAACATATTTTTTTGGAATTCTCGTCTGTCTTTTTATCTGTTTGCGAATAAACGCAAAAACTACTGAACGAATTTTTATACGGTTTCTATTAGAAAGGTCTTGGTCAGACTAAAAATCTGCCGTATGATGATTGCGATAGGTAAGTAGAACCGGAGATATCCCCAAAAAACGATAACCGACCTCCACGCGGGCGGAGCCGCAGGCCTCAGCTAGTTAAAAATAAAATGAATGTACAAAGGCGAGCTTAACTCAGTATTGAGTGATATAAAAATGTTTTTCTTAACGTCAAGACTAAAATAACTATAATAAATATATCAAAAAAATTAAGGAATAAGCGTATTGAAAGTTTTTAAAAAGAGGGCGGAGTTCTTCGCTGCCCACGTGTTCATAACAGTTCGTAGGTACACGCCTACAACACGATGTCCCTGTCTGGCTAGGATTGAGACATATTACTCTGTCTGGCTGGATCAGTTCTGCGCTGGACGCTGCGTTAACAGGTTGTATCTGAGCACCTGCCGCGCTGAACAAGTTGCCGAACGCATTTGAAACTTTTTCAGGTGTTAGTGTGCTTAAAACTAATATATTGATAAAAAGTGAACTGTAAATTCAGTGGAGAGATTTCATTAATTGCTTCTAATTAATACTAGGCTAAATATTTTTTCTGACAGGTAGTCATCTAGTTTTAGTTAAAGACCTAATTAATTACAGTGATTAAGTGTAAGTGTAACTGTAAGAATATTACCATAACCTGATCTTATTCAGTGAACAGTTTAAAGTGTCAGATAGTGTCACAGTTTGTGCCGTAGTAGTTTAAACTTTACGTAACTAATTAAACTGAAAGAACTTACGACTACTGTTACATTTATAAGCGATGAGTAAGATTTATGTGATGAAAACGAAGTTATGTATCACTGAACTATTCATACTTTGAGAACAATTGACAATTCGGTGCATATATTTTAGCTTTTACTGGCTTCAATTTTGCAAGCTATAAACAAATCGCAGAAGTCGCGCTTTATTGGTATGTATTACTTGAAGTTGACTAATGAATATATTAATACTGATGCCGGCGGATTCGCCCGCCCGGAGGTCGGTTGTCGGTTTTTGGTCTTATCATTCTTAACCAATTGCAATCAAATATAAATCAAATATTACATATATTTGATCGTATTATCAATTAATATAAATTTTAAATATAACCTTTCTTGTGGAAAAAAACCGCATTAAAATCCGTTCAGTAGTCTGTGCGTCCATCGCGAACAGACAAGAATTCCATTGAAAAAAAATTGTGTTTAAAATTTCTCATTTTAACATACCTAACCCAAGTTTTTTTTTTAATATCACCAATGTGCAGACATAACTGATTTACAATTTTGATAATAGTACTAGCTGTTGCCCGCGACTTCGTACGCATTAAGTTCGGAATAGATTAAGGTATGTTTATTTCCAGTCTCGATACTAACACGTTAGTAATTGAACGGGCTGGATGAGGTGACTGAGAACACTCGTATTACATTGATAATTCCTTTAAGGTATAGCGTGATGAGTTATAGTCCGGATTTTGATCATGTCTGAGTGCTGATGAACTTCAAAATTTCGTAAAGATTTAGTTTGTAATAATAAAGTTGTCATCAATAATAATTAAGACCGATTTTGTTCTACTGCTCGAGCTCCTATCTATATATATAAATAAAATTGGAGTGTCTGTTTGTAATATTGAAATAACCGTTTTTTACTACATGTATATGAATATATATACGGTACATACACCAAAATATTTTTTTTACAATTTTTGTCTGTCTGTCTGTCTGTTTGTTCCGGCTAATCTCTGAAATGGCTGGACCGATTTTGACGGGACTTACACTGGCAGATAGGTAATGTTACAAGGCGTAACATAGGTTACTTTAATTTGAGAAAAATAATGGCGGACCGCGCTACAATACCCCAAAAATCGAAATCCACGCGGACGAAGTCGCGGGCACAGCTATCATACCGATAATAGCATGATGAAATATAGCGCAGTTGATAACCATGCCCCAGAAAAAATGTTCATGCAAAATTTCAGCCAAATCTGTTTAGCGATATTCAAGTATTGCTCGGACATCGGAAATAAAAAGCAGACAAACAGACAAGCTGACAAACAGACAAAAATTCTAAGAATCATCATCATCAATCATTTTTCATCATCGGTATCGCTCCGCAACAAATACATTATTTTTTTGGAAAAATAATCAATGTACAGTTTTCACCTCGCTATGATTATATTATATTTAGAGATAGATTTCAACGTTTTAAAATACTACTAGCGCCCTCTATCGTTGAAGAAATGAGACTATATTCCAGTATTCTTAAAAAAAAATCTCTTTCACATCTATATTTTTTAACTTATCGTAGTCTGGTTACAGCTTTTTAAACTTTATGCTTGTTAAATATACAAACGCAGTGAAGCTTTTCCTATAGGTTAAAAAATAACATATCATAAACTACATGAACAAAAATCATAACTAACATAAACAACCAACATCATAAGCAACATAAACTAAATTCAAGTTTTCTTTTTCTACACGGCCTTTTAACTAGTCTAAAAATTAGAATATTCTAGTTTAAATACTTAAGCTAGCTTAGTTCAAAGATTCCTTATTAACTTAAACGCGAGTTAGTATATCCAGACTAATTGATTGATTGCTTCAACCAGTCGATTTACCACTTTAACTGCTAATCCATTTATCTCTAGTTTTATTAAAATATGCATAAAAAATACAAGCGCTATAATAGCGTATTCTGATTATCGGTGCCAAAAATTTTTAGATAATGAGAATCATACTCATTAAAGAAAATATGTAACTTTAGAAGATTAACGATCTTTATTAGTTAACTATAAGGCCTCAAATTTTTATTCTTTGAGAGAGTTTCGGCATTAATATTGGCGGAATATGTTTCGATAGTCTGTTGTAGTTGATTCTCAAAAGTTGTTGAATGTGGACCGTGTTCATTATCCATTAGGACGTCAATTTCTGCTGAATATATACTGCTAATAATCTATTGAATAGTCTTAATAGGCTGTGTACTACTTTATGACTAAGTAAATAGTTTATCATCGATTGAAATGCCCAATGTGCAATTTTCACAGATGATATATTTCGGTTGCCGCTATAACAACAAATACTAAAAAAACAATAAAATAAATATTTAAGGGAAGTTCCCGTAAAACATGCGTAATTTTCTTTGCTCGCTTCTGCTCGATGTTGATAAGTGTGACGGCCACGATTTGACGGTGAGCCTTAATTTTATGCAACGGTGACAGCACATAATCGCGAATGTCAATGGAAACTTAAAAGAATCTTCATACAATAACTTTTTTTACAGCGGGGGAGGTTATGTCGGGCTTGAACCGACTAAAACCGCACGCCGTCTCGGGTCTTTTCCCTCATACCCCGACTGATCCTGGCCCATCTCTGGTTTCGGGATGGCACCTTCGGGTTTGGGAACCACGGTGTCCCTGTCTTGCCCCGTAAATGGGTTTAGCGGAAAATACATAATTTCGATATACCGCGACGTTTTTATACATGACATATTTACCTCTGGATTTTTCGAAATCACTGAAAGTATCAAAAAGGATTGACATTTAATTTATTAAGAGCTTTTCTAGGGATTCGAAAGGCACCCCGAATTAATTATCTAACTCTTGAATTATGGAGAACGGCTATTATTTCATCACCTTTATTGTCTTTTATTTATATCGTAGAATATTTATTTATTTATCTAACTGGAATGCTATCGGGGTCCAAGCCACAACCAAACCACACTTGCAAGCCAGTTCACCTGTTGCTTGAGGGACGAGGCTCTGCTGCAGGCTTTTCCCTCAGGGTTGGCGGGTCGGCGCGGCGGCAGTCGCTTACGTAAAAGTCAAGATAAGCCAAATCAAGATAAATTGTAGGAATTTCTAATGACCATTTTATGACTATTCACGCCGTTGCGTTGTACAGTTATCGAGGAATCGTTGAATAATGGTTACGAATTGTAAACTCAAGTGTATTCCACGTCTAGTACCCCTCCCCCCTGTGTACTGGGAGTTCCACGTTTCTGAAGCGGTGGGATTTATATCGAGAGGTGGCTTTTGTCTCACACGTCACACTAACCTTTCCCCTCCTCGAAGTGGTGACAAGCGGAACGTGCTTTGTCGATTTGGAAAAAAAAAATGAAATATAATTTTCCCACCTACTCGCAAAATGCGTGCTATTTTTAGGGATTTTCTTTAGAAAAGCCCTATTGCTAAGAAGTTGTCGTCGACGTCGTTGCCAATTTTCTGTCACGGTTTTGGGTATGAAGGAGATGAGCTATCGAGTTGCTGTATTCGGTAATAGATTCGTGCTGGGGTGAACCATTGCAAGATAAAGGAAGAATCGCAAAAAATCGCAAAAAAAAATAATCGCAAAATCGAAAATCCCTTGTATTCGGCTGAGCTCGTCTCAGGAATTCAACTTGTTTAATGTTTAACCATAATACACAATATTACTCGTGAATAGGTAGGTATATCATTTTTAAAGAATAGCTTAACTAATGGCAAAATCCTCACTTTTTGGCTAACCCCTCAGATTAATAAATAACACACTAGCAGAGATAACCCAAAATAATATTTGCATTGCGTCGGTATAATGGCAGAATTAAATAACTCCGATTTTGACCAAATTGACCTTTCACCATTTTCGAGAACCCTAAAATGTGCCGCATCTTTTGGTCTAACAAACATTCCTATATCTCAATCCAATCCAAAAATAAATCCATTTTCGTGTTTCAATTGAAGAAATAGATATGTTTAATTGAACACTAAATATTATTAGAAAAAATGACTAACTCTATAAATAAATGAACAACTGTGACTTCTGATCATTTGAGTATGAAATGAATTAGCTAAATTGAGTTGTTTAGTTCTTCCACGAACGAAAATATTCTAATGAAAGCAGGCACGTTGAAGGAAAACTAAATAATTTGAGTTCTTCCAACCCAGGTTTTTTATTTCATGTGAGATCAATAATCTGGTGATAAAATTAAACAAATTAACTTTCACTAAGAATGCCTAACTTTCATGTTTAAATATTTCATTAGGTTCAGAACTCGACAAGTGAACTTGTTGACCCAATTTCATGTATTCACATCCATCTTATGTGTGAGAAAACTGAATAACTACCATAAAGAATTAGCTAACTACGGTATGTTTGCAACATCTTGGTGTGGCAAAATTGGATAACTTGGTTTTTGATTTTTTTTTTTTTTTTGGTTCATGAAAGAAATTAGTTTGATTAAGCATTGAATCGACAGCAAACATGCTTATAACATATAAAATTGCCGACATTAAAATTGTTCTCCATTTGTTAATGATGTCAAAAAAAGTGCCAAAAAAACAGTAAATCGCGATTATCTCGAAACTTGAAATATTGAGTTATTTAGTTCTGCCATTATACCCACGATTGGGACATTGTTACAATAATTGTTGTGTTATCTAATCTTATTCATTTTATTCATGTATCAGGCAGGCAGAAGGTGAAAGGTATTGGGCCTATAAACAGTGGACTTCATATTTCGCGATCGGCTTATTATATAACTTCTTTAAAACATTAGAAAACTGGTCAAATGCGAGTTGAACTCGTGCACCGAGGGATCCGTACCTTTTTTTTTATTTTCGTGCGGAAATCCCCTCGAAAACCCCCCCGCCGGCCAGCGGTGGCGGTTATGTCGGGTTTGAACTGAGTAAAACCGCACGCTCGGGTCTAGGGATACCCATTATACCGCCATAATAAAATTGTTATCATTTTTATTGGTGGCTAAGTTTAAAGTGTAAAGATATGGACAAATTTAGTTTTTTTTTCACTAAACAAGCTTTAGTGAAAAAAAACTAAGTACCAAAATGTACCTTAATATTCTACATTTTTATTTTTTGGAATTTTTCCTTTATTTGTTCTGTAAGACCTTGTTTTTTGCCTTTAGTGATTCAACTGCATTCAACCTATTCCTACCTATTGCCAAAACATATTTAAATTGGCAAAATAACAGATATTGGCAAAACCCAATAGGTTTTCGACCTAATGGGTCATACCATATACCAAAACCTATAGGGTACTTCTGGTTGACCTAGTTGTCAATTTTGGTCACAAGGTCTTATAGAACAAGTGAAGGGAGAAGTTCCGAAAAATAAAAGTTGATAAATAAACTAAATTTTGGTACTTACAACTTTTCGCAGTAATTTAAATTTGCCTATATCTTATTATCGTGTTGACTCAGGACCTTGATTTTTATACACCTAATAGGGACAATAGACCCTCAGTATGTGGTATAAATTTCCACTTGCTAGGTCCACCCATTCCCGAGAAAATCGGTGGTGACACATGGATACTGACAAGAAAGTGATCCTAAAAGGGTTCCTTTTTACCTTTTGAGGGACGGATCCCCAATAATTATTATCAGGTGTGCGATAATTATTATTCCTTATTATGTTATTATATAAGTTACATATAGGGATGGCAGTTTGGTATTGCATATGGGGAATGTAGAGGGAGGGGGGGGGGGTGAGGTAGGCTGTAAAATCGTTATTTATTTATTTACAAATTTGAAATCTGCAATAAAAGCATTATTTATATAAGCTGCTGCTCATAAATAATAGTAAAGAAACCTGAAGAGATGAAAAATTAATAATATACCCAATGTTTACATAAGTAAGCTCCGCGATATTTATTTACAAATATTCAATTGGCATTGAATTCCTTAGTTCTATACTTGATAACTGGTGCTTGTGAATAACAATAAAGAAACTTGTATAAACAGATAAAACAATATACTAATCAATATTTACGTACAGTCAACAACAAAAATTGACAGTCGACAACTTTTATATATTATTATATCTAGGTCTCATAAACTTTTTTTCGGATCCGGGACGCGTGCTTGCTACAAGTGTTCTCCCCTTCCAAAATAAATTTATTGATAATATTGTGTTGTTGGATTACTTAAGTGCTTTTGTGTTGTCTCTGTGTGCTTTGTATACATATTCTGAGTAAGTAACGTAAATAATCACGTAGATTTAAACATGCATAACCACCCGCCAGACCCTGGTGGAGGTTACGTCCCCGGTCGATCCCCCAATGTTGTTCAGATTACTCAAGGTGATAGTTCTACAACCTCAACGGCCAAGAAGCGCAATAGCCACTCACAGGAAGACGTTGTCCCTGCCAAAAAAGTCATATCAGTCACTTCTGAATCCTCGCCGTCAATACAAACTACGTATATACATCCGGATTACCAGAATAAGCCAGCAAGCTAGTCTGATTCAGATTCTGGCCCGTTTTTGGTTCACGTGTCAAGAGCTGTCGGTGATTCCTCCGCAGGGACGGTATTCCGGCCCATCAAATTTGATCACTTTTTATTTAATAATAAAATTAAGAATATTGTGGAAGGAGGAGTAACACGAGTAGGACGCAACAGATTATCTGTTGAGTTCAAATCTGCTACTGATGCCAACAACTTTTTAAAGCATCCCTCTTTGACAAGAGCTAAATATGAATGCACTATCCCATCTTTTGCCTGCTCCCGCATGGGTATAATCAGACAGGTACCGGTGGATTGGACCCTTGAAGAAGTAGTCCAATCCATTGAAGTCCCGTTGGGTTATAGATCGGTCGTGAACGCCAGAAGACTGAACCGGAAAGTATCAAGTGAAAATAATACCCCACACACACAGGGTAGGCACATATGTGCCTACCCAAACTATTGTGGTGACCTTTACTGGCCAAAAATTACCCCCACATGTCTACTGCTTCTACAATTCCCTCCCGGTGGAGACTTATGTGCTACCCCTCATTCAATGCCTGAAATGTTGTCGGTTTGGACACATCACATCGCAATGCAGGTCTACTCCTCGCTGCTTTATCTGCGGCCAGGCCCATGAGGGTATCTCTTGTACCTCACGATCCCCCACATGCATATTCTGTTCAGGACCCCACTCATCTAAAGACCCTTCATGTCCGGAGCATTCTCGGCAAAAATCTATTAAACTTGCCATGTCTCACGAGAACATTTCTTACATAGAGGCATCTGCAAGGTTCCCCTATGTGAGAAAGTCTTTTGCAGATACGTCAAAATCTTCTCACCCTATATATTCCCAACCTAATACCCAACAATTTACCTTGCTCTCCCCCGAGGGGCCTAAAAGGCCTCAGGTTTCTTATAACAAAACTGTGTTTATTCCCCGAAGGCAGAATAACCCTGCCTCTGGCCCTGGCCATGACAGGCAGGCCCATTACCTCATAACCCAACCTCCTCCTTCTACTCTCCCTGATGAGCAAACTAAAAATCCTTGCAACGATAACCTTCTTGATTTATTACTTTCCACTCTTATTAACATGTTAACTCGCTTTAATGATACTGAGCTACCAGAAAAATTCAAGACCAAACTTACTCAGCTGTTAATCCTTACTAGTAACATTCCCACCCCTCCTCCAATGGAATTGTAGGAGTATTCGAAACAAAAAAGGTCAATTAACATATTTAATAAATAAGCATAAACCTCTGGTCCTTGCCATCCAGGAAACCTGACTTTAGCCCGGCTCTCATTTCAGGATGCCTGGGTATGCTTGTTTCCGGGATGACAGGGGTGATAGGTATGCTGGAGCTGCCATTTTAGTCTCCAGATCTATAATTTACAGCCAGTTATCTCTACCTCATCATAGTGATTCCTGAAACATTGTTGCTATTAAAGCAGCAAACATTTCATTTCTCTCTGTTTATATCCCCTATCCAGATGCTTCTATTTTATCTGAGTTAAATAACATTTTAACTTATATTCCCACCCCTCTTGTTATTCTAGGTGACTTCAACATCCACCATACATCATGGGGATCACAATATTGTGATGATTTAGCACCCTCATTCATAGAGCTTCTGGATTCTATGAATCTCTGCATCTTAAATGATGGCTCGGCCACTCGCAGACCGTCCCTTACCCAAACGGGCCCCAGCGCTGTTGACTTAACTATTTGTTCTGCAACCCTCGCTTCATGCCTGACCTGGCAGATTACTTCTGACTCTCATCAGAGTGACCACTAACCCATTATTGTCTCCTCCCCAGGCAGCTTTCACCAGGATTCACCACCATTTAACCCTCTTCTCAAGTATATCCTCTCAAGCGCTGATTGTATTCTAGTACTCTTGACCAGGAGGTGTCACTCTTGCCATCTCCTGACGCACATAACTATGAGTCTGTTTACTACCTGTTTAAAAAAGCTCTTCTGCGTTCCGCGGATAAGGCAATCCCTATTAAAAGGGCCCCTAAGAACAATATCCCCTCCACTCCTTGGTGGGATCAGGCCTGCTCGGCTGCCTGCAGGGAGAGAAGGGAGAGATTATAAAAGTAATATGACTATCGCTAATTACTTGAACTACCAAAAAGTAGCTGCTCAAACAGACTTTTGTCACAAAAGAAAAAAGACAGCTGGCGTAGGTTTTGTGAACCACTAGCCCCTCGTACCCCCCCATTGTTTGTATGGAGAAATATTAGAAGGTTAACAACAATGTTACATCGAATGACCCTTCTGCTTGGTTACAGAAATTTGAGCAAAAATTGGCTCCCCCTACAGCTCCCACTGCTGATGAGTCTTCAAGTTTATTGCCCTCTACCTCTCAAATTTTACCCCCTATGGAATCTTCTTTTACTTTTGATGAACTCTCGGTTGTCTTGGGGTACCTCAAAGATTCTTCCTCTGGGGTGGATGGTATGCCATACTCATTTATCTTCAATAGCAGCACTACTTCCCAAAACTTTTTTCTAAATTTACTCAACCACATTTTTTGCTCTGGTTGCCCACCAGAAGAGTGGAAGTCACAAATTATAATCCCGATCCTCAAACCAGGTAAACCGACTGATGATCCTTCTAGCTACCGCCCCATTGCACTCTCCTGTACCATGGCCAAAATATTAGAGCACCTAATTAAAAACCGTTTAGAGTGGCTTGTGGAAAGTCAGGGTTTGCTGTCTAAAACTCAGTTCGGGTTTTGCAAGGGCCTACGCACAATTGATAATCTCGGCATCTTTAACACTGATATTAGAATAGCCTATCAAAAAATCAATATTGTGTGGGTATGTTCTTCTACATAGCAGCTGCATATGATAATGTACTTCTTCCTGTGCTCAGGCAGAAACTGCTCAATCTGAGTCTCCCAGAGAAGATAGTCAACTACATCTCCAATTTCCTTTCCGGCAGAACCATTAGCCTTAGAGTTCAAAATTCAATTCTTTCTCCCAGAATGATATGGAGAGGCCTTCCGCAGGGCTCTGTCCTAAGCCCCTCCTCTACAGTATCTACACAGCTGATTTAGATCTCTCAGTTACCTCCTTTTGCAACATCCTGCAATATGCTGATGATCTAGCTCTATTTGTTTCAGTGGACCATATGACAGATGCTGTGTCCAGATTAAACTCGGCAATTTATTACCTCTCTAACTGGCTTACCGACCATGGTCTTTCTCTTTCGGTCACCAAAAGCTCTGTGGTAATATTTAGCCGCCGTGGATCCATCCCTGATTGTTTAATATCTCTTGATGATCAAAGGTTCCCTGTAAGAGACACAGTAAAGTTTTTAGGAGTCATTATGGATTCAAAGCTTTCTGGGGTAGAACACATTAATTATACTATCCAGAAATGTAAAAAAAATATTGATGTCTTAAGGGCGGTGTCTGGAGTCTGGTGGGGATCCCACCCTTATTGTCAAAAACGAATGTACAATGCCCTTATCCGTAGCCATCTGGATTATGGTTGCTTCCTCTTAGAGCCATGTAATAAAGCAGCCCTAAATATGTTGGATAAGATCCAGGCCAAAAGCATGCGGCTCATCGTTGGCGCTATGAGATCATCACCCATAAATGCTCTTCAATTGGAGTGCGTAGACCCTCCTCTCCTTCTGAGAAGGCAATACCTCTCTGATAGGTATCTATACAGTGTGTTTTTTTTAACCGGGACAGTATGGGGAAATCCTAAACCATAGAAGATATAGGGAAATGGCCTTAGGAACCATTTATTCTTTTTTTGTGAAAAATATTTTGATATAGAAATTTTTTTGGTCAAGCGTGAGTTGTCCACAGAAATGAGTCATTTTGAAAAAAAAAATTTTTGATGCGGTTCGACTCATTTTCATACAGGGAATATTTCATTGTATTGGAAGAAAAAATCTGAGCAGCAGAAGTTAGTCAAATTTAATAAAATGTTTCCCATGCAATTTTTGTACTTAATACTAATTTTTACCAACTTTAATAAAACTATTAACGCAACAAATGTTCAATATGATCTCCCTCTTGCTGAATACAGATACGAGCACGTTTTAGTACACCTCTTGTTGCCTTAGCCAAGGACATGTGATTAATGTTGTTCAAGTGATAAAGGACTGCCTCTTTTAATTCTTGTACAGTATTGTATCGAGATTCATACACTCGACCCTTCAGGTGGCCCCATATAAAAAAGTCCATTGGGGTCATGTCGGGTGAACGTGGTGGCCATTTAATAGGACCATGTGTACCCATCCAACGACCAGGAAAATGTTCATCTTCCATCATCACAAAAAAGTGATTGTAGTTACAACGGTAGTACATACAGGGTAGGTCTTACAACTATTTCCGGTTACAATCTAGTGGGTGAAGTTGTGTTTCCCTTGATAGGTTAGTTATTAACCTGTAGTAAGGAGCAACAGTCCCTTTCCCTATGGTTTACTATACATAACAATAATAATAATTGTGCTATAAAGTTTTTGCAAGTTTTAGACTACAATACAATATATACGGAGAAAAAAAAAATAAAAATAATGTTTTTAATAACAAGACTTCATGTATTGGTTTTAAAATCGCGTGTGATATGTGTATGTATTTGCTATCATCCACTTTATTTATGACCATATTCAATATCTGTTGATATTTCTCACTATTCAACGTTCCGTGGTAAACCTTAATAGCAAAGATTTTATTATGTAATACCGCACACAGGCAATTAAACGAAAAGCGGACTTGGTTATGGGTCTCTGTAGTTCTAAGTGGATTAGTACGTGACCAGTAATGATTATTTTTCCTATTGTACATACCGTTATTCGAAAAATTGCATTCATCTGTCCAAATAATCTGATATATAAAGGAATGGTTTCTAATCGACCTTGCTACAAACCAACGACAAAATGTTAATCTGCGGTCTGTATCTCCTGGAAGCAATGCTTGTACAAGTCGACCCTCTCTGTAACACTTATACTTGTGCTTCTTCAGTACCTTTCTTACAGTTGATTTATGCACACCGATATTTTCAGCAGCTTCTTGTAATGATGCTTTTGGATAAGCTTCAAAAAATCCTAAGATGGCAATAGTTATGAATTCATTCAATATTGTCGTTCGTCTCTTACGTTTAGGTTTAAAAGAACCCTCTTGTCTTAAATTTTTAACAAGTTTTTCAATTACCTTGCGATTTGGTAGACTACGATCAGGATAGCGTTCCCGATACCACTTTAATGCATTAACTGAGCTTCGATAATTTAAAAAATACGCTTCGATTAAATCAACTTTATGTGCATTGGATAACGCCATGATGAATCACAAACAAACTGATAATAAAAAATGAAAGTAACAAAAATAACAATGTTCGTTCGAAATTTGAATATTTTTAATTCATTTGAATCATAAAAGTCTTAATTAAGACCATGGAGGTCCAGTTCCAATTCTACAGTGCAAATAAAATCTCATTTTTGAATATGGAATGCTTTTTGTACGTGAGTATCGACTGTGATGCAGTAGATGGGTACTTTGAACTAACCTGTTGCATGAGTAACATTTGATTAAATTTGACTAACTTCTGCTGCTCGGATTTTTTTCTTCCAATACAATGAAATATTCCCTGTATGAAACTGAGTCGATCCGCATCAAAAATTTTTTTTTTTTTTTTTTTTATATTTAGGACACGTCAATTTGACTTTACCTCGCCTGATGGTAAGCTGAAGGTAAAGTCTCAGGAAAGAGGGTCACCATTACATACATGTACCATGTTAACAATGGTGGCACTCAGCTTGACGGCCTCATCAGAAGAGGATTGTTGTCGCAGCACCGCGTGACACCCACCGGTCCCACTAGTGCTGCGACCACAATCCCCCTGCCCGGCTATGCACTTGCTGACCCCTGAACGCAATCAAACCGAAATTGGATTACTATGGAGGGTTTTTCGCAATCGTGCACGGTGGTACCTACCCGGTCGAAAATAAATAAGTCATTTCTGTGGACAACTCACGCTTGACCAAAAAAATTTCTATATCAAAATTTTTTTCACAATAAAAGAATAAATGGTTCCTAAGGCCGTTTCCCTGTATCTTCTATGGTTTCGGATTTCCCCATACTGTCCCAGTTAAAAAAGACATAGTGTATAAAACCTCTCAACTATCCTTTCATCCCCTGATACCCAAACTACACAAACTTTCAGAATACATTTCTTCTGGTGGATACTGGACACATAAAAGCCATCCATCCCTGTTTATTTAATAGCTTTGTTAATTATGTTCGTTTCCTTTTCCCTTGTTTCCAGGGTAAGACTAACCACCTGATATTGTCCTATATTCAGGTATCAACAAACACTCTGTGGACCCTAATAGGGAGTTAGATTATTTAATCAGCCAAAATTGGCAGGACAGGTTAGCTATTTACACAGATTCTTCAAAATCTTCAGACTCAACTTGTGTTGGGTCTGCAGTCTGGATTCCTCGTTACAAAATTATACTGTCATATAAATCTCCAAATATCAATTCCATTTTTACTGGTGAATCGATAGCTATACTTGAAGCATTAATATATATTGAGTCTCATAATATAAGCAAGGCAGAGTAATCTTTACTGATTCCAAGAGCTGCTTAATGGCCATTCTAGCTAATCAATTCTCCAGTAAAACTAGGTTCCCTTTAATCCTTTTAATTAAGCAATCATTGTTCAGGTGTCAAGCTAAGGGACTGGCTGTTTCATTGGTTTGGATTCCAGGCCATGTTGGCATAACAGGTAACACATTTGTGGATTCCCTAGCCAAGGATGCCATATCCAATGGTACTCTTGACCAATACAGAGTCTATGCTCAGGATCTACTCTCACTTGCCACACTCAGTTTGATGGCAAAATGGACTTTCTCTTTGGGTTGAATCCAGTAAATTGAAGGGAAGACACTATGCCTCCCTACAGACTGACATTCCAACCAAACCCTGGTTTTACAAATTCCGTGAAGCCAGTAAAAGAGCGACCTCGGTAATTTGTCGTCTACGTCTGGGACATGCTTGCACTAATGTATTTTTCTCAAAAATCAGGATCAGTGACAGCTCTCTCTGTGAGTGTGGCTTAGACGAAGGCACTACAAATCATATATTCTTTGAGTGCCCAAGAATGAATGGTTCTTTGTATGACATACTTCCTACTGACCGTATCCCTCGACCCATAAATTTTAACTCTCTTCTGACATATACTAATTCCTCACTCATATATTTAATCTGTAACTTTATTAACTCAAATAATATTTACCTCTAGAACTGTGTTTGTTTGCCTTAACCGCTAACCTGTGTGCTTTAATGATGTTTCTTTTGTTCAGGTACTCCAACATACTACTTGACACTCGGCCTTTATTCCTTATTGTACTCTTCTCTCGTACACTCACGAAGATCCTTAGTTATACAGCCTTAGGCCAACAATTTATAACCCGTTTTGAGTTATTGGCGGAAACATCAGAATCGCCATTAAAAAAATGTCTCATAAAAAGTTGATCCAATAACTTGTTTATATTCGGCGCGCGAAGCTATACGTTTACATTTTGAATGAAATGATATGCCTTGAGTGAGCAGGATAGCAGTATGGCGGATCCATATAGAGCATATCCTAATTAGAAGTTAAGTAAATCTTGCATAAATTAAGTTATTAAAAAATAAAATAAATGTGACAAACCTGAGAAAATCGTGTGTCTAGACAGTGGCGGCAGTTCGCAAAACATCAAAGACGATGGACCACTGTGTGTACTGCCACTGTAATAAGTGATAATACACACAGGATTATCCCAGCCGAAAAACCCTCGAAAACTTTAAACTCGTTTATCTCGTGTTTTTGTTTTTGTTGGTCGTGCCTTTTGCGGCAGCGTAACTCTATTGCGTGACGATAATTAAATTAAATCAAAATGCTTAGTCTAGAAATCTTTCATTGTTTTCAAATCGCGTTATTTAATAAACGAGAACCTTCCCTTTGAGAAGCACTGATCATTGTATTGAGAGCAAAAAGTTCTCTTCAGAAATACGACCGTGCAGGAATACGCCCTGCAAGCAAATTATCCACAGTTTAGATATTTAGGTAGTATTGTGTTCATAAAGCCGAAAGCATCAACCATAATGTAGTAAAAGGTTGTGACAGTAAAATATCAACAGATTGTATAAGCGAGCTTGGCCTTTTAATGATTCGTATACTTGCTAACACTTGATACAATTTACAATTTAGTGGGTACGCTCGCTTAGCAGATTCATGTTCACTGGTGGGTGAAACCTACCCAAGAAAAAGTCAGTGTTGAGAAACCACGATACAACAAACAGCAAACCTGAATGGTGAGTGGTTACCATAACCTATGAACTCTTGCAACACCAAAGGTGTTACTGTAACTCCGAAGTTACCTCAAATACCCTCTTCGGTAATTTTAGTTCATTGAATGATAACCCTTGGAGATTAGGGTCGGATCTCACCAGTGATGATAAATTGCGTTCATATTAGATAGTCTTATATTGTTTTTTTTTACAGATTTTGCTCAACGAAATCCCCTGAGTAAACCGCGATAACTCATTTTAGTTTGAACTGATCGTGGTTAATTTCCTATCATTGGTGAAATCCGTTCTGAATAACAAAGCAACCATTTTACTCTACAGAGCCTTTATGGTCAATTGAAGTACCACTTGACCATAAAGGCTTTGAGTACTTGCAATGTTAACGTATGTTATTGAGTTTAATGGTATAGTGGTTATGTCGGGCTTGAACAGGTATTCCATATACCTGTTCAAGCCCGACATAACCACCCCCGCTGGCCGGCGGGGGGGTATTCGAAGGGATTGACGCACGAAAAAAAAAAGGTATTTAGATAAAGTATTGGTCCTAGATCTCCAGATGCAGCAGGAAACTCCTCAAAATCAAATAGAAACTGTGAAATTATCGAGGTATATTTATTATAAGTATAGTTTTATTAACCGAATTCAAAAAGGAGGAGGTTCTCAATTTGAATGTTAATATTTTTTTTATGTATGTTCGGGCATAACTCCCTCATATATGGATGGATGTGCGAAATAATTTTATTGTTAAACAGACATCTATTCCGAAATGTTTTAAAATTTCGTTAAGATCTGATCTGATAATAAGTAAATCAACAGCGATTACTGTACCCGCTAAATGGGTTGGCAGATGTATTTAGTACATTCAACAAAATTTCTGTCATTTATGAACCGATTTAAAAAAATCTCATCGTATTCGTTTTGGTTTGGCTTTGAGGTAAATTGAATGGAAAACGTGAAATGATCGAGGTATTGTTAGGTTTATGACCATCCTATGACACGGTAGGTACATTATTGTGATCAAGGACATGCTGAAATTGACTCGACTTGGGCAACAATGGTAGACAACAGAACTTCTTACCGATTTACAGTATTCCTCGTTTAAGTTATATTATGTTGATCCTATGAGATACCGTACGTCCCTAACTATGGTTGCAGTCATGCTGGACTGGACTAGACTTGGACTACGAAGGCAAACAATGGAACTCCTTAACGCCAAATATTATGAAGGTGTCGTTTAATTTATTGAAGTAATATTGTTGATTTATTATATTATGTTGTACTTTATTATATAACCTATCAGTAAGCAGCATTTTCAACAATCAGTCGTCGTATGGCTTTCAAGTTTTCAGGGATTTAAAGTTTTTTATTGCAAGTTTATGTTTTTGAGTTGTTTACTTTGAAAATAGCCATAGATTTTTAAGCCCCGACGCCAGAACGACGGGGTGTTATAAGTTTGACGTGTCTGTCTGTGATTGTGTCTGTCTATGGCATCGTAGCTCCTGAACGGATGAACCGATTTTGATTTTGTTTTTTTTTATTTGAAAGGTGAATTAATCGGATGGCGTATTACATTAATTTTTCACAACTCCCTCAATGTGGGTACCAAATGAAAGGGCTTGACTAGTAGAATGCTATACACTAAAACAAATTTCAAATCTAAGGTGGCCGCCACCACAAAATGTCGCATTACCTTCTTTTTTTCATAACTCTCTCAGTATAGGTATCAAATTACACGGCTTGACTAGTAGAATACTATACACATTTATTAATTTGATTAATTGTCATTAATTAAAAAAAAATACATTAATGACAACTTTCAAATCCAAGATGGCCGCCACTACAAAATGACGAATTACCTTTATTTTTTTCACAACTTCCTCAAATGAAAGGGCTTGAACATTAGAATAATGTGCACTATAACAGATTTCAAATCCAAAATGGCTGCCGCCACAAAACGGTGAACTTCAAATTTTTTCAGAACTCCCTCAATATGGATATTGAATGAAATGGCTTGACTAATAAAATATAGAAATAAATTTAAAAAAATTAACAAAAAGGGTATGAACGTGCAACCCTGTAAAAAGAAAAAAAAATGAAATAATGACCCTTCTACGTAAGTATAACGTTTTAATAAATTAATGCAATTTCCTAATGTAAATACTAAATATTTAAAAGACCTTTTATCTACATAGGTACCTCATTATAGGGGTGTGTGTTGGGTAACCTCCTCGAGTGTCGCTCCGATTCCGATCCCGCTGCAGTCCGGGGGGAGCGGAATCGTAGCGGCCGGTACACCCTGGGCGGCGGTCAATGGCTTCCCCTTCACCCCTTCATAGGGTTGGCATTGATCGTCGGCCAATACCCAACGTGGCGGGAACACATTGCTCTCCGTACTCCTCTGCTTTCAGAGGAGACAGGATGAGCGATGCTGTTAGTGGTGAGATGGCCCAGGGTCAGCCGGGGTGCGAGGGATATGCTCTATGGGTAACCTTACACCCCGGCGTCTGAAGACCCGAGACGGCGTGCGGTTTTAGTCGGTGCAAGCCCGAAATAACCGCCCCCGCTGGCCGGCGGGGGGGTATCCGAAGGGATTTCCGCACGATAAAAAAAAAAAAAAAAAGGTACCTCATTATTACCTCTCCTGGCCCGCCGAGCCCGCAACTTGCTCGCCGCGTGTCGCAGGCGACTCAGGCGCCGGAGGTCGCTTAACGACCTCCGTGCTCCATGAGCACAGGCCTGGGGGTGGCAGGTAAGGCCGCCTGTCACCCCAGCAGAAGCAGGCCGGGACGGGGACACCGTGGTTCCCAAACCCGAGGGCGCCATCTCGAAACCGGAGATGGCCCAGGGTCAGTCGGGGTGCGAGGGATATGCTCAATGGGCAACCTTACACCCCGGCATCTGCAGACCCGAGACGGCGGTTTTAGTCGGTTCAAGCCCAACAAAAAAAAAGGTACCTCATTATTTTTTTCATATAGTTTATAGAATCATTATC
The DNA here is from genome assembly GCA_946251805.1 of Cybosia mesomella. Lineage (NCBI taxonomy): Eukaryota > Metazoa > Arthropoda > Insecta > Lepidoptera > Erebidae > Cybosia > Cybosia mesomella. Next base: position 13,362,493 of record OX276388.1, on the reverse strand, counting down.
GTCTATATTTTATAAACCGCTAAATAAAATTAAACTGAGCTAATCAAATTAAATCCAGCGGGAGAAGGTGAATGCGAGCAGCCGAGTGCAGTACCTACCTACGCTACGAAAACGCGCGCGATCTCACTCACAGGACGGCCCAAACTGCGACCGGCGTATTTTACCTTATATTATGCTAATGTGTGCGTGCAGCGCGTCCCTACACGGCGCCCGGCGCGCGCTCACACATCTAAACCGGCAGCGGCCCATTTCTATGAAGATAAGCTACTGCTTATACTGTGAAATAGCCTTGGATGCATATTTCCAACTTTGGGATAGACGTTTCTACCTTTTTTCGCTTGCTTCATTCAAATGTCTTTGTCGCATACGAGCAGCGTGTTTAGTAGCTTCATCCGAATTCGCTTTCGATAGTCAGTTCAGATAATAAATTACATTCACTACAAAGGGAAAAATAAGAACATTTACAACAAAAAAATACAACCGACTTCAAAACCAAGAACTCACTAAATAGTGAAAAAATGAAACAAAGATTTAATTTTAAAAAACGCACGTTAGACTTTACTTGAAGTCGGTGCCAAGCCATAGTCAATCAAGACGGCTGGCAATGACGTCAATATAGACATGTCTACCCGTTTGTATGGCTTAGCACAAGACCCTACACACGCTTACACATTTCATTGATGATGTAGCGGGACTGCGAAAGTGGACCCTACATGCCTACGCAATACCTGTTGTTTGGCTTGGCACCGACTTCAACTGAAGTCTTATGTGCATTTTTTAGCGATCCATACCCAAAGGGTAATCGGTAGTACTAAGGTTCCGCTGTACGTCCGTCCGCCTGTCATCAAGCTGTATCTCATGAACCGTGATAGCTAGACAGTTAACATTCTCAGTGATGATGTATAATTGTTGCCGCTATAACAACAAATCAATCAATCAATCAATTAGCCTATTGCAGTCCACTGCTGGACATAGGCCTCTCCCATTTTACGCCATAGCACCCGATCCTCCGCCTTGCGCATTCAGTCTATCCCAGCTACCTTTTTCAGGTCGTCCGTCCATCTTGCTGGGGGACGTCCCACCTTCCGTTTACCGATTCGTGGTCTCCACTCTAGGACTCGTTTGCTCCATCGGCCATCGGTCCTTCGGCAGATGTGACCAGCCCATTGCCACTTCAGCTTGCTTATTCTGCGAGCTATGTCGGTGTTTTTGGTTCTTTGTCGGATGGCCTCATTTCGAATTTTATCCTTCAAAGAAACCCCAAGCATAGCTCGCTCCATAGCCCGCTGCGCGACTTTTAAGTCGTGGACAAGCCTCACTGTCAACGTCCACGTTTCGGCACCGTAAGTCATGACAGGTAGGACGCTCTGGTCGAACACCTTTGTTTTAAGGCATTGCGGTAAAGGGGAGGAGAAAACCCGACGCAGTTTGCCAAATGCTGCCCAACCTAATTGGATCCTTTTGGTGACTTCTTTCTCGAAGTTGTTTCTACCGAGCTGGATAACCTGCCCAAGGTAGACATACTGTTGAACAACTTCGAGTGTCGACCCTTCGATGGCAATCGGCCTCGGCGTGACATGTTCGTTGAACATAACCTTGGTTTTGTCAAAGTTCACACCAAGACCGACACGTCGAGAGGCTCCATTTAGGCTGTGCAGCATCTCGCCCAGCTGCTCCAGCGACTCCGCAACTATGACGACGTCGTCGGCGAACCGAAGATGCGAGATGTACTCGCCATTTATGTTTATACCCCGCCCAGTCCAATCCAGAGTCTTGAAGACGTCCTCCAGCGCGTTGGTGAATAGTTTGGGGATATTACATCCCCCTGTCTCACTCCACGCTGTATGCTTATGGGGTTCGTCTTCTGGTCTTGTAGCTGGACGGACATAGTGGCGGTCTCATATAGGCATCTCAGCACTTCGATGTATCGCCAATCAACACGACACCGTTGCAGAGCATCCAGAACTGCCCAGGTCTCGATGGAGGCTTTCTCGTAGTCCATAAAAGCCATACACAGCGGCTGATTATACTCAAATACAACAATGAACAACAAATACTAGGAACAAAATAAAATAAATATTTAAGGGGAGCTACCATACAAAAAACGTGTATTTTTTGCCGTTTTTTGCTTGAAATTAATTACGGCAACAAGTAGACGCTACAAAATATTTAGTTATAGATACAGAATATTTAGTTGTATATTCACTTCAAAAACTAATAATTGAAAAAAAAAATTAAGGGTGCTCTGCTATGCGGGACACCGTCCACATCATTCACTAGCCTAGAAAGTTAACCTCACCCGTAAGCTGATATTCCTACTGATTGACGGACGAGGCTCTGGCGCAGATTTTTCTTTCGGGGTTCTCGGGAGGTTAGACGGCAGTCACTTCCATAAAAGCCGTAAAAGCCAAATTAAAGTGAGGTGAATGCTTTTCTGTTAAAGTCGGTTCAAACCCGAAACACAACGTTATAAAGCATTACAAATTCAATAGGGTCGTTTACCCGTATTGAACGCACAATATACCCGCACGTGATCGGTTGTACTTTACTGGAGACGTGGAGACGTGGAGACGTGGAGACTCACGCTTACACATTTTATCGCTTGCGCGGGGAGACTCTAGACCTACCCTATTTACCTAACTAATAACTATTTAGCTTGGCACTGATTTCATTAGAAATCTTACTTTTTTATCTTTAGAAATAACATGTAATTTAGTTATTTTACACTTTCCGATTTTTTTGTTATTAAAGTCGGTTTATTCTTTTTTATTAAAATAACTTATAAATACTAGCTGCGCGCCCTGGCTTCGCCCCGGTGCAATTTACACTTCACTCGTGGACTTTCCAAGTTTTTTGTATCAAACAAACCTGGGTGGGCCTACCGCCCAAGTGTCGTCGATATCACAGCCATCGAAATGTTGCGCTGGTCAAGGTCGACGGCCATTTTGTACCGCCCCATTGATAATCGATGCCGGCGCGGCGTAAGAATGAATGAAACGCTGTTTTTGACAGTTAAATAGCCGCCGCCTAAAAAAATTCAAATCGACCGCGTCTCATGAGCTGTCGCTTTGAATATTATTTTCTTTTCCGACGGATGATTACGATGCCGATTGCACCTAACACTGGGCTACTATGGCTTTTATGGGTGCGACTGCCGACGAGTGGGTTCTGCCGTCCTATTGCACCTAACACTGGGCTACTATGGCTTTTATGGGGGCGACTGCCGACGAGTGGGTTCTGCCCTCCTATTGCACCTAACACTGGGCTACTATGGCTTTTATGGGGGCGACTGGGTTCTGCCCTCCTATTGTACCTAACACTGGGCTACTATGAGTTTTATGGGGGCGACTGCCGACGAGTGGATTCTGCCCTCCTATTGTACCTAACACTGGGCTACTATGGCTTTTATGGGGGTGACTGGGTTCTGCCCTTCTATTACACCTAACACTGGGCTACTATGGCTTTTATGGGGGCGACTGCCGACGATGGAATTTCGTCCTCCAACTCCTTCGGTTATTCCTTCCTTCTGAAACATACGAAAACAACAAACAACACAGCATAAACGTTTAAGTAGGTAAGGTAAAGATTAAAGAGTGTTTTAATTAGTCGCAGGTACAATAGGAGGGCAGAACCCAGTCGCTCCCATAAAAGCCATAGTAGCCCAGTGTTACGTGCAATAGGAGGGCAGAACCCAGCCACCCCCATAAAAGCCATAGTAGCCCAGTGTTAGGTACAATAGGAGGGCAGAACCCAGTCGCCCCCATAAAAGCCATAGTAGCCCAGTGTTAGGTACAATAGGAGGGCAGAACCCAGTCGCCCCCATAAAAGCTATAGTAGCCCAGTGTTCACGCGGGGGGGTATCCGAAGGGATTTCCGCACGATAAAAAAAAAAAAAAAAAAAAGGTACAATAGGAGGACAGAACCCAGTCGCCCCCATAAAAGCCATAGTAGCCCATTGTTAGGTGCAATAGGAGGGCAGAACCCACTCGTCGGCAGTCCCCCCCCTATAAGAGCCATAGTAGCCCAGTGTTAGGTGCAATAGGACGGCAGAATCCACTCGTCGGCAGTCGCACCCATAAAAGCCATAGTAGCCCAGTGTTAGGTGCAATCGGCATCGTAATCAACCGTCGGAAAAGAAAATAATATTCAAAACGACAGCTCATTGTGTGAAGTGTCATTTCATTACGGCACCTCATGAGGTCACTTCAAAGCGACGCCGTAGATTTGAATTTTTTTAGGCGGCAGCTATATAACTGTCAAAAACAGCGTTTCATTCATTCTTACGCCGCGCCGGCATCGATTATCAATGGGGCGGTACAAAATGGCCGTCGACCTTGACCAGCGCAACATTTCGACGGCTGTGATATCGACGACACTTGGGCGGTAGGCCCACTGGTACTTACAATACCGATCACTCAAAAAAAGATTCAATTGGTGGTGCAATCGTTCGGAAGCTATGGACGTACATTTATTTTTTTTTTTTATCGTGCGGAAATCCCTTCGGATACCCCCCCGCCGGCCAGCGGGGGCGGTTATGTCGGGCTTGCACCGACCAAAACCGCACGCCGTCTCGGGCCTTCAGACGCCGGGGTGTAAGGTTACCCATAGAGCATATCCCTCGCACCCCGGCTGACCCTGGGCCATCTCACCACTAACAGCATCGCTCATCCTGTCTCCTCTGAAACCAGAGGAGTACGGAGAGCGATGTGTTCCCGCCACATTGAGTATTGGCCGACGATCAATGCCAACCCTATGAAGGGGTGAAGGGGAAGCCATTGACCGCCGCCCAGGGTGTACCGGCCGCTCCAATTCCGTTCCCCCCGGACTGCAGCGGGATCGGAATCGGAGCGACACTCGAGGAGGTTACCCAACACACACCCCCTATGGACGTACCTACATACATTTCGGCGATTCACTTTTAATTAGGTAGGTAATAGATAAAGATAGATTGTTGGCCCACCGTTTGACACTATTTGCATATTTTTACACGTTTAACACAGAACGTAACAAATAATATATAGTCAAAGCCCGAGGAGTCCCGTGGTACTTGTAATACTAAGCCTGGACTGTATCTCAACAGAGTTGAAATATCTACTACATTATCATGATTACATATGTTGTTACCTATTGACTCTTGACACGCCAGTGGTTCTTTCCGCCTGTAGACAGCCTACAATAGGTACCTACAGGTATTTCACGATTGTACAGGATTCCCATTTCCAAACTTCTAAGGGAATGCCGCTATGTCGCCTTATTTAATATTAAGAAGGGATTAACGCGTTGACAAACTTCACACTTCCTAAGAAGCTAACTCAATGTTAACCTTGCGGATTCCCCCACAGTTCCCTTCGCCGTAATGAATTTTACGAGTTGGTACATAAATAAAATATTACGTACACGATTTTGAAGTCAGTCGACTACCGTTGAGTCTAAGAGTCAGTTACATCTCAGCTTTATACTTCTGAATGATATGGAGAATAATTACACTTGGTCAAGAATAGACACCAACCATACCGCATTGTCAGATCTAGATAACAACCTGTCGCGTAGCTGCTAGTCTAACAGTAAACCTTTCTACAATCGTCTTTTACGACTTGCCAGGCGGTATAAGACGTACAAAATAAATCTATAACGCGGACCTCGGTTTGTAGATCTAGTCAGTACCTGTGTATGTCTCAAGAATTCCACGCGGCGGGATCGCAGGAGCAGGGTGCATTATTAATATCAACGGTACAACCTCCATTTGCCGTTGAAAATCTTTTACGCTTCTATTAGTGCATTCATATTATATAGCCAATTATTTATCGAGAAATAGAGCTGTTTACTTTGATACATTATTGTTAACAGATTATTACTCTACTAATTACTATTACTAAGACTCGTAAAAAGTATTTCTTTTGTATGAAGGTATTTTCAAGAAGGTATTTTCTCAAATATTTACTGTTGGTTTTCTTGTAGCACAACTTGAAATAAGCTTTCTATAGACTTACTTTGATAAAAACGACTTACTTTGATAAAAACGACATACTTTGATAAAGAAGACTTACTTTGATCTAAGTACCTACCAATTAATTTGGTAGAATCTTCATAGAATACCGTTACGAGGCATGTTCCCGTTAAAATGTCTATTAATACATTTACTTTCCCTAAATACCCGCAACGCCGGTTTTTTCCCTCCGTAATACGCCTCTGCCCAGCCCACAAATATTTAAGCCTTCACTGTATTTTCCTAATATAGGTATATTTTCTTTGCAAAGTACTTTCCACCAACAGAATATCACCCTAAAAATAATCTGATGTGATGTTCATACAGTGAAGTAAGCGCTCCATAATGAGGTTGTGTATTGCTTGACTGAACAAATATAATTCGTCACTTATTTATATTTAACTACCGTGATAAAAATCACAACCTACATTACCTTAGCACACTGCTTATTCTTTACTTAACAGTTCAACCCAGCACCAGATGGTACAATATTTCTAAGTTTACTGATACTCCTTAAATTATGTACCTGCCTCGATAAATAGATAGGCAGATATATTTACATAATTTATACACTGAAACACGTCCACGACCCCACGGTATAGATTTTCCGGTTCATGAGAATACTTTCATCACTCCTGTAAGCTCGGAAGTGAAGAGCACTTGCCCCCGACTCACTGTGCTTTTATAACAGGAATGACGTGACTGTATAGGTACTGTGTTTATTTTTTCCTGTTTCTTTTAGTCGTCTGTCGTTTGTATTTGAATGATATTTAGTGAGATATTATGTTTAACACCTTTGTTTTCATATTATGAACGTTTATTTGCAACATTTTAGTTAATATTTGCTTTAACCCTCGTCTTAAAGACATACAATGTTTTGAAGATAAGAGGGTTGGTATATTATACGAAAATCATGTAGGTATTGTGATAGTAGTTTTACTATCGAAAATTATGGTTTTGGTGATGGCAAAAATAATTTGAAGTTCATAGCTTAAATTATAATACGTAAGTCTTTTGTAATTGTGGTTAAGCTGTAGAATTAAAAATGTCTGGTATATTTCACATTTTTATCAAGAGAATACACATAAGCCAGAAGAGATAGAGCGTATCTAGATCACATCTTCTTAATATACATTGTAGAGTAGTAAAGCCGGTTTAATAACGTTTTTATTAAAAGCATAATCTACTGTTTGTTTAAAGGGGGTTTCCATTCCTTCCAAACAATTTATTACCGCTGAGAATTTTCCTAGTACAGATTGTCATAGCATAAACATCGGGACGGGCATCGCGGGGGCCTAATTTGTCATCATTAATTTATTGTGCCATTAATTTTAACAGCATTCATTGAACAGTTTTGCGAAGGGTATTCGTAATAGAATATTACATCTGTTGCCAAAATGGTGGCAAGTTTTAGGTACACGTTTATTGTTCGTATTATGTATTTTTAATTATAATATAATTAGTCGTCGAACAAGAAACGAATTAGTACAACGTAGTCTTTTGACACCTAAAGCGCTGATACCGTATTATATATATATACTAGTCAAATTTGATCTGTTTTTAATTACGACTATCAAAGAAGTATAAAAACTTTGAGGAATCGGAATAATAGTATATAATTATTATCAAAGGTTGTCATTAAACGTATTGACGAAGTGAATCACTTTTACTTGTATATTTTATTAGGGTAACGTATCGGTCCAAGCGGAACCTTATATGTGTGTAAACGTTTTCAGAAATTCGTAGAAATTAAAATATTTTTATTGAAGTTTAAAGGAAACCTTTTCATGTATATAAATTTATTTTTACTAAAATAAGTTTCCCAGATCAATTATAATTATTTTTTACTAAATTTAAATTTACTTGTAGTTTATTATTAATGATATTGAGATTTTAACCGCAGCGTACATGGTTGATTATATATTTATTAAAAGAATCTGATACATTCCAATTTTTCAGAAAATGCGTTAATAGGTACAATCAGGCGTGTAGGTCGTAGAGGGTACCTTACCAGTATCCTTAAGGCCTTAGCCAACCTAACCTGCTAATCAGTGCACCTGCTAAAACATGGAAGAGGTTCTGACGCAGGCTGGCTAGGGTTGAGAGGTTGGATAGTCGCTCCCGCAAAATGTATAAAAGAAGACATACCAAAGAAATATCTTGTAAATTATAAATTATTGATTTATTAAAATGTATTACTTCTTCAATTGTAAAGTAACCTCATAAGTAGGTACCTACCTATAGTACTTACAGTATCTCCGCCATAATGCACTAAAATTGAAATTGAACTGAAGGACGTTTCATGATTGATATGAACTCTCAAAACTTAATTAATACCGAAAACCGATCCATCGCATTGTTACTATCGTTAGGAAAATAAAACTTTGTAAACGCTTTATCCTTAGGTACGCACCCTGGGCGGCGGTCAATGGCTTCCCCTTCACCCCTTCATAGGGTTGGCATTGATCGTCGGCCAATACCCAACGTGGCGGGAACACATCGCTCTCCGTACTCCTCTGCTTTCAGAGGAGACAGGATGAGCGATGCTGTTAGTGGTGAGATGGCCCAGGGTCAGCCGGGGTGCGAGGGATATGCTCTATGGGTAACCTTACACCCCGGCGTCTGAAGACCCGAGACGGCGTGCGGTTTTAGTCGATGCAAGCCCGACATAACCGCCCCCGCTGGCCGGCGGGGGGGTATCCGAAGGGATTTCCGCACGATAAAAAAAAAAAAAAAAAAAAAAGGTACGCCAGACACCCTTTCGCAACTATACCAGTGGCGAAAGGAGGCGCGGGAGCAGGGACGGAACCCCGAACCTCGAGAAATCAAGGCCGTGCAGTCCCAGCTCCGCCAGGCCATCGTGGCGGAGTGGAAGGAACGACTTGGGCAACCAAGCGCAGGGCACGCCGCAATAGCGGCGGTAAGGCCCATCATGGAGGATTGGCTAGAGAGGCGACACAGAAGCCTCTCGTACCGACTGACGCATGTGATCTCCGGGAAGGGGAGCATCGGGGACCACCTGCATCGGATCAGGAAGGAGCCAACGCCTGAGTGCCATCACTGCGACGCGAGCGAAGACTCGGGGCTGCACACGCTGGCGGTCTGCCCAGCGTGGGAGGCGCCGAGGCGTGACCTAGTGGCAGCCATCGGAGTGGGAGTCCTCTCGCTCGGCAGCATGATTGCGGCAATGGTGCGGAGCGCGAGCACGTGGGTCGCCGTTACCTCCTTCTGCGAGCATGTAATGCTCGCGAAGGAAATGGCGGAGCGCGCCCGGGAGAGATTTAGAACTCTCCCGGCCCGCCGAGCCCGCAACATGCTCGCCACGCGTCGCAGGTGACTCAGGCGTCGGAGGTCGCTTAACGACCTCCGTCCTCCATGAGCGCAGGCCTGGGGGTGAGAGGTGAGGCCACCTGTCACCCCCCAGCAGAAGCAGGCCGCGACGGTGGGGCTACTAGCGGCCCTCCCTGTAAACCGGGGCAAGACGGGGACACCGTGGTTCCCAAATCCGAGGGGGCCATCTCGCAACTGGAGATGGCCCAGGGTCAGTTGAGGTGCGAGGGATATGCTCTATGGGCAGCCACGCCTCGGCGCCTCCCACGCCGGGCAGTCCGCAAGCGTGTGCAGCCCTGGGTCCTCGCTCGCGTCGCGGTGATGACACTCAGGCGTTGACTCCTTCCTAATCCGATGCAGGTGGTCCCCGAAGCTCCCCTTGCCGGAGATCACCTGCGTCAGTCGGTACGAGAGGCTTCCGTGTCGCCTCTCTAGCCAATCCCCCATGATGGGCCTTACCGCCGCTATTGCGGCGTGCCCTGCGCTTGGTCGCCCAAGTCGTTCCTTCCACTCCACCACGATGGCCTGGCGCCTCATTTACTTCATCATATCAGCCGTAGAAAGTCCACTGCTGAACATAGGCCTCCCCTATTGACTTCCATTTCGACCGGTCTGTAGCGGCCTGCATCCACCGAGTCCCTGCTCTTTACCAGGTCGTCTGTCCACCTTGCGGGAGGCCTTCCTACGCTGCGCTTGCCTTTACGTGGTCTCCACTCAAGGCTCTTTCTGCCCCATCGGCCATCGGTTCTCCGAGCTATGTGCCCTGCCCACTTGGTAACTCTAGTTCGTCTACGGATCTCGTCATTTACTCATCTATCCATATATATAAAAATGAATCCCTATTTCTCTTGATCACGACATCATGAGTGAACTGCTGGATCGATTCCGCTAATTCTTTTTCTGTTGTGTTTGTTATTGCCAGGAGAAGGTTCTTATGAAAGAAAACGTTACGAAAGTTGCGCGGTAAATTAGAAAATTTACCATTAGAAATGTAACCTTATGGCGTTTGACATACCTGTCAGTTTTCCTCAACAATTTGTCTCGACAACCCGGACCGTTTTCACAATTTATCCGCCCGAAAGCTTCTTTAGCCCAACACTAAGCAGGTGCTGTGCTTAACAAGCATTTGTAAACTCGCGCTATACTATTACCATTTGATTGGGTGTATGGGGATATTAGGTGTAGGGGGACCTAGATCCTCTCGGCTTAAATCAACTTTTGCTGCCGGTACACCTGCTGATTAACGGAAGCGCTTCTGCCTCAGACTTCTCAGGGTTGGGGAGGGAGGTGTTGTCAATAACTTAGAATGTATTAAGCTAATACCGATGGCGACTGTACCCACCAATCACATAAGTAAGGGGCTGTCTTTGACAGTTCTTTATTTTCGTTCGCGGGCGACTGTCGAGGACATGGCTTGAGATGCAACGCTGTGTCGCTCACAGTCACAATTATTTATCCTCTGCAAATGGTCTTTAGCACAATGAACGTAATACTATGCTTAATAGTTTACGGCGACGACGCCGTGAGTGCTAAGTATACTATGCGAATCTTGTATCAACTGGAGAGAAGTGCTTTTATGCCAAGCATCTAATATACTCGTAGCTTACTACTTGAGTCATTGGTGTCTCTCTGTTAAAAGACTTTGCAACTTCACTTATTTTTCTTTGGATCTACAAATACACAAATGTATCGTTAAATAAAAGTTTTTCAATGAATGCACACATGGTACATACAACCAACTTTTTTTTTACTTTTGTCTGTCTATCCTTCTGTTTAAATCAGGTAAACTCTAGAACAGATAAGCCGATTTTGACCAAAGTTTCACTGGTAGATAGCTAATATTACAAGGCGTAACATAAAATACTTCAATTTTAGAAAAATAAATATGGTACCGTGCAAAAAAATTAGATGTAAGACCACGCAGGCAAAATCGCGGGCACAGCTAGTTTGTTAAATGAATTGCATAATAATAATGTTGTTGGCCACTATTATTGATTCCGGCGTACATGATTCTCAGTAGTTGGAGTGTGCTTGCGGCTAGTTTCATCGTAAACTTGTATTGCGCTTCACAAAATAAATCAGCAAAAAGCCCGTGGTGCGCTCTTATTAGTACTTCAATAAGGTTTTTCTTTGTTCGCGCAGTAGCTCATGTCGCATACGCGATCATAATGCAACCTAATGAGAGTATTAATAAGAGCGCGTCGCGACGTCGCAGGCATTTGGCCCGTCCCGCAGCTTCGTATTCCTTATGGTCGTTACCGTAATAATAAAACTTGTAATAAAGGAAAGACTGTTCAGATTAGCGGCAAACTCAGTACGTTTATTTATCTTATAATTTTAAAGTAGCTATAATATTTTTGATACATCCTTCTCGCATTCCCCCTAACCTCATGACATTTAAGCATCGCTCGTTTCCTAATCTGCGAAAGGAATTCTGCAGTGGCATGACATTTAAGCATCGCTCGTTTCCTAATCTGCGAAAGGAATTCTGCAGTGGCATTATATCTTCATCCCGCGCACCGTCAGGCTATGGAATGATCTCCCGGCTGTGGTTTTCCCAAGCGACTATAATATGAGATTCTTCATGTTGGGCAATAGAAGGTTTTAACAGGGTCAGCAGCGCGAGAGTGACGCCCCTGGTTGCACACGTCCATGCGCCGCGGTAACCGCTTCGCATCAGGCGGGCAGTGTGTTTGTCTGCCACCTACGTGGTATATGAAAATAGTATCGTCCACCACTGGTAGCTGGTTTAGTCCAGTAACGTGATGGCTTAATGTGAACGATTGGTACAAGCAATATATTATTTATGCAAGAACATTAACCATTAAGGCTGCGTGCTTACTCCCGGGTCGACAATAAACTTGTAATTTACATAAGTTCTGGAAGTTCTAATAAATCTTCATGTTTTTTATTTCACTCTTTGCATATAATAACAATTAAGTAGGTATTAACCCTCCTAAAGCGTTTTTTATACTTAGTATATTAAATGGCATGTTACGCCTATTGTGGGTGTACTTAACCTTTATGAAAAATTTGTATGCTAGGGATATGCTCTATGGGCAACCTTACACCCCGGCGGCTGTAGACCCGAGACGGCGTGCGGTTTTAGTCGGTTCAAGCCCGACATAACCGCCCCCGCTGGCAGGCGGGGGGGTATCAGAAGTGATTTCCGCACGAAAAATAAAAGGTACCTCATTTGTAATACATCTACATACTAATAATCGTAACTTTTCCTGTTGATCTTCAGAATATTATCAGATAATAGCTTCACTTTTTTATACGACTTAGGTGGCAGACAAGGACAGGCCCACCTGATTGGAAGGGGTTACCGCGACATATGGACGTGTGCAACACTGGGAGGGTGTCACACGCGCTGCCGATCTTATAAAATCCCTGTAATGCCCTTCTTAAAGTACCCCATTTTGTAGTTGCTTGGAAAACCACAGCAAGGAAAGTACACTGTGCACACCATTCTCGGTTGCAACTTATAAGGATGACTTCCCTTTCTGTGGCCAGGCGAGCAACGCGATGACAGAATGGGGCTGTGTGAGCATCATGTAGAACAATTTTTTTGAACACATACCTACCATTATATATATAGGCACTTAATATTTTACCAATTCTACCCTGTTCTTATACCTATACGTACTTCCCTACTAAAAAACTGACAGTAAGGATTTGGTTTCGGAGCATTGTGCCAATGGCGCCTCGTCTACAAGTCAAGTTAATTGTTTACCACTATGCCCGCACAATTATTCGCACCCCTAAGCCTAGATATAAAACAATTCAAAACATGTACCTATCGTGAAGACTAATAGTTTTATTTCACGTAGGGTATCTACATAACGGAGTAGGTGAGATACTCTCCATCGTTTACCTATTACATTTTTCAATGATTTCCTATATCGCACCCGCCACCGCGCACCACATCATACCTACTCATGCCACCACAGCACATTTGGTCGCCGCGCTCCAAACAACTCGACCTAAGTATTTATCGATATTTATTATAATAACTTTACTATTTACCAACCTCTTTGCATTTGCGACTACCGCACTGTTATTTTGATGAGCTTGAAAATGTGCACTGCCCGCGGCAAAGATACCAATGAACCTTGACACGTCAACATATATATACCTAAATGACATTCAAGCTATTGTTTTCCGGCAGCAGACATTCTTTTGTTTTACAGGTGAAGGGTCCATAAAGACAAACGAGGTGTACAATATGTTAGAAGTGAAGCTTTTGTTTTTAGTTAGAAAGTGACACTACATAGGTATAAGAGTCACTATGCCTCCGGCTATTTTCTCGTTGTCTTCGATTTTAACTTAAACCTCGAGCTGTTAACACCTCGTGACAGGTACTTCTAAGTTTTAACAAGCAAGGCATTTATTTTAGTTTTACTGCTCATCGCCTTTAGGATTAGCGTGAACTGCTCGGCGTGTTTGCATTATCGTTTCTTTGCTCTCATATTCGATTTAATGTGAAACGCGTAATGAAATTTGTGTCTAACGATTTGTTTGAAATGTAGTGTGTTTCATTATGATTCGAACATAATTATTCGCACGGATGGCACATGTCAATCTTTAGAATCTACACAAACAAATAAAATCAAAGTGACGGTTTGTAATATTAAAATAACAGCTTTTTAATGATTGCATATGAATGTATACACAGTACTCAAAAGAAAACTTTTTTTGAATTATTGTCTGTCTGTTTGTATGTCCTTCTGTCTGCTGTTTGCTCTGGCTACGCCATCAAGACGGCTGTGCCGATTTTGACAGGGTTATTACTGGCTGATAGCTGATTGTAAGGCATAAATCAGGCAACTTTAATTCTAGACAAAGAAGATACAGCTCAAAAAATAAAACCCAACGCTAAATCCACGCTGACGAGATCGCAGGCACAGCTAGTTAGACATATAATATTAGCGGCTCGGGAACTGGCTTCGCCCGAGAATAAATTCATAATACGTCTTATAACCCGATTGCACCGCTACCTACCGGTTCCAATAGTAAATTTAAACAAAAATAAGGTTTTATCTAGAATTTCATGCTTCTAACTTCGAAACTTAAGCACTTTCCAAATAACATACTTCCACACAATCACTCATACCTCATTTGGCCCCTTAAGAGTGTATTTTTAAAAACGTTACAGTTTTAAATCTATTTCTAACCAGTAGCAACTATGTGAAATTTCGAGCTTCTTACTTTGAAAATGACGGACTTTTCATTCAACAGTTTATCGCCTATTTTACTCCCTTAGTAGTGAAATTTAAAAAAGCGCTGATACACGTATTCGTTTATTTTCAAAATGACGTAGGTACTTTCCATATACTTAAACTTTTAACCTCTATACCACCCTCTTAGGAGTAAATTTTGAAAAGCGCTGATACACGTATTCATTTATTTCTAAAAAGATGACGTACATATATGAAATTTCATGCTTCTATCGTCAAAAGTGACCAAGTTCCCATATAAACTATCAATCCTTCCCCCTCGTAGGGGTGAAATTTCGAAAAAAGCTGATACACGTGTTTTTTTTTATTTCTAACTAAAAGCAGGTGTATGGAATTTCGTACTTCTAACTCTAATAAAGACGGACCACTTATTTTGCCACCTTAGAAGTGAAATTTCCAAAAAGTATATCTTTCTGGATGCCTACAACATAAGCATCTGCTGCCGAATTTCAAGTTTGTAGGTCCAGCGGTTTAGGCTCTGCGTTGCTGAATCAGTCAGTCAGTCGTAAACTCTAATGAGATAGAGGTAAAACCAAAAAACCTTGAGCAACCCTCGATCATCCAGATTCTATTTAAATTAAACGAAATGGTATCGTGATGTAGGTACATCACGATACCATTTCGTTAGGTAGGTAGGGCCATCTCGAAACCGGAGATGGCCCAGGGTCAGTCGGGGTGCGAGGGATATGCTCTATGGGCAACCTTACACCCCGGCGTCTGTAGACCCGAGACGGCGTGCGGTTTTAGTCGGTTCAAGCCCGACATAACCGCCCCCGCTGGCACGCGGGGGGGTATCCGAAGGGATTTCCGCACGAAAAAAAAAAAAAAAAAAAAAAAAAAAAAAAAAAAAAAAAAAAGGTAGGTAGCGTGCGGTTTTAGTCGGTTCAAGCCCGACATAACCGCCCCCGCTGGCACGCGGGGGGGTATCCGAAGGGATTTCCGCACGATAAAAAAAAAAAAAAAAAAAAAAAAAAAGGTAGGTACCAACTCCTACTTTAACGAGTTGTAACAGCGATTAAGTGCTTATGAATACGTTTTATTTTTTGTAATAATATTATATCTCTGTACGTACTTAACCACCCCCGCTGGCCGGCGGGGGGGTATCCGAAGGGATTTCCGCACGAAGAAAAAAAAAAGGTACTATATATATTTTTTTTTGCAGAGTTGGTGTGTCGGTAGAATGATGAAGTGAGCGCGACGCCATGGTGCTGTGTTTAGTAGCCTTGCTGCTGGTCGCCAGGGCCTCGCCTCTACACGCTCTAGACATATGTAAGTACACAATATACTTACCCCTTCATTGATGTGTAGACTACCTGCTTTGCGCTGTTTGTTTTATGGTATTTTGCTTTTAAACATCATGAAGCCAGTTTAAACTTTGAAACACATTTACACGCGATTTACATTCTGAGAATCC
The DNA here is from genome assembly GCA_946251805.1 of Cybosia mesomella. Classification (NCBI taxonomy): domain Eukaryota; kingdom Metazoa; phylum Arthropoda; class Insecta; order Lepidoptera; family Erebidae; genus Cybosia; species Cybosia mesomella. The sequence continues at coordinate 13,346,523 of OX276388.1, read as the reverse complement.
AGAAGAGTACGGAGAGCCTTTTTTAACCGACTTTAAAAAAAGGAGGAGGTTCTCAATTCTATTGTTTTTTATGTTTGAAACCCTAGCACTTTCGACTGGATGACCCGCTTTTGATGATCCTTTTTTTATTTGAAATCTGGTGCTTCCTGTTTGGTCCCATTTAAATTTGGTCCAGTTTTGCAAAGGCATCTATGAGGAAACCTTATAAGTCTTAAATTTGCATTAAGCATGTGCGCGACAAATGGACGAATAACTCAATGTCACGCCAATCGAGTCCAATGATTCTTTAAAAAAAAGGTATCTTTATTTTAAAGAAGGTATCCGAAAGAAAGTACCATGATAAGGAAACCAGGATCTGATGATAGCATATCAGAGTAATCAATTGGAAACTTTGAAAACAAAATCGTAGGGGTGACTCGTGCGTTCGTTTCTTTTTTCATGAGTATTTTAAAGTACTATTATTTAATTAAGGTTTGGAGTCTATCTGGTGATGGAGTCGAAAGGCAGTCTAGGGAACTCCTCAACAATTTACATCAATATTCTGGTGTTTGGGTTTGATTAAATTGTATTGATGAGAACTTTACATCTAGTTGGTTTTTGACTGTCATTGAGCGAACTTCTGAAAGAGTGAAGCTCTCTCTTAGACGACTCATGTATTTCGGTTGCTCGCTAACTCCTTTTAAACTAAACTGATTTAGATCAAGGAAAAAAATATTTTCTGATTTCACAATGAACAAAAAAGCCTCATTCACGCGGTTGGTATTAAATTAATAAATTAAATTGATGGTTATCAACAGGGGAGCTCCGCTCAATTTTTGCAACAGCAGAAGCATTGCAGACCTAGTTAGGGGTCTGATGATGAAGATGAAGGATAAGCAAGGGAACTCCTCAACGTTTTACAGTAGCTATCTTGTAAAAATTCTTTTCACATCAGGTTTGGTTCAGCTAGTGGGTGGTCCCATACGAGTAAGTTACGTTCACTAAAAAGGGAAAAAGAAGTAAAACTTTAAATAAAACAAAACCCGAGGGGGCAATCTCAAAACCGGAGATGGCCCTGGGTCAGCCAGGGTGCGAGGGAAATGCCTTATGGGCCACTTTACACCCCGGGGTCAGCGGTTCGGTCTGAAGACCAGAGATGACGTGCGGTTTTAGTCGGTTTGTATCCGACATGACCATCACCGCTGGCCGGTGGATACCTTTCTTTTTTTCGTGCGGAAATCCCGTCGGATACCCCCCCCCGGCCAGCGGGGGCGGCTATGTCGGGCTTGCCCTGGGCCATCTCCAGTTTCGAGATAGCCCCCTCGGGTTTGGGAACCACGGTGTCCCCGTCTTGCCACGGTTTGGGGGAGGGGCGCTAGTCGCCCCGCCGTCCCGGCCTGCTTCTGCTGGGGTGACAGGCGGCTTCACCTGTCACCCCCAGGCCTGCGCTCATGGAGGACGGAGGTCGTTAAGCGACCTCCGGCGCCTGAGTCGCCTGCAACGTGCGGCGAGCATGTTGCGGGCTCGGCGGGCCGGGGGAGTTCCACGCGCTCGCGGTCCGCACCATTGCCGCAATCATGCTGCCGAGCGAGAGGACTCCCACCCCGATGGCTGCCACGCGTTCACGCCTCGGCGCCTCCCACGCCGGGCAGTCCGCCAGCGTGTGCAGCCCCGAGTCCTCGCTCGCGTCGCAGTGATGGCACAAAGGCGTTGGCTCCTTCCTGTTCCGATGCAGGTGGTCCCCGAAGCTCCCCTTCCCAGAGATCACCTGCGTTGGTCGGTACGAGAGGCTTCCGTGTCGCCTCTCTAGCCAATCCTCCATGATGGGCCTTACCGCCGCTATTGCGGCGTACCCTGCGCTTGGTCGCCCAAGTCGTTCCTTCCACTGCACCATTATGTCCTGGCGAAGTGGGGACTGCACGGCCTCGATTTCTCGAGTCTCGGGTTTCCGTCCCTGCTCTAGCGCCTCCTTTCGCCACTGGTACAGTTGCGAAAGGGCTCTCGCCTCCAGGTCCCATGGTGGAGTTCCGGCAAGGAGACTCGCCGCCTCGAAGGAGATCGTGCGGTACCCGCGGATGACCCTGATGGGCATCACCCGCTGCGGAGCGCGCAGCATCCGCACACTTCGGGCCTTCAGGGCCTCCGCTCATATTGGGCACCCATACAGGGCCATGTACCGCACGATCCCCGCGTAGACCGGTGGATACCTATCGCATTATACCTAGTCCAGCCGTAAGTTTTGTTACAAATGAAAATGCATTTTTTTTTAAATGAAGTAATGTAATATTATTAAAATTTATACCGACATATTTATTAAAGTCTTGGCAAAAAATAAAAATATATTTTATTCGAAATGGCCACCTTTGGCTTTTATACAGGCCTTTAATCTGTTTGGCCACGAATCTATGGATTTACGCACTGTTTCCAAGGGAAATTTTGCCACTGCTTGCTCCAAAGATTTTTTAAGAGACTCAATGTCGCCGTGTCGTTTAGAGCAGGCCATGTCCTCTAAAACTGACCATAATTTGTAGTCTAAAGGGTTGACGTCTGGGCTAGATGAGGGCCAGTCTTCAGCTCTTATAAAGTACGGCACGTTGGTTTCTAGCCAGGCTTGGGTAGTTCGTGCCTTGTGACCAGCAGCAGTCTTGCTGGAAAGTCCACGGTATAATTTTAAAAAGTATATTGCTGAGAGGTTTCACAACATAATCCAAGACAGTATCTTGATACACTTTGGCTGAAGTTTTCACTCCTTTTTCACAAAAATGTAGCTTTGTGACTCCCTGATAAGACACACCCCACCAAACAATAACTGACACAGGATAATGACCACGTTGTACCTTTCCGACCACTTGAGCAGCTTCCTTAGAACTGTGAGCGTACACTTTATCATTTTGCTTACTGTAGTGTTCTTCAATCGTGAAATTTTTTTCATCGGTAAAGAGGATATTTCTGTTCCTTTCACCTGCGTATCGCGACAGAAGGCGCTTTGATCGATCCACTCTCTTTAATCGTAAAGATTTAATGTTCTGTATATCGACGATAAGCACCGAGCTTCAGGTCTTGTTTTATAATACGTCACAGAGTCCTAGCGGGAAGCTTCATTTCTCGTTTCATATTGTAATTCGATAATGAACACGAAAAAATATGTGTATAATATACGTGTTCCAAATTCAAAATAATTAAAAAGTTGAAAAAGAAAGAAAAGTTTTGATGTAACAGTATTTATGGCCAGACTAGTTAGAAATCGAAATCTTCAAGGTATCAATAACTAAAAGAAAAATATTCACACTGAATCTTGCCTTATTTATAACTAAATGTACATTCAGGTGTTTTATTATATTGTTAAATTTATACGCACTGCGTTTACACTATATAATTTCGTACTGTATATTTTTAAAGGATAGGTGGGATCTTTCTTTTTAAATCTAGCTCTATGATTATGAGAATAATTTTAGACGACCCAGCTTAAACGGCCGTCACCTATTGAACTAGTGCTTTCTATTCGTTTCTTATTTTAATGTCGTTTTCCATATTTATTCTCTGTCTATAACTAACTGTCAGAAGACAGGCCAAGGTTTTTACTAATAGAATTGCTTCTATAAAGCAAACTTTTACTTACATAGCTGTAGTGGATAGTTATATCCAAAAAAACTAAACTACTTGACAACAGATAAAAAATCTAGTTGTCTGTCTTTTTGTATGTACAAAACGAACGGACATGGGCACGAGGCTTTTGAGGCCCATAGCGGTACTTTACGCTTTACTTTGTTTGCAATTGATTTGGAAAATGGCTTATGATTCGATAATAGAACTCCCATGTTCAATCACAGTAATTTATTATTTACTGGGCACAGGATAAAAATATATCTTCAACGCTTGGTACGTAGAAAAGCACTCATAGAGGCTGCCCAAAGATCGTCTCTCATGTGTCGCGTAGTTGTGAATGCTATAAAGTTATCATATCTTCTCATTTAATTACATCAGACCTCAACGGCCATTTCATCAAATAAGGAATTGTATCCCCAACAAATATTATAAGAAAATTATATGATAATTGGGCTATTTATTACAATGACTTTGATGTACACTACTAGATTAGTTGTTTCGAGCAAAAATTGTGACAGGGACACGGTTCCAGAGTGATGCGGGAATGGTAAGGGGTACGGGACGTAGATATTATATATATAAATGAATTAATGAATTTTGATACCTATCTGTACAGGCAGCGCGCCTTTTTGTAATTTCATCTGTATGACAGCTACTTACGATTATTCCGAACCTAACCCGAAAGCCTGACCCGGTCGCGGTATAGATTAAAAACTAAAAAAAAATATGTAATATTTGTTTCGAATGTAACCGTCTTCCTAACCAGACCTGACCCGATGTCTCGTTCCTATCATAACCCGAATTGCGCAGATGGGTCATTCTCTCTAATCTTTCTCAAAATAGAAATTACATATGTGTCAAATCAGTATATAATATTTACTATTTTGTGATAATTAATAATCGTAATCAAAATATCACAGTAAAAAATAACAAAAAAGTAATATAGACAAAATATGACTTCGCAGTAGCCTGTAACCGGACTAGTGGTTCCGGCGGCTCTGTTGAGGTCACAGTTATAACCTAACCTAACCCAGTTTACTTGTTTTTGGAATATAATAAATTAGTGTCAATAAGTATTTTGATTTTCCGCACGAAAAAAAAAAAAAAAAAAAGGTATAGCGCCGGAGGTCGCTTAACGACCTCCGTCCTCCATGAACGCAGGCCTGGGGGTGACAGGTGAGGCCGCCTGTCACCCCAGCAGAAGCAGGCCGGGGCAAGACGGGGACACCGTGGTTCCCAAACCCGAGGGGTCCATCTCGAAACCGGAGATAGCCCAGTGTCAGTCGGGGTGCGAGGGTATGCTCTATGGGCAACCTTACACCCCGGCGTCTGTAGACCCGAGACGGCGTGCAGTTTTAGTCGGTTCAAGCCCGACATAACCACCCCCGCTGGCCGACGGGGGGTATCCGAAGGGATTTCCGCACGAAAAAAAAAAAAGGTATAGTATGTAAATATTAAATACTGCTTTGACACATAGGTAGGTATGTACTTTTTATTTTGAGAAAGATTAGAGAGAATGACCAATCTGCGCAATTCGGGTTATGATAGGAACGAGACGTCGGGTCAGGTTAGGAAGAGGGTTACGTTTGGAACAAATATAACTTTTTTTTTTCAAGTTTCTAACCTAACCCGCGACCGGGTCAGGTTCGGAATAATCTGCTACTTAAAGTTGCGCATTTTCATTCTTTTTTTGTTGCGTAGACTGATAATGACAAGTAAATGTGTGTCTCACATTATTGTACCATAACGAACCGCTTCGATTCGACTGTTTGTATCGATATAAAATACCGCATTCCTACCTAAGCACACCGTGGTACTGTACTGGCCCTTGAGACACTGAACTGCGTTCATCAATGGACCTCGAAGTAATTTCGTTGAAGTGGAGAACGATATTGGATCTTGTTTAACGTAGAAATGAAGTACACTGATTGTATTGAATTAAAACTTGTTTTGTGCAGAAATAAACTCAGCTCTCGTTAGGATTTTATCGAGTATTCATGTATAACCTATAAGTATAATCATCGGATTGATTTTAATTTTTGCACACTTATCATGGACCCGTGACAATACAATAATTTAAAAAGACTTCAAGTTTATTTAAAATATAAACACACTTTAATTACCTTTGTATGCAACGGAACCTTGCAACTTATACAATAATTATGTCTGAAGGTAAAACTTAACATACTAGAACATAATAAATGAAACATTCAATTAAATTTAAAAACAGTCTGAACAAAAATACATAAATACATTTAAAAAATCTAGTGGGGCGGAAATCACACAGTGATTGTCAAACTTCTGGCAAAACTTAGATATTTTTGTTGCAGTATTTTTATTCAAAATTACAGACCTTAGGCTTTATGCATATTATTTGACGCGTCTTTATATGTTGAACAATAAATATGAAGAAAATCAAATCAAATCAAACATCTTCGACGTCAAAAACACAAAAAAATGATTTACGTCGGGCCACCAACCAGGTGGACACCAAAGTCTTAAAATCACGCAAAAAAAATTATCTAAATCTTGCACCCACTTTTTATCACTTTTCTCGACGTTTCACATGATTCTAAGTCTAATTAAGCAAAAAAAATTTTTGTGTCGGTCTGTCTGTTGGTCTGGATGTCCGGATGTCTGGATGTCTGTTTACGCAATAACTCAAGAATCACTTATCCGATTTCAAAAATTCTTTCGCCAATCATCTTGTTTGGTTAATGGGAAGAACTGATTAGATTTTGGGGTTTGTACGTTCAATGTTTCGGGTACCTACCATACAAATTGTCCCTAAAAAATATTTTTTTTGTGTTTTTGACGTCGAAGACGTTTGATTTGATTTCATTTTCTTATATTTATTGCTCAATATATAAAGACGCGTCGAATAATATGCATAAAGCCTAAGGTCTGTAATTTTGAATAAAAATACTGCAACAAAAATATCTAAGTTTGGCCAGAAGTTTGACAATCACTGTGTGATTTCCGCCCCACTAGATTTATATTTCAGTTTCTTTCAGAGTTTGGTTGTTTTATGTAAATATACAATATACGCATTGTCATTGTCACTCAAATGTCAAAGTCAAATACGCGTTACTCTGATAACTCGAAAGAAACTCACTGTTTCAGCGCCTACACAATAATTGTGAGCAAATCCACGCGCATATACTTAATTAGTATTAAGTTTAGTTTTTTGTAGTACTTCCTGTCACCGTCATTGTACAAGCACAAAAAAAAACTTCCTTCGTCATTGCACACGTCTCATTCACGGTACTAAAATAAAACGTTAAAAGTTTAATATCGAGAAAGTCGTTTTATTGAAGAAAACCTCCGCATCGCACCCAACATATTGGTCCCACGAAGCCGGATTGATAATTAATTAGAGGAGAATTAATTAATGAGTGGAATCGCCGATCGCTGAGAGGCACACATATACCGGCAACGTGTGTAAAAGTTAAGGATTTACCTATAAGGACTTAAAAACCCAACCTCGTTCAGGTATTTAGTATTAAGATATGTACTAAAAGGTTAGTATTACCTATTTTACTTGAAATTGTTTAGCATATACCCAAGTACATATAATATATTTTGTAGTGTGAATTGATCAGTCTGTGTCCTAACTTATTTAGATGAATTATTACATCTAATCAATTATACGTACTCATATTAAGTGTATTGCAGTACAGTAGTTATCAATACTACATTTATAATTGTTAATAAGTGCAAATAAACTGTTCGCATTCATTGGTGTACGTAGGTAGGTAGGTATTTGCTAACATTAAGTTGGTGTAAAATAAAAAGCTTAAGTCTTGACTTTGTTAACTTTTAATTGAATAACAATCGTTAATGTATGTAACATTTCATTCTATTGTCAATTGTAGTATTGTCCTGATAGTTCGAGTAATTACCTAGGCATTCATTGAAAGGGTACCTACTTATAGTTTAAATTAAAGACCAACATTAAAAAATATTTTGTATTTACAGTATTTACAATACGTGATTACATTATAATATACTCTTAACCTATTATTAAATTAAACTGAAAAACATAAGAACCTGTAATTGTAAATTAAAATTAAACTATAACTAAACTAAGAACTAAATTGTCTACCTATATAAATTCCAGGTTAACTGCACCCGATTCCCAGAATGTCCGAAGAAAAGGAACTTATTAAAAAACGAGGTAGTTTCAAGGGTCGTTTAACTACTTTTATCAATTACCTAGACTCAATCACTGAGAGGCAGTTAAACAGTTGTGAAGTGAGGGAATTGCGATTGAGGATGGGAAAAATTGAGACTTTGTACGAGCAATACGATGAGGTACAGTTGCTTCTAGAATGTTTAGTAGCGGATGCTACACTACAATATTCTGAACGTGCTGAGTTCGAAACTCAGTATTATAAAGCTTTATCTAGGTCGCAGGAGTTATTGGATAAGTACGATAACGATAACACATCAACAAGCAGTGATAAATGTACTCACGTTCATCAGAGAAAGCCCGTTAAGTTACCCACTATACAGCTACCTAAGTTTAATGGGTGTTATAGCAATTGGCTTGAGTTCCGAGACACTTTTGCCAGCCTCATTCACACAAACGATGAAATTGATCCGATTAATAAGTTTCATTATTTACGAGCGTCACTGGGAGGCTCTGCTGCCGTGGTAATCCATGCCATTGATTTCTCTGCAGGCAATTATGATATCGCGTGGAAGCTAATTTGTGATCGATTTGACAACAAGAGGTTATTAGTTCAAAACCATATTTCAAGTTTATTCAATATAAATACTATTGTTAAAGAGTCGTCTGTTGCCCTAAAAGGTCTTATTGACCTATTAAATAAAAATTTACGTGCCTTGGAATCTTTAGGTGAGCCTGTCAAGCACTGGGACACGTTATTAATATACATAATGACCCGTAAATTAGATCAGAAAACTTATCGTGAGTGGGAGGAGTACAGAGGTCATGTTGACATCGATAGCACAATAACATTTGATTCATTTCTTAAATTCATTAACACCCGTGCTAATCTGGTGGAAACACTAGAATTGTCTCGAACGAACGTAACTGCCACTCCCGTTAAGTCTATTCATAGTTCTCAAAAAATAAAATCAATGGTGACGTCAAAAGATTGCAACAATGATCACACTAATATAGGTAAATCGTGTCCGCACTGCAAAGGTAATCATAGTTTGACGAATTGTCCACAGTTCCTTGCACTTAGCATTGACGCCCGTTTAAAGTTAATACCGAACTATAAAGTTTGTTATAATTGCTTGCACACAGGTCACTTTGCCAACCGCTGTAAAAAACCGGGATGTAAATTGTGTAAACGCCGACATAACACTCTTATTCATTCGTCGGAATATCAAGGTGTTGCTGAGTCCCGCAATAATAGCAACAACACCATATCACAAGATTCTATGTCATCGCCCGCGCACGTCGTCGGTAGCAATGATTCAAATGCTAATACTTTAACCTTAGCGGCGGATCTCGGTACGTCCTGCGAGCGTAAACAAGCCAGCCGCGGTATTCTATTGTCCACGGCGCTTATCAAGTTATGTGATCGTCATGGTCGTCAGCATTTAGTGCGAGCCCTGCTTGATAGCGGTAGTACGTCAAGTTTTATATCGGAACGATTATGTAAACGTCTTAATTTAATTACTAATCAGGTAAATGGTTCGGTCTTTGGTATAAACAACGTGAGTTCTCGCGTAGGCAAAATGTGTCAGGTAAAAATGACGTCGTTAGACGACCATTATAATACCAAGTTTTATTGTTACGTTTTGCCATCATTAACAACTGTAATGCCACATCGGGAAGTCGATATTTCGAACCTTAATATTCCAGATTTTATTAGTTTGGCCGACCCCACCTTCTACAAACCTTTGGAAGTAGATGTTTTAATTGGTGCTGACTTATTTTGGGACCTGCTTGGTTCGCAAAGAATTAAGTTGGGAGAGGGGAAGCCAATATTATGTGACACTATATTAGGTTGGATCGTTTCTGGCCCTGTCACATACAACAATAATAAATCAATTCCGAGTTATATTTCATGTAATTTCACTCAGTCTGATTCTTCTAATCACGATAATTTAGATAAAATTAGAACCGATTTAGTTAAATTTTGGAATCTAGAAGAAATCAACTCACAATCCTCCTGCTATTCTCTAGAAGAGAAAGCATGTGAGGAGCATTTTATGAAAAATACGACACGTTTAGAGAGCGGTCATTTTTGTGTTCGTATTCCGTTAAAACTAAGTCCGTCTGTCTTAGGCCAATCTTTCCAAAGAGCTTCTCAGTGTTTATATTCTCTGGAACGTAGACTGAAGTCTAAGCCTGACCTCAGCAAGTTATATCATGACTTTATGTCTGAGTACGAGGCATTAGGACATATGACCGAAAATAAAGTGAGTTACGGCAGGCCCAGTGGATATTTCATACCACACCACGGGGTGCTGCGCGAAAGCAGTGCTACTACCAAACTTAGGGTAGTTTTTAACGCTAGTTGTGTTACGTCTTCCGGGTTATCTTTTAATGATGTCCAGATGGTTGGGCCTACAGTGCAGGACGATCTTATATCTATCCTTTTACGGTTTCGACAACACATATACGTATTATCTGCTGATGTCGAGAAAATGTATAGGTGTATATACGTCCACCCATCTGATAGGCACCTACAACAGGTTTTATGGCGGAATAGCACCACTGATCCGGTGAAAATATATAACCTGTGTACTGTCACATACGGCACAGCTAGTGCACCCTTTCTCGCTACGCGATGTCTTAATCAAATAGGCATTGATTATAAAAAAGACACCCAAAGTATGTTTTTTCAAAATAAGGGTGAGTCATACTGTAGTCTTAGAAATAAGGTGGCTGACGTCATCCTGCATGACTTCTACGTTGATGACCTGCTGACTGGCAGTGATGACTTAAACGAGGTACAGTTTATCCGTTCAGAGGTCACCAACGCACTTCAGTCTGCTAGTATGCCACTCAGAAAATGGAGGTCAAGCGTATCAGAATTAGTCAATGATTCTCAGTCGTCATTAGATCTAAATATGGGGTCTAATGAACCCAATAAGTTGCTAGGGCTTGACTGGTTTGCTAATTCTGATGTGCTAGGGTTTTCATACTCGACGTTGCCTTCTAAAGATCATGTGACCAAGCGTGACATACTATCTGCGATAGCACGCATTTTTGACCCCTTAGGTTTATTATCTCCCTGTGTAATTTCGATGAAAATGTTATTGCAACGAATGTGGTTGGACAAACTTTCGTGGGACGAGCCGTTAACCCCGGCACTTAACACTATTTGGCTTGCCATTGTTAAGGCATTGCCATTAATTAATAATATTCGGGTTCCACGAATAGTAGTCTGTCATTTGTACAATATTAATTCATTAGAGTTGCATGTATTCACCGACGCATCGGAGCGTGCGTATGGTGCGTGTATCTATGTACGCAGTGCCAATAATCAGGGTGAATCCACTGTAAGTTTGTTGGTAGCTAAAAGTCGAGTGGCGCCGATTAAACCAATCACGATTCCAAGATTGGAATTATGTGGCGCTGTAGTTGGAGCTCGATTATGTGAGAAGGTCGTGAATTCTTCACGATTAAAGTTCACCCACATTTTTTGCTGGACTGACTCCACCGTCGTGTTGGGATGGTTAAATATGTTGCCTTCTAAGCTTCAGCCCTTTGTCCGCAACCGCGTTGCTGAAGTCTTAGATAAGGCGGGGCATTGCTCGTGGAGACACGTCCCAACCGACAAGAACCCTGCGGATCTAATTTCTCGAGGTGTGGAAATTAGTACCCTGCAATCCTCGGACTTGTGGTGGAGCGGTCCCAGCTTTTTAAAGCTCGATCAGTCACAATGGCCTTCTCAACATAAATCGTTAGCAGTAGATGAGCTACCTGAGACTCGGCCTCATGTTTCATTTGGCGCTAATATTCTTGATAACAGTCACTGTGGCAAATTTGTAGATTTTAATAGATTCTCTAGTTATTTAAGACTTGTTCGTAGTGTAGCTACCGTTTTACGTTTTATTAAAAGGTGTAGGAAAATTCATTTTCCTAATCAATTTTTCTCTGTAGCAGAGTTGCAAGATGCATTAAATATTATTGTAATTAGAAGCCAAATTGAGTCGTTCCCTGAATATCAAACGCTTATAAATAGTCAAAACATACCTAAAAAAAGCCCTCTAATTAAATTTAATGTATTCTTGGATGATAACAAAATAATGCGCGTAGGGGGACGTTTAGAAAATTCGAATTTCCCATATTACAAAAAACACCCCATTGTTTTACAGTCCACTCACAAATTTACAAGATTACTTTTTGAATATGAGCACATTAAATTGATGCACGCAGGTCCACAATTGCTATTGGCTTCTATCCGTGAGTCATATTGGCCAATGGGCGGCCAAAGGTTAGCTAAGAGTTGTTATCGTAATTGCGTGCGTTGTTGTCGCATGTCGGGTAAGACCGTTACCCCCATCATGGGCAATTTGCCTCGTCAGCGGCTCCTTCCAGGTGGTTATCCCTTTACCAGCACTGGTGTAGACTACGCTGGTCCCATCATCGCTGCTAATAGGCAAGGTCGTGGATGTAGGCTGTTAAAAGTGTACATTGCAATTTTTGTCTGTTTCACTACCAAAGCCATACACTTGGAGCTGGTGAGTGACTTAACTAGCAGCAAATATTTGTTAGCCTTATACCGATTTATTTCGCGACGAGGAAAGCCCAATGATCTTTACTCCGACAACGGTACCTCATTCGTTGGTGCGTGCAACGAACTTTCAAAATTTCTCAAAACCAATTGCGATTCCTTAGGCGAGCAATTGGCTAGTGACGGAATTAACTTTAATTTTATACCTGCGTATGCTCCTCATTTCGGCGGACTCTGGGAAGCGGGTGTTAAGTCGACAAAATATCACCTGAAACGAGTGTTGGGTAATAGTCATCTTGCGTTCGAAGAGCTTAACACCACGTTAGTCCAAATTGAGGCGATCCTGAACTCACGCCCATTGACACCGCTGTCCTCCGATTCAGCAGATTTTACGCCATTAACTCCTGGCCATTTTCTTGTTGGGCGGCCGCTGACGTCACTTCCGCAGCGAGACTTGCAAGACCATTCTGCTACTTCCTTGTCTCGGTATGAGAGAATCGAGCAGCTCCGTCAGCATTTTTGGGAACGCTGGAGCAAGGAGTACGTGTCGGAGCTTCAACAAAGGAGTAAGTGGCAGACGAATACAGACAAGTTGAAGCTGGGCACCTTAGTAGTCATAAAGGAGGATCATCTTCCTCCTCTCAAGTGGAGATTGGGCAGAGTCATTGCTGTTCATCCAGGGTCAGATGGCATTGTACGTGTGGTAGATATCCAAACGTCCGCTGGAATAATAAGAAGAGCTTTCAATAGGATTTGCCCGCTGCCCGTTGATTCTTCGTGTGGTTGAAAGCGCACCTGTCGCTTCCAACGTCCGGGGGCATGTTTCAGCGCCTACACAATAATTGTGAGCAAATCCACGCGCATATACTTAATTAGTATTAAGTTTAGTTTTTTGTAGTACTTCCTGTCACCGTCATTGTACAAGCACAAAAAAAAACTTCCTTCGTCATTGCACACGTCTCATTCACGGTACTAAAATAAAACGTTAAAAGTTTAATATCGAGAAAGTCGTTTTATTGAAGAAAACCTCCGCATCGCACCCAACACTCACTTGTAAAAGTTTTTTAGGGACAATTTGTATGGTAGGTACCCGAAACCTTGAACGTACAAACCCCAAAATCTAATCAGTTCTTCCCATTAACCAAACAAGATGATTGGCGAAAGAATTTTTTAAATCGGATAAGTGGTTCTTGAGTTATTGCGTAAACAGGCATCCAGTCATCCAGACCAACAGACAGACCGACACAAAAATTTTTTGTGCTTAATTAGACTTAGTTTTAGGCTTATTAATCATGTGGAACGTCGAGAAAAGCGATAAAAAGTGGGTGTAAGATTTTGTTTTTTTTTTGCGTGATTTTAAGACTTCGGTGTCCACCTAGTTGGTGGCCCGAAGTAATATGTAATTTATACACTTATCAAGTATGAGAAAATTTTAATTACAGCTGTAGAAGTCTGCTGCACGAGAATCAATTAATTCTTCAAAGGCGTTCTAACATGCTGCTTCAGAAATGAAAGCTTTGCTTAGAAAGAAAAGCTTTGCAAAAAAAAATTCTAAGCTTTGAAAAACGTGTCTGTTGAGAGAGAATAGCTAGCATTTAGATGAGAAAAGCTTAAGGTCTGCTAATCTTACCAAAATTCGTTTTTAGCAGTTTACGAATCTGGGTAGTTATAATGGCAGTTTCTTCATCATAATATACCATTATTAAAATAACTTAAACTCCAGGTCTGTGACTGTAGGTAGACTGGTAGACTAAACTGTCACCATAATCTTCTGGCTAATATTTCGTTTCGGGCAAGCTTGGACGTGAGCCTATCGTTGGGTTTTTACCGATTTTTTGTAAATGACGCTACTCAACAAAACGTAATTAGAAAGGTTTTTTATTTCGTTTCAATGTTTCAAATCGTTTCAAATGACCTTTAAGACCTCATTCTAATCACAAGTACCTACTTACCTACACATTAAGGCTTTATACAATTTATACACGAGGGTAAATTAAACCGCTAAAAAGTCAGCATACATCCAAAATTTCGTAAAAAGTAGTATTAGGATGCTCTTTTCATGACCTAGAAGCCACAGAAAAGGTTTAAACTGTAACGAATCTGTAAGCGGAAAGTATTTAATAAGAATGATTGCCACTTTACCATTTTTAAGGTCGCTGCATACGTAACGAGATAATACCAAAGACGGGACGCGAACGGGACGGCGTAAATACATACGAACCTTGACAGTGACTCGGATCTAACGTGGTAGTGTGGGGAACCTGAAAAAATAGATTTTTCGTTTCAAGAATTGGCTTTAATTGCCATTGCTCTAGATGACGAAGTAGCTACGGCCGTGAAGTAGAAAAGGAGATTTTCTGTGCATCCTACATAGCAGAATAGTTAGCTAAATTATGTAATGCTGGATGTGACCGTACACACTATGTGTGTATATGCATACGTGGAGAGAACACGAACTGGACGGGGCTCGCGCGGTGCAGGACGTGCTAAACATCATCTGCGACGATAGTTTTGCCGCCCCGTGAGTGCCACGTTTCCGTCCCGTTCTTGTCTCCGTTACATATTATGTTCTTATTAACCCCGACGTAAAAACGACAGGGTGTTATAAGTTTGACATGTCGATGTGTGTGTGTGTCTGTCTTTGGCATCATAGCGTTCGAATGGATGAACAGATTCTGTTTTTGTTTGTTATCCGTCAAAATTTGCAAATCTTTCTTCGACTATTTGTTGGTATCCGATTAAGCTGAAATTTTGCATACACGTTTAGTTTGGATGGCATTGCATAAATATGGTACAATGGAGCTGGTCTGATGATGGAGTAGGAAGGTGACCACAGGAACTCCTAACTAAACAAAGTAAACTTATCGAGTTTGGGCTCATTTGTTTTGTCTTGGGAGCTCTTTGTTGTTACATGGTATTCAAGGTCACTCGGATGCTACATGATGTTACTAAAACTAAAAAGTTGAAAATAAACTAATTAATAAAAAAGTTTTTGGAAACAAGCTTTTATTCAAAAATGTATAAATGCACTTTAACGAAAATAATAATTTTATGCAAGTGTAACAATGCACATTGTACTTTTAAGAATATTAGTGGAATATGTAGTCGATTCCTTAGTTGATATCGATTCATAGTCTACTAATATTATCTGTATTCTTTCATCGACTCGGTCTATGTTAGCTGTGGTCAACCCTATCGGCTGTGGTTCATTATCTATGAACTCCCACCAAGTCGCTGCTTTCAGCCGACGTTATAAATTACGGTGCAGCGGTTTTGCGAGCCCCTAATTTTCTGCATCGCTTCCACAATTGCATAGCTCTGGTACTGAGCCGTTGGTGAGAATTTTACAATTTATACATTACGTGTGCTAATCATTTTTATTACAGAGTGCTCATTAGTGTTGGAGGGTGACGTGGTACCAATGGCTCACCAGGGATATTCCCCGTGGCCTCTTCATCTTCACCAATGGTGCCACGTCAGGTTCCCACTGCTATGCTAAGCTACTCCAGGCATCGCCTCGTTTTTTACGTGAGCGAGGCTTGCCAACATTTATCCATGTATTGGAATTATATAGAATGTTATCATGCCACACTACACCTCTGTAGTTGTGGCAAAGTTTTCTAATTGGGATGCTGCTTTTTACGTGAGCAGTATCTATTTGTTTAATTGTGTAGCTTATACGCAAGGCATGCTTTCCCTTTTCGCGCTTGTCAAAAGGACAATAACCTGTGCGGGCCATGCGGTCAGTGACCGCATGGTGAACAATCCTTCAGTGTCATCTATGTTTCTGTGCATCTGTTCCTGCTGCTTGCAAAGGCTGTGACCTGCCTGCTTTGCAATAATGACCATAAGCATCACGTGCCTGGGGAAGCTTGCCACCTTTCTTACGCCTTCGGTATGCCCGGCTAGCTCAGTCGGTAGAGCATGAGACTCTTAATCTCAGGGTCGTGGGTTCGAGCCCCACGTTGGGCGCCATTTGTAACAGGGATAGTTGAATTTAAAGTTTATTATAAGTTACAAGTTAATAGAAGTTAGTAGTTGGTTTATAAGGTTATAGCAAATCAAACATGAGACTAGTTTTGCCTTCTCTTTTCAGGTCCGCCGAGCGAGTCACGCAGCGGTGGATGCCAGCGCGACACGCCGGGCAAAGCTAAGTGCAGACTCCTAGCTGCCGCGGGCCGTCCTTCCGTCTTCACGTCTTAACATCTTTCTTTAATTCTCCAAATTCAAATTTTAATTGAACTATATGTACTCACCCTTGAGATTTAATATATGAAAGGTATTTGTAACAGGGATAGTTGAATTTAAAGTTTATTATAAGTTACAAGTTAATAGAAGTTAGTAGTTGGTTTATAAGGTTATAGCAAGTTAATATATGAAAAGTTATAGCAAATCAAACATGAGACTAGTTTTACCTTTCATATATTAAATCTCAAGGGTGAGTACATATAGTTCAATTAAAATTTGAATTTGGAGAATTAAAGAAAGATGTTAAGACGTGAAGACGGAAGGACGGCCCGCGGCAGCTAGGAGTCTGCACTTAGCTTTGCCCGGCGTGTCGCGCTGGCATCCACCGCTGCGTGACTCGCTCGGCGGACCTGAAAAGAGAAGGCAAAACTAGTCTCATGTTTGATTTGCTATAACCTTATAAACCAACTACTAACTTCTATTAACTTGTAACTTATAATAAACTTTAAATTCAACTATCCCTGTTACAAATGGCGCCCAACGTGGGGCTCGAACCCACGACCCTGAGATTAAGAGTCTCATGCTCTACCGACTGAGCTAGCCGGGCATACCGAAGGCGTAAGAAAGGTGGCAAGCTTCCCCAGGCACGTGATGCTTATGGTCATTATTGCAAAGCATGCAGGTCACAGCCTTTGCAAGCAGCAGGAACAGATGCACAGAAACATAGATGACACTGAAGGATTGTTCACCATGCGGTCACTGACCGCATGGCCCGCACAGGTTATTGTCCTTTTGACAAGCGCGAAAAGGGAAAGCATGCCTTGCGTATAAGCTACACAATTAAACAAATAGATACTGCTCACGTAAAAAGCAGCATCCCAATTAGAAAACTTTGCCACAACTACAGAGGTGTAGTGTGGCATGATAACATTCTATATAATTCCAATACATGGATAAATGTTGGCAAGCCTCGCTCACGTAAAAAACGAGGCGATGCCTGGAGTAGCTTAGCATAGCAGTGGGAACCTGACGTGGCACCATTGGTGAAGATGAAGAGGCCACGGGGAATATCCCTGGTGAGCCATTGGTACCACGTCACCCTCCAACACTAATGAGCACTCTGTAATAAAAATGATTAGCACACGTAATGTATAAATTGTAAAATTCTCACCAACGGCTCAGTACCAGAGCTATGCAATTGTGGAAGCGATGCAGAAAATTAGGGGCTCGCAAAACCGCTGCACCGTAATTTATAACGTCGGCTGAAAGCAGCGACTTGGTGGGAGTTCATAGATAATGAACCACAGCCGATAGGGTTGACCACAGCTAACATAGACCGAGTCGATGAAAGAATACAGATAATATTAGTAGACTATGAATCGATATCAACTAAGGAATCGACTACATATTCCACTAATATTCTTAAAAGTACAATGTGCATTGTTACACAAGGCCTGTGCTGATTTCAAAAGCTTGTAGCGCAAAAAGAACATAGAGAAAATACTTGCGAGATATTTTTTTTTTTTGTAATTATTTTATATTTACATTTTGTACATTTTGTATGAAACAATATTTCCAAAATTTGTCGTGCCGTCCGTATCAAAAATCATCACACATGCAGCGACCTTTACCTGGACCCACGATCCGCAGTCCGTGGCATTAGATAAGTCTTGTAAAAATATTGACTTTAGAATTAATCATATTTTTTATTTTTTTTTATACCACTAAGGTGTCAGACAAGCACACGGCCCTCCTGATGGGAAGCGGTTACCGCGGCCTATGGACGTGTGCAACACCAGTGGCGTCACACTCGCGCTGCCGACCCTGTAAAGGAAAGGGGATGGGAAAGGAGTTTGGAAGGAGATGGGAGAGGAGTTTGGGAGGGGATGGGAAAGGAGTTTGGGCTCCGGCCTCTCACTCACCAAACGGAACGCAACAGTTCAAATACTGTTACTTGGCGTTGATATTCTGTGAGAGGGTGGTGCTTCCCCGGTCGAGTCGGCTCATTCATGCAACGGCCAAAATGACTGTTGCTTGACTCTACCAATATTTTTGAACAGAAATACTTTTTACTGAACAAGCTGGGAGTCGGGCTTTGCAACTATTTGCAAAGTTCAATAAACACACATCTTTAGCTAATAATAAAAAAATATTACGTCAATGGACCAGACGTATAATTTTCTTCTTCCGATTGACGCCGTTAAAGGAACCGTAGGCAAGCAGCATTGCTCTAAGTCCACGTCAATACGTGCTAGTCTGTTCTTGATAGGCATGTATGTGACATTTTATTCGAAGCTTGTGGCAGTAACAGACTAGGCAGCGGTCTAATATAACCGTTGGGCGGCTAATCGCTGAGTCGATCTGCCCATCACCGTCCACATATACCTACGAGTACATCCAAAGTTACAGTTCCGTAAACAAAGGGCCGAAGCCCATTGTTCTCACCCGGCCATCCGCTATCTACCTATCAGATATCGATGATCGCACTCGAGTTTACTATTAGTACCCTATCCCTATATTCCAAAGCCAGTACTATAACTTGACAATCTGACATAAGCAACTTTGCAACTTTACTTTTCTTCCATATAATATATGAATACAGATCTGCATTCTGTTCTAGGTACTTACCTTTTTTTTTTTTCGTGCGGAAATCCCTATTGTTTTGTATATATTGTATACAAGGTCGGAATGTTACCCCCACTAGGAGACTGTACCCCCCCACTAGGAGACTGAACCTGGGGATCGTGCGAAGCATAGCCCTATACGGGCGAAGACTCTGGCGGCCCGCAACGTGGCTGATCTAAACAGCCCGTTAAAAGCGATGGCTGTCAGAGTCATCAGGGGGTATCGCACGATCTTCGTTGAGGTGGCATGTCTCCTAGCCGGGACCCCACCATGGGACCTGGAAGCGAGAGCCCTTGCGGCGTTGTACCAATGGCGCAAGAAGGCGCTGGAGCGGGCCATAGGCCGGAGCCCCGAGAAATCAGGGCTCAGCGGTCCCAGCTTCGCCAGGAACTCATGGAGACATGGAGGGTGCGACTTGAGCAATCAAGGTGAGGGGAATCCACCATGCGGCGGTGAGGCTGATCATGAAGGAGTGGATGGAGAGTGACCACGGTGACCTCTCCTAACGGATGTGCCAGATAGTTACCGGACACGGGTGCTTCGGTATCTGTGGCGCATCCACCGTGAGACAACGCCGCAGTGCCAGCATTGCGAGGATCCTGGCGAAGACACGGCGCTCCACACGTTGGCGGAGTGCCCTGCGTGGGCGAGTCAACGCCGGGATCTCGTTACGGTCCTGGGCGTGGACGTTCTCTCGCTGGAGGCCATGGTGAGAGCCGTGGTCTCCGACGGGAACAAGTGGCACGCTGCTGCCTCTTTCTGCGAGCTGATAATGCGCGTGAAAGAGGCGGCGGAGAGGGAGCGGGAGAGAACCGTGCCCACAGAATTACGCAGTCTGCGGCGTCCTAGCCGCAGACTGCGGATATTTGTCTATGCCCGCGGACTACCGACCTCCATGATCGGCAATGGACGCTTGGGGAGGACACCGTGTGGTGTTAGTCGGTCCGATTCCGACACGCCTACCCCATCGTTGGCACCGATGGGGTGAAACCCGTGAGGGTTTCCTCACATTAAAAAAAAAAGGTGGTAACGTTAAGTATATCCAGACGATCATTTCATAAATTTTAATGATATTGCAAAACTTTTAACTGATATGAAATCTGAATCGCTTTAATCTACAAAATGACATAATGAAAATTAAAAAATGTAAAAAAAACATCATATGTTTGTAATTTGCACTTTTGCCATAGTAAGTGTGCGGTATTTGAATTTTAGATTTTTATTTTTTTTACTTTTCTACTTATTAGATTAGTAAATAAGCATTATCATAGTAAATGTATGGGAACCGCAAAAGTATCTTTAAATTACGATCACATAATTTTTTATCTTTCTGTATGTCATTATTTTTTTTTTTACGTGCGGAAATCCCTTCGGATACCCCCCCACTGGCCAGCGGGGGTGGTTATGTCGTGTCTCGACTAAAACCGCACGGTGTCCTCCCCAAGTGTCGGTTGCCGGGCACCCCGGGTAAGCCCTCGAAAGGATAACCCCAGGGTTGCCGGCGGACTTTGGCCGCCACCGCAGCCTCGCCTGGTGGGGTCGGGTTTTATCCCGCTTCGGTGAGTTGGCAGGCGTGTGTACGGCACACACGACACGCCTCCGCCACGGCCTGCTTCTGTAAGGACGGCGAGTTGGCCAACTGCCGTCCTCAGGCCCCGATCATGGAGTTCGGTAGTCCCGGGCGTAGATGAGTCTGCGGCGTCCTCGCCGCAGACTGCGAAACTCGGGGGGCAGGGTTCTCTCCCGCTGCCTCTCCGCCGTCTCTTTCGCGTGCATTACCTGCTCGCAGAAAGAGGCGGCGGCGTGCCACTTGCTCCCGTCGGAGACCACAGCCCTCACCATGGTCTCCAACGAGAGAACGTCATTCACGACTGATAGTCACTCAACTAGTACTTTCTTTAGGTTTAGGTTATAATAATTATGTTGTAAACCAGAAATAGGTCCACGACAAAAGCTGTTTTATCGTACTCTTTAAACTTTTTTTCAATTTATTTTGTTTCGAGTAAAATAACGTAATATTATAAAAGACATTAACAGGTGGCGGTCCGGCCTGGGCGGAAATAACTGAACAGTGTTAATATCTGTTTTACCAAGGAGTATAATATGTAAGGACAAAAGAAGTACGATGTTCATCAACCGTTGCAAATTATATGTACAAATATTTTAAATTTTTAGGTTTGTAGTTTTTTTGTAGTTTGTCGTAGAATATTTATTTATTTAATGTTTAGAGGTAATGAAATAATTTGTACCCGGCCCCTATATGATATCGGGTTTTATTTATAAATTAAGTTGTATATATGCGTAATTTAAGGGGTATACATTACATCTATAGCAACATAATGTCAGTACCTTTTTTTTTTCGTGCGGAAATCCTTTCGGATACCCCCCCGCCGGCCAGCGAGGGAGGTTATGTCGGACTTGAACCGAACCGCACGCCGTCTCGGGTCTTCAGACGCCGGGGTGTAAGGTTGCAACATAATGTCAGTACCTTTTTTTTTTTTTTTTTTTTTTATCGTGCGGAAATCCCTTTGGATACCCCCCCGCTGGCCAGCGGGGGCGGTTATGTCGGGCTTGCACCGACTAAAACCGCACGCCGTCTCGGGTCTTCAGACGCCGGGGTGTAAGGTTACCCATAGAGCATATCCCTCGCACCCCGGCTGACCCTGGGCCATCTCACCACTAACAGCATCGCTCATCCTGTCTCCTCTGAAAGCAGAGGAGTACGGAGAGCGATGTGTTCCCGCCACGTTGGGTATTGGCCGACGATCAATGCCAACCCTATGAAGGGGTGAAGGGGAAGCCATTGACCGCCGCCCAGGGTGTACCGGCCGCTCCGATTCCGTTCCCCCCGGACTGCAGCGGGATCGGAATCGGAGCGACACTCGAGGAGGTTACCCAACACACACCCCCATAATGTCAGTACCTACCTTGTGAAGTTCTCGCGATATAGAGGTACACTGAAAACGATATAAGTACGTATGCAAGTGTCAAGGAGTACGATAGATTGATACAAATCTCGTCACCAAATTCCATGAGGCCGGACCAGCCTGACGTACGAGTACATATTGCAAGTTTACTAATAACTTTTAAATTGCCATTTAAATAATATTACTTACGTTAAAGTGCTACCAAATGGTCTGAGTAAGTACCAACAAAAGTTTTCACTTACGGGCAATTTCCAGCTACTTTGTAATGTTCCTTGTAGTCACGCTTTTGCTATTAACCTCATGAAAAAAAGTATGAAGGTTGAGAAATATGGATGTTTCAGCAATTCTACGGCGCCACAAGTCCGCATCGCGGTTGTAAAATACGTCACCATTGATTGAATTCTAAATGCTAATTGAACAGTAAGGTTGTCTGTTCCCTCTTTTCAACTTGTGATGATGTGTCTGAACTGTTTGCTCTCTCTCTATGCTACTCAAATGAAATATTGTACTTAGGTTAAGTAAATATGTTTGTAAATAGACCAAAAAAAACAGCCCGCTGAGTTTCTAGCCGGAGTCTTCTCAGGACAGGGCCGCGTTTCGAACCGGTGGTCCATTTGCCAAACATTAGATTATTTATTTTTTTATGACGTTTTGTAAGTTCCGTATTAATGGTCTATACAGAATAAATGGTTTTTGACTTTGACTTTTGACTTTGACTGAATAAGTCAGATATCGTAGAAAATGCTGATTTTGATGAAGAATCATTAATGCCATCATGCTCACGAGTCATCATGAGCCCATGCTCACGAGTATTGAGAGTATTAGATTGCATCTTCTGGCAAGGTCAAAGTTGACCTTTGGAAACGGTTGTTTCAATAGCAAGGCTGTGCGTAAACATATGTAGACACTATAATGAATAGATAATGGTAATGGATAAGTTAACAACTTGTTATTACGCAAATAAACTTAACTTATTTCTTTACTATGAAAATCTCTGGGGTATTAGAAGTGTGTACGTATTTTACAAAGTGAGTTCGATGGGCATCAGAGGCCACAAACCACAGCATCAGTGATGACTCATGAGTACTCATGACCATATAATAGCACTATAAAAAAGTTATAGTGGCAAGTCCCCTGTCGATGTCTTTGTATGGACCGCCTTAATATTTAATTAGAAAGTTCTCGTTGCTCCCAGAGCAACGGGGACGGCGTGCCTCGCTGAACTTGCACGAAGAATTATAAATTCCACCAGTCGCTTTTAGAGTTGTTATATTTCAAAATTTCAATTGGACTAAAACTTCTATCTTAGAACGTTAATGAAAGCACTAGGTAATTATATTATCGACTTCGTTACACCAATAATCGCGTTTGATTTACTCTCATTGATAAAATATTGTAATGTTTCAAGAGAAAATAGTTGATCCCACCCAAAACATGTTCATGTTAAATGATGCCAAGACAAGCCTTTGCTTCTACTGTAAAAAGTTATCAGATTCTATGAAGAGCCAAGTTTCTAACTCTGCAAGCCCTAATCTAACGCTCTAAATCCCATCATAGTGTGCTGAGTGAGTTCTAGTCTAAAGTTCTCTACAAATACTACACCTTAGAATGTGTGTAGCCTGGCAGTTCCGTAATAGTGACGTAGATAGACACTGCTATGGGTTTATGAACAGAAAGTAGGCACTCAATTTACTAACTCGACGTTAATTTTGCCAATAGATCCTTGAGTACCGATGTTCAGAATGTTCCGAATTCAGTTCTCCCAAATGATCAGATTTCTTAATTTTTATGTTATCTGTGTGCTTATCGCTTATCCCAGCTCGCATATCAAATTTCAGCTTTCTACAGGCTAACCTAACCTAACCTAACCTAACAGTTTTGATGATTAGTCAGTGAGTGACGAAATCTGTGTATTGTAGACATTGATTTATATAGTATAATAACTCGCGAATCCGACTCTCACTTGGCCGGTTTTTTTAAAATGTAATCTATCTATCTAATCCCTTTAAACGAGCAATTCGTATATATATAATCTGATTCTTGAAAACGGCTCCAACGATTTTCATGAAATTTCATATGCAGGTTCGGGGTTGATAAACCGATCTAGCTCGATTTCATTTCTAAAGAACGTTGAAAAAATAAACCATTCAAAGCTCGGTCATTCAGGTACTACTATAAAAGTCATAAAATAAGACGAATTTTGAAGATCTTTTCACAAACACATTTTGAAACGGTTTATGACTATCCTGACCCGAAATGAATTAATGTAATTAAATACCCCAGTGTTTATTTGTATTTTGAGTAAGTACTCAAAACACAAATAAACGCTGGGGTCCCTCAGGGGTCGGTACTCTCGGCTACATTATTCTTGTTGCACATAAACGACCTGCTCAAGCCCGGTACTTTTGGGTACGCAGACGACAGCACAGTAGTCGAGCCCCCGAGCCAGCGTGGGACAGATCCGGTCTCTCCGAGAGGCTATGGTTGAACGTTTGTATTTGTCCTTGATGGCGGTCGGTCTCCGATTGGGGCGATGCTAACTTGGTCAAATTCAATGCTACTAAGACCCAGGCGTGTCTTTTCTCTGCCAAGCGAAGTAAATTTCAGCCAAACCCCACATTCAGAAATGCATCAATACAAAAAAAAAACGACGGATTGCACTCCGGGAGTGCCGGCTTGAATATTAACGTTGTGCATTTTTGATATTTTGGAATGGTTAGGGAATAATTTTGCACAAATAGCTTTAATTATCAGTAAAAAAGTACTATCATTTATGTGGTAACATTCAATATTCATTCACTGCGCTATTGTACACAAACATGACAATTTATATTACATTGAAAATTTAACACTTCAGAACTATTACAATTATTTTACATTAAAAAGTTTATCTTTTAGAAAAATCAACCTCCATCCATAATTTCAACAACTTTTTCACCATCATTATTACCAAAATCATCATCGCCAATATATTTATAAAGTACTCACTCATTTTCTTTCGCTATTTCTTCGTCACTTTTTTCATTACTAGATGCACTTTGTTTAATTTCCATTTTATATCAATAGATTTATGGCACAAAATAGAATAAATATTACAAAAAGTTATATATGATGACAAAAAGTGTTTCTTGGGCCTCGGTCGGAATCGATTTCAGTCTTGTCGAAGTCAACGACTACTCATTAGACGAACGTACCACCAAGGTTGTTAAGTACAGTGTGAAATTAGCCCTTCTGTATTTGTCTGCAAACGTCTTACGAATTTTCGGATCAGGACACACGTGACCTGACGCGAGTTTAACGTTTTTACCCATTACAAAAATATACATTTTATAATACATAAATACATTTTATAATTACTATAATTGACACAGTTACCTAGTTAAAGAGGATTCATCATCATCGTTAGCGTTGTTCCTGGTTGCATCCGAGGCTTTCACCTCGAAGTCCGTGGTCTACTTACTGGTTCTTCTCCTCATGGTTTGGCTTGTACGGCTTTAGTGGGAAAGGGACCTTATAAAACGAGAGTACAACCTGCACCAGGACCTCGTCCGCCAATCAGCAGGTGTACCGGCTTGATAGGGACACAAAAATCTCAGGATTTGGTCGGCTCCAAAATGTGTTTTCAGCAAACAAAACGAATTGAGTTACTTTCATACAAACATATACTCACGTTTTTTTCCCTCCGGGGTAGGCAGAGACAACAGCCCGCCATCTGCTTCTGTCCTTACATACTTCACGAGCTTCCTTCACTGTCATTAAAACCTTTCATGCAAGCCCGCCGGTTTCGAGTGCTTTTCAGTGGTGGCAAAAATAACAAAGAGTTTATATATTTCATTCACCTTTATTTTTAAAGTTTTCTAATAAAATTTAAAATAAATATCATGTAATTACTTCCCATTTATAACTATACTATCCGTAAGTGTAAAGACAATCGATACACCTAACTTATTCATGAATAATTTCCAACAACTCACATGCTACAATTAGCGTAATGACACGCCACTGTAATTTAATAATTTATCTAATAACTTCCTTGCTAATCCATGAATTACGAGACGTATAAGCGATATTACTTAATTGTGTATTAAACGTGCACTGGAACTGCTATTCGTGAGGTGATTTATCAGTTATTTGAACACTAATAAGGCTAACAGTGTGATTTTAAAGTTTCTATTGGTTACTTGTGTGAAGTCAAAGTGGAATACAATAATACTTTAAGCATCTATCTTCGTAAATACCTACGTATATGTATATATATATATAACACCGAATGCAATAACGTTATTGCGTGATGAGAAAATGGCTTCATAAAAATATCTCTTAAAATGACCCACTGAGGGCATAAATGTTGTTGTGGGTTTGGCGGGTTTTGGAAGTGTACGTTTGTGTAGGAGCAACATCGACATAAAGGTAATTATGACAAATATTTTTTACAAAACATAAAAATACTGTTATTTCTTGATTTCAAACAGGGTATTTCTATTTAAAGTTGACGGCCTCTGTGGCGTAGCGGTAGTGCATTCGACAGCTACGACAGAGGGCGCGGGTTCGATTCCCGCTCAGTGCAAATATGTGTGGGTAGTTGGATTGACAACAATCAAATATTTTCACTCTGATTTGAATTTAAAAATAAAAATAGTAATATTGTATTTTTTTATGCAATACATGAATAAAAGACAAGATTAACCATAAATACCTGCCAGTTTGGTGTTAACTTCAACACAAAAAACTAAAAACAACACATAACACACATGGATTCAGTGAGGGGGTCTATAGTGGAGATGCAGGCAAGCTTTGAGCAGAGGATGGCCACTTTTGAAGCAGAACTGCAGCGTAAAACTTCTGGCGCTTCCAGCTTGGCAGCTTTAACGGACGACTTCGCTTCATTTAAGTGCTTGATGCTAAACAGACTGAAGGCAGTCCAACAACAGATTGAGGCTGTTGCTCGGGAGGTAGACTGCATGGATACACGTAAGCGACGGAAGATACTTCTTCTGCACGGAGTCACAGAGCAGAAAGAAGAGGATACTTCAAAAGTGGTAATGGAGGTCATCAGACAGCGTCTTCAATTTAATACCTTCAGCCCTGAGGAAGTCAGCCGTTGTCACAGAATGGGTCGACAGTCGGGTGATGAGAAGCCGAGGCCCATCCTTGTCAAATTAAGGTCAGTTGTGGTGCGTGACAAGATTTGGACTGCGAAGACCAAATTGAAAGGTACAGGTGTCACTCTTTCAGAGTTCTTGACCCGATCTCGTCATGTTATATTTATGGCGGCACGTGAAAAGTTCGGAGTCACTAAGTGTTGGACCCGAGAGGGTTATGTTGAAGTGATCGGTTCCGACGGCTCACGACGCCGTATCATATCACTTAGTGACCTAAACAATGCTAAACCATCTGATGGGAGTGGTGAAAGCTCTGCGGTTGCTAAACATCCTGCACCAAAACAAAGAAGAGTTGCAGCCTCCAGAAAATAATATTTTGGTGGTCAGGTAACCCTCCATCGTTGTTATAAGTGTGTAGCTTAGCGTACCCTCTTACTGTTGTAATTGTAACGTACAACTTCACCGCTGCTACCTTACTTTTAAGAATAATTTATTTAAATACTTTTAAAAACGTTTATAAACTTGTCAAAAGTTCACCGCACCTCTTATGTCACATAGTCATGCGTCAAAGTCACGTTCCATTTCACTCGCATCATTAATTTAATTTACCTCATAATTTAGTGTGCTTATGTACCTGTGTTAGTTTTGTAAAATTGTAATATTTTGAGTACTAAACCATTTAAACAATCTCTTTTCTGCATTTAAAATATGATTTCAATCTTTTGTACTCTGTAAAAATACTATATATTATGCGTATACAGTAAGACTCAGTTATCTTTATTGTTTTGAATAGGTGACTTTTGGCACAGATTAAAACTTTTGTTATATATATATATCTATTATGTTTAGTCCTCCTTTTTTTAATGTTGTTTTACCTCTGTGTTGGGGTTTTTTTTAGTAACAATTATATTTTATAAAAAAATATAAACTGTTAACATGCAACTGGCGGGTGGATCAAAAAAAAAAAAAACAACAGTTAACATTTTTTGTTTAGATAAGTTGTTATTATTTATTTTATTTTATATTTATAGTAATATATATAGATTGCTATATTTTATATATTTTATTGGTATAGTTTATATATTTTACTGCTATACTTAAAAGATATGGCAGATACAGCTGACAGTGATAATGATAGTTTTTTTTCTGCAAGTAGCCTCGATGATTCCTTTACTAGCAAACTGTCGCTTGGGGAAAACCTTCAGTCTCGATTCTCTTGTTTTCCGAAGAATTTTAATGTGATTCATTTTAACGCTCAGAGTATTCCTGCACACTTCCCTGATATGCTGGCAAACCTCAATTGTGAGCACATACATGCAATTTTAGTTTCGGAGTCATGGTTAAAGCCTTGCCTACAATCCGCTCCTTATTGTCTTCCAGGTTTTAGACTAATTAGGAATGATCGCACGCCTCGCACGGTTGGTGGTGTTGCCATATACTTACGCGACTACATTCCGTTCAATATTATAGATGTATCTGCGCAACCACCACCATCGAATGCTGGCGAGCATATTTTTCTGGAAGTGGAGCTTCGGCATGTGAAAATTCTCCTTGGTGTGTACTACTCACCTTTGAACACTATTAATTACTTTTCTTCTTTTGAGCACACCCTCTTATATACACACACTTTGATTATGGGAGACTTCAAAACATGTCTTTTGAAAGGGGACTCTCGCTCCTGCTCACTGAAACGTATTGTAGAATCTACTAATTTATCCATACTAGCACTTAACGCAACACACCATGTTCCTGGAAAAACTCCGTCACTTCTTGATCTCATGTTGGTGTCATCTACTGAGCACGTGATTGATCATGGTCAGTTCACAGCTGATCAATTTTCCTATCACGCCTGATCTTTGTTTCATATTCTGTCCGTCCTCCTAAGGCAAGAGCAAAAATTTTATTGCAGCGCAATTTTAGTGGTATGGACCATGAAAAATTATGTGAGGATGCTGGTAGAATTGATTGGGTACCTCTTTTGACCGCAGAGTGTATTAATTTAAAACTCAAACTTCTAAATGAAAATTTGACAGAACTGTATAACGTACACGCACCTATTCGCGCTGTTAAAATGAAACATCTACCAGCTCCATGGCTTACTGATGAGATCCGGCATACTTTGGCCAAAAAAGCCGCGGCTAAAACACGACACAAACACCGACCTACACCAACAAATTGGGACAGATATGTAGCCATGAGAAATCATTGCAATAAGGTGTGTAGGCAAGCTCAACGCCAACACATCCATAGTTCAATTGAAGATGGAGATCCAACTAAGGTTTGGAAATTTTTGAAAACGCTGGGAGTTGGAAAGTCGCGTCAAACTTCAGTTCATACAAATTTCAATATTAATTTACTTAATAAACACTTCACTTCGTCGTATCACTTTGATGAGACTACCAAAGCAAACACATTACAACTTCTTTCTTCAGCTCAAACTCCCGACTATCCACCATTTTTTCTTGATCAATTGTCCCCTTGTGATGTTAGGAAGAGCGTATTGTCAATTTCATCTAACGCAGTAGGCAGCGATGGTCTAAGTAAAAAAATGATTCTTCCAATCCTTGACGTCATTCTGCCTGTTCTGTGTCATCTTTATAATCTGTCTCTAGCCTGTGGCGTTTTTCCGTCAGCATGGAAGGAAGCCCAAATTATTCCTCTACCTAAAAAAACTAAACCTTCCGCCTTCTCTGAATATCGTCCCATATCTATTTTACCCTTCCTTTCCAAAGTACTTGAACGTCTTGTTTATAAT
This sequence comes from Cybosia mesomella, assembly GCA_946251805.1. Classification (NCBI taxonomy): domain Eukaryota; kingdom Metazoa; phylum Arthropoda; class Insecta; order Lepidoptera; family Erebidae; genus Cybosia; species Cybosia mesomella. The sequence goes on along the minus strand of OX276388.1, from coordinate 13,316,675 downwards.
CAATTAAATAACTTTCTCATTAAAAACACTCTCCTCAATCCCTTTCAGTCTGGCTTCCGTCGCGGGCATAGTACTGTTTCAGCATTGGTGCATATTACAGATGATATTAGAGTGAACATGGATAGGGGTAATGTAACGGTATTGGCTTTACTTGACTTCAGCAATGCATTTAATACTGTTGATTACCACATTCTACTTGGGGTTCTACGCTCTCTTAACATATCTCCAAGGGCAGTTGATTGGTTTCATAGTTACCTGTTTGGGCGCCGACAGCGAATTCATCTTGAGGGCTCCTTTTCCTCGTGGTGCAATGCGACTGTTGGTGTTCCGCAGGGTGGCGTGCTTTCCCCATTACTCTTCGCAATTTTCATAAATTCTATTTCCAGTCAATTAATTTCAGCCTACCACCTTTATGCGGATGATTTACAGATATATACTCATGCTCATATCAATAGATTATCGGATGCACTCGCTACAATTAATACGGATCTAGACCGTATATGTAGGTGGAGTGCGGACTATGGGCTTGAGATTAACCCTACAAAAACTCAGGTTTGTGTTATTGGAAGCTCCAGAATGATCTCCAAAATAGATTGGTCCCAACAGCCGGCAGTTAAATTTAAAAACAACACCATACCGATCAGTAAAAAGGTCAAGAACCTGGGTATCTTAATTGACAGCACCTTATCTTGGGATTCTCAGATACAGGAGGTAAGTCGCAAACTGTTTGCGTCTGCGGGTTCATTGCGTAGGTTGCGAAAGTTTCTTCCTACTGCTACTAAGATTACGCTAGCTCAAACTCTTCTTCTTCCGATTCTTGACTATGCCGATGTCAGCTATCTGAATCTTACCGTAGCGCAACTCGATAAGCTTGAGCGGCTTCAAAACTTTTGTATAAGATTTATATTTGGCTTTCGCAAATATGATCACGTTTCTGACTTCCGCAAAATGCTCAAGTGGTTGCCGATCCGCCTTCGCCGGAATACTCATACACTTATTTTTCTGTACAATATTTTATTTAATCCGTTGACTCCCAGTTATCTTAAAGAACGATTTAAGTTCTTGATGACACTCATGGAAAAAGCTTAAGATCATCGGAAAATTTGAGACTGGAGATGCCAGCTCATTCTACCAACTTTTCTGATCAGTCATTTACTGTAGAAGCTGTACGTCTATGGAATGCACTGCCAGTTCAAATTAGGAAAGCGCAATCCATTAATATTTTTAAAAAGATGTTACATGAGCATTTTCTATCACTGTAGCACGAAGTACATATTTGTTTCTGAATAACACACTGTATTTATATGAATGTATTTAGTCTATTTGTATATCATATTTATGTAGGTATCTTAATATGTATGTAGTTTAAGTATATATATATATATATGTATATATTTAGTTTGTACCTGTGAAGGTATAATTAATTAAGTAAATTCAAATAGTTTTTAAATATGTTTTTAATTGAAATATTATTAGCTAACTCCTTATGTTACACCAACTATTACCACCCTGTTTGTGAAAATATTCCAGTCCATCCTAAGGTTGCCTGGAAGAAATTGCATTTAGCGATAAGGCCGCCCTTTGTACATTACAATAACCTTATTAATAATAATTAGTGTGCTTCTTGTGTATGTAATGGTGTACAAATAAAGTGTTATCTATCTATCTATCTATCTAAGAATCATGTTTTTAAGGGTTCCGTACGCAAAGGGTAAAACGGGACCCTATTACTAAGTCTCCGCTGTCCGTCCGTCCGTTTATCACCATAGTATATCATGAACCGTGATAGCTAGACAATTGAAATTTTCACATATGTATTTCTATATAAACTATAAAAAAATACTAAAAAAGAACAAAATAAATATTTATGGGGGCAAATATTTTTGTGTGGGACAACAAATGTGTCCTTTTTTGCTCGTTTTCAATCGATATTCATAACGGCAAGAAGTAGACAATGGCACGGAACTCTTCGTGCGCGAATCCGACTCGCACTTGGCCGGTTTTTTGTTTAGTTCTGCCTTTATGAAATTTTTGCACAGCAAAGTCCTAATTTAATTTAAGTTTCTGCGCAATAACGTCGTAAATGTAGGTATTTTGATTACAATTATGAAAATATGCCACTTTACCCTTTTCTTCCTAAAACAACCTTAACTTTGAAATATACAATTATAAATAATATTTTCATCACCGATGTAACATTTTTCATTTAAATAAAACGACAACTTTTAAGTCCGTCTATTGAAAAAAAAAACATCATTCGTTACGTATGACGGTATGGCACCCGGTATGCGATATATTATATTATTTACCATAATATTGCTTTTCCTATAAAAAATCTATTATCAATGTCTCAAAAGTGGAATTTAAAAAAAACTAAAATAATAAGCTTTTATTATATTCTTGTTAATAAAAAATACTAAAAATTGAAAATCAAACGAGCCGAAACTCGATGGGGTTACATACTTCCTATGACGGAGGTCATTCCAGCTCCATCATCAGATCAGCAGCATGCCATCATAATATTGCATTGTCACGCGATTTACACATGTATGCAAAATTTCAGCTCAATCGGGTACCTAACCTAACCTAACGGTAATCAGAAGTGCATCAAGTTTAATTTGCAAGTTTTGATGACAAACATCGGGACAGGTGAAGCTAAATAAACACTTATTATATTTACCTATTTAATATTGTGTAGATAGATATTTCAGTCAATTGACTGAAAACAAACAGTGTTTAGTGCAGGAGGCCGTGCTTAGGCTGTTGCTCTCCGTAAACGACAAAAAATCGATGAAATATATCGTTATCACTTCTCACAAATTTACTTTTCTTACGATGAAAAAGTGAGTAAAAAGCAAATATGCCTTTAATATTTAAAAATAATGAAAAGAGAATCTAATACTACAGAGGTGACCAACTTTGTTACTACAAAGTGTGTTATTACGCGCTATTATGGCATGATTATCCAGGAGTTTTGAAAATTTATATTGCGGAACAAAGATAGTTATGTTACTTAGTTCCGTTAGTTACCTTAGTTTGCGCTAAGTATGATATAATAGTGATATATCTAATACCTTTAATCGTCGTGAAAGATTTTCATGAATTTTAGTATACATGGGGCTTCGGGGGCGATAAATCGATCTAACTAGGTTGTGTAATGTTAAATCTCGAAACTCCACAGAGTTATTCACGTATAAAATATAGTTGATTAGAGACGCATAAACATTTCATAATGAATATCATCACGCTATTATATTTAAGAATCGGGTAGAATTGATTTCGATGTTGCATGCATGTAAACCTATATTTTGAACGAATTGTCAATGAAGACGAGTGCACCACATCACCTCATCCGCCCCGTAAAAATCATAACTATAAATTCTCACGTGTTCGATATCGAGACTGCAGAAATAAACATACGTTGATCTATTGGATAATCTGTTGGATAAACCCCTAAAGGTAACTTCATTTACCATTATAGTCCACGCTGTCGGTTTAGATTAGCACCAATCTACTTGGAACGTCTTTTGAAACTTGACATGTAAGCTGTATAAGTTAAGCTCGAAGTTATAACCAGCCTGTTGCTAAGGAAGGCTCCACTCCACGTTCTTTATTTGCAACGAGTCGTTCGCTTCGCACTGTCGCGTTCATAATCAGTTCACGTAGATACGACCGGTGGCGGCGACAATGGTGAATAACGTCATGTTATTTACTTTAAAAGAATTAAAACGGAAGCCGCAAATGCATCTTAGATATCTACGTCCCGACCGGGAATACGGTCGTTTCATACAAAACAAGCAATCACTTTATTTCGTTAGAGCGCTTTTCATTACGGCAGCTATCTATTATTATTATAAAATTATAAATTAGTTGTGCCTGTACCTACATTAGAGATATTTAAAAAAACTTAGGTTATGTGAAATGAACGGTTCTAAACACAAATTCTTTCTTTTTGGGAATTCTTGTCAGTTTTCTGTTTGTCTTTTAGTTCGCGATGAACGTAAAAACTACACAACGAATTTTAATACGGCTTTCTCTATTAGAAAGGTCTTGGTCAGACTTCGTATGTTTGATTGCAATTGGTTAAGTAGAACGGAGGTATGATCAAAAAACGATAACCGGCCCCCGCGCGGGCGGAGCTGCGGTGATCAGATAGTATTCAAATAAAACTTTAGTACTCACCGACGCGCATAACGACCTCCGTCCTCCATGAGCGCAGGCCTGGGGGTGGCAGGTGAGGCCGCCTGTCACCCCAGCAGAAGCAGGCCGGAACGGTGGGGCCACTAGCGCCCCTCCCCCAAACCGGGGCAAGACGGGGACACCGTGGTTCCCAAACCCGAGGTGGGAGATTGCCCAGGGTCAGTCGGGGTGCGAGGGATATGCTTTATAGGCAACCTTACACCCCGGCGTCTGAAGACCCGGACGGCGGTGTGCGGTTTTAGTCGGTTCAAGCCCGACATAGCCGCCCCGCTGGCCGGCGGGAGGCTAACTGAGGGTATTTCGGCACGAAAAAAAAAAGGTACTCACCGACGTACTGATATTTTATTTGTTTATAGTTAGGCTTTATTCCTTGAGCCTTGAATATAAAATTATAAGCATACGTAATAGAAAAAGGTTATTCGTTTTGTGAAAGTAACATTTATTTCTTACTGACTATCTAGCTTGGCAGTATTTGCTTCAGGTGATAGCTACTCTCCTTTCTATATTTTCAGCACCTCTGTCTCTGCTAAAAGAAATCTGTTTCTGTTGTCTGTTGTGTTGTCTGTCGGGGATGGTTAGAAACTGCACAGGACAGGAAAGAATGGAGTATTTTGGAGGAGGCTTTCACCCGAAAGGGGTCCATGCATATACAATAGATAGCAATACTGTTCTATTATTATTTGATTATTTCATTATTATTATTATGTTTTATCACTTTTTTCAATTATTATTACTTCGGGCCACCAACCAGGTGGACACCGAAGTCTTAAAATCACGCAAAACAAATCAAATCTTACACCCACTTTTTAGCACTTTTCTCGACGTTTCACATGATTGTAAGTCTAATTAAGCAAAAAAAATTTTTGTGACGGTACGCTGTTGGTCTGGATGTCTGGATGTCTGGATGTCTGTTTACGCAATAACTCAAGAACCAGTTATCCGATTTAAAAAATTCTTTCGCCAATCATCTTGTTTGGTTAATGGGAAGAACTGATTAGATTTTGGGGTTTGTACCTTCAAGGTTTCGGGTACCTACCATACAAATTGCCCCTAAAAAACTTTTACAAGTGAGTTTCTTTCGAGTTATCAGAGTAACGCGTATTTGACTTTGACATTTGAGTGACAATGACAATACGTATATTGTATATTTACATAAAACAACCAGACTCTGAAAGAAACTGAAATATAAAATCATTTTTTTGTGTTTTTGACGTCGAAGACGTTTGATTTGATTTCATTTTCTTCATATTTATTGTTCAATATATAAAGACGCGTCGAATAATATGCATAAAGCCTAAGGTCTGTAATTTTGAATAAAAATACTGCAACAAAAATATCTAAGTTTGGCCCGAAGTTTGACAATCACTGTGTGATTTCCGCCCCACTAGTTTTACATTCATATAATGTTGTGTTTTTTTTTCAATATTGCTAATTTACTGCATGAATTATAAATTTTATTGTAATTGGTTTGCATGGAATTAAATAAAGCTATATTATTATTATTATTTCCTTTATTTAAGTTTAAATACATATCAATTATATTTTTAAATACATTCTATATATATAAAAAAAAAACAAATATATTTAAAAATATAAAAAAATAGTGGCCCACCGGCATCGGGAACAGGGACCAAGCTACCGGTGGTTAGGGCTCCAGAGAGAGGAATCTCCTCACAATACGTGCCGTGTCGAGGAGCACTGCCTTCTGCATCAAGCCCTTGACCCAACTGCCTAACGCGAGCCTCTGGAGATGTTGTTCGAGGCTTTTGGCAATCAGTCCGTGAACCGATACAACTATCGGAACAATAATCGCCGAATCCACACTCCACATGTCGACAACCTCGTGAGCCAAATCCAAATATTTTATTTGTTTTTCTTTTTCGGCTTTCACAAGATTCTCGTCATGTGGAATGGTGATATCGATAATTATTGCGCGGCGCTCTGATCGATCTATCAACACTATATCAGGTTTATTAGCTACAATAGTCCTGTCAGTGATGATAGATCGATCCCAGTACAACGTGATATGCCCATTTTCCAGAACTGCGTCGGGCACATACCTATAGTACGGTACCTCTGAATCCACAAGGTTGTACTTTAGAGCAAGCTGTTGATGAACAATCCTGGCTACTTGGTTATGTGTATGCAAATACTCGCCGTTGGCAAGACGAGAACAACCAGAGATTATATGTCTAAGGGATTCTCCGGGACGGTGGCACGCCCGACATATGTCAACCGTACCATCCCTTAGAATATACTTCCGATAGTTATTCGTCATCACAACTTCGTCCATAATTGCAAACACAAAACCTTCGATTTCCCCAAATAGGTCACCGAAGCGTAGCCAAGACACAGATGCTGGTAAGTCTATATCAGACCCATGAAGAGTCCGATAGAAACGTCCATGCAACTCCTTGCTCTTCCATACATCCATGCGGTCATTAATACTTAATACCACAGGTTTGCGCCAGTTCTCTTTAGCCAAAGCTAGCGGGGTAAATCCGTTATCCACCCTTACTACATCACGATGCATATCAGCTTCATTGTGTAGGAAGTATTCCCTGAGGTTGCACACCTCACGGTTATGGAGGGATTTGGCATTTAAAAAGCCACGTCCCCCGCATTTCCGTGGTATGTACAACCTCATCACAGATGAACGCGGATGATGCATTCGGTATGCAGTAAGAAGCGTACGGACTCTCCTATCCAGGGTGTCTAATTCCGTCTGAGTCCACCTGAGTATGCCGAAGGAGTACATTAAAACCGGCATGACCCAACCGTTATAGGCGCGCACCTTATTACCGCCTGACAAAAGACTTTTGAGGACTTTTTTCAGGCGGCCAAAGAAACGTTCCCGTAACGATTGCTTCATGCTAGCTTCTGTAATGCCTAACGCCTGCGACATACCCAGGTATTTATAGGTGTCGTTTGCAGAGAGAGACCTGAGTTTTGTGGAATCTGAGAGCTCAACCCCATCAGATTCCACAATCTCCCCTCTTTTTACATGCATGACCGCACATTTGTCCACACCAAATTCCATCCTGATAGATTTACTAAAGGTTTCGGTCATCTTTAGTAACGCTATCAGTTGGGAATTGTTGGGGGCAAATAATTTATTATTATTATTATTATCTAGCTTATATACCAGTTGATGCCTGCGGCTCCGCTCGCGCGGAGATTTTATATTGTTTTTTAGTCATATTTCTGGTATCTACTTTACCAATAGCAATCATTTTAAGTCTGACTATGACCTTTCTAATAGAATAAAAAACTGCAATATCCGTTATGTATTTTTACGTCCATCGCGAACAAACAGACAAGTCTATCAAATAAAATTTTTTTAGTTCAGGATCGTTCATTTAACGTAACCCAAGTTTTTTTTTTTATTATATCAAATGTACAGACACAACTAATTTACAATTTTATAAAAGTATAGACGTGTACATCTTTAAGCTCTTTAAGCAGAATTATTAGTTACTTGTAATAAACAAACTATGACTGTATCCGATTACGCGCTGATAGCCATCGCTGTTTTGGTTTATTTTACACGTCGCGGGCTCAAAACCAACTACTTCAAATATTTAAGCATATAAATGTGTCTTCGTTGCGACTCGCTAATAGTTGAATTTATTTATTAAAAGCTTATCTCACACGTATAGTCGTTATAACGACCACCACATAAATATTCTATACGCGCCATAGATAATCCTGATACGAGCGGTTTAAAAAGCTCTTTGGCTTTTACTCGTTTCACACCGGCTCGTATACACCCTGGGGCCCCCTATATTCCCGTAACCCTTAACTAAAACATGCATTACCCACACTTGGTAGACACATCCCGTTGTTTTGTTTAATTATTCGTCTGGTATCGATTACAAGAAACGCAACGGCCGTCCTTTGAAACGATCCTGTCGAAATTGCCTGGAGCTCATTTAAAGGCGTATTTTATTATTTAGTGTACATTTGCCTCGTTTCTATCGATCTGCCGTCAATGGCTGTGTAATTATTATTTGGTTTACGCACCAGTGTGCGTTGAATAGTTTGAGAAGTCATTACCTTACCGTACCGTTGTCTACTTGCTATATTTATATGTAGCAACTCGTAGGTAGGTGTGTATCATACACATCCATCGTGAAAGCTACTGAATATGAAAAAAGAAAACAAAATGCTAACGACCCTACTTTTACAATGAAAGTAATTAAAATAATAGTACAACGATATCACGCGAAGTGGTTTTATTTGAAAAAGAAAACATGTGGCAGAATAAGTTAGCGTGTACCGAGTAAAATGGCTGACAATGCATACGTATCTAGGTAACGAAGATGTTTCGTGGAGTAGCCGCTGCTGCATACGTAAATATTTATACGAGCCAAAACCAATATTGTGAGCCGTTTAAGTTGACATTCGATCGCTTTATGTAAAAAAGAATATTACCTTCCGTGGATGGATATGAATGAGTAGCGAGTCGCCACTGCGCTGTTTATTATTCATTAGACGACTACATGTCACGCAATAGCATAAGCACGCACAAGTTCAGTGCTTCTGAAACTTGCCCCACTCTACATTTTGTTCGTTATTCACCTTTCACTAAAGCATCTACTGAAAGTGTTTGGCTACATTATACGACTTTAGCTTTAGTGTTTCTCAAATTGATGAGTTAAACTGGTCAATACAAAAAGGAGGTACCTACATCCAATTTGCCGGACGTCAGAAGCACGCAAACACTTAGCAATCCGCCGGTCCCAGTACCTAAATGCTTTTACTTAAACCAAGATCGTTTATTCGTGTTTATGAATATTCTGAACTGGCTTTATGATGTTTGCAATTTGTTCTCAAGCGCTGAGCAACAAGAGACCTGCTTAAATAACGAGACACGCAACAAGCGAATTCTATTTGCATTTGACCTATAAGCGCTTGTCTTTTGTTTGGTCGAGGGGGAAACTTAGATCTAACTCATCATGGCTTCTAATTTACTGGTATCTTTACATCATACTGTATACAGAACATGGAATATACAGGATATAGTTGATGATACACATGAGAAGTACGTGTATTAATTACTCTGTAGTCTAGACCGACACCAGATTAGGCAGCCTATGCGACTTGTCATTGACTTAAATCTATGTTCCGTTCCATAGGTATGTCTGTGAGCGATGTTGCTTTGTGAATATAAATTGAGCCTACCGGGCAGACGTCAAGAACCTATAGCATGAACTGTTTAAATCCATTCCTGTTCCGTTCCGAGCGCAGGACGCAACGCAACTACCGCAATTATGTAACCATCCGTTACCAAGGTTTACACGCGTTACAAACGATTACAAGTTTAACGTTAATAAGCATTAGGTTAATGATCTTGATTATCACAATAGAGCTTATTTTTAAACGATCACACGTTTTTGTCATATAAGTCATAGTAAGATAGCGCGTGTGTGGTCCGCAGTATTAACACATGTTTACCTAGCGATAGCCGTATCGTGGTTACACATTTTACACCGTGTTCTCAATTTCTATGAGAAATCCAATGTGTGATTGTGAAACAGTTCACTATTTTCATCTTATAAGGGCCACGCAACTTCTTGTACTTGAACGAAATGATTGATGGCCACTGTACAACACTGAACGGTAGAACAGATGAGCGAAAGCGATTTTGTTTACTAATAATTCTACTAAATAAATAACCGCCACACCTTTTGTCTAAAAGGGGCTATATTTATTTAATACTGGTAATTGTTCTACTATTAAATAAACGTACCTACATAAATTAGTATGCCTGATGCTTGCAAGCAATGTTTGTTTTAACATCGATTACCTATATGAAAGGAAAATCCGGGTCTATGATAATATACATCGAATCACACAAAAATTAGGCCGGAGGTGACTGTAATCAGTATCGATTAAATATATGTATGTTTGATTATAGCTTTGGGCGTTGAATCAATATACATTTCACAATAAATCATTTATAAGTCGTTAAGGAACTGAACAATGAAAATAACTATAATTTGGACATTACAATAGAACGTCCGCGCCCGCTCATCAGTGATGCGTAGCCCCCACATAGCTAATTAAATGATTCAACATCAACATACATCACATACACAACACAAGTATATGCGATGTACATCAATTTGTTTGTTGCCCTTATACCTACCGCACACGCGGGCCCTAGATTGACTAATAAGCGACCCCGTTGAGAATCATACTGTACAAGCCCAATGAGAAATTTGCCTGACAACTTACGTCTCATGTTTATTTAATTTAGTACTCTTTTACATTGTATTAATTAATACCAGTATCTATGTACTTGTCTATGTACTACTACTCTGTATGTATTTATATGTTAAGTGGGAAACATGCTGTGCGGATGTTTTTGAACATAATTAATTTTCCCCTTAGGTACTTGTTTAAGGGTGGTGGAGACCCAAATTTGGCGGGGGTTTTTTCATAAAAACTGTATGACACGCAATAATAAGTTATCGCACTTCTTTATTTATTAACCGTTTCTTAGTACACCATCGATTACAGTATATCAAAACTTTTTGACACACTCCTACAAAGTTTAAATTGATTGTCGTGATTTTAGTCCATGTTATTTTTTTATTGTAGCTCAATTATCTTCTAATTTTCTTTGTTATGCTGTCCTGCTTTCGATTGATTGTTGTTTTTTGTTGTACTGAAATTTACAGGCCCCGCTGGCACGCGGGGGGGTATCCGAAGGGATTTCCGCACGAAAAAAAAAAAAAAAAAAAAAAAAAAAAGGTACATTTGGCTTTGTACAAATTGAGTTATGAGACTTATGAGACAAATTTGACTGTGTGAATTGGTAATAGTACGTAATTAGTATTCCTTTGTTGGTCCTCTGTGCGTTCCTATAACATCGGTTTGCCATGAAACTTCATTACTTAGATTATATTGTGCATTCCTAGGAAAGTTTATGACTACAAAAATAAATCAAGAGGTTGATATATATATACTTACAGTACTTGCAATAGTATAAAATATCATATGTCACTTTTCTGTACGTATTGAATGATATAGGTACTGCCATCTTCACTAGAGGCAAGACAAGCATGTTAATGCCCTTTAAGTTGGTCCAAGTCAGCACACATTACGTCCACCGACTGCACATATCACATATCTATGTTTGTTTACAGCACAATGTATCGCGCCACTCGGCATGGAGAGCGGTTTGATTCCTGACAGGGATATCACCGCTAGCTCCTGTTATAACGATGGCAATGTGGCTCCACAAAACGGCAGGTATGTAGACCCATTTTATATTTTGCATTTGACATCACAAATTTAAGCAAACATCTAGAAATTATTAAACGATGAATGTTCACTATCCTAGTAGGTACCTACTATGTTAAACGCATATTTGGGTAAATTTTAATGTTTAACCGCGAATATGTATAAAGTATTCACGCTTCCATTATGAATAAGGGTTAACCTGTGTAAACATCTCCATCATTGTGAGAGATCTTTTGAATATACTATGAATATGTATACGATTGAATGAGCGACGTCTGAATTCCTAATATTAGAGTTATTCCTGCCTGGCTCTTACGGTCAAAGTCGTTTTTTACGGTCGTGGTGTATTTTCAACTTTTATAGTGTCCAATGTTAAGTCGTGAGTGTGCATCGATGGAGGCGCTCACATGTTTACGATACGGTACCTACATGCGGTCGTGAGCTAGCGGTTATTGTGTTTATTATAACTCATTAATTATGAAAGTTTATATGCGACGCCTTTGTTTTTCTAGTATCGAACACTTGAATATCCAAAGGGTTATGTTTGTAAACACATTGAAGATTTATAACTATACTAATTTGTTACTTCAATAGAACTTCACAAAAGTGTTGAAATAGTATCAAAGTGAAGTAAAGCATAGCATATTATGCCAGCTTAGTGATAAATTATGAAAGTTTGTTCACGCCTCATTGATATCTGGAAAGAGGACGGTGTCTCGTCAATGGGCTTAATGACTGGCCGTCTCGGAATTTGATTGGTGTGAACGATAACACTGCCGCATGACACATGATAAGTGAATGCACTAATAACAACAGTATTATTAGCTTTGATTGATATATAGTAGGCACCGTCGAGCGTTGAGTAATACAATGTGCCTGCCGTCTTGAGTTTTTCTGTGCCGAGATTATTATTGACATGAATAGCTTTGCTCGCTCACATTTTAACATCAAAGTCAACCATGCGAGTCGAGCCAGACTAAATAAACCACTGAGATTAATATACCTTTGAAAACACTATCGATATCATTAGCGAATCGTTTATTTTTTGTGGCGTTTCATTCCTTTGGGCGGTTTGGAGTAAGCCACCGAATGTCAAGGTGACGCATTGGATGTAAGTCTAAATCTAGATAACTCTTTTATTCGGGTCTTTGGGTCTGGCACAAAGGTCTTCTACAACAGCGGCTGTCATTCTAGCTTTTTGTTAGAAGCATTAGCGATGATCGAAGCTGCTTCGACTGCAGATAAATAAACGCTGGTTTTCTGCAAAGTTCAGTGCTCTAACTCACTCCGTTTATTCAACATATCAATAACATGTGTGTTTGCCATTTACTCGTTTACATTATTACTATAAAAATTGTAAAGTTTAGATAGTAAAGGGCAAATCGGGAACTAATTTTAGGCACTTCAAAAGAAACCAATTCATAAATTATATCTAGGTATGTCCTTAGATTATAAATTAATGTAAATGTAATTTTAAAAAAATCCGTTCCCGCAGGGGGAACGCACGTCAGGTAGATTTCGTGAAGCAATTAATATTATTTTATATAGAGAACTACGGACTTACACACACAAGTAAACACAGTAACATTTTAGGTAGATTTCGATGAAATCGATCTTACCTATTGGTTTCTTGACTACAGTCGAATATAAAAAAAAATTCTTCATAGGTCTAGTTATGACCCCCTGAGTCCGAAATGACCACTGGTCAAAAAGTTATATATATATATATAATATATGTATGTATGGTTCCACTTCCCAAAATTTGCGGCACTCTCACGGTCGCATTTTTGCTCCGATCGCTTTCAAACTGCGGTCAAAAATTGCTTGGGTGTAAACTTAGTTTAAGTTCGTGAACGGGTGGAATCCGGCCTAAGGGGACGGAAGGGCCTCACTTTTTGTGAAATCAGTTTTTCCTCAAAATTTCACGTTCCATGAAAGATATTCGAACCGTTCTAATTTTATCCCATAGTATACATGAATACCAACAACTTTTAATTAAATTAAAAGTTGTTGGTATTCATGTATACTATGAGAAGTGGAACCATACATACATATATATATATAATAATATAAACTTTTTGACCAGTGGTCATTTCGGACAAAATTCGACAGTAGTCAAGAAACCAATAGGTAGATCGATTTCATCGAAATCTACCTAATATGCCTTAATTCGTATTTCAATCGCACCTAATTAATCAAAGCTTAATGAAAATTATTCCGATGATGCATACCTTTTTTTTTTTCGTGCCCCGGATACCCCCCCGCCGGCCAGCGGGGGCGGTTATGTCGGGCTTTAACCGACTAAAACCGCACGCCGTCTCGGGTCTTAACACGCCGGGGTGTAAGGTTGCCCATAGAGCATATCCCTCGCACCCCGACTGACCCTGGGCCATCTCCGGTTTCGAGATGGCCCCCGGTTTGGGAACCACGGTGTCCCCGTCTTGCCCCGGTTTGGGAGGGGCGCTAGTCGCCCCACCGTCCCGGCCTGCTTCTGCTGGGGTGACAGGCGGCCTCACCTGCCACCCCCAGGCCTGCGCTCATGGAGGACGGAGGTCGTTAAGCGAAGTCGTCTCCATCAGCGCCTGAGTCGCCTGCGACGCGTGGCGAGCATGTTGCGGGCTCGGCGGGCCGGGAGAGTTCTAAATCTCCCGGGCGCGCTCCGCCATGAGGTGGCGACGGCCCACGCGCTCGCGCTCCGCACCATTGCCGCAATCATGCTGCCGAGTGAGAGGACTCCCACCCCGATGGCTGCCACGAGGTCACGCCTCGGCGCCTCCCACGCCGGGCAGTCCGCCAGCGTGTGCAGCCCTGAGTCCTCGCTCGCGTCGCAGTGATGACACTCAGGCGTTGGCTCCCTCCTGATCCGATGCAGGTTGTCCCTTCCTGATCCTATGCAGGTGGTCCCCGAAGCACCCCTTCCCGGAGATCACCTGCGTCAGTCGGAACGAGAGGCTTCCGTGTCGCCTCTCTAGCCAATCCGCCATGATGGGCCTTACCGCCGCTATTGCGGCGTGCCCTGCGGTTGGTCGCCCAAGTCGTTCCTTCCACTCCACCACGATGGCCTGGCGGAGCTGGGACTGCACGGCCACGATTTCTCGAGGCTCGGGGTTCCATCCCTGCTCCCGCGCCTCCTTTCACCACTGGTACAGTTGCGAAAGGGCTCTCGCTTCCAGGTCCCATGGCGGAGTTCCGGCAAGGAGACTCGCAGCCTCGAAGGAGACCGATGATGCATACCTACTTACAAATTTTACATAAGTACATACATAATAGTCTCGCCTATTATCCCAGAAGGGTTAGGCAGAGGTGAATAAGCTACAATGGCTACAATAAGGTCAATGCGTATAATCAATAAATGGGTTTGAGCAATTCATTTAATGAACTTCTTAACGCGTGGTTTATAAATGTTTGTGGAAAATAGCAGGTTTTTAAAGTTAATACAAAAAAAACATACTATAGAGTCTTCATTCCGTCCATTCCACAATTCCGTCAACGAATTCGATATATACAGTTACACAGATGTGTATCAAACCAATTAATTAGTTTAGGCTGCCTTTAACACTCTCACAAATTCTCAACTCATATCAATAAATTATATGCATCACTTTATCATTCCTAGTCAAGAGTGTAATCTTATATGTAATCTTTGATGGCGAATTTGAGAGTGCAAAATTAGTTATGGCTCCATTCAAAATAATATAGCAGGCTAGGCCTGATTTTCTTACCTGATTTTTTTACCTCGGTTTAAAGTTTAGATAACAAGTCAATCGAATGAAGATGTATGTAAACAAATTTACTTCACCTTTAATAACTTTAAATATCATCTTCTAGTAATTAGTGTTTCACTCTGACGACGACGCGACGGACGTCGGAAACAGTATTCTCGTCTTAGCTTGCAATTAAGCGAAACGGTTCTGCTAGTTTTGTCTTTATATCGCAGATCGATATAAAGACAAAACTAGCAGAACCGTTTCAAACTAGAGGAGCTGCCTTGATTTCACTATTGAAGATCCGTTCAACTGAACTGGGTTCTCACCTTTACTCAATGAAACACATTGAATAAAATGTGATATAGTTCGGCTTCATCTTGGTTCCTATTTAGTTGATTGGTGATTTAGTAGACTAACAGTGACTACGGATGGCATTGATATGTATACTCGTATGTTACCGGAAATGTATGAAATTTAAATTCCGCAGCTATTTAGGAAATGTATAACATATTGTTTCAAAAACTATTTAATACATAAATGTCCTAGGAAATGTGCACAATTCCTAGGAATTGTATATAACTCCAATATTGTATTAGGAAATGTATAAAAATAATGCTTTCTGTAATAAAACACGTTGTTAAAATGATTATCTCATGTGACCTAACACGAAGGGTTATTGTGGAGGTCTCGCAGAGACCTCCGCAATAACCCTACTAACCTATATCTATCCGTGCGGGGCGCGCGGTGTCCACGAGCTCGCTTCGCTCGCTCCCGCGGCTTCATCTTAGCATTTTGTTAACGTTCTTAATGACGCTAAAGTACTATAAAATCGCTCTTTCAAAAGCGCGATGCGTGATTCGGTAGCCATTTTGAAAAAAAACCATTTGATATCTCAAATATTTACATTTCCGATTGCTATTTAGGCAATGTATAGATTTCCTAGGAAATGTGTCAAATATAATTTATTTTATACATTTCCGTGCGATTTTAGGAATTGCATACATTTCCTAGCAATTGTATACAATGACGGATTACATACATTTCCGGTAACATATATATTTACTTTGGTACTGTAGCGTCCGGGGGTTGGACGCCACAATACCTCGTGTAGAAAATAAGACAAACACTGAGGAAGAAGTTTAAATGGGCATTTATTATATCATCAAAGTTTCCTAAATCGGGTTTAGGGAGGTTTTTTACGCGTATGCTTTTATATTACTTCGAACTAGGGAATCGCGAACTCCGCTCAAGGACTGAGCCTAAATATTTATTGCACTATTATCTTCTCTTCGGCCGGCGGACCCGGGCGGCGCGTCTAGTCGCCCGCTGTCAGCCGCCCAGCCGAAAGCAGCTCCACGGAGCAATTGTTTTTTCTTCCCTACGCTCTATTTAAATCAAACAAATAATTATTTTTAAACTCTGACACATAATGGCCAGGTAACCGCATCGTGGTGTGAAATGAGGTTCAGACACCACATCAGCTACGCCCTTAATGGTCATTTATGTGACAGCCTGATTCCCTAGGCATTCTAAATCTGGGACACAAAAAAAAAAAAATTATGCGAATTGTCCCTTACAATGGGAATAACGAAGCAATCTTTGTAATAATTAGTAAACGATAGTAGAATCTCAAATTATAGCAATTAAACTGTAATAAATACTGAAAAACACGAACAAAGAAAAATTGCTTCATTCTTGGCCAGGCAAAAACCCAGGTTAAAAGAAACCTGACCACAATCAGCCTCATCAAAGAAAAGTTATTGGTATCACTTGCCGATACATTTTAAGGTTTGCCCTGAAAGGACTTAGTAACACAGTACTTTTAAGACCTACCTAACTAAAAAGAAAGATGACATAAAATTATTTATGTCGCCTACACATTACTAAATTATTTTTTAAAACAACACTAAAGAGAAAGAACTTACTCTATAAAGAAAAGTCTGATCGAAAACTAACTTTCAATCATCGTCGGCGCTTATGTCCAGAACGATTTGACTCTCTTACAAAGTTTAGATCAAACTCTCAATATTGTACAAAAAATAATTGCCTAACTCCTACGCTAGAACATCACGAACATAAAAAACAAAACAAATCTATTTATCTTCAGCAGCGCAGCAATATGAAATAAACAGAGAACACATATTAATAATAAAATATTACTAGTTACTAGTTACGCTAGTACGTAATGCGGTTTTAGTCGGTTCAAGATAACACGTTATTCACTACGTGAATTATAATTCTAGTAAGACTTATAGTCCTTATTGGCCCTATTGACCCGCAGACAACTATCAATGCTCTTGAAACATTCTGGAACAAGCCACCATCATAGCCATCTTCTCGTTGAGCACATAATATCACATAAAAGCACATAAAAGCAAAATAAACAACGATACTGATAAATGCGTCGCTCCAATTGTCGCACGACGTCTTTCTTCAAACGGTACGGGATCGATCCATTCACTGCCAACTGCAAAATGTTGGCGTTTCCGACTTCTGCGGAAACTATCGCTTCACCAGCTGTAGCAACCACTAGCTCCTGTGGCAACTAGCAACTCTACTAGTTGTATGGAAACCGGCGTTCCTCCACACCAATTGTAGCTGTAGCAACCACCAGCTGTATGGAAACCGACGACTCCACCAGTTGTAGCGTCCGGGGGTTGGACGCCACAATACCTCGTGTAGAAAATAAGACAAACACTGAGGAAGAAGTTTAAATGGGCATTTATTATATCATCAAAGTTTCCTAAATCGGGTTTAGGGAGGTTTTTTACGCGTATGCTTTTATATTACTTCGAACTAGGGAATCGCGAACTCCGCTCAAGGACTGAGCCTAAATATTTATTGCACTATTATCTTCTCTTCGGCCGGCGGACCCGGGCGGCGCGTCTAGTCGCCCGCTGTCAGCCGCCCAGCCGAAAGCAGCTCCACGGAGCAATTGCTTTTTCTTCCCTACGCTCTATTTAAATCAAACAAATAATTATTTTTAAACTCTGACACATAATGGCCAGGTAACCGCATCGTGGTGTGAAATGAGGTTCAGACACCACAGTACCCACCGAAGTAAAATATTATTTCGGCCAATATTAATTTACAAATTTTGATAAGTACCTACTTATAAATATCCAATTATATCAATTTTATATTGAACAAACCAAAATTAAGTCATTATTAGTTTGTTAGATTAGACTCGTTTATTAATATTCTACTAAAAGTTCGATGCTATGCCGAAATAATAATGAGAAATTTTACAGACTACAAGCTTTACTGGACTACCCACAGAATTTATGCCTAAGATGATAATTTGTATCCATTTATTTTTAGATTTCCTGTCCAATCAGTTAGAAAAATATCGGAAAAACAGTCCGTTATGTTTATATCTTTAGCTGTTAGCTAGTAGGCTAGGTATATTTACCTGAAGAAACGAGGCTCTGAAACGAACTTGTAAACTTCGTTTCACATCTATTGGTCCAAGATCCCACTTTCGCCAGAACTTACTTTTTTTTACAAGGATAAAATGTATGGGATAATGTAGTGTAGGTATGTACCTCGAGTGTATGCATACCAGCCAGCTTATCCCGGCGGCCATTTGTCAATTATCAGGTGCTAAAGGTAGGTTAGGTTAGGTGCTAAAACAGTTGTTTGCCGTACGTTATTACTTCCCAGAATTCGTTCCTTATTAGCGGAACTATCGAATGGCGTTATATTATAATACAGGGTATATTAATCCCCTCAAAATGAACGGGTATTATTCTTGGCTAGGATTTTCTGTTATACCACTCAGTTGGTAGACAAGCACACGGCCCACCTGATGGGAAGCGGTTACCGCGGCCTATGGACGTGAGCAACGCCAGGGGCGTCACACTCGCACTGCCGACTCTGTAAAAACCTTCTAATGCCCTTCTTGAAGAACCCCATATTGTAGTCGCTTGGGAAAAATACAGCAGGGAGATCATTCCACAGCCTGAGGGTGCGCGGAATAAAGTGCCTTTCATACCTCACTGTACGCACCATTTCCGGTCGCAACGTGTGAGGATGAATGCCCTGTCTGTGGCGAGCGGTACGATGTCTATCATCGTACTGCTCGCCACAGTGGCCGAGGGCATCATATCAAACAATTGTTCTGAACACACCCCATTGTAGAGGCGGTAGAAAAAATACACAAAATCAAACGATGCAGTTTTAGTTTTCATTAAAATCTGGCTCGCCACCCGTTGATTTTGAAAAAATAAAACACACCCAGTATTATTACGCCATTCAATAGTGCCGCTGATTAGGAACGAATTCTGGGAAGCAATATTATATGGTAAAGTTAAGGATAAGATCACATTTTCAACAAAATACTTTTTCGGGCGCTTCCAGGGCTCTAGTAAAAGTTACGGCCGACGGAACGTTCCTGACAATGCTCATAATTAATTTTTAACAATATTTTCTAACACACAAGCGAAATTCGTAATTTTCCCCTACCTTTAGTACCTGATTACTGACAAATGGCCGCCGGTACGAGCTAGCAAACATGCATACAGTCAATCTACATACCTTTTTTTTTTTTTTTTCGTGCGGAAATCCCCTCGGATACCCTACCTACACTTTTTTATCCCATACATTTTATCCTTTTAAAAATAAGTAAGTACCGTCGAAAGTGGGATCTTACTCTATATCCATAATAATAATGTCGGAACAAGGCGAAAACTGTACATTGAATATTTTTTTCAAAAAAAATATAATTGATGTTTGTTCTAAGAGTGATAAAAATGCACTATGTTTTAATTACACTATTTTGTGTCGCTTCCACTTTCTTCATGAATACTATATCTAGTTATTATCATTAGAACACCAAAGTTAAGTTACCGCGTCGACGACTTCCAGATTTTTAGGGATTTTCTTTAGAAAAGCCCTATTGCTATCGAGTTGTTGTCGACGTCGTCGTTGCCAATTTTCTGTCACGGTTTTGGGTATGAAGGAGATGAGCTATCGAGTTGCTGTTTTCGGTAATAGATTCGTGCTGGGGTGAACCATTGCAAGATAAAGAAAAGAAAAAAAAATAAAGAAAATCCCTTGTATTCGGCTGAGCTCGTCTCAGGAATTCAACTTGTTTTAAATAAAACCGGCTAACTGCGAGTCGCACACGAAGGGTTCTGTACCATTATCTACCTGATGCCGTTATGAATATCGAGCAAAAACGAGCAAAAATCACTTTTGCTGTATGGGCGCCCCCTGAAATATTTATTATATTCTGTTTTTAGGGTTCCGTTGCCAAATGGAAAAAACGGAACCCTTATAGATTCGCCATGTCTGTCTGTCCGTCCGTCCGTATGTCACAGCCACTTTTTTCCGAAACTATAAGAACTATGCTGTTGAAACTTGGTAAGTAGATATATTCTGTGAACCGCATTAAGATTTTGACACGAAAATAAAAAAAAACAATAAATTTTGGGGGTTCCCCATACTTAGATCTGAAACTCAAAAATATTTTTTTCATCATACCCGTATGGGTGCCACCCCATCCCATCTATGGATAGGTCTTCAAAAATGATATCGAGGTTTCTAATATAATTTTTTTCTTAACTGAATAGTTTGCGATAGAGACACTTCCAAAGTGGTAAAATGTGTGTTCTCCTCCCGTAACTTCTAAAATAACAGAATGATAAAACTAAAAAAAAAATATGATGTACATTACTATGTAAACTTCCACCGAAAATTGGTTTGAACGAGATCTAGTAAGTAGTTTCTTTTTAATACGTCATAAATCGTAAACCGCAATTTACCTTTCATTCAATTAATTCAAACATAAAAATTATAAAAAAAAAACATTATTATGTTACTTGCTGCTACGGAACGCTTCATGTGCGAGCCCGACTCGAACTTGGCCTCTTTTTTTGTATTTGTTGTTATAGCGGAAATAGAAACACATCATCTGTGAAAACTTCGACACCGTGGTTCCCAAACCCGTGGCCCCCTGGCCATCTCGAAACCGGAGATGGCCCAGGGTCAGGCGAGGTGCGAGGGAAATGCTTTATGGGCAACTTTACACCCCGGCGTCTGTAGACCCGAGATGGAGTGCGGTTCAAGTCGGTTCAAGCCCGACATAACCGCCCCCGCTGGTCGTCGGGGGGAGGGGGGGAGGGTATCCGAGGGGACCCTTCACAAATATCAAAGTTTACGTTTTTTCAGGAGTAACAATTTTTTTCTAAACTATACTGTTTTAAATTAATATAATAAATTATTTTCATAATACTGACTAAAGCTATTGGTATCAAGGTAGACTAAGAGGCAAATACTTACAATGGCAGAGTCCAAAAACTGAAAATTATTAATAACTATCTGTTGCCTACGGCTCCGACCTTGAGAAATTTTGATCCCGTTCCCGTTAACCCACGGGAACCTATTCTGTGGATAAAAAGCTTATGTGTTATTCTAGACTATAATAATAATAATAAGTTCCCAACACGCATAATTTACAAAAAACAATAGCTGAAAAAATAAGCAAGTATGCAGAGCTAAAAGAAGAAGTGATAAGGATATGGAGACAAGATAATGTCTTCGTAGTTCCTCTAGTTCTCTCCACTACTGGTGTTATCCCGAACCATCTCCTCCATAGTCTAAAATTAATAGATTTGCCAGAATCCCTATACATCAATCTACAGAAAGCTGCCATATTAAACACATGTAGAATAGTTAGAAAGTTCATGCAGTTAGACGAAAACACACCCATTTGATACACACCACAATCTGCATTTACTTGGTTTAGGCCCGTAAATGCAGTTAAAACCAGCCAAAAAGCTGAGAAAAATAAAAACAAAATAAAAATAATAATAATATTTATTGTCTCAAATTTTTTTTATAAAAACACAATGGCTCCCTAGATCCCACACTAGGATTCCCTGTGTTGTGGGATCTAGTCTCTTTCGTCCCAATCGACAATATTAATAATATTATGATGTTATACAATCATCCTTTAGTTTACAAAAGGTGATGAAGACATGAAAACACTATTAAATATATAATAAAAAATAAAAAGAAACAGAAAATTCGTCACAATAATACAGTGTGTGTGTGTGTGTGTGTGTGTAATGTAAGGGTTAAGGTGAGTGAGAGTTTGTGAAGATGAGGGTGTGTTGTGAAATTGTGTGTGAGTGAAACAGGCAGTGTGTATGAGCATAGATTATGTGTGTATATGAGCACAACATGCAATACAGTAACATGCGTCTAACAATGCACATCACTGTACAGATACCAAAATCTGTTCTGTTGTGTCATAATCTAGCTGTAGTAGCCATTTATAAACTTTGTCTTTGCACCTGCGTCTTGTCAATCTAACGATGTTATGAATGGCATTTATTTTCCTGTAAATGTACGGCCCCATAAAGCTATATGATCTCCTACCAATCTCTTTGCGGCACCTGACCGATTGCCATATAAGTCTGCGACCTGTATAACTCTCGGAGGCGCTACTCAGGGCAGATCCATGGAAACGCAAAGTTACTGATAGAATATATAATTTCCTGACACTGAGCAGTTCAAGTTCAGAGTAAAGCAGGTTCGTGGGGTATCTAAAAGGTCGGCCATATGTTACTTTAAGAAGTGCACGTTGTGCTCTTTCCACCTTGATCATATTATCTTTCCCGGCAGCGCCCCATACAGTGATGCAGTAATTTAAGGTTGACTGGCAAAGAGAGAAATATACCATTTTTAGAATTTTGTCATTAGCAACTTTACCTAATCGTTTGAAGACTCTTATAAGCCTTCTAGTCCTGGTGGTAAGCACACTTACATTTTTATTCCATTTCAGTGCACAGTCCAAAAATATTCCAAGATATTTCATTGAATCAACTTGTTCTATTTGAGCACAGTTACAGTTGTCGGGCATTGAACATAAGTGTAGTTTCAGGCTCATAGTATATTTTGGAGAGGAGCGTTTAGACACATAGAAGTTAATAGCTTTAGTTTTATCAATGTTGAGAGTCAGAAGATTCTGTTGCAGCCAGCTAGCAACCTTCTGCCCCGCTCCACATTATTCTGAGTCTCATGCCATGTTTTGCCGGAGAAGACTATTGCCGTGTCATCAGCGTAGGTAACTATTTTGGCTTGAGGGAGGTCCATGGCGCACAAACCATTTATGTAGATAATAAAGAGTGTAGGACCAAGCACACTGCCCTGGGGAACTCCGTAGTTAACGGGTTTTAGTTCACTGCAGTAGTCTCCCACAACTACTTTCTGTTTTCTATCAGCCAGATAAGAGCTAAACCATGCTAACGCATCACCACGGACTCCTAGAAACTCCATCTTACGAATAAGTATCTTCCTAGAGATAATCTAGCCTTTTTTTTTCGTGGGGAAAATCCCCACCAAATTTCAACCAGATTCATTTAGCCGTTTGACCGTGATTGAGTAACAAACATCCAAATATCTTCACGCACTTTCACATTTATAGTGTTAAGTAGAACTAGTATCAACAAAGTACTAACAAATTTAACAGAAAACGTAGAAGAACAACTGCAGATAATGATTGGACAATTCACTCAAATCTTTAGAAGGTACAAGAACATAATATGGATAGTCTCCGCCAAAACTATGCCTTTTTGTGTTTTTTTTTATTGCGGAAATCGCCTCTGTTACAGTCCCCCCCCCCCTCCCCTGCCGTCCAGCGGTACTCGAACCGACCAAAAACTCATACCGTCCCGGATCTTTAGTGCCGAGGTGTAAGAAGGCATTCACGAAATAAATTCAGCAGATAAGATAACCAGCATAACTTGATTCTAATGCGGAACGAAGTTGACCGGGTCAGCTAGTAGCACATAAAGAAAATTTTACAAAGTACACTCTAATAAATAAAAATATCGGAAGATTTATTATAATATATGGCTTCAGTCAGAATTATCAAAATAATATGAAATAGTCTAGTTTTTAAAAAAAGCAACATTTTTAATTAATTAACACCAATGACTTTTCGATGCTTTTCGAAGTTATGTGTGTATTTATCGCAGGTTTATAAGTGCCCGGTTAATGGCAATAGGCTCGCCACCTATTACATTGGGACCTAAACATAAACTGGCGAAATGTGGGTGCTAGCACCTCTGTCTACCCCTTCGGGGACATAGGCGTGAGTTTATGTTTTATGTTTAAAAATATGTAAACTTTGATATATTTAAAAAAAATCGCCGGGGCTTCATATTGATGTTTCTATTGATAACGAATGTAAGTATAGTGTTCAATAAGAAGGAGGAAGTGACACAAAATCGGGTAATCTAAAAGGGTCCGGCCGTTACGGTCCCATCCCGATGCGCTGGAATGCAGGAATGCACCCACAATGCAAATCTATTTATTTCGCTACTCCTCCGGCCTTAATGTCCTTGTCGTTTCTTTTTCTGCCATGATTTTTACAACTATCTGTACTTAGTACAGTAGAGTATGGGTCCGGACGTAAACGTATTCCTATTAGGTATATTATATATTGGGGTGTGTGTTGGGTAACCTCCTCGAGTGTCGCTCCGATTCCGATCCCGCTGCAGTCCGGGAGGAACGGAATCGGAGCGGCCGGTACACCCTGGGCGGCGGTCAATGGCTTCCCCTTCACCCCTTCATAGGGTTGGCATTGATCGTCGGCCAATACCCAACGTGGCGGGAACACATCGCTCTCCGTACTCCTCTGCTTTCAGAGGAGACAGGATGAGCGATGCTGTTAGTGGTGAGATGGCCCAGGGTCAGCCGGGGTGCGAGGGATATGCTCTATGGGTAACCTTACACACCGGCGTCTGAAGACCCGAGACGGCGTGCGGTTTTAGTCAGTGCAAGCCCGACATAACCGCCCCCGCTGGCCGGCGGGGGGGTATCCGAAGGGATTTCCGCACGATAAAAAAAAAAAAAAGGTATATTATATATTCCTATCTAGGTATTCCTATTATGATTACCGAAAAAGTACTTGGGCACTGTAAACTGATATTGATGGGTCCTACGTATAGAGACGTAACTTTAAAAGTTTGTAAACTTGTATATTGAAGAATACCCAAGAAACTTACCATATAAGAATTGGCCGAAATTTAATTAAAAAAATTGGCATAAAGTATAAAATAAAATATTATTTGCAAAATAAAGTAACAAATAATGAATTAAAACTTAAATCACATAAATCTGGTGATATTGATTATAATGGAATAATAAACATTCTAAATCAAACAGTGTTAATAATAAGAAAACAGCTTAACGTTGAAGAGTACAAACACAGCACAGAGATTACAAAGCACTAACATAGATGTAGTCAGAACCAGACGAGACTACTTACAACCGCTTTAGACAAGTTGGAATCTGTCAGACATTCTCTTCTCTTCTGACAGACTGTCAGATTTGATGGAGTCCCCTTTCCATTTCAGCCGGGGCCATACCTAAATGGGACCGTAACGGCCGGACCCATCTAAAACATAGTGCAATGCCGAAAATATAGTTCTCAGAATTTTTGTGTTTGTCTGATAGTCTACAGGTTATTATCTATGTTCCAGCATCACTTGAAAACCGCTAAACAGATTCAGCTGAAATTTTGCACGTACGTTCTTGTAGGGTATGGTCATAAACTTAGCCATATACCTAGTTCAGCCATAAGTTTTGTTACAAATGAAAATGCATTTTTTTTAAATGAAGTACCTAATGTAATAGTATTAAAATGTATACCTACATATTTATTAAAGTCTTAGCAAAAAATTAAAATATATTTTATTCGAAATGGCCACCTTTGGCTTTTATACAGGCCTTTAATCTGTTTGGCCACGAATCTTTGAATTTACGCACTGTTTCCAAGGGAAATTTTGCCACTGCTTGCTCCAAAGATTTTTTAAGAGACCCAATGTCGCCGTGTCGTTTAGAGCAGGCCATGTCCTCTAAAACTGACTATAATTTGTAGTCTAAAGGGTTGAGGTCTGGGCTAGATGAGGGCCAGTCTTCAGCTCTTATAAAGTCCGGAACGTTGGTTTCTAGCCAAGCTTAGGTAGTTCGTGCCTTGTGACCAGGAGCAGAGTCCTGCTGGAAAGCCCACGGTATATTTTTTAAAAGTATATTGCTGGGAGGTTTCACAACATGATCCAAGACAGTATCTTGATACACTTTGGCTGAAGTTTTCACTCCTTTTTCACAAAAATGTAGCTTTGTGACTCCCTGAGAAGACACGCCCCACCAAACCATCACTGACGCAGGATGATGACCACGTTGTAACTTTCCGACCACTTGAGCAGCTTCCTTAGAACTGTGAGCGTACACTTTATCATTTTGCTTATTGTAGTGTTCTTCAATCGTGATTATTTTTTCATCGGTAAAGAGGATATTTCTTTGCCATTCACCTGCTGGTCCAGGAGCCAGTGACAGATTTTCATGACCAAGTCCCTCGCAATCGAAACTTCGTAAAATGCATAAGGGACTTATACTATGAATACTCGCGACCGTCAGCTGCGACTCCGTGGGTGGGGTGGGCAGTGGCAGCCTCCCACGCATGGAGAAAAAAAAAGTTTTTTCAGTCATTTCCTCTCATTTGAAAATTTATCAGAGTATAGTTTATGTCGTATTTTGAAAGAAAAACATAGTCAGCTGACCATAACACGGTGGATTATACGTCAGCTGGCTCCTTGAACATGAAAAAAAAATAGAAATACTATGAACGAAAATTAATGTCAGCTTGCTGTATCTCAGTGGAAAGTTTGTCAGCTGGTACCTTGAAAGGTGTAACGACACAGCATCTATGACCTACTGAAACTTATCAGCTGACGACTTTTCCCTTGGCTTACAGCTAGCTGATTTTTTTTATTATTTTCTAGAGTATTTTAACAATTCTCTGATAAATTTTCATCCGGGAGGAAATAACGTTTCTTAAGTTATTCTTTACTTCTATATTGCAGCTAGATTGTAAATTAAAATTACCTTCTCCAGATGCTATACTATAGCAAAAGGTGCACTTGGAGAGGGTAAAGCTCCGTACTCACATACGGTTTTACTCGATCGAGCTATCATGTCGAGTAAAATCCATGGCATGGGCTTTCGTCCACACATTCAGCATTAATCTATCGAGTAACGCGCACCGTTCAGTATTCACCGAACCGTTCGAGCCAAAACATGTCTGTTCAACAAAGGAGACGGTGGCTGCTACATTTAGCAAGTCTCGCAGTTATTAATTATAAAAGAATGAAAGAAAATGAAAAAGCTCGTAAATCCTTTGGAATAAACTCGTAAATCCATTTTTTTTATTCTACACCTGTTTTCACGACGATCAACAACGGCGGACTAACGCTCGATTCGCGCCACTCGCAGCGACGTACACACGCTTGAGTCAAGCTCGACGGCTCGCTTCGAGTAGGTGCGAAGGAAATTACTTTTATTTAATTCCATCAAGCCGGCTCGATGCGAGCCTTCGAACTGTGAGTTTTGCGGTCCACACGTTCATATTTACTCGTTTTGGAGTAAAACTATCGAGTAATACCGAATGTGAGTACGGAGCTTAAGTTTTACCCATGACTGCGTACAAAGGCCCTTTGTTTTGTATAGCGCATGCAGAAGATTTTCGGTAGAAAAAAAAAGGTGGGGACCAATATTAAACCAATTTCCTCCAATATTAAACTTCATATTTGTTATCACAACTCTCAAATCAAACATACTGCCAAATAACTTATGAGACCGATATTCTTAGCAATCCATGGATTCTCCGTGCGGGTGCCGGGTCCATCGCGTTGCTGAGTTGGGAACTCGGGACAGTGCCTGGGACTTGCGACCCAAGTGTAGGTTTAGAAGGGGCCCCTTTTGTTGATGTACATCAACACTCACCTTCACTACCCAAGTTCCCCTCCCTGCCTAACCAAATTTGATACGAACCTACTAGTGCCGCTTTAGACATTCGTCCTAGTAATGAGCTTATTGTAGCTCTCGATAGGCCTAGATCTTTAAGTAGGTTGTAGAGAGATTTTGCTGGTATACCTCTCGCTCCCACTTCCACTGCATTCAAATTAACCACGTAACCGTTTTTGATTAATTCGTTTGTGAGATCATAGTATTTATTTTTCTTTATTGTGTGGTCCTTCGGTATATTTGTTTCCCACGGTACAGTAAGTTCCACAAGAACCACATGTTTTAACCTCTTAGAATAAAGGAATATGTCAGGTCTAGATGACGAAACCCCAATATCCTCCGGAATTTTATAGTGCTTTTCATACATGTCGATTAGGAGAGTCCAATCTGGGGCAGTATCTAAGATTGAATAAGGTTTGTTGTTGTTCAGACACAAAGTTGATATGACGTCTGTTAGTAGTCAATCCTTTTTGGGCTCTTGCTACTGCCAGACTCATTGCTTCACGTATGATGATAAGCACTTTATCGTGGCGGCGTGAGTAATGGCCTCTATCGAGAAGCACCCTACATCCTACTAATATGTGTCTAGCCGTCCCTATTGCCTCACCACAAGTATAACATTGTTTTTCTGTGGCCTTCCCCCACCTTACCAGATTACTCTGGTCTGGGAGGGTCATCTGAAAGGCGTTAAGATAGAATTTTAACAGGGCCGGCGACCAGTCATATATCAAGGTGCGTCACTTTAAGGCCATCGGTATGCAGAACTCTCCCATTGTCAACCATTCATTTTGGATTTCCAAATTAATCGAGTGCATTCGATATTTATCATTTTCGTCTTGTTTTAGAAAGGACTTAAGTATATCCTGGTCCCTTTCTGGCTCTCGTACTCCCAACCCCACTCTGTTCGACTGGGCCCCTATCATAAATCGTTTATGGAATAGGAGTCTAGATTCAAGCTCGGACGCGTTATTATCTTTCGGGAGTGCCCTGACTGTGACATCTTGGGATTTATCTTTCTAAGGTGCTTATAGAGCTCCGATGGTTTCTTAAGTTTCATCCCAAAATTATTTAGATCCCTAAATAGAGCAGAGGAATCAGCAGAGTGCGCTAGTCCAAGCCACGATTTTAGCGATTTTATGACAGTTGCATCTATTTTCGCCAGTGAGGTTTTACCGAATTCATACACCAGAAAAGGCCAAGTCAGACGTGATGTTAAGTAGTTGTCATATATCCAAGCTTTTCTGATATTGTTTAGTGGTAGCTGATCTATCTTATTTAGGTCATTTATAAACGTATCGACAACTTCATCTAAGGATGGTGTGCGTCCATTATAGTCTATCTTTCTCCCAAGAAATTTAAATGGCACCGATTCAGCGACTATGGAAACTGGTTTACCCCCAATGAAGAGTCCCGGGTCGTAAGAGGTAAATTTGGTGTCCCGTCTACCCAGACACAGACAGTGACACTTACTGGGCTTCGTCCTCAGTACATTTGTCCACGAACAGAACTCATCGACATTATTTCCTCCCGGATGAAAATTTATCAGAGAATTGTTAAAATACTCTAGTAAATAATAAAAATAATCAGCTAGCTGTAAGCCAAGGGAAAAGCCGTCCGCTGATAAGTTTCAGTAAGTCATAGATGCTGTTGCGTTACACCTTTCAAGGTACCAGCTGACAAACTTTCCACTGAGATACAGCAAGCTGACATTAACTTTCATTCATAGTAGCATATAAACGATCACCAGGTAAATTTTTAGTTGGGGTGTGTGTTGGGTAACCTCCTCGAGTGTCGCTCCGATTCCGATCCCGCTGCAGTCCGGGGGGAGCGGAATCGGAGCGGCCGGTACACCCTGGGCGGCGGTCAATGGCTTCCCCTTCACCCCTTCATAGGGTTGGCATTGATCGTCGGCCAATACCCAACGTGGCGGGAACACATCGCTCTCCGTACTCCTCTGCTTTCAGAGGAGACAGGATGAGCGATGCTGTTAGTGGTGAGATGGCCCAGGGTCAGCCGGGGTGCGAGGGATATGCTCTATGGGTAACCTTACACCCCGGCGTCTGAAGACCCGAGACGGCGTGCGGTTTTAGTCGGTGCAAGCCCGACGAAAAAAAAAAAAAAGGTAAATTTTTAGTTGAGAGGAAATCATTGAAAATATAATTTTTTTCTTATGTTCAAAGAGCCAGCTGACATATAATCCACCGTGTTATGGTCAGTTTTTCTTTCAAAATACTACATAAACTATACTCTGATAAATTTTCAAATGAGAGGAAATGACTTAAAATACTTTTTTTTTCTCCAGGCGTGGGAGGCTGCCACTGCCCACCCCACCCACGGAGTCGCAGCTGACGGTCGCGAGTATTCATAGTATAAGTCCCTTATGCATTGTACGAAGTTTCGCTCGAGAAGAAATAATTGACCGAAAATGTACCTGGCTCCTGGACTATGCGTATCGGGACAGAAGGCGCTTTGATCGATCCACTCTCTTTACTCGTAAACATTGATTTAGGGCATGTCCTGTAAATCGACGATAAGCACCGAGCTTCAGGTCTTGTTTTATAATACGTGACAGAGTCCTAACGGGAATGTTCATTACTCACGATAAGATTTTTTGCTTCCTTTTGGGGTTTCGACGAATTCTGGCTTTAACAGCATTAATAGCCTTTGTAGTTCTAACAACACGCGGCCGGCCCGATCTTTTCTGGTCTTCGACAGACGAAGTATTGTTGTATCTATTGATAGTACGATATACGAACATACGGCTGATACCAAGTTTTTGAAGTGTCCGGAATATGACCGACGGCTCCATACCCACTTTGTGCAAGGCGATCACTGCGATCCTATTTTCTTTAACACCCCATTCCATATTGTAATTCGATAATGAACACGAAAAAATATGTGAAATGGCGCGAAATCGAAATAATTTTTTTAAAACAATAGGTATACGTGTTCCAAATTCAAAATAATTAAAAAGTTGGAAAAGAAAGAAAAGTTTTGATGTAACAGTATTTATGACCAGACTAGTTATTATCACACTATTGTAGTTCTGATGGGAGCAGTAGAGCAAAATCAATCAAAGCTATTATTATTGATTATAGTTTAATTATTACGAGGCAGATCTTCACGAAATCTTGCAGTTTGGTGCCATAATTGTTAACATGGTACGTGTATGTAATGGTGACCCTCTTTCCTGAGACTTTACCTTCAG
Source organism: Cybosia mesomella (assembly GCA_946251805.1). Taxonomy (NCBI): domain Eukaryota; kingdom Metazoa; phylum Arthropoda; class Insecta; order Lepidoptera; family Erebidae; genus Cybosia; species Cybosia mesomella. The sequence continues at coordinate 13,285,493 of OX276388.1, read as the reverse complement.
CTCACCATCAGGCGAGGTGAAGTCAAATTTACGTGTCCAAATTAAAAAATTAAAAAACTCGGAAATGATCACCATCCGGACTAAAAATCATTACGCTATAGTTAAGGGGTGATGATCAGAAAATATAAAATTTCGAAAGTCCACAGAGTTATCTATCTACGCATTTATGTTTATATTAGGTACTAAAGTTACCTACGTATAAAAAATAGTTGATTAGTTTCATAGTTAATATTGTCAAGCTGTTATATTAAAGAAACGGTCAGAATCTATTTCGATGTCTCGTCTAAACCCCACAGCTATCAAAAACAAGTACTTAATTGAAAAATATAACAATGAAATAACTTAATACATGTTGGACTCGATACTTACTGTCGAAGTAAACATACCTTCATATATTCCGAAATTATCGCGGACGAAGTCACGAGCAACAGCTAGTAACTAGTTAATTTATAATAATGACAAGTTACAGAGAGGCCGTTCGGTCGTGTTCATGAATATGCGACCAGCTACCACAAGCATTTTACTTTCATCTGCGGTTGAATAATAGATATATTATATACGAGGGTCAAACTGAAAGTTCTTAGAACTGGCCACTTATAAACAATATAATAAAAAAATAATTCTAAAATTTGAAAATAGAACTCTTTGCCAATATTACTGAGTATATATTTCATTCATTTATCATTTGTTTTACGATTTGGCGGCAAATTGAAAATTGTCTGTGTCACGTTAACATGAATTTAACACGAGAAAATTTTCGTGCAATGATTTTTTATGACTTTCGATGTCATTTAAGTCAACAAGAAAGTTATGATAGACTACGATTGGCCTTTCACGATGAAGCCCCATCTCGTGCGACTGTTTACAACTGGTTTAATGAGTTTAAACGTGGTCGCACTAATCTCACTGATGATTTACGTGAGGGACGGCCTTCTACGGCGACGACTGAAAATAACATCTGTGTTGTGCGGCGTATGATAGAGACTGACAAAAGAGTGACCTATCAGCAGATTCGGACAAGCTTAGGCATCGGTATGAGTCAAGTGCACAAAATCCTCCACGAACATTTAGCGGTCAGGAAGCTTTGCGCCCGGTGGATACCTCATAATTTGACTGAGGCTCAAAAACTCCATCGTTTGGATTGGTGCCGTAAAATGATTGAAAGATTTAACGGAGGTGACTCTAATGCTGTGTTCGACATACTAACAGGTGACAAAAGCTGGATTTACTGTTATGATCCTGAAACCAAAAGACAATCTGCTCAGTGGGTGTTTCCTTTCGAGGAGTTGCCAACTAAAGTGCAGAGAGATCGAAGTGCGGGAAAAGAAATGGTGGCCTCGTTCTTTGGAAGGATAGGTCATTTCGTAACAATTGTGTTAGAGGATCAAAAAACAGTTTCTGCAGAATGGTACACTACCAATTGTTTGCCACTTGTCTTGGAAAAAGTTCGAGAGAAACGACCTCGCAGTAGGATCCTCCTTCACCACGACAACGCCTCGTCGCACACCGCCAAGCGAACGATCGACTATTTGGCGACATCAAACGTTGAATTACTGGGTCACCCGCCGTATAGCCCCGACCTCCCGCCTTGTGATTTTTATTTATTTCCAAAAATTAAAGAAAAACTTAAAGGAAAGCGGTTTATGAATGCTGAAGAAGCGGTGGCTGCGTATCGCGATGCCATTGAAGAGACCCCTAAGGACGAGTGGGCTAAGTGCTTTTCCCAGTGGTTCCATCGCATGCAGCGGTGTATTGACGTGAATGGACAATATTTTGAAAAGATATAATAAAACTAATAACTGGCTAATGTAATCAGTTTTTGATTTTCTAAGAACTTTCAGTTTGACCCTCGTATTATGAATTTCACTAAAACAATTACGAAGTAGCTACAGCTGCCTGATACTGTCGAACTATCACCATTTAATTGTAATATTAATATGCAAAAAGTAAAGAATTAATTTTTATGACATCTGTATATGAAAATTTAAATGTACGGTTAATATTGGAACATTTAAGTACTTAAAACTCATTGTAACACCCCGCTTCGTCATCCGCGTGGACTTAAATCTAGGTCTTAATATTCTTTGCGCGGAACCCTAATTCCTAATTCTTTTTCTAAAATAAAAATGACTGGTCTAAATGTAATGTCTTGTAACGTCAACTATCTGATGGCGGCAGTTCTATCGAAATCGGCCGAGCCGATTCGTAGATTAGCGAAGTCAAACAAACAAACAGAGTGACAGACAGACGGACGGACTAAAAACTGTTTATACCTATTTGGTTTTTCTTATTTAAGGACACCTATCTGCAATCTGTATAAGTATAACTACATATCTATATTTTTATGTATTCGTAAAAAATCTGTTATTTTAATGTTACGGACAGACACTTCAATTTGAATTACCTGTAAGGATTATTATCATTATCATTGAATAATAATTTCCTATACTTGCCTATTGTTATTTTCGTTCAAATATTCAACTATAAGTCACAACGACTGCTAAATGTTTATCTGTGGTAAACGGTGTTGGTGGTAAATTTAATTCTACATATACCTAATTTAAGCAACCCTTTTTTTTTTTCGCGTCCGGAAATCCCTTTGGATACCCCCCCCCGCCGGCCAGCGGGGGTGGTTATGTCGTGTATCGACTAAAACCGCGCGGTGTCCTCCCCAAGTGTCCGTTGCCGGGCACCCCGGGTAAGCCCTCGAAAGGATATCCCCAGGGTTGCCGGCGGACTTTGGCCACCACCGCGGCCTCGCCTGGTGGGGTCGGGTTCTATCCCGCTTCGGTGAGTTGGCAGGCGTGTGTAAGGCACACACGACACGCCTCCGCCACGGCCCGCTTCTGTAAGGACGGCGAGTCGGCCAACTGCCGTCCTCAGACCTAAGCAACCCTACTGTAATTTATCACTGTTTGTTTATCCAAATAAATGAAAAAGAAATGAAAAAAAGTGCTCTAGTACTAACCCAAGTTTTTGGTTGTTTTCTTATTAAATACTAGCTGTTGTTGCCCGCGGCTCCGCTCGCGTGGAAGTCGCTTATTGCGTCCACTTCCACTCGCACTGCTGTTGCCCGCGTTGTGATGTGATCAAAAAGATATGAAATAATTAAATTTTGAGAACACAAAACCTGTTGTAGTCGAACAAATATTACGGTTGCATATATCGCCTCGCGGACTTTTTTGTAGACATTAAAAAGACCTATAAACCCGTAGTACATAATATTGTTCTATCATCAATAGTTTACGCAGCGCACGCCTAAAGCTCGAGGGTGTCAGCATAGTTTGTTATGCTGACGACACCCTCGTGATGGCGCGGGGAGCAACGTACCGAAGCGCGGCACTAAAGGCCACGGCAGGGGTTGCTCAAGTCGTGGCTCGAATACGGCGGCTGGGACTCGAATTGGCTCTCCACAAATCCGAGGCTATGTGTTTTCACGGGCCTCGGAGGGGGCCACCTGCGGGAACCAGCATCACCGTAGGGGGCGCAAGCATCGGCATCGAGCCCACGATGAAGTACCTTGGGCTCGTACTCGATAGCCGATGGGACTTCGGACCTCATCTCCGAAGTCTGGTCCCGAAACTGAGGAGGGCTGCGGTCGCGCTATCACGGCTGATGCCCAACGTTAAGGGACCCAACGCCCCCACTAGGAGACTGTACCTGGGGATCGTGCGAAGCATGGCCCCTATACGGGGCCCCCGTATGGGCGGAGACTCTGGCGGCCTGCAACGTGGCTGTTCTAAACAGCCCGTTAAAGGCGATGGCCGTCAGAGTCATCAGGGGGCATCGCACGATCTCCGACGAGGCGGCATGTCTCCTAGCCGGGACCCCTCCATGGGACCTGGAAGCGAGAGCTGCTGTACCAGTGGCGCAAGGAGGCGCTGGAGCGGGGTCGTAGGCCGGAGTCCCGAGAAATCAGGGCTCTGCGGTCCCTGCACCGCCAGGAACTCATGGAGACATGGAGGGTGCGACTTGAGCACCCAAGGTGGGGGGAATCCACCATTGTGGCGATGAGACCGATCATGAAGGAGTGGTTGGAGAGAGACCATGGGGACCTCTCCTACCGGATGTGCCAGATGGTTACCGGACACGGGTGTTTCGGTAAGTATCTGTGGCGCATCCACCGGGAGACATCGCCGCAGTGCCAGCACTGCGAGGATCCTGGCGAAGACACGGCGCTCCACACGTTGGTGGAGTGCCCTGCGTGGGCGAGTCAACGCCGGGATCTCGTTGCGGTCCTGGGCGTGGACGTTCTCTCGTTGGAGACCATGGTGAGGGCCGTGGTCTCCGACGGGAGCAAGTGGCACGCCGCCGCCTCTTTCTGCGAGCAGGTAATGCTCGCGAAAGAGACGGCGGAGAGGGAGAACCCTGCCCCTCGAGTTTCGCAGACTGCGGCGAGGACGCCGCAGACTCATATACGCCCGGGACTACCGAATTCCATGATCGGGGCCTGAGGACGGCAGTTGGCCGACTCGCCGTCCTTACAGAAGCAGGCCGTGGCGGAGGCGTGTCGTGTGTACACCCTACACACGCCTCCACCACCACGACACCGTGCGGTTTTAGTCGATACACGACATATCCACCCCCACTGGCCGGCGGGGGAGTATCCGAAGGGATTTCCGCACGTAAAAAAAAAAAAAAGCGCACGCCTTAAAAGATTTTCATTTCTCTATATTTTTTTACAATATTGCGATTTTCTTACGGATCTCTAATTTTTTTGAAAATAAATTGTAGCCTATGTTACTCCTAGATATTTTAGCTTTCTAAATGTGAAAGAATTATTAAAATAGGTCCAGTAGTTTCGGAGCCTATTCGTTACAAACAAACAAAAAAACAGTAAAACAAATCTTTCCTCTTTAAAATATTAAACACGAATTCTAATAAAACTATACTGCTTTAGTTTCTAGGAACCCTTGACCGACCGAGCGAAGCGGTAGAGCATTCGACTGCTATATCAGAGGGCGCGGGTTCGATTCCCGCTCATTGCAAATATGTATATTTACATTGGTCTGGGTGTTTCAATGTATAATGCGTATATATTTACGTAAAAATAGGTAAATAAGTAAGTTTATCCGCATCTAGAACCTATACGACCAGCTCTGCTTATTTCGGGCCTAGACGGCGCTGTGTAATATGTCCTAGAGTTTTTTATGTATATTTAGATGATAATTAATAAACTCTTTTTGAAGGCTTACGATAAGTTTTAGTTTATCTATGTTTTATGCTCATAGCGTTAAAACTTTGCCAGATTAAACCAAGACATAAAAGGAGGTGCGTGGTGTCCAAGATCTCAAATCACTACTGAGTCGACAGAATGGCTGGAGATCGATCTGCACTCTGTACATGTGATCACCGGGACGGGTACACAGGGCCGGTTCGGCAACGGACAGGGTCAAGAGTATGCGGAGGCGTACGCGCTTGAATACTGGAGGCCTAAGCTGGGCAAGTGGGTGCGATACAGACCAGGGGACGGACATGGAAAAGAGGTGAGTAAAACATAATTTCAACACTGAGTAGACCTGCCTCATCCCGTTTGAAATTATTCAATTTTTAATGTTGACCTTTAACTGGTGACATGGTTTTTGTGTAACGTAACTAGTGACGAGCTATCTGAGAGGCGGCTGCAGTGTTTGATCTAAAGAATCGAAACTACGTATAGCAGCTTATAGCGTTGATTAAAAATAATTTGATAACATATTAAAGGATAAAATAAAACTAATAAGTACAAATATATCTTTTTTATGATGTACTTGGCATTAAAAGGGTAAGTAATCTCTATAATTATAAACAACAATGGTGAGATCAATAGTTATAACTTCAGAAATTAAATTCATAATTTTTTTTAATAAAAAACCATTTTTCTATGAAGTTTAGATACTAATGAAGTAATTATTTTGCTTCATAGAAAAATATAATGTCATTTGACAAAACTGAGAATGGTCAAACTAAGGGGTTTTCATAAGCAGTCAGAGCATAATTGCTTTGCATATTGCAAGCACACGTCATATTTTGCACACGAGTTATTGGTAATTAGATTTCCGATTCAACTTAGGAGGACAACTTGCTCAGGTTTTTCGTGTTTTGGCCTGTTCTCGGGGCTTTGTGGTTCAGGTGGTAAATCAAAACCGAAATCACACACTTAAATCTTCCTGTGTCAGTCATACTTCAATGTGATGCTGTGTACTAGTTTTGGCACTACCTTCTTTTTTTTTTCGTGCGGAAATCCGGCCAGCGGGGGCGTTTATGTCGGGCTTGAACCGACTAAAACCGCACGCCGTCTCGGGTCTACAGACGCCGGGGTGTAAGGTTGCCTATGGGCAACCTTACACCCCGGCGTAGAGCATCATAGAGCATATCCCTCGCACCCCGACTGACCCTGGGCCATCTCCGGTTTCGAGATGGCCCCCTCGGGTTTGGGAACCACGGTGTCCCCGTCTTGCCCTGGTTTGGGGGAGAGGCGCTAGTCGCCCCACCGTCCCGGCCTGCTTCTGCTGAGGTGACAGGCGGCCTCACCTGTCACCCCCAGGCCTGTGCTCATGGAGGACGGAGGTCGTTAAGTGGCCTCCGGCGCCTGAGTCGCCTGCGACGCACGGCGAGCAAGTTGCGGGCTTGGCGGGCCGGGAGAGTTCTAAATCTCTCCCGGGCGCGCTCCGCAATCTCCTTCGCGAGCATTACATGCTCGCAGAAGGAGGTGGCGGCGGCCCACGTGCTCGCGCTCCGCACCATTGCCGCAATCATGCTGCCGAGCGAGGGGACTCCCACCCCGATGGCTGCCACGAGGTCACGCCTCGGCGCCTCCCACGCCGGGCAGTCCGCCAGCGTGTGCAGCCCTGAGTCCTCGCTCGCATCGCAGTGATGACACTCAGGCGTTGGCTCCTTCCTGATCCGATGCAGGTGGTCCCCGAAGCACCCCTACCCGGAGATCACCTGCGTCAGTCGGTACGAGAGGCTTCCGTGTCGCCTCTCTAGCCAATCCTCCATGATGGGCCTTACCGCCGCTAAGTTTTGGCACTACCTATATGACTCCTGACTCCTTATGCTTTTTTTTGGAGGATCGGTATTATTTATCGCTTTTAATAACTGTAAAAACAAAAAAAAAGCGATACTGCAATATTAAGATAAAAGCTACGTAAGTGGTGGCATAGGGTCTAAGAGGCCGCTGCTGAAATTTACATCGCTGTAACTTACTGATTTGAGCCTTTCCGACGCAACTATCCTCCTCTACGACGTGCATGTGATTTAAACTTGAAGCTACTAAGGCGCGTAAATGAAAGAAGAGCAGGAAAGGGGCTGAAAAGACATCACTGACGCCGCCGCTTCGGCGTGTGAGACCGCTGTCATCAGTTAAAGGTTAATGAAACTACAATATTCCTTTAAAATACATGGAGTGGGTTTAACTATCTATTGTATTTGAGAGAATAAAATCGAAGGAAATGGATGAACAAATTGTAATAAATAATTGAAATCTTAATATTATAATAATATTGAACATTACTTTCACTACACACTGTATACCAACTATTCCTAAAACCTAATGTATTCTAAACGTCTCAAGAAAGCACCAGTGCAGTATTGAATAGAAGCCTAGCAACAAGATTAGCAATACGGTTTGAGATATTTCTGGTATTCGGTATTTTAATGCAATGTATTTTTAAATAAACCAGGATACAAATCTACCTAGTCAGGTCATAAGTCACACAGTAAAAACTTTTCTTTTAGAATGCTGGCCACAAAAAAGTTTATTGAATTCGAATTTCGAATTGTTCATGAAAATAAAAATGTATACTTTTTAGAATTTGACTCATTTTTAAATATGGAGTGGACGCTTAAAGAAGACCGTGTTGCAGTTATTGCGTTGCATCGTTGCGGTTACGCGCCAATTCAAATTTTTGACATACTGAAAAATTTTAATATAACCAAAAGATTCGTTTATCGTACCATCAAACGATACAATGAAGACTATAGTGTAGATGACAGGTCAAGAAGTGGTCGCCCTCGGTCTGTTAGGACTCCAGCAGTGATAAAAGCTGTGAAGGCGCGAATTCAAAGAAATCCCAAACGTAAGCAGCAACTGTTGGCCCTTCAGATGGGGTTAAGCAGAACCACGGTGAAAAGGGTGTTAAATGAAGACTTAGGGCTTCGGGCATATCGAAGAAAAACAGGACATCATTTAAATGCTCGTCTAATGGACCTGAGACTGTAGAGATGCCGCGCTTTGTTGAAGCGGTACGCGGGAGAAAAATATCGGGAAATTCTTTTTTCGGATGAAAAATTTTTTACCGTAGAAGAGAGCTACAACAAACAAAATGATAAGGTGTACGCACACAGTAGTGAAGAAGCGAGCAACCGAATTCCGCGTGTCCAACGAGGTCATTTTCCATCCTCGCTCATGGTACGGTTGGGAGTTTCTTATTGGGGCTTAACAGAGGTACATTTTTGTGAGATAGGTGTAAAAACGAATGCAGTTGTGGATCAAAATACAGTCCTGACGAACCTTGTGGAACCTGTTTCTCATACCATGTTCAATAACAGGCACTGGGTATTCCAACAAGATTCGGCGCCAGCTCATAGAGCGAAGAGCACACAAGACTGGCTGGCGGCGCGTGAAATCGACTTCATCCGGCACGAAGACTGGCCCTCCTCCAGTTCAGATTTGAGTCCGTTAGATTACAAGATATGGCAACACTTGGAGGAAAAGGCGTGCTCAAAGCCTCATCCCAATTTGGAGTCACTTAAGACATCCTTGATTAAGGCAGCCGCCGATATTGACATGGACCTCGTTCGTGCTGCGATAGACGACTGGCCGCGCAGATTGTAGGCCTGTATTCAAAATCACGGAGGTCATTTTGAATAAACTTTATTGTCATAAGAATCTATGTTTTGTTAAGTTCATTTTGGTATATAAATGGTTACATAATGAATAAACTTGTTTCAATTATTTTATATTAAACATGTGACAGAATTTATGACCTGATTGTGTATTTGATAGTAAGCGGTCACCGTAAATTATGTATTACTATTCGTGTGCCTATATGTATACGTTTCCATATCCTTATTTACATCCCTATCCGCGGCATGGATACATTAGGGTGTAGAGATCGAGAGTGACAGCGATGAGGAGACATTACGCCATGAGTAGTCGTTATGCTGTGCGGACGACTGCCACACACAGTACATGAAGCGATCGTATCCTAAAAGCAGACCAATAGATGTTTCACAAAGTACTCTCGTAGTGATGGTGTACTCTCTAAAACCATAGTTTTAACGGTGTTATTAACAGTACCTCATAACTATACAGTCTCTCTATACAGTCCTATACATCATCTGGCAACTTAATTGAAATGAAGCTCATACATCAAGGATCTTAGGCATCTTTTAATTTGATCCAAACAAAGGTTTTTTCCGCATTCGCCTCGCTTGTTTGTTCCAAATAAAAAGCAAATTAATATTTTTAATTTACTTACAATTTTTTATTTGAAAGTGGACTAAGGCAGTCTTATTTAATTAGGTGTGTTCTATTCAGAATGCTTATTGAATATAGCTTGATTTTTTATTAATTTCTAATCAAATCAAATGAAGCCGGAAAGTTGCGCAAGAAGGAAAATGGATAAATGAACGTTATTGAGGTTCCCGTTTCAAAGAAAGGAGAAACCTTTTAGTCCATTGGAAAGTTACGTTTGGGTTCCCAATTTTTTTCTTGGATGTCTAGAGGGGGTTATTGTGAAGTTATACTCAAGTTTCTCGGGTTCCAACCCTTGTCCCACTGCCACCATCTTATAAAAAGGTATGCGAATGATTGACGGACGAGGTTTTCAAACGACCATATTTTATTTAGTTCGTTACGTACACCACTGGGCTATCGCCGCTGGCATATATAAAGTGCAAATTACAATACGAAAGCGAATTGAGTGTTCGTAAACAACTCGGAACTGCAATTTTCGACATGTAGGTAAATTAGCTCTTAGCTCTCGTGCTTTCTGAAAGAATGAGTGTAAATTGAAATTGTTTTTGTTTTTTGTTCCGGAAACTTTCAACTTTTTACGTTCTCATGTTCTCATTTGTAACTTCTGCGCATAAAAGCGCTTTGCTGTGATGCCGTGCATGTAGCTTCGAATAATTATTAGTCTATATTTTCACATAGTTCTTGACAGTTAAATGAGGTAAATGCTTACTAAAGTAGAGGGTCTTTGCTCACCCGCCCTCGAAGTGCGCGTCCGAGGAAGTAACAGAGGGCGTGGGCGAGGTCGCGATGGCGGCCGACGTCCGTTGGTAATCCCAGTTATCCTTTCGACAGTGCACCCGAGGTAGCCGGCAATGAGCACATGGGGAGGACGCCGTGTATACACGTAAATAGGTATATTATTCCTTGTAAAAGTGCAGAGGAGTGGGATAGACCGAGAAAGAGAGAGAGAGAGAACGCTGTGGTGGGGTGTAATTTTCAAGGCCTTTGGCGGCTGTAATCGCCTTAATTTATAGTGCAACCTTAATGGAAGTTACCGTTCCGCTTCCCAAATTCTATTAGAATGAATAAAAAATTCTATCAAGACTCTTTAAGTACTGCACGATGGACAAGGTTCTTCTAAAGTGAAAATTGAAGGATTTCACAAAATTACTTATACAACGTACCTTGCGCATAGGTCCTCTTTGTGTAGGTACCTTCTACCTGCCTTTAAAGTTTTTCATATATATAAATGTAATACATACCTTTTTTTTTTTTTTTTTTTATCGTGCGGAAATCCCTTCGGATACCCCCCCGCGTGCCAGCGGGGGCGGTTATGTCGGGCTTGAATCGACTAAAACCGCACGCCGTCTCGGGTCTACAGACGCCGGGGTGTAAGGTTGCCCATAGAGCATATCCCTCGCACCCCGACTGACCCTGGGCCATCTCCGGTTTCGAGATGGCCCCCTCGGGTTTGGGAACCACGGTGTCCCCGTCTTGCCCCGGTTTGGGGGAGGGGCGCTAGTCGCCCCACCGTCCCGGCCTGCTTCTGCTGGGGTGACAGGTGGTACCTAAATTGAAAATGTTATGTAGTTTAATGAAGCCACTATTAAATTCATTATCAACTGTCACAAAGGCTGGCGATGAATTTGGCTAAGGCCTTTTTTTTTAACGTGTGGAATCCCCCACCGGGTTCGCCCCATCGGTGCCAACGATGGGGTGAGCGTGTCGGAATCGGACCGACTAAAACCACACGGTCTCCTCCCCAAGTGTCCATTGCCGGGCACCCCGGGTAAGCTCTCGAAAAGATAAACCCAAGGTTACCGGCGGACGTTGGCCGCCACCGCGGCCTCGCTTGGTGGGGGCGGTCGGTTTTATCCCGCGTCGGTGAGTTGGCAGGCGTGTGTAGGACACACGACACGCCTCCGTCTTGGCCTGCTTCTGTAAGGACGGTGAATCGGCCAACTGCCGTCCTCAGGCCCCGATCATGGAGGTCGGTAGTCCCGGCCATAGACGAACTGCGGCGTCCTCGCCGCAGACTGCGGAACTCGGGGGTCAGGGTTCTCTCCCGCTCCCTCTCCGCCGTCTCTTACGCGCGCATTACCAGCTCGCAGAAACTGGCGGCGGCGTGCCTCTTGCTCCCGTCGGAGACCACGGCTCTCACCATGGTCTCCAGCGAGAGAATGTCCACGCCCAGGACCGCAACGAAATCCCGGCGTTGACTCACCCGAGCTGGGGACTCCACAAACGTGTGGAGCGCTGTGTCTTCGCCATGATCCTCGCAGTGCTGGCACTGCGGCGTTTTCTCTCGGAGGACCACAGATACTTACCGAAGTACCCGTGTCCGGTAATTATCTGGCACATCCGGTAGGAGAGGTCACTGTGGTGCCTCTCCAACCACTCCTTCATAATCGGCTTCACCGCTGCGATGGTGGATTCCCCCCACCTTGGATGCTCAAGTCGCAACCTCCATGTCTCCATGAGTTCCTGGCGCACCTGAGACCGCTACGGCCTGATTTCTCGGGGCTCCGGCCTATGGCACCGCTCCAGCGCCTTTTTGCGCCATTGATACAACTACGCAAGGGCTTTCGTTTCCAGGTCACATGGAGGGGTCCCGGCTAGGAGACCTGCCACCTCGACGGAGATCGTGCGATACCCACTGATGACTGACGGCCATCGCTTTTAACGGGCTGTTTAAAACAGCCACGTTGCGGGCCGCCAGAGTCTCCGCCCATACGTTGGCCAAGGCCTTTATTAATAATATTTTTCATCATGTTCTATGAACGAATGTTAAAGCTCAACTCTTATATTGTATCTGTCCTACTTATCTGTGTCTGAGGACATTCAGTTACCAACTTCAATCAATATCAATACAATTAACCTTTATTTACGAATTTCGATACGTGAAGGTTAATATTGCACGGCTCTCACGACCACTTCCATTGATTACGTGGAATCCAATCGAATCTTAATTATATCATTGATTTTTCTGAGAATACGATAAAGAAGCACATCTTTACGAAATAAGACGATAGGTTCCTGATATAAGGAAGGTACGCTACTTAATCGTAGCTATTTATTTATTTTTTACACAGTACATTTACATTCTTAAATTGCTAGTATTAGAAGAACAACGAATCATTGTTTACTGCTTTTGTATCTTTTTTATGTTTGGGCAGTCAATTTGACTGCTCAATAATTAATTATAAAATAAAAAAAACTCTTTGATAACAAGTTTTTATTAAAAAAAAACACTAACTAAAATTAAAATAATAATTGTATGCAAGGGTTTTGCTGATTTCAAAAGCTTGTATCACGCAAGTTTTTACTCTGTGTTCTTATTGCGCTACGATTTCAAATCAGCATAACCCTTGCATTTTATTGTCATTATAGTACCTACATACATACAAGGGATTTTTACTAAGACCTTTTTTAACAGTATTTTTTATTTTAAACAGTGCTTTTTTCTAAGTATTTTTTTATTAAATATTTTATTTTTAAACTCTTTACTTTAAGTAATGCTATTTAGCACCAGAGTGCTTGCTAAGATCAGCCAAAGAAGCTCAACACGACGAGTCCATCTTGTTTAGTTCCAGACCATCTACCATCTCCATCTTCAGAACTTGACATCATGTAGCACCAGAGTGTTTAACAAGACAAAACAAATGAGCCCACTCAATCTCCTAATCCTAATTCATCATCAGACCCTTAATACCATGTTACATCAGAGAGGTTAATAATAATAATAAAGCCTTTAATTCCGAAACCAGACAATTACACTTACAGTAATGGGTAAAACAAAATCACAAAATGTCTCGAATTTCGGTGTGCCTCGTGGCATAAGCCTCCTCTAACAATTTCCATTGTCGTCTATCGCGAGGTACCCTTCTCCAGTTTGGACCAGCTGTCAGCTTTATTTCATCCTCCCAGCGGGTAAGCTGCCTTCCCCGATTTCTTTTGCCGTCCCTTGGATACCATTCTGTCACTACTTTGCTCCACTTTCCTTTAGTATCCCGCATCATGTGGCCTGTCCACCTCCACTTTTGTTGGTCTATTCTTGTTAGAATTTCGGTCAGTTTTGTTTTGGACCGGAGGTCTATGTTTCTTATTCTGTCCTGTCTCTTTGAGCCTACCATGCTTCTCTCCATTGCTCTTTGACACTTCGCAAGCTTTTCTCTGAGCGATTTGGTGAGTGCCCATGTCTCACACCCATAAGTTAGACATGGGAGTATACATGAATTGAATGTCTTTCTTTTCAAACTCATGCCTAGGTGTTTTGACTTCATGATCTCCTTGAGGGCCCAGTATTTTTTCCAACCAATAGCAATCCTCATATTAATTTCCTGGCTAGTTTGGTCTTTGGTAGAGATGACTTGACCAAGGTATATGTAGTCCTCTACATAGGCCAAAGCTTCCTCTTTTATTTTTATAACTACCTTTTTAGAGTTAGTCATTAGTTTTGTCTTGCTGTAATTTATTTTCAGACCAATTTTTTCGCTTTCATTGCTGAGACTTTGTATCATGATTTGCAAGTTTTCTGGAATTTCTTCAAATAAGACTAAGTCGTCGGCAAATCTGAGGTGGTTCATTTTCAACCCGTTTATATTCAAACCAAACTTTTCCCAGTTCAAGTTGCGAAAGATGTTTTCTAACACGGCAGAGAACAATTTTGGAGATAGTGGGTCTCCTTGTCTCACCCCTCTTTCTACATGGAATTCGTTTCCCAGGGATTCCAATTGAATTCTAGCCGTACTGTTGGAGTAAATGGTTTGGATAATGTTGATGTATGCTGCTGGTATTCCTTGTTGCTTTAGAGTTTCCCATATGTATTCGTGGCTTAAGCTGTCGAAAGCTTTTGCGTAGTCAATGAAGGCAATGTATATAGTTTTATGATACTCCTTATATTTTTCCATTACTTGTTTGATTGTGTAGATATGGTCGATTGTCGAAAACCCTTTTCTGAAGCCTGCCTGCTCCACCGGCTGTTGTTCGTCCAACATTGGGCTTATTCTATCCAATAAGACCTTGGCAAATATCTTATACACATTTGACATCAGGCTTATTGGTCTGTAATTTTCAATGTCCTCTTTGTCGCCTTTTTTGTGTATTAAGATGATGTGAGACTTTGCCCAATCCTCAGGTATATCCCCGCTACTCAAAATCCCGTTGAACATTTGGGTTAGAACGGGTACCAGGTTTTCCATCGAGCCCTGCAGCAGCTCATTCGTGATCTTGTCTGGTCCTGGGCATTTTCCCGCTTTTTGACTCCTGATTGCTTTTTCTACTTCTTCGGGTAAGATTGAAGGGACGGGTTCCAGAATGGCACCTGGTGTTGATTCGGTATAGTTATCTTTTATTATGTTTGGTGTTTGTTTTGCGTATAGACGACGGTAGAAGTCTGTTGCCAGTTCTTTGATGTTCTTTCTCTGTGTAGTGATCTTTGACCTTTTTTTAAGTTTTGGTATCCATTCTTTTCCGGATTCCCGTAGTTCCTTTAAAGCTTTTTTGACACCGCCGGTTCTTTGTATATGATATTCTAGGGTTTGCAGTCTTTTGATTTTACGATCCCTTCTGATGCTTGCTTTTAGTTTTTTACTTGTTTCTGTTATCAATTTCATGTTTTCTTTTTTTATTTGGTTTTTTATCAGTTCTTTCCTTTCGTTAATCAGTTGCAAAGTTTGATCGCTAAGTTGGTATTTGTTACTTTTTTCTTTCCTGTTTGTGATTAAATGGTTTTGAATTTGTTTTTGTAGTGTATCATATTTCTGTGCCACAGTGAAATCCTTGGTTGTAATATATTTTGTTTCGTTTATTGTATACTTTGTGTTATTTGAATTTTGTAGATTTCTTGTTTGGGCAAAACGGTTAATGTTTATGTGATTGCGAGAAGTTTTAGTGGGGCACTTCCTTAAGGAGCTGCGTATCATGCGGTGGTTTGTGTTAAAGTTCAGCTTGCATATAACGGTAGTGTCTGTGAATGCTCTGGGGTGGTTGCTTATTATGTAGTCGATTTCATTTTTGTATGATCCATCAGGGGAAATCCATGTCCATTTGGTTTTGTTGTTTTTCTTGAAAATCGAGTTCAGTAAAGTTAAATTATGTTCCATAAGAAATTCAACAAGTTTCTGGCCGTTGCAACTTCTCTTACCGTAACCAAACTTTCCAAGAACATATTCTTCACTATTTTTTCTAGTCCCTACTTGAGCATTAAAATCCCCCATTAGGATAATAAATTTATCCGAGTGGTTTTTTATTGCCTGTGACATCTCTTCATAGAACGATACTAGCACTGACAATTCGGCTTGCTCCGTTGGAGCATAAACTTGTATAATTGACCATTGTTTCTTATAGCCTGGCAGTTTAATGTTGACTACAGCTATTCTGTCTGAGATTCCAATAAATTCTTGTATATGTTGTTTTAGATATGCTTTAATCAAAAATCCTACTCCTCTTTGCCCGGCTGTTTCACCTTTTTGATATAGAATATAATCTGGATATTCTTCAATTTTTTCACCCAGTCTTCTCATTTCGCTTATGCCCAGTATGTCGTACTTTATATCTTCTAGAGCCTTGTTTAATTCCATCAAGCTTTCAGGTGTCCTGAGGGTTCTTGTATTTAGTGTTGCAATGTTGAATACTTCACATCTTTTAGTTAGAGGGTGGTGGTCTAGTTCTCCCGCGGGGACCAGCCGTGTTGGGAGACATTTTGTTGTTAGCTGTTTGTCATGTTGTTGTGGTTGTCCGGTTCGTGGTGTTCGGTCTCTAATTTCTGTTTGTGGGCTTGTCCGAGAACGAGATTGATCTTCCTCGTAAGTACTGAAAGGCATCTAGCTTTTTCATTTTTGGGTCGTTTTTTGTACTACCATTTCCGTTCTTGGGACTCGGAGTTTCAGATCTTTTCCTTTTTTCGTTCTCAATCCTCTCCTTGTTTCTCTTTTCTTTGTTCTTTAAATATGTGTCCTTGGGCAAGTCATGCGTAATGTAAGTATTGGGTTTCATTTTCTTTTTGTTTTTCAGAATCTGGATCTTTTTGCCTAGGGTCGTGGTAGCAAGAAGAATTGGTCTTATCTTATGGTCTTCGTTCCCTTTTTTGCCAAGTCTCTGGACTCTATCGATTTCGCCTTCTTTTAGTTGGACCTCAATATCTGTTAGTGTAGAAGTTACCAAGGTTATCAAATCCTCATGCTTTTCGTCCATCAGTTCTGGAACCCCATGGATTATTACGTTGTTCCTCCTTCCATTCAACTCGAGGTTTTCAATTTTTCTGTTTAATTTCTCGACCTCGTTTTTCAGTTTCATATTTTCTTCTATAATCGGTTTAATTTTTTCGTCAACCTTTTGCAGAATAGTTCTAGTGATATTTTCAGTTATATTGTTTGTTTGAACGTTAAGTTGTTCTGTCATTTTTGCCAAAAGCAGCGACATCTCAGGTGACAATTGTGTAGACATCTTGCAGTAACAAAACGCTGGGCTTTTAAGTTTTATGTTTCCGAACGTAGGCTTTTGTTGTTAGGTTGGTAATGACGTAGCTTCTATATTGTCTCTGGTTTGCTGTTTTGACAAGTACCCTCACCTTTAATTTGGCGATATGTTTGTGTTTTATGTACACTTTATTGGTGTGTTTTATGTAAACTTTATTGGTGTGATTTTGTTGTTTTTCTGTTGTAGTTCAGTGCACTATCTCACAAACACTTTCTAACGGCACTTTTGTATGTAGATCTTAAGAAAACCGTGAACTTTTTCTATAAAACCGAGGAGCGATTAGCAAAGCGACTGAGATAAGTAAACACCGGAACCGGAAAAAAAGATCGAAGAGAAAGAACATCAGAGAGGTTATCAAGACACAAAAAGAGCCCAAAGTGTTAACTTAGGAGTTCCTTCCTACTCCATCATCAGACCAGCTCCATTAATACATTGTCATCCAAACTAAACGTGCATGCAAAATTTAATCTCAATTGGTTGAGGATCACTGCCTTAAAATTCAGTTGCAAGATATAACCCAAATATATACAGATCAAGTTTAATAAAAGCGTCTAAAATGCAAAGCCACCGTTTCAGATGCTCTCAATTCTAAAATGATAGTCTTAATTTGATTAATAGGCACTATGCTTTAAACACGTCGCTTAAAGAACCCGGAATTATAGGAAGAAGGAAACACGTGTGTGGTTAAAACTGTCAAGTTCTTTTTCATACAATAAAGAAAGGAGCTACTGGACCGTTTGGTTTGAGTCGGAATAATTGTTTGCACCGCTTGGTGGGATTGTAATGCTGCTTTCCAAGGGAATTTTTATTGTTGGTACTAATTTTCAAATTGAGCAACGATGTTTTGTAACGGAATATATAATATTTGTATAGTTTTCATGTTATTTATAACTTCTTGGTCAGTCGGGGTGCGAGGGATATGCTCTATGGGCAACCTTACACCCCCCTTACCCTCGGTCTGTAGACCCGAGACGGCGTGCGGTTTTAGTCGGTTCAAGCCCGACATAACCGCCCCCGCTGGCCGACGGGGGCGGTATCCGAAGGGATTTCCGCACGAAAAAAAAAAAGGTACCTATATGCATTTAAGTAATCTTCTATTTTTTATTAATTTTAATTTTGATACATTATTCTATCTAGCTGTTACCCGCGGCTTCACCCGCGTGGAATTCTGATCCCGTTCCCGCTACCCCTATTCCAACACCACAACCTATATAAGATACACTATTCCACCACCACAACCTAAATAAGATACAAATTCCACCATATATCATTTTGTTATATCTCAAAAGGTTTAGGGACACTAGTTTTGTTACAATTAAAAATAAAATCATACAAATCGATTCAGGAACCAATTCTGAACAAACCGCTACAGGTGTTCCGTTTATTCGGCTGCTGCCCAACATGAGGAGGCGCAAGGACTCCTGCAGGAGACTCTACGCGGGGATCGTTCGGTCCATGGCCCTGTATGGGCGGAGGCCCTGAAGGCCAAAAGTGTGCGGATGCTGCGCACTCCGCAGTGGGTGATGGCCAACAGGGTCATCCGCGGGTACCGCACGATCTCCTTCGAGGCGGCGAGTCTCCTTACCGGAACTCCGCCATGGGACCAGGAGGCGAGAGCCCTTTCGCATCGGTACCAGTGGCGAAAGGAGGCGCCTGAGCAGGGATGGAACCCCGAGCCTCGAGAGATTGAGGCCGTGCAGTCCCAGCTCTGCCAGGCCATCGTGGTGGAGTGGAAGAAACGAATTGGGCGACCAGGCGCAGGGCAAGCCGCAACAGCGGCGGTAAGGCCCATCATGGAGGATTGGCTGGAGAGGCGACACGGAAGTCTCTCGTACCGACTGACGCAGGTGATCTCCGGTAAGGGGAGCTCGGTGACCACCTGCATCGGATCAGAAAGGAGCCACCACCTGAGTGCCATCACTGCGACGCGAGCCAGGACTCGGGGCTGACACGCTGGCGGACTGCCCGGCGTGGGAAGCGCCGAGGCGTGACCGCGTGGCAGCCATCGGGGTGGGAGTCTTCTCGCTCGGCAGCATGATTGCGGCAATGGGGCGGAGCGCGAGCGCGTGGGGCGCTGCCGCGTCCTTCTGCGAGCATGTAATGCTCGCGAAGGAGATGGCGGGGCGCACCCGGGAGAGATTTAGAACTCTACCGCCCCCCGTGCCAGTGAACATGCTCGCTTAACGACCTCCGTCCTCCATGAGCGCAGGCCTGGGGGTGGCAGGTGAGATCGCCTATCACCCCAGCAGAAACAGGCCGGGACGGTGGGGTAACTTGCCTCCCCCAAACCGGGGCAAGACGTGGACACCGTGGTTCCCAAACCCGAGGGGGCCATCTCGAAACCGGAGATGGCCCACGGTCAGTCGGGGTGCGAGGGATATGCTCTATGGGCAACCTTAGAACCCGGAATCTGTAGACCCGAGACAGCGTGTGGTTTTAGTCGGTTCAAGCCCGACATAACCGCCCCAGCTGGCCGTCGGGGGACAACGGAGGGGATGTGGGCACGAAAAAAAAATTGTTGCGTTTATTCTGTTGCAGGTGTGTAACGTAGCGCGTGCAAAAATCGCTGCGTTATTGTGTTAGTTTAGTTACATATATATTTCTAGACGCACATCCTTTCTATGTATAAAAATCACAAAGCTATGTTTCGTAACTCTTAAATATTATATAAGATGCACAAAAGTGTTATCCTGTTATATCATAATATTTTCTACAGATTCTGCAAGGCAACACAAATACGTACCTAGAAAAGAAAAACCACCTGGATCCTCCGATATGGGCGTCGAAGATCCGTTTCATACCAAGTAGCTCGCATCGTCGCACGGTTTGCATGAGGGTCGAACTGTACGGCTGTTATTGGAGCGGTAAGTGTCTTTTAATATTGTATACAAATATTGATGATATCAGATATTCTACTAATATTATAAATGTGAACGTTTGTGAAGATATTGAGATGGTTGCAAAGTTTGTTACTTAATCGCGCTTATACGGCTGAACGGATCTGGCTAAAATTTGGTATGGGGATAGAATATAGTCTGGAATAACACATAGACTTTTTGTCTCTGGAAGAGACTCTCAGAGGTTGCGGAATGGGATCAGAATTCCACACGAGCCGAGCCGCGGACAATATATGACTTATATGACTGCTACTACCTACTTATAGGCCCACGGTCCCACGGCCGCCATCTTGAAAATAGGGGTTGAATTTTTTTTACGATATATCTCTTAAACTATTTATCTGATAAAAAAAATGTTAACATTTTTTGTTGCTAATTAAATTCTCTACAACTTTGGTCCAGTAACTTTTTGTCGTAGAACTATACATAAAAAAGTTATAAGCGAAAATGTTCAAAAACGTTTTTTTTATCTCTTTATACGGTGGTAATAAAGATGATAATTCTCTTGACAGCCTAAGATACAAACAATTCGCCAAGGCAGTGACAAAAAGTACATTTAACTTATCTTCACTTCCTCCAACACAAGACACAGCTCGCATTCATACTTTTCGAGTCTACCATCAGGTCCAGTCGTGGCTTGGTAATAATAATGATCCTGAAGACTGGGGCTGGAAAAATATGTGGAAAATTATGGATGCCAGTGCAGAGCTCTAAACCTCCAGCACATGGGGTGCTTCTAAAATTGATTGATTGATTGATTGCAAATGCAAAGGAAACTGTGGAGCGATGTGTGCATGTCGAAAAGCAGGGCTGAAATGTTCTGCAGTGTGCTTCCATTGTTCTGGAGAGACTTGCAGCAACGTAATGGGGCTCTCAGAATTAATAAATGAAAATGACTTTGATGATGAACCGCCGACATTAACAACCCTTCCTTCTCCAGTTCGCCCACTGATATTTAATTCAGAAAGCCGATCAGATGCTGAGCCGCAGCCTGGTCCATCGAAAAGACTGAGGACGGAGTAGTTCAAATTTAGAAAATCGCCGTGAATTATGCCTATTGGGGATACCACGTAAAAAAACGTGCCTCCAGACTCTACCTTGTGGTTGGTGGGGAAAAGAGTCAATAAGTAATTATTAATAATATTGCAAAATTAATAATTGGATGCGGCAAGCTAAAGACAGGGCGCAATGGCGCTCATTAGGGGAGACCTATGTCCAGCAGTGGACTAGCATAGGTTGATGATGAATGATGAATAATTAAACCAATTATAATAGGAAAATAAAAAAGAACAAAAGTTACTAAACCAAAGTTGTAGAGAATTTAATTTGCAACAAAAAATGTTAACAATTTTTTTTTATCAGATAAATAGTTTAAGAGATATATTGTAAAAACCATTTCAACCCCTATTTTCAAGATGGCGGCCGTGGGACAAGGGTGGTGACCCCACAAACTTGGTTTTAACTTTACACTGACCCCCCATACACATCAAAAAAATAAAATTGCGTCCTCTAAAAAACGCAAGGTAAGGCCTAAAATATGTAACATTTCAATGGGCTATTACGGCGAAAATACATTCACTTACGCACGAGTGCAATTTTTAATAACGCGACACTTTGGTCAGACAAAATGACGCTGCAATTACAGCAGCAGCTATCATGGTAGGCATTGATGATTTAATGAAGTGAATAATTTAAATCGTTCACAGAGCTTTTCCAAAAATATGAATTCATATTTTTTGGCAGTTGGCTATGGCCTACCGTTCACCGTTCACTCTGAAACAGGGACGGGTCACTAGAGTTTCATTTTTTTAAATAAAGAATCACACGAGACTTTAAAATCAGCAAGCATTTATATTTTTGAAACTTGAAGTTGACATTCTTAACACCACTATTAGTGGAGTCCCTGGGGGTTACGATCTCGGACTTTTGTAACCGTGAAATGGATGGGATCTACGCTTTATATAGGTATACGATATACAAGAATGGGCATCATTTAAAGATACCTTTTTTTTTCGTGCGGAATTCCCTTCGGATACCCCCCGCCGGCCAGCGGGGGCGGTTATGTTGGGCTTGAACCGACTAAAACCGCACGCCGTCTCGGGTCTTAAGACGCCGGGGTGTAAGGTTACCCATAGAGCATATCCATCTGACTGACCCTGGGCCATCTCCGGTTTCGAGATGGCCCCTTACTTGCTCTCCACTGTGCTATCTGCTAATCAGAGGGACATGTGGAAAGCTTCCGAACAGCCCTCAACAGGGCCGTCCTCGCCTCGGTCGGAGTTGGCCGTAGGCGGCAGCGTCTCTCCCACCCTAGGAGAGAGGCGCTGCTGTCTCCGTTGCCCAGGGTGCACCGCGTGGAGGTCCCCAACCAAACACCCCCATTTAAATATGCCTGAGGCACTTTGTGTTTTTTTGCGGATATCAACTTGGTTAATTTCCCCCGCCGGCTTGCGGGGGTGTTTATGTCAAACTCGAACTGACCAAAGCCTCACGCACCGTTTCGGGTCTTTAATGATAAGGTCTGATAAGGTAACCAACATAACTTGATTCTAAGGCGGAACGAAGTTTGCTGGGTCAGCTAGTAATATAATAAAATTGAGTAAATAGATCTTCTGGTTTTCCAATACCTATGTGTGCATGAAATTAATCGCGAACAGTCACCAGCGTCCCACTATGGAGTGAGATGGCGAACGCGCTAAAAGAAAAATACCAAAAGCTCTTGAAATTTCGCCGTTTCGTAATCGAATTCGAATATCAAGAATACTGAAGGTATATATACATAGGTACTCTAGTACACATTGTGTCGGCCGATATACAGTATTCTCCATATCAAATAGGTAATATGAATTTATTTTATATATTTTAATCGATCGCTGACGACGTTAAAGAACAGTAATAAAATAACCCGTAAGAAAATTTTTTTTAATGTAGCACAAATTAGGATGGTTTAAACACTCACCACCTTGCACGCTTCTGTGACGTCACTATCTGTGAAGCGTAATGAGAATGGGTGAGCAACTGTCACTGCCTACGATTCATCGAGCCGCTGCTGGCCCGCGGGGGGGTATCCGAAGGGAAAAAAAAAGTTCGTTTGTTGCTCGATGACTAACAGACTAATAAGTACTTGTAGTAAAAGTACGTGCAGTCAACGACAAAAGTTTATTCACACTATAATATTTACAAACCTTTTTTTTTTCATTAGGATACATGTACCAATAATTGACGTATAGTTGGTTTTATATTCCCTGGAAGACGAAGTTAATATAATTCATGTTTTGTTGAATTTTTTATGAAATGTTTAACAGCTAAGGTGATCAGTAAATTAGAATTTGTTAAGCTACTTTAGCTGTTGACTGTACATACGTACCCTGTACATCACATTCCGTCTAACCAATAACGATATAAATATATTAAAATGCCCGCTCAATATTTGGAAATTTATTATATTATTATTATATTATTTATATTTTCGAGCTATATCACACCTCACCCTAGACTAAGGGAGAGACGGCGAGATAACCCTAGCGAAACAAGCGGCAGTCGGCCAGGGCATTAGGGCGATTGGCAGAGGAACCGCGACTATTCGGGCATTGTCAAGCAAGACCGCTCTCTGCATCGTGGCCGCCACCGATTTCCCACTAATCCCGAGCCTCCCTAGATGGACTGAGAGGCTCCTTGGGATCAAACCATTGGCTGAAATAACAACCGGGACTATTTCTTTGAACCGCACCCCCCACATGTCGGTTATTTTAATTATTATTTTCTTGGTCAATAAGAAATAATATATTATATTCAATTTAATTCTATATTAATTATAGAATTAAATTGAAAAAAAAAAGGAATGTAAAAAAATTTAATATAATATAAAAAAATATATATAGAATTTACAACAATATATGGCACTCCATTTTGAAAAATATGCCTATGCCCTATTTAATCAGCTATCTTTTAGTTACATTTCGTTTTATGAAAAAACCATGCATGTTACTAAACTAATTAGCTGTAATTAGTATAATTGGAGGCCTTTTGAAATCACAATGCTGTCCTACCGTTATAAAATAACTATCAGAAATTACCCTAACTACGGTAATACTATTTGATTAAGTCCAATTTGACCGCATTGCCTTGGCAGAAAGAATTACCTTGTGCTCATTGTAGACATAGGTAGATATTTGAAAGAAATTATCAATAGGGTGGTGCGGGCGATTTTACGGGAAGGGAATTTAGTTAAATCTAAAATGAAATGTTTGTATGTACTTGCACATAGACTCAACAAATCATAACAGGATCTAACTCAATCGGTCAGAGGAATTGCACGGTATAGACTATCGTGGGATGGTGGTCCCGGTATGAATGCTGAACTTGTCCCAATGATCTTGTATTAAAAAGGGTACCCTTTTTGTGCTTAAATCCCCTCTATTGCCCCCGCCGGCCAACAGGGAAGGTTATGTCGGGCTTAAACCGACTAAAACCGCACGCCGTCTCGAGTGTTTAGACGCCGAGGTTTTAGGTTGCCATAAGGCATTTCCCTAACACCCCGACTGACCCAGGGCCATCTACATTTCGAGATGGCCCCCTCGGGTTTGGGAACAACGGTGTCCCCATCTTGCCCCGGAAAGGGGGGTGGGGCGCTAGTCGCCCCGCCGTCCCTGCTCCTGCTGCACCCCCAGGCCTGCGCTCATGGAGGACGGAGGTCGTTAAGCGACCTCGGGCGTCTGAGTCGCCTGCGAAGTGCGGTGAGCATGTTGCAGGCTCGGCGGGCCGGGAGAGTTCTAAATCTCTCCCGGGCTCGCTCCGCCAGCTCCTTCACGAGCATTACTTGCTCGCAGAAAGAGACGGCGGTCCTCGCGGTCGCGCTCCGCACCATTGCTGCAATCATGCTGCCGAGCGAGAGGGCTCCCACACCGATAGCCGCCACGAGGTCACGCCTCGGCACCTCCCACGCCGGGCAGTCTACCAGGGTCTACAGCCCCGAGTCCTCGCTCGCGTCGCAGTGATGACGCTCAAACGTTGGCTTCTTCCTCATCCGATGCAGGTGGTCCCCGAAGCTCCCCTTACTGGAAATCACCTGCGTCAGTCGGTACGAGAGGCTTCCGTGTCGCCTCTCTAGCCAATCCTCCATGATGCCTTACCGCCGCTATTGCGGCATGCCGTGCTCTTGGTCGCCCAAGTGTATCCAAAGGCTACCTATACGGTATTCGGTATTGACCTATTGACGCATGAAAATAGTCGACTCAAAAAACACGAGTGCTACAAAAAATGAGTAAGGGCGAACGAGAACTGTACGACCTCATACAACGCGGTACACTTTTGGCATCGCGATAGTATTGAGATAACATTTCTCGGTATATCGGTAACATATCCGTAGGTACTTTGATCTATTTCCGCCCGCACCCGTATTCCACACATTCATTTTAATATGAGGCCATTGCCTAATGTATTTAAAATTTAGTTATAAGAAATGTTAGCGCTGTAGATGAACAGTGGTAATTTCACTTATAGCTTCAATGTATTGAGAACCGCATAATTATGTTGTGTATTTATATTTAAAGGGTTTCTGAAAGTAATTACGTGTCTACATACTCATAGGTTATCAAAATAATGAGAAAACCGCGTGCGAACTTCATTAAAATAATCTTAATAGAGCTTCGTAGCACAGACGTTATTAAAACGGACTGTATACGCGGCATTAGTTCGGGAGCCATTAGTACCTAGTACTAACCTAATAGTGAATTATTCTAGGAATTGTGTTATCGTACGGGCGCTGACCTAGGGACTACATGCAAAGGGTTATTAAGAAAAAGTGGCAAATTACTAGGGTTAATCATACGTCTGCATTTTTAAACTGTTTTCGTTAACCGTTTCACCGGCAACCGCACGCTACTGGAACATCGGTTTCATTAAATACTTACCGATGTGTTATGCACACATTCTCTGTAATGAATGTTTGTTTTACAGGACAACATTAGAAGCTGCCTTTGTTGCTGCAAAAAAAATTACACTTTTTTACACTTTCAATTTTGTAATACACCTACCGTATTCCACTTACCATCCTATTTCATTTCAACTTGTTTATATACCCAAACGCATTTTAAGTTGACATAATAGGTAGTATATAATATAAATAGTAACGGTTAGGTAGTAATAGCAAAGGGTAGGTAGTGCACTGCGCTCCGCTTTCCTGTCTTGGCGGGGGCATTTAAGTTAAGCTATGTTTACTTATTTTTTTATTTATAAATATACATAGATACATTTTATTTTGTAAACATACATAATATACCCAGACCAATGCCAATAGACATACTCATGCATATGTACACCAAAGGGTAATCTTAGGCGCGATCTCTGACTTAGCAGCCAAAGGCTCCACCGCTTACACAGGCTCACACAGGCCACAAAGGGTCTCGAATAATAATAAATAATTATGTATCTCTGTCTCAAAATATCAGAAATCACTTTGTTTATCAAAATGACAAATACTGAAAGACAGAGTCTTTGAGTTAACCTTACAGAAAACGTTTAAAAATGATTTTTTTTTATATAACTCTCTACTCACACCATACATTATTATTATGAATACATTATTATTATTAATATATATATTATTATTGTATAAAGCTATATTTCCAAACACCGTGCTAATACTGAGAATTCCCTAACACAAAATTCAAATGAAAACACACACGAAAGTCTCACTCGCTACGACTGGGCCACCGAGGCAGTATTTTTAATTAATACTGAGCAACGTGTTTTGGGAAGGGTGTTTATTTTACATTTCAAGTACTGCACCCTGTTTGCTACAGAACTGTAGCAAACTGCTGCGTAATAAACGCGAAACTAGTTTAATATCACAGTACAAACTTTGCTTATTTATCAGAAACCGCGCACGAAAAGGAAGTTATTAACGTACAAACAGGACACTGCACTATGCATGCCATCACTCATGCCTACACGATCGCAAAGCTGTGTGTAGGCTTACATTTGCATCGAAGACGTGTCACGCTCACAGTATTAGTTACACAATTTCCTCTAACAAAGAAAATTACGCTGGATGAAGGTTTATTATAACGAACTTTATAAATCAAAACATCTGACCCTTTGTGCGAGAGCTCCAACCAGGTGTCGGTAACAATTAATGCCAGACTATAAATAAAACACTATTTGATTCACGCCTTATATAATGTAAATAAACGTAGTCTTTATTCATTGGAGGGTATTTTTGTCGCAATGAGACACGAACACTGCATTTTTAAAGGAATAAGTAGGGAACATGTTTTTATGAATTTCGCCGACAGGTAAGGTAAATCAGTGACAGGTAAGCAAGGTATTGCATTTAAAACATTTTCAAATACGTTTGCCGGTACAGTATATGTCACGAAAATTTGCGAAAACCATTATGTTTTAATGTAACGTGTCAGATTATGAAAACTGTCAAAATATTGTCAAAGGGGAGAGAAAAATCTCACGTTTTGCAAATTAACGTACACATCTTTCGTGATACTCTGGGCGTAACATTGTATATCATCCGGGGCTCCTATTTCTGGATGGTTTTAAAAAATAACCTTATCTATCCTAGTCGGACTGGTATTGGATGACTTTGTTCGGAGTTCACATTACAACAGCCAGATTTTGGCATTAATAGAAGAAAACGTTTTTCATAATTTTCTGTTCACATTATACGCACTTTGTTGGTACTTAGGAAACTTTTGAAGAATTTCTTTACGCATACAAGCTTTCCGTAACACTGACTAACCTGAATTTAAGCAAAGTTTTTATATTGTGTTTAGGAGAATAATATGTAATGCTTGGCTCTAATAATACTAATAAAATAAATTTCTTGTAATTTGGTTAATTATAGTATCTGGTAAGTATTTAAGTAAAGCAATATACAAAGTCCGTTCGAAATACACACGTAATTAACTGAATATCAAACGAACAATTTCCCCGTTAGCAGTATTTGAATTGCAATCAATGTATTCAAGAGTCCACTGTCGCGTTGCATGAGCAGCTGCTTTGCCAATTCCAACATTGATTAAAGTCACTCTGACGTCGGAAACATCATGCGTATTCGCCGATTGACTAAATATCAAAGCCAATGTCATTGGCTGGTTCTACTAAGGAAATAAAGGGATATTAGACTGGTCACTCCGAATCACACCACTTATTCCGTTCGTATCAACGACAGTTCTTGTTCGTGTGGCTCTAGCAAACGGATATTAACCGTGCGAACTGCTGTTACTGATTTTTGAGCTTAAAATCATGATTGTGAAGATATGTAGGCCCACCATGAAACATCTGAAGTTGCGAGGTTTCGGGTTATTAATTTCATGGAACACTTTTATCCCGCAATCTGACCCCAAGACAGCACGTGCCTCTTTGTTCAGCCTAAGCGCTACCGAAAGAAATCCGAGGTGACTTCATGGTTCGGTCTACACTGCGAAATGCGTCTTTCATTCGTGTTTCGTGCGTTTCATATGTTTCATGGCCTTCCTGTTCTCATTGTAATCGATATAAATACTATTTGGTATTTTTAATTATCATTTAAATTATAATAAGTAAATGATTTTATTAGTAACTATGGGTTGGGTCTGTGGGGGGCCCCACTGAGATCTTCGAGGCCCAAGCCAACCTTACCTGCTAGTTGGTACACTTGCTGATTAACGGACATTCGCACCCGCAAAGTCTAAGATTGGCCAAATCAAGAGAAAGAGTAGGAGAGCGGAGCCCGGACTGCAAAGTACAAGCTTTGGGTGCAACTGGGACTAACGCTGCGCTGATGATGACGATACAAACTAGTTATTATTTTAACAGAACTACAGCAAATAAAACATGCAATAGATTCATGTACGGGCTCGCACCCTACAATATATAGTTGTTTATTATTCAGCGCACATTGTGTGAGTCAAGTGAATGTTCCGGTTATGTCACATAGAAGATACCGCCACTTACAATAAAGAAGTGATCAATAATAGAATTGGTTGATTTTACCCTGCTGCTCCTATCACACTTATAATAGCGTGATGATAAATAGCGCAGTTTTAGACCATACCCTAGAAGAATCTTCATGCAAAATTTCAGCTGAATCCGTTCAGCGGTTTTCAAGTGTTGCTCGGACATCGATAATAAAAAGCAGACAAACGGATAAACATAAACAAAAAAATCACTTTGTTGGCATCAGTATCGTTCCTACAGTTATTTTCCAAAAAAATAATAGCTATTGTTATATTATATTCTACGTACAATTTTTACCTCATTACGATTTTATTATATGTATAGACTAGCCGATGTCAGCGGCTCCGGCCGTGTGGATGTCGGGTATCGCGACTTTTGGTCACGAGGAGGCCAGGGTGACTCATAACCTTGGCCCCCTCGTTAACCAGCTGAGATCAAACATACGACAGATTTTAAGTCTGATCAAGATTAATCCAATAAAAAAAAATGTTCTGTACTATAAAGCTTTCTTCACTTATCGTCCCACATCATTTTGCAATATTCATTCGAAATTTTTCCGTTACAGTCGGCATTGTCTCTTACTCAATGCCAAAAGGAGACAGACGGAGCAACGGTATGGAGCTCATTGACCTAATTTATGACGGGCAATGGGGGGATGAACTCCGTGGAGGTCTGGGACAACTTGTAGATGGACGGTTCGGCGGAGACGAGATCCGCGAAGCTGCCAAGAACTCGGCCTGGGTTGGATGGAGAAACGACTCTCGGCCCAACCCCCCCGTGATCACATTCGAGTTCGACAAAGTTCGCGAATTCAGTGCGGTGCATCTGTACTGTAATAATAAATTCATGCGCGATGTTCAGGTAAGAGTATATTAAAGATTAAAGACAGTTTGACTTTCCCTGATACTTCCCGTGTGTTCGGTTCTGTTTTGTGGGCACTACTTTGAATCTGGTGACCTGTAAACTAAGTTCAACAGTAGTGACAGTGCTGTAGTTACTGTAATGGGAATGTAGGTGGGATAAGTCTCGCTTTAAGAAATGGGGTGTGTTGTATTGTGGGGCATTTGCGTCATCATCGCTCATTTGATGAACAAATTCGGATATCCAGGCGCATACAGATAAGTAAAAAGTGTCGTAGTACTTTTTCATTAGAGGCTATTTAATTAATTATCTTGAATTAATTAGGTCTCTACGTGATCTGCACTATCTATTTCACGTTCATTCGTATCACTGGTGGCTAATTATTGACAAGTGATAATAATATGTAATTAATGGTACTTGAACTTGGAGATAAGTGTGAAACAACAGAATAATTAAATTTTATATATCTCCTAATTAAACAGAGACATCTCAAGTAGTCTGGTTAGACCTGTAAGTATCTAACTAAAAGACACTCTTGATTACAAAAAACCGAGTGCGAGTCTGACTCGCGTCCTGAGGGTTCCGTACAAAACTGGATTGAGAGATGAACTTAACGTTGTGAAGGGCCTAGTCCACAAACTAGGCTGACCACATCTGCCGATGGATCAATGACACAAGCAAGAGAGTGGAGACCACGAATTGGTACCTAAACAAAAGGTGGTGCGGGACACACCAGCCAAATGACTTGACGATCTAAAAGGGTACCTCGGATATATAAGATGCTCTATAGATATGGATACCTTTGCAAGTATCTAAATAAGCTGCATAAATGACCGTATATGTCAGTGGGGTTGACGTAGGAGTTTGATTTTTTCACAGCTTAAAGGGATCGCAGGCTTGCGTATTTAGTATTAATTTCAACTTCATACCTCCACGCGTTCCTGAGTTAAACGTCTTGACAGACATACAGACAAACACGTATATGTATATATATTTGACGTGGGTAACTACATATTTACGGATTTTGGTTTTTTGACCCTTTTTTTTTTTTTTTTTTTCGTGCGGAAATCCCTTCGGATACCCCCCCGCGTGCCAGCGGGGGCGGTTATGTCGGGCTTGAACCGACTAAAACCGCACGCCGTCTCGGGTCTACAGACGCCGGGGTGTAAGGTTGCCCATAGAGCATATCCCTCGCACCCCGACTGACCCTGGGCCATCTCCGGTTTCGAGATTGCCCCCTCGGGTTTGGGAACCACGGTGTCCCCGTCTTGCCCCGGTTTGGGGGAGGGGCGCTAGTCGCCCCACCGTCCCGGCCTGCTTCTGCTGGGGTGACAGGTGGCCTCACCCGCCACCCCCAGGCCTGCGCTCATGGAGGACGGAGGTCGTTAAGCGACCTCCGGCGCCTGAGTTGCCTGCGACGCGCGGCGAGCAAGTTGCGGGCTCGGCGGACCGGGAGAGTTCTAAGTCTCTCCCGGGCGCGCTCCGCCACCTCCTTCGCGAGCATTACATGCTCGCAGAAGGAGGCGGCGGCGGCCCACGCGCTCGCGCTCCGCACCATTGCCGCAATCATGCTGCCGAGCGAGAGGACTCCCACCCCGATGGCTGCCACGAGGTCACGCCTCGGCGCCTCCCACGCCGGGCAGTCCGCCAGCGTGTGCAGCCCTGAGTCCTCGCTTGCGTCGCAGTGATGACACTCAGGCGTTGGCTCCTTCCTGATCCGATGCAGGTGGTCCCCGAAGCACCCCTTCCCTGAGATCACCTGCGTCAGTCGGTAGGAGAGGCTTCCGTGTCGCCTCTCCAGCCAATCCTCCATGATGGGCCTTACCGTGGTTTTTTGACCCTAATTGTACTATAAGATCTTGGTTCTTGCTAAATTTCATAATTCTAGCTCAACGGGAAGTGCCCTATACATTTTAATACCCATGCATTTGGTTAAATTTGCAACATAAACGGCTGTATCGTTTGATTGCGTTGACTTAGAAGTTTGATTTTTTCACTGCTTTAAGTTGTTGCAGTCCTGAGTATATGATATAAATCTTAACTTGATGCCTTTACGCGTACCTGAGAAAAAAAAGGTCTTGACAGACAGACGGACCACGAACTGATCCTATAAGGGTTCCGTTTTCTCCTTTTGAGGCACGGAACCCTAAAAAGGTATGCTTCTCGCTGTTGATACAACACTAGTGTGTATATTGGTAAAATAAGGTCTAAACTTTACGAATAGTTATAGTTAGAAGTTGCGTCCGTGTAACTTAAATAGGCAGCTTCTGGGAAGTCCAACGCCTCTGACTAATACAAGTACTAATATTAACATAAAAACCCTTTATTGTAACAGGTATTCTCAGAAGCGACGATATCGTTCTCGATCGGCGGGCGTCACTTTCAAGATGAACCGATTCGTTACACATATGTTGAGGATAACATTTTCGAATCGTCTCGCAACGTGACCATCAAATTACACCACCGCATTGGCAAGTGGGTGCGCATCGAATTAGATTTCTCGGCAAGATGGATTCTTATCAGCGAAATCGTCTTTGATTCTGGTGAGTGAACGTCGACAATCAGTCATCATCATCAACCTGCCCTTAACCCAAATATTTGGGGTCGGCGCAACATGTGTGCTTTTTCCATTCATCTCTGCTTGCGGTCATCTCAACATTCACTCCCTTCCTAACCATATCATCTTTCACACAATCCATCCATCTCCTTTTAGGTCTTCCGCTCTCCTTGTTACCGTCCACTTCCATACTTACCTAATGCCAGGATACGATATTACTTTCATCCATACGCATTACATGTCTGAACCAGGACAAGCGATTTCCTTGTAACTTTTCTGTTATTGGCGCTACTTTTAAACTTTTTTAATATACTCATTCCTAATCTTATCCATTCTTGTCACACCACACATCCATCTCAGCATTCACATCTCCGCTGCATGCAGCCGTCTTTCATCCGTCGCCTTTACGGGGCCAGCTCTCTGATCCATGTAGAGAGAGTACATTTTCCCCTTATGTCTAAGGGGGATTCGCGCATCATACGTTGTTGTCGTAACCTGCCGCCATTTCATCCAACTCACGTTAATTCGATGCTTTACGGCTCGATCTAATTCTCCATCACTTTGTAGTAGTGAACCGAGATACCGGAAGTCAGAGCAGGTTGGTATAGGGATGCTATCAAGTGCTCTGGTTGTGTAGCTAGAGAGACCGCCGCGAATTGCAGAACATGTACTGTGTTTTGGTTCTGCTGATTTTTAGGTCAACACTCTCCAGCTTTTGTTGCCATGATACCAATCTGCTCTGGACCTCGGTTCCTTCCTCACCAACAAGGACAATGTCGTCAGCAAATGGTATACACCAGGGTGCCTCTTCCTGTATATCCGATGTCAGTGCATCTAATACCAACAGAAAGCCTACAGCCACACTAAACTCATCGGTGATACCCGCGGCCGACCGGACATGCGTACTGGATTGCCTGTACATAGCACGGATTAACTCCACATACTTCACTGACACACCTTTCTCATTCAGCGCCCACCACATGACCGTTCGGGGTACTTTATCGTACGCCTAACGTCGACAATCAGTCACACCCCAAATATAATAATATAAGATGAACCGCACTTCTTAAACGTCATTAAGTATTAGACTAACTTGTGTTTATTAAACTAACCCGGTAAAACGGTTTTTACAACGCGGTTCCGTTCTAAAAAACTCCGGTAAGAAACTCAGGGGACTTTTTGATGGTCAACAAATACGTTTATCAAAGACATAAACATAACTTGACGCCTGTATCCCCGAAGGGGTAGGCAGAGACGTATTACACACCCACGATTCGTTTATTAAAAATATAATTACAATGTTTTATTTGAGAGTAAACTGTTCATCATTTCAAAGCTTAAAAATTCATCCTGTATATATAGAACTTTTAGCTTATGGCCAAAGAAATAAGTATACACCTTTACATGTGAAGATGTATGTAAAGGTGTAAACTTATCTTTTTGACCGTGTACCTATACATATAATATTAAACATCTGCATACTACTTACATTTGTTACAGACGTGGCTCAAGGAAACTATACGCCAGAGAGTCTGAAACCAGCCCCTGGGCAAGACAAAAAGCAGACGACACTCAGCAAAGAAGTGCCTATATCGACCGCGCACCAAGAAGACCCTCTATATGTAGCAATAGTCGTGGGGGTACTAACCGCTCTGGTCATTCTCCTAGCCGTAGCCATTTTCCTCATAGTACACAGACATAGGCATAGGAAATGCTTCGCGTCACCCCTCGCTAAGTCAACTGTATCGCAGAAGAGGACAATGGATAACTACAGTGGTTGTGGAACATCAATGCTTCCAGAAAACAAGATGATTATAGACTGCGGTTTGGATGTCAAGTCGGATGAGTACCAGGAGCCGTACCAGGCTCTTAAATGCGCGCCATATTTTAGTTACAGTACTGTCTTGCTGGAGATGAAAGACTTCGTTAAGGATTCTAATATTGCGCTCTCAGGTAATTTTTTTTACATTGTTTATAAGGGTCTGTTAGGACATCAGTGGCGAAGGTCGGAAAGTCCAGCAGTGGATTGCAATAGGCTAAATTGATAAAAAAAAACATTATCTTTCTCCGAGCTTTTTCCCAAGTATGTTTTGGTCATAACGTAACTCTAATATTTTTCGTGAAGCGTCCGCCATCTGACCCCCAGAACCCACTTGCGATACAGAAGTTCGAATAGTTAGACAAGGTTGACGGACTCGAAGCCTCCAATAATCCGTAACGAATGCCACATATCATCGTTTGGGAACTGGGAACGGCTGACGGGTCTCACTGTCTTAAGTATGGTCACCCATCCTAAGACTGACCTGGCTAGTATTGCAATGTGCTAACCTACTCTGTTACGTCTTAACAAAATATGTCGTGAATTAAGCACTAGCTATAAGCAGCTATTTCTGGTCCTACAGATAGTTCACACTATGACTACGCTGTCCCGGAGCTGTCGTCGGCGCCGCTACTGAGCAAGCGGCACCTGGACTCGCTGTCGGAGCGCGCCACGGAGCTGATGACTGACGACAAGCTCGTCGAGATCGACACGCGCCGCTCAGCCGGCTCGCTACGTTCCAAGCATAGCACTAGAGTAACAATTCACTCTTTAACAATCCTTTTATAACTTTAGAAGAATCTTCCCCCTGGATATGACCTCCCCTGAACCAGTCCTTTAATAGACTTCGAACATAGGTCAATCGAAGCAATGAAACCCGGTCTAGATGGGGCTTTCAGATGAGGCGGACCCACGTTGTGAATGTGAAGCTATTTCACGTACTCATTGTTCCCGAATTCATCCGAAGCATTCAAAATGTATTAAGTAATATGTTTATCAGCATATCAGAACCCATTTTCAAGCTACGCTTAGCTGTATAAGTAGCTGAGTACCTTTTTTTTCGGATACCCCCCGCCGGCCAGCGGGGGCGGTTATGTCGGGCTTGAACCGACTAAAACCGCACGCCGTCTCGGGTCTTAAAACGCCGGGGTGTAAGGTTGCCCATAGAGCATATCCCTCGCACCCCGACTGACCCTGGGCCATCTCCGGTTTCGAGATGCCCCCCTCGGGTTTGGGAACCACGGTGTCTCCGTCTCGCCCCAGTTTGGGGGAGGGGCGCTAGTCGCCCCACCGTCCCGGCCTGCTTCTGCTGGGGTGACAGGCGGCCTCACCTGCCACCCCCAGTAGCTGAGTACCTCAGCCACGCTAAATGGGACTCATAAATTGATGTACTGATAATTAGTTTTTATTGCAGTCACCAAGTCAACAAGAAGTGTTCATGGATCTCAAGAGGCGCCTGGAGACCACAAACGTGATAGAGTTCCCCCGGCACAGGCTGAGAATGATTTCTAAGTTAGCAGAAGGTGCATTTGGCACGGTTAGTACTTTAATTTATTGATTTCATCATTATTTCCGGTTGAAATATTATACATAGATTAGCTGACCCGGCAAACTTCGTAGATCAAGTTATGTTATCAGCTGAATTTATGTCGTGTATGTCTGCTTGCACCCTGGCATTAAAGACGCGGAGACGGCGTGAGCTTTTAGTCGGTTCAAGTCAAACATAACCATACCTTTTCCGCAAAAAAAGAAAACCACAAAATTGCACAGAATAGGCTGAGACAAATCTATAAAATCCAAGATCATGAAAGTCGATCCACCCGTTCTTGAGTTTATCCTGGACATCACTAACACGACCTTGTTTTATTTATCTATAGATATGTATCATCATCATCGTCATAGCTATTTTTCAGTTGCTTTTAAAGTTTGCAGTCTCGGCTTTTCTGGGAGCAACTGCCGTCTGACCTCTGAACCCCGAGAGGGAACCAGCGCCGGAGCCTCGTCCGTTGTTTACAGGTGCACCGACTGGCAGTGAAGCTGGTTTGGGCCACATGGATGTTGGTAGAGCCCTGTACACCCTTACATAGATATATATATATCAACAGGTATACGTAGCTGAGGCAGATGGCGTGCCTGAATACAACGGGATCGTAACTTCAGAGAAGCGGCTCGTGGCAGTCAAGTTCCTGTGCCATGACGCAACCGTTAAGGAGAGGTATATCATGTATGAACAGCTGCTTAGTTTATACATGTTTGTACTACATGTTCTGACTTCCACTCTATCAGCTTACACTTCTGTGTGTGTTGCTATTAAATGAGCGCTCAGCCTTATGTAGAGCATTCTCTTTATCTTACAGCACATGTCATAGCTTGGTATATTTTTTGAATTATAATAAGTAAAAAATACATTTATAAAGGTTAATCTAGCAAGCAAGCCGGTAGGAATCGTTTTATATGAACCATTTGTCACTGATGTATAGAATAAACTCATGCCACTTCAATGTTACTAAAAATTCAGGAAGGATTTATTTTGCTCTAACTTCATATTATAATTCAAAAACCTTCATGCCTCTTTTATGTGTAGAATTAAAAAAAATTACTCAGCGTTTCCCAAATGGTGGGTCGCGATACCCGGTACCGATCATAAGTTTCCTTTACAACAACCCTTCCTTTGCATAGCGAGTAAAAATATTAGCATCGTCACATTGTTTACAATCATACTCGTTTAGGATCAGACGTTGAAATATGTTCACTTTCCCTGTAGGTATGCTCTCGCATAGTTAAAAGCTTGTTAATCACGATGAGGGAACATTTTTTATAAATGAAAACTTACCGAAATTACTAATAAATCCCCTAAACCCTCCAGCTAAATTAAATTGCTTGTGTCAGAAGTGGGTTTTAAGCTGGGACCTATCGGCCGTGAGGCCGACTACTTAACAAGTTACCGATGACGACGACGACATTGAAATTAATGAACCACATAATAAAGTTTTGGAAACGCTGATGTAACGTATAACAAATTCTATTACTTAACAATTGTATTATTTTTATCAGGGATGAATTTGAACGTGACGTCCGTATCCTGGCTGCATTGTCATCACCTAACCTTGCCCGTGTGTTGGGGGCTTGCCGTTCCCCCCCTCTTGCTGTGGTGTTAGAATACCTGGAGCTGGGTGACCTCTGCGCTTTTCTTAGGACCGCGGCGCCTCCAGCTACACCTACATTGCTGCACTTCGCTACGCAGATTGCAGCTGGTATGCAGTACTTGGAGTCGCTCAACTTTGTACATCGCGATTTAGCAGCTAGGTAAGTCGAATCGCCTGTTCCGTTCATTACTTTTACAGAACAATTCAATCAGTTGATACTGTTATATCTGAAAAAAAAATTCTGTACCTATTAATATGTAATTATTAATTATACTAACTTGTTGTACCATTGTTGAAATATGAGCCAAGTTGGGGAAAAGAACTAATTTAAGCTCGTCAATAGCTTACTATAACCTATATAAATAATAATGAATCACCAAAATTGTTGCTAAGCGCAAATCTTGAGAATGTCTTGCTCGATTTGGATAATTTTATTTCTTTGTTGTGTTCGTAAGTTGTCAGGACAAGGACTAGCTCTCGGATGATGATAATGAGTCTTTATGAAAAGAATACTAAGAACATATGAATATTATATTAATTTATTTTTTTAACTACCTGTAGCGCTGGTCACTGCTTGCGTCTTCTAGTTTAGTTAGTCTTTCAAGTTGATAGTGTACATCTGCTGCTTGCGACTACAATGCCTCAGCCATAGTACATAATATAGTTCCGATCTTGGCGCTAATAATAATCGTTTATTTGCCATGTAATTAATGTACGTTTCTCTTAGATCTATTCATGAATATTATAATATGGCGTGGCGGTAGAGCAGACTGCTACGTCAGAAGTTGCGGGTTCGATTCCCGCTCAGGGCAAATATTGTTACCCAATATATGTCTATTTGCATTGGTCGGGATGTTTCTATGTGTGTATATTGCATGTATCGCTTGTGTCAAAAAGCTGTGCAGATGCTCAACGAGATTGGCCACATTTATTTTTAAGTTAGTTCACTGTTATAAATTATAACCAACTAGCTGTTGCCTGCGGCTTCGCCCGCGTTAAATTCTGTTATTATTACGTATGGGAACCTATTCCAGGTATAAAAAGCTATACCTCTACCAAATTTCAGCCAGATCCGTTCAACTGTTAGAACGTGACTGAGTAACAAACATACATTTATAATATTAGTAAGATCACGTGACTGTGTCGTGTGACGCGATTGTTCATAATATGTGAGAGTTTAACGGCTTTGGCAACACTAGTTAATGGTTTTATATTCCAGAAGGTATCATCTGTCTATATTTTGCCCAGTGTAGCGTACTGCCATCTTAACTGCGTTCATACAGGCGCTCATGAGTTGCTCATTAGGCATACAGTACACTATAGTATGGCATGGCAAATTCATGCGTGAAACTCCCATGGTTCGCGCGGGACGTGGTAACCTGAAGGCCGTCATGCACGCATGTTTCGCCCAAACCCCCCTCCCTGCCCCACATCCCGCGCGAACAATGGGAGTGTCACGCATGAATTTGCCAAGTTATAGATGGAATATAATGTGTGGAGTAACTCCTCATTTGTAGTGTAGATGGAGATCTAAGTAAATTAGTGGGGAAACCTTTGAAAAAAAATTATATTATTATTATTTATGCTTGTACTTTTTGTGTTTTCGTCATCACTTGTAGATCATTTTGATTTATATGCGATTGACGCTATATATTATGATTGATTTAATGATAAATGCGATCGCTGCATGATATGTGCTTTTACGAATTTATTATATATCTACAACCGCGGAATTTTCTGTAGACCTTTATGAGATACCCAATTCCGCTATTCATCATTTTGTTACATCTCATAGGGTTTAGGCAGTGAAAGCTCCCAGACGGCTTATTTTTTATGCAAAAACTTTGACAAATTATATACTAAAACCTTTCTCGAGAACCACTCTATCCATTAGTGAAAACAGCATGAAAATCGGTGCAGTAGTTTTTTAATTTATCGCGAACAGACAGACGCAGCGGGGGACTTTGTTTTATAATATGTAGTAAAGTATAGATTTAGATTTGGAACGGATACATTCATATACATAAATAACAGAGGTGTTTAAGTAAATAAAGATGTATCTATGACACATTGTAAATGTTTTAAATAATATCTGGCTGGTGAACCTGCTACCATTCAATAATTCATGTTGCGGGCTTGGCGGCCCGGGAGAGTTCTAAATCTCTCCCGGCCGCGCTCCGCCATCTCATTTGCACGCCAGCTTCACATGCACGCAGAAGGAGGTGGCGGTGGCCCACGCGCCCACGCCCTTTTTTTTCCGCACGAAAATGAAAGGTTCAATTATTTCCTTATTTTTTTATCAATATACTTTACTTACTTATTTTACTTATTGATGTGCGAATATATATATACGTGTGAATTATATATATAATAATATAAAGAATATATAGAATATACTCTTGTATATATTATTTGATAATCACGGCTTTTTAGTGCAACATTAAATATATTGTTACAGAAACTGTCTACTGGGCAAGAACTTCCTAGTGAAGATTAGTGACTTCGGCACTGATAATGAGGCCTACGCTTGCGATTACTATAAGGTGGATGGGCGTATCCCCTTGCCCTTGCGGTGGGCGGCGTGGGAGTCCGTACTCAGGGCTAAGTATACCACGAAGAGTGACGTGTGGGCCTTCGCAGTCACACTCTACGAGATATTCACGCTGTGCAGGCGCCGGCCTTATGAACATCTAACCGATAACGAGGTATGTCCATGAGTACTGTAAACCGGAGTGAGTACAGATCAAGGGGTAAATACGAATAAAATGATCATTAGAAACTTTTGAATACCTTCAGATATTTGATTATCCTGTTCACTATTTACATAGAAATAGTCCATAGTTTCACTTAAAAGAAAATAATTGAAAAAATTATCTGACCATATTATTTCTATTCACCCCTTGATCTTTGCTAACAAGTCCAACCTGATTTTGATTGTACTAACCTCACCTGCCTTTTTCCTCTGTAGCGATCCGTTAAGAGTTTCAAATGTAGATTTTTACTCAATAACATCTATATACACTGTTTAGAACAAAAATTGTGTCACGGTGACGCTGAGACTAGTTTTAGCGTCTTTACGTCTTTAAAACGTAACCGAGGTGAATTTTGACACCTATCTGAGGCTAAGCGCGCCTTTTTGTAGAACATCTGTTTGACAGCTACAAAAAAATGTGCGCATACTTGCTGGTCAAGTACTGATCTTAAATCGATATCAATTTTTTTGTTCCGTAGTCTAGTGGTACCTACCTATACATAGAATCATTGAAATAAAGAAGCAAGTGCAATTTACTCAAATAATTTGTTTGATTTCAGGTACTCGAGAACCTGTCTCACCTACAGACCGGTGACGGTATGTTCGAGGGCATAGACCGCGCGGCGGGCTGCCCC
This sequence comes from Cybosia mesomella, assembly GCA_946251805.1. Taxonomy (NCBI): domain Eukaryota; kingdom Metazoa; phylum Arthropoda; class Insecta; order Lepidoptera; family Erebidae; genus Cybosia; species Cybosia mesomella. The sequence goes on along the minus strand of OX276388.1, from coordinate 13,244,953 downwards.
CGCGACGTCTTCGAACTAATGTGCGAGTGCTGGCGCCGCGAAGAACTGGACCGACCAACCTTTGCCGAAATATACCTCTTTCTCCAACGAAAAACCCTCAACTATAGCACCACGTGATCCTGGCGTCGCCCATGCCCGAACATCTACTCGGGCATGAGTTATTAGCATCCGACTCGGAGCGACAGTTCAGGTAGCGGTGTTGGATGCAACTGTTACCAAGCATCCACGCTAGAAATGACCACACGGTTTTAATTCATTAGAGCTCTCATCGCGCCGAGATTTTCAGTTTAAAAGATTTCTCTATTTATTAGTTTATAGTAACTATTAACAAATATGTCGACAATATAGTGCAATATTAAATCTCGGTGCGGTGAGCGGTGGCCCTCGACTCGCTCCGGTTGGATGTGCTCTTGTAGAAGAGTGTTTCTTGCGGCGCGAAGGATTTAGTACTTAATAGTATTTACACGTTCCGATCGGCTTTGTGCACGGCTTGAGGATGGTCCGGTTTGTACGCAGGCGGGCGGCCGCTCGAGACACTCCCGCAGTGACTTACGAACGAAACGTGGACTTAAATAATAATCAGTTGTTCGTAATGTGTTTCTTTTAGCAGCTCACGGACTCTCGCCGACCGTTGTCGACGGTGAATAGATGATAGGAAACCTTTATGTACTGCATAACTTTTACGAGTGAGCTACGTTTAATAGACACTAAGAGACCGATCTTCCTTCACTTCCTACTATTGTATGTTTGTGAGATTCCGCTACTTACTCCAGACCATGCACTATTCGCGTTGTGTGACGCTAAACGGCATAATTTACATTTCGTTTAACGGTATTCACTTCACATGGTACGGTACGATTAGTGGAATCCAGAACTAAAAGTTACCACTTAATAGTTATTTATTTTCATACAAAACATTTCCTTATAAAAACTAAATTAATGCATAATATAATAATAAGTATTTAGTTATAGTTGCATCTGAATCGAATAAAATCAGTTCTATAGGTATTGTTACATAGATATTATTATACTACATTTTAATGTATCAAAAGTTATACAAACAAGCAGTTATGAATCTGTGCTGCGGAAGGGCCATAGGCAGAAAATAATAAAAAGTAATAAAATAATATTAAATAATATTAATTACAGAGAAGAGAATTAATACATAAAACCACCCGAAAATGTACCAATGTGAGGACATGCATTCAGTTAGTACTTTCATATTGAATAGTCACCTAAGGACAATATTTAGAGATGTAATGTACTAAGTTGAAAATGAAGTGATATATCGAATATACGGGCCTACATCATAGCAATATCGTTAGCGTAACCCGAATATAAGCATAGCTAGTTCCCTGTATACAAAGATTCGAATGACCTAATTAAAAAATATTAGTTTTACTATAATTAAATATATAGGTGTTGAAATTTGTCTATTTTCCGTAGTTTGCTATGTTAAAGTTAGATTGGGCAGGAGTTCTGACAATATAAGTGACGAGGCAGACTAGTTGCGTTTCGATACACGATGACGCAACCGAAACTAGTAGATTGTTTATTGACTTTATATTTATTCTCATTTTACTCTTTATACTCTGTGTATTATTTATTGGGATAAATCAATTTGTAGTGTTCTGTTATATTAACTGCTTATTTTAGACTGATTTATGTTGTAAGAAGTTATTCCATCATGCGTGTATCTGAACGTGAGCTTTATAGTGATTATCACTAGTTCTTACGTTCTTCTCTTGTGGACTGAAACGGCTTAATGTGGAAGCCTAATAAATTAAGCACTTATTAGATTTAAGCAAGCAATTTAGGTTGCTATTAGTCATGTTTGAATCCCAATTGTCGCAGTGTGGAGGAAACTATCATACGATATGTTCTGTATAACACAATGTTTGTGTGCACATCTTAATCAAATAAAGGCATCAACCTGTTTAAATTTTCAATTTTGTAAGACTGATTTATGCATGTACTTATTAAAACTTTAGTACTTATTATTTACATTTCGTACTACATTTGTATTGTTTATGTTAAAAATGAACCATATAAAGCCCCCAAAGTCATAAGTCAAGAGTTCAACGTATTGTTTATACATCAAATAAAATCAATATGACGTCAAACCAAATGAGTATAATTAGGTTTTCTAAAGCTTATACTTTCGCGGTCCATGCTATACAATGACGTTGACGTATAAAATAATGCAATCGTGACCCATGAGCACGGCCAGTGCAACCTGGTGGAAACGTGAGGCAATTTCACGGTATGTATAAATATACCAAGTTAGCGTTAATTACTTTATCATTACGTATATGTATTATATTAGAGTATACGTATATATTTACTATACGTATTATATTTGAAAACAAGGTTAACAGCATACCCCATTGATTGATTAATACATACAGTGAGTCCGATCATTAGTTGAGTTGACCAAACGATGACCTCTGCGCTGTGACGAGTGAAACGAAAGGAACCAACGTTACTAGGCTAATCGAAATTATGTTCTACGTAGAGCGATATTATAACAATATGTTTACTTTCTATCTGACCTTGATTTGTTCAATGATCATTGTCTAGTTGATAGTATAGGTGAGTGGAAGAGCAGCTTTGTGACGAAGGCTCGCTCTCTCCGCTGATGCTGATGTATCGATAGTTAGCAATATTAAGCACTTATAATAATAATGTACAATAAAACACCCTCTCTGCCTTAGTGACGCTATTCTTACCCCTAATGCTATGTCGAAATATCAAGTTAGAACGAAATTATAATGTATCTTGTAAATACGAATTCTTATGGCTGATGTAATATATCGAGCACTATGGAAAACTTTAATTCCTAACAATGGTCCAAACTTCACTCGCTTTTTTATTTGTACTATACGATTATACAATTTCTATATAGATAAACAAATAATGATAAAAATTAGAGTCTAGAGATACAACTTACGCTTTAATTTTAGTTTATAGATGTAACATGTATTTGTCGAAATGCTTAATTTTCATAATCAAAATTTTATGAAAAAGGTTGATACCAAATGCAGTATTTTTATTTTATACTCTACATCTTTGTACCCAAATAAAACCAATACCTAAATATGGCGTGTTTCACTTTGCTTTACCTGCTCCTAGCGATAACGTTGTACCGCTAACATACCGAGATCAATCTCAAAAATAAAACCAAACAAAGGCTATATTCCTTCTTTTGCCCTCTGAATGGTTGAACTGTAGGATATTTATAAATATCCGTGTTATCGATATGCAGGCAATAACAACTTCCTTTGCCGGATAAAACAATAGAAACAGCAGAATTGTAACACATACCGAAACTAGGCTCACTCGAAAATGGCACGGGCAAGTGTACTGGTATTTAGTGTTTGTTTGCTGCAGGCCGTGCTCGCGGTCAAAGTTAAAGTAGTGATGCATTCTGAAGAAGACTCCAAAGTCGAAGAGGAGGAGGCTCCACACACCGAGGCCTGGGAGCACAAGAAAAGGGCTGATGTCACTATGCTACCCTTCCTCAAAACGCGTAGTAAACACTCCGCCACCGCTCCACCCGTAGAAGAAAGAGAGAAGATTGAGTTTGTAGAGGAGGAGAAGGTGACCTCTGAAAAGCCAAAACAGCAACACCCTAATGAGATGATATTTCCAGTAATATACCGCCAAAGTCATATAAACAGCATGTTTAAATTTGGTGAGAATTGGTACACTTGGTCTACTGAGAAGAGAACGGACGGCTCGAAAGCCATCAACTACTATATATGCTATGATGAGCCAAAGCACTGTGACGACATAGGATGGGTAAGACAAACTTCTCGGTCAAATTCAGTTGTAAACCATAGGTCCATCATTTATTTCATTAGAGAATCTCCTACAGGAACGAACCGATGTCTTGCCGAAATGCGCCTTCCAAATAGATTCTTTACTGCCTGACGACCGCGCGTGCATCAATAGTTTCGGCATTGAACCTCACGTGTCTAGTACATGCGACGGAGCCGAACAAATGAAGGTAAGGCGTTTTAAATCAGTTAGCGTTTATGAATATGACGGCAATGTTAACTTTTGGCCTTATGGGAGAGCAATGTTACCATCTTTCGCTGCATCCGAAGCTAAAGCTTGTACTTGAGCCCGGGGTGCACGCTCCTACTCTTGATTTGGCGTATCTTGGGTTTTGCGGGCGCGACTGCCGAGAGGAAAGCCCGCGCCAGAACCGCGTCCTTTAATCAGTAGGTGTACCGGCTATCAGGTGTGGTTGATTGGGCCCGAAGATCTTGGTGGGGCTGAAACTCCTGTACACCAGGATCAACAGTGTAACCCACAAAAACACCGAGTATTGACGCTCGGGAAGTGCCAGTGAAAGTAATTTTTTTTTTTTTTTAAAGAATATTAGTAACCGAAATTACTAATATTTCCCCTAACCCCTCCAGCTAAGCTAAATTGCTTGTGTTAGGAGTGGGTTCACGTCGGTAGTGTAATGGCCAGGATTCGAACCCGGGACCTCTCGATCGTAAGGTCGACTCCTTAACCACTAAGCTACCGACGCTTATAACTAAAACTGTCTTAGAAGTAAGAGTATGTGTATGGGCAGTTTCGCACTAACATGAGTCGCGTTGCGGTACTTTAGGGCTACCGTTCATCGCTATTTTGAACTTAGAAAATCAGCATTACAGTGGCAAACGAATGCAGCTTACTCTTAAAACACCGTGACTAGTAAGAAATAGAGCGACACAGTGATCCACCTCAGTCCATGTAATCTCCAGTACTTGGCGAATGTCTGGAAAAAAATTATAAAGATGGCGCCCCTTAATTTCTAGATGCCAATGATGTTGCCATTCGACGATACGGTCTTCTACATACCTTTCTGCTGGGTGAACAGGAAAGTTAATGAAAGGACTTTTGACCGACATTATTCTTCAATGATTCAACTAAACAAATTAGTTATGTACTGTTAAAGTAGAAAATAAAATAAAACAACCTGCTTATAATGGCAAATATTCTATTAGTTTTAGTCATTCGTTACTAGATCGACAGTCTCGATACTCATTTATAGCATGAATTTTATGTTATTTGGAATATACCGACTAGGCGGTCTTTGACAACGTCTTAAAATGTATCCTTCTGGATTTCTAATTCTGTATTTATAAACTTCTTGTTCCTCTCAGTTCTAGCAAAGTCCGTTTCTGTTTTTGACCATTTTATATTATGACTATATCAAGTACAGTCAAAGCAATAGCAATAATCCTCATAATATTCAGCTTGTTTGAAATAAAATAATAATAATGCACAGAAGGGGACATTTTAAGTCGTCTATGAAATTAAGTTCAGTTGTGAAAAAAAAATTGTTTTAATTTTTTACTAATTGTTTTTTTGTTCACACTACTTGTAGTCATACCACGAAATAGAAACAGAAGCGAATTTTACTAGACCTTAGCGTACCCAAGAAGTGGTCAAAAACAGAATTAGATATATCTAGAAGGGAACAGAACATTTTAAAAAGTTTATTTATAATAAAATTAGAATTATAAACGGGATATTTACCATGTTTAGTATCTTTTTCGAGAATCCGATATTTCGGCACTGTTACAAGTACCATGATCACTCGATCACGTTCACGACACACAACACTCACTGTGAGTGTTGTGTGTCGTGAACGTGATCGAGTGCGTAGTGAGAACGCGGACAGTGGTAGTGGTGACGCGCGTCAGAAACGAGTGAGGAAGAGGGTAGACCGATACGGTTTGCCGAGTAACAACTAGCTTGCAGAACTTTAGTACATCCGTGATCATGGTACTTGTAACAGTGCCGAAATATCGGATTCTCGAAAAAGATACTAAACATGGTAAATATCCCGTTTATAATTCTAATTTTAATGTAAATGACCATGTCAATCTAAAATCATATATAGTTTATTTATAAGTTTACTTATATTTTATTTCTTTAGATTGTAATTCCAAACTCTATATTGATTGTTATTGACAGGTGAGCGAAATGGTTCGAGCCTGTGGTCCACGAATACGGTCACTGTGGCGGTTCGTGCGTGTGGGACGCCGCCCTGTAAACGCAGCTAAGCCAGCAGACGTCAACTCATTAATTTGCGAAGATGAAGAGGAGTGTTTCTTAACAATCGAATACAGGGTAAATATGACAAGAACCTAAAATTTCACTTTTTTTAATTTCTACTAGACCAATTCAAAATTTTAATTATCATCATCTACAGATACATCATGACAGAATAACCTTTTCACTCCATGAACCAACACGTGGCCAGACCTTCAAGAGCGTATTGAAACGCGAGGTGCCAGTGGAGGAAGAAAAACCGGTGACAGAGGTCCATGCCCCACCACATGTCGCACCAAGAAATAAGAAAATTCTCGTGAGGGAGGAGGAGCCACTGAAAGTGAATAAGAAGTTCCATGTCAGAAGCAAAACAAAAGTCGAGGGCAAAGGCGTTGCGAAGGAGCACAACGACTCGGGCACTTATGCCAACCGTAGGGTAATCAAGAACAAAATAAAGGTCAAGGAAGACGTTTCTGACGATATTTCAGAATAGGTGCACTGTCCATCGACAGTGAGGCGAGGCGTGCAGTTTCTGACATTCACGTCGTTATACCTCGACGTATACTCGACTAGTGCCACTAACTAGCTTTGTACAATTAAATATGTGTATTAACATACTTATTGTTCTAGCTTTACTATTTATAATGGTGTTATATTTGTCTAATAAATAAAACTACTGGGTAGAATAAAACGAACTATATATATTAATGCATAGTTTCGCTTACTAAATATGCAATTATTTTTTATGTTTTTTGAACTTCATTTTCGGCTGTTTCTGTTTGTGGTCCTTGTTCGATTCATTGTAAAACTTCTTGTAGTCGGCATTCTTATAACGGTATGGTTTCACGATGCTATCACTCTTTTTACTGTCAGTGGTAATTATTTCCTTCTTGAGCTCTGGATTGTCTACTGATTCCTTAAGTTCCGCTTTCTCTGCGGTTATTTTCCGTTTACGCCTTTGCGTTTTCTTCGACGTCGTTTCTAATAATCCAATAATATCGTCCTGCGGTAACTGTTTCTCGTCTTCGTTTTCAATCTGCGACTGCGCTTGTTGTAATTTAACAAGGACTTCCGCTTTGATCAACTCGTTGCCCTTTCCGATAACTGCTATTTTAGCTTCTCTCTCTTTCAATTCATTTATTTCTTCCATCTGTGAAAACATCAGTTTTTTTACACTATATCTTAAAACGTGTAACTAAATACGGTTCATGCACATGCTAGATAACTGTCACGGTATGTACCTGAGCTAGTGTACGATAATGTCTATATCTGTCGAATGGTGGAACAAACTGTTCAGCTTCGGCATTTAAATGCGAAACCTGTAAACAATGCAAAAATATATTAATAATATTGTACTTGATGAATACTCTTTATTTTGGAAAACCCTTTGGTGTCACTATAACAGTTTTTGTTTGAGAAATGTTGATATGCTCAAAGGCAGTGAGACTGAAATAATCGATGAGGCTACTTACAACAGGTTTGGGCTCTACGTGTAGAGCGGTGGGCGCGTGAGCTTGGCTCTGCCTGTACTCGTCATACAAGTCGACCGTCGGCCCCAGCTTTGTGTCGTTGTCCTCACTGCACACACAAAAACATTAAACTAGTGGAATATAATTACCCAAAAATAAATAATGTTTATAGTCTTATGAGAAACATTTTATTAACCCTCTAGTTAAAAACTACTAAATTTTTTTTGGGATGCAATATTTGTAGTTTTTACAGGGTCTGTGCAAGAAACTAGTCATTTCTCTAATAAAATGTACTCTTTCGTTATCATTGGAGTGATGATTCTAATAATGATCTTTTGGAGCGTCTGTAAAGGAAATTTTAGACATTAACAGCGATATACAATAAAATTAGTGTTGCCATATTGAAAAGAAATATTGGTCAATTGCGAGTAGGACTTATGCTCTATAGTTCCGTACATGCGTTATTCAATAGGTGGGTATATATACCACCATAAATACATAACTAGGAAGTGAGTACGTTTCATTAAAACAGAATGCTTCTTATAAATAAATATATTATAGGTATATTTGGTTCCTGGGGTGTGTGTTGGGTAACCTCCTCGAGTGTCGCTCCGATTCCGATCCCGCTGCAGTCCGGGGGGAACGGAATCGGAGCGGCCGGTACACCCTGGGCGGCGGTCAATGGCTTCCCCTTCACCCCTTCATAGGGTTGGCATTGATCGTCGGCCAATACCCAACGTGGCGGGAACACATCGCTCTCCGTACTCCTCTGCTTTCAGAGGAGACAGGATGAGCGATGCTGTTAGTGGTGAGATGGCCCAGGGTCAGCCGGGGTGCGAGGGATATGCTCTATGGGTAACCTTACACCCCGGCGTCTGAAGACCCGAGACGGCGTGCGGTTTTAGTCGGTGCAAGCCCGACATAACCGCCCCCGCTGGCCGGCGGGGGGGTATCCGAAGGGATTTCCGCACGATAAAAAAAAAAAAAAAAAGGTATATTTGGTTCCAATTACCAACCAAGATTGCATGTCCTGTTCGTCATTGTATCCAATTAAACAAGATATTCTGCTATATTATGGACAGGAGGATACAGGAGACCTACTATACTATTTCTATGTCTAACTTTACTATCTTTCATCCTTGGACGCAGCTCACCCCTCAGTTACACTTAACCTCGTCGCACTATTCCATAAATTAAGAAGAAAGATCTAGTGTTCTTATCATTTGAAAGTTGTTCCTCAAATACTTACGCAATAACTAGAGATGAAACGGATATCTAGTGACTATATAACCTAAAATTTGTTTCAGACCGGATAATAAAGGAGTATCCATAATATTAAAAAAAAAACAGTATGTAAAATGTAGGTACTTTATTGTATGCAGATAACAAAATATAGTAATATTTTCATCTCACAATAAAATTAAATAATATTCGCACTGCACTGAGGGTTTATTATATTGAATGATGAATCAAAATATTATAATAATCCTTTATAGAATTGCATATTTCCTAATTTTCTCCAAAACCTATCTTCATAAATATGACCATGTTCAGAAAAAGTTTTTGCTCGCGAGTGTCACTGTTTATATCAAAATATTTCCATATTTCTTTACCGATACTGATTTTAATTTCTCATCGCTAAATCATTTACATTTATTTATTATAAAAGTACTTTTAGCCTCAAACTACAATATCACATTTTTAGCAAGCTCAAATGATCGTGATTACAATCAATTCAACAAGTCAATCAAACAGTAGCTAACTTCGCTCATGCGCTCGGTCGTTCCTTACAATCCTTATCTAGCGCCAATCAGCATTGTATGGCGGGACATCCGGCGGCCTGATATTGGGCTATCGGGTTCCAAGGTTTCGAGTATCGGTTATTCGCCCAAACTGCTATCCGTTTCATCTCTAGTATTGACTTCTGAAATACCTACAACTGAAGGTCAAAACGAATCTTAGCGTGGACCCATGGTTTTAAAAGATATTTTAAAGATGTTTTCACATTATACGCCATTCACTTGAATATGAGACCCAGGAAATTAAATAGTATCCAACGGTATTTATTCACATAGTACATTTACCTGTATTGAGGGTATAAATCATGAACATCGTAGGTGATTGTTTGGAGCGTATTCGGCGTGTTCATGATATGTGTCGGCATTTGATACAATTGCGGCACGTTCGGCAACTCGCGACACTATTGAAAAAAAAAATTTATTGCACCACATTGCTATAACGGATACCTTAATTTCATCCAGGCAATAACCAAAACCATAGGAGACGATACATCATTGTCTTACGAACCATTAGCTCTATTTTTCTATGAACAATGTTTGCATATTTGATTTTTTTGATTTAGCGTGAACTCTCCATAAAATGAGGCATTTATATAAATGTCTTCTTTAAGATCGAATGAGTTTCATGTTAGGATCATTTCATTGTATTAGAAGAAAAAAATCAGAACAGTGAAACTTAGCAAAATTTTATAAAAATGTTTTCTTATACAACAGGCCGGTGCAAATCCGAAAGAATAGGCAGATAAAGGCAACTGTCTTACGCACCACTAGGTTTTTTTTTTGTAAAAACACTATGATATAAAATGAATACATTAAATTTAACCAAAATATATTATTAGATTCGATATACCTACCTTTTTTTTTTTTTTTTTATCGTGCGGAAATCCCATGAAATTTTATTCATTGGCTAACTTCTGCTGTTCTGATTTTTTTCTTCTGATACCATGAAATGATCCATAATCAAACAGAGTCGATCCGCAGTTAATAAAAAGACAAAGAAATTACCCATTTAAATGAAGAGCTCACACTTGACAATGCAATTAAGTAAGTTAATGGTTACTAAGACAGTCCTTGTATCTGCTATGGTATAATGAATAGTTATTTCAAAAATATATTGTTATAGCCTAGGAACATGACAGCGCTGCTGTGCTGACGCTATCTGAAATCTTTATAAAAGTTAACGTTGTATCCGTGAGCTTGTCTGCTACTTGAGTGGCATAAAACAAAATAGTCATGTTAGTAACCTTAAAACTAAAATCAGTCATCAGTCTTAATACGAATATAATTTTGTGCTTTCTTTTTTTTTCTTATACTATTACAAAGCCACATCTTTATATTTTCAAAAAAAATTGAGATCCTTACCTAAATTGGAAGAATGCTTTATAACCCAAGGTATCAAAATGTTGCCTATAATAGTAGTTTATGCAACTGTCATATAAGAAGGGGTATTAAAACACGAGAGTCTGTTTAGCAGCCCGCCGCAGTTTCGCACGGATGTAATGCCGTGAGAAGCATTAAAATTTATTTTATAACTACACATTTTCTAAACAAAAAGTCCGATCCGAATAATTTAAAAGGAAATTTACGTGTACACAATCAACTTTATTTAACAAACCATGTAAATGGACAAGGATTAACATCATGACAATTTGCTGATAATATAATAAATAAAGTCGATAATTAGATTTCGTTTATTGAACTCCTTCGAGCACCTACTGGGACTTATCTCTGCATCACCCAAAGGTTGACTGGTAGAAAATGCCTCTGGCATTAAGTCCACCTTTGTACAACTTTATTGTTGTGCATAAAGTTTAAATAAATAAAAATAACAATAGCACCACTATGTAAAACATTATTTTATATATCGTCAATAGAAAAAATAACTGTTAAATTCGTTAGACTATTAGAGGAATTGACGATACCCGGAGATTTGTTTCTATATACAATGTACAATTACGCTACACCACAGTCGATAAAAATTTTCGCTTTACTATCCGCGAGTAAAAGTCAAATGAGTGCGTCCGACTGCTCGTAAATTGTTTACTGGGCCGTCGTGCGCCGTTCATTCCGCTCCGCCATCTACCCGGCGGATACGCCGGCACTCGGGGCGCACACTAGTTTCCGTTTTTATTTTAAGGTACGAGTCCCTAAAAATAGCCTAAAGGCTAGTTTCCAATTTGATTAGTGCGAGTAGTGCAGGTGCTTAGTGATTAGTAATCAGCATAGTAAAGTGGATAGAAGCGTATTCTATTTTTTTTGCGAGTTGCCATGTCCTTCCCCTTCACTCGCAGAATGCCTGCTACTAAACACGTGTGTTTAGCGTACCTGTACGCTTGCTAGTAAAAATGACAAAATGAAATTTTTAACTAAGCGCTGCCACTGCTGGTTGTAGAAATTTGATGACACTTTGTCACAAAATTCGGCCGGGTGGCTACCACCGTGTACGATTGCGAAAAACCCTCCATAGTAATCCAATTTCGGTTCGATTGCGTTTAGGGGTCAGCAAGTACTAATGGGACCGGTGGGTGTGACGCGGTGCTGCGACGACAATCGTCTTCTGATGAGGCCGTCAAGCTGAGTGCCACCATTGTTAACATGGTACGTGTATGTGGTGTGTGGTGACCCTCTTTCCTGAAACTTTACCTTCAGCTTACGATCAGGGGAGGTGATGTCAAATTGACGTGTCAGATATATATATAAAAAAAAACGGTATTGGACACTACTCACACTACACATTTGAAGTAATCACTTACAATTTGTAATCAACTGCAGTCGCACTAATCAAAGTGGAAAGTAGCCTTAAGACACGTCTTATAATGTTTCTAAATTATATTTAACGTTATTTATAAATTCTAATCAGAATTTTATTTATAGTATATTCATAATACGTATCGTATTATATCATATTATATCATTTTAAATTTGATCGTTATAAATGTAAAAAATAACAGCTTTTTAATGAATGCATATGAATGTAAACACGGTACTTAGGTAATCTGTAGAACGGCTGGGCCGATTTTAACGGGACTTTCACTGACAGATAGCGAATGTTATAAGGTTATGCATCTCTTACAAACTGCCTTTTATACGTGGGTAACTTCGTACAGCTTCGAGATTTTACTGTTCGTCACCTTTCAGGTATAGTGTGATAAAGTGATTATGTAAAGTCTGAGTTTTTACCATGTCTGAGTTCTAAGGAACTGCAAAATTTCGTTAAGATATGTCGTGTAATAACCTTGTTATCAATAATAGTTTAGATCGTTTTTGCTCTACTGATTCTATCACACCTAAAATAGCATAACACATAACATCACGCCTGTATCCCCGAAGGGGTAGGCAGAGGTGTATTATACACCCACGATTCGCCAGTGACCTATAATAGCGTGATGATATATAGCGCAGTTTATGACAATGCTCTAGGAGAAATTATTAATATTTAGTCAAAAAAATACGATGAAAATAACAAAAATAATAAAAAAAAAGCAGGATTTAAACCCACCTCCTAAGGCGTTGATATAGAACGCCTTACCCACTCGACTACCAAAGCTATTACACTTTGTGTTAAATAGCTGTTAATAATAAATACCCATAAATTATTTCATGTTAAATGAAATTTCACAATTCTAATGTACGTGTGGTTATGTTCCTTTAAAGGGCCTTGGAAGGATTTGAAAGTTTCTGGTGCCATAAACATCCATTCAGTACGGTGATCACTTACTATCAGGTGGGCCATATACTTGATTACCGCCTTAGTGGTATAAAAAACCCATATGTTCAAAAGATCCTACACAATCCGGGTTTCAAGGTATTTGGACCCCTTAGCTGAGGATGTCAGTAGTTTCTGAACCATCAAACTGGTAACTCTGATTTTTTTATGGAATAACCTTTAAAGCAACTTCTTTCTTATAAAAAGAATTATGGTTAATTTCACATTTAAACTTTCATCCCCTCCCCCACGGGAACCGGGCAGAATGTCGGGTTAAAAACTATCTAAGAACCTTCGTAACTATATGAACTTTAAACATGCCAAGTTTTATTTGAATCTATTTAGTAGGCGTGATGCACGGTGTCCATTCCATACAGACAGTAAGACAGACAAAAACAAAAGAAATATATTTTGGCTTCAGTATCGAATATAGACAGCCCGCAAAAAAAATGTTTTTCGATCACCCGGATATTGTCGTTTACAAGAGAAGTGATGTCAAGATCTAGTGGCGTACGTACGTGACGTCAAGATTAATCAATAAAATGCGATTTTTATCCAGAAGTAGTAATGGACCGAGAGCCCGTGACGATCAGACCTTCGTTATTTGATGATCGTAGCGGACTCTTGCTTTATAACATAAATAATGCAAGAAATATTATAAACAAGTAAATCATTACTAACAGTATTGCTACTCCGTTACAAATGCGTACTGTCACACTTCGGCTGTCAAAACACTACTCACATCCTGTGAGGTTAGTTTCAAGCAAACTAACCATTTACGTGAAATAATAAAACGTCACCCCTTTCCTCAAAACAATGTTATTCATGGCATTGTCACAAGTTTTTATGATTATATAGAATCGATTATCGTCGTTTTTTTCTGCATACTTGACATTTTAGCAAATTTTTTTGAAAAAAAAAAAAAATTTTTATTTGCACTTTGTGCCAAGTTTCGCTGAATAGGGTAGCCTCAACAGTAGCGTTATTCGGTAATACGAGGGTCAAACTTAAAGTTCTTAGAAAATCAAAAACTGATTACATTAGCCAGTTATTAGTTTTATTATATCTTTTCAAAATATTGTCCATTCACGTCAATACACCGCTGCATGCGATGGAACCACTGGGAAAAGCACTTTGCCCACTCGTCCTTAGGGGTCTCTTCAATGGCATCGCGATACGCAGCCACCGCTTCTTCAGCATTCATAAACCGCTTTCCTTTAAGTTTTTCTTTAATTTTTGGAAATAAATAAAAATCACAAGGCGCGAGGTCGGGGCTATACGGCGGGTGACCCAGTAATTCAACGTTTGATGTCGCCAAATAGTCGATCGTTCGCTTGGCGGTGTGCGACGAGGCGTTGTCGTGGTGAAGGAGGATCCTACTGCGAGGTCGTTTCTCTCGAACTTTTTCCAAGACAAGTGGCAAACAATTGGTAGTGTACCATTCTGCAGAAACTGTTTTTTGATCCTCTAACACAATTGTTACGAAATGACCTATCCTTCCAAAGAACGAGGCCACCATTTTTTTTCCCGCACTTCGATCTCTCTTCACTTTAGTTGGCAACTCCTCGAAAGGAAACACCCACTGAGCAGATTGTCTTTTGGTTTCAGGATCATAACAGTAAATCCAGCTTTCGTCACCTGTTAGTATGTCGAACACAGCATTAGAGTCACCTCCGTTAAATCTTTCAATCATTTTACGGCACCAATCCACACGATGGAGTTTTTGAGCCTCAGTCAAATTATGAGGTATCCACCGGGCGCAAAGCTTCCTGACCGCTAAATGTTCGTGGAGGATTTTGTGCACTTGACTCATACCGATGCCTAAGCTTGTCCGAATCTGCTGATAGGTCACTCTTTTGTCAGTCTCTATCATACGCCGCACAACACAGATGTTATTTTCAGTCGTCGCCGTAGAAGGCCGTCCCTCACGTAAATCATCAGTGAGATTAGTGCGACCACGTTTAAACTCATTAAACCAGTTGTAAATAGTCGCACGAGATGGGGCTTCATCGTGAAAGGCCAATCGTAGTCTATCATAACTTTCTTGTTGACTTAAATGACATCGAAAGTCATAAAAAATCATTGCACGAAAATTTTCTCGTGTTAAATTCATGTTAACGTGACACAGACAATTTTCAATTTGCCGCCAAATCGTAAAACAAATGATAAATGAATGAAATATATACTCAGTAATATTGGCAGAGTTCTATTTTCAAATTTTAGAATTATTTTTTTATTATATTGTTTATAAGTGGCCAGTTCTAAGAACTTTCAGTTTGACCCTCGTATAATATTAAACACTTGACCGTTATTTGAAGCTTACTTGATGAGAGTAGCGCTTGTCGTATTTCCGGTTTCTTCGGTCTCTTTCACTCCTTATACCTCCTATATATGTGTATCTCGCTTGCACAACCGCCTACCCCACCAGGCCTTCCACACTGTTACAGCGGAGTGTGACAGGCGGGTTTTTGAATCATTGGCGTCTTGTTTTCCGTCGAGTGCAGACGTTCGTCAAGACTACGTTGCACTAGTCATTATAAAATTTGTAATAGTTTCTTATATAATATCATTTTTTTTTAATTAAAAAAAAATTAGTGAAATCGTTAGTGTTTTTAGTGATATTCTCTTATAATATACAACCGTGCTATTAAGCAGAGTAATTTTGCATTAAACGTGCTTCTCATCGGGTACTGTAAGTGATAGATTACTTTATTATATTAATCTGCAATTTTCAATAAGTGGGTACATCTATATAACGGTTTTACTGTTCGTACTCATAATCAAAACTTAATATTTGATTTAAATAGTTGACTTTATTTTGTATATACCCACCTTTTTATTGATTATTTATTACTTCACATTTTACTGTGAATTATTTTGTGCTGTGTCTTAGGATGCCCGATCCGAATGATATTACCACGGCTCCGGTCGCGGGGCCATCAGGTATACATGGCGGCGAATCCACTAGCAGTGTACCACAGGCAAAAGACAGTTCGTCTTCCTCTAGTGATACCTATAGTACCACTAGTTCTTAATCGTCTAGTGCAACGATGCGTAAAAGAAAACGCCGTCATCGCCGTCACCATAAAAAGAAGGGGGGCAAACGTAACCGCAAAGCCTTATTACACAAATTATCCTGTGAGGTTAGCGAACTCCGCAATCACTTTTATGATAGTGGTTCTGTCCACCCATGCAACCAACCTGCTGTAACTTTTTGCTGTACAGGCGAGGAGCAGGATAGGGACGATGGGGACGTAATCTCGTTATTGCCTAACGAGGACTTTGGACCCTTGTTCGATCAAGAAAACGAGGAACTCGCAAAAGAGTCGCATAAATTTAACTTCAACATTCAAGTTAAATTGAAAGAACCCTCTGTGCCCAAAACTCCAGATGAATTCTTGAAAGTGTTAGAAAATATACAGCACTTTGATAAAGATGAGTGGAGTGACGTTAGGTATGCCGCAGTTCAAAAATCAGACAACCACAATCCCGGCTTTACAAAATTGGAGATAAACGACCTTACGATTCCCAACGCCACTTAGCGTATGCGGATAAAGCGTATGGTGCATTAACCTTTTGCGTCCTGAAGCAGCGTGAGGTTTTACAAAGTAGTATGACCGATTTAATTACCTGGGCCGGAGATAAAGGTAATATATCAGCCCAACAACTCCGCGATAAGATCGCAGATTTGTTTTCTGAAGGAGAATATCACAAGATATCCTCCGACATGTTGCAGCTCATCTGTGGTCATCGCGCAGAGACCATTCAAATGCGTAGAGATAGCAGTATCAATTTTGCAAGAGACCCATTAATCAAATCGTCCCTGCGAAAAATTCCACCTTCAAGCCAACATATCTTTAATGGGGAAAAACTGACATCATTTTTAGAGAAAAGTGGAGGCGTGAAAAAGGCTTTTTTACCTCCTAATAAAGCTGGCGGCTATAAAAATAAGAGTGTCGCACGCAACCCCTCGCAGGGGTCAGTGAATTACGAAGTACCCTTGCAGGGTACCTACCATTCAGACCTTTCGCACTGGGCCATGTTCTGTCCAGCCCTCGCAGGGCTGCGTACATAGTCGACCCAGTCAAAGCTGTGGACCCCCACAGGGTCCCGGAAACAGACATAGCTACGGTAGCTCTCGTGGTGCCAATAATACACGAGGATCTTTTCGTCCCCGTGGAGGTAGCCAGCGAACCAATAGACAAGAGCCCGCTAAGAACAGGAAGCGCCCTGCAGCCCCTGATTCCTATTCAGGAACTAAGAGAAGGAGGTACTGACTACTTCCGGGCGGGCCAGCTGACACACTATGTCGATCGTTGGAAGAAACGGGGCGCACCAGATACATTGCTTCACCTAATAAAAGGTTATGGCATACCTTTCATTCGAAAACCTCCTCTTGTTTTACCCAACACATGCAGTCAATTCAGAACAATGGAGTCCAAAGAGATGTCAACTATCATCTCACAAATGTTGTCTCAGAGCATACTAGAGATGGCCCCATGGTCCTCAGGTTTCTTATCGACAATGTTCCTGGTTCCGAAAACCGATGCCGATGGTACCAACCGTCCAATTTTCAACCTAAAAAATTTGAACCAATTTGTTCTCACTCCACCTTTCAAACTCATAAATGTCTTCCGAGTACCAAGTTTCCTTCAACCAGAAGACTGGCTTTGCAAAGTAGATCTATCGCCGGCCTACTTCAACGTGCCAATTTGCCAGTCACACAGGCGATTCCTGCGACTAATTTACAAAGGAAAACTGTTGCAAATGACATGTCTTCCATTTGGCCTAAGTACAGCACCCAGAGTATTTGCGACACTGACAAACTGGGTAGCACAAACGTTAAGACAGGAGGGCATTCGAGTACTGGTCTACTTAGACGATTATTTGGTGGCTCATCAAAACCCTAAAACGCTTCGAGTACACATTCAAATAGTGATAGACCGGTTGCGCTTCCTGGGCTGGCAAATAAATCTCCAAAAATCCGTGACGTCGCCATGCAAAAGCCTGACGTATCTGGGCATTGCATGGGATCCATGGCGAAACGAAAGATCGTTGCCGCACGAAAAACTAACATCTCTAGTACAGAATATTCAACAATTGTTAAAGAAGGGTGCAACAAATTTAAAAAATCTCCAGAGCTTAGTGGGGACATTGAACTTTGCAAGTTTCGCAGTGCCCATGGGCAGACTCAATTTCCGAGACACACTCATGTTTCTAAACAAAATCCAGAAAAAGGTCATTACCAGCTCGTACACTCTACCATCAGAAGTAAGAGACGACCTGGAGTGGTGGCTTCTGAATTGCCACCGATCTTCCCCGATTCATCTCAATCCGCCTTCGCATTTTCTTACCACAGACGCATCAGACATTGCATGGGGAGTTCAATTCGATGGCCAGTCACTGTCAGGACGTTTGACGAACCAAGAACAGGGCCTCCATTGCAATCAAAAGGAAATGCTCGCGATACTGAAAGCCTTAGAAGAACACGGGGCACAATGTCCAGGTCAACGGTCTTGGTACAATGCGACAACAGAACTGTGGTAGCATATTTACGAAACGAGGGTGGGGACCAGATCACCCGCCTTGATGGAACTAACAAAACAAGTTTTCCATCTTCTGTGCATCTACCAGATCAACCTAAAGATACAACACTTGCCGGGAAAATACAACAGCTATGCAGATCACCTGTCGCGGCACCGCCTTCCTCCGGAGTGGCATCTTCTACCTCGGTGCACGACGATAATATTCAAAAGGTTTGGCGTACCCATGATAGACCTGTTTGCTTCCGAGCGGGCAAAGGTAGTGACGAATTATGTAACGCTGGACCAGAACGATTCACAAGCGTTGTACCACGATGCCTTCTCCCACAGCTGGAACTACCCTCTAGCTTGGGTCTTTCCACCACCTTACCACATACCACAGGTTTTAGAGCACCTCAACTCAGCAACCGGAGTATTCCTCGTGGTAGTCCCGAGATGGGAGCGAGAGTTCTGGCGGCTAGACCTGAAAGCTCGTGCACTAGCAGCTCCGTTCACAATAGAGAAACTACACCTGCACCTTATAGACACAGTGACCGGCCTACCACCCCACTACAATCTGCCTGGCGTCCGTCTACCAAAAAGACATATAAAGCAGCATGGAACAGATGGCTTACGTGGACAAGAAAACATGCCCTAAGCCTTTTAACAGCTACAGGTCCAACCTTAGCTCGTTTTCTAGCGGATTTATATATTATAGATGGGTTAGCGTATAATACTATCTTGCTACATAAATCAGTTGTTTCTACCTTAAGTAACTCCGATAATGCAGATAAACTAGCTCAGATGTTTTAGTTAAGCATATTCTAAAATCTATTGCATTGAAAAAACCTGTATCCATAAAGCATCCGATCTGGAACATAGATAAATTAGCTTCATTTTTAAGTGGGTATTCTGTAAATGAGAGCAGTGCTTTCGCAACTTCTAGACATAAAGCAACATTGTTTCTCTTATATTCGGGCAGGAGAGTGCATGACTTGACCCTGTTAACCGTAGATTCTAACCACCTGATCGATAACGATAACTATTTGATCCTATGGCCTATCTTTGGATCTAAAACAGACACTGCTGTATACAGACAGTCCGGATGGAAACTGTCTTACAATCCTACAAATAAACATTTGGACCCTGTTTTCTGGGT
Source organism: Cybosia mesomella (assembly GCA_946251805.1). Classification (NCBI taxonomy): domain Eukaryota; kingdom Metazoa; phylum Arthropoda; class Insecta; order Lepidoptera; family Erebidae; genus Cybosia; species Cybosia mesomella. The sequence continues at coordinate 13,225,241 of OX276388.1, read as the reverse complement.
AATACTAGAAGAGAGACGTAGTACAAGTAATTGCAACAACCTGTTTCTTAACATCAGAGGGAAACCAAGAGCTGCTTCTCGGACTGTTATCGCGGGATGGGTCAAATCCTTATTGTTGGAAGCTGGCGTCGTGGCTCCACCAGGAAGTATACGGTCGGCCGTTGCGTCCAAGAACTGGGCCGACAATTTTCCCTTAGATGAAATCCTCTCCAGGGGAAATTGGAGGTCACAGAACACTTTCGCACGCTTCTACTGCAGAGAGGTTATGCCACGAGACACTAGTTCTGGTATAACTAAAGTGTTTAATCCAATTAATTAAATCAGTTTGTTGAGTCGAATTAGGTGATCAATTCAGTAAACCAGTGTTAATCAAATTAACTACTTACATCTGTTTTATGAAATTCTACTATGTGATCATTATTGCGACCCTTGATGAACATGATTTATTATGTGTAGGAGTATATTGTTACTACCTAATCTCTTATATTGTTAATATTAATAAGTTAATATAGGATCTTCTTGCACATCCCTTGGTTTTATTATAAATAAAAAAAAAGGCCTTCGTTATCTCAACCCCGAATATTTGAATAACCTATAGATTAATTATTGTGCTTAGGCACTACTTGCGCTTAGGTACTTATATATCACATTGGCGTCGTCCCACCAGGCGAGAACAGACACGTCTCATCAAGTAAGCTTCAAATAATGGTCAAGTGTTTATTAGCAGTGTTTTACCTGAAATAAAACACATATTAAATACTAACCTTATTTGAAGCTTACACTTAAATTCTGCCTGGTGCAGATCTCAGACTCAATGATTCAAAAACCCGCCTGTCACACTCCGCTGTAACAGTGTGGAAGGCCTGGTGGGGTAGCCGGATGTGCAAGCGAGATACACATATATAGGAGGTCTCTGTGGCGTAGCGGTAGTGTATTCGACTGCTACACAGGGGGCGCGGGTTCGATTCCCGCTCAGTGCAAATATTTGTATGCATGAATATGTCTATTTGCATTGGTCTGGGTGTTTCTATGTATAATATGTATGTATTTACAAAAAAAAAAAAAAAAGTATATAAGTATGTTTATCCGCATTCTGGAACCCATAACACAAGCTAGTTAAACTATGCTTACTTTGGGTCTAGAAAGCGCAGTGTAGAATGTCGTAGAATATTTATTATTATTTATTATTATAAGGAGTGAAAGAGACCGAAGAAACCGGAAATACGACAAGCGCTACTCTCATCAAGTAAGCTTCAAATAAGGTAAGTATTTAATATGTGTTTTATTTCAGGTAAAACACTGCTATTACTCGGGTATAATATAGTGCGCTGTAGATATAAAATATCAAGCAAGGTCCCAGATATCGTTTTGAATGCAGTAAAGTTTAAAAAGTTACCCTCAACATTATGTTGTTTTATGAACGTAGACATTGAAATGCACTATAATGACGTCGAGGAAGCGAACTCACAATTTATTCACAAATAATCCGAGACCTTTCGTGGGAGCGGCTGCCGTTTGACCTCCCAAAACCGAGAAGGAAGCTTGCGTCGGAGCCTCGTCCGTCAATCAAGAGCATGCAGGCTAGGTTGCCTTGGCTTCGAAAGTCTTGGTGGGGCCTCATACACCGCCCCACAATTTTTCTATCTTGTTCCTTTATAACCGTATGGTTATAAGCGGTTCGAATCCAACGCAATCATCTTGTTCCTTTATAACCATACGGTTATAAGCGGTTCGAATCCAACGCAATCATCTTGTTCCTTTATAACCGTAATGTTATAAGCGGTTCGAATCCAACGCAATCATCTGGTCCCTTTATAACCGTATGGTTATAAGCGGTTCGAATCCAACGCAATCATCTTGTTCCTTTATAACCGTATGGTTATAAGCGGTTCGAATCCAACGAAATCATCTTGTTCCTTTATAACCGTATGGTTATAAGCGGTTCGAATCCAACGCAATCCATCCTTCGAGCCAAATATTTAAACCGTGTGATACCTTCTGTTAAAAAATATCAAATACTGCTGAGGACACGCTGTATGTGTTTAAGATATAATTTAAGGAATAAAAAGCTACTTGCCTGAATAGACTGATCTAAAGCGGTAAGAAGATTCCCATATATTATAATTGCGGAAGACAGTGACACACCACGCGTGTTAACCACTGACTGATTTAATACAAAGAAAAATATAAGACTGATCGGCAAAATCATAGTAGTAAAATAGTACCGAGGACACGGTGGGTGTGTCTAATATAAATTGATAATCTTTTATAAATCATAAAATAGCTATATGCAATTTATGCATAGACAGTCAGAAGATCATTTGAAGCTGAAAGAGGAGTTTTGTAGAGTCTAATTGCGGTAACGAGTGACACACCCCGCGTGTTCACTGACTGATTTAGTGCAAGAATAATAAATAAATACTTATTGTAGTACATTCTACACAGCGTTATCAGCCCAAGCTAAAAATAAGTATAGATTAACTAGCTTGTGTTATAGGCTCTAGGATGCGGATACATACTTAGATAGATTTTTATAAATACATACATATTATACATAGAAAGAAGATAATATTAGACTGACCGATAAAATCATCTTATGAATAGGGAGCAGGTTTTGCTTGACGAAGGGCGGCATCGGGCTACACACTGCGTGTACACCCTGTATTTCACGCGGCAGCGTCTCGGCCAGAGACAACAACATGTGATGTGGGAGAAGATACCTGTTGAGAAACATATTTATATGGAAAAAAAGGAAGACAGAAAAAAGAGATGTAGAATTAAAGTTGCTAGAAAAATACAAAAGTTCTTAAATAATTAGGTCATGCGAAGTGATTTAACTTATATTCTTGTGCATGGATGTCTATCTAAAACTTGAACTTCAGAGCCCGGGTTCCACTCTTCTGCTCCTACTTCCCATAATTTTGTTTATCTTGGCTTTTACCTGAGCGACAGCCGTCTGACTTCCCAAACCCGAGACGAAAGCCTGCACCAGAGTCTCGTCCGTCAATCACATGCTGGTGATGTTGGCTTGGGCCTTGTACATCCTAATGTAATATAACTTTACATACAACAAGATTGGCCTATTATTCATTGTTCATTCATCATCCTAGCGTTGTTCCTGGGTGCATCCCAAGCTTCCACTTCGTAGCCTGGGTGCGCTTACTCCTTCTACCTTTTGATTTGCCTTATATGGTTTTTCCATAAAAGCTGTATTATGCGCGACTGCTATCTGACCTACCGACCCTGAGAGCAAAGGCAGTCAATAAGCTCGAGTACCAGTCTGGGGGTGGCGATGGCTTGGGCCCCGGACACCTTGGTGTAGGTTCTCTTATGGCTGTGCTCATAAGGGTCGTAGAGTGATATTCAGTCTTCAACTTTATTATAGTTTTGATAAGCTTACTAACGTGGTACTTTCATCGAGCGTGCGTGCCTGTGTGTCTCGCCATTTGTACAGCATCTTTAGTGCTGCCATCTGCTGCGAGTTGAACGTCTTCCTCGAACGGGCATATAACGGCAAGTGCGATGTCTCCGTTATTAATTCCTTGTTATATGTCTGTGAACAAACATTATTTACAGTGTTAATGTCTTCACAAGTTTCAAATCCTCGGCAAGTAAAAATATCAAAATTGGTGATTTTACAATACAGTGTAACTTCATTTTGCTTGGACAACTACATTTTATAACAAAGGTCTTGTTATTATTTTAAAGGTCTATCGACACATGTCAGGGCCGTGAACCAGACACTAAAGCTCCAGCGCCGGCCCGGACACGGACGTGTGTCAACGGGTTCATATTAAATGGACATAACTATATTTGTGTTGAGCCAGTGACGGGGCACGAGATCCCACGGCCCGGGTGCGACCCTGATATTTGTGAATAGACCTTTATACTTTCTATTCGGCAATAGAAAGAATGAATGTAATATCTAGCCCTTTGTCCGCAAGTCCGACGCAAGTCGGCACTAACGGCTGGTTCCTGAAAGGGTGATCAACTTTAAAATCGAACAATTGTATGTCGAATCGTAAATACGGTACAGTAATACGCTCATAGGTTGAAGATGATGAACGGACAACCAATGAGCGTTCAGTACTTGGTGGTAAGTTGACACGAGCTTGTGTTAGTATAGTAAGATTTCTAGTTAGTCTAGTGCTAGTTCTATACACTTTTTATGTATATTAACTAACTGTTGCCTGTGTGTAATCTATCCCTGTACCATATGTCAGCCAGATCTTTTCAGCCGTTTAAGCGTGATCGAGTAACAAACATCTTCACATACTTTCACATTTATGATATTAGTAGGAAAAGTAGGATGACACGTACGACCATACGAACGTAACTCGCTAGAGAAAGGCCTCCGTCAATCAGCAGGTGTACCAGGCAGCAGGTTAGGTTGGCTTCGGCCCTGAAGATCTTGGTGGGGTCCCACACTCCCACTTTATAAAGAACGTGGTAACGTGTATATACTCACAGCTCCACAGATCTGACGGCTATTCTCGAACACTGACAACAGTAGGTGTGGCCGCGAACCACCATTCTGCAGCAACTCTGCTCTCATCTTTCGCCATATGTATAGCAAATAGTGCGTGTCCATACGCGCGTACAGCACCAGCTCCTCTGGCAAGGGTCGTATGCGCCAATCAGCCAGCTGATATCTAAAATTACGAATGAATTAATCACGTGTTTCCTTCTTCTGACAATCGCGGTTTCGACATTCATCGAAGCTGTCAAGGTACGAACCACCATTTTAGGATCGACAGCATCTGGAATGGTGTCCTGTATCTCCTGGACTTCACCCTAACTTCATACCATATAGCAGGGAGCAATGAACTGACGGACTGAATGTAAAAAAATGTTATAAAACATGACATTGTCTGTCGTAAAGACTAATTAAGTAGGTCCGTTTCTTTTCTTAGCTTAATTTATAAGCGCCACCCGAGGGCGCTTATAAATTAAGCATTTATTAAAATGATGGAAAAATTGCTTGTGAAATAACTGGATTCATAGGTAATTGAACTCTCATGGTCATTATCATTAGTTTTAGAGTCAACGGGATATTTGCCCTGTGTTGTTTTGAATATCCGATATTTCGGCACTGTTTATATTTACTTTAAACTCGTTCACCGTTAACCGCCAGTACTTAGTTCCCGCGTAATCATGGCGCTTGCAACAGTCAAGAAATACTTAAAATAACACACCGTGAATATATCGTTGACTCTAATAGTAATAAATGGATTTAATTGAATTGGATTTAATCGAGTTGTAGCTCTATCGAGAACAGGAATGTCGATTATAGTAAATAAAAATGTAATGTATATATAGTACGAAAAACAGGATGGCCGGCAGTGGTTTACGGCCTCTTACGCAGGTGTTTTCTTTCACTTAATTTCTCCAGATGACTCTTTCAAACAGCGTGGCTTCATAATAATACAAAATATAAGATTTTCATCGGTCTTTAGTTTTGAAAATGACGTTAATGGCTTTCTGCTGTGTTGTAAATATCTTTAGAAGAAGATATAACTTACTTCTTATCGGCATCAATTCTGCAGTATTTTATTAGAAGGTGCTTTAGTGACAGCCCCGTCAAGTTGAGCACTTTGGCGGCTTGATGCGTATCAAACAATCCAACCACGTAAACGCCAAAGTCCCTTTGGAGCCATATCACATCAGACTCCGCGCCATGGAATACCTGAAATTGGCATAGTGTTAACCATCTTAGGAACTAGACTTCGTTTTATATAAATTACACCTTAATATATGGTTGCGGGAGTTGGACATGGCATAAACAGTTTGAAAAGAGAATTAGTGCAGGTGATCACTGCGCAAATGTACCTTGTGTATAGGTAATAACGATTAAAGAATAATAACACGACGTTAGATATTGCTTTCAAGTTTAGAAGATTGTTTTTTATCTCTTTAATTATTCGTAAAATTGTCTATACTGACTATTCTCACATTTTGGGTTCCACATACTAAACATATAAAAAGAAAACAAATAACTTGCAGTCTTAAATTTTTAAATATGTACATAGTCGACTTGCATCAATACACCTATATTTAAACAAATTAAGACCAAACATATTCATGTAGATAACAGACTTACTTTAATCTTCTTAGGGTCGGTGAATACAAGATTCAGTTTGTGGATGTGTTCTCTTACGGCCAGAGCGTCTACGATGAAGTCACCGCCTTCATTAGTCGAGATTTGGATAAGACATGTTATGCCTAAAAATACAAACAACTGATGAGCAGGCAAGAGCGGGCAATACAAGTATGATCCTAATCTGCTTAATTAGGACATAAGTCGCAATTATCAGAACGTGTAAAAATAATTTAGCAAGTATAATGAAGTAGTACATATATTTTTTACGGCTTATAAAGTCAAGGAAAAAAGTTATACGTATTTATAGTTATATATATTCCTCCAAAAAGGTGACATGGGTGAACTAAGGTTATTTATGCGGATAAGAATACGTACATCTTTAAAGGATTTTTATTTATATGATAGTAAATCGAGTCAAGGTTGCCATGGTCACTTTTTACAGGAAACTGGGGCCTTACCACGATGCCTTAAAAACAATTCAGTTGCAGGCCGCTCAGCTGATGGAGAGAGATAGAGCAATACACGGTGTATATCTTTTTCCGTCAGCTGAGACGCCCCTAACTAAATTGTTTTTAAGGATAAGTAGATACTGTACTGTGAAACCTTTTCCCAACAAAATTTTCATTATAAGTCGATGATATTCGGATATCTTAAAAAAAAAACGAAGTAATTCAACCACAGGACACGTAAAAAACAAATGGGTACCTTTTTTTTTATAATCGGGTCTACCTATGTGAAATTTTACTTTTTTTTATATATATCCAGTTTTATTGAGAAAATTACCGACATAGAGCCAGAATTATTTTTTAGTTTAAATATTTATGGTAAACTTTTGCTTTCTTACTGGTGATGTTTTAGAATATAAACATTATTCGAGATGATAAATGAGTTCTCAATTTGTGTGGACTGATTCCGGAATTCGATAGATCGAAAATCGATAAGCATTTTAAGCTAGTATGGTAAAGATGTATACACTGTCTTTGATGTACAAGACAATTTATGTTGTCTATGTAAACAAAACAAGTTTAAACTGGATTTTTCTGATCTACAGGGGGCAAGGGCTTGCAAAGGCCTTATTCTAATTTCAACCGTATCGTCAAAACGCATGTTCGTATTAGCCGATGTTCAAGTTGGTTTCGCCATTTCTTCAATCATCCATTGAAATACACCGACCGCGTACGTTACGACTGTCATTAAAACTCGTTTCGAAACCAAATAATGCTCCTGATATGTAGAGATAGCAAAATTAATTGGCAAAGATTTTAACCTGTAAGTGATAAATAGTATTAAGTTGAGTATAGTGTAAGATTGAAATAAATAAACAAATAAAAATATATATTAAAAAATATGACATCTATTTTCCAGTTATGTGTGAACACAGATAATGCATTGTCCTCGACGAGAAGGATGTGTCTAACCACAAGACACTAACCTAGATATATTTGTATACGTAAGAACAATCGCCTTCAGAAGTAGCTTAACGTATGCCAAGTTAGTGTTCAACTTAGCTCAAAAGTCATTCAACAAATAATAAACAAAACAAAATACTTAATATTTATTGAAAATATATTGATGTACAGCAACTTCTGAGTGCGACTGTACATTCATAGGAAAACTCTTGCATGAATTGTTAGCTCAGAATTCAATCGTTGTCTGCCGGTTATAAGTTTTGTGGCGGTAAAGTTAACATTATGTTGAACTTCGCTGGATTATTGAGACTAACATATTTTATCTTAACAATAAATTTGATGACCGCTCTGAACACTTGGCGAGTGGGAACTTACGCATAATGTAGACGACTGACAGTATTATTACATAATAATATTGTATACTTAATACCACATGATACATAATCATGTGGTATTAATACGTATCACTTATTATTTTGTAAGTGTTTATAAAAACCACATAAAAGTTAAGTAAAACAAAAGTATATAAACATATTTTATCTACACCCATGCTTTAAATCCTCTATAAAAGATTCTGAAACAGTTAGCTTCTTGCCAACATTAATACATCCAATGTCCTAATAACCATAATATCATCCGAACGGGTGTTATAATGTTGTATGAAATTTCATAATAACACTCCTTTGGCTTTTTCAATCACTTCCGCGCAAAGGGTTACTCATCAGACAGCCAAATTCTTACCACTCGATGCGTGGAATCTGTATGAGTTTCAAAAAAAGAACTGTCATTCATGCGCGTTGCATTGCACTACCACAGCGGCGGCGCGCCGTAAAAAAAAAATTAAAGCTTATTCGTTCGAATTCGAATTCCCGCTATTTTTCTTCGATATTATTTTTGCAAATTGTTTTGTTTACTTACGAAAATGAGCGATTCAATAACACACCTCCAAACATTTCGAATGCAGCAAAGGAAGTTTCTAACAAATTACTACCGGAAAAATCTAGAAAACAGTATGAAAAGGCGTACCAAGATTTCATGAATTGGAAAATATCAAAGGGCAGTACATCATTCTCTGAAGATGTATTATTAGTTTATCATGGGTGTAGATAAAGTCTTGTATGCAACTGTATAATTAGGTATTAAAACACTCATGTGATACTATTATCACACTCAGCTTCGCTTCGTGTGATAAACCCACATTCATGTTTTAATACCCCTCATTATACCACAGTTGCATAAATAACTAATTGTAAACTTTCTTTTTTTAAATAACTTTATGATCATGAGAAACAATCTTGCATAAAAAACTAAACCGTGTGGTACATACAGAGCGGTCAGAGCGGTTGTTAAGTTTGGCGCGTTTATCTACCTTGATAAGTCCTGTATGAGTGATGCTCCAAGTCCACAGCCAACTCGTTCACAGTGGTTAAATGTTCAACGAGAGCATCCAGTTTCGCCTCGGTATCGACGTACGTGAATTTTGTATTCTCCAATGGTTCAGGGAAAGGTAGTTCCTCTGAATCTGGTTCGAGTAAATGTGATGGCGGGTGGTATAGGTCCAACTCGACTTTGTACGGATGTTCGTATCTGAAAGAGTTCCTTTGACATTAATGCTGTTACTGAAATAATAAACGTAGTTACACTGATTCTATTGATAAGAATAGCAATTGAACTTGTAACTTGTAAACAATTTGAGCACATGATGCTTTTTAATTATTTTTTATATCTCTAGACTGCAGTTAGGTTTTGTAATAATTTCTAGCAATTAACATCAATTGACAGATCGACCAATAGAAAATAATTGACCTAATTGACAGATATGAGAAGGGGCAGTGCTCTTGAAACTTTTTATATATAAATTTAATAATAATAAGAATGGAGTTGATACGCTTATTTTTACTGGTGGTAGAAATTTGTTGACACAAATTTGTCACAAAATTCGGCCGGGTAGGTACCACCGTGCACGATTGCAAAAAACCCTCCATAGTATTCCAATTTCGGTTTGATTGCGTTAAGGGTCAGCGAGTGCATAGCCGGGCAGGGGGATTGTGGTCGCAGCAGTAGTGGGACCGGTAGTGTCACGCGGTGCTGCAACGAGAATCCTCTTCTGATGAGGCCGTCAAGCTGAGTGCCACCATTGTTAACATGGTACATGTATGTAATGGTGACCCTCTTTCCTGAGACTTTACCTTCAGCTTACCATCGGGCGAGGTGAAATCCAATTGACGTGTCCTAAATATAAAAAAAAAGTGTATATATGTATTAAAGAGATGACCACTTACCCAACAGCTTCACTCTCATCATTATAAAGTATATTCAAAGCAAGCGGCTTGATGTTATTTGGCTTGTCAGATATTTTTGGCACCCATAAGCTTTCAGAGTTGTCGATTTTGTCTTTGAAGTTTAGCTGAGGTCGTGGTATATTTTTAGCACCAATGAATGTTGCTGATCCCACCTACATCAGTAAAGTTGGAAATTGTATAATTTAGGTTGTATCCCTTAGAAAATATCAACTAACGGCATGGCAGTGCCTTGCGAGTTTTGTAAATATAAACTTTGTTTATGAGAATAAAAATTATAAACGTTATCACATTCTTGTGATTCTGTAGAAATCGGGCATGAAAGGTGAAAAAGAGCAAGCTCGTGACAGTTGACGTGCTTCCTTGACTGTGTAAAGGACAGAAGTAGATCGCGGGCTGTTGTCCCTGCCTACCCTATAGAGAAATAGGCATGAGCATATGTATTCTTAACAGTAATGTTCAGCAGTTCAGTATGTTATGATGGTTTTACAGAATCCACTCCTCATCGCAGGTACAACTAAGTTACAATTCCCTCGTTATTGTGCCAGTTCAGTAATGTGGCGTTTGGCACAACTGTCAAAATTTTAGGTTGTATCGCCAACGGTTTAGGCTCTGCGTTGATGAATCAGTCAGACCAAGTAATTATCTATATTTAAATATTGTTTCATGATGGCAAGAAGTTCATTAAGTAGCGCTTAGTTAGTAGGGTGTAACCCGTATACCTAGAACATAGAACCGCCTTCTCTTTGAAGTCATATTAAAAAATAACGATTTGACAACGAAACTAAAACCAATGAGAGTCATTCGATAAATTATCGGCTTATGCCTATTGTTATTCGTTATCCCGCCGGCAGAGTGTCGCCGTATATCGACCGATGAAAATGAGTCTTTATCGAGTCAAAGTTATTAAACTCTAAGAATAATCTCAGTGAGAAATAAATACGAGTAAGGAATTGGGAGACTTGGTATCTGGCCTCAATGTGGCAAGGAAAAGTTGAAGCGGAATGTAAGATTCATACTCGTGGTAAGGTAGGTATAAAGACGTACCTACAAATTTCGTAGATGGGCTACTCAAGACTTTTAAGAAGCCAGGACGTCTTCAAGACGCATTAGGATCTGGATCGGATGGGATCGAATTGTTAAGTTTAACTGCTAATTATTTCGCCAGTTGTATAAAAACAGAGTAAACCATACAGTGTAAACTAAATTAATATGCTTAAACCATCTAATAACCGAGTCATTGAACGCTACCTTCTACAAAATACATGAACCTCAGTCTACAAATAAATATGTAAAGTTTTCTAATGTCGAATAATAAATTTGATAATAATATGCAAGATAATATAAGACAAACATACATCAGTATTTTTATTTATTTCCTTATTAGTTTATTTCCATATTTTCATCGTTATTTTAAAACCAAAAATAATATACACCTCACATTTGGTTTGATGTTTAGATTTTGGGAAATGTTATTTTATAATAGGAGTGGCAGAACTTTCGTAGGAACAAAGCCTCTTTTTCTGTTCCTATAAATAGCGTTTATCTCCTACCAGTAGTTTGCAACTTTATAATCATCATTGTGGAAAAGGAAACGTGATCAAGATCTTCAATTCGAGGACAATCAAACCGCCAACTACGAGTCTAGTTCAATATAGAAGTCTTTATCAACGAGTTGCATTGGATGTAAGGCCGAGTCAAGGCCAAGACCTTAACCGCCACTTCAATGCATCTGACTGTTACACGTGGGACACTATTACCAAGTGGATAATGACCGACATATATAGGTACAAAACCAATTGACCTTGAAAGACTACATAATGCAAAGTATGTAACTAAATAACACTATGTTCAGTTACGTACACAATTTTCAATTACAAAATACCAATAGATATATTGAACGGTGTGGTGCAATCAACGGAACCTTGCATCGTACCATTAACGGTAAAAGAATTACCATAGCATCATGGAAAAGATTAAGAATTCGCCGGCAGATAACTAAAGTTATCATTTTTGTTCTAGATTTTAAAATAATAGAGAACACGATCAGGTACATCTATTATCGAAATACCTGTTTCACAGACACCACACAGTGAATTTTTTTGTCTAATTCCGTGACCAACAAGAACTCAAAACCCATCACGCATACTTTGTAACAGCATACACACTGGTAAGAATAGATTGTTGCATGCCATTATATTGTTGTTATATTATTTGTTTGCCAGTTACCCTTGGCATGCTCAGAGGCCAATATCAACCCATAACAACGAAAAGGATGCCAACTGAAGTTACTGTAAAATTAATATAGGAATAAGACTTTAATAATAAAAAGTTATTATTATTTCCAACAGGGACGCCGGCGACTGAGCTTGCGGTCCTGTGACCACCTGAGTGGGCCATTTCACCCATATAAATAAGTAATGGTACTATTAAAAATTATAAATCATACCTGTATTTTCGCTATAACAGGAGTATGGTTCCAGCTAGAGATGTTAGGTTGTGTCTTTCCTTTGTAACCAGGCCTGTTCACTCCACTTGCCGTGTCAAGGTTTATATTGATTCTGTCAAGTAAACTGTCGTTGGCATCAATAAGTATATCCGTATTATACTCGTGTTCATTGCTACGGCAAAATATAAATAACTAATTACTATAAACCCAAACCAAATGAACCGTAGTTTTAGATGTGTTTATAAAAAGCCGCCCAAACTATTATAAAATATACGTGATAAAAATTATAGTGAAATAAACATGCTGCCTATATTTGCACTATGTAAGGTCACTGTGTAGGCATGTTATGTATTTTAATAAATATATAATATGGACATAAAACTATTTGTCCTTTGTAAACGAAAATATATTTATTTACCCTTTTTAGAGGACTCTACGCAGATATCCAAGAGCCGAAGCGTTTTGTGGACGCATCACAAAAACTTGAAACGTGATTCACGACACATTCGTTCTTTGATTTCGTCAGAAAGTTATCGGTTGTTTATTTCTTTATTAGCATTTTATTAATAACCGAGCAACACGTTTCTACGATTTGTGTTCCACGTGGACAATTGATAAATAACTAAAAACACGTCCATGTTTACCAATACAGAGGCGAAATCGTGTCACGTCGTAATAGTCTGGGTATTGAGCCGATGCCGTCCACCCCCAAGGCGAGATGCCACCGAGGCCGAAAGGACTCCCAGGCATTTCTTCGATACCGTTATCGATACCTGAGCCGGCCTGGTAAAAGGACTCAGACCAGAACCAGTTCAACAACAAGCAACTTTTAAGTTAGTTAGTATTCAATGGGAGTTGGCACACGCTAAAGTGAGCTTAGGGATAAAATAATGTCTTTGAAAAACCTCATATAAAATATGTAGAATATATTGCTTCCGGGCTGCTGTTTGACCGTGGTCATTTGAAAGTTGTGTTCCAAACATTTCGTCGATCACTGCGGTCGACATCTTCAGTGGTACAGCGGTGGCGACTTCTCCACGACAGATGTAGAGCCTCGAGTCACTGGCGTATTTATAGGCGCGTTTGGCGGGGGGAAACGACGTGATCGATCCTGATTGGTCGAGAGCTGGGGATCCGACGGGCTCGATCCTGATTGGTATAGGCTAACCATGGGGACGTGGCCTCCCGATACCGAAGATGGTTTTGGCTCCGTTATATTTGAACTGCGATGACGAGCGGTTCTCAGTGCTGGGTACCAATCGCTTTGGAGATGAAATAATTCTATTTTTCTGTTGAAATTGTTGGGATGCTTGAATATTTCGATGGCTTCTCGAAGTAGACGTGGGTAGAATTGTGATGTGGTGGTTAGAACCTTCGTGTTCTTAAATTTGATGTTAAGATTACCTTCATCCTGGATGTGTTCTGCAACCGCTGACTTGTCGCAGTGGCTGAGGCGGCAATTTCTTTCATGTTCCGAAAGGCGGGTCTTGATGCTTCTTTGAGTAGTGCCTACGTATACAGAACCACATGAGCAGGGGATTCGGTAAACTCCAGCTGAAGATAGTGGGTCACGAAGGTCCTTGAAAGAACGGTGGAGATTACGTAGCAGCGTCGTGGGCGTAAAGATAGGCTTGATGTTGTGAGCTTCTAGCCGTCTTCCGATGTGTTTACGACGTTGGGTCGCGGCCGTGCAGCTCGCTCAAGCTGAGCTTTCAACATCTCAAGATGTCGTCGTGGCGCAGCCCTCCAAGCGCGCAGCCCCGCATCATCCGCGCTTCCGGCTCTGCAAAGAGTCCGGAAACGCGAAGAAACAGCCCTTCTCAGGGCTCGGCAGCCGCCGCTGCTCATCATTCTGGACAGATAAAGTCACCGGAGCCGACGCACGCGGCGAGTGCGTCCGGCCCGCCAAGAAGCCGCTTGCCCGCGAGCGCGGCCGCGTCATCCGCTCCCCGGAGTGCGGTCCCCGCCGCGGTTTCCAGACGGCCGCTCCCGTCGGTGCCGTCCCTGCCGAGCACGTCCCGCGCTGCGCCGATGCAGGCGCTCGCGTCGCGAGTCCTCGCGCGCGATATGCCGCCTTTGCGTCCGGCACCCACCCCTCCGGGGACGAACCGCACGCCCCCGTCGAGATTCTCGGCGCCCCCCAGGATGGACCCTGCCCACCTAGATTCGCCCGCCCTTCTGCGGCCTTCCGCGGCGTCCGACGCAGAGTTTGAGGCCTCCTTGCTCTCCTCCCTCTGCTCGTACGGCTCGGATGGACTCGCCAAGGACGCGGGCGTCAAGAAGAAGAAGCGGCTGGTGAAGGTCATCCGTATTACGGGCCTCAGCCCGGAACGTGATGACGCCGCCCCCGCCGTCTCCGCATCACAGCCACCAACCCCCGTTGACGACCCAGCCGAGCTCCCCCCTCCCCCGGCCCCGCAAGTTCAAGCGGACGCCGCTATGGAGGTGGATGCCGCTCCGCTGAGGAACGCGCGCCGCCACCGCTCTTCGGACGAAGGTCCAGAGGAACTGGCAAAACGTATGCGTCCGTCTCCAGATAGGCGGGCGTCACCGATTACGCAAGCCACGCCCAATTTGCAGTCTTACGCCGGCGCTGCGCAAGCGCCGCCCACTCCCGCAGCTGTACCGCCGGCCGCCCGCTCGTGCCCCTCACCGAGCGGCGCCCCCGCGACAAAGAAGATCAGATGTCCGCCCATCGTCGTCGAGAGATTGCCGAATTGGGCTCACCATCTCAAGGAGCTGAAAAGGCTCCTCGGGAGAACCGTGAGCGTCCGCCCCTACGGGAAGGGCGTACGGTTCTCCCAGACTGATGAGAACGAATACCGGTTGGTACAAAGGTACCTAACCGAGCTGAACAAGACAGAGACCGTGCCGTGGTTCTGTTACTCCATGCCTGCGGAGCGGAGCTTGAAGGTGGCCATCAGAGGCCTCCCGTGCAACGCGACCCCGAAGGAAGTGGGGGACAAACTCACGAGCCTCGGATTCGAGCCCGAGTATGTCCGTAATATTCGGGCTCGAGGAGACCGACCGGGCTGCATCCTGCATGCAGTCCTGAGAAGAACCCCCACGACCGTTCCTGCGATCTGGGAAGTCACGGAGATGCTCGGCGTTCCCGGAGTCATCGTCGAGGCCTGGCGAGGGAAGAGGAAGCCCGCACAGTGCCAAAGATGCCAGAGCTTCCGGCACAGCAGCCATGCGTGTCACAGGACTCTGGCGTTCGCAGCGGGGGGAGCACAGGGCGGCACAGTGCCCTCGAGCCCTCACCCCGCCAACAACATCAACTGTCCTGTGTTCCGGAGGGGGGGCCGGAACAGGAAAGCCGGGACAGTAGCCATCACCGGAGGTAGCTCGCGCCGACAGCCCCCTGTCACCGAGAGGCCGGCACCGGTAAACCCCATCCCAGAAGGGGAACAGCAAACTGGAGGCTCGCTGATAGCTGCAGCGAACGACCCCACCCCCCGCGGAGCCGCGGGTAACCGCAGGAGACGCCGGGGGAGGCGCAATCGCAAGCAGAAGGCCTCACAAACAGCAGCCGAGGGTGAAAACCCGGAAAACACTACGGAGGGCAGTCGCTCCCGTAAAAGTCAACTTCCGCCTAGAAGCCCCAAATGCGGTGCAGAAGGTGCAGGGAGCACCCAGCAAGCCTCCAGCCTCATGCACGAGCGCGGACAAGGCCGCGATCATCGAGGCCACCGTCGACGTGCTGCAGGAGGTGCTCATCGCTCTTCGGGCAGGCGAAGAGCCCATGAGCATCGTCCGTACGGTCCTCGTGGGCATCGCAAACCTGCTAGGGCAGCGTTAGCGACCACGAGGGCAGCGTTAGCGACCACGAGGGCCGCACACCCGACATCTGCGGCCTCCACAGCCGCTCTCATGAATGACTATGGGGTCGGTGATCGCCTCAGTCGTCTCCCAGGACGCGTGTCCGCGGAGCTGGGCCTTCTCCGGGTAACCGGAGATCTCACCTGCCCGGGGGACGTGAAGCGCGATCCCGACCCCAATCAACGAGAAGAACTCCGCTAGTTTCCTCCCATCTTGCCGAAGGTCCGCAGGGACGAAGTCCACGTTGGCTCTACATCAGTCGCTGAGAAGTCGCTGCCGACGAGAGTTGTACCAATCAATCAGAAATTGTTATCTTCTGTAGTATACACATACCTTTATAATTGGATGATAATATAAATTATATTAAACAAGATTGATAAACTAAGAATTAAATATGGTTTAGTTGGCCTTCACGCTGCGACCGCCGTTGGACCCCGATTGCCAAGAGGAAAGCCTGTGCTAGAGCCTCCTCCGTTAATCAGCAGGTGTACCGTCTTGCAAGTGAGGTGCACTTGGGCCCCAAAAAAGCAGATAATATGAGTCAATTGCATCAACATTGCAATGTTTCATGAGTATTACTGAAGAGAGCTTTCAACTACTAGCTTGTTATTTAAAATCGCACAATAGCATATTGAGTGTTGTGTTGCACCATCCATTGTATGCAATTGTAATGGCTCAATTGGTCAGCAACTAAGAGGGCGGAAGCATTGGACAATTTCTCTTCAGAATAAGATAATTGGCAATTTAAGTATATATGCTTAATAGATTAATAGACGTTGAGTAGAACGGAGAGATGTTTAAAGTTATATTTATACTAGGTACTTACGGTTTTAACTTCACAACTGGTAACTCAGTGGCTATTATATGGTTTGATTGTAGAAGAACATTTTCACTTAAATGGCAGGTAAGGATGTTAAAATCAGTAAATGTTTTGAATAACTCATATGAAATTCCAGCAGGCAAAGTGTTTGAGGACCTGATTGATCTGTGAACGGATTTGTATCCTCCCTGAAAACAATAAATATTTTATTAAGTATTGTATATATATTATTATGAATACCATCAAGTCAAATTTTCGATAACTTATTTTTCTTTAGTTTATTTATTAGTATTATTCACGTGTTGCTAAATGGAACAATAATTTAATTTAAAAAATGCATCAGTTTTCCTAAAAAAGAAAGAGTGCTGAAATTTTTTTTCTTCAGTGCTATGCCTATTTTCGTTTTCGGAAGCGTTTCTCTAACACCCGGTAAAACAAAATTGAAATGAAAAGAAAAAATAAATTAAAATTGATCACTAAATTGAACCAATTTGAACAATTTATATATCGTTGTCTTCTTAATTGTCAGGGCAAGATTTATATGTAAGAAAATAAAAATTAAACCAAGGTAAACAGTTTGCACCTTGGTGAGCTAGTATAAAAAATAACTATACATTTAGTAAGAGGAATTTACTAAAGTTTCACCTAACCTAAATTGAGTTCATAGACTTCATAGTATTGAATTAAGTATGCATTTGAAATATTTATTGAATCTCAGACATACACTAAATGGTCTATTTACACAAGCCATAAACAGTACTATTGTTATAAGTGGAACAAATTGAGTGAAAATTATTAATTATAAATGATATGGCTTGTAATTGTGTCTAGCCATAGCATTTAATTTATTTACTTACTCATACCTATACACTCCTATACCTATATACTCATGCCTTAATACCTATGAAGTCGAGCAACTGTATGCTGTTCTATGCTTTTAAAATTCACAAGTTCCCTCTGCTGTCATTGAACCTTCATGAAAATCTGCCTATGCAGAGTACCTCAGGCCTGTGTTCTAAAAAGTCAACCCTAGCTGGCCTGCATACTTACATACTTTCTGTGGCATGCGATCAGTACTCAGCATTCTACATGCCCAAACCACCTCAGCATACCATTCTATTCTCGATTCATAATACTGCCAGTGGGGACGCCGTTTGACCAGACGGGTGATCAGCCCTTCTATGTGGGGCCATTTCACCCATTTCCCCTATAACGACTGTCATACATATTCGTATGGCAACCGGGACCGACATCTTAACGTGCTGTCCGAGGCACGACCAGACCAATGCAAATACTCATATTCAGGCATACAAATATTTGCACTGAGCGGGGATCGAACCCGCGCCTCCTGCGTAGCGGCCGCTTTCAATACCGCCACGCCACGGAGGCTGACGATCGATTCATAATACTACACTCTCAATCAGGCAACACAACTATTCTCTCCTTGCACATTATTAGGCCATCACTATCCTCCACTAATCATCATCCACCTATCGATTTACCAGTTGCATCCAGTTGGCACTTTTGGGGCCCAAGGTCTGCATATTGTTTCTGAATGGTATATCGGCTTTCCCTGCGCCAGAGCCATTATTTAGCAGGGGCACCGACTAGCAGGTGAGGTTGGCTTGGGCTTCAAAGGTGTTAGCAGGGCCCATACATCCGACATAGGCTATCACATTAATTTATTTAGAGCATTTAAATAATCTTGGCTCAACGTCAAAAGGTCTATTGCATATTCGCAGACTTTGAAAAGGCCTTTAACAAGTCGTGTGAAATAGTTTGTGGTAAATGGTTTGTGGTGAATGGCAGCTTGATTCAATACTATGTAAGTGTCATTGCTTTTAGTAGATTCGAATCCGATATAACCACCCCTAATGGCCGGCGGGGAGATATCCGGGGGTATATCAGCAGGATTAAAAAAAAGGTTTGCCAAAGATGTAGCTGAAGTGACATTTATGGACCAAATGAGGTACAGCGTGGTAAGGTAACATTGTGATGTGGTAGTACATGTAGTGACTAAGATAGAGAAAGAGATGCTCAGATGGTTAGACACAGAGGTTTGACAGTATGGTTGCCTTGCCTTGAAAGAGTTGATAAATGCAATCACAACTTTAAGGGTCAATGAAAAGGACACAGTATAGGTGGAAAATAGGCATGACCTTGCCTCCCGTTTTGGTAGGGTTTGTCCTGCTTTTAAGCTGTATATCGCACAATCACCAAAACATGTCAAAGCTTTGAAGTATCTATTCCTTCTATCTTCTGTTTTAATAGAAGATAATAGGACTGGTAACAGTGAACTCCACGTTGTTGGTGCTTAGGTAACTTCTCAACAGCTGATATTTGTATTTACAAGTATCTATTGGCACATTAGTAGTATAAATACATTAAGGCTGTCCTGTTCTGGGAGTGTAAATAATGAGGCATGAAAATGGAAGCATTTTCTAAATATCAGTGTCATATGGTTAGTTGAAGAGTTAATTCTAACCTATAAAGCAACAGGTTGTTAAATATTTTTTTGTATTTGTGTTCATGGTAATTTACAAAGTATTTTTTGTATTTAAGTAAGTAAAAATAACTGCTATAAAATAACCTACATTAAACATTTTTTGCAATCTAAGATAATCTGCTGTAAATGTTCAAAGTGTATATTTAGAATTTCAAAAATGATACCATTCAATTCAATAATTCCATAATGATCACCAATGGAATTTCGTGTTCGGAGTCACTGAAAATGTTACAGAAGGCTTACGTAAGCCTTCATACCTTAGTCATCAACTTTATTAAAAACACTTGCTTATAAGTGGTACAAAGCGTTCAAGAGCGGTTGAGATGTGATGGAAGATTTGCCTCGCTCTGGTAGGCTATCAACGTCTGCAACTGAAGTAAACATCGCAAAAGTGAAGGAAATAGTGACTGAAAATCCTCATTCAACTTCGAGAGAGATAGCCGCCGAACTTTCTGTATCTCAAGAGTCGATTCGTATCTTTTTAGTCCCAAAAGACCTGAATTTTCTCCAAAAAGTCAATCACATGAGAGTCGCTGAGGACATGCTAGAACGAGTCAATTCTGACCCAGCATTCATGAAACGCATTGTTACTGGTGACGAGATGTGGGTTTACGAGTTTGACATGCAAAGTAGTCAACAAGCTTCGGAGTGGTGCCTTCCAACTGAACCGTAACCAAAAAACCAAGTCATGTTGACTGGTTTCTTTGACTATCGCAGTGTTGTGCACTCGGAATTCTTGCGGGAAGGTCAAATGGTAAATTAAGAACATTATTTGAGCATTATGCGGCATTAAAGAGAGAAAATTCAACGATAAAGGCCAGATTTGTGGAAAGAAAATTCTTAGATTATGCACAACTATGATGCGCCTTCGCAAAGGCCATCATTGTGAACGAATTTTTGACCAAACACTCAACAAATACCATAGAGCAACCACCATATTCACCAGATATGTCTCCAGCCAACTTCTGCCTTTTTCCTAAACTCAAATTACCACTTAGTTGCACCCATTTTCAATCAGTAGAAGACAATAAAGGAGAATTTGTGGTGAGAACTGAACTCAATTCCGGAAACAGCATTTAAAAATGTTTTTATCATTGGATTATTCATTGGGGCAAGTATATCGTTTCTGAAGTAGCATACTTTGAAGGTGATAAAATAAATTTGGATGAATAACAAACATTTTGTGTATTATTGATCTTTTCCCGTTACTTTCTTGACAGAGTAGTATACGTATATAGATATAATCTGAATCTCGGGAAATTACTCCAATGATTTTCATGAAATTTAGTATACAGGATTTCAGAGGTGATAAATCGATCTAGCTAGGTTTCATTTTTAGAAAAATCCGGAATAAAAAAGCCCAGTATAGCTTGGTCACCTAGATATTAAACATAATGCCATGTAAAACAATATAAATGTAACAGTAACCACCTAGATATCAATTAATCTTGTTAGATCTCAATATGGGTCATATATTGAGATCATATGTCTATTTAAAAAATGAAAGTAAATGAGAAATGATATGTATGTATGTAAAATATAAGTTAGCAAGTAAAGAAATCAGACCAAAATATTGCCCTTGAGATTAACACAACTTGATTCATCACACCTGAATGTGACACAGTTACAAGAGATCATTGTCTGTCATTTTGAACATGTTACAATAATAAAGTTATATTGCCATCAGAGCAACAACAATCGCAAAAAAATATACTATTATTCTACAAAAATTAGACGACACTGCCACTGTAAGAAGTTCTATATGGCCTCTATAAAAGATTTGATCAAATTGTAATGGACTTTATTATTATAATTATAATTGACATCCTTGTATCCAAATATTGAAAATTACGCAGAATTTGGAGACTTCAATAAAAACACCATGCTTGTTGTCATTGAAGTCGCTGAATCACGCACCTGTGTAACCGTTGTCAAATGTGGATAGAATTCTGGAGCCTCTGGATTTAAAACTGAATTCATTTTAGTGAATTTAAACTAAAATAACGATGTTGAGATAAAAAAATAATAAAATCTTTCATTTAGGACTGCGTGAACTGTGAAGACAGGGGGGCAACCAAAAAGCACTGTCTACCATAGATTATTATATATATACTAGAAACTGTCTACTGTCTGTGGTGTGGGCGCAACATAGATTAAAATAAGCTGAACAAGTGCACAGACTATAACTAAATAGTAAGAAATTATACTTTGCTACAGACTATAGTAAGCAGTACCCATTGTACTATTCTTTCCACCATTCAATTTATATATTACTTTTATTATTTGTGCATAAATTTTGAACAAAAATTAATAAATAAGCAACGGGCAAAAATCTTGAAAAATTGTTTCGCGCATAATATGTGCACATTGCACTAACTGGCCAACTAAAAACTTAATAAAAATAACTGAATCAACCAATAAGCAATGACGCAAGCTCTAAGAGCCCGTGAATAGTTTTAGATTCTATGATTGGGTGATGAGCCCGAAAGTAAATTGTTAAGAGATTTTGCCC
Source organism: Cybosia mesomella (assembly GCA_946251805.1). NCBI lineage: Eukaryota > Metazoa > Arthropoda > Insecta > Lepidoptera > Erebidae > Cybosia > Cybosia mesomella. The sequence goes on along the minus strand of OX276388.1, from coordinate 13,203,323 downwards.
TGCAAGAGTACAAGAGCCTATAATTATAATGTGTGCTACTGCGTGTTAAGGTATCGCGTTGAAGGAGAATCACTCGTAGGTAGTTATAGGTAAAACACGTAGGTAAAACACGCGCAGGAGACGCGCCTTTAAATGTTTCTAATGTTGCTATCCTAATCTTACCCAAGCCGACGCAACATAAGTAGATAACGGATCTCTGCAACAATATATGCTTGACAACGCGATAGTAGAAGTAAACGCAGTTTTTTATTTAAGTAATTATGAAATAAAATTGTGTGCGTTTGTGTGTGTCTTTTTTTAAAATTCTAGATGAAAGTTACCAAAAGTTAGCTTTCACTTTTGTTAAATGTGCAATTTGTAGCCCTTATGGATTCTATATTATTTGAGTTTTTGCTAGTGTAACGTTTGGCTGATGGCTAGATCTCGGAAACTACTTGCAGAAACTTAAAATTTGGTGTGCAAATAAGCATCATTTGTGCACAATTGTATGTCCAAAAAGGCAATTTTCCAAAAAAACTATATAAGCTCCAGGTTCTCTATCTAGGAAACCTAGGAACCAAATAACGGTTCTGAATTATTGCTCGTATTTATATCTAATCTTAAAAAAAACTTTAAATTTACTACATAATAATGAGTTAAGGATAACGTGAATAGTACCAATAGTTAGAGCACTCGATCAAAAATATGTATGCATAATTACAGCTGAAAAAACCTTCAGTTTAAAGAATAAGAGTAAAAACCAATCATTATAACAGCTTGTGAGAGATGAACCGACAAAATTACGATGGTTACAAAAAGTACCATCAAAAGGCACATGATCAATTAATCCTATCTCTCTAAATTTAATGGATTTTTAGTAGTACAAATGCGTACACAAGATTTATTGAAATATTAAAAAAAACATTATTTGAAATATTACGACGCATGGAGGGTAATGTGTTTAGTTTGTTCCTATGTAGCGTTCTATAGACGAAACTGGTTGGCAAATTTCCGATTCTCACGACAATTGGTTTGTCTCGACCATGGTAAAGTGTAACTTAAAAAAGATAATTTAAATTTAAAAAAAATATTTTTAAAGAAAAGAACATGAAAGTCTAATGCCAACCACAGACGGAACCACGGAGCGAATCTACCCGACGGAGGTACGCGTCGGACTGGTTCCCCTATTCTCAACACCTGTTCGGTGATGAGTCTGGCGAAGGCCTGGGAGGAGCGCAAGTCGCAAGGATCCCCAGAGCTGGGCGAGAGGTTACCTTCACGAAGTGCTGCCTGTTATTGGTCTGGTTCCCTAACAAACAGACGCAACAGAAATCTCAGCTGAATATTCCTCCCCATCAAATTCCCATCCGGAGAATCCCCCCCGGACCTTCCCAAGGTTCAGGCAGTCCCTCGAATTCGTGGGGGAGGGACACACCAATACACAACCCCAAACAAAACAACCCAAGGAAACTCGTGGTCAGGTGGTACGTTCCGGTAGGTCTCTATCTGAGACTCTCGGGGTCGACCTGACCCAAATGAGCATTACAGAGAGTAATGCCCAAACCACCGTCCAGGAGGAGACCATGACCAAATCCATGTGGAAGAGGTTAAAGGCTCGTAGGAAAAAGCAGGGTGAGCAATCGAACCAGCTCAAAGAGACATCAAAAAGTTAAACGCCAGAGCATCGATCCTGATGAAAGGACGTAGTAACGTCCACAGAAAAAGCCAAAGTCCGCAAGGAGTGAGGGACCACAAAGACTCAAAGTGGGTCAAAGTGATCTCTCCGTCATCATCCAGCGGTAGGACGGGGTGGCGATGGACGAGGCTACTGCCGCTGAAATCAGAACTAGACTAACTGAGAAAATCCTTAAGACAGGACGAAGCCGACGGACGCGGCCGAAATGTAGCATTTGACGCCTCGGGGTTGACGGCAGAGGGATACTTCCTTGTGACACCAACCACCGAGGAGTCGATGACATGGCTACTCAGCTGCGATTTCGGAGATCAAAATGGAGTACCCCGAGACTCGATAAATATAAGATGTCGTGCCCAAAGGCGGGGGAGACAGAGTGCAGGCGGGCACCTCACAGAAAGAGGTCCCCACTGACGGTCGCAGCCCCACCAGCACCCCCCCCCCCCCTACGACGCGGAAGGAACTGACACCTTCACCAAGTGAAGCATCATTGCAACCACATTGGAAAGGGATGCAGACTCCCAACGAAGATCAAATAGGGAGGGATCAAAAACACACACAAGCATACATACACCTACACAAACCAATGAACACACTCAGAAACACACCACAAAAACACACAAAAAATAAGAATAGTCCAAGTAAATCTTCACCACTGAGACGATGTCATGAATGAGCTATGCAAATATGTGGTGGAGAAGAAAATCCATATCACTCTGCTGCAAGAACCACACGTCTACAACGGACGCGTGACAGGCCAAGGCTCTCTTGGAGAAAGTAAGAGTGCTCTTTGTCTCTGCGTACCTACCCAGCGAAAGGGACTTCGAGCCACCATCCCAGGAAATGAAACAAATAACATGAAAATACCAAGGTAAGAAGAACATTCCGATTATTCTAGGTTATGATGCCAACGCCCACCATGTGGTATGGGGCAGCACAGACTGTAATTAAAAGGGGGACTTACTTCTGGATTTCATCAGTACCACAGAAATTGAGATACTAAATGTGGGCAAGACGCCTACGTTTGTCACCAGATCTAGAAGAGAAGTGCTGGATATTACTATCGCTACGAACAGTATAAGCCAGTACATTGAAGACTGGAAAATAGACGAAAGTGACTCAATGTCAGATCACCGAAGTATCACCGTCAGTCTGGAGACCAAGATATAATATATATAGACAAGATTATGATAAGAAATGCGAGGAAGACCAACTGGGCGACATACGAACACCAAATAAAGGCATGGAATCCGGGAGACGAAACCTTACTTAAAAATAAAATATTACAAGAAGCCAATAGACTGGACGAAGCTCTTAGGGAAGTATGCCACAAGACATGCCCACTCAAGGAGATAAAACCAGGCGCAGGGCAACCCTGGTGGACCAAAGCACTAGGCATACTAAGGAAAACAACACGGCGAGCTCTCGAACACGGTCTGAAGAAGGACGATGATGAAAGCTCGCGCGTATACAGAGAGAAAAGAAACATATACAAGAAAGAATGTAGAAAGGAGAACAGAACAAGCTGGAAGAACAGAACGTTCTTCGCAGGAGTTGAAAAACAACCTGACGCGACACGACTTGTGAAAACATTCTCCAAAGTGAATACATGCAAACTACGAAGTATCAAGAAAGCGAAAGAGTTACTAACGGACCCCAAGCAGATACTTGAGGTAATGCTGGAAACGCTACCTAGAATGCGAAGAATATGAAGATGATAACACGCCAATAGACTCAAATACCAGGGAAGACCTCATTCCTAGACTCCAAATCCTTCAGGTGCATTAGCCTCTCCTCATTCTTTCTTAAAACATTAGAGAAAATCCTGGTCAGATTAATAAGAGAACAAATAAACACGAATGTATCTCCATTCAACCGAAACCTAGTAACAAGAGTGCAGAGATCAATAGACAACTCAGAATAAGCACTGGGCTGCTTCTTTGACATAGAGGGTGCTTTTGACAGGGGCACTAGATCGCGGAGGAATCGACAAAGAAATTCAAGAATTGGTGAAAGCTATGCTACTACTACACACCGGCTGATAAAAGCAAAGATTGCTGGAACAACACACGGTGATATCGAGAAGGGGCTTCCCACAAGGAGGATGTCTATCGCCACTACTGTGGTGCCTGTTAATAGACGAATTAGTAAATAAGTTTAACAGGATGCACATATACACACAAGTGTGTTCGGACGATAGAGTGCTCCTGATCACAGGCAAAGTCCTCAGCGTCATGTACAACATCATGAACAGAGGCCTATAAGAAACATCAGTATAGTACAGGAGCAAAGGCCTTAACCTCAACACTGATAAAACCAAAATAGTCTTGTTCAAAAAGAAAAGAAAAATAGGAAGAACTGCACTGGTGCGTATGGATAACCAAGACTAGGATATAGTCAAGGAAGTAAAATATCTAAAGGTAACACTGGATAGCCAGCTTACCTTCAAGAATCACATTAGCTAGACATGCCCAAAGGTCAACATGGCCATGATGCAGTGCAAAAGCGCAATAGGAAGAACCAGGGGGATGAAACCAGCGATAGTATTATGGATCTACAAAACAATTATCCTGCCAAGAATCCTACATGGTGCCCTAGTATGGTGGCATAAGGCTACCATTGGGAGAAACAAAGCTGAACTAGACAAAGTCCAAAGACAAGTGGCTCTGATGACTACGGGCGCGATGAGGACAACTCGCACAGCCGCTCTTGTAAGAAAAGCAACCGAACAATGGTTCAAACTCAGGAGCACTGGTCAATGGACCGGAACCATTATGGATAAAGGCCATGCCAGTATCAGCAAGAAATACGAATAGAGGCTGTCGATGATCCTCTCTAACAATGACCTAATAAGAAAGGAACGAGTCTTCGACAAGAAGTATGGAGTACACATAGGACCAAGAGACGACTGGAGGACAGATGCCAGTGGCACTGTCTGCTAGATCAATACCTTAGTTAGATTCGCAAGCGTCTTTCAAGCGGAAGTCGACGCCATAAAGGAATCTGCTGAGCTGATCGAACACCTGAACAACAATAACAGGGTGACCACTAAGCAAAGTGGAAACAACCTCGGCAATCGTAAAGGAATATAAAAAGTCCCCAGGGAAACTGGCCAAGAAAGTCGACTAAATGATCGCCTGGGTGCCCGCACATGAGGGCAACATGGGCAACGAGACAGCTGACAAACTAGAGACGGTGCCAATAAAAACTTGGTGGGGCCGGAGCCCTGGCTCTCAATATCGCATAGAATCACCAAGGGAGTAATCAGCTGCAGTATTACAGCAGAAACCAACCGAAGATGGAGGTCATCGGCAGGCATGAGGCATGCAAGGGCATCGACAAGAAAAAGACGAGCCAACTGACCAAACTGTCAAGAGGGAACATGAGGCTCGTCATAGAAGTAATAACAGGACATTGCAGACTAAACAGCCACCTAACAGTGATCGGAGTGAAGACTGACCCCAATTGTCCGGAGTGCATGGAGACAGAAGAGACCAGTTTCCACCTGCTGGCCTAGTGTCCCATGTACTCACTAATAAGATGGGAACTACTGGGATGTGAAAAAAAAAGTGAAAAGTTGTGCAATTTTGTACGACAAGGTTCTCTAATTGTTGGTAATATCCAAATCCATAAAGGATACAAAAAATAGATTAACTGGCGTAAAAGCACACAATAAAATAATATTCAGGGGACAATTATTATCAATAAACCTCAGGCACATAATCACTGGAAACTGCAAAATTAATGGAATTGGAAACGATCGAAAGACAAACCTACAGGCTTTTTACTTTTTTACTTACTGGTTGACTTTTTTCTGAGTAGCACTTGTGGACTTTTAAAATTATTAAGTGGTCTAAATCTAAGAATTCAGTGATCGAAGAAAATAGCTTTGATAATGTTATTAATTTCTTTTGTTACGACTGATTCATACTTAACATAACCGATCGGCGATGCTATTCTATTTTTTAAAGTGCATTTTAAAACCTTGAAAGTCTTTTGAATTCCGTGTTCTACTCCCAAAATATTTTAGATAAAACGGGTCCCTGCAAACGCAATTTCTTAAAACTTGACACTTTCTTGACACTTTCAATATAATCTGACTTATCACATCTGACAATGACATTACATAGTCGCCGCAGCAAGTCGCAGGCCTCGCAGCTGACCATAGATAAAGGGTGGCCGAGGGTTGGGGAATTAGGGGTTTTGGGTGGAAAGTGCGTGGTATTGTGATAATATTAAGGGTGTGTAGAGGTGATGTCGGATCAGGTCGCACATACAGCTCGTCGCGACCGTAGTGCGATTGCGCATTGCAATATTGAGTTGTTACGCAGCTCAAGCTACCCCTGCTTTACATGAGTTAGCAAAGGACGGAGAATACAGTTTTCATCGAGCGACATATATACAGAATAGGTACGTATCATGGTGTCGATATTTTGTGGGATAGGCGAAGGATCGTCTGGATACACCTGTGTTTATCTAGCGTGCGGTTTTAGATTTTACTAAACCTTTTTACTTATGTCTGTCATCACATGAATCTCCTTGAGCTAATACGTTGTTATTCATGTTTGACATGACTTTAGAAGACCCATTTTACGTCGTTAAAGAGTAAGTTGATGTAGCTTTTATTGTGCAAATATGTGAAAGTTTCAATGTCTGTTGCTTCACCATTACCCTTGTTATATAGAACTTAATATGCTGCACCTATTATGTGTGCTTTTTGAAAATCTAACTTTACTGTGAATGTAAGAGTGATCCTATAACTATTATGGCATGGAACTATTCATTCTTTGATCTGTACAATATTAGGGGCTTTTAAATAACCCAAATAATAGAGCTCACTTCATGAGGGAGTTCAACTTCATGCATTACTTTATTTGATGTTAAGGTTGTTTACAGAAAAAAATAGTTAAATCAAGGTTGGTAATGTGGATAATATGGCCTATTAGGTCAATAACCATATGCATACCTTTTGATTTTTTTTAATTGATAGCTAGTGTTAATATTTGAATATTAAGGAACCAAACATTGAGTAGGTATTTGCATGTAAAGTCCATTCAAATCTATAGTACTGATTATGAGATACCTACTCATACCTTTGGCTGTTTTCTAGCCACACACAATAGGTATCAGTAATTTTTTTTATTGTTGAGAAGTGTACATTTTATAATTATATAATGAACTGCTATAGTGAAATATTGTTATGATAAATAGTTTTAAAAATTTAACTTCTCAAGCTGTTCAAAAATGCTCAAAAATAAATCATGCATAGAAGTGTCATCAGAACTACGTAGCGCATAGTGCAAATGTATGGAGCGCAACATCATATCACATTTATGCGAGTCTACATAACATTTATATGTGTATGTATAGTGCATAATCAAATGAATTTAAAATTTAGTAAAGAATCTAAAAAGTTGTAAATTTTGACTTAATTGGATTGTTTATATTTTCACCTATTTTGGGAACTAAAAATAAATAAAATACTATTTTCAGTTTAGTTAGGTAACATCTTATTCTATAATACCTATTCAAAGAAAAAAAGAATTGGTAAGAATCTGAGGATCCCTATTGTACCATCCAATCAATAAGCTTTATATAAATCCATGCACACTCTCACATACATAGTGGCTGGTTAATGTGTAAGGTTTTTTCCCTCCAAAACCTATTACAAAGCATCCTATTGTCCTATCCAGATCAGGATCTATTTATGTGCCAAATATTCCCATCAGGTGGGCATAGCAGCCAAGAACACAGTTCTTGGCTGCTATGTGGCATAAAAACATACTGAATAACTCATTATCATCATCCAAGCTCCCATCCCAGTTGTATCCAAAGCTTGCAGCTTGGCGCTCAGGGTCCAGTCTTATATTACTTTCCATTAGTTGTTTCATATTACCTTTACGCAACTTGGAGCGACTATCCTCTGACTTCCTAAATACCTGCGCCAGAAATTAGCAAGTGTAATGGCTTGCATCCTTGCTTGAGCCCCGAAGATCTTGGTGGGGCCCTATAGGTGTATGGGCCCTATAGGTTTATGGTCCATATAAGTGTATTGGCTTCTGGTGCACAGGGCCCTATTGACGAACAGGTATGTGTACGATGTATGTGTGTATGGGCTCCTTAGGTGTATGAGCTCCATGTTTATAGGGGCTCTATGGATGCACGGGGCTCCATAGGTGAATGGGCTCCATGTTATATGGGCTCCATAGAGAGTGTATGGAGCCCCCATCAACATCTGGCTGCTTGGACCCCGGGGTCCGCTCTTCTACTTCTCTTTATCGTCATCGGTTCATATTGACTTTCACGGGAGTGACTTTCTGACAGCTACCTACTCCTACTTACTACCTACAGCCTCCGTGACGTGGCCTATGTTCGATCCACGCTCAGTGCAAATATTTGCATGCATGAATATGAGTATTTGCATTGGTCTGGTCGTGCCTCGGAGAGCACGTTAAGATGTCGGTCCCGGTTGCCATACGAATATGTATGACAGCCGTTATAGGGGAATTGGGTGAAATGGCCCCACATAGAAGGGCTGATCACCCGTCTGGTCAAACGGCGTCCCCACTGGCAGTAGTACTATCTACAGCCGTCATGTACTCAACCGAAAGTTCGCCAATTATTGTTCGAAAAACTGGCAGACACATTGCATAAAGTTTAATAAATATATATTATAATTATTATAAACTTTACTCCTTTTATCTAAAGTGCTACTAAAATAAAAGTTGCTTCATTATTTGTGTTGATACCTCAACACCGTATTCGTTGTTTTACTTTATATTAAATAACCGTCGTCGAATACCCTCGCCTCCGTAAGTTAATTTTCGTTGTTTTACTTTATATATTAAATAGCCGTCGTCGAATACCCTCGCCTTTATACAATTTAGTTCGACTTTGATTTCATTTATTTCCATTGTGAATAAAAAGGATCCAAATATCTTAGTAGACTTAATCTAAACTAGTGAACAAACCGTGTTAACTATACCATAGTAAATGTATGGGAGCCGTGTTTAACAATATCTTTAAAATTGAGGAATTAGTCATCAGGACACACTTAATGTTTCCACTCTAATTTAATCTTCTTCATGAGATTTTCTTTTCTATTTTGCTTGTGTCAGTTTTTATTTGGAAGTTGTTGCTCGAATCTAAAATTTTACTAAAACCGTGATTGGAAAAACATTGCAAACTACTCTTTATCAAATATTGGCACTTTAATCATTATTATAGTTTGGCAAGAAAGTATTTAATCATGAATATCTCAGCATTTTCTCTTTTTGTGTGGGAGAAGGTTACCTTCCATAGAAATATACCGATCACGGTCTTGGTAAGTTGTCAAAATCCATTGTTAATATTTATTACATACGTTCAATTCGCCGAAAGTAATTTATTATTGGTTGTGCTTCACAGTATTATGCTAATGTATTTTTGAACATACAGTGAGGTGTTCAAAGCATTGAACAAAACTCGTGGGTTATACTTGAGGTGGCAGGAGATCTCCAAGACACCGATTATTCCCAACAGTCCTGAGGTGGAATGGACTTCTACAGAACTCAGAAACGCACTCCGTAGCATTGAGTGGGATCTTGAAGATTTGGAAGACACCATTAATATCCTTTTTAAAAGAGCTACTGTATAATACTAATATACTGCCAACAATACATGTTAGTTGTGAGCCTTTGACACACAGCTCAATCCACTTTCTATTTCTTATGAAATGCATATAAGTGAGAATAATACTGTATTCTTACGCCTATAAATATGCGTAGGCATATTTATGTGTTACCTAAACTTATAAATATGCCTAAATTATTCATGTTATATTTTATAATAAAGTGATTGCTAGGTAATTCATATCATAAGTGTTATATCTGAGCATTTATTTATGGGGTATAATATGAAATAATACGTCATCCTAATCTGTGCCAAACATAATTTCCTTAATATCTTTTACGCATTGTAGAAAAGAATTCTTCGAAGTTTAAAATTGACAATAGAGAAATATCTGAGAGGAGAACTTTTATAGAAACAACCAAGCAAGAGGTGAAAGTGAGTATTTTTCTTATTGATTTTGAACTGAGTAGGATGTCTCATTTCAAATGTTTCCACATTTACCTAGTAGTGAAAGATGCTTACAACATCAGTAATAGAGCGTCAGCGCAGCAGCAGCACGACCCCGTGACAGCTATCGGTGTGTGAAGCCTCTCGCTTGAGACCTTGGTAGTACCATGATACATAGCGAGAGCGCATGGTATGGTATGGTTTCGCGAGCTGGTATCCGCAACTCCACGACAAGGCGCGGTTTTTGCGTGAGCGCATGGTATTCCGACGGTTTGTTTTGTGAGGAGGTGATAAACGCGAAAGAGATGGCGGGAGGGTACGGGAGAGGACTAGGATTTTCCCATCCCGCAGATCGTTTAACCGGGCGTTATCTCCGCGATCTCCGTCCTCCATGAGCGCGGGTCTGGGGGCGAAGGGAAACGCAAGGCATTTTCTTCCTCAGGGTTTGCCCGGGTTCCCTCTGTATGGAAAACCGTATGGTTTTTGTCGGTATGATTCTGACATAGCAGTCTCACCGTTTGGCCTTGATGAGTTGGTACCAGTGGGGGTTTCCACACGTTAAAAAAAAGCACTCGCGAGAGAGCAGTATCTGCATACGATAAAGCGTAGACACTTTAATTTGTAAAGGTCAAGTTAGATGTGCTGAACTGGCAGCGTAAGGAAATAAGACCGTTCTGCGCCCTATAAAATCCCGGCACACATCAAAATTATATTTAGGCTAAATTCTTCTGTATGATAATGGCTCGTCTCTCGCCATTGTTACTAGATAAGTTTACACAATGCAACTTTAACGAATACAATAAATGATAGATATGTCGGAAGTTCGCATTATCATTGTAAATAATAAAATAACAGAAAATAAATCGCGATCGTATCAGTTAAAATAGATTTACATCGTATTAAATAAAACGATTTTAAAAGAATTCGTAAGCCTGTTATTACCTAACTTAATTCCACTATATTTTAGGTCATGAAGAGCAAAATGAGTTTAAACAGGAATCGCGACAACGATGGTACGGCACGAGAACCCTTACTTGGTGAGGAGAGCCCCATACACATTGGCAATGTATGGAATTCAACGCCAAAATATACTAAGTATTCAAAACTGGCGAACCAGACTGACAGTCCAAATAGATTCGACTATGACAGCGACATAATGAGTATGCAAGAGAAGATGCTTGCCAATCAAAATGACCAGCTTCAAGTGATCAGTAACTCAGTGGGATCGCTAAAGACAGTCTCTAAGCAGATTGGAATAGAACTTGACGAACAGGCCGTGTAAGTATCGCATAAGTAATAACTTATTCAGTAGTATACTTTTAACTCGTATCAATTGATCTGTTTTATATGCACTAGAAACCAACAACATGCCCCGCGGCTTCGGGCGTGGCATACTTCACCCCCCCGTGCCACGTATTTATCCCACACATGCCTGTAATTTACTAGTTCTCCAATAATGTATGGAAATTGGCCCCATTTGTCGGCATTTATGATTAGTGCTCCGCTTTCGTGGATAGTAGCGTTATGATGTATAGCCTAAAACCTTCCCCGATGAATGAGCTATCCAACATAAAATAATTTTTCAATTCGAACCAGTACTTCCCGAGATTAGCGCGTTCAACCGAACAAATAAACAAATTCTTCAGCTTTATACTATTAGTATGGATATATTGACGGTAGAGATTTTAAAGTGAATAAGAACAGAAGCAGATGGCGGGCTATTGCCTCTGCCTACCCCAGAAGCATAAAGTTCAATTCTAGTTTTAGTAAAATCTAATATGTATTCATAATCATACATACTAATTGTTCTAATTCTCTGTTATTTGTTCTAGCATGCTAGACGACTTAAATACTGAACTCGAGAACGCCGACTCTAAACTAGATTCAACGATAAAGAAAGTAGCAAAGGTTCTTCATATGAATAATGGTGAGGTACTATTGATAAATACATAATCTTTTTCAGTAGTCAACAGCTCAGGGCTGTTGGCTCCTATCTAGGGTATACCCTGCAGTTTTAGTTGGTTCGATTCCAACATAGTCACATCACCGCATCCACCACCTTCACAAATGTGATTTCAATTTATTATTTTTCATAACATTTGAAATACCTGTGATGTGATAGCCCAATTTAAAAATTATATAGTATATTATTAGATATTATTTTAAAATTATAAAGTATCAATAAAATGATAAATTGGCTTAGCTAAAAAATAATAATCATATAATAAGTTGCCCCAATAAAATATAAAAATAAATATGGGTAAAGTAAAAGATGTATTAAAACAGCCAAAAATAGATTGAATGTTGTTTTTTGAATACCTGGTTTTCATCAATTGAATAAACAAGCTGCACCATGTATAATACTATAAAATTTATTGGTTTCAGATCGACGCCAGTGGCTGGCAATAGGAATACTCGTAGGACTTTTATTGATAATATTAATACTTTTTGTTATAATTTAGGCTGTCAATTAGTGTAAATGTTAAATCACGTTTGTAGTTAAGTGATATATATTCTTGTATGATATCGTCTAACCGTAAATTCTTCATAATCTATACCGGCACTCTTACAGATAACGATCCAGATTGTTACCAACGTGTAAATGTATTATTGTTGTATTTTGTCATTATTATTTTATCTTTTATTTTACATTTTACAAAATTAGTTGACACTGTTTTCACTTTGTTGGTTGACTAATAACCCCAAAGTTGTTGTCTATCTACCTCCGATTAATTAATATATTTATAACCTTATTATAATGAAGACCATTTACAATAAAATTTAGTAAAGATTTTTTTTTCGCCTTGATCTATAGTTATACATATTGAAATGTAAGGCTATCATTTTAGTATAACCATTTCATATAAAATACGTACCTACCAGTTGCCAAATAGGTCAGTAATAACTTCAGAGGGCGTACGACGTACGGACGTGTTTATAAGGTCGTGATATGGACGAGAAAGGGGCATGATGCTATATATGGTGTATAACTCCATCCCTCTTTCTCGCCTGGAACACGAACGCTCTTAGACGTTATAATGAGAAATCAGTAAAGAATTCTAAACGAATTCATTAAGTAACTAAAGAGTAGACCAAGTATCATAAATTTTTGCGCTTAAGTGCAGAATTCTTGGTCCCAGGGCATATTACAAGAGAAGATATTATAGTCCTCCTCGCCGCATGCCATAACAGTGACTCTGCCATTTATATAGCTCGTTTCCAGCTTGATTGTGACTTGCAAAGCCATCTTGGTTTTAAAAGAAGAGATATAAACCAAGTAAGTACCGCGGTAGCCTAGTGGTATGGGTAAAGGACTGCTGAGGCGAGGTCTCGGGTTCGATCCCAGGTATTACCATGGCACACACCAATGACTTTTCGATGCTTTTCGAAGTTATGTGTATATTTATCGCAGGTTTATAAGTGCCCGGTTAATGGCAATAGGCTCGCCACCTATTACATTGGGACCTAAAACATAAACTGGCGAAACGTGGGTGCTAGCACCTCTGCCTACCCCTTCGGGGATATAGGCGTGAGTTTATGTTTTGTTATGTTATAAACCAAAAAGCCGCTACCAAGTGTTAGGTACATCATTGAGTTTTTAACGTTACAACCGGTTCGTATATAAGTTAGTTTCAGATAACATATTACATAAGGCGTTAAATCCATTGTAAAAAATATTTGACGAGGGTTACCCCCCTACAGCCTCAGTTTTTTAGTTCTCACGATAGTGACAGCCATAATGTTCTCTAACAAACTATAAATAAATGCCAATTCGAACCTCTCGACATGAGTAAAAAAATTGCATAGCAGAGGTGGTATGTTTCTCCGAACTTTAAGCTGCAGTATTCCACTGATTCGAAGTAGGTAAAATCTGGACTTCGTGTTTTACCTCTACACGTGGCATCCTGAAGAACACTTGGCAGCTAATGAACACATACCACTATGTCAGTTTCCAACAAATGTTTTCAACTTCAACTTTTCTTAGTAAAAGACAAGTTTTCCAATGATAGTTTCCGAAAAGCTATAACAACCTATTCACTTTAGACTTGAAGACTCCCAGTCTTCAAGTCTAAAGTGAATAGGTTGTTTCTAAGCAAGCGGGCTCCTTCGTCGATCACAATATCACTTACCAGCAGGTGATATAGTGGTCAAACGCGTTCCTATAAAAAATCGTAGCACGAATGACAACAGTACGGTACTGGTACAAAAGAACGATATTAGATACATAGAACAATTAGCAGCATTCAGAAATAGCCACAAAACAAAGAAATTCTTGTTTGTTGGTTTTGTAAAAGTTTCTAAATACTGCTGTTTTGCAAAATGATACTTGAAAAGTTTCAATTTGCAATACATTACTTACGATTTGTTTGCTTTGTGGCTAAATTCTGCTAAATATTATTTATATCTAATGTCATTCTTTCGTACCGGTACCATACCGTTGCCGTTGTTGTCGTCCATATATTATCATTGCAAAATGTGAGTTTTCTAAGGAAATTTACATTTTGTAAAAAAATTGTAAGAAACCGTAGATAGCTTGAGAGATATATTAGGCATATTAGGTTTTACAAATCATCAATCATTAAAATGTTGTCCCCCATATTGAAGAGTAGTAATAAATAATACATCAATTAAGTTTTGCTATTGATTGGTAGATGGTGATAATCACCATGTAATAATTTATGCCTTATTAGTACAATTTAGGTTAATATTCTCTAAATAATATACCATAAGTTATGCATCTAATAATAATAATAACTAACTACAGTTTGTAGGGTAGACAGAGATGAATTGTAAATCATTTTTGAGCATGAATTATTCCCATTAGGATTTTATTATTATTGATGAAAACATAATGAGTAAATAGTGTTCAAAAATAATCCAAATTCAGCCCATTTTCTTAATTTAACGGAGTGATTCGGATCGTACAAAATATGTAATATGTATGTAACTAAATTATAAGCTTTAAAGCACAATATTTTTGGAATTATTAGTAAATTCTATTGTACTAATATCAATCACGCTTCAAGAAAACGGCTGAATGATTCTGTATGTACAAGGATAGATTATATGCTGGAATAACACATAGGCTACCTTTATCCCTGGAAAAGGTTCCCATAGGAAGCGGGAACGGAATAAGAATTACACTCGGACGAAGCCGCGTGCGACAACTAGTGATACATAAATAGATCAATTTTAATTATTATATACGCAAATTGAATTAATATTATATGAATTTGACACTTTATTTTATTGACATTTTATTTCATTGATAATCAAAAGAGTTGACAAATTATTGATATTCTGAAATAAACGGTCTATTATTATTATAAGTCTAAATGTTTGCTGCACTCCCTTGTCGACACTTAGCTACATACCATTTAGTGATGATCTATTATTTTGCCAAATGGTTTGTCACACCAAAGTGGATGTCAGCCCCCTTGCTGTAAGTTTTATTCATCGAGTACAAATAAATGTAATGTAAATGCTACAAAATTAATTTGTATAAGTTAGTACCTACCTTATGGTGAGATCTATAGAGCATAACTTGACTTTGCTGAGCCTATACTCTGACTTAAGACAAAATCGGTAATCGGTATCGATATGTCTTTGAGTCTTTGGTCTAAGTTTAAGCTTCGCAAAGTCTAAGTTCGCGAAATCAACGCGGCAGCGACTTATCAAAAACTCAGAATAAAAACCAACCAAAACAATGAACCCATCTTTACTTTATCGTACTAACTTTAAAAGGCTTTTTAAATTATTAGTATGTATTTATTAGTTCATTAACCACTAACAATTATCTGTCAAAGTGAAGCGATCCGTTTCTATTGTGTAACTTATTAGTCCATTGAAATGTTTTAAACGCGCCTCCAGACTCTACCTCGTGGGTGGTGGGGAAAAGTGTCAATAATTAATTATTAATAATATTGTAAAATTAATAATTAAAAAAATTATAATAACAAAATAAACAATACTAGACCAAAGTTGTAGAGAATTTAATTTGTTTTTTTATCAGATAAATAGTCTAAGAGATGTATCGTAAAAACCATTTCAACACCTATTTTCAAGATGGCGGCCGTGGGACAAGGGTGGCGACCCCACAAACTTGGTTTTAGCTTTACACTGACCCCCCTACACATCAAAAAAATAAAATTGCGTCCTTTAAAAAACGCAACCCCAAATGTAACTTTTCAATGGACTATATATAAATGACAAAACATTGGAGATATTTAAAACAATCGTTGGGGTATGTTTAATGAACGAGTTTGACAACAACATTTTTTTTTGAAGTTCATGTCTGTTTGTTCGTGATGGACACAAAAACTACTGAACGAATTTTGATGCGGGTTTTTCTATTAAATAGGTCGTTGTCAGAATTAAAATCTGTATGTTTGATTGCATTTGGTTAATTTAAATCGGAGATATGACCACAAAACGAAACGGTAACAGACCTCCCCGCGGGCGGAGCCGCGGGCATCAGCTAGTAGTATCTAAATGTGATGAACACGAGAGAGATAGAGATTTCTCTACATAACGTAATTTGTCCCTCTTCCAAATTGTATATTTTATGGATTTTAAGTTTACTTTTTGTTTTATTCCTGGCTGTGATCTTCGTAGCTGTGCATCATGTATTGATGTAATTATAACATCTTTGTAATAATGTAATAAATCATTGACAAAAAATGACAAGTAAATGGCGAGTGGTAGTGCCCAATGATTCAATTCTTAGAAAATACCTTATTGCTTATAAATAATTAAGTATACCTTATACATACTTGCGTATTTTTGGCATCGCAATACTTTAACGGTTTAACCTGATAATCATAATTACCAGTTTTAATAGTGTAGATACTCAACTGCCTCTTGGTCACTTCATATTTATCTAATTAATGTTATCTTTTACACAAAGATTTGTATAATATCTGCTTAATTAATTTTTGTTTCACAAATCTACAGAAATAAAAATCTTGGAATAAATCACAATTTTAGCTACCTTACCGAGATTTAGGTTGGTAGTAAATATGTAATTAGAATATTGCCAACATATAACTAAGTGTCAATATATATAAAACAACTTGTATTCTGAAGTATGTTTCGTCCTCCGGGATAGGCAGAGACAACAACCTGCCATTAGCTTCTTCCGAGCAACACTTCACGAGCTGTTTATGTAAGGCCGCCGATTTAAAGCGCTTAAATAAAATATTTAAATATAATTTAATATATAAAAGAATTCTTAGAATATACGTTAAACAAACTTCAGACCATTTACTTTATATGAATTGCGGTAGTAGTTAAATATTACCTAAGTAAGTTACTTTTGTAGACTGATCTATACCAAATGTTTGTTAGAACTCGCAGTTCCGTTAAAGTGTAACCATGTTAACACTGGTGACATGGTGTGAGATGTAAAACGATGCGGTAGGTACCTATTTACAGTGGCGTAGCAAAGGGGGGACGGACGGGCGGGGCACATCGGTCGTCACCTTTTTTGGGGTGACACCCACCCGGTCTCTCAACTTTAAGAACATTGTACCTACAAACAAAAAAAAAAGTCGCTAGAACAAGAATTTCTTTTTCGGGGATTCCTCCACTAGCACTAGCTCAGCTCTATGTATAATTCGGTGATTCCCGCAAAAGAGCCTGACGCTGTCGTGGAGGATTCCCCGTTCCATACTCGCGATCTTTGATGTCTCAGTTGCAAAATTTCTCATTTGTTTCGTGAAGTGTATTTGTTTGGTTGGCGTGAATTGTTAAACGTGTATTATTCTATAGTGTTAGATAATAAAAAGTAGTGATAGATAATAGAAAATTTATTGCTTTTTACTTTCGATGGGGTGACACCACCAACTTCCGCACCGGGTGCCACCCGCAAGGTAGCTACGCCACTGCCTATTTATCATACTTAAAAATGAAAAATGTTTTTTAAACCTTTATCATAACACTTATTATTAATCATATAATCATTACACTAGAGTTGCAATGATAGGCTCAATGTAGCGAATTCATACAGAGAATGAAACTTCGAAGATCATGATATCGTATATTTCACAAAAAAACTCTCGTGGCTATTCTTTACGTACCAACTTCATTTTGTCAATTAGTATTAATTGACAAAATGAACAAAAGAAACCTCTGTATAGAGGTTTCTTTAAAACACCCCGGCATTGGTGACCACTTAATCACAATATATGGTTCTGGTGAAGCCGAATCGGTCGAAATGGTGAAGTGCTCGGGGTGCCCATTGGCAGAGAGGGCCCTGGGTAATTCCGAATATAACTTATATACATTAAAAAGTCCTTGATACTGCACACAGCTATCCAGGAACTGGGAGCTTGGCAGCTTTCACAATTTAACAACTGATGACCTAAGTACATGAGAAAATAGTGTCTTTAATTTAAATCTGTGTTACCATTCTTGATCGTTCATAGGTGTATATTTCAACCTTCTAACCTAATCTATAGATTATTATAAATATACCGGTCAAAAGTGCTTGTTAACAGTGAAAAGTGCTTTTTTACTAGTCAAAAGTGCTTTTGACCAGACAAGTGTGATTTATCGACCGGCTATGACTTTTCACTGCAACATTTACCTTTTTTTTTTTTTTTATCGTGCGGAAATCCCTTCGGATACCCCCCCGCGTACCAGCGCGGGCGGTTATGTCGGGCTTGAACCGACTAAAACCGCACGCCGTCTCGGGTCTACAGACGCCGGGGTGTAAGGTTGCCCATAGAGCATATCCCTCGCACCCCGACTGACCCTGGGCCATCTGCGGTTTCGAGATGGCCCCCTCGGGTATGGGATCCACGGTGTCCCCGTCTTGCCCCGGTTTGGGGGAGGGGCGCTAGTCGCCCCACCGTCCCGGCCTGCTTCTGCTGGGGTGACAGGTGGCCTCATCCGCCACCCCCAGGCCTGCGCTCATGGAGGACAATCGTTAGTAGTCGCTTAACGACCTCCGGCGCCTGAGTCGCCTGCGACGCGCGGCGAGCAAGTTGCGGGC
Source organism: Cybosia mesomella (assembly GCA_946251805.1). Taxonomy (NCBI): domain Eukaryota; kingdom Metazoa; phylum Arthropoda; class Insecta; order Lepidoptera; family Erebidae; genus Cybosia; species Cybosia mesomella. The sequence continues at coordinate 13,184,598 of OX276388.1, read as the reverse complement.
TCGGCGGACCGGGAGAGTTCTAAGTCTCTCCCGGGCGCGCTCCGCCACTCCCGGGCGCGCTCCGCCACACTGCAACATTTACCTACTGTTCAACATTGCGAAAATCGGTAGAATGCAACCAGTTAAACGAAACTGATGGTCATATTTTTCTGAACGTTCTTTTTCATGAATTGTAATAATCTATATATATAAAAATGAATCGCAAAATGTATTGGTAAGCGCATAACTCAACAACGCCTGGACCAATTTGACCAATTCTTTTTTTTAAATGTTCGTTGAAGTCCAAGGAGGGTTTTTACGGAGAGAAAAGTTTAAAAAATTGCATTAAAAAAATACAGGCATGTTTGGGATAAATAGGTGCCACGGGGCGAAGGATGCCACGGGCGAAGCCGCGGGGGACAGCTAGTAGTGTTATAAAAATGTTAAGTAGCACTTAAATAAGTAGTGTATAGAAGTTGTCGTTATTTCCAATATGTAACGGACTTGCGAGGTTTAATAAATACAATATTTATTATCTAATTAAATATTACCAAAAACTACTTATTGTAAGTAGGTAACTAGTGACTCGTAATCTCTTATTTAGACGCATTGCTAGATATATTATTTTTATGTCTACATACGTAAAGAAAAAGTTTTATAATTATCACAAATTTTAACTAACATTTTTATAGTAGGGAACATATAAAGAAAACAAAATAATATTCAGTTTTAAACTATAATCGTTGTGAAATGGGTCCTGAAGCATATTTTATACTTCTTTAATTGCTTTATGTGTAAAATTATACATTGATGTAAAATAAAAAATTGAGTTTTTACGCTCTATGGTTTTATTTAGAGTACCTGCGTATGGGTGCCACCAAGATCTCAAAAGCAACGTCTCTTGAACACGAAGCAGTATGATTGATTGCAAACAATGAACAAATTCTGAGATCCGGTATTCAAAATTTCATTACTATGGTATCAACCCCAACGTTCATGAAAATCTTCAGATCCTTTGTCCAGATGAATTTCTGTTTTGACTAAGATTGATCTAACAATTGATCACTATGATGAGATTTTTATAACCAGATTGTTATTCTCGTAAATGCAGAAGCACCTAAATGTGACAAGGGGTAATCAATATACTCGTAGAAACATAAGATAATATAAGCATTTAATGTCTGTTATAAATATTCTGTAGCGTCTGCAACATATTCTGTAGCGGTTAAGTGGGCAACACTGGTACTTACTGAACTCTTAAGAGCTTGTTTGGATAAAAATTAAAGGGATTGGAGCCAGTGGAGTTGTGGAGTTATGGTAGTGGAACAAAATTTATGTTCATTGAAGCCAATGGAGTCAAAGTGCAACTCGAACGTAGGTACTTAGAGATGCTAGGAGGCGGCGGAGTGGACCCGGTAGAGATTTAGGACTCTTCCGGCTTGCCGAGTCCGCAACATGCGCCTCGCGTGGCTCAGGCGACTCAGACGCCGTGGTTTTAGTCTGACATAACCACCCCAACTGGTTAGGGCGGAGGGGTTTGTCCGTGGGGATCACCGCATGAAAAAAGGTACTATTATTTCATTGTACCTACTTTTATTCCTAGTGTACAGGGGTACACAATAAAGAGAATATAGGTACCTACATACTACAGATGCTACTTTAAGTAAGAGAACGATACATTCCATTTCAATATAAATCGATTTTTACAATTTCGATTGTAGTAGAAATAATATTTTTTTGTTAAAGTTAATTTTTTTCTACTATTGAAGGACCTACTTGCACAATTCTTAAAATAAGATATTAATGTTAACAATTTATTCTAATTTAAATGTTGATATAACTATAACTATATATTATAGTTTAGGGTCCAGTCTGAACACTACAATGTGTGACATATCAACGTACTATTTCAATATGAGGTCAGGGTCCAAGGGTCCCAAGAGCTGGTTGCCCGGCATCGGCAAGCCCTTCGATAGCAATGCTACTGGAGGCATTCACAAACCTTTCGAAAGGCTACTGTCCTAAACTATTGGCACGCTATGATGGCCGTTTCGACGTTTGTCCACTCATGAAGTTTCGTATTAATTAATAATTACATTTGTAGGAGCAAATTGCTGTTCTTAATTGTCAATAGTGACGTGCAGTTAGTCATAAAATTTAACGAATGTATAATTTTAGGACACAAAATTTACTTATTACATTGATTTCTAAACTATATATATTAGGGTCCCGCGAACATTTTTTTTTTATAAGATTATAATTATTGATGTAGGTACTTATTTACCACACAACTCGGCATTTGTTTTTCGAAATTCAATTTTTATAAAATGAAATCTAATATGATCGTCACTAGGATCACTGGCCAGGACAACTAGGTACTACCTCCGGCAAACTCGCGTCAATGCTCAATGCAAAACAAAGCAGTTTCGACTTGACGTTGCTTCGAAAAGTACAAACTGTGAGTGCACTACGATTGTGATATAGTTTTGACCTGGCTTTGAATTTCGGATATTAATACTGCATTACTGTTCACCCTTGCTCGTTAATTTGAACTCTGTTTACGCATTTTGTTGTGGATTTCGTCGATATGTTCGAACGTACGCAGAGAACCAGTCGGGCACGTTAGTTCCTTATACGCCTTCGTAACTATTTCGATCGTGAATCTCAAAATGGAGTGCCTATTTTACCTCGACCGGGTGGGTACCACCGTGCACGATTGCGAAAAACCCTCCATAGTAATCCAATTTCGGTTTGATTGCGTTCAGGGGTCAGCAAGTGCATTGCCGGGCAGGGGGATTGTGGTCGCAGCACTAGTGGGACCGGTGGGTGTCACTTGGTGCTGCGACGACAATCCTTTTGTGATGAGGCCGTCAAGCTGAGTGCCACCATTGTTAACATGGTACGTGTATGTAATGGTGACCCTCTTTCCTGAGACTTTACCTTCAGCTTACCATCAGGCGAGGTGAAGTCAAATTGACTCTCCAGTGGTTTTCTAGGCAAAAGCCTAGAAAACCACTGGAGACTACCATGAAGAAATTAATGGAGAAAAGTTTACTGAATGGTTTACCTCAATGTTGTGAAGCCTCCCTGAATCATCTATTATATTTATGGACACCACCACTCGATGCAAATTGACTAGCCACCTGCCCAATCCCAAATGAAAGCTGACATGGCTTCAAAAAAATTGCGTAGAGGCAAACAAAAATTTGTTAAAAGCGGAATTAGTAGGTCTTTTAAAAGAAAACAAATCAAGATCCGATACCTACGTCATTGACGAAATAGCGTTAGAACATGGGCACAGAGCTATACGGTTACCGCCTTACCAATGTGGATATAATGCAACTGAGTTGGTGTAGGCTCAAATTAAGGGATATGCCGCAAGACACAAATACAGAACCATATCATTTACCATAGCAAAAATGCTAAAAATATTAGAAGAAACTTGTGAACATGTGTCTAAAGGAGACTGGGAAAAGGTTGTGAATAGAACTGTTAAATTAATAAGGGAAGATTACGAAAGAGATGTGAAAATAGATAATATTTTTTTATTAAACGTTTTTAATCAGGTACTAGGTACTTGCAATAAGAACTTATAGATTTGATTATGTTTTTTCGAGAATAATTTACATTTCACATCACTATTGTAAATGTCAAAACGGCCATCATAGCGTGCCGCAACTATAGGTCTCCCACAAACCGGGCCAAGACGGGGACACCGTGGTTCCCAAACCCGAGGGGGCCATCTTGAAACCGGAGATGGCCCAGGGTCAGTCGGGGTGGGATGGATATGCTCTATGGGCAACCTTACACCCCGGCGTCTGCAGACTCGAGACGGCGTGCGGTTTTAGTCGGTTCAAGCCGTACATAACCGCCCCCGCTGGCCGGCGGTGGGTATCCGTAAGGATTTTCGCACGAAAAATCGAAAATCGTTCATTGTTTCCGTAGTTCGCAAGAATTACGGTAGATGGCTCCAGCGTCGCCTTAAGACGTATATAATATATCGGAGAATTTCGAATATCTGGGACAGGCTTAGGTGGCTCAGCTGGTCAGAGCATTCCCCCTGTAAGGGTCTGGTCGCGGGTTCAAGTCCCATCCTAGATGTTCTCTTTTTCCGATCTAAATCTATAGGAAAAGTAGGCATACAAATTGTTTAAAAAATTTAATTGAATTAAATGAAATAAGTACTCAGGTCGGCAACCTTTTGCAGGATTCATGGCCTTCACTCTAGGACCGCTTGCGGCCATTGGTTCTATGTGGCCAGCCTTCTGTCACTTACTAAATTTTCTATATTAACTTAGTACTTTGTCGGACAATTAGCTACGTTTCGAATTTGATCCTACAAAGGAACTCCTAAGCATAACTCGCTCCATTGCTCGCTTAGTAAACTGTTGGTCTTCTAAACTGTTGCCATACTGATTGTTGACATAATGAACTGCTGATCTCACATATGTGTGTGCGGGCCTATGTACTATATACCGCCCATCTAGACATAGTAAAAGTCTATTAATTGATGAACTTTGCACTACGCTCAATCAGTTCTCTAAAACCACCGACTTGTATTTAATAGGAGACACTAACATAGACTTAAAATCAAATAAACCTATAACATATAATTACATCAATATGTTAGTGGAATGGAGCTTTTGTGTGGGATCACTGAACATACTAGAATTGAATTATCTAATGGTATATTAAGTAAATCGTGTATTGACCACATCTTTGCTAGATCCCGCGCACTAGACCTGTTTACCCCGGCGCTCGGGACCGCACTGTCTGAGCACCGCGCTGTACTACTTGTCTGCGCCGGTGCACAACTACAGGATGTTAGGAGCATCCTGTAGTTACAAAACATGCGTAAATAACAAGAAATTTCTGAATTTATTGAATCAAGTGGTCCGGGATGAGACATATGACATGAAATGTCCAATTTCATTATACAACTACATACACACGCGATTTAAACAGTGCTATGAGAAGTCAAAATATATAATCAAAGTTAAACATACATCCTCCCGCTGTAACAATGACTCCATTAGTCAAAAAATAATCAAAGCCTGTGAATACCGTGATAATTTATATTAAACATGGATAAAACAACATTATAACATAATTCTAAAACAAAACTATAGCATAACGAAAATTATGTAAATACACTAATCAAAAAGGCCAATAACAAATTGCATTAAATTGAAAATTTAATCAAACATGTTTAATATTGAGAAACCTCTGGCAAATTTTCAACCGAATAACAGGGGCGTATCAAATATTCCATCGATGATATTGTAATAAATGCTTTTAAAAGTGCTCAAAACTCTTGTACAGGTATAGCCAATAACTATGCACGAACGTTTGTAAGTACCGCGGGAAATGATTCCAAATTGCTCGCTACCATTGTTAGAAAAATCAGACTACATAGCTACCTCTAATGTAACAAAGCGCACCAAACCAGCTGTGACACTCATTAAAAAAATCATTGTCTTTGAATAACAACGAAGCTCCTGGTGTTGACTATTGACTTAAAATACATATGTAACAAGATAACATCGATTATCTAATTTAATCAACCTATGTATAGAAAATGGCAAGTATTCTCCTTTATTAAAAACCGTTGTTATAAGACCAATTCATAAGAAAGGCAGCCGAACTGACTATGGTAACCATAAACCAATAACTATTGCGCCTACCGTTGATAAAATTAAAGTCTTCGAATTTAATGAAAAATCATAGTAGGTATATTATCTAAAAAACAATTTGGCTTCCAGCCCCATAACATAACACTACACAACTTCTCTCAGCTGATAGTGTATACACCCATCTGGATAAAAAACATCACGTCCTCGGCGTATTCATAGACTATAGCTTAAAAATATAACAGGATACTAGACTCTAGAGTGCTTCTATGATAGCGCAATCAGAGGAAAGCTGCTGGCGTGGTGTAAAGACTTAAATTTATTTATTATTAGATCTTAAGGATAGAAAGTTTATGGTCAAAGTCGGTGACCACGCTTAGTGAAAATACCTTGGTCACGGTAGGCACGGCTCAAGGCTCTGTACTAGGACCCCTTCATTACCTCATCTATGTGAATAGCCTGGAAAAAGTAATACAGAATTGTGAAATCTATCAGTTTGCAGAGGATACTTGTTTGGTCTTGGCTGGATGCAGTATTACTGAAGCCCAAAGTTTACTACAAATTGATTTCGATATACTATCAAAATGTTCGCATGATGCTGGTCTGGTATTAAATATAAAGAAAACCAAAGTGATGTATATTAGTTCTAGCCAAAATAGAAACGCTTTTATGCTTAAACTTGTTGCACACTCTCTCGATTGCCTAATAAGAACAATAAAGTCAATTTGACTACTCCTTGTACTTGCGACACCACAGAACACGTTGACAAACAAACTTATTTAGGGTTAATTATTAACAACCGGCTTAGCTGGAAAGAACATATAAACCAAGTGTGCAACAAACTGAGAATAATTCTTGCTAAATTCTCCATTATCAGATATTATATACCCTACCAAACACTTATGCTGCTCTATAAATCACTGGCAGAATCAATCATTTCATACGGACTGTCAAGCTATGGAAAAACATTTAAATCCCACCTTGACCAAATCTCACTCCAAATAAGAATTTTAAAACAATTAGTTCCGAATAACATAAAAATAATATATAAAAACGATTACCACCAACTATTTAATTTCTGCAAAATTATGCCTGTACCTACCTATACACCAGAAAACACAACTTACATTATTAATTGAGGAGAATTTTAACGCAGACCTAAAAAATGAGAAATCCTCTGATAAACACGATATAATAACCCCTATAATAACCTAAATCATTAATGCAAAATTATTACTTCCTAGATACACCAATTTATACGGAAAAAACACTAAAATACATTGTACCATACGATACCTTTTTTTCCCCTTTAAATCCCTTTAAATAAATCAATTACCTAAACCCTTAAAAACTCGATAACCTTTCGAAATAGAAAAATAACAAACTAAAACAACATTTCCTACGAAATAAAATTAATTAGTAAAATTATCATTTACTCTCCTTGGAGCATGTAGGCATATCATGCATATCACCGAAGTGCGGCTGCGTAGGATCAGTGCGGCCACAGATGAGCGCTTGCTCACTTTTTATAGTCTACCTCCTATTTTAGTTAATTTTTGATGACTTGTGTTTCCTAATTTAGTTAACTTCTTCTTCTTAGACATATTAGATAAAAGTCATGGCAGTAACCACATTACACGTGTTGCCAAAACATTTTTTTCCTAGGTAGGTGTAGGTACGAGTGGCAGTCAGGTCTACTGGTGGTCGTCGGAGATCGCGAGGCTCAGACGGGCAGATCACGTACCGCCGGTGGGCCCGATTCCGTAGGAGGCGTCGCGTCGCCGCCTCGCACATGCGGAGGCCCGAGAGGCGGAGTTGTACGAGGGATACAGGGAGGCCAGAGGTGCCCTCCGAGCAGAGATAAGGCGGGCCAAAAAGGCGGCCCGCTGCGAACTGCTGGAGACGCTGGAGCGGGACCCTTGGGGGCGGCCCTACCTAATGGTAAGGGGAAAACTGCGCCCCAAGGCCCCGCCGTTGACCCAGTGTCTCCAGCCGGAGCTGCTCGGAGGAGTTGTTAGCTCCCTGTTCCCAGCGCGGGCGGTGGAACATGTTCCACCGCAGATGACTCCGCCTTGGTTGCCAATGGTGCCCGACGTGGATGACGACGACGTGCCCGAGGTCACTTGGGTAGAACTAGAGCTGGCGGTGAGAAGGCTGAGAGCCAAACGCAACGCCCGGGACCCGACGGCATTCCAGGCCGAGTGTGGGTCCTAGCTCTAGTCGACGACGCTCTCGAGCCCCGACTGAGAGGGCTTCTCAGCGCATGTTTGGAGCGGGGCCAGTTTCCGAAACTGTGGAAGACGGGGAAACTAGTCCTCATCCGAAAGGAGGGGCGTCCGGCGGACTCGCCGTCCGCCTACCGGCCCATAGTGTTGCTCGACGAGGTGTGCAAGCTCTTTGAAAGAGTAATTGCGAAGCGCCTCGTCGAGCACCTCTCAAGCGTGGGGCCGGACCTGGCGGATGGCCAATATGGCTTCCGCCAGAGGCGCTCCACCTTGGATGCCATCATGCGCGTTAGGGCTCTGGCGGAGGATGCAGTAGCCCGGGGTGAGGTGATGTTGGCGGTGTCCCTGGACATCGCCAGCCCGTTCAACACCTTGCCCTGGAGTTGCATTAGGGAGGCGCTCGTGTATCACGAAGTGCCTCTCTACCTCCGCCGCATAGTCGGGGCGTATTTGACGGAGAGAGCCGTCTTCTACCCAACCATGACCGGTCCCACCCGGCGTGAGATGTCGTGCGGTGTTCCGCAGGGATCGGTCCTGGGGCCGCTCCTGTGGAACATCGGATACGACTGGATGCTTCTCGTTGAGCTCGCAGACGGTGCCGCCGTCACGTGCTACGCGGACGACACGCTCGTGACGGCGTGCGGAGCGACATACCGCGAAGCGACCCTGAAGGCCACGACCGCGGTTGCCCAAGTCGTGGAGCGGATCCGGCGGCTGGGTCACGAGGTGGCTCTGCATAAAACCGAGGCCCTATTCTTTCATGGGCCTCGGAGCAAGCCACCTGAGGGATCCAGTCTCATCGTGGGAGGTAATCGCATCGGCATCAAGCCCCAAATGAAATATTTGGGGCTCGTGCTCGACGGCCGATGGGACTTCGGAGAGCACATCCGAAGTCTGGCCCCCAAACTAAAGGGCACAGCTCTCGCTCTGGCGCGGCTGCTGCCCAACATGAAGGGGCCCGATGACTCCTGCAGGAGACTCTACGCGGGGATCGTGCGGTCCATGGCCCTGTATGGGTGCCCAATATGGGCGGAGGCCCTAAAGGCCGGAAGTGTGCGGATGCTGCGCGCTCCGCAGCAAGTGATGGCCATCAGGGTCATCCGCGGGTACCGCACGATCTCCTTCGAGGTGGCGAGTCTCTTTGCCGGAACTCCGCCATGGGACCTGGAGGCGAGAGCCCTTTCGCAACTATACCAGTGGCGAAAGGAGGCGCGGGAGCAGGGACGGAACCCCGAGCATCGAGAAATCGAGGCCGTGCAGTCCCAGCTCCGCCAGACCATCGTGGTGAAGTGGAAGGAACGAGTTGGGCGACCAAGCGCAGGGCACGCCGCAATAGCGGCGGTAAGGCCCATCATGGAGGATTGGCTAGAGAGGCCACACGGAAGCCTCTCGTACCGACTGACGCAGGTGATCTCCGGGAAGGGCTGCTTTGGGGACCACCTGCGTCGGATCAGGAAGGAGCCAACGCCTGAGTGTCATCACTGTGACGCGAGCGAAGACTCAGGGCTCCAGGCGGGAGTCCTCTCGCTCGGCAGCATGATTGCGGCAATGGTGCGGAGCGCGAGCGCGTGGGCCGCCGTTACCTCCTTCTGCGAGCATGTGATGCTCGCGAAGGAGATGGCGGAGCGCGCCCGGCAGAGGTTCAGAATTCTCCCGGCCCGCCGAGCCAGCAACATGCTCGCCGCGCGTCGCAGTCGACTCAGGCGCCGGAGCGACTAGCGCCCCTCCCCCAAACCGGGGCAAGACGGGGACACCGTGGTTTCCAAACCCGAGGGGTCATCTCGAAACCGGAGATGGCCCAGGGTCAGTCGGGTTGCGAGGGATATGCTCTATGGGCAACCTTACACCCTGAAGACCCGAGACGGCGTGCGGTTTTAGTCGGTTCAAGCCCGACATAACCGCCCCCGCTGGCCGGCGGGGGGTATCCGAAGGGATTTCCGCACGAAAAAAAAAAGGTACGAATGGCAAAAATAAATATATATAGGTAAATAATATATAGGTAGGTAATAAATATATAGGTAGATATGTAGGTAGGTACCTATGTGGGTACCTACTGTAGGTAGTTTAGGTGAATATAAATGCTTATCAACTCAAACAATATTTTCTCGTTAAACGGTTTTATTTAGGTTGTTTTGACTTTTGAACATCACAGTGTTGTGTACCGATTGCATCCGCTTTCCGGCTTTTTCTCCTTCACTTGCCACGATTTTGAACGCAGACCTGGGAGTGGCAGGTGAGGCCTCCTGTCACCCCAGCAGAAGCAGGCCTGAGCGGCGGGACGACAAGTGCCCCTCCTCCATTCCGGGGCAAGATGGGGACACCGTGGTTCCCAAACCCGGGGAGCCCTGCTCAAACCGGATAGCCCTGGGTCAGTCGGGGTGCGAGGGAAATGCCTTATGGACCACCGGCGTGCGGTTTTGGTCGGTTCAAGCCCGACAATAGCCGGGGATTTCCGCACGAAAAATAAAAAAGAAATGTTTGCGTGCATTTTCCACATAGATTCACGCAGTCATCAGACTAGCTGCGCCCTAGTGAGTTAAGATACCTACCTGCGGGTTTTCTATCCCTTTTGTACGACGCCCACTGGAAGAGATGGGTTGACCCCTTATTCTATTCCGCCGGGACAGTCTGGAGCCACGTGGCATAAAGAAAAACCCAAACTGAAGTCAAAGACATTAGACAATATAATAAACTTTAATATTTGTGTGTTAAAACCTATGCTGCCTCATTAGAGTTACTGTCGGTTCCAAGTTTATCGTACAAATTAGGTACGAAATCGTATTCTTCGAGAGATTCGTCATGAAGAGAATGCTTCATTGTCTCCCAACTTACTGGCTTTTCTACTAAAAATAGCCTGGAAATGTCAAATTATAATTAAAGGTTGTTTTTCATTATTAGTAAGTCCCACATGTTTAGTTAATTATTAGTAAATCCATCCGCCCCCTGTACGCAAGCGGGCGCGCCTGCTTTGTACAAACAATTTGGTGCGAATTTCGTACACGATTTGCACTAATCAGGGCGCACGCGCGCACGCATGTTAAATAATATTAATACACGCACACCGACCACGACTGTCAACAAGAACTTTTAAGACCCGAGACGGCGTGCGGTTTTAGCCGGTTCAAGCCCGACATAACCGCCCCCGCTGGCCGGCGGGGGGGGGGGGGGGGTATCTGAAGGGATTTCCGCACGAAAAAAAAAAGAAAAGGTAGGTTGATTAATAATTTAATTGTATACTTTTTAGTTATGAATAGTTATGATATAATATATAGAAATAAATAATTATAGTAGAATTAAAATAAAAGATAGTCAATGATTGCATATGAATGTATACACGTACATTACCGTACATACAGCAAAAATACAATTTTACATTTTTTGGTCTGTCTGTCTTTTATATTAGAGTTCTAGGTCTGTCTTTAATATTAGAGTTCTAGATAGTAGATATATATACTATCTGTGCACGCGGCTTCGTCCGCGTGGATTTAGATTAATTGGGTTCTAGTTCTTCCGCGCGGAACTCATATATATATTATATTTGAAATCACCTTTTTAAGCTCTTTGCTTTGATACTCTACTTGATAAGTTTGAGTGAAAATACTTTTTTTACAACATATATTTTAGTGCCAAATCCGCCTTTTTGTTATTTTATTATTTTGATATACCCAGTCTCAGTCTCATAGTAAATACGAATCTAACGACACCTCTCAAGCTAAAATTCATCGAGCCCTACAGGTCGCAAAGCGTACCAAACAATTATACATACATACTCTCGAAAAGCCCTACTTCTAGCGCAGTCGGGTAAAAAATTAAATGAATTTAATGAGTAAAACTTGAGAAGCTAACTTAACTAAGGTTAGTTGAAAGGATTTGTACTGGTGAAAGCCAGCATCAAGCATGAAAACTCAGTATACTTAAAATGAGGTTTTTAACCCTCGACACAAAAACGAAGGGGTGTTATAAGAGGGGGGGGGGGGGCTCCGGTGCAAGACGACTCGCACCGGGGCTCGCCTACTCGAGGTCTCCGGCGCCACCAGCGGCCCCAAAGCTGATGCCCTAGCGGCCAGGCTTAGGGAGCCGCTGGACTCGGACGCCGTCCGCGTTACCAGAACCAACAAATGCGCAGGTTTGCGCATTTCGGGTCTGGATGATGCGGCCACGACGGAGGAAATTATCTCCATCGTCGTGGAGAACTGGAGAAATCCGGTTCAGCCCCACCGGTCACGGCACGGCAGTCGTCAACTGCCCCGTTGCAGCGGCGCAGATGATTGCGGACGGACGGAGCCTCCTCGTTTGGGGCTTCCTTAAGGCGCGGGTGCAACTCCTGCAGCCCCGCGAGACCAGGTGCTTTAGGTGCCTGGCCGTGGGGAATATGGGAGTGCAGTGCACACCGGGAGACAACGTGGGGGATCGGTGCTTCCGCTGTAGTCAGCCCGGGCACAAGGCCAGTGCTTGTGATGCTCCGCCGCGCTGCTACAAATGCGTAGTGGAGGGCAAAGCGGCGGAGCACCGTACGGACAGCAGAACCTGCGCCGCCTCGAGGCCAAAGCCCCGTTCGTCCGCAACGGGTAGTGGGGGTGCCGCTCAGGAGCGGCCACATTCGCGGCGGGATGCGGAAATGGAAGTCCAATAATGGACACACCAATCCGCATCCTGCAAGCGAACATAAACCACTGCTCCGGTGCTCAGGATCTTCTGTACCAGAGCACCGTGCAGTGGTCTATCAATGTGGTCGTGTTCGCTGAGCCGTACTGGGTCCACCCCGGAAGCCCGGTGGACCTGGACGGTGTAGCGAACGTTTTCGGGGGTTCCGCCGCGGACACCTCGCGCCTTGCACTCATTGCAAGGGGCAGAGGCTGTGTCGCCGCGGACTATGAGAGCTTGGCTGTCGTGGCCGTCTACTTCTCGCCAAGCCTTGACCAGTACGACCTTGGGCTGAGGCTCGCTGAACTGGACATCGTTCTCGCTGCGTGCCGTCCTCGCCCTGTCTTGGTCCTGGGAGACTTCAACTCCTGGTCTGTCGCCTGGGGCTCCCGGGAAACCAACGACAAGGGGCAAGTACTGGAGGACTGGGCCAACACCCGTGGTCTAGAGGTCCTCAACCGGGGGAGGGTCGCCACCTGGGAACAGCATGGCGGGGACTCAGTTCGGTCGAGGATGTCGCGTTCGCGACCCCTGCTCTCGCCCGCCGCGTCCATGGTTGGCGTGTGGTGGAGAAGGAGGAGACGGATTCCGACCACAGGTACATTTGGTTTAACGTCTCCCCTCCACCTAACCTATTGCCGACTATAGCGAACCGCCCGGATCCACGTTGGGCGCTCAGACGCCTGGATCGGGAGGCTCTCCTGGAGGCATCCATTGTGCAGGCCTGGATTCCATCACCGGTCAGGCCTGCCGATGTCGACGCAGAGGCGGAATGGTTCAGGAGAGCCATGTCGCATATCTGCGATGCGACGATGCCTAGGGTTAAGCCCGGCCCGGCCAAGAAGCAGGTGTACTGGTGGTTAGCGGAGATCTCACAGCTGTGAGCAGCGTGCGTGACCGCTCACCGCCGGTACACCAGGTTTTGCCGGAGGCGTAGCCGCCCAGACGATGCGGCAGCCCGAGAGGCGGAGCTATATGAGGCGTACAAGGAGCCATGAGGACCCTCCAGGAAGCCATTAAACAGGCCAAACGGCGGGCCCGCGAGGAGCTGCTGGAGTCTCTGGAGCAGAACCCATGGGGGCGCCCTTACCTTGCGGTCAGGGGCAAAATCCGCCCAAGGGCGCCCCTACTGACCCAGAGCCTCCAGCCAGAGCGGCTGGAGGGGATCCTGGGCTCCCTGTTCCCAGCGAGAGCGTAGGAGCATGTCCCTCCGCGTATGGCTCCGCCTCAGGCGTCTGACGCTGATAATAGCGAGAGCGATGTGCCCGAAGTCAGGGAGAGTGAGCTAGGGGTAGCAGTGCTCCGGCTTAAAGCCCGGAAATGCACTGCCCGCGGACCCGACGGCATTCCAGGCCGAGCATGGGTCCTAGCCCTTGAGGAACTAGGGCCTCGACTGGTGGCGCTCTTTAGCGCATGCCTCGAAAGGGGCCAGTTTCCAAAGGCGTGGAAGACGGGGAAACTGGTCCTTATCCGGAAGGCGGGGCGGCCGGCGAATCTGCCATCCGGTTACCGGCTGATCGTGTTGCTCGACGAGGTATGCAAGCTCTTTGAGCGGATTATTGCAGAGCGCCTCGTCGAGCATCTCACGAACGTGGGGCCAGCCGGCGAGGACGCCGCAGACTCATCTACGCCCGGGACTACCGACCTCCATGATCGGGGCCTGAGGATGGCAGTTGGCCGACTCGCCGTCATTACAGAAGCAGGCCGTGGCGGAGGCGTGTTGTGTGTGCCCTACACACGCCTGCCAACTCACCGAAGCGGGATAAAACCCGACCCCACCAGGCGAGGTCGCGGTGGCGGCCAAAGTCCGCCGGCAACCCTGAGGTTATCCTTTCGAGGGTTTACCCGGGGTGCCCGGCAACGGACACTTGGGGAGGACACCGTGCGGTTTTAGTCCATACACGACATAACCACCCCCGCTGGCCGGCGAGGGGGTAAACGAAGGGATTTCCGCACGTAAAAAAAAAGGGGTGTTATAAGTTTGACGCATCGTAGCTCTCGAACGGATGAACTGATTTAGATGCGGATTTTTTTGTTCGAAAGCCGATATGATCGAGACGCTATAAAAAAAGCTCTAAATTTGTGTCGGAGGTTTATACATTTTTAAATTAATGTTATGTTGAAATCCACCCTGACTTCTTTTAGTTGCTACTTTTAGAGATAATCTAAGTATAATATAGATAGCAGTGGATAGTTTTATTATTGAAAGTACATTAGCAAGTTTTGTTCAAAACAGACATGATTCATGTGACAGATTTCTGCCATAATGTTTGTAGTGTAGGGTAGTAAATGGTTGTAAAGCATGTGATGCAAAAACATCGTTTTATACGCGGAATAGATAATAAAACCTAAAATAATAAGACCTTATACCTACTAGAGAGCCATAGATACCTTTTATACATACAAGAAAAGCGAAGAGAAACTAAATTTTAAAAAAACTTGTACTATGTAGGTACTTACCTACTAACGCACGCCATAAAATCTGCGAGGTATGAGCCGGAGAAGAGGTGGATGAGGGTGCTGTACCCAGTGCAGTTCGCCCACTGAGCGTCTGGAGCCATAAGCATACCAACCGCAGTGCCCTTACATATCAATGGGGCTCCGTACATGCCCTGCGGAGAACACATATCAGACATAGTAATGGCGTAATGAGCAGTCTGTACGCTAAATATTAGGCCTCTAATG
The DNA here is from genome assembly GCA_946251805.1 of Cybosia mesomella. Classification (NCBI taxonomy): domain Eukaryota; kingdom Metazoa; phylum Arthropoda; class Insecta; order Lepidoptera; family Erebidae; genus Cybosia; species Cybosia mesomella. Next base: position 13,169,435 of record OX276388.1, on the reverse strand, counting down.
GCAAATAATACAAATTCGTTTATAATATCTATTTGAAGCTTGCATCTGTTTGGACTGTTTGTGTACAAATGCTAGTAGGTAGATCTCAAGGTTTTATATGAACTTATTCTCATCCCAGTTAATATTACAATCACGGGCGTAGTCAGGTTTTAGTTCCCGGTTTATAAGAAAAGAAAACAACATTCTAAACACATATTAACAACGAAAATCTTAAGAATAAACCTCTTTCAAATAAAAAAAATTGGTAAAATAACTAACCTTAATAATAGGCCTGATTCCCACTAAAGCCTATGTTCAAGGTTTACCGTCTCGTGATATAGAATTGCCGCCAAAGTTCGTAGTAGCGTAGGTAGAATGTCCCTTACATACAAATTCATAGCGAACGTGCCGTGGCCTAAGTGAGATATCAGTATCAGTCGAAATCATTCGTCACGCGTAGCGCATGCTAGTTTTTATAAAATTTTGACCGAAAAGACGCAAAGTATTTGAATTCCTTTACATGCATAACTTCGTGTTTTTCACTTATTGTTTAATTAAATATTTACTAATTTATAACTTATTCTATCAGTGTATCTTAAGTAATAAGCGATTTAGTTAGGCGGCACGTAGTTTGACCTACTAAGGCCTCTAATTAGGGTCCAGTTTAGTTTTAATTTAAAAGTTGTTTACTGCACTTATACTTTAGATAGTAGGCCATCCCGACATTCCGGCCAAATTGAAAACTACAATACAATAACGGTCCATCATGGTACTGTCCAGCATGTAAAGATATTAGAAGATCGATGACAAGCGGCAATGCCTAACTTGTGAAGTCTGGTATCACGAGCGGTGTATTATTAGTCTTGTCGCTGCCGATGAAGATTATCATTATACAGGAGGTTGTTTGAAAAAATAAATAAAAAAAAAACGATTAAGATGTGTGATTATGATAGTAGCTATATATGGCCAAAAATATATGTTTAGGGATCTCTCTAAATAAAAATCGTGATATTAAGTTGATTTTATGGTAATCTGAGAAGTAAAACGATTGTTATTTTTGTTATTTATATCTGGCTTCATTGGGTTCATAGGATTCCCAATTAGGCCTGAAGGACAGTTATGTTATTTTTGATTACAGAAGAATGTCTAAAACTAGCGCCAATTACAGAAAATTTGCGAGGAAATCGCTTGTCCTGGTTGCCTGGTTGGCTTGTCAAATAAATTTGGGATAAGGGCAGGAGGAGGAAGATGTGTACGGAACGCAACGGATAAACATCACTCTCGTTGTGATTATTTTCTAAACTTTAGTTAATCGAACTATTAAGATATAAAAATGTGTTTAAACGGAATATAAGACGTTTTGTTACGTATAAGGAATGGAGTACAGTGTTAAATTGGTGTAAATTTGTGTATTTCTAACTTTTAAAAAACATCGTTCAGTGAAGAAACAATAGTGACAATCAATTATTGGCGGGTATACACCGACTGGTGCATCGCGCTCTTTCGTTCTTGCGGGAACTAACTATCTCTGTCCTCGTCTCTTTGTGTTATCTCGAATTGTTTTGGAATTCAATATGAACTGTGCGGTTTGTAACAAAAAAACTGATGTTGGGGAAGTGATTAAATGTAATGGATGTAAAACAGGGTTTCATTATAGATGTGTCAATATCACCCCGGCTGCATTTAGGGAAGGGCACGTACAATTAAAACGTACTTTCAAGTGTGAGTCCTGCACTAACGTAACCCGTATTCGGGTAACTGATGACACTCCAGTACGTGGGGTTGGTACCGGCACCCTGGTAGAAGTGAACCAATCCTTTGAGGAAAATGTTTACCAGGCGAAAGCAGAGTCATTCACAATGACATCGGATGAAATAATAGATAAGGTTAATGGCGTAATTATGGCGAAAATCAGTGCTTTTGAAACGAACATCCTGCAGGAAATTAAAGCCACGGTAGCCGTACTTGCGCTTGAAAATAGCAAACTGAGGCAAGAACTGAAGGAAGCTAATATGAAGTGTTGTTCATATGAGCAGCATATTAAAAGTATGGAAATTGAGAGACAAATGTATAGAGAGGAAAAGGTTGGTAATAATATTAGTGCCAATCAATGTTTGGTAAGGGAATCAATGCCAAATTGTAATCCTGTCCTATCTACTTCGTCCACTACTGGCAGTGGAGATGGCTACGTGCACAAGCCAGCACCGGTGGCGCCGCAGAGGCCCTTGGATGCGACGACAAGTTATGCGGCGGTGGCCAAGAAAGCAGCGGTGAATGAAGATAACGATTGGGTAGAAGTTAAGAATAATAAACGGAGCAACCCTATAAAAAGAGGGGGTAATAATTCAATTGCCACTCTAAAGGCAGTTGAGCGTACAAAATATTTACATGTTTGGAGAATGGAAAAATGCACTACGGAAGATAGTATTAAAGAGCATATCAGACAATTATTGGGCAATGACACTGTAATGATTGTGGAAAAATTAAAACCTATGACGGAACGGGACTACGCGTCGTTCAAGATTGGTGTTACAGTTAGTAACTATGAGAAGCTGTGTAACCCTGAAATATGGCCAGTAAACGCAGAGTTTAGCGAATGGATTTGGTTTCGTCGCTCATCCAAACCAAACACATTGGAAACAGTGTAAACAATTGAATATTTTATATCAGAATGTCAGGGGGCTTCGGACAAAGACTACACAATTTTTATCGCTACTGGAATCGTCGGGATCTGATTTATTTGCTATCACCGAAACTGGCTTACATGAAGCTATTCCAAACGCGGAGTTTGTACTAAACGGACACAAAATATTACGATGTGACCGGGCGGATGGGCGCAAGCAGGGAGGCGTATGTTTAGTGGCCACACCGCGGTTCGAGTTGCGACCAGTGGCCGTGCCGGGCGATGTCAATATAGACTGTCGTAAGTTCGAATTAATTTGTGCTTCTGTATATATGCGGAATCATTATTTGTTTACTTGCTGTGTTGTATATATCCCGCCAGAGACTGATGACAATGAATATATGTTAATGTTTAGCATATTAGAAAAACTATGTATTAAATATAAATCCAATTTCCTTATATTAGGGAATTTCAACATGTATTCGTGCAGTAAAAATATTGGTAATTATTATGAATATTTCATGTCCTTCTGTGAGTTCATTCAGTACAATTCGATACCTAATGATAACAATAGGCAGTTGGACCTCGTATTGAGAGCTAGCGGGGGGGTATCAGTGGGCGCTGCGGGCGAGGGTTTGCAGCCCGTGGACAGGCACCATCCTCCACTCACCGTGAGCATACAGACTGGCGCGCGCACGCCGCTGCCGCCGTCCCCCGTACCTCATCCATTACCGAATAAGCAACACTCTCAATCCCCGATAATTAAAAATATATGGAATTTTAATAAAGCCGATTTCTATCAAATCTACAGCTTATTAAATGTAACGGACTGGAGTGAGATATATTCACTAGACGACCCTGACTTAGGTTTAGATTTATTCTATAGAAAAATATATGCAATTTTTTACAAATGTGTTCCTCTAAAAAAAATTAACTCGAGTACAGGGAAATATAGTTATCCGGTGTGGTACACGGCTGAGATAATTAGGGACATAAAAATTAAATACAGATTGCACAGGATATATAAATCTAATAAATTACGTAGCGATTATGAGGAGTTCGCATGAGTGAGGGCGAGAGTTAAAGCAGAGACATCACGAGCGCATTACCAGTACCGCGACCGCGTGCAGTCACACTTGGCGAGGGATACGCTTGCGTTTTGGGGGTACATTAGATCCAGAAAAATCGGCTCGAATGAACGGGAGCTAATTAGAGAGGGACGAGTACTAACAGAGTATGAATGTGCTGATGAGTTCGCACGATTTTTTCAAACGGTATATAGTAAGGAGCCTCCCGAGTTGAGCGTGGCGGCGGCGAGCGCGGCGCGGGATCCTGCGACGAGCGAGTGGGCGCACCTGTCATGCTTGCGCCACTCTGACATACGGCGCGCCCTTGCACGCTTGCCGCCTAAGCCCTCTGCCGGACCTGATGGTATACCTGCGTTTATTTTTAGGGACTGTGGTGCGGTGTTGGTGGATCCGTTGCTACATATATTCAACGCCTGTATTAAGACTGCAAAGTTTCCGGATCGCTGGAAGCTTACACGGGTGGTACCCGTACCGAAAGGTAACGGAGGTTCAGCAGCCAGCGACTATAGACCAGTAGCAGTGTTATCGACTCCGGCTAAGGTGTTCGAGTCGACCGTTCATAATAGCCTGTATCCACAGGTAAGTGCTTTGTTGTCTGACGCACAGCACGGCTTTCGTCCTGGGCGGGGGACAACGGGGAACTTGTTTCACCTTATGACACACTTGGTGCCAGCTTTGGATGCCGGTTGCCAGGTTGATGTTGCCTACTTTGACTTCCGGAAAGCGTTCGACACCGTAGACAATGACGTCCTCCTAATGAAATTGGCGGAGGTGGGCTGTACGCCACATACGTTGTCATTTTTTGCCAGCTATTTACGGGACCGCTGTCAATATGTGGACTGTAGCGGACGACTGTCTGAACCCTACTTCACAAGATCCGGAGTCAGTCAAGGTAGTAATCTAGGACCCCTTCTCTTTATATTAACCGTAAACGACCTACCGAGAGTAGTCGATAAAGCTACACCCTTGTTATTCGCAGATGACCTGAAGTTAGTTCTTGAAATAGGGCAGAACACAAATCACGACATGCTGCAGCAGGATATTAGTAGGATCATAGAGTGGAGTCGCGTTAATAAATTGTATTTTAATGTAAATAAATGTTCGGTGTTGACATTTAGCCGCGCGCGCAATCCGGTTCACCACCAATACCACATGGATGGAACGCCGCTACAGCGTGTTTCTGAGGTAAAGGATTTGGGTGTGCGATTCACTGCCGATGTAAACTTCCGAAGCCATATTACGGATGTTTGTAAAAAAGCATACCGCAATTTAGGGATGGTGTTACGGCTGGCAAACCAATTCACGAACATTGGAGCTCTGAGATCATTATACGAGGCGCTTGTTAAAAGCCACCGAAAATGCAATTCGGTGTTGTGGTCACCTCATGAAGTCAAATATAAACTACTGCTGGAGCGAATCCAAAACAAATTTATTAGATTTATATATTTGAAGCAGTATGGCGTGTATCCTGGTTATCCTCTGCTGTATCCCACACTGTTTTTGCTTGGCATGGTAGGATTTTATAGGCTGGAAGTAAGAAGGGAAGTGGCTCTTGCCACCTATTTATTTAAGATTATTCGTGGTAAAATACACAACCCAGGTGTACTGGAGGCCGTATGGTTGTGTGTTCCTGATGAGTACGTGGGACGGCGGCGGCGGCCGCCGCTGCTGTATGTGCCGCCCGCGCGCACCAACCTGCTTAAACACGCGCCCCTGACGCGCGCACTGTGTGCGCTCAATGCGGTGTCAGAACGGGTAGACCTATTTAATTGTAATCTGAATGAATTCACAAAGGCAGCTTATTGTGTATTAACTGTGTAGTGGATTAGCGGAATTTATAGATATATAGGTATTATAATTATGTATACGTATTGTGTATTGTAGTGAAATTGTGAATTTACTGGGTAGTTTGTTCTAGTATACATATTCAATGTAAGTGTTATTATAGTGACTGCACTATCGTATTAGGTGTCACCTGTAAAGATAGTTGCATGTTGTAATAAAATAAAAAAATAAAATGATGATGATGATATTTGTTCGTGAACCTATTTTCTTAACTTTTTCATAATGTTGTGCATTTTCATATAAATCTATTATTTAGGTGCCGACATTACCTGGACTGACTTATGTTGGATTGTTAATGTTGTGTGTAGCAGAAGTAGCATGAAAATGAGGAGTCTCAGGAGTATAGCTGGAGTGACGTTGATGAATTGAATGAGGCCCACCATGATAAGGGAACGTTGTGGTATGGTTGAAGGTGTAGTGAAAAAGATAGAGGTCACGTAGAGAAGATGGACGAAAGAAGATTTAAGAAACCGATTTATAAGGTGAGGGTGAACGGACAAATTGGCTATGCTTCGCATTAACCGGGCAAAGGTCGACCTAGGCGTACGTATGTTAATTAGATCTAAGACGTTTTACAGAAAGACCAGGTCAAAAGTACCCGCAACCGAAAATAGAAGAAGCAAAAGGTCATCGTGAAAAAACGTTTTCTCCGCCTACTCCAATGAGAAAGAGGCGTGACTTCATGTATGTATGTAGGTGACAACTAAATTAAGGCCAAATAAGGTCTTTATTTGGTGTCCTTATTTATTAAATCCGGATCTTAGTGGACCCGCGGGTCCAGAAGTGACCAAAGAGTCTTAGTGTGTAAATACTAGCTTTTGCTTTTCATTCTGTCTACGGTGAATATGTTGGTTATATGACATAGGAATAAAACATATTTATCCGATTTTAGAACCTTCGTTTTTGAACATAGTTAAAAAAGATAACCGAGAGCGACCGAGAGATACTGAAACAAAACCTACACTTTTAATTGGTCAATCCACAGATTTTATTAACTACCTAATTAATAAACACCAGGAAAATATTGGGATAGGGGACTTACCTATATAATTTGTCCACGAAACCATGACTAGGTAATGTGGATAAAAGAACGCGTGTAGCAGCAATTTTTTTGTGATATGACGCAGGCATTTGATTATTTATTATGTTATTATTTATTGAAAATGTAAGAACAAGTTTCTTGTTCTAGGCATAGATCAATCAGCTTAGCACATTGCTTGTGTTAGAGTGGGTCTTTGACTAAATCTCTAGTGGGTTCACGTCGGTAGTGTAATGGCTAGAATTCATACCCAGGATCTCTGTATACAGTAGGGATAAAGTGTGTACCTACCTCCGTTTCAATTACTTACGTGACAAGGTTGCGCATGTCGATCCGGCTGAAATATGAAATTCCATTATTTTAATCAAGTACCTATTGTTAGGTACAAAATAGCTGTACAGCCAATGATCTTCTATTAAAAAGAGTACGGTACTGGTGGCGCTTTAAAAAAGTTGCTCGAAATTAGGCTAATTCGCCTATCTCAACGCAAGCACGAGTGCAACGGGACATGCACTGAGTGCGAACGAGAATAATATAACATTATGTTCTCATTTCACTTCTATCTGACAAAGCGGTACACTTTTGACATCGCAATAGTGTTGAGTTAACGTTTCTACCTTAGTTTAGCATAAAATTATTTAAAATCATTTAAAACATTGTGATGTGTGCATCCGTTCAGCTTTCCTCGTCTATTCAGTTTTGCGCCAAATATGAATGAAATGAAGACAAATGTGTTATTATGCGAACGTTATAAATTTCAGCGTTGGTTCGTCACGTTCAGGGCTGTAAGCGTTCGCAACTTGTCGACGAGGAGTTGGGAACAGCTTGGAACAGTTCATGTCCAGTCAGCACAACTTGAGTTTAAAAAAAACAAAATAACATTGGTAGTCCTTACGTCTCTCAGGCATATATAAGCTGCACTGTCAAAGAACCCCATAAAACCCAAGTTACTTAAAGCTTTCTGAAACTTCATTGACAGCGCCTCGCACCAAATAACTTTCTTCACGATGTTCAAGAACTGTGCTCTAACATTCCTTTGTAGAAGGAATTTATTCACCGGGAATATTTTATCCTGAAACAAAATATGATTACGGCGGGATAACAAATATAGGGGGTGCTGGGCAAGTCCTTCTAGTATTTTTTTCCAGCATCTTTAACGTTGTTAGAACCTACTCTGCACATAGCATGTATTTAGACTAGTCTTATTGAAATTTTCCTTCCAAGGGGCCCCTTTTTGTTATTTATTTTTTTCTTGCGAAAATCCCCTCGGATTCCCCCCTACGGCCAGCGGGGTTTGTTATGTCGGATTCGAACCGACTAAAACCGCACGCCATCAAGGGTCTTCAGACGCCGGAGTGTAAGGTGGCCCATAAGGCCTGAGTCGCTCCTAGATCCGCTCAGCCGCCTCCTTCTCGAGCATTACTTGCTCGCACTCCACTCGGCCAAGTCTTAACTCTGACTTTCTTCAACCCATTCATCTCAGCAAATTTTTTGTAACTTCTTTAAGGTTTAGGACAATAATAGTGGGCTTCTAGTTAGAAGACCACTATTATTGTCCTACAAACGTTAACGCTATGTATTTTCTTATAGCAGTAGTTACTGCTACAAGGAAATACATAGGCCTCCTAATTTGGCTTCACCTGATGTGTGATCGGGGGAGAGTTTCGAGGTTTGATATTTTCGTTATTTGCTATGGTGTATTTAAACACCTATACCAATTTTTAGTTATATCTTATAGTAGATTCGGCTTTTTAGTCAAATGGGTCCACTCTTGACTTCAAACAACTTTAAATAGGTAAACTGGGTCCGAGGGTAAATTTTGCAATTTGTTTAGTCACGAATAAAATTGTCTGAGATTAATATTACGAAAATATGACAGCGTAGAATTATACACATTGTATTTAATTCTAGTTCTAATATCTAACCTACTTGATACAATTGTAAGAAAGGTACCTACCTAAGTAGGTAGGACGGGTTACAATTAGTTTGATAGATATATATGTTGTAAAACATGGCGACAGATGTGTGCTCGATTGAAAAGATATTTATATGTAAACTTTGATTTGAATGATTAAATATTTTGATTGACGAAGCTATGACTTCCTATATAAAAAGTGAAAAGTTTTTGTATAACATACAGATGCTAAAACAATGACAGAAAACTTGGCATAACATTAAACATAAGTAACACTGAAAGGCATAACATTAACTCCACAACCAGATCATACATTGTATGAAGTTAGTACATTTTGTTTATAGTAGTTTATACCAGGTGCCTCAAACTGCCCCACTTTATGTATCAAAGCTACCTCGGTTGAAATCAGTATATCTCCATACCTAATCACTTTTAGCGGCTATTTCGTGACCAAAATAATAACTAAGTAATATATTAGCAAATGTACACGTCTAAATTAATTTTCATATAATATGCTTTTCGTTAATTAAAAATGAGGTTGAATTTGTGTGCATTAATGTGCCCCCCCCCCCCCTACATTACTAGTAATAGTAAAATATATTGTCAAGGTAATAGGGGGTAGGGCCCAACCAAGACTCGGGAATGGGAGGTCAGACGGCAGTTGCTCTCTTAAAATTCAAGATAAGCCAAATCAAGATAAAGACTAGTAGAGCGGACCTCGGGCTCCAAAGGTAAAGTTTTGGATGCAACCGAGACCAAACGCTATAATGATGATGATGAGAATTCAAGATTTTGTATTTGTTTTTCCTTCCATATTTATTTTATACACTCGCTAGTATTTACATACTACTTATACAGGTAGGTAATCAAACATACATAATTAATTAATTATGTACGAGGTTGCTTAATGGTCTAAGACGAATAATTAAACATAATCAGATTTAAGTCATGACCTATAAAAAAATCAATATCGAATAAGCAAAAGTTGGTATCTTTTGACATTACTTACTGCATTAATATTGTACTTACTAATTAATTAATTACTTACTAACATAAGTACAATATTAATACAGGCTCTGAAGAATTCACACATGGAATCTATATTTCGTCCTACTCGTTAATGAGAAAATAAAAAGAAACGGCACATGTGCGCAGCAAATGTTATAATAACATGTGCAGTGTGCACCCAAGTGCCACGGGGAAGCTGATACAAGTTTGTTTTGGTGTTAATATCCCGTTGTTCATTCAAGGGCGCATATTTATTAGTATATAATATTATTACATTGCGAAGATCGCAATCCTCTAATATCAATTGTAATTTCATGTTTCTTATAATAAACGATTAGATATATTCCCATGGTTATTATATAATATTATAATATCTCATAATACTATCAATACATATTGATAATATTGATGTGCAAACTCGATATTATTGATGTGCAAACAAACGCGATTGGTCCCTACACCATGATATTGGATCGCAATAAATATATATTGACTGTGTATAATTACGCGCCCATATGCTTTTTATAACTTTGGGGTACGACATCTCACATATTATTTATGGCCCGCGACTCCACCCGCGTGGAATGTTTATCCCGTTCACGCTTCATATGGAATTTACTAGCTACTTTTTATAGGTACCCTATTCCAGGAATAAAAAGTAGCCTATGTCCTTTTCCAGACTATAATCTATACCTGTACCAAATTTACAGTCCAACTTCGATGTTTTCCGTGAAGCAATTGCCTTCTGGCTATAAGAGCGTCGTCGTGGTAACGCACGCCCTTATAGCGATTCTGAAGCAAAACAGTTCAGCTGAGGGAGAGAGATGGAGATCTCTCTCCCTCAGCTGACTGTATTGCTTTTGAATTGCTCGTAGCTCCGCCCGCGTAGAATTCTGATCCCGTTCCCGCAACCCATGGGAACCTATTCACGGGATAAAAAGCTAGCCTATGTGTTATTCCGAACTATAATCTATCCCTGTGCCAAATTTCAGCCAGATCCGTTCAGCTGTTTTTGCGTAAAAGAGCAACAAAGATACATTCATAGTCACAAACTTTCGCGTTTATAATATTAGTGGGATAAACTGTCATTAAGACCCACAAGGCACCTCCGGCTGGCCGCAAGTGCGTTTTATAATTCCGCGAGACTAATCAACAAGGTGCGTTGAAGTGAAAGTCTAAATGCGACTCCTTTTTTTTTCTTTTCTTTCACTTTTTGAGAGCCGTGCTGATTACAACTCAGTGTTGAGCTGATTATAGCCACCCAGTATCTCAGACGTCAGTACCTATTGCCGCAAGAGGTGGTTTGCACGAGAGCATAGTGTCTTGGACTTTTTGGAGGACAGAAGCTCTCGTCTCCAAGTAGGTATACCTTTACTTGCATCGGGTTGTTCATTTCAGTTTATATTCAGGACAACTTAAAGTTAAATTATGAAATTACTTAAGAGTCATTCTTACCCCTCGATAGAAGAAGTGCCAACCCACGATAAGACATTCCTCTTGAAAACTTAGCTTTTCATCTCCTTTCCAATCTACAGTGATAGGCCGTAGTGGTATTTCAACCAAAGCGTCTGGTACTCTTCTCTTTAAAATCATAACAGCGGCAGATTTAGACATGAAATAGCCTCTACTTGTCTCAGGCAAAATTCTCACTGTAAAAAACGTGTAATATTAGTTACTGAGATCCACATATCGGGTTAGAGTGCTATGTTTAGATCGTAATCACACCAACTTAGTAAAGGTAACGCCAAAAATCATTTATTCGTATTCTATAGAATATTAAGACAAAGAATTAGATTAATAATCTGGCTGTAGCCCGGGTCACCGGATAACATATTCCCGGGAGAAAAAGTTGCCTATCCGCTATTTCAGATTATTTACATTCTATCTTTGTGTCAAATTTAGGGTCAGCAGTTTAGGGTGATCGAGTGACAAACATCCATAGAACTAAGTACTGTGCAAACATCCATCCATCCCAAGTATCGCAGACCGATAACCGTTAGCCAAGAAGATAACTGATTAAAGACTAGCGATAGAATACCGAAGAAAGTTTAAAGAAGAACGCGAATGTGGCTGCGCTAAGTATGCGAGCAGGCAAACCGATGAGCGAAAATTTGGCAAGAAGCCAACTGTGTTATTATCGAAGGCTTTAGCGATATCAAGCCTGATGGCCAACAACTCATTTTACTTCTCCCTAGGGTTTTAGGTACCACAAAGCAAAGTTAAGGGCAATCATCGATATAACTAATGTAAGTTTATTGAAGTCAAAATAAAAACAAGCTTTTATTAAAAAAACCTTTTTACTAAAACAAAAATAAGAATTTTATGCGAGGGTTGTTCTGATTTCTGAAGCTACAAGCTTCAGAACGCAATAATAACAAAGAAAAAACTTGCGAGATAATAAATACTTGATTGAATTTTTTTTTATTAATTTATTTATTTTTAACTTTTTCGTTTTAGTAATGTCATGTAGCAACAGAGTGAATTTCAAGACTAGCCAAAGGACCTGAATGCAACGAGTCTACCTTGCTTAGTTCCAGATCACCTATACCGCCTCCGTTATTTAGCACCAGAGAGTTTTCCAAGACAAAATAAATGAGCCCAGTTTCGATATGTTAATCTTGGTTAGGTTTGGAGTTTCTATGGCCACCTTGCTATCTCCATCATCAGACCAGCATTATGATACCATATAATGCTTTGTCATATAAACGTGCATGCAAAGCGTGCAAACGTGCTTGAGGATAACTGCCTCAAAATTTAGTTGCAAAATTAGACCCGAACTAATATACCTACAGCATACATGCATACAGAGCAAGTTAAATAAAAGTTTGTAAAAAACGTCTTTCCAAATACGAGGGGGCCATCTCGAAACCGAAGATGGTCCTGGGTCAATCGGAGGGCGAGGGAAATGCCTTATGGGCCGGGCCACCTTACACCCCGTGCCTGAAGAAACGAGACGGTTTGCGGTTTTAGTTGGTTCAAGCCCGACATAACCTCCCCGGCGGCGGTGTCTGTAAAAAGGGGGGGCGTGCAACGCGCCACCATCCGGCCTGCTTCTGCCAGGGTGACAGGCGGCTCCACCTATCACCCCCAGGCCTGGGCTCACGGAGAACGGAAGTGCCCGGCCTCTGGCCCGGTGCAGGGTCACTACAAAAAAACACCATTATAAAACGAAAACCTACATAAAGAAACCTACCATTATAAAACGCTGGTATTGTGCAATGCAACTGCAAAATGCAACTTTTTATGCTCCCAAAAAATACTTGTATTGAACACTCTCAACCCGCCGCAACTCCTCCACTTATTGCACATCTTTTTCGGGGTGCGAGGGATATGCTCTATGGGCAATCTTACAACCAGGGGTCTGTAGACCTGAGTCGGCGTGCGGTTTTATTCGGTTCAAGCCCGACATAGCCCCGCTGCGCGCTGGCCGGTACCCGAGGGTATTTTTACGCAAGAAAAAAGAAATACGTGTTTAGCAATTCCTTTCATTGGGTTCGACTTTTATAGAACACGAAAGAATGTGGTATGCCTATTTATAATAATAATGTAATAATATGTCGATATATATACATTTATAGACAGTACTTACAGTTGGGTACAAGTAATTTTGTGACCTGCACCCTGATGCCCCTGCGAGGATGTCTGTAGGAGGTTCCTGTGACCACGTTGATTGGCCTCCTGTCTCGTATTTCAGCGATCGGGTTAGTGACGCATACTGCTGCTGTGAGTACAGCCGTTCGGGATACCAGACTACCCACGCATATACCTCGGTACCGAGACGTGAAGTATGTCTGTGAATATATGAAACATGATCTTTGGCGCCAATTAAATTTTCAGCTCTTTTAAGACGTGCGCTAAAAAGATGTATTATACCTACCAATTGTAGTGGACGCAGCACGAAATACACTGCGGCGTTATCATGTTACCTATGTGTTTCTTGTTTTATGGTGGTGAACTGATAAACTATTTCGCGGCCGGCATTAACGTAGGAGTAATCAGGTAAATGACGCGCCATGGCGTTAGTAAACTATAAATATCCAGTGGGACCTTGGAGCAACAAAACAGAGAGTTTACTAATGTTTATGATCTTTTTAACGGGACATGGGGTTTTCAATCGTACGCAGTGCGCACTACAACCTCTTCAGCCCCGACGAATCTTTGTAGATTTTGTTCGATAAATAATTCAACTATATAAATTACACTTGGATGTAACGCATATTTCAACACAATATTATTACCGCAAATGTATTAAGGGTACTCGCAACAGGCGAGCATGTATGTAAACAATTATTTAAATGGAAATAGCGAAAGATGTATGCTAGGAACCATGTGTTCTCTGCCTACACCACTGGGAAAGAGGCGTGACAGTATATGTATGTATTAGACTTTATGGAGCTAGCGAGGTGATAGTTGCAGTTATGCCATTGGGTTATGTTTAGATGTGTGGCCTCTATCAGAGTATGTCACGATTTAAAAAATGGTGCAAGTCAAAATGGCTATTTTTAAGCGACTTCAAAAAGGAGGAGGTCCTATCGTGACGGCTTGCGGGGCGACGTCTTTGGGGACCACCTGCATCGGATCAGGAAGGAGCCAACGCCTGAGTGCCATCACTGCGACGCGAGCGAGGACTTCGGGCTGCACACGCTGGCGGACTGCCAGGCGTGGGAGGTGCCGAAGCGTGACCTCGTGGCAGCCATCGGGGTGGGAGTCCTTTCGCTCGGCAGCATGATTGCGGCAATGGTGCGGAGCGCGAGCGATCGGGCCGCCGCCACCTCCTTCTGCGAACATGATATGCTCGCGAAGGAGATGGCGGAGCGCGCCCGGGAGAGATTTAGAACTCTCTCGGCCCGCCGAGCCCGCAACACTCTCGCCGCGGTCGCCGGTAACTCAAGCACCGGCGGTCGCTTAAAGACCTCCGTCCTTCATGAGCGCAGGCCTGGGGGTGGCAGATGAGACCGCCTGTCACCCCAGCAGAAGCAGGCCGAGACGGCGGGCGACTAGCGCCCCTCCCCCAAACCGGGGCCATCTCCAAACCGGAGATGGCCCAGGGTCAGTCGGGTGCGAGGGATATGCTCTATGGGCAACCCCGGCGTCTTAAGACCCGAGACGGCGTGCGGTTTTAGTCCGTTCAAGCCCGACATAATCGCTCCCGCTGGCCAGCGGGGATATCAGAGGGGATATCCGTAAGAAAAAAAAAGGTGTTCGTCTGTATCGTCTCATCGCATAATGTCCTTTTCTCGAAATGTCCTTTCTCATAATGTCCTTTTCTCGTGGGTTAGTTTAGGTTAGAACTACTATAATAATTATATTGTTATTATACAAACGAATTCCCTCTGTTGGGGTCACAGTTGTAACCTAACCTAACCCACGAGAAAAGTACATTTCGAGAAAAGGACATTGTGCGATGAGACCGTCTGTATCTATGTTTTTTTATGTCTGTCCATCGATAGCTCCGTCGTTTATGAACCGATATTAAAAATTATTTTATAAATAATAAAGCTTGTATAGTAACATAACATAACTTCACGCCTGTATCCCCGAAGGGGTAGGCAGAGGTGTATTACACACCCACGATTCGCCAGTTATGTTGAGGTCCCAATGTAATAGGGGGCGAGCCTATTGTCATCTACCGGGCACATTATTAAGCGAGCGATAATTAACATTTATTAATGCACACATAACTACAACGTCGAACTTTTGGTCCATTGGCAAATAGGTGAAAGCGGTCGATATTAAATGATTAATGTTTGTCAGACAGATCAGTCAATAAGTTTAACATCTACGAGTACATAAAAGTAGGTAAAAAATAATAGATAGATTTAATAAAAGAATAGATAGAAAATACGAGTAAAAAATAAATGAAAAATTAACAAAATGAACCTTCCCAAAATTTATAAAATAATTCAAATTAACCGACGAAAAATGAAGACAAAATTTCGTCGTCCTTATCTTAAACAATATTCAAAGATTAACACAATTATAAATACACAAATACAAATAAGTATATATTGTTACAGGGAGATGGCCCAGGGTCAGTCGGGGTGCGAGGGATATGCTCTATGGGCAACCTTACACCCCGGCGTCTGTAGACCCGAGACGGCGTGCGGTTTTAGTCGGTCCAAGCCCGACATAACCGCCCCCGCTGGCACGCGGGGGGGGGTATCCGAAGGGATTTCCGCACGAAAAAAAAAGGTATATATTGTTACAACGATCGTCGATATCTCGGAAACTACTGATCGAATCTTCTAGAAATTAAAACGCATTGTTAATCTTGAAGTACTCTATCGATCCGTTTAGAAAAATCCAGAAAAGTCAATACAAAATCACAAGCCCTTTAAATACATATACCTACTTTATCTACAAATCGCGATAACAAGGGCATTCACCTCTATCGTCGGCACGACTGTGTAGGTACTTGTTTTCTCGAACGCCCCAGTAAATACCTACTCTTCTCGAACGCTCTAGTGCCATATCTCTAGATGATTCCGGAACATTCTACCCTCTTTATTAAGAGCTATAAAAGGGCGCTCGGCTATCGACACGAGTCAGTTTCTTTTCGAAAGTGAAAGCGAACACATCTTACCGAAGTGAACCAATAGAGTTATACCTGCGACTTAAGCAACTACTGTGGACTACTGTGAACTGCTGAGCGACTGCAACTATTGAAGAGTACTGTGTGGATAGTTATTTAGTTGTCTAGTTTGTGGTGAGCGAATAAACTTCTTCGTTGTATAAACGGCATTTAATTTGTACCCCGCGCACGTAATAATATGACGCTTCACGTTGAAAAATATTCTGTATATATAGGCACCGCTTTTAGGGTTCCGATGCCAAATGGCAAAAAACGGAACCCTTATAGATTCGTCATGTCTGTCTGTCTGTCCGTCCGTATATCACAGCCACTTTTTTCCGTAACTATAAGAACTATGCTGTTGAAACTTGTTACTCAAGTAGATATTCTGTGAACCACATTAAGATTTTCACACAAAAATAGAAAAAAAAACAATAAATTTTGGGGGTAATACTTAGAACTGAAAATCAAAAATATTTTTTATCAAACCCTTACGTGGCTAGGTCTATGGATAGGTCTTCAAAAATTATATTGAGGTTTCTAATTTAATTTTTTTCTAAACTGAAATAGTTTGCGCGAGATACATTTCCAAAGTGGTAAAATGTGTAACTTCTGAAATAAGAGAATGATAAAACAAAAAAAATATATTATGAACATTACCATGTAAACTTCCTCCGAAAATTGGTTTGAACGAGATCTAGTAAGTAGTTTTTTTTACGTCATTCATCGTAAACCGCAATTTACCTTTCATTCAATCAACTCAAATATAAAAAAAAAGTTATTATGTTACTTTTCGCTACGGAACCCTTCATGTGCGAGTCCGACTCGCACTTAGCCGCTTTTGTATTTTCGTACGAAAATCCCCTTGTATCTTGTACCTCCCCCTCCTGCCGGCCAGAGGGGGAGGTTATGTGGGGCTTGAGCCGACTAAAACCACACGCCTTCACGGGTCTTCAGTTAAGATCAGCTCTTTTGTATGACGTCATACGATGACACAATAACCGAATTCAAATTTTAGTAACAAAATTAAAAAATCTGTTTATTGATTCACTATAGGATATTTAACGCTGGTTGTAAAGTATGAAGATAGTTGGCTTTTTTCTTGAATTGTATAGGTATGCACAATTTGGGGTGTGTGTTGGGTAACCTCCTCGAGTGTCGCTCCGATTCCGATCCCGCTGCAGTCCGGGGGGAACGGAATCGGAGCGGCCGGTACACCCTGGGCGGCGGTCAATGGCTTCCCCTTCACCCCTTCATAGGGTTGGCATTGATCGTCGGCCAATACCCAACGTGGCGGGAACACATCGCTCTCCGTACTCCTCTGCTTTCAGAGGAGACAGGATGAGCGATGCTGTTAGTGGTGAGATGGCCCAGGGTCAGCCGGGGTGCGAGGGATATGCTCTATGGGTAACCTTACACCCCGGCGTCTGAAGACCCGAGACGGCGTGCGGTTTTAGTCGGTGCAAGCCCGACATAACCGCCCCCGCTGGCTGGCGGGGGGGTATCCGAAGGGATTTCCGCACGATAAAAAAAAAAAAAAAAAAAAGGTATGCACAATTTTAATGTCTTGAAGTTGAATCTCAGTTGAAGGTTTCGGAAACGTTCGTTAGAGTAGTCTGTGAATTATTAAGGTTCCGAAGTCCCCTCGACACAGGGATACTGTGGTAATTTAAAAATAAAGATTATCTATTCAATGAAATTTCGAATTAATTAGTATGCAAACTTTTCCTATGTATTTAGATCGGAAAAACATATACCGTCTTGGATGTTCTGTTGTTCCGACCTAAATCTATACTAAAAGATCATCTACTTACAACAAATGGTACTGAGCCATCCCTTGGTTTGAATGGTTGTCGGCCACCGCCATGCATAACACAGGTCCCTATAAAAACACATGATTACACAAGGGAATATCGTTCAAACGTATATATTCAAAAATGTGTGATAAATTGTGTACCGATCCAAACTAGTGTTAACCATTTGTTCATTGTTTACGAAGTAAAATAAAAATGGTTCGGTTTTAATCGTTTCAGTGTAACGGTCGTTAATTCTGTCTTCAAAATAATGATAGCGAACAAAATCAGTTACTCTATAAGGTTGTGTATATTCTTTTTTTTTTCGTGCGGAAATTGCCTTGGAATTCCCCCCTTCCCCCGCCGGCACACACATTTTACCATTTTGGAAGTGTCGCTTGCGCAAAATATTTTGTTTAGGAAAAAATGATATTAGAAATCTCAATATCATTTTTGAAGACCTATCCACAGATACGTATGGGTTTGATGAAAATCTATTTTTTAGTCTCAGTTCTAAGTATCCCTTATCCCCCAAAATTTATTTTTTACGCACTTCTTTACTTGACGGACAGACAGACAGACATGACGAATCTATAAGGGTCCCGTTTTTTTGCCATTTGGCAACGGAACCCTAAAAATGTGTATGAGTTTCACTAAAATTTCAAGAGAGGAGGGGCCAAAAGGATACTTCAAAATACTACAATCACTTATATTATCTACCAGCTGTTCCATCGCATCTCCATCCGCGTGGATATCGGTATTTTATATTGTGACTAAACTTAAAATCATCCCCTATTTCATCCCCACGAACGCTGCAAGGCATATTTATTTATTATCAAGACTGTGTATAAAATTGCAAAGTTTCGTGTTTTATCTCCGAAAATGACGAACTTTCATATATTATATAACCCTCAAACCTCTTCTTCAAGCATTTTCCGCGATAAAAGGTAACCTATGTTCTTCCCTGTACCAAATGTGTTCATTGGTTTAGGCGTAAAAGCGTAACAGACAGACAGATGATAAACAGCTATTTTCGCATGAATAGTTAATACTAGCTAAGGACGGAAACGCACTGACAGATAAGGCAGCGATACTGGAGAGATGGAGGGAGCACTTCAACACCCTACTGAACATCGACAGCGACGTGTCTGACACTGGTAGCTACTATGATGTGGAAGAGGAAATTGCACCTCCATCACTTATAGAAATCGAAATGTGTGTGAAGTTCCTTCACAACAACAAAGCCACGGGACTGGATACAATAGCAGCAGAAATGCTTAAGAGCGCGGGACCAGAGCTAACTAGTCGGATACACAGCCTAGTAGCATAAAATTTGGAGGATCGAGAAGATTCCACAGGAGTGGTGTCTTGGTATTGTCATGCCCATACACAAGAAGGGAGATAAAACAGTGTGCGATAACTACCGCGGAATCTCTCTACTGTCCACTGCGTACAAAGTATTCTCGGGGGCAGTGTACCGAAAACTGAGGAAGTATGCAGAAGAGATACTTGGGGAATACCAGTGTGGTTTCAGGCCTAACCGATCAACTACTGATCAAACTCACTTCATGCGCCAGACTATGGAAAAGGCTTGGGAGTATGACATCAATCTGCACCATATGTTCATAGACTTCAAACAAGCCTTTGACAGTGTGAATAGAAAGAAGATTTTCGAGGCGATGAGGATGCTCGGGGTCCCCAGTAAACTGGTGCGTCTGGTGGAAGCAGCAATGTCGGGCTCGAAATCAGTGGTTGCGGTTCAAAATGAGTACTCGGATCCTTTTGAAGTGCATTCCGGAGTGAGACAGGGTGACGCTCTATCCACTATAGTATTCAACCTTACACTGGAGGCAGCGATCCGGAACGTGGGAATTAATGGCCTCATCGACTACAACACCAATCAGCTGGCAGCCTACGCTGATGACATAGTGGTAACAAGCCGTACACAAAGCAGCATGGTCCGAAACACGGTTAAATTACAGCAAGAAGCGGCCAAATTTGGACTGATGGTGAACGCAAGCAAAACGAAATATCTCGCTAGCTCGCGCCAGCCGTGTCCACTTCAAGAGGTAGCCGTGGGCGCTGAGAAAATCGAAATGGTCAACAGCTTCAAGTACCTAGGCTCTACATTAACCAGCGAAAATAAAATGGAAGACGAAGTGTGCGCCAGGTTAATGGCCGGTAATAGATGCTTCTATTCCCTCAACAAACTTCTCCGATCTAAGCACCTTAGCCGGAACGCCAAACTGAATATCTACAAAACTATAATCCGACCTGTTGTGACCTACGGGTGCGAGACATGGTCGCTGACAGTCAAGGAGATGCAAAAACTGGCAATGTTCGAAAGGAAGGTGCTGAGAAAAGTGTTTGGTCCTATCAAAGAGGGCGAGTCTTATCGTATCAGGATGAACCATGAGTTGGATGCACTCATCAACCGGGGCAACATAGTTCGATACGTTAAGTCACAGCGACTGAGATGGGCTGGACATATTGAGAGAATGGAAGCTAAGAGAGCGCCAAAAGTCATGACGGAGTGGAAGCCGCAGCAGAAAAGGCCAAGAGGGAGGCCAAAGAAGAGGTGGAGTGACTGTATCGAGGAAGACCTCAAGGCCATGAAAAAGTTCACCAACTGGAGAAGGAAGGCCAAGGACCGTCGGGAATGGAAAGCCATTGTTGAAGAGGCCAAGACCCACAAAGGGTTGTAGCGCCGGAGAAAGTAAAGTAAGTAAGTAGTTAATACTAGCTGTTGCCAGCGGCTTCACCCGCGTGAATTTCTGTTTCATAATATATTTAAATATTCGCGAAGGTAAAAAAGCGATCTCTCCCAGCCCAAGTCTTGGCTTGTCCTTAGATTAATATTTCCGTAAAGGTATTGTTTAGTTCTAATCTGTAAATATTTATGTTTTGATGTTGGTACCGCGTATTTATAGGACCAACATCAATTATATTTTTTCTTTACGTACCCGCGTATTATTGTACGTGAACTACAACAGAGTACATTGCGAGTTGAGCGCCGAGTTGAGCGCGACGTCGTTTTGTGAGGGTTCGAGCTCATTGGCTCGTAGGTGGACCATGTGCTCCCGGGAGAGATTTAGATCCGGGAGAGATTTAGAACTCTCCCGGCCCACCGAGCCCGCAATATGCTCGCCGCGCGTCGCAGGCGACTCAGGCGCCGGAGGTCGCTTAACGACCTCCGTCCTCCATGAGCGCAGGCCTGGGGGTGGCAGGTGAGGCCGCCTGTCACCCCAGCAGAAGCAGGCCGGGACGGTGGGGCGACTAGCGCCCTTCCCCCAAACCGGGGCAAGACGGGGACACCGTGGTTCCCAAACCCGAGGGGGCCATCTTGAAACCGGAGATGGCCCAGGGTCAGTCGGGGTGGCGAGGGATTTGCTCTATGGGCAACCTTACACCCCGGCGTCTGTAGACCCTAGACGGCGTGCGGTTTTAGTCGGTTCAAGCCCGACATAACCACCCCCGCTGGCCAGCGGGGGGTATCCGAAGGGACTTCCGCACGAAAAAAAAAGGTGCTCGTGAGGGTTTAGTAGGGTCCCAGCTGGTCAGCTCGTTGGTGGACCCTGTGCCCGCGCCTTTTTTGGGTTGCCCTGCCACGCGCTTTGAGGGGACATTGTTGGGACCTTGTTTGTTGAATGTTGATTAATTGGTGAAAATTAATTATCGATCTAGTTATTTCTTTGTTAAATAAAGTGAATACGCCCATCGCGTTCGTTGGACTTGGAACATTGCTGCGGTGGAACCCACCTTCTATGGGAAGTAAATCTCACATTTTATTTTATTGCATAATTAGTTTATTGAATATTCAATTACACGAACATTCATGTCACATATAGTTAGATACACTAAATAGGCACACTTTCCAATCTTTGCCACTTTCCCGGCTGAATCCCGGTGCATTGAAGGTCAGTGACCCATTCCTTAATATATTTTATGTATTGTTAATAACGGATTCGTTTAATTTTAGTTTGCAATTTGAAACTTATCACGCGGTTAGAGTCCGCCATTTTGAGTGTTAATTTATCGGTATTATTTTGCCTTTTGGTGCAATTGAATTTGACTATTTTCACCTTAAAACTTGGAATTTTATTGCGGTATTTTGTTGTTTGAACCGTTTTATATTCGTACCGACTTCCTGTGTTTGATTAATGATTTTGTACCGTTTGTTGACTGCACATTGGTGTAGATCCGGATCATTAGACACTTTATTTTAGTTACATATTAAGTTTTAGTTTTATTTGCGTTTCCACGGTCGGCTTTAGATCACGCTTCGGAACGAAGTAGTGATTGCGTGAAAGTGAGTGGTGGGGCTGCGGCTTGAATACTACCTGCTCGTGGTCTCACTCCTCACCCTTGTCTCCGGGTTAAAGGAGACTGGTAGCAGAGCTGTTAATTGTTTTTTTTATTACCGCGCTTGCTCGGTTCATGCACTGAACAGGTATAATCTAATTTTTTTAACCAATCTCTGACAGCAGCCTTACATTGTTGTATACATTGTATAAATACATAATACCCTATTTATTTTGTTATGTAAATTACAGCTTTGGTAGCCAAAGAAACGATGGGAAAAGCTTGTGTTAAGCACTGGTTTTATACAAACTCTGTTTTCTCTGCGTTTGTTGGTTACATTTTGGGGATCATATTTTAAGAGTCTGTGATGTCTCATAACAGTGTGCAGCAAGCAAGCTGGCGAACGGTCACAACATCCCATTGCTTGTATACATCAGTTGAGGGATGGCGAAAAGGATGACAACGACTAACTTTTAATAGAGCTCGTTGAGCTCTCTCTAGTTTCAAAAACCATGTTTTAGGCGTACCTCCCCAAGTCGTGATGCAGTATGTTAGATGTGATTGACATAGAGCGTACGAGGGTCAAACTGAAAGTTCTTAGAAAATCAAAAACTGATTACATTAGCCAGTTATTAGTTTTATTATATCTTTTCAAAATATTGTCCATTCACGTCAATACACCGCTGCATGCGATGGAACCACTGGGAAAAGCACTTTGCCCACTCGTCCTTAGGGGTCTCTTCAATGGCATCGCGATACGCAGCCACCGCTTCTTCAGCATTCATAAACCGCTTTCCTTTAAGTTTTTCTTTAATTTTTGGAAATAAATAAAAATCACAAGGCGCGAGGTCGGGGCTATACGGCGGGTGACCCAGTAATTCAACGTTTGATGTCGCCAAATAGTCGATCGTTCGCTTGGCGGTGTGCGACGAGGCGTTGTCGTGGTGAAGGAGGATCCTACTGCGAGGTCGTTTCTCTCGAACTTTTTCCAAGACAAGTGGCAAACAATTGGTAGTGTACCATTCTGCAGAAACTGTTTTTTGATCCTCTAACACAATTGTTACGAAATGACCTATCCTTCCAAAGAACGAGGCCACCATTTTTTTTCCCGCACTTCGATCTCTCTTCACTTTAGTTGGCAACTCCTCGAAAGGAAACACCCACTGAGCAGATTGTCTTTTGGTTTCAGGATCATAACAGTAAATCCAGCTTTCGTCACCTGTTAGTATGTCGAACACAGCATTAGAGTCACCTCCGTTAAATCTTTCAATCATTTTACGGCACCAATCCACACGATGGAGTTTTTGAGCCTCAGTCAAATTATGAGGTATCCACCGGGCGCAAAGCTTCCTGACCGCTAAATGTTCGTGGAGGATTTTGTGCACTTGACTCATACCGATGCCTAAGCTTGTCCGAATCTGCTGATAGGTCACTCTTTTGTCAGTCTCTATCATACGCCGCACAACACAGATGTTATTTTCAGTCGTCGCCGTAGAAGGCCGTCCCTCACGTAAATCATCAGTGAGATTAGTGCGACCACGTTTAAACTCAATAAACCAGTTGTAAACAGTCGCACGAGATGGGGCTTCATCGTGAAAGGCCAATCGTAGTCTATCATAACTTTCTTGTTGACTTAAATGACATCGAAAGTCATAAAAAATCATTGCACGAAAATTTTCTCGTGTTAAATTCATGTTAACGTGACACAGACAATTTTCAATTTGCCGCCAAATCGTAAAACAAATGATAAATGAATGAAATATATACTCAGTAATATTGGCAAAGAGTTCTATTTTCAAATTTTAGAATTATTTTTTTATTATATTGTTTATAAGTGGCCAGTTCTAAGAACTTTCAGTTTGACCCTCGTAATAGACCGTTCTAATTTGTTCTTTATCCGAAACGTTTCGTTTTCTTTTGAATATTGCCATAAGTTTACGAGTTCTTGCAGTAACCATATCTCTTTGTAGGTGGAAGTTTAATTTGTTGTCCATCAACACGCTCAAATATTTTGTTTTTTACAGGAAAGCGAGATGATCTTATATAATGAGGGACCAGGACCCGTATTTCTCAAGGTGAAGGCAATAAATATTGTTTTTTCTGTATTCAGCCTTAGAAAATTATTCCGTAAACATTCCGTCACTATATTGAAGCCTTGCTGGGCTCGTGTGAATGTATCTTCCCATGTATCGCCACTAAAGAGCAAGACCGTGTCATCGGTGTCGAAGGATACAATTTAGCCCTGGGGTATTTTTAGTTTACATAAATCATTTATATATATGTTCAATATAATTTTTTCCCCTAGGATACTCCCTTAAGGCACTCCAAACTGCACAGCAAGCTCATTCAATTTTTCCACACTGAACTCTATTTTTTAAATGACTTTCAAAAACACTCAACTGGTCACCTATAACGCCTCGGTGAGGGAGCACCCTAAAACAATTTTTTGATATGCTATTGAATTCCCAAAATGGCGTTAATTTTGTTGCTCATCTCACTAAATTAAACTGTCTCTAAAACTAATCAATTTGAAATTCAAAATTATATTCTATGTGCCGTCGAATTAAATCTAGACTTTATTAAAAAGGTAGTCTAGTTAAGAGAGTTTTCTAACAGCAGAATTGGCACCAATAGGTATACACGGCATTTCAAAATATGTATAACAAAATTCTAACCGAAAGCCATTTGGCATTGGACATCAAGTTCGATCATACACTCGATAATTTCACATTTTCTGTTTGATTTTGAGGAGTTTCCTGCTTCTCCGGAGTTCTAGGACCAAAACTAATAAAATTTATATGGGACCAACTTGGAGTTAAACCAAATCCAATGCAACAAGAATTTTAAAAATCGGTTCATAAACAACGGAAATATCGATGAACATACGAAAAAAATAGATACAAACGATCATAAAACCTCCACCTTTGTGAAGTCGGTTAAAAAGAGAAGAGCATCGCCTAAATTAATTTATTTCTTTTGGCCAGCCCACATTAATAGTGGCCAATAGCACAGATCGATAGCCTGTGATCCATTAAAAAAAAATGAAGAAAATGCGTTCCATTTTTATTTTACTAACTACTTAATTGCCTCATTTCTTTGTGTATGTGTATTATTTCGAAAGAATCCTACTTTGAAGGCGATACATTAAATTTTGTTGAATAATACACATCTTAATTCATTGACCAATTCCCGGCACTTTCTTGACAAATTACCTACCTAGTATACCTATAACTCTATATCCGATTCGATCTATTGTGCATTCAATCAATCTAGCGACGAGGATACTTGCCATTGTGATATTATATCGCGAGAAGGCCAAGACCAATTGAATTGTCTCTAGAGCAGCGGTCAGTGATCTACTTATCCATCCTGAATTTACGATCAAAAACTCAACTGCCTATAATTTTAATAATGCAGACTTACCTAAATTTTTGTTTCTTATCTCTCATTATCATCAAATAAATCATCAGCTTAGCGGATGCGTCCGAGTATCTCACCTCAGAGTCCGACATCCGCTCCCTTTGATTTACCTTATCTAGCCACATCTGTCAAAATAGGAAAATATAATAGCTAAGTTATCTTATGAGCTATATTTAGTACTAGCTGTGCCCACGACTTCATCCGCGTGGATTTCGATGGAACCGTATTTTTTTCTAAAATAAAAGTAGCCTATTTTACGTATTATAATATTACTTATCTGCCAGCGAAAATTTCGTCAAAATCGGCCCAGCCGTTCCAGAGTAAATCAGACTTTATTCACAATTTTGTGGGTTTTAATTCTTTTGCACGGATCCCTAATTATTTTTCTAAAATTAAAGTAGACTATGTAACGTCTTGTAACATTAACTATCTACCAGTGAAAGTTTCTTCAAAATCAGCCCAGCCGTTTCAGAAATTACCTCTTTCAAACAGACAGGCAAACAGACATAAATTTCAAAAATTGTATTTTTGCTATGAGCATCGTGTGTATACATTCATAAGCAATCATTAAAAATATTTTGTTTTAATATTACAAACAGACAATTTAATTTTATTTATTTGTATTAATATACAGGGTATAATTTGAAACGGGGCAGTAAGGGCAAGTACCTTAACCGTTGTAGTTACAGCAAAACGTTCTTAGGAGACCTTCCGTAACATTTTGAGATATCGATCGATTGGCAAAAAAAAGTTTTTGGACCTTTTTAATTTTTTTGCTAACTGTAAGATTTTTGCAAAATCTGTGAATGCAATTCAAAATATCTTAAAAAGTTACGGTAGATCTCCTAAGAACGTTTTACTGTAACTACAACGGTTAAGACACTTGCCCTTACTGCACCGTTTCAAATTACACCCTATATAGAAAAGTAAAAATATTTTCGAGTTCTGTTTATTAATAGATATTATGTCTACTGCTACTTACTTAAACAACACACTAAGTTTTCGAGTGAAAAAACAAAAAAAAGGTTCCCAAGTACTTTATCACAAAACTAACTAAACGCGAGTCGCCACTGGGAAATCGCTATCAGGCTGATGATGACTTTTTTGATTGGACAGACTCCAAAAATGTATCTGGCTCACATGAAAGTACTTTTTATATTTTTTTCGTGCGGAAATCCCTTCGGATACCCCCCCGCCGGCAAGCGGGGGCGGTTATGTCGGGCTTGAACCGACTAAAATCGCACGCCGTCTCAGGTTTTAAGACGCCGGGGTGTAAGGTTGCCCATAGAGCATATCCCTCGCACCCCGACAACACATGAAAGTACCTAAGGCAACCTCTTCACCCTCCACTACATTTGTTATTTAGGTATCTTTCTAGTTTGGAAAGGATGCTCTAATGTTGGCCATACACCTTGCTGCCTATCGTCTAATCGGCATGATAAAGATGAGATCAAAATAATTGAATTTAAATTGTTCCATCAAATACTTATAACTGTCCAACACACGGCTTACACACGGACCTCGATGACATTTTACACACAGTACATACCTAGGCTACTTTGAATCAGACGATGTTCCTATGGGCCGTGGGAACGGGATCATAATTCACACGGATAGCATCTACTAAGGAAGGATTTTTGGTTATTTCACCTCTAAGGGGGCAAAATAAAGAATGAACAGTGGTATAAAAGTTGGTGGTAAGAAACACGAAATTTCATATACTTACCTAGCTGCTTTCGGTTAGAAAAGTTCCTAAAATTTCCCGAGACCCGGGCAGCTAGCATAAAATTCCTCCCTCCACTAGGATCCACAGTTTAGATCCACATGTGGATCATTGGAAACTTTTATATCCGCTCCGATCCATATATGGATCTTTGGATACTTTTCACTATTTAACTACAAAGCCACCAAATGCTACTGCTTTTTGGTGGCTAGCTTACTATCAAAATCCAACTTTCCGGACTAGTGGTTCCGGCGCTTCGCCGGCCGCTGCCGCGGCACGCTCGCTCGGCTCGCGCTCTGTTGGGGTCACAGTTCTAACCTAACCTAACCCGGAAGCGCCGTCACCACTAGTCCGGAAGGTTGGATTCCGATAGCAAGCTAGTAGCTTTTTGGTGACTTTGTAGTTAAATAGTGAAAAGTATCCAAAGATCCAAATGTGGATCGGAGCGGATATAAAAGTATCCAATGATCCACATGTGGATCTAGTCTGTGGATCCCAGTGGAGGGAGGTCATAAAATGAAGACACAATCGTCTGTGCGAAGCCGAGGCGGGTCGCTAGTGATAACTACTAATAGTTCATACTTACTATAACTAATGTCATACCCAAATGTTATGTATACTAATATTATAAAGCTGAAGAGTTTGTTTGGTTGAACGCGCTAATCTCAGGAAATATGGTTTCGAATTGAATAAAAAACCGGCCAAGTGCGAGTCGGACTCGCACACCGAGGGTTCCGTACAAACCTGTAGGTATATAAGTAAACATTAAAATTTTCAAAAATATTTTTTATTATAGGATGTAACTAATAGATAATTTACGGTTTTTTTTTAAATATTTAGGACACGTCAATTTGATTTCACCTCGCCTGATGGTAAGCTGAAGGTAAAGTCTCTGGAAAGAGGGTCACCATTACATACACTTACCATGTTAACAATGGTGGCACTCAGCTTGACGGCCTCATCAGAAGAGGATTGTCGTCGCAGCACCGCGTGACACCCACCGGTCCCACTAGTGCTGCGACCACAATCCCCCTGCCCGGCTATGCACTTGCTGACCCCTGAACGCAATCAAACCGAAATTAGATTACTATGGAGGGTTTTTCGCAATCGTACATGGTGGTACCCACCCGGCCGAATTTTGTGACAAATTTGTGTCATCAAATTTCTATCACCAGGAAAATTTAAGTTAACGTTTTCGCAATTTTTCCTTTATCTGTACTATAAGACGTTACTTCGTACCAAATTTCAAGATTCTAAGTTCACGGGAAGTACTCTGTAGGTTTTGATTCCCGTGCGAGTTTCAAAAATTTGCAGAAATTTGCGGCATATACGGCTGTATCTTTTGATTGCTTTGGCTTAGAAGTTTGATTACCTCCACGCGTTCCTGAGAAAAACGGTCTTGACAGACGGACGGACGGACGGACAACGAAGTGATCCTATAAGGGTTCCGTTTTTTCCTTTTCAGGTACGGAACCCTAAAAAATAGCCCATTCATCGCGAAATCATCACGCTACTACCCAGGAGAGCTGAGCAGTAACCATAAATGTCAACAAATCCGGCAAATTTCCATACATTATTGTAGAACTACTAAATTACGGAAATGTTTGGGCTGAATGGGTGCCACGGGGGTGAAGTATGCCATGGGTGAAACTGCGGGGACAGCTAGTCGTTTATAGGTATTCTAAACAGTTTAGTAAGTAGTTAGCAGTTAGATATCTACTTTAACTTTGAATGAGGCAAATATGCCTCAATATAACTATATAGAAATGTTTATATTATAGGTAGGTACGTAGGCACCCCACAGCAGAAGCAGGCCGGGACGACGGGGCAACTAGCGCCCCTCCCTCAAACTGTGGCAAGACAGGAAAATCGTGGTTCCCAAACCCGAGGGGGCATCTCGAAACCGGAGATGGCCCAGGGTCAGTCGGCGTGTGAGGGATATGCTCTATGGGCAACCTTACACCCCGGCGTCTGTAGACCCGAGACGGCATGCGGTGTTAGTCGGTTCAAGCTCGACTTAACCGCCCCCGCTGACCGGCGGGGGGGTATTCGAAGGGATTTCCGCACGAAAAAAAAAAAAAAAAAGGGTCCGAAGATCTTTTTGGACTGCACTTATGCACTTATTTTGATTACAATGTCCAAATATTTGCAAGCACAAAATTCAATAAAACCGGCTAAGTGCGAGTTAGATTCGCGCACGAAGGGTTTCGTACCATTATCTACCTGTTGCCGTTATCAATGTCGAGTATAAACGAGTAACTAGGGGCGCAATGCATTCTACTGTTGCAATGTTGAGGTGAGAGTGCACTACATGATTACCTACAATTCACGCGCAATTTTTTTTCAAGTGAATACCATTGAATGGTATTTACGCTGATAGAACGATTTTCAATTTACTTCTTTTTTTTTACAGATATATACATAGTATTTAATTCAATTTAAACTACATAGTTTTCTTTTGTAAATCTAACTAAAATAAACTAAATAAAACTAAAATAAAATAAATAATTAAAAGAAACTTAAACCTAAAATGCACCGTGGAATTCCTCCGCATCGCATGCCTCCGGTGGTAGCGTGCCCAAAAGACTGGCAGCATTGCCACGTTGTATGGCAATACTTATTCTCTGTCCTAAAAAGAAGCCAGCCTTGTTGCCGTGTTGCAATCACCCTGAAGAGACTGCGAGCACTCGGACCCCATGCCCCTAACGTTTCGACTCCAAACGGCACAAATTCATAATCTCCAATTAAATTTGAGTATTTGCGCCGTTTGAGAGTCTCCGCAGAAGCATTCTGTGTCCATTTGAAATTTGGAAGATAATCACCATCCTTTCAATCCGAACGCCAAAACCGGTTGCATCTAAACCTGACATTTTAGAGCTCGGAGTCTGCTGTCCTAGTCCTCCGTCATATTTTGATTTATTTTTCGTTTTACGGGAGCGTCGTGCCGTCCGATGCCAGTGCCACGTCGGACAATCAGCTGGTGTACGGGCTTGCAGATGAGGTTGTTTTGGGCCCCGAAGAGCCCGATAGTGTGGTACCGTTTTGGGGCAAACGCCTGGTGACGTGACCTGGGTAACAAATGTCTGGGCATGCCGCTTGCACCGGGCCCTGGTACAAGTATGGGCAAGAATTTGGACAACGTACTCTAGGTGCGCAGAACGAGTTTTTAGGATTTTTAGAGTTTTTAGTAAACGATGCGCGGTACGGCGGAGGCGCGCCAATCAACCAATCATATATAGGTATATAAAACTGGGGGTGGCAGGTGAGACCAACTGTCACCCCAGCAGAAGCAGGCCGGCACGGCGGGGCGACTAGCGCCCCTCCCTCATACCGGGGCAAGACGGGGACACCGTGGTTCCCAAATCCGAGGGGGCCATCTCGAAATCGGAGATGGCCCAGGGTCAGTCGGAGTGCGAGGGATATGCTCTATGGGCAACCTTACACCCCGGCGTCTTAAGACCCGAGACGGCGTGCGGTTTTAGTCGGTTACAGCCCGACATAACCGCCCCCGCTGGCCGGCGGGGGGGTATCTGAGGGATTTCCGCACGAAAAAAAAGATAAAAAACTAGACGTTAATTTTTCGAAAAGATCCTTGAGACGACGTGACGTGAGAGAAATATTAAAATATTATTATTAGTTGTAGTTCAAAAAGAAGATTAAGAAGTCAAAATGGAATAGGAATAGTATAACAAATATATTTCATCAGTGAAAATTGAGCGCTCGCTGCCGCTGGTTGAAATAATCGTGCGCGTGTAGTTTACATGATGGGTCACTGGGTCATGTTCATGATTTATATTTTTACATAAATATCTATATGGAACCCACCACTATAAGGCCAAACCAACCTCAAGTGTAAGCTTGGTGATTGCTGATTGACGGATGAGGCTCTCACATTTACTTACTATAAGTAGATATTTATAAATAAATATCTACGTAACAACTATAACCAGCAGCAGCTAAAAATAAAATGAACTGTTATCGTATTCTTGAAAGTCAACAGCCCGGTCATTGATTTATAGAACTACGAGTATCTCGATATTTAAACAAGCTAATGTAAAGCTTGTAAAAATAATATCTAAATGAAATGTAAACGGTTACTTTCAAACTTCAAAATCCCCATAATAGTG
Organism: Cybosia mesomella; assembly: GCA_946251805.1. Classification (NCBI taxonomy): domain Eukaryota; kingdom Metazoa; phylum Arthropoda; class Insecta; order Lepidoptera; family Erebidae; genus Cybosia; species Cybosia mesomella. Next base: position 13,138,002 of record OX276388.1, on the reverse strand, counting down.
GAGTCCACAGAGACACAACAGCCTCGGATTTCGGTCACGGTGAACGGATTTACAAAATTTAATCTGAAATGGATAGCTAATAATTAATAATAAGTATATATTAATAGGTTTACCCCTTAAAAATGTGTTCTCTTTTTATTGATAATTATATAGGTATTTTACCTGTCCGCTTCGGGGACCACCTGCATCGTATCAGGAAAAAGCCAACGCCTGATTGCCATCACTACGACGCGAGCGAGGACTCAGGGCTGCACACGCTGGCGGACTGCCTGGCGTGGGAGGCGCCGAGGCGTGACCTCGTGGCAGTCATCGGGGTGGAAGTCCTCTCGCTCGGCAGCATGATTGCGACAAGCCCGCAACATGCTCGCCGCACGTCGCCGGCGACTCAGGCGCTGGAGGTCGTTTAACGACGTCTGTCCTCCCTGAGCGCAGGCCTGGGGGTGGCAGGTGAGGCCGCCTGTCACCCCAGCAGAAGCAGGCCGGGACGGCGCGGGACGACTAGCGCCCCTCCCCCAAACCGGGGCAACACGGGGATACCGTGGGGTACCCAAACCCGAGGGGGCCATCTCGAAACCGGAGATGGCCCAGGGTCAGTCAGGGTGCGAGGGATATGCTCTATGGGCAATCTTACACCCCGGCGTCTAAAGACCCGAAACAGCGTGCGGTTTTAGTCGGTTCAAGCCCGACATAACCGCCCCCGCTAGCCGGCGGGGGGGTATCCGAAGGGATTTCCGCACGAAAAAAAAGGTACTTTGCCTGTCCATACAATAAAATCATAACTTGAAAAACATAATACATTGTTTTAAAAAAAATAGTTTCTATATAAATACGTATAAGTATAAAATGTTTTCTATGAGCTTTACTGAGGCCAAAAATATGTTTTCTAGTTTTTTGGTCTGTTTATCTGCTACTCTATTTGTCTAAACAGATAGAGTCCGTCAGGATCAATGTTCGAGCATCACGTGAAACACACAAAACAGATTCAGCTGCAACTTTGCACGATTATTCTCCAAGGGTCTAGTCAAGAGCCTAAATAGAGACCCTATTGTCTATAGATAGTACACAATAGTCAATTGAACATCGTGGAAAAAAAGTAAAAGAAAGCAAAGCGGTTTGAATATTTACTATGGTTGTGAATTAAAAATAAATATAATATAAATCTAACAAGTTATTTATAAATGTATGGCAAGGACTTTCATGATTTCTGGTTATTTTATTGAAGTTTTTATTGAAGAGGGTTTTGAGATTATATTTGACTCAATTTCTCAACTCAACTTTGTTTTGGTTTGATATTTAAAAGAATGGCGCCTAGTTTTGATTCGTTGTACCTACCATTTACCTAGCTAATAACTAAATAGCTAATGGTTAGTGCGTAGCTTAATAATTTGGTAAGTATAAATATGTTGACACGAATGCGGCACGAAACATTTGGAGTAACTGCAGTGTGTTACCTACATTATGTATTGGAAAGTTTTTTAATGTATAATTTCATTAAAGTCATTAAATAGTAAATTTTTTGACAATAGTGCGGCGTGAAATATTATCTTTTCTTGTGACGTTTGTGTATTATATGTTGTTTTTTCTTTTGTGTATTTTATGTGGAGTGATCGAGATCGAGGTTTAAATCTGCTTGTTTCATACCAAGAAACGGGCCGATTTGAGCCTTGAACTCGATCAAAATTGAGCATGCAGTGGCTGCCTTAAAAGGCTAAACATCCAAAAACATTGATCGTTTAATTAATTATAGCATAGTATTGTTGTATTAACCACTGGCTGTCCTAATAAATAAATAAATAACTAACCAATAGCTTGCCATTATCTACAAGTTTCACAAAGGTTACCCTCTTTACAATCAATTGAATCAATTAAAAGTAACTGATTTGACTAGAAAGTAAAAGTACCCAATTGCTAAAAAATAACGAAACTAATTTAAATCTATCTATTAATATCCTAGTCACAAAAGTTACTGTTGCTGAGGGGCAAGATATATCAACTTGAGTTAACTCGACACACAATCAAGAAACAATTCCAAGGGATGATATTAACTCTAAATAACATACAATACCTAACTTAAGTTGAATATTCTACGCAAAACTAACCAGTAAATATATACAATAGGTCCAAAGGGAAACTGGTAATAGATAAAATAGAGTCTGTGTTTTAATAGTTTTTTAGGATAATCAATAAAATTCAAACGTATTGAGACATCTCGCTGTTGGTGTTGCTTTAATCCTCTGGGAGCATAACAGTAATCGGTCAGCAAAAGTATAACTCTCATATAGAAAAGCAAATCAACATCTCAGCGTATAAAATTTGATGGTGGTATCATACTAGGCTATTCCCGGAAAAGCAATAAATCTTGCCTAGCCGCAGATAGAGTGATCGGGTGGTCTGGAGGGAGGGGGTGTGAATATGCGTACAGAACTGACTACTGAGTGTAGAGGTGGTCCCGGGTGCAAGAGCACAAGTGGCAGATCAATAGACAGGCGACTTGCGTTTCCCCGGTCCCGCCCGGCACTCCGCCACTCCGCGCTTCCACGCCACTCGCTGTGCGCCAGCCGCTAGGACACCACGCGCGACAGATCATTAAACTGACTACTTGTGAAACAAATATTATCCGACATGGAGGTGAGCTATTTATTGTAATGTTCATAATATTTTCTCGTGAATCGGTGCTTGTGTTTTACCCCGATTAGCTTATCATTAGTACTTCTGGATTTGATCAAAAATATTTTGCAGCGAAAGCAGAAATGTGTTCGATTTTTTTTAATCACAGTAAATTTATTATTTTGTGATTTTGAAACCAGTAGCCATATTCTTTGAATACTATCTCGCGATATAAATAACTGGAGTAACAATTTGAGATCTTTCTTAAGTTGGTTCTTTGTACGGTGATTCTTTTAGTTAAAAATTCATACTAACTAGCTATTTACCTACTTGGGTATGTGATTTTTTTAAATGTCTTGGGGACTATTGTTGATTCATATTATTACTACTTTAATATTAATAAACAGTATATATGTGGATATTTCAAGTGAGGATATATTAATATTATAAATTCGTTACATAATAAACGAAATAGTGCGCAGCATCCTGTCACAATTCACAATCAGAGAGGGTCGTTGGGGTGGGTACAGATTTTGTTTGTGTGCGTTAACTCTATGAAGCCGACTTTGATATCCTGAGTTTGTGCAATTTGAACCGTACAAAATGGAAAGAAGTCTTAATATACAGACAGATGTGCAAAATGTGTTACTAATTTACAGCATTCTACTGTCTCGGAAATGATTCATAAAACCCCTTATACGCCGAAACTTTTACTCCGCCAATTGTGATTTCGTTAACAGATTTCTAGAAAAGTTGTTCGCTTAGTACCCAGTCGGCAGACATTAACTCATGCTAGTGATAGTGGTATACATAACATACATACTTACGTGTTTAGTGTCTACTTTTGCTAGGGTGCCCAGGGTACCTACCCACCAGGTAGTGACCTCTGAGATCTATCTGTTAATTCTAGCGGGCGCCACCACTGAACTATAATTAAAGCCAGTCTTGATAAGTATGATAAGTTCCTATGATTTTCATAATAAATTGTTTGCTGGGTGTAGGTAGCTACTTGTTGACGTAGGTACTTTATTGAGTATATTATGTGAACACAGTGACTGGTGCGTTTGCGAATAACGTATTGTTTTAACTTTAGCTTCTGCGAATTGGGAAACAGTCGGACATTTTTCGCTGTGCACCTAGGGATTCCATTCCAGTTCAGTGCAAATATTTGTAGGTGTGTATGAATACCTACGTATATTTGAATTGGTCTGGCAGTTTTCTACTTAACCTAAAATATGTATCTTCGTATGTGTAATCCATAACACAAGCTAGTTAAGCTGCATAGCTTAACTAGCTTGTGTTATGGATTCAGACCCAAAGTAAGCATTTACTTTGGGTCTGGATAGCGCTGTGTAGAATACCTTAGAATATTTATTTAAAATAAATAAATAAAACTTAGGCTATGCTAATGTTGACTGTTGTTTACAGGCCAAACATGTGTGGCGCTTGGTGGCCGGACTGATCCTGCTGTCCTTTGCAGTAATTACCTCGGCTGACGGTGAAGTTTGGGAGGAAAGAGAGCACGAGGTCCTCATTCGAAACGAGAGGGGTGCTAAAAATAGAGGTTAGTATTTAGAACGTTCGAAACTAACGGAGCTTCCCGATGCTGTTGCATTGATTTTCAGAATGTATTGGAACAGACCAGCGCTTATTTCATTTCGCGCAAATATCTACCTATTTAGCTTCTAGTGGAATTCACATTCTATTCTAGTTCATTCATTCATTCATTCTTGTTTCATATTATACCTGTACAAATAAATTAAATTAAAGTTTATGTTTGTAACGTTAAAATAATGAATGTATACACGGTACTTGAACAAAAAACCATATTTTTAATTTTATTGCTTGCCTGTCTGTCTGTCTGCCTTTCTGTGTGTTTGAATTAGGTAATCTCTGGCATGGCTGAATCGGTTTTGGCGAGACTTAACTGGTAAATAATTAAAAGAAGACATGCTAGTAACACTTTAGATAATGGGAATAAAACTTATAATTATTATAATATTGTAATATAGCTATTAGAAAGGCGCTCCCATAAAAGCTAACATGAACTAAACTATGAAATAGAGAAATATAAGAGTTGACCACGGTTTCCAAGCTGGAAGTTAGTCACAATGAACCAGGTTATGGAAAGAAGAAGTAGAAGAGTACCCTGGGCTCCAAGATGGTTTGTCGGGCATTGCAAATTTGTATTTATGGCTAAATGAGGTTAGGCCCCAAAGCAAAAGCTTCATCATTAAATTAAAACATATAGAAATTTAGAGGCCGGTGTAGTAGTATTTAGTAGTGTTGAAGGTTCACGTCAGTTTTAATTATGTCGCTGGTAGGTCTACCATGAAATGTACATCCGCAATTGCGGGCCCGTACGAAACACAAACGAAATAAGTGTAATTTAGGTACCATGAAGTTACTTCGGATATCGTTCTTTCGGGCGGGACCATAAAGTATGTCGGGACCATAGAAATATATCGATATATTTCTGTGTTCGGGACTCAATCAAAAATATCAAGGTCTTCGTTTACAACATATTTCTATTAAAAGTGAACTGTTATAAACCAACATATTAAAAAATACATTCCATTGTATTGGATTATGATAACCTTTCGACCTTTTGAAATAGTCGTATAGTATCGTGTTTTCATTTAATTTCTTTTCGGCGGGCTCTCAAAATTCTGAATTTTGCTGTTTCAGGTCGTTTCATGTTAGGGTTTGGCCGAATGAACTGTTATGTGCAGTCTCCGGGTCCGATTGCGGGATAAGTGCGTTTCATGGTACCGATTACCCGAAATTTCAGTCCGCAATTGCGGATGTACCTACGTATCATGGTAGGCCTGCTGTTCCCAATATTTTATTTTTTATTGTACCGACTATAACTATAAAATTACAGTAAGAAACCTAAATAAGTAGTACGTAGATAGTTGAATGTACAATAGGCCTTATCGCTAACAGCGATTTCTTCCAGGCAACCTTAGGACAGACAGTAATCTGACAAAAGCAAAATAAGATCTATCCAATCTCAATCATTACAATTTCTTTTATTGGATTGACTAATGTCATACGACATTTAATGCTATAATAATGCCGATACATGACTTGGTTTGAATATTTGTGTAATGAGTACCTTTTTTTTTTTTTTTTTTTCGTGCGGAAATCCCTTCCGATACCCCCCCGCCCGGCCAGCGGGGGCGGTTATGTCGGGCTTGCGCCGACTAAAATCTGACAAAAGCAAAATAAGATCTATCCAATGTCAATCATTACAATTTCTTTTATTGGATTGACTAATGTCATACGACATTTAATGCTATAGTTATGTCGGGCTTGCACCGACTAAAACCGCACGCCGTCTCGGGTCTTCAGACACCGGGGTGTAAGGTTACCCATAGAGCATATCCCTCGCACCCCGACTGACCCTGGGCCATCTCACCACTAACAGCATCGCTCATCCTGTCTCCTCTGAAAGCAGAGGAGTACGGAGAGCGATGTGTTCCGCCACGTTGGGTATTGGCCGACGATCAATGCCAACCCTATGAAGGGGAAGCCATTGACCGCCGCCCAGGGTGTACCGGAAGCTCCGATTCCGTTCCCCCCGGACTGCAGCGGGATCGGAATCGGAGCGACACTCGAGGAGGTTACCCAACACACACCCCTGTGTAATGAGTACCTAACTAGTAACTTATTTACACAACTTATACATAGCATTGTATTCGCAAGAGTTCGAGTTCGAGACTTTTTATTATTGGACTAGCTGACCCGGCAGACTTCGTACTGCCTCAATCGATAACAACGTCCATATTTATTCACCTTTTAGACCTTCTCTGGACCTCCACAAATAATTCAAGACCAAAATTAACCAAATCGGTCCAGCCGTTCTCGAGTTTTAGCGAGACTAACGAACAGCAATTCATTTTTATATATAAAGAAGATTTGTAAATCTGGCACATTCTCTACGATGTGGCATAATAATATACGCTAAGTACCTTTTTTATTTTTTTTCGTGCGCAAATCCCCTTGTACCCTCCCCGCCGACCAGCGGGGGCGGTTATGTCGGGCTTGAACCGACTAAAACCGCACACCGTCTCGGGTCTTCAGACGCCGGGGTGTAAGGTTGCCCATAAAGCATATCCCTCGCACCCCGACTGACCCTGGGCCATCTCCGGTTTCATTCCCCACGGGTTTGGGAACCACGGTGTCCCCGTCATGTCCCGGTTTGAGGGAGGGGCGCTAGTCTCCCCGCCGTCCCGGCCTGCTTCTGCTAGGGTGACAGGCGGCCTCACCTGCCACCCCCAGGCCTGCGCTCTTGGAGGACGGAGGTCGTTAAGCGATACGCTAAGTACCTAAATTTCAAAATTACACGAGTTCGCTGTGCGTCTGCCGCAAACTGACACACATCCTGCCTCCACGTTTCGCTCGAGACTGATCGACTTACTGAACGCTTCATGTAGGTAAAAAACGTAGATGTTTTGAGTTTTCATGGTATCATTCAGAATTTATGTAAATTTTGATGACGCTTGTTCACTCTCCTATCAATGACCTTCATTTTGGTATGTACACCCCGGCGTCTGTAGACCCGAGACGGCGTGCGGTTTTAATCGGTTCAAGCTTACATAACACGACATAACCGCCCCCGCTGTCCGGGGGGTATCCGAAGGGATTCCCGCACGAAAAAAAAAGGTACCTACACAATTCGAATAAAACTGGAATCCCTTTTAGGTTAGGCCAATTTCAAGCACAAAGACCACGTTGTACAATTAATTCATCGTTCAAGTCGCTCCTTTGATTTTCTTATTCATGTTTGCTAGTTTCGAAGCATCTTCTCAAAATAAATCTCACCGCTCCGGTCGATTTTCTATTGCGCGTCTGCACATTATTGTGGAGCTAGGTTCATAAAAATGTTAAATATTGTCTGACCAATAATTTAGTAAGTATGGATACTTACTTAGGTACCTACTTAATATTTTAGCTATGATAATGATGCTTACAAAGTTATTCTGGGTACTTCCCTACTTAGGTACATAGATTCCTTTACAAAAACACATCAGATATGACAATTAATTCTGGATGTGATTCTGAAAGTTTTATGATGTTATCAACGCACACTTTAATAAATTATTCAAATCAAATATCTCTAACAGGGGTTATTTGATTCATAGGTTCTATGGTTATTCTACTTGGTCTGTTTTAGGAAGTTTTTTATTCTGGGTACTTCCCTACTTAGGTAGGTACATAGATTCCTTTACAAAAACACATCAGATATGACAATTCATTCTGGATGTGATTCTGAAAGTTTTATGATGTTATCAACGCACACTTTAATAAATTATTCAAATCAAATATCTCTAACAGGGGTTATTTGATTCATAGGTTCTATGGTTATTCTACTTGGTCTGTTTTAGGAAGTTTTTTATTCTGGGTACTTCCCTACTTAGGTAGGTACATAGATTCCTTTACAAAAACACATCAGATATGACAATTCATTCTGGATGTGATTCTGAAAGTTTTATGATGTTATCAACGCACACTTTAATAAATTATTCAAATCAAATATCTCTAACAGGGGTTATTTGATTCATAGGTTCTATGGTTATTCTACTTGGTCTGTTTTTGGAAGTTTTTTATTCTGGGTACTTCCCTACTTAGGTACATAGATTCCTTTACAAAAACACATCAGATATTACAATTAATTCTGGATGTAATTCTGAAAGTGTTATGATGTTATCAACGCACACTTTAATAAATTATTGAAATCAAATATCTCTAACAGGGGTTATTTGATTCATAGGTTCTATGGTTATTCTACTTTGTCTGTTTTAGGAAGTTTTTTTTCTGTAGCAGCTAATATGTATTATATTTTTCAAGGGATTTTTTTCCGTTTCATTTTGCCTTAAATGCCTTATGGGCCCACCTTACACCCCGGCGCGCAGTTTTAGTCGGTTCGAATCCGAATGTAAGTGAGAGCGAGCAGTGGTGAGACCACTGCTCGCTATTACTTACATTATATTGAGATTAGATTGAGAATAAAAGATTTATTATAAATGTATATCACGCATAAATAAGCTGAAAGAACTTTTTTTTTAGTGCGTAAAGCCCCCCTGGTACCCTCCCCCCCCTTGGTGGTTATGCCGGATTCGAACCGACTAAAACTGCGCGCCGGGGTGTAAGGTGGGCCCATAAGGCATTTAAGGCAAAATGAAACGGAAAAAAATCCCTTAATACATATTAGCTGCTACGGATGGCGCTTCCGTTTCGGCGGCTCCGTATAATGGGGCGGCACAAAGGCCTCAAAGCGTACCTACCTACCTACCTAAAATGGAAAGGACGCCAGCTGTAGGTATTTATGTTGCGTCATTCAGCGTCAATGACAACTTACCTCAACATTAAGTGTGTTTATAATAGTGGTTTAAAGAAATGGTAACTATTTTGTACCCCGTCTCACTCAACGAACTACGCACATTGAACATTGGTCAAGGTACCTAAATCGCATTGGGCTAATGGAATTGAAAACGTTTCGCAGACATTTTAGTATGATTAAAAATGAACTTATGGCAACCTGCTGGTATCTGTGATACTTTGAACCTAGTTGAACCTAGTACCTAGTAAAATTGGCACGGTCCGAGGTCAATTAGGTCTGTTTTGCCTTGGACAGATTTCCTCTTTTTTTCTAGCGGCTTTTGTTCCCAGTTTTATGGCAACTTCACAAACTTTATTAATGAATTATGTAGTTTAAAAACTAATTCTTCTATCTATGCCTATTTGACAAGTCTACATTTTTACCATTTATTTTTCAATGTAAATGTTAAAAGTGGCCTAAATACAACAAGTTCAACTATTAATACAACCAGCAAATGCTCCAAAATAAATTGTCTTTTTCTCTTAGCTTATGTCTGAAATGAGTGGATATATTTTGATGGGACTTTCACTGGCAGATAGCTGATGTTGTAAGCCGTAACTTACTTAGGCCACATTTATTTCAAAGAAAGAGAAAGAAAGAGCTAACCACAAAAAAATAAAGACCCTGTTCTAAGTTGACGTGGACGAAGTCGCGAGCACATCTAGTCTGTTATATTAATATTCACGTTTTGTATACCCATGAGATGATATCATTCTGACGGTTTGATAGGTTCGTGTCTTTATGTATTTCTATAGATACAAATGAATACTTAGATAATGAGCTTGTCTACAATCTTACTGAATTAAGTCAAACATTTTCAGTTTCCCTAACTTCTCAGGTTCTTCAACTAGCCAGTTTATCAGTTTTAGATTATTTTTTTGCGATTATAGCGACCCTCTTATATCAATATCTGTTGGTAACCATTTTAGGTACGTACTAATTTTATCCTTCTGAACAATAGAAACTTGCCGCTACGTGCGCGGGGCATGGAGCGAATGCGATCCTAAGACCAACATACGCTCCCGAAAGCTGACTTTGAAACCCGGCAGTCCGACCAGTTGCGAGATCACCAAGACCATTCAGAAGAAATGCAAGAGAGGTACATATATATAGGAGTGTCATATTTGATATGCTTAGCAATATCAATTTTCTGTTAATCTTGCAACCTACTAATTTGGGAACTAAGGCCGAATTTCACCAGTGAACAAACATCCATTTAACTCAACTGAGTCTTCAGGCTCAATGAAATTTATTGACTACTAGCTGTCCCGGCAGACTTCGTACTGCCTCAATCGATAGCACCTTTTAAACCTCCTCTGGACCTCCACAAATAATTCAAGGCCAAAATTAGCCAAATCGGTCCAGCCGTTCCCGAGTTTTAGCGAGACTAACGAACAGAAATTCATTTTTATATTAACTAGCTGACCCGGCAGACTTCGTACTGCCTCAATCGATAACAACTTCCATATTTATTCACCTTTTAAACCTTCTCTGGACCTCCACAAATAATTCAAGACCAAAATTAGCCAAATCGGTCCAGCCGTTCTCGAGTTTTAGCGAGACTAACGAACAGCAATTCATTTTTATATATAAGAAAGAAGAAGAAGAAGATAAGTGCCATTCCGAGATCGACCGCAATCCCGCTTGTGGTAGGTTGAATGCTAATAATAGTTTTATAATTTTTTATCAAATTTTATTTCAAAAATTAATTCAAAATTATATCTTAATCTAAATCCAGCAACAATTTTAATTATCTTTTCTTCATCTTCTTCCGAAAAGCTCATTTTTGATCTCGTCAACACAACGTGATGTGACGTGTTGATGCATTGCGGTTAGCATACTGGTGCTTACGGTCTGCAATGTCACCGCTCTTGGAATAGATTCATTAGGTACAAATACATAGGAACCAATAGTGTCACTGCGGTGTCGACTGTCGGTCTCGGAATGACATGTGCACCCAAGGATCTTCAGCGAGTCTACGCCACACTAGAAACTTTATTTATTTATGATTTATTTTATTTATTTATAAGTAGGTACTTACAATCTAACTGGCCTGTAAATTTTTAAATTTGTCTTGTCTATTATAGCTTGTCGTTATGAGAAATCCTCCTGGAGCGAATGTAGTCCTAATGGCGAAATGTCCAGGACTGATATACTGAGGGCTAACAGCGACTCGAGCTGCGATCAAAGTAAGCGTATAACGAAGAAGTGCAACAAGAACAAACAAGTCAAGTCTTCCAAAGATAAGAAAGGTCTGTTGCTTCTCCATATTACATATTGTTCCTAACAGTTTATTTTATTAACATTAAATTTCTTCAAGACTCGCCAATACCGATTGCATCCAAAGCTTGGACTTTGGAGTATGTACTAGATTTCAGTTTTTTGGGGGCGACTATCGTCTAACCCGCCAACCCCGAGAGAAAAATCTGCACCAGAACCTCTAAGTATTTTATATCCTTAACTGGTGAACAGAGTACGAAAGATGAAATCAAAACATAAGCATCCACCCGCTCAAAAATTTTCACTCCCAATTTTACTCCTTTAGTGTGGAATATCGCATTATCCCGGGAATAGATCCTGTGGGTTGCGGTAATGAGATCATTATTTCACGTGGCCCGCGGACTGCCTATAGCAATTAATGAAGTATTTATAAGGTTATAATTTGAGATTTTTCTTTTTCAGGTCGCCGAAATCGTCAGTAAAATTGGGTCATTAAATTGTGTTCACCTATTTTTATTGCAATGATGTTCGTTAATTGGTTCTAATTATTGTAAAACTTAGTGCCAAATTAGTGTCCACACCATAAAATTATTTCTTACACAATTTGATTACTGGCATACGATTACGTAAGCCATAAGTTACGCTACAATTATATTATTAACAGTACAATCTATCTCTTAATGTGTAAAACATAATGAATTGTATGGATACTAGATAAGTATAGTAGTACTTTACATATACTTAGTACATTATTCGTTTTATTATTACTGGTAAATCAAGTAAATCTTGAATAATTAAAGTAATTAATAAGTAATTACTTAAATGTTTTTTATTACCCCCATTATTATCATGTACCTACCTACTTATCCTGAACGACAAGCCGACACGATCGACAGTCGTACATGCTCACGACTCAATCGTGTGAAGTACCTAATTAAATATCCAAATAGGTACCTACATTAGGTTTAGTTTCACAGAAATATCTATATGCCACCTTCTCGATATGAGGGATTAGGTTTGACTCGAGCAAAGATAGGACCGAATAATACTATACGCGTGTTTTCAACCGTCCGCGTCCGTGTCGTCGTTACAACTGGGAATCTAAATATTTCCAAGCACGATTAACCCGGCGATCTCACAGTTGGGTCTATGTGACCCTTGCCATTTTAAAATGAGCTTACTTATATCGCAAAATTTTGTGTAACGTAGGTATTTCAACTAAGAAAGATTAATTAGAAAGAAAGTTTTTAGGTAAATTAAAACAACCTGATACGAAACTCTCTTTTTAATGACATTTTTATAAAACGTACCCTATGTTTAAAGTAGGTATGGCAACTTCTCAGTAACTAGAGTTAACGGTCTCCCCTCTTAGTTGAACGCGATAATGAGCCCCTGGTTGAAATACTTTGCCTTTTGCATAAATTTTCGAACTGGGGCATAATATAATAATTATATTTACGGGGATTAACGCGATCACTTATTTAAAGGTATTACATACCTCTGGTTTGCCTGACGTTAGATGTCCCAAAAGAGAATGCCGAGGATAGCGCCAAAAAGTACCCAAATGCCATCTTTTCTCACTATTTTCGCGGTCTACATCGGCGGGAGCCTCTTTCCACCAATCAGCGTCTCTTAAAACCCTTTTTTTTGTTCTGTTCTGGGGCATAATGTTCGAACTAGGGTATGTTTAATAAAAATGTCATTAAAAAGATAGTTTCGTATCAGGATGTTTTAATTTATCTAAAATGTTTTAAACAATAGTCGTTTTATTCAATTATTACAATAATATGTTAAAAGAGAGTCCTGCAAAATGACGATACTTAGATTTTTCTTTCACTTACGCAAAGCACATGGGAGTTTTAATTTTGTATTTGAAGTAGGTATAAGACCCTCTCAATCCACGGAATCAAATAAAGATGTCCGAGTTTCGGGCTTTTCTAAAATAATGTGCATAGGCGTGGTAAATATCGCGCTACTTCAAGGCCTTACCAACACTAGGGTCCAAGTCAACCTCACCTGCAAAGTAACTAGGTATTTATTAATCTGTTGTGACAGCATGTCACATGTCTTTATAAGTAATAAATCGATTTTCTAAGAGATGGCGCTGTATTAGTAAAGAATTAGGTTGAGAAATATGATATTTAGAATTAAATAACGATGAATTGTTGCAATACAATTCAGGAAATAATCTGTTTTAAAGAAAGAATCTAATAAATGAAATTAGGTTGTTGGTAAGTGTAATGAAAGGAAGCATCTACCACATTGCGTCATAGTAGCGATTGATCTAAGTAATAATTCGGGTTTCTGAGAGATGGCGCTGTTCTCAGCAATTATAAATTATTTGTAAATTCTTTTAAATATTAATAATTTTAAATTGCTACAATATTATTGAAGATATATTCTAATAATAAGGAATAGATTTGATAAATGGGGTTTTGTTAACTAAATTGAAAGAATAAATGAAAGAAATACTTTTCAGAAGAAAAAAAAAAAGAATTCTAAGATAGCTTGTTTTATAAAATATGTAGATAACTTCCGGTCTGAAGGCTATTTTATAATAGTAAATAAATAGAATGAATTACAAAGAAGGGAATTAAATTAAAAGGGAAGAAATTTTAATTTAGTTAAACGTTATAAATTGTATAAAGTAAATATTTCGCACAGGGAATTAATATTATTAATTAAAACAATGATATTTATTAAGTTGGGAACATTGGGGGAAAAACACTGGATTGGTCTAGAAATATTGCGGGGTTTGTAGAAACAAAAAAAAAAGGGTTTTAAGAGACACTGATTGGCGGAAAGAGGCTCCCGCCGATGTAGACCGCGAAAATAGTGAGAAAAGATGGGATTTCGGTTCCTTTTGGCGCTATCCTCGGCATTCTTTTTTGGGACATCTAACGTGGCTCACCGGTGGGCGGGTTACCAAGCGAAGTTTTGGAAAATTTGTGGTAAATTAGTGAAACCTTGCTTTGTGAATTGATTGAAACGTTTTTTTTACATTGAAAATCGCGTTAATTCATGATAGTTTGATAAAATCGCGTTACATTTGTGTAGAATCATAATTCTTTTAGTGAATTTTAGCTCGAACATTGGTTGAAATGTCGCGTTAATAGCATTTTGTTGGAATGGTAGCAAGACACCTTTCCTGGCGACGCTGAATATCTCAGATATGAAAGCGTAGTTCGTTCGAGTGAGTCTGCTCAACGGCCATTCCTGACGCGAAATGTTGTTTTAGGAGTTCGAATGGGGATAGTAGGATTAGGAAGTTAGGCTAGGCGGCTGAGGCCTTAGGAATAGCTAGGAAATCCCATTAGGTAAGTCTGTCGATGTGGCAGCCACAAGTGGAAACCTTACGGTGATAACTAAGCTTGTGTCCACCTTTTAGCTAGATGGCTGATAATCCAAAATGGCGGGACAGCTTTCGACTTTACCTGAGTTTCAGGGTCGAAATAGCCATCTGAGTGTTGATATTCAGTAGATTGGCCTAGTCACATTTATTGGAATCAGCAGCTCAGTCTTATATAAATATATATTTATTTATGCACACAGTACATATGGTAGGGAAGGTCGTAAGGGTACATCCCAGACTACGGTCGTGGTCTTATGACAATACACGGGTCTTAGGCACGTCAAAATCAGGCTTGACCCTCCTGTAATCTTTATACTTTATCTAGGGACATAACACATCACGCATTTAGTCTAAATGGGTAATGGGTAAATGGGTGGTCTAATAACCCGGGATTAGGAATAAACTGGCATTTACACATAATTATGTCTTTATGAAATCTAATTTTTAGTTATGTAACCCTCAGACTTGAAACGCAATAGTGAAACGGAACGTATTAGACAGCGTCCTTGTTATTCATAATTCATAACCGTCAAAGTTGTAGAAAGAGTTTTAAGATTATTTAAAATTCAGTGTTAAGACCAATATAATACCGTGATATAAGAAGTTATGAGTGTGTGTAGGTTTGTGTCTGAACTTGGCTTATGAGCTCTATGATACCGCCATGAATTCCCTCAAGGTCAGTCCAAATTATCGATAGAGTAATATTTCATGAATTTTGATTGTGAAACTCTTTAGTTCAATACAGAAATTATTCAAACAAACGAGCTAAGAGCTGATTCAAGTATAATTAGTTTCAAATTCATTGACAAAGGATGAAATGTCTACCTAATTTACATTATAGAAAAGCAATATTATCCTTATTATTCTAATTCAATAACCTACAAATTTGAAATGTAATTAAAGGTGTCAAATTGGTCATTTGAATACAAACAAATCTAAAGGTCGGCTAGAATATATCCTATAGTATTACATTTTGGTATTCAATCATATATTCGACTATTCGTATAAACAATCAGATATGATAATATTATGAACAAAAGATAAATTTAGAAAGGGTAATGTTATGAGCTTGGTGAATAATAAACGATTGTAGAGTGAGTCGTTCATGTCATGTGTTGTTTGCAGTTAGTTATATTCTATATGCAAATAACCGGAGAAAAAAAAAAGCTTAAAGCTTAGTTTTCTTATAACAGAATTTATGTCTATTCTACTGTAACTGAGGATAGTTCTCAATTGTAACAATTGACTTAGTATTTGCTCACTTAGTCGAGTATGGTCTAGAGAATGAGAGTCTTATCACAATAGATGATATTTTGCAACTATGGAATGGATTCAAATCTCTTAGACTTGGGCAATAGACGATGTACACATTATAGTCTAGTAAGGACTGTGTTAAACTTGGTGATGTGGGTAACTAATAAGTTATAACTCAACTTTACCTACCTAAACATTAGATTGTGTTCTGATGGAATGGACAGTAGTTCCAGGTTGAAACCTATTGTAAGATTCTATAAACATTTACTGCAAATATGCATTCTAACATAAAAAACAAATATAAAGGATATTTATTATTCTCCAAGTTTATTATATACATCTCTATGATACTTTTATACCTATAGTAGGTGGATATACAAAAGAGAATACTCTTCTAATTTATCTTAAGCTTTTAATTAAGTAAAGGGAATGATATATTGTAATTCCACGCCATTCGAATTGGTGTTTCTCTATTTATGGGTGCCAGATGTCTTGGCCAGGTGGAGTAAGTAAAGCTACTCCAATTCCTATAGTAGACATAGGAACAGTTAATCATCAATTGGTTTGAACTGTACTGTCTTGGGCGTGTGTCATGGGGCCCTAGACCGAAAAACAAATATATCATGTTGTATAAAGTTATTAGTAATAAATTGGGAACTCATACAAAGTAATTTATCCAATAAGATTAGGAATTGTACCTAGACTCGCATAGGTACAGAACTCAATTAGTTTATGTGTTGGACCGAGTAAACAAATATCATGTTGGAATCAATAGTTGTATGATAACTGAAACAAAGTTAAATTTTGGATATTTTAGTATGTATCATTATAGGTTAAACATGGAACTTAGTAAGTACAATTATTTGTGGAAGAAAATTATAAATTCTAAACTCTAATTATATGAAATTGATATTACATTCTATTCCTATAGTGTAAACTAGATATATTAGAAGATTAAGTAGGTATTACTATAATCAAGTAATTAATAAGTTAGGTAATATCAGGACTAGACAGATTTTCATTATAACAAGTAAAGTTAGTTCAAGTAAATCATTAGGTAGGTATCCAATTTATCAAAGTATAAATAGGTCAGGTAATATATTGTGTAGGTAGAGATTCATTATAACAATTCATGATTACAAGTTGAGTAATTTAAGGATTTAAGTAGACATTCATTTTAACGGAGAATTAGCACATCATCCCTTTATAGAGCTAAGGGTAACTACGTATCATGATAAGAGTTCTTTCTCACTATGACGATCATTGGCCAAATTAATATTAAGTTGTAACAGAATTTATGTAGATCATGATAGGGTTATTTGATAAGTAGGTAAGAATTGAATTGACAAAATTGATATTAAGGGTTAGTTTAGGAAGTGGAATAGGAGTTGTGAGTTTCACATGGGTGTAGGATAAGAGCAAGGTAGGAGTAGGTATAGTCTGGGAGTAGGAACAGTTGATAGGAATAGGTAAGTTAAGATAGGTAAGTAAACCTACTCCAATACCTCTAGTAGGGGGGTACAACGTGGTCGTTGTTAGAGCGAAAAAAGCAGGAGTAGGTTTACTACACAGCACAGAGGCGCGCAAACGTCACCGTGAGCACGTATAGTTTAGACTACTTATGGCCGCGACTTCGTCCGCGTGGTGTTCGATCTGAACTTTAGTATTTTTGCGCGGAACCTTATACTTATCTAAAAATAAACCGGTCAAAATAAACGATTCAATTCGAACGTGCAAATGCGCACTGAGGGTTTCTTACAAAATTGGATTGAGGGGCAAACTAAACGTGGCTGGAGAGCTTCTAATCTTGACAGACAACAGATTAGTGATTTTTTTTTGTGACGTAGGTAACTATATATTTACGACTTTTGGACCTTAATTGTGCTAAATGTAGAAAGAATATCGATTTGCTGTCGGTACATTTAAGACAAGTTTGATGTACCTGTGACGAGTTTACTATACCTGTTGTGAATTATTTTGTCACTGTGGCAAGTTAACCAATATTTTTAAATGTGGCGAATTTTCGTTGTGGTGAGTTTACAATAACCCCTTGATTCTACGGAACCCTTCATGCGAGAGTCCGATTCGCACTTGGCCGCTTTTTTTGTTAGCCTAACATAACGTAATCCCGGTGCACGAAAAACAAAAAGAAATGTAAGTAAATGAAACCCAAGTTAAAAATTCATTTTGTTATTATTAAAATAGTGCATACCATTTGCATACCTACTATAATCTGGACGCCTCGATAATTCGGAAGGGGTATTCTTTTTCCTATCCGGATTAGGGAGGCCTTACTGTATACTGTATACAGCTTTCTCATAAGATATTTTCAAATTTAAATGCATTTAGATTAATTATTTTGTCAGTTTGTTCAACAATTGGTAAAAAATACGAAATAATTTACAGTAGATATACCTATACTTTCGTATTAAAGTTATCGGGATATTTACCAAGTTGTATTGTTTTGAAGCTGTCGCAATGCCTAATAATTATACAACATGGTAAATATCCCGATAACTTTAATACGAATTTTGAATGACCATGATAGTTTAAATACCTATATATAGACGCTTATTCCTACCCATAGCTAAAATATCAAAGAAATCTAAAATTAACGGACATTACCTATTGCGTAAGTACTTACCTACTAGGTAACTACAGTATTAGAATTACCTATAAAACAACACTTTTATAATAACGGACTCAAAAAACTCCTATAATTTACGATTTACATGCCTGCTTATTACCTACTTATGTTTAAAGAAATAAATGATGACAACATTCATATAGATAAGATTTAAAATAGGTGTTCTTCGTCTCTCGGCAATGAAAAAAACCACAAATTTTCCTTTGTTTTTTAATGTCATCTGTATAAGAATTCCCCCTACTCCTCCAGCTAAGATGAATATTGCTTGTGTTAGGTTTTGATTCACGTCAGACGGTGTGTAATGGCCAGGATTCGCACCCGATCGTAAGGCCGACACTAAGTCGTCGATAAGGGCTTTTGTGAGCATTTTGCGATACCAATTATTTTGTTCCGTACAGCCAGTCTACTACTCTCTTAATAGGGTCCAACTTAATTTCGAGAGACTTATGTTAGATTATTGGAATATCGACTGAAAGATTGTGCGAATAGAGTTTCTTGCGAAACAACTTTTTGTCGCCAATCGCTGCTTCGACTGAACGATTCTTCGAATATTTATCAATCGATGGACTGATGTTTCACACTTCTTGCCTCGCTCGGCTTCAACTCAACTTTCCGGAGTAGTGGTTATAATATATAATAAGCCGAGACAGCAATTTATCGGAGTGTAAAACAGCGTTATATACCACTCAACAGCCTTTTTTTTTTACGTGCGGATATCCCTTCGGATACCCCCCCGCTAGCCAACGGGGGTGGTTATGTCATGTATCGACTAAAACCGCACGGTGTCCGTTGCCGGGCACCCCGGGTAAGCCCTCGAAAGGATAACCCCAGGGTTGCCGGCGGACTTTGGCCGCCACCGCGGCCTCGCCTGGTGGGGTCGGGTTTTATCCCGCGTCGGTGAGTTGGCAGGCGTGTGTAGGGTACACACGACACGCCTCCGCCACGGCCTGCTTCTGTAAGGTCGGCGAAGTCAAAGTCAAAGTCAAAGTCGCAGAAAGAGGCGGCGGCGTGCCACTTGCTCCCGTCGGAGACCACGGTCCTCACCATGGTCTCCAACGAGAGAACGTCCACGCCCAGGACCGCAACGAGATCCCGGCGTTGACTCGCCCACGCAGGGCACTCCACCAACGTGTGGAGCGCCGTGTCTTCGCCAGGATCCTCGCAGTGCTGGCACTGCGGCGTTGTCTCCCGGTGGATGCGCCACAGATACTTACCGAAACACCCGTGTCCGGTAAATATCTGGCACATCCGGTAGGAGAGGTCCCCATGGTCCCTCTCCAACCACTCCTTCATAATCGGTCTTACCGCCGCAAGCAAGCCCTGATTTCTCGGGGCACCGGCCTATGGCCCCGCTCCAGCGCCTCCTTGCATCACTGGTACAGCAGCAAAAGGGCTCTCGCTTCCAGGTCCCATGGAGGGGTCCCGGCTAGGAGACATGCCGCCTCGACGGAGATCGTGTGATACCCCCTGATGACTTCAGAGTCATCGCCTTTAACGGGCTGTTTAGAGTAGCCATGTTGCGGGCCGCAAGAGTCTCCGCCCATACGGGGGCCCCGTATAGGGCGATGCTTCGCACTATTATGCGGAACTTATTGATTAGCTTTTTAAAAAAAACTATTATTTGATTAAATGAGATTTATTTGGATTTAGTACACAAAACATAGAATAAAACTTGCAAATAGGAAATAGGATAATCAAGGATCCGACCCGTACCGTAATTCTGAATGAACTGGCACGCGTCCCCCGCACTCAGCTTATACGAGTGCTGACTTCGCGAGGCGAGGGATGATGGTCAGCGCATCTTCCGACATTGACAGGATATAACAACCCCCCGCGGAAAACTGAAGTTCGAGGAAAAAGGTCGAAGTTCAGTAAATTAAACGACTTCTCTCAATCGAGGCAATGGTATTGGTGAATCTTGACCTTCTAGGTTTTCGTCGATGTTGGTAGGGGTCGGTTCTGAAATAGGAATATTAAACTTATTTTAAGAATAAGTTTAATATTCCTATTTCAGAACCGACCGAAATTGTTTATCCTATGTTTAACATAGGATAAACAATTTTCACAAACTTAAATACTATAAAAAATATTACAATAATAGAAATAAACGTGGTAAATGCCAAATAATGCGTCTCATATTTTACAAGGATTGGTTCCTTTTTAATAATATTATCCAGGTTAGATAAAAGTTTTTCGTCGTGATTGTTTATCGTTAAATCGTCTAAATCAATATTTTGTAAAATAACAGGCAACGCATTATTGGTGCTGGTTTTTACATCTAGTTTACAGCAAGAGTCATATAATGCTAAAGTCTAAATTAGGTGTAGGTATGCTTATATTGATAGCGTCGATGGACGAAATAAGTCTTACACTTTTAGCATAAACCGTGCACTGATTAGGGGTTTGTAACACTCCCGTACCGGTCACTATTATTTCACGTAATTCTGAAATACCGCACTCGATAGAAATCTTATTCGGACGCGACTGCACAAAAATCCACTGATTGTTTACAATCGGCTTCCAAATGTCTAATTCTCCAAATATTGTTTTAGTTTTACACTGCACAGGAACGGCACTAATTGTTTTTGTTAATAGTTCGCTTTCACACGTAGGATTGCCATTTGTCAGCAACACTGTTGATATTTCACAAAGATAGTACTCAGAGCTTACAACTTTACATTTTGTTAAACTATCTAAGTTACAAAAACTTAACTAAAGATGGAGAATGGAAGATGGATTTCATTCATTTTTTTGTTGAGGAAAAAATTCAAAATTTTGAAAATATTGCAGATTGTTTACAAAAAATAAGTGTTCATTCGGCCTTTACTATACTTCGGTTATGCCTTTTTGTCCCTAAATTTACTCATGCACTTCGTTCATCCCAATTTTGGCAACATTTGACACTTTTGGCAAAAATTGACAACATTCTTCAAAACACTCTCAGCAAAATTCTAAATGTGGCCTTGAACGACCGAGCCTGGCTCCAAGCGTCCTTACCAGTTCGCTTGGGTGGGCTCGGCGTTCGCAAAATTACTGATGTTAGCCTTCCAGCATTTTTGTCATCGGTCCACGGCACTGAGGAGTTAACCAGGAAAATTCTTATAAATACACAGGTTAACTCTGAGGTGTCGTGCAAGTCCGATGCCATTAATGCTTGGAAGGTTGCTTGTCCCAACACTGAATTGCCTGGCAAACTTTTCTCCCAGAGACAATGGGATGCGCCGCTATGCAAGCTGGTAAGAGACAGTTTGATACGCTCGTCTTCCCATGTTTCAGAGCGTGCGCGCCTGTTGGCTGTGGGGGAATGGGAGTCAGGTCTCTGGATTCAGGCACTTCCGTCGCCCAACATAGGTACTATGTTGGACGATACTACTTTCCGCCTTGCCACTTGCTTTCGCCTGGGAGCGCCGTGTGTTTCTCCCCATCGTTGCCACTGCGGTGACGCTGTCGACAGCCTTGGGCACCATAGCCTTTCATGCGGCAGAAGCGCTGGGCGTATATCACGACACGCCTGCATCAACGACATTATCCGCCGTGCTCTTGCCACTGCTGGCGTGCCAGCCATTCGTGAACCTAATGGGCTGGCGCGTGAGGATGGCAGGAGACCGGATGGTATGTCGTTGCTGCCTTGGAAGATGGGTAGGCCTTTGGTGTGGGATGCAACATGCGTCGACACCCTTGCGCCTTCACATCTTTCAGGCACAGCGGGCTGTGCCGGCGCTGCTGCTGCATCTGCGGAAAACCTCAAACGGCGCAAATACTGTAATTTAACAGGTGATTATATTTTTGAGCCGTTTGGGGTTGAAACGTTGGGGACATGGGGCCCAAGTGCCCGCTTTGTGTACAAAGATTTAACAAAGCGGCTGATCGACGCTACGCGTGACCAGAAGGCTGGTTATTATCTTGCACAGAGAATAAGCATTGCCATTCAACGTGGCAATGCTGCCAGCCTTCTGGGAACGTTTCCGGTCGGTGACGATGTAGAGGAATTTCACGACGCATTATGCATGTAAATATTTTAATTATTTAATTTAGTTTATTTTAGTAATAATAGTGTGTAGTGTTAATTTAATTTAGTATCTATTATTTTGGATATGTATCTCTTGATTATATAGGAAATTGTTGAAACTAAACTAAAGTTATTTAAAAATATATATTCTTTAATCAATACTTAACTTGATTTTATTTCAATTTTACATCGCGCTGTAATTGAGTGACTTATCTCTAGAAATAGCAATAAACGGACTTCAAGGAGAAATGAGACTATAAATATTAGAGTTTGCCTCTCCATGAGGTGTAGGCAAAGCTAGACTATGATACAAATTAAAATCATCATTAGTAACTAATGGTAGGTATTTGTAGTTCAAATACTAACTTATTATTATAGAAATAACATGCAACATTAGAAATACTTAGTATTAAATGAATATTATCTAAACTAAAGAGAGATAGGTATACCAGAGTCCCTAGGTAAGTGTCTATCATTATCAACCAATTCTTTGTATAATTGGGCTGGAGTTAATATATTCGGATGCAGGATGTTTTGACTACTTAATATAATAGCATTGATCAAGTCTTCTAGTGGAAACGATAATGCAAGTAAGGAACCTTCGAGGTTGGTAAGTATGGAATTGACTTTAGTTTCGATAATTAAGGTATTAGATATTTCAGTAAAATTATATACTTCTTTCATAATGGTTTTTAATGATTCGTTAAGGATTTCTTCATTCTTCTTTACTTTATTAATTGTTTGTTTAAAGGATTTCAATGTAGAAGTGGTAATTAGGATATTTTCTTTCATTAAATTAGCGATTTTCTTGTGATCTTGTTGGACAGCTTCTATAGCGGAATCGTATTTTAGAATTGCGTCATCTTCATCGAGGGTACCGAAAATGTGTTTAAATAAGGTACCTATACCGCCAAACCATGCTGATCTTTTATTACGTTTTGAGATTAAATGAGAAATAGAGTCGTACTCGAGTTGGATATCATTAAGGTTGGATATCATTATGGAATCAATGGAGGAATGTCGTTAGACTTTTGGCACGCAAGTCTCACTGATCCTACAATTGCCTTTAGGTTGGATAAATGAGGATTTATGTAGGAAATGTCCACATAGCTGACTATGTTAAGATTACCTTTTATTATCTTAAGTTTGCCTATACTATCGAAGTAGATGCCGGAATTAGAGGGGTATGGCTTGACAAAATCTGGATGCGCATTGGTTGAGACGCTGAAAAGGAAATGAGAATAAATAAATATTTACTCTGAAGCTAAATTAGCAGGTGTAGAAGTAGAGGGTTGTGAAGTTTCTGCGGGTTTGATCTGATCGAAGTGATGTGTTACGTGTCTTCGATTAATTAGAAGTGTGACTGTATGATTGCTGTGAACTTTTATTATTTTGTACGGTCCTTTCCAGAGTGGTGATAAGGCCTTCCTGAGCCTTAAGTGGTTTTTACTTTGTATTGTGGTGGTGATTTAGTTCGAGAGTCGTAATAAGTTTTTGAAGTTTCCTTAGATTTTAATATATTCTCTAATGCTTTTTCTCTTGTGTATTTAAATTTGTGTTGTAGCATTCGGATATAATCAGAATAAGTTGTACCGGCGCTACTTTCATAAATGGAATTTGGTATTAAGGGTTTGTGTCCAAAGATTAATTCGTATGGGCTGAATTTTGTAGTAGAATGTATTGTCGTATTATATGTGAGTATAGCTGTATAAACGTATATTGGCCAGTTGTCCTGATTTTCATTTACAAATGATTTTAAGTATTCTTTCAGGGTCGAGTGGCTACGTTCTGAAGCTCCTTGAGTTTGAGGATGGTAAGGTGATGACCATAACTTTTTTATTTTCAAAAAATGACAAGTGGTTTTAAATAGATCTGAAGTGAAATTAGTACCTTGGTCAGTGAGAATTGATTTTGGAACTCCAAAGAGGGAAATAAAATGAATTAAGCAGTCTGCTGATTCTTCAGCTGTTGTGCTACGCAGAGGATAGGCCAAAGAGTACTTCGTGAGATCGTCTTGCAACGTCAGTATATACTTGAGTTTGCCGGTGCCAGATTCAGGTAATGGTCCTACTATATCTAATGCGACCCTCTGGAAAGGGGCAGTTGATGTAGTGGTTATCTCCATAGGTGCTCTGTTTACTCTCCTTAAGGCTTTATTCTCTTGGCACATCTTACATTTCTTAACGTAATCCTCTATGTCTCCCCTCATTCCTTTCCAGTAAAATATTGCTCTCTTATTCTACTATACATACGCGATGAACCTAGATGACCAGCTATAGGCAGATCGTGATTCTCCCGTAAGATTTTAGGTCTTTCGCTTAAAGTTGGGTAAATAGTTTTGTTAAGATAGATGTGTATACATATTTTAGTGTTGTGGAATACATAAGTAAGGATGTTATAGATTTTGGTATAGGAATGTTGATCAAATGCGTTTTTGAAATCAGAAACTGCGATATTCGTTATAGGACCCGATTGTACAATACTATCTCGTACTCTTTTCAGGCTGTCATATATAGTAGGGTAACAGGATTCGTCAAAATAGTGTACTTTGGTAAAGAGTAAGTAAATGTCTTTGTCTTTATTTAATTCTTTTTCAGAGTTGAGGATTTCGTCTTTATTAGGATTGTTGAGTAAGATTTCAGGGACGTAAGGATTTGATTCATCTAAGTCTATAGAGGTAGAGATTAGAATTGTTTTGAACGGGGATTTTAATAGGTTTTCGTTGTGTTCTTTTAATAGGGTGTCGAAAGTTTCCTTGTTGCTAATAGATTTTAGAAATTTTGAATAGTCGTCATTGTTCAAGTTTGTGTTAGTTCGGGGACTAGAATTTGTCGTTGAAGGGATGTTAAGATCTTCGAAGTCGAGGTTAAGATCTCCACTTTGAGGACTTAATTCCAGAGGTCCTAAATCGATCAGGTCTGGTTCTTCCTCTTCAATTATTGGAAGGTCTGGAGCAGAGCTTGGGCCTGGGATAGGATTCGAGTCAGGGTTACTTGTAGAATCTGGAATTGTGTTTGGGTTTAGGCTCATGTCTTGATGTAGCAAGTCGTCATTGTCAAAAGTAGAAGGAATGTGGGAAGGTAGTTCTAGAAGAGGATCTTTTAACGGGTTTACTAGTATATCGGTAACATCTGGTAAAGGGAGATCAGGTGATGGAAATTCGCCTTCTATGGGGTTAACTGGGAAGCGGGAAAGTGCATCGGCGTTACAATTGATCTTTCCCTTTTTATGAATTATATCGTAGTCGAATTCCTCCAATTTCAGGCGCCAACGTATTAGTCTAGATCCCGGGTCCTTGCAATTAAACAACCACTGAAGTGGTTTGTGGTTCGTGGCTATCGTGAATCGGTATCCGTAAAGGTAGGGACGAAAAGCTTTTGTGCCGAAAACTATAGCGAGACACTCTGTTTCTGTAATACTATAATTGCATTCGGCTTTATTAAGCGTGCGAGTAGCGTAAGCTATAGGGCGATCTTTTCCGATTTGGCCCTGGGATAGAATAGCAGATACAGCGTAGTTAGAGGCATCACAGGTGAGTATAAATGGTTTTGAAAAGTCGGGATAAGCTAGGACTGGTGGAGTAGTAAGTTTGTGTTGTAAGTTCTCGAAAGCAAGTTGTTGCTTATTCTCCCAATTGAAGGGTACGTCCTTTTTCAAGAGTGACGTCAAGGGTTTGGCTAGTTTAGATAAATCTGGAATGAAACGTCTGTAATACGATACTAATCCAAGAAATGATTTTACATCTTTTGGGCATTTTGGTATTGGAAATTCGATGACGGCTTTTATCTTATCGGGGTTTGGTTTTACACCTTCATTATTTATAATGTGTCCAAGATATGCTACCTCCTTGCGTAAGAATTCGCATTTTTTTGGCTGTAGTTTTAAATTATATCTTCTGAGTCGTTCAAAAACATCAGATAGGTTCTTTATACTTGTAGATAGGTCTGGTACACGTACACTACGATGTCATCAAGATAAACAAAACAGCGAGAACCTTGAAGGCTAGATAAGCATGTATTCATTAGTTTTTGGAATGTTGCAGGGGCCCCTTTGAGCCCGAACGGCATCCTATTAAACTGAAAATGGCCCTGTGGTATAGAAAAAGCAGTTTTTTCTGCATCTTGTGGAGATACAGGGACTTGATGGATTCCGGATGCCAGATCTAGGGTAGTGAAATATTGACTTTTCCCTAGCTGGTCTAGAATTTCTGTTATTTGTGGAATTGGGTAAGTTTCGCCTATAGTAATGTCGTTGAGTTTTCTGTAGTCAATCACGACTCTTCATTTCCGTAGGCCTGATGCATCTAACTTTTTAGGGATGACCCAGATTGGTGAAGACCAAGGTGAGTGTGATGGCGTAACTATGTTTTGGTCTAACATTTTATTAATTTTCATTTTCAACTTCCTTTTTGTGACATTTTGGAAATCTATAGGATTTTGTTTGAATTGGAATCTCTGAGTTAGTTCTAATTTTGTGTTCGGTTGCTGTAGTAAAAGTGAGTTGTTCGTTTGGGAGGTGGAAAATATCGGAATAGTCTGAGCAGATTTGTAAGAGAGCTTCTACTTCCTCATGGTTCAGATGTGACATCCTGAGTTGTTTAAGGACTTTATTTGTTCTAGTTAGGGAACTTGGATTTGGTAAGGAGTCGGGCATAGCCATGCAAGATTGAGTGTCCAATTGTTCTAAGGTAGGGTGGAGAGAAGCAGATTTTTCCGATGTATTTACAACGGTTATATTGATACGGTTGTTTTCTTTCACGCTGACGATGAGTAATGATTCAGAGATGTGTTGGTCTAGGATTGTTCCCTCTTGAATTTCAGGGTTACTTACAGTGCATTCAATTATTGCTTCTGTGCGAGGGGGTATGGTATAAAGTGGTTCGGAGAAGTTTAAATTAATTGAATCATTTCCTATTTGTAATATTCTTTTACGATAGTCGACTTGGCAAACAAAATTGTTTAGTAGATCGTTCCCGATTATGCCATCCTGACTGAGGCTTATATCTTTAACAACGTGGAATTCGTGAACTTTTGTTGAATTTTTGAATACGTGCATTTCGAAACTTCCTAATGTCGGCGTTACGTCGTCACCAGGATCAATCCCTTTAAGTGTTATAATTACATTACTTAACCTTGGTGTTTTGGATATTGAATTTAATTTTACTAAACTTACACAAGACCAGTGTCTACTAGGAATGATAGGGGTCGATCTGCGAGAGGAGTTGTGATGAGCACATGTGGTAAGTATCTTTTCTCGGTATTTTTATTTATTTCGTATATCTTAACATTGTTTGGCTGTGATACAGAGGAATTAGGAATTTTTCTTTGTGATACAGAGGAATTAGGATTTGTTCTTTGTGATACAGAGGAATTAGGATTTGTTCTTTGTGATACAGAGGAATTAGGATTTGTTCTTTGTGATGCCGAGGAATTAGGAATTGTTCTTTGTGATACAGAGGAATTAGGATTTGTTCTTGGTGATGCCGGGGAATTAGGAATTGTTCTTTGTGATACAGAGGAATTAGGATTTGTTCTTTGGTATACAGAGGAATTAGGAATTGTGGATACAGAGTATTGTGTGAATTCGTAAGTAGGTATAATTCAATCGTTTATTGTACATAATAATGATATTTTCATACAGTGACAGTGACAAAGTCAACATGAAAAAGTAAAACTATGGCATAGACACCACACCTCCGCCGCAATTTTACACGAAATGGCTGTTTCATCAGCCACTTATTGGTCCTCCCCCGCAATTGTGGTACGTAACATTTGATCCAGATGACGTTTACAGATCTCGCCTGCATCGGTCCTTACTTCGTAATGTAGTATCCCTAGAACCTTAGTAACGGTTCCGAATTCCCATTTGATCTGTCTATTTACGTAACTCCGTATTTGGACTCTCTGTCCAACGGCGAATGTTCGAATTGAAGAACGTACATCATTATGCGTTTCATTTCTCGAATCTGTAGTCGTCTTAAATTTAACGCTTAGGGTGTTTCTTATGTCTCTTCTGAACATTAATTCGTAAGGATTTCGGCCCGTGCTTGTACTTGGCGTCCTTCGCAACTGCTCTTTTATCTTCAACAGCTTATCCTGCAGGCTGCCTGATTCAGTGCTTATACTGTGAAGCGCTTTCTTGACAATCTGGACAAATCTCTCCGCCTGTCCATTAGTCGCGGGATGGTACGGAGCTGATGTCTTATGTGTAACTCCGTTCAGCTTAAGATACGACTCAAATTCATTTGAAATGAACTGTCGTGCATTATCCGACACCAAGGTAAAGGGAAAGCCAAATGTTACGAAAAGTTCCTTTAATTGTTTGATGCACCATGTACTTGTCGTGGTTGTAGTTGGTATTATCTCGACCCACTTGGTAAATGCATCAACCACTATAAACAGGGAGTGGCCCTTCATTGGCCTCGCAAAGTCAATGTGTATTCTCTGCCACGGCCCTTTCGGCGGCTCCCAGTGGTGTGGCGTTACGGGCGCAGGTTGGTTGAGTTGCAAACGACATGTTCGACAACCTCGAACAATGTCTTCTATATCCTTATCAATACCTTTCCAGTATACATATCCACGTGCTAACATTTTCATTTTTACCATCCCTAGGTGTCCTGTGTGTAGTTCTTCTAACACCTGCTGCCTTAATTCTTCCGGAATCATAACTCTAGTGCCCTTTATTAAACACTCGTCTTGGATAGTCATTTCATTATCATTATAACCATATCTTCGCAATGTTGTGCCTGTCATTAAGGCGTGTAATAGATTGTTATATTCGACATCCCTTTGTGTTTCTTCTGCGATTTTCGTACGATCAATGGAAATAGTATTCATTTGATTTAGTTGAAATGCACAATGTACGTCAATTATGTTTGTTGCTATTTTATCTACGGGAAATCTCGATAAATAATCCGCATTACTGTTCGCGATCGATGTTCTGTATTCGATGGGGTAGTTAAAGCCGGATAGGAAATGCGCGTAATGAAACAGTCGCATCGTACTCATGGCTGGCAACGTTTTCTGCGGGTGGAAAATAGTGGTAAGTGGTTTGTGATCCGTAATAAGTATGAATTTCCTGCCATAACAATATTGGAAAACTTTTTTAGGCCCCAGAATAAAGATGAAGCCTCTTTATCTATTTGGCTATTTTTTTTTTCACTACTCGTCAATGATCGTGACACAAAGGCTATAGGCCTATCTGAACCGTCTGGTAATCGGTGGCTGAGGACGGCTCCCAGGCCAGTCGGTGAAGCGTCTGTCGCTAGTACCAAAGGTTTAGCAGGATCGAAATGTATCAATACTCTGTCACTCAGAATCTCTTCTTTGATTTTATTGAAACTTTCATTGCAATTTTGATTCCATATGAATTGATTGCCTTTTTTGAGTAAATTATTCAACGGATAGGAAATTGAAGCTAAATTAGGTATGCATTTGTTATAGTAGTTTGCCATTCCTAGAAATGTACGTAGTTCATTGACATTTTCTGGGCATCTTGTATCTACAATAGCCTTAACCTTGTTTCCGTTCTTATGTAATCCATTTTTGTCAATAACATGGCCCAAATACTCGATACTCTCTTGCATAAAATGACACTTTTCTTTATTCAATTTCAGATTGTTTTCTTGTAGTTTTTGCAAAACAAGACGTATTCTGGCCATCAGCTGATCTTCTGAGGATCCTTGGATTATTATATCATCAAAGAAACATTTAACTCCATCGATTCCTTGAAGTAAACGATCCATAAACTTCTGCTATAAATTTGGAGCAACCTTAACACCGAACATTAGTCTGTTCACTTTGAATGTTCCTTTGTGTGTACTAAGTGTCTGCATCATAGCGCTTTCATCGTCCATCAACATGTGTAAATATGCTTGGCTGATATCTAATGTACAAAACAGTTTGCCGCCATTCATCTCTACCAAGATATCTTTTATGATAGGTATTGGGTACTGTTCATCCAAAATAGCTTTATTCAGAGTGACTTTGTAGTCTGCGCATAAGCGTATGCTGCCGTTGGGTTTGACAATCGGAACAACGGGTGTACCCCACTCCGAGTTATTAACCTTTGTAATCACTCCTGCTTTACATAATCTTTCAATTTCTTCATCTAGCTTTTCCTTAAGTGCATACGGAATGCGTCTTGGCTTTACAAAAATCGGCACCGCATCATCATGCAGCGTAAAGTGGCCTTTGTAGTTAGGAATGCATCCAAGGGTGCCGTCAAAGACATTAGAGAACTCAGTCAAAAGGTTGTCGAGACCTGTATGTACCTTTGTACTAAGTAGATTGATGTTGGCCAAATCTAAGTTAATTGATCGAATCCACTCTCTACCAAAGATGGCATCCACATCTTGTTTGATGATGAACAACTTTCCTCGAAACTGTTGACCTTTGTATTTACATGTGACATACACCACTCCGAGGGGTGCAAAAATTTCTCCAGTATACGTTCTCATAGTGACGTTCGTTTTATAAATTTTACATCCTATATTGAGTTTTCTAAAATGTTTATGTGAAATGGATGATAGAGCAGCCCCCGTATCTACTTCCATATGAATTTTGCTGTCGTTGATGTGAACATTTATCATAAATTTATTAGTGTTATTTGATTGTATCACAGGAGGTAGCGAGCTAAGCAGCAGTAGAGTTTGGGTGCGTGGATCGTGACAGTTACTTAGCTTCATGTATGTTTCTAATCTTTTAACAAAGTTGTTAAAGCTTTCCCGGTCCTGTAGTGGTTGAAAATTTATTTTAGGTATGTGGATAGCCACGGGAGTATTTTCAGGTGTACCTTCATAGCTACGGGCCTGCTGGGAGACCGTGACGTAAGTCGAGGGAGCTTCCGGTGGTATCGGACGTAAGCCGTGTAACTTCAGTTTTAACTGTAGAATGTTTTCCTCGGTAATATGTCGTTGTTCAATTTCCGCTTCCATATCTGTCGAATGTGATTCTATATCGCTTTGAACGGCATCGAATTTTCTATCGTAATTTTCCAGGCTTGTTAGCCGTTGACTTACTTCATATTCAGTGGGCGATTGCAACTGCGTAAGTTGTTGCTGTAGTTTTGTTAGTTGTCCGCGTATTGATGCGCGTAAGCGCGTAAGACGCGTCAGTTCTTCGTCGCTCGTCGCCATTATTGTGTATAAATGAATTCGTAAGTATAATTCAATCGTTTATTGTACATAATAATGATATTTTCATACAGTGACAGTGACAAAGTCAACATGAAAAAGTAAAACTATGGCATAGACACCACACAGAGGAATTGGCATTTGTTCTTTGTGATACAGAGGAATTAGGAATTGTTCTTTGTGATACAGAGGAATTAGGAATTGTTCTTTGGGATACAGAGGAATTAGGAATTGTGGATACAGAGGAGTTGGCATTCGTTCTTTGAGATACAGAGTAATTAGAAATTGTTTGTTTTGATACAGAGGAATTTGTAATTGTTCTTGATGATTTACGGGATACAGAGGATGCAGTGAGACTTGTTGTATCGACTTTGATTTTGTACGGGTAATTTCCCGGGCGATACCGATCGGGAAATTTTACTCGTTTGAATAGTTATTGTTGTCGACTTCATCAACACCGTTATCATCTGGGTACTTAATAGCGAAAGCTCTGCGGGGTGAGCTTTGAAGGTTGTTTTGTGGTAGATTATTTAGATGGTAATTTGATGTTGAGGTTGACGCGTTTGGTTGGTTTCTGTTATTGTTGTATTGCCTTTTGCGGCAATAATCAATGGTATGCCCTACGTTCTTGCAATAACGGCAGATTAATTCCCCAGTATTTATTTTCCTAGGGGAGTCTTGTCGTGAATTTGATGAATTTGAGGGACGATACGTTTGAGGTTGGAATTCGCGTCGGGGAATGAATTTTGACCTTTCGGCATTGTTGAAGCTTAGTTTCCTGTATGAGGTTGATAATATCTTCTCTTCTGCTGCAGCGAAACCAACAGCTAAATTTAGAAAGTCAGGGTCACGACACCGCACTATTTGTGATAGTCGTGGATGGAGGCCTATCATGAATGTATGTAGTGCGAGGTCTTCCATTGCCGCCACGCGACCATTTACTTCTGACTTCTTTTTTATGGACATTTTAATTTCAGTAAGTAGCTTAGACAGGATTGTTTCCACCTTAAGGGCGTATTGGTTAACCGTTTCGGTTAAACCCTGTCTACAGTCTTGTAATTCAGAAAGTAAGTGAGTATAGTGTTTCCTATCACCGAATTGTTGCTTTAAACATTCAATAAATTGTTCAAAAGACTCAAATTGATTAAATCAATTGACAATAATTGATACTACATGTACTTTCGGCTCTATCCGTTAACTGGCTTAATATGTATTTGAATAGAATTTGTTTCTGGAATTTGTTCGCTAGATTATAAGCACTTTGACAGTTTGAAATAAATGGGGTTAGCTTTTCCCTAGAACCTTCGAATGGTTTAATGAATTTAAGTAAAACATTTAATTCAATCTTTTCGCTAACTTCTAAGCGTGTGGTAGGGCCACTGGGAACACTGGAAACTTTTTCGGTTTTCTCTACCTTCTCGGGGATACATTCGCCTTTGGTTGCCATTGTGGCAATATATAAAGAAAATACACACAAAAAATATTGAACAATACACAAAAGAATTATCAAAACACACACAAAATAAAATTATAAGAAGCCGTCTCCACACTAGGTGAGCTTACTGCTACCGGAGACTGCGAGCTTATCTCACTACAACGTCTGGACGTAACAATAACAAATGTTATAGATACAATAATATGGGGATGTGTGTTGGGTAACCTCCTCGAGTGTCATTCCGATTCCGATCCCTGCAGTCCGGGGGGAACGGAATCGGAGCGGCCGGTACACCCTGGGCGGCGGTCAATGGCTTCCCCTTCATGGGGTTGGCATTGATCGTCGGCTAATACCCAACGTGGCGGGAACACATCGCTCTCCGTACTCCTCTGCTTTCAGAGGAGACAGGATGAGCGATGGTGTTTGTGGCTGAGGCCACCATAGGGTCCTGTGGGATCCAGGGGCGGGTTGGCCCACTGCTAACGCAGGGGCCGACGGGCACTTGTGCCGCCACCGGTGAGAGAGGACTAGCCATCCTCTCGCGTTCCGTAATCGGCAGGTGATCAGCAACGACCTGACTGGTGGCTCCAGAAGGGTACGCTGTGAACTTGCTGACCGGAGGGCTTGCCTTTATTGGCCGGCCCACGACAAGGAAAAGTCTATAACACCCGACAGTGAAGTCGTAAAAACCTATGGATACCAGCCGACCTCCATAGTATATAGGCTTATCCAGGTGCAGGGGGCTCCGCCTGGATGGACCACCTTTCCCCCATACTCGTGGGATATGCTATGGACTACATAACTATCAATAATAAAACGGATCGATCTCAAACACACAACAACCAGGGCAAGAAAAAGGACTTAGAGAATGACGGAGTCTGCGCGGAGGTAGCGCAGCAGTCAGGCGTGGAGGGGACGCCAAACACCTCGGCAGTGTCGGAGAAATTCGTCACCGCCAACGAGCGTAGCCGGGCGAGCAGCCCGGCGGGTCTTGCTGTAAAGCAGACCCGTAAGCGCAGACGGCGCGCAAAGGCCCGGTTGGAGGAGGACGTGTCGGATGAGGAATGCACCCTCACCGGGACGACCTCCTCCAGCAGTGACGAGGCGTCAAAGCCTGCGTCAAAGGTGGCAGCAGGCCGCCGAGGGGCGCGAGGTGGAACGAGGGCTGGGCAATCCACCCGAGTCCCCTCGGCCCCTGAGAGGGCCGCGGGCAAGTCACCGCCGAGGCCTTCCACCTGCGGCGGTGCGGTGTCGGAACCAGGTGGGAAGACGCGGTCTCTGAAGGAGAAACTCCAGCAAGTGACCGCGTCTTTCCGGGGGTCTCCGAACCCCGATCAGGAGGCGATGCTGCACATTGTGCTCGGCATCCCCTCCGAAATTGAGGCCCTCGCGGCGCAGCTGGCCGAGTCCCGTCGGGAGACGGCTCGACTAGCTGCAGCCGTCGAGGAGCTGAGGAGAGGGATGGCGAGCCCGACTCAACCGGCGCAACCGGTGCAGCGAGCGCAACCGGCGGAGCCGGCGCGCGTGACTCGCTCGTCCGCGAGGCAGTCGGCGCAGCAGGCGCTGTCGGCGCAACTGGAGCGGCCAGCACCGCAGATAGTACCACCGGCGGAGCCTTGGTTCGCGTACGTGGAGGCGCTAGAGGAGCATATGATGAGTCGGATGGAGGCCCTAATGGACTCCATCTGCCGTCCGCCTCTGGCGCCACCGGTGGCCGGCTACGCGGTTGCAGCCCGGAAGGGTAATACCCGCCCGGCTGCAGTGGAGGCTCTGCCGGAGCCGGCTCGTCACCCCGCTCCCGCTCAGGGCCCCGCTCCCACTCAAGGGAAGGGCAAGGGCAAGGGGAAGACGTCCCCAGCCCAGGCCCCAGCCCCAGCCCCATCCGCGGCCCAGGTAACCCCCACCAGAACCCCTTGGAAGGGGGTTGGGAGGTGGCTGGAGCCAGCAAAAAGAGGCGGCAGGCCGCAGAGAAGGCCGCCAAGAAGGCCAAGAGGGCCGCGGCCGCCGCGAAAGCAGCGCCGGGGAAGCTCCGTGCCCCCTGCACTACGACCGTCGTCGTCACCCTGACGGCGGAGGCAGCGGGGAGCTTGTGGCAGTTAGGTAAAAACAATTTTGAGAAGGAGGCCAAGAGGAGGATCCAGCTAGGCTGGGCAGCGTTTGGGAATTAACGTCGGGTCTTCTCGTCATCCATACATGTGTTTGAAAACGAAAGTTTTCAATCAGTGCGTCCTACCCGGAATGACCTACGGAGCTGAGATTTGGACACTCACGGTAGGGCTGGTCCACCAGTTCAAAGTCGCTCAGCGAGCTATGGAAAGAGCTATGCTCGGAGATTCTCTGAACTATAGGATTCGTAACGAATACATCCGACAGAGAACCAAGGTTATCGACATAGCTTTTCTAGTTTTTTTTATTTTCACGCCTCCCCCCTAGTTTGGAAGACGCGGCAAGATAACCTCGGCGAGGTGGGCAACAGTCGGCCGGTGCGTTAGGGCGATTGGCAGAGGAACCACCGGACTATTTGAGCACTGTCGAGCAAGACCGCTTTCTGCATCTTGACCGCCATCGACTTCCCACCGATCCCGAGCTTCTCAAGATGGACTAAGAGGCTCCTTGGGATCAAACCATTCGCTGAAATCACAACTGGGACTATTTCTGTGGGCCACACCCTCCACATGTCGGTAACCTCGTGCGCCAGATCCAAATATTTGGCCCGTCCGTCCCTTTTTCTTTATTGTAAACTAGTTGACATCCGCGGCTCCGCCCGCGAGAAGAATGGATATCGTTTTTAGGGTTCCGTTGCTAAGTGGCAAAATACGGAACCCTTAAAGATTCGTCATGTCTGTCTGTCTGTCCGTTCGTATATCACAGCCACTTTTTTCCGAAACTATATGAACTATGCTGTTGAAACTTGGTAAGTAGATGTATTCTGTGAACCGCATTACGATTTTCACACAAAAATAAAAAAAAACCATAAATTTTGGGAGCTCCCCATACTTAGAACTGAAACTCAAAAAAATTTTTTCTTCAAACCCATACGTGTGTGATATCTATGGATAGGTCTTCAAAAATGATATTGAGGTTTCTAATATCATTTTATTCTAAACTGAATAGTTTGCGCGAGACACACTTCCAAAGTGGGAAAATGTGTGTGTCCCCCCCTGTAACTTCTAAAATAAGAGAATGATAAAACTAAAAAAAATATATTATGTATATTACCATGTAAACTTCCACTGAAAATTGGTTTGAACGAGATCTAGTAAGTAGCTTTTTTTAATACGTCATAAATCGTAAACAGCAATTTACCTTTCATTCATTCAACTCAAATATAATTATTTAAAAAAAAACATTATTATGTTACTTACTGCTTCGGAACCCTTCATGGGCGAGTCCGACTCGCACTTGGCCGCTTTTTTGATCATATCTCCGGTTCTACTTAGCTAATTACAATCAAGCATACGGCAGATTTTAAGTCTCACCAAGACCTTTCTAATGAAAAAACCGTATCAAAATCCATTCAGTAGTTTTTGCGTCCATCGCAAACAAACAGATAAACAGACTAGAATTCCAAAAACAGTTTTGTGTTCAGAATCATTAGTATTTTTTCTTAATATTTCCAATGTACACACAACCAATTTACAATAATAGAAGATAAGAAAAATGGTTTTAATTGAAAATGCCAACATTTTATAGTTTCTATATTGTATCGTTGCATAATTCTAATCTGGTGATAAATTTGAGCGTCATTCAATTTATCGAATAAATACTTTGCACCTATATTTAAAACGTCTCCCTTAAAAAGTATTGAATGAAGCTCAAATTAAGTAGTCAGATTATTTATCTTTACCACAATTGAAATAAATAAATAATTGAATTCTTAAATAACTAAAATAAATATGTAATTAAATATTACAAGTTGATACAAAAAATTGCAAATTATAAAACTTTAAAATGACAAAGTTTGTGGATGAATTCACTGTCTAGTTGAAGTAGGTAATTGTATCTCTATACATTACTATTCGTCAACTATGAACATTATTTGTCGTTAAATATCACAGGTAAATGAATGCGCAGACGTGTTGTCGCATCACTTGAACAGTTGTTTAGCATAATGCCATATTCTGAAGAAGTACTCATCGCGTCGAAGAAGAGATCCACGAGCATAAGACCGTATGTCAGCGTCCATATTGTGCTCGCGCATCCACGAGGTGGTGGTCTGCGTGCTGAACGACGTTGGCTCTGTCATTTCTGTCTGCTCGCCAATTTCCTCATCTGCATGCGAGTCTGGACACAATAAATAGGTATCAGTTAATAAGGAATCTTATTTTCACAAATAAAAGATAGGTATGTTATTCTGGGGGTGCTTGGTTGGGGACCTCCACGCGGTGCACCCTGGGCAACGGAGACAGCAGCGCCTCTCTCCTAGGGCGGGAGAGACGCTGCCGCCTACGGCCAACTCCGACCGAGGCGAGGACGGCCCTGTTGAGGGCTGTTCGGAAGCTTTCCACGTGTCCCTCTGATTAGCAGAAGGCACAGTGGAGAGCAAGTAAGGGGGCCATCTCAAAATGGAGATGGCCCGGGGTCAGTCGAGGTGCGAGGGATATGCTCTATGAGTAACCTTACACCCCGGCGTCTTTAGACCCGAGATAAACAAATAAATAAAAAAAGGTATGTTATTCTGAAGGAACTTAGGAATATCAGTAATGATATTAATGATGATATTTGAAAGAATGTCGACAATAATATAATTATCTCCTCTCAAGTGAGACATTGACGGACGAGCCTTATAACGGCAGTTTTAAGAACGGACGCGACGGTTTCGCTCGTAGCACGCACGGCAGTTTTAAGAACGGACGCGACGGTTTCGCTCGTAGCACGCATACCCAATCAGTACATTCTAGAATTAGTAATAAATATTTAAAAATATAAATAAAAACATATATTTTAGCCATATTAAGCTGTGTAAAGGTTTTAAAACCTAAAACTAGGTTAATCAATATCCTTGTGGCTATTTTAACTTATCAATAATATAGTTATGAGAAAATTAATAACATTATACATAACAGCTTTTTAATGACGATAAATGGCTTTCAATCCTTCTTAATTATCATGGTAAAAAAATTCAAAAACTATTTTTACTACACATCAGAAGTAGATATGTAATATTAATGAAATATAATAAATATATTAGATGCCATCAATTGGAGGAAAACTTTAGTTTTGCCAGGCCCGCTATGCTATTCTGAATATTATGATATTATATTCTGCTATCGCGATAGCTGTATCTGCGGTGAGTATCAAATATCTTATGGCTAATATGATCTATCACCTCCGATTCAGCGACAGATTTTCTAATTTCTTAATTTCTATGAGAACTTCTAATTCCATTACCGATCGGTCGAAATTAAGTACGGCAGTTGGGCGACTTGCCGTCCTTACAGAAGCAGGCCGTGGCGGAGGCGTGTCGTGTGTGCCCTTACACACGCCTGCCAACTCACCGAAGTGGGATAAAACCCGACCCCACCAGGCGTGGCCGCGGTAGCTGCCTAAGTCCGCCGGCAACCCTGGGGTTATCCTTTCGAGGGCGTACCCGGGGTGCCCGGCAACGGACACTTGGGGAGGACACCTTGCGGTTTTAGTCGATACACGACATAACATCCCCCCCCGCTGGCCGGCGGGGGAGTATCCGAAGGGATTTCCACACGTAAAAAAAAAGGCGAGTAAACATTAAATCACTCACTAGCCAGCGTGTATGGTTTCCGGTGTAGTATTCAAGATTTTATAATTTAAATGCTACCTTACCTTGCTAAATACTTACTTAAAACAAAAGCCACATTTTAATCTGAGTAGCGATAGGAATTCAAATACATAACGTTAATATTACGTTTGTAAAGGCTCCCGCATTAAAAAACTAAAAGTAGGGTAGCATTTAATCTATCAAACTGCGTTTTCAAGCGCTTGAATCCTCTATCAGTTCCGAACTACCGAAGTTTTGAATACTGGTAAGGTTTCATAAACGCTATGAGCCCCGAGCCAGGCTCGTAAATTGTTACAAACCGGGGTTTTTTGTCATCCGTCGATCAGGAGCTTAACAGATGGTCACTGTTGGTCATGGTAAGACATCCCTAAAACGAATGCACTGCACTAAGACAGTTGGGATAGTAGTAACATATTGAAAAATAAGGTCTTTAGGAAAGTAAGTTGGCGATATTGCTGGACTGGACACAAGACGTTCCATTAAGCATCCAATTGTACGTATAGCGCAGACAGAGAAATTGAAATTTAAAAATTGTGGTTAAGTATAACAATATTTTTGGTCCATAAGTAATAAGTAAATACAAATACAATTAGAGTCGTAGATAAGAAGCTTATCCTACCGATGATAAAAAATAGTTAAACTTGCCTTCTCCAGGTATGACTTTGAAAGGTTCGTCCGACTCCAAAGGTTCACTGAGTCCGATTTCATTGCGAGCGTATATCCTTATCATGTAAGTGTGATTCTCGTTCAAATCTTTGATATTGAACTTCAGAGTATTTGCATCGACTTTTCCAACTTCCATCCACATTGTTTTCGTGACGTCACGAATGGCAATGTTGTAACCAAGTAAAGGTGCTCCGCCATCCCACTCAGGTGTACCCCATGACGTCATCACGATATTGTTACCGACTGTACGTATTTCTAACGGAGCTGTAGGTGGTGATGGTACAGCTGGAATTATAGGATAATTATGTTTTAGTAGGTATTTCCCATCTAGCCGGAGGGCGTCCTAACACTACGTTTGCCAAGTCGCGGTCTCCACTCAAGAACATACATAGCGCTCATTAGGGGAGACCTATGTCCAGCAGTGGAATAGTATAGGTTGATGATGATGATGATGATGTTGAGGTATTTATTTCATCATTATTAATATTTTTTAATTAGATGACATGGTACAGAGAGTATTAATTTACTAAATAATATTATTCCTTACGTTATTATAGAATATCTGGGTTTTGTTTTATTTTCGACCCTTTTCTAAAAATGAAGCCTAGGCTAGATCGGTTTATCGCCCCCAAAACCCGAAATGAATTATTTATATCATGCAGAAATCCTCCCTGTCCACGTGCAGAGGTGGTTATGTCGGATTCCAACCAACTAAAACCGCAATCTCAGGTCTTCAGACGCAGGGTGACTCAGGGTACGTAGACATAGAATAAGAATGAGATCTTTCCTTAATTTTGCCGTATGTTACTTGAGACTCCGTTGAACATTTTTCGCAATTCCTCATAGTTTCGGATTCTTCTACTCTCGCCCAGTTGAAAAATTTACCCAGTATATTTACGTATGTATATACGTAAGTATATATAATCTGAATCTCTGAAACAGCTCAAACGATTTTCATGAAATTTAGCATAGTATTCGGGGACGATAAATTGATCTAGCAAAGTTTCAATTTAGAAAACGTTAAAAAAAACAACTAAGCTCGTTCGCCCAGATATTATATATTTATATTATACAAGAATTGCTCGTTTAAAGGTATTCAATTGATTATTTCTGCACAAAGATCACAGAGTCAGTAATGCCAGTAATGTCAACCGAGTCGGCGCGATAGGCGCCTTTTGGGCGCCTTTTACAAAAAGTTTATTTTATCTCAGATTGATTTTGTTTATGGGAAAGGACACAATTTTATGTATATGGTCAGTACCTAGGTTTATTGTTTTATAAAATTTGTTATATAATCTACTGTCGGGTATTTGATAGTTATCTACTTTGAATCTCAGCCTAAAAGGTATTCTTTTCTTTTAGTCTGAGCTTGGAATCTAGGTATTTCTATCATAAAATTTTTAGAAGTCTTATATACTATCGAACAACGAAATATTTACCAAACGTGTAATAGGTATTTAGAGCTACATACATATTGAGCTGACTTTAATTTACAAATTAAAATATTTCAATTTGAAATATTATAAATTGTTGTAATACTTACTGGCATGCTTCTCCAGACTCACAATCTGGGATTCAGTCGCTAAGCTCACTCCAATAGCGTTTTCCGCTGATATCCTGAAGACTAGTTCATCTTTTTCTTTTATATTTTCAATGCAGTGTTCATACACTGATCCATTCACAGTTATCACCTTGGTCCATGATTTAGATTTCACAGTCTTATATTCAATAATGTAATCTAAAAACATATTTATAATTAATTAAAAAAGCCTGTATTCATGTACCAAACTAACCTAATGTCCTAAACAGGCGCAACTTTAATTTAGTAGTAGCAACAAGGGCAACTAATATCAATAGAAATTTCCGAAATAATGTAGTAACTACTACTACTATACTATATATGTATACTACTACTATAATTAATTCATACTTGTCACTACACTTCCACCATCACTTTCAGGTGCAGTCCACTGTAAAGTCACCGATCTTGAAGTAGTTTCTCTGACTGCAAAGTTTTGAGGCTGTGATGGTGCAGCTAAAAATAAAAAAATTGTCATGTAATTTTTATCTGTGTTATCATTATTATTTCCATTTTATTTTATTAGTACATATTTTTCATCTTATAATCTACAAATATACAGTGGCCCATTACACAAGACAATACATGTCATTAATTTCTGCAAATCTTTGACTCTTGTCCAAAATTGAAAAGTAAATCCCCATAATGCGCATTATGATGTCTTTTAAGTATAATCTTTGGTAATACAGTTATGTCTTTACGGTTAGATAGTAATAGGGATGTTGTCATGATCGTTACATTCTTACCAATACTCCTTCATGTCCTAGTTTTAACTGAAAAAATATGCATTGTAAATAAGTTATTCCCTAACTAAAATCAATGACTTCATTATTTTCAGTTCCCTAAATAGGTTAAAATAGAAACATTAAAATTAAGTCAACATTTTCAACATTTTAGATCCCTATTAAATTTAAAAAAAAAATCTTAAGCTATATACGTGTGCAATCGCAACGTAGACTGAGATAAATGCGATATTAGCATTACTCGCCAACATGTGGTGACATCTTTTTTAGGCATGATCTTGAATGGAGTGTTTTTGGGTGCCTTGAGAAATTTAATTTTCAAAATCAAATATCTATATAACTATTTTTATAAGAATATTTCACTTAAGCATTCCATTATCTTAAATACATAATTTGTATAATAGGGATGTTGACTATTTTCTTTTAATTATCGTAAAATGTACATTTTATTAGGATAATACTTGCGGACCCGGCAGACGTCGTCCTGCCCGGAAAATTAGCACCACATTAATCAAATTTGGTGACATTTTGACAGTAGCGCTAACTACCGGGTCGATTTGTATTTTCAAACCTTCCCGGCACCAATGTAAATATCACATAAAATAATTTCATCCAAATCGGTCTAGCCGTTTACGAGGAGTTAGGTGACAAAAAACCATTCAGAAGATCAATAAAAAAATCGCTCCCAATTCCATTATTATTAGTACTATCGCCTGTCTTCGTTTTCGGCACCATTCCCTAACACACGGTAAATTACACAAATATCCAGCACATATTTATGTGGAAATTAAGATTAAATTGACTTTATATCCCACTTCAAAAGGAACCAACTTAGCTTTTGCAGAAATGAATGTATGAAATGTTCAACAATAAGCAAACATTAAAAACATTAATTAAATAATTTTAACATCATCATTTTAACATTTAAAAAAATAAACATTCTTCAACAATGTGAGAAGTAACTTACTTAATGTTTTTCCTATCGTAATTTTTTCATCCGATATGTATGGTAAACTGGTACCAATTTCA
Source organism: Cybosia mesomella (assembly GCA_946251805.1). Classification (NCBI taxonomy): domain Eukaryota; kingdom Metazoa; phylum Arthropoda; class Insecta; order Lepidoptera; family Erebidae; genus Cybosia; species Cybosia mesomella. The sequence goes on along the minus strand of OX276388.1, from coordinate 13,095,185 downwards.
TTACGTGCACATATTCTGAACTGATATGTTACATTAACAGTTAAATTCTTTATTATAGTTTTAGTCTCAGTCACTGTAGCCACATGCTTCCACTTTTTACCTTCTGGTTTAATTTCAACACTGTAATCTATAATTGGTGAACCACCATTTTTCTCTGATGGATACCATGTTATAGTCAAAGAATCCTGGTTGACACCATATAAACCCAATGGACCTAATGGTGGTGAAGGTACATCTGAGAAAAAAATCCATACATGAAATAGTTAATAAGCAACTTAATTAATGTAAAAGACAATATACGTAGTAATGGGTCGGTCCCATCAAAATCTTCAGGACCCAAGCCAACCTCTTCGAGTTGGTACACCTGCTGATTAACAGACGAGCCTCTGCCACAGTTTTCCCATTTATGGTTAGGAGGTCAAACGGTAGTTGCTCCCGCAAAAGCCAAGATAAGCTAAATCAAGAGAAAAGTAGGAGAGTGAACCCTGGGCTCTGAAGTATAAGTTTTGGATGTAACTGGGACTTGCCATGATATGATGATATATGATATAATATGTAGTAATACTTACCAAGAGCAGTCTTTATTATTATTGGTTCACTTTCTAGCGCTTCAGAGAATCCTATCGGATTCTGAGCCATTACACGGAACATGTATTCACAATTTTCATTCAGTCTTTGTATACAATAAGTTTCAACATCTTTGTCTACATCTGCTACTTTCACCCATTTGTTAGTGTCAGGTTCGTGTTTTTCAATTGCATACTTTGTTAACTCCAAACCACCATCATCTAATGGAGGCTTCCATTCTATTGTGACAGATTCTCTGCTTATCTCCCGCATTACAACTGGACCCTCTGGTTTACTTGGTTTATCTGTAAATTTCGAATTTTTTAAATTAACTGGTAAACAGCTGCATGGCTCCCATACAACAAACCCTTAAATATTTACTTTATTTTGTTTCTAGTATTTGTTGCTATAGCGGCAACAGAAATACACCATCTGTGAAAATGTCAACTGGCTAGCTATAATGGTTCATTAGATACAGCCTGGTGACAGATAGCCGGACGGAAAGCGGAGCCTAGACAAGACCCTTAACAGGGTCCCGTTTTACCCTTTGGGTACGGAACCCTAAAAATGCGATGAAGTTAATCTGCGTCTGCGTCTGCCCTGGGTCGGCCCTTACCCAATATAGGCCCTACTGTGGTGCCCTCAGAGGGTTTTGGTGGTTAAGGTCATACGGGGTGACCGCACCGTGTCGTACGCATTAGCTGAAACTCCCCGTGGGGCTTAGAGGCTGAAGTGCTCGCCGAAGTGTATCGGTGGACGACGCTGTTCCGTGCGGATGGCGGAAGTTAGTAGATGTAGGAATTCGCGGTTGGCGTGAAGTCGCGATGACGTGAAGTGATGGAGATTATAACGTGCTGGTCGTCCTGGCTGGAGGCTCCACGTGCTGGCTTTGCTACCGTGGAGGCGCTCCAGCCGGTTATTGTCGATTGGCCTCGGAGCAAGCCACCCGAGGGATCCAGTTTCATCGTGGGAAGAAATCGCATCGGCATCAAGCCCCAAATGAAATATTTGGGGCTCGTGCGCGACGGCCGATGGGTCTTCGGAGAGCACACCCAAAGTCTGGCCCCCAAACTGAAGGGCACAGCTCTCGCTCTGGCGCTGCTGCTGCCCAACATGAGGGGGCCCGATGATTCCTGCAGGAGACTCTACGCGGGGATCGTGCGGTCCGTTGCCGTGTATGCCCAATGTGGGCAGAGGCCCTGAAGGCCAGAAGTGTACGGATGCTGCGCGCTCCGCAGCGGGTGATGGCCATCAGGGTCATTCGCGGGTGCCGCACTATCTCCTTCGAGGCGGCGAGTCTCCTTGCCGGAACTCCGCCATTGGATCTGGAGGCGAGAGCCCTTTCGCCACTGGTACAGTTGCGCGCTACAGAGGCGCGGGAGCAGGGACGGAACCCCGAGCCTCGAGAAGTCGAGGTCGTGCAGTCCCAGCTCCGCCAGGCCATCGTGGTGGAGTGGAACGAACGACTTGGGCGACAAACGCAGAGCTCATACGCGGTAAGACCCATCATGGAGGATTGGCTAGAGAGGAGACACGTAAGCCTCGCGTACCGACTGACGTAGGTGATCTCCGGCAAGGGGAGCTTCGGGGACCACCTGCATCAGATCAGGAAGGAGCCAACGCTTGAGTGCCATCACTGCGACGCGAGCGAGGACTCAGGGCTGCACACGCTGGCGGACTGCCCGGCATGGGAGGCGCCGAGGCGTGACCTCGTGGCAGCCATTAGGGTGGGAGTCCTCTCGCTCGGCAGCATGATTGCGGCAATGGTGCGGAGCGCGAGCGCGTAGGCCGCCGCCACCTGATGATGGTGGAGCGCACCCGGGTGAGGTTTAGAACTCTCCCGGCCAGCCGAGCCCGCAACATGCTCGCTGCGCGTCGCATGCGACTCAGGCGCCGGAGGTCGCTTAACGACCTCCGTCCTCCATGAGCGCAAGCCTGGGGGTGGCAGGTGAGGCCGCCAGTCACCCCAGCAGAAGCAGGCCGGGACGGTGGGGCGACTAGCGCCCCTCCCTCAAACCGGGTTAGACGGGGACACCGTGGTTCCCAAACCCGAGGAGGCCATCTCGAAACCGGAGATGGCCCAGGGTCAGTTGGGGTGCAAGGGATATGCCCTATGGGTAACCTTACACCCCGGCGTCTGTAGACCCGAGACGGCGTGCGGTTTTAGTCGGTTCAAGCCCGACATAACCGCCCCCGCTGGCCGGCGGGGGGGTATCCGAAGGGATTTCAGCACGAAAAAAAATACAAATAAAAAAGGTACTTTGCGGTCACGGCTGCTTCGGAAGGTACCTGTTCGAGGTCGCTAGGAGGAAATCGAGTTCCGCCTACCACCACTGAATATGCAGTGAGGACATGGCGCAGCACACGCTTGCGGTCTGACCAGTCTGGGAGTCACAGCGTCGGGCCCTTACTACAGTCATAGAGTGTGACCTCTTACTGGCGGCCATCATGAGATCTATGGCCGCCAGCGACTGACATTTCATCGCAGTCACATCCTTCTGCGAGGATGTCATCTCGAAGAAGGTAGGCGCGGAGCGGATTAGGGAGGGTGATCCCCGTACTGATCCAAACTGGAGAGCCGGGCGGTGGAGGCGCGAGTTTTGCGTGGCTCCGGGTGTTAGGGACGGGGTTAGCCCTCCACCCGTTGATTTAGCCACCCGCGAAAGGGACGGACGGGCTAAATATCTGGATCTGGCGCACGAGGTTACCGACATGTGGAGGGTGGGGCCCACAGAAATAGCCCCAGTTGTGATTTCAGCGAATGGTTTGATCCCAAGGAGCCTCTTAGTCCATCTTGAGAAGCTCGGGATCGGTGGGAAGTCGATGGCGGTCAAGATGCAGAAAGCGGTCTTGCTCGACAGTGCTCAAATAGTCCGGTGGTTCCTCTGCCAATCGCCCTAACGCACCGGCCGACTGTTGCCCACCTCGCCGAGGTTATCTTGCCGCGTCTTCCAAACTAGGGGGGAGGCGTGAAAATAAAAAAAAACTAGAAAAGCTATGTCGATAACCTTGGTTCTCTGTCGGATGCATTCGTTACGAATCCTATCGTTCAGAGAATCTCCGAGCATAGCTCTTTCCATAGCTCGCTGAGCGACTTTGAACTGGTGGACCAGCCCTACCGTGAGTGTCCAAATCTCAGCTCCGTAGGTCATTCCGGGTAGGACGCACTGATTGAAAACTTTCGTTTTCAAACACATGTATGGATGACGAGAAGACCCGACGTTAATTCCCAAACGCTGCCCAGCCTAGCTGGATCCTCCTCTTGGCCTTCTTCTCAAAATTGTTTTTACCTAACTGCCACAATCTGCCCGAGGTAAGTGTACTCAAAAACAATTTCAAGAAGGTGGCTATCCACGACGGCCGGTCCCGGATCAATGTGGCCATTGATCATGACTTTGGTTTTATCCGAATTCGTGCCAAGACCGATGCGTCGCGAGGCTGAAGTTAGGCCGTCCAGCATCTGGGTTAGCTCCTCTAGCGACTCCGCCATTAAGACTATGTCATCAGCGATGGGTTAGGTCGGAGCGTGGACATCATCAGACGGTTTCTTTCAAGCTTTAGGTTGATATTCAGAGAGCCTCGGAGCATTCAGTGATCAGATCCGGTATTAAACCTGTTGATCACTGCGACATCTCTGAATATGTGCTTGCTATCCGTCATGATGAAGTCGATCTCATTTTTTGTCACAGCGTCGGGTCTTTGCCATGTCCACTTCCTTTGAGACTGTTTCTTAAAGAAGGAATTCATTAAGAATAGTCCCTCTTTCTCAAGGAATTTGACAAGCATTTGCCCCCTGTGATTCCTAACTCCATAACCATGCGGGCCTATTCGGGATTCGTACCCAGACTGGGTACCCACCTTGCCGTTAAAGTCCTCCATAACAACGTTGAAGTGAGCCTTAGTGGTGTTGTGCAAGGCTTTGGATATGACTTCATACATATCCTCCACTTCATCATCCGAGTGTGCCGAAGTCGGTGCGTATACCTGAATTACCTTCATGCTATACCGCTTGGATAGCCGAAGGATCAGGTACGCTACCCTGTTCTACACGCTGGAGATTTCTTGAACGTTGCTAGAGAGGGCCCTATTGACGAGGCAACCTACGCCACCCTGGGATGTTTTATCACCCTCGCGAAAGTAGAGAAGATGGCCCGAGTCAAGGGTTACGGTGTCCTCTCCCTCTCAACGGACTTCGCATAACCAGATAACATGCCATTTAATGTTCTCAACTCCACTTCCAACTGCGCTAGATGATGGTAAAGCCTCAAAGTGCGTCCGTTATACGTAGCCAGGGTCAGTTTCTGAAGCGTGTGGTAGCCTAATGTAGCCTGGGGATTCATAGCACCCCCTGCCCCGCCGTTACCATACCATGACCAGGGATAGCGAGGCGGCTGGGGACTAGGCTGGCACCACACAGCCAGAACTTGTATTAGGATATTGAATTTGTACATACGTCAGTTATGCATCTTTCTCAATTGGTAAGGCAGAGATTACATGTTGCAATTGTGTTATACAAATAAAGCGGCCAAGTGCGAGTCGGACTCTGCCATTAAGGGTTCCGTAGCAGCAAGTAACATAATAAAGTTTTTTTTAATTTTTATAATGAATGAAAGGTAAATTGCGGTTTACGATTTATGACGTATTAAAGAAAACTACTTACTAGATCTCGTTCAAACCAATTTTCGGTGGAAGTTTACATGGTTATGTACAACATATATTTTTTTTAGTTTTATTATTCTCTTATTTTAGAAGTTCCAGGGGGGGGGGGGGCACATTTTACCACTTTGGAACTCTCTCGCTTAAACTATTCAGTGTAGGAAAAAAATATATTAGAAACCTCAATATCATTTTTGAAGACCTAACCACAACACACGTATGGGTTTGATGAAAACAAAATTTGAGTTTCAGTTCATTGTTTTTTTTTCTAATTTTGTGTGAAAATCTTAATCCCGTTCACAGAACACATCTACTTACCAAGTTTCAACAGCAAATTTCTTATAGTTTTGGAAAAAAGTGGCATACGGACGGACAGACAGACAGACATGACGAATCTATAAGGGTTCCGTTTTTTGCCCTTTTGCAACGGAACCCTAAAAGGGGCATCATACTAATAAACACAAAACTTACCAAAAACTTTAAGTGACACGTCAAAGGATGTGCTTCCACTTTTGTTATGAGCCTCAATTGTGTATTTACCGGTGTGCACGCGATCTAATTCCGAGATGGTAATTGTGCTGTTATCATTTTCAGTTACTATTTGTATATCTTTAGATTTAATGATTTTACTTCCATTTATGAGCCAATGCGTAACAGGTTGTGGTATACCTTCTAGATAAGCTGTGACAGACCACTTTTCGCCTACTCTTAGCTTTTGGTTGACCTCTTCATCTGCTACCTTGATAATAGGTTTTTGTTGAACTTCAACTACACAGGACGTTTCAACTTCGCCATGTTCATTAGAAGCAATACAGCTGTATTTTTCATCGGTTGTTTCAGTTGCCGTAACAATGAGTGTAGCTACTCTATTAACATAAGTAGCTTTTGCAGTCTTAAGTTTTTTACCATCTTTGAACCATGCAATCTTAGGTTCAGGTATTCCACCGAATATACATGTCAATTCTATATCTTCATTTGGTTCCTTAATTACATCTTTGAGTGGTCTTTCTACATATGGGGGCTGGGCTTTTATAATCTCTTCAACGCGAATAAATTCTGTAACTTCAGATGATTCACTCACCCCTACTTCATTCACTGCGAACACTCTAAACCTATAGGATGATTTATTTTTCAACTTCTCTATAGAATAGTGTATTGTTTTAATATTTTCTATGGATATCCACCTGAAAAAAAAAAATTAATCCAATATGTCTATAATTAAATGTTTCAAATTCTGTAAAAATCATTGGAAGTTTGAACATAATTGATTATATTCACATCATTATCATAGCATTAGTTGCGATCTTCACTTCACCTTAAAACTCGGGGTCCACTCACTTCTCTTTTTGGTTCGGCTTATACTGTTTCGCTGGAAGCGATTGACGTCTTACCTCCCAACTCCGGGAGGAGAGCCTGCGCTAGAACCTCACCCGCCAATCAGCAGGTGATATTAGCTTGGCCACGAAGGCCTTGGTGTGGCCTTAAATACCTAATCACGATGATCGTTATTCAATACATGCTTTGTTTTCTATTATGATCAAGATTATTCAACATATACTTACTCTGTAGTATCAATTTCTTGGTATTCGACTATATAACTGCCAATCTCTGAATTGCCTTTACTTAACGGTTCATCCCAACAAATACTTACTGAATAGTTACTAATTGTTAAAATGTTAGGCTTGCCAGGTGGTGAAGGAACATCTGTAATGTTAAAATAAGCAGATATTATTATAAAATAAAATACGTTATCTCGATAAATGAATCTCTTGTAAGGAATTTAGATAAGATAATATTGATTTGCAGTTTATAGTGGTGCAATAATAAACACTGCAATTGTTCTCATAGTATAGTACTTAGACTAATATACAAGGTAGTGTAATGTGGATCACTAGTAACCCATGCTAAGAATTAACTTGTGTTATGGATTATGTGGAAGTATGGCAAGCTGAAGTCAGGGCGCTATGGCGCTCATTAGGGGAGACCTATGTCCAGCAGTGGACTAGTATAGGTTGATGATGATGGGTATCAGAGCTCTCGTGTATTCATTTAGTCTTGAACATTAAGTTTAGTAGCGTATGAGTGAAGACCTATAATTGGCTGTAGTTACTAACTACAGCCAATTATAATAATAGTGTAGGTCACTAACTAATATAATTATTTGTGCTTTTTTTATAGCTGTAGGTCCTCCAAATAAATAAATAACTTTAAGGCCGTCCGCTGCGTAGAACGGTCACCCGTCGCGCGCTCGAAATATATCGTGCAAATACATAGAGCAACGCTACCCGTTATCGCTTGCCCGCTGTCCTAGGTGAACGACAAACGCGGCACGAAATGTCAAAGTCGTTGTATGTAACTGAGATCTCACGCTGTTTTATGTATTTGCAAGAAACAGCCCAAAATAAGGCACATATATATGTCAAAGGCTGGAATAGCATATAGGCCACTTTTTCGCGGGAGCAGGTTCCTGCGGGTCGCGAGTTATGTGGTAAAAGCTGCAGGCAACAGCTAGTATTCTTATATATCTGAATCTAACATAGCTACGATATTTATTTGTGCTCTAAAATGGCACATGAGAGACAAAATTGATACTTCTATCATATTATTGCGCAGTACGTTTAGTTTTTATTTGGTTTACCGTTTAGATTTTAAAAAAGTTTAAATAAATTTCAAGATGAAAATACCACGATGTAAAAAATTTGAAAATCATTTAAATGTTGCCAGTCTTCTGGGAACATTACCAGTCGGTGATTATGCGGAGGAATTCTATGACGCATGTATGTCAATATTTTTCTATCTTTTAGGTTTAGTTTTCTTAAACATTTATTTATAATTAGTTGTACATAATCATTTTAAGTTATTGTTGTATATATAATTGATGTTGAATAAAGAATAATCAACTCAATGATAGTATTTTTAAATAAAAGTGCGATGTCCGAAAATAGCTTTCTAGAAAGAGTGCGCCGCCCGCGTTACTTGCAATGGTTGCATAAGTTACTGACAGCGTAGAGCTCCTTCGTAGTTGCGGCAAGATCTTCTAGAACAGGAACACAACTACACCTAAGATATACTGTCTTCTTCTAAAGTGAAGATACTTCAAGGTCATGGTACCTGTCTAGTTTTGTGTTTAGTTTTAATGAAAGAGCTATATTAAAAACACTTACCAAGCACAACCACATTGACCACTATATTTGCTTCGCCACAATTATTTTCTAGTCGTAGTCGATAAGCACCAGCATCAATATGTTCAATCTTTTTAATAGTAAGACTTGCTGACTTCGAATCTATTGTTGGTTTCGTATGCTTGGTTTTCTTAATAATTTTAGAATTTACCATCCATTCATCATTTGGTTGAGGGACGCCCTCATACCAAACAGATAAAGTAACATCACCACCGCGTTTTATTCTGTATTCACGTTCATACTCGATTATTTTAGGCGAAAATTCTGTAACTGTATTTAAATATAGAAAATTAAACTGGTATTGTCACCTAGAGAAATGAAATATATATCACGTGCATAATTATCAATAATCTTACCTTCCACTATTAGTTTAGTAGTACATTTGGCATCCAACAGCATGCAAGAATACTCGCATTGATCTTCTTCTGTACATTTCCTTATAATAAGAGTCCGTTTCGTGACATCCGATATCAAAGTGAACTTCTCTGTATCTTCTATCACAGTCTTCTTTTTGTACCATGTAACTTCTAATGTTTCGTCTGGTATTTCTACTGTCAAATAGGCGTCCGTATGTGCAGGTATGACTATAACTTCCGGCAATCTTAAAGTGAAATCTATAGATGGTTTTTCTACTGTGAGCTTAGCTGTACATTTATCATTTCCTACTTCACAAGCATAAATACCTGCATCATTAAGTTCGCATTCATATATTTTTAACTTTTGCTTCTTGCCGTCGATTGTTAGTTGAATGTGATTGGAAAATTGAATTTCAGACCCATTTTTGAACCACTGCACTAATGCATCACCTTTAGTAAGTTCTATCTCAAATGTTGCCTTATTACCCTTATTTACTTTTTGGTCTTTTAAACGGGATATTATTTCAGGTGGTAATTCAACAACCGTTACATCTGCCGTACAATAATCGTCTCGGAGTCTACAGGTATATTCACCTTCATCATGTACGGAAGTATTTCTGATGAACAACTTACGGACGTTTCCTCGTTTTTCTAACTCATATTTATTTTTCTTTACTTTAATTTTTTCACCATCTTTCTCCCAAAAAACGTCTGCTGTCTCAGAATTTATTTCTACTTCTAAAATAGCGATATCCCTCTCTTTAACTTCGAAGTCTTGTAGCCGCCGGATAAATTCCGGTAGAGTTTCATGCACAATTAATTTAGTACTAGTCTCTTGACCTTTCACCATACATTTTATAAGCCCAACATCCGTTAATTTAGTCTTCTTTATCCTAAGTTTGTGAACCCGGCCTTCTTGTATAATTTCCCTGTGATCCATGCCACTGACTTCTTTACCGTTATGATACCACTTCGTTGAAACAGTATGAGATGTATGACATTCCAGAAGAACGGTCTTGCCTTCTTCAGTTTCATAAGTACTCTTTAACTTTTTCACAAATGTTACTTTATCGACATCAATTGTTACTCGTGCACCGTGAGAAGCTTTGCCAGCACTATTAGATGCAACACACTTATAGTCACCAGAGTCAATTTCAGAGTCAACAATTGATATTATTAGTTCGATATTCTCCCCGTCAAAGTTTTGAGTAACCGTCTCTGATGGTGTTATTATATGATTATTCCTGTACCATGTTATAGAAGGAACTGGATTACCTGTAACTTTAGCTGCCAATTTTATAGTTCCCTTTTCTTTGACTGTTATTTCTTGGAATCTATTAATAAATAGCGGAGGCTCGGCGTTTTCTTCCGTAGGTTCTGAAATAAGTAACAGTTAACAAATGAGCAAATTATTTTTTGTTGCGAGTACAACTTCGATTCCAATCACAACTTTAAGTTATAGCAATGCCGCCTGGATAACACATCCAGTGGACAGCTTGGAAGTCATTAAATTGCCTGCGGACTCTAGTTGGCCGCTGCAAGGAAAATATGGCCGAATGGGGCTATATTGACCAAAAGCAAGTGCTCTGCGATTGCGGGGCCCCATCCCAGTTTATGTCGCATTCGCTCTCTTACCCACTGTACTCCTCCACCGGTATTATCGACGACCTATATAGGGCTACGAACAACGTTGTTGTTGTGGCCTAACAAAATCTAGCAAGGAGCCAGAATATTGTTATTAGCCATTGACTCGATGAAGAAGAAGTTATAGAAAATGAACGTTAGCAATAAAGGTTTGCGTTATACTTGTTGGTCAAATATATAAAAAATAACTTTATGCTCACAATAATTTTCTGTTATGTTGTAATTTTGCGTTAATGAAAAAAAAATTGTGAGCTTAAAATTAATTAATATATCCTGATTATTTTAGCACGTACTCAAAATATTAGATAAAGGAACCATTAGTTATATAATCATGTATAATATATTCTTATTCTCCTACCTTCTATATTAATGACTGCAGTGGTTTCAGCTGATCCTTCAGAATTGATTGCTTTTAAAGTATATACTCCATCATCTTTACCCTTTTTCGGTTTTATAATCGTCACAGTATGAGTTTCACCATCTGATTTTGTAGCAAGTGACTTAATGGGCTTATTGTTTTTGTACCACGTAACCGTTGGTTGTGGATTACCTACGACTTGTGTTGAAAGAACTACACTTTCTCCTTCTCTAATAGTTAAACTCTTAAGCGGTTCAATGACTTGCGGCTTCTCTTTTTGACCTGTTTTTATTTTCAATACAATTGGTAAGCTTGCTTCGCCTTCTCTGTTCACAGCTAGAACGGTATATGTTCCTTCTTGTAACTTCTTCACATTTGATATTTTCAAAACACTGCAGTACATATGCATATCAGATTCCGTTGCGATCGATATATTATCACTTGGTATTATTTCTTCGCCCTTGAAGAACCAGGCTATATCAGGTTCAGGTATCGCAACTAGTCTGCACTCTAAAAATATTTGTGATCCTTCCTCTACATACTGCGCTTTCGGTCTCTTCGAGAATGTTGGCGGAATACCCTCTAGTATATCAGCCAACGATGATTCCCTTGAAAGACTCTTTCTGGAAAGAATTGTCATTTCTGATCCGTGATCGGATAATGGGGCCTCAACTATTAACTCTGTCGTGCTGGACGCAAAACCAGCAGCATTTTTAGCTACACAAGTGAATGTTCCTGCGTCTTCAGGAAATACTTCTCTGATAACTAATGTAGCAACATTGTCGTCATCATAATACATCTGGAAATCTTGCGATGGTTTTATTATTGCAGTTTGTCTAAACCACGTGATTTGGGGTCTTGGGTATCCTTCGACTTGACACTCGAATTGAACAGTTGATCCATCTGGAGTATGTTTAGGACGTAATTTTTCGGTGAATATGGGCGCTATCGCCTGCTCTTCAGGGGTCGGTTCTGTAAGTTTGTATGTGTATTGTCATCAGTACATAAATCAACATAAAAGTTAGAAGTGATTGGAATAAAACTATTTTGAACGGATTCGATTGCGATTTATTTGGTGTTATTATTTATTAGCTGTTGCCCGCGGCTCCGCAAACCTAATATTCTGATTCTGTTATTTTTTAAATTTTCTTTTTTACGGACCTTGTCCTGACAATAACATCCACAAAAAAAAAAACGACGGGTTGCACTCCGGGAGTGCCGGCAGAAGTGAAAACTTGAATATTAACGTTGTGCAATTTTGATATTTTGGAATGGTTAGGGAATAATTTTGCACGAATTGCTTTAATTATCAGTATAAAAGTACCTACTTTCATTTATCTTTATATATCGTACACAAACATGATAATTTATATTATATTAAAAATTATTACAATCATTTTACATTAAAAAGTTTATCTCTCAGAAAAATCAACTTCCATCCATAATTTCAACGACTTTTTCACCATCATTATTACCAGAACCATCATCGCCAATAAATTCATAAAGTACTCACTCATTTTCTTTCGCTATTTCTTCGTCACTTTTTTCATTATTGATGCACTTTGATTGATTTCCATTTTTTTAATAATTAGGACACGTCTATTTGAATTCACCTTGCATGATGGTAAGCTGAAGGTAAAGTCTCAGGAAAGAGGGTCACCATTACATACACGTACCATGTTAACAATGGTGGCACACAGCTTGACGCCCTCATCAGAAGAGGATTGTCGTCGCAGCACCGCGTGACACCCACCGGTCCCATTAGTGCTGCGACCACAATCCCCCTGCCCGGCTATGCACTTGCTGACCCCTGATATCAATAGATTTATGGCACAAAATAGAATAAATATTACAAAAAGTTATATGGTGACAAAAAGTGTTTCCTGGACCTCGGTCGGAATCGATCTTAGTCTTGATGATGGTAACGACCACTCATTAGACGAACGCGCCAATAAGGTTGTTAAGTATAGTGTGAAATTAGCGCTTCTATATTTGTCTGCAAACGTCTTACGAATTTTCAGCTCACGTGTCCTGACGCGAGTTCTCTTTTACCCATTACAAAAAAGTGCACAACGCCGCTAAAGAAGTTTTCACTTCAAAAAACCAGTTTGGTGCAGTCATTCGGAAGTTATGCGCGTACATACATTTCCGCGATCACTTTTATTTAGGTATATAGATTATATACACTTGATAAAAGTGCTATAGGGTGACTGTTTCACTTAACCACAAAGATGTGATCAATAAGTAGTAAAGTAAATCTTAAGATATGAATTTGCTTACTTTCGAACACAGGAAGCTTGTCTATTTTTTCATTTAACTTCTTCTGTAGGTATAGCGTGTAATTTGCCTCGTCCATTAAGTATTGTGCTGGCACCCATCCCTTTTCTTCTGTTAAATGCTTGCACACAAACCACCAATCCTGATTTGTAGTTTCTATAAAAATATAAAAAAGGTAAGTACTATTCTTTCATTTTCTAATCATAAAACATCTGTCGCGTGGAAGACGGCATTAGATTTGCTCGTAAGACATATAAATATATAGGTATAAGAAAAATTTGCTCCCTAGGAACGCGCGCTATACGAAGCGAGCGGTACAGTGGTGCCGGTGAAACTATAGGACAAATATTTTACAGCCTGCCTATTTCAAGAGTATATGTATTATCAACATACATTTGAACACACATGTAACATCATGAATTCAATATTTTTAATCTGATCTTATTATTTTATCATCTAGCGATATTAGTATGTATTTACCTAATATGTAAAGCCTTTCACCCTCCACTAAGTTAATCGCTTCGTCTGTTTCGGCCACGTAGGAATATACGGCGAAAACTGTATCACCACTGCGCACATCAAGAGGAGTTTCTGTGAAAGAGATATAAGGCATGAAATTATAGTATACTACATATAATCTATCTACCTATACACTATATAATACAGTTCTTGTATATGTTATATCTTCATCCCTCTAACCCCGAGAGGTAAGCCTGCGCCAGAGCCTCGTCCGTCAATCAGCAGGTGTACCGGCTTGCAGGTAGGTTCACTTGGGTCCCGAAGCTCGTAGGAGTCCCAATAACATTGTTTTTACCATGAAAGATATATAATAAGCTCTTATACCCGGCATAGGCCTTTGTTGGTGGCTGAACTCCTCCGTAAACACTCGCTCGATCTTGACCAAATTTACCACGGTGATAGTGTGGATACTGAGGAGTGTTTGAAGCGAGATGGTTCATGTCCGATGTACCATTGAGGAATAATTACCGAAAAACAGATTCACGAGCGCGCGGCCTTAGCTAACACGACCGTAGTAAGATTCCTGCTCGCTCAGCTCAATTATTTTCAGTCGCACCCTGCACTGAATTCCTAGTATGTATATATATATATATATATATATATATATATATATATATATATATAAATTCTATTATATATTTTTTTTTTTTTTCTGAGTATAAAATATAAAAATTTTACTTTGATTTGCCCCTCGTGTTTAACTACATTTACGTTACGAATTAATATTATTTTTGTTGATAAAATTTACTTACCTGGAAACTCTTGTTCTCTTGCTATGCTCATAGAAACGTCGGCTTCTGTAACATATTAATGTGTAAAAAATACTATTTTATTTTAAAGATTTTGTTCTAAAACTCATGCCTTGAACTCAAATAGTTTTACTCATTTAAATATTGAGGTTATTACTGTTACTGACGAGAAAACGGTTTACTCTCAAGTTACAAAAAGCATACCTAGCAAAAAGCGTCCATATCTCAAAAGATGCGAATCTCAAAACGGTCGAGTTGTAAAATATATCTACATCTCAAACAGTGTAAATTGCATTTGGGCCCGGCCGTTACGTTTCCATACTGGTATACTCCCGGCCCGAATGCACCCACAAAGAAAACTTGTTATTCCGCTATAATGTCCAATGTCGTTTCTTTTTCTTTTTCTGCCATGATATTGGCAACTAACTGTACTTAATACTGTATATTATAATTTATATTATATTCCTATCTAGGTATTGCTATATGATTACCGACCAAATACTCCGGTTCAAATATGACGGTTCTACGTATGGAGTTGTAACTGAAAGAGTTTGTAAATTGGATGTTGAAGAACGTCTAAGAAAGTTTTAAATAGACTTCGCTGATATATAGCATAAAGTATAATATAGGACATTATTTGAATAAAAAAATAAAATGTTAAACTTAGTATTTAAAATGTTAAAATCTTATATAAAATTCCTATCAATTATATACAATTATATTTAATTAATTAATTAATTATTAATTATATACAATTATTCCGATGGTCCTGTTTCTCCTTAACACAGGCTACTTATAACCTATCTAAAAAAGCAGTAACTCACTCAATATATTCAATCAATCAATTAGCCTATTGCAGTCCAATAACCGTTGTTTTTAAGCGTGTAACATTTGCTTGTAAACCTACAATTTCATATATGAATAAATGATTACTAAACAAAATTACTTAAATCATGTGAATCTTCCGATACAATTATAAAGGCAAACAGAAGAGATTGCACAGAGATTACCTGTCAGTGATTAGCGTGCCACTAAGATAGCTGTAGTCAGAACCAGACGAGACCACTTAGAACCGCTTTAGACAAGTAGGAATCGTCAGAAAATCGGCAAGCTGTCAGATCCGATGGAGTCCCCTTCGAGGCCCCGAAGTCGATGGGTCCTCGTGGTGTTCTCACAAACCTCTAGAACCGTACACTCCTCACTCGTAAGATTCCAAGTCAATGGAGGCTGAGCATCATTAGTCCAGTCTTTATAGACAAAGGGTCGGGTAATGAGTGCACTGACTGACAGTGACTAGAAAGCTTTATTGACGATTTACCCATTCACCTATGGGGCCACATACGCATACATCACCGATGGGGCCAATACACCCATGGGGTGACATAGGCCCATGGCACTTCATACTTCTATGGGGCCCGATACATTTTCATTACTCATGGGGCCCATATACCCATAGCTCCCATATACCTATGGGGTCCATGCACCTATGGGTTCCATATACCCATGGGCACCATTAAGATCCGTAGAGCATCTGGGTACAAGCAAGATGTGTTACGGAAATCGCTCCCGTAAATATCACAATGAACCAGGTTATGGAAAGGAGAAGTAGAAGAGGGTGGGTTCCAAACTGTAAGCTTTGGATGCTACCGGGAGCTCGGATTCATAAAGTTAGGCCCCAAAGAGGCAGGTAATAGTAGCAGGCTGTGTGGTGCCGGCCTAGAAGAGAATAGCACCAACCCAACTCTTCCCGTGGGTGTCGTAAGAGGCGACTAAGGGACATATCCGGGGGCGGGCAGCAGCGCCCCCGCAGAACAACCCTTCCAACAAACTGCGATCCCCAACCCGCCTGCCCAGCGTGGGGATTATGGATATTACCCCCAAATGAAGGAAACAGCCAAAAGATGGCCCGCAGTTCCCGGCCGCCTCGCTATCCCTGGTCATGGTAGCGGCCATGGTAACGGCGGGGCAGGGGGAGCTAAGAATCCCCGGGCTACAATAGGCTACCAAACCCGTCACAAACTGACCCTGGCTACGTATAACGGACGCACTCTGAGGCTTGACCATCATCTAGCGCAGTTGGAATTGGAGTTAGAGAACATTAAATGGCATGTTCTCGGGTTATGCGAAGTCCGTAGAGAGGGAGAGGACACCGTAACCCTTGACTCGGGCTATCTTCTCTACTTTCGCGAGGGTGATAAAACATCCCAGGGTGGCGTAGGTTTCCTCGTCAATAGGGCCCTCTCTAACAACATTCAAGAAATCTCCAGCGTATCGAACAGGGTAGCGTACCTGATCCTTCGGCTATCCAAGCGGTATAGCATGAGGGTAATTCAGGTCTACGCACCGACCTCGGCACACTCGGATGATGAAGTGGAGGATATGTATGAAGACATATCCAAAGCCTTGCACAACACCACTAAGGCTCACTTCGACTTTGTTATGGGGGACTTTAACGGCAAGGTGGGTACCCAGTGTGGGTACGAATCCCGTATAGGCCCGCATGGTTATGGAGTTAGGAATCACAGGGGGTAAATGCTTGTCAACTTCCTTGAGAAAGAGGGACTATTCTTAATGAATTCCTTCTTTAAGAAACAGCGTCAAAGGAAGTGGACATGGCAAAGCCCCGACGCTGTGACAAAAAATGAGATCGACTTCATCATGACGGATAGCAAGCACATATTCAGAGATGTCTCAGTGATCAACAGGTTTAATACCGGATCTGATCACCGACTGCTCCAAGGCTCTCTGAATATCAACCTAAAGCTTGAAAGAAACCGTCTGATGATGTCCACGCTCCGACCTAACCCAACCCAAATCATGGCGGGCACCGAGAAGTTCCAGCAGCTTCTCGGGGAAAGATTTGTTGCCTTGGAACCCACTGATGACGCTGACGAAACCCTACACAATCTGGTCGAAACGCTGAGAGACGAGGGCATCAAGTTCTGCAAAAAACAGCGTACTGGCAGGAAGTCCAAACTCTCGGATGAGACTCTGGGGCTGATGGCAAGAAGACGGGAAACCACCCAAGCGACTTCGTCATACAGGTCACACCTAAACAAGGAAATTGCGAAGATGGTACGGCGCGACCTTCGGAGCTCCAACACACGCTTCATTGCAGAGGCGATAGAGCGAAACCGAGGGTCCAAAGTATTCACTCAGCAGCTTGGAAGGAGCCATCTGACGAAGCTCATAACGCATGACGGGAGGACCGTCTTGTCGAAGCCGGAGATCTCCGCCGAGATAGAGGATTTCTATGGCTGTCTGTATACTGCACATGCTCCCCGTCCTCGAAGAGACGACCATGATTCCAGAGCCACCCTGACACGCCACTATACCGACGAACTGCCTGATATCAGTCAAGACGAGATCGTGTTAGCTCTGAAGCAGCTTAAAAATGGAAAAGCCCCCGGTGAGGACGGAATTACTTCAGAGCTTCTGAAGCCAGGAGGAGCTCCTGTCATACAGGAGCTACAGAAGCTCTTTAATGCCGTCCTTCACAGTGGGAGAACTCCTAAGGCGTGGAGCAGGAGTTTGGTTGTTCTCTTTTTTAAGAAGGGTGAGCCACGTCTATAAGCTATTTTCACGAGTGGTCACGAATCGTCTCGCCAGGAGACTCGACGAGTTCCAGCCACCGGAACAGGCTGGGTTCCGCGGAGGATATGGCACCATAGACCATATTCACACAGTGAGGCAGATTATACAGAAGTCCGAAGAGTATAATCAGCCCCTGTGTCTCGCTTTTGTGGACTATGAAAAGGCATTTGACTCCGTCGAAACTTGGGCTGTTCTGGAATCCTTACAGCGATGTCAAGTAGAATATCGTTATGTCGAGGTGCTGAGATGCCTTTACGAAGCCGCCACTATGAGTGTCCAAGTACAGGGTCAGCAGTCTAAACCCATCCAATTGCGCAGAGGAGTGAGACAGGGGGATGTCATATCCCCGAAACTGTTCACTAGCGCATTGGAAGATATGTTTAAGACGCTGGACTGGAAAGGTAAGGGCATAAATATAAACGGCGACTACATCTCACACCTGCGATTCGCGGATGACATAGTCTTAATGGCGGAGTCTCGTAATGACCTACGGAGCTGAGACGTGGACACTCACGGTAGGGCTGGTCCACCAGTTCAAAGTCGCTCAGCGAGCTATGGAAAGAGCTATGCTCGGAGTTTCTCTGAAGGATAGGATTCGTAACGAATACATCCGACAGAGAACCAAGGTTATCGACATAGCTCAAAGAATAAGCAAGCTGAAGTGGCAGTGGGCCGGCCATATCTCGCGAAGAACCGACAACCGCTGGGGTTAACGTGTTCTTGAGTGGAGACCGCGACTCGGCAAACGTAGTGTAGGACGCCCTCCGGCCAGGTGGGATGACGATCTGCGAAAGACTGCGGGCAGATGCTGGATGCGGCAAGCTGAAGACAGGGCGCTATGGCGCTCATTAGACGAGACCTATATCCAGCAGTGGACTAGAATAGGTTGTTGATGATGATGATGATGAGGTAATAGTAGTATTTGGCAGTATTGAAGGTTTTAAACTTGATTGAAGGGTTTAAACTGACATGTTTAAATTATGTCGCTGGTCTGGTAGGTACTGTTCCTAATATTTAGTACCACCATTCAATATACGTCTATTAGTACCAATGTCAATCATTAAAAATTCTTGAATTGAATCGACTAATGTCATAAGACA
Organism: Cybosia mesomella; assembly: GCA_946251805.1. NCBI lineage: Eukaryota > Metazoa > Arthropoda > Insecta > Lepidoptera > Erebidae > Cybosia > Cybosia mesomella. The sequence continues at coordinate 13,076,183 of OX276388.1, read as the reverse complement.
TTTAATGCTATTATAATGCCGATACATTACTTAGTTTTCAAATTTGTGCAATGAGTAACTACTTACTTATTTACACAACTTATACTTTAAAGAAAACAGTGTACTAATACTAGCATGTTATTCGCAAAACTTCGAGTCTCAACTTTTTATCATTGTATTTGTACATCTGGCACATTCTCTACGATGTGGCATTTACGCTAAGTACCTACATTTAAAAATCATACGACACGTCCTGCCTCTAACATGTTCCGCTCGGGACTGATTGACTCTCCGAATGCGTCTTATACGTAGGTATTTTGAATTTTCAGGGTATTGTTCAGAATTTATGTATATTTTGATAACCGTTTTTCATTCTCCTAACAATGACCTTCATTTTGGTATCATTTTTATTTTTCTAACCTGAACACAAATCAAATGAAACTGGAATGCGTTTTGGGATAGACCAATCTTTGAAAGCAAATTATATCGAGGAAAGTAAAAGTCATCGTGTATCGGATAACTGAAATTACTAGTTTATATGATTTTCAGAATTCAGGGACTTCTCATTTTCGAAAAATCTTATCTAAGATTCCTTCCGCAAGAACCCTCGCCTTAGTAAAAAGTATATTATCCAGACGAATGGAGGTAGTTTTGACAGAAAGGAGGTTACACTAGGTACAGAATGTACATAGTTGTGTTCTTGTAAAGTATATTACAGAAGAAATAGCTATTTGATGAAGTTTTGGTATTCAATATGATAAGTTCAGAGTTTTCCGTTTCTTACTTCAATAAGAGATAACGATCAATAATTTGTTTCTTTCTTATTTGAAAAGTTACATTAACTAAGTCTACTTTAGCACAATAAACATAAACAAAGCTTTTTTGGTAATCTATTTTTTGGTAATTGTAAATTTGTGTAAACATTTCCATGTATTTAAAATATTGTCGTCGTCGTTTTCGTCCATTGTACGCAAAAGTAAACTCGAAACTGCTTTGTGACGAGTCGTGTAGCAGTAAATTGACAGTAACGACAGTTTTCACATTTGGTCGGAAAGGCAGCTTAAGGTATGAACAGTAAGACCCTCTAGCGGACTGACAGTAAAACTGTCATCGTACATCGGACACACTACAGAGTAGTTAAAACCGTTTGTGTTTGGTTAAATAATAGCACCATGACTTCGGTTTTAACTACTCTAAAAAGACATCAAGCTGTAGACATGCACTGTGTGATTGAGAAAACGCTTTACAAAACCAAAGGAAGCCGATGTTAGCCGATTTGTCAAATCAAAAGCCGGGTACTGTACATATTTGATTCTCATATTTCGTCCAACATCATTATAAAATATCGCCACTATTATGCCTGGCATCCGTGCGCATCGCGTGGCACCGGTTTCGGTGCTAAACGTTACAAAGTCTACTTTAATTAAACAACACACTGAATTATACTTTTATGATCAGATGGTACTGAGAGCAAAACGTCCACTTTGTTATTTTGTCTCGAAAGTTAGACGTGAAATATTGTATGTTAAGCTCACAACTCAAAGGTTCAAATGATACGATACATTCAAAAACATAATATATTGAATCCGTAATCTCAAAATTTAAAGCGGGTGCTGAATTAAGGCGGTATTTGATTAAGCTAAGCATTGATGCAACATCTTATAAATTTTATACCTTGCAGTGTAGATGGTTTTCTAGGTTTTCTTTTCGTAGAAATAGTAAGCTGCTCCTCTTCATATGCTTGTTCTATAGATCTTTTAGGTTTTAGCTCAATGCTCAACTCTTCTACTTCGCTAACTTCATATGCAGGTTTTTTAGGCTTGCGTTTAATAAAAAGTTCAACATTTTCCTCGCTTTCAACTTCACTCAATATTATTTCCTCAGCTTGACTATCATCTTCTACTTCTTGTTTTAGTTGAATTAAAGTTTCGTCAGCCATTTCAGATAAAGTAATTTTCTTTTTAGGTTTTAATTTGATTTTGCTAGATAGTGATAACTCTTCTTGGGTATATTGTTCATTTATGGCTTTAACGTCAAAGCAAACTTCTTCTTGCTCATTAACTTTGTATTCTGGTTTTCGTGCTAATTTTATGCTGACATTTTGCGATACTTCCGATTCTTTCTGTGTCTTAGGTTTAGCAACTGTTAGAGATAGTATTTCGTCATCGGATTTTTCTTCAATTACTTTAGACTTTTTCAGCGGCATCATCACATTAGCAGTTTCAGCAACATTGTCTTCGTCGCTTTCTAATATTTCAATAACATCCTGTTTGTCACCTTCATCTTTCTCTTCATAAAATTTAATAGAAGCTTGGTCAGCTTCTTCACTAAAAGTAGGCTGTCTATGTGGTTTCAGTTTGACTTTACTACTCATAGAGATTTCTTCTTCAGCATATGAATCTAATTGGATATTAAATTCCTGTTCTACGTCTTCCTTAGTTTTTGTTATCTTAGGTCTAAAAGTAACTGTTTCTGGCTCAGTGATTTCAGGAAGAGTAATTGAAGGTTTCCGTACAGTTTTTAACTTCTTTTTAATGGTGACTTCGTCTTCTGTTTCCTCTGCCTGTTTTAAGCTCGGCCGTTTAGGCTTTATAGTGTACTGTTCTGGCTCATCTGTTTCTATGCTTTCTTCCTGATCTAAAATTTGTGGAGCCGGTTCAGGTTCCTCTGTTTGTTCATTTTGTTTTTTAGCATCTACTATGTCATCATAATCAAATTGTGGTTTTTCTAATTCAGTTATTTCTATTTCTGGTAATTTAGGTTCTTTATATTTCTTTTTCTTTACCTTTTCAGCTTCCTTGACATTTCTAGATAAAATGCCATTTTGCCTTACACTCCCTAAATATGAAACAGCAAAGTTTATTATTCCCGGTGGCCAATCAAGTACGTACTTTATTCGACTCTTAAGTTGAAATTTCGGTAATTTGACTTCTGTAATATCTTTTTTAGGTTTAGTCACAGCTTTCTTTAATTTGAGTTTTGTAAATTGAGGTCCTTCTATACTTTCAGCATGTTGTGGTTTGCTTATTTCAACTTCTTTTCTTTCAATTTTAATGGGAATTAATTTTTTAACTACTTTTTCCTCAGTTAGAGGTTTAGTATCAGGTACCATTTCATCTTGTTTGAATTCAGGCAAATCGTCTTGTTCGAATTCAGATGAACTTTCTTTATACTTTATTTTTTGCGATTCCGTAGGTTTTTTCCCTACTAAAATTTCTTTGTGTTTGTTAAATTCAACATCACCAGTGGCTGAATCTTCGAAGTCTTTCAATTCTTCAACGATTGTTATTGGCTCATGTCCATCCGGAAGTTCATCCTGAACTAAAACTTTGTGCGGCTTTTCTGGTTTTTTCTTGATTTTTTTAATCTTTTTACTGACTACAGGCTTATTACTTTGGTCTATAGTTGGCTCTTTGTCAGATAGTGTATCATTTATTTTTTCTATGTATTCTACAGGACTTGTTTCTTGTAGAAGAATGTTTGGCATTTCTTGTAAATTTTGATATTTTTTGAAATTTATATTCAGTCCTGCCTCATTTAATCCTTCTTCTGGACCTTGTGGTATTTCTTCGGTTTCTGGTAGGAGTTTTTGTAACTCTTCTTCTGGGTATTCGTCTTGAAGTATAGGCTGCGTTTCTTCAGATTCAGATGTGTCCAGTTTTGGTATTTTTTCTGGTTTCTCTTGTTGTAAAAGCTGCCTTTCTTTCAAATTGGGTTTTAGTAATTCTTCAATAAATTCAATTTTTTTGTTCTTAGTATCTTCAGTTTTATCTATTACTTGAGGCTCTTCTACACCCTTGCTGGAATAGATTTCGAATTTGACGGGCTTATCCATTAGATCTTTTTCAAGTTTGTGTAAAATATCTTTTGGTTTGGTGTCTGTTTTTTCTATCAAGTCTTTTTCAGGAAAAGTGAATTCCTCAGGCTTTTCTAAGATAACTTTCTCTAGATCTGGGAGTTCAGCAATTTTACTAGGCTTCTTTTTTAATTTGGCAGCTTCTTTTATATTTCGTGACAGTTGACCACTTTGCCTAACACTGCCTAGAAATGTTACTAGGGGTTTTAATTCCATCGGTGGCCAGTCATCCACATGTTTAATTCTACTTTTGAGTTGAATTTTCGGTAATGTAGTAGTTTTTATTTCCTCTTTAGGTTTTTGAGCAGGTTTTTTCAATTTCATTTTTGTAAATTGAGTTTCCTGGGCGTGCTGTGCTTGAGTAACTTGTAGCTCCTCGATCTTGATTGGAATAGGTTTTAATTTTTTAGGAGTTCGTTTTTCTAAGACTTCTTCGGTGTCTTGATGCTCTAGTACATTTTGAGGTAAATGTTCTTCTTCGTTTTTCAATGCCTTCTGAGTTTTGCTTTTCTTACGATTAAGTAGTCCACCAACTAAAAACCCGTGAAATTGTTTATAATGTAGTAGTTTTCAAAATAACTGTTCCTCATTATTTAGAAGAAATATTAAGCGTCATTTGTTTTTTATTTTTGATACTTTTCAAGCACGTAAATTTTGCATTTACGTTTCGTTCACAGGGGGGGGGGGGGGGGCAATGCCGCCAGTCTTTTGGGTGCGTTACCAGCCGACATCGATATGAAGGAATTCTTTGACACCTAAACTTTTTGCTTTGTACATATTCTTTTTTAGGATGTAAATATTTTACTTTAAAATTATTAATTATTTTATCAAATGTGATAAATAAGTTATGTAAACTTTCAACATCACTGAATAACATGAATTTTGGACGACTATAAGTCGCTCAATCTCCCCTGTCAATGATGCGTAAATGCAAATCAACACTTTGTATTGTATAAACTCTTTTCTAAATTGTACCAGAAATTAAACAACAGATTAAATTCAACTATTTTTTAGATATACGAGTATAATATCAAAATACCTTACCTTCTGCCAGTTTTAGAAGTTTCACGTTTATGTTAAATAAATAAAATAATAAAATAGGTGATGATGAGTTGAGCTACTTTACCTGTATTTGTGAAAGAGCTCCACAACCACTTTTGTAATTCAGGATTTTGACTAATTAAAGCTGGATCTCACCCGATAAAATCAGTTTATTTACATTGAGTTCGCAATTTTTTATTAATATTTATTGGTTAAAATGTGCTAACGCAGAATTCAACGTGTTTATATTCATCGGTGAAATCCAGTGAAGTGTATGACACGTTGTAAGCGCTTATATCAGTGGTTTAGTAGATAAGCAAAGCGATTAATTTTCTAATGGTGTGCGAAGTCGTATATTAAGCATTGTTTCTGAAATTCTTCATCCATTCAGACGAGTTTCAATAGTGTGATATTCTTATGTGTGGTTTTATTTGCTCCTAAACTTTGTTTTCCGTAGCATTAATTACAACATACTTAAAGAAATATTGCCAGTTACTGAAGTACTTGAGTTGGTTAATGTTTCTGAGCGCCTGCGCTGCAGGACGAGCGGCAGTATGCGCGCGTGTGCTATTGTATGCAAATAAAGCAGCACAGCGTTAGGCGGGTCGCCCGTCACACGATTTATACGCGACGTAGCCCGCGACAGCCGCGACGTAGCCCGCGACGCAACGCAGGCGCTAAAGCGTTACCCACTGCTGTGATGTAATTGGTGTAACTAGTATGATTTTGTATCTGCCAGCTCCTTTTTTTTGTGTATTGGGACAACAGGTTGCTTGTAACCTAGTTACTCAGAAATAATTTCTATATTTTGTACCTTAGTTTGGTGAATTTCTTTTGGTTTGACTTACTCGCCGTGTAAACTGCTTTCCCCAACATTGGCTTTGTATTGTATGAGTAAAACTATGAATGGTATGTTGTGCTGTGCTTCCGTTTTGAGTGTCGAGACAATGGTTTGTTCGCTACCTCTATCTTCAGTCATGATTTTTGTAGTATCGACCTTGGGACTTACCTTCTTTATCACAGTGCATTTGGTGATTTTCTTTAGTTTAAGCTTACCGTCTGTTTCCAATTCCTCGAAAGTACTTTTCACCGGTAATTCTACGATTGCAGCAGGTGTTATTTGTTCTGATTCTTCTGAAGCTTCGTTTTCAGTAACGTTAACTGTGGTGATTGGTACCTTATAGTCGTTTTCGATAGTCGTTATTTCAGTAACGTTATACTTGGGATCTTTTCGTTTCTTAATAACGCGCTTAGAAATATTGATAGCTTTGACGTCTCCATTTTCACTTCGTAGTTGAGTGACTTGTACTGTTTCTGGAGCTTCTTCTACAACATTGGCTAAGTCTGATTTGTGTAATTGTGTGAGTGATGTGATTGTGTCATTTGTGGATTCTTCTGTTTTGTGTATAAAGAAAATAAGTTGTTCGTCACCTACTTGTTCAGTTATGATTTCTGTAATTTGTACCTTGGGACCTACCTTCTTATTACTAATGAGTTTAGGAATTTTCTTCTGGTTAGGCTTACCGTCTGATGTTTTTGATTTCTCCAATGTTGATTCTTCTGGTAATTCAATGATTTCAGTAGATGTTAGTTTTTTGGGCTCTTCCGAAGGTTTATCTTCAATAACAGTAATTGTGGTGATGGGTTTTTCGATGGTGATTATTTCAGTGACTTCGTCCTTGGTACCTTTCCGGTTGTCCATTTTGCTTCCAGTTTGCTTGTGAGTTTTTAAGGTATTAACGCCTCCAGTTTCTGTTCGTACCTGAGTGAATTGTACTGATTCTGGAATTTCTTCCGCCATATTCTCTGTGTCCGGTTTGTGTAATTGTGTGAATGGTGTAATTGTGTCATCTGGGAGTTCCTCTGTTTTGTGCATGAAGACAATAGATTGTCCGTTAACTTTTTGTTCAGTAATGATTTCTGTCGTTTGGACCTTGGGATCTGCTTTCTTTTTTGTAGTACGTTTGGTGATTTTGTTTTGATTAGACTTACCGTCTGATGTTTCCGGTTCATCGAAAGTAGTTTCCTCCAGTAATTCAATGATTTCAGTAGGTGCTATTTGCTCTGGCTCTTCTGGAGCTTTCTTTTCGGTAACAGAAACTGTGATGATAGGCGCTTCATTGCCTTTTTCGATGGTGGTGTTTTCAGTGACTTCGTCCTTGGGACCTTTTCGTTTCTTGGTAGTTTTGATGGTATTAACGTCTCCAGTTTCAGTTCGTACTTGAGTGACTTGTACTGTTTCTGGAGCTTCTTCCACAAAATTTACTGTGTCTGGTTCGTGTAATTGTGTGAGTGGTGTGGTTGTGTCAGGTGTGAATTCTTCTGTTTTGTGTATCGAGATGATGGGTTGTTCGTCACCTACTTGTTCAGTAATAGTTTCTGTAGTTTCGATCTTAGGACCTACCTTATTTATAACTGTGTGTTTTGTGGTTTTCTTTTGTTTAGCCTTACCGTCTGATGTTTCTGAATCCTCGAATGTTATTTCTTCTGGTAGTTCAATGCATTCAGTAGTTGTTACTTGTTGTGGCCCTTCCGGAGCTTTCACTTCTCTAACAGTAAGTGTGGTTATGGGTGCTTCATCGTCTTTTTCGATGGTAGTTATTTCAGTTATTTCGTCCTTGGGACCTCTTCGTTTCTTAATGATGCGCTTGGTGGTTTTGATGGTTTTAACGTCTCCAGTTTCAGTGGGTACTTTAGTGAATTGCACTATTTCTGAAGGTTCTTTCCCTACGCTAGCTTTGTCCAGTTTAAGTATTTGTGTGAATGGTGTGGTTGTTTCGTCTGTGAGTTCTTGTGTTTTGTGTGTTGATGTAATGGGTTGTTCGCTACCTACTTGTTCAGTAATGATTTCCGTCGTTTCGACTTTAGGCCCTACCTTCTTTGTAATAGTGCGTTTAGTGGTTTTCTTTTGTTTAGGCTTACCGTCTGGTGTTTCCGAATCCTCAAATGTTATTCCTTCTGGTAATTCAACAATTTTAGTGGGAGTTATTTGATGTAGCTCTACTGGTGCTTTTACTTCGATAACTGTAACTGTGGTGATGGGTGCTTCATCGTCTTTTTCGATGGTAGTTATTTCTGTTATTTCGTCCTTTGGACCCCTTCGTTTCTTAATAATTCGCTTTGTGGTTTTGATGATTTTGGTGTCTCCAGTTTCAGTACGTACTTTAGTGACTTGTACTGTTTCTGGAGCTTCTTCTAGATAGGCCGTGTCTGATTTTAGTAATGGTGTAAATGGTGTGGTAGTTTCGTCTGTGAGTTCTTGTGTTTTGTGTATTGAGACAATGGGTTGTTCACTACCTACTTGTTCAGTAATGATTTCTGTCGTTTCGACTTTAGGCCCTACCTTCTTTTTGATAGTGCGTTTGGTGGTTTTCTTTTGTTTAGGCTTACCGTCTGGTGTTTCCGAATCCTCAAATGTTATTTCTTCTGGCAACTCAACAATTTCAGTAGGAGTTATTTGATCTAGCTCTACTGGTGCTTTTTCTTCGGTAACAGTAACTGTGGTGATGGGTGCTTCATCGTCTTTTTCGATGGTAGTTATTTCTGTTATTTCGTCCTTTGGACCCCTTCGTTTCTTAATAATTCGCTTTGTGGTTTTGATGATTTTGGTGTCTCCAGTTTCAGTACGTACTTTAGTGACCTGTACTGTTTCTGGAGCTTCTTCTAGATAGGCCGTGTCTGATTGTAGTAATGGTGTAAATGGTGTGGTAGTTTCGTCTGTGAGTTCTTGTGTTTTGTGTATTGAGACAATGGGTCGTTCACTACCTACTTGTTCAGTAATGATTTCTGTCGTTTCGACTTTAGGCCCTACCTGCTTTTTGATAGTGCGTTTGGTGGTTTTCTTTTGTTTAGGCTTACCGTCTGGTGTTTCCGAATCCTCGAATGTTATTTCTTCTGGCAACTCAACAATTTCAGTAGGAGTTATTTGATCTAGCTCTTCTGGTGCTTTTTCTTCGGTAACAGTAACTGTGGTGATGGGTGCTTCATCGTCTTTTCCGATGGTAGTTATTTCTGTTATTTCGTCATTTGGACCCCTTCGTTTCTTAATAATTCGCTTTGTGCTTTTGATGTTTTTGGTGTCTCCAGTTTCAGTACGTTCTTTAGTGACATGTACTGTTTCTGGAGCTTCTACTAGATAGGCCGTGTCTGATTTTAGTAATGGTGTAAATGGTGTGGTAGTCTCGTCTGTGAGTTCTTGTGTTTTGTGTATTGAGACAATGGGTTGTTCACTACCTACTTGTTCAGTAATGATTTCTGTCGTTTCGACTTTAGGCCCTACCTTCTTTTTGATAGTGCGTTTGATGGTTTTCTTTTGTTTAGGCTTACCGTCTGGTGTTTCCGAATCCTCAAATGTTATTTCTTCTGGCAACTCAACAATTTCAGTAGGAGTTATTTGATCTAGCTCTTCTGGTGCTTTTTCTTCGGTAACAGTAACTGTGGTGATGGGTGCTTGATCGTCTTTTTCGATGGTAGTAATTTCTGTTATTTCGTCCTTTGGACCCCTTCGTTTCTTAATAATTCGCTTTGTGGTTTTGATGATTTTCGTGTCTCCAGTTTCAGTACGTACTTTAGTGACTTGTACTGTTTCTGGAGCTTCTTCTAGATAGGCCGTGTCTGATTTTAGTAATGGTGTAAATGGTGTGGTAGTTTCGTCTGTGAGTTCTTGTGTTTTGTGTATTGAGACAATGGGTGGTTCACTACCTACTTGTTCAGTAATGATTTCTGTCGTTTCGACTTTAGGCCCTACCTTCTTTTTGATAGTGCGTTTGGTGGTTTTCTTTTGTTTAGGCTTACCGTCTGGTGTTTCCGAATCCTCAAATGTTATTTCGTCTGGCAACTCAACAATTTCAGTAGGAGTTATTTGATCTAGCTCTACTGGTGCTTTTTCTTCGGTAACAGTAACTGTGGTGATGGGTGCTTCATCGTCTTTTTCGATGGTAGTTATTTCTGTTATTTCGTCCTTTGGACCCCTTCGTTTCTTAATAATTCGCTTTGTGGTTTTGATGATTTTGGTGTCTCCAGTTTCAGTACGTACTTTAGTGACTTGTACTGTTTCTGGAGCTTCTTCTAGATAGGCCGTGTCTGATTTTAGTAATGGTGTAAATGGTGTGGTAGTTTCGTCTGTGAGTTCTTGTGTTTTGTGTATTGAGACAATGGGTCGTTCGCTACCTACTTGTTCAGTAATGATTTCTGTCGTTTCGACTTTAGGCCCTACCTTCTTTTTGATAGTGCGTTTGGTGGTTTTCTTTTGTTTAGGCTTACCGTCTGGTGTTTCCGAATCCTCAAATGTTATTTCTTCTGGCAACTCAACAATTTCAGTAGGAGTTATTTGATCTAGCTCTACTGGTGCTTTTTCTTCGGTAACAGTAACTGTGGTGATGGGTGCTTCATCGTCTTTTTCGATGGTAGTTATTTCTGTTATTTCGTCCTTTGGACCCCTTCGTTTCTTAATAATTCGCTTTGTGGTTTTGATGATTTTGGTGTCTCCAGTTTCAGTACGTACTTTAGTGACTTGTACTGTTTCTGGAGCTTCTTCTAGATAGGCCGTGTCTGATTTTAGTAATGGTGTAAATGGTGTGGTAGTTTCGTCTGTGAGTTCTTGTGTTTTGTGTATTGAGACAATGGGTTGTTCACTACCTACTTGTTCAGTAATGATTTCTGTCGTTTCGACTTTAGGCCCTACCTTCTTTTTGATAGTGCGTTTCGTGGTTTTCTTTTGTTTAGGCTTACCGTATGGTGTTTCCGAATCCTCAAATGTTATTTCTTCTGGCAACTCAACAATTTCTGTAGGAGTTATTTGATCTAGCTCTTCTGGTGCTTTTTCTTCGGTAACAGTAACTGTGGTGATGGGTGCTTCATCGTCTTTTTCGATGGTAGTTATTTCTGTTATTTCGTCCTTTGGACCCCTTCGTTTCTTAATAATTCGCTTTGTGCTTTTGATGTTTTTGGTGTCTCCAGTTTCAGTACGTACTTTAGTGACATGTACAGTTTCTGGAACTTCTACTAGATAGGCCGTGTCTGATTTTAGTAATGGTGTGAATGGTGTGGTAGTCTCGTCTGTGAGTTCTTGTGTTTTGTGTATTGAGACAATGGGTTGTTCACTACCTACTTGTTCAGTAATGATTTCTGTCGTTTCAACTTTAGGCCCTACCTTCTTTTTGATAGTGCGTTTGATGGTTTTCTTTTGTTTAGGCTTACCGTCTGGTGTTTCCGAATCCTCAAATGTTATTTCTTCTGGCAACTCAACAATTTCAGTAGGAGTTATTTGATCTAGCTCTTCTGGTGCTTTTTCTTCGGTAACAGTAACTGTGGTGATGGGTGCTTCATCGTCTTTTTCGATGGTAGTTATTTCGGTTATTTCGTCCTTTGGACCCCTTCGTTTCTTAATAATTCGCTTTGTGGTTTTGATGATTTTGGTGTCTCCAGTTTCAGTACGTACTTTAGTGACTTGTACTGTTTCTGGAGCTTCTTCTAGATAGGCCGTGTCTGATTTTAGTAATGGTGTAAATGGTGTCGTAGTTTCGTCTGTGAGGTCTTGTGTTTTGTGTATTGAGACAATGGGTTGTTCACTACCTACTTGTTCAGTAATGATTTCTGTGGTTTCTACTTTCGGACCTACCTTCTTTTTGATAGTGCGTTTGATGGTTTTCTTTTGTTTAGGCTTACCGTCTGGTGTTTCCGAATCCTCGAATGTTATTTCTTCTGGCAACTCAACAATTTCAGTAGGAGTTATTTGACCTAGCTCTTCTGGTGCTTTTTCTTCGGTAACAGTAACTGTGGTGATGGGTGCTTCATCGTCTTTTTCGATGGTAGTTATTTCTGTTATTTCATCCTTTGGACCCCTTCGTTTCTTAATAATTCGCTTTGTGGTTTTGATGATTTTGGTGTCTCCAGTTTCAGTACGTACTTTAGTGACTTGTACTGTTTCTGGAGCTTCTTCTAGATAGGCCGTGTCTGATTTTAGTAATGGTGTAAATGGTGTGGTAGTTTCGTCTGTGAGTTCTTGTGTTTTGTGTATTGAGACAATGGGTGGTTCACTACCTACTTGTTCAGTAATGATTTCTGTCGTTTCGACTTTAGGCCCTACCTTCTTTTTGATAGTGCGTTTCGTGGTTTTCTTTTGTTGAGGCTTACCGTCTGGTGTTTCCGAATCCTCAAATGTTATTTCTTCTGGCAACTCAACAATTTCAGTAGGAGTTATTTGATCTAGCTCTTCTGGTGCTTTTTCTTCGGTAACAGTAACTGTGGTGATGGGTGCTTCATCGTCTTTTTCGATGGTAGTTATTTCTGTTATTTCGTCCTTTGGACCCCTTCGTTTCTTAATAATTCGCTTTGTGGTTTTGATGATTTTGGTGTCTCCAGTTTCAGTACGTACATTAGTGACTTGTACTGTTTCTGGAGCTTCTTCTAGATAGGCCGTGTCTGATTGTAGTAATGGTGTAAATGGTGTGGTAGTTTCGTCTGTGAGTTCTTGTGTTTTGTGTATTGAGACAATGGGTCGTTCGCTACCTACTTGTTCAGTAATGATTTCTGTCGTTTCGACTTTAGGCCCTACCTTCTTTTTGATAGTGCGTTTGGTGGTTTTCTTTTGTTTAGGCTTACCGTATGGTGTTTCCGAATCCTCAAATGTTATTTCTTCTGGCAACTCAACAATTTCAGTAGGAGTTATTTGAACTAGCTCTTCTGGTGCTTTTTCTTCGGTAACAGTAACTGTTGTGATGGGTGCTTCATCGTCATTTTCGATAGTCGTTATTTCAGTGACTTCGTTTTTAGCACCCCTTCTTTTCTTAATTACGCGTTTTAACGTTTTGATGGTTTTTACGTCTCCAGTTTCAGTGCGTATTTGAGTCACTTGGACTGTTTCTGGAGCTTCTTCCACTACAGTGGCGGTGTCTGGTGTGAGTATTTGAGTGAATGGTGTAGTAATTTCATCTGTGACCTCTTCGGTTTTGTGTATTGAAACAATGGGATGTTCGCTACCTACTTGTTCAGTAATGATTTCTGTAGTTTCGACCTTAGGACCTACCTTCTTTTTGATTGTGCGTTTAGTGATTTTCTTTTGTTCAGGCTTACCGTCTGGTGTTTTAGATTCCTCGAATGTTGTTTCTTCTGGTAATTCAATTATTTCGGTAGGTGTTACTTGCTCAGGCTCTTCAGGAGCTTGCTTTTCGGTTACAGTAACTGTGGTAATGGGCGCTTCATCGTCTTTTTCGATTGTCGTTATTTCAGTTACTTCGTCCTTAGGACCCCTTCTTTTCTTTATAACGCGTTTTGTGGTTTTGATGGTTTTTACGTCTCCAGTTTCAGTATGTACTTGAGTCACTTGGACTGTTTCTGGAGCTTCTTCCACTACAGTGGCGGTGTCTGGTGTGAGTATTTGAGTGAATGGTGTAGTAATTTCATCTGTGACCTCTTCGGTTTTGTGTATTGAAACAATGGGATGTTCGCTACCTACTTGTTCAGTAATGATTTCTGTAGTTTCGACCCTAGGACCTACCTTCTTTTTAATTGTGCGTTTAGTGGTTTTCTTTTGTTCAGGCTTACCGTCTGGTGTTTTAGATTCCTCGAATGTTGTTTCTTCTGGTAATTCAATTATCTCGCTAGGTGTTACTTGCTCAGGCTCTTCTGGAGCTTGCATTTCGGTTACAGTAACTGTGGTAATGGGCGCTTCATCGTCTTTTTCGATAGTCGTTATTTCAGTAATTTCGTCCTTAGGACCCCTTCTTTTCTTTATAACGCGTTTTGTGGTTTTGATTGATTTTACGTCTCCAGTTTCAGTGCGTACTTGTGTCACTTGAACTGTTTCTGGAGCTTCTTCCACTACAGTGGCGGTGTCTGGTGTGAGTATTTGAGTGAATGGTGTAGTAATTTCATCTGTGACCTCTTCTGTTTTGTGTATTGAAACAATGGGTTGTTCGTCACCAACTTGTTCAGTAATGATTTCTGTAGTTTCGACCTTAGGACCTACCTTCTTTTTGATAGTGCGTTTAGTGGTTTTCTTTTGTTCAGGCTTACCGTCTGGTGTTTTAGATTCCTCGAATGTTGTTTCTTCTGGTAATTCAATTATTTCGGTAGGTGTTACGTGCTCAGGCTCTTCAGGAGCTTGCTTTTCGGTTACAGTAACTGTGGTAATGGGAACTTCGTCGTCCTTTTCGATTGTCGTTATTTCAGTTACTTCGTCCTTAGGACCCCTTCTTTTCTTTATAACGCGTTTTGTGGTTTTGATTGACTTTACGTCTCCAGTTTCAGTGCGTACTTGGGTCACTTGGACTGTTTCTGGAGCTTCTTCAACTACAGTGGCGGTGTCTGGTGTGAGTATTTGAGTGAATGGTGTAGTAATTTCATCTGTGACCTCTTCGGTTTTGTGTATTGAAACAATGGGATGTTCGCTACCTACTTGTTCAGTAATGATTTCTGTAGTTTCGACCTTAGGACCTACCTTCTTTTTGATTGTGCGTTTAGTGGTTTTCTTTTGTTCAGGCTTACCGTCTGGTGTTTTAGATTCCTCAAATGTTGTTTCTTCTGGTAATTCAATTATTTCGGTAGGTGTTACTTGCTCAGGCTCTTCTGGAGCTTGCATTTCGGTTACAGTAACTGTGGTAATGGGCTCTTCATCGTCTTTTTCGATAGTCGTTATTTCAGTAACTTCGTCCTTAGGACCCCTTCTTTTCTTTATAACGCGTTTTGTGGTTTTGATTGATTTTACGTCCCCAGTTTCAGTGCGTACTCGGGTCACTTGGACTGTTTCTGGAGCTTCTTCCACTACAGTGGCGGTGTCTGGTGTGTGTATTTGAGTGAATGGTGTAGTAATTTCATCTGTGACCTCTTCTGTTTTGTGTATTGAAACAATGGGATGTTCGCTACCTATTTGTTCAGTAATGATTTCTGTAGTTTCGACCTTGGGACCTACCTTCTTTTTGATTGTGCGTTTAGTGATTTTCTTTTGTTCAGGCTTACCGTCTGGTGTTTTAGATTCCTCGAATGTTGTTTCTTCTGGTAATTCAATTATTTCGGTAGGTGTTACATGCGCAGGCTCTTCTGGAGCTTGCTTTTCGGTTACAGTAACTGTGGTAATGGGCACTTCATGGTCTTTTTCGATCGTCGTTATTTCAGTTACTTCGTCCTTAGGACCCCTTCTTTTCTTTATAACGCGTTTTGTGGTTTTAATGGTTTTCACGTCTCCAGTTTCAGTGCGTACTTGTGTCACTTGGACTGTTTCTGGAGCTTCTTCCACCATATTGGCGGTGTCTGGTGTGAGTATTTGAGTGAATGGTGTAGTAATTTCATCTGTGACCTCTTCTGTTTTGTGTATTGAAACAATGGGTTGTTCGTCACCAACTTGTTCAGTAATGATTTCTGTAGTTTCGACCTTAGGACCTACCTTCTTTTTGATAGTGCGTTTAGTGGTTTTCTTTTGTTCAGGCTTACCGTCTGGTGTTTTAGATTCCTCGAATGTTGTTTCTTCTGGTAATTCAATTATTTCGGTAGGTGTTACTTGCTCAGGCTCTTCTGGAGCTTGCTTTTCGGTTACAGTAACTGTGGTAATGGGCGCTTCATCGTCTTTTTCGATTGTCGTTATTTCAGTAACTTCGTCTTTAGGACCCCTTCTTTTCTTTATAACGCGTTTTGTGGTTTTGATTGACTTTACGTCTCCAGTTTCAGTGCGTACTTGGGTCACTTGGACTGTTTCTGGAGCTTCTTCAACTACAGTGGCGGTGTCTGGTGTGAGTATTTGAGTGAATGGTGTAGTAATTTCATCTGTGACCTCTTCTGTTTTGTGTATTGAAACAATGGGATGTTCGCTACCTACTTGTTCAGTAATGATTTCTGTAGTTTCGACCTTAGGACCTACCTTCTTTTTGATAGTGCGTTTAGTGGTTTTCTTTTGTTCAGGCTTACCGTCTGGTGTTTTAGATTCCTCGAATGTTGTTTCTTCTGGTAATTCAATTATTTCGGTAGGTGTTACTTGCTCAGGCTCTTCTGGAGCTTGCTTTTCGGTTACAGTAACTGTGGTAATGGGCGCTTCATCGTCTTTTTCGATTGTCGTTATTTCAGTAACTTCGTCTTTAGGACCCCTTCTTTTCTTTATAACGCGTTTTGTGGTTTTGATTGACTTTACGTCTCCAGTTTCAGTGCGTACTTGGGTCACTTGGACTGTTTCTGGAGCTTCTTCAACTACAGTGGCGGTGTCTGGTGTGAGTATTTGAGTGAATGGTGTAGTAATTTCATCTGTGACCTCTTCTGTTTTGTGTATTGAAACAATGGGATGTTCGCTACCTACTTGTTCAGTAATGATTTCTGTAGTTTCGACCTTAGGACCTACCTTCTTTTTGATTGTGCGTTTAGTGGTTTTCTTTTGTTCAGGCTTACCGTCTGGTGTTTTAGATTCCTCGAATGTTGTTTCTTCTGGTAATTCAATTATTTCGGTAGGTGTTACTTGCTCAGGCTCTTCTGGAGCTTGCTTTTCGGTTACAGTAACTGTGGTAATGGGTGCTTCATCGTCTTTTTCGATTGTCGTTATTTCAGTAAATTCGTCCTTAGGACCACTTCTTTTCTTAATAACTCGTTTTGTGGTTTTGATGGTTTTTACGTCTCCAGTTTCAGTGCGTACTTGAGTCACTTGAACTGTTTCCGGAGCTTCTTCCACTACAGTGGCGGTGTCTGTTGTGAGTATTTGATCGAATGGTGTAGTTATTTTATCTGTGTCCTCTTCTGTTTTGTGTATTGAAACAATGGGATGTTCGCTACCTACTTGTTCAGTGATAATTTCTGTGGTTTCTACCTTCGGACCTACCTTCTTTTTTATAGTGCGTTTGTTGGTTTTCTTTTGTTTAGGCTTACCGTCTGGTGTTTTCGATTCCTCAAAGGTAATTTCTTCTGGTAATTCAATTATTTCGATAGGTGTTACTTGTTCAGGCTCTCCTGGAGCTTTCTTTTCGGTTACAGTAACTGTGGTAATGGGCGCTTCATCGTCTTTTTCGATAGTCGTTATTTCAGTAACTTCATTCTTAGGACCCCTTCTTTTCTTAATAACGCGTTTTGTGGTTTTAATGGTTTTTACGTCTCCAGTTTCAGTCCGTACTTGAGTTACTTGGACTGTTTCTGGAGCTTCTTCCACTATAGAGGCGGTGCCTGGTGTTAGTATTTGAGTGAATGGTGTAGTAATTTGATCTGTGACCTCTTCTGTTTTGTGTATTGAAACAATGGGATGTTCGCTACCGACTTGTTCAGTAATGATTTCTGTAGTTTCGACCTTAGGACCTACCTTCTTTTTTATAGTGCGTTTAGTGGTTTTCTTTTTTTCCAGCTTACCGTCTGGTGTTTTAGATTCCTCGAATGTTGTTTCTTCTGGTAATTCAATTATTTCGGTAGGTGTTACTTGCTCAGGCTCTTCTGGAGCTTGCTTTTCGGTTACAGTAACTGTGGTAATGGGCGCTTCGTCGTCTCTTTCGATTGTCGTTATTTCAGTTACTTCGTCCTTTGGACCCCTTCTTTTCTTTATAACGCGTTTTGTGGTTTTGATTGATTTTACGTCTCCAGTTTCAGTGCGTACTTGGGTCACTTGGACTGTTTCTGGAGCTTCTTCCACTACAGTGGCGGTGTCTGGTGTGTGTATTTGAGTGAATGGTGTAGTAATTTCATCTGTGACCTCTTCTGTTTTGTGTATTGAAACAATGGGATGTTCGCTACCTATTTGTTCAGTAATGATTTCTGTAGTTTCGACCTTGGGACCTACCTTCTTTTTGATTGTGCGTTTAGTGATTTTCTTTTGTTCAGGCTTACCGTCTGGTGTTTTAGATTCCTCGAATGTTGTTTCTTCTGGTAATTCAATTATTTCGGTAGGTGTTACTTGCGCAGGCTCTTCTGGAGCTTGCTTTTCGGTTACAGTAACTGTGGTAATGGGCACTTCATGGTCTTTAACGATCGTCGTTATTTCAGTTACTTCGTCCTTAGGACCCCTTCTTTTCTTTATAACGCGTTTTGTGGTTTTAATGGTTTTCACGTCTCCAGTTTCAGTGCGTACTTGTGTCACTTGGACTGTTTCTGGAGCTTCTTCCACCATATTGGCGGTGTCTGGTGTGAGTATTTGAGTGAATGGTGTAGTAATTTCATCTGTGACCTCTTCTGTTTTGTGTATTGAAACAATGGGTTGTTCGTCACCAACTTGTTCAGTAATGATTTCTGTAGTTTCGACCTTAGGACCTACCTTCTTTTTGATAGTGCGTTTAGTGGTTTTCTTTTGTTCAGGCTTACCGTCTGGTGTTTTAGATTCCTCGAATGTTGTTTCTTCTGGTAATTCAATTATTTCGGTAGGTGTTACTTGCTCAGGCTCTTTAGGAGCTTGCTTTTCGGTTACAGTAACTGTGGTAATGGGCGCTTCGTCGTCTTTTTCGATTGTCGTTATTTCAGTTACTTGGTCCTTAGGACCCCTTCTTTTCTTTATAACGCGTTTCGTGGTTTTGATTGATTTTACGTCTCCAGTTTCAGTGCGTACTTGGGTCACTTGGACTGTTTCTGGAGCTTCTTTCACTACTGTGGCGGAGTCTGGTGTGAGTATTTGAGTGAATGGTGTAGTAATTTCATCTGCGACCTCTTCTGTTTTGTGTATTGAAACAATGGGATGTTCGCTACCTACTTGTTCAGTAATGATTTCTGTAATTTCGACCTTAGGACCTACCTTTTTTTTGATTGTGCGTTTAGTGGTTTTCTTTTGTTCAGGCTTACCGTCTGGTGTTTTAGATTTCTCGAATGTTGTTTCTTCTGGTAATTCAATTATTTCGCTAGGTGTTACTTGCTCAGGCTCTTCTGGAGCTTGCTTTTCGGTTACAGTAACTGTGGTAATGGGCGCATCATCGTCTTTTTCGATTGTCGTTATTTCAGTAACTTCGTCCTTAGGACCCTTTCTTTTCTTTATAACGCGTTTTGTGGTTTTGATGGTTTTTACGTCTCCAGTTTCAGTGCGTACTTGAGTCACTTGGACTGTTTCTGGAGCTTCTTCCACTACAGTAGCGGTGTCTGGTGTGGGTATTTGAGTGAATGGTCTGTTTGTTTCGTCTGAGAGTTCTTCTGTTTTGTGTATCGAGACAATAGGTTGTTCGTCACCAACTTGTTCAGTAATGATTTCTGTAGTTTCGACCTTAGGACCTGCCTTCTTTTTGATTGTGCGTTTAGTGGTTTTCTTTTGTTCAGGCTTACCGTCTGGTGTTTTAAATTCCTCGAATGTTGTTTCTTCTGGTAATTCAATTATTCCGGTAGGTGTTACTTGCTCAGGCTCTTCTGGAGCTTGCTTTTCGGTTACAGTAACTGTGGTAATGGGCGCTTCGTCGTCTTTTTCGATAGTCGTTATTTCAGTTACTTCGTCCTTAGGACCCCTTCTTTTTTTTATTATGCGTTTTGTGGTTTTGATTGATTTTACGTCTCCAGTTTCAGTGCGTACTTGTGTCAATTGAACTGTTTCTGGAGCTTCTTCCACTACAGTGGCGGTGTCTGGTGTGAGTATTTCAGTGAATGGTGTAGTAATTTCATCTATGACCTCTTCTGTTTTGTGTATTGAAACAATGGGTTGTTCGTCACCAACTTGTTCAGTAATGATTTCTGTGGTTTCTACCTTCGGACCTACCTTCTTCTTAATAGTGCGTTTAGTGGTTTTCTTTTGTTTAGGCTTACCGTCTGGTGTTTCGTATTCCTCAAATGTTGTTTCTTCTGGTAATTCAATTATTTCGGTAGGTGTTACTTGCTCAGGCTCTTCTGGAGCTTGCTTTTCGGTTACAGTAACTGTGGTAATGGGCGCTTCGTCGTCTTTTTCGATTGTCGTTATTTCAGTTACTTCGTCCTTAGGACCCCTTCTCTTCTTTATAACGCGTTTAGTGGTTTTGATGGTTTTTACGTCTCCAGTTTCAGTATGTTCTTTAGTCAATTGAACTGTTTCTGGAGCTTCTTCCACTATAGTGGCGGTGTCTGGTGTGAGTATTTGAGTGAATGGTGTGGTTGTTTTGTCTGGGAGTTCTTCTGTTTTGTGTATCGAGACAATGGGGTGTTCGTCACCAACTTGTTCAGTAATGATTTCTGTAGTTTCGACCTTAGGACCTACCTTCTTTTTGATAGTGCGTTTGGTGGTTTTCTTTTTTTCAGGCTTACCGTCTGGAGTTTTAGATTCCTCAAATGTTGTTTCTTCTGGTAATTCAATTATTTCGGTAGGTGTTACTTGCTCAGGCTCTTCTGGAGCTTGCTTTTCGGTTACAGTAACTGTGGTAATGGGCGCTTCGTCGTCTTTTTCGATTGTCGTTATTTCAGTTACTTCGTCCTTAGGACCCCTTCTTTTTTTAATAATGCGTTTTGTGGTTTTGATTGATTTTACGTCTCCATTTTCAGTGCGTACTTGGGTTACTTGGACTGTTTCTGGAGCTTCTTCCACTACTGTGGCGGTGTCTGGTGTGAGTATTTGAGTGAATGGTGTAGTAACTTCATCTGTGATCTCTTCTGTTTTGTGTATTGTAACAATGGGATGTTCGCTACCTACTTGTTCAGTAATGATTTCTGTAGTTTCGACCTTAGGACCTACCTTCTTTTTGATTGTGCGTTTAGTGGTTTTCTTTTGTTTAGGCTTACCGTCTGGTGTTTTAGATTCCTCGAATGTTGTTTCTTCTGGTAATTCAATTATTTCGGTAGGTGTTACTTGCTCAGGCTCTTCTGGAGCTTGCTTTTCGGTTACAGTAACTGTGGTAATGGGCCCTTCATCGTCTTTTTCGATAGTCGTTATTTCAGTAACTTCGTCCTTAGGACCCCTTCTTTTCTTTATAACGCGTTTTGTGGTTTTGATGGTTTTTACGTCTCCAGATTCAGTATGTACTTGAGTCACTTGGACTGTTTCTGGAGCTTCTTCCACTACAGTGGCGGTGTCTGGTGTGAGTATTTGAGTGAATGGTGTAGTAATTTCATCTGTGACCTCTTCTGTTTTGTGTATTGAAACAATGGGTTGTTCGTCACCAACTTGTTCAGTAATGATTTCTGTTGTTTCTACCTTTGGACCTACCTTCTTTTTAATAGTGCGTTTAGTGGTTTTCTTTTGTTTAGGCTTACCGTCTGGTGTTTCGGATTCTTCGAATGTTATTTCTTCTGGTAATTCAATTATTTCGGTAGGTGTTACTTGCGCAGGCTCTTCTGGAGCTTGCTTTTCGGTTACAGTAACTGTGGTAATGGGCGCTTCATCTTCTTTTTCGATCGTCGTTATTTCAGTTACTTCGTCCTTAGGACCCCTTCTTTTCTTTATAACGCGTTTTGTGGTTTTGATTGATTTTACGTCTCCAGTTTCAGTGCGTACTTGGGTCACTTGGACTGTTTCTGGAGCTTCTTCCACTACTGTGGCGGTGTCTGGTGTGAGTATTTGAGTGAATGGTGTAGTAATTTCATCTGTGACCTCTTCTGTTTTGTGTATTGAAACAATGGGTTGTTCGTCACCAACTTGTTCAGTAATGATTTCTGTAGTTTCGATCTTAGGACCTACCTTCTTTTTGATAGTGCGTTTAGTGGTTTTCTTTTTTTCAGGCTTACCGTCTGGAGTTTTAGATTCCTCGAATGTTGTTTCTTCTGGTAATTCAATTATTTCGGTAGGTGTTACTTGCTCAGGCTCTTCTGGAGCTTGCTTTTCGGTTACAGTAACTGTGGTAATGGGCGCTTCATCGTCTTTTTCGATAGTCATTATTTCAGTAACTTCGTCCTTAGGACCCCTTCTTTTCTTTATAACCCGTTTTGTGGTTTTGATGGTTTTGACGTCTCCAGATTCAGTATGTACTTGAGTCACTTGGACTGTTTCTGGAGCTTCTTCCACTATAGTGGCGGTGTCTGGTGTGAGTATTTGAGTGAATGGTGTAGTAATTTCATCTGTGACCTCTTCTGTTTTGTGTATTGAAACAATGGGTTGTTCGTCACCAACTTGTTCAGTAATGTTTTCTGTGGTTTCTACCTTTGGACCTACCTTCTTTTTGATAGTGCGTTTAGTGGTTTTCTTTTGTTTAGGCTTACCGTCTGGTGTTTCGGATTCCTCGAATGTTGTTTCTTCTGGTAATTCAATTATTTCGGTAGGTGTTACTTGCGCAGGCTCTTCTGGAGCTTGCTTTTCGGTTACAGTAACTGTGGTAATGGGCGCTTCATCGTCTTTTTCGATCGTCGTTATTTCAGTTACTTCGTCCTTAGGACCCCTTCTTTTCTTTATAACGCGTTTTGTGGTTTTGATTGATTTTACGTCTCCAGTTTCAGTGCGTACTTGGGTCACTTGGACTGTTTCTGGAGCTTCTTCCACCATATTAGCGGTGTCTGGTGTGAGTATTTGAGTGAATGGTGAAGTAATTTCATCTGTGACCTCTTCTGTTTTGTGTATTGAAACAATGGGTTGTTCGTCACCAACTTGTTCAGTAATGATTTCTGTAGTTTCGACCTTAGGACCTACCTTCTTTTTGATAGTGCGTTTAGTGGTTTTCTTTTTTTCAGGCTTACCGTCTGGTGTTTTAGATTCCTCGAATGTTGTTTCTTCTGGTAATTCAATTATTTCGGTAGGTGTTACTTGCTCAGGCTTTTCTGGAGCTTGCTTTTCGGTTACAGTAACTGTGGTAATGGGCCCTTCATCGTCTTTTTCGATAGTCGTTATTTCAGTAAATTCGTCCTTAGGACCCCTTCTTTTCTTTATAACGCGTTTTGTGGTTTTGATGGTTTTTACGTCTCCAGTTTCAGTATGTACTTGAGTCACTTGGACTGTTTCTGGAGCTTCTTCCACTACAGTGGCGGTGTCTGGTGTGAGTATTTGAGTGAATGGTGTAGTAATTTCATCTGTGACCTCTTCTGTTTTGTGTATTGAAACAATGGGTTGTTCGTCACCAACTTGTTGAGTAATGATTTCTGTAGTTTCGACCTTTGGACCTACCTTCTTTTTAATAGTGCGTTTAGTGGTTTTCATTTGTTTAGGCTTACCGTCTGGTGTTTCGGATTCCTCAAATGTTGTTTCTTCTGGTAATTCAGTTATTTCGGTAGGTGTTACCTGTTCAGGCTCTTTTCGAGCTATCTTTTCGGTTACGGTAACTGTAGTAATGGGCGCTTCATCGTCTTTTTCGATAGTCGTTATTTCAGTAACTTCGTCCTTAGGACCCCTTCTTTTCTTAATAACGCGTTTTGTGGTTTTGATGGTTTTTACGTCTCCAGTTTCAGTATGTACTTGAGTCACTTGGACTGTTTCTGGAGCTTCTTCCACTACAGTGGCGGTGTCTGGTGTGAGTATTTGAGTGAATGGTGTAGTAATTTCATCTGTGACCTCTTCTGTTTTGTGTATTGAAACAATGGGTTGTTCGTCACCAACTTGTTGAGTAATGATTTCTGTAGTTTCGACTTTTGGACCTACCTTCTTTTTGATAGTGCGTTTAGTGGTTTTCTTTTTTTTAAGCTTACCATCTGGTGTTTTAGATTCCTCGAATGTTGTTTCTTCTGGTAATTCAATTATTTCGGTAGGTGTTACTCGCTCAGGCTCTTCTGGAGCTTGCTTTTCGGTTACAGTAACTGTGGTAATGGGCGCTTCATCGTCTTTTTCGATAGTCGTTATTTCAGTAACTTCGTCCTTAGGACCCCTTCTTTTCTTTATAACGCGTTTTGTGGTTTTGATGGTTTTTACGTCTCCAGTTTCAGTATGTACTTGAGTCACTTGGACTGTTTCTGGAGCTTCTTCCACTATAGTAGCGGTGTCTGGTGTGAGTATTTGAGTGAATGGTGTAGTAATTTCATCTGTGACCTCTTCTGTTTTGTGTATTGAAACAATGGGTTGTTCGTCACCAACTTGTTGAGTAATGATTTCTGTAGTTTCGACCTTTGGACCTACCTTCTTTTTAATAGTGCGTTTAGTGGTTTTCATTTGTTTAGGCTTACCGTCTGGTGTTTCGGATTCCTCAAATGTTGTTTCTTCTGGTAATTCAGTTATTTCGGTAGGTGTTACCTGTTCAGGCTCTTTTCGAGCTATCTTTTCGGTTACGGTAACTGTAGTAATGGGCGCTTCATCGTCTTTTTCGATAGTCGTTATTTCAGTAACTTCGTCCTTAGGACCCCTTCTTTTCTTTATAACCCGTTTTGTGGTTTTGATGGTTTTTACGTCTCCAGTTTCAGTGCGTACTTGAGTCACTTGAACTGTTTCTGGAGCTTCTTCCACTACAGTGGCGGTGTCAGGTGTGAGTATTTGAGTGGATGGTGTAGTAATTTCATCTGTGACCTCTTCTGTTTTGTGTATTGAAACAATGGGTTGTTCGTCACCAACTTGTTCAGTAATGATTTCTGTGGTTTCTACCTTCGGACCTACCTTCTTTTTGATAGTGCGTTTAGTGGTTTTCTTTTGTTTAGGCTTACCACCTGGTGTTTCCGATTCCTCAAATGTAGTTTCTTCTGGTAATTCAGTTATTTCGGTAGGTTTTACCTGTTCAGGCTCTTTTCGAGCTATCTTTTCGGTTACGGTAACTGTAGTAAAGGGCGCTTCGTCGTCTTTTTCGATAGTCGTTATTTCAGTAACTTCGTCCTTAGGACCCCTTCTTTTCTTTATAACGCGTTTTGTGGTTCTAATGGTTTTTACGTCTCCAGTTTCAGTGCGTACTTGAGTCACTTGGACTGTTTCTGGAGTTTCTTCCACTACAGTGGCGGTGTCTGGTGTGAGTATTTGAGTGAATGGTGTAGTAATTTCATCTGTGACCTCTTCTGTTTTGTGTATTGAAACAATGGGTTTTTCGTCACCAACTTGTTCAGTAATGATTTCTGTGGTTTCTACCTTCGGACCTACCTTCTTTTTAATAGTGCGTTTAGTGGTTTTCTTTTGTTTAGGCTTACCATCTGGTGTTTCGGATTCCTCGAATGTTGTTTCTTCTGGTAATTCAATTATTTCGGTAGGTGTTACTTGCGCAGGCTCTTCTGGAGCTTGCTTTTCGGTTACAGTAACTGTGGTAATGGGCGCTTCATCGTCTTTTTCGATCGTCGTTATTTCAGTTACTTCGTCCTTAGGACCCCTTCTTTTCTTTATAACGCGTTTTGTGGTTTTGATTGATTTTACGTCTCCAGTTTCAGTGCGTACTTGGGTCACTTGGACTGTTTCTGGAGCTTCTTCCACCATATTGGCGGTGTCTGGTGTGAGTATTTGAGTGAATGGTGTAGTAATTTCATCTGTGACCTCTTCTGTTTTGTGTATTGAAACAATGGGTTGTTCATCACCAACTTGTTCAGTAACGATTTCTGTGGTTTCTACCTTCGGACCTACTTTCTTTTTGATAGTGCGTTTAGTTGTTTTCTTTTTTTCAGGCTTACCGTCTGGTGTTTTAGATTCCTCGAATGTTGTTTCTTCTGGTAATTCAATTATTTCGGTAGGTGTTACTTGCTCAGGCTCTTCTGGAGCTTGCATTTCGGTTACAGTAACTGTGGTAATGGGCGCTTCATCGTCTTTTTCGATCGTCGTTATTTCAGTTACTTCGTCCTTAAGACCCCTTCTTTTCTTTATAACGCGTTTTGTGGTTTTGATTGATTTTACGTCTCCAGTTTCAGTGCGTACTTGGGTCACTTGGACTGTTTCTGGAGCTTCTTCCACCATATTGGCGGTGTCTGGTGTGAGTATTTGAGTGAATGGTGTAGTAATTTCATCTGTGACCTCTTCTGTTTTGTGTATTGAAACAATGGGTTGTTCGTCACCAACTTGTTCAGTAATGATTTCTGTAGTTTCGACCTTAGGACCTACCTTCTTTTTGATAGTGCGTTTAGTGGTTTTCTTTTTTTCAGGCTTACCGTCTGGAGTTTTAGATTCCTCGAATGTTGTTTCTTCTGGTAATTCAATTATTTCGGTAGGTGTTACTTGCTCAGGCTCTTCTGGAGCTTGCTTTTCGGTTACAGTAACTGTGGTAATGGGCGCTTCATCGTCTTTTTCAATCGTCGTAATTTCAGTTACTTCGTCCTTAGGACCCCTTCTTTTCTTTATAACGCGTTTTGTGGTTTTGATTGATTTTACGTCTCCAGTTTCAGTGCGTACTTGGGTCACTTGGACTGTTTCTGGAGCTTCTTCCACCATATTGGCGGTGTCTGGTGTGAGTATTTGAGTGAATGGTGTAGTAATTTCATCTGTGACCTCTTCTGTTTTGTGTATTGAAACAATGGGTTGTTCATCACCAACTTGTTCAGTAACGATTTCTGTGGTTTCTACCTTCGGACCTACTTTCTTTTTGATAGTGCGTTTAGTTGTTTTCTTTTTTTCAGGCTTACCGTCTGGTGTTTTAGATTCCTCGAATGTTGTTTCTTCTGGTAATTCAATTATTTCGGTAGGTGTTACTTGCTCAGGCTCTTCTGGAGCTTGCATTTCGGTTACAGTAACTGTGGTAATGGGCGCTTCATCGTCTTTTTCGATCGTCGTTATTTCAGTTACTTCGTCCTTAAGACCCCTTCTTTTCTTTATAACGCGTTTTGTGGTTTTGATTGATTTTACGTCTCCAGTTTCAGTGCGTACTTGGGTCACTTGGACTGTTTCTGGAGCTTCTTCCACCATATTGGCGGTGTCTGGTGTGAGTATTTGAGTGAATGGTGTAGTAATTTCATCTGTGACCTCTTCTGTTTTGTGTATTGAAACAATGGGTTGTTCGTCACCAACTTGTTCAGTAATGATTTCTGTAGTTTCGACCTTAGGACCTACCTTCTTTTTGATAGTGCGTTTAGTGGTTTTCTTTTTTTCAGGCTTACCGTCTGGAGTTTTAGATTCCTCGAATGTTGTTTCTTCTGGTAATTCAATTATTTCGGTAGGTGTTACTTGCTCAGGCTCTTCTGGAGCTTGCTTTTCGGTTACAGTAACTGTGGTAATGGGCCCTTCATCGTCTTTTTCGATAGTCGTTATTTCAGTAACTTCGTCCTTAGGACCCCTTCTTTTCTTTATAACGCGTTTTGTGGTTTTGATGGTTTTTACATCTCCAGTTTCAGTATGTACTTGAGTCACTTGGACTGTTTCTGGAGCTTCTTCCACTACAGTGGCGGTGTCTGGTGTGAGTATTTGAGTGAATGGTGTAGTAATTTCATCTGTGACCTCTTCTGTTTTGTGTATTGAAACAATGGGTTGTTCGTCACCAACTTGTTCAGTAATGATTTCTGTGGTTTCTACCTTCGGACCTACCTTCTTTTTAATAGTGCGTTTAGTGGTTTTCTTTTGTTTAGGCTTACCGTCTGGTGTTTCGGATTCCTCGAATGTTGTTTCTTCTGGTAATTCAATTATTTCGGTAGGTGTTACTTGCGCAGGCTCTTCTGGAGCTTTCCTTTCGGTTACAGTAACTGTGGTAATGGGCGCTTCATCGTCTTTTTCGATAGTCGTTATTTCAGTAACTTCGTCCTTAGGACCCCTTCTTTTCTTTATAACGCGTTTTGTGGTTTTGATTGATTTTACGTCTCCAGTTTCAGTGCGTACTTGGGTCACTTGGACTGTTTCTGGAGCTTCTTCCACTACAGTGGCGGTGTCTGGTGTGAGTATTTGAGTGAATGGTGTAGTAATTTCATCTGTGACCTCTTCTGTTTTGTGTATTGAAACAATGGGTTGTTCGTCACCAACTTGTTGAGTAATGATTTCTGTAGTTTCGACCTTAGGACCTACCTTCTTTTTGATAGTGCGTTTAGTGGTTTTCTTTTTTTCAGGCTTACCGTCTGGAGTTTTAGATTCCTCGAATGTTGTTTCTTCTGGTAATTCAATTATTTCGGTAGGTGTTACTTGCTCAGGCTCTTCTGGAGCTTGCTTTTCGGTTACAGTAACTGTGGTAATGGGCCCTTCATCGTCTTTTTCGATAGTCGTTATTTCAGTAACTTCGTCCTTAGGACCCCTTCTTTTCTTTATAACGCGTTTTGTGGTTTTGATGGTTTTTACATCTCCAGTTTCAGTATGTACTTGAGTCACTTGGACTGTTTCTGGAGCTTCTTCCACTACAGTGGCGGTGTCTGGTGTGAGTATTTGAGTGAATGGTGTAGTAATTTCATCTGTGACCTCTTCTGTTTTGTGTATTGAAACAATGGGTTGTTCGTCACCAACTTGTTCAGTAATGATTTCTGTGGTTTCTACCTTCGGACCTACCTTCTTTTTAATAGTGCGTTTAGTGGTTTTCTTTTGTTTAGGCTTACCGTCTGGTGTTTCGGATTCCTCGAATGTTGTTTCTTCTGGTAATTCAATTATTTCGGTAGGTGTTACTTGCGCAGGCCCTTCTGGAGCTTGCCTTTCGGTTACAGTAACTGTGGTAATGGGCGCTTCATCGTCTTGTTCGATCGTCGTTATTTCAGTTACTTCGTCCTTAGGACCCCTTTTTTTCTTTATAACGCGTTTTGTGGTTTTGATTGATTTTACGTCTCCAGTTTCAGTATGTACTTGGGTCACTTGGACTGTTTCTGGAGCTTCTTCCACCATATTGGCGGTGTCTGGTGTGAGTATTTGAGTGAATGGTGTAGTAATTTCATCTGTGACCTCTTCTGTTTTGTGTATTGAAACAATGGGTTGTTCGTCACCAACTTGTTCAGTAATGATTTCTGTAGTTTCGACCTTAGGACCTACCTTCTTTTTGATAGTGCGTTTAGTGGTTTTCTTTTTTTCAGGCTTACCGTCTGGAGTTTTAGATTCCTCGAATGTTGTTTCTTCTGGTAATTCAATTATTTCGGTAGGTGTTACTTGCTCAGGCTCTTCTGGAGCTTGCTTTTCGGTTACAGTAACTGTGGTAATGGGCGCTTCATCGTCTTTTTCGATAGTCGTTATTTCAGTAACTTCGTCCTTAGGACCCCTTCTTTTCTTTATAACGCGTTTTGTGGTTTTGATGGTTTTTACATCTCCAGTTTCAGTATGTACTTGAGTCACTTGGACTGTTTCTGGAGCTTCTTCCACTACAGTGGCGGTGTCTGGTGTGAGTATTTGAGTGAATGGTGTAGTAATTTCATCTGTGACCTCTTCTGTTTTGTGTATTGAGATAATTGGTTCGTCGTTACCTTCTTGTTCAGTGATGATTTCTGTGGTTTCTACCTTCGGACCTACCTTCTTTTTGATAGTGCGTCTAGTAGTTTTCTTTTGTTTAGGTTTACCGTCTGGTGTTTTCGATTCCTCAAATGTTGTTTCTTCTGGTAATTCAATTATTTCGGTAGGTGTTACTTGTTCAGGCTCTTCTGGAGCTTGCTTTTCGATAACAATAACTGTGGTAATGGGCGCTTCATCGTCTTTTTCAATAGTAGTTATTTCAGTATATTCGTCCTTAGGACCCCTTCTTTTCTTAATAACGCGTTTTGTGGTTTTGATAGTTTTTAAATCTCCGGTTTCAGTGCGTACTTGAGTCACTTGGACGGTTTCTGGAGCTTCTTCCACTACTTTGGCGGTGTCTGGTGTGAATATTTGAGTGAATGGTGTGGTTTTTTCGTCTGGGAGTTCTTCTGTTTTGTGTATTGAGACAATTGGTTCGTCGTTATCTTCTTGTTCAGTAATGATTTCTGTAGTTTCGACCTTTGGACCTACTTTCTTTTTGATAGTGCGTTTAGTAGTTTTCTTTTGTTTGGGCTTACCCTCTGGGGTCACAGATTCTTCCGATATTACTTCTTCTGGTAATTCAATAGATTCAGATGATGTCATTTGTTGGTGCTTTTCCGTAGCTTTCTCTTCGGTAACAGTAACTGTGGTGATGGGTGCTTCATCGTCGTTTTGGATGGTGATTATTTCAGTAACTTCGTCCTTGGGACCTTTTCTTTTCTTAATAACACGCTTAGTAGTTTTGACATTTTTGACGTCTTCAGTTTCGGTGCGAACTTGAGTAATTTGTACTGTCTCTGGAGCTTCTTCAACTACATTAGGTGTGTCAGCTTTCAGTGATTGTGTGAATGCGGTGGTTGTTTCATCTGTGAATTCTTCTGTTTTGTGTATTGAGACAATTGGTTTGTCGTTATCTACTTGTTCAGTAACGATTTCTGTAGTTTCTACGTTCGGACCCACCTTCTTTTTGATAGTGCGTTTAGTGGTTTTCTTTTGTTTAGGCTTACCCTCTGGCGTCACAGATTCTTCGATTGTAACTTCTTCTGGCAATTCAACAATTTCATAAGGTGTTATCTGTTCTTGCTCTTCCGGAGCTATCTCTTCGGTAACAGTAACTGTTGTGATGGGTACTTCGTCATCTTTTTCAATGGTGGTTATTTCAGTAACTTCGTCCTTGGACCCTCTTCGTTTCTTAATAACGCGCTTAGTAGTTTTTATGGTTTTGACGTCTCCAGTTTCAGTTCGTACTTGAGTGATTTGTATTGTTTCAGGAGCTTCTTTCACTACATTGGCTATTTTCGGTTTGAGTACTTGTGTAAATGGTGTGGTTGTTTCGTCTGTGAGTTCTTCTGTTTTGTGAATGGAGACAATAGGGTGTTCGCTACCTACTTGTTCAGTAATGATTTCTGTAGTTTCGACCTTAGGACCTATCTTCTTTTTTATAGTGCGTTTTGTTGTTTTTTTCTGTTTAGTCTTACCGTCTGGTGTTTTCGAAACCTCGAATGTTATTTCTTCGGGTAATTCTGTAATTTCCGTAGGTGTTATTTGTTGTGGCTCTTCAGGTGGTTTTTCTTCGGTAACTGTGACTGTGGTGATGGGTGTTTCGTCCTCTTTTTCTGTGGTAGTAATCTCGGTGATTTCTTGATTGGGTCCCTTCCTTTTCCTTATGACACGCTTAGTTGTCTTAACAGTTTTAACGTCCCCAGTTTCAGTTCGTACTTGAGTAACCTTTACTGTTTCCGGAGCCTCTTCAAGTATTTTGGCTTCGTCCAATTGAAGTAAGACTGTGAATGGTATAGTTGTGTCGTCTTTGAGTTCTTCTGTTGTGTGTATCGAGACTATTTGTTGTTCGCTACCTAGTTGTTCAGTAATAATTTCTGTAGTTTCGATCTTAGGACCTGATTTCTTTTTGATAGTGCGTTTAGTGGTTTTCTTATGTGTAGGCTTACCATCTGGTGTTTCAGATTCCTCAATTGTTATTTCTTCTGGTAGTTCAATGAGTTCAGTAGGAACTTCTACTGAACCTAAACAAATTTGTTTAGGATTCTCCGAAGCTTTTTCTTCGGTTACAGTGACGGTGGTGATGGGTGTTTCGTTGTCTTTTTCTATGGTCGTAATTTCTGTGATTTCTTGTTTAGGACCTTTCTTTTTCTTAATGACGCGTTTGGTTGTCTTTACAGTTTTTATGTCTCCTGTTTCGGTTCGTACTTGAGTAACTTGTACAGTTTCTGGAGCTTCTTCCACTACTCTGGCTGTGTCTGATTTGAGTAAATTAGTGAGTGCTATAGAAGTTTCATCTGTGAATTCTTCTGTTTTATGTATCGAGATGACTGGTTCTTCGTTACCATATTGTCGTGTAATGATTTCTGTGGTTTCTACTTTAGGACCTACTTTCTTTTTGATCGTACGTTTACTGGTTTTCTTTTGTTTAGACTTACCGTCTGATGTTTTAGATTCCTCAACAGTGATTTGTTCCGGGAGCTCAATGATTTCTATGGGTACCGTGTATTCTGGCTCTTCCAAAGCATGCTCCTCCGATACAATAACGGTGGTGATTGGTTCTTTGTTTTCTTTTTCTGTGATTGTTATTTCAGTAACTTCATCTTTGGAATCCCTTCTTTTCTTTAATATATGCTTTTTTGGTTTCACAGTTTTATCATCTCCGGTGTCAGTACGTAGTTGTGTGAATTCCACTGTTTCTGGAACTGCTTCTTCTACCTTGGTCTCGTCTGGTTTTAGTAAGCCTGTGATTGGTAAGGTTTCATCATCTGTAAGTTCTACGGTTTTGTGTATCGAAACAGTGGGTTGTTCACTACCAACTTGCTCCGTTATGATTTCAGTAGTTTCCACTTTGGGACCTTGCTTCTTTTTGATTGTGCGTTTAGTTGTTTTCTTTTGTTTAGTCTTACCTTCGGGTGTTTCATATTCTTCAATAGTAATTTCCTCTGGTATTTCAATGACTTCAGTGGGCTTAGTCTCCTCGAACTCTTCGGTTGCCTTTTCTTCGTTTTTAGTTTCTGTTGTAATAGGTTCTCCGTCACCCTTTTCTGCGGTCGTAATTTCTATTACTTCATCCTTGGTACCCTTCCTCTTTTTAATAATACGCTTAGTTGTTTTAACGATTTTGACATCGCCTGTTTCATTAAGTACTTGTGTAACCTGAACCGATTCAGGAGCTTCTCTAACTATTATGGCATCCTCGGTTTTGTGTATGTCAGCAAATGGCATTACAGTGTTTTCAGTGAGTTCCTCTGTTTTGTGAATTGTAACTGTAGGTTCTTGGTTATCTTCATCTACGGTGACAATCTCCGTTGTTTCGAGTTTAGGGCCTACTTTCTTCTTGATAATACATTTAGTTATTTTCTTTTGCCTTGGTTTACCATCTGGTGTTTCTGATTGCTCGATTGTAGTCTCTACCGGTAGCTCGATGATTTCAAAAGGTTTTGTTTCTTCTATTGCTTCAGTAGCTCTATCTTCCGTGCCAGTAATAGTTGTGTTAGGAACTTCGTTATCTTTGTCTATCATGACTTCAGTGCTTTCTTCCTTCAGGCCCTTATTTTTCTTGATCACGCGTTTAGTTGTTTTAATTGTTTTACCATCTCCTGTTTCAGATCGTATTTCAGTTACATGGACTGTTTCCGGAGCTTCTTCAACTACTTTGATGGCCTGAAATCCTTCGAAGTCATTGAGCGGTGTAGTAGTGTCATCTGCTAGTTGCTCTGTTTTATGAATCAAAATAATAGGTTGTTTATTTTCTTCTTGCTCTGTTACGATCTCAGTAGTTTCAATCTTCTTTTTTATAGTACGTTTTTTATTTTTCTTCTGATTCTGTATACCTTCTGGTGACTCATATTCCTCCACAGTGTTTTTTTCGGGTAGCTCAATGATGTCTATTTGCTGTAATTCTTCAGGTTTTCCTTTTTTCTTTTCTGTACGTTTAGAGATTTTCTTTAGTTTAGGCTCATCTTCACGCATCTCAATTTTCTCTACTGTGGTCTCTTCGGGTAACTCAATTATTTCAATGGGCTCAATATCATGTGGCTCTTCGAAAGGTTTATCATCGGTTACAGTAATTCTGGTGATAGGAACGTCAGTGACTATTTCTTTAAAGTCTTTGTCCTTTTTTGTCAAGCGCTTAGTTGACTTGATAGTTACGACATCTGACTTTTTGGATACTTGTGCTACTTGCACTGTTTCTGGAGCTTCTTCCACTACATTTGATATCACGGGTTCATGTAAATCATTGATTGGAGTGATAACATCATCTGTTATTTCTTCTATATTGTATAGTGAAACGACGGGCTCCTTCTCATCTTCACTTTCGGTTATAATATCTGTACTTTGTATTATATGACCAATATTATTTTTGACAACACGCTTTTCTATTTTCTTTGATTTTGACACGAAGTGCATCTTATTTCTGTCTGTCTCTATATTATGTATAAAACTGTCCTCGTCTAATATTTCTTCAATTTCTATTTGTGTGATCATTTTTGGTATATGTAGTTCTTCTTCAGGCATTTCAATTGTACCCTTTTCTGTTGGTTCCTGTTTCAATTCTGTTTCGTCTCCTACGTATTCTTCAATATTTAAATCATTACCTATTACCTGCTGGGGCTGTTTTGGCTCGTCATCTTCTAAAGTTTCTTCAATTACTATATCTCCCTCATCAGAATTTTTGTCTTTACTTTTCTTTTTCTTCCTTAAGATCGTTCTCTTTGTTTTTATTTGTATTGGCTCTGAATTTCCAGGTCCTTGTATAAATTTCGTAATAATCTCTTCACTTTCTTCCGTGTCAGATGTCTTAGGGGAATTTTGAATTACCTCTGTTAATTCTGTGGAAACGGTTTGAATATTATTGTATAGGTACATATTATTGATACTAATATTTCATAAAAGTAGAATTGTTTCCAGTGTGTTATTCAGTATAGTGATTTTACTTCGGAAACTAGTATTTTTCTGCTGCAAATCTGTCGTATACATTGAGAAATAATTAGCTTATATAAAAACTATTTAACTTGTACAGAAATTGATGAACTGAGTAATTTGTGATTCAATTTGGCTAGGGTAGTACCACCACATTTAATATTGTCTTTAGGTATTGATATACTTTGATTCGTATTCGATTTCGAATTCGTAAGACTAGCGGTAACCTTATCTTTTTTCCATTCCTCTGCATATTGACGACCCCTGTGGCGTAGCGGTAGTGCTTAGAACTGCAAAGCCAGAGGTCGTGGGTTCGATTCCCGCTCAGTGCAAATATGTATACTTGCATTGGTCTGGGTTTCTATGTATAATATGTATTTATTTACAAAAAAAAAGTATTTAACTCATTCACAAGACAAGCTCTACTTAGTTTGGGTCTTTATGGCATTGTGTCCTTTGTCCTACAATTTTTTATTTTATTTATATTCTCTAGCTTTGCCGTCGCTTCCTTCTCTGCATCTGCTCTTTGTGTTGCAAGCTTTTATTATGCCACGGTAGCCCGTCATGCCCCATTCATGAAATCAGCTGATAAGGTAACCAACATAACTTGATTCTAATTTGCCGGGTCAGCTAGTACTATATTAATATTATAAATCTAAGTAGAAGAA
Organism: Cybosia mesomella; assembly: GCA_946251805.1. NCBI lineage: Eukaryota > Metazoa > Arthropoda > Insecta > Lepidoptera > Erebidae > Cybosia > Cybosia mesomella. The sequence continues at coordinate 13,041,691 of OX276388.1, read as the reverse complement.
GTAAGAAGTAACCGCCGTAGCCTAGTGGTATGGGTAAAGGACTGCTGAGACGAGGTCTCGGGTTCGATCCCAGGTACTACCATGGCACACACCAATGACTTTTCGATGCTTTATCGCAGGTTTATAAGTGCCCGGTTAATGGCAATAGGTTCGCCACCTATTACATTGGGACCTAAAACATAAACTGGCGAAATGTGGGTCCTAGCACCTCTGCCTACCCCTTCGGGGATATAGGCGTGAGTTTATGTTATGTTATGTTATAAATCTATAGAGTTTTTTGTTTTTTTTTGGTTGAACGTGCTCATCTCAGGACCAATAAAAAAATATATTTTTGTGTTGAATAGCCAATTTATCGGGAAGGTTATAGGCTATACATTCTCTAATAAAACTAGTGTCCGATCAATAAGGGACAAATAGGTATTCTAAATACATAACCATAAAAAAAAATCCTTTTTCAGATACAAGCTTTTTAATAAAGAAAATCCGTTGTACTAAAACGAAAATAATAGCTTTATGTAAGGGTTGTGCTGTTTTCAAAAGCTTGTAGCGTGCAAGTTTTTTCTCTGTGTTTTAATTGCGCTACAAGCTTTAGAACCTTCCATAAAATAAATATTTAAACTTTAATAAAAACTTAATTATTTTATTTTCAACTATTTAGTTTCAGTACCTAACGTCATGTAGCACCAGAGTGCTTGCCAAGATCAACCAAAGGAGCTCAACACAATGAGTCTATCTTATTTAGTTCCTGATCACCCACCGTCTCCATCTTCAGGCCTTGGATATCATATAGCTATAGTGTTTACCAAAACAAAACAAATGAGCCCAAAGTCAATAAGTATAACTTATTCAGTTGAGGAGTTCCTATGGCCACCTTCCTACTGCATCCTCAGACCCTGAATACTATGTGATACCTAAGACTTTATCAAGACAAAACGAATGAGCCCAAACTCGATAGGTTTATCTTGTTTAGCTTAGGAGTTCTTATGGCCACCTTCGTACACCACCATCAGTCCCTGAACACTATGTCTCATCAGAGAATTTGTCAAGATAAAACAAATGAGCTCTAACTCGATAGGTTTATCTTGTTGTATTAAGGAGTTCCTATGGGCACTTTTCTACTCATCATCAGACCAGCTCGTTGGTCCAATATTAATGTATTGTCATCCAAACTGAACGCGCATGTAATTTTCATCTCAGTCGGTTGAGGATAACGGGCTCAAAAATCAGTTGCAAGATTTGACCTGCTTTAATATACATACTCATTAATACATACATACATAGATTAAAGTTAAATAAAAGCTTGTAAAAATAAAATATTGATGGAATTTTAAATGCCATATCCTAGATAATAATTATCCGATATCTTCTTACGAATTAGTGAGCGATGTCAACGGATTCACGCTTCGCGAGGATTGTAATTTATATCACGAGTAAACTAACACAAAGGGTATAGCGGAGATCTCTGCAGGACCTCCGCCATACACTTCTAACCTATGTCAATCCGTGTCGGGGCGCGCAGGGTCCACGAGCTCGTTTCGTTCGATCGTAATTAAGCGTAGCGAGCCGTAGGCGAGCGAAGCGTCTTTGGTTTCAAAGTTGCATTTCAAACAAATGATACTCCTCCGAGACCGTTTGACCGATCTCGACCGAATTTGCCACGGTGATGAAGTAGACATTACTGTCGTAAGGGGTCGAATGTCCAGATCGGTCTTACCATCGAGGAATAATCACCGAAAAACCAAATCAATGGAAAAAATCGACCGGTCACGTTGACCTATTGTTGGTTAGGCAAATCTCGCTACGCTTAAGTTTGGGTTGATTGCCAAGCTGGCAACCGTCCTAGTTTATATATGTACGAGTATTAAAATATCCCTGAAAATCAGCAATAATTTGAACCACCTTCCTGTTATCCCACTGGGGTCCACTCAAAGAAGCTTACGGAAACCAGTTAGTGTCCAACAGAACGTAAATTCACTTCTTTGCCTCAAGATAGTGTGTGTGCTGTGCTAAAGAAGGATACGGGGCTCGATTTCACAATGTGTCTCCGAAAAAATCTCTCTCTTTTCTTCGGCGCAACATGGTTTGTGTGTTGGGCTTAAGAAGGATAAGTGTACCAATTTGTCCGCCTGAATTTTTATTTTATTATCAATCAACTTTAGTGGTACATTTAAGTTTCGCTTGTATGTGACAAGCGAAACTGAAATGTACCACTAAAGCTACTGAAGTGGATGTGCCATTTAATGTGATTCAAACTTCAGCACATAAATATTTTAAGACAAATCGACATATTATCTATGCACGAATCGTAGATTATTTCTATCTGCAGTGGTCATATTTAATGAAAATATGCTACCACAATTAACAAAAACACACACTCATATTGGTAAAATCATTGTGGTGCATTCGTAAGCGTGTAAAACTGACTAAAATTATTTAAGATTAAGTTAGGCTGAGCCGCTGCATAATTATTGTGTATATGTTCTGTTTCGAAATAATTTTGTAGTAAGGTTTTCTTGAAATTTTACCTTTATGTGCGTTTGTGCTAGTACATTCAATGTTATAATCTATAACAATATATTAAATCTATTCCAACTTGATTTTAATTATTATTCGTAGAAGTGGATTTCACCAATTATATTAACCCCGCTTAATTCAAATTGAAATAACCTTTACTACCATTGGTGCAATCAGCTCTATTCCTATGATAATAACCCGTTTAGTTGCAACTTGAACGCAATAATTTTCACTGGTGAAATCCGACCAAAGTCTGTGAGCGGTTTTAAATCTTCGTAATTTAAAGATTCTTAGCACATCACAGTACTAAGACAGTACGGAAAATAAACAATAAAGCTTTTTAAATTTACAGCACCAGATTCTGTCAAAGGAGGGGTTTTATGAACCTAAAAAACCTCAATTGTTCGTTGCTCTTTTCGTATTAACAATAAATCAGTCCTGGGTGCTTGAAATACTCGACAGCGAATTTAATAGCTATTTGTAAAGGTTTGATAATAAATGACAACTTACCATGGACACGTGGTGGCAGTTCAGAAATAATTTCATGAACATCTTCATTCACACTTATTTTACCTTCATACAGTTTAGGTTGTTTTTCCGAATAATCTACTGTTTGCTCGTTCACGAATCCTGTAGTAACCTCAATCTCGTTTGCAATTGTAAGACTTTTTCTTATTTTTTGTGTTTTTAATTCTGGTATATGTAATTCAGTTTCATGTTGAATAATTTCATTGTCTGTAATTATTAGTGGTGTCACACTTGTAGATGTAATTTTTGTTGGTTCAGTATGTAATTTTGGTGTTATTAGTTCTTTAACTTGAGTTTCAGCTACATTTTCAGTGCATTGTACATGTGTATGCGGTGTTATATTCTTTTCGGCAATTGCAGTTTTAATTTGATTTGTTTTGAAAGTGTCTGATGCGTCTTCTTGTGTTACTTCATTAATAATTACACTTTCCGTAGTACTTAAAGTGACTGATGCATTTTCTACAGGTATTGGTTGCTCAAAAGATGTTTCAATTTCACGTTCATGTACTATGATAGCACTTTGACTGATGGGACGCATTGAAATCGGAGTCCCCTGAACTCTTACTTCTTCGTGGTCAAATTTTTTTATTGACGATATGTTCTCACCTGTTATTATTTCTATTTGTTCAACCGGCTTCATTTCCAGTAACTGCTCTGTTACTTCTTTTGTTTGTTCTTTAATAACTGCTATATCTACTGGTGTTTCTTGTGGCACGTTTTCAGTTACAGTATAACATTTAAGTGATTCAAATCCAACAGAAGCTTTATTAGTATCTAGTTCTGAAACTTTAGGTATGTCTTCTATTTTTTCAATGATATCTGCCTTAGCATTAAATACTTCTTGACAAATGACGTGGCTCTCATTAGCTGTTTCAAGATTATCTCTCCGTGTTTTTGCAAAAGATTCTGAGTTTTCTATAGCTTGTTGTTGCATATTGATGAGTTCTTTTAGAAAAACAGCTTTTGGAACAGCTTTTTCGTCTTTAAAACTTATGTCTCGTATAGCTTGATATTCTTCAATGGGTACAGTTTCAGTTGTGGTAATATGGTCTACAGATTTAATGTTTACTTTATGAGTTCTACTTAAAGGCATAGTCAAAGCTGTAATATCTTCCTCTTTTTCTTTCACTAAAGTGTCTGTAACAGTAATATGTTGTTGTGGTTCAATTGCGAATTCAGGTATCTCTTTCTTTGGTACTTTATCTTGTGTTAATATATCTTCTGATTCTTTGTACATTATTTCTTCTACTTCAATTGGTAAATTTGTGACAAAGGAGTGTTCTGTTTTTTTAAAAACTTCCGATGGCATTACTTCTATTGGATATTCTTTCTCTCTAATTTCAGTTTCTGTTACTGTCAGATGTTGACCAACTTCTAAATTAATCGATGGTATTTGCTCAGAAGCTTTCTCCGTGACCTTCATTTCTGTAGTTTGTTCTTCACATTTTGTTTCATGTACAATGATTGGTTTTACTGCCTCTATAGTCATATCTCCAGTTGTTTCCTCAATTCTTTCAAACTTATTAAAACTGCCTTCTGTTTCTGATATTTGCGGTAGTTCAACGTTTATATGTTTATGCATAATTAAGCTGACATCATTCGTCATTGCTCTTGGGGTTTTAGTTTCTTGTAAGGTATCTTCTTTTTCAATTATTGTATTTTCCGATATATTCAGAGATTCAGTTGATTTTATATGGACGTCAACATGTTGTGCCTTCAAATCACTAGCACGTGTTAAGATTTTCTCTTTTTCGTTTGGCACAGTCTCATCTACACCTACACTCGAGCATAATGATATGTCAACTATAGGCTTAATTATTTTACTTTCAGGCAGCGTTTCCTTTTTATATAAATCTTCTTCTTTTTCAGACGACATTACTTCAGTTATGTTAACATGTTTTTTACTTTGGACAGTTAGATTCACAGTTTCACCCTTTGCAGCTGACACATCTTTAAGAAGTGTTTCTGATTCTGTAACGACTATTTCGGTTACATCAACCGATTTCTGCTCTTCGATACTTCCGGTTGGCTTTTGAGATACTTGAAGACAATTTTCATACGTATCTTCTACCTCTCCTATGAACGGTATATTTTCTTCGACAGCTTCTTGTGTACTGTGCGTAGTTCGAGCGCACGTAGAAACTACTTTAGGTAGTTCCAAATCTTCAGTGTCTTGGTTTACTACTATTTCTGTCCTTAACAAGGGCTGCTCTTCAGTTATATTTGAAATAGCTTTTGTAGAATAAGGCCTAGCTATTTCATCTAATTTATTTCCAATTTCTATTGTTTGTACTTCTGTGATTTGTTTAGATATTGCTTCAATCATTTTTTCAGTTGCATTATGTATATCTGTTTTAGAATCAATAACATCAGATTCTTTTTCCCCCGTTAAAATTTCGGTTGTTTCAATATATTTCTGCAATTCATCACGAGTTATCTGTGCTTTCGAAGTTTTGGTGGGTAAGTCTTCAAAATCATTAACGTTACTAGTTGGAACAACTTCAGTATCTATTAAACTACTAAATGGTACAAACGCAACTGTTGCGTCATATTGTTGCTGTGATATTCTAGCATCTAGTTCTCTTTCTTGATCAATTGTTTCATTGTATGTTATAATGACAGCATCAATTTCATTTAAGTCGCTCTTGACGTTTGATTTTAAAAAAATTTGTTCATGTAGCAACAATTCACTTTCACCTAATATTATTTCGGTCTGTTCAACCGTATTTTTGGTAATTGGTGTAATATTAGGTTTTTGTAACATAATTTTTTTATCATCGAACTCTTGTGGTATTTGATTAGTTATAATTTCTTCAGTATTCGCCGTTTTTCCATATATTTCATCGATTCTGGGTGTAGCAATACTGTAGTTTCTCTGTGAGTCATTAGTACTCTCAATGTTATCGGAATGTGATGTGACTTCTAAAGTTTCTAGACTTTGTTGGCAAATAATTGAAAACTCTGCTTGTTGTCTATCTGGCATACTAGAAGATGATAAAATTTCCTCTTTTTCTATCATTAAATTTTCATCTACTTCAGGTGCTTGTAATGTCGTCAATGATATTAATGGTCTTACAGAGCTAACAATTTCCTTATGTATGAATTTGTCTTCTGAAGAATGGACTAAAGTTTCTTGCTGAGTGAAAGCTTCTGATGTTATAGCCGCTTGCTGTGCTGTAGCCCACGGCAAATCGTTAGTTTTTTCTAAGATTTCTGGTACACACTCTGATTTATTTTCTTCTACTAAAATGGCGTCATTTAAATTAATATTGAGTGCAGCTATAACAGTTTTTGGTGTGTGAGCAGTTTCTAATATATTTTCTTTTTCATTGTAATCTGTTGTGCTAACAATTAATTCTTTGTGGGATATATTTTCTACAGTAGCTTGTTTTGGTGAGTCTTTCATATCATCATCTGTAAATCCTACACTAGAGTCTACAGTGATTTCAGACATTGTAGCCACTGGTCGCGCAGTAATACCTCCAGATGCTGTAAATGATTGTGGACTAGCCATATTATTATATTCACTTTCTTTTTCATGTTGAAGTATTTCCGTAATGTTGAGAACTTCTTCTGTGGGAACTATTTCTGGGGCTAAGTATTTCTGGTCAGGTTGCAATTTCTTTGGTAAATCAGATTGACTGTCTAAAATTTTATTTTCAAATATTTGCAAATGATTTAAATTGCTAGATCCTATTTGTGCTTCTTCAAAGTTTGGTTTTAACGTTTCTAATTTATCTAACATATCTCGTGGGGTAACTTCCAAAACTGTAGCAATTTTGCGATCTATGTCCACATCTATTTTAGCAAATGTATTTGGTTTTGCTCTTTCCGTATCAAGATTTTGTTCTTTCACATTCGTATATATTTCAGTGATATTTAAGCTTTGTTTACCAATAAAATGTGTTTGAGCAGCACTAGGTAGTATTATATCGTCGTGTAAATGCTGTAATTGTTCAGTAACTGTTGTTTGAAGTATAGTTATTTCCTTTTGTAAGTCTGTGGATTCTAATGCTGTTTCCGACAAACTAGGTTGTTCTGAAATAAAATCAATTTGATCCGCAGTATTTATCTCCTGTGACATTGGAGTTTTCAAGGGATGGGAAGGTGTCGTTTGCGCATATAAGACATCAGGTATTTTATATATATTCAACTTATTTTCACTCTCCGAGTATTCTATCTCAGATACAGTTAATGGTATATTGGGAATAAGGAATGAAGTGACACTTTCAGGTTTTTTTATTTGATATTCTTCTGTAGATTCTTTCTCATGAATTAGAGGATACGTTACAATCTTGGCTTGGGTTGTTATAACAGTTTCTAAGGCAGCCTCTTCCACTTTTTTTTCTGATGGTTTAATATCATCTGCAGAAGCCATTTGCAATGTTTCTGAAGTAATAAGTGACTCAAAAGCTTTTAAGTCTAAGTCTGCTTTTGCGGTTAATTTATCATCTTTCAATACCAAATCTCTTTCGCTTTCGTGAACTTGAACTATATTAACAATATTGTTGTCTAAGGCGGAGATAGCAATTTCAGCATGTGTTCCAATAGCTGGCCGAGATTCTTCGAAATCGTTTTCAGAATCATGAATATTGGTTTCTAAATTAAATTTATGTTGGAGTTCATTTATGCCAATAGTTGCATTTTTATGTGTTGTTATTGGAGTAGTAAATTGGGTTTCTTTCATGTGAGATGTAGTTACAATATTACTTAAACCCGTATGTAGCAATATATCTTTATTTACAGAAACTTGACCTGGCAATTCTTTTGCGGGCAGTTCTTCTTCTTTTTCATGTGATTCTTCAATAAAAATAATTAAACTATCTTTTGAAGCTATTTCTACATTGGCTTCTTGCGTAGGTGGTAGCTTCATAGATGATAAAATGCCCTCACGCTCTTGGACATTGTGAACTTCAGTAATTATTTGATTTGAAACAAGGACATCCTTACGGGCAGTTTCTGTTGGTACAATTAGTTCAGGATAATACTTGCCAGACTTATCTTCTACAAAAACTTCACCTATTTGAAGAGATTCTAGTAAATTAAAGTTTAGTTTTGATGTTGCAGTTTTTTCAGGCGACACTGTTTCAACATCGCTTTCTTTCATTTCTTCATTAACCTCTGTTACGTTAAGGCCAAGTAACGGTGAAAAAGCAATTGTGGCATTTGATTTTTTTGCTGGAGAATCAAAAAAGGGCTCTTCTTTAACTGATACTACTTCTTCTGACACATTAAGTGCATCTTTTAAGAACATAGTTGTTTTAGCAATCTCTAGGTGTTTTTCTTCCTTTTTAAAATCGGATGTAGACATATTAGAATGAACTTCACTAGTGAAGAAACTTTCTGATGGAATAACAGCTTTGTTAGCTACACTTTCATTTAAAGTTTGATTTGTTGAGTAATCTTCCACTGAATTACTTATTTCCACTTCGGTTACTAATAAAGGCTCAATTTCATTAAGCGATGGCTTTATTTTAATTTTAGCACTGTCCTTTATTAGTAGTGGTATTTCACTTTCTTGAGTTTGTTGTATATCAGAAATTAAAGAATAATTTGCATCAATTTTTATGTTTGCTGTGTTTGCATTGGTAATTAACTGTTCTGATAGAATATGTGTTACTTGACTAGCAGGAATCACTTCCACTGTACTGTCAGAAATGTCTGTGGCTAATGTGGTAATATATGGAACTTCCTCTTTTTCAAGGATTTCAGTTTCATCGTCTTCATAATGCTCTTGTTTTTCTTTGGACTGTGATGTTTTTATTCTTGTAATTTTTTCTTCCTTTGCAATCTCATCTATTTGGCGATCTTCGAAACCTATTTTCTGTTTAGTGTGCTTTTTGCGTTTGGCTTGTTCTTTTTCTTTCGTATCTGTGAATTATAGTACTGTGTTTGAAGCTTCATACAAATATTTTTTTATTGGTATAAATCATTACTACTTTATAAGTATGCGTGTGTATTAAGATAAGCCATTACTGAGTTTGGTAATAATTAACCCTGTTGTGTCTATACTATTAGATACTACTGGAAATACTTACTGGCGTTTACGCTTGATTATGCGATGTTATACTTATATTATTCAAATTGAGGCACATCCATGAAGCTATAAGCAGTAGTTAATAGCTGCATAAAAAAATTAAAACACAGTTAAGCTCGCCGAAAGTGTAATAACTATTATGTAATGATCCCTATTGTTTAAGTAATTTTTGTAACTATGACCACTATAATTGAAAACGTAATTCCAGAAAAGTAACGTTAACATAATATTACTATTCGTAACCTAAAAACACTTTCGTGTTATTCCCTTCTCTTTTATTGTTTATTAACCCTACTTTTATTACTAAATTATTCATATATTTATTGAATTATGCAGAAAATATATGATAAAGTATACATAAATATGAGAATGAAACCACTTTAGAATACTTCTCATTGTTATGTTGTTGTTAAATCTTTCACTTTCAATAGAATATAGATAAATAAGTATCAGTGAATCAGTTTACGCTATATTTAGAACTGTACTTATCCCTAGCCTATCCCTAACCATATTCGATGCAAATAAATGATTGGTTGATACTTGGAGTTTCAAAAACATTCTTTATGGTTACATGGGTCAATCAATATTTTTTTGTTAATTTGGTAACACTATAAATTGGTAACATAATAGACATTTTAGAGGTTATGTCGCCGTGCTCACCATCTTTTTTGATAAACACAAAAATATTAACTGGTATTGTAAAAGGCCAAACTTAAACAATATATATGTATTTACAGACAAAAATTACGGCTATTTACTTCTTATTAACCAGAATTTAAGGTACACCGATAAAACCTTGTTCCTTAAGGGTGACTAAAGGGACGCTACTATGTCATCAAAATAGCGGATAGCGATTGCGTCATCCTAAGTTACTCAATGATTCATTTGAGACTCTCAGAGCCACGCATTTTTTTAAATGAAAATCTATAGGTGTCGTAACTTTGCAGTACCAATGTCAATTTTGGGACATTGTTTAGCAATTTATATTGGTTTTTATTTGGTATTTATTACTACAATTTGATACATAGTACAGTCATTAACAGTCATTACAAAGCATGATATTAAGCAACATATGATTATATAATAACATCAATTATGTTTCATTAATTTTATGGTAACTTAGTGGATAAAATCTACTTTCCATACAAATTATACCTGGGCCCACGCGTAGTTCAGTTACTACTTTGCACAGCAATTTAAAAATATTGCTCTAGAGTGCAATTATTTTTATTACAATGATAACACTCTACAAATGCATTTACATTTTTGCCAGATTTTTAATGTTTTATTTTGATATTACCAATATAGGGTCAAAGATTTTACGAAAAACAATTGATTGTCCCACATTTATTGTAATTTCCTCCGTTTTCACCAGAGGGAGCTGTCAGCCATCAATATGGAAAGTAATAAAAAAAACTATAGGTACGTGAATTAAGTAAATGCATACAAAGGGTTCTCGTTATATAATATTACATTCTTGTGATCATTGTTGATATCTTAAGTTGTTTTTATTCAAGTTCTTAGTGATATTATTATATATTTTCAAACAAACAATCATAGGAGTACCACAGATTCTGTGGTATTCCTATGATTGGAAACTTCAAATAAGCTTTTCAGAATAGTTAATGCAAGTAAATGAAAGAATCTAATAACGAAATCATGTTTCAAACATTCAAAGCATGAGTTAAAGAAAAGCACCATCATTGTAAAATGGTTTATTTTAATGTAACTTACCTTGCAAAACGTCCAGTTCATATGTAGTGTCTGAAATTATTGATACTTATTTAATACCAGTTCGTGCTCATAATTTTTATTGCATTCAGACATCTACCTAGAAATGCCCACAATAACGTACCAAAGTTTCATAGTAATCGGATGAATCGTATCGGGGTATAAAGGAATTTCATAAGGGATAAACAAATCTCTATTCCACTCCAATCCACTGAATATATTAATGAATTCGTTTCCAGATATTGTTTCACTCTGATCAGGGATCAATGAATTCAATATTTCTTAATTGAACTGAGCGAGCGAAGCTCTTATTCCCGGCATAGCCGTTTATTGGTGGCTGAACTCTTCCGTTACCACTTCCGCGAATTTGACCAAATTTACCACGATGATAGTGGGGACACTGAGGAGTGTTTTGAAGCGAGATGGTTCATGTCCGATGTACCATTGAGGAATAATCACCGAAAACAGTTTCACGAGCGCGCGGCCTTAGCTAAGCGCGCGACCGTAGTAAGAGTCCTGCTCGCTCAGCTCAATTTATTTCATTCGCACCCTGCACTGAATTCGTAGTTTCCTTAGTTAATATTTCAGACAGGCATTTTATATGTAACCAATGTTAATGAAAAAAATAAATATCTAAAACACATTTGCGAAATGATAAGTTTCAGCAGTTTTTAAATTATTATATTTTTTTCTTGCAAATCTAAATATTTTTTGTTAAAAAGTTTATTACCAATCATGCTATCTGATATCAGAACCGTTTTAAATCGAGAAAACTTATTTTGAAATTAGGAGCCAGAAGTTTTTGAGATTATTACTTAAGACACAACTGCAAAAATATAATAAATAAGTTGTTTTGTTCTTGATTAATGTTTTTGCTTAATAGAATACTGTTTATATGATACCCATTAAGGGTACTGCCACATTACTGCTCACCTTTTATTACAGTTGTTATGTGCGCTTCTGCAACATGTTCGGCGGATGATTCCACAATAACCTGTCAATTAGTAACGTAAATATATATGTATATGCTGATGTGTTGCATTCAGTCAGGTAACTAACTATGGAATAATCAGAATTTACTACGACTACCTAGTCCTCTGCACCTTGTTTATAATATTGTTTACTTATATCTGCAGTGGTCATTGTTATAAAAAATACACGATATTAAAGAGAAAAGTGGGAAATAGCTAAATGAAACCGGTCGTTGACCCCGCGTGCCTCGCTGGCGACTTCATTTTTTTAGGTAAAGTGATGCATTTTTTAATGACCATTATTGTTTCATTTAGCTGTACGAACACGATAGAGCATGAATATTGCTAATCTATACATATAATAACTTCGCAACGAGATGAAAACTGTACAATAAATTGCTGTGTTCCAGGAACGATACCAATATAAGATACGTTTTTAGAATTTTTATCTATTTGTCTGCTTTTTATTATCGATGTCCGAGCATCACTTGAAAACCGCTGAACAGATTGAGGTGTAATTTTGCATGTGAACTGCACTATATATCATCACGCTATTATAAGTGTGATAGGAGCAGCAGCCAAATCTATTATTGATCATTTCTTTATAATTACAAATCAGATCATCACGTTATTCTTCTGTTTGATAGATGGTCAAACGTTTGGACAATAAATCATCACGCTATAGCTAAAAGGTAATGAGCAGTAAAATGAGAAATCTCGAAACTACAGAGTGTACCTACAGACCTACGTGTAAAATATAGTTGATTAGATACTAAACCCTTCATAATAAATATTATCACGCTATTATATTAGGGAACCGGATAGACTTAATTTCGATGTTACATAATAACCATCTATTTCTTCATGATAAATTATTGAAAATATAACTATGAAAAAGGTCACCTAATACATGTTGGGTTCGAAACTGCAGTAGTTAACATACCTTAATCTATTCCAAGTTTAACGCGGATGAAGTCACGAGCAACAGTTAGTAAAATAAGAAATAAGATTTTAAAACCGAATACCGATCAAAAAAAAAAATAGCTCTATTTTATTTCTATCTTCAGTGATGTCTGAATCCGTTTTCTGGAGCCTATCCCGAACACCCGGTATAATATAAGTGTAGCCTATGTTATTCGGTAAAAAATATGCTTTCATTATTGTGCTTACTAGTGGTAAAAGAATTTTTAAAATCGGTTAAGTAGTTTTCGAGTTAAATCGTAACAAACAAACAAAAAATCAAATCTTTTTCTCTTTGAAATATTAGTTTAGATTAAAATAATAGTTAATGAATTTGCAAAACTAAATGTACAGTTTCTCAACGTAGCGATTTAATTAAATGTAATAGATTCCATAACATTTGCCAAATAAGTTAGGTTACTTTAGGTGTATCCGAAATGTTTTCTGCTAAGTATCCAATTTCAATTGAAAATAATAACCATTTAACATAACAAGTTAACACTATAGCTTGGGAAATTCATGCGTGACACTCCCATGGTACATAGTAACCTGACGGCCAACCCACGCGCACGTTTCACCACCCGTCTACCCTACGTCGCTCATCCCGCGTGAACCATGCTCCCATGGTTCACTCGTATAGCGCACGAATTTGCCAAGCTATAGTAGCCTAAACTAAGTGTACTGTTATTACCTCCTGTGCTTCTTTTTGTTCCCAGGACCTTGGTTTGAAATCTTCTGGATAAAAATGGGATATAACCTCTTCGACAGAAGAATGTTTTAATTCCACCATTTTTAGGAAAGCACGGAATCCAACCTTCGCTGCGATTACATCTTCATCTTGAGTAGTTTCCTCGGTAAGGACTTCAGTTATTAAAGCGCCATGTCCTTGACGTTCTACTAGACGAACGAGTGCTGATTGAGACTGTGGAACTCGTAACGCTGGGAAATATTGTGCATCATATAAGCTTTCAATTTCTTCTGTAGTTATGCCACTTCTCATCATAAACCCAATTTTAACTAATTCACGTAAAGGCGATTCACCGGGCCCGAATTCTTTAGCGTTTATGACCTCCAGCAGTTCGTTAATTTCTGCTACTGTTCGTGTGTCACTCTCTACCATCCTTATTATCCCCTTCTGAGTTTCAACATTCTTTTCAAATGGTTGCACAGTCTCTTCATTTTCAGACTGTGATGATATTAAATAATCATGGGGAGTCACGATTGGTTCAACTTTTTGTACTTCAGGACCTATTTTTTCTTTTTGATCCGACTTTTTATAAGAAGCAACATCGACAGTTTCTACAGAATCGGCTTCGGTAACAATCGTCTTTGCTTTCTTTCTGTCGATCTTATTGATAGATTTTGATTTCTCAACTACCTGAATTTCTTCCGTAACAACTACAAAATCTTTAATATCTTCTATAACTTCCTTAGCTGTCTCTTTTTCCACAACTTTTTCCTCATGCTTAATTACTTTTTCCTTCTTTTCTTTCTGTTTCACTTCCTTTGCCTTTTTAACTTTTTCTCCTTTTACGTAAACTTGTAATTTAGCTTTAGTTATAGCCATGCCTATATCACTTACGGCTTTACACATGTATGTACCTTCTAATGCTTTTATACACTTTTTAACCGTGCATGTTGTATGATTATCTTTATTTTCTATAACGTAACGATCATCCGTTCGTATTACTTTGTCATCCTTGTACCAAATGATTTCTAAAAAAAATGTGTTATATTTATTAATGTACAATGTGCTGTAATTACAATTCGGAAAAAATATATTATTACAATTATTTTTAAAGAGCATTGTAGAGTCACTGCTATTATTAGTAGTGTAAATATTTGAATTTAATGGTATACATTTTTTTTTTTCAATGTACAAACCCGGTGTAGGATTCCCACTATATACTGCTTCAAAAATGACGGTTTCATCTTCATCAACGCGTTCGCCAAAAATTTCTTTGGTAAAAGTAGGCACTGCTTGAGTAGCTGAAATGAAAAAGTGTGGAGGCTTTATAAAAATCTGTATGTTGCCACTGTTATAAACTACTCTATATCTTTTTAACGGAAAGATTGTACCAGATTAAACATATTTTGAGTACCTATAACAGAAAAAAAATTCTACCAACGATTGATAATTTATCAAACTTATTAATAAATATTTTAACGCGTTTTTATTGATTATTTTTCACTATAAAAACGAAATAATTACCTTTTAAAGCGGCTTGTAATTCTTCCATATGCGTAACCCATTCTGGTTTTCGGTACTCTTTAGTTCCAATAATACCTTTAAATATACAAATTGATAAATATTTGATTTTGTATTTACATTATTAAAAAATTCAAAGGCTTTTATAGGTTTGTTCAAAAAATATTAGACTGTTAATTTACTTTGTTAAAGTTCAGATACACTGTCTAAGGGGCCACGATGGGGCCCATGTATAAATAAAATTATTAGATTCCACATGTTATGTGTAAATATTATGAAAGTCATCGCCTCGTGAGAATGTAGTTTCAAGTAGTGTGTATTTAAGGTAGGGAGAGGAAATTTGGCGTTCCATATTGATTAGTAATTATTCGACGATCGTAGCTGTAACTGAAAGCATAATACTTGTTTAATATTATAAAAATATAATTTTCAGAATTAGAAGCCATATGAAACTTACTTTCTACCGACAAAGCTGTAATCGTAGAAGTTACTCCTAGTGGATTGTATGCTTCAAATACTATATCGCCCATGTCATCTTGGTACACCTCCGGAATAATTAAAATAGATGTACCGTCTTCCATATCTTCTATTTGGTACTCTTGCGACTGGATTATTTCTATGCCTTGTTTAAGCCATCTTATCTGAGGTTTGGGCATTCCAATAGCTTTTGCTTCAAGTCTAAAATCATTTTTAATTTGTATAACTTTTAGGACTTGTAGTAACTTATATTTGGCTAATACTTTATAATGTAACTGGCGAAATGTGGGTGCTAGCACCTCTGCCTACCCCTTCGGACTGAAAGGAGACTTCAATTTGATTTTAAAAACAATTTAAACGGCTGTCAAATATTTTCGAACATTTGATTGCTACACTCGGTAATAGATTTTTTTAGATTTTTCTCCGCTTATAGTGTGCCATTTAGAATTTTTTTGCGGTAGTTATGTCGGACTTGTACCGAACAAAACCACACGCCGGTCTCGAGTCTCTAATGCCCGGGTGTAAGGTGGCCAAATAAGGGAATTCCCTCATACTCCGCCTGATCCTGGGTCTTCTACGGCTTTAAGATAGATGCCCCCGTCGGCATACTGTGCCTATACTAGCAATTAGGATTCTAAGGCAGGACAACGTCTCTCGGGTCAGTCATTTCAAACTAATTAGTTTTGGTCTCCTTTTAAATAGCATAAATTTAACGTATAAGAACACCTATTCGCACAAAAGTTTACAACATAGGTACTTGATTATACACGGGAGATTTTATTGTCGTTTTGGAACGAAATATTTTGGGCACAGTTTCGATAACATTTAAGCCTGGAAGTATTTATTTGAAAAACAAAAAAAAATATTAATAAAAAAGTCAAAATTGATGCCCTTTGCACATATTAAATAAGAACTCGTGGTAACTCCTTTCAATTTTACGTAATACGCTTACTACGTTTTACTACGATTATTATCATTCAACATTTTCGCCTTCGGTAAGCAATGTGGACGAACCAATCAGAGTACTTTCTCAGTGCCAGTGGCAACGTGTCACGATTCGAACCGCTGCTGACGACTCTTCATCGTTCATGGCCCGTCTGACCTATGTAGGTACAGTAATATCAGAATTATTAGAGGATATGCCTCTATTAGTAGGTACCTACGAGGTCGTCCATCCGGCTTATTATACATACGCAGTATTATTCACGATAATTAAAATAATGAATTTGGTGCACGATGGATACGCCGCGGTTGCCACATTACTTGGCTCTAGACTTTTATTTTTGATAAAACGACTTGTTTATACTCGTGAATCCGAAACTGGTGATGAGTTATGCAGTGGTGCTAGGTAGGTACGTCTTTGGCCCCGCTGGCCGGCGAGGGGGGTGGGGGGTTATGGGGTATCCGAAGGGATTTCCGCACGAAAAAAAAAGATACGTCTTCGGATTCGTGAAAAGTGATAGAGATAGACACACATTAATACGCTAAAACACAATAGCATAAAACGATTAGAAGGGCCCGTTGTGTATCGAACGTGGAGTACTCGCTCGATTTCGAACAGTTACTTTGTTCAGAGAAGTGTAAACTAAAAAGGTACCTATGTAAGTTGATTATTCTGTAAACAGCTCTAATTATTTTAATACTTCTAAAATCCGGTACTCGCAGTCCGTTGTTTATTTTATTATCATTACATAGACCATAAAGTCATGTATTGTTAAATGATATCTTAATAAAGTATTTCTGACGGTCCTAGGTCCTTTGTTATAAAGTATGAGCGAATAGTGGAGTACCTTTTTTTTTTTTTTCGTGGGGAAATCCCTTCGGATTATGTCGGGCTTGAACCGACTAAAACCGCACAGTACCTAAAGTGGTTAATGTCCTCTTATAATCACCTGTTTCGCCGCGCCCGGCGGCGCGTCTTATACCTATTCCCACGCAGTTATGAACAAGCACAAACCTTCATTCATTAAAAACTGTCAATGAATTACCGAAACGCTAATAATGTTTATACTCAAATGAGTGAAAAAGATTTTAGAAAAGTCAACTTTTTTATTATAACCGGTATAGCAATTTGGACATCTCAAAATGCTATCATAGATTATTCCGACCCGAAGGGGGGGGGGTCCAAAACGACTATAAAGGCAATGAGTAGATTGACATGTTCATACGAATAATTAGTAGAGCGGTCGAGTACGGACGGTTTTGCGCTGCTCGAAACGAATATTTTATTCGCGTATTGCGCGGCTCTAGCCGTCGCCATATAGATATGAGTGCGAAACGCCTCATACCTAACGCGTTGTTGGCATTTATCAACCATGCCATCGACTACATGGACGAGGTCAGCATCCTGCATTACGTCGATGTCAACAGGCTGCTTAAGGACATCACAACTCTGAAAGCGAGTCTGGTCAAGTTGCAGTCCAAGATGGAGGCGTCAAACAACACCATAGGCGAACTACGTGCCGAGGTAGAGTTGTTACGCAATGCTTGATGAATGCTTGTTGGGCGTGCTGCTGCTCTTGCCTTGGCTCTTGTTATCATATCTCTTTGTTATTGTTGTGCATATTCTATGTTTTGTTTGTGACAGATATTAACTGTAATTTTTTTAAACGCTGTATTTACTTGTATTTGTGGTTGAATTTGCATATTTGTTGGACTAAGTATTTATTGAAATCTATTTTAATCTTCAGATGTCTATATTGGTAGTTTATTAATGCATTTTTTTTAAATAAATAAATAATTAAAAATAAATACTCTTCGAAATTCTACACAACTATATTTAGACCTTATGTAAGTATAGCTTAACACTAGCTTGTGTTCAATTGTTTTCAACACTAGCATGAGTTCTAGAATGCGGATAAACATACTTAGATACGTTTTCTTTCGTAAATACATACATATTATACATATAAACACCCAGATCAATGCAAATAGACATATTTATTCATAGAAATATTTGCACAGAGCAGTAATCTAACCCGCGACCGCCACATGATTTGCTAATTAATTATTGACCGCTGTAAAACAAGCATTGTAAATGTACCTTTAATTGTTATTATAATAAATTATAATATTTATAAATATTCAAAGGAAGATTTGGCTTTGTCCCTTCTTTTTGATGAAATATTTATTGTGAAATTCAGAGCTGACCACCTTTTTAAACTTGTAAAAATATTTTTATACCGATATACATTATGGTTTGTGATGCCTTCTTCACTTCGAATAACTAGGACGGTTACCAGCTTCGCAATCAACCCAAACTTAAGCGTAGCGAGATTTGCCTATCCAACAATAGGTCAACGTGACCGGTCGTCTTATTCCATTGATTTTATTTTTCGGTGATTATTCCTCGATGGTAAGACCGATCTGGACATTCGACCCATTACGACACTCAGTAATGTCTACTTGATCACCGTGGCAAATTTGGTCGAGATCGGTCAAACGGTCTCGGAAGAGTATCATTTGTTTGAAATGCAACTTTGAAACCAAAGTCGCTTCGCTCGCCTTCGGCTCGCTACGCTTAATAACATATATCTTTTATTTTCAGCTTTTTAATTCAATTCAATCTTTCTAGACCTCGCAAAGGAGATCGTATCAAATATACGATCTCCGCTCGTAACCTCCTAATGAAACTGGAGAGACTTGAAATTAGGGGTAAACAGCTGGACCTGTTTGAGAGTTATCTTTCCGGTCTTTTTCCGAATGTGCGAGTAGGAAACTACACCAGTGCTGACCTTCCAGTGGCCTAGGCGTTCCTCAGGGGAGCATCTTAGGACCTACCTTATTTTTTGTTATCTATATCAACGATCTCACATATCTCCAATCTCTCTCTAAAGGCAAAATAATTTCTGGCGTTGATGATACGACTCTCCTTTCCACGGCCAATACCTGGGAGGAGACATTTAGTAGAGCCCAAAAGTAGTATGGCTCCGCGAGAACTATATTACGCTCAACGTCGATAAAACCGAATATACAACTTTCAATTAACGTCAACCCCAGAGATGTATTGATTCTTATAATCACATAACATAACATAAACATAAACTCACGCCTATATCCCCGAAGGGGTAGGCAGAGGTGCTGGCACCCACATTTCGCCAGTTTATGTTTAGGTCCCAATGTAATAGGTGGCGAGCCTATTGCCATTAACCGGGCACTTATAAACCTGCGATAAATACACACATAACTTCGAAAAGCATCGAAAAGTCATTGGTGTGTGCCATGCCAAAACCTGGGATCGAACCCGAGACCTCGTCTCAGCAGTCCATTACCCATACCACTAGGCTACCGCGGTTATCTTATAATCAGATTCCGCATAATTGTACCGCGAATGAAATCTGTACGCGCGCGTACAGCGGGTAAGTGAAATCAAATATTCTGATGTTACTATTGACAACACCCTTAATTTTAAGCCCCTATGCCAATGCATTATCACATATTGCATATCGTCTTGGGGAGCTGGTAAAGGTACGTTGAAGGGTCTTGAAGTAGTAGCCAAACGAGCAATACTAAAAGTTTTCCCCACTGTCTTTCTTTCTTTATCAGTCATGTCATAAATTCCGCACAGTCCAAACATCAGGTGAATATCTACCTCCAAATCTTAACATAGGAACAGACTGAAGACCTCTTAACCATACCAAGTGGACACACCCACTCACACATATCCACACACATGCACACATACCCTCACACACACATTTAGATTAAGTTAAATTTTAATTAATTACTATGTATTTTTTTTAACTATTATGCCACTTACTAGTAGTTACATTTTAATTTTAATGTGTAAATTTATTATTACTCATGTACTACATACTTAAATATAATATATATAATAGCAAACCCTATGTAAAGGGATTGCAGCTGCACGCCGAGATGTTCCCAATTACTAAAATATATATACAAACTATATAAAATACATATATACATCTAAGTCTAAGTATTGATAATGTAATATAGCCTTGTGATATAAATAAATCATTATTTCTTTAATATAATCCTTTCAGCCTTTAGACAACTGCATTGTTTTTAAACTTAAACTTAAATTTTATGCCTATTAATCATTAGGGACACCGTCTGTCTAGGGCACGTCGCATTAGCAGCGGTAAGGCCCATCATGGGGGATTGGCTAGAGAGGCGACACGGAAGCCCCTCATACCGACACGCAGGTGATCTCCGGTAAGGGGAGCTTCGGGAACCACCTGCATCGGATCAGGAAGGAGCCAACGCCTAAGTGCCATCACTGCGACGCGAGCGAAGACACGGGGCTGCACACGCTGGTGGACTACCTGGCGTGAGAGGTGCCGAGACGTGTCCTCGTGGCAGCCATCGGGGTAGGAGCACTCTCGCTCGGCAGCATTATTGCAGCAATGGAAATACAGTGGGGAAAACTTTTAGTATTGCTCGTTTGGCTACTACTTCAAGGCCCTTCAACGTACCTTTACAAGCAGCTCCCCAAGACGATATGCAATATGTGATAATGCATTGGCATAGGGGCTTAAAATTAAGGGTGTTGTCAATAGTAACATCAGAATATTTGATTTCACTTACCCGCTGTACGCGCGCGTACAGATTTCATTCGCGGTACAATTATGCGGAATCTGATTATAAGAATCAATATATCTCTGGGGTTGACGTTAATTGAAAGTTGTATATTTGGTTTTATTGACGTTGAGCGTAATATAGTTATCGCGGAGCCATACTACTTTTGGGCTCTACTAAATGTCTCCTTCCAGGTATCGGCCGTGGAAAGGAGAGTCGTATCATCAACGCCAGAAATTATTTTGCCTTTAGAGAGAGATTGGAGATATGTGAGATCGTTGATATAGATAACAAAAAATAAGGTAGGTCCTAAGATGCTCCCCTAAGGAACGCCTAGGCCACTGGAAGGTCAGCACTGGTGTAGTTTCCTACGGAGCGCGAGCGCGTGGGCCGCCGCGGCCTCCTTCTGCGAGCATGAGCCCGCAACATGCTCGCTACGCGTCGCAGGTGACTCAGACGCCGGAGGTCGCTTAACGACCTTGTCCTCCATGACTGCAGGCCTGAGGGTGGCATGTGAGGCCGCCTGTCACCCCAGCAGAAGCAGGCCAGGACGGTGGGGCGACTAGCACCCCCACTCAAAACGGGGCAAGACGGGAACACCGTGGTGCCCAAACCCGAGGGGGCCATCTCGAAGATGGATCTCGGAGATGGATCAGGGTCAGTCGGGGTGCGAGGGAAATGCTTTATGGGCAACCTTACACCCTGGTGTCTGAAAACCCGAGACGGCGTGCGGTTTTAGTCGGTTCAAGACCGACATAACCGCCCCCGCTGGCCGGCCACCGAGGGGAAGGGGGGGGGGGGGGGCGGAAAAAAAAGTACAACGTCAGTCTGCCATGTTAAATTTTAACTTTTAATTTTATGCATTCCAATAAGGAACCGTGTATAGTTGGTCAGGACAAGTTTTACATGAATAAAAATTCTAAAACGTTTCTAGAATATTATAGTTGTCACTCGAATGACGCCAGGCACAAACTGTTAGTGAAAAATAAATGCCAAATTTTACAAATATAACTAGTAAATAACTAATTTAACTATGTATTGAAAACTTGAAGAACATCAACTTTATTATAATACACCCACCCAACCGTTTCATATTGTTGCAAATATAGTAATATAATTGATGGACAACTCGAAGTCCACATAGGTACTAACTGGTCACATACACTAAGGTAAAGTGTGTTGCCAGCTATCACCTGTTTTATCTATTTATATAGGTAGCAAGTACAGTCAGTGTCAAAATTGATGATCACATCCAGTTTGAGACCAGGTCTCAAAAGTAGGTGATGCTACAAAAAAGCGTCAAAACGTAAAAAGTACAAAGTCAACGGTGATGTTCAAAATTGAGCGAAAGTATGTAAGCATTAGAGTATTAACAAGTTTCTTAGGTTAATGAAAACCAACCTGGTTCGTTGTCACTAAGGTATATTTAAGTTTCTTTCCCATTATTTTATTTAGTTTCTATCTTTTTCATTCTGTGCATGACGTAATTTAAATGTCTTCTGTTTGGAATACATTTGAAAGGCTGTAGGTATATATTGGAGCCGATTCTCATGTTACAAAACGACCACCTTTTATAGATTAAATTTAATCCGGATGGTAAATAGAACAAAATTACGGAATTCGAGTAAAGTAATATTAGAGTTATTTTATTTTAGTAAGATGAGCAATAGTATCAACGCCATTGTGTGAATTCAATAGCAAATGAAAGATTTATTAGGCTGTTATTTTTTTTTTCATATTCTCGTTCAATTCGAAACGTCAAGGTGACTTTGTACTCATCATCAACTTTTGGAATTTTGTGGCAATTCTTTGATGCTCTATAACATCACCTACTTTTTCCATCTGGACATGATCATCAACTTTTGAAACTGTAAAAAGCAAGGTAGTAGTACAAAGCTGTTAAAATTGTAAAATTTTCTGACCTGGTTAGTTCGCCTTCGGTAGTTGTAATGACAGTCGGTAAGGCTTTCACAATTCGTGGGGCGAATTCTTCTATGTCACTCGTTTTCTGGAATAGAACCCGATTATTTATCATAATACATACATCATTTAAAATTAAATAACTTTGACCGGGTCACATTGTGTTTTAATATTTGCTAATTCCGTGGTATTTCATCGTATTTGCGGACATCCTCGTTTTATGTTTGATTTTAATCGATTTGATTATAACTAGGTCTGCAATTCATTCTGCTGTGTCAAAAATTGAGCGAAGCTATTTCACCAGGACTTTTTCTAACGGTGATAATTCCTCAATGGATATTCCAATTTTCGTTTTTCTTTTTTTGTGTTGTGTATATGAACAAATTACTTAATTTAATACCAATCGCGTGAATGAGGCTTTTTTGTTCATTGACAGATCAGATTTTAGTTATTTTTTCCGGTGATTATTTAATTTTTGATTTTCCTAGCCGGACATAGGCTAGGAAAATCTTATCAGTACCATCTTTGCTTGTGTGAAATTTCATTAGAATTGGTTCAGCCGTTTGGGAGGAGAAGATAAATATAGATAGAGAATAAGCATTCAAATATCTATCTACCTTTAAACGAACAATTCTTGTGTATATTGTATCTCGAAAACGACTCCAGCGATTTTCATGAAAGTATACAGGGGGTTTCGGGGGCGATAAATCGATCTACCTAGATTTCATACTTAGAAAATGTAAAAAAAAGCCCCAGATTTACCCAGATATTATGAATTCAACATCGTTGGACTTCATAATTGTAAAAAACTATGGGTTGCTTATGGCAATATTTTTTTATAATAATTGTACAGGTCCCAGCTTGGGTTGGCACGTTCGCGAAGCAAAAAAGGCAATCCGGCTAAGATCTACTACACCGAAACAAGCCGAACTCAGCCGGAATATCACTCTTCTTCCCGACGACGTGCCAGCCTTAACGCCGGTTACTGCACTTTTTTGACTCTACTCTTTTTTACTCCTATAATTATCCATGAACTATTTATACCATTTGATATCAGGTTCCTGTATTTTATATTTATATAATTACTTGTCCTGAGTGACTGACTGATTCATCAACTTAAAGCCTAAACAGCTGGACCACGAACTAGATATTTCGACAGTAGGTGCTTTTTATTTTACAAGCATTCACTCAGAAAAGATTTTTGGAAATTGTACTGCTAAGTTTATTTTTATTTTTCATCTATATTTATTTAGGAGCTTTTGACCTGAAAAGCCATCAGCTTCTAAGCTTACAATAATCAGATTTATA
This sequence comes from Cybosia mesomella, assembly GCA_946251805.1. NCBI lineage: Eukaryota > Metazoa > Arthropoda > Insecta > Lepidoptera > Erebidae > Cybosia > Cybosia mesomella. Next base: position 13,017,495 of record OX276388.1, on the reverse strand, counting down.
ATAACATAAAATTACCTTAGGTAGATGTACACTACGCTATCAAAATATCATACGTCATTTTATAAATTAGAATGGCAAATTCAGAGAGAGGTGTGGCCAAAATGCTATTGTAACTCCCAATATCCATCGATCGTATAGTAGCGACTTTCAAATAAACCGCTCTTAATACCCGTGTTCGGACCCACTCCCCCATTAGATAGTGAGCATCCTTAGGAGTGTCGCACTCTGCACAATTTGGGCTGGCACTTTTAATGATATGCAAAAAGCCACCTAAACTTACTTCAAGCTTATTTATTTGTATAGATAAATAAGTGGCTTCAGATGGGATCCCTGAGGGCTCCCTGAGGGAAGTTCTAAGAAGCTGGAAATATTACAATTAATAGAAACTTCTTGCAAGCGATTTGTAATGTAGGAATTCATCCAGGGAAGTAAGTCACTCACTGTGTATTCCGATCGTCCACAATTTTTTTGATTAAAAGATCATGATTAATTTTGCCAAGTGCTTTGGAAAAATTAATCATGTACACGACGTCCATCTGCATCTATTTTATTGCACGCTTTTATCCATGACATCCTACACACAATCCATGGTTTACTGAGACATGAATATACACTAAATTAACAAGTAACCGTGTTAAAATTTTCTTTAATATTTTACTAAATAGGTTTGTTTTTGATATATCTGCTGACATGTTTGGAAATAGGCTGCTTCCATAGACTAGGAAATTCTCTCACTTCCAAATATCTTTTAATGATAAGTGATAGTGTTAGGAGGGGTAGACCCAAGAAGTCCTGGCTTGTCTTCGATGAAATGAGTGCCAATGGTCTTACTATAATGGATGCCCAAGACCGTGCGAAGTGGAGTATTAAAAGTCGAAAAGTGAACCCCGGACTCCGAGGTTATAACCTGTTACTACTGGGATTAACGCTAGGATGATGATGATGATAGCGGTACACGTCATTAGTCCGCACAATTCCGAATAAATAAAGGGTGTACTCCAACATTACCAGCCTCTTTATTTATATCTATTTTGCTTAATTCTTTCCGAATACTCTTTCGAAGTGTAGGGAACTAACTTCAATAAAGACTTAAGAATTAAAACTGTAATTCAGTTATTTTATACTTTTCAATGCCGTTTTGGTTATTGAAGTCGGTTAAACATTGTTTTATTAAAATAGTTTATCTATTTGATTTTGAGGAGTTACCTTTTCTTTAATAATGTTACGTGCGCGGGGTACAATCAGCTGCCGTTTATACAACGAAGTGGTTTATTCACTCACCACAAATTAGATAACTAAATAACTAGCACACAGAGTACTCTTCAACAGTTCAAGTCGCTCAGCAGTTGCTTAGGTCGCAGGTATAACCTCTCGAATCGCTTCGGTAAGATGTCTCCGCTTTCGCTTCCGAAAATTAACTGACTCGCGTCGATAGCCGGGTGCCTTTTATAGCTCTTAATTAGGAGGGTAGAATGTTCCGGAATCATCGAGAGATAAGGCACGTTAGGTATCTAAGTAGAGCGTTCAGAAAAGTACTTCGCCGACATTCAAGGTGAATAACCTTGTATTCAAGATTTGTAGGTAAAGTAGGTATTTGAAGTAGTTGTGGTTTTGTGTTGGCATTTCTAGATTTTTCTACACTGTTCGGTAGAGTACTTCGACACTAACAATGCGTTTTAATTTCCAGAAGATCAGTAGTTTTCGAGATATCGACCCTCGTTGTAACAATAAAATTCATATGGTGGTCTCATATGGATTTTGTTAATGAAATTATTATTATATTATATATTATATTATATTATTGGTGTTAAATTATACCCTACGCAAAAATAGTTTTTAAATCGGTTCATTAACGACGGCGATAACAATTGATTTACATTTAAAAAAAAATAGATACAGACTAACATAGAACCGCCTCCTTTTTGAAGTCAGTTAAAAATAAGCTTGAATACTGAAGTTCATGCTTCTTACTTCAAAAGTTATGCATTTCCATATAACTGACTTCTATACCGTTCCTATCCGCTCATCTCTTATTATATATTTATTATTATAAATATTTGAAAAAAAAAACGCCGATACACGTGTACGTCTATTTTTACCAGAAACAGCTATGAAGTTTTGTGTAGTACTTCATAAACGATGCACTTTCCATGCCTATTTTACCCCTTATTAGGTAGATTTCGATGAAATCGATCTACCTATTGGTTTCTTGACTACTGTCGAATTTAAAAAAAAATTCTTCATAGGAGGTCTAGTTATGACCCCCTTAGTCCGAAATGACCACTGGTCAAAAAGTTTATATATATATATATATATATATATATATATATGTATGTATGGTTCCACTTCCCAAAATTTGCGGCACTCTCACGGTCGCATTTTTGCCCCGATCGCTTTCAAACTGCGGTCAAAAATTGCTTGGGTGTAAACTAAGTTTAAGTTCGTGAACGGGTGGAATCCGGCCTAAGGGGACGGTTGGGCCTCACTTTTTGTGAAATCAGTTTTTCCTCAAAATTTCACGTTCCATGAAAGATATTCGAACCGTTCTAATTTTATCCCGTAGTATACATGAATACCAACAACTTTTAATTATAAACCTATAAGATTAAAACTTTAACTAAAAGTGGAGGGGGGAAAACCAACATTTTTCGGGAAAAAAATCATAACTTCTAACCGGTGAACATTCTTGATGTCGGAAATATTTTTAATCGATAGGCCATTTTTAAGTCTAAAATAAATGTCTGAAAAGTATTTCGCTAAAAGTTACCGTTTTCGAGAAAAAAAAATTAAACATGTTAAAAAATAACATTAATTGCTTCACGAAATCTACCTGTGCGTTCCCCCTGCGGGAACGGATTTTTAGTATTTTTTTAAGAACGCCGAATCAGGTGTACTTTAATTTCTAACCAGAAGTAGAGGTATGTATATGAATTTTCATCTTGAAAAGTGACGAACTTCTCATATAAACTTTTAATCCCCTCATCCTCACAATTCACCCTCTTAGGTGTAAAATTTTGAAAAACGCTGATATGTGTTCATTTATTTCTAACCACAAGCAGCAGGCCTATCATGAAACGTACATCCGCCATCGCGGACCGATATTTTGGGCCATCGGCACCTTTAAATGAATCAGCCAGTTAGTCAGTCTGTCGGGACAAGTAATTATATATGCATAGATAGCTAGATTATGACATAAAGCTAGTACAGGATATAATTTTTAACCCCACTCGGAGAGAAAGAACTCTAAAAACAAAACTTTACTCAAAGGAAACATTCCTATACTTTAATAAAAAAATCCACTCTTTTGGTAAGTACTATGGCATCTTACCTCATCGCTCAGAATATCTTCCTCCGAGGCGCTTGGAACATATTCATACGCTGGAAAATAAATATAATTATTATAAATTGTAAAACTCAAAACTTAGTTTCGTTTGTGTTGACAATTTCAATTACTATTATTGGTAATTTATGCCCACGTAATGACCTAAATATGCATAAAACATAGGGCTTAAATACTACAGTCGTGTCGTAAGAATGCTGCTGCGGTTGCACATCCATGAAGCTCTCATAACATAAGCAGTGCAAGTTTTCTTCGGGTTCATATTCGATCTATCAAATTTTTAATAATTAAAATAGAATAAATATTGCTCTTTGTGTATTGGTATTAATAAAGTAGAAATGATATTGACTGTATGTTAATTTTGCATTTTATATCTTTAATTTATAATAAATCTTTCCTCTTTTCTCCATTTATGGACGTATCCCATTTACATTGTTATATAGAAAGCTTTCAATATAATTTACTTCAGAAATAGCAGCGTTGACTAATATTAAACTTCAATTTTTTCTACAGATGCATGGCAAGTGTGATTAGGTATGTTGAGTTAATTTTACGCTTATTAGATTAATTAACAAAACTCATTCTTTTACTTTTAATACACATGCGAACTAATGTTACATGCTTAGCTGAAATTATAAATTACGTGACTACCTTCGACAATTACTGTACATTCGCTGTTACAACTTCCAAAATCATTTGTAGCTATGCAACAATACGTCCCTGTCATTTCGGGGAAGGCTTCTTTTATGCATAATTCGCATAAGCCTGATTCTTGTCGTGCAACCGCAATATCTCTAGCTCTTTGTACAGGCGCCCCGTCATGGTACCAATCAATTTTTGGCCAAGGTTGACCCATTATTTTACAAGAAAGTTTTATTGGTTCCCCATCCATTATAATAAGAGATTCCAAAGGAATAATAATATTTGGCGCCTGTCCAGTACCTTCTGTATCTTGTTGTTCTAAGAGTAATGAAGCTGAACAAGATACAGAACCAGCAAAATTTTCAGCTCGACATGTGATGACTCCTAAGCAATCTTCTTTAATATTTTCAATACAAAGACATGATATGTTTTCTCTGTTTGTTACATAAATATTTGTTAGTTTATTTTGCTTAGCATGTGAAGTTACTTCTCGGGTATCTATAAACCATTGGAAAGAAGCTGTAGGGCTAGATATAACTTCAGTCTCTAGTAGAACTATGTCTCCTAAAGGAACCCTTTTTGGGTGTATTGGTCTAATAAATACTGGTGGTATTATTTGATCATCACTTAATGATTTTAATAACTTTACTGAACTTGCTGACTTTGTAACCAAATTATTGTTTTCAATTATAACTTCATATTTTCCTACTTTCTTTTTGTCTACATTTTTCATTTTTAATGTAGATTTTCCATTTTCAGTACTAATAATGCAGTCCTCGTTTGGTTCTAGTATTTGGTTATTTCGACACCATTTCACTCTGTTATCATCCTCAGGTTCATATACAACAGTCAATTCAAAGTTACCCATTTCCAAAACATTTATAGCTTTGATAGGCTCAATTATGATAGGTTCCACCTCTGTAAAACAGTGTTTAGTTAGTCGACGTGATTATAGACTATTCATCATCAATTTGTCTTTTTGAGTAAAAGTTATAAAATGCCAATTTAATAAATGCGTCTATATCGGCGAAAGTGGTGGGTTTTTTTTTAAACCTCTATAATTCTTCTTAAATCTGACAGCATAATTTCATTCATACTCCTGCTCTCAGAATAAACAACAATAGAAAATGCATTTAGTAACACAAATGGAATAAGTAATATCAATTATATGCATTATGATATTTACACTATAAAGCTCGTTCTTATTAAAATCATCGTTGTAGCTGCGGATTGTTTAGAAAGTTATACTAAAATTAACTTAAGAGGACATTAACATAGTACATACAAATTTATAAAGTTACCCCCTTGCACAATATGAGCTTTACGACGAAGGTACGTCCCTCATAATATTATGATAGATATTTTAGTACTAATGAACAAACATCTTTCATATTTGTTACTGTATAACACGTGTCCATAACTATCATTTCATGATTGAACCCTACGAGATTATTTACTACTATTATACATAATATAAAATGATAAATAATTCAATTCGTATAAACGATTATAATGTCCACTTTATAGTAATTCATTTAAGATCAATGATTATTCTCCTATTTACTCTGCGTAGGTTAGGCACATATAATTTTGTGGGTGTAACCATGCATCTGTTTTGAGTTTGGGCAATTTAATGAAAATGTTCTACCGTAAAGTAAGGATAGAATGATTTATGTCTTTATGTAGTAAGGATTTATGAAATACACTACTGTCGACAGCATACACTTACCTTTTTTATCATCCTTGCGTGCCTTTTTTTCAATTAGTTTCTTTTCTTCAATTACAGTTATCACTTCTTGTACTTCTTCTACAGGTCCCTGTTGTTCGTTTTCAGCTATGAGTGTTTTTTCAGTAATATTTTCTGTTGTTAATTTCTCTGTAATAAGTTGCGTTTCTTTTTTGCTGTTCGTTTTTTCTTCCACTGTAATTTCTTTCTGAACCTCCTGTCTGGTGAGTTGTACTACCTCAGGTATTTCTCCTTTATTACTTTTTAGTTCTTTTTGTATCAATACTCTCTTCACTACTAGTTCTTCTTGTATCGATTCACCTTCTTTCAGTTCTTCCTTCTTAACTGGTTTCAGCTGTACTTCCTCTAGCTTTTCCTCTAGCTTTTCCTCATCAGGTGCCTGTTGTTTATGTATTGGTTTAAGCACAACTTCTTCCTTGTTTTCTTTTTCCTTAGAATGCCTTCTACCGTGCGGCCATTTGAATTCTTCGGGTTTTGTCTCTTCAACAGGTTTTTCTCTTTTCAAAGGCTTAAGTTGCACTTCTTCCGGTTTTTCTTCTTCAGTAAGTTTTTGTTTAGGTACAGGCTTAAGTAACAATTCTTCCTTCGGTTCTTCTTGTTTTGGACGCCTTCTGCCATGTGGCCACTCAGGCTGTTCAGGTTGAAACTCTTCTTTTAGTTCTATCTTGCTAAGTGGCTTAAGCTGTACTTCCTCTGGCTTTTCTTCTTGAGGTGTCTTATGTTTAGGTACTGGTTTCAGGACAACTTCTTCTTTAGGTTTTTCTTCCTTCGGAAGCCTTCTACCGTGCGGCCATTTTACTTCTTCAGACTTTAGCTCTTCAACTGGTTTTACTTTTTTCAAGGGCTTAAGTTCTACTTCTTCTTTCGGTTCTTCTTCTTTTGAGCGCCTTCTACCATGAGGCCACTCAGGCTGTTCAGGTTGTATGTCTTCTTTTGGTTCTTTTTTGCTAACTGACTTAATCTTTACTTCCTCTTGCTTTTCTTCTTCAGGTGCCCTATATTTGGGTACTGGTTTCAGGACAACTTCTTCTTTAGATTCGTCTGACTTCGGATGCCTACTACCGTGCGGCCATTTAACTTCTTCAGGCTTTACTTCTTCCAATGGTTTTCCTTTTTTCAAGTGCTTCAGTGGCACTTCCTCTGGTATTTCTTCTTTAAAAAGTTTTTGTTTAGGTACAGGCTTAAGCACTACTTCTTCTTTTGGTTCGTCCTCTTTTGGATGCCTTCTGCCATGAGGCCACTCAGGCTGTTCAGGTTGTATGTCTTCTTTCGGTTCTTTCTTGCTAACCGGCTTAATCTGTACTTCCTCTGGCTTTTCTTCTTCAGGTGCCTTAAGTTCGTCTTCCTTCAGACGGCTTCTACCGTGCTGCCATTTCACTTCTTCAGGCTTTACCCCTTCAACTGGTTTTTCTTTTTTCAAGGGCTTAAGTTCCACTTCCTCTGGCTTTTGTTCTCCAGGAAGTTTTTGTTTAGGTACAGGTTTAAGTACTACTTCTTCTTTTGGTTCTTCTTCTTTTAGACGCCTTCTGCCCTGAGGCCACTCAGGCCGTTCAGGTTGAACATCTTCTTTAGGTTCTATCTTGCTAATTTTATTAAGCTGTACTTCCTCTGACTTTTCTTCTTCAGGTGCCCTTTGTTTGGGTACTGGTTTCAGGACAACTTCTCCTTTAGGTTCGTCTTCCTTAGGACGCATTCTACCGTACGGCCATTTCACTTCTTCGGGCTTTGCCGCTTCAACTGGTTTTTCTGTATTTAAGGGCTTAAGTTGCACTGCCTCAGGATTTTCTTCTTCAGATGTTTTTTGTTTAGGTATAGTCTTAAGTGCTACTTCCTTCGGTTCTACTTCTTTCGGACGTCTTCTGCCGTGATCCCACTCAGTCTTTTCAGAGTAAACCTCTTCTTTTAGTTCTTTCTTGCTAACTGACTTAAGCTGCGGTACTTCATCTGGTTTTTCTTCTTGGGATGTTTTTTGTTTGGGTACTGGTTTTAAAACAACTTCTTCTTTGGGTTCATCTTCCTTAGGACGCCTTCTACCATGAGGCCATTTTACTTCCACGGGCTTCGTTTCTTCAACTGCGTTTTCTTTCTTCAAGGGCTTAAGCTGCACTTCTTCAGGATTTTCTTCTACAGACATTTCTGGTTTAGGTATAGGCTTCAGTACTACTTCTTCCTTCGGTTCTGCTTCTTTAACCTCATCCTTTAAATTTTTCTTGCTAAGTGGCTTTAGCTGTGCTTCTTCTGGCTTTTCTTCTTCAGTTGATTTTTGTTTGGGTACTGGTTTCAGGGCAATCTCTTCTTTGGGCACGTCTTCCTTGGGACGCCTTCTACCGTGTGGCCATTTATTTTCGTCAGGCTTTACCTCTTCAATTGGTTTTTCTTGTTTCGAGGGCTTAAGTTGCACTCCTTCTGGTTTTTCTTCTTCAGGTAGTTTTTGTTTAGGTACAGGCTTAAGTACAACTTCTTCCTTCGGTTCTCCTTTTTTCGGTTGTCTTCTGCCGTGAGGCCAGTCAAGCTGTTTGGGTTGAACCTCTTCTTTTGGTTCCATCTTGCTAACTGGTTTAAGTTGTACGTCCTCTGGTTTTTCTTCTTCGGGTGATTCTTGTTTGGGTACTGGTTTCAGAAAAACTTCTTTGGGTTCATCTTTAAAACGTCTTCTACCGTGTAGCCATTTCACTTCTTCGGGCGGTGCCTCGTCAACTGGTTTCTCTTTTGTCAAGGGCTTAAGTTGCACTTCTTCAGGTTTTTCTTCTTCAGCTATTTTTGGTTTAAGTATAGGTTTAAGTACTACCTCTTCCTTCAATTCTGTTTCTTTCAGACGCCTTCTACCGTGAGGCCACCCAAGCTGTTCGGGATGTACGTCTTCTTTTTGTTCTTTCTTGCTAAATGGCTTCAGATGTACTTCCTCTAGCTTTTCTTCTGTGAGTGCTTTTTGTTTTGGTACTGGTTTCAGTACAACTTCTTTAGGTTCCTTAGAATGCCTTCTACTCTGTGGCCATTTCACTTCTTGTTGCATTTCTTCGGGTTTTTCTTGTACAGGTATTTTTTGTAGCAGTACAGGCTTCAGTTGTATTCCTTCTTTTGATTCTTCTTCTTTTGGACGCCTTCTACCGTGAGGCCACTCAAGCTTTTCTGACTTTACCTCCTCTTTTGGTTCTATCTTACTAACTGACTTAAGCTTTGATTCCTCGAACATTTCTTCCTCGGGTGCTTTTTGTTTGGGTTCTAGTTTCAGGACAACTTCTTCTTTGTGTTCGTCTTCCTTTGGACGTCTTCCACTGTGTGGCCATTTCACTTTATCTGGCATTACATCTTCAATTGATTTCTCCTTTTTCATGGGCTTAAGTTGCACTTGCTCAGGCTTATCTTCTTCAAGTAATTTTTGGTTAGGTACTGGCTTAAGTACTACTTCTTCTATTGGTGCCTCTCCTTTCGAATACCTTCTGCCGTGCGGCCATTTAGGTTCTTTACTAACTGGCTTAAACTGTACTTCCTCTTGCTTTATTTCTTCAGGTATCTCTTGTTTGTGTACTGGTTTAAGCACTACATCTTCCTTCGATTCGTCTTCCTGAGGACGCCTTCTACCGTGTGGCCATTTTGCTTCTTCAGATTTCACTTCTTCAACAGATCCTTTTCTTACTTGCCTTAATGTGACATCTTCCAATTTTTCTTTCTTTATTAACACTTTTTCTACTTTGGTTGGACGTAAATTAATACTCTCTTGAGTCCAAGGAATGGAATCACTTCGCTCATCCTGAGTAGTGGGCTTCTTATCATCACTACGAGGTTTCCTCCATTGCAATACCTTCTCCTCTGATTCTTCTTTATCCGTTTGCAAAATTGTAACATCTTCTATTTGTGATATATTAGTCTTGATGTTCTCGTCAGTTCTTGGTTTTCTCCAATGCTTACTTTTTGGTTTTTTATCTTCAACTTTGTGTTCTTCTGTTTGTATTTCAAGGAGACTGCTATCTTCGGTACTTGATTTAGTTTCCGAAGAAGCAGTAATATCTGCAGTCATTGTTTTTGTACGTGGTTTTCGCCAAGATTTAACTTCCCCTGTTTCTTTTTTAGTTGTAATTTCAACTTGATTTGACAAATCGAGAATAGTTATATCATCAGTTATTAATTTTCTTTCTAAATTTGTAATTGTTTCCTCTTGCTCCTGTTTTCGCCACTGATTCACTGCCTTGGCCTTCTGTGCTATGTCGACGTTGACTTGTTTACGCCAGGGAACTGTAGTAACTCTTTTGGTGTCTACCTCGTGAAAATTATCGATTTTGAGGATATTAGAATCTTCGGTAGATTTAAAGAGACGTTTATTAATTTCAGTGACAGTTGAATCTTGAGTACTTGAAGTTTTTATGTCCGTCTTGTCATCAGAAGTTTTAAGAAACGTGGTGCGCGACTCTGAAAATAAAAAAGTTTAAGGCTTAATTTCTATATATTTAATTCATATATATAATTTAATTGAAAACACTGAGGTGGTATAATAATACTGTATATAATAATATTACTGTAGCGGTAATAAGCTAATAGTTTATCTGATTTCCATATTATTATTAATATTTTATATATTATTATTATTAATAACCACAGTTGTAATTACTGCCTGTTCTAAAAACTAAAAATCTCAAATAATTAAAACCTGTAAACTGTGACTTAACGTTTTTTCGATTTTTTTGTTGTATGCTATAAAATTTTCTCTTTTAAATATGTGTAGCAGCAAGCAACCTGTATTTTACTATTTATAAAATTATTGAACAGAAGAATAAGAATATATTTTACTCTGAACCAGCTCTTACACTCTACAATTGGTTAATATACTGTAGAAGGTGAGACATAACAAAATCTCTCGCTCGAATCCAATAAATTAATGATGCAGATTTCATATCAGATTACAATTTGGCAATATCAGACAATAAAAATGCAATAAAATATTCTACTGAAAATTTTGTTTTAAGATTCTTCAAGCGTCTTTATTAATTCAGTCTTTATTATAAGTCATCATGGTAATAAATTTGATTATATATTGTCCCAACTTGATAGGTGTGGTGCAAGCAGTCAGAGAAGTCCATTCCATAGAGACAGATAGACACTGTCTACCCTAATAATTTTCTAACTAAACAAATAAAATAAATCATATGTCGTAAGTTAACATATTTATTTCATTACTATAAAATGATTCAGTTACCCGCGACACACACGACGCGCGGCGTTATATACCACTTGTAGCTAGGTAGGTATATATCGTCGCATGCCCTTGAAGTCGGTAGACAGACACCACGACCTTTTGGTTAAATTTATAGACATTCAGAGTGCGGCTAGTTTGGTGTGTGTGTATAATTAAACGCATTTTAGCGAAATATTTACCTTAAGTATAAATACACGCACATAAGCAAATATTTAGACAGAGTCTCCCTGCAATCACAATAATCGATTTATATTATACATCACTATGGATCAACGGCATTGGTTGACTCACTTGTCGATTAACTCTGCAGTCGCATTTTGTTGGTTTAAATCGACGTTATACTTCCGAATTCAAAATACTTTCAAATTTGTTATATCCTGAATAATATTTCAATGACTTTCAATTTATAACAAGTTATTTGGGAACTCAGGTTGCATTTATTTATATTTTGGTGAAACTAAGTAAAATGTAGAATTGATATAATAAGTGATAAATATGAGTAATTTTTGTTGTGATATTGTGGTCCTGTGTGCTTACAAAAATTAAAAACAATGCATTTAATAATCTTTCATATAACCTCATACTGCCTTATACTCCTTACGAGGAGAAACAACAGGTACAAATTCGTATATTACTCATACTTTGTATTCGTAGTGTAAATCGTAATGATCCGTTGCCAACCGATTTAAATTTAATACAGTCATGTGTGAAATTTGGTAGAAAATGTATTAGAAAACAACGTGATTGTTAGTTATAACTGACTGGCGGGTTGTAAACATTCTAATAGTATTTTTTTTGTATAATATGTTGGTTGTTTACAAACATAAAAATATGGACTGACACGGTATGTTGATGTCCATAATATAATAGTAATAATATATAGCGGCGAAAAAACATGATCAGGCCGAAAAATATTTAGGGGTTCAACACTCATAATTTCAGGATAAACCGTATCGAGCGTTTAAATTTTCAGATAAAATAGATATCGCCCAACATAATACGAAAGTCGATCGTAATCGTAACATTTGCAAACAGTTAATAGATACCTATTGTTTTTTATTTTGGTAAGGTTTTTTTATCTATCTCATCGTCGTCTTCTTAGTGTGGTTCCAGGTTGTGTCCGAGCCTTTCACCTAGGAGCCCAGGGTTCAATTACTCCTTCTTTAGATTTGGGTTATGTGACCTATACGAGCGACCGCCGTCTGACTTCCCAACCCTAAGAGGAAAGCCTGCGCCAGAGCCTCGTCATTTAATCAGCAAGTATACCTTGCAGGTGAGGTTTTCTTGGCCTCGAGAGTCTTCGTGGGGCCTCATCCATTCAAGTTTTTGTCTGTCTAGTATAGAAAGTGTCTGTGTGGAAGTCACTGCAAGCAGTGGAGCCAATTTAATCTAATCTATATATTGATCATAATTTAAGTTTTTTTCGTTTATAAAGAAAAGAATATAAGATAAAACTCTTACATGGTAATATCTAGACTATGAACCGTCAGTTGTCTGTCTGCCCAAGACAAGGGGATGTGCACGGTGTTGGTTCTGTTGAACTTTTCTCGTGCGTTTGATGGGATAGGTACATACGGGATTGCTTTTGTATTATGGTGTGGATCAAGGGGCACTCTCATGGTTTCACAGCTATCTGGATGGTTGCAAGCAGATGGTAGCAGTAAAAGGGAGTGATGTAAATGATATTGCTTCACCCCTTGCATCCAGCGGCAGAGGCGTTCCCTAGGGCTCGATCCTTGGGCCTATTTTATTCAGTCTATACTGTGCGGACATTACAAATTGCCGTAAGAACTGTCAGTACCATACTTATGCCGATGACGTTCAGATATACTTGTCATTCAACCCCGGTTAACATCAAGTGGCTGTTACAAAGTTGAATGACGATCTTAAGCGTATAACAACGTGGGCGGAAAGTAATGAATTGCTTAGAATTTCCCTCCCTCCCGATCATGGAGGTCGGTAGTTCCGGGCGTAGATGAGTCTGCGGCGTCCTCGCCGCAGACTCGCCCACGCAGGGCACTCCACCAATGTGTGGAGCGCCGTAGCATTATACCCTAAACTAAATATCTACTGTTTGGTACCAACACTCAGATCAGTCGGGTACCCACCAGCCTGAACCTGAGTTTCAGGGGAGAGCTGATAGACAGGGTTACTGAAGCTCACAACTTGGGACTATACGTGGATCCCAGCCCAAAATTTGAAAAGCATATCGCTGAATCAGTTCGGAATTGCTCCTACCGTTCAAAACCTCTTCATAAAATGAGGCCGCATCTATCTGGGGAACTCAGGGTACATGTAACTACATCGGCGTAATTGAGTTGAGATAGTACAAGACTATTACGGCTATACGGCCCACGTCTGCTGGCTCGATCGGAAAGATTAGTACAGCGCGTTCACAATTACTGTGTTCGTTTCTGTTTCTCAATATCGGCCAGAAGTCATGTCACACCTTATTTAAGTAACAATTCTCTACTAAAGATAAAAACCAGAAGAAATATGCATAAGGCATACGGCATCTTGGCTGGGTTACTAGCAGAAGATTGTGGCCAGAAGGATGTGCTCCCAGCAACTATCAATACAGCAGCATCGATCTTTGAATTTAGGCATAGTTTTCGTTATGCAGCTTCCAAAATATGGAATAATCTGCCACCACCGTTACGCTCCATTACAACGAGAACCACGTTTAGGAAACGTTTATGGCTATTTCTCTTGGAAGCTCAAAGAAGGTTCGATAACATAATACGCAAATATATCATTAATTTTATTTAATTTGTGACACACTATTTAATTATACAAGTATATGTTATGTATTAACCGTGTGATCATATTTATTTATATTATTAACATATGAATAAAAAAGATAATACGTAGGTTTGTTTTTGATAAACGAACAAATCGGATCTCAATTGTTTTAGTGAACCTGTGGTTAATTGAAACAACCGTTTTTTTAGCGCGAAATTTTGATGGTCTGTCTGTTTTAATTAACATGAAGAGTTGAAACTTTGTTAAACTTAATGATTCCTTCATGTTTTAATGAAATTGATTCATAACTTTTCGCGTAACGCAGGCAAAAGTAAAGAATACTAGCTAAAAACGGTGCTTTAGGAGGACTGAGGTAAATTTTGGTACTGGCAAGTTTTTATAGATGATAGATATAGAATGGTAAGGAACCCTTCAGACGCGAATCCGACTCGCACTTATATATATATATATATACACACACACACACAAGAAGTGTTCATTTAAAGGTATTATATAGATAAAATAAGTCTGTACGTGTGCTTATCATCTGACTACTCCTAAACGGCTGTATCGATTTGGATGACATTTTGTATTTATTTCAATGGGTGCCTAGATGATTTGAAACCACAATGGGAAAAGCTGGTGGCGCTGCTGTCGATAAGTCAACAAATTTGATTAATGATATGAAAACTAATCACGGGCTCAAAGGTCTCGTGTCATTGGTTGATCAGTCTTTTTATAATTTTTTTGATTGTCCAGCTAGTGCACATGCACAGACTTTTTGACATTTGTTCAAGATTTTTGCCTCAAGATATACCTTGTTATGGGGACACATTGAATCCGAGTTTGTTTGGTCGCAACTCTTATTCCGCTGCCGCCATCTTATAAAAAAGCGGCTAAGTGCGAGTCGGACTCGCCATGAAGGGTTCCGTAGGTAATGTACATCATATATTATTTTTAGTTTTATCAATTTTTTTATTGGGGGGGGGGTGCACATTTTACCACTTTGGAACTATCTCTCGCGCAAACTATTCAGTTTAGAGAAAAATTATATTAGAAACCGCAATATCATTTTTGAAGACCTATCCATAGATACCTCACACGTATGGGTTAGATGAAAAAAAAAATTGAGTTTCAGTTCTAAGTATGAGGAGGGGAGCCTCCAAAAATTATTGGTTTTTTCTGTGTGAAAATCTTAATGCGGTTCACAGAATGCATCTACTTACCAAGTTTCAACAGCATAGTTCTTATAGTTTCGGAAAAGTGGCTGTGACATACGGACGGACAGACAGACAGACATGACGAATCTATAAAGGTTCCGTTTTTTTGCCATTTGGCAACGGAACCCTAAAAAGGGGTGCGAATGGTTTTTACTCTATTAAGTAGGTACAGTCAGCGTTTAATTTCCATTTCATATGAATAGATTTATGGCAGAAAATAGAATAAATATTCCAAAAAGTAATATGATGACAAAAACTGTTTCTTGGGACTCGGTCGGAATCGATCTCAGTCTTGACGAAGTCAACGATCACTCATTAGACGAACGCGCTACCAAGGTTGTTAAGTACAGTGTGAAATTAGCGCTTCTATATTTGTTGTCTTACGTTCAGGTCACGTGTTTTACTGACGCGAGTTTAACCTTTTTACCCATTACAAAAAAGTGGACAACGCCGCTAAAGAAGTTTTCACTTCAAAAAAAGTATCGAATGTACGTAACCCGCGAAATTTGGTAATTTACCTTACTTCTTGAACACACCTCGTACACATATAAT
Organism: Cybosia mesomella; assembly: GCA_946251805.1. NCBI lineage: Eukaryota > Metazoa > Arthropoda > Insecta > Lepidoptera > Erebidae > Cybosia > Cybosia mesomella. Next base: position 13,002,061 of record OX276388.1, on the reverse strand, counting down.
ATGAATGAATGGGTATAGTTTTCTCACATCTTTTCCTTATTTTCATTAGAAACGTTTTCTTCGTCATTTTCATGATTGAGATCCAATGTCAATCATTAAAATACTTTAGGCAATATATTTTAAATATTCTTAATTAAACTAAACCCCGAAGCTGGGGTCTACTGTAATACACAGACTTCCCATGAATGGGTTTTTTTGGCTTTTGCGGTAGCTACTCCCGTCTGACCTCGTAACCCCAGAGGGAAGTCTGCGCCAGAATTTCATACATTAATCAGCAGGAGTAACAACTCGCAGATGAGGTTAACTTGGGCCCCGAGTATCTTCGTGGGCCCCTTATACCGGAGACAATTATACTTAAGCATTCATATTATATATACCTACTTACGCATACTGAAGAAAAGTGTCAGTTTCGCAGCGCTATAAGCGTCTACGCTGCGTATTAGTAGTATGGTATGGTTTCGCGAGCTGGTATCCGCAACTCCACGACAAGGCGCGGTTTTTGCGTGACGCAGTTATTAGTATTAGTAGTTATTAGTTCGTTTAAATACATAGAGCAACAGTGCGTTAGTCGGGTCACCTGGCACACGATTTGTTCGCCATATACCCCGCGCCGGATCCCGGTCGACGCAGCGGACAGCCTATAGCTAGCGAGTATATATTTTTTTAAGTTTCTGAAGGTAGTATCGTATTACGTAAAGTGCATTTTAATATCCGTATTCCAATGAGGAACTTTTCCCCTTGTGTATTTTAAGTAGAAGAAGGTCGTGTAGTGTGTAAGGACAGAAGCAGATGGCGGGCTATTGTCTCCGCCTACCCCGAGGGAAAAAGGCGTGAGTATAATGTGGGTAATTAAGTTGAATAGAAAAAAGACAAAGGACAACGATTAAAAATCGTATCAATACTGCCGATGCATACGTCAATTGTTTCTTACGAAGATGATCACTCTTACCAGTCTATGCATTTTTGTGGTACCCTTTCCGCTCAATTTACACTTTCAGATTTGGGTTTTGATATAGTATTTTCTATTTATCTTTAGATGTGTTATCAACACAGAAATAATATTAGGTAGAAGTGTAATACGTGTTAGAAGCGCGAGGCGCCACTTCGTAAATGCCTTACAAAGTTTAATTTTGAAGCCACACGCACGGATCAGACTAGCGAATCGCCGCGCTACATCGAACGAATGCATTTATCAAACAAAAAAGTTTATCACTGCGTTTCGAACTGTAGTTCGAAGGGTGATTGTGCATATAGAGGATAATTAATTTAATTCAGTAAATTCTATGATAACAATTAAAACATTAAATATGTGATCAAATTCATGAACTCCACCAACTTTTGTAATTATCGAATATTTCGATATACATTACTTGTTTAACTTCGATACAGGTAAACTACCGTTAAGAAGCTGCAATGAATTAAATCATTAAACAATAATTTTCACACTCACGACTGTTTCATGGTGCGGTCGCGTATTACCGCTGTTCGGTGTCACGAATCAGTGATGTATCTACATCAGCAAAGGGATAACCTATAGAGGCCTCATGTGAAATATTTTATTCGAAATTCCGTCAATTTCTAAAGCTTTCCAATTCGCTAGGCGTTTTTGCGGATTTATTTCTCAACTTTATAGTCACAGGACAAACGCATTGCATACGTATCGATAATATGCCTCAACGACAGCTTTTATGGGAGCGAACACAAGGGACCCCCTACTCCGAGAGGTTAGCCTCCGCTAAAGGCCCGACGGTGTAAAAAATATTTGGGTCACAAAGTAACATTTGGGAACGTTAAAAACAAAAAAATCGGCCAAGTGCGAGTCGGACTCATCCATGAAGGGTTCCGTCGCAGCAAGTAAGATAATAATGTTTTTTTTACCTTTTATATTTGAGTTTATTGAGTGAAAGGTAAATTGTGGTTTACGATTTATGACGAATTAAAAAAAAACTACTTGCTAGATCTCGTTCAAACCAATTTTCGGTGGAAGTTTAATGGTAATGTACATCATATATTTTTTTTTAATGTCAACATTCTTTTATTTAAAAGTTACCGGGGGGGGGGGGGGGACACATTTTACCACTTTGGAAGTGTCTCTCGCGCAAACTATTCAGTTTAGAAAAAAAAAATTAGAAACCTCAATATCATTTTTGAAAACCTATGCATAGATCTTGGGTATGGATAAAACGTATAAGTTTGATGAAAAAAAAAATTTGAGTTTCAGTTCTAAGTATGGGGACCCCCAAAATGTTTCTTTTTCTATTTTTTGTGAAAATCTTAATGCGGTTCACAGAATACATCTACTTACCAAGTTTCAACAGCATACTTCTTATAGTTTCGGATAAAAGTGGCTGTGACATACGGACAGACAGACAGACAGACATGACAAATCTATAAAGGTTCGGTTTTTGCCATTTGATTACGGATCCCTAACAACATAATAAAAACTCAGGGCCAAATTTTTATAACGGCAAAAGTATGATACCAGGTATATTAAATACCAATAGTACCTTTATTTTCATTAATATATATTTTTTATTTCATATATTATGATTATGTTTTTAGGATGTTTGTGAATGAAGTGGAGCGCGGAGTGGAGTTGAGTGGAGTGGAGTGGAGTGGAGCGGAGTGAAGTGGATTGGAGCGTAGTGGAGTGGAGAGGAGCGAAGCGAAGTCGAGTGGAGAGTAGAGTGAAGGGGAGCGGGGAGTGGACAGTGAACTACCCATCAATGGTACTGGCACGCTCCACAAGAGAGCTTAGACAGCCGACTCATCGCAATCAACCTCCGGTCTTGGAGGGGAGTGAAGTGGCGATACCACATGAAAAACAACAAGCTGAACTACAACCGTCGACTATGTCACAACTACCACGTGATTCCTACGTCACAATCCTGCATCACGAAAATGTATTTCGCGCGCTGAGTAACATATATACAACATCCCAACGACAACCGTTGGGCCGCGGCCTGCCAGGCGTGATCACCTTGCCTGGTCGGAGAATCCTCCCTTTGTTGGAGAAAATCACACCCTGTTCCTCTACAGGGTCATTTATATACTACGCACTTGATCGGTTGTATTTTGCTACAGACGTGAAGACCCCTGACGCTTTCTCATTTTTATCGCTTGCACGGGGTAGACTCATGATGTGGTGGAAGTGGACCTACCCTATTTTCCTAATTCCTATTTGGCTTGGCACCGATTTTATAGAAAAGACTTATGTACGTGTTTTTTTATCTTTAGAATTCAATCTGTAATTCAGTTATGCCTTTTTTATTTAATTTTTAAAGATTTCAGTCAAAGCTTCTGTAATTTTAAGACGGTTAGTGTTGCGATTTGTTGACGAGTGTTGTTATGAAAGCGTGGAGCCAAGCCAAATGAGGCTGAGTGTCATTACTACAATCATCAAAGGCAAGGGGGTTTACCGTGGTATTAAGTACGCGGCACTGACTATGTAGCTCTTCGAGAAGCTACTTTTATTTATTTATTTTTTATATTTAGGACACGTCAATTTGACTCCCGAATCCAACTCTCTTGGAATGGCAATTAGGGTTTCGGGACCATGGGTTTTGTTTTTAGCCTAAGTATTGTAACGGAGGAGAATAAGACAATTGCTACTGGACATACAGAAGGCATTCGCTGTATTCATCATGCGATGATCTGATTGACATATTTGTGTGAGTGGTTGTCACACACCGTATAAATATACGCGTGCAAGTATCCCCAACAATTTGAACTACTCCGTCCTCAGTCTTTTCGATGGACCAGGCTGCGGCTCAGCATCTGATCGGCTTTCTGAATTAAATATCAGTGGGAGAACTGGACAAGGAAGGGGTGTTAATATCGGCGGTTCATCATCAAAGTCATTTTCATTTATTAATTCTGAGAGCCCCATTACGTTGATGCAAGTCTCTCCAGAACAATGGAAGCACACTGCAGAACATTTCAACCCTGCTTTTCGACATCCACACATCGCTCCACAGTTGCCTTTGCATTTGCAAAAGATCAATTTTAGAAGCTCAGGGGGTACTGGAGGTTTAGAGCTCTGCACTGGCATCAATTTCCACATTTTTTTCAAGTCTTCAGGATCATTATTATTACCAAGCCACGACTGGACCTGATGGTAGACTCGGAAAGTATGAAAGCGAGCTGTGTCTTGTGTTGAAGGAAGTGAAGATAAGTTAAATGTACTTTTTGTCACTGCCTTGGCGAATTGTTTGTATCTTAGGCTGTCAAGAGAATTATCATCTTTATTACCACCGTATAAAGAGATAAAAAAACGTTTCTGAACATTTTCGCTTATAACTTTTTTATTTATAGTTCTACGACAAAAAGTTACTGGATCAAAGTTGTAAAGAATTTAATTTGCAACAAAAATGTTAATAAATGTTTTTTATCAGATAATAGTTTAAGAGATATATCGTAAAAACCATTTCAACCCCTATTTTCAAGATGACGGCCGAGGGACAAGGGTGGCGACCCCACAAACTTGGTTTTAGCTTTACACATCAAAAAAATAAAATCGCGTCCTCTAAAAAACGCAACCCCAAATGTTACTTTTCAATGGACTAGTAGAACACCCGTAAACATGTCAGTTGCAATAAATAAAGCTATAAGATTTTTATTATAAATATATTATTTACTTTTAATAATATTATATTTTAAAAGCATCGTTTCTTTTCCCCAAATCAAACAATTTATTAATATTTATGTTTCTATAAATCGTAGAATTGAGTATGTTAACTGTATAAATTAATCTAAACTTAGATATGTATTGAATGAATTCAAATTTAGATTACTGCCAATAAATTAACACTAATATTATGTATTCTGTAATGATAAAGGTAACGCATTGACGCCTGACTTTGAACGCATTAGTGATACATTGAAAAGTGGACCATTATGCCAGGTATACACTGTGTTTTTTTAACTGGGACAGTATGGGGAAATCCGAAACCATAGAAGATACAGGGAAACGGCCTTAGGAACCATTTATTCTTTTTTTGTGAAAAAAATTTTGATATAGAAATTTTTTTGGTCAAGCGTGAGTTGTCCACAGAAATGACTTATTTTGAAAAAAAAAATTTTTGATGCGGATCGACTCTTGTCTTAAATTTTTAACATGTTTTTCAATTACCTTGCGATTTGGTAGACTACGATCAGGATAGCGTTCCCGATACCACTTTAATGCATTAACTGAGCTTCGATAATTTAAAAAATACGCTTCGATTAAATCAACTTTATGTGCATTGCATAACGCCATGATGAATCACAAACAAACTGATAATAAAAAATGAAAGTAACAAAAATAACAATGTTCGTTCGAAATTTGAATATTTTTTATTCATTTGAATCATAAAAGTCTTAATTAAGAGGTCCAGTTCCAATTCTACAGTGCAAATAAAATCTCATTTTTGAATATGGAATGCTTTTTGTACGTGAGTATCGACTGTGATGCAGTAGATGGGTACTTTGAACTAACCTGTTGCATGAGAAACATTTTATTAAATTTGACTAACTTCTGCTTTTTTTCTTCCAGTACAATGAAATATTCCTTGTATGAAAATGAGTCGAACCGCATCAAAAATTTTTTTTTTCAAAATGACTCATTTCTGTGGACAACTCACGCTTGACCAAAAAAATTTCTATATCAAATTTTTTTTCACAAAAAAAGAATAAATGGTTCCTAAGGCCATTTCCCTATATCTTCTATGGTTTCGGATTTCCCCATACTGTCCCGGTTAAAAAAAACACACTGTATAGTGGTCCACTTTACAATGTATCCATTTTACTCTTGAAATATGTAATTTATGGTGTTTATGCAATGAAACATGATAGTGTCTTTTGGACAAATGAGTAATTTTATAACTATAAAAGTAGCTATATCTATCTTAACAGCATCTATTATTGTTTTCTTTTATATTAGCAGTAGTGTCCTATTTCGTGTTATTAAATCAGCCACCCTACCTTATACATTGCGACATAAAAAAAGTCATGTATACTCGTACTATCTTAATGATGAATTAAGTTGGTAACAGTTATCTGGCTGACTGACATAATACTAGTATAAGTGTTCAGAAATTTCAGTTTGATCAGACCATCTGTGGCTCAGACAAAGGTCGTACTTCATAGGACATACTGATGTTACTCTATCTGTCCATCTAGGCATCTAGGGGAGTTACGGCACTGTTCAGTCGAAGATCGCTTATCAACTACTTTCCTTTCTTAACGCTTTTCTATTCTCCGGGCTACATATTATGATTGGCTGCTTACTTTTACATTACTTTACAAGGCAACATTCTATTACAGATTTGACTATTTCTCGTAGATAAACACAGGCAATGACGAAAACGTTTTAACTTCGCAAAAGAGGTGACTAATGAATTTAACTGAGCCGTTAATGATTTTGTTTTATGTGCCTAATGCTAAGAAATTTGCCACTACAAAATATACCGGCAATTTACTTTTTTATATTAGCAAATTAACTTGACCTGTAACTAATCCTATCTTACTTAAATATTATAAAAATGGGAAAATTTGGATGGAGGTTTGTTACTAAATCAAGGCACCGAGAAGGATTGTACAGGCTTAAATAGCACGTTAACTACTTTTTATCCCGGAAATAGATTCCTGTGGGTCATTGAAATGGGATCAGTATTTCCGAATAAACTATAAAGTAAATAATGAATCGTAGTATTTATTATTTAACAAAACTACTCTTAAAAGTGCCATACAATTTCGAAATTTGAATGGAAAGTCATTATTCCCGGGTTCGATTCGCTCAAAACTTTGTGAACATATAAATATAAATATTCTACGACATTCTACACAGCGCTTTCTAGACCCAAAGTAAGCATTATATACTTATATGCCTACTTTGTTCTTTTTGTAAATACATACATATTATACATAGAAACACCCAGACCAATGCAAATAGACATATTCATGCATACAAATATTTGCACTGAGCGGGAATCGAACCCGCGCCCCCTGTCGTAGCAGTCGAATGCACTACCGCTACGCCACAGAGGCCGTCATAAACTCTTACGTAATTAATAAATATGAATATCTATCTATCTATGAATAAAGATGAGGAAAATAAAGATAAAGAACCGACTACGAAACCAAGAAAGGAGGAAAACGTGAAAAATGTCGGAATTACATATATTTAATACATGAGACAAAAACGCTCATAAGACTTTCCTATTGAAGTCGGTGCCAAACTAAAGAGGTATTTGGAGTATTAGGCAGAAATGAATGGAGGTCCTTGATAGGTCCACTTGCGTAGTTCTGCCATATCATAAGTCTCCCCGCGCCATTTAAGTAATGAAATGTGCAGCCGTAATGACAATACATGTGGGTTGACGTCTTCCGACTTTTAAATCTGGTAATTATACCAAAAACCTTCTCCAGAATGTAACAAATACGTTTTGGATGAAAACCGCATTGAAATAAGTGCAACCAAACGCGCAATACCTAATTACAGATAAACATACCTCTTTTTTAATTTAGTTAAGAATACTAAAACCTCCAGCCTATTAGTACTACCAACAGAATTGACGAATTAGTACTTTTATAGACTTATCTAATTAGAACCTTTACATGGTTTGACGAAACGAGACTTAATTAGTATTTGACGATTTGAAAAAAAAATGGGTATTACAAACTGTTAATGTTAATTATCGCTCGCTTAGTAATGTGCCCGGTAGATGGCAATAGGCTCGCCCCCTATTACATTGGGACCTAAACATAACTGGCATGTCGTGGGTGTGTAATACATCTCTGCCTACCCCTTCGGGGATACAGGCGTGATCTTATGCATTGTGGTCATTCGTTTTTTTCTTTATTGAGTCCTTAATGTTATTAATCTGAGATCTTACCCAGAATATGTGATTGTAGTTGTATGGCTCTATGATTTGGAAAGAAATGTTTAATATCATCGCACATGTTTATTTGGATTAGTGTCCCCGTGGGATAGTCAAAATACGACCTTTTTTAAGGTTGTCAGAAAGTTAAACTTCGTTGCATTTCTTTTAATTTTGTTATATAGGTCAGCTGCGAACGTTATACAAATATATCATACTACGTTTGACATTGGCGGTATAAATTAACTTACGTAAGTAACATTAGTGTGTGTGTTCCCAATGCATGGAAATGTGCAAGGAGTCCCTACTAACATCTTTCGGAACCCAAGCCAACCTCACCTGCCCGCGGTGCACTCTGCTGATTAACGGAGAAGGCTTTGGCGACCCGCCAACAAGCACTGGACCAGCGCGGCGGGTTATGGTCTAAACCCCCCCATAATGATGATGGACAGAGGAGGACGGCCCCTAGTACTCGGGGGCTCCAGCTGCAAGACTGACGTTGATGAGCGTCGGTCGAGCACTGGAGTCAGGGGTGCTAAGAATCTCCGGGCGAGCTGCTACCGTCAAACGACCTCAGGCAATTGTCGCTGGTGACATATAATACGCGCACATTAAGGACAGACGAGAAGATCATTGAGCTGGAAGAGGAGATAAACAAGCTGTATTGGGACATAGTGGGTTTATCGGAGGTCCGAAGACAGGGCGAGAACACGACAATCTTAAAATCTGGCAACTTATTCTACCACTGTGAGGGCGACCAACAGTCCCAGGGTGGTGTCGGGTTCATCGTTCACAGATCCCTTGTAAACAACGTGGTATGTATCACGAGTGTGTCGAGCAGGGTTGCGTACCCGATAGTCAGAGTATCAAAGAGGTACTCGCTGAAGGTCATACAGGTTTACGCACCGGTGCACCCGGACGACGAAGTGGAAGTTATGTATGAGGACATCAGTAGGGCCATACATACTTCCAAAACATACTTCACTGTTGTTATGGGGGATTTTAAAGCAAAACTGGGTAGGAGGGACGATGACGAGTTGATAGTGGGGCAATTTGGATGTGGGGGGGAATACCAGAGGCCAGAGGTTGGCTAACTTTCTGGAGGAGGAACTCCTTATGATGAACTCCTTCCTAAAGAAGCTACCTCATCATAAATGGACCTGAATGAGTCCCGACGGTTCCACGAGGAATGAGATTGACTTCATTATGTCCACAAAGAGACGAATGATCTATTCGTGATCCACAGGGTGAAAACTGGAAGCGATCATAGAATGGTTAGAGGCACATTGAATATCAATGTCCAACTGGAAAGGTCTCGGCTAATGACGTCCACGGTCCGACTTACTGCAGCCCACTTACAAGACCCCGACAGCTTTCAACTCGAGCTCACAAATCGTTTCTCTGGCCTGGAGGATTGCGTTTCTGTGGACGAGGTCATAAACAGGTTGGTAGAAACTGTCTACAAGGTAGGGAAAGTCTTCTTCAGACCCCGGCGGCAATGACGTTGCATACCACCGAGGTCGCTGAAGCATATCGGCAGTTCAATAGATGGATCTCTAGGTCCTTGCGACACGGTGCCCGTATCTTTAATACCAATCATATTAAAGATACAATAGAGCAAAAAAGGGCTCTAAAGTGTTCGCAAGAGACTTGTCTGTTGGGCAGTGCCAGTTGACGAAGCTGATGACGGAAGACGGCAGTGTAGCGTCTACTAAGTCAGAGGTAAGTCAGAGTTCGAGAGAATCGAAGGTTCTACGGACAGTTATATATCTCAGTAGCTAAGCCTGTTGATGATTTGTATAAAGATCCAAGAGCCAAATTAAACCGACACTACACAGAAGATATTCCGGACATCAGCCTGTATGAGATTAGGATGGCCCTCAAAGGTAAGTACTTAGATGTATTCTGTGAACCGCATTAAGATTTTCACACAAAAATAGAAAAAATACATTAAATTTTGGGGGCTTCCCCATACGTGTGTGGTATATATGGATAGGTCTTCAAAAATGATATTGAGGTTTCTAATATCATTTTTCTCTAAACTGAATAGTTTGCGCGAGAGACACTTCCAAAGTGGTAAAATGTGTGTTCCCCAAACCCCCCCCCCCCCTCCGAAAATTGGTTTTAACGAGATCTAGTAAGTAGTTTTTTTTAATACGTCATAAATCGTAAAACGCAATTTACCTTTCATTCAATCAACTCAAATAAAAAAGCATTATTATGTTACTTGCTGCTACGGAACCCTTCATGGGCGAGACCGACTCGCACACCTAGCGTGTGTTGTGGCTTTGGATTAAAAAGAAATGAATAAAGTCATTTCTTTTTAATCCAAAGCCATGTCTATGTGATAATAATAAAATAAACACAAGAACGGACTGCGAGTAGGTATTTCGGCGATTTAAGAAAAATATAACTATTTACAAAATAATCAATTTACATAGGTACCTTTTGACAATTCCCTGTACAAAGTAACTGCTCGAAATCGAACTTGATACACAACGGGCACGTTTTATGGTTGTATGCTATTGTCTTTTCACGTACTTATTTAATGTATCTCTGTCACTTTTCACGAATTGGAAGACACCCTATCGCACTGCATAACTCATCACGAGTTTTATATGATCACGAGTGTAAACAAGTCGTTTGATTTTTTCCCACAAATATAATTCTAGACCCAAATCATGGGGCTACCGCGGCGTATCCATCGTGCAGCAAATTTACTATTTAGATATTCACGCATTGCATATACATAATAAGCCGGATAGACGGCCTCGTAAGTACACTAGCCTCTAATAATTCTGATATCACTGTACTTACGTTGCATTACGTACTACCAAACTACTACTACTACAACCATCCTTTACGAACTACCAGTGAGATGACATCAATAAAGACGGGCCCTAATAATTGAACGTTAATGAGACCGGCACAAACATTCACATTGAACGCGATCTGCAATACGGGCGCCGGGCGGGAGGGGTGGCGCTGGAGCCCCAAGCAGCGGTTGGAGTCGTGACATGTCGCCGCTGGTACTGTAGCGTTCGCTGAGGATGAGCCCTGATTGGTCAGAGCGCCGCGTTGTTTACCAAATGCGGAAATATGAATGAAAATAATCGTAGTAAAACGTAGTAAGCATATTTATTCAAAGGAGTTACCACGAGTTCTCATTTGATTTGTGCAAAAGACATCAATTTTGACCTTTTTCAAATCAGCGTGTATTAGCACCGCTAATAACGACAGGTCTTGCTGTGCTTGCACAGTCGAGACTGAATAAAACTGAATGCGATTTAAACGTTCGTGCGTTACGATATGATTACTAAGGGACCCAAATAAATATCGCGTCCAAAATGTAGCGAGTTAAGTTTTTAAAATAAGTCCCTGTAAAAAATCGCTAATACGTGCGTTTGTATAGAAAACTATGCATACATTTTTAGCGGTCTAGACCTGCTATTAAACGCATGCGTTTAATCACAGTGCGTGCTAGACCTTATAGGTAACTAGGATGCATGAAATACATCCTCACTTTGGTTACCATCCTTTACTACGGTAATATGGTCCGGTGCTCGAACATTTTGAGGATATAGGCCTCTGTGGCGTAGCGGTAATGCATTCGACTGCTACGACAGGGGGCGCGGGTTCGATTCCCACACAGTGCAAATATTTGTATGCATGAATATGTCTATTTGAATTGGTCTGGGTGTTTCTATGTATAATATGTATGTGTTTGCAAAAAAAAAGTATATAAGTATGTTTATCCGCATTCTGGAATCCATAACACAAGCTAGTTAAAGTATGCTTACTTTGGGTCTAGAAAGCGCTGTGTTGAATGTCGTAGAATATTTTTTATTTATATATATGAATGACTCGAGGTTTATCAGTAAAGATATTCTGTTTAATTATGACAGATTAAAACACGTTTGTCTCTATTGCTTTGTGATTAATCTAGATAAATGAATTTGAGACTGTTCATTGGCCTTCCTTATTAGTCGAATAGATAGCAATGCTGTATACCTGTGTCTCTTTAAATAAATCTTTGTGACTAGGTACTTATGTGACCGGGGTATGACGGGGACACCGTGGTTCCCAAACTCGAGGGGGCCATCTCGAAACCGGAGATGGCCCAGGGTCAGTCGGGGTGCGAGGGATATGCTCTATGGACAACCTTACACCCCGGCGTCTGTAGACCCGAGACGGCGTGCGGTTTTAGTCGTTTCAAGCCCGACGTAACCGCCCCCGCTGGCCGGCGGGGGGGGGGGTATCCGAAGAGATTTCCGCACGAAAAAAAAAATGGCAGTTATGTGAAATTACGTCAGTTCGTACCATTTTGCATAGATGAATAACTGAAATGTTTTACTGCAGTTTTTTTATATAGTAATTATGCTCTTTATAACCTAATATTTATATAAAATTTAATTATGTCTATTTTATTAAGTTTAAGCAGGTAATCATTTGATTTAATGCAATACTTATAATACTTACCTTGAGACTCACCTTGTATCCTTGTAGGCATATCATTGTTTGTCTTTGGATCACTTGGGCTGATGACTATTCGAAGGAGAATGTTACTAGAACTTAGCCGGTCACTGATATAAACTATATGTGAGCATTGTTCATGTGATACTTTTATTTTCATTTTTTGTTACGAACATTAATGAAATGTGACTGAGTTTATGAACTTTGTGTGTGCATAATCAAATTGTCCTATTCACTTTTATCCATTTGTAAGATTAACCATTAACGAACTTCTGTATTTCTAGTTATAGGTACCTATTTTGTGGTCTACTTTTGAACATTTCATTGAGAAAATTAAGAAGGAAGAGAGAAAGTTCTATTCTATAGGTTTAGTTAATAAACTGTTTAGTTACAACAGTAACAAAAAAACTGTGATTCACGACTTAGATTTGAATGGTATGAGGAAAGAATAGAGAAGTTTAGATAGAGTTGTGCACAGTCGTATGAATCAAAGCAACCAAAAAGCAACCTCGTTCCAACCAATGTCGGTTAACTGCAATATTATTTTGTGAAAAACACTTTTATTCGTTTATAAATAATTAAATATGTGGCAAATAACAGGCACTAAGTGTTGGTGAGTGCATTGTGTTTAATGTAAGATGGTTTTATTCCATTGCTAGCAAGTAGTTTAAACGAAATATCGATCCTAGTGTGTATAGAATAATGCGAAAATGGTATTAATTTATAGCATTTATTAAACAGTTTTCACATAAAGGTAACATACAAAAAATTATTTCATAAATATTTTATTATCAAATATGCTAATTTAGTGATAAAATACTGCCACGCCTAATAACTTAATACAAGTGAAACATACAACACAATTTTAATTTTAACAATATCGTGCACTTAAAACAAATTAAGTTAAAAATCACTGTAACGTTAAACTATAAAATCTCATTCAATTTGGATTTGTACTTGCAAAAATTAGGTCACCAACATCGGCAGTGTTGTCTAAACATAGAAACTGGCAAGGCAAGTAATGCGTGCGTACTTTAAGTTGTTTGAGTGCTGAGTCGCATAAGTGAGCGACTTAGTACACTATATGTATATTATGTTTCTTTGTCATAGAAGAGTTGACAGCGGAACGAGAAGTATGGCAAAATACAACCACGAATAACTTTGTTCTCCGCGAGAACGACCCACTCAGCATCCACGATACCCACTACCGCAAACCTTGACATCGACATTGCAATATATCAAATACGCTGTGACACTGACAAAGTTAGTCGTAGCTGTTAGGTGACATCAGGCGTAATTATGGTTGCCAAATCTACGTACAGCATTGTTAGGTGTAATTGATCTTAAACATAATGCCAAAATCTAAGTCGGACAATACAAACAATGATACATGCTTAAGGTTAAAGTTGAAGCAGGGACTCTGAATTTCACTAGTTGTCTACTTTGTGGTCTTAAATGTTCAGAGAAAGAAATGATCGGTTATTCACATAAACCACAGAAGCTGACGCAAGTCCCAGTTTCAATGACTATCTCAAATGAAATGACAATTATAAAAAGAGATAGACATCGCTGAGATCATTTGCATAAGATTCACAGGTCAGATTTCAACACAAAAAGCGTAAAACTTTTTTATAAGATCTCATGGTTAATAATGCCAAATAAATAAATCATTAACTGTAGCAGATTTTAAATATTATAAGTAAATGAGTATTGGGTGAAAAATACATTTGATGTTTCGTCGAAAGACGCGTCTTTGTTTATTTCGCAATAAATTCTACTATACAGTAAATTCGTTCATAGTATACATTTAGTAAACATCGTAGCGGTAAAAGCAAAACAAAACAGTCGTAAAATGTCTTGTGTCCATGTTAATCACAGTTACGTGTGTCCAATTTTATAGTAGCACCTGGCGCGACGCTCGCTGATCTTGACGTGTTGCCTGCTTCATTATAAGACTAGGGTATTTACACAAAAAGCTTATATGTACAGCGTTGTTAGATGCGGAAATTCGCTCAAATTGACTACAAGTTAAATTTACAATCGAGTCGATTTGCAAATAATGTTAGGTTGTCCGCGCACAATGCTCTTGTTTTCGCGCGATGTAGATATATCCAATTTCAATTCACGGGGTAGGTCGTTCAAGTTGAGGTAGGATTTCGGTAGGCTTATTCGCAGTAGTAGGTATGTGTCATACTAACAAAATGGTGATGATGGGGTGTGTCTGAGAAGCGAACGTAAGTCATTATTGCGGTAACCGCTACGATTTGAAAGCGATTTAATGTAATAGTAACTTCGCATGTCAACTTTCAAAGGTTTTACGTTAAGAACTAAGTAGTTTTCACCCGATCTCAAAGTCATATAAAGATGAAACAAAGAAACACTACATTAATGGATTAAAGTGCGCGACGCGAGCTCGCTGCCTGTGTCTATGTCTTACTTTTGACGACTAGCTTTGCCGAGGTCTCGACTTGTCCAGCCGCAGTAGTGGCACGGCATGTGAAGGTGCCTGTATCCTCCTCGTAGGTGTTCCCAATCAGCAATACAGCGTTGTTGCCTTCGTGAATCATCTAAAAATAATAGAAAGAAAAAAGATTAATATAGCAGCACATCTACATTAAATCTGGACTATGTGATATTTCAGAATGTAATTTATGGCATCCAGATCCGTTCAGCCCTTATAGCGTGGTTGTGCAGCAAACATTAATCCATCCAAACTTTGAAATTTGCTAGTAAGTAGGATAAGATAGTATGGTACATACCTGAAAATCTGGAGTTTCAGGAATAAGAGCGCCTTCTCGCAACCATTGAATAGTTGGTTTGACTTTGCTGGTGACATGAGTTTTAAATTGCGCTGGTTGACCTTCATAAACTACAAGATCTCGAAGAGGTGTCAGCGTTGGTAAATTATCGGCCTGATCAGGCTGAGTAACTTTCAGTTTTGATGCTACTGTGACCCGGCCTGCGGAATTATATGCAACGCACTTGTAGTCTCCTTCATCTTCAGGAAAAGCTTCCGAAATGCGTAACGTGTATTCATCTGCTGTACGTGACATTTGGAAATACTTAGATGGTTTTATCAATTTTTCACCTTTATACCATTGAATAGTGGGTACAGGCTTGCCAACGATCTTACAACTGAATTCTATGGCTTGACCTTCTGTGACTTGTTTATCTTTTAACGGTTCTATAATTTCAGGGGGTGCATTAGCTGCTTTTGTCTGCGGTTTTGGTTTTTCCTTGGATACTGGTGCATTTACTGAACATTCTGCGTCGCATCTTGCTTCTCCAGCGCTGTTGATTGCTACACATTCATATCTGCCTGAATCTTGTGGGTATGCTTCAAGAATAAGTAGAGTGTAGGAACCATCTTCCTCTAAAATCTTGTTCCGGATATCTGGCTGCACTTTCTTTCCATTTTTCAACCAGTATACGTCAATGGGCTTTGTCCCAGTTACTTTTGTATCAAATCTCACTAGCTGGCCAGCTACAACATTAACACTCTGTGCAGTTAATGTAAAGCTTGGAGTGATCACACCACCCCTACCTTGGCGTCGCTTCTCTTCTACTACCAAATTAGCACTACACTTAGCAGTTCCACCGCGATTCTCAGCTACAGCAGCAAATACTGCAGAGTCTTCAACAAAAACTTGCCTGATTATAAGTATTGATTTTGTACTAAAGGTGTGGATTTGAAAGTCTGCCGAGTTTTTGATTGGGAAATTTTCCCTATACCATTTAACAGTTGGCAACGGTTCACCGTCAAACTCTACTTCGAATCTGGCCTGTTCGTGCTCGAATACACGGCATGGTTGCATTTTTTTTGTGAACACGGGGGGTATACTTGGTTTTAGTGGTCCCTCGACAACTCTTTCTTGAGTTTGTGCCTTATGTTCCACTTCCGTAGTTTCTGTTGAAGTTATCTTACGAGTTATTTCAGTATCTCCAATCACTTCTTTTTGAATTTGTTTCTGTTTAGCAACGTGTACTTCTTTCCCATGCACAGTAGATTCTGAAGGATCTGGAATCCTGGGTTTCTGCACAATTTTCTTTTGTACTTGTTCTGTTGTCACCTCGGTTTGTTCCCTGGAATAATGTTATTATAATGAATATACGTTAATTTAATTATAGAATTATAATATAAGTGAACAAATATTTATACTTTAAAACTCGCAATTTTTTATAAGTCTTAATTTATCATAGCAATTAATGAAGCTAGATTCGTTTTTTCAATAAATTGTTTAGGCTATAAGTAGCACTATTTGGTTCAACTACAGTACTTCGATATTGCCAATTTGTTATGGCGGTCAGTGGCAGTCACTTCACGGAAAATGTCGAAGTTCGGCCCTTACGTAGTTGACCGAAATGCCGACCCCAACTGAGTTGGGAAAAGGCTCGGAGGATGATGATTGTATTAGCTATAGTTAATGTGTCATTAACATACAATATTACGCGTAGAAGTACCCCGATTATTATAAATTGGGTCATTACAAACATAGAAAGAATGAACCGTGCTATATGCAGTCAATCGATAATCAGGCTGACGCAGTAGTACATCTATCCTACACATATCCAGCTACTAATTAACATACATATTCGGACAAAATACACAACAATACAAATAATCTTATTTACCCGTGTCAACCATGAGATACATGTATCATTGTATATACTTACAAGCTATCTTCATATCGTTGGGCCATGCCTTTAGCCATGGAGCTGGCAGCGATTTTTTCGCCTGGTATCGCATACTGGTGGCTGGATTCTCTTAGACGACTCTCCTTAATGACTTGATCATTCTCAAGTTCTTGTAATTTATTGTAATACTCTTCACTCTTCTTCTTCTTTACTGTTTGCTGCCATTCTGTTTCAGGTTCTTTAATAACTTTAGCTTTCAATTCAGGTCTATGATCAATAACACCTTGTCTTTGCAAGACATGTCTTTCTTCGAACGTTTTTTCTAATTCTGTTTCAGAGCGTTGATATTGCGTAGTCTCGTCATACCAAGCTGCATTGTAATGAATAATTATATTAACATACGTTCTTGCATATTCATATTAACAAAATTCAAAACATACCTCTCTCAGCATCCGATGGCAAAACTGGTAGAAGCAATTGATTTAGCTGCACTCCTTTTGGGTAGAGAGAGGGAGTCGGGAGGGAAGGATGAAATGTAACCGGGTTATATTGTACACAAAGCGGTTTGTTGATGTTTTCGTGGTTTGATTATGTATGTTAGTGCAGTTTATGTAGGAATTGTTTTCGATATTATATTGTGAACAATTGTCATGATTATAGTTGAATGCAAAATAAGCGTCATGTCTTCATCGCAATGTATATGTGACTTACGTCGTGGGGCATTCTTTAAAACACCTCTATAGTCGTCATGTCTCGGTATTATTTTAAGTTCGGTCGTTGCCACTGCCTCGCCTGCTGAACTTCGGGCAATAACTTCAATTTTGCCAGTATCATATTGCCGTGTCTTTGGTATATCAAAATGATACATTCCATCATATATTAACTTATATCTTGAACCCTAAAATCGTTTCAAATTGTTTATTTCTTAAGCAAATGTAATTTTAAAGGTTGTAACTAATTTCAATACAAAAATATGCTTTTATAATTACATTAACGATAGTGTTTCCATTAATCAGCCACATTACACGAGGCTTGGGATGCCCAGTTACGCGACAACAGAAACGAGCCCATTCACCTTCTTCAACTGTCACGGGCTCTGGTCGACTTACAAACACAGGAGGTGAACGTGCTTTAGCCTCTTCTGCGGCCTGCTCTGGTGCCCTAAAATGTTAAGATATATATTTGACATAAGTTAAATATTTATGAAAAACGTTAAATATTTTTATGCAATATTTATGAAATACGTACTCGCCTTGTAGAAATTACCATATAGGATATATATTGTTGTCTTAAAGTATTATGGATATTATTGCGAATTATATACAAGCTGTTGCCCGCAGGAGCCGCGCTTGCTTGAAATAACGGTCACATCCCAATCCCAGGATAAAAAGTAGCCCATGTACCTACTCTAGACTTATCTACTAATATTCGACTAATAATCTATCTTTTATCTAGGTCCGTTCAGTAGTTTGTGTTTAAGAGTACCAAACATCCGTCTATCTATTAACAATAATTTTCCTATTTATAATATTAGTTAGTAGTGGCCTTAGGATACCTTTTCGCTGTCACTGGTGAAATTCGATCTAATTTAACCAACGATCAATGCGAGCATAGGATAGAGAAAAATAAAAATTAAAGTTATTTAACAACTCATTCTTTTAAGCATTTTAGTGTAATTATATGTACTTACATTTGCCATGCAGCTTCCATCTCTCGTATTTTCTCTATACTCTTCATATGCTTAGGTAACTGTGAGTCATAAACAATACCAGGCTTGCCAGCTGTTTTTATTACTGCTCTAGTTTCGTCCATACCATAAAGATTAGTAGCACGACAAACGTATTCACCACTATCTTCTGGATATACCCAACCAAAGTTCATAGCCACGTAACCAAAATCATAGATGGGTGTAAATCGGTTCTCTGAAACATTTTAATATTTTGTATTGGTGTCAATTCTGTTGTTTATTTTCACTAAACTAAACTATCTAAATTTAAATTTCGATTTCATCTCGTTTTGCTTGTTTCAGATCTTTTGTTAAACTATTCAATATCGTTACAGCTTGTAGTTGATAGTTTTTGTCGTATTTAATATATCCTTAAATGCGAAGTATATTGTGTTCATCAATATATCAATAAGAAGTAGAATTTACATGTTATACTGATGCAGCTGAGTACCCGATTTAATTAGATATCATACTTACTATGTAACAGTGGTTTGCCATTAAAGAACCATTCTACTTTCATATTGGGATCCCCTACAGGTGCTAACTGACACTCGAACTTCGTAGATTCCATTTCCACCAAAGTAGTCTGACTCTGAATTTGTGTGACGAAGCGCGGTGGTTGCTTTTTATCAGAGTCATATAAGTCATCCTCAGTCAAAAAGATTTCCGAAGTATACTTCTTAATAGTCGCTTCCATTTGTGTTAGTGCCTCAGATTTTTTCATTCCTCTTGGAACTTGATTTTGCAGAATAATATCGGGAAGTTCTGTTAAATTGTAAAGTATTATGAAACCATTATATCTTTGAGTATAATTAAATTAATGTGATTACGGATACGGTTGAGGGTCAGTCGGGGTGCGAGGGAAATGCTCTATGGGCAACCTTACACCCCGGCGTCTATAGACCCGAGACGGCGTGCGGTTATAGTCGGTTCAAGCCCGACATAACCGCCCCCGCTGGCCGGCGGGGAGGTATCCGAAGGGATTTCCGCACGAAAAAAAAAAGGGGTCCGCTCCGATTGTGTTACTTGTTTACTAGACGTAATCTTAAGTATCTATATAATCTTTCTTCTTCTTCTTCTTTCTTTTAATTTGAACTATTATTATAGTAAAGTGATCAATATTATGTGTATAGTATTGTGTACTTACACAGTCCGATCTTTATCTTAAACGACTTCAGGACTAGTCAATCTTCTTGTACATGTCACTTTCAACACAAACTACTTACCGTATCTAAAATTAAATATATTTTACATAACTTCACGCCTGTATCCCCGAAGGGGTAGGCAGAGGTGTATTACACACCCACGATTCGCCAGTTATGTTTAGGTCCCAATGTAATAGGGGGCGAGCCTATTGCCATCTACCGGGATCATTACTAAGCGAGCGATAATTAACATTCTTAATACACATATAACTACGAAAAGTCAGAGGTGTGTGCCTGGGGCGACTGGGGATCGAACTCGAGACCTCGGCAGTCCGATACGTACGCCGCTTCCACTGGGCTATCGCCGCTGTGATCTATCGCCTGATCCCGTGGGAATAGAAACTTGCCTATGTTACTCAGGGATAATGTAGCATTCTAATGGTGAAAGCCTTTTTTTTTAATAGATCCAGTTGTTCCAGAGTTCATTGATTACATACAAACAAATCTTTCCTCTTTATGATATTAGTATAGATATAGATGATAGTATAGATTTAATACTTACGTTTACAAGATACAGTAGCTTTTGTGAAGTCTTCGCCGATATCATTAACTGCTCTGCACACATATTCGCCTGAATCTTCAGCATACACGTACAAAATATCGAGAGAAACAAAACCCATGTCATATACAGTTCGGTAGCGATGGCCGGATGGCAAAAGCTTTCCATTACGATACCACTCAATTCGCAGCTTAGGATCTTCTTTAGGTTCAACACGACATTCAAAGCGAACGCTTTCGGATTCCTCCACTGTATGAGACTGGATCTGAGTAATAAACTTAGGAGGCCTGCTAATAACCGGTTCCTCTTTTGGGACATCGCTGACCCGTCCCCTTTCAAGTTCTTTAATTTTTTCACCACTCATACCAGGAGGTAGTTGAGATTCCAAAACAATATCGCGTTTAGCACTACACGTAATTTTAGCTGTAGTGGTTGCCGATCCCCATTTATTAGTTGCGCGGCAAGTGTATTCCCCAGTATCGCGGGTATAGATATAGTCTATATCTAAAGCAATAAAACCGAAATCATTAAGCATGTGCACACGAGACCCGGTCGCAAATGGCCTTCCGTTATGGAACCAGTCAATCCTCATTGTAGAGTCACCAACTGGTTCTACTCGACAGTCAAAGTGAATAGGTCCACCTTCAACTACATCTAAATTATCTTTGATTTCTACTGTGAATTTTGGTGGGTTTGGTTTTTCATCTTCCACTGCAATTTCCTCACGTTTATGTAGAGTTTCTTCCAATTTCTGAATACTTTCAGTACCAGACTTGAAATGGGATGGCAGTTGTGGTTCTAATATAATACCTTGTCTACCTTTAACTTGCAATTTACTGGAAACTGTTGCTTCTCCATGACGGTTGGTGGCTTTGCAAGTGTAAAGACCAGCATCACGTTGGTAAACTCCACCAATTTCTAGTATAACAAAACCAAAATCATTTATAGTCTTCACCCTGGAACCCGTCAAAAGCGGTTTACCGTTATGGAACCATTCCACTCTCATACTAGAATCGTTAACAGGAATGAGTCGACACTCGAAGTGTGCAGATGAGTTTTCCGATAGGATAAGATCAGAAGGTGTCGTAATGAATTCTGGTGGATTGCCACTTTCTGCTTCTGGAGTCATTGAATCCACTGTGCCTGAGTATCCTTCAAGAGCTGCTATTTTGTCTATAGTTCCTTCCATACCCTTAGGTAATTGTGATTCCAGGATAATGTTACGTTTTCCTTGTACTTTCATCGTAGCTGTTGTTACAGCTTCTCCATAGTTATTATACGCTCTGCACAAATATTCACCCGAATCTTCGGGATACGTAGGAGAAATTTCAAGGATTACAAAACCGAAATCACAGAAAGTTCTAAATCTTGAACCAGCTTTAAGGGATTTGCCATTCCAATACCATTCCACCTAAAACAATGATATTTTAATTTATCCTTATCCATATGGATTCGTCGGTGCATAAGTAAGGTATTGTTAATCTTTTGAAGGATATGACCAATTAAGCGCATATGCAATCCATTTATCTATTTTATTAAAATAATGGTTCATACCTACGCTAGACGGTTAATTACATAATGTTTTCTATGTTCATAGAACAAAATGAGTTTATATCATGTTATTAAAGCCAAAAGAGCTATATAGAACAGCTACAAATCACCTAAGATCCTATGTGTAGAGGGCCTTACCAACTTCCTTGAGTCTCAAGTCACCCTCACTTACTACTCGGTGCACCTGCTAAACAAAGGACGAGGTTCTGGGGGACGCTTTCCTCTCAAGGTTGATAGATCAGGCGGCAGTCGAATTCAAAGTCAAAATTCATTCAAGTCGCTCACGGAAAACTCGATATTCAATATATTAAGAACAATAAGCGAAACTCGGACTCCGAAGTACAAATTTTGAGCGCATCTAAATCGCTACGATAATTTACGCGAGACATATGAAATCAAATTTTATAACTGGTTTTGTTGATTATGTCGTGATGTTTATAAACTTTAGACATAGGGCACGGTGGCGTCGCTCTGGATTACAGTGATTTATAATTTATTAGATAACGATGTCTTGGAGAAAAGCGTCGTTAACTTACGATACACAATATTCATCTAGTATGCACGCCCATATATTTTAATATTCTAACTGACAGATTTAAAATTGATTGTACTACTTTGACAGAGACTGAGATTAGATGGAGGACTTACTTTAAGATTTGGATCATCTGTAGGTGTCAATCTTGCTTCAAAGTGTGCATTTTCCCCTTCTCTTAGGCTTTCAATATTTGATAATGGTACCGTGAAAACAGGTGCTCTACCCCGTTCTTCTTCTTCCTTGACATCTTTTCTTCGTATCATTGAATCTTCTAAGGTTTGTAATTTCTCCAAGCCACCTTCCATGCCCTAAAAGGGTGTAATGTATACAATATTTCTATCCTAAGCCTATACAGATGGAAACGTCTAGACGATTATATCTACATTATATTTATATCGTATTTATAATGTTTTTCTGGTTCTTTTTGTCATTTTATACATCACATGTTTTTTTTTTAATACCACTTATATTGCAGAATACCACAGGGCTCACCTGACGTGAAGCGGTAACCGTGGCCTATGGACTTAATGCATAAAATAATAAAAAAGACCAGAAGAAAATATCTTTATGTTTTATGTTCACAATATGTACTTTTGCGACTCCCATACATTTACTATGGCACGTTGTGTTCACTAGTTTGAAATTTGGATTAAGTGTATTTAAATAAATTTATTTTAACACTACTAATAACATAAATCTTAAGCACTGAGAGCGGCGCGTCATCACAATTCAAACATGACGAAGCCACCACCATCCCCGGTATCGGGAGGTCACACCCCCTTGCTTAGCCTCGACCAATCAGGATCGAGCGCATCAGTTGCGCAGCTCTCAACCAATCAAGACCGATCACGTTGTTTCCCCCCTCCAACTGCGCCTATAAATACGGGCCGCTACATCAGTCGCAGCGAGTTCGCCGCCGAGGAGGGTTCTCCACACTCCCGTCCCGAGCTGTACCACTGAAGATGTCAACCGCAGTGATCGAGGAAACGTCTGGATTTCAAGTTTCCAATGGACCACGGCCAAACAGCCCGGAAGCAGTATATTCTACTACTAATAACCTTCATAACTGTGTTTATTTCATAATACTATCTTTCAAATTCGAGATATTTACGAAATAGTTACCGGCCCGGATTCATTGTTCGTTAATGTAATTAGCCTAGAGTGTATTACCCTTTTTTTTTTTTTTTACGTGCGGAAATCCCTTCGGATACCCCCCCGTTGGCCAGCGGGGGTGGTTATGTCGTGTCTCGACTAAAACCGCACGGTGTCCTCCCCAAGTGTCCGTTGCCGGGCACCCCGGGTAAGAGTGTATTACCCTAGTATATTAGTAAAATTACGACGAAAATTATATTCTTATGAATTATTCTCTTACTTACCCGCGGTAGTTGCGAGTCCAAGATTAGGTTTTCCTTCGAAGTACATTTTAACGTAGCTTTTGTAGAATCACGGCCTAGTTTGTTCGTTGCAATACACTCGTATTCTCCAGAGTTTTCTTCATAGCAATACAAAATGTCCAATATCACAATGCCAAAATCATGGAAAGTCCTATATCTGTGACCATGTGGTAACTTCTTACCATTGTAGAACCACTCAACTTTGAGATCTGGATCATCAACGGGTACTAATCGAGCCTCAAAATGTGCACTTTGACCTTCAACGAGTTTAATCACATCTTGTATTTGTGTTATAAATTTAGGTGGCTCTGCCGAAGCTGGTGCAGGTGTCTGTTGTTGAATTCCTTGTAAACTTTCTAATTCTCTTATCTTTGCCAGTGAATCAGGTTGTAAACTATCTAGATAAACTCCTCCTCTGCCGAAACAGGTTATTGAAGCTCTTGTAAAGTCTTCACCATATTTATTATATGCACGGCAAACATAATTACCTGTATCATGATTTTGAGTATACGATATATCAAGAACAACAAAACCAAAGTCAGATACGGTCTTGATTCTTGTAGAGTGACGTAGTGGTTGATCATTGTGATACCATTCAATTTTTAAATCAGGGTCATCAACCGGTACAACTGTACATTCAAAATGAGCTGATTGGCCATCTTTCAGACCTTCTATGGTTTGAATGTGAGTTGTAAATCTTGGTTTTTGTCCTTTACTTTTATCGACACACTCTAATTTCACACTAATTTCTGCTTCTCCCCATCTGTTCCTAGCTTTACATGAATATACACCTGAATCTGTAGTTTTAGTACCAAGTATTTCAAGTACAACCATTCCAAATGCGTAGACGGTCCTAATTCGGTGGCTTGCTTCAATAGTTTTGCCATTGTAAAACCATTCAATGACCATGCTTTGGTCACCGGTAGGTATAAGCGAGGCCTCATAGTGGGCAATCTGTCCCTCATTAATGTCAACTATATCTTGGAAGACAGTTGTGAATTCTGGTGGTCTACCAGTGTCGTCATCCGGTTTTAGACCAGGCTCTCGTCGGAGAGCCTCTTCAAGATTTTGAATCTTTTCCAAACCTTCTGTACCTTTGGGATGTTGAGTTCTTTCAATAAGATTTTCCTTACTGGTACATACTATAGTTGATGATGTGAAAGCTTCTCCTCTCTTATTGTAAGCTTTACATGTATAAATCCCACTATCTCTTTCGTACATGTCAGATACATCTAGTGTTACAAAGCCAAAGTCGTTGGTTAGCTTAAACCTCGACCCTTGCTCCAAAACTTTTCCGTTGAAGTACCATTCAATTTTGAGGTTTGGATCATTTTTAGGTTCTACTTGTCCCTCGAGATGAAGTGATTGGCCTTCTATAAGCTGTTGTTCTGCTAATGTTGGCACTACCCATTCTGGCTTAGAATATTCGACCTCTGGCACTGATGTCCTCCTCGATTTAGATAGTCTAGCTTCTTCTGCTTGCTCTACGGCTTCCAAACCGGCTTTACCTTGTGGGTGCTGTGTGTCGAAATATATGTTTTTGTCTCCAGTACATCTTAACGAGCCTGATGTAGTTGCCGAACCCTTACTATTAGTTGCTTTGCATGTATAAATACCAGAGTCTTCTTCATAGGTATGTGTAATATCTAAAGATACATAGCTAAAATCATGGGTGCTCTTGTATCTAGTTCCTGATGGTAATGCCTTGTTGTTAAAGAACCATTCAATCTTAAGGGTGGGATCTCTAGATGGTTCAACATTACATTCAAAGTGAATATTGTCACCTTCTTTGCACAATATATTATTCAAATGCGTAATGAAAACTGGTGTTTCATATACAGGTTCGGGTGCTTCAGGCTTGCCCGCTTTTGGCTGTTCTAAGGCACCAATTCTATCTAGTGACTCTGGATGGAGGGTTTCACCCAGCAACCAGTGCCGATCTTCAATTTTAATAGAAGCGGTAGAAACAGCTTCTCCCATTAAATTGGTCGCCTTACATGTGTAAATTCCAGAGTCATCAATTCTTATGCTGTTAATAGAGAGAGTCACCAAGCCGAAGTCGAATGTACTCTTTAATCTGGATCCTGTGGTTAAAGAAACTCCATTTTTGAACCATTCAATCCTAAGATTGGGATCTGTTCTAGGTTCTACCTGCGCTTCTAAATACACATGTTGACCTTCCACAAGCTTGTCGAAGCTCTTAAGATGCGTTGTGAAAATAGGTGCCTGTTGAACTCCAGTATCTACGAACATTTCTGGAACTTTATTCATGGCAGCTTCCTTGAGTTGGATTTGTTCCCAGGATTCTGGCCTCATTGTTTGATCTACTATTGTGGATTTTGTCTTAACTTTGAGCGATGTTGAAGACACAGTACTGCCAGCTCGATTTATTGCTTTACACATATATAGCCCGGCATCCCCTGCCACAACTGAATTTATATCCAATGTTACAAATCCAAAATCATGTGTCGTTCGGAACCTTGAGCCTGTAATATAATTACATAATTTTATTTATTACTACATGAGTAGCGTAAAAGTTTAAGTGTCTTCCTCCCTACTTTTTTCTGGTACCAAGATTGTTACTTAAATTGAAAGTAAGTGAAAAATTGAAAATAACTATTTCAGTAATGACTATTTATTACTATTACTACTATAATTTATGACTGACTGACTATTATAATTTATAACTAAGAAATTCAACTAAATACAAAAATATAAGTTCAAAGACTAAAATATAGGTTCAAAAAATTGCGTTGCCTCTGCAGGGTGCCCAGGATGCAGGGTATACTCCCAGTATTTCGGCATTATTGATTCTCAAAAATAACTATTGTCAATTTTGTATTGTAAATATTTGTACGCCTTCCTTAAGGGGAAGCTATGTCAGACATTTGAAATTGTTGTAGGGTTTGCTTCAAACCTTGTGTGCAACTTAATAAAAAGTTAAGGCAGCTATCTTACCCATTTTAAGTTCCACTCCATTTATATACCATTCAAATCTTAAGCTTGGGTCACCAACTGGTACTACTCGAGCTTCATAGTGTGCGTGCTGCCCTTCCCATAGTTCTGAAGGACCACTGAGCACTTGAGTAAAGATAGGTTTTTCGAATTCGCGTTCAGGCTCTTCACGTCTTGTTTGTAGTGGCTGTTCAAGCTTTTGAATTTTCTTCATACCTTCTGGATGTTGTGTATCCATTTGGATAGCTGCTTTAGCTGTTGAAGTAATAACATTACTTATAAAATCTAATACTATTTGTATTAAAAGTACTGATTTATCTATATTATTTTATACTTTTTATATTATTTATATCGCAAAGTATAGGTTAAATTACAATGGTTCATTAGAAAAATAAATAGAATGGTCTACAGTTTTCATGAAAGTACAATAGCAAATTTTAGATGTAATATTATGATCGTCGTACATATCTATAACCCATAATAACCCATGAGGCACATTACATATTTAATAAAGTAAAAATGTATCCTGTATTTTCACGCCATACCAATATTTTCCTGCATGTTTTCAACCCACGTCAACCGTGCAATTTTTGCTGGACTACATGTTTTGCTAAGAATTTCCTTAAAAACATCCCAAAAACCCGTTGCTCAACCCGAGAATTGCTCAACCAAGGCCCAATAATACACAGAATTGCAGCAGTAGTTAGTGAAACTGAGCTATAGTTTCACTCGCTACAGCTGCAATTCCGTGATAGTTAATATATTGTAATTAAATATATCTTATAAAGAATAAAGATATTTACTTTTTATCTTCATTGCTGCTGTGGTAACAGCTTCGCCCAGCAAATTAGAGGCTCGGCACATATAGACACCTTCATCTTCATCCCGAACATGGCTAATGGTCATTGAAACATAACCAAAATCGTGAGTTTTTGTAATTCTAGAACTATCTTCAATAATTTTTTCATTTCTGAACCATTCCACTTTAAGAGTAGGATCACCAACTGGAATAAGTCGACAGTCGAAGTGAGCCGTTTGGCCCTCTTGTATATTATCGATGTTTTGCAGTGGTTGCGTGAATACTGGTCGCTGGCGTGTAACTGGTTCGGGAATTTCGGGTCGCTTAAACGGTTCCGCCATTTCTAGTTCCCGAATCTTCTCCAAGCCTTCAGGACGTTGAGATTCCGATATAATGCTACCTTTTGCGGTTACTGTCATGGAAATAGAAGAAGTACATTGTCCTAAAGCATTAATTGCTTTAACTGAATACTCTCCTGCATCTTCAGGAACACAATGCTGAATATCCAATGATACGTAACCAAAATCAAAAGTGATATGGAATCGTGCAGCGGATTGCAGGGTTTTCCCATTGTGATAAAATTCTATTCTTAAATTAGGATCATGGACAGGCTCCACTTGACATTCGAAGTGAGCTGTTTGGCCCTCAAAAACGTGAGTTGTACCTCGCAAGTCTGTGACAAACCTAGGAGGAGTAATCTTAGGTTCTTCGATTTCCATCCTCGTGTGATGTCCTTGAGCCTCAAGTTGTCTAATTTTTTCTAATCCATTAGGATGTTGAGTATCTAAGATAATGTTTCTGTGCCCTGTTAAATAATAAATGCATTAGAATGAAGGAAAACTCTTAATGATAATAAATTTTGATAATATTTTTGATATTCGTTACATTTACCTGCAACCTTCAACGTGCATGTGTTAACTGCTTCACCGAGTTTGTTAGAGGCTTTACACATATATGTTCCGGAATCTTCGGCATATGTGTACAAAATATCTAGTGCAACATAGCCAAAATCATGTGTTGTTCTATATCTATGACCAGCACGAATCTTTTGGCCATTATGGAACCATTCAATTTTTAAGTCGGGGTCATTTATAGGTTCTACTCTACACTCAAAGTGAGCGCGATCGCCTTCCTTTAGATTTTCCAGATTTGTGAAAGGAGTTAAGAATACAGGTCTTTGGCCTGGTTGGTCATCTTCTACTGGTTTAGGTCTTTCATATTTTTCTAGCTCTTGAATCTTTCTTAGCCTCTGTTCATCTAATGTATCTAGATATAGTCCCGCTTTAGCTGTAAATATTAATTCAAATAATTGTATTAAAACAATGGAGTATGCATGCATCTTTTGTTCAACCAATGATAAAAGGAAATATAAATAATCGTATTTCAAATTTTAAACGGTATTGATTACGAAACATGCAACTCATAAATACATGAATAATAAAAGTATAGAAGGAAGTATATCCTCATAATTACACGTAAGTTATAAAAAAATTCGTTATCTATTAGCAGAGCTACATCTTTACTACAACGTTATTTAATTGTATCAATGTGCATCACACTTACCATCTACTTTAACTGAGCTCGTGGTCACAGCTTCACCAACAGCATTTGTGGCTTTGCACATATAAGTGCCGCTATCTTCAGCATAAGCATACAAAATATCTAGAGCTACGTAGCCAAAGTCATATGTAGTCTTAAACCGATGTCCTTGTTGAACCGGTCTGCCATTGCAATACCATTCAACACGCATTGTTGGATCATTAACAGGTGTCAATGTAGCTTCCAGGTGTACAGGGTAACCTTCAGCAACTTGAGCGTTCTTTAATGGTTTTCCGAATTGAGGCTTCTCAGCCACAAAGCTCTCGTCACGTATTATGCGTTTGTATCTGCTGTCATCCTCAAGATACTGAATCTTCTCCAGAGCACTTTCGTGTTGGGTATCTCTTATAATAGACTCCTTAGCTGCAAAGTTATAGATTCAACATGAATAACGAAGACGTGGAAAAGAAGGTTTTCTATTTGAATAGAACTTGTATATATAGGGTAACGACCTCCTGACAGAAGTCTTCCGAACAAACCATACCGTAGAAATTGCAAATATGTAGACTCATAAAATTAAATTATTATTATCACATTGAATACAAACGCGTATACTTACATTGTACGTTTAATTTAATTGAAGATATCGCTTGTCCTAATCTGTTGATTACTTTGCATGTATATTCACCAGAATCTTCTCCATATACTGTGAGAATATCGAGTGCAGCGAATCCAAAATCATAAGCTGTACGGTAACGGTGACCACTTTGCAGAACTTTACCATTGAAATACCACTCAACACGCATATTGGGATCAGGGTATGGTTCAATCCGACATTCATAATGAGCGCTTTGTCCTTCTACTAATCTTGAAGGGCCATTTAACTGCGTTATAAATCTCGGTGCTTGGTTCACGGCAACCTCAACGTCTTCCCTACGTTGATAGCGAGAAGAGTCTTCTAATTGCTGAATTTTTTCTAGAGCGCTCTCATGCTGCGATTCTAATTGAAGTGATGCCTTAGCTGCAAAGTTATTTCATTCAAATAATTGTGTCGTGCGTTAGATTCTATAAATACATATTTTAAATATTACAAATATAAAAAATATTGTCACATTACTTTACATTCATGTCATTTTATTATCCTAATAGGTTCTTTAATAAACCTTTACCACAACTAAGGCTTTTTTTTTTTTTTTTTTTTTTTTTTTTTTACGTGCGGAAATCCCTTCGGATACCCCCCCGCTGGCCAGCGGGGGTGGTTATGTCGTGTCTCGACTAAAACCGCACGGTGTCCTCCCCAAGTGTCCGTTGCCGGGCACCCCGGGTAAGCCCTCGAAAGGATAACCCCAGGGTTGCCGGCGGACTTTGGCCGCCTTCGCGGCCTCGCCTGGTGGGGTCGGGTTTTATCCCGCTTCGGTGAGTTGGCAGGCGTGTGTAGGGCACACTCGACACGCCTCCGCCACGGCCTGCTTCTGTAAGGACGGCGAGTCGGCCAACTGCCGTCCTCAGGCCCCGATCATGGAGGTCGGTAGTAATAGGTTCTTTAATAAACCTTTACCACAACTAAGGCTTCTGATAAGTGAAGCCTATGTTTTTTGCGTAGATTTAACGCCGATAATGTACTTTGTGATGTTTATACCCACTTTCACTTTATATCCAAATCTCCATTGCAAACCCGACCAAATAACTTAAATATATAACTTTTTTTTTTTTACGTGCGGAAATCCCTTCGGATACCCTAACTATAAAATTGCAATAATAGTTTCACGAAGTTTGTATTTTGAGCTGGCTTCGCTTGCCCAATGAGAAAAGCAACTTAACAAAAATTATATTTTTGGTAATCAAAGAAAAGTACATTGGGCAAGTTACCATCAGGTACAAATTAATAATAGATATATTTACTATATATGGAATACAACTGATCTGCTTCGGTGCCGCAGTGGTTGAGCTAAAAGTAATATTGGGTTTTTCGTATAAGAATTTCTCAGTGCCTGTTTGACATGAATTCACACCATTTCACTTGGGGACCATACATTACTACCAAAAAGTGAGCGTTTACTACTCTTCCCATCCCTTTGTACATATATACAGGTGTTAGTATATAATAAAATATAAAACTTTTATTAAGTATGCTTACATTGAACGAACAGTGTAGATGAGGTAACAGCTTCGCCTAATTCATTGATTGCGCGACAAGTGTATGTGCCAGAATCCTCTGGATTGACGTATTTCATATTCAGGGCCACATAGCCGAAATCATGCATAGTTGTCAAACGGTTTGCTAAAATGTAAATTAGTGTTAAAAAAATCTCATTTTTAGATTACATATTACAATTCTGTATATATATAAATTTAACATACATGCTTCAATTGGGACGCCGTTACGCAACCATTCTACTCGGAGCGTTGGATCGCCAACAGGAATAAGCCTAGCCTCAAAGTGAACAGCTTGATTTTCGGCTACCCTTATATCTTTCATGGGCACAGTAAAAACAGGAGCTTGTGTTGCAATTTCCTCCTGCGCGCTATGTCTCTGATATCTGGAAGTGTCTTCTAATTGATTAAGCCTAGGCAAAGCACCTTCGTGTTGTGATTCTAAGTAAATAGATTTTTTGGAATGTACAATGGCAATTCCAGAAGTTACAGCTTCGCCGAGAGCGTTAATAGCTCGACAGGTGTATGTTCCAGAATCCTCTGGCAAACAAGACATAATATCAAGGGCAACAAAGCCAAAATTGTTGGTTTCAGTAAACCTTGAACCGCTCTTCAGTGGTTTATTATTATGATACCATTCAACTTTCATTGTTGGATCAGAAACAGGTATTAAACGACATTCAAAATGAGCTCTTTGACCCTCTTTAATCTCAATATTTTTTAATGATGTCGTAAATATTGGAGCTTGTGTTGTCATTTCGTCGACTAGGTCAGTTCTGTGGTATCTAGATCTATCCTCTAGTACTTGAATTTGTTCTAAACCAGCTTCATTTTGTGTAGCTCTGATGATGTCTGTTGTACTTCGACAAGTCAGCCTACAGCTAACTTCGTCAGTGCCAACCAGGTTTACAGCTCGGCATGTATAGATACCTGTGTCTTCTGCAATTAAATCTATAATGTCAATCGCTACGTAGCCAAAGTCATGAATGGGTCTAAATCTGTGACCAATAGTCACAGGCTGGCCGTTTTTGAACCATTCAACCTTAAGATTTGGGTCCGTTACAGGTTCGAGTTTGCACTCAAAATGAACATGTTGCCCTTCAATAACATTCTCAATAGACTTTGGCTTTGTGACAAAGCGCGGTTTAACATTTATAGATTCATCAACTACTTCACTCTTTTTGTAACGAGAGGCGTCTTCTAAATACTGAATTTTCTCAAGTCCGGATGGATGTTGAGATTCAAATATTAAATCTTTCTTAGCTATTACTCTTAACGCACATGATGTAACCGCTTCCCCTAGCTGATTAGTAGCTTGGCATGTGTAAACCCCCGAATCTTCGGGATATACACTCAGCAAGTCGAGAGCTACATAATCAAATTCGTAGGCTGGTCTAAATCTGTGACCAGTTTTAATTGGTCTTCCATTGCAGAACCACTCCACTCGCATTGTTTGATCGCCCACCGGTTGCAATCGGCACTCCAAATGCACATTAGTTCCTTCCACGGTCTCAATATTGTGCAGAGCTCTAGAAAATTGAGGTGCTTGCATAACTGTTATGTCTTCATGTACTTGTCTTGATCTTCGGGCAGCATCTTCAAGTATTTGAATTTGCTCCACAGCTTGTTCGTTTTGAGTGTCAGTTACAATATCTGATCTCTCAATGACCCGTACTATTGCGGAGGTATGAGCTGAACCTAAATGGTTAACAGCCCTTACCGTGTATTCTCCAGAATCAGCAGAAGTAGCGTGTACGATATCCAAGGCTACAAACCCAAAGTCGTAGTAAGTTCTAAATCTAGATCCTACGGTTACTGCTCTGCCGTTATGAAACCATTCAACGCGCATAGTAGGATCACCCATAGGTTCTAATCTGCACTCTAGATGAATATTTTTTCCTTCAGAAACGGGTGCTGGGTCAGATAATGGTTGTACAAAAATTGGCTTTGACTTTGAAATTTCCTCAATTTCATACATAGGCTCAATGAATTTTGATTCTTCAATATGCCTGGTTTTTTCGTACAAGCCGCGATGAATACTTGAGGTGTCAATACTGGATCGCGCTGTAAAGACATAAATAATTGAATGTAATGTCCTAGATGTAATGTAATGTCCTAGATGGGCCTCGTCAGCATTGGGCTGCAACCCGTCTAAGAGAAGGAAAACTCTGAAATCAAACCCGGGGAGATGGGCCTCGTCAGCATTGGTCTGCAACCATCTAGGAGAAGGTCACTTCGAAATAAAACCAACTCCGAGGGAGCATACCCGAAAAAAAACCCCGATCCAAGGTGTTAGCCGACCCGTGCCGAGGATTCGTGACCAGAGGGCAAGCTGGTGTAACGGAGGGTGTCTGTGTTGGCGGTCACAGGACACACTCGAAATTCCGCCTTACCCCCGTAAAGGGCTCTGCGGGGGTGGACCATATTTTTCCCTATGACTCGTGGGAACGCAATGGTGATTCGAAAAATAATTCATCCACATGGCGGCGACGCGGTACGCCACCCGTCACGTCTCGTTTCCCGTGGGGGCGAAAAGTGGCTCACGGAGAGCCGTTTTGCTACACTGAATGTTGGAGGAGGAATGGAAGATAAAGTGAATGATGTTTGTCAGATGATGGATGAAAGAAGGATTGATGTTCTTTGTGTGAATGAGACGAAGCGGAAAGGATGTGACACCACCAAGCACGGACCCTACACCGCGTACTGGTCAGGAGTACCCAGTACCAACAGAGCTTGCCAGGGAGTTGGTGTCATCCTATCTGCTAGAATGGCTGAGTGTGTGAATGAATTCGAATGTGTGAATGCTAGACTGATGTGGATGAGAATGAAAGTGGGACTCATTCGTATTTTTGTCGTAGGGATTTATGCTCCTGTAGACTCCGGTACGAGTACGTCCCAGAAAGTACAAGAAGAAAGAGAGGAGTTTTGGGAGAGTGTAAGAGAGATACTGAGAGAATGTAAGGAAAATGAAAGAATAATAATGTTAGGTGATTTTAATGGATGGGTGGGACTGAAACGTGATGGATTTGAAAGGGTTCTGGGCAAGTACGGAGATGAAAGAGTGAATGAAAATGGTAAAGGTTTGCTTGAAGTATGTTTGGAATGGAACCTTTGTGTGTCAAACACTATGTTTGAACACAAAAGGATTCATATGTATACAAGAGAGGCGAAGAATGTCAGGAAAAGTATGATTGATTTTGTAATAGTGGATGAAAGATTGAGAAAAAATATTCTGGACACTAGGGCTTATCGCGGTGGGGGCATCCATACAGACCACTTTTTGGTTATGTGCCGTATAAGTGATCTCTTTAAGGGATGGAGACATAGAATGCGTGAGCCCGTAAATGTTCTAGAAAGAATAAAAGTAGAAAATTTGCAAGAAGATAAAGTGAGAGAGGAGTATGAAAGCAAATTGACTGAAAGGTTTCATGACATTGATAGTATTTGTGAGATTGAGGAGTTATGGAAGATATTTAAAGAGGAGATTGTGAGTGTGGCTTCCCAAGTATGTGGTGTAAGTAAAAGAAGTAAAGTGCAAAAGATGAAGCATGCATGGTGGGATAAAGAAGTGCAAAAGTTGGTATGTGAGAAGAAGAAAGCGTGGCTAGACTGGCTTTCAGTCAGAGCTAATGAGAGAATGCAGAAAGCTACGAATGAGGATGTGGATGAAGCGAAAGATAAATATAGAAGACTGAAAGGGCTAGTGAAAGGAATGATTGCCAGAAAGAAAGATGAACAAAAAGACGTGTTTGATGAAAGATTATCTGAGGATTTCCAGGCGAACATTAAGCTCTTTTGGAGATCCATCCGTTCAGCCAGAGGAAAAACGCAGAGCTCTGAGCTGAACTTTATCAGAGACCAGAATGGAAGTATTTTAAAAGGTGAAGAATGTGTGTTAAAAAGATGGCAGGAATATTTTGAAAGCTTGTTTGAAAGAGAGGATGGTGTACATGTACTAACCTCGGTGATGGATGACCAGGTTGATAATGATGAAAGTGGTATTAGTATGAATGAAGTTGTGAATGCATTAAGAAGTATGAAAGCTGGAAAAGCAGCGGGATATGATAAGGTGACAGTCGAGATGCTGAAGGCTGGACATGGCCTCGTAGCAAGTCAGTTGTGCCGCCTTTTCAACATGTGTTGGGTTAGCGGTCGAGTACCAAATGATTGGTGTAAGGCCGTTATAGTTCCACTCTACAAAGGAAAAGGCTCGCATCAGGACTGCAAAAACTACAGGGGCATTAGCCTACTCAGCATCGTCGGCAAGCTGTATGCGAAAGTGTTGATTGAGAGAGTTATGAAAGAAACCGATGAGAAAATATGGGATGCACAAGCGGGTTTTAGAAAGGGAATGGGATGTACGGATCAGGTCTTTTCCTTGCGAAGCATAGCCGAGAAATTTTTGGCCAAGAGTCAAAAGGTCTATTGCGCATTCGTGGATTTGGAAAAGGCCTATGACAAAGTGATGAGGAATGAACTTTGGTCGGTACTGTCTATGTATGGGGTGAGCAGCAACCTTATTCGAGCTCTGAAGTCTCTCTATGAGGACTCCAGTGCTTGCGTGAGGATACATGGGTCATACACTGAATGGTTTAGCATCCAAAAGGGTGTAAGACAGGGATGTGTAGCGTCACCATGGCTGTTTAACTTATTCATGGACAGTTGTTTGCAAGATTTGAAAGATAAAGAATGTGGTTTAAGAATGAATGAGTTACTCGTCAAATGTTTCCTTTATGCTGATGATCAGGTTTTACTTGCGTCATCGGCAGATGAGTTGCAGGAGATGGTAACAACTATGCATGGAGCTTTTGAGAGGAGAGGAATGAAAGTGAATGTTAGTAAGACAAAAGTTATGGTTTTTGAAAGAGATGAATGCGTGACAGAGTGTAGGATTTGTATAGATGGAGAAAGAGTGGAACAAGTGAATGAGTTCATATATTTGGGAACATTGTTTACGAGAGATGGAAAGCATGAAGAAGATGTTGAAAGGAGAGTGACAGCTGGAAATAGAGTGAATAGGGCACTACACAACTTTATGAGCAGCCGGAAAGTGTCCGAAAAGGCACGACTGGCTGTACATGGAGGAGTATTAGTGCCGACTCTTATGTATGGTAGTGAAAGTTGGGTGTGGCAGAAAAAGCATCAAAGTAGAGTGAATGCAGTAGAAATGCGTGCGTTGCGAAGTATGTGTGGATTGACTTTGAGAGATAGGGTGAGAAATAGCGTGATAAGAGAGCGATGTGGATTGACAGAAGATGTAGTGACGAGAATTGAGAAAGGTATGTTAAGATGGTTCGGTCATGTTGAGAGAATGAATGAAAGAAGACTAACGAAACAGGTGTATGAGGCGAGTGTGGATGGTACCGTCGGAAGGGGAAGACCTAGGCGCACATACCTGGACCAAATCGGGGAAGTTTTAGAAAAGGGGCAGGTCAGGAGTACCCTAAACCGACGAGCATGCATGAAGAATGTTATGAGAGTGAATGAGGCGAGAGAAGTGTGTCAGGATCGTGGCAAATGGAGATCCGTGATCTCTGCCTACCCCTGTGGGAAACAGGCGTGATTTTATGTATGTATGTATGTATGTAATAAAAAAAGCCTAGTATCTGTTTAGTTATAATACTAAACAGATATAAGGAATGTTAAGAATGATACAATGTTAACAATAACTTTAACTTAAACAGCGTATATTAGAAAAAAATATACTATATTTAATTTGCATCTATGATATTCACAGACTACACTAATTTATTTACTTACTTTCAACAGTCATAGTAGCGCTTAGCTGCGCTTCACCAGCGGCATTCCTAGCTATTACTGTATATACACCAGAATCATCAGCACGCACGCTAGCAATATCCAATGCAACGTAGCCAAAGTCGTGGTAAGTTTGAATTCGATTTGCACTCTTAATTTGCTTTCCGTTGAAATACCATTCCACTGACATAGTCAAGTCACTTTGGGGTTCTACTCTTGCTTCAAAGTGTGCACTTTGTCCTTCAACTATTTTATTAGTACCCTTTAAAGGTCCTAAGAATCTTGGTTTCTGAGTTATTCTTACTTCCTCTTCAGCTCGTCTAGAATATCTACTAGAATCTTCAAGATACTGAATTTTCTCATACCCTCCTGGATGCTGCGATTCGGCAATAATATCTTTTTTTGTCACAATAGTTAAGTTGGCATTGGTGACTGCCTGACCAAGAGCATTATACGCACGACAGGTATAGTGACCGGCATCATGTATCGTCACAGATTTTATAGTTAATGCAACATAGCCGAAATTAAAGAATGTTGTAATTCTAGAACTAGCTTCTACGGGCCGCCCATCCTTTAACCATTCGACTCTTAGAGTCGAGTCGCCTACCGGTTCAAGGCGTGCTTCAAAATGGGCAAATCCTCCTTCTTTGATATTTATTTGATCTTTTATTGGCGTTTTGAACTCGGGTCGTTGTGTACTTTCAGGTGCTTCCTGATAGTACTTTTGGTTTTGTTGCTGTTGATATGCTTCTAATTGTTCAGTCATTTCAATGTATCGTCGTTGTTCAGGTATTCCAAGATCAGTAGTTACTGTACTCCTAGCAGCTACCCTAATAGAAGCAGTACTGATGGCTTCACCTAACTTATTTACAGCTCTCACTGTGTACGAACCTGCATCTTCAGCCCGTAGGTGCATGATGTTAAGGGAGACGTAACCGAAGTTGAAGATTGACGTGATTCGCGAGCTAGCTGTAATTGGCCTACCATCTTTATACCACTCTACTCTCATATTAGGATCACTGACTGGAGTTAGTTGAGCTTCAAAATGAGCATTTCTTCCTTCCTGCAACTCACCAAGATCTTGCAGGGGCCTAATGAATTGTGGCCGTTGTGAAATTTGTTCTTCTATCGATTCTTGTTGTTGATATCTGGAATAATCCTCTAACTGCTGAATATATTGTAAACTCTCCGGATGTTGACTTGTTCTTTCTATGGTTGCTCTCGGGGTAACATGCAACATGGCCTTGGTTTCGGCAATGCCTGTTGCGCTGGTTGCCCGACAAGTATATTCTCCGGTGTCTTGGATGTTAAGACTGAGCATATCAAGAGAAATATAGCCAAACCTGAATATTGAAGTAAATCTTGAACCTGCAAATAGGAAATTATGCTATTATTCAACAATTATTAAGTTGCATGAGCGCATAGGTTGTTGCAACAGTACACCAACCATGACAGAATAACATCAAGAACTTAAGTGT
Organism: Cybosia mesomella; assembly: GCA_946251805.1. NCBI lineage: Eukaryota > Metazoa > Arthropoda > Insecta > Lepidoptera > Erebidae > Cybosia > Cybosia mesomella. The sequence goes on along the minus strand of OX276388.1, from coordinate 12,963,502 downwards.
TAAGGGCACCATGAAGGATACCATTGTTCATATCAACACTGCTAGTATAGTAGCAGCATTCACTTCATTTAGACTAAAAAGAAGCCAAGGGCCGAATTTCAAGTCATATAAAATTTATTTGGTGGAGTTTGAATTTTAATAACTTGAATCCGTTTTTATATGACATATTGCGAATTTAGTTTCTAGAATATGTTTGTGATCACTTACTTGCTTTAATACTTTGTCCATTTTTCAACCACTCAATTTTCATCGTCGGGTCGCCAACTGGTTCTATCCTCGTTTCGAAGTGTATTTTGCCACCCTCCATTTGTGTTACACTCTTGAGTGGCACAATAAACTGCGGTGGAGGATAAACTCGGTCTTCCTCACCTGGAGGAATGTAGGGTCTTGCTCTTTCCACATGCCTGAGATATATGATTTCTGGTCCAGGAGCAGGTCTGTAAAGTTTTGAATTAGAAATAGCTTGGCGTCTATAAAATGGTAGTTTTTTATAGGATGTTATAATCACTATATAATAAAAAACCTACTCCTCCGCTGCGTCTGTCTGTTCGCGATAAACTCAATATCTACTGCACCGATTTTCATGCTGTTTTCACCTATGAATAGAGTGGTTATTGAGGAAGGTTTTAGTATATAATTTGTTAAATTGTTGTACCAGGCCACTCAGAAAGTATTGCGAAAAAAAGTTTTTATATATGAGAGACTGGTCAGTTATAATCTATTTCTAAAATATGATTATTTATGAGTAAAAATAAGTACTTTCCAATTTCAAAATTTCTCTCTGCATTTTTTGCAAGATAATTTCAATTATTGTGTCTCATTGAAAAATGGATCTGCGTCGGGAACATTTTCGCGCTATGATTTTCTACGATTTCAAGTGTCGCCTGAAACCAGACGAATCGTACGATAGACTTCAAATGGCATTCATGGATGAAGGCCCTTCCAAGGCGACCGTGTATTGTTGGTATAACGAATTCAAGCGCGGTCGACTGACTTTGGAGGATGAAGAAAGAAGTGGTCGCCCTTTGACGGCTGTTACGGAAGAAAACGTGCTAGCAGTGAAAAAAATTAATCCAAGATAATAGACGAGTCACATATCAAGAGATTCAGCACATTCTTCAGATTGGATCGGGAAGCCTTCACGAGATTCTACACGTGCATCTTCGTGTGAGAAGGATAGTTTCACGCTGGGTGCCGCACAATCTCACCGATGCTCAGAAGCAGGCCCGGGTGGAATGGTGTCGTGATATGATAAACAAGTTTGAAGCAGGCGCATCTCGGCGTGTTTATGACATCATTACAGGTGATGAGTCGTGGATTTATCAGTATGATCCAGAAACAAAACGCCAGTCGACGGTTTGGGTGTTTCAAAACGAATCAACACCTACCAAAGTGAAGCGATCTAGAAGCGGAGGGAAGATTTTGATCGCGAGTTTTTTCAATTTGTCTGGCTACTTGTTATCAATCCCTTTACGAAATCAAAGAAGCATCAACGCTGAATGGTACACTACCAAATGCTTGGCAGAAGTTTTCTCTGTAGTGAGCTACAAGCGACCAAACACAGCGGGATACTACTCCACCATGACAACGCGCCCGCACACACCGCACTTAAAACGAGGGGACTTCCTGGACAGCACTCCGGTTAAACTCCTAGGTCACCCTCCTTACAGCCCTGACCTTGCACCGTGCGACTTCTTTTTATTCCCGAAAATAAAAAATCAGCTCAAAGGGATACAATTTTCGTCGCTGGAAGATGCGCTTCAACGTTTGAGCAGGCTGTAAACGAGGTATCTGCGGTGGATTGGAAAAAGTGTTTTGAAAACTGGTTCAAACGCATGAAACTTTGTATAGAGGCTGGTGGAGAGTACTTTGAAAAGATTTAATAAAAAAATATTTACCTATAGAACATTTTTTTTTATTTTCGCTAAACTTTCTGAGTGTCCCACGTATACTAGGCTAAAATGTAATGATATATTGAATTTTACAGCTGTCAGAAAAAATTAGCCGCGCCAATCAACGAAAACTGCCTGAACTGTTTGAGATATAACAAAATGATGTATGGTGGAATTGTGTATCTTATATAGTTTGTGGTGGTGGAATAGGGTCCCATGGGTAGTGGGAACGGGATAAGAATTCCACGCGGGCGAAGCTCCGAGTAACAGCTATTAAAATACTATAATACTGGCTTGCAGCAATAACTTCCTTTTGCATATTGTTTGCGTAAGCATATTAAACAACAACTGTTAAATACTTACTCTGGCTCGATAATCTTAGTTGGCCGGGGCAAGTGCAGACGCTTTTGCTCGGGCGGAGGCTCTTTTGGTACTTCGACATAGAGCCTCGCCCGAGTAGAGGTGGAGCCTGCAACGTTCTGGGCGGTGCATTGATACCATGCCGCATCCGACGCCTTGGCTCGCGGAATGTCCAACGTCGAGGCTCCACCATCGGTATTCATTCGTAACTCTGGATTGGGTAATATCTGAACGCCATCCTTCTGCCATGTGATACGTGGTATAGGTGTGCCAAGTGCACGTGCGTTTAAACTTACGGGCTCACCTTCTCGTACATTTAATGTACTAAAACGTTCAATGAACTTTGGAGCTACAACTTGTTCCTTTTCAATAACATTTAGTCGGCATTGAAAAGATATTTCTCCACTCTTGTTGCGTGCAACACATGTAACTACACCACTATCTCTGAGATCGACGTTTGTAATCATAAGCGCATGATTACCTGATTCATTCACTAATATCTTATGATTATAATCGTCTCGAATTTGTTTTTCGTTAATGAACCACGTGACTTCTGGGTAAGGTCTGCCTGTGACGCGGCAATCGAATCGCGTCATTTTGCCCTCCGTAATATCGCGGTCTTGGCAGACTCTTACAAATTGCGGAGCGAGAGCTTTCTCACATATTTCTACTCTTTCTTCGATTCCAGTTTGTTGCGTATCTATTACATATTGTGACTTATGATCTTGTACATATGTTTCTTGTGGCGATTCAACAGCGAGGTAAGCTGATGTAACAATACACCCGTTAGGATTTTCGGCCAATAATGTATAATGGCCAGAGTCAGACTTTTGTGTGTTTTTAATTCTAAGGATTGTTTGATTATGAGTAGTTATAATTTCTTGTTTGTTCGAGTTTACAATTCGCTGACCATTCTTGAACCATGTCACTCTTGGTCGCGGATTGCCTGATAACTGCACTTGAAACTGTGCATCAGCACCCTCTTGGAGCTTCGAATTTCTTGGTTTTTGTGCAATTTTCGGTGGTGACACTGGTCCTAGTGACTTTTCGATTTCAGTGCTGATTTGAACATCAGATTCATTTATATATCTCTTTGTAATAGTTTCCCTAAAAGATACTTCTCTCAAAAGTCTGTACTCAAAAGTGTCTACTTTAAAATCTTCTGCGGATGAGTAGTCATTGCCGTTGGTATAGGCTACTTTTTGGGTTTGCCTCGACTGTTCGGTTGTATATCCCTGTGTACCATACGATTTGTGTTCTACGCTCTCACTGACATGTTTATAGCTTTGCTGTTGAGAAGTTTGGTGTGCCGGTACCGGGACACCCTCGGGTTGGATGTAGACGGAACATATGGCTTCACCGTATTGATTACGGGCGGTGCAAGTATACTCACCTTCGTCACCCGGACCAATTTGCTTAATTAGTAACGACACATCACCAGTTTGCTCGTTGTAACTCATGCTGTATTTGTTACATTCGACTAATGGTGCTTTCTTCCTTGTCCATGATACTACAGGGGTCGGATTGCCTCTTAGTTTTCCTTCAAATTTTGCATTGCCGCCTTGAGCAAACCTTGCATTTTTAAAGATTTGCTCAAAGATCGGAGGAGAAGGTTCGCCGGGTCTGCCTAAAGTGACAGGCAAGCGCTCGCCAACAGATTCAACTGGAACAAACAAAAACGTCGTTTTAATTCAAGTTATAGTGTGTAAGTAATAATGAAATGATGTAAGAAAACATTTTAATTTAACTATGCATAGTTAAAATATGCCTGATATTTATTTGTTTGAGCAGGAAATATGAATGAAACATTGATTGAAGATTAGGCTTTATTTCTACCTTTATATAAAGATTAACGTTTAATGTTCTAGTTTAGGAATCTAAATACAACTACCTTTTTTCAGATTACCTAAATTTGCACAGGAGGTTCAGACTCGTTAGTTTAATCGATTAAAGAAATAAAAATAGGCGATTAATGAACAAAAATTTTTTTTTGTTTTGTAAGACAACCATTTTATTCCGTAAAACTCAGACCTTGTTGACAGTGTAGGTGTCATTCATTCATTACAAATTTTATTAGCACTAGCGCCGTGCAGCCTCTTCCCCTCTTTCAGCGCCAGACACCCGTGGTGCGCTAATTTGTTTATTATGACGGTTTGTTTTGTGAAAACTTTGTGCCCATACCTAAATCACGTACTTTTTAAATATTTTCAAATGAAAGTAATTGATTAATTGTGAACTGAGAGATTATAAATATTTTTAAATAACATTACTTGCGCCTAGAATTTCATAAAAAACATTGGGTACACAAAAAAAAATCCTGTCCCGGAAAATTGAAATTTATTACGAGTCCGTTCTGTTCAACCTGAAATTGAAGGTATTGATCATCAGATTTGATTAGTTCAGATTTGTTATCAATCAATTCATATCAAATCAATTTGTTACATTTAGTCATCATTATATGATTTTTCAGCATCGATATTATTAAAATAAATTATGGAATCTATTACGAGTTCGTTAAGCCGTTTTATTAAACCGATTTTTTTTATGAAGGGTGTTGATGCGCGTACTCACTAATCTACCTAAATAAAAAGCAACTAAAATCCAAAGTGACAAAATGGCTTCTTCAACAGGACTATTCGTAAAATGAGTCCCTATTGACATACATCACCTAAAATTAAAACATTAATCCAATTCAAACTTACACCTATATAATACCCAACCATATACAACCATACATATTACAACACATGCACACTCATCCATGCTTACATGTACACCATACACTACACTTCGTACACTCTCTCTCAAACACACACACACATTCACCATCACACACACAGACACAAAAATTGTTATACCTGATACATCTACATACATATTTCTCAATTAATTATATAGAACAGGTCGAGCAAAACAGACTTTGACAGTGAAATGATGTTGATAAATAGTAGCCGAACACTATCTTAAGATATAGGAAATATCCTAATTTAAAAGACAGGGTTTATCAGAAACCTTTAAAAGGTCTATGATACCAACCAATAATTACTACTTAGTAATATTTCTAAACAAAGCGTGAGTTTTATTATACCGATCCTTTTTACATACTGTGTTTGATATATAATCTAGATCTACTTAATGTATATATACATAGTTATGTATACTTTTTATGATATTGTCGGAAGTTTACGCGAATGTCACACATTGAAATAAACCTATTTATAACGGATTCTACCGCGATTTATTTCATGTTATTTATATTTTACATTGATCCAGACATTTCGGTTGCTTTTCAGAAGCCATGGTCACGGGGAGACTAAAGATGGTTGTTGTCTTGTAGTTTGAAGTGTAAGTTATCTCAAAGTACCCGAACTATGTTGAATTGTTGGTGTTACTATTTACGCAGAATGAGCTCACAGTGTCATGAAGTCTTGTTGTATTTTGATTTTTCTTGGAATTAATTAAGCGAATGACTGGGTCCCAATCCGGTGGCACATTCCAACCATCTTCTCTATTAAAATTAGGATGTTTTTTAATTTCAATAACTTCGCGGAGCATCCTAGGTAGGAATCGATTTTCTTTGGCGAGTATCTGTGGTTTATCAAATCTTAAGTAATGTTTGGTCCCCTGCTGCACGTGCTGACATACAGCAGACTTTTTTGAACGTTGGTGTTTTACATCAGCTATGTGTTCTTTGATGCGAGTGCCAATGCTTCGCTTGGTTTGACCAATATAAGAGTGCCAATTGCCTCTACAAGATGCAGGGGTCTATAAAATAGATTGTGACTGTGGGCTCTCTGACGACTCTCTGAAGACATATAAATAACATTTAAAAAAATACTTAATTATTATTTCGTTCAACGAATTTTAAAATACATATAAACTAGGTCGACTGCAAGGCGAATCGCTGCTTGCAATGTTGAGCTGAGTGAGACATCATGAATCAGATTTTGAAAATTTTGAACAGTGTTCATTCCTCCGTGGCAAGTCCGATTTTGAAAATTCTTTTTGAAAGTCACAACTCTGGACATACTTTCTGAGCGTGTAAAGTTTGGTCACCGTGTCTCGAGCGGTTATTATGTAATTCCATCTGGATTTTTTTTTAACGGTGATCATTCCTCTGTGGTAGCATTAATTTTTTCAAAATATATCCATAAACCTTCCTCTGAATAACCTCTTTAATCATGCCAAATTTGGTTCTGATTGGATTAGTAGTTTAGGAGGAGACCCGTTACAAAGAAAATCCTGAAGTCTGGTATGAGGAGCTTTCGCTCGACTTCGTCTCACTCAGCTCAATATTTTTGAATACATTATATATGATTATTTCCTTTATTAGATTTAAAATACATATCTTCTTTTTATATATAAAAATGAATTGCTGTTCGTTAGTCTCGCTAAAACTCGAGAACGGCTGGACCGATTTGGCTAATTTTGGTCTTGAATTATTTGTGGAGGTCCAGAGAAGGTTTAAAAGGGTCAGCTAGTAAATTATATTTTTAAATACATTCTATAAAAAAAATATATATAAAAAATAGTGGCCCACCGGCATCGGGTACAGGGGACCTAGCTGCCGGTGGTTAGGGCTCCAGAGAGAGGAATCTCCTCACAATACGTGCAGTGTCGAGGAGCACTGCCTTCTGCATCAAGCCCTTGACCCAACTGCCTAGCGTGAGCCTCTTGAGATGTTGATCGAGGCTCTTGGTAATCAGTCCGTGGACTGATACTACTATCGGAACAATAATTCCACATGTCGACAACCTCGTGAGCCAAATCTTTAATTAACATTATTATTAAGGACTATTTAAAACCTTTTCACACTTCAGTTATAGTTAAATGTGAATATTTATTATGTTTTCATAGCTTATCACGTATAAAAAAAAAATTGATGGGTGTGTTTAAATGAATGAAGTTATAGGTAAGGCGGCACGGTACGTGGTACGGCGACAAAATATTTTACTAGGTATTCAGATGAGCTCTCAGTAGGTGCATTGAACCCTTAGTTCAAGGCCTCTTGTGTAATAAACCTATCGAAAACTTACCTGGGTTAGGTAAGAAAAGTACCTAAACTAGAGAGTTATTTTAAAAATAGTTTATTGTTGCCAAAAATTTAAGGTTAAGTACACGTTAGCAAATTAAGTGCAAAAGGTTGCGTGTCCGTACTAGGCCATCGGGGCCCGTGGTTTTACTCTACCGCACACTGAAGTTAATACGTATCTGGCCAGAAGGCCAGTTCTTGTAAAAGATGTTCAAAATTCAGTTTCAATCTAGTCTTGATCTTATGTCGATCTCCCAAATGTCAGAAAAAATGTTCTCGTACCAAAATTTTCAATAATTTCAACAACATTTTGTTATGAGAACACCTTTTTATACATTTGAGAGATCCGCATGATCAAGACTATATTGAGACTGAATTGTGAACATCTTATTATGAGAATTGGCCCTGTGAAAATAAAATTATATTCGCCGCTGGAGCACTTTCAAAGTAATATAACAAAATAATTTTTTGTACAAATTATTTTTTTTGTGTGCCTAAATGGTCGCAGCATTTGAAAAATACTGGTTTGACAGTTTTTTCACCGTCCCTGTATCATTCTGTATGATAAATGTACCTACTATTGGAATTTTAACATAATCACCCAATATCTCCTCAAAATCTAAGAATGTGCTAACACCACATTGTAGATATCCAATAATATTTAACGGCAGCCCACAACACAACATCCCGCTGATGTAAGTTCCATACACACACAAGAAATTGTGTTTGTGCTTTCCTTTACGTTTCTTTAGAAACTTATTCTAGATCTCGAATTAGTACATCACTAAGTAAAATACATACAGTATGTAAGCAATAAGATTATTATGTCCCATGTTGGTGAAAATGTTTGTCTCATGACATGACTCATATCATATTTTCTTTTTAGGCTTATTACAGTTATGTAGTTAGTAGTTTTAGGTAGTGGTTTTTTTACTAGTGGTCTAATGACCTGGAAAAAACTTTTTATTTAACACAAAAATACCGGTTACCCCCCCCCCCCCTCCCCAAGCTTTCTTTCGAAACAGGGATATTGTAGTAATGATTATTACTTTGTAGTTATTTGTTTTTCTTTGCAATTTTGAGGTTAGTTTGCCAAAGCAACTGTTTAACACATTTTGTGCAAGTGATATTGGACAAAATAAAAAGATTTACACATCACTCGAATTCTCTGAAAATAACTGATCCTATCCTAACTGATTGCAGTCTGAGAATGCGTGACCATTCTTCTGAAACATTCAGACCCCTCCGTGCCTCGGAGAGTACGTTAAGCCGTTGCCACGGAAAATATCTAAGTTCATTCGCTTCGTAGTTAGACTGAAAAGCTTACCCCAACTGAGTTGCGAGAAGGCTCAGAGGGCGATGATTAAAATAATTGAATAGTTTTATTAATTCCGAATCAATGTTTGGTGGAAGTTTTAAAACCTATCTTTCCAAACGCGCCCCATTGAACGGGCCCATGAGAAAACATGTCAATTCATAAAATATGTCAGCCATTTTTGACGTTTCAGTAATTGCATTAGAATAGGTACTCATTCTAGCTATAATAATCTATGTACTCACTTTTCGAGTTCTGGTACTGGTACGAGCTGCACACGGATTACTCATATGGAACTAATTCCATTTGAGTAATCCGTGTGCAGCTCGTACAGGATGCTTTGTATTTCCACATCAGTCAACTAGTTTTACCGTAACGTAAGCCTGAAGATACCATCCATGGATATTTGTCGCCACACGGCGGTGAACTTTTCGTTATTCGCCTAAGTTGGAGCGCGTGACCAGGCGCGTTGGTGCCACCGTTAACTAATTAAAAACTACGGGCCCTGATGTGAAAATACAAAGCATCCTGTACGAATTGCACAAGGATTACCAATATAACCAATAATACCAATTTTACTGGTGGTAGGAATTTGATGACACAAATTTGTCACAAAATTCTGCCGGGTAGGTACCACCGTGCACGATTGCGAAAAACCCTCCATAGTAATCCAATTTCGGTTTGATTGCGTTCAGGGGTCAGCAAGTGCCTGGCTATGTATACTAGTCGGGCAGGGGGATTGTGGTCGCAGCACTAGTGGGACCGGTGGGTGTCACGCGGTGCTGCGACGACAACCCTCTTCTGATGAGGCCGTCAAGCTGAGTGCCACCATTGTTAACATGGTACGTGTAGGTAATGGTGACCCTCTTTCCTGAGACCTTACCTTCAGCTTACCATGAGGCGAGGTGTAGTCAAATTGACGTGTTCTAAATATAAAAAAAATATAGATAAACCTAATACCAGAACCACATTAAATAAATAAAATATTCAAGAACTTAATTAGATAAATCAAGTCATTTGCATACGAATTTTCTTCAATACAATGCAGCGTTTTTGTTATTTAATCAAGGTCAAGTAAAGTCCGTTATAGTCATAGTCAAGTTAAAGTTCAGGCGACGCAGGCGACGCAGGCGCCGGAGGTCGCTTAACGACCTCTGTCCTCCATGAGCGCAGGCCTGGGGGTGGCAGGTGAGGCCGCCTGTCACCCCAGCAGAAGCAGGCTGGGACGGTGGGGCGACTAGCGCTCCTCCCCCAAACCGGGGCAAGACGGGGACACCGTGGTTCCCAAACCCGAGGGGGCCATCTCGAAACCGGAGATGGCCCAGGGTCAGTCGGGGTGCGAGGGATATGCTCTATGGGCAACCTTACACCCCGGCGTCTGTAAACCCGAGACGGCGTGCGGTTTTAGTCGGTTCAAGCCCGACATAACCGCCCCCGCTGGCCGGCGGGGGGGTATCCGAAGGGATTTCCGCACGATAAAAAAAAAAAAAGTTACCCTAGTAAAGTAGTGGATGCTTTACTAGACGCTTCTTTGGAGTTTTGGAAACAACACGAAAAATCACATCTCACGGTAAATATGCCACTTTCCTACACTTGTGCATGTTGTCGACGACGTTATGTCTAAAAACCCACCATTTTTGTACATAAAAACTCGCAATTCCACAAATTTTAGAAAATGAAACACTACCTCTATGAGACTTATATAAATATTAGGTCGTTACATATGAAATTGCCGTTTTTTCTTGAAGAAATTGGAGGAAACCCTATTTTCAGTACTAACATTTTTGCATTTTTTTTAGGAATGGCAAATCTAAGCTAACAAACAGTAAATTTTATTACATTTTTGAAAAGTGACAGCTGTTAAGTAATACGAAATTTATCATCAAAATGGATAGCATTTAGGAAGTACTGTTTTTGAAGATCGAATTAATTTATCAAGCGGCCAATAAAAACAAAATTTTATACAGAGTTGTAAAATCTTGAAATCAATTTTCAAACAAAATATAAATAATGGAAATAGCTATTAAATTACAGGAATAACGAACTCGTGAATTTCTAACAAAATTTCGGTAAATTCATAGGTAAAGACCTATTATATAGGTAGCCTAATAAATGTCCTTTGGAAATGAATACCTTTCAAAAGGTGACAGAATATTGCAAATACGTGGTGTCGTTCCACAGATTACTACTCCTACAAACTAAAATAAGTTCAGATGCAACTTCAGCTTTTATCCTTTTATTTAACTTAAGCTAGGTTACAATTACTCGTCATGCACGAAAAGCATTATTTCGAATTATATTATCAATATAACACTGCAGAACACCACAGGTAAGAGTTCGTAATTTTTTTATTTATGTAGAATTGTAGAAAAAATGCTAATCGTAATTATAACTAAGACATTAACGATCATCTGAATTTTCATCGGATAGTCTATGAGATAGACGATTTCACAATTTCTTGCCTTACTCTTCACATATCTGTGTTTGGATAATGTTTAGATAATAATACATTTAACAGCTCTCATCTTAATGGTTTTTTTTATCTAAATATAGTTTTATTATTAAACAAAACATTAGGTATAGATACCTTTTTTTTTCGTGCGGAAATCCCTTCGGATACCCCCCCGCCGGCCAGCGGGGGTAGTTACTTAGCGTTCTTAATTAAAATATGGCCTAAGTTTGTCATAAACTGTTTTTGATGAGTGATAAACATTTTGTAAAACATCAATGATTAAATCGACATAGTTCAACTACATTCTTGAGAATTCGTATGCTTTTTCACTGTCCTACGACTACCTCCTAGCAAGTGCTTAAACTTATAATTGCATTATTAGCCATGCGTTGATATACATTACACTGTACGATTATATCAAGGTTCGTTAGTATAATTGTGATTAAAATAAAACAAATATCCTGAAATTAAGTACTCCAGTTCTTTCTTTGGATTGGATGCGTATGAGTCACGGGAGTGTCGAGGCGGGTGAGCTCTTTTCGCGCGTCTATTTTAGTATTCACACTCGGATCTTGTTACGATCACCATTTTGGTGGACTCTTTTGCTTTCATTCATATTCTTAAGAATATTACAGTTAAAAATAAAGCATAGAAGTACTTTTAAGAAATGACACTATTATTTTATTGATTACCCAGGTAGTAAGAAGGTAGGTAACCTAGATAGCAGATGACATATGGAATAAAAACTAAGTTAATTTTAAAAGGTTACTACCTATTTAGTTACCAAAGACGTTCAATGGCATTGATAAAGCTCTATCCGATTATAAAGTTTTATTACGCTGCGTTTTTCGAAGAAATGACCATACACAGTCGCAAATGATTATAAATATTTAGTGAAACAGAATGATTCACGCGTGGAAAATTAAATTTCAATATTCAGTAGTTTCCTTACGTTGACTAGGTAGTAATGTGGTGGGTATTCAAGGTTTATTTTTTTAGGTCAAGGTCATACAGCGCTCTAAAGTATGTATTAATATTTACCATTAAACATTATGAACAACACCTTGTTTGTAAATGGTTTCCAGTACTGTGCCTCTGAATGCTTCATACCAGTCCCTTTTATTCCCTTACGGATGTTTAAAATACCTTGTTAAAAATTGACTAGTTGCAGAATTTTCCCGCCTCTATTTTTTTGGAGAACGCCCATCAAAGAACATTTACAAATCTAAACACGCGGCAGCGTTACCAGCCAAATTCAAAGAAAAAGGAACTCGCGAGCAGCACACGAACCATTTCGAGCTATTTCAGACCCCTCACAACTCGAAAACTATTTAATGTACATATATGAAATTGGCACTCCTTAACGTGCCTAGAATCATAAATTTTATAAATTTCGCTCAAACAGTTATTTATATGTTAAAGTTAAATACTGGCATTTATACGACTGACTCACTCACTGACTTATAGATCAAAAACTTAACCCACTTCCAGCTGACCTAGAAACTTATGTTTGGCTTGACTATGAGGCATATACATAGGATAATATCTGAAAACTGACAATTATTGATCTAGCTGTTACCCGCGGCTTCATTCGCGCGAAATTTTGATCCCGTTCCCGTAAACCCATGGAAATCTATTCTAGGGACTTAGCTTGTCTAGAATCCAAAATTGTATAATTGTTGCTCAAATAGTTATTTAAAATTAAAATAAACTTAAAAAGAAATATTGTAGGATAATCTACACTGCTCTATCGAGAACCAAAGTAATCATAGCTTAACTACCTTGTGTTATGGGTCCTAGTATGCGGATAAACATACTTAGATATATATATTTTTGGGAATACATACTTACCACCCAGACCAAAGCAAATATACTCATACATGCATACAAATATTTGCACTGAGCGGGAATCGAACCCGCTATATATACTGCTACGCCACAGAGGTCGGCATTTTTATGACTGATTCACATCAACAACCTAACCCACTTCCAGATAACCTAGAAACTTTATATTGGCATTAAGGTAGACTATGAGGCATATACAAAAAACAGACAAAAGTTCTAAAATTCTCATTTTTTGGCATCGGTATTTCCTAGAATAAATAGCAATTATTTTTTTGAAAAAATATTCTAGTGTGGTTTTCATCTCGTTACGATTTTATTATATGTATAGATAACGTTCAGTTCTAAACTAGCTCTGCTTATACTAAAATTTACGACGGCAGAACGCTTACGCATTTAAATTATGAAATAAGATTCAATTTGAAATACTACGTTGCTTGTGTGCTGCCTTAGTGCCTAGTCAAACAAATATACAAGTTACGGTTACTACCTGGTTCATTCCTGCAGAAAAATAAAACGACCTAAGAAATGCCGAGAAGTGAAAACCGCAGAGCGTACTGGACCACTAACTGTGCCTACATATTAGTTGCAATGGCCTGTTCACATACTTATTGTTAGCATAACCATTCATAGATTATATTTCGTTTCTCTTATGACATTATTTCTTCCTATTTATAGTCATTTGAAATTTGTTCCATAACTTTAGATATAACAATTTGATATATTTAATATACTTTTGATAACTGATAAATTAACACATCGAAGATTTATGAAAGTTTTTAAGATGATTTGATAGAATCTAACCTAAACTCCGTTGAAGACAATTGATAAATATTCCATTTGTCAAAGCCAAGTACGTTCCATCTTTATTTTATATCAAAACGGTTCATGGCCCGTTAGTAGCCGAATCCGCGCCAAACCTGACCCAGTGCACGCCATATGGTGACTGGCCCTCACTATGAATCATACAATAAAAAGTTTTATAATATTCTTTACTTACACACGTATTAAGAACGAAGCAAAACTGCTGCTTCATGGTTAATTCCTATTACCCGTCCTAATTTTAGGTAGATTTCGATGGAATCGATCTACCTATTGGTTTCTTGACTACTGTCGAATTTAAAATAAAATTCTTCATAGGAGGTCTAGTTATGACCCCCTGAGTCCGAAATGACCACTGGTCAAAAAGTTTATATATATATACCTATATATATGTATGTATGGTTCCACTTCCCAAAATTTGCGGCACTCTCACGGTCGCATTTTTGCCCCGATCGCTTTCAAACTGCGGTCAAAAATTGCTTGGGTGTAAACTTAGTTTAAGTTCGTGAATTGGTGGAATCCGACCTAAGGGGACGGTAGGGCCTCACTTTTTGTGAAATCAGTTTTTCCTCAAAATTTCACGTTCCATGAAAGATATTCGAACCGTTCTAATTTTATCCCATTGTATACATGAATACCAACAACTTTTAATTATGAACCTATAAGATTAAAACTTTAACTAAAAGTGGAGGGGAGAAAAACCAAAATTTTTCGGGAAAAAAATCATAATTTCTAACCAGTGAACATTCTTGATGTCGGAAACATTTTTAATCGATAGGCCATTTTTAAGTCTAAAATAAAAGTCGGAAAAGTTTTTCACTAAAAGTTACCATATTCGAGAAAAAAAATTTAAAATGTTTAAAGTCCGTAGTTCTCTATATAAAATAATATTAATTGCTTCACGAAATCTACCTGTGCGTTCCCCCTGCGGGAACGGATTTTTTTTAATTACTAGCTGTTGACCGCGGCTTCGTCCACGTAGAATTCTGATCCTTTCCCGCAACCCGTTTGAAGCTATTCCAGCCATTAAAAGGAACTTATATGTTATTCCAAACTCTAATCTACTCCTGTACCAAATTTCAGCCAAATCCGATTAGACGTTTTTGCATAACAGAGTAACAAACATCCATACATCCACACTCACAAACTTCCGCGTTTAAAATATTGGTCTGTAAAGTCTGTGTTGTATTTTGTCCGCAGTCTATTTTATTTATTTATTTCTAATTATGCGAGGTTACGTATCATTATAACTAAACTTATTTTAACTACATATTTTGAATATATATACGGTTGACTCTCATTATGTTCATAAATTTCGCCCATTAGTCATTACAAACTTCTGTGAAACGACCGTAGGAGTTTGAAACAGTATATCATATAACCGTAGTTATTTTGAAAATAGTTAAAACAACTTTAGTTATTAAGATATGTAAATGCGGCTCCTAAAGGTCGTCGCGGAATATTAAATAGCGTATGATCTCCCCCAAGACCTGGTCACTTTATAGATTAGCGTGTTCATACAAACATACTCCTCAGTTTTATTATTAGTATAAATATAGATCAGATAAGAAAAGGGGGTGAGCAAAATTTTGCCATAAAACTTGTCTGTTATTCAGTAGGTTGATACTTATATTTATACGTTTTTTACCCTCGATGAAATCGAGGGTAAAAGCAATAATTCAACGTTTCAACGTTAGATTACATGCGTGCCGTTTCGAGCAACTATCAAAGTTATTGTAGCTGATATAATTGCTAGCTATGGTTATAGTCCATCATATTCTGCGCGTGAAAGAAATTGCAGACCGCGTCTTGAAACCAATTACTTTAATCATTTTTATTTATACATCTTGATTACCTTGTTAAGTGTGCCCATTTTTACGTTCTGTTGTAACTTGTAATGACCGCGTATGTAATATGTACTTCTTATGTAATGTGTACACGTACAGAGCACATTAAATGGTTTTAATTTATGGGAGGAAATCATTGCATCCACCTCAGCGTCGACTACACTCAATTTATGGGCGCCTAGCGCAATACCCGCTACGCGTACATAAATTGAGTTTGATATGTTTTTATAGGACACTATCTACTTGATTCATTAGGCTCTTATGATAAGGAAGGTAAATTATATATTACTTTATCAATTCCTATTCCCGCAAAGAAGTTAATGTCACCAAAGTTGTCGTGTAGGTATATTGCACACTTGGTGAGATACCAAGTGTGCAATATACACGATAGGTGAGATACAACATCCGATCCACCCGATACTTATCAATTAAACAGGTATTTCGATTATGTTTTGTGATAATTCATCTAATTTGAGTGGTTAAAAATCCTACTAATATGCGAACGAATAAGTATAACGTTACGATACGTATTGTTTGTCATTTTACTTATAATAAATTTCCGTTATAAAGGAATTAATTCTACATTCACACTTGAGCTTGTATGAAATCTCTTAAAAGTTATGTATTTTTTATCTTAAACAATATTACTTCCGGCCACCAACCAGGTGGACACCGAAGTCTTAAAATCACGCAAAAAAAATCAAAATCTTACACCCACTTTTTATCACTTTTCTCGACGTTTCACATGATTCTAAGTCTAATTAAGCAAAAAAAAATTTTGTGTCGGTCTGTCTGTTGGTCTGGATGTCTGGATGTCTGTTTACGCAATAACTCAAGAACCACTTATCCAATTTGAAAAATTCTTTCGCCAATCATCTTGTTTGGTTAATGGGAAGAACTGATTAGATTTTGGGGTTTGTACGTTCGCCATACAAATTGTCCCTAAAAAATCATTGTTGTGTTTTTGACGTCGAAGACGTTTGATTTGATTTCATTTTCTTCATATTTATTGCACAATATATAAAGACGCGTCGAATAATATGCATAAAGTCTAAGGTCTGTAATTTTGAATAAAAATACTGCAACAAAAATATCGAAGTTTGGCCCGAACTTTGACAATCACTGTGTGGTTTCCGCCCCACTAGATTTTGATTGGCTTTGAAAATAATTCGATTTGTCCGTTATCAGTAAATATTTATAAAATGCCATATTACGTTAGATCTAGATATTTCAATTTTGATGTTTGAGATTTAGTATTTCTTGTTACAGTTACCCCGGTAATTCGGCCCCTGTCTAATCCGGTGCCCCCTGTAATCCGAGATGCCTATCACTGTTGAACATTCGACCTACAATGTAATACGATTTATAGTTCAGATAGAGCCTTATCATTTCGATTTGTAATTTGTCTGATAAAAAGGTAGATTACTCTTTAAAAAAATATCCGGGCTATAGGGGGTCTTAGGCAGTACCCTATAATGTTTCAATTCAATAAAGCTGGATTTCATAAATAAATAAACACATTTAAAGCAATTTAAACTGCATTAGCACGTTTTAATTATCCTTAACGGTAAAACGTGAAAACTAATTCGTTTAATTACCCTAATTTCTATAAGCCCATACATGATATCATAGTCATTATTGTCTAAGTTAAGTTGTTTAAGTTAAGTTGTCTGAGTTAACTTTTTATAATTTGTCTTCTTCATTTATTAAAATGAATCCGTGTACCTAGTGAATGATGACCAAATAACATCAAAAGTATAGGATACCATTTAGCAGCACATGGCGTACCTAAAAAAATGGAAATATTTTGCATATTGCTATCAGAGGAAACAATGACTTCCGTTAATACCTATTCAACCACTAGTACTTTTATTTTTGTACGGGGTTAGATCCGAACATGGAATGAAATAAGCATCTGAATTGCAAGTCCACTAATTACGCTAACAATATATAACGCTTATAGGCAACAACAATGTTTAGAATAAGAGAGAAGACCTCTAAGTAAGAGCTTTGCATGAATTAACCGTGCGCAACAACGTAAATTCACGTGAACACTTAGGCCACCGCTAAACTTGACGGTAACTATACGCCAATACAAACATGTGATTGCAAATAATGACTTAATTGACTTATAACAGGCACACCACGTCATCGTCTTTTATATGCAATAATATGTATTGACGTTTCGTAGCGGGAGATCCGCGACGTCTTTTCCGAGAAGTGTGGTGTAGGTATTTTATAGTTGCAACAGTGACTGTGACCAAAACGTAGATTTAGGGAGTACTTCTTGCGACTTGTCAGCGCTCACCTCCACTGTCTGCTGTGTTGGATATAGAGCTACTGAATCTCTTGGCTATCCAAGGTCTCAAAGCAAGTTTTGTGGATGTTTACGTAAATATTATTACTTTTATCGAACTTTGTCGCGATTTATTACAAGTTAATGATTTCTATTCCTTGAAATTTGGGCAACATTTAGATGAATATCCTACAAGACATGAGACAACCACCATCTTAGAGCGGATTGTATCTTTTTTTTTTATCAAAGATTAATTTCATTTAGTATAACGCTAGAATCAAATTGAGTTGAACTTGATTGTAATTATTTAACTCGTTTAATCCGACATTAGTCTCCCCGTGATCATCACTGCTGAAAAGTAACTGAAACGTCAAAAAAGTTTAAATTATATACAATAACAACAAGTCATCAATCGTAATATAATCCGATTAAGTTAGTTTTATTGCAATATATATGGTGTAATATATATGATGTAAGGTGAATAAAAAAAAAACTCCTGATTCATAAATTATGTAACAATATATTTGTTTATCTACTCTTAAATATTTATGAGGTCTAGGCGACTCATTCATACGTCTTATCATAACATTTAAGAATGAAACTTTTTTTACTTTATTATTTAGTCACATTCATTATACCTTAAAGATGAAAATCTTGATAACTTATTCAAGTGCTTGTTTATATAAGAACATTACGTTATTTTATTATATCAGCAGTAGTTAAGTCTAGGTAAGTACTTAATTGAGAAAATATCAGCTGGGTAATAGTTAGGTACATATAATAAATACACTCCCATTTTAGTGCACATGGTATTATGGCTCATTAGTTAAATAAACGCTACTTGCAGTTGAACACAATAAAAAAAATGAAACATTAATAACTCTTGTTTTGATAACGTATTTCGCATTGTTGCTCCCCGTGTCTTCACAGAAAAGACTGTCACACCACGTAACCGTGTTTATACCGCTTAGGACCGTCAATCGTAACAATAGTAAAAATTAAACGCGAGTTATACTAGGTATAAGCAAATCTATGGTACCGAGCGAAAGTAGCTGACGCACGTACATTTTTAACTGTTCACTGAGATTATAAATTTGGAGATAAGACTGGTAAAAGTGAGTGCAGCGCGGCCATTTTTATGCTCGGTTCATGTTATTTGCGAGCAAGACTCGATACAGCCCGTGATTTCATTATTTTTACTTTAACTTTAAAGCTTTCGAATAGTTCACGGATCGTGACTTATCTGCGTGTCTTAGTTGATTTCCGTGTATAAATAATCGTTAGTAAGAAAATTCACGGCATATCATAATATGAAGTGATCGCATTGTATTAAACAATGACCATTGGAGCAAGAAGTGTTTTCTAATGCTTTGTTAGCGAATCAGCTGTTCAAAGCGTACGTCGTGAATAATTTCTTATCGTCTTTTGTTCCCCGCTCTGAGAGCAACTGTTGAAAGTTTTAACTTGCGCTTTCGTTGTGAAATCCGAATAAATGTATCGCTCGCGGGATGAAAATTGAAGACGATGTTACGAATATTATTTTCTCATTAACGTACATTTCTCGTCACGTATGTACATAATTCATTCCTTTATGTAAATGTCACATAATATTACGTCAGATATATAACACCGGTAAAGAAAGTAAGTAGGTATATTATTTATTTCTAACTGCTCAGTAGCATTCTTGTCAATCGGTATGAGTTTCACTTCTACTAGGTACATCAATAATCATGTGTAGTGACGGTAAAACTGTTTGCAACATTTTGTTTGTTTTTTTTTTGGTTGTTTTTTATAGTTTAGAAGTGAGCAGGCACCGCGACGCGCTACAGTTAACATGTTACGTTATAATAATGAGTCGTGAACACGTTCTAGCTACGCGCTAGACGGAACACGCCGACACATTGAGATGATCATCTAGCTGTAGCGCCGACCGTTGCCGACGACGCGCGCTGTTATTACTGTTCAAATGTAGTTCACAGGGATGCACTAAACAAATGAGCCAATTGTATATTTTTTATATACCTACGTATATTTTTATTTATGTTACGCCAGATACATTAAAATTATTTTATTAGATTTATACATCGATCAGATGAAATGCAGCTATGTAGAGACCACATAATATTCATCTTGTTTATTTATTAACCTGTTCATAATTGTAAAAAGTGAATTTTAGTTGTTAACAGATAGATATTTCAAGCCTATTACATTCTTCTATCCTATTTAAACTATCATGGTCACTAACACTAAGACACTAAGAGTGTGTTTCTAAGAGTGTCCGATATTTCGGCACTGTTGCAAGCGCCATGATCACGGAGGATCCGATATTTCGGCACTGTTGCAAGCGCCATGATCACGGAGTGTTCCTCCGTGATCATGGCGCTTGCAACAGTGCCGAAATATGGGACACTCTTAGAAACACATGGTAAATATCCCGTTAACTCTAATACTTATTCTTCTATCCTATCACTTAAGAGTGAAAACGATGGCTGGCGGCATTTTAACAACGTTTTTCACGTCATTCTTTCAGACGCCATTATTCTGTAGTTCTCAGTCATACTCGTACGTCGAAGTAGAAAACTGATAATTAAAGCGATCGATCGCAAAAAGTATGAATAAGCCGCGTCGTCTATTCAACCCATAATAAACCCGCGACTTATTAGGGGCTGAAGAAACTTGGTACTTGGGGTTATACCTTCATTATGTGTACCATAACAATTAATTTCATAATATGTTAATGAAGCAGTTTTCTACGACTTATTATTTTGTTATATTTAACCAGAAGACCGAAGTATGGGACTTTATATCTTTATCTAATTGAACGGACAGCATCAGTCAATCTCAACTAGTGATATTATACAATATGTCGGGTTCTTTCACGAAGCATTATAGTAGTGAGTCACAAGATAAGCTATGTGTAGGATAGCGTGCGTGTGCAATACCTACTGTTACAGTTTAACATACGTAATTAAATGTTAAACTTCGTTTGAACGTTCAGTTTGAACAACTGTTGACAATGTATCGAGGATTAATATCAAGATCATATGCTAGGTACGTATATAACTATTTTTGTTTTAACTATGTACCTACTGTTGTATTTATAGTTATTATTATATTCGATTAGAATTCCACCCCGTATTCGATGTATGCAAACAGGCGCCAGAAACGTATGTTTGTATTGTCAAAAGACGGCTAAGTACCTACTATAGGTACCCTATCTATTTCTGAAGTGATAATATTTTGTATTAAAAACTGAAAACGAAGTATGTAATAAAATTTCAAGAGTTTCTAATTCGTAAACTTTATCATCGCTTTAATATGATGTTTATTTTTTTTTATATTTAGGACACGTTAATTTGACTTCACCTCGCCTGATGGTAAGCTGAATGTAAAGTCTCAGGAAAGAGGGTCACCATGTTTAGATCCAAATATAATTAGCTACTGAACTAATCATGATGAAATGGTCCAGCCATATTACCTTAACCTGTCAAGTGTGCCTAGCCTCAATTACATTTATTTGATTAGTGTGAGTTATTAGATGTGTGTTAGTTTATTATGTACAGATATTTGTTTAACTTCAGAAAAATGTTAAAACATTCAGCATGTTGTTTAAAGAAATAATCCTTGAATGGGAGCCGATTTGTACAGATTCCATAAAAGGATAGGACTTTGCGCCTTAAACGTAAACAAGTTCTTAACGCTAAAACAAGTTCGCGCTGCAACCTTAATGGAGGAACAAGCGAACTCACATTGCCTTTACACCAATATGTGGTGCCTATTTAGGATTTGAATTTTAGTTCAAAGTTTAGCTTTGGGTTCATATCAAATTCAACTTTGATGTATTGTATTGTTATCAGTACACCCACTATGGTTAACTGTGAGTTCGCTTGTTGATATTACTGTTTATTGACAATTCGCTTTCTCTGATCTGCACACTGGGCAAGGATAATTCAATCATTCCTTCCTTCCACTTTCCCATATAATTGAACCACCTTGATGGTTCAATCATATGGGAAAGTAATATTAATCATAGATCGTGACATAGTCGTGCGCTCTGACGCCCGATTTGCGAGCCGAAGCAGAAGGCGATCCGCCTGCGAGTGTCTTTAGTTTCTTCCTGGTGCGTAACTTTATTTGTGCATAGCGCTTTTCCCCCGCGAGCGAGATAGTGCGGCTATTCTGGGGCGCGCGCGTGGGCGCCTCGCGCCGAGCCTCGCACCCGCCGCGCCGGCGCACAGACTATCAGATATGTCATGAACTTCAGGATTAAAATAATAAAAATCGCAGTAGCCAAGATGGGTTAATATTTAAGTTAGGTTTAAGCTAGGTACTCTAGGTAGACATCGGGCGTGATAGTTTAAGTCCATAGTCCATAGTTCTGTGATATTGATACAGTGTGTAGAGTGTGATTATAGCAGAGATGAACCGAACTAACCTTGTTGTGAGAGCATCTGGCGGGTGTAATGCTGCTCCGTGCGCTGGACTCGCTCCTGCTGCTGTACAATCTGCTCGCGCCGCTCGGAATGCTGCTGCACGCGCTGTTCGGAGCGCTGCTCGGAGCGTTGCTCCGTCCATCTGGACTGCTTCTCCATCACGCCGCCACCGCAGCACAACGCACAAAAACTCTCACTCGACGCTATTAGTCCTTATCGCAAAACAATCCTCGTTTAGGCGCTCGTGTAGTAAGGAATAAATACGCCACTGCGAATAACTTATACTAGTCCACGGGTTCATTTAGCAGAAGTTAAGTCATTATAACCCAAGTCCAACAACCAAGACGTCGGTCGATTGCGAATAGTTAGCGGATAGTGCGGTGCCGGAGAAGCGCGCGTTGCGCCGGCGGCGGCGCTGCGAGGGCGGGGGGCGGCGCGACCGAAATACGACGGGTTATTTCGAGCCGAGCGCACTCCCGCGTACCCTCCGCCACGCGCCCCACTTCTGCGCACCCGCCGTGTCATACACCACAACGAAGCCGCCGAGGGCCCTCCTGCAGCCTACACATTTTGCAATGCCAAACACCCTATAAAAAGCATGCAATCTACCAACACAAAAACAATGGGTAATAACAAACTCAATAGAAATAGCAGTTTAACCAAATGTGTTCAAGGTATTAAACCTTATTAAATTGTTAAATGCAACATTAATATAGGCTTAATATTAAAGTTGAATAACGAGAGTAGAGGAGCTTCAAAAACCTCCTACAAAAAAATGACACATTAAAATTTATGAACAGTCAAAATCGGTCTAACATGCATTTAGAATAATATTTCTGCAATGATTTTCTTCTCATTATACTGGAAATATATTTTGTAATTCTTAGATTCCAAGCCCAGTTCCAACATTCAAAAGAAACTACCAGAATGCGAACAATCGAAATATACAACTATATAAACAATATAAAATATATTATTACAATGTCTAACTAGTTGTACCAAAGGGATTTTATTCGCAGTGGACCAACTGTTTAGTTGGACTCAACAAATATTTCTTTTATGATCGTCACGTCAATATGACTTCTCCTCGCCTGATGGAAAGGTAACATGTCAGTAATGAGGGTCACCATTATAGACACCGATAATGCTACAATGGTCACCCTCAGCTTGACGGCCTCATCAGATTCTTTTTCACTTCCCGCTTAAAGGACCCGACACACGTGTGGTGGTAAAGAATTCCAAGTGCGGAAAAGAAAAGTGGCGCCGAGCCGCTTTTTTCGTGATGGATTTTTTGCACCGTACAAGGGTAACACCTCAGCCCTGTTCGTATTCTATATAGGAAAGGAGAAGGTAGGACTAATGGGAAGAGGTAACACTCGCTATTGTATAGACGGTAAAATACTGCCAAAGGTGCAATATCTTTTCCCAACTGCAAAGGGTGTTGGTGATTTCATGACTCCTAATAACGCGAAATTCATCCTAAAATTAATTCCGCTTTGTCAAAATAATTAAGGCTATATTTTCTTCATTTATATTGCAGTTGGAGAGACTTGGAGCATGTCTTTAGGGCCCGAGGATATTAGTCAATATGATTCACGAGATCTTTTACAAACAAACATATAACAGTGTCAAATAGAAGATAGAAGATTTCATGAATGAATGAAAGAATACTGTCAACTTCAACATAGAAAACTCGTGCCACGTTCCATCCCTATGTGAAACCTTACCCATCCTAGAATTGATTAAACTAAAAGCTCTACTAAGCCTAGTTCTAAAAGCCTCAGGTTTTTTATTACGTATGTTGGAATCGGACCGACTAATGATGTCCTTCCCAAGCGTCCACTGTCGGGTACGCCCTCAAAAGGATTACCATAGGGTCCTGGCAGACTGCCGTCCTCTGGCCCCGATCACAGAGGTTGGTAGTCCTGGGCGTAGACAAGCGGAACTCCGGTGCAGGGTTCTCTCCCGCTCCCTCTCCGCCACCTCTTTCGCACACATTACCTGCTCGTAGAAAAAAGTGGCGGCAATGTGTCTGAAAATATTTTCAAATTTACGCAAAGATGCTAACGACCACAAAAACGGCGAACATTGAAACATGCATTTACGACAGATATTATTTCGAAAATGTTCAGATCACTTGGATCGATGGAACCCAATAAAACCTTCTGAAAATATTCTGACATAATTCTGTGTCTAAAGAGTTCTCTTGCAACTTTCGTTATTAGTAGGTACTTATCACAAATAAAATTATTCAAGGAAGCCTTTGATAAATGAACTGTGATACAAGGGTCCAACTATTGTGACTACTTTAGACGTGAATTATATAGAAATGGCACAAGTTAAGTCGTATGGTATAATGAAAGCAAAATCGCACCCGCGTAAGGCATAAGGCGACGAACGTGCGTGGATTGTGCTTTGATTATGCCTTTTCTGTATAATTCACGCCTTAAACAGAGAGACCTGCTCCTTAAGAGGAACATTACTAAATTGCTCGGAAATAAAGACAACAATCATATTATAATTTATGAGTCATTAGTTGTGCCCGCGACTTCGTCACCGTGGATTTTGATTTTTAGAATTTTAGCAGAACCCTATTTTTTTTTTCTAAAATAAAAATAGCCTATATTACGTTTTATAATATTACCTATCAGCCAGTGAAAATCCGTTCAAAATGGTCCAGCCGTTCCAAGGATTACCTTTTTTAAACAGACAGAAAGACACAGGCGTAAAGCAAAATTTAAAAATATCTATTTTTGTTAAAATTATCGTGTATACATTCATGTGCAATCATTAAAAATCTGTTGTTTTAATATTACAAACAGACACTTCAATGTTATTTATTTGTATAGGTAGATTCTCGGAACCATTCGCACCCGTTTTTCAAGATGGCGGCCGTGGGATAAAATTTGCGACCCAACAAACTTGGATTTAGCTTTAATACGCTAATCTAAAAATATTAACATTCCAATGAACTAAAATACCATAAAAGATTCTTAATAATATCCGTAAGGTATTTATCCCATTGAATTTAAAAGCTTAGATTTCATGGATCTCTTTTAATTTAATTTACCATGTTTGTTTGAATAATTTGATCCTTATGATTGACCCCTTCGATTGATGTCTTATAAGCACATTTTTTGGATTCTAGCCAGTTATCGAAGATCTTTGAATGCAGTTTAAATTGTTTTTAAAATCAAAATCAAGTCTTCTTTCAGTGAAATCGTCTGTCTACATTATTTAAGATACATTCATGGGACGTCCTGTATAGGTATAGGTCCCGGCGCTTGGTATGACACATCGGGAAGAAGAGAGAGAGTGCGGCTAAGATTGACTTCTTTCGGTTTTGTAGAGCGTTGTCTTCGTCGTACATCGGACTAACAGTTCGAGAACTTTATAATCAACCTGTCAGGCTGACGTGCGCTAGAGAGAAAGCTCTACAAATCGAAGCAAGCTGGACACTCTCTTCTTCGGAGCATGCCAATCCAGGCCACAGGTACTGCACATACCTACCCAACCTGAAATTTGAACTTAAATTAGTAAAGCCATCACGACATCATTCTGGTTGAATAGTTGTTTATTAGATAACTAGCTGTTGCCCGCGGCTCCGACCGTATGTAGTTTTGATTGTTTCATTGTAAAATTTAGCTTTGCGTTATTACAGACTGTAACCTATCCCAGCCTTGAGGGCGATTGAGTAACAAACATCCAAATATCTTCACAAACTTCCACATTAACAATATTAGTAGGATTACCAAAAGCAATATCTTGGTTTGATGCAGTCGGGTTTTCTTTTCACCTTAGTATTTTTTTAGAAATTAGAATTATTATAATTTATGTACCTACTTAAGTACCTCGTTCGGAATACGCAATCTTTTATTTTTATTGTTATTTCCGTACTAAATACTTACAAATCAGCATTTTGGAGCCCGGGGTCCGCTTTCCCATACTTTCTCCTCGCGATGTGGCTTATCTTGGTTTTTACCGGAGCGGCTACTGTCTGACCCCTCAACCTCTAGAGGAAAGCCTGCGCCAGAGCCTCGTCCGTTAATCAGCAGTAGAGGTTGGTATGGGCTGTGAAGATCTTAATGGGCCAAACTAAGTAATTGTAACAGTGCAGTGCCAACTATATCACATTCACATATCACAGAATGTAATTATGTATATACCGAGCAATTAAAGCGCTCAGCGTTTAAAAATTTTAGTCAAAAAGTTTCAGTTCAATCAAATAGCCGCGGCCTAATTCTTTTAAACTAACTGCTGGAACTAACTGCTACCCCCAAGCTAACAACGCTCATATAATATTTATTTCTATATATATATATATATTTATTTAGCAGTTGTAACTGTTGTTAACTCTGTGTTACAGATAGTAGTGGACAAGGTGGTAATGCGGCCCCTACAGGTATACTCGTATTAGCCCCCTTAAATATTTATCATTTAGAAATACGCCATCTACCATAATTTGTATGCAATGCGAACCTCGTCTAATAGCTTTCGAATTAGTAAACAAATCCGTAAGATGACGTTACGTTTTAATGTTATTTGGACCAGTCGAAAAATGTATATGGCAAATTTTTAATACCGTTTTGCAATTAATTCATTTATACTGGAAAACGTACGTTTTATATTTGGTAATTTACACAGTGTGTTTGACAAACATTTTACTACTGGATTCTATATGTTTTTCCATAATTACCTTTAGGTAATTATGGAAAAACATTAGATAAATATGTCTATTGAGCTGGATTGCCTCGACATTCACATGATGATAAATTCTGTTTTCTGAAGCTTCGGCATATTTTTGTGACTTAATTTACGACGTCCATATACAGATATACCAACGTGCACTGACTAAATTCCTGAGCACTTTAAAATTCTAGCGCAGCTTCACGTCAAGCGTCATATCATATATTTGGCTGTATTTGCATATGGCTCGGTTTACCATTTATAAATACTGGGAAATATTGTGCTCTTTTATTTGTGAAGTCAACGTGAATTGACTTGCTTGCATTCAGCCTTATTCGCAATTATAAAACGTTAATATTTACGTTACGTTAGTATTCAAAAATAAATAAATGAAAAAGTCATTTATTCCACTATACACTAAAACTTAAAGGTATACATTTTAAATCTTTATGTAGCAGTCGCTTCTTTGGCGTAGGCCTCCTCCATTGCCTTCCAGTACCACCTATCTCTGGCCTTACACATCCAATGCGACCCTACTCTGTTCACAAATATATCTGCCCATCTTTTTCTCTGGTGCCGCCGAGATCTTGTTCCGTGTCTGGGGATCCATTCTAATATCTTTTTACTCCATCTATCATTTGGCATACGACGTACATGACCGGCCCAGTTCCATTTTAATGTCCTCACTCTTTCTACAATGTCTGTTAATTTGGTAATTTTTCTAATGGTTTGATTACTTATTCTCTGTGTGCTGTTTATTCCTAGCATGCTTCTTCCTAACTTGTCTTCATCACATTTTCTTAAAGCCCAGCTTTGGCAGCCGTTCGAATGAAACAGATTAACCTAAATAGATATATTCCTTCACAAATTCTACATTTAGACCTTCTACCATTATACAATTATTTACCTCATTGTTTGTGATTATTTTTGTTTTTGAGGAATTTATAGAAAGGTCTACTTTTATACTCTCTTCTGCCAGTTTATGTTTACAAACCTATTAACAAATGTATTGTGGATGCTGTATACTCGAATCATCGTGGCCAATTTATAAAATGCTTCAGAAATAATTATGAAGTAATCAGAAATGAAATTAAATTTGTACCGATAAACCAATATCGTTTAGATGCTTTTAAGGAAAATATAATGAATAAACCACCTGATTTGACCTTGTACACTAGTGTCAATAAGTCTTATGCAGACTTAATTAACCTGATCAAAACTGACATTGGGAGAATTTTTACCCCAAAAACATTATCGATTGGCAGCTGTCCTGTTTTCAGTGACTGGGCAACACCAGGGATTTATAATAGCAGGAGGAGATTGTATGCATTATATTCTGAAAAATCATACAATTTCAACCCTGATTTTCAGAATTATGTCAAAAACTATTCTAAAATATTTAAGCGAGCCTGTTCCTTTGCTAAATCAAACTTTATAAAAAACAAAATTATCAAATCCTGTTAATAAAATTAAGATTACCTGGAACCTAATAAATTCCGAATGTGGTAAATCTCCAGTAGTTGTAAGAGATTACCATTTAAAAATAGACGGTCGCCATGTCACAGAGGATCTGGAATTTGCGACAGAGTTTGAACACTTTTTTTCATATATACCTGTAGCCACTACCCGAACTCTTCAGTCGTCTTCCACTTCCGCGAAGCCATTGCTTATGGAATCAATTACAAAATGTGAGGATGCTTTCAGATTCTCAGTTGTTGGTAGCAAGGACATCACAAAAGCGTTTAAATCCATTGATATTAAAAAAACCGCGGACCTATGGGGAATATCAGTCAAAACTGTTTCTTGTCGAATACGAAATGTTCTGTTTAATATATATGACTCGTGAATTTTAGCAAACTGTCTTTGTAGCATAAGTTTCAATTTGTGTATGAGGCCTTCATGCCAGGCTTTATCGGAAGCTTAGGCTACGTCAAAGAATATGGTAGAACAAACTCTTTCTCATAGCATTGTTTACAATTTGTTATTCTCTGTGTACATGATCAAGTCAATGGTTGAGTGCTTTTCTCTAAAGCCAAACTGATGGTCAGAAATAAGATATCTGTCTTCTATTATCGGTTCGAGTCTTTTAGAAATAGTTTCTCAAACAACTTGGCTACTATTGGTAGCAGAGAAATTGACCTTTATGAAGCTAGTTCATGTGGTGTCTTGCCAGGTTTAGCTAACATAATTCTTTCAGCTACATATATATCAGGTTTATGCTTCAATCGAAATCAGCAACGAAATCAGGAGATTTTCTGGAATTCATTTGACATCACTTAATCGTAATCTTTGGTCTTACGAGCTTTATTCCTGTGCTGTCTAATTTTGGATTAAAAATAAGCTCTGGATACCGAGCGAGCCTTTCAGCTTTTTGTTGGTTACTAAAAGCCCATTTTCCGTTTATTGCTCTGATAGAAGAAACTTGTGTAATGGGTGTTTCGATATGTTTGGTCACTTTCCATAAGGTATAAAGTGGTTAACTGACGAAGATTAGGTATAACAATACAAAGCATTTCTTTACCTTTACGACAGTAGGAATATCATTTCATGTATTTTAGCGTTTGATACCCAAAAACTGTTTCTAAGACACCTCTTTTACGCTTCTGGACCTACCACTTCGTCTTAAGTAATAATAATCTAATTTGTCAATGAGTTATTGTGACTTATGTTTCTCTCCTCAGACGATTAGTCAGATTGTTGAATGCAGTCTTATCTTGAGGGCTTCAGGTTAGACCCATCTTCTTCGATGTTTTCATTTTTAGGGTTCCGTACCTCGTAAAGTAAAAAAGGAACTCTTATAAGATCACTCTCTTGTCCGTCTGTCCGTTTATCTGTTTGTTCGTGTGTCACCAGCGATTTTGTAAGGAACGGGTGAACCTAGCAAGTTGAAATTTATACCAGATACTGAAGTCTATAGTCCCTATTAGGTGTATTAAAATCAAGGTGATAAGTCAACACGATAAAATCAAAATGGGCAAATTTAGATGTTTGCAAAATATTGTAAATACCAAAATTTACTTTAATTTACAGCTTTTTTATTACTTACTTTTAACCAAAATTTACAATTTTACGCCAACCAGAACTACCCTATAGGTTTTGGGTCGAAAACCTTTAGTGCCCGTTGACCTAACAAATTTGGCAAAAAAAACCTGGTCTCGCAGCACAACGGAAAAATATCAAAAAATAAAAAAAGTTGAAAATTGGAATTGTTCGTTCTTTTTTAGGGTTCCGTACCGAAAGGGTAAAACGGGAACCTATTACTAAGCCCGTCCCTCTGTCTCCAGGCTCATGAACTGTGACAGCTAGACAGTTGAAATTTTCACAGATGATGTATTTCTGTTGCCGCTATAACAACAAATACCAGAAACAAAATATAATAAATATTTAAGGGAGGCTCCCATTCAAGCGACTTGATTTTTTTACTCATTTATTCTTGATATTGATAACGTCAACAGGTAGATGCTTGAAATACTCGCAGAATATATAATCAAATTAATATAAAAATAAATAATTAAATTGAAATAAAACAGGGGTTGGGTTTGGTTTAAGGGGTTCCCATACAACAAACGTTTTGTTTTGCCGTTTTATAAATAACTAGCTGTCCCCCGCGGCTTCGCCCGTGGCATACTTCACCCCGTGGCACCTATTTATCCCAAACATGCCTTTATTTTTTTTTCTAAAACATACTTATATTCCTTTTTTTTAATACATACATTTTATACATAGAAACACCCAGACCAATGCAAATAGACATATTCATGCATACAAATATTTGCACTGAGCGAGAATCGAACCCGCGCCCCATGTCGTAGCAGTCGCATGCACTACCGCTACGCCACATAGGCCGTCGTGAACGGAACGTGTACAGAACCCTTCGTGCGCGAGTCCAATTCGTACTTGGCCGATTTTTAGTTTATGAGATCCATGATATGTTCAGGATATACAATTCTCTTTATCTATTTAGGTTTCTCAGGTGCACTACTCCAAGCTACCTGTGTTGTACATTTACTATTATTAGATATTTATTTAAAAAAAAATGTTTTAAAATCTTAATTTGCAAAATGTGTTTTAAGTACCACCAACGAAAATATATTTTAAATGCACCCCATGGGTGTACGGGGCCTCACTAAGATCTTAAGGGCCTAAGCCATCCTTAATTCCAAGCCAGTCAACCTACTGGGAGGCCCTGGCTCATGCATTCTCGGAGTTTAGGTCTCTCCCACAGCTCTCAAAGTGCAAGGTTTGGATGTAAGCGGGATTGGTGCTAAGATGAAGATGACTATAAATAGGTACACATGCACTAAATCCTAATGATAGACCTTGACATAAATAAAGAGTACCATTTCTCCAACACTTAAGTACCTACATGATGTCATTCCTTCATGTTTTGGTAAGTTGCAGCATCATGCGACCGATATAATTCGTAAACACTCACTGTCATTACTGACAATTTTAAAAAGAATGACCATGACTTATATTACTTTCTCTTTCTTTTCTCACATGCTTTACATACCTACACTTTACCCATATAGCATTGTTGAACGTAGAGGCATTAATCATGACCGCTTACGTACAATCAGCGTTAAAAGTAGATGATGATTACAAAACTTCAAAATTATAATCTGAATGAATAGTAGATTATTAACCAAGGGGATAAAGCAGTGTCTTCTGTCGCGGGTGACGATTTAAATCGCGAGCGTAACGAAGGACTCGAGGTTTACTCCCGAGCGTGGCGAGGGTGTTAAAAACTTAAATCCAGCTTTATCACCGAGGAAAATACTCTACTTTTCGTACCATTTGCGAAAAAATTAACACAATAATAATATGAGATAAGCATTTATTAAAAATAATGACAATTAAAAGTAAAAGTTAACATTCGAAACATTGGTCCAATTATTGATAGAGAGAGTTACATTTTTGTTTGGTACATTTATTGTTGATGAGTTAATTTTTTTAAAGGCAGCATTCCATTTGCAAACAGCCTTTGCCCGCGAACGCCGCAAATGATTCGAAGCGTGCAAATGGTCAAATGTATGTATAATACAAACTCAATGGTGTAAACACATATGTTGTTCAGTATAAATTTCGGTAAGTATTCCAAATTTAAATCACATTCTCCCCCTAGAGGTGAATGAAATTCAGTACAATTTTCTTTTCCTGTTTTTAACAGATTAAAAATGACTATTGTTATGTTCGCTTTTTGTGGCATAGAATGTCACTTTTTTGAGCAAATGGTAAAAATTATATATTTAAATTATATATTATATGTATTAATCTCTATATATATATACAATTTAAAAAGTCGTGTAATGATGACCGAGATAAACCCCGAAGGTATGGACCCATACCGGACCGATTTTCATGATCTTTGATTTTTTCGATTTGGCTCCGCCGCCGATGCTGTGCCTTTGTTTTGTTTTTTTTTGCTGCCCTCTCAATATGTCGGATTCGAACCGGCCGTCTCAGGTATTTAATGTCGGGGCGCAAGGAGACAGTGACGAAATAAAATTCAACTTACTTAAAAGATAACATAACTTGATTCTAAGGCAGAATGAAGTTGGCCGGGTCAGCTATTTATTTATTTTTTAATCAAAATTTAAAAATATTTCAATAGAGTACGTAACTTAACTAAAAGTAAAGTTTTAAGTCATAAGTATATGTAAAACATGATCTTTGAGTCCTTGGATAAACAAAAAAAAATTGGTATGGAATTTCTTCATCAGAGCCCACAGAAATCCGCCCAGCTTTGTGGTTAGCTTCCTATAGAAAACTCGAAATGGAAAATAATATTCTAATATGAAATTTCTCAAAACTTGAAAATATTAGTAAAACTTAAGGAGTCGAAATAATAATCCGAACTGGTTACAATTTAGATCAAAAAATACAAACAACCTGTCAAAGTAAAAAAATATGGCATATTGACACTTAAAGGTAGACAAAATTAAATCTGAAAAAAATATTTTATTTAATCTAAAATGATTAAGGGAGTTGCAAGGTGTGGAATAGTAAAAAAAACCGGCCAAGTGCGAGTCGGACTCACACACCGAGGGTTCCGTACAAACGTGTAGGTATATAAGTAAAAGTTCACCCACCACGACAATCGAGTCATAGTTATGGTATTTTTATTGCAAAATGAAATTTATAACATTTTTTATTATATGATGTAACTAAAAATGTACTGTTTTCGCATTTTTTCCTTTATCTGTACTATAAGACTTTACTTCGTACCAAATTTCAAGATTCTAAGTTCACGGGAAGTACCCTGTAGGTTTTGATTCCCGTGCGAGTTACGAAAATTTGCGGAAATTTGCGGCATAAACGACTGTATCTTTTGATTGCTTTGGCTTAGAAGTTTGATTTTTTCACAGCTCCAAGAGACAGTAGACCTGTGTATTAGATATAAATTTCAGTTTGATACCTCCACGCGTTCCTGAGAAAAACGGTCTTGACAGACGGACGTACGGACGGACAACGAAGTGTCCTATAAGGGTTCCGTTGCCAAATAGCCAAAAACCCTTATAGATTCGTCATGTCTGTCTGTCTGTCCCTCCGTATGTCACAGCCACTTTTTCCCGACATATGCTGTTGAAACTTAGGAAGTAGATGTATTCTGTGAACCGCATTAAGATTTTCACACACACATAGCAAAAAAGCAATAAATTTTGGGGGTCCAAATATTTACACAATTTTTTTTTTCATCAAACTCATGCGTGTGTGTACACATTCTAGAAAAAAGAAAAGATATTGCATCCCTCATGCAAAATAAAGGAAATGCAGAAAGAAGAAAGAGATGGATAGAACCTATTCAGTATTCTCCATTTGGTTAGGTATTTAACTAAAGGTAAACCAATTATAAAATGTTTCTTTTGTAGGACATTTTTATACGCTTTTTATTAGCTTCACCTGTATGTTTGTTTGTATGTTTGTTTGTAACCGACTCTTCTTGGCGCGATTTTGACCCCCTTTAAGCGGCCAGATTTCGTTCAAACTTTGTAAATTTATCGAGGACCGATGACAATACACTAATTTGATACAATTATTCCATTTTTCAATTTGCAAAATATTTTAAACTAATGAATTAATAAAAGCTCTGTAAATATACAGCGCCGTCTATCCCGTCAACTTTGTATCACGTAGTAGCGAATAATGTCACGTAATTTAGCGCTTTTAGAAGTTTCAGTAATACTGCTGAATTTCTATGAATCTTCCCTCGCGAAATTTTTTTATCAGATTATTCATCTATAGGCAGAAATTTTAAGTTCCAACCATTATCTTTAGCCGATTTATCTAATATTAACAAATTTTCGAACACCAAAGAGAATTTTTAATTTAACAAAGCATAATTATAATAGTTTAAAAAAAAAACAAAAAAAAACGTGTTTATAAATAAACCAAACTAAAAAGTAGGAAATAAATAATAGTTCAAAAAACTAAAAAACACACTTTTTATAGATAACCCAACTAACAAAATAGAAAATAAGTTTTAATAAATTTAAATTAAGAATAGTGTTAAAAGTTTTAATAAATATGAATTAATAATAATGTAAATAAAACAAATGTATTTTATTTTAAAAAAAAAGCGTGGGGGGTGCTTTTTAAGATATTAACAAAATGATCATCACTCTACTCATATCTGTCAATCAAATATTTATATCTATTGACCCATGCACCCCACGATTTTTTTATTTTTTTATTATTTTTATATTTTCTATTTTTTTAGTTCGGGTTTCTATAAAAAGTGTTTTTTAGTTTTTTAAACTATCATGCATTTCGAAATAAAACTCAACCAAAATAAATCACTTATTTAAAAACATTTTTTTCTTATGTTTCTATACCGGGTGTCTATAAAAGAACTCCGGGGTTTTGAGGCAAAATATTTTAATGAAATAAAAAACATACATACTTACATGTTTTAAACATGACTGAAAAGCTTACATTTTCAAGTTTTTTTAACACTTAGTAAAGTTCTATATGAGCCCCGTTAGTGGCACGGCAGACGTCTAAACGGTATTCTACCTCTTCCCATGTCCTGGCGAGCATGTCTGGGGGGACGGTTGCCACACAATTGTCTATTTGTTCCCTGAGATGTTGAACATCACGAATTTTCTCTGCATACACAAGATTCTTGATATGCCCCCAGAAGAAAAAATCCAACGGAGTCAGATCAGGGCTCCTTGGAGGCACTGAACCATTGACGAATGATTTTGTCAGAAGGCGGGTTAACACCATAGTTACGTCGAAAGTTTCTTTGTACGGTAACTACAGACTTCGTTTCTATGAGCCAAATAACATATTGAGCCTTTTGTTGCGGAGTCACCATCATTTCAAATTTCGCGACGTCATTTCAAGGTCAACGCCCTGCAGCGCCGCCAACAGTTGATACAAACATTCCCAATTGGTATGAGTAAAACTTTTTGAGCTAATCTTTTCAGAGAAATCGACTAAATTTTGCTATCTTTTATAGTTAGTGAGATATGAATTTTTAAAACCCCGGAGTTCTTTTATAGACACCCTGTATTTAAATAAATATTTCGTTTCATATTAATTGGCAAATATTATTTCCCAAGCTGGGCAACAATTATTCTTGGCTGTTAATTCGGTTATTTTGTTATTGTTTATATTTGTCAGTCGGGTTGGTACTATTTTAATTGTGTTCCACTGCTTCCATTTCAATCTCCGAAGAAAAAATGTTTCAAAAGAGGCCCTCTTCCATCTTCAGAGAAACAAACACTCATAAACATATTTAAATAAATATCGAATGTAAATGTATCGAGGAAACATGGTCCAAGGATTATATATTCATGAGAATAGTATTGTAATAACGCCGCCATTTTTATTGTTTACCCATAGTTAAATACCTAAACAAATAGCGGATCCCTACTATTAACAAGTTGGTAGGTAATTACAAGTCGGTGGCTGTAGCACTTAGCTCTCTTCCCTTTTTCTACAATTTAGTCGTTTCATACAGCATGCATGCTTCATCTTTTGAATCATTTCTATTTGGATACGAATGATTCAAACCGTTATGCAGAGGAATCCTCATGAATTAAACCTCAGTTTATGTGTATTACGAGAAATTATACTTTAATGACTCAAAAATAGCAAAGAATGATAATTACAACCAACCAATACAATACAATAAATACAACGATAGAATAGATTAGCAATAAACTTTATTGTACACCAATCACAGTATGCATACATGGAATACACAGTCAACATATGTACAAATGGCGGCCTTATCCCTAAAAACAATGTCTCACAGGCAACCCTAGGCTGGATATGAATTTAGACATTTATGGGTAATTATTGGTGTAGTTAAAAGAAAAGAAAAAAATAATTGTTCATAAATTTCAATGTCAAGCTATAGGGTATATACATAAATGCATACATAAACATATATAAATGTTGACATATATATGGAGGCCTTCGAGGCGCGAGCTATGCAGACGGCTGCATTACACCTAGATTTTATAAACGGTATGTAGATGACACCTTCACAATACTACCAACAGATTGTATAAATACATTTTTAACACACCTTAATTCCATTAATAACAACATACAATTCACTATGGAATTAGAGGCAAATAATTCATTAGCTTTCCTAGATGTTCTTGTGATCAGAAACTCTAATAATACTTTGAGCCACACTGTGTATAGGAAAAAGACCCATACTGATAGGTACTTAAACGGTGAATCTCACCACAGAGAGCCCGTGGGATCTGTGACAAGAAACACCTGGACGCTGAGCTACAACATGTCAAACAAGTTCTGTATGACAACAAGCTCAAACAACAGCGCATCAGTCACAGATCCCGAGAAAAACCAGCCACTGTCGAGCGCCAGCCTGCAGTCCTACCATACGTACGAGGGGTCACTGACAAGATTGGCTACATCTTGAAGCGAGCTTCAAGTAACACATACTTCAAGCCGCCAACGAAGATATGTAAATTTTTACCATCTGTCAAGTGCCAATTGCCTCTACAAGATGCAGGGGTCTATAAAATAGATTGTGACTCTCGTATATCGGTCAAACCAAGCGAAGCATTGGCACTCGCGTCAAAGAACACATAGCTGACATAAAACACCAACGCTCAAAAAAGTCTGCTGTATGTGAACACGGGCATCAATACTTACGATTTGATAAACCACAGATACTCGCCAAAGAAAATCGATTCCTACCTAGAATGCTCCGCGAAGCTATTGAAATTAAAAAACATCCTATTTTAATAGAGAAGACGGCCAACCATCTTCTCTATTAGAATAGGATGTTGACTGGGTTAATAACTGGGTCCCAAGCTGGTGGTACATTCCAAAATGTACCACCAGATTGGGACCCAGTCATTCACTTAATTAATTCCACGAAAAATCAAAATACAACAAGACTTCATGACACTGTGAGCTCATTCTGCGTAAACAGTAACACCAACATTTCAACATAGTTCGGGTACTTTGAGATAACTTTCACTTCAAACTACAAGACGACAGCCATCTTTAGTCTCCCCGTGAACATGGCTGCTGAAAAGCAACCGAAACGTCGGGATCAATGTAAAATATAAAATAACATCAAATAAACCGCGATAGAATCCGTTAAAAATAGTTTTATTCCAATATATAAATACATAAAATATACACGATACACAATAAGAAACTAAAAAGCCAGGTAGTGATCTTTGACCACCATGTAAAGGTGGACAGAGATTGGACGCGCCTGATGGAGAAAGGCAGTGCATTCCCCAGCCGTACCGCCTGAACAGTAAAAGAATTATCATTGAAATTTATGGAATGCTTGGGTACTGCCAATTCCAATGATACTGATAACTTCAAAGATCTTGAATTTGTTTCATTGAGGAACACAAAACGTTATTTTAAGTAACTAGGAGTAAAGAGATTAAAAAAGAATACTGTGATCTCAGGCAAGGGGAGCATCGGGGACCACCTGCTCCGGATCAGGAAGGAGCCAATGTCTGAGTGCCATCACTGCGAGGCGAGCGAAGACTCGGGGCTGTACACGCTGGCAAAGTGCCCGGCGTGTGAGGTGCCCAGGCGAGACTTCGTGGCGGCAACCGGGGTGAGAGTCCTCTAGCTCTGCACTATGATTGCGGTCATGGTGCGAAGTGCGAGCGCGTGGGGCGCCGCCGCCTCCTGCGAGCAAGTAATGCTCGAGAAGGAGGCGGCGGAGCGAGCCCAGAAGTGATCTCAGATGCCGGAGGTCGCACGACACCTCCGTCCTCCATGAACCCTGCCCTGGGGGTGACAGATGAGGCCGTCTGTCTCCTCAGCAGAAGCAGGCTGTGGCGGCGGCACGACGCGTGTCCCCTCTCCGGAGCAAGTTGGGGAAACCGTGGTTCCTACACCCGAAGGGGCCATCTCAAAGCCGTAGCTGGCCCAGAGTCAGCCTGTGCTGCGAGGTGCACAGGTCCGATGGAATTGCCTGAATGCCCGAGACGGCGTGCGGTTTTAGTCAGTTCAAGCCCGACATAACCACCCCTAGGTACACCTAGATATAGGTAATAAGGTAATATTAGGAACATACTTATGTGTTTTTGAATAGTTGTCATAATTTTTGTAAAGCTGTAAACAATAAAATAAAGTTTATATTTTTGTGTTTATTTCAGTTTTTAACGTGAACTTGATCAGGTAAATAAAAGCTTTGGTGTTTAGAGAGCTTAAAATAAGGGAAAATAGGTAGGTATACATTTCATTGCTGATAGGTATTAGTAATATGGTAATATATGTATAAGGGAATAATAGTTTCTATCAGATTTTAATGTGATCGAACCCGTTACCTTCGAAATGACTTCGAACCAATGTTTAATATGTAGGTACCTACTTAACAGGGGTGTGTGTTGGGTAAGGGGTGTGTGTTGGGTAAGGGGTGTGTGTTGGGTAAGGGGTGTGTGTTGGGTAAGGGGTGTGTGTTGGGTAACCTCCTCGAGTGTCGCTCCGATTCCGATCTCGCTGCAGTCCGGGGGGAACGGAATCGGAGCGGCCGGTACACCCTGGGCGGCGGTCAATGGCTTCCCCTTCACCCCTTCATAGGGTTGGCATTGATCGTCGGCCAATACCCAACGTGGCGGGAACACATCGCTCTCCGTACTCCTCTGCTTTCAGAGGAGACAGGATGAGCGATGCTGTTAGTGGTGAGATGGCCCAGGGTCAGCCGGGGTGCGAGGGATATGCTCTATGGGTAACCTTACACCCCGGCGTCTGAAGACCCGAGACGGCGTGCGGTTTTAGTCGGTGCAAGCCAGACATAACCACCCCCGCTGGCCGGCGGCGGGGGTATCCGAAGGGATTTCCGCACGATAAAAAAAAAAAAAAAGGTACCTACTTAACACCTACAAGAATAGGTATGTGTATTGTGTAGTCCCTATATTCCTACTTCTGCGTTGCAGTGTACGACTGTACTTAAATCATACCTATATATGCAAGTGAACTATTTTAATCATACACTTTCATCTCTATGCCCACAATAACGAAGTGCGTCATTAGAAAAATAAATCAACACAGACAATTTATGTAAATTGATTCATCGGACAAAATGTCGCTGAAATGCACGGAGTTATTCTCACAAGTAATCGTGATCAGTCATGCGGTGACGCATATTTACAGGTTATTTTGAGCTGAAATGCAAGAGTCAACTGGCGGGTGGTGGAGGGGCGGTGTACGTCCACGCATTGCATGGAAAGGGGGCATGATGTTATTACTGGAGGAACGAACCAGTCACTGAAACTTTATGCGAGCCTGTTACTTCAACACAGAATGCCGAATATTTCGACATTCTGGAAACTCAGGAATGCAATGTCGTTTTCAGGTCAACGTGATGTAGTATTTTTGTTAACACTTTTATATATCTAAAACTCTGATAAACAAAGAGAACTCAAATAAAATAAATACATATTTACTTTTTTAAATAAATATCCGTATGTAATAATATAAGTTAGTAGACAATTCAGCCTCACCGTCCTGCTAGTTGGTGCACCTGCTAAACAACAGGTGAAGCTCTGGCGCAGTCTTTCCTCTCACGGTTGGGACGTAAGGCAACAGTCACTCTCGTAAAAGCCAACCAAAAATAATAAGCAGACCCCAAAGTGTAAACCTTGGACGCAGCCGGAAAATCGCTAGGAGGATGATGAATGACCTACTGGCAGTGGATTACTATGGAGGGGTTTTTCGCACAATTGCGAAAAACCCTCCATAGTAATCCAATTTCGGTTTGATTGCGTTCAGGGGTCAGCAAGTGCATAGCCGGGCAGGGGGATTGTGGTCGCAGCACTAGTGGGACCGGTGGGTGTCACGCGGTGCTGCGACGACAATCCTCTTCTGATGAGGCCGTCAAGCTGAGTGCCACCATTGTTAACATGGTATGTGTATGTAATGGTGACCCTCTTTCCTGAGACTTTACCTTCAACTTACCATCAGGCGAGGTGAAGTCAAATTGACGTGTCCTAAATATTAAGAAAAAAGACAGATATCTAATAATAAGCTGTTTATTTACTCGGTGTACTTTATAATAACGTTGTCCTGAAGATTGTAAGGATGCTTTTTGGTGGTATTCATTCTGGTTAATGTCGATAAATCTATCCACTGCCAGTAGGTCATTCATCATCCTCCTAGCGATTTTCCGGCTGCGTCCAAGGTCTGCTTATTATTTTTGGTTGACTTTTACGAGAGTGACTGTTGCCTTACGTCCCAACCGTGAGAGGAAAGACTGCGCCAGAGCTTCACCTGTTGTTTAGCAGGTGCACCAACTAACACGACGGTGAGGCTGAATTGTCCGGAATTGTGGGACCCGAATGTATTGGCAGGACACCCCCACTGCAGGCATTCTGAATTTTGATAGTAGACAGTTCGTAGCCTACAAAATTAAACGATATACCTTCATGCCTACATAACCAATGAGTTTACTTACAGAGGAGGATTATAAAGTACCTGCCTACCTAGAGTAGGTATGTATCTATGAGGTAATTATATTATTCTTAAGGGAGTATATATATATATGTCCAGTTCTGTCCAGAACCCACCTTAAATGTACATGAAACTGTCGTTTGAGCAATTGATGGAAGGCTCATAGATTAATAATAGGAATGTCAAAGCATCAATATTCTATACAAAAGCAAGCCGCTATAGTAGGGTCGTAAAGAATAACTAGTTCATTAGCTATTTGGCCATTTAAGATGAGACACTTGGCTTAAATCCAGTTCAATATGCTTCGGCATGTAAGACATGATCATTGTTCTATGCATAGTTTAATATTGTCATGAAAACGAGTAACAATGACTTGGCTCGAGAGAACAGTTGCCAACATAAATGATTAAAAAAATGTTATCGAAGCACAATAGCAGGGAGCTGGAAATGTGTTTTCGTGAGAGCGTGCTATTTTCAAGTGGAAGCGCTGTCTCGGGTTGCACAGGTAGACGCGGAATTATGCGATGCTGCTTGTTTCTTGGTGAGCTGTGTATTAATAAAAGCACAGCTAAATTAAACTACTTGAGATTCAGGAGACCGCGTCGTTTTTCGACTGTATTTTTCCGTACATTATTAAATACTTA
The DNA here is from genome assembly GCA_946251805.1 of Cybosia mesomella. Classification (NCBI taxonomy): domain Eukaryota; kingdom Metazoa; phylum Arthropoda; class Insecta; order Lepidoptera; family Erebidae; genus Cybosia; species Cybosia mesomella. The sequence goes on along the minus strand of OX276388.1, from coordinate 12,921,967 downwards.
TTTAATAATGCACTGCTCTACGACGTTAACCTCCCGAATATTATAAGGTTACATATTAAATACTTATTTAATAATGCACTGCTCTACGACGTTAACCTCCCGAATATTATAAGGTCCTGCTAGACCTGGTCGTATTACCTTGCTGCTTTGATCCCGTAACTGAAAATAACTAGAGGTAGCTACCTAATACATAGGTATTAAATGTGACGAAAAAATATATAAAGGTAGGACTTATCAGCGTGTGTTGAAATTAAGAATACCTGCATATTGCGCAAAGAGTGACTCATTAAATACCATTATGTATATGAATAACAGTCAGCGTGAAAGATCGCGAGAGCACGCCCGTGGGCGACTCTCGCAATTTTTATGTTATCCGACGGAAATATCGACCACCTACTAACGAATGCTGCCAAACGTCATAGCTACCTGTACTACTATTAGTAAATACTTCGTAGTTGAGATAAAAAATATTCCCACTCACCTACAGACTACGGCCAACATTTCATACTAGGTATTGTCTATCTCAACTGCTCGGACCGCCAAATATTAAAATATATAGGTACTTAGGTACACATACCTATGTACATAATACAAATAATAGTACCTACTTTAATAATATAATTACCTATTCTTATATAAGCAGCCCCTTGTTTATATTCGTAAGTTTTAAAGCCACGTAGAATTTAACTAAGTACCTTTATTTATTTTTTTCGTGCGGAAATCCCTTCGAATACCCCCCCGCCGGCCAGCGGGCGTGTTAAGTCGGGCTTGAACCGACTAAAACCACACGCTGTCTCGGGTCTTCAGACGCCGGGGTGTAAGGTTGCCCATAGAACATATCCCTGGCACCCCGACTGACCCTGGGCCATCTCCGGCTTCGAGATGGCCCCCTCGGGTTTGGGAACCACGGTGTCCCCGTCTTGCCCCGGTTTGTGGGAGGGGCGCTAGTCGCCCCACCGTCCCGGCCTGCTTCTGCTGGGGTGACAGGCGGCCTCACCTGCCACCCTCAGGCCTGCGCTCTGGGAGGACGGAGGTCATTAAGCGACCTCCGGCGCCTGAGTCGCCTGCAACGCACGGCGAGCATGTTGCGGGCTCGGCGGGCCGGGAGAGTTCTAAATGTCTCCCGGGCGCACTCCGCCATCTCCTTCGCGAGCATTACAACATCAAGCCCCAAATATTTCATTTGGGGCTTGATGCCGATGCGATTTCCTCCCACGATGAGACTGGATCCCTCGGGTGGCTTGCTCCGAGGCCCATGAAAGAACAGGGCCTCGGTTTTATGCAGAGCCACTTCGAGACCCAGCAGCTGGATCCGCTCCACGACTTGGGCAACCGCGGTCGTGGCCTTCAGGGTCGCTTCGCAGTACGTCGCCCCGCACGCCGTCACGAGCTTGTCGTCCGCGTAGCACGACGTCGAATTTAACTAAGTACCTACTTAAGAAGTTATTCTAGTATTTTAGTGCCTGATTAGTTTTTGTGGTACACACGCTTTACTAAGACTTGAAAAGATGATGTTCTAAGGCTACAAAGAAATGCATGCTTACAAATGCTTCCTTAGCCTAGCACTTGCATAGTGTTGGGCTAAAGAAGCTTTCAGGCGGACATAGTTGTGAAAACGATCCACGTATTCTTTTACCCAACACACACACCGTGTTGGCCTGAAGAACCTTTTGCGGAGACAATGCGTATTCGTGCCCCGTATCCTTCTTCAGCACAGCACACACACATCATGTTCGGCTAAAGAAGGTTTTGCAGAGATAAATTGTCCATACGAGCTTCGTATCTTTCTTTAGCACAGCACACACGCAATGTGGAGGCCAAGAAGATAATTTGCGTTCTGTTAGCACACTATACTTTATCCAACCATATATTCAACCATCAATCGTAAAAGTAAACTTGGGAAAGCGAGGCCAAAAATGCATATAAAATGCCTAATCATCTGTATCAACCCTATCTATACCCTTTCTAAACACTGAAATGCTTTATATGTCTCGGTTAAATTAAAATATAAGTACGATAATTCATTCGCTCAACAAAAACAGTTACATTTTACCGCTTCTAGTGTTGGGATCGAATGTATTCACACCAAATTTTTGAATCGCAAGTAATCGGTTGCACTTATTTGTATTTACGTCAACTATTAGGTATGATAACCGCCCCCGCTGGCACGCGGGGGGGTATCCGAAGGGATTTCCGCACGAAAAAAAAAGAAAAAAAAAAAAAAAAAAAGGTATGGGTAATATATAAGCCTTGTCTTTGTAGTTATGGATTGTTGTATCTACTTTTAATGTATCGTACTCGAGCAGATATTTAACTAGGAATTCAGTGCAGGGTGCGACTGGAATAAACTGATTTGAGCGAGCAGGACTCGTACTTGAAAATAAGACATATTACTACGGTCACGCGCTTAGCTAAGGCCGCGCGCTCGTGAAACTGTTTTTCGGTGATTGATTATTCCTCACAACATTCAACAAAAACGAGATGGAACATGTCCGATGTAGGACATGAACCATCTCGTTTCAAAACACTCCTCAGTGTCCACACTATCACCGTGGTAAATTAGGTCAAGATCGCGCGAGTGGTTACGGAGGAGTTCAGGCACCAACAAACGGCTGTGCGAGGTATAAGAGCAATATATATAATTTATTGCTTTTGAAAATTCTCGGTTTACATTCAAACATTACTGACACGGCGACGGCGTGTGACGCGGTAAACGATATATACAAGCAGGGCGAGTGAGTGCGGGGCGGTACGTGCAACGTTGAGCTAAAGAAGCATTTGCAACGCAATAATACAATTTGTCTCCAAAAACTTCTTCAGCCCAACATGGTGTGTGTGCTGTGCTAAAGAAGGATACAGGGCTCGTATGCACAATTTGTCTCTGCAAACAACAAAAAACAAAACAGGGGATGATTGATTGTTCACTCACTGATTGTAGGGTATGACCATGCATAACTTTTTACACAGTAGTCCGATTTTGATAATTATTTTTTTATTGAAAAGAGTATACCCCAAAGTTGGTCCCATATAAATTTGAAAATAAAAATCCAACCCCAAGGGTAGGAAAACAGGGGATGATTGATTGTTCACTCACTGATTGTAAGGTACTACTTTGCAAATAAAACGTTTCTCAATGTCCGATAAGTCATCAATTTTTGTAGGTATTGCAGCAACTGACATTTTATTCCAATAGGCCTGGGGTGGAGTTTTGTGTTTTTTAATATTGTTTGAGCATCGTGAACAAGTAATTATACTACCTAAAGCTACCAATTCATTGGGCAAATTTTAGCCTAAATTTGTAGTTTGCAATTTCATACGCTGCTGAGGATACAAACTTTTTTTGCATATTGAAGAGGGCAAGTCAGCATAAACATTAATCGCTTTCTTAAAATTTTCTTCGTTACACTGATTTCTTCGCTCGCAAGCCGCTTGCCGCACGGCGCTCAAACGATTAGTTCTCTCCTCAGGAGTTTCGTAAAGTACCGCCATTGCAGACCGGTTACGAGCAGCTTCCAAACGCAGCAAATCTTCGTCTTCAGTTTCATTTGAAAGTCGCTCTCTTACTATACTTAAACGATGAGTGCGCTGCGTCTCATCTTCTTGCGATAGCCTATTGGTTATGTAGCTTCTCCTCCTCGACAGTCTTTCCTCGCGTTGATCTAAACTTTCCTGTGAACGTATTAATCTAATTCTCTTTTTATTTGCTGCCAACCTTTTATTTTCTCGTTATTAGATTCTTCTAAATATATCTTTCTCATTCGAGCAGCATTTTTTGTAGGCCTACCCATGTTAGTATATAAAGCCTGTTTTTTTTTTAAAGTATTTATATAATACAACAAATAATGGTTAAAGAAGTATTATATTAAAGTTAATAGCTTAAGTAAGGTAGGTAGATATTTTAAAAGTAATCAAAAATGAAGCATGTAGTAATTAGAGGATTATAGCCACAAAAAAATGAAATAAAAACTTTTTAACAAAAAACTAACTTCTTAAAGTAATGAATTTATATCTAAGTATTTATTTTTGTAAATAGTAGAGTTTTCAATTAACCTTAATAACTAAGTTCTTAAACTAATGTAAGTATAGCTAAGTAATTTTGAGTCGACGCCAAACAAGCAATGTACAAAGATCACTAAATTATCTTAAATTTAACGAAATAATCAAATATAATTAACAATGCAACATGAAATCTCCAGCGATAAACATTAACATTCCAAAAAATACGCTCTCCGCACGACCACTCGCAACGACGTATCATGTGTGTGCCCGTTCGGGTTATTGTCTCGCTGACATTAACTTCGTGAACGCTCGGCATTTTCCGGCGAAAGGGCGTGTCGCGCCGCGCCGCCGCCGCGAATTACGCTTTACATAATTAATCAATTACATAGTTTGTTTGGCGCCGACTCAAAATTACTTAGCTATACTTACATTAGTTTAAGAACGTAGTTAAGGTTAACTCAACTATTTACAAAAATAAATACTTAGATATAAATTCATTACTTTAAGAAGTTAGTTATTAAGGTTACATAAAAAATATTTTTTATTTTTTGCTTTTCAGGTTTTTCGGGAGTTTAATTTTTTGTTAAATAGTTTTTATTAATTACTTATTGATTTTAAGTAATCATTTGCATAATTCTTAACCTATCGTTCGATAAATAAGTCTACTGGCACACCGCAACTCCAGTAGGGATGTCCACAACGTGCGAATGAATGATTGAATGAAATGTTTACCAATGCGAACAACAATTTAAAATATAAAAGTCTGAATAAAATAATAATTATTTAATAACTTAACATGTTTACTAATACTAATTTATCTAATCCCACTATATATAATGTTATAAATGTGAGAGTTTGTGAACATGTTTGGATTTTGTTTTGCCCCGAAAATCTTGAGGGGGCCACAAACACTTCAAGCACTAACTAATCATCACCAGCATTAGCCATACTATTGTACCGTACGATGAATGAGAACACTGGTGGCAAGCTAGACCAATAGCACTTTAAAGCCCCTAAAGACTGTATATTTCAAATGAATAATTATAAAACAATTAATTTGATTTCTGTGTTTTCCAAAAATTTTGAAATGGCCATGTATTTTACGATTTGTAATATTTTCAGCAACTGAAATCTTTAATGAATGAAAATAAGAAATTCAATATTGTTCCAAGAAATATACAAGAAAACCATGTACTGCAACAAAAAACACTCTGGAGAGTACAACTTGATCATCAATATTCATTCCCGTCTATGTCACAACCTCAAGTAAGTAATATATTTTATAAAATAATATTATGATACATGATTGAGCTACTTAATTATTGTTTAGATTGATTTAGTAAACTTTACTTATTACATAATAATTTACACTTAGCCCGATACGCCCAGAAAACGAAAATCGAAAAATCTGTTAAATTTTAAAAATAAGAAATAAGAGCATTATCATTAAAATGGATATTTAAAAAAGAAAATTCAAACCTTAGAAGAGTTTCTTAACGATTTGAACAAAAAGTCGCGCCAGTTGTATTCTTACGGAATCCTTCGTGAGTCCAGCTCGCACTGAACCGGTTATTATTTTTGATTACTAGTTATAATTATAATAAAGAAAAAAAACAAACCTGTGGTACTAAGCATCATTGATCGGTAGGAGGCATGGCAGTGCAAGGAGCTTCACGATATGTTCTGTCAGGCTCTTCATAGGTTTGTTTTATATTTTTAAATAGTGTTTTTTATATAAATATCTATTTAAAAATGTAATTATTATAAACTATTTATAGTAAACTAGTTTATATAATAAACTATTTAAATATATATAGAAAATTGAATAAAGGGAATAATTAAATATTAATATTATATTATTAATTTTCTTACATACATCAGTAATTACAGGAATTTCCAACGCGACAGTGTTTACTACCCTGTTTTTATTTACACTGTCATTATTAATTATTGTAACTAGTAAATTCAATTTATTTACATCTCTCATGTTCGGTAAGTAGGTTCTTATTACCTCCAAATGGGGCTTGTAGGTAATTAGCGCTCTAGGGTAATAATGTAGCTAGAAAAGCCCCAGGGCGGTAAGTAATTAAAAAAAAACACTTCTTTCTGTCATAATAGTAGATTATTGCATCGAGCACAAAGTAATTTATCATTGCACCGAGTGCCTGAGTTAGAGCCCGAGCGTTAGCGAGGGCTCTAATCTAACAGGCACGAGGGCAATATAAATTACTTAAGGCGAGGTGCATAATCTGCTTTTCTTTCAACTATTACCTATAGAAATAGTAGATAAAAGAAACTCATATCAAACAGTTAAAATAGAAGTTTAATTATTGAAATTAAAAGTTATGCTTGAGCAATTATTAAACGTAAGGTTGAGTGTTGTTAGTTTTTTGTTTTTTTTTTGTTTTTTTTTTGTTTTTTTTTTATTTTTTTTATTTCTTTTTCTCATTTTTAAATCAGAGTTAGCAGCAATCATTTTTTAAATTTGGAACAAGTAGGATAGAAACGTACGTAAAAAAAAAGAAAAAGAACAAATTTGATGACCATAAATTGTCACCATTTTCGGCCGGGTACGTACCACCGTGCACGATTGCGAAAAACCCTCCATAGTAATCCAATTTCGGTTTGATTGCGTTCAGGGGTCAGCAAGTGCATAGCCGGGCAGGGGGATTGTGGTCGCAGCACTAGTGGGACCGGTGGGTGTCACCCGGTGCTGCGACGACAATCCTCTTCTGATGAGGCCGTCAAGCTGAGTGCCACCATTGTTAACATGGTACGTATATGTAATGGTGACCCTCTTTCCTGAGAATTTACCTTCAGCTTACCATCAGGCGAGGTGAAGTCAAATTGACGTGTCCTAAGTATAAAAAAAAAAGTATTGATATCGGCTGGCTGAATAGAGCTAATCCATTGAGATTGGCACCTTTTGGTGCGATTAAAACAAACTGTGCAATAATGAAATTTCATACATTTTTATTGCTCTAGAGCATTAAAGACTCGCTTTGTACTGAGTTTTTAGTGTGATTGTGATGAAATTAAAGCATAGTTGGAAGAAAAGTTCTTTTACATCTAACCATCATACTGGCAATAGACATCATGCATTCAGCCCAATGACCAAAGAGGTCGCTTTGCTATTCAGCCTTGTCTTCGTGTGAGTATAATAGTCATCAATTTTAAATATCGAACGGCGAAGCTCAATTTCGATCTTGAAAAAAAAAAATAATTAAAAATACTTGATTTTTTGAATGAAAAAAGACGGGAATAGAAAACTCTTACTTTAAATATTGTTTGTTTTTGGGATTTTTTTATAATTACGTGCTAATTAGGAAAAAACACGAGTTCTTCAAGTGATGAAGATATAAGCTGCACTCCCGATTCAATGAAAATGGAAGCTGAAGCAGCAATTAACAATATTTTGCCTGAAACTTCTAAAGAGAGATATTTGAAAGCTTACGACGAGTTCATAAAGTGGCGAACAGAAAAACGAGTAGTCTTTATCCGAGACTGTATTCTTAACATACTTTAGTGAGCTATCAAAAAAGCTGCAGCCATCTAGTTTGTGGTGCATTTATTCAATGTTAAAAGCATTTATGAGTACTAAACACGACATCAATATCAAGAACTATTCAAAATTATCATCTTTTCTAAAAAGACAATCTGCTGGGCACAAAAGTAAAAAGTCAAAGGTTTTTACAGCGCAAGACGTGAAAACATTCATAAATGAAGCCCCTGATGACATATATTGAGCTGTAAAGGTACGTAAAATAATTATCATATAATGGTAATACTTTTTAATAAAAATTTTATACTCTTACAATCCTATAAAACATACTTATTTTTATATTTCGCTTGTTTTAGGTAGTTCTTATCTTCGGTATAACTGGCGCATGCCGAGGTATTGAATTGACAACTATAACAATAGAGAATATAGAACAACAGGGTCAGTTGTTAGTAATTAAACTACCGAACACAAAAACTAAAATTGACCGAACATTTGTAGTTCCTCAAGAATTCTCTGAATTCGTACAAAAATACAGAAATCTTCGTCCTGAAAATGTAAACACCAACCGATTTTTTTTGAAGTACCACCAAGGCAAGTGCTACAAACAAGTTATTGGAAAAAATACCATCAGAAGTTGCCGAAGCAAATCGCAAGTTATTTAAAGTTAGCAAACACGGAATTGTACACAGGTCATTGCTTCCGGAGAACACCGGCTACACTTTTAGCCGATTCTGGGGCTAACTTAACCACTATAAAAAGGCACGGTGGGTGGAAATCCAGCAAGGTGGTTGAAGGTTACATTGAAGATTCCATACAAAATAAATGTAAAATTACCAACAAAATAACGAAAACTATTCAGCTTTCAAAAAATGAAACATCTTTTTCAAGAGATGATCCGCAACCATCAACTTCCGCTGAATAAAGCTTCATCCCGTCAGATTTTGTCCATGACCAACAAATATCACAATCTCAAACTATAACATATCCAAAAAACACCTGTCCTTAAAATTTGAAAATTGTTCTCATTTCACTATAAATTTCAACAAATAAAATGTTTTATTCTTGTAATGCCGGTTTTTTTCTACTTACCTCACAATCGAGGTGTAAAGCAGAATAGTTAGCTCGGGTGTAAGCATCAATTGCACCCTCGAGCTATAGGCACCCTCGCTGCGCTTGTGCGCCTAAATATCTCGGGCTGCAATTGATGCCTTACAGCCCTTGGCTACTAATCTACTATTATTTTACTGGTTCATATTTCATTTATTAACCTAATAAATATTATAATTTTTTTAGAGATTCAAGACAATAAAGCACTAAGGAAAACCATGTGTACGTATGTAATAGTTAATATTGCTGCGCTCATTACCAGCTGATTTCGTTCATTCATGTTTGTTCATTATTTAGCTCAATATAATTGTGTCCCATTGTGTCTGTGAGGTGATTTGGTTTAGTATGCATGTGATGGTACACGAAATTTCTTTACATAAGTGTGCGTAAAAATGTATTTGTGTACTGTACATGTTTACCTCGCCTCCCGCCAAAACAGGCAGAAAACTTACTTAACGCCGGGGACATTGACCTTTCGCCCTGGGGTTATCTCCTTTCGAGGGTTTACCCGGGGTGCCCGGCAACGGACACTTGGGGAGGACACCGTGCGGTTTTAGTCGATACACGACATAACTACCCCCGCTGGCCGGCGGGGGTGTATACGGGATTTCCGCACGTAAAAAAAAAAGGCATCTCCCGTTTCTTAATACTCAAAGTTCAAGATTAACGGACGCTTCTACCTTGAAGACACACTTCTCGTGAACCAAATTTAAAAAAGCTGGTTCTGGACCAAATTGGTTTTTTTTTGTGTTCAATTTTACGGGACAAGGTTTGTATGAAAAAATAATGTTTGGAAAGACCACGGGTAACGTGCTATAATTGCACCGCGGCGTTGCAACCAGGACGCGCAGCTAGTTTTACATAATAATTGTTATAATAACTTAATTTGAAAACATAATAGAAAGTACCTAGTAGGTACTTAATAATTTCGGGGTGCGAGGGATATGCTCTATGGGTAACCTTACACCCCGGCGTCTGAAGACCCGAGACGGCGTACGGTTTTAGTCGGTTCAAGCCCGACATAACCACCCCCGCTGGCTGGCGGGAGGGGATACCCTTCCGCCAGCCAGCAGCCAGCAGCCATTCGGATACGAAGGGATTTCCGCACGAAAAAATAAAAAAGGTACTTAATAATTGGGCACGCCGCAAGAGCGGCGGTAAGGCCCATCATGGAAGATTGGCTAGAGAGGCGACACGGAAGCCTCTCGTACCGACTGACGCAGGTGACCTCTGGTAAGCGGAGCTTCGGGAACCACCTGCATCCGATCAAGAAGGAGCCAACGCCTGAGTCCATCACTACGATGCGAGCGAGGACTCGGGGCTGCACACGCTGGTGGACTGCCCAGCGTGGGAGGTGCCGGGGCGTGACGTCGTGACAGCCATCGGGGTGGGAGTCCTCTCGCTCGGCAGCATGATTGAGGCAATGGTGCGGAACGCGAGTGCGTGGGTCGCCGCCGCCTCCTTCGGCGAGCATTTAATGCTCGAGAAGAAGATGGTGGAGCGCGCCGGTGAGAGATTTCGAACTCTCCCGGCCCGCCGAGTTCGCAACATGCCGCAGGCAACAAGCAGGCCGGGACGGTGGGGCGACTAACACCCCTCCCTCAAACCGGGGCAAGACGGGGACACCGTGGTTTCCAAATCCGAGGGAAACCGGAAACTCGGAACCGGAGATGGCCCAGGGTCAGTCGGGGTGCGAGGGATATGCCTTTATGGCCAACCTTACACCCCGGCGTCTGAAGACCCGAGACGGCGTGCGGTTTTAGTCGGTTCAAGCCCGATATAACCGTCCCCGCTGGCCGGCAGGGGGGGCTATTCGAGGGGATTTCCGCTAGGTATGTGATTCAAGGCGGCGTTTGGTTTTAATGGGTTCAAGGTTCAAGTCCCACATAACCACCCGCGTTGACCCGGAGGGAGGTCACCGGAGTGCACATCATCCGAGCACCAATCCCGGGTGCATCCAAAGCTCACTCTCTTCTACTCATCCTTTTCATAAATAGTTTATCTTGGCTTTTACCCCGAGTGGAAAGCCTTGGAAGGACCACATGTTTGACTAGGTGCAAGTAGATACGTAAGAATAACATCGATTTAGAAAATCAACATTGTGTATTATCGATTTCACTTGTCGCTGCTCAACGACTACGAGAATCTATTAGACGTTTTTCATCTGTTAAGTAAAAGAATTCATTGTTAAAATCAACTCCGGTAATGATTGGTTTTATATTTAACGGCGTATATACGGCCAGGGCACTGGGCATGTTAAAACATTCACGATATTACTGTGGTGTGGTCCCGTGAAATTAATCTATCTATATAAATAAAAATGCGTCACCGTAATGTATGTATGCGCATAACTTGCGGACGACTGCACCAAATTGGATCATTCTTTTTTTTGTGTCAGTACAAGTTTTGTATGAATGAAAAATTTAGGAAGTCCACTGAAAAGGTGCTATTATGCAGCAGGACGAAGCCAGGGCGCGCAACTATTGCTTTTATAATTTACGTATCGTGGATGGCAGTGTTTCCGTGTTGGCGACTTTGTCACTACGTCGAGGGATTTTTATAGCTTTTCTTTTGTAGATTTATTTTTAACTAGCTTTTGACCGCGGCTCCGCCTGCGTGGAATTCTATTTCCATGCCCGCTTCCCCTGGGAACCTATTCCAGCGATAAAAGTAGCCGATATGTTATTCCAGACTATAATCTATCACTTTACCAAATTGCAACCAGATTCGTTCAGTCGTTTTGCGTGAAAGACTAACAAACATCCATACATCCATACTCACAAACTTTCGCGTTTATAACATTAGTAAGATATTTGCTTGATCAGAAAAATAATTAGCGCTTTTTGTATGAGTCTGATGAGCACAATGCCAGGTTGCACTCATGCTCACACACACAGGGAGGTACCATGCTAAAGATTCATTCAAGTCAATTCAAGAGACATAGAATATTCGAAAGGGAACCTAGGTGTGTTCCAGCCACTGCTACGTTATCGTTACAATTGACAGAAAATTGAAAGTTTCGTCATTCTGCATACAATTTCATCCACTTTGCTTTCCTATTGAATCGTGGATCGTGGTGATAAAATTTTACTGTACCGTGCCGTGAGACTGTAAAGTCTAAAGCATCCAATAACTAATTATGACATAGACACCTATATTAAAAATACGATTAATAAAATAAAATAAAAATAAAAAATGAAAAAGCCTTTTATTTCACCCTAATAAATTAACTAATACATTTTGAAAACATCATGCATTGTATTTTACATTTCAAAAAAATGATTAAATTAATTATATTATTTATGAATTAATATTATTGTATTATTGTAATATTATCTCTTTATTTGAATTACTTCAACTGATTTTTATTTTAATTTAGCGTGAACCCCTCTAATTGAGGGTAAAGGCCTCCTCCAAAGATACCCAGTAGTCTCTGTCTGTGGCGCTTTCTTTCCACAGTTTACCAGCCGTCCCTTCGATGTCGTCAGTCCATCTGCTTCTAGGTCTTCCTCTTTTTCTTTTTCCCCGGGGCCCTGGCGATGACGTCAGACGAGAAGTCCACCTATCATCGCTCATTCTTGCTACGTGGCCCGCCCATCGCCATTTCAATCTCCTAGCATAGTTTAGTGCGTCTATTACTCCTGTTGTTTCTCTTATAGCAGAGCTGCGAATTTTTTGAATTTTTCGAATGTTCATCATGCTCCGTTGGCATGAGTTTATTTTGTTTTTAACATTGCGTGTGAATTTCCACGTTTGGCAAGCATATGTGAGAGACGGTAGGAGACAGGTATTCATGACGTTTCTCATTTTGATTGGCATTTGACTTTTAAGAATTTCTTTCAGGCTCCAAAATTATTTCCATGTCCCTTTTATCCTTCTCTCAATTTCCTGGTCGTTACTTTTATTCTCGAAAGAGAGTTGTTTGCCTAGATAGATGTATGAGGTGACGAATTCTATCGGAGTATTATCAACTTTTATTTCATTTTTCAGTGAGTTTGTCATCACTTTTGTTTTGTTGAAGTTGATTTCTAGGCCTGATTGTCTGCTTGATTGTTGTAGTGTATTTATCATGTGTTCTAGCTCTACGCTGTTTTCAGATAGCAAGACAAGGTCGTCAGCAAATCTTAAATGATTTATATACTTTCCATTTATATTTAATCCCATCGTATTCAAATTTAGTTTATTTATTATGGACTCTAATACTGAGATGAAAATTGTTGGTGAGAGAGGATCCCCTTGCCTAACACCCCTTTTAATTGGAATGTGGGTTCCAGTTGTCTCAAGCTTCACTCTGCTGGTGCTGTTTTCATAGATATATTTTAACACTTTAATGTATTTAGCCTCTACATTCTGAGAGTTTAGAGCTTCCCATATTGATGAATGGAGTATAGTGTCGAAGGCTTTTTGGTAATCTATAAACCCTATGTAAAGAAAAGAAAGAAAGAATTCCTGGTATTTCTCAATAAGTTGTTCCACAGAATGAATATGATCGAATGTAGAGTAACCTTTCCGAAAACCTGCTTGTTCCATTGGCTGGTATAAATCGAGAGTAGCGCTAATTCTAGTTTTTATAATTGAAGAGAAAAGTTTATATAACGACGGCAGCAGGCTGATGGGTCTATAGTTATTTATATCATTGGGGTCGCCCTTTTTATATAACAATATAAGGTCCGACTCTGACCACTGCTGAGGCGTTGTAGAGGTGTCTAGTATTTTGTTGAAGAGAATCATCAGCGGTGTGGCTAGGATTGTGCAAGCCTCTTTTATTGATTCATTAGTTATCCTGTCTGGTCCCGGACTTTTTTCTGATTTTAGGCGCTTAATTTCTCTTATAATTTCAGGTTGATCTATTGGGTTTATTTCTGTGTTGTTAATGTCATTTTGCAGATGTATAGCGCTTTCGTTATCTATAGCTGGGGCGTCATATAAGGTTTTGTAAAACTTAACTTGTGATAAAATTTTACCGTACCGTGCCGTGAGACTGTAAAGTCCAAAGCATCCAATAACTAATTATGACATAGACACCTATATTAAAATACGATTAAATAACACAAATCCTCTCATCCACAAATATTTCGAATGTTCTGTTCAAAAACAACCACAGGCGCCAGCATCGGCGCCGGCGCGCGCCATAACTGTTGGCAAGATAAAGCACTGCACTACCCATGCAGTTACAGTATCAAAAGATAAAATGTACAATTTCATGAATTTCATACTAGCTGACCCGTCCCGTGTTCGCACGGGTAAATTTTGAGAAAAAAGTCCTAAGATCACTATGAAATGTAGTAATATGGAGTAGTTAAATGTTACGTTAAGTAGTTAGTAGTAATTTTAAGGTATCCCGCGCTGTGGACGGGCCATGCCGTTTATAGGGGTAAAAAAAAGAGTTGTGCACATTTTATATAAAATCGTTCACACACGTCAGTGCCCGCGCCGGCAACGGAGCTTCAGTGCCTGGTGCGATGCCGGCCATGGCCCTAATGTGTGTAGATAGACCTTTATACAATTGTCAAAGCAAATTGATTGCCGTTGTTCTAATCTAATGGCTCACCAATCATACGAAAATTATGGTTCATGTCGTCAAACTGTCAGACGTCTGAACAAACAAAGGAAACCTGTGTCTATTTGGTCACTCATTTTATAATTTTAAACTAAAAATACCATCACGTGGTTACCATCACCATCACGTTGGTGCTGATTCTGTTGTAACCCACTTAATTGCCGCGAATAGTATACAACGTTTTAGAATTACTGTTTTCGAATAAGGTATATCGTGACATTCAAAGGTGGAGCTTGCCACAAATATTTTGAATTAAATCACTTATAAGTTTTCACTATATTTAAGTAGGTGCCTACTCATTAAACACGTGGCTAGAGATTCGGTCAGTTATTCAATCTTACACAATAATACTTAGTACCTAACACTACCTGCTAACATTTTTCTCACAAATATTATGGCTTTACCTACACAGAACTGCATTTAGCTTGTTAGTTAAAATAAAATATTACGACGGGTAATAAATCAATAAATGGCAAATTTTATTCGTTCAGACGGCGCGACTGCCAACGCGGTTTGCTGTTTTTGTGCAAAAAGTTCATATCCTTTTGAATCTGTGCTACGGTGCACGGCGTGCTCGGTCTAACATAAACGTTGCATAAATCATCCACTCGGGAAAACGGTAATCGGTGTTATACAGCGATTACACAACTGATTTGCTGTACGCTATTGGATTTTATTCTATTTTTAATATAGCTCATCGGGTCTGTTCTAGTTTTAAAAGCGCTTTCATATGTACCTACCTAACTACAGTAGCTTCATTATGCTTGCCTGTATACCGTCCATGATTTTATTGAATAATAATGACAGCGTGCATGTGGTACGAGGGCCACTTGGTTGAAAATGTACCAAGGATTTTGTGAAGAGTTGTTGAATTGTTTGATGAAACGAAAACCTGGCTACATTGTAGTGCAGGTGCTGCTAGGGTTCACATCTTCTAAAATAGGATTTCTCAAAGTGGGGTACGCGCTACGCCAGTTGATGATAGAGGTTACGAGACATTATTTACGTATTTTTTTAATGTTTTACCGTTCCTATGAAACCGTCAACCGTCATATAAGTAGGTACACCGGACGTCGGTGACAACGAAGTCTATCGTAGTCGTAGTAGTCGAACTATGCAAAATCACACGGCGTTTTCAACATCAAACCAATTGGTAAAGGAGATATACCGGCGGACCAAAATGTCCACCAGGCACTGACTGGTCACGGCGACTATTCCTGACGACTTCGTCTTTTTGGAGGAGTGCCAACCCGCAATCAGATATGAGCGCGCCGCTTTCTCTGGTGTGTTAACATACTGCTGGAGAATGCAGCCCGCCACCATCAGGCAGGGTTATGGCGTGTCTCCCTCAAAGAATATAAAAGTTGCCGTACTCGTTGCTCAGGGTAAACCACTATGAGGTAGGCTGTTTCAGCCCAATAACGTATACAGCTCTATCTAGAATTAAACAAAGAAATACCCAGATACAAATCATACAAATATTTGCACTGAGCGGGAATCGAACTCGCACACTCGCCGTTTTGCAACGGTTTTCATACGTAAAAGTATGTAGTCTAGGTTGCATCCGATTCCTTCACCTCGAAACTCGGGGTCCGCTTGCCGATGTCTATTTCTCCACTTCGCACGGTCTTTGGCATTCAGTTATAATAACAAAGTAATATCCTATAATATGCGAAGGCGGGAGAGCACTGTGGCCTCGCTGGCAGTTTACTAAACTACTGAAATAATAATGCATTGGTGTAAACTTGTTTATGGCGATAAAAAAAGAACATCCTTGACGTTGTGATGTAACACGATCCCGTTCAATGCTGAAAAGTGTTGCGTTCTGTGGTGCAATCGAACCGAAAAGTTCTGAATCGGTCATAGACTCATAGCTCTATATTATAAAATATAATTATCATCGCTCACCCGTTTTTTTATGTATCCAATAATTTTATTATTTTATATTGATGTTAGGTCAAATAAAAAATATAAAAAGAAATCGACATTCTTAGTGTTTTGATGGTGGATATTAAAATTATGTACAGTTCCCACAGCTTAGTTTGGCACGTCGCGTCGGGAAGAAGAGAGACTTACTTCGGTTTAATAGAGCTTTCTCTCTGTCGACTGACACTAAACGTAGACAGATCATGAACTTATAGACTCATAGAATTTTACCTATAATATAGGTAATAAAACCTCACTTCAATAATAATTTATGAGATGGTCGGGGTCACAGGGGTCTCTAGTGCATACCTGGTTCCGTGCGGATAAGGCTGGTCGTCGTCAATTTTTATTAACCAATATCTGTGATTTCTTCAAGTAATCTAAATTCATATTCACACTGAATCTGACCCTACCTTATTTACAAGTAAATATATATTCAGATGTATGTATTGTGTTGATGTAAGATAAAAAAGTGCGATAGCAAAAAATACAGTAAGTCGAAAACTACAACAAACAACAAAATAGCCGTTGATAATAGATCGATGTTCTAAATGAAACAAACAGTTTTGCTATTTTTGACACAATTTTTATTCCTTTCGACAACTTAGGTTGTATTTCACAGGTGAACATAAACACGGTTAATTCAATTTAACCTGCGTTAGCATATTTTACTCATTAAGTAAAATATGGCAACTCAGATTAGTTAATCAGATTTTCACTAGTGAGGAGTGTTCCAGCCTTAGAGAGTGGAAGTGGAAGCTTTCAGAATGCCGATAATAACTAAACTGTATCCTAGTGTCTGAACCTTTCACCCTATATTAAAATCCCAGTACATTGGAATATTGCCGCGTCTACTTGGCATTGGTTCAAATGATTTTGCGTTCTGACGATGAGACGCTCCTCTAAAATAATTTTAATGTTTTGTCACTGGCACTTTCTAGTGATGAACTAGAATAACATCCATATAACATGATGAGCCCAATTCTGCTGTAGGTATACCTACCAACCATCGATAGAATTTAACAAACACATTTATTTTCATACAATTTGCCATCAGTAAATATCAAATATGGATGGATGGATTTGAATGTAGAAATATATTTTAGTTATACCTACTCACCAGGGCCGTCTTAAACTAGGCTGGGGCGAATTATAATAACATTTTTTTATTAAGTAAGTATGACCATTTATTGTAGGTAATCAAATACAGTATGATATAATATGTCATTAATGATTTAATTAGAATGCTGCTGGTTTTTTGGATACGATTACGATAGCGGTTTTTTGAGCAAAATCTTCTATTATATGCTAAAACTCAATTTTTTGAAGGATATCACTTTCTATGCACATAATTGCCAAATTACTCAGTCGTTCTGGTAACATTTGTTGTTCCCAATTCATTTTTTATTCTCTTAAGCTGCGAAAATGATGGCGCTCCACTACAGTTGGAAACCATTAGGCAAAGGAATATTCTTGTAGCAATTTCTACGTTTGGAAAAGTTTCTTCCAATTTATCTGATTTTATTAGGTTATGTATATTATAATTTATATAAATGACCTCCCTTACTACGTAAGGGATAAAAATAATATTGTTTTGTTTGCTGATGATACTTCCTTAATATTTAAAATTAAAAGACAATTAGATAATTATGACGAAGTGAACAACGCAATCTTACGAGTGGTTCATTGGTTTAATATAAATAATCTTATGCCTTAATGAAAAAAAAACCAAATGTATTAAATTCACCTTACCTAATGTTACACAGGTGGAAACCAATGTACAACTTAATGGACAGTTGTTGAGCCTTGTGGAATCAACCGTGTTCTTAGGTTTAAGTATCGATGCTAAATTACAGTGGGGATCACATATTGAAGTGAAGTGCGGTATTGACATAACTGATTAGAGATTCGTAAAGTTTCGTTACAACGTCCATGGTCATAGTACTGCTCTGTAAACAAAAACAAGTCTTCGTTTCATTCATAACTCCCAAAAGATCATTCCATATTTCCGTTAAAAGAGCAGTCTAAAATTTCCCATTTATTCTGCTAGGTTTTGGGCTTCCTTTCTAGCGTCTCCTGGTTGATAGATGTCACTTGCGATTGAAGACAATGCTTCAGAAATATTTAAATTACCAATTTGCAAAGCATTAATAGCATTGGCGCGTGCAGACCATCTAGTTTCCGAAAGACTTCAGGACTCTATTTCAACCTAAATGCTCTGTTAAATTTTTCCATCGTTTTGTAGAAGCCGAGAAAAAAATTGAACAATTTTTGTACAAATTGAAAGAATGTTACTGTTTCAGTAACACACTCAATAGCCTGAATACACACATTTAGCGAATGTGCCGCACATGGAACGTAAATTGCAAAGTCGCAAACTTCTTTTATTCTTGACTGAACACCATAGTACTTTCCAGACATATGTGATGCATTGTCGTAGCTCTGCTGGGACAATCTTTTAAGGAATATCAAGGCTTTCAAAAAAGCTTAGAATGGTATCTGTTATATATTGCGCATTATGTTCATCCATAGGCAAAAATTGCAAAAATCTGTCAATAGGCTGTCCGTCTTTTACGTATCTAACTATGAAAGTTAGTTGGTCAACGGGGGACAGATCTGGCGTAGAATCTACGCTAATAGAGTAGTACTTTGCTGATTTAAGTTCATGACAATGGTTTTCAAAACTTGCTGTCCCATTAAATTAATAAATTTATTACAAATATTTGCCGACTTTTCCGCGATTTCCGCAGTTTTGTATGTGATCAGCAAGAAAAGGATAAAATTCACTAATCAGTTCTAAGCATCCCAAATAATTCCCATTATTTTGCGATCCTAATGTCTCATTATCACCACGAAAACTCTTGAAGCCAAAAATTTCACTACTGCAATAATCCTTCTAAGGACATTCTTCCAATAGTTAATTTCTGTATTATATTGGGACAGCAACTTAGTATCAATTCGTCCAGTAGTTTTCATTCTTGCAACATAATTCATCAAAAATTTCCTGTGCTAAAACTGTTCTCATGCTTTATCAATAAGTTGCAATGCTTCCAATCTTTCTATCCAAGGAGAACTTAAATTATGTCCAGTTCCAGTAGTGGTATTAAATAGACGGCAGCAATAACAGTATACAGATTTCTTTGCGGGTGAATAAAGGAGCCATTTTCTTTGTAAAGACTCACCATTCGTCAATTTACGATTTATTTTTTTTGTCAAGTATGTACCTTTAGTTTTACCATTTGAATTTGAAAAGCTTTTCAATTTCAAATTAAAGTTTTTGAGAAGTATCTAAGTATATTTATTTTGGAAAAACTGCCCCTTTTCGAATCCATATATCACGGACTTCTTCCGGTAAAATTTCGTCACAGTAAGTACCAGGGTCAGGAGACACAGATACATTCTCTAAGCTTACAGTTATTAATTCACAGTAGCTTGAAGTCGATGATTCAGGATCTAATGTGTACTCGTATTTGTCATTAGCGTCACACGTAACCTCTTTTTCCTGGTGACATTCAGAGATACTTTTGTCTTGCGCTGATAAGAATGAATAATACCTCGGCTTATTTGTGTCTTCAACCGTAATAAAAGAAGTGATCTTTGGAAGTTTTCCGTTATTTCTTTTTGAGCTATAACTTTTTTCTTATTTGTGAACCACTTAAATATGTTCTTTTCGACAATGAAATAATGTTTAAACGAACAAATCAAAACTTCTGTTTATCTTACTTAATTTTAAATATCAAACGAAACAAAATAACGCCACTCTCTCCTATCAGACTGAAAGTTTAATACATCATTCAGGGATTCCTCCAACCATAGACAATGTCAACATTTATGATAGGTCTTGTTTAGACGGTGCAGCTTGACTTTGGAATTGGGGGGATTGCGTGAGTGATCGCTAGATGGTGTACTTAGTAAATTAGGTAGGATGTGTTCGGAAATATTATTAATGAATACAAAGAAAGAAAGAAAGAAAGAAAGATATATATAAAGAAAGATACAGTAGAAATCACAGTCTTCTTATGGTGAAGACGGTATAGCTACTCACATTGTGCTAGCTGGGAGATTATGAAAATATTTTTGACAGCACTTAAGGGTGCAATGTAAATTAATTTAATGGTTCTCAGCATCTCAGCTATACCTTTTTTTTTTTTTTTATCGTGCGGAAATCCCTTCGGATACCCCCCCGCGTGGCAGCGGGGGCGGTTATGTCCGGTGACCGACTAAAACCGCACGCCGTCTCGGGTCTACAGACGCCGGGGTGTAAGGTTGCCCATGGAGCATATCCCTCGCACCCCGACTGACCCTGGGCCATCTCCGGTTTCGAGATGGCCCCCTCGGGTTTGGGAACCACGGTGTCCCCGTCTTGCCCCGGTTTGGGGGAGGGGCGCTAGTCACCCCACCGTCCCGGCCTGCTTCTGCTGGGGTGACAGGTGGCCTCACCCGCCACCCCCATGCCTGCGCTCATGGAGGACGGAGGTCGTTAAGCGAGCATCTCAGCTATACCAAATAACAGTTCGCCTGACGTATGTCAACTCCCCACTAATTTATATGTTATGTCACTTTATAGAGTCTAACAATATTAACTTGTAAAACTGTGTTCGTTTGCTCTACCACATAACACTATGTTTGCTTTAATGTTGTCTCTTCTATTCAGGTACTTTCAACACACTATAAACCTTTTGGCCGCTTTTCCAAATTAACTGTTTGTATGGATAATTTTACACTTGTACTTTCACACGTTATTTTGATCAGTATAAAAACTGAGTTGTTGGCGGAATTATTGGGATCGCCATAGAACAAAAAAAAAACAGTTCGAGGAAAATACTGTATTTTTAGTAAACAGGCAACTCGAGGCAGGATTTCGATACATCGTGCACGTCATAATGTTATTGTCATGCTGTACATAACCGAAGCAAGCTAATCTTACCGGGCTTCACTCTTTATCCTAGCGGACCAAAGCAATAGCCAGGTAGCTTAGTTTGTGTGTCTACCCATAGTCCGGATTTACTGTGAAGATCTAGGTATTATAAATAACAAAGTAAGTTTCAGTTTACCATATCAGCAATGATAGGAATTGTGATTAACTAAAATGAAACTAGTAAAACAAACCAGTATAGTAGGACAAATTTTCACTAGTCTTCCAATACAAGTAACTTCAATTTCGGACTCGGTCACTGAGATGAATTTGCTGAGGTGGATGTGCGAGGTTGCACGTAAAGATCGCGTGAGAAACGCTCGCATCCGCGGCAGTTTTCATGTCAGTAACATTGCAGATAAAATGCAGGTGGCTGTTGGGAATAAGCCTATCTGCCTTCATTACTAATTCTCTCAAAAGAATATATTCTTCAATGATACGAATAACAGCATATGGAACATTTTAATAAAATTATTTTAATTAAATTATGTTAGCAGCTGCAAATATCTTACAGTTCAATAAACATTTCGAACGTGTGCCTATAATATAACATCGCATTCCTGAGTTTACCTTCAATACATTACAATGTAGAATTATTCGTAATGTGCACAAATTTATCGAGACAATGACGTAACTCAATCAGTTCAATCGTGGCGTAGATTCAAATGAGGTGCACTCTATCACTGTAAATTAAATCTTGATGGAATGTGGCAATACCCATAGGTATTTGTTCTTGCACACCAAATTTCCATGCTAATAAATTTAATTAATTTCCATGCTAAATATATTGTTATTGGGTGTCAAGTCAACCTCATCTGCAAGCCGGTACCTACACCTACTGTTAGACAAAAAAAACAATGGTAGATAAAAAAAAGACAATACGGCTGCCGGTCTTGCTATCGTGAGACCGATATTCTTAGCAATCCATGGATTCTCCGTGCGGGTGCCGGGATCATCGCTTTGCTGAGTTGGGAACTTGGAACAGTGCTTGGGACTTGCGACCCAAGTGTAGGTTTAGAAGGGGCACCTTTTGTTGGTGTACATCAACACTCACCTTCACTACCCAAGTTCCCCTCCCTGCCTAACCAAATTTGATGAGGACCTACTAGTGCCGCTTTAGAAATTCGTCCTAGTAATGAGGTTATTGTAGCTCTCGATATGCCCAGATCTTTAAGTAGGTTATAGAGAGATTTTGCTGGTATGCCTCTCGCTCCCACTTCCACTGCATACAAATTACCACGTAACCGTTTTTGGTTAATTCGTTTGTGAGATCATAGTATCTAGTATCGTTTTCGAGTAAAGAAATATGTCAGGTCAAGATGACGAAACCCCAACATCCTCCGGAATTTTATAGTGCTTTACATACGTATCCATTAGGAGAGTCCAATCTGGGGCAGTATCTAAGATTGAATAAGGTTTGTTCCTGGATTTTATGGATGAACCTTCAGACACAAAGTTAATATGACGTCTGTTAGTAGTCAATCCTTTTTGGGCTCTAGCTACTGCCAGGCTTCACGTATGATGATAAACACCTTATCGTGGTAGCGTGAGTATTGGCCTCTATCGAGAAGCACCCTATATCCTACTAATATGTGCCTAGCCGTCCCTATTGCCTCGCCACAAGTATAACATTGTTTTTCTGTTGCCTTCCCCCACCTTACTAGGTTACTCTGGTCTGGGAGGGTCATCTGAAAGGCATTAAGATACAATTCTAACAGGGCCGGCGACCACTCATAAATCAAGGTGCGCCACTTTAAGGCCATCGGTATGCAGAACTCTCCCATTGTCAACCATTCATTTTGGATTTCCAGATTCATCGCGTGCACTCGATATTTATCATTTTCGTCTTGTTTTAGAAAGGACCTAAGTATATCCTGGTCCCTTTCTGGCTGTCGTACTCCCAACCCCACTCTGTTCGACTGGGCCCCTACCATACATCGTTTATGGAATATGAGTCTAGATTCAAGCTCGGACCCGTTATTATCTTTCGGGAGTGCCCTGACTGCGTCACCTTGGGATTTACCTAAGATATGGGCTTTGGTAACTCTAAGGTGTTTATAGAGGTCCGATCGTTTCCTTTCATTCCAAAATTATTTTGATCCCTAAATAGTATATTAGTAATTCTGGAATGTATATTTTAGTTATATTTCAAGTTAAAACGACATTATATACGTTTTCTTCAAAACGTGTAAATTTTTTAATACTTATATACCTGGAAATACTTGTCCCTACCCTATGACCTTTTCTATTTATAGCCGGGAAGGGACCACTTTGTATTAGTCATATATAATGGACATTGTTTATAATTATATTTTTTTAGTAAATAATTAACTTGTATAAAGTTTTTATAAGTTTACTGATAACCGTAACTCACGCTTGACCTTGCGTTAGGGCAAATATGACTACGCGGCGCACTCTTCGTGGTCTACCGCAAAATCGGTTGATCTTATGAAAAAAGTTGCAGTGAATTTTATACTCTACAACTTTTATAACAGGTGCAAATCTCATTTAAGCAAAAGATAGCGAAATTCACGAAAAACTGATTTTTACGACCGTTGACCTTCAATATCTTAAAACGCGGACACGATAGCACGTGTGAGTTTTGAGACATTTAGAACGACAAAACAAAGGTTTATACCAATTTACAGCTTATCTTCCATACCGAGGTTGACCCCTTTTTTACCTAATATGACTGGGCTATACTCGTATCTTTTGGAAGTTAAGTTACCATGTATCGAGTTGTCGAGGGCATGACATGACGGAATAAAACTAAAACGAGTTCAACTAAAATCGCACAACACCGATATCAGTTGGCCTACTATGACTTGCTTATAAGTGATCGTGTGACTGTTTAGCAAGAAGAGGCGTTTGCTTGCGGAGCAAAATACCCACCAGCCCAATTCTCGCAAAAAAATACGAATTCGCGCCGCTTCCTCTGACCTGATTATACTTACCAGTTACCCGTTAAATGCTCATACGACCAGGCAGTCTTCTCACATGAGTGATTATTTACACAGGTTTTCTTCCTTACAGACCCGAAGGGCTCCCGTTCCTGTTTGTTGCGGGGCTGGCCTAATCGAAGATCACATAGCACAGTCAAAATTAGCCTTCTGAAGCCTATCTAAGAAGATTTTCTTAGATGAATAACAATCAGTAATTTTGTTGCTAAGCGCAAAATTAGTTACTTTGGAAAATTCAAGAAAACAGGCAGCACCCGGGTCTTGCCGGTCACGCACGGCACGGCCCATTGTTAAGCCCCCCACCACCAAACACCCCATAAGTAAAAACATAGGTTGTGAAGAAATTAAACTATGTAGGTATGAAAGTATTTAAATTGCTTCCCAAAAACCGGTACACAACAACATACTATATCACCATCAAGAAAAAAGTTCAATATAAAATATACATACCAGCTCGAAATAAAATGTATATTTAAAGACAATTATTAGTTATTACAGTTCATACATTGATGCTAGTCGTCTTGATTTATGATACTATAACTATTGTATAATTTTTTAAGAACGTCATTTTTTTTATTTTTACAGCAACTATTCATAATCAGCATGTAGTTAGGTATTTATTTATAACATTAGTTGCTTCAGTTATCTATAATTGAGAGGGTCAACTGGCATGATGCCAATTCTGAACATTCTATACGCTACATAATGAGACTGCTCAGAAGCACGAATTTCCAACCGAGTTCGTACATACCGTTCGTGTCGGCTGTACCTTGGACATTCAAAATATAACCAAAGCTGAGATGAAAATCAGTAGATAGAAGTATAATTATAACATTGATTATGTTGCTTATCAAACGCAAAGCATTATTGTATGATTAATTGAAATTGCGCTCCAGATTAACAGCAGCTTAATTTACTTGCGAACATTTATTTTAACTAATAGGTGTCTTGTTAGTTAGGCACTCACTTAGATTTCTGGTAGAGTTATTTAGCACAAAAATATAAATGTAGGTATAATGCAGTTCAATATTAAGTTCTGTTAAGTAACTGAAAGTATCGTTTAATTTAATTCGAATGTATTATGTAGGTACTTACTGCAGTTTTATGATTTAAATCTAATAGGTGAATAAGTAGGTAATTTATATTATAGTTATTCTATTATAATTAATGTATATTATATATGTTTATTATTATATATATTAATTAATATTATATTATAATTAATATTATCATACTTAATAAAAAGTTTATCTTTTGAAAAGAGAATAATTAGCAAACTATTTACTATTCAGTTACACCAGTTGTAAATCCCCAAAGGGGTGCACACATTGTATAGGTATGTACTACATCCACATATCAATAACTGTTTTGATACCACGTAATAGGAAGTGAATCTATGGCCTTTAACCAGATATTTTTCCAGCTTTAGTGCTACTTCTAACAGGTCTAACCCTGCACATAATAGGCACCTAATGATACGTAACTTTCATATAATTTTCGTACAGACAAGCCACTGATGCCACATTTTGACACACGATTGTAGACAGTACGACTATGTCAGTAATGTTTAGATCTGTATGACATTTGGACAAGTAGTAACAAATATTTTGCCGTATATACAATGTCACCTTGACGACGAGCGGTGGTCTCACTAGGTATTTATGCGCTGGCGTCGATCCAGGAGATGTAGGTCGGCTGCGCGCGCGCATTTCTCTCGATGATATTCATATTGAGAAAATAGAAAATATACAATATTTCTTTGAAATAGAATTGTAAGTTCAAATTGCACTAAGCATCAAACTTGTGGCTTATTCACATTTAATCTGTTACGAAGAATCTGATTCAAAGAAAATATTCTTACACATACGTTATGAATCTATACTTCTATAGATGGTACCTGTACTGTATATGTATACGCAATCAAAATAATGGAAAATAAACGATAAATAAAATGTAAGAAGTGTACCAAAATAACGAGAAGTCATTCTTCATTTCAGAATAGGTAGGTACAGAACAATTTTAGGTAGATTTCGATGAAATCGATCTACCGAAATCTACCGTCGAATTTAAAATAAAATTCTTCATAGGAGTTCTAGTTATGACCCCCTGAGTCCGAAATGACCACTGGTCAAAAAGTTTATATATATACTTATATCAAAGACACTGGTCAAAAAGTTTATATGTATGTATGGTTCCACTTCCCAAAATTTGCGGCACTCTCACAGTCGCATTTTTGGCCCGATCGCTTTCAAACTGCGGTCAAAAATTGCTTGGGTGTAAACTTAGTTAAGTTCATGAACGGGTGGAATCCGGCCTAAGGGGACGGTAGGGCCTCACTTTTTGTGAAATCAGTTTTTCCTCAAAATTTCACGTTCCATGAAAGATATTCGAACCGTTCTAATTTTATCCCGTAGTATACATGAATACCAACAACTTTTAATTATAAACCTATAAGATTAAAACTTTAACTAAAAGTGGAGGGGGGAAAAATCAAAAATTTTCGGGAAAAAAAATCATAACTTCTAACCGGTGAACATTCTTGATCGATAACATTTTTAATCGATAGGCCATTTTTAAGTCTAAAATAAATGTCTGAAAAGTTTTTCGGTAAAAGTTATCGTTTTCGAGAAAAAAAAATTAAACATGTTAATAAAATAATATTAATTGCTTCACGAAATCTACCTGTGCGTTCACCCCTGCGGGAACGGATTTTTAGGGATTTTCTTTAGAAAAGCCCTATTGCTATCGAGTTGTGTCGACGTCGTCGTTGCCAAATTTCTGTCACGGTTTTGGGTATGAAGGAGATGAGCTATCGAGTTGCTGTTTTCGGTAATAGATTCGTGCTGGGGTGAACCATTGCAAGATAAAAAAAAAATGAAAATCCCTTGTATTCGGCTGAGCTCGTCTCAGGAATTCAACTTGTTTATCTTGTGTAGGTAGAGTTGATTTTACTGTAGGTATCTAGAGTAGGTACAGTTAGAGAATGAGAACGTTAAAATGTTATTATTCGTGTTTAAACAAGGTTAGCTAAAAACAATCATAAATTCACCTCGGTGGTGAATTCGCAACTTTAAAGTAAGCAATAACAGCTGCATCTATTTGTGATTGTAGGTAAGGACGTCATTGTTTGTGTTTAAACCGAATATGCTATATATAAATATAACTAACGAATATATATATAACTGGAATACGCAATATATATCGTAGGTATATTATCTACTTCATGTAGACTTCCAGCGACATCTTTATATTCAATAGAAATCATATTTTCATCAGAAATCATAGATTTCTGATGGAAATATGATTACTAATTACTACTTCTATAATTCTGCTTTGTGGGTTGAAGTCTCTATAATCTCTTCTGGTGACCTAAAATACAGGCCTTAAGCCTAGTATAAGCATCAGACACCTTTTTTCTGACTTTTTTTTCGTGCGGAATCACGGAAGCTAATATAAGTACCTACCTATATTAGAACAAATTAAGTGAAACTGCCAAAATTAGGTACTACGCTGTCGACTTTCAAGTTTAATGTATCCTAACCGGGTCTCTTCCAAGAGATCTGAACGTAAGTGTCCTTACGGCACTGTATCATTGGTGCAAGATCTGAGACCTGTGACTCGGCAGATTGTAGAGGCATAACGACCCCAGAAATACTTAAATAATAAAACCCGCGCGAAGGATGTACGGGGCCCTACCAGCATCCTTGAGGCCCAAGCCAACCTTACCTACCAGTCGGTTTACCCGTTAAACAACGGACGAGGCCCTAGCGCAGGCTTTCCTTTCAGGGTTGGGAGGTCAGACGGCAGTCGCTTCCAGAAAAGCCGACATACCCTTTTTTTTTCTTGCGGAAATCCCTTCGGATACCCCCCGCCGGCCAGCCGGGGCGGTTATGTCGGGCTTGAACCGACTAAAACCGCACGCCGTCTCGGGTCTTAAGACGCCGGGGTGTAAGGTTGCCCATAGAGCATATCCCTCGCACAGCCGACATACCCATAAAAAACAATACTTAGTCTGGCCATAAATACTATTACAATTAAAAATAAATCTGTCTTTTTTATGTGATTGTTCATTGTGTTTTCTCATTTTGGCGCCAAACATTGTACAATATTTTGCGATATTAAAATGGAGTGGGGTGATAAAGAGAACCGAATCGCTGTGATTGCATTACACAAACTAGGTATGTATGGAGCCAAATGCAATTTTTAAACTCTCCATACGTTTGGTATTAGTAACTTAATAGTCATTTAGTAATTTGTGTACCGGGCTATTAATAGGTACAATGAGAGCTCCTCTGTTTGTGAATTTTCATTCGGATTTACTTCGGGCCACCAACCAGGTGGACACCGAAGTCTTAAAATCACGCAAAAAGAATCAAAATCTTACACCCACTTTTTATCACTTTTCTCGACGTTTCACATGATTCTAAGTCTAATTAAGCAAAAAAATTTTTTGTGTCGGTCTGCCTGTTGGTCTGGATGTCTGTTTACGCAATAACTCAAGAACCACTTATCCGATTTGAAAAATTCTTTCGCCAATCATCTTGTTTGGTTAATGGGAAGAACTGATTAGATTTTGGGGTTTGTACGTTCAAGGTTTCGGGTACCTAGGTACCATACAAATTGTCCCTAAAAAACATTTTTTTGTGTTTTTGACGTCGAAGACGTTTGATTTGATTTCATTTTCTTCATATTTATTGCTCAATATATAAAGACGCGTCGAATAATATGCATAAAGCCTAAGGTCTGTAATTTTGAATAAAAATACTGCAACAAAAATATCTAAGTTTGGCCCGAAGTTTGACAATCACTGTGTGATTTCCGCCCCACTAGTTTTTAATTTTAAAATCTGTGCAATATACATTTTTTTATGCTTACTGTAGTTGTCATGTTAGTAAGTATATTAATGTCCACTTCTCTACACAATGTATCTGTTCGGAGCATGTTAACAATTCAGACCCGCCGCAGCGTGTTGACGTAGTTATGTATTCAGCATAACTACGAGTATGTCAACACCCAGGCCTCCGAAAATTCCAGCAGTATTCACAGTAGAGTGCGATATACATAGGTACTAATAAACATAGGAGGAATTCAACTGCTATTATAGACCGACAAGAATTTGAATTTCATACCGTGAAAGCTACCTATTAAGCTATATTTTTTCTTCAAATAACGGACTACCAAGAAACTGCGTACCCAAAATTGTCATCATGCTTGAGTAGAGTGAAAATGTATACTTTTTTATTTGAAAATAAATTTTCCAGATTTATTTATTTATCAACATTAATTTCTTATACGGGTTGCATACCAATGGTAGTGAAAAGATTATTCAGATGCACATAAATACCTATTGGGAATCCGATATGAATGGTTGTTTGAGGCAGAACTCGAGCACCCGGCATTTTATTTACTGTAGCTCTTAATCCTTGCGCAGTAATTAAAATTTCACAAAGGGCACCCCTAGCGATCGTTTTAATTTAGCAAGCTTGTAAAGAGCTTATAACCGTTCCAGTTAAGCCATATCAATAATGAATGTTATTATTTTTAATGTAGAAATTTATTTAGCGTTTGATTTTACTTTGGTTTTTAAGATTCTAATTTGATGCCCGTTTTTATTTTGATATGGTTGAAATAAAACTATTTTTAACGGATTCTAACGCGATTTATTTGATGTTGTTTTATTATTTACATTGAACCGGACGTTTCTATTGGTTTTAGTGCAGCCATGGTCACGGGGAGGCTTAAGATGGTGGTTGTCTTGTAGTTTGAAGTGTAGAGTACAAAAAGTGTCAAAGTACCCGAACTATACTGAGAATTTTTTTTTTAAGAATATTAGTAACCGTAATTTCTAATGTTCCCCCTAAGCTTAATTGCTTGTGTCAGGAGTGGGTTCACGTCGGTAGTGTAATTCAGGATTCGAACCCGGAATCACTCGATCGTAGGGTCGACTCCTTAACCACTAAGCTACCGACGAATCATTAACTGAGCACAAAAACAGCAAGAAAAAAATAGGCTAAACTGTCCAGGGTAAAACAGACCTAATGGTCCTTGGACCGTACTAGTTTTGTAGGACATACTAGGGTTAAAAGAAGATAGCCACCAGCAGGCTGTAAAAAGTTTATTTTTTTATTTATATTTATATCTACGAAAACGTTTTCAATTAATCGTTGCGATGCCCAATGCGATGTACCTTTGTCAATGTTCAATGTGCGTAATTAATTGGGACGGTCAAGGTACAACATAGAAACCATTTCTTTAAACCGCTTTTATAACAGCTTTTACACACTAATATTGAGGTAAATTACTCTCCTACTCCTTGATTTGAATTGGGATCGACTGCCTTCTAACCCTCCAACCTCAAAGAGAAAGCCTGCACCAGAGCCCCGTCCGTTAATCAGCAGGGGTACTGGCTACAAGTGAAGTTGGCTTGGGCCTCGAAGATCTAAGTTGGGTCAGTAATAAACCTAAAAAAATAGGTAGTAACAACCTGCAACCATATTTCTAGCAAATAAACATTCTTATTCTCGGGATACCTAAGAATAATAATATCTAAAAAAGCCCAAAGAGTGACGTTCACCTCACAGATGCTGTCAATTCGAAGTCCACGATTCTGGCTGCTTGTTTGTGTCTGTGCAGATACTCAGTGTTAGCAAGCATAGAACAACCGGAGGTCACATGTCTGAGAGACACTAAAAAGAGAGGTGCTAATTAAATACCGTTAAACATATTATGTGTAAATTCACTGTAACTACGAAATTAGAAATGAACAGCACAACGCATATTCTGTTAAAATATCTCCTGCATAAGATCAGTTTCCAAAAATATCTTATTATTCAAATCTTCAGGTGGTAAATAACTAAGAAACGTAAGAGCAGTGCGTAGGCGCACTTAGAAACGTCGGTAACGAGTTTCACCACCAGCTATTCTGGAACAAATAAAATGAATCTGATCGCTGTTCGTCTATCAAAATTTCAAATTTATTTTATTTTTATGCAGTATAATCAAAATGCGTACATACGTATTTTAGACAGAATATACAAAACCCACGGTCTGTCTTTTGTTGACGAGGTATACGTTCGCAAGAGTTACTCGCACGTCCCTAACCCTGTACCAACCCAAAGATCAAGCTAGGAACTCTGGCGACCCTACTAATCAACAGAAATATATCTAATACTATGTAGGTATTTGCATAATAGCCATAGCAGTAGTAGGAGGCTTAGTGTGCTTTTCGTTTCTCTATGAACTATCATTATACCACAATCAGACTATCAATTCTACCCATGTCAAATGTTCGATAGAAACCGACGGTCAGGTCACAAAAATTATGGAAAAAAGGCCTTGGGTTCTTCAAGGAATATTCGAAAGATGCTAATTCGACCTGTGGGTACTAGGTAGATAACTACTGTGTCTAAATATGAAATCAAATTGTATTACTAAATAAGTGTTCTGTGGTGTTAGCCTACATGCACTCCTGTCCTTAAATCTTTTTAGTTCTAAATATAAATAGACTATCTATTGCCCGTGGCTTCACTCGAGTGGCATTCTGATCCCGTTCCAGCTACCCATGGGACCCTATTCAACAACCACAACTTATAGAAAATACACAATTCCACCATAAATCATTTTATTGTATCTCAAAGGGTTTAGGCAGCATTTTCATTGAAAGGTCCCAGACTGCTTATTGTTTTCCGACACCTCCAACAAATATAATTATATTTTAGCCAATGTATACAAAAACTTCACAAATTATACCTATTATTAATTTTATTATTATTAATTATAAACCTTCCTCTAGAACTGCTCTGTCCATTGGTGAAAACAGCATGACATACGGTATTTTTTTAATAATATAATATAATCTTAACCTACACTTGGGTCGCAAGTCTCAGGCACTGTCCCGAGTTCCCAACTCAGCAACGCGATGGACCCGGCACCCGCACGGAGAATCCATGGATTGCTAAGAATATCGGTCTCTATTTATTTTGATAATGGTACAAACGGGCAGCAAACCTTCAAATAATTATATATAACTACTGATTATAAATAATTAAAAAAACCTAACCCTAAATGTATCGTGGAATTCCTCCGCATCATCTTGTAACGTGCCCAGAATCTGGCAGCATTCCCACTTTGCTAACGTTGTATGGCAATACTTATTGTATGCTGCCATCTGTAAGTTACCACAATGAAATAAAATCACATGCAGTCAGACACACTCTTTTGATACACATCTCCCACTTGCATTGGTTTGGGCGAGTCTCAACAGATGGCGTCGCCATGAAAATGTGATGCTAGTTTTTTAAAACAGATGGCAACCTTCCTGAGACGTCATAACTAGTTAAATATTTTGATTTGACTACGCCCTCTGTTATGCTAGCACAAACTATAATGTGTTTACAGAATGTTAATACATTATCTTCTGTTACTATATTGTAATCATTTATTTTGCAAAAGGAATTTAGTAATATATTTAAAATAGGAGTAAGATGATTGAAATGTTTGAACATCCGTAGTGGATGCGCCAAAGGTCGTGGCCCATCACCGATCGTTAATGAAAACGTATCGATCAAACAGATCAAGATCGCATCCGGGCGCGCGGCGGGTGTGCAGAGTTATTCCCAGAGCACGGCGCGGCGCGGCGGGGGCGGGGGCGAGCGGGAAACGCGCTCAGTGTGTCGGCGCGAGCCGCCGCCGCCATGGGCAACCAACACTCCGCCTCACATAACATTCACAAGCCTAGCAAAAACGTGCGCTGGAAAACTGCAGGTAAACCATCCCCTCATATCCTAGCGCTCGATCCCCCGTAGACCCCCGCACCTGTGATCCTAGTGATACGAGACTGTTTGATAAATCTATTTTTAAAAAGACTGCGCGCTGCGATTCCTAAAGCGTGGCACAACAAAACAAATCGTAAGACTGTCCGCGTTCGTGTAACGATTATCACGCGTCTAATTTTGAAAGGAGTTTTATGCCAAATGGCTTATACCGGCAGCACGATTACCGAACAAAGGTTAACGCCCGACTCGATAAATTTTATTTAACACAATAGACGATCGTAGATAACATCGGTAACCATCTCGTTTTCCAGGACGCCCTGCTGTGCCCGGCAAGCCGGATATTATTCCGATACTATCGGATGAAGAGCCGAACTCAATCACGTTACGCTGGGCGCCAGCGACACACGATGGGGGCGCACCGCTGCTCGGGTACCAGGTGGAGTGCAACCGGCTCGGCTCACCGGACTGGATCCGCACCGCACCCCCTGTCGTGCTGCGCCCCGAGCTGCTGCTGACCGGCCTCGACCCGCCTCACCGTTACCAGTTCCGAGTCGCAGCACTCAACGCTGTCGGACGCTCCGACTACAGTGAACTCTCTGACGTTCTCACGGTCAGCTCCGACCGTCATCCTCATGAAGCTCCTTTATTTCTCCAACAGTTAGAAGACTTAACCGCTCTTGAAAACGACAAAACTGAATTTCGAGTGGCTTTCTCTGGCGTACCACCACCCGCAATATCGTGGTTCAAAGATGATTACGAAATATTCAGCAGCAGAAGGACAGCTATAACCACTAGTGAGTCCACGAGCGTGCTCGTCTTTCATCAAACACTACCGAGCGACGAAGGTGAAATAAAATGTGCAGCGACAAATCGCAGCGGGCATGCGGTTACTAAGGCGCGCCTTTCCTTGGAATCTGCACCGAAACTACGCTACCCTCGGCAATATGAAGATGGTTTGTTGTACGAAATAAACGAAACCGTTTTCTTAAAAACAACGATTGTTGGAAAGCCGATACCCACTATAGACTGGCGACACGACGGCCAACCCATAGTGGTAGATGAGCGAGTGGAAATCTCGAATACTCCCAAGTTTTCAATGCTCAAAATACACTCGGCAAGAAGGAGTGATCGTGGGGAATATCAAATACACGCCAAAAACAGGATCGGTGAGGATACGGCCGCCTTTTTAGTAACCATAACGGCCCCTCCGGATCCTCCACGGCACGTGTTGGTAACGCGACAAGTAGACAAGTCTGTCACACTAGACTGGAAACCTCCTGAAGATGACGGTGGTTGTCGCATTGGTAACTACGTGGTGGAGTATTACCGTAAAGGATGGAACGTTTGGCTTAAGGCGACCACAAGTCGAAAGACAAGCGTGACTCTGTTCGATCTGATCGAAGGCAGCGAGTATCGTTTTCGTATAAAAGCAGAAAGCCCGTATGGGATGAGTGCACCGAGCGTGGAATCAGCTCCAGTCAGGATACCAGGACGGCCGGTAGACATGGAATTTCTAGCGGTGGAGTCAAAGATTATTAACGAGGCACTGACACGCGAAGGAGGTGCCGAACAGCGAGTATCACCAGCGCCTCGACGTAAACGCACGCAGACGGCGCCAAGTGAGCCAGAAATCCCAAGACGGCAAGCACGACGCTCACCAGCTCGGGAACGATCGCTAGGTCGAGAACGCTCTGGCAGCAACGAGTTCATGCTGGTACTCTACCCTGAAGCACAGAAACAAATTGAAAAGTCTGGTAAGCTCATTATCAAGTACTCTTTATACTCTACAATTTGCCCGCACCACAGTACATACCTCAAAGATGCTCATTGTGATACGTTATTTCGAGGTGTTTCAAGCGTTTGTAGCTTGCAGTAAAACTAAAAATTTGATAATAAACTGCTAAGAAAAGTATGGCAAGTATTTACAGCAAGGTGATGCTGCTATATGCGAAGTTAAAATATTTTTGCGAAATTCTCAAAACTGCAGCATAATAACAATCCAACTGCACACAATAATAGATACTTAACTATTCTCTCAATTCCGTTATTGAGCGGGTCTTTTAGCTGGAAACATTCTGATATGCTTCCATATAGCGCCATTGCATAACCTACTAAAGGTGTGTAAATTGCTATAGGTACTTACACCACACGTAATCATTTGAGGATTCGTGCATCTATAAATAGAGGCTGACCAAAGCTAAAAGCTGAACCGCTACTCGTGTTAACATAGCTCGCAGTAAACATAAACGTGAGTTGTTGACCGCATCAAAGCTTCTGCGAATATACATACAACCAGATCATTTGCGAAATCCAGTCTAATTTTAGCATTAACACAACGCAACTCAAATCGTTAAAACTAGTTTAAATAGAACAGTATAACAATATTCGAAAATTCTAATTTAAACTTATTAAAAAATATGAAATGTTTGCACTAACAATATTTTGCTGGGTTAAACTGTCAAGCGAATTCAATACATTTCACCATTTTGAGCGAAATCTGTGTACAAACCGTCAAAAGAACTGAAATAACTATGTAAAATTTTCCTTTTCAGAAAAGCGACAATCCATTCAGCTGGACTTGGATGCTCTATCGCCGCCCCCCATCTCGTTCTCTGCACCTGAATTAAGTTCACGATGCATGATGCCGTTCAAAGCGCTCCGTAACGCTGTCAGTTCATCGCAGCTGCTGCATGAATTCGCAATGGCACGGTTCCGCAAAGCTGTCGCTATGAAAGAAGAACAAACAAAAATCAAAAACAATCACAAACAAATCATAACATCCACTAATCATAACGCTGACATTCCGTACAATACTTACTACGATCAAAAAACTGAAATCGAAGTCCGAGAAACGACTAAACCATCCCAAGATGTTATAGAAGTAAAAAATAAACCACCAGAGATTGTAATTAAATCCAATTCCATTAATAGTGCTGAGTATAAATATAACGTCCGACAATCATCACAGGATTCCGTAACATCAGATCACAAATGGCAACAAATGTCTTTTGACGAAGATTACACAGCCAGTACAGTTTCAAGTGACGGTGAATATTCCGATGATGGCAGTTTCAGTGGAGATTTAAATAGAAGTCAATACTCAAACGAGGAGGAGACATACAATCCAAGACACAAAATGACTCGTCCATCACCATTCAAAGATTCTCTTGAAGAAATAGAAGTAGAAGAATTATCAGAGCACGAGCCCCTGAAGCCTCTGCCGCTACCTGATCCTAACTTCGTTCCAAAACCTATATTAAAAAGGAGAGAATCAGATATGATAGATAAAAAACTGACACTAGATAATAACACATTAAAAGTAAGTGGCAAAGCCCAATCACCTAAACTGAAACATAAACCAAAAAAAGACGAGAAGCTTACAATATTTAAAAAAATCACAAAAATGCCCATTCAGAAATCTTTCAATTTGCCAAAATTCGTCAATAAAAAGGAACCCGCGAAAACTGCTGAAGAATTACCTGATAATGACGTTAAAATAAACAACAAAATCGAAAAAGTACTCGACAAAGTTAGTGAAGAGGGTAAAACCGCCATTGATTACTATACAAATATTGTGAAAGAATATGGTGGTCAGAAAAAAGCAAATACTCCTATGTACCTTAATACAGAGGATTTAAAAGCAGTAGCTGAGCAACAGCAACTAGAAATAAAACCCGACAATCCACCGAAGAACAAAATAACGAAATCAAAGAAACGGACAAACAAAACAAATCACAGTAATCCGGTACCCGCTAAAGGAAAAGATCACTCCATAGATAAAACGATTAAGGCTAAAAATTCACTTAGTGGTGATAAAGTTTCAGAAAAAACTAAAATTATCAATACAATGCGCTCTAAAACTCCAGAAGGACAGAATAAAACACAGAAAAAATCAACACAACAGGTCATTCTCAGAAAGGCTGAACGTGCTACTATTGTGATTCCCATTAATTATCAAGAACTTGAAGAGAAGGCAAAGAAGAACGTGCGATCTGCGATTGACTACACAGTGGACGTTTGCCTACTACTTTTAGCTTTTTGGGTGTATTTCTTCAAAGACGAACGACTTGCCATTCCCTTCCTGATACTAATCATTTACCGACAATTACAAGAAACACTCCTACAAAATATACCCCAGTGGTTCAAAGGTCATACTCCCAGCTGGCTCAAGAAAAAAACTTCTTGACCCCTTTAAAAGACATTGTGCGATAATCTGATTGAATTGTGAGTTATGTATGCAGTGTGATATTGTGAATTTACTTGTTTAAATATTATAATATAAACTTATAAACGTACATATTATGTCATACTAAAAACTAAATTTTGGAAAACTAGTTGGCTGCCTGTCTATGTAAAATAATACTTTTCCTAAAACATTTCTTACTACAAAATTATCATGTTGAAGTCAATCAGTAACTCAGTGCCTAAAGGTGCACGTTTCATATCTCAGTTTAAGTTAGTGAAATCAGACTGTATGCCGTTTGTGCCGGTCCGTAAAGTGATAAATCCTGGGGTCTGTGAAAAGAGAAAAGAAGGGCTAGTCTTAGGAATATATTGGAATGATAACGTTATGACCCAACCGGCTATTCTCACCGACACTGCCAGGAAATACAATGAAAAAGTACAAGGAAAGTTGTGGAAATATTTAGAAATTACTCCAATACCAAAACTCGGCGAATCCAGAGTTTTTTACGATCTGGACCCTACTTATGCTTTTGTAGCAGTCGCAGGGCTCGGGAGCGAGTGTTCACAGTTTAATAAAATAGAGAACTTGGATGAAGCAAAGGAAGCTATAAGAATAGCAGCAGGAGTCGGTGCTAGCGCCCTACAACCTTTTAAACCTGTTAAAATACATGTGGAGTCATTTGGCAATGCCGAAGCGGCAGCGGAGGGTGCGAGCCTCGCCCTATGGGGGTTCAATGAGTATAAAAGTAGTTTAAAGAAACATAGAGTAACTCCAAAGCCTGTGTTACAATTATACGATGATTGTGACGTTCAGGGTTGGGAAATAGGTGAGTTAAAAGCGGAGGCACAAAATTTGGCTCGATATTTACAAGAATTGCCTGCAAATATTTTGAATCCCACAAAATTTGCCAAAATAGCAGTAGACCTCTTATGTGAATGGGATGTAAACGTAGAAGTGAAAACCAAGGGTTGGGCCGCTAACCATGAGATGGGCGGATTTGTGGGTGTGGGAAAATCTTCGGTAGAACCACCACTGTACGTGGAAATTAGCTACTACGGTGCGGACGAATGCACACGACCCATAGTTATGATCGGTAAAGGTGTAACTTTTGACAGTGGAGGCATAGATTTAAAAGATGTAAACGACCTGAGATATATGAAAGGTGATATGGCTGGTGCGGCCTGTGTTTTGGCTATCACCAGAGCAGCTGCGAAACTCAAGCTGCCGATTAACATTAGAGGCATTTTACCACTTTGCGAGTTAATGCCGAACGGCTCCAGTCCCAAATTTGGTGACGTAATACCGAACGCCAGCTGTAAAACAATAAAGTTAAGAATACCAGCCCGTGAAGGACGACTTCTCATCGCAGATAGTTTAGTTTATGCACGAAACTACTGGCCCAAATTTATAATAGACATCGGCACTATGTCGCAAGAGTTAATAAATTACCTAGGTGGTGCGGCGTGCGCTTGTTACTCAAATTCTGAAGAGTTATATAATTACATGGAGATGGCGAGCAGTGAGACAGGAGACCGTATCTGGCGCATGCCTCTGTGGAAGTTTTACGAGAGTCGCGTGCTGGACTGTCAAGTTGCGGATGTTGCGAATACAGGACTTGATTATCACGGTGACTCTACCAACTGCGCGGCGTTTCTTAGGCAGTTTATAAAGGACAGCAATTGGGTGCACCTCGATACTTACAACGTCGGCTACACGAAAGGGATGGACTTTCCATATCTGAAACGCGGTATGACCGGCAGGCCCACCCGCACTGTTATCGAGCTTTTACACCGAATGATAGCAGACTCCAAATTATAATCAAGTATTACTGTTTAGAATAAAGAAATTGTGCAGTCAGACGTGCAGTCAAATTATCACTCTACTATTTTGGTTATATTTGACAAATAATAAACTTTTTAACATTACATGGTTTTATTGACTTTTAACAGCGATTTAGTTGCTAGGAACCGGTCAAATATGCATAATAGTATTTATTACAACATTGATAGTCGTATATTACGTATCGTTGCTGTTGTTTAACATCCGCGGCAGAGCGTGATTGCGGGCACATTCCATGAGGTCCGTTACGAGTTGTTGACACTTGAGGGGCTGCGTCGTGTGGGAGCTGTAGCAGAGCTGCAAGGCCGAGCGCTGCGCGGCGCACGGCAACACCAGCCTGTCCGCTGTCACTCGGAGGCCGTCCAGTGCGCAGTCCAGCCTCGACACACATTCCGACATGACACAGTAGTGCTCGCTCATCAAGTCACCGAGTTCACCCAACGCACAATCACAAAAGTTCACATTTTGTTTAATACTCTCTTTCTTGTTGACAGATTCTTTCTTAAGCGTTTCGTTACTTCTAAATCCTAAGAGAAAACATTTGATAATACGGTTAAAAAAATAAAATAAATGTTCTGTTGATGGCATCGTGATTATTTACAAATAAATCAGTATGGCCTCGTAAGACAGCTCAAGCATGAAATTGTTTTTTTGATGAAATCATTTAAATAAAAGATTGTTTTTCGATAAAGTTATTTATTAATCTAATATAAAATATGTTTAGGAACATTAGTGGCACATGAAAATCCGATAGAGGTGTGGATTTTAGTTATTCAAATAAGAATCCTTTGGTTACATAATACATTTTACATTAACTCTTTGCACAGAAGTTTCTCTTTTATGTATACAATTAAGAAAAAAGTTTAAAAGTTTTAGCTCCATTTTGTCAATAGTTCATAGCACGCAGAGTCAAAACAAATAACAAAAACACAATTTACGTACTAACTTATATTGAATAGCCTCGCTTGATACGGTAATAAACCTATTTATGCGTGAAAGAGCAACATAAAATTGACAAAACTCATTCTATAAATACCTATATATTACAGTCCCAGAAAACGAAACTTCGCTAATTTTACACCAGCTAATAAACATGTATCTATAAATTTAATATAAGTGCTGTTATTATTCCTGTTGGTACAAGCCAACCCATCTTCTTCTGTATAGTCATACAAGGCGATTAAGGGATAGAGCTATCAAAACTCAGCCTCAGTGGCGTCAGTCAAGAAAAGTGGGACTCCCCTATTACTTAGGATCGAATACAGAGATTGGTGAAACGTGAGTAGGTATCTGCCTAAACCTTCTGTCATTACAGGTGTGACTATATTTTGATTAGCATATCAAAGTACAAATTGGTTGAAAGTAGGAAAAATCATCTTACTACCTTCAATTAATTTGCATAAAATGGCGCATTTCATTACTTAAGTAGAGTATAAGGAAGAAGGAAGAAGAGTGATAGTACGGTGAAGATCGGCTTTCCTTTGACCCCACACCACTAGAAATACTTCATACGGAGCATAAATTATGTAAAAGAGACTTGGATTTACTTTTACGTTATACAAGGACTTGTAAAAACGTCTTAGATTATAATAATTGACAAATAAACTCTACTTTTGACTTGGCACGTTGGGAAGAAGAATGAAGCCCTGGATAACATCGGTTTGCATCTTTGCTTTAGAAAGCATTCTCTCTTATCGAAGCAAACCGATGTTATCCAGAGTCTCATTATATGACTATGGCTAGTGGTGTGGGGCTAATGGAAAATTTGAAGAACTTAGGCTGTAGTTCACCAACGATAAATCTGTGTTAAACAAACCATTTTATTTCATAAATTTTATTATGTAACATGTGAGAAACCCATTCTATGGTGAAATCCAATCCTTGCTGCCTAACAATTTACCCGAATCTGCCTTCGACGTATTTACTCTATGAAGCTAGGTCATTCAAATAAAGTTATCAATGCCAATTACACTAAAGCCATTCGGACATTTCATTGCCAATTAGAATATAAATAATATCAAAATTAAATCTATTCGAATGCTGCCAGTGTAATGCTAGCCAAACATACAGCTTAGCTAAAGACCGACCGAGACCGCCGTCCCGCGCCCTGGGTATGTGCGCGGCGAGACAGAGGGGTTTCGGCCGTCAGTAGAGTGGTTCGGCAGGGATGGGCGTTTTCGTTAATTTTTGACATCGATGCTCACGGATGTTGTGCTAACAGCATCTGTTGTTAGCACTGTTGTTTTTGGCAACGATGCCAGCCTTCGTAAAGACAATAGAGGCTTATGATGTCTTTGTCGAAACCATTATTTAAGCACTTCGTTATAAGGGATTCCGTAAGGATTCAACAGGAAAAGATTGAGGATCACTTCGTTGTTCATATCTGAAAGTCTATCAAGATTAAATGAATTATTTAGGTATACACATTTAAGTTATTCCCTATACAATTTAATACATGTATAAGACTAGCGTGTAAAACAAAAAAAAATTAAATAGGGAATTTTAATAATATCAGGACTTAAAACTGGTAAATGATATCGTAAGATCTGTCCGACAATACCGATTTCTCGATCTCATCGACTCATGCTCTTTCCTACCCCTCCCCTACCACGCCACGCGTTCCCAAGTACAGCGGTACCGGTCCCACTTTAGTAGATTCTT
This sequence comes from Cybosia mesomella, assembly GCA_946251805.1. Taxonomy (NCBI): domain Eukaryota; kingdom Metazoa; phylum Arthropoda; class Insecta; order Lepidoptera; family Erebidae; genus Cybosia; species Cybosia mesomella. The sequence continues at coordinate 12,880,538 of OX276388.1, read as the reverse complement.
CTCTCATCTCTTCCCAAACACGGACTCATTTAGACAACTTTGTCGACAACTGATATGGTGTTCATACATGTTCTTTTTACTAGATTTTTTTACATTAGTTGTGCAACATCATATAAGCCTTTATTTGTTGAAAGATGTATTATATATCCCTAAAAACACAGCATGGTCGTAGCTAAGAAAGGAGCCAATAAATGTTCAACATAAACAGTTGTTCATATCGCGGACCCCAAAAAGTTTACCAGTAGTTTGTATAACACAGACATATCTTTAGTTAGAACAATTTATAAGCAGGTATGCGACATTGATGCGTGATTCCTACCATCTGCCAACTATGTTATGGACGCGCTATTCGAGACGAGAGCACACAGTGACTGACTTACGACGATAATAAATGTTCGGGGAAACGCTCTATATAAATAAATGCTATATAAAAATAAATGCTGCCAATCAATTGTTAAGTATAATGAGAAGAATATTGTTAATTTGGACATATTTGGTAGAGAATATAGAGTCTATATTCTCTACCAAATAGGCTGGCACTTATTTGTAAAAAATTGTTAAAGCTGAAATAGAGTTACCGGGTAAAATGGGGTGAATAGAGCTCAGGGGTGAATGGAAATAAAATGGTTAGATAATATAGATTGTGCAGTTATTTTCTTCTAAGTAAAACTATGGACTATTTCAATGTAATAATGAACTAAACAATCGGATATTTAGTTCGGTACTTGAAATTTTACAGAATAAAATATTCAAAAACTTCTCATGATCAGTTTATTTCTATTCACCCCTTGATCTCTATTCAGCCCGTTTTGCGGTACCTACAGTACCCGGATTTTTCTTTGGCAAGTCCCATGTCTGGAAGAGGAGTGAGAGTCAGCTCAAGATCGGCTTGCATCGGTTTTTGTAAAGCGCTGTACAGATCTCAGCACCTTGGTACATTTTAGAGTAGTTAAAACTGAAGCTACTGTTGAAATAAAACTATTTTAAACGGATTCTACCTCGATTTATTTGATGTATAATTTATATTTAACATTGACATCAACATCAAATAAATCACGATAGAATCCGTTAAAAAATAGTTTTATTTCAATGTGTGACATTCGTGTAAACTTCCGACAATATCATGAAGCTACTGTTTTAATATTGAATACACACAAACGATTTGAACTACTCTATAACGGTATCAAACCTTTATTGACTAGTAAAAGCTGATAATCTTTACGATAGAGAAAATGCTCTACAAAACCGAAGCAAGTCGTTCTTAGCCGAACTCCCGCTCTACTACCGCTCTTCTACTTGGCGTGCCAAATCAAAACGTACCATACAATCCCCTTAAACTCTTTGGACAGTATAAAAATTACTATATGCTACAACTAGTATGCTTTTATGTCAATGGGATCAAAATACAGTAAGTTTTAGTAGACAAAATATAATATATTCTGCAGTAATAATGTACAGTCCCTTTCAAAAGTAGCTTAACACAGTCGGGAACCTTAGCTCCAAAACCTTTCATAAAAATAATAAAGAAATCTTGAAATATATTCTAACTAGTACTCTGAAGATAACAAATATCCTTATACATCAATTTACTAATTAAGTTATTGTAATGTTAAGATCATTTGTAAATTGATTAGTGTGAATAGCCCTTACAAAACCGATTAGGTCAATCAGTAGGTATTTTTTTCAATTTATTGCTATTTTAAATCATATGTAACTTTGCATTCTTGTTACTAAGAAACCCTCGATTATATGTACTTTGTTGAACTAAACACAATTACACCATGCAACACCAACGTGTGATGCTAAGGTCTGATTTCATAAGACAGTAATTTATCAAGGAAAGTAATATACCAGTCGACACGACCATACTATCTGGGAATAGGGTTGACCAAAATATATGGGAACAGGGTTGACCAGAATACCTGGGAATAGGGTTGACCAGCATATATGAGAATAAAGTTGACAAGAATATATGGGAATAGGGCTAACCAGAATATATGGGAATAGAAGCGACCAGAATGTCTATGGCTGTAAATAACTATTTACCATATATAAAATCCACAGATCACAAAATTCAATATAAAAATCCAATTACATTGTCTTGTTAAACATATAATGTAATTAGAAATACATTGTGAACCTCTTGAGCGAGATTCAATATACATTTCATAAAAAAAAACTTATTATATAAAATCTTAATCAACCAAATATTGATAAACATATCTTTGGAATATTTTTCGTAATAAAATTGACTATAATTCTACTATCTAAGTGCACAATAAATCGTTGTCCGTGTATGTGTGCAAGAGTTGTCTTTGAAAACTATCAGTGACTTACAATTCATTTGAGATGTGACGATGGACTTGCACTTCGACAACTTCAGAGTCCTCAGTATCACTTATGTATCCATCTTGGCCAGTGTAATGTGTTGGATTGACTAGCAGCGGTGCCGCCGAGTAGGCCTTGAGATTCCGAACAGGGAAGAGAGCCATCCAAGTTTCACTAAAAAAAACAGTATTAAGACAAGGTTGATTCAATGTTTCAAATACATATTTTGTCGATACCAAGTCATCTCACCAAAGTCAGAGACCTAATTTGGTGACACCTTATATAAAAATGTACATTGGTATTCAATATCAACATGGCATGCGGTGAAACGTTATTCGAGATCAAGGTTATAATATCAATCAGTGAATTGTGCTTACTTAGGATGTTGATTAAACATGATAGGAAGGAACTCGTCGACCGGCAGCATGTTGTCTAAGGGTTTGGCATCCAGCAACTTGCGCGCGCCTCTGTCCGTAATTAAATAGCCGAGTGTCCAATACGAATATAAGGGCTTGGTCGTATGTGGCGTCACAAGCTCCTCTTCATCATCCATTAAAATCTTACGACCGATGTAACTGGAATTAAACCCACCTTATGTGATTGTATCACCCGAAACCACCAATATTCTACTCATAAGCTTTTGAACAGAAAACATAGGGTTTACAAATGCTTCTTTAGCCGAACACTAAACAAGTGCTAATGCAAAGCTAATGAAGCTTTCGGGCAAACAAATTGTGGATACGATTCAAGTATTCTTTATTAGCCCAACACACACCATGAAGTTGAGCTGAAGAAGCTTTTGCGTAGATTTAATGTGCATACGTGCCTCGTATCCTTCATTAGCACAACACACACGCTATCACATTATCCCCAAGGAAATTTGCGTTCTGTTGGAACACTAACTGGTTGCCAACGTGATAAGTACGCCCGTACTGAAAGCGAATCAATTCATGACTGCTGGGACAAGCTTCAGGCAGCTATTTTTGGAACGGCAAGGGCAGTGCTCGACTTGTCTTAGGGTGGACAAGGAGTCTTGGTGGCGGAAATACACAGTCCAGAAGGACTAAGGTGAAGAAAGAGGGCTTCTTCAAAAAGTGGTAAGCGTCTAAATCTTCAGGAGAAGACCGCGACGCGTACAGAGATGCTAAGCATGCCACTAAGAGAGCAGTAGCTAGAGCCACACAGGATCACTTGCAACCGCTTAGCGGTAAGTTGGAATTGTCTGAGGGGTAAGAGCTCATCTATAAGTTTCACCAGTTAATCAATTCATTAAGGTTTATTTTAATCTGTTGCTATCATGGGCACTGGCAAGCTAAGGATACGTAGTCCTCACCTTCTTAATTATTCTTTTTACTTGTCATCAACATCCCAGCGTTAAACCTGGTTGCATCCAAAGCATGCACTTTCGAGCCCGTGGTCCACTCGCCTACGACTTCTCCTCCTGATGTGGCTATATTGGCTTTGCCGGGAGCGACTGCCATCCGACCCCCGCAACCTTGCTAAAACCTTCGCTGAAGCCTCGTCCGTCAATTAGCAGGTGTAACGCAGCTTAATAAGTTGTACTCACACTAAATCCCAGTCAAGCTGTTCGATTTCGCTCAGTAACTGCAGGAATCTACTTCGGAAGTATGACACGAACTGTATATCGTCCTCCAAGATCATCGTGATGGGGGTGCGCTCCTCCACTATCTATAGGCACAAAATTACACAAAGACAATAACATCTAGTTCCAAGATTTATGTAAGTGGCGAGCAAGTATTAAAACATACAAGTTAACAATAACATAGTCTAAATATTTTACTACGGTGAACGGCGCTTAGGTTGGCACGTCGGGAAGAAAAGAGAGTGCGGCTAAGATACTTCGCTTTTGTTGAGCATTCTCTCTGTCGTACATCGGACTGACAGTAAACATAGACAGATCAATGAATTAGAGACTGGCTATCAGCGTAAACGTGAGGAATAGCGATAGTTTTCTTTGTTGCCAGGTTATGAATTTTACCCATAATATAGGTTATAAAGCAGTATTTCAATCATAAGTTATGAGACAGTTGAGGTCTGAGGAAGAAGGATAACAGCTTTTGAAGATAAAACAAAGTGGTCCTCTGGCCAGTATAATGAGAACTCCAACTCCATCGCTCCCCGCGTGTGAAGCCCAAAGAGTAGGCCAGGTTCTACACTATCCACGAAAAAACCTCGAAAAGCACCAGTTAGGCGTTAACATATTCCACTGATGATGACGTCTGTACCGATGCATTCGAAGCCATATTTGTCCTCACATGATTTATGTTATAATACATTTGAACCCATATATGGCGCCCCCTCATAATTCCACAAATAAATTGGTCTTTACCTTTGAAATTGCAGAAATTTTCTTACAAATTCATGAGTTGGTTATTCCTGTAATTGAATAGCTATTTCCATTATTTATATTTTGTTTGAAAGTTGTTTTCAAGATTTTACAACTCTGTATTAAATTTTGTTTTGGGCCGCTTGATATATTAATTCGATCTTCAAAAACAGTACTTCCTAAATGCTATCCATTTTGATGATAAATTTCGTATTACTTAACAGCTGTCACTTTTCAAAAATGTAATAAAAGTTGCTGTTTGTTAGCTTAATGTTGTCTCATTCATACACAAAAAAATCATAAAATTTGGATTTGTCATTCCTAAAAAAAATGGAAAATTTTTAGTAAGTACTTAAAATTGAGTTTCCTCCAATTTCTTCAAGAAAAACGGCAATTTCATTTGTAACGACCTAATATAAATGGCAAACTTTATATAATGAAGCACCTGAATGTACACAGAGATAGATATATATTAAATTTCATAGCTCTATGATTATAAGAATAATTTAGGACGACCCATCAAAATTAGCCGTCACCTATTATAGTCAACTAGTGCTATCTGTTCTAGTCGAATGGTATGTGTCAGATGTTTTATTTTAATGTCGTGTCTGAATTTAATCTCTGTCTACAACTTTATAATCAAAATGTCAGTCTGGTGTGCAAGAGAAAGTACGCTCTACAAAAACAAAGCAAGCCGATCTTAGCCGAACACTCTCGCTGCTACCAAACGTGCCAACCAAGCGCCGTTTACTGTACTCACCTTTTTCCAGATGTAGTAGTGACTTAAAAAGCATCCCACTTCCCCTGCTTTCATTGGCCTGGAAATACAGCAAACATAAAAAAAAATATCACGATCGTAGGAAGTGAAGGATATAAATTTATATAAATGATAGGACTTGTTCCGGATTAGTAGTCATCATGATCCTCTTAACGATTTCCTAGTTGCGTGCAAAGTTTGCACTTTGGAGCCCGGGCTCTATGTATTGTCTTTGATTGGTATATGGTATATCGGCTTTTCAGGGAGCGACTGCCATCTGACCTCCCAACCCTGAGAGGAACGCATTGCAACCTCGTCCGTTTTAGCAGGTGAGATTGTCTAGGGTCTCATAGGTGTTGGTAGGGCTGTACACTAGTTCTGAATTAGTAATATGTAGATTTTATAAGAGGGTGAAATAGGCGTATAACGCCTATTTCACCCTCTTTAATGTGAGTTTTTCAAAACATCAAATGTAACTGTAAGTAACATCAGCACCGTCCGACCAAAAAGCTTATCCCTTTTTACAAACAATTTTTACAACAATCTTACAAAGTGGGGAATAAATAACGTATTTTTTTTTTAATAGCTGTATTATGGCTTGACACATGCGTGACACTCCCATGGTTCGCACGGGATGAGGGGCGTAAGGCAGCGAGGCTGGTCATTGTGGTCAAACATGCGCGCGGGACGTGGTAACCTGACGGCCGTCCCGCACGCACGTTTCACCACCCCCGCAATAATCTGTATATTGATATATGAAGCGAAAACATGGGTACTTTTGAAAAATATTGCGATCAAAGAAGTTTGGGATCTGAAAGTTCGTATTGAAAATAAGTACAGTGCAGGAAGTTAAAATTTATAAATAATAATATTATAGGTATGTTACAAATACATTGAATTGAAATCTGTGCACGCTCACACTAAATGTAAGTAAAACAACTAAGTTCAAATCTACTGGGAGCAAATCTTAAATGATATGACAATAGTCCACTATAAGATTATACTTACTTTGGTCATAAAAAATCTTATGAATTATTGTCTAATTTCGGTCGTTCATTGCATATGAATTATTGTCTATCGGAGCCAGTCGTTATCTCTTTATAAAATGACGCAACACTATGAGGACATCATTAGATTTTAAATTATGTCAATCTTACGATAGTAAAATAAAATGTATCATAAAGTTTATAAAAACACACAATTCTTAGGCAAGTTGGTGTAATTCCATAGAGTCTGTGTGACTCCTCAACCACCTGGCCTTTATTGAGATAAACTCCAACAAATTTCTAATAAGAGTAATTCTGGCTTGCCATAGTCAGCTAGACAGAGAGGCAGCTAGTGTGTATGGGGTAGATGTTCAAAGCCCAAGCTAGCCTCACATGTTTAATGGACGAAACTCTGGCGCAGGCTTCCTTCTCTAGGTTGGGCGTATCTGACCGCAGTCGCACCCACAAACGCCAAGATAAGCCATGAATATCACGTGATCTATCGATATCGAAGTGTACCGTGATCTTCCGCGTTTAAATGAGGAGCGATGACAGCGATAACACGAGAACTTGTCGTTTGATGACCAAATACCACAGACAAAATGTAGATTACATCGAACCGACGAACTGACTTGATAGATGAATGCAACTCTTTGTCAGCCAATCGACATTCGTTAAAGTAAAAGCGACGGCTAGTGCAGAAACAGAATCGATTCGAAGTGAATGCCGTATACCTACCTAGGCCCTAAGTTCTCAATAGGACAAATTCGCTTGAAGCCATTGTCGGAACAAATATGTGGCAAGTTTTCCACTATTTGTTATTAAACTAAGCTTCTCCACGACTTCCTTCGAGAAAGAAGAAGAAGAAATCGTAATATCCGAAATCCCTTCGTAAAAGATGACTTTCGTGACTCCATGAATACTTGACACTCTGAGAACCTTTTCTTAAAAGCCAAACCCGTAATCATTTACATACAAACGCTCGTATCTACGTGATTATGGAGTTGTAACACTCATATCTTTGATTTTTTAAAGTGATAGATACCTATCACTATTGTATCTAGGTTTCTATAAAAGTAAAAATCTAAATTTGGAGAAACAAATTCATAGATATTCATAAACTATAGAAGTAAAAAAACATGTCTATGTAAACCTTGCACATTAATGAAGACTCTAAATAACAAATATTTATATCATAAACTTGTAAAACTTATTGAACAACTCGTATTTCTTTTATGAAATTTCTTGACCGGAACTTCGTCCTTGATGGCTTTACTTCACGATCAAGGTTCCAGAGACAAAGTATATAACAACATTAATGTGCTGCTTACCTCTTATGATATGGGTCTTCATAGTTCGGCATAAGTCTAATGGACTTATCTTTCAGGTTTTTCATATCCAATAACCTGGAAATCAAAAAAAAAAAAAATGTGTATCCGTCGTCGGAAGAAAAAGTACAGAAATCAAACGATTTATATCTTTTAAATGTTTAATGATCACAGCGTTAGTCCCGGTTGCATCGAAAGTTTGTTTTCTTTGGAGCCCGGGGTCCGTTATCCTACGCTTTCTATAGATTTAGCTATATTTGGCTTTTGCGGGAACGACTACCGTCTGACCTCCTAATCCCTAGTGTAACGCCTGCGCCAGGACCTCGTCTGTCAAGAAGCAGGTGTATCGGCTTGCAGGTGAGGCTGGCTTACGCACCGAAAATCAATAGCCGCTGCATGAGCCAAGTGGTATGAGGTGACTGGTGTCATTTGTGACCCCAAAATGCCGGTTAGGTTAAAGGCGCAGGTTTATAAAACTATCATTAGGCCTGTCCATTTTGACGGGTGTAAAGAGTGGCCGTTTCTAGATCGACACAAGCAGGACCTGCGTGTCAAGGAATGCTGATGATCATATGCTGCGGTGGATGTGTGTAGTCATAAAATGCAGGAGAGTCACTGTCACTGGTGTGGCCACGTTCTGCGGCGACCAGCCAGGGGGCTACGTGAGCAACAAATGTCTGGCTATGCCACCTCCGCGGCAGTAGGGGTAGACCCAAGAAGGTCTGGCTCGGCGCTGTAGAAGATGACATGCGTGCTAATGGTCTCAGTACCATGTTTGCCCAAGACCGCGCGAAGTGGAGAAATAAAAGTTGGAAAGCAGACCGACTCCGAGATAAGAACCTCTGATGCGACAGGGACTAATGCAAAGTTGATTATTATGAGTAGTAGAAGGGAAATCAATATGTCTTCACCTATATTATGAACAGGTAAATCTTGTATGTTCATTTGGGTATTTGTAACGAATAAACTCAAATACTACTGGATAGATTTTAAGAATTCTCTCACCAGCAGAAAGCTACATTATCAGTAAGAAAGACATTACCAGGTAATTAGAACTCACACGCGGCGCGATGTCAATTTATAATATAATATACTAGCTGTACCCCGCGGCTCCGCGCGCGTGGCACACTGAACCTGTTCCCGTGACGTACAGGAACCTATTCCCGGAATCAATCAATGGATTAAGCAGCATTTTCGAAAAGCTTTCGAAAATGCTGCTCCAGCTAACCTTTTTCTGACACTCAACCATTATCGTTATATTTCAGTCAATGTACACAAAACCTTGCCAAAATATATACCTAAATCTTCCTCACGAATCACTATACATATTGATGAAAACAGTATGAAAGTCTGTTCCGTAATTTTTGAGTTTTCGCGAACTAATGGACAGATAGCTAGTAGCAGCGGAGGACTGTTGTTTCATTATATGTAGTGACAATAAATACAAGTTACACTAACTTTCCATCCACAGCTGCAAAATACGTTACATCCATTCCAAGTTCCTTAAAACTCATCTCCATCAAATTTCTTCTTTCTGTTCGTCTCTCAAGGTTGATCATGTATATCTTACTGCAGCCAAACTTCCACGGTTCAGGATATTGTACCTTCACCTGCAGATACGGCTCTAGTGGAATAGGAGTTCCTCGACTGATCGCCATCAGTTTAATATTCAAAAGTTGTTCATAGTCTATCTGCAGCGAGTCACGCTCCTCAAGGGGGATTGGTATATATCCATAGATTTCATCGTTGCAAATCATAAGCTCGATACCTATAGGATTAATATGTATTAGCTAATGACCTATGCTGTCCTCCATGGATCTGAAAGATGGATGTGTGGTGTGACGAAAATGGATAGATTAGGAATGAGTACATTAAAGAAAGTTTGAAAGTAACGGCAATCACAGCGACGCTACGATGAAATCCGCTTATCACAGGTAGGGATGAAAGATTCGAGTTCATGGTTCCGTCACATTCAAATAGACATGTCAAACTCATAAAACCGTGTTAAAAACTACACATTTAGCGCCAATCCCACATAAATATGGCAGAAATAGGGCAGAAAGCGTAGCTCATCATGAGTCAAATAGGCATTTAAAAACAATGGATACTGAAATGAGAACATTAGATTCATGCCAAGATAAGGTGCAACGTCGGAATTGTCCGACCGGGTAAATGCAGGAAACCGCAGTTAATTATTTTGTTCAGTTAATTATTGGAGTGCTAAATTAAAGGTCGCAAGTTTGATTTCCACTCAGTGCATGACGATGGTAAATTAGCAGTGTAAACACCCAGATCAAGACAATGGTTAAGTTGAAGACATAAAGTTCCTTTAAATATACAATAACAAACAAATGATGCACAAAAAAATAAATATGAAAGAATGAATAAATGTAACTTCTAAACAGCGCCACTCACCATTTTCCTTAGCATTTACTGCAAATGCTATAATATCATCTTGAGGTCCATCATAGTTGGGCACCTTCTTTGGATCATATGTCAGCGAATCTGACACTAAAGTCTTCATATTTATGAGAACTGCTGTGTGTACCATAGGGACATTGAAACAACCGATTTTGTCTCTCTTTTGAATAGGCTTATAATCGTCAGTCCTCTTGTAGTAATATTTCTCTGTCATTCCACACCTAGAATTATTTATAAATAAATATTCTACGGCATTCTACACAGCGCTATCTAGACCCAAAGTACGATTAGCTTAACTAACTTGTGTTATAGGTTCTAGAATGCGGATATACATATTTAGATACATTTTCTTTTGTAAATACATATTATACATAGAATCACTCAGACCAATGTAAATATTCATATTCATGCACACAAATACTTACACTGAGCGGGAATCGACCCGCGACCTCAGACTTAGCAGTCGAACGCTCTACCGCTACGCCATTATTTTATTAACCTGTTTTGTAAATATGACTGTGAACCCAATACATACAGTTGAATAGTAATAATGTTTTGTATCTTAAAACAGAATAATTTTTCAAATTTACTCTTAATAGTTTGAACAATGACTTTTATGTATACTACCAGACTGGCTACAGGAAACAAAAATTTAGTATCGTGACGTGGATTTCAACCATGTGCAACTGTTGTAGCAGTCATACAGATGATATTACAAAAAGGCGCCCTGTGCGAATACAGATGGGCGTCAAAATCGTCTATTCCGTTTTCTTAAATTATTAATGCGATAAATCGAAAACGGAAAAATTACTCCGTTGTTTTAGATAATTTTACTGTCAGATAATGGTCTAACAACTCGGAAGTTTACTAAGACTTAGTTCGATTAGTCGAACAACACGGAAAAATATTCCATTATTTAAGATTAATTCTTTGTTAATTCATGATCAGAAAATCCAGAAGATATTTAGACTGTTGGTTCGATTAGTCGAACAATACGGAATAAATATTCCGCTATGTAAGATTATTATCCGGAACAAATATTGTGAGGATTTAGAACAATAATAAAATTTTCTTTGTTCAGCTTAGTTAATAGTAAGACTTATAGATTTAGATCGGAAAAAGAGAACATCTAGGACGGGACTTGAACCCGCGACCAGTCCCATACAGGGGGAATACTCTGATTAACTGAGTTACTTAGACACGTCCCAGATATTCGAAATTCTCCGATATATTATATAGGTCTCAAGGTAACGCTGCTGGAGCCATCTACCGTAATTCTTGCGAACTACGAAAACAATGAATGATGTTACAATCATTTTTTAACATTGTTTTTTTATGACTCCGCCACATTAATTCAATGACATGTTGAAGATCTATACGACAAGCTAGAATACTAATTGCTTCAAAATTTCATTGAATTAATAGTAAAACTTCACCCTCAAAAACCCTCCATAGTAATCCAATTTCGGTTTGATTACGTTCAGGGGTCAGCAAGTGCATAGCCGGGCAGGGGGATTGTGGTCGCAGCACTAGTGGGACCGGTGGGTGTCACGCGGTGCTGCGACAACAATCCTCTTCTGATGAGGCCGTCAAGCTGAGTGCCACCATTGTTAACATGGTACGTGTATGTAATGTTGACCCTCTTGCCTAAGACTTTACCTTCAGCTTACCATCAGGCGAGGTGAAGTCAAATTGACGTGTCCTAAATATTAAAAAAAAACCTAATAGCATCTATCAACATCAGAGTTTGTCCATAAAAGAACTAGGGTAGCATATTTCGCTCAAGGATATTTTTTTAGGGCACACCTGTTTTCCCGTCACATAGGCCAATGTGATGAAACACCGTGCGGTTTTAGTCGGTTCGAGTCCGACATACCCACCTCATGCAAGCTTCACACTACCACATCTCGGAAGTCTGGTCCCGAAACTATGGGGCACTAAGGCCGCGCTATCGCGGCTGATGCCCAACGTTAAGGGACCAAACGCCCCCACTAGGAGACTGTACCTGGGGATCGTGCGAAGCATGGCCCTGTACGGGGCCCCTGAATGGGCGGAGACTGGCAGCCCGAAACGTGGCTGTCCTAAACAGCCCGTTAAAAGCGACGGCCGTCAACGTATTGCACGATCTCCGTCGAGGTGGCATGTCTCCTAGCCGGGAACCCTCGCACGAGTCTTTGCGTCATTGTACCAATGGCGCAAGGAACATCCAAGGTGAGGCCGATCATGAAGGAGTGGTTGGAGAGGCACCACGGTGACCTCTCCTACCGGATGTGCCAGATAATTACCGGACACGGGTGCTTCGGTAAGTATCTGTGGCGCATCCACCGGGAGACAACGCCGAAGTGCCAGCACTGCGAGGATCCTGGCGAAGACACGGCGCTCCACACGTTGGTGGAGTGTCAAGCGTGGGCGAGTCAACACCTGGATCTCGTTGCGGTCGTGGGCGTCGACGTTCTCTGCGCTGGAGACCATGGTGAGAGCTGCGGTCTGCGACGCGAGCAAGTGGCACGCCGCCGCCTCTTTCTGCGAGCAGGTAATGCGCGCGAAAGAGACGGCGGAGAGGGAGCGGGAGAGAACCCTGCCCCCCGAGTTCCGCAGTCAGCGGCGTCGTCGCCTCTGCCCGGTACTACCGAACTCCATGATCGGGGCCTGAGGACGGCAGTTGGCCGACTCGCCATCCTTACAGAAGCAGGCCATGACGGAGGCGTGTCGTGTGTGTCCTACACACGCCTGCCAACTCACCGTCGCGGGATAAAATCCCACCCCACCAGGCGAGGCCGCGGTGGCCGCCATAGTCCGCCGGTAACCCTAGGGTTATCCTTGGACTTATGGACACTTGGGGAGGACACCGTGTGGTTTTAGTCGTTCCGATTCCGACACGGCCACCCCATCGTTGGCAGCGATGGGGTGAAGCCCATGGGGGTTTCGACACGTTAAAAAAGTAAAGGTATATTTTCTATTTTGTTAGATTAATCTAACAGGTCTGCTTTTTTCCGGATTGTTAGGTCAATTTAATTAACTAAATTTTTTTCCGGATTGTGAGATCAATATAATAAAACGGAATATTTTTCCGTACTATTCGATTACTCGAACAGTCTAACAACACGGAATCGGCAATCAAAATTCATTAACTCATTTATCTAGTGTCTGCGTCCTGTACCCGTCCCCCATTCCTGAACAGTTAGCCTAGTAGTACATAGAAGTAATTGGTTTTAAACGAATAGTTATAAGTTAATACGTCAATAAGACAGTAAGCAATAAAGAAGCACCTTGTAAAAAATGCACATGCTTTCATGCATTAACTTGGGAGCTAACCAGAAGTTGGAATACAGTCCATCTGAGACCAACATTGGAGCCACAACATCAAGTTCCTTTGATATGAGCTTTCTTAAAGTCAATGGATTGGTTAAGAACACATCTGCATCTATCATCTGTAAATACACAAAAAAGCAATATGAAACTTAAATTATTAATGGCCAGTATTATGTTGAAGTCGGTGCCAAGCCAAACAGGTATTCTCTTTAGTCGGTTCAAGCCCGACATAACCCTCACCGCTGGCCGGCGGGGGGGTATCCGAAGGGATTTCCGCACGAAAAAAAAAAGGAAGGCATGTTTTGTAGCAGTCCGAAGCCCCACTACATCGTAGGTCTTCACACGCAAGCAATGAAATGTGTAAGCGTGTATAGGGTATCGTGTTGAGCGACACATTTCAAACGGCCAGAGATGTCTGGCTTGAAGTTGAAAGTCCAGTCTAGTTGAAACTACTGCCAAATCCGAAACATAACGTTGTAGAACATCAAAATTTCAAATTCAATCGAGACGTCTATGGTGTCAACTCATATGGGTATGCTCGTTTGCGGTCCCGTCAGTGATTCCATAGCTTGGACCTTTTCGGCTTTACACAGACTTCAACAAAAAAGTCTTACGCGTCTCACTCGTAACTAAATCTGTACTTCAGTTAGTTTTCACTTTTCTGTAAGTTTAGATTTTTGAAGTCGGTTACTTTTTTAATTAAAATTTTACTTAAGTATTTCAACATCTTTAGGGTTCACATTCGTAACTAATTTATCGAAAGCGAATTCTGGTGATCCTACTATGTAACATAAATAGTTAATGAGTCAAGTGAAGAAAATTGGATCCAAAACTATTTTCAAATATCTAGAGTAGTGAATAACGCAAAAACGGAATTTCCTAAATGCGAACATGCAATATCAAAAACCTTTTGAAACTAGAAGACCATACGGTGACAGATAGTTGAAAATGCTGCTTACTGCCTGGTTCTATGATAAAGTATCCGTAGGTTCAACATAATTCCTTCTATTACTTAATTGAAACATTAATTTTGTATATCGTTGAGGAGTTCTGTTGGCTGCCACAGTCCAATTCTAGATCAGTACAACATGTTTGTGACTATGTGCTTAGGTATATCTCTATCTCATAGGATCGACTTAAACGAGACATTCATGTTGTATATAATTAAGGAGTTCTGTTGTTAGGCTTCGTAATCCAGACAACAAAGTCTAGAAAATTCCAGCACAACCTTGATTATATTAAATTACCTACTTTGCAACAGGATGGTCATAAACCTAACAATACCTGAATCATTTCAAATTTTCTATTTGACCCCGTAGAATTCCCCGGTGTAGGTACTGCTGGAGTCCAAGGTCCAATACAAAATGAAATTGTTATGGCACCTTTCACGCTAAACCAAACCGAATTCAATTTTTTTATCAAATACAATTGATAAATTACGGCTATATCGCCGAATAAATATATATTGAACACATCTACATATTCTTGACAGCAAGTTAAAATGGAGTAGCCACCTAGACAATAAATTACAAAAGGCCGGGATTACCTTCTGGCAGTGCAGAAGAATGATTGGTAAAAAATGGGGGCTATCACCGAAAATCATCCTGTGGCTTTACGAAACAGTAATCCGCCCCATGACAGCGTATGGCGCTATCGTCTGGTGGCCAAGGACCGAAAACAGCACAATAGCGGTTAAACTACAACGGACCCAAAGACTAGCCTGCATGGCAACCACTGGATGCATGAAATCACCTTTAATATATAACAATAAATTAATATAAAATAACCCACCTTTGGATCTGTTCATCCGCCAAGAAGCAACAGCTGCGGCTATACGCCTAAGGGCACTCAACCTATGGAGCGAGAGAAACACACGACACACCTCACTGCTCACAGATCTCATAAAGGAGATACCCATGATAGGAGCAATGAATGATCGTGTACCCAAACAACACGTATTCGACAAAAAATACAAGATCCAACTTCATGAGGACTACCGCTGTGAGGCTTTATGCCCAACGGAATTTCGCATCTTCACAGATGGATCAAAAACTGGTACAGGCACCGGGGCCGGCGTTTTCTCGGAGGACCTTAATGTATCCATTTCAACACCGCTGGGGACCCACAACACAGTATTTCAAGCTGAATGCATGGGGATTACCCTGGCAGCTTCAGCGGTAATGGCCAGGAGAGTGGAAGGCCACTCAATACGCATACTCTCCGACAGCATGGCCGTGCTGCAAGCTTTAAACAGCCACACTATAAACTCGGGACTAATATTGGAGTGCCATGGTAAACTGAACCAAATAGGCCATTTCAACAACATAACCTTGAAATGGATTAAGGGCCACAGCGGCTCGCGCGGCAATGATGCAGCAGATGAGCTTGCCAGGAGAGGATCTGACATGGTGGTAATGGGACCTGAGCCCATAATACCGATCCCCTTTGCATACCTACGAACCATGGTAAACAAACGAACGAGAGATCAACACAACAGCTATTGGATGAATCTGGAAGTTTGCAGACAGGCGAGGGAAGCACTCCCCGTGCTTGAAAATAGACTGACCAGGCATCTTCGACAACTGACCAAACGGCAACTGCGCACGGCCACAGCTGCCATCACGGGGCACGGTTCCTTCAATAAACACCTTTATATTTTAGGAATCACCGACAGCCCTCTCTGCAGAGCCTGCATGAGAGAAGTAGAAACAGCGGCACACGTGCTCCTACACTGCCCTGCAACTGCCACATACAGGGTTAAGTACTTCGGAAATACAGGTACGCTCCGGGAGATCGCCAGCAGCGTGAATAGCCTGCTGGCGTTCTTCAATGAGTTGGGGTAAATCGAGTGAAATGCCCACCCTCACGCAATAACCGCGCCTTGTCGTGGAGTTGCGGATACCAGCTCGCGAAACCATACCATACCATACCATACCACATCTACATACCCTTGTACCCTACAAGTGTGATTTAATATGAGGTAAATAAATAGCGGCAATCGCAGTTCATTTACTGCTGTTTATTGAAGAGTACAAATGAAGAAGTTATACCCAAACATATTATATTTAAAAAATAAACATCCGAATTGACCACCTTTTTCGAAGTCGTGTAAAAAGGTGTATGTATACACGTATGTATGAAATTGAAGAGAGAAATTGATGAAGAGGAAGTTGATCAGTGCTTAAAACATATTCAAACTGAACAGGTAGCGCCTGACAGTGATGATGATAATGATGTACCGCTATTTTAGCTTGAAGATTTTGATTTGCCTTCATCCACATCATCTATATTCATCACTCCATTGGATGTATACAACAGTGCGGATCAGGGAATTCAGTGTTGAAACTCCTGAGGAGCCACCAGCCAAGATTCCAGAATGCACAGGAAAAGGTACAGAAGGATTACTCATACCTGCCATGAATGTTGTGTCATGTTATCTATCCTGAACACATAATTACATTCAGGTGCATAATGTGCAAATTTGATTGCTGAAGATGACCACACTGATGTCATAATTGTTATGTTTGTGATAATTATTTCAGGTCTGTCTTATTCATGTTACTAAGTTATAATAATAATAACCTTATATTCAGATATTACTTAACTTAATATACATTTCTTTTTACAAAACTATTCTTGCCTATTAATATCTGTTTGTCTATAGGCATAGGCCTCCCCCAATTGTCTCCACAGACATCTATTGCCAGCTGTTCTGGTCCACAAATTGCCCACTACCACCATCATCTGATTGGCCCAACGTCTGGATGATCTGCCACATATTCTCACTCTACTGTTAGGAAACCAATTAATTATTGCTTTGCTCTATTTTTCTATGCCTTTGATTGTGTGTCCTGACCAATTCCATTTCAGTTTCCTGACTGACGTGGTAGCGTCTTCTACTCTGGTATACTCCTTTATAGTTTTCATTCTGACTATATCAGATATTTTCTTGCCCAGCATACTTCTCTCTATCGCGTTTTGACACACATCTAGTTTCTTTATATGCACCTCTGTAAGGGCCCATGTTTGACAACCATAAGTCAGCACCAGCAAAATATATGTATTAAAGAGTTTTCATTTAACAGTTATGTTAATCTCTGTGTGCTTCATAATTTCCTTCAGGCTCCAATATCTTTTCGATGCCAGCCCTATACATGTCTCTACTTTTCTCGTAGTCAGGTCTGCTGGTGAGATCATTTGCCCAAGATATACATATTCATTTACATATTCAACTAGAGGCATCAATTGTCATAACTTTGGTCTTTTCAGGGTTCATGACTAGTCTCACTTTGTGAATTTCTCTGTCTTAGTCTCTGAGTTATGGTTTGTAAGTTATATTATGAGTAAAATGACTAGTATTCTCAAGAAGATGATCTATTGTTTTTGACATATTTCAAAAATATTAGCAAATAATGTTTTTTGACGAATTTTTGTTATTTTTTTGTACACTTGTCTTTTTCAAAAAAACCTATATGTATGAATATTATGAGTTATCAAAATAAGCCATTTTCTAAACACAGGTCATTTTGACCCAATGTGGATTTTGGTGTAACAATTTTCCACCTGAATGACAACAGGTTAAGTATAATATATCATAAAACAACACTTACAAAAATATAATCAGCCCACATTTTCCTAGAGAATTCTAACGCTTTTTCTCTCAGGTTGATAATGTGTTTAAAATGTTCTGCAGTCCATTCTACAGACTTTGTTTCATCGCTGTGCAGGCTACCACTTGTAGAGTTTGTAGTTATGTAAAGTCTTTTGTACTCTGAAGAGTGTTTTTCAACCCATGTATGTATAATCTGTATACTGTTGTCTTCATTAAAGTCACTGTAAATCCTAGAATGTAAAAGACTTCCGTGATTTCACTACTATTAACTCATTATCTTTATTAAAAAAGAATTGAAACAATCTATTCAATAATGAATACCATACAATTACCACTAAATTCATATACATTATAGCTAATTTCATTTAGTAGGTACCTCTTTTATATGCAAAACTTACAGTTAATACAGTTCATATTCACCAATAATATATAGCTCAAGGCATATGAATATATATATATGAATTATTTGTTATATTTCAAACCAGCTTTATGTTAAGCTAACGTTTCATAGTCATAATCACACGTCAGCAAGCGGAAAAAGTCGTTAGGCCACTGATAAAAAATATTAACTTCAACTTCATGAAGTTTGAAATCTGTAACTTTACTAACTTACCACAAGTACAAGCGATCTTTAGGATAATCCAAATTATATATACAAGTAAGAAAATAAGGTAATGTGTGAGCCTTATTCCGAACTAATACAGATATTCCCACAGTCGGTAATTTATAATTCATATATCTGTCCGTCTCACCATAACAGATATTCAAATCATTTATATATATTTTTAACAGCAATACTGACAACAGTAACCTCATTTTGAACGTATAATATTCATGAATTCCAAGTTACTTCAAAAATAACGTGTGAAATATATCATATATGATCTAAAATATCTGCAAACGAGCAGTTTTTATGTCTAGCTGAACTTGGTTAAAGTACGGTTAGAGAGTGAACTCAACGAACGTGCGAAGCAGTCTGACTGATGGGATCGTGATTGTCGCAGATTGTGATCATCACAGAGATTAATTTATTAACATTACGTTTGAATTTATGAGCACAAAAATTTAATGTATTTATTGTGTTGTGAGACTGAGACTATAGGTATAATAATCTATGACTGAGACTTGACTCAACGTCAGCTATTGTTTTTTTTTTGGGATTTTATGACCTGGTAACTAAGACCTTTAGGTCAATCAACTATTGATATTATTAATTTTTTAGTTTTTTAGCTTGGTTACTGGATACTTTAGATAGTGGTCCAGTGTTGCCAACTTTATTTTTAAGGGACCGTACAAAATACTAGAAAAAATTGTATATCACAAAAAAAAAAACAAAATCGTAGGTACGCCTCAAAATTTCAATTTAAACAATAGCAAATTATTTAAATATGAAATTTAATCAATTAGCCTATCGCATTCTACTGCTGCTCATAGGCCTATCCCAATGTGCGCCGCACCTGACTTTTAATTATTTTAATGTTTGAAATGTAGATGAATTAAAATATACAAACTTTTACATCGATAACATAGATAACAATCTATGTAAATCACAAATAAATCTATCCTTTTTTATACTAATATTATCAACCTGATTAGATTATGAACAGTCAATCAATCAAAGATTTGTTTGTTTATGTACGATTATCTCTGAAACTACGGAACCGTTTCCAAAAATTCTTTCACCATTAGAATGTTACATTATCCCCGAGTAACATAGGCTACTTTTTAGTCGATTTTCTCACGGGATGAGGAGTTATCCGATGTTAGTAAATTATATAAAAGCAAGGAGTCATTTTCATAATAAGAAATGATTGTAATAACTTTTTTTAAATATAGACAATACCTGTGTTAGGTGTAATGCTCAAATCGATTTTAAAAGAAATATTATGAATTTGCATACATTTAGGTACAGGTCATTGCATTGCACAGTGCCATACTAGTAAAATCGCAAAATAAACAATAAATTACTTTGGCGTAACTAATATTTATGGGCGTTTTTAAATTATCAGACAATTTATTACCATTGTTCTTTGAATTTTATTCACTAGAAGGATCGTTCGAATCTGTTGGTTGTTATAGATTTTTTGACAAATAAATTTAATCAGATGGTTTTTTTCTCATTTTATTCGCATATATGGAAATATCGTATATATATGTATGATTTCGAATACATGATGGTACATTGTACCAAAGCATAAAGGTCGTATAAATACGGTTTAAATCGTACAATTGGCAACACTGTAGTGGCCACAGACCACAGTGGACAAAACAAGTTGGCGGGGGGAAATCGATTTTTATGTATTTTTTTTGCCAAATCATCTGTTCGTGAAGTGTTTGATCAAAAAAGTTGAAGAGTTATTAATTTAGCCAAATAAATCCATAAAGTTGAGTACCCCCTGTCAACATTACGGGCGAGTCATAAGGATAAAATAAAAAAATCGTACAAAGAAATATTTTTGTGCGAATAAAGAACACTATAACGAACAGTTGATTTCCACCCGCCAACTTAACACAGCTGTGCGTTGTGAAGAAAAATGATGAAAATCAATAAAGCAAATATCAAAGGCAAATATGTACATTCATTATTGATTATACCGGATCACCCTCTCGCGGTTAAAACTTTATTTAGAAAAGTTCAACAGATTGGAACTAGTGGAGTGAAAAATGGAAGAAGTCATGCTAGCACAATAAATAACAGTTATTTTACTTTCTAGGGCACGCCGCAATAGCGGCGGTAAGGCACATCATGGATTCGCTAGAGAGGCGACACGGAAGCCTCTCGTACCGACTGACGCAGGTGATCTCCGGGAAGGGGTGCTTCGGGGACCACCTGCATCGGATCAGGAAGGAGCCAACGCCTGAGTGTCATCACTGCGACGCAAGCGAGGACTCAGGGCTGCACACGCTGGCGGACTGCCCGGCGTGGGAGGCACCGAGGCGTGACCTCGTGGCAGCCATCGGGGTGGGAGTCCTCTCGCTCGGCAGCATGATTGCGGCAATGGTGCAAAGCGCGAGCGCGTGGGCCGCCGCCACCTCCTTCTGCGAGCATGTAATGCTCGCGGCGGAGATGGCAGACCGCGCCCGGGAGAGATTTAGAACTCTCCCGGCCCGCCGAGCCCGCAACTTGCTCGCCGCGCGTCGCAGGCGACTCAGGCGCCGGAGGTCGCTTAACGACCTCCGTCCTTGTTTTATAGTTTGTATTAGATAGAACACAAAGTAACTGGTTTAATAAAACTAAGATTCTACACAGATTACTTGTTTTATTATCAACTTCCAAAAGGCAAAGAGACCGACATTTTTTACTCACCGATAAAAAGGGCGGCAATGCCACAGACTATACAACATCTTCCTCTTTGAAATTGTTACCTACATTCTTAATGCTTTCTTATTATAAATCTAATCTTACAGGTGGTTTTACTAAACGCCCCTTACGGGTTACATACTGATTTGTGTCAGTCATGCTGGGAGCAACAGACTGATTTTGAATATTGTTACTGTCACTATAAGTTACATTCTGAGTAGGACTGGAACTAACATATGAATGATTGTTTATAATTTTATTATTATTGTTATATTCTACCGTATCATAGTCTAGACAAGAGCTTTCATTTCTATGTGGGCTGGTGTATGATTTTCTTAGATGATAGGTGTTCCTTCTGTATACCCTTCCTTCTTTACTAACCTTGTATGATCTAGGTTCACCTCTCTTATGTATTATTTTACCTTTTATCCATTGCTTCCCTTCTCTTACCGTAACACTTTCCCCTGGTACAAATACAGGAGTTTTCCTTCTTGCCACTTTATCATGATTAATCTTGTACATAACTTGTTTAAGACATAAAAATTTATAAGCATCTTTTACAACTTTAGGTTCCAACATTTTACTTGTTACAGGTAAGTTACTTCTCATTATTTTACTATTAAGTATTTGGGATGGGGAGGCATGGAACCCTGACAGTGGTGTATTATTATATTGCATTACAGACTCTCTATAATCAACTTTATCTTCACAACTTTTTCTAAGAATATTTTTGCATATGCCAACTGCTCTTTCCGCTAAACCATTACTTCTGGGATAGTTAGGGCTGCTATTTATCAAATATATATCTTTAGATTTAAAATACGTCATACACTCCAAAGAACTAAAGGGAACATGATCAGCCACTATTTCACAAGGAAAACCTAATTTTGTAAAGACATTTTGCATTGCATTTATGACACTGCTTGATGTTTTTGATGGCAATGGTTGCAACTCTATCCAATGAGAATAATAGTCTATTATCACTAAGTAGCTATTCCCTCCATATTCACAAATGTCTGTTCCAACTTTTTGCCATCTTTGGTTAGGTATTTCATGTGGTATTAATTTTTCTTTCTTATTGCTGACTCTATATTTTTCACAAACTACACATTTCTGAACATGTTTAATAATATCTGTTGCCATGTAGTTCCAATAAAATAGTTGTCTCGCTTTAGCAATAGCTTTGGTTACACCAGGATGTCCTTGGTGAATTAAACTCATAACATATTTTTTTAAAGAATTGGGCACTACTATTTTATCCCCATAAAATACCATACCAGCCTCAGTATACAAATTATCTCTTAGTTTATAAAACTGTTTACAATCCTGATCTAATTCTTTATATGAAGGCCAACCCTTATAACAGTAATGACACAAATTTTGTAGCAAAGGATCATTTGAACTCTCTTTCCTAAATTCTAATTTTCTCTCCTGGCTCATAGGCAAGTGCACTGATACCGAATGTACCATTTCTGGAAGGTCGTTTTTATAATCTTTGTTTACAATACAATTTCTTGACAACAGATCTGCAAAATGCAAATTTTTACCAGGCACATAAACCAATGTTAGACTATACATCAAAAGTTTTAATCGTAATCGTTTCAATCTTACTGAACCAATTTTATCAATATGTTTGTCCATTATGCACAACAGTGGTTTATGGTCAGTTTGTATTATGACATTTTTAACACCATATATATATTTATGAAATTTTGAGACTCCATAACAGATAGATAACAACTCTTTTTCTGACTGACTGTATCCTAGTTCTGCTTGGCTCATAGTCCTTGACACACATGCTACAAGTTTTAACATTTTATTATGTTCCTGGAAAAGACAACACCCTATACCATTTTGTGAAGCATCACATTGTAATATAATTTGTTTAGATGGGTCGAAAGATGTCAATGCTGGTGCTTGTGAAATTTTGATTTTTAATTCTTTAAAACACTTATCATGAAAAGGCAACCATTTAAAATCACAATCTTTTTTTAATAATCTGCACAAAGGTGTTAACAACTCAGCCATCTCAGGCACATATCTCCTGACATAATTAAATGAACCAATCACACGCTGTAAATCTTCTCTATTTTTAGGTGTTTTTAACTGTAATAATGATTCCACTCTTGCAGGATCAACTTTCATTCCATTTTCACAAAATACCTGACCTACATACCTCACTTCTTCCTGTTTATATTGGACTTTATCTTTATTGAAAACCGCTTTGACTTCTCTGGCCCTTTCCATCACCTTTTGTACTGTTCTGTCATGCATCTCCTCTGTTTCTCCAGCTATTAAGATGTCATCGAACCATACATGAACATTAGGTATGTTCCCAAAGTACCTCTCTACTTCTTCTTGAAAAATATCAGGTGCACAAGTTAAGCCGTAAGGCAAAACCATATAGCGGTAAATTCCAAACTGTGTACTAAAACAACACTTCCACGAAGCTGTTTCATTAAGCCTTAAATGATGGAATCCTTCAGAAAGATCAAAAACTGAGAACACTTTCTTCCCTTTCAGCTTACTCGCAATCTCATCCACAGTAGGTAACATTCTGGGTTTTCTTAAAATTACTTTATTTAGGTCAGTTGGATCAAGACATAATCTTATCTTCCCATTAGGTTTCTCCACAATGACCACTTTGTTTATACATGCATCACTATTAATCTCCTCTACTTTCACAATAGCCTTTCTTTCTACCAGTCTATCTAATTCTTTTTTCAAACGCTCTTGCAAACAATTTGGTAATTTTTTTGGAGGCCAGCATATTTGATCATAAGCTCTAGTAGGTATGTCACATTCTTTAGGGAAAGACCCATAACCACTAAATACATCAATATTTTGTTTCACAAAGTTTTCTAATTTTACATTTTTGTTACACTGAGTATTAACTGTATAAACTCTTTGCACTAAGTTTAAAGACCTACACCCTTCTCGGCCCAATAGCAAAGTGGTGCTTTTTGATGAAATAATAAAATTTTCATAAACACATCTATCTTTATACTCACATAGCAAATTTACTTGTCCTATTGGCTTTTCCTTGGAGCCTTCAAACCCTTCCAAAACATTACTAAATGGAAAAAGATTATATTTATTCGCACTATTAATATTTTCATATATTGACAAAGGCATTACGCTCACATCAGCTCCTGTATCGAGCTTACATTGATACAATTTGTTCTCTATTTTTATATTTTCCCAAAATTCCCCACTGTCCTTACTGCTCTTACTTACACTATGACAAAACATTGTTTCATCTTCTTCACTACTTTGTTCATCTGTATTCTTCACTTCAGAGACCTTACTTTGCCCGAACCTGCAACATGCTGCAAAATGGTTATACTTGCTACACTTAGCACATTTTCTACCATAGGCTGGACATTGTCTGGGTGGGTGCAACCTGCCACACCTCCTACACATTTCTTCTTTTTCAGACTGCTCCTTATTCACCTTATTGTAGTTTTTTCTTTGTACTGCTCCTACCATAGTACCTGTTTCTCTCATGCTCTCAACTTGCAACTTGCTTTGCTCGCTGGCTCTGCAATAACTGATGGCTTTGTCCAGAGTTAGATTGTCTATTCTTAACAAACCTTCCTGCACTCTTTTCTCATTTATTCCGCATACTATCTTATCTCTTAAAATTTGATCAACCAACTTTTCCTCTTCTGTTTTTACTTCATAGCATGCACTTTTTAGTAGTTCTCGACACTCTCTCAGGAAATGCTCGAATGGCTCTCCTTCTTGCTGAGTTCTTCTATTGAACTTATATCTTTCGAAAACTGTAGACGATCTTGGATTCACATAGTTTTCGATGGCCTCTATCAACTTATCATAGGTTGATTCAGCTTCTGTCAAAGGCAATGTCGACACGATTCTTACAGCATCTGGACCCATAATATTTCTCAGTAAAGCCATTTTTATTTTGTCTTCCTTCTTGTCTCCGCCTGTAGCCACCATATAATCGTCAAATTGTTGCTTCCACAATTTCCACTCAGTTGCTGCATTTTGACTATTTAAATCAAGGTTCGGTGGTAATTTCGACTGTACCGGCTGCGCCATGTTTTATAGTTTGTATTAGATAGAACACAAAGTAACTGGTTTAATAAAACTAAGATTCTACACAGATTACTTGTTTTATTATCAACTTCCAAAAGGCAAAGAGACCGACATTTTTTACTCACCGATAAAAAGGGCGGCAATGCCACAGACTATACAACAGTCCTCCATGAGCGCAGGCCTCGGGGTGGCAGGTGAGGCCGCCTGTCACCTCAGCAGAAGCAGGCCGGGACGGTGGAGCGACTAGCGCATTACTAGTATTGCTTCCTGTGTAACCATGGAAAAAGTTCAGATTCTTCCTCGAGTGTTAGCACAAATTAATAAGCGAAACTTACGGCGTTATTCTACACACTGCCGTGGTTACTTACGTTAATAATCTGAAGAGCTTCTACATACAACTTGCTTCTCTCAGCGAGGAACTGCTACTTTTAGAACGCCGAGGGGAGCCAGTAACTGATAATGAGGTTGAGATCTCAAAGAGTTTTATTTATAAGTCTGAAGTATATGACAAGTATGTGCGAGGCAAAATAGAATCTATACTATGTGAAGAAACTGGTGTATTATGTACTATGTTTGCTATGGACTATGGATGCAGAGAAAAATAAATACCTATGAAAGATATTTTCTTACCACATGTGGATATAAAATGCCCTGGATTGGCTATATACTGCCAACTACAATATTGTGAACCAAAAGCTGCTGAGTTTGATGATCAGACAATTGAAGCATTTGAATACTTAGTCAGTGACCCAACTTCAGAAGTAACATTTATATATAGGTAGAACTATGGGTCAGTTTGTTGTAAGAATAAATTCTCACACTTGTGATGTAGCACAAACGCTTAGAATGCTTGACATTAATACCTATTATTCAAGCTTGGACCGTAAGTATCAGACTGCTCGTGCTATTAATCCCAAAGTTACAATGTTATCCTTGTTAGGGACTACTCACACTTATTCAGCTCCATTCGCGTTTCGCTGAACGATGTTGGTCACATTTATACAGCTCTGCTTCTATCAGCCGCGTACGGCGTCGTAAGAATGAGAAAAGCCATCATAGCGTGCTATCTCCGCTGAAACGCTTCTGTCTACTGCGAACGGCACTGACTATGCCACAGACTATGCTGCAAAGACGGTAAGCTACTCATTTAGTATTGTACCCTCAACATGGATGCATTCTATTTTTTTACGTTTATTGTTTTCTATTTCTTATACAAGAAGCGAAACTTCTTGTAGAAGAAATAGAAAACAATAAACGTAAAAAAATAGAATGCAAACGACAGTGGGTCGACCCCACTTTGCAGAAATAGGAATTTGGTTGGAGAATATGCAACATTGGTACCCCAATTAAAAGATAATAATATTAAATTCAAAGAGCATTTTAGGATGTCCCAATTCTCTGTTGATCGCTATAATGTGATGAACTAATATCAAACAAGCAAGAATATTTTTGCACTAACATTATAAGTTTCTCTTCGTCGATCATGTTTCATAAAAATAAAATAATTATAATTACTTTCACGTCTGCACTCTTTAATCCTTGCGTGCATAATAATTACGCAATAATAAATCAAATCAATGCAGGAACAATACAGGTCGCAAGTGTCGCAACTTGTCGACAAGGAGTCGCCAAACATCCCTGTAAAGAGCTGTTCCGCCGCGTTCGACGGTGAATGCGGCGGAACAGCGCTGAACGCTTTCTATAGCATTGATAAAAACACATTTATCATCCTAATTTTATACTGATTTGCCGCGAAAGCAGAATAGATGTGGAAAGCTGAATGGATGCGTACACGTCTCCATACAAAATCGTTGTTTTCTATGGACGAAAGCTGAATTAGAGCTGAATAAGTGTGAGCAGTCCCTTAATACCATCAGACCTTGCAATTACTATTATATTGTAGAATGCCAATTATAAAGTGTGTATTTTGTATTCACTTTGCATTGATTTCACAGATTGAATATGAAGGAGCACGAGTGATTCGTGAGTACAGTCAATCTCGACTCCAATGATTTGATTCAACCGATTTTAAAGAAAGAGGTATGTCAGTAAATTGTGCAGTGTGTAAGGTAGCAATTAAAAGTGGCTGTGGTGCTAAATTGGATATTGTAATTAAAGTGGGCAAGTGTTAAAAATAGAAGCAGGACATTGTTAAATAAAGAAGTGGACCATTGATAAAATAGAAGCAGACCATTTTTTTTTACGTGTGGCAGTCCCTTCGGATACCCCCCCGCCGGCCAGCGGGGGTGGTTATGTTGACTAAAACCGCACGGTGTCCTCACCAAGTGTCCGTTGCCGGGCACCCCGGGTAAGCCCTCGAAAGGATAACCCCAGGGTTGCCGGCGGACTTTGACCGCCACCGCGGCCTCGCCTGGTGGGGTCGGGTTTTATCCCGCTTCGGTGACTTGGCAGGCGTGTGTAGGGCACACACGACACGTCTCTGCCACGGCCTGCTTCTGTAAGGACGGCGAGTCGGCCAACTGCCGTCCTCAGGCCCCGATCAGGGAGGTCGGTAGTCCCGGGCGTAGATGAGTCTGCGGCGTCCTCGCCGCATACTGCGAAACTCGAGGGGCAGGGTTCTCTCCCGCTCTATCTCAGCCGTCTCTTTCGCGCGCATTACCTGCTCGCAGAAAGAGGCGGCGGCGTGCCACTTGCTCCCGTCGGAGACCACTGCCCTCACCATGGTCTCCAACGAGAGAACGTCCACGCCCAGGACCGCAACGATATCCCGGCGTTGCCTCGCCCACGCAGGGCACTCCACCAACGTGTGGAGCGCCGTGTCTTCGGCAGGATCCTCGCAGTGCTGGCACTGCGGCGTTGTCTCCCGGTGGATGCGCCATAGATACTTACCGAAACACCCGTGTCCGGTAAATATCTGGCACATCCGGTAGGAGAGGTCCCCATGGTCCCTCTCCAACCACTCTTTCATAATCGGTCTCACCGCCGCAATGGTGGATTCTCCCCACCTTTGATTGCTCAAGTCGCACCCTCCATGTCTCCATGAGTTCCTGGCGGAGCAGGGACCGCTGAGCCCTGATTTCTCGGGGCTCCGGCCTCTGGCCCCGCTCCAGCGCCTCCTTGCGCCACTGGTACAGCAGCGCAAGGGCTCTCGCTTCCAGGTCCCGGCTAGGAGACATGCCGCCTCGATGGAGATCGTGTGATACCCCCTGATGACTCTGACGGCCATCGCCTTTAACGGGCTGTTTAGAACAGCCACGTTGCGGGCTGCCAGTCTCCGCCCATACGGGGGCCCGTATAGGGCCATGCTTCGCACGATCCTCAGTTACAGTCTCCTAGTGGGGGCGTTGGGTCCCTTAACGTTGGGCATCAGCCGCGATAGCGCGGCCGCAGCCCCCCTCAGTTTCGGGACCAGACTACGGAGATGAGGTCCGAAGTCCCATCGGCTATCGAGTACGAGCCCAAGGTACTGTGGTGTCTGAACCTCATTTCACACCACGATGCGGTTACCTGGCCATCATGTGTCAGAGTTTAAAAATAATTACTTTTTGATTTAAATAGAGCGTAGGGAAGAAAAACAATTGCTGCGTGGAGCTGCATTCGGCTGTGCGGCTGACAGCGGGCGACTAGACGCGCCGCCCGGGTCCGCCGGCCGAAGAGAAGATATAACTGTAATAAATTTAGGCTCAGTCCTTGAGCGGAGTTCGCGATTCCCTAGTTCGCATTAAAATAATAATATACGCGTAAAAACCTCCCTAAACTCGTTATAGGAAGCTTTTGTTGATATAATAAATGCCCATATAAATTTCTTCCTCTGTGTTTATCTTATTATCTACACGAGGTATTGTGGCGTCCAACCCCCGGACGCTACAACTGGTGGAGGAGCGCCGGTTTCCATACAGCTGGTGGTTGCTACAGCTACAACTGGTGGAGGAGCGCCGGTTTCCATACAGCTGGTGGTTGCTACAGCTACAATTGGTGTGGAGGAACGCCGGTTTCCATAGAACTGGTAGAGGTGCTGGTTTCCACAGGAGCTAGTGGTTGCTACAGCTGGTGAAGCGCTAGTTTCCGCAGAAGTCGGAAACGCCAACATTCTGCAGTTGGCAGTGAATGGATCGATCCCGTACCGTTTGAAGAAAGACGTCGTGCGACAATTGGAGCGACGCATTTATCAGTATCGTTGTTTATTTTGCTTTTATGTGATATTATGTGCTCAACTAGAAGATGGCTATGATGGTGGCTTGTTCCAGAATGTTTCAAGAGCATTGATAGTTGTCTGCGGGTCAATAGGGCCAATAAGGACTATAAGTCTTAGTAGAATTATAATTCACGTAGTGAATAACGTGTTATGTGTAATATTTTATTATTAATATGTGTTCTCTGTTTATTTCATATTGCTGCGCTGCTGAAGATAAATAGATTTGTTTTGTTTGTTATGTTCATGATGTTCTAGCGTAGGAGTTAGGCAATTATTTTTTTGTCCAATATTGAGAGTTGTGATCTAAACTTTGTAAGAGAGTCAAATCGTTCTGGACATAAGCGCCGACGATGATTGAAAGTTAGTTTTCGATCAGACTTTTCTTTATAGAGTAAGTTCTTTCTCTTTAATGTTGTTTTAAAAATAATTTAGTAATGTGTAGGCGACATAAATAATTTTATGTCATCTTTCGATTTTAGTTAGGTAGGTCTTAAAAGTACTGTGTTACTAAGTCCTTTCAGGGCAAACCTTAAAATGTATCGGCAAGTGATACCAATAACTTTTCTTTGATGAGGCTGATTGTGGCCAGGTTTCTTTTAACCTGGGTTTTTGCCTGGCCAAGAATGAAGCAATTTTTCTTTGTTCGTGTTTTTCAGTATTTATTACAGTTTAATTGCTATAATTTGAGATTCTACTAACGTTTACTAATTATTACAAAGATTGCTTCGTTATTCCCATTGTAAGGGACAATTCGCATAATCTTTTTTTTTGTGTGTCCCAGATTTAGAATGCCCTAGGGATCAGGCTGTCACATGAATGACCATTAAGGGCGTAGCTGATGTGGTGTCTGAACCTCATTTCACACCACGATGCGGTTACCTGGCCATCATGTGTCAGAGTTTAAAAATAATTACTTTTTGATTTAAATAGAGCGTAGGGAAGAAAAACAATTGCTGCGTGGAGCTGCATTCGGCTGTGCGGCTGACAGCGGGCGACTAGACGCGCCGCCCGGGTCCGCCGGCCGAAGAGAAGATATAACTGTAATAAATTTAGGCTCAGTCCTTGAGCGGAGTTCGCGATTCCCTAGTTCGCATTAAAATAATAATATACGCGTAAAAACCTCCCTAAACTCGTTATAGGAAGCTTTTGTTGATATAATAAATGCCCATATAAATTTCTTCCTCTGTGTTTATCTTATTATCTACACGAGGTATTGTGGCGTCCAACCCCCGGACGCTACAGTACTTCATCGTGGGTGAACACGTCAAAAAAAGTATCTCGAAATGAAACACCACACTCAGAATGGAATCTCAATAATTTATTACACCTCTGACTATTTACATACATGTACAAAAATCTTGATAGCGCGATTCAGACACACTAGTTTTCTATTGCCATCTACTGACAAATTGTAGAACTAAACTTACAAAATATAATATCAAACCAACATACTTAGACATCCTACCCACCATGGACAGTCATGTCCATCAACTACAAAACATACAAATGACACATTTGCAAAAACGCGTAAATAAAAATAACATAGGAGTAAGCAACTGTTACTTGAAATAAACAAGCAACAAAATACAGTGCAAACAAAAAAAAACACAAATGTAGTAACTTAATAAAGTTATAAACAAATACTGGTTGCAAACACTAGGCAAATAAACATTACTATAGTAAGGCCAAATTAATAGGCCACATTTGATATAAGCTTCATAGTGAGGTGACATGCTTAAAAATCTAAGTATATTGGATAAATCGATAGGGAACTGAATTGAATGAATTTATTGTAAAAAAAGTATTTTATAGATTATGTACTACAATTTTATTCGAGTTTCATTGAAAATCAAATAAAAAAACTCAAGTCTAATTTCTGTCTTATTATTATTTTGTATCGTAAACAATTTTTTGTTAGGAAACTTTTTTTTTTTTTTTATATATATTTAGGACACGTCAATTTGACTTCACCTCGCCTGATCGCAAGCTGAAGGTAAAGTCTCAGGAAAGAGGGTCACCATTACATACACGTACCATGTTAACAATGGTGGCACTCAGCTTGACGGCCTCATCAGAAGAGGATTATCGTCGCAGCACCGCGTGACACCCACCGGTCTCACTAGTGCTGCGACCACAATCCCCCTGCCCGGCTATGCACTTGCTGACCCCTGAACGCAATCAAACAAATAAAACACGTATGTACATAATTTAACATGAAAAAAATATTCTGATGAGCTAGCAGTGCCATAACTATCACTGTCATCACTGGTGTCTGCGCTCAAAGATATGATTAAATAATTTTCAATAATGTTGTCTATTCTTACATCACGTTCAAAATAGTTCAATATATTTTTATTCGTTTTCTCGACGACTTTTCTCCAGTCCTTCTGCACACGCGGTTTCTAGCAGAGTCAGCATCTTTCCAGTGCTGTCAGCAGCACG
Source organism: Cybosia mesomella (assembly GCA_946251805.1). NCBI lineage: Eukaryota > Metazoa > Arthropoda > Insecta > Lepidoptera > Erebidae > Cybosia > Cybosia mesomella. The sequence continues at coordinate 12,848,489 of OX276388.1, read as the reverse complement.
GGACAGTAAGCATCTTGACCCTTTATTTGTGCCCAAATTAGCTCAATAGCATTATATTGGCAGTGGTAGGGACGCAATCTAATGACTTCGTGCCCATGGTCTAAGGCTGGCTCGTCAATTACATAGCGTGGCTTGGACGACTTCGTTACATTCACCAAGTGCAATAACTTCACTTTCAGTAAAGTTGGACTTGATTCCACTCCATTCCTTTCCAGCCACGCCACAATTTCTTGTTTTTCGTTTGATTGGGTTGGTGATTTGTCAACTTGCACAGAGTGAGGGCATTGTCCATAAAAAAATTGATGGGTTTTATAAAGTGAGAAGTATTTTTTAAAACCACTCTTTGAAAACCTCAAAATTCATCTCTTCATGGTAATCTATCGTTGGTTTTGACGCGAATACGAGCAGGCAGTCTGGAATAAATCCTTGAGAAGCTGAGCCCGCGTGATATATAATAAGTCGGGCTCCTTTTGCCGATGGTACTTTTGAGGTGGAGGCCGCTGTATCATCGGTCCATGACCGGAAAGCTGTATGGTTCGCATTCAACCAAGTTTCGTCAATAGTGTGTATTGTCCCAATCATTAATTTTGTTTATCGGACGTAAAAATGTTACTTTTTTCAAAATGATATCGTAGCGTTCCAGTAGGATTTTCCGCTTGTCATATTTTTTTGTATCTAAAGCCGATTGGTTTCAAAACCTTTGACAGAGACGTTTTACCGCCAGAAAATAAACCTGCTTCATTTAACGACCCCAAAAGCTTTTTCCGTGTAGGATATTCTTTTCGCGTGTAATATCCATAAATGTGGTTGCGGAGCATCAAAATTATCAACTCCAACAACTTTCTTGTCTCTCTTTTTTTTTGGAGTTCGTAAAATATTCTCTTCTAAGTCTGCACCTGATGGTCTTCTTCCTTATTCCTAATGCTTCGGCAACGCGGTCTCTCACTTGTGTTATAAGTAAAAGAGGGCCACCGTTAACACATTCTCGTTCGAAATTCTCGTACGATTCCACCACTTGTCCACGAGCTTGGTTCTTTAGAGTTTTCCCTCATTTCGACATGGTAAAATAATAACAACAGTACAAATAGTTAAGCAATCGGAGTCCAAATTATAACCATGTAAACGTCAGAGCAAGATCAGTCCAATAAAAGAAGCCGGGTCGGAAGAAAATAACAGAGAACACACAAAAACGCACAGTCACTTCGCACAACAACAAAAGACTGCGTCATGTAATGGCGGCGACATGGCGTCATGGACAGGTTTTAGTGTTGCCAGGAAAATCCCATGAGTTTTTTTAAGATAAATTATTTATTTGTTTCAATTTAATTATTTTTGTATCTTTTTAGTTTATTAAAATAATAATACGTGTTGTTACAATCACAATTCGGTTATTATTTATGGCTAAATATTCCTTCGTGAGTAATCATTGCATTCAATTTAAATTAACGACTCATTAATCTTTTGTTAAATAATAATATATAACAAACGGGAATGCAGTTCTGCGGAGGTAAAATTATTAGTTTGTAATTTTATAAATGAATAAACGCTTTTATTCATTAATTCATTTAATGTATAGGGTAACATACCTTGTGTTTAAAAAGAAAAAGGGTTCACCGACTTAACCTTGTAATGACGTTCAGTTTTCTAGAACAAGAATTGTTTAATTTGTTTAAAATGGTTTATTAGTCAAAGTAAATCGTTAAATTGCCTAATTTTGTCATTATTGCAATAATATGCATTGCATATGCATGCAAACTGTAAATAATTAAGCCATTTGGCAGTTCTAACTTTGAAATATTTTGATTCTCCGTTACAAGGTTATTTTTTCGAATTTTGATGAAATGTCAAATGTGGCCTATTATATTGGCCTTACTTTATGTGGTTATAGGCAATAGAATTAATTTAGACACAGGTCTTTTGATTTCATTATTATTGCATTTAATCGAAACCACACGTGTAACTTTGTCCAAACCTGGGTGCTTTTTAATAACTAGTCCATATAGCCATCTAGCAGGTGGAAGACCATCCTCTTTAACTAGAACTACGTCCCCGAGATTAGGTTAAGGAGTACGATCAGTCCATTTATACTTATGTTGCAATTGAGTAAGATATTCCAAAGACCATCTACGCCAAAAATCTTGTACCATCCTCTGAGTGAGATGCCACCGTTTAAGACTATTATTAGTTGTGTTCTCGTAATTGAAATCAGGTACGGTAACCAACGGTTCACCTACTAAAAAATGACCTGGTGTCGATGGACATCCTTCCTCCGGATTATTAGGCAATTGTGATATGGGTCTAGAGTTTATGCATGCTTCAATTTGGCTCAGCACAGTTATCATTTCTTCAAAGGTTAACGTACTGTTGCCTATCACTCTCTTTAAGTGGTGTTGGAGCAATAATTGATTTTTCGGCATCAAATAAGATTTTTAAATCCTTAGCACTGCCAACAAATGTAGTACCGTTGTCACTCCATAAATCTAGCACTCTACCGCGTCTGGCTACAAATCGTTTGAACGCAGCTAAAAAGCTTTGAGCGGTCATGTCATTAACGACTTCAAGATGGATGGCCCGAGTGGCCATGCAAATAAAAAGACAGATATACCCTTTGTGGAATGATGACCGCGACCCTTGGTAGCTCGGATGTTTATTGGACCGGCATAGTCTACACCACTACTCTGGAAAGGTATTCCAGCTGTAACTCTGGATTTAGGTAATTGTCCCATTAGTTGCTGATTTGGTTTCGCTGAATGCCGAATACAAATTACACACTTATGAACATATTGCCTCACGATCGTCTTTGCATTTATAACCCAATATTTGGACCGCAAATAATTAAGCATCAATTGCGGACCTCCATGTAAGGTTCTGTCGTGAGCTTCTCCAATTAACAGATTTGTAAAGTGAGATTTGTAAGGAATAAGAATAGGATGCTTCATATCATCATTAACAGGAGCCTGTTGTAAGCGTCCACCTACTCTCAAAATACCCTGTTCGTCAAGAAAGGGACTTAACGAGGAAAGTTTGCTTGCTTTACTAATTTTTCCTTTACATTTTAGTGAATTTATATCTTCACTAAAGCACTGATACTGGCAGAGTTTCACACAGGTAAGATGATTCATTTAGTTCCCCAGTAGTTAGCCAAGTAGTTTTGTGTTCTTCATCTCCTGATTTCCCTCTCTTTATGACTCTTCTACAGTATGCTATTACTCTAACCAATCTGTTAACTTTCGAGAATTTGGTCAATATACTGTCATCCACTTCTTCAGTTTTAGTTACATGACTATTTATCTTAATTTTCCTTTCTTCCAAACTAGTCTCCTCCATCTTTCCCTTTATATAATTTATCCTTTCCCTTTGCAACCACACAGGACCGTTCTTCCACAGCTGTAAGCTATTACAGTCCGAAGGTTTTGTTCCTCTTGAAGCGCAATCTGCCGGGTTCTCCTTCGACGAGACGTACGCCCATTGACTTCGATCTACAATACTAAGTATTTCAGAAATCCGGTTTGCAACAAATACCTTCCAACGACTGGGAATACTTGCTAGCCAAGCTAATACAATTTCGGGATCTGTCCAGGCATGCAAATGCTGCTTTGGAACCTTCAAAATTGTAGCTGTTTCTTGCAGTAGTTTGGCCACAAAACCCCTCCACATAGCTCCAACCGGGGTATTGACACTTGTTTTACTGGCGCAATTTTTTTTTGTCTTCGACGTTACTAAGCTTACATATATTTTTCCCTCTGGAGCTATTACACGGGAATATACGACAGCGGAATAGGCCACCTTCGAGGCATCTGAAAAGCCGTGCAGTTCTAAATGATGACTATTGCTACATAAATTAATCCAACGAGGTATTCGAAAGTTGGTGAGCTTACATAGATCACTTCTGTATTCAATCCAGTCTTTGAGTAAGCTAAAAGGCAGTTCCTCATTCCATTCATATCCTGCCAACCACAGTCTTTGGATAAAGTACTTAGCAGTGGTAATAGCGGGAGCGATCCATCCCAGAGGATCAAACAGACGTGCTATGTCCGATATGACCTCAAATACGATATGCAAATTAGTCGTACTTGTTAAGGACCGTGGTTCATGACAGACTATGACCTGATAAGGTTCCAAATAGACTGCCACTACTTCGCGGTCGCCTTCAGTGGACTGTATTTGACGGATGTTGAGTCGAAGAATGAAACACTTGGATGGGTGGACTTGATTGACGTCAGTGAGGCATTGGATGTACTTGGCCCAGCACTACTCTTGATCTACTACTTCCTGTTGAGCTTCCTTGTTCCTTGAGAGACTCTTGTTGTCTACTTGTTGCCCAATATTTTCCTAACAAATGGTCCCTGCTTTTATAGTCTTATGTAGTGCTGGCCCGCGATCCAAATTACCTCACCTTCGCATTTCCATTTATTTACAGAACTCATGTTATACATATTAATCACATAGCATATATGTACATTGGTAGCAATAAGAGTTGCACGACGATAGGTAGTTACATCTGTACCGTGCGACGTCGGGCTACTGAATGACGGGCGGATTGACCCCTCAGACTTATATATGGGCCCTGCCTCCCGCGAGCTACTATATAATAAAATGGCACCAGCCGGGGGAGCGCATATTCGCTTCTTACGGCGTGGGAGGCAGTCGCGGGGTGTAATTAAACTTACATACTAGTATACAAAGTCGTATTTCCTATTTATACGAAGTTATGTTAGATTCTGAGTAATGCATTTACGTAATTATATTTGCAATTATGCTTTTCGGGGAATGTACTTTCTTTATTAAATTTGGCTCTAACATACTTAATTACTCAGAAAACTAACTCCTAACAGTAGTAAGCTATTTATCTTAGCTTAATATCAAAGTAATTACATTATTACGTTTTTAATTTACTTAAACCTAACATTTTCATAATTTATTCATTATATTCACGCTTACTAATCTACGTGTCACTGGCACATGTGTCTATAGTCTATTTGTGTCGTGCACATTCTCCCGCCGTCGCTGACCCTGGTTCGTCTGCGAGCTCCGTTGGTAGCACGACGATCTTCTTCGTAGGCCTCCTCAGCACGTGTCCGCTGCTGGTGGTGACGTCCACGACTCGTACCTCGCCGTCGGCTCCTGGGAACACCCGGCTGACGCGTCCTCGCGGCCAGGTGTTGCGCGGCAGATTGGAATCGCAGATGATGACGACGTCCCCGACCTTCGGGGCGACGCCGGTGCTGATGGGCTCCCGCCGGTGTTGCAATAGGGGAAGGTAATCCTTCACCCACCTCCTCCAGAAGATGTCAGCCAGGGCTTGAGCTCGCTTCCATTGTTGGCGAGCAGTCACGTCGTCTGCAGAGAAGTGCCCTGGTGGTGGCACATGGCAGTTGGGCCCGATGAGGATGTGGTAGGGCGTGAGGGCCTCGGGATCGTAAGGATCAACCGAAACATGTGTGAGGGGTCGTGAGTTGACGATATTCTCGACCTTATTGGTTAACAGGATCTCGTCGCTGGGATGCTTTTCCATCATGGTGACACGAAGCACTTCTTTCACTGCTTTCACCATTCGCTCCCATGCCCCCCCCATGAAGGGTGCGGAAGGGGGTATGTACTTCCACACGATGTGTTGACTTGTAGTTTCCTTTTCGAGTGCGTCGAGTGCGGCCTCTGCTAGCTCCTTTTCCGCTGCCTTGAAGCACGTAGCGTTGTCACTCCATATTTCTTTGGGACACCCACGTCTGGCGATGAATCTTCTAAGGGCGGAAACGGCTGAGTCGGCGCTTAAGGAGTGAACGACCTCTACATGTATAGCTCGAGAGGTCATATACGTAAATAAGGCTCCATATCTCTTCTCTCGATGGCGTGCGACTGTAACTTCTATGGGTCCGAAGTAGTCTAGACCGGTGAACGTGAAGGGACGTGTGTTGTGAGCTAACCGGGCGGCTGGTAAGTTGCCTGTGACCGGTGACGCTGGTTTCGCCTTTCTTATGCGACACAATACACACTTCTTTATCTCATTTTTCACTGCGGGACGTATCTTGGTAATCCATAACCGCTGCCGGAGTTCATTGACCGTGATCTTGGTGCCTCCATGCCGTAGCTTCTCATGTACATGTTTGATGTAGAGGCGTGTGTACGGGTGTTTGCCGTCGAGCACCACAGGGTCCGATGCGTCTTCACCCAGCTCCTTCGCAGCTGATATGCGTCCTCTCACGCGCATAGTGCCGTGTGAGACTAGGTACACGCTTACATTGTTCAGTCGGTTGTCGCGAGGAGTTGATTGACCTTTTGTCATACGTACTATTTCACTCGCGAAACTATCTCGTTGACTGGCGTTTACACACAGGTGTTCGGCGCGGTTCAAGTACTCACCTGGTATGTTTATGTAGCACTGTTTATCGCGTATCACTGTGTTATTCTTATTATGCACTGGTATGGCTTTCTTCGTACTGTTATACGCTACACCGGGAAACCGTTTTTAAAAAAAAGAGTTCAAATTTAAATTACTTTTATATTTATTGGAAAATCGAAATAGAAAATGGAAATAGAAATGATGTTTTATAATAGATTTGAGAGGCAAGTGCTCTATCTGATGGATAAACGGGAACTGCACCGGGCGCGGGGACTGGCCAGGTCTAGAGCTCGACACAGCATATCTAAGGTATTGTGTCAGCGCATTTCAAGGGTTGGCCATACTAATTATATATGTAACAGCCCCCCCTTTAAGAGAAAACTTACAAACTTAAAAGTGAGTTTTCGGTAAATTACTCTATGCGTAAACGAGGTCCAGTTTGCTGGAGTTCAGATTCGGATTCTAAGTTATCTGGATCTGAGGGTTTGATTATTGCTTTAATAGAAAACTTGCCACTCTTACATAGTATTGTTATAATTAGAATTAAAACTAAGGATATAGAGGTAATACTATATCTATCCTGCTGATGTGATTTACGAGATGGTTGAGATTAGGTTTTTCCAATTGTTGCAATTGTTGTTTAATTTGATCAATGGGATCGTTGGGGTAAGACTTTAAATTGTTTAAATCAAGACTATTTATGATGGGCAAAGTTAAGTTAAAATTTGTATTCTTAAAATGATTTAAATCACAGCAACTATCGTTGATTATATTAAAATTAGAGACTAGGCTAGGTACATAGATTTTAGGGTATACCTTTCCCACTAGTTTTAAATTATTTATAAAAGCTGTACAGCCAGGTAAGATATTGAGGATGCCTGTGCCAGACACGACGATTTCAAAAGATTGGTTGAGACATTCGATAGACATTTTCGTTGGATTGGTTTGAATGAATAACCAATTATTGTTGTTGAGTCTATGCCAAATATCTATTTCTCCAAATAGTAATTTTACATGGCAATTTTCTGGCATTGTCGATATTGCTTTTGTTATAATTTCGATTTCACAAGATGGATTACTAAAGGTTATGTAAATTTCGGATATTTCACATAGGTAAGTTTCTAAAGGTAATTTCTTACAGTTATCCAGTGTTTTAAGGTAAGTATAGTCTGATTTATCTTTACTAAGGGCTAATAGCTGTCCAGAAGGGAGTATCATTGCAAAAGATTTAGGTTTATTAATATCATGAGAAGTTGGCAAAGGTATGATTTGGTAAACACTATATTCTAAGAGACTAACTAGAGGTATTTTTACAATAAACATAAGTTTGTTACCTTGGACATAGCATGTAAGATCAGCTGTATTAATTAATGCATGTATATTAATTATATCTAAGTTTACGGGAAAATCTCTATACTTTGGAATAATTTTCAAATTGCTTATAATATCATTATACATTTGATTCGGCGTAATAATAGATGGATGCAGAGTATTACTTTTCACAAATAAAATAGAATTCAGTAGATCTTCCACTTTGAATGAAAGGGTAAGTAAATTAGAATTTAAGACATTAAGAATATTATTCATTTTAACTTTAAAACTAATGGCGTCAAGAACAATAGTAACATTTTTAGAAAATATGGTAAAGTGATCCATGACGTCGTTTAATTTCGCTTGATTTACAGTCAGTTCATGTAACGACTTATTAAAATTCGAAATGGCGGTTTGAGAAACTATAATACTTTTGGAAATGGAGTCTGACAATATTTTGTCATTGTTATAAAGAGCTTGTATTGCCTTTTCATACATTATGGCATCATTTTCACCTAATGTGCCAATTATATGTTTGAATACAGTTCCTATTCCGGCGAACCACGCAGATCTTTTCGAGAACTTTATTCGTAACTGTATGAGATACTGAAGTAAAATCTCTAGAGACGTCATTATAAAGTGATTCTAGAGGCTGTAGCATATTGTCACATTCTGAAATATGGATTTCGTCAGTTTCACGGCAGTGGAATCGAATGATGTTAAAGACTTCGTGGATATTATCGAGATGTGCCCTGAACGGAAGAATCTCAATTGGTATTACGATATGGAATTGGTCGTTTACGATTCGCAGTGTACCGATAGGGTCGAAGAGTATACCAGGACTCTTGTTGACGTATTTAACAAATTCGTGGTTTTGGAATTCTTGGGATGCTGCATTGCCGAAATAAACGGCAAGGATTCTGGAAAATATTGAAATCATCAGAGGCCAATTTGACTTCGTTGAAATGGTGTTTGATGTGACGTCGGTTGATAGGAAGTGAAAGAGTGTTATTTCCATGTATCTTCACGACTTTGTAGGGACCTTTCCACAAGGGTGAAAGTGCTTTGCGCAATCTGACATGGTTTTTTAAGTAGACGTAGTCACCAACTTTGTATTGTATGGGACGAGAATGTCTGTCGTAGTAAGACTTGGATCTTTCTTTTGAAGCATTAATGTTTTCTATAGCCTTTTCATGAGATACCTTTAATCGGTGATGAAGCATTTTTATATACTCGGGGTAAGTAGCGTCTGGACTAGAACCAAATACTGAATCGGGGAGATAAGGTTTATGCCCATAGAGGAGTTCGTATGGGGTGAATTTCGTGGTAGTATGAACACTGCAATTGTAAGTGAGCATAGCGGTGTAAACGAATTTATGCCAATCTGTTTGGTTCTCGTTCACATAAGACTTCAAGTACTCTTTAAGAGTGGAATGGCTTCTCTCTAGAGCACCTTGGGTTTGTGGGTGGTATGCTGAAGACCAAAGTTGTTTTATTTTGAGAAAATCGCAAGTGCGTTTGAATAATTCGGCTGTAAAATTGGTACCTTGGTCGGTAAGTATGAATTTGGGAATTCCAAATAAGGAAATAAAGTGGACTAAACACTCACAGGTTTCTTCAGCTGTGGCGTTTGAGATTGGGTAGGCGGAAGAAAACTTTGTTAGGTCATCTTGAAGAGTAAGTATGTATTTCAGTTTTTGGGTTCCGGCTTCTGGTAAAGGACCGACTATATCAAGGCTGATTCTTTCAATTGGACGAGTAGAAGTTGTAGTGATTTGCATAGGGGATTCGTTTATCTTCCGCAAGGCTTTGTTTGATTGGCAAAATTTACAAGTTTTGACGTAATTCTCGATATCTGTACGCATATTCTTCCAGTTATAGCGTTCTTTGATCCTGTTGTACATTCTATTACAGCCTAAATGTCCTGCAATTGGAATGTCATGATTTTCCTTAAGGATTTTTGTAATTTCGGTTGGAACTGGGTATATGATAGTATTATGATGGACATTTACTGTGATATTTGTGTTATTGAATAGATACATGAGCATATTGTAAATTTTTACGAAAGAATGTTGTTCGAATTGGTTTTTAAAGTCTGTGATAGCAATTTCACCAATATCTGCTGAAAGTAATAGATCGTCTCGAACGGATTTAAGCGTTTTGAATATGTCTGGGTAAGGACAGTTGTCGAAATAGTAGACTTTTGTAAAAAGAAGATAGAATGTTTTGTTTGGGATTTCGAGCTTTTTGAATGAATGGAGTTCTCTTTCGGAATTAGAAATGTCTGAAGAATGTGCCACGGTAGAGATGATATCTTGTAGATAGGGGTTGGATTCGTCTAAGTCGATTGATACTGGGATTAGTAAGGTCTTGCAATTGCTTTTAAGGAGGCTTTCATTATGTTCCTTGATGTATGAATTAAAATTTTCGTTTTTATTTAGGATAGATTTCAGGAAATCGTTATAATCTTTGTTGGAGCTAGTTGGAACTGCATCGGGACTTGGAGCTGCGGATGTCGAAGGAGCAGGTGAGTTTTCCTGACTTACAGGGATCTAAGGAGAAGTCTGTTGAGGGTTGTCTATAGGTGAGTAATTTTGGCTTTCAGGATCGTGAATATTGGAAAGCAGATCAAGGTCATCATTTTCTAGAAGGTCTATCTGAGGTAAGTTGCTATTTTTCAGGTCGGAGATAGGAATTTGTATGTCTAGATCTTCTAGCGTGATTGGGCTAATTGAAGGAGATGAGTTGGAATTTTTTGGGGTAGGATTGACTTGATTGCGTTTTGATTCATCTTGGATTAATGGATTGACGGGAAACCGGGATAAAGCGTCAGCGTTGCAATTGATTTTACCCTTTTTGTATTCAATTTTATAATCGAACTCTTCTAACTTCAGGCGCCATCTTACGAGCTTGGAGCCTGGATCTTTGCAGTTAAATAGCCATTTTAATGGTTTATGATCAGTGAGGATGTTAAATTGGTTCCCATACAGATATGGCCTGAATGTTTTAGTTCCCCATATTATTGCTAAACATTCTTTTTCTGTAACGCTGTAGTTACTTTCAGCTTTGTTGAGGGTTCTGGAGGCATAGGCAATAGGTAGGTCTTTTCCTATTGGACCTTGGGACAAGATAGCGGAAATGGCGAAGTTGGAAGCATCACAGGTAAGGTTGAAGGGTTTATTAAAATCGGGATAAGCTAAGATAGGAGCAGTGGTCAGGCTGTTTTTAAGGGTGTCGAAAGCTAGCTGTTGTTCGTTTTTCCATTCAAATGGTACATCTTGTACCCCCCCCTTTTTAAATCCTATACCCCTTTTCTAAATTCTTTTTCCCACTCCTACTACTCCTATTACTACTCCGAAACCAACTCATTCACTCAATCCTTTTCACATTTCCTGCCCTAAATAACTACCTATATCTACCACTCATTCACTTCTCTCTTACGGCTATCCCAATTCCTATTCCACCTACTTGTTGTCATGTATGATTCATTCAAATAACTCACCAAACTACTTAAACTCACTGAATAATTGTACTTATTTCTAATAAACTTGGCCTGTGATCAATCTAGTGGTTAAAAGGAACCCTTATCATGATACCTAGTATCCCTAGTTCTATAAAGGTGAAGAATGCTGACTCCTATCTTAAACCTACGGTAACCTAATTCCAACTATATATAATCGCAAATCCCAATTAATTTACTCTTTCACATTAAACTTTAAACCTATTTTGTTTGAAACGTTATCATTTAAATTCATCATTAACCTTTCCTTACAACCTACCTTCCAACCTAACCATTACGTACCTATTTCATTTTTATCTAATTACACAGCTTCTATTGACACTATATTAAACCATGAAATAACCAAATAAGTCTTCCTAAACCCTCTAGTCGTAAGTAGTTCAAAAGCTTACACTACGTGCGCGAACATAAGTACTTCCTTAAATAATCAACAAAGTCTCATTTAAGTAGGTATCCCAAAATTAGAACCTATTCCTTCCATATTTATTAACAATCCTCCAAATTCCATTATACCTACACAAATTTCTTCCGGATTAACCTAATGTCCTTGGTGACCTTGACGGGAGCGGATGAAAACAACCTACACTAATTCATTCGGCCCAACCTAACATGCAACAAACAAAGTCCTTCCTCCATAATCTCCGTAATATCTTTTAGTGACTTTTATGGGAGTGGATGGAAATAACCTATACTAGAAAATATATATTAGGAACCGAAGCATTCCGGTCATTTACCTCGTTTATTTAGATACCTATAACTATTTGCAACTACGTAGGTACCTGCAGTTCGCCGCTTTAATCATTCACTGCTTCTCTCGTATCGATTTTATTAAGTACTTATAGCAATATCAGTTGAATTAGAACCTACTAATTCCTCTTCCTATAATGCTTACTACTTTAACCTAGTACCTTGAACGACAAGAACATGTAGGTTATATCTAGACGTTTTTAATAACTTCATTTAGACCTACTTCTTTATGAATTAGAACTTACTAATTCTTCTTCCTATAATGCTTACTCCCTTAAACTAGTACTTTGAACGACAAGAATATGTAGATTATATCTAGATGTTTTTAATAACTTCATTTAGACTACTTCTTTATTGATTGGAACTTACTAATTCTTCTTCCTATAATGCCTACTTATTCTGAGGTTATCTACCCGAGGTGCTTGCTCATTATAACTATTTCTTTCCTATACAACAGTACCTAGTTAGGTATTTTCCCCCCGAGGTGGTGGCCCCATATCACGCCAGCCACAGTAGGACCCTTCCACTTGTATTGTTTAAAGGTATATCGTGGTCCTTCCTATGTCTAAATAGGCATTAGAAGATTTTCATACATCTTCCCCCTATTACACCGAGACATCCGGTAAATATAATTCCCCATACTCTATTCAGAGCAAACATGAACCTGACAGAAGAACATACAAATCTTACCGCCATAATGTTTTGATTATATTCCGTAGTAACTTACAGCGCCGCGCTTAAGCAGCTTTAAATATTGTTCATGAATAACATGTATTTCGGTGTGATACTTCACTTGTTTTTGAAATGTAAGACGATAAATTGAGTCAGTACTCAGCTTGGATATTAACACAAACTGTTTTATTATGAAACTAACAAAGGAGTAATCTTTTCCTACTGCTAGCTATTATAGCAAACGACAGCGCCCCTCGCTCAAGCCGCTTTAAATACTATTCACGAATAACATGGATTTTGGTGTGATACTTCACTTGTTTTTAGAATGTTAAACGATAAATTGAATCTGTACACAGCTCGGACTCTAACATATATTGTGTAATCTTATAAAAGGTGCTAGTAACCAATTCACTTCAGAATAATGTGGTTTCAAAGGTTTATTGTAAAGTATAATACACTCTCAGATCACATAAACGAATTGGTATAACTGACCCATGATATAGGGTTTTAGTATACAGGAATTACACTCCCGGGGTTCTAGATTCGAGCAGTATCCACTTGGATAAGGTTCCCAACTACCGTGAGATGGCTCTTTGAACCCTGATTCGAACACATGCAAAGAGAGATAATCACTGAATTCAAATATAAAAATCACTCTTGGTCAATCAGTTATTAGCAGATATCGTAGGCGTTATTACCCAAGTTTTAGTGTAATTAATATTTAGTCTTGGGTGTGGTTACTTTTGATTATATATAACCCGGCTTTGTACACAATCAACACTTCTTAAAAGAATCACTAAAATTTCACTGTAGATCTCACTTCCACCATTTTTACACACTGTATCACCACTCTTACGTGAACTACAGCAGTAGTAGCCTACCTATATACCATCGAATAGTTCATATGGCTCTTTTGAACCGACTAAAACCGCACAATCAATCGATATAGAATATGATATTAATAATGGTAGTTTACCTACATACCATCGAATAGTTCATATGGCTCTTTTGAACCGACTAAAACCGCACGATAAATCGATATAGAATATGATATTAATAATGGTAGTTTACCTACATACCATCAAATAGTCCCTATGGCTCCTTTTTGAACCGACTAAAACCGCAAGATAAATCGATATAAAACATGATATTAATAAATTTTACTAAGCAGACTTTGAAATAGACTAGGTTTCCTACGTTCGTTGTGATGCCTAAGATTTTCACTAAACAAATGAGTGTACCTATCTATCTACCTACAGAATCTAATCCCTGTATTTACCTTTCAAAACCCATTGTATTTTACTTAATCGTGTGGTGAGTTGTGTTTTCCTTCTAGCTAACTTTGGGGGCAAGTTCGTGAAACTTGACTTTGTGTAATCCCTACCACGGTGTGATTGCCCCAGTTCACGAGCCGAAGCTCAGGGATGTGAACTGAAACCCTGACGAGATTATAGTTAGTGTATATATAAATAAATACATAAGACTGAACTGTGAGCTCCGTAAGTTCTGATCCTGGCCCGAATTGGACGGCTCCACTTCCACGGTGCCTACCTATCACAGAACGAACAGTCACCCACATCCAGGAAGCTTATCCGATCCTGTTTCCAGGGAAAATCAGATTGCCGCTCGCTTCAAAAGTTATCGGCTACTAGCGAAATATAGAGGAATATGGAGTCGTTATCACCGTTAGGTATCCCTCCATAACCAAAGCACATCGCCTTGGGTTTCCTACGGGAATACTAGCTAAGTACGCCACAGCCCTAATTCCTACTTCTAACATAATAAAAATGATAAAACGACAGCGTTTGCTTTACGTGTGCACCGCCAGGCTCAACGGTACAAGGCAGAGATCAATTCACATGTGTATGCGTGTATTAATCCAGCCCAATGTAAGGTGTCTTCATTCACGTAAAGGTCCTATCCTATGTCGATCGCGTCCCAAAATGTAATTTACCTTTTACTAATTATTATTCAAATATACTACTCCCAACAATCCCATTCTAAACAACCAAACATGAACCAAATTCAATTTCACAAAATGGCGATCCCTCCAATTCAAATAACTATATGTTAACCACTATCTCTGCGAATTATTACTTCCCAAATCAAAACATCCCCTTAAAACAAGAAAACGCGCGAACCCCAACACATATATCACGACTAAGTCCCACTAAATGCTCTAAAAAAACAGTCTCACCAGAAATATACGACGTCTCCACTACCCCTGACGAGTTCCCCAACAAAAGTGCAAGAGTTATTGGCGCCTTTCGTATTTATCCCCCCGCCAACCGCGCTCCACCCGTGTCTCTATCCAATCAAAAACCTCCCCGTAATGCCAACCGCACAATTCAAACCCCCCCAAATAACACAATTCCCTATCTTTTACAACGCCCATGTATACTTTTAAACATTGAAATCTCTTCACTAAAACTTTCAACAATGAATTTCAACAATTACGCATGACATTCCCAAGTAATTCCTCGTATATCTTATTAAAACTTTTGTCCGCCAAAGCCTAATTAGTTCCTAAATCACCCACCCGGATGCGCTGCAGTTCCCTTCTTTTCAAAGTACAAAATCTACCTTCCGGCATTTCCGCGTTTCAAATATTACTATCTCATCATTAGAATGTATTACTTACATACATTCCATATAACTATTTGTGATATTATTTAAGTGATTGCTTTTACTTAGATTTTATTGATTAATCTTCGTATTTAATTTTCTCTAAATAAACAATACCTAAACAGTCGTCTTAAACCAAATAATTGCCATGCGGCATTATACAGATAATCAAATTTTTACTATAATCGATTCATTTATAAATATTATTTTTCCCACAACGATTAATATATATATATATTTATAAATACATTTTCATATACATTTACGTATATTCACAACTATAATTTACCATTTTATACACTATTTTTAATTAGTTTCTTGTAATTACTTTTCTATTTATTTTTTTTCGACTGATAATTTTTTTCATATAGTTTACTGCCACCTATGTCAAAACTGCTCAACTAATTCAATCCTTTTTCCGTTCAATCGAATTAAGACTTTCGCATCTTCGGCCACTAGATGACTCCCTAATATAAATCGTACCGTTATATAATTTATTTATCTTTTTCATTGCTCCGGTAGCTCGTTACAATCTTTTCTTAAAAGGTTTGTAAGGGGTTTAGCAATTTGAGATAAATTGGGTATAAAACGGCGATAGTAAGATACTAATCCCATAAAGGATTTAATGTCCTTTGGGCACATGGGTTGTGGGAAATTTTGAACTGCTTTAGTTTTATCTGGATTTGGTTTTACCCCTTTGTCAGTTATGATATGGCCAAGATAGGATACTTCTTTGCGAAGGAATTCGCATTTGTCTGGTTGGAGTTTGAGGTTGAAATGTCTCAACCTATCAAAGACATTAGAAAGGTTCTTCATGTGGGTTTCAAGGTCATAGGAATATATTACAATGTCATCAAGGTAAACGAAACATTGAATGCCTTGTAGGCCTGATAAAGCAGAGTTCATCAACCTCTGGAACGTGGAAGGAGCATTTTTTAACCCGAATGGCATTCTTGTGAATTCGAAGTGTCCTTGAGAGACGGAAAAAGCAGTTTTGGGTGCGTCAGCTTCGGACATTTGGATTTGATGGAAACCGGATGCGAGGTCGAGAGTGCTGAAGTATTTGGATTTGCCTAGTTGGTCAAGGATTTCTGATATGTTAGGAATTGGATAAGAGTCACCGATTGTGATGTCGTTAAGGCGACGGTAATCAATAACTACACGCCATTTGCGTTGGCCAGAAGCATCAATTTTTTTTAGGACTACCCATATAGGGGACGACCATGGGGAAGTTGAAGGTTTAATGATCCCTTCGTCAAGCATTTTATTTATTTGGGTATTTACTTCTTGCTTATGAACCTCAGGGAAACGGTAAGATTTTGTATTTATGGGTATAGAAGAGGAAGTAGGTATTTCATGGGATATAGCATTAGTAAAAGATAATTTATCTTCTGGAACATGGAAAATATCGGAGAAGTTTGCACAAATATCATACAATGAGTCTCGTTCTTCACCATTAAGGTGAGATACTCTCAGGAGATCTAAGACTTGATTGGTTCGAGCTTGACAGTCTTTTGAAAGGGTCGTGTGAAATATTTGATGACTATTTTTAGACTCTAAGGGTGAAAGTTTCAATTTCAAATCGGGGTTGAAAGTGATTGGGGATTCGGATATATTTACGACGGAAATGTTTACTCTAGAATTGGGTTTCACTTTCACAATGGAGTTAGCAATTAGGATTGAGTCAATAGGATTCTGATCTAGAATTAGGCCTTCTTTGATATCTGGGTTTAGTACTGAGCATTCTATAATGGTTTCTGTTCTGGGTGCAATCGTATATGTTGGCTCATTGAATTTTAAACGGACTTTTATTCTGTCTATGGAAAGCGTTTCAGTTTGGAAATCGATTTTGGAGTTTGTGGTTGATAAAAAGTCATTACCGATAATACCATCATAAGGGAAATCGATGTCGGTAATGACATTGAACTCATGTTTGAGGGAATGGAACTCGATGGTTATACAGCCGAGAGATTTCATAGGATTGTTTGTCGTGCCCAAACCGTAGAACATAACAATTCGGTTTTTCAATGTGATCATTGTTTCTATGGCTGACTGTTTGATAAGGCTTATAGATGCACCACTATCAACAAGGAACTTTAATGGTTTGCTTGACACGGATGATTGGACTTCAACGAAAGGTAAGTATTTGCTTGATGGATTTGATGTAATATTGTGTACTTTGTTATGATTATTATTTTTTGTTTCAGGTGCAGAGTTCACGGTGCTGGATTTGGAAATAATAGAAATAGAAGGATACAAAATTTCAGGATTCGGAGAAGACTTTTTTATTTATTTATTTATTTATTTATTACATGGAAAACTTACAGCTACAAAAACATGAATAGCGTTGGATTAGACAATAGAAAGCCAGTAACAAGTTTTCGCTTATAGTCGCTGCGTAGGTAAGACATTGTGAACAAAAACACGCACTGCACAAACCTTATTTATCTACATAAACAACACCAGAAACAAGGAACATCAATTTCTGGGTTTAAAAAATGCTAAACTCAAGCACCTCCTCGCCGCGGGCACACTTGTCGAGAAAGGGTCAATATCGTGCTGCTTACATAGCCTGTTGAAGTTACGAGTAGCCCTCCTCCTCGGCTCCTGACAAAAGTACAGTATAAGATTTTAAGTGTCTTAGCTTCAGTGAAGTTTTTCGACAGTCTCATAATAAATCCAAGTGATTTCGAAGCCTTTTTTACTATAGTATCCACATGCACTTCGAAGGAAAGCTTAGCGTCGTGGTATACACCTAAGTCCCGTACAATGTTACTCGTCGGTAGCGTTGTGCCTCCAATTGCATAAGTGGTTGATAAAGGCAATAGTTTTCTAGTGTATGTGAGTACTGAGCATTTTTGGGGGTTCAGGTCCAATTTATTAGTCTGACAGTAGTCCTCAAGTTGGCCGAGGTCTTTTTGAAGTGCTATCGTATCATTGGGTGATGATATAGCCTTAAAAATTTTCATATCATCTGCAAAACAGAGAAGTGAGGATGACTGTAGGCATAGGTCAATGTCGTTCACATAGATGATGAACAATAATGGTGCCAGCAAAGAACCCTGAGGAACGGCACTTGGCAAAGGAACCCAGCTAGACATGTAGTTGTTGAGTACAACTGCTTGTGACCTGTTATGTACATATGAGGAGAACCATCTCAGAAGATCCCCGTGTATCCCGATGTTATATAATTTCTTCAATAGGATACTATGTTCAATTCTATCAAACGCCTTACTGTAATCAGTATACACAACATCAATCTGCCTACCACCCTCCATAGCTTCGGTGAGGTAGTCATTGAATAGAGCTAAGTTGGTTACTGTGGATCGGCTCTTTAAGAACCCGTGCTGCAGTGCTATTCTCTAAGGACCACAGCCTTGCGCGCAGCGCTGCGCTCGTCGACGAGCTCGCAAAATGCTGCTTTGGATTTATATTTTATTTTAATTTTGATTTTAATTTATGATTTGTATTTAGATTAGATTTTTGATTGATGATGAAATCTAAATCTAAATCTAAATCTAAATCTAAATCTAAATCTAAATCTAAATCTAAATCTAAATCTAAATCTAAATCT
This sequence comes from Cybosia mesomella, assembly GCA_946251805.1. Taxonomy (NCBI): domain Eukaryota; kingdom Metazoa; phylum Arthropoda; class Insecta; order Lepidoptera; family Erebidae; genus Cybosia; species Cybosia mesomella. The sequence continues at coordinate 12,829,700 of OX276388.1, read as the reverse complement.
AAATCTAAATCTAAATCATAAATTAAAATCAAAATTAAAATAAAATATAAATCCAAAGCAGCATTTTGCGAGCTCGTCGACGAGCGCAGCGCTGCGCGCAAGGCTGTGGTCCTTAGAGAATAGCACTGCTGGTAAGGGCTTAGAGATTCCACGACAGCTGAGTATAGTTGTTTGTAGATGATCCTCTCAAAAACTTTCGCAATTATACATAATTTAGAAATTGGCCTATAATTTTTTATATCGGTTTTAGAACCTTTTTTATGGACGGGTGTTATATAAGCCGATTTCCATAATTTTGGGACTATACATGAGGATAATGACTTCCTGAACAGAATAGCTAGGGGACGGGATATACTATGTGCACACTCAGCAAGGAATCTTGAAGTAATATTGTCTGGGCCCGCGCCTTTTGATACGTCTAAATTCCTGAGTAAGTTAGATACTTCATCAACTTCTACCTTAACACAGGATATATCGGTCACTGCGCTAAGTGGTGAAGACGAATCGTGTACAGTTAAGGATTGGCTAAGTGAGTCGTTACTGGTGCAACCGAGAAAAGTGGAATTAAAATAAGAGCTGAATGCATTACAAATAGAGTTCCCAGTTTGTAAGGATTCATTATTATATACTAAATTACTAGGTAATATATTTAAATTATAACGCTTTTTTACAAAAGCCCAAAAGAATTTTGGGTTGTTTTTTATTGATTGCTCTGTGCGACTGATATAATTTTTGTAACAAAGATCTTCCATGGATTTTACTTAGTAGATACTTTGCAAGACTTAGCAATCTCTTGAGCGATAGGAGTCTTGTAAGAGAACATAGATAATTTATTAGTATTAGGAGTGGGTTTTTGTAAGATTTCGGAATAGGAAGCAGAATTGGAATTAGAAATTGAGTCCTTATACTGGGGCTGATTACCCTGTTGCGTGATTTTGTGGATGAAATCGGGGTTAGAATTTGAATTAGGAGTTGAGTTGAAAGTTTGTGTGGAAGTTGGAGGGGAAGTAGAATTTGATTTGGGCTTATACTTGGAATTGGTACTAGCGTTGGAATTGGTATTAGTACTGGAATTGGCATTGGAATTGGCATTGGCATTGGAATCGGTATTGGAATTGGTATTGGAATAGGAATTGGTACTGGAATATGTATTGGAATTGGTACTGGAATTGGAATCGGCTTTGGAATTGGTATTGGAAATGGTAATGGAATTTGTATTGTAATTGGTATTGGATTTGGTGTTAGAATTGGTATTGGAATTGGTATTGAAATAGGTATTTGAACATGAGCTAGGAATAGAATTAGTAACTAGAATGGAACTTGCAATTGAATTAGAACTTGGAATTGGAATAGGGGTGCCGTTTTCATTCTTATTTTGTGGAGGACGGGTGTTTGGACTCAGGAGGCACCTTCGAGAGTCCTTTACTCGTTTAAAGAATTATGATCAGTTTCATCAGTGCCATACTCTTGTGGCGCTGTGAGAGCAAAGACTGGTTGATTTCGAGAAGTAGACGGAATGGGGCGATAATTATTGTTTCCGTTCGGAGTAGTCCCGAACCTCTTATTATTGTAATCGCGTATGCGGCAGTTTTCAATGGTGTGCCCTGGAAATTTGCAATATCGGCACACTGGGGGATTCGCAGACCTGAACACGGTTGGTGCGTAGTTTTTATCATAACTGGTCCTGTTTTGAGGAACAGGTCGGTTCTGAGATGGAAACTGACGAAAATGATTATTTTGTCCGTGAGGATTGGGATTAGAAAATAGTGAAGTTACGTTTCGGCGTGAAGACGTCTGAAGAATTTTTTCTTCGGATACAGCGAAATTAATAGCGTCATTCAAAGTTTTTGGATCACGACAACGGACCACCGTGGAAAGTCTGTGATTAAGACCGGTTACAAAAGTGTGCAATGCTAAATCTTGCATTGCTGCGACACGGCCTGTCAGTTCACCCTTTTTGCTCGTGGGAATTGATATATTTATTTCGGATAATAGTTTAGACAGGCAAGACTCGAGACGTATGGCAAACTGATTGACCGTCTCGTTATTTGTTTGACGACATTCTTGCATTTCGGAAAGAAGCGCGGCATAGTGTTTTTTGTCACCAAATTGCGTTTTTAAAAAGTCCTCTAATTGTTGCCAACTGTCAAATTCCTTGATGGAGCATGCAGCTTCTGCGCGTCCTTAAAAATAAACGGTTTTTCTTTCTATCTTCTTTCTTTCCTTCAAGCTGGCTCAAAATGTATTTTAGTAATATGCTTTGCTGGGATTGAGTCGCTAAATTAATTGTATTCTTGCAATTATTTATAAATGCGTTCAACTTTTCACGATCACCATCGTATTTGCTAACAAACTTGATTAAAATATTTAAATCCATCTCGACTTGTTCTTTGTCCTCTTTGGGAGGCATAGTCTACAGGTACGGACGTCGCGTAGTCAAAACAATACGATAAGAGCCAGGCCGCACGGCTGCGCGGTATGGAATGTAGCAGATAAAGAGTCTTCGTTAAAATGAATCTATTTTTAGCACTTTGTTTTTAGATTTTAAAAGGCACTTTTCACTTACAGGAACACGGAGATAGTAGAATAGTTCATCTTGTTTTAGAATTAGGAGCGGGTACCGGAGCTGGTGCAGTTCTACGGAACTGGATCTGGAAACGACTGCTGCGGCTGGACGGTGCTGGATATCGAAGAGTTCCCGGAGGTTGCGATTTTGACACACTCTGGTCGACACTAGTTATTGCACAGTGGATTGGCTTAACACAGTTTATCGGAGCTGGACGAGCTGGGACAGTTCTTTGTTCACTTTTCACAAAGAATGTTTGTTTACACTTTGGTGTCCAAAAAAATGTAATTTAGGTTTCCGGTGAGAATTATATTTCACTCGCGAACAGAGACGTACCGGGGACCTGATTTAAGGTCCTTTATCGCTGCCACCAATGTTATACGCTACACCGGGAAACCGCTTTTAAAAAAAAAGAGTTCAAATATAAATTACTTTTATATTTATTAGAAAATCGAAATAGAAAATGGAAATAGAAATGATGTTTTATAATAGATTTGAGAGGAAAGTGCTCTATCTGATGGATAAACGGGAACTGCACCGGGCGCGGGGACTGGCCAGGTCTAGAGCTCGACACAGCATATCTAAGGTATTGTGTCAGCGCATTTCAAGGGTTGGCCATACTAATTATATATGTAACAGTACGCCAATCGGGATTAGCTTTCTGTATCTTACGAGTTCGCTTTCGAGCAGCTGATGTTTTACACTTATTCGGCCGGCACAAATCGATGAACTGGAGTACTCGTGCAGTCGTTCGTATGAGTCGCATCCATTTTGAGTACTTCTCTATACGCAGTAGTTGACTTGTGCTGGGCTGCTCGACATCTTGCGATGTGTGACACGTTTGTCTTTCTTCGCCCGTGTCGTGACGAATGACCTTTTCTTCTGTGGGCCACTCGGTTGCTGGCAGGCGCAGGAAATCGGGGCCGTTATACCATCTGTGTTCGGCCCGGAAGTTGTCGGGGGTTGCCCGAGTTGCGTCGTCTGCCACGTTGAGTCGAGTAGGCACCCAACGCCATTCATTTTTCTTCGTGGTGTCTTCTATCTCGGCGAGGCAGTGTGCAACGAATGACTTGTATGCACGCGGCTCCGACCTTATCCATGTGAGTGCGGTTCGCGAGTCGCTCCAATAGGTCTTCTCTGTTGACTCGTAGTCGTGTTCTTCCAGGGTGGTTTGAGCCAGGCGCGCTGCCAGTAGTGCAGCTTGATGCTCGAGGCTCGGCATGGAGATGGGCTTCAACGGGGTCGCTCTGCTCTTCGTGGCTGCTAGATTGTAGCGGCCGTTGAGCTGCGTGAACCACCTGCACCATCGCTCCCGTAGCTCTGCTGGGAGTGGGTCATCCCATTCCATCTTATAGCGCCATGTGTCCTGAAAAATACGTTTACTGGGAATTAATATCGGTGAGATAAAGCCGACCGGATCGAATGAGGCTTCTCGCTTCGTTGGAGGTCGCGTGTTTGTTTCCACTTCGCGCTGGATCTTCAAGTTGCTCGGGTTAAAGCCGAGATGATCTTCGTTGGCGTGCCACATTAGACCCAATGTCTCTTGGCCGCCGAGTTCCACTGTTGCACTGCTGTCTTGTGGCAGTGATAATTCTTCCATCTCGGTGTCGCCGTCGTGTACCAGTTGAGGCGGCTTGTGCGGCTCGGCGGGGTTGACGACCGGAAAGTGAGGTAGGTACCACGTCCTTTCCTTCTGCGGTGGAATCGGGGCTGGTTCTGCATAGCCTGACTTGAGTAGGTTTTCCATTCGTTTTTCTTCATCCCTATCGAGTCCTCGTTCGAGCGTAAGCAGAGTCTTCTCAGCTTCCTTGTAGCTTTCTTCTTTCCACGGCAGTCCGGTCTCATATCTTCCATCTGGTAACCGCCGGCCTTTTACTTCCAGAATCTGCAATTCACGCAGTTCGGGATCTTCTCGGAGGCGTCGGGGTTCGATGCCCGGTGACTTCAACTTGAGGTCCTTCTTCACTGTGTCCTCAATGGAGTCCTTTACGCGCTGTTGCAGCGTACCGCAGAATGACACTGTTGCAGTCATTGAACTGCTGCATCCGTGGAGCACCCATCCCAGCTGAGTGAGCGACGCCACAGGCTGGTTACGGCTTCCGGTGCGCAGCTGACGGGTTACGATGAGATGCCAGTTGTCTTGTCCCAATAACACTTTAGGTGAAGCCTTTTTATACGTTATACGTTACGTTATCTTATATGGTGTGGGCGGTTAAGTCGTACTCTTCATCGGCGTACTTCCCTTTGATGAGTAGACTGACTGTCTTGCTCTCGTGCTTCATGTCGCTGTTGACACCTTGGATCCACGTCTCCTTGGTTGGTCCATCTGCCCCGATGACGTCGGCTATGGTCTCATCTATTAGCGTGATCGCGCTTCCCGCGTCCAATAAGGCGTAGGTATCGACGCTACCGCTTGGTCCTCTTAGTGTCACTGGTGCCATCTTGAGGTAGGCCTTGCGCTGACTGCGGGGAACTGCTGCTGTGGCTACTTCTGCCGTTGAGGTCGTGATGTCTTCCTTCTGTTCTTCACGGTCTCTTGGCGGCATATCGCGATGCAGTAGTCGGTGATGCATTATCTGGCACCCGTTCTTCCCACAGGCCGGTGCTCTGCATGTGGCGCGTCGGTGGTTACTTCGAAGACAGCGAAAACAGACTCTATTCTTCTTGGCTGTTTCCCATCTCGCGGTGTTGTCTAGGGCGATGAACTGCTTGCAGTCAGGTAGCTTATGATCCCTGCTACACTGTGGACATCTCTCTTCTGATGTCTTCTTGTTGATGGTGAGCGTCTGTTCAACTCTTCTGCTTCTTTGAGGACGATAACTGGCTCTTCTGTTGTCTTCTGTGTGGTTCACCTCTGGGAGTGCGTAGGAGCTGCACTTGTCTGCCTCTTCTGACAGGAACACAGATATCTTCTTCAGTTCTGGTATATCTTCTTTCTTCTTTGCAGCGAAGTCGTACCACTTGTTTCTGAGTATAGGTGTGAGTTTCTCGATGATACTTCTGCACATCTCTGGACTGTGTAGCTAGTGCGGCTTCCTCAAGGCTTCTATGGTTCCCACGATGTTTGCTATCTTCCCAGCGAAGATACAGATGTCCTTGGCGTCATCGGTCACTTTGTTGAGAGTCTTGAGCTTCTCCATCTCGACGTGGATGAGTGCTTCTGGTCTACCAAATCTTCTCTCGAGGGCCCTTATGATCACCTCGGGGTCAGGTTGACTCAGCATCAGACACTCGACTGCTTCTCGTGCGAGTCCACGTAAACTTTTCCTTATTCTTGCAATATTTTCGTTCTTCGTGAAGTATATACCCGATTCTTCATACGTAGTCTTGAAGACGAGCCATTCTGTACTGCTGCCGCTGAAGATCGGTAGTTCCCGTATATACTTGGGCGGCTCCCTGTTGCTTCTCATAGCCTGGGATAGGGCCGCGGTGAGCGTAGCTACATCGATCACGGAGTTCTTCACTGGTGCACTTCCTTCTGATTTTTCCTGGGTTTGACACTTCTCCACTAGTTGACCCCTATCTAGGCAGGTCTGAGTGTTTTCCTCGATGTCTTGCCCCTTTTCCTTCAGGTTGGGTGCCGCAGCGTCATCCTTCTGTAGCCACGTGTTAATACGTACCGGTGCCAGATCTTCCTCAGACCCGTCGTCGCTGCTCTCGTCCTGCAGTAGCCGCTGTAGACGGATCTGTTCTATCTCTGCTTCGGCTTGTATTTGCTTGAGCTTCAGTTCTGCCAAGCGTTGTTTGACCTCCAGTTCCTTCTTCTTTCTTGAACTGGTGGAGCGGCGTGACCTCGTGTCCAAAGGCCGCATGGTGCGCTGTGAGCTAGGCTCTCCATATACAACAGCGCGGGTGTGGGGCGATACCTCTTCCGTCGTCCCTGACTCTTCTGTAGTCACAGTTGTGCTGGACGTGGTCTGCTCGGTGCTACCTGTGGCTTCCGACGCACCACTGTCCGCATAACTTCTGGCCTCTTCCGTGGCCGCAGGGTGTAGTACTGATCTTGGTACTGGTACTGATGCTGATGCCGGTTCCTCTTCCTGACGACGCTTCCCTCCATCCCTGGTGAGAACCATTCTTCTTTCTTCAAGTTTATACTTACCTGGATTTCCGACGGATCGTGGACTTTATTCCTATCCCTTGACCCGGTTCCAATGGACCATAGACGTTCGTGACAGACTATGACCTAATACGGTTCCGAATAGACTGTCACTTCTCCCTTAGTTGAAGAACGATGAAACGTCTACGGCTGGCAGCTTGACTTGAAGTTGACCTGAATCTTCGAAGGACCGTGTACTTTATTCGGCTCCGAAGGACCAATGTTAAGGACCGTGGTTCATGACAGACTATGACCTGATAAGGTTCCAAATAGACTGCAACTACTTCGCGGTCGCCTTCAGTGGACTGTATTTGACGGATGTTGAGTCGAAGAATGAAACACTTGGATGGGTGTACTTGATTGACGTCAGTGAGGCATTGGATGTACTTGGCCCAGCACTACTCTTGATCTACTACTTCCTGTTGAGCTTCCTTGTTCCTTGAGAGACTCTTGTTGTCTACTTGTTGCCCAATATTTTCCTAACAAATGGTCCCTGCTTTTATAGTCTTTTGTAGTGCTGGCCCGCGATCCAAATTACCTCACCTCCGCATTTCCATTTATTTACAGAACTCATGTTATACATATTAATCACATAGCATATATGTACATTGGTAGCAATAAGAGTTGCACGACGATAGGTAGTTACATCTGTACCGTGCGACGTCGGGCTACTGAATGACGGGCGGATTGACCCCTCAGACTTATATATGGGCCCTGCCTCCCGCGAGCTACTATATAATAAAATGGCACCAGCCGAGGGAGCGCATATTCGCTTCTTACGGCGTGGGAGGCAGTCGCGGGGTGTAATTAAACTTACATACTAGTATACAAAGTCGTATTTCCTATTTATACGAAGTTATGTTAGATTCTGAGTAATGCATTTACGTAATTATATTTGCAATTATGCTTTTCGGGAAATGTACTTTCTTTATTAAATTTGGCTCTAACATACTTAATTACTCAGAAAACTAACTCCTAACAGTAGTAAGCTATTTATCTTAGCTTAATATCAAAGTAATTACATTATTACGTTTTTAATTTACGTAAACCTAACATTTTCATAATTTATTCATTATATTCACGCTTACTAATCTACGTGTCACTGGCACATGTGTCTATAGTCTATTTGTGTCGTGCACAGTACTTTTATCATTACGTACAACAGCGTGATGAGGTAAATATACTGCGTCCTCCTTGTTGATATCCTGCACTACCTCCATGTGATTAAGTGTCAAATATTCATTTATCACAGCTGAATAATGCTTCTTTAAATCGGGATTTTTCAATAGACGTCTTTCAAGCATGAAAAATCGTTTCAAGGCTATATCCCTTGAACCGCCATATTTACAACTAGGATCGGGTGACCTAAAGGGTAATCTTACCACATACCGACCAGATTCATCTCGTTTAGTTGTAGCTGAAAATAGGGTTTCACATTGCGTTTCTTCTGGAGTTAACAGCTTGTTTCCTAACTCACAAGTAGGTTCCGACTCCAGTTCCCAAAACTTTTTTAGGAGTTCAATTTCCGCCTGTTGCGTAGAAAGCAGGCTAATATAATTATGACTTGTCTCGTTATGGTTGAATTTACCGATATGGCCAGAAAGAATCCAGCCAAGTTTGGTATTTTGAGCAACCGCATAACCTGGCGGACCTTTGACTAATCCTTCCAATATTATCTGGCCATAAACTTCGGCACCTAAAAGAAGATCTATCTTATTTGGGGTAGCAAATGACGGATCCGCTAGTTCCATAGACGAGATCGTAGTTAAAACTTGAGTCCTTACCTTCTCCTGTGGTAAAAGAGTTGTTAATCTTTTCAAAACGTAAGCCTTGACAGTAACGACAAAGCTGGGGTCAACTCGTGACTGAATCTGAATAACAACCATTGAATTAGAAGTTAGGGATTGACATTGATCACCACCAATGCTTGTAATTTTACCTCTAGTAGGTATCCTTTCAAGACCTAATAGCTGGACCATGGACTCCGTCACAAACGAAGCCTGAGATCCCTTATCTAACAAAGATCTTAATACAAAAACGGTCCCTTTACGCGACTGTGCCTTTACCAAGGCAGTAGCTAATAGTACTTGACCTTGATTATTGGAGAAACAACTAACAATATCTGTGGACTCGCTCTGAGGTGGGTTGGTTAATAGGGCTGTAGTAACATCTTTCTCTCCACAGCCGTATTCTCTTCAATAACTGATTTCGAGATATTTGTTGAATGTAGCAAAGTATGATGCTTACGCTTACATAAACGACACCTTGTAGACTGGCGACATGAATATACTGAGTGACTAACTCCTAAACAATTAAAGCACAAACCATTCGTTTGGACAAAATTACGTCGTGTATCAACGTCTTCTTGACAGAACTTCTTACAGTTTGCTATTTTATGGTTATCCTGACAATACGAACAAGACAATGCTGTGGACACAGAGTGTGCCTTCACAGACGATACATTACGCTGCCATGTTACATTACGTTGATTCTTACTAGTATCTAAGAATTCGAGAGCTCTAAATCTTTGTTCAAGAAAACCTTGAAATTGTTTAAATGTAGGTAACTGATTGGATGTATAACTAATTTTCAATTCCCATTGTTTGCGTGACTCATTGTCTAACTTTAAACTCAAAATATATATTAGCATTATGTCCCAATTAACAACACTAATCCCTAAATTAGTTAATGCATACAAAAATTCATTAGATGTATCCAATAATTCCTTTAATGCGTGGTCCGATTCTGTTACAATATTCTTTTGGGTCATAAACCGCTTCAATATATTATTTGCCAAATATTTTGTGTTATTATATCTGTCGTCTAACTGTGACCAGCAAGTTAAGTAATTATTACTAGTAATAGGAATGTGACGTAAAAGACTTTCAGCTTCACCAGACAAATGAGTTTTTAAATAATGAAGTTTTTGTACATCATCCAATTTGCTGTTGCCATGTATTAAGGATATAAACAAATCTCGAAAACTTATCCACTCTGAATAATTTCCAGAAAACTGGTAGGTAAAGATATTTTTGGTAATTTAATATCACATGACTTATTTGAAGCTTCAGTAGTAGCACTCTGCAATGTTGATTTTTGTGGCTTTAATTTAGTAAACATTTCTTTAAGTTCTATTTTGTAATCAAAATATACTTCTTCTGTAGACTGATATAGATTAGTAGAATGATACTTAGATGCGACATATGCGGTTTCTTCAACCTCTTGCAGGATCTTATAATGTGTATCATTAAACAATGTCCACTGCTTTTCTAAATTGTCCAATCTTACTTCAATGTAACTTTGTGTAATTCTCTCCTTTGGAGATTTTTTGAAATTAGAACGTGCTCGGGTAATAGCCGTACTTGTGTTCAATTGAATTTTGTCGTACGCTTCCATGTTGTACAAAACAAATAGTTGTACTTCAAATCACTAAGTTTTTATTGCACTAAGTCAACTGAAGCCGATATAAATCCTTTGACAATTTTACAAGTCTTTTTCACCAAGTGCAATTCTAACCAAAATTGGGCATAGGTTCCCCGTCTCTTCACTTTTTAAGAAATTATTCTAAGTCCATGCATTAAACTTCAAATTTTTCTAAGTCCAAACTGATAATAAATTTTCTAAGTCCAAACTAACACTTTAACTTTTGTATTTTAATTTAATAGTTAATCTAGATAGTCAATATAACTCCACTGTCATAATAATTAAAAGTACTCACAGTATATCTTCAATCACTTCAAACACTGTCCACTCACGTGATACGTAGCTCGCCCAAGAGGTAGAAGGGGGTCAACTGTCCCTGTCCCCTCACACTGCGTATACTGCTTACTTTACTGTGGTGCCGCTGATGCCACAGTACAGCTCAATGTACGCGTGCCGGCACTTGCGCTGCTCCACTCTTCACCCCTGCGCTGCGCCGCTGCTATAGCTCCACGGAGAACAATGTACTCCAGTCCTTTATCGGCTCAAGAAGGACCAAATGAACACGTCACAAAAAGTATCTCGAAATGAAACACCACACTCAGAATGGAATCTCAATAATTTATTACACCTCTGACTATTTACATACATGTTCAAAAATCTTGATAGCGCGATTCAGACACTAGTTTCAAACGCCATCTATTGACAAATTGTAGAACTAAACTTACAAAATATAATATCAAACCAACATACTTAGACAGTGGGCTCGATGCCGATGTAGAAGCAGACCATTGTTAAGTAAAGAACCTGGCTGTAGACGACGCGCCGCGCGATGTATCTGAAAATAAAAACTAAAAAAAAATATGTAATAAATTCAATTCTAAATTCAAATTAATTAAAAATCTAGTGTCTATTTGTTTGGCTAATCTAACTAATAAATTAACATTGTACCTACATCATGATTTCTGTAAGAAAACATACTTACCTTTCAATTTATAATTTCTCTATGTACCTACTTATGTTTCATAAATAAAGAACGCCTGCTCGCAAACTACGTCACTCGGCATTACTTAGTATTATATACAAGGCACCGTAGATGTCGCGTCAGTCGCCCACACCACTTGAGTGAGTTCGTACGAATACGTAGTTTGCGCCGCGGTGACACCTTATTCCCAAAACTCAATTATTTTATTTGAACGAGTACTTACTCTGCAACACTCCACGCACCTGCATCCGCTACAAAGTGGTCTTCGAGCCGGATCTTCACGTGGAACAGTGCAGTGTAAATCGTGCTATGTTCAACAGTCCGCCGCACACGAGCCGCCATGTTGGCGAAGGGTTACCCTCAGTTCGCACGCGGCGAGCATTCAAAAAGGAGATGGAAAAAGGTGACCAAAGCCGTGACATCCAATCGGAAATCGTGAGAAAAGAACGAACCGAAAAGGATGCTCTCATCAAACGACCGGAGACGGACATAGCTGGTGCGTCAATCAAGCGCGACAGCGTGATTTCGATGGGAAAAACCCGTCGCTCATCGGCGTCCACCGACGCTCAGAAAAAGCTGCTGGAGTATGAAGCCGCTAAGCAAATGGCTGACCTAGAAGAGAAGGAAGCCAATATGAAAAAACGGCTAATCGAGAAAAAACTCGCTGCTGACTTGGCAGCGCTTGAAGCTGGATCCCGAAGTAGCAGAGCAAGCAGTCACCGACACAGTGAAGTGGGTTCGGTTGAAAAAGTGCAGCAGTGGCTTGAGCGTAGCAACGTTTCCGAAACCCACAACGAGGGTGGCACTGATATGAAGAACCTTGTGAGTGCAATTTACCAAACAAACATGCAAAACAAGCAGCTGATGTCGCGAATTGCGACAACAAAGGACTTACCGTACTATAGTGGTGATTCACTAGAGTGGCTCGCATATAAACAGGCCTACGATGAGTCGACCGGGTTCTGCAAGTATAGTGACGCTGAAAACATGTGGAGGCTCCGCAGGTCGCTCCGTGGAGAAGCCAGAGAAACGGTGGCATCCCTGCTCATCGGGAACACGGCTCCGCACACCGTCATAGAAGCGCTGGAACTCCGGTATGGCAGGCCTGAAGAAATAGTAAACAAAATATCACATCAGCTAAGAAAAATACCACCACTTTCCCACAACTACCATCATGAAATTGTGCCATTTTCTATAAAAATAAAAAACTTCGTGGCAGCCGTGAAAGCTGTGAACAAAAGCGACTACTTGAGAGGCCCAGAACTTCTATCCACAATACTTTCGAAATTCCCAAGCGCTCTAATTAACAAATGGGCTGATTATTACCACGACAACAGTCATACTGATAAAGCCAAGCTGGAAGTACTCTCCGAATTTTTGTACAACGAAGCGAACAAAATATCCAACGCCGGACTGACTCACATACAGTGTCAAATTGAGTACAGGAAGAAGCCCGAAGATCGCAAACACGCCGTCCTATTTAATGGAAAAGACGACGTTCCCAGGAAGTGTAAATTTTGTCGAGTAAGCGATCACAAACTATACGAGTGCGCTCGGTTTAAGCGTGCTATGACAAAAGATCGGTGGCGATATGTGCGTGCCAACAAGCTATGCCACAAGTGTTTAATAACATCACACAGCCGCGACACTTGCCCGGCGCCCGCTTGTAGCGTAGACGAATGCACGTTGCCTCATCACTCGCTTTTACACTGGAAGCGCAGCAGACCCGCTAGTGAAACAGTTATTAAAAACACTGAAAATGACAGTGACTCACCCGTTAACAATAATGACTGCTCCGGTCATACAGTAGCCCACGCGTGTGAGAACTCCCAGAATCGTGTTTTGTTAAAAGTTGTGCCAATTAAAATAAAGGGACCTCGAGGTGTGCTGACCACCTATGCGCTCCTCGACGACGGCGCAACGATATCGTTAATATCAGCTGATATCGCTGAACGCGTCGGCCTCGAGGGAACGAAGCAAACACTGTGTATTCGCGGTGCGTGGGACTCGGAAATAGTGTGTAACAGTGAAAAAATAAAATGTGAAATAATGAACAATAACAATAACAAACAATTAGAACTTAGCGCCCGAAAAATTAGTGAACTTAATTTACCAATACAAAAATTATCAAACATTGACTTTAAAAAATATAATCATCTGAAAAAATTGTGTGAACTTCTACCGTGTGCGAACATAAAACCGAAAATATTAATCGGACAGGACAATTACCATCTTATCGCACCTATAAAGACTATAATAAGCGGTAAAAATGCACCTTGCGCAACACTGACTCAATTAGGATGGTGTGTGCATGGAATTTGTCCCAATCGAGAGAGTTCTACAGAGTGTGCATTAGTGATAAATCCCGTTCAAGTGCATTACGACGGTCACCTACATGACTACGCCTCCCATCGCGTCGACGCTGGCATATCCCCACCGGCGGTCACGCGCACAGGCGCAAGGTGTCATACTACAACGGCTGATCCACTACCAACGCAAACATATTGCCTATGCGCCGGCGCCGAGGACGCTCATTGTTTACGCCGATTGAACTCGATCAACTCGAACGGCAGCGCGATACATACGGACGGCGAGGACGTCGAGCGAATATATGAACTCGTTAGAAAATCATTCACGTTTGAAAGTATAGGAGTGAACAATAAACAGCGGCAGAATGAGGAAGACCTGAGAGCTATTACTATAGTAGACAGTAGTGCTATATTACGTCAAGGAAGATGGGAGGTTGGCCTCCCTTGGAGACATTTAAATATTCAGATGGAGGATTCCTATTGTAATGCGTACCGACGTCTGAAAACAACTGAAAGAAAGATATTATCCGATGAAGGATATGCCCTAAGATACAGGGAAAGGATACGTCATTTGTTCGCGAACGACTACGCCCGCAAATTAAACCCAAGTGAAGACGGCAAAAAACCTGATCGCATATGGTACCTGCCTCATTTTGGAGTCGACAACCCCAATAAAAAAAAGTTACGCCTTGTATTCGACGCTGCCGCAACTACAGCTGACAATTCATTAAACGATTATTTATTACCTGGACCCAACTTGCTGGAATCACTACTTGGCATTATGTTGCGTTTCCGAGAAAGAAGTATAGGACTTACGGGCGATATAAAAGATATGTTTTTACGGATCAAGATAAGAGCTGACGATCAACACGCACTTCGATTTCTTTGGCGAAATGATACAAAGGAACCAATAGCAAAATTTGTAAGGCGCTAACTGTGCCCCCTTCATCGCGCAACATATCAAAAACAAAAATGCGCTTAGATTTGAGACCGAGATGCCGGATGCCGTAAAAGCCATCCTCAAAAATCACTTCATGGACGACTACATTGATTGTTTTGATGACCCTGATAGCGCATTGAAAACAATGAAAGAAGTATCCTTCATTCACCAGGAAGGAGGATTCGAAATGCGAAACTGGACGTCAAATGAGCCAAAGGTATGTCAAGACATACCAAAAGAAGCCTTAAGTGCAGCAGCCGTTCGGTTCAAAGTCGAACAACACGACCCGAGCGAACGCATACTCGGCCTTCTCTGGCATCCGAATACCGATACCTTTGGGTTCAACTTGGCGTTGCATAGAATTCCCGCCAAAATACTGACATGCGAAAAACGACCTACAAAGCGTGAATTATTACGTATAATTATGTCAATATTCGATGTATATGGCCTCCTGGCGCCGTTTACTATCAAGGCGAAGATACTAATACAACAATGTTGGAAAACTGACTTGGGTTGGGATGAGGAAATAAAGTCTACTCATTTCGAAGTCTTTCGACTCTGGATAACCCAACTACACCAGTTAAAGAGTATCCGTATACCCAGATGGTACTTTCGTGGATTTAACCGTCACAAAAACACCCAATCACTTGTAAACGAGACATTAGAGATGCATGTTTTCTGTGACGCATCGCCAAGCGCATACGCCGCGGTAGCGTATTTTCGCGCTCACGTCAATGATGATGTGTGTGTGTCATTCGTAGCTAGTAAAAGCCGAGTGGCGCCTATAAAACCCGTTACGATTCCACGGATGGAACTACAGGCGGCTGTACTGGCGTGTCGCCTCGCCGATACCATTCAGAAGGAACATAGATTGAAGTCGGTTAGAAGATATTTTTGGTGTGACTCAATGACCGTTCTTCATTGGATTAATAACAAAGCACAAACTTATAATATTTTCGTCGCAAATCGCCTCGGAGAGATAGACGATCTATCGAGTACGGATGAGTGGCACTATGTCTCGACGGAGCGTAATATAGCGGACATAGCAACAAAGAATAACTCATACAAGTTAGAAAATGAGTGTGAATGGTTCCGCGGGCCCAACTTCTTGTATGAGAACACAAAAAATTGGCCGTCATCGTCACCTGAAACAGAAAATAAAATAAAAATTAATGAAGAAATATTAGAAACTATACATAATGTTTATGAACATAAAGATAACAACTTACCTGTTCCGAACGTAGAAGCATTTTCGTCCTGGCTGCGTTTATTGAGATGTGCCGCCACCGTTATATTATTCATAGAAAAATGCAAAAAGAAATGCAAAACAGAATTGAATACAAACATATTACAACGAGCGGAAACATTATTGTTACGTCACTCTCAACAACATTCCTTCGCTACGGAATTATATTTATTGGAAAATAAGAAACCGGTTCAAGCTAACAGCCGATTACGCACATTGACACCCTACTTGGACGAGTTGGGGTTACTACGAGTTGGTGGACGAGTGGGGGTCGCTTCTGACGTCACGTTGCATACGAAAAACCCCATAATATTAGATGGAAAGCACCCTATCTCGAGATTAATAACCGAATCTTACCACCGGAAGTGTGGCCATGGTTACAATGAAACTGTGGTGAATGAATTAAGACAGAAGTACTGGCTGCTAAAATTAAGACCCACAGTACGTTCTGTCGCCTCCAGATGTCTGTATTACCGCATTAGAAAGGCCGTGCCTGCCGCCCCGCGCATGGCTGACTTACCTGAAGCTAGACTGGCGCTCAAGGCGCGTCCGTTCACACACTGTGGTGTAGATTTATTTGGACCAATGGAGGTCACACTGGGCCGCCGAAGAGAGCTGCGTTACGGAGTTCTGTTCACCTGCATGACAATCCGAGCAGTACACATAGAATTGGTCCCCTCACTGACTACTGACTCATTCATAATGGCGCTAAGACGCATGGCAGCCAGACGAGGGTGGCCACAAAATATGTATTCCGACAATGGTACTAATTTACGAGGTGCTGAAGCTGAACTAAGGCTATCATACCAAGCACTAGATCACATAACCATACAAGAAGAGATGACTAATCGTGGCGTTACCTGGTCTTTTAACTCGCCTATCAGCCCCCATAAGGGCGGAGCTTGGGAGCGTCTAATCCGAAGCATAAAAACGACACTGAAAGTGGTACTTAAAGAAAGAGCACCTCGTGAAGAAACGTTATTAACATTGCTCATTGAAATTGAAAATATTGTCAACAGCAGACCATTGACACATGTCTCGGTTGACCCGGAAAGTATGGAGGCCCTAACGCCTAATCATTTTTTACTCGGTTCGAGTTCTAACTTACCCGTGCCCGGCGTTTTCGATGATGGAGACCTATACTCACGAAAGATGTGGAGAATCGCCCAAAGGTTAACTGACATATTCTGGAAACGATGGGTCAAGGAAGTATTACCCACTTTGATACCGAGGCAGAAGTGGTATCAAGAGAATGATAACCTCAAGCCCGGGCACCTGGTAATACTGGTAGACCCCAACTTACCTAGAAACACTTGGCCTAAGGGCATTATAGAAAAGGTGTTCCCGGGAAGGGACGGCCGTGTACGCACGGTGGAGGTAAGAACAAAGTCCGGAATACTTACTCGGCCGGCACATCGCCTAGCGCTAATACCATTGGCTGATTAGTGTCACCGAAATGACACTGGGCGGAGATTGTAGACGACGCGCCGCGCGATGTATCTGAAAATAAAAACTAAAAAAAAAAATGTAATAAATTCAATTCTAAATTCAAATTAATTAAAAATCTAGTGTCTATTTGTTTGGCTAATCTAACTAATAAATTAACATTGTACCTACATCATGATTTCTGTAAGAAAACATACTTACCTTTCAATTTATAATTTCTCTATGTACCTACTTATGTTTCATAAATAAAGAACGCCTGCTCGCAAACTACGTCACTCGGCATTACTTAGTATTATATACAAGGCACCGTAGATGTCGCGTCAGTCGCCCACACCACTTGAGTGAGTTCGTACGAATACGTAGTTTGCGCCGCGGTGACACCTTATTCCCAAAACTCAATTATTTTATTTGAACGAGTACTTACTCTGCAACACTCCACGCACCTGCATCCGCTACACTGGCCATTGTTAAATATAGAAGCAGGCTAGTTATAAGAATAGAAGTGGGCTATTGTTGAAATTGAAAGCAGAGATCTTTGTTAAAAATTCAATTTTATACTGAAAACAGGAAATAGCATTAAATTTTGAAATTGAAATTGTGGAGATAGGATTAGAAACTGATGACTTAGAATAAATGTGACCTATGCATAGTCTCCCATTCTCAAGCTATAGCTTGCGGACAGCAGAAGTTTGCATAACCCAATGGTTCAAAAAGTTATAAGTTTTTAGAATGTCAACTATTATTTATTATTATATATAATGTGTAGCAGATGCTATGTGTATTTATAAAGGTGTATGTATGTGTTAAGGTTAAATATTAAGGACTAGAATTATTCTACAGTCATTGTACCTGTAATTAGCGAGCAGTTATATAATAAACTGCTATATCATATTAATTTATTTGACATGTTGAGACAAGTCAAATAAATTATTATGGTATAGCAGTTTATTACATATATGAGTATAAATAATAAATATATAAATAACTAGAATCGCCACGTGGTTTCACTTGCGTAAGCCCTGATCCCATGGGAATATCAGGATAAAAAGTAGCCTATGTTACCCAAGGATAATGGAGCAGTCTAATGGTGAAAGAATTTTCGAAAATCGTATCTATGTTCGAAAAGTCATTTTAAATTTGTTAAGACTCCAGAACATATAATATAAATACTAGATATAAAACAATCTTGTCGTTTGCAATAGTCGACTCAACACTATTCCACTTTAATTTTTTTTTTATACCACTAAGGTGTCAGACAAGCACACGGCCCACCTGATGGAAAGCGGTTACTGCGGCCTATGGACGTGTGCAACACCAGTGGCGTCACGCTCCCGCTGCCGACCCTGTAAAGGAAAGGGGATGGGAAAGGAGTTTGGGAGGGGATGGGAAAGAAGTTTGGGAGGGGATGGGAAAAGAGTTTGGGAGGGGATGGGAAAGGAGTTTGGGCTCCGGCACTCTCACTCACCAAACGGAACGCAACAGTTCAAATACTGTTACTTGGCGTCGATATTCTGTGAGAGGGTGGTGCTTCCCCGGTCGAGTCGGCCCTTTCATGCAACGGCCATACTCGTAATGACTGTTGCTTGACTCTACCGCTCCCAAAATTACACTCCTCCATTAAATCCATTTAATCCACTGAACAAGTCCATTACTGGTTTTATTTTCACTTTTTGTTCCACTCTCTATAAGTTTTAATATTTTTACTGTCTATCCGGTCTATATAATCACTGGAAATCAGGCTTAAAATAAAATTCATAAACACCTAAAAATATCTAGCAAAAAAAAAGTGGAGGAGTGCAGTGGCTCAATAAGTGGAAACAAATCCATTAAAGGATATGTTCAGTGGTTAAGAGTGGAATAGAGTGAATCTATAAGATAAGTAATTGATTCAAGGTTAACTGAATTAGAAGGTTTTTATAAGGTCGGCAGCGCGAATGTGAGTCCCCTGGTGTTGCACGCGTCCGCACGCGTCCATAGGCCACGGTAACCGCTTCCCATTAGGTGGGTCGTGTGCACCCACCTAAGTGGTATTAAAAAAAGTCTCTAATGAAATTAAGGATATGCCTCTTAATAAATTTAAAAGTCAAATCAAAACTAAACTTTGCCAATAAGGTTATTATAAAATTTAATAATATTTAGACCACAAACAAGCTTGGATATGAACTGTTTGCTCTCTTACTATGCTACTCAAACAAAAAATTGTAATTAGATTAAGTAAACATACCAAAAAATAATATAATATAATAAAGGTAAATAGACCAAAAAGCCCGCTGAATTTCTTGCCGGAGTCTTCTCAGGATGGGGCCGTGTTTATAACCAGCATTAGCAAATGGATATATACTCCGTGCGGATAAGGGAAACGCTACGGTGGTAATGGATACGTGGGACTACATACAAAAAAATCGAAAATCTTTTATCGAATGAAACTATGTAAACGTACGGAAACAAACTCGAGATATCATGAATAAATACTCCGAAAAACTACAAATCAACGTAAATACATTAAAACCTTCATGCACAAAACCTCCAAAACTGTATGGGTCAGCCACAATCATGTGCAGCCAAGGACTAGTGCCACCGTGTAGAAGTCCAGACTACTCTTCGCCGCATGAAGAATCGTAAAGCTGATCGTAAGGACCCGATGGAGTCCCCATCGAGGCCTGGAAGGCGATGGGTCCCCGTGGTGTAGGCGTTCTTACAATTTTTTATAGCCCTTTTCCTGAGCTGTAATATCCCAAGCCAATGGAGGCTGAGTATAATTAACCCAGTCTTCAAAGGCAATCGGTCAGTGCTCCTGCCCTTGCCTTCACTCCACTCCGTGTGGGAGCTACCGCGGTATAAAGGCAATGTCGCACACCATGAAGCTCTACGAGAGGAGCTTTGAATTGAGTCCCAGAACCGCCAGAAGTGTACAATCTCGGAGTGTCAGTATGGGTTTCGACCCCAGTCACGGAACTATGGACCCGGTTTTTGCCATAAGGATTGTCGCGGAGAAATACAGGGCGACGAATACGCCAGTGTATTGCTTGTTTTTAGACATGCGGAATTCCTTCGACTGATGTTCCTCGCGCAGTGATCTGGTGGGCTCTGCGGTCCAAAAGGAGGGATTCTTATATTGTTTAGTTTTAATTCTTATTTATGTTTTGATGTTGGTACCGCGTATTGATAGGACCAACACCAATCACATTTTTACTTTGCGTACCCGCGCATTATTGTACTTGAGCTTAACGCTGGTCCATGGCCAGTTGAGCGCGGATTACAGCGAGACGTCGCTTTGAAAACTTCTTGAGGTTTGTATGTTGTAGATCACGTACGCGCGCGTTTTTGGAGGTTTCGGCTCGCGCTTTTGCAAGAGCAAAACCGTGTTGATTTATTGATGAATTGTTTTCTTTTTGTTTTTGAACATTGATTGTGTCCTGTATGTGTGTCATGATATTCCAACAATATATTTTAGCTGAATAACTAATAATAATTTACATTATGTTATTGTTGATAGTATCATTGGTTATGGGCATTACAGTAACCACTATTCAGTTAATATAATATTTATGATTAAATAAATAAAAAAGTGATTATTTTTCTCGTAAGTACTGTAGCGTTCCGACCTCGTTCGAGCACTACAGTTCGTTTACCTGGCCATCATGTGTCAGAGAATAAAAATAAATTGTTTTTGAATTGAAATGAGTTTAGGGAAGAAAAACAATTGCCTTGGCGGACAAGT
Source organism: Cybosia mesomella (assembly GCA_946251805.1). Lineage (NCBI taxonomy): Eukaryota > Metazoa > Arthropoda > Insecta > Lepidoptera > Erebidae > Cybosia > Cybosia mesomella. The sequence goes on along the minus strand of OX276388.1, from coordinate 12,808,968 downwards.
TGCTGACAGCGGGTGACCGAGGGCTCCGGCCTCGACCCGCCGTCCGAAGAGAAGTTCCAAGTATATTGATTGTAGGCTCAATCCTTGAGCAGAATCCGCGATTCCCTACAGTTCTTTTAAAATATAAATATATTCGTGTAAAACCCCCATAAAACTCGATATAGGAAGTTTTTGGTGAAAATAAATGCCAATATAAATATTAATACTTGTGTTTTATCTTTTCGTTATCACGAGGTATTGTGGCGTCAGGCCCCGACGCTACAGGTGGTGGAGGAACGCCGGTTTCCACAGGAGTTGGTGGAGCGCCAGTTTCCAAAGGAGTTGGAAGCGCCAACGTGCTGCAGTTTGCAGTGGATTGATCGATCCCGTACCGTAAGAAGGAAGACGTCGTGCCACATTGGAGCGACGCAATTACCAGTATCATTTTCGTTTATTTGCTTTTATGTGCTTTTATGTGCCCAACTAGAAGATGGCTGAGACAAAGAGGTGCAATGGCTATGATGGTGGCTTGTTCCGGAGTGTCACAAGAGATTTCTGTGTCATTTTCGCCATTAATAGGTGTCTGCGGGTCAATAGGGCCAATAAGGACTATAAGTCTTAATAGAATTCTAATCCATGTAGTAAATAATGTGTTGTGTAATATGTGTTATTAATATTGTGTTTTTCTGTTTATTCTATGTCAGTGCGCTGTCGAAGATAAATAAAAATTTTTTTTTGTTATATTCATGACGTCCTAGCATAGGGATTAGGCAATTATTTTTTCGTCTAATGTTGGGAGTGGAGATCTAAACTTTGTAAGAGAGTCAAATCGCAAAGATCATGGTTGCCTGCGATGGTTGAAAGTGGGTTTTCACCAGACTCATTATTGGGTGAAGTTCTCTTTCTCTTTAATGTTGATTAAAAAGTAATTTAGTAATTCGTAGGCGATGTAAGAGGTTTATAATTACATATGCATAATGTGTAAAGATAGATCACTTTATGTCATCTTTTGTTTATTAGTTAGGTAGGTCTTAAAACTACTTGGTACTTTAAGTCCCATTCGGACAAACATTAAAATGTGTCGACAAGAGACACCAATATTTGTCATTTAGATAGTCGTGCTGTGGCTTGTTGCTTTTTGACGAGGTTGTTGCCAGGCCAAGAATGAAGCAATCTTTTTATTCGGGTTTTTCAGTATTTATTACAGTTTAATTGCTATAAATTATAAAGATTGCGTCGTTTTTCTCATTGTAAGAGACAGCCGAACTAATGTTTTTTTTGTATCTGTCCTCGTTTAGTTTACCTAGGGCCTTAGAACTGTCACATGACGTCCATGGGGCGCAGCTGATGTAGCGTTCCGACCTCGTTCGAGCACTACAGTTCGTTTACCTGGCCCTCATGTGTCAGAGATTAAAAATAAATTGTTTTTGAATTGAAATGAGTTTAGGGAAGAAAAACAATTGCCTTGGCGGACAAGTTGCTGACAGCGGGTGACCGAGGGCTCCGGCCTCGACCCGCCGTCCGAAGAGAAGTTCCAAGTATATTGATTGTAGGCTCAATCCTTGAGCAGAATCCGCGATTACCTACAGTTCGTTTAAAATATAAATATATTCGTGTAAAACCCCCATAAAACTCGATATAGGAAGTTTTTGGTGAAAATAAATGCCAATATAAATACCTATTAATACTTGTGTTTTATCTTTTCGTTATCACGAGGTATTGTGGCGTCAGGCCCCGACGCTACAGTACGTAGGTATACATTTGTCATCGTAAAATATAATTTTACATGTATGTACAATGACAGGAACAGAGAAAATATCATTAGATGGTCTAATCGTAAGTACCAGTTATAATAATTCCATTGGTAAATTGGAAGGTGTGAATAACTATGGCACTTGGAAATTTCAAATGAAATTGCTGTTGATTGACCATGGTTTGTGGGAGTTTGTGGATGGTTCTGGTGATGTCATAAAGAATCCGGCCAAGGACCAAAAAGCATACGCAAAAATTTGCTTGAATATACAAACTATTTGTTACCCGCATGGTACAAATGCTAAAACGGCTTCAGAAGCGTGGAATATCATGTCAAAGGGCATATCAAGCCTAAATGCCCAAAGTTAAAGAAGAATTTAAAGAAGAACTCATCTCAAAATGATTCATCATCATCCAAAAAGGGAAATAATAGTTCTTTATTTTTGACTGAGACTGCTTTAGTTAGTAATGTTTGTGATGGTGATAGCTGGTTTTTAGATTCAGGTTGCTCTAGTCATATGACTAATCGAAAAGCTTGGTTATTTAATTATTCTTCTGATGTTAAATATCAAATCACTACAGCTAATAATGACACAATGTATAGCGAAGGCGTAGGGAATGTCAATGTTACATTAAGCGACAATAATATCAAAGTTATTAAAGATGCTTTATATGTACCAAAGGTAGCAGCAAATCTTTTGTCAGTTAGCAAAGTAGCAGCAAAAGGTTATGTTTTGATATTTGATGTTGATAAATGCAATGTTTACAGGAGGGATAATGTGTCCGTTACTGGTTCCTGTGAGCTACAAGCTACTAATGTGGGTGGTTTATACAAAATTGATCAAGGACAGGAATGTTATTCAACTTTATTAAACAAACAAGAGCCTAAAATGTTCACCGAAGGTAAAGCTTTTGTGTCTAGTACTGACTTGTTGGAGCTATGGCATCGCCGCTTAGGACACTTAAGTTTTAAAGGTATGTTAACCCTCCGTGATTCTCTGGCTCGTGGTATTAACTTTCCAAATGGAAATCTGAATACATGTCCTCCTTGTATTGAAGGTAAACAAAAAAGTAAATCTTTTCCCCGTGGTCAGGCACATAGAAGCGTGACAAAGTTGGATTTAATCCATACTGATATATGTGGACCGATCTCCGTTAATAGTTGGAGTGGTAGTCGTTATTTTATCCGCTTCACTGATGATTTTACGCGAAAGTCTTTTATTTATTTTCTGGATCGTAAGGATCAAACTACGGTTTTGAATACTTTTATTGAATTCAAAAATGTTGTTGATAAACAAACCGATTGTAAGATTAAGCGTGTCAGAAGTGACAACGGCACAGAATATTGCAACAAAAGTTTCGAGAATTATTTGAAGCAATGCGGTATTGTTCAAGAAACTACTGTTCCATACACACCGCAACAAAATGGTGTTGCAGAGCGTCTTAATAGGACCTTAATGGAAAAAGCAAGAGCAATGTTGCAAGACGCTGGCTTAAATATAAAAAATTGGGCTGAAGCAGTCAATACTGCTTGCTATTTAAAGAATCGTAGTCCAACAGCTGCTCTTAATAAGGCTACTCCTGAAGAGCTATGGACTGGTTCAAAAGTTAACCTCAGTCACCTTAAAGTCTTTGGTTGTACAGCATATGCCCTGACTCCACAATGTCAACGTACAAAACTTGATCCTAAATCGAAACCCTACATTATGCTAGGATATTGTGATCACACGAAAGGTTATAGATTAGGTAATCCAGCTGATGGTAACAAAATGATTAAAGCTCGTTTGGTTGAGTTTATTGAATCTGTTAGAGGTATTGAACACATGACTAATAAGTCAAATAACTATTTTATCAATTCAATTAATACTGTTGAAGTTTTGATTAATAATCAAAACACTTCTCAGACAGAGACAATTGACATTGACTCTAATGTTGATGAATATGCTACACCAAATGTATATTCTATTCAGATACTGATGATGCTGAAAATGTCAATCATATTAATACTCAAGCTTTTGAAAATACAGAGCCTGAACCTATGAATTTAAATTCAATAGATTCAGAGGTCGCAGAACACTCTAGCCCTGTACGTACTGTAGTGTTCGGACCTCGTCCCAAACACTACGGTTCGTTTCCTGGCCGTCATGTGTCAGAGTTTAAAAATAAATACTTTGTATTTCAAATTAGCTTAGGGAAGAAAAAACAATTGCGGCGTGGAGCTGCTTTCGGCTGGGCGGCTGACAGCGGGCGACTAGACGCGCCGCCCGGGTCCGCCGGCCGAAGAGAAGATATAGTATAATAAATTTAGGCTCAGTCCTTGAGCGGAGTTCGCGATTCCCTAGTTCGCAGTAAAATAATAATATACGCGTAAAAACCTCCCTAAACCCGATTTAGGAAGCTTTGATGATATAATAAATGCCCATTTAAACTTCTTCCTCAGTGTTTGTCTTATTATCTACACGAGGTATTGTGGCGTCCAAGCCCCGGACGCTACAGTACACACCGTCTTCCCATTCGATTTGAAGATTATGATATGAGCTTTTTCACTGAAATAGGCTTTATGGGACGGAGTGAACCTCGAACATACAAGGAAGCTATGAAGTCTGGGAAAAGCAAACAATGGTTAGAGGCTATGCAGGAGGAATATACTTCTCTCATTTTGCATAACGTCTGGGAACTTGTAGATCGACCTAAAGATAGTAACGTTATAAAATGCAAATGGGTCTTTAAAGAAAAAGTTGATCCAAGTGGTAACTTTGAAAAATTCAAAGCACGTTTAGTTGCTAAAGGATTTACACAACAATATGGTATCGACTTTGAAGAAACCTTTGCACCTGTCGTTAGGCAATGTACTTTACGTTTACTATTCGCAATTGGTGTTCAAAATGACATGGACATAGAACATGTTGATGTTAATACAGCTTTTCTGAATGGTGATCTCAGGGAACGCATTTATATGGAACAACCCACTGGTTTTGAGATTGAGGGGCAGAATAAAGTCTGTTTACTTAAAAACAGTTTGTATGGACTTAAACAGGCTAGTAGAGCTTGGAATGAAAAAGTCCACAAAGTGTTAGTTACCAATGGTTACACACAATTAAAAACTGAAAAATGTGTTTATTTCAAAAATAAGGTAATAATAGCCTTGTATGTAGAAGACTTCTTCATATTCAGTTCTAATGAACATGAAAAGAATTTGCTATACAAATTGCTCAGTTCTAACTTCAAAATTAAACTGCTTGGACCTGTGACACAATCCTTAGGTATGAAAGTTGAAAGGAACCGAGAGCAAGGTATCTTGAAGTTAAGTCAGTCTGAATACGTGAAAAACCTCCTAATCAAGTTTGAAATGAGTGAATGTTATAGCATAGCAACTCCAATGGAAGTTAACTTTAATCTTCCAAAAGCTGATAAGATTGATCCAAGGTTTCCGTATCAGGAACTAATAGGTAGTTTATTGTACCTCGCTGTTTGTACGCGCCCTGACATAGCGTTCGCGTGCAGTAAGCTCAGCCAATATAATACATGTTATGATGAGTCACATTGGACTGCTGCGAAGCGCGTATTACGGTATCTTTCAGGTACAACTAGCTTCGGACTCAATTTTAAAAGAGGCAGTAAGGACATAGTTATTTCATCCGACGCAGATTGGGCGGGGGATACAAGCGATAGGAAATCATATTCTGGGTTTGTAACTAGAGTAGGAAATTGCGTAATAAATTGGCATAGCCATAAACAACAAAATGTAGCTTGCTCTAGCACAGAAGCAGAATATTATGCGCTTGGCAATGCTGTAAAAGAGGCAAAATTCATACGTATTTTTTTACAGGAACTCAATTATAGAGAATGGTTTGAATCTTAACCCGTCATCATATATAATGACAATCGCAGTACACTGAAAATGGTTGAGAATGAGTGTTTTCGTAGGACTAAACACATAGATGTTCATCATCATTTCATCCAAGAATGTGTTAATAGGAAATTGATTCGTTTAGATTATAAGCCTTCATCAGAATTGGAGGCAGATCTATTCACAAAGGCTTTACCTAAGATTAAACATAATAATTTTATTAAATGCTTAGGGTTAATATAATGCTCTTAGTACATAATTAAGTTTTTATTTTTTATTTAGTTTTTTTTTTGGTTGTACTCTCGCCTTGTGTTTATGTTATATATTGATGGTGTTCGTGCTCAAATGACTCGAGTAAGGGGCAGTGTTAAAACCTCCTTAAAATGTGGTATTATGAATTGTTTTCTTTTTGTTTTTGAACATTGATTGTGTCATGTATGTGTGTCATGATATTCCAAAAATATATTTTAGCTGAATAACTAATAATTTACATTGTGTTATTGTTGATATTATCAACTACCTACTCGTAGTCGCATTTTCACCTTTGCTTCCTCCTGAGTGAAGGAACTGGTAGCAGAGCTACTTCGGAATCATTGCTCCGGCTACGTTCGCGTAGGTACATATATTTATTGGGAGGTCAGCGTGGATCTATGATTATCGACTATTTAAACAACAGGATCACTTTCAGATATTTAATTATAAATATCGAATGAAAAATACAACGATTCATCATCATCATTATAGTCAGATAAAATAAAATTATATAAATATCACAATAAAAGCTGGCTCTAAAAAGAATAGACGAGACGACAGACAGTTAATTTGCGGTGACAACGACAGATGGCATAGAGTAAAAAAAACATTCTTAATATGCCGATTACAATATGAACATATGTTCCATTACTTTCAACAATATTAACATCATCCGAGACATGCACCGCGATTCCGATTCCATGGTTCGGATCGCTGTTGGCAACGCGAAACCCATCCCTATCATCGTCGGGGTACACCAAGGATACGGATTTGTCAGACAGCATCAGAAACTCATATGAGCAGCCTTCATGGCTACTCATGTATGCTGATGATATCGCCCTGGTGGATGCGGATAGGGCAGATTGATGCAACGGGGAAGGAGGCGCTTGAAAAGGGCAGTCTAAAGTTAAATGTGGCGTAGATTAAGCGATTGGCGTTAAAACCCTGTCCGCATAGGTGATAACTTGGTCGAGCGCACGGACCAGGTTCAGTACCTGGGATCTGTACTTCACGCGACTGGTGACATCGATGGATCTATACTTCACGCGACTGGTGACATCGATTGCGACGGCAAGGCGCGCATTGCCGCTGCATGGGCCTAGTGGCATGAGGTGACCGATGTCATTTGTCACTTGTGACCCCAAAATGCCGGTTAGGTTGAAGGGGCAGGTCTATAAAACAATCGTTAGGCCTGTCCTTTTACACGGATACTAAGCATGGCCGTTGCTAGACCGAAACAAGCAGGAGCTGCGTGTCACAGAGATGAATATGCGGCGGTGGATGTGTGGAGTCACGCGTAAGGATCGCTTGAGGAACTCTGGGGCAGCCTTCATGTCCGTGACATCGCGGACTAAATGCAGGAGAGTCGCCTCCACTGGTGCGGCCACGGTCTGCGGCGACCGCCAGGCTAGGTGGGTAGCAAATGTCTGGCCATGCCGCCTCCGCCAGGCCCTGGTGGGAGGGGTAGACCCAAGAAGTGCTGGCTTGAAATCGTAGAAGATGACATGCCATGCCAATGGTCGCGCTGTCATGGAAGCCCAAGACGTGCGAAGTGGAGAAGTAAAAGTCAGAAAGCGTACCCCGGACTCCGAGGTGACAGCCTCGGATGCGATCGGGACTAACGGTAGGATGATGATGACTCAATCACAGTTTATCAGCTGGCTATCTGTTGTGGTACATCAAGTTCTACATACAAATCGATGGCGTGGCAATGGACTCCCTAGTATAGCCTGTTATTGCTGACATATATATGGAGGCCTTCGAGGCTCGAGCTCTACAGACTGCCGCCATTATAACATAGATTTTATAAACGGTACGCAGATGACACCTCAATACTACCAACAGATAGTGTAAATGCATTCTTAATATATCTTAATTCCATTAATAACAACATAAAATTCACTATGGACTTAGAGGTAAACAATTCATTAGCTTTCGTAGATGTTCTTGTGATCAGAAATTCTAATAATACTTTGAGCCACACTGTATAGGACAAATACCCCTACTGTCCCTACTGATACCTATTTGAGTACCTACTTAAACGGTGAATCTCTCCACCATCCTAAACAGCTACCGTGGGATTTGTGACAAGTAACATATCAAGCAAGTACTGCATGACAACAAGCTCAAGCAACCGCGCATCAGTCACAGATCCCGAGTAAAACTACCCACATACGAGCGCCAGCCTGCCGTCCTACCATAGGTACAATCTAATAAAAATCAAACAAGGACTTCAGGAAACTCTAGAGTTCATTCTGCGTTAATAGTAACACCAACAATTCAGTAGAGTTCGGGTACTTTGAGATAACTTATACTTCAAACTATAAGACAATCACCATCTTCAGTCTTCAGTGACCATGGCTGTTGAAAAGCAACCGAAACGTCGGGTTCAATGTAAATAATAAAATAACATCAAATAAATCGTGATAGAATCCGGTTCTTCCAGGTGGACTAACTATTTTGTCAAACTGATTTGACCACGAGGAAAAAAAATCCTGTTGGTCAAACTTCTTGGATTGAGTCCTCGTGATCAAACTATTTTGTCTAACTGATTTGACAACGAGGAATAGTTCTTCCTCGTGGTAAAACTTGTTAAAGTTTAAGAAAAGTACATTTAAGTTCATTTCGAAAATAACAATTATTCACTTTTTTTGAAATAAGGAAAGGGCATGGCAAATTTAATTCGTATTTAGAATCTCGTTTTGAGTAGATTATAATATTAGTAAATAGAATCAGAAACCATTGGTTTTTCTTCCAGAGTGCTTACCTTTTTATAATTTTTTTTTTTTTTAGTTTGTAAAATATTTATTAAATTGTTATATGTAATAATGATAATATGCTTCCGATTTCGGTCAAATCAGTTAGACAAAATAGTTTGATCACGAGGACTCAATCCAAGAAGTTTGACCAACAGGATTTTCTTTCCTCATGGTCAAATTAGTTTGACAAAATAGTTAGTCCACCTGGAAGAACCGATTCCGTTAAAAATTGTTTTATTTCAATTATTTCACACCCAGAGAGATTTGTATTGTATAGGTACCGCAACCGACGCCGCTCTTCAAGTTAAAAGTTAATAATTTTATAATTTACTAGCTGATCGGCGCAACTACAAGCAACCCCCACGCAGCTCCGCCCGCGTGGTTATCGTTTTTTGGTCATATCTATTTTAACCAATTGCAATCAAACATACGGCAGATTTTAAGTATGACTAAGACCTGTCTAATAGAAACCAGCATCAAAATCCGTTTAGGAGTTTCTGCGTCCATCGCGAACAACAGTTCAATTCTTGTCTGTTTAACTGAAACAGATAAAAATTCAAAAATTATCTTTTTGTATCCAGAATCGTTTTTTTTATACAGATAAATAAATATTCTACGACATTCTGTACAGCGCTTACATATAATACATAGAAACACCCAGACCAATGCAAATAGATATATTCATGCATACAGATATTTGCACTGGATCTTTTTTTTTACAGATAAATAAATATTCTACGACAATCTATACAGCGCTTACATATAATACATAGAAACACCCAGACCAATGCAAATAGACATATTCATGCATACAAATATTTGCACTGAGCGGGAATCGAACCCGCGCCCCCTGTCGTAGCAGTCGACTGCACTACCGCTACGCCACAAAGGCCGTCCCAAGACAACTAATTTACAATTTTATACTAGAATAGATTTCGAGTTATTGTTGGAATACTGTTCCGAAAATGAATGCTGTAAGTATTAAAATCAAATTACTTAAATATTTACTAAAATTCATATTACTTAATGCGAGTTCTATAATTTTTTGCCCGAATACTTAGTTAGGTATATATAGTTAGGTATAGAGAGGATTGATCCTCAATCCTCACTATATCACTGTCCTAGTCAGGTAACTCTGCTAACAACTCCTACGCTAGGTACCTTCTTTTTTTTATTTTCTTTTTTTCGTGCGGAAATCCCTTCGGATACCCCCCCGCTAGCCAGCGGGGACGGTTATGTCGGGCTTGAACCGACTAAAACCGCACGCCGTCTCGGGTCTACAGACGCCGGGGTGTAAGGTTGCCCATAGAGCACATTCCCTCGCACCCCGACTGACCCTGGGCCATCTCCGGTTTCGAGATGGCCCCCTCGGGTTTGGGAACCACGGTGTCCCCGTCTTGCCCCGGTTTGGGGGAGGGGCGCTAGTCGCCCCACCGTCCCGGCCTGCTTCTGCTGGGGTGACAGGCGGCCTCACCTGCCACCCCCAGGCCTGCGCTCATGGAGGACGGAGGTCGTTAAGCGACCTCCGGCGCCTGAATCGCCTGCGACGCGCGGCGAGCAAGTTGCGGGTTCGGCGGGCCGGGAGAGTTCTATTTCTCTCCCGGGCGCGCTCCGCCACCTCCTTCGCGAGCATTACATGCTCGCTGAAGGAGGTGGCGGCGGCCCACGCACTCGCGCTCTGCACCATTGCCGCAATCAAGCTGCCGAGCGAGAGGACTCCCACCCCGATGGCTGCCACGAGGTCACGCCTCGGCGCCTCCCACGCCGGGCATTCCGCCAGCGTGTGCAGCCCTGAGTCCTCGCTCGCGTCGCAGTGATGACACTCAGGCGTTGGCTCCTTCCTGATCCGATGCAGGTGGTCCCCGAAGCACCCCTTCCCGGAGATCACCTGCGTCAGTCGGTACGAGAGGCTTCCGTGTCGCCTCTCTAGCCAATCCTCCATGATGGGCCTTACCGCCGCTATTGCGGCGTGCTCCTACGCTATACTCCGTTTGTTTAGGTGCTTAAAAAAAGGTAAACAGATCAGAAAAAGGGTTCTTTATAGTAGGCATTATTCGTTCCGAAATAAAAAGAAACCAAAATAAATCATTATAGAACTTAAAATCCATTTCTTCTCTTATATTTTTCTATATTTAACTACTTTGTTTAATATTAAGTTGCAATTATTATTTCCTAAGCTGAAAAATCATATAATTATATTATTTAACATTATTTTAAAAATTATTGCACTGTGCCTACCATAAAGAAATTAAAAAGACAGGTATTCAAAACAGTTTTTTCCAGATCGCGCCATAAGATTGTTCGTTACATAATTGTTAAAATTTTGTGTTTCTGTGCTGTTAATTCTGTTATTGTTATAGTTGTTTTTGGTATAGTTGTTAGTAATTTTGTTAGTTTAACTGTGGAATTGGTTGATCATGAACCTGGTACTAGTCGTCCTGGATCCCATCCATTTCCATCTCGGAAGAAGAAACGTATCAAGAGGGGCCCTCTTTCGTCTTCAGAGAAACAAACTGTTATAAACATATTCAAGTTTGTTGAGGAAACGTGGCCCAAAGATAGGTACTTATCCTTATAGAACGGATGTTCACGAAAATACCATTGTCATTAAAGGTTGACAATCTCTGAAATCCGCCATTTTTCTTGTTTACCTTTTTTTAAGTACCTAACCAAATGGAGTATAGGTACCTTTTTTTTTTTCGTGCGGAAATCCCTTCGGATACCCCCCCGCGTGCCAGCGGGAGTGGTTATGTCGGGCTTGAACCGACTAAAACCGCACGCCGTCTCGGGTCTACAGACGCCGGGGTGTAAGGTTGCCCATAGAGCATATCCCTCGCACCCCGACTGACCCTGGGCCATCTCCGGTTTCGAGATGGCCCCCTCGGGTTTGGGAACCACGGTGTCCCCGTCTTGCCCCGGTTTGGGGGAGGGGCGCTAGTCGCCCCACCGTCCCGGCTTGCGCTAGGTACCTGTAGACCAGAGACAACGTGCGGTTTTAGTCGGTTCAAGCCCGACATAACCGCCCCCGCTGGCCGGCGGGGGGGTATCCGAAGGGATTTCCGCAAGGAAAAATAAAAAAAAGGTACTTGAATCTGACATGATAAATTGTGAAAGTAAATTTACTAAGCTCAGCTCTAGCTTAGCTTAGCTTTAGCTAATAGATAAAATGGTCAATATTCTGTTATACGAAGAAGTCGCGTTGAAGGAGAGATGGTGCTCTTACTGCCACAAACTGCTAGACAAACAGCATAAAGAAGTACAGCCGACGCATATCCATCCAAATCAAGGAATAGCGCCACTGGTAACGCCTGGATAATTCCAGGCTGCTCTTCGAAGCATGAAGAGTCGGCAAGCTGTTGAAGCCGATGGAGTCCCCATCGAAACCTGGAAGGTGATATCTAGGCCCCCGTGGAATATAAAAATCTGCGGTAGCAGATTTTTATATTCCACGGCATACTCCTCACCAGGAAGATCCCACGCTAATGGAGGCTGAGAATCATTACTCCAGTCTTTTTAAGTCGGTGCAGGAGTGTCGTAACCACCGCGACATAAAGGCAATGTCCCATACCATAAAGTTCTTCAAAAGGCTAATTGACATCCGGATTCAACAGAAGTGTACACTCTCAGAGTGTAATAATGGGTTTCGCTACGGGATCATGGATCCTGTGTTTGATCTAAAAATCGAGAAAAACCTGTACACTCTCAGAGTGTAATAATGGGTTTCGCTAAGGGATCATGGATCCTGTGTTTGATCTAAAAATAGAGAAAAACCAGCGCCCAAGTGTCGTCGATATCACAGCCGTCGAAATGTTGCGTTGTTCAAGGTCGACGGCCATTTTGTACCGCCCCATTGATAATCGATGCCGGCGCGGCGTAAGAATGAATGAAACGCTGTTTTTGACAGTTAAATAGCTGCCGCCTAAAAAAATTCAAATCGACGGCGTCGCTTTGAAGTGTCATTTCATTACGGCACCTCATGAGCTGTCGTTTTGAATATTATTTTCTTTTCGGACGGTTGATTACGATGCCGATTGCACCTAACACTGAGCTACTATGGCTTTTATGGGTGCGACTGCTGACGAGTGGGTTCTGCCGTCCTATTGCACCTAACACTGGGCTACTATGGCTTTTATGGGGGCGACTGCCGACGAGTGGGTTCTGCCCTCCTATTGTACCTAACACTGGGCTACTATGGCTTTTATGGGGGCGACTGGGTTCTGCCCTCATATTGCACCTAACACTGGGCTCCTATGGCTTTTATGGGGGCGACTGCCGACGAGTGGGTTCTGCCCTCCTATTGCACCTAACACTGGGCTACTATGGCTTTTATGGGGGCGACTGCCGACGAGTGGGTTCTGCCCTCCTATTGCACCTAACACTGGGCTACTATGGCTTTTATGGGCGCGACTGGGTTCTGCCCTCCTATTGCACCTAACACTGGGCTACTATGGCTTTTATGGGGGCGACTGGGTTCTGCCCTCCTATTGTACCTAACACAGCATGAGGTGCCGTAATGAAATGACACATCAAAGCGGCGCCGTCGAATTGAATTTTTTTAGGCGGCAGCTATTTAACTGTCAAAAACAGCGTTTCATTCATTCTTACACCGCGCCGGCATCGATTATCAATGGGGCGGTACAAAATGGAACGTAACATTTCGACGGCTGTGATATCGACGACACTTGGGCGGTAGGCCCACAGATGACAAATACGCCTCTGCAACGTAGGTATGCAGGACGCCGGCGACTATTTTCCTGGGGGTAAATAAGGGATCGGTCCTTAGTCCGTTTCTGTTTAGTGTTCTATTAGGCGTTTTCACACTCACACACCGCGGCAATCAGCCCTTTCCTCTAAAAGAAAGTAAAATATTTGCTTCTCTTTATGCTGAATCTTCGCGTTCACCCGAAAAACCATTCAAATTAGGTTACAATTATGGACCCTGTCGGGCACAGCACAAAGTTTGGAGAGAGGAATAGCAAACTTAATTATTAGATATACTATCTTAAAATTAGTTTGTATTATTGCAAAACAATTTTATTTCAATAAAGTATAGGTATTATTTTGGATCTTATTATGCAGTTTATTTTATTGTTGAACGTATTATAAAACTTTTTATTTTATTTCATTGCATTTATGATGTAAATAAAACTTAAATCCTATCTGTTAGAAAGTTACATACAATAAAAGAATTTAATTAAAGTCAATACAATTCGATCTAATACAATACAATTTTTACTCTATAGTGTGTCAAAATCATTCATGCAGATACATGTTATACATAATAAACATAACATAACTTCACGCCTGTATCCCCGAAGGGGTAGGCAGAGGTGTATTACACACCCACGGGTCCTAATGTAATAGGGGGCGAGCCTATATTGCCATCTACCGGGCACATTATTAAGCGAGCGATAATTAACATTTATTAATGCACACATAACTACTTTAATGTAAATGTCAATATAATACTTAATGTCAATTTCATACATAAAATTTACAGTACAAACATAAAATGGTGTTCATCCAATGCAATTTTTTTTTGATTATTTCATGTCAGTTTAATATTAAATTTAATTTTCAATTGATTAATTATTTAATGCATTCTTTGTATAATTTTTGTTTAAATAGAGGTTTATTAAGATGAAAATAAATATTTAATAATTAGATTTTTTATGTCAAAGGTACATAATATGTATTTCGTTTTTATCGTCAAAATATTCTTGTACCTTTTTTTTTTCGTGCGGAAATCCCTTCGGATACCCCGCCGCCGGCCAGCGGGGGCGGTTATATCGGGCTTGAATAGCTTTTATCTACACTCAAATCGAAAAATTCGAATTACGAATTCAAAGACGATACTATACATAGGCACTTTATAAACGCATATACAGGGTGTCTATAAAAGAACTCCGGGGTTTTAAAAATTCATATCTCACTAACTATAAAAGATAGCAAAATTTTGTCGATTTCTCTGAAAAGAGTAGCTCAAAAAGTTTTACTCATACCAATTGGGAATGTTTGTATCAACTGTTGGCGGCGCTGCAGGGCGTTGACCTTGAAATGACGTCGCGAAATTTGAAATGATGGCGACTCCGCAACAAAAGGCTCAATGTGTTATTTGTCAACGATTTCTTAGGGCTTCGAAGGCATGAAGCTCGGATTCTGTCCACTTTCTCTGCTCATTTTGTATAGATAAATACTAAAATTTTCTTTGTACTTTATTTTAATTGTACCTACACCGGCTGCTTGCGCCTGCGCCATTGCGCAGAGTTTCATGTGCACGTGCGGATAGATGAAGAAGTGGAGAATAAAATCTCTTATTTATCCGAGCAAACTTTTAGTACCTAGATATGATGAACAAATAATATCAAGTTTTACAAAAGGTGTATCATACCCACTTACGTAGTTATTTAATTTTGACGAGTTTGATTCTTTCTGATGTGGATTTGGCATGTATGGAGAAGAATGGCGTCGATTCCAAATATTAGGTCTTTACATATGAAATTGGCGTTTTGTCGTATTGGCCACTTTGATCTCAAATATCTCCTCTTTGGTTAGGAAATCCAATTTCAAATTTATACAGCTATTTACTCATGCTTTTGTGTTTTGAAAACCGTAATTCATTTGTTTTTACCTCTTTTGGTCTTTTCTTCACTCAGTTTACAAAATGGAAAACTTGAAATATCGCGTTATTTAAGAGTAGGTACGAGTTCCATCGTGACACCAGTGCTGCAGAAACGGCTCGAAGGATTAACGATGTGTATGGCGGCGGTGTCACAAAAGAAAACAGCGCGTTTTTGGTTCCAACGTTTTCGTTTCGACCTGCAGAACAAGCCCCGTGGACGGCCGGAGACCAACGTGGTTAATGAAGAATTGAAGGCTATTGTGGAAGCGGATTAATCGCAAAAAACGTCCGAGTTAGCTGCAGGCTGTGGCGTTAGTCATAAGACTGTTTTATCCACTTGAAGCAAATTGGGAAGGTGAAAAAGCTTGAAAGGTGGGTACCGTACCTTTCAAATGATGAAAGTATTTTTCCAATAAGCGCAGTAGTTCCGAAGAGTAGGTACCCAAACATACATCTATACCAATAAAAATTGTAAATTAGATGTGTCTATACATTGGAGATATTTAATTCTGGAATTCTTGTCTGTTTGTTCGCCATGGACGCAAAAACTACTGAACGGATTTTATGCGTTTTTTTCTATTAGAAAGGTCTTTGTGGAAAGGTGGAATTAAAGCCCGTCGTATGATTGATTGCAATTGGTTAAGTAGAACCAAAGATTTAACTAAAAACGACAACCGACCTCCGCGCGGGCAGAGCCGCGGACGTCAGCTAGTTATATTAAACATACTCACTAACTTCGGTCTCTCTCATTATAATATTAGTAGGTATAGATAGTATAGAAAAGCGAACATTATTTTAATTACTGCCGCCCTGCCATTACTTTTAAAAGAAATGTATATCTTCATTTCGTATAAACATCTACCAACATATTGTCCAAGTAACACGTAATCCATGTTTGTAATGTATTTTTCATTACTCATACTCTGAAAGTAGGCAACTTCGCCTGAGGAGCGGAATGAAAGTAATACTTTTCATCCCTAGGGAGAATCGCTTTCAACTGACAGCTGTCAAATTATTAAAAAAAAAACGGATTCTATTTTCACATGTTTAATTAAATGTACTTTAATGTACCAACCATGTACCAACTTTCTATACAGCTGCGTGGCTTACAGCGCGAATTAAAATTGAAATAAAATAAAGTTAAGTATTGATTAATAATTTTTTTAAATAACTTTACTTACTTTAGTTTCAACAATTTCCTTAAAATAACATAGATTTGGGCAAAATATTTACCATTTTTTCAATGATGAAAATGAAAAATAATGAAATTTTGAATTTGAATTTTGAAAAAAAAAACAAATAAAATAGGCGGAAAAGCGGCAATTCGATCTTCATTTGTTTTTCGGTTTGAAGGTTTTACTCATTTCTTCTTTAGCAAATTCACGTTTTTATTTTTACTTTCCTTGTATTCGTAATGAAAAGCATAGTGTTTACCTCGGGTTAAAGACTTATTTAGTCCCTCGAACTATTGGCGCCGCCACCTCGTTCGGCGCCGTCTCGGGACTAAATAAGTTACTTTTACCCCTAGGGTAACAATGTATCCTTTCGAGGGCTTAACCGGGGTGCCCGGCAACGGACACTTGGGGAGGACACCGTGCGGTTTTAGTCGAGACACGACATAACCACCCCCGCTGGCCAGCGGGGCGGTATCCGAAGGGATTTCCGCACGTAAAAAATTAAAAATATAGAAAATAGTACCCCACCGGCATCGGGTACAGGGACCAAGCTACCGGTGGTTAGGGCTCCAGAGAGAGGAACCTCCTCACATTACGTGCCGTGTCGAGGAGCACCGCTTTCTGCATTAAGCCCTTGACCCAACTGCCTAACGCGGGCCTCTTTAGATGTTGGTCGAGGCTCTTGGCAATCAGTCCGTGAGTGATACGATTATCGGAACAATAATTGCTGAATCCACATCCCCATGTCGACAATCTTGTTTTTTCTTTTTGAGGAAATTGTCATCATGGGGGACGGTGATGTCAACAATTATTGCGCGACGCTCAGATTGGTCTATAATCACTATTATATCAGGCTTATTGGCTACAATAGTCCTGTGTACAATGTGACACGACCTGGGTCAGGCACATATCGGTAATACGATACTTTCGAATCTGCAAAGATACTTCAGAGCAAGTTGTTGATGAACGATTCTGGCCACTTGGTTGTGTCTTTTATTGTTATTATATATATCGAGCTATATAACGCCTCCCCTAGAGTAAGGAAGAGGCGGCGAGATAACCCTAGCGAGGCAAACAGCAGTCGGTCAGGGCCTAAGGACGATTGACAGAGGATAATATTATATTTCATCAAATTTATAACATGACAATGCGTTGCTATGGTGAAACCAGTGGATCAATAAAATTGGTATTGATCGGAGCTATTAACTCCAAAGCGCAGACGCGGTATGCTGTCATGCGTGACATGCGAACATGCACTAAGGCGGGACTCGAAACACAGACATTATGTGCCTAAAATTGGAAGATAAGTTACTGCTTGCCGGATGATCACCATGGAAGGAAATCAAATTGCACGAGTGGCCGCGGCAATGGAATCTTTTGCTCCCGGGTCATCCCACATGATGGAGGTAACGCATGTGGATAACCCTCAAAGTTTCTATGTGCGACTGGCTTCTCTCAGTGCTGATATGCTATTATTAGAAACCCCTGGGGATCTGATAACTGATGAAGACATTAGGATCTCGAAGCGTGTTGTTTTCAAATCAAAAGTACTTCACAAGTATGTGCGAGGAGACATTATATTTATATTATTCAAAGAAACCAGTGTGTCATGTACAATTTTCGCTGTAGACTATGGATACAAAGAAAAACGCGTACCATCGAGACGTATTTATTTACCAGATTCAGGGATTGATTGCCCTCCGCTCGCTTTACATTGTCAATTAAGTACATGTGAACCGAAAGGAAATGAGTTTGAAGAAGATGCTATAGATGCAATGAAATTTTTCATTGGCAAAGACCCCGCCAATGTGACGATTATATCAAAATCAATGGATAAGTTTACTGTAGAACTTAAAACTACCGAATGTCCTGATGATATTGCAACTACACTTGGATTACTTCATTTCACCTCAAGGACTCAACCGTCTAAAGCGGCTAACAGCTCTCGTGAAACTTGCAACTCCGTTGAAGCTTCAAATTCTTCTGAACCTATCAGATTCAAATACAAAGATCTGAAAGTTGGTGAAAGATTACGTGTTAGAGTTCAAAGTGGTGACTCAATCAATAGTTTCTATGTTGCCGATGTTAATGATTATAGGAGATATGTGAAAGAAGGAAATGTATTTTCGGCTTACTGTAAAAGGCAACCATTACAAGATGTTGCTGCAGCTGAAATTGATGGTCGAAGCTGTGGTGTTAAAGTTGTCCATGTAAAAAAATATGAGCGAGCCATTGTTGAAAAGGTGACTGAACCTGGAGCTAAAGCATTAGTTAAGCTCGTCGACTGGGGAAAGGAAATAGAAGTAAATTTTAAACGCATAAGATGTGTTACTTCACTAACACATACTACTCAACCTGCTATCGCGATTCACTGCTCTTCAGATGTGGACCAGATTTGGGTAACAGACGTACCGAAGTTCCTTTACCCGGGTCATCAATTTAATATTGAAATTGTGGAATTAGGAAACGGGGCTGATGTACCAAATAAAGTAAACATTTCGCCTTTGGAGAACCCAACTGTCTAAGCCGTTGAATAGTTCATTCTAATTAAAGCTCACCGGGCTTGTGGTAACTGTTAATCGTTATCGTTATATAAAATCACTAATTAAGGTAAGCATACTATTTCGTTAGCTGAAACTGAAAATATAAGTGTATCATGCTCGAAGTTTTTAAACACATAAAAGTTGTTAAATTAAGAGTCGGAAGTAGACTAAGTACTTATTTATTATCTGTCTTGTCTACGTTATTTATTTTTTGTCTGTTAATAGTCAGGTTCCTATACATAGGTTGAAAAGAGCATATTGAGTCTATATTAAATATGTTTCTACATCATGTACCTATATAGGATTTAGGATCACACGTAGACATAACAAAAAGGTTTAAGTCTGATGTAATTATAGGAAGCACTTTTGCAGTTAACAAAAACTCAAACTTAACTATTTTAAACGTAATCAAGTACTTATTTATTGAAAATATGTATAACATGTAAGAAATGTTTTAGTAGTAAAATTATAATATTAAAATATAATACCTACTTGGAGAACACTGTTTGTTATTTCTTTAGTCACACCTATAACAAATGCCTATAGTATTACCGGTACCGCTGTACCATTCCCTAGGGAAGCGCGAGGAGCATGAGTCGATGAGGTTGATACAATTAAAATACCCTATTTAATAATATAACATCTAAGAAGTCTACATCGTCATGAAGTTTTTAAAGTTGGAAATTAGTTGAATGAGTATACCTAAATAAATATTTTATTTGTACAGGGATAGACTATAGTCTGGAATACCACTTAGGCTTTTTATCCCGGGAATATGTTTTCATGGGTTGTGGGAATGGGATCAGAATTCCACGCGGGCGGAGCCACGGGCAACAGCTAGTATATTACAAATAGTTAATTAAATACAATATTACGATACATTGATGTTTTCTAAGCGATGTTTTTACACATCGAGGTTCTTTTTTTCAAATATGGATGTATCGATATATCGATGTTTTTCTTCACGGTGTTTTCATCCGTAACTGACGGCAGATACTCTTCCCCTGTCTCGCTGCGCACATTCCCAACTTGCGGTACAGAGGTTGCGGTCGGTCTATAGCACTAGCTGCTCGTGTGACATCCACCATCAAGAACTTGATATAGGTATGTTTTGTCTGATTAATCAGATCACTGATGCACACAGATGCTCAATCTGCATCTTAATCAGATCACTGAATATGGGTGTAGGTACCCAAAAACGCAATGGGGTTTTATCCGGTTTCTGCCTCGAGAGATTTTAGGTAGCACGGCCACATAACCCTAGTACCGGTAGTATTAGTAGTTTGTATACTTATTCTGTGCCGCAGAGCCGGTTTCTAAAAATACTGAAGACCGCAAGAAGCGGACCCTTGCGGACTGACCGTCCGCCTACCGGCACATTGTTTTGCTGGACGATGTGTGTGTCTTTGAGCTTCGCTTCGCCAGTTCCGTTATGATCCGCTCGAAGAGCTTGCCTCGTCGAGAACTACTCGGAAGTGGTAGACAATCAGTTCGGTTTTCGACGAGGGCGCTCCAACGTGGATACGATTATGCGCTTGAGGGCCATGATAGAAGAAGCAGTGACACTGGGGACAACGCCTTCAACCCCTTGCCCTGGAGCCGCATCAGAGAAGCGCTCGTTTATCATAAATTGATTCTCTACCCCCGCTTCGGAGCTTACCTTTCGAAGAGAGTCGTACCCAGGTAGGGCAGAGCTCCGTCAGCGACTGTCGCGCGGGGCGTCTGCGGGGTTCAGTGCTGGGACCGCTCTTGTGAAACTTTGCGTACGACCGGGTGCTTTGTGTTGCTCTTTTAGAGGGTGTTCTCGTGACGTGCTATAGCGACGACACCCATGTGACGGCGTGAGGCCTGACGCATCGCGAGGCATGAGGCCCTCGGCCGGTGTTGCACAAGGCATTCCGGCGGATTCGGCAGCTGGGTCTCGAGGTGGTCTTCCACAAGTCAATGTAGTACCTGGGGCTCGTACTCGACGGTAGGTGGGACATTGTATATCAGTTCCGAAGTCTGGCCCCCAAGCTCAAGGAGTTAGCACTTTCGTTCTCGCTCAGCTGTTGTATTATTATTAGTAGTATAGTATTAATTTGTATTAATGGAGTGCGGTTGTATAAATATATAATGCAGGATGTGCAATAGCTCTTACAGCTGCTGGCTAATTTGAAGGGGACCCGACTCCAAACGCCTCCTGCAGGAGACTATGCAAACATCCGGCTTTCCACTTTTGTACTAACGTTAATGTGTCATTACATGTATATCTGTATTAGTAGATAAAGAAAAGGAATTAGACAAATGCTGTAAAGTAATAAGTCACCTACTTAATTTGTCAAAATTTCACTTTTCACCTGGAAAATTCCATTTTCTCATGTACCTACTCAACGTAATAGACGCCTGATGCCAATTGAGCAGCGATTGAGCGCTAGTCCGGGGACCGATAGATCGTTTTATTTTGGATTTTACACAAGCGACTGCCGTCTCTGACCTCCAAGCTCCCGAGAGAAGAGCCTGTGCCTCATTCGTCAAACAGCAGGTGTACCGACTTGTAGGTAAGGATGGCTTGGTCCTCCGAAGTCGCCCGGGAAGGCACTGTATAAATAATGGCAACCATTTTTTTAAGTCTATAATTCGTTAGCTACGGATAATTGAACATTTAATAAAGCTTAATAGACTAATAATAATTCAACGATTACAGCCTTTCAATTGTTGAATATATCTATTACTAAACTATGTAACTACGCAACAATTGAATTATGTCATGTAATCTTGACTACATCATGATACTAATGTATGTATGATGTAATCATGATCATGGGATAGAATTCAACTGTTACGCAGTAGGTATACCTATTGCACACTATAGGTACACCTACTACACCTTCAGGACCAATACATTGAATTTCCATTATGTTGAATTCTCTGAAAGTTGGATTCCCATTAGATTTTTTTTATTCGCGTGGGTGAAGCCGCGGGCGGAAGCTAGTAGTTTAAGAAAAAGCATAACTTACTAGTTGCTTTTATTACTACTTAATAGGTACTTTTAACTTTTGGAGTGATCATCGTCGCGGTAAAATCTCCTTTTACAAGTGAGTACAGGCCACTTATAAATTGTAAAACTCTTCAAAGATACTTGTCACTGATAAGATGTCCTTTATTCTTTGCCTATTCTGGAGTACCTACATGTGAAATACATAATTTTTGTTTTATATTACGTAATTTAATTGCCAATCACTACCATAAAATGAATACAATTGAATTCATAAAAAATCTTAAAAAGAAAGATTTAGTTTTATTAAGGGGTAAATGTACTCTAACAAAAGATGGTAAAACAAATCATAATGGCACTACTCGCTGGAAACGTACACAAAGACAAATATGCTCGGCTAGTGTTACTCTTAATGCAGACAAAAATCAATTATGCGAGAAACTAAACATACTTGCACAGGCAACCGAGAAAATATTATTAAAATATCAAAATTATTAAGTGATATGAGGCAGGTGTATATTAACTTGAATCCAATACCACAAATATTTGATGATATGGTGGAAAAATGTATAAACCGTAATCCCTATGTATCAGAATGCGATATACCCGTTTTTCTTTTTCGTGCGGAAATCCCTTCGGAAACCCTTATATCTATGTCGGGCTTGAACCGACTAAAACCGCACGCCGGCTCGGGTCCAGAGACGCCGGGGTGTAAGGTTGCCCATAGAGCATATCCCTCGCACCCCGAGGGGGGGGGGGGCGGTAGTCGCCCCACCGTCCCGGCCTGCTTCTGCTGGGGTGGCAGGCGGCCTCACCTGCCACCCCCAGACCTGCGCTCCTGGAGGACGGAGGTCGTTGAGCGACCTCCGGCGTCTCGAGTCGCCTGTGACGCGCGGCGAGCATGTTGCACAGGCTCGGCGGGCCGGGAGAGTTCTAAATCTCTCCCGGGCACGCCCCGCCATCTCCTTCGCGAGCATTACATGCTCGCAGAAGGAGGTGGAGGCGGCCCACGCGAGGTTGCGATATACCTATATATAGTGCAATTAAAAGTTCTTACAGGGCACGGAAAAGATATTTAAACACAGATAAACTTATTTTCCAAAAAGTAGAGGATGTTAAAATCCCAAAAGGAGTAAATAAAAAAATTATTGTAGTGGAAGATGGACTAAGTGATAAAATTATTGTTCTTTGCACTACAAAGTCTAAAAAGCTTATGAATTCGCAGAAAAGTGTTTCATATTATGGTGATGAAACCTTTAAATCATGCTAAAGCCATTCTACCAGATGTATGTTATTCATCTTGATGTGTTTTCTGATCCATAGAGCGTAAATGTGTATCCCATGATATATGCATTATTATCAAATAAGGCCGAAGATACTTACACGGGATATTCGAAATTCACCGATATATTCTATGCGTCGGTGACTTTTGTGAATTTCGAATATCTGGGACGTGTCTAGATAGCTCAGTTGGTCAGAGCATTTCTCCTGTAAGGGACTGGACGCGGGTTCAAGTCCCGTTCTAGATGTTCTCTTTTTCCGATATAAACCTTTAGAAAAAAGTAAGCGTACAAAATATTTAAAAATTTAATTGAACCAAAAATATATTTGGAGTTTTTGGCAGTCTTGAATTAAAACAAAACTCATTCAAAACCTACCTCCTACAACTTTCTGATGTCCTAGTTCATTATTTTAGTATGTCATGACTTTGTCCAGTTGCGAATCAAAAATTTTGGGAATTCGACATTTGGTAATTCAACATTTTGAGATTCAACATTTTGCAAATTCAACATTTTGAGATTCAACATTTTGAGAATTCAACATTATGAGAGTTCAACATTATGTTCCGGAAGGTTTTGTATTGCTACCTTCGATACACATGACATAAGTTTGGTTTGATATTCAAGATGCAACTCCTGATACATTAAAAATGCAAGCATTTCTTCATTATTTTGAAGAAATACTATTTTCCGTCCTACGGCATTCCCGCTGGCTTATGTGTCTGGATCACTGACTCCCTGAGGAATTGGTTTATCCGGGTGATCGTTGACGGCTGCACATCTGACCGATTAGCGATCAACGCTAGGGTCCTTCAGAGGTCGGTACTCTCGGCTACATACCTGACCTACAACCTGATTTGCCCTTATACACTAGTGTAGATAAGTCTTATGCAGACTTAATTAACCTGATCAATACTGAGTTTGGGAGAATTTTTACCCCAAAAACATTATCGATTGGCAGCCGTCCTGTTTTCAGTGACTGGGCAACACCAGGGATTTATAATAGCAGGAGGAGATTGTATGAATTATATTCTGAACAATCATACAATTTCAACCCTAATTATCAGAATAATGTCAAATACTATTCTAAAATATGTAAGCGACCCTGTTCCTTTGCTAAATCAAACTTTATAAAAAACAAAATATCAAATTCTGTTAATAAAATTAAGACTACCTGGAACATTATAAATTCGGAATGTGGTAAATCTCCAGCAGCTGTAAGAGATTACCATTTAAAAATAGACGGTCGCCACTCGCCATGTCACAGAGGATCTGGAACTGGCGACAGAGTTTGAACACTTATTTTCAAATATACCTGTAGCTACTACCCGAACTCTTCAGTCGTCTTACACTTCCGCTGAGTCATTGCTTATGGAATCAATTACAAAATGTGAGGACGCTTTCAGATTCTCAGTTGCTGATAGCAAGGACATCACAAAAGCGTTTAAATCCATTGATATTAAAAAGACCGCGGACTTATGGGGATTATCAGTCAAAACTGTTTCAAGCATCATTGATGTCATTGCTCCCCATCTAGCAACTGTGTTTAATGACTGCGTCACAAGCGGTATATTTCCTGATTTAATGAAACATAGTAAAGTCATACCTTTGAACAAGGCGGGCAGCGCCACAGATCCCTCGAATTTCAGACCAATATCTGTGTTGCCAACCTTGAGTAAAGTATTTGAGAAATTAATTCTAGACCAGATGCTAACCCATTTTAATAAATATAAATTATTTCATGATAAACAGTTTGGGTTTACTAAAGGACGATCAACGACGGATGCTGGAATAGAGTTATTGAAATGTATTTACGAGGCCTGGGAGGATAAGCAGGATGCATTAGGTGTTTTTTGCGATCTATCCAGAGCCTTCCATTGCGTCCACCATGATACCTTGGTCAGGAAATTAGATTATTACGGAATAAGGAACAAGGCTCTCGGCCTTTTGACTTCTTATTTGAACAATAGAATTCAGAGGGTCGATGTGAACGGTACACGTTCGGTGGGATCTTTGGTTTCGGTGGGCGTTCCACAGGGTTCGATACTTGGACCATTTTTATTTTTAATTTATATAAATGACCTCCCTTACTACGTAACGGATAAAAATAGTATTGTTTTGTTTGCTGATGATACTTCCTTAATATTTAAATTAAAAGACAATTAGATAATTATGACGAAGTGAAATACGCAATCTCACGAGTGGTTCATTGGTTTAATATAAATAATCTTTGCCTTAATGAAAAAAAAACCAAATGTATTAAATTCACCTTACCTAATGTTACACAGGTGGAAACCAATGTACAACTTAATGGACAGTTGTTGAGCCTTGTGGAATCAACCGTGTTCTTAGGTTTAAGTATCGATGCTAAATTACAGTTGGGATCACATATTGAAAAATAGCTAGTAGGTTAAGTTCTGCTTCCTACGCTGTGAAAAAGATTAGGACTTTAACAGACATAGATACCGCTAGAATAGTTTATTTCAGTTATTTCCATAGTATTATGAGCTACGGCATTCTCCTTTGGGGTAATGCCGCAGATTTAAATAGAATCTTTGTGCTGCAAAAGCGGGCGGTGCGGGCAATTTATAAGTTGGGCCCAAGAGTCTCCCTCCGAGCAAAGTTTGTATGTTAGAAGAAACATTTCCAATTTTTTAAGGCTTTGTGATATACATAACGTAAATACTAGACATAAAAACAATCTTGTGGTTTGTAATAGTCGACTCCACAAGATTAGTAATTCCTTTCAGGGTAACTGTATACGCTTCTACAACAAGCTTCCTAGTGAAATGAAGAATCTACCTCTTCATAAATTTAAAAGCCAAATTAAAAGTAAAATCTGCCAAAAAGGCTATTATAAAATTCAAGATTTTGACGACAAACAAGCTTGGATATGAACTGTTTGCTCTCTGTCTATGCTACTCAAACGAAATATTGTACGTAGGTTAAGTAAATATGTTTGTAAATAGACCAAAAAAAACAGCCCGCTGAGTTTCTTGCCGGAGTCTTCTCAGGACAGGGCCGCGTTTCGAACCGGTGGTCCATTTGCCAAACATTAGATTAATTTTTTAATATTATTAATGGTCTATACAGAATAAATGGTTTTTGACTTTGACTTTGACATTATTCTTGCTGTACATTAACGATCTGCTCAAGCCCGGTACTTTTGGGTATGCAGACGACAGCACAGTAGTCGTGAGTTACGAGTCCAACCACCGAGCCAGCGTGGGACAGATCCGGTCTCTCCGAGAGGCTATGGTTGAGCGTTTGAATTTGTCCTTCAAGGCGGTCTCCGATTGGGGTGATGCTAACTTGGTCAAGTTCAACGCTACCAAGCCCCAGGCTCTTCTCTGTCAAGCGAAGTCAATTTCAGCCAAACCCCACATTCCGAAATGCATCCGTGCCGATAACTGACCGCCTCGAGCTTCTTGGCGTTACCCTGACGTCCACCCTCAATTTTGGGTCTTACATTGAGGCTAAAGCTCAAGTGGCTGCTAAAAAGCTGGGTATTCTGTCGAAGGTGCGACAGTACGTCACACCGGAACAGTTGCTCAACTTGTACCAAGCGCAGGTTCGATCCTGTATGGAGTACTGCTCGTACCTGTGTGATGGCTCAGCTAAATACCACCTGGAAGCGCTTGAGACAATAGAGAGACGGGCCAAGAGGCTCATCAATAACGATGCACTCGTCAAGAAAAGGCTTCAGAGCCTTGAACATCGACGCAAAGTTGCAGGCCTATCGGTTTTTTACCGGATGCATTTCGGAGTGTGCGCTGGAATTGCACAACTTGATACCTCCAAGCCCTTTCCACCAACGAACGACCAGACGCACAGCGACGCGCCACCGCTACATGGTGGATATTCCACGCACGAAACGTTTCGGCGGCACATTTATTATGCGTACAGCTAAGGAGTGGAATTGCCTGCCTGAGTCTGTGTTTCCGGAAAGCTATAACCTCGGAAAAAAACAGTGGGTACGCAATGATCACGATTTGATATGTTGTGCCGGTGATGTGCATAGAACAACCAATGTCTGTGAAGGCTATCACCACCGCCTTAACACTCGAATTCTGAAATCACCGAACATATTTCTGGGTTTCTGTGTATTGATGAAAGAGGCCAGTCGTTTTGACCGTAAAATTGATGTCGTGATTTACACATTTTGAAAAAATCGAAGATGGAGAGATATATGTTTCGATGAAAAATATTCTACACTTTTAAGAAAAATAAAGTAACACGATATATCGCCATAAAATTTTCTTAGAGAAATAACTTTCCTTAGACTAAAAATTGGTTTTTAAAAATGGAGTGCACCATTTTTAAAACACCAAATTTTAATCTAAGGACATCTTCGCGCTGCTGTACCAGTGGCGCAAGGAGGCGCTGGAGCAGGGCCATAGGCCAGAGCCCCGAGAAATCAGGGCTCAGCGGTCCCTACTCCGCCAGGAACTCATGGAGACATGGAGGGTGCGACTTGAGCACCCCAGGTGGGGGGAATCCACCATTGCGGCGGTGAGACCGATCATGAAGGAGTGGTTGGAGAGGGACCATGGGGACCTCTCCTACCGGATGTGCCAGATGGTTACCGGACACGGGTGTTTCGGTAAGTATCTGTGGCGCATCCACCGGGAGACGACGCCGCAGTGCCAGCACTGCGAGGATCCTGGCGAAGACACGGCGCTCCACACGTTGGTGGAGTGCCCTGCGTGGGCGAGTCAACGCCGGGATCTCGTTGCGGTCCTGGGCGTGGACGTTCTCTCGTTGGAGACCATGGTGAGGGCCGTGGTCGCCGACGGGAGCAAGTGGCACGCCGCCGCCTCTTTCTGCGAGCAGGTAATGCGCGCGAAAGAGACGGCGGAGAGGGAGCGGGAGAGAATCCTGCCCCCCGAGTTTCGCAGTCTGCGGCGAGGACGCCGCAGACTCATCTACGCCCGGGACTACCGACCTCCATGATCGGGGCCTGAGGACGGCAGTTGGCCGACTCGCCGTCCTTACAGAAGCAGGCCGTGGCGGAGGCGTGTCGTGTGTGCCCTACACACGCCTGCCAACTCACCGAAGCGGGATAAAACCCGACCCCACCAGGCGAGGCCGCGGTGGCGGCCAAAGTCCGCCGGCAACCCTGGGGTTATCCTTTCGAGGGCTTACCCGGGGTGCCCGGCAACGGACACTTGGGGAGGACACCGTGCGGTTTTAGTCGAGATACGACATAACCACCCCCGCAGGCCGGCGGGGGGGTATCCGAAGGGATTTCCGCACGTTAAAAAAAAAAGGACATCTTCGAGATAAGTTCGGTAATTCTGAAGTTTAAGTTTGTTTCATTATTGTATCATTATAGTAGTTTTAGTTATTTAAATAAAGTTTTGTGAATACCAAATTGTGATATTTTTGCTTTTATTTTATGATTGATTAATTTCAATTTGAAATTTGAATTTAATATGATTAGATCAAATCTAGAGTGAACCCAACTTTCAGAACATTCAACATATTGGGAATTCAACATAATGGCCAATTCAACATATTGGAATTAAACATATTGGAATTCAACATATTGGGATTCAACATATTGAGATTCAACATAATGGGAATCCAACTTTCAGAGAATACAACATAATGGGAATTCAACGTAATGGTCCTGAACCCTAGTAAGTAAAAGTGTACGTACTTGACCATTGGCATACTGACTAAACACTCTTAACACTTCACTTTAATCTTTCATTTCTCTTTAATCTTCTATGTGTATTAATGTAGCATTTTCCACGAATATGGTGTCTGTTTTCCGTACTTCGGAAGGAGGGAAACAAAACGGCGGTGGGTGAGACCAGAACCCGTTTTCTGTGCACACTATGGAGGACTCCCCGACGATTTCATATCCATCTTTGCAAGCATATATCATCAGGTCGCCGACTGGATACTTGCCGTGTTTGATGGAAGGTTCCGTTAGGAATCGGCCGTTTTCAGGTACCAGCGGGTCCGGGCAGTAGATTGCTGTGAAAGAAATGAAATAATTTTTCTAAATAGCCAAATTAGGATAAAATTTCACCTTACATTTAATTTTAATAAACTTTTGAATATTATCAGGCTTTTGATTTGACTCGACTTGTTAATTTGGCCTATTTACTAGCTCTGCTTCACTCCCGATAAATCCTCTATCTTAGTCCTGCTTCTAGTACTTCCTGACTATCCAAGCCACTAATTTTAGACACTGGAATTGAATTCATTATTGAATAATAATATATAAATATTTACGCATGCAATGTGGCACCTCGCCGGACCACTTGCCGTCCATTTCACACTCCAAGCCTGGCTGCCCAATCAGCCGGTATCCCCAGGCGCATTGGAACATGGCCCGGCCACCAAACGAAGAGTTGTATTCCACCACGCTCAGGTGAGGGCCTAGCGTCTTCAGCGTGGGACATAATGTTTCCTCACATGTTGGTGGCAAGGATGACCATTCACCTATAAAATGTTATAAATACATCGTTAGGCAAACTTGTATGATTCATCGCAGCCGTCAGACACATCGGTCAAATAAGATGATCAATTGCCATGATGCCATGACGTGCACAGATATTTTCTGAAGGGTAGGCGAAAAACTCAATAAATCTACTGTCATATCTTCAATGAAGTGTGGATCATGTAAGAATAAACAAGAAAAATGTTGGAATTACGATCGACTTTCATTTATATGATACGGTTTATCCCAAAAGTATGATATTTAAGAGAAGGAAGAACAATTGGGTAACAAACCCGTGCGCGATTGGACGACGGGTGCCTCAAATTGAATACGGATTTGGAAAGGGTGTTAGTGTGACAAACCCGTGTGGATTTCAAGTCAATGCTGCCTCCTATTGCACGCGGAAACGGAAATATGCAATCGGACACTTTTTTCTGAACCCAAACTGATATTGCATACATTCTAACAGAAAACCTCTCAGTGAATCCCAAAATTTATCTTTTACTCAGACCTGATGCGATGCTTTCAAACATGGTTTTGAAGAAAAAAAGTCAAAATATAATTATGAGGATGTCTTGTACCATTAACACGTTTAGAGCGGTTGATAAGTTGATAAAATGAAGAAATACAAATACGTTACCTCTACCCATGCAAATGAGTATAGCGGATCCATTAAGGTGGTATCCTGGCTGGCAGCTAAAGTGCGCAGAGTGGCCGAGCCGCGTGCCTTGTGTGAACTGGCGGATGCGTGTCGACGTCACAGCTATCGGTGGACATATTACGTCTGTAGATACACAAAAAGGTATCCTGTTAAATAGTTTAGTAGCTGTCGACTTTCTGCAAAATGCCTACTATTATAATGTTTCATACATCATCATCTTAGCATTATTTAAAGATGGCTATTAAAAGGAGAAACTGCGCCAGAGCCTCATGTTTCCAAGCCAATGTTTCATATAACATCTGCTCGCAAACAGGCTAACCTTTTGTCGTCTCATGACTCATTAGTCATGAGACGACAAAAGGTTTTTTTTTAAAAGAATATTAGTAACCGAAATTACTGATATTCCCCCTAGCCCCTCCAGGTAAGCTAAATTACTTGTGTTAAGAGTACACGCCGGTAGTGTAATGGCCAGGATTCGAACCCGGGACCTCTCGATCGTAAGGTCGACTCCTTAACCACTAAGCTACCGACGCTTTCTTTGGTCTATATTGTCGACTATGGTCTGGTCTGGTCTATATAGTCGACTATATGGTCGATATTCCTATCTCAAGATGGACTCAGTCATCGTAATGGCGCACCAAGGTTTGATGGTCCTTATGCCAACATTGAACCCTGTGGTGTGGCGGTAGAGCATTCGAAAGCCACGTCAGAAGTCGCGGGTTCGATTCAAAAATTTGTATGCATGAATATTCATTTATTCCGTTTTGTTAGTATTAGTTCGATAAACCGAACAAAACTGAAAAAATACTCCGATCTTTTAGATTATTTTTTTCTCAGATAATGTCTAACAGTCTATATAGTTCAATTATTCGAACAGTACGGAATAAAATAAATTCTTAGATCAATCTAATAAAACGAAATGTTATTTTACGTTACGTTAAATCAATCTAACAAAACGAAATGTTATTTTACGTTACGTTAAATCAATCTAACAAAACGGAACGTTTGTTTCCGTTCTGTTAGATCAATCTAATTTTGATTCCGGATTGAAAGATGAATCTAACAAAACGGAATATTGTTCCTTACTGTTCGATTAATTGAAATAACAGTCTAACGGAATAAACCGGAATATTGCATAGTTCTTGGTAGTCCCATGTATACCATTTAGTAATAATCACAAAAAAAAGTATATCAGTCAGATTAGTCAGATGCGTTACGAACATAGTCAGGGGCTCGTGGTTAAGTGGTAACTGAGTAGGTTAGCACATTGCAAGGTTAAGCAATACTAGCCAGGTCAGCCTTCTATAAATTCCATGATCATAAAGATCCCTTTATGATCATGAAATGTATAGAGATAGGAATATCTATCCAGATATTCCTATCTCAAGATGGACTCAGTCATTGTAATGGCGCACCAAATGAAATGAACATGAAATGGAAGTATATATTTGAAGTATGACCTCTCTGACGTAGCGGTAGAGCGTTCGACTGCTAAGTCAGTTTTTATCACAATTGATGCTGAATACTTGTATAGGTAGAACATACTCACTACTATAAATTACAAAGATATTCCTTTCTGAACTAACAGTGCACCAAATGATCGTCCACGCCGCTTAAATATTTTGTATGAAACTAGTGTGAAATGGTAAGTGCTTGCATCCGGCCAAATCCGAAAATAAGAAGTTGGTCGCAAAAACTCACTAACAACTTTAATAACTACGGTGTTGGTGTGTCCGCCTTGTGAGGTACATGTGTACTGATCGCTGTGGCGCACCGACATCTTGTTCAGCGTGAGTCTGTAGTGCGTCTCTTTCTCGCCTTCGTCAGTCGACCAACCTAGAAGGGAAAGATCAAACAAAAGACATATATAAAACTCATCTTAAAAGCGGTCCACTGCTAACAGTGTGTGTTACTTATTATAATATATAATATAAATAAATATAATATAAATATTCTACGACATTTTACACAGCGCTTTCTAGACCCAAAGTAAGCATAGCTTAACTAGCTTGTGTTATGGGTTCCAGAATTACAAAATCTATAAAATAAATTGCAGCTGCGGCGGTTCATATATAGGCCAAACAAAGCGGACTATTGCTGAGAGGGTCAAGGAACACATTGCAGCTGTAAAGAACCGTCAGGCGAGCAAATCAGCGATTGCAGAACATCTTCTGGAAGCAGGCATCAATCACTAGATTGAATTCCACCATACGCAAGTCCTCTTCACCGAACGTCACTTCTATTCAAGAGTTGTACGTGAATTAAGAAACATAAAGATTTCAATCGGGAAGATGGGTTGCAACATGGAATCCAGTGATAAAAACTTGCTACCTCGCTTTTCTGCGCAGTCGGATAGACACCGGTCAGTTTGCTTAGAGAATAGGGACACTGTAAGTGTAGTATGTGACGGTACATGGCGAAACGTAAATATGAAAAATATCGAGAATGTGCGGGTGGATGAAGAACTTTGTACCTCACGGACTCGACGGCGGAGGACGTGCACCACTACGCCAGTCAGCCTTAGACCACGGCCAGTGTAACCTGGTCGAAACGTCAGGCAATCCAAAGGTAGGGGGTCATCTCGAAACCGGAGATGGCCCAGGGTCAGTCGGGGTGCGAGGGATATGCTCTATGGGCAACCTTACACCCCGGCGTCTGTAGACCCGAGACGGCGTGCGGTTTTAGTCGGTTCAAGCCCGACATAAACGCCACGCCCCCGCTGGCCAGCTGGGGGGTATCCGAAAGGATTTCCGCACGAAAAAAAAAATAAGGTATGTATTGGTATGTATGGTATAGGTATAGGTATGTATGATCGCGTTAATAGGGTATTTGACTACTGCTAAAAAATAGTTCTGTATTATGTATTACAACATAAAAATGCAGATGGCATCAATATTTTTTGAGAACTGTTTTATTTACGATAAAAGTCGAGGTTAAAGTTTGATTTAAAAAAAGTACGCGCCATAACGGATCCCGTGACATGTGACTTCACACCAAAGTACCTAAGCGACTTAAAGCACGTTTATATAATTATTGAAATTAGTTGCTAAAATAATGGTTTATTTTGAGATATATAAGATAAAAGTGAAACATTATTAGTGATTAATAATTGAACCAGTCGATTAACACTAGGAAATGCAGACAGCCTGTATTGAAAAACTGTTTACTTATATGTGACGTCACAGAGCGTTTATAAGCACGTGAGCAAATCTCAAAAAAAGTGGAATTTTAATCTTGATTTTTTAACAAAAAAGAAACTTCTTTTATATTGAAAATTAATAAAATATGTTTTTACGGTACATTTTATTAGGATGACAACAATTCGTACAATATTTTAAATATAGTCAAAATGCTTATTCCCGTTATATTATTGTAAAGAAATTTTTCCTCTTTATAATATTAAATAGTATAGATATGTAAGTATCAACAAGAAAAATCAAGTATGTTTATCCGTATTATAGACTAGCAGTGCCCGCGACTTCGTCCGCATGGATTTCAATCTTAGTTTAAATTTTTTGCATGGAACCCTAATACTGATTCTAAAAAAAGTTGCAAATCACGTCAAAATCTGTCTAACCACTTCGGAGATTACCTGGCACAAACAGACAGACAGAGAGATAAAAAGACAGCCAAAATTAAAAAAAACAGTATTTTTCTTATCAATACCGTGTAAACATATGCATTCATTAAAAAGCTGTTATTTAATATTACAAACAGAAATTTAATTTTGTTTATTTGAATAGATAGCTCGCGCAGCCCGCTTTTGTGAAATAAAGATTGTAGACTGTTATTCAAGGTAAATTATTAAGTTATGACTATGTTATTCTATTAACTTATCGAATTTACAGAACCTTAGGCCCGGTTTACAGATAGCTCGCACAGCTCGCTTTTGTAAAGCAAAGATCGCACTGTTATCCAAAGCAAATTATTCGGTAATGACTATGTTATTCTATGAACTTATCGAAGGTACAGAACCTTAGGCATGGATTATAGATAGCTCGCACAGCCGCTTTTGTAAAGAAAAGATCACAGACTGCTATTCAAAGTGTAAAATATAAAATAGCTCGCACAGCCGCTTTTGTAAAGAAAAGATCACAGACTGCTATTCAAAGTGTAAAATATAAACTAATGACTATGTTATTCTATTAACTTATCGAATGTTCAGAACCTTAGGCACGGAATATAGATAGCTCGCACAGCCGCTTTTATAAAACAAAGATGGTAGACTGCTATACAAAATTGATATTATACTATTAAATAATGATTACATGGTTCTATTAATTCATTCAATGCACAGAATCTTGGGTCGAGACGATAATTAGCCCGCTTTTGAAATGCAAACATTGTAGAATCAAGGTTAGTAAATAATGAGTAGTGACCAATTATAATCTAATCATCCATTGAAAGTACAGTTTTTTTTTTTCGTGATTGAACCGACTTAAACCGCATGCTGTCTTGGGCCTTCAGACGCCGGGGTGTAAGGTTGCCTATATAGCATATCCCTCGCACCCCGACTCCATTGAAAGCACCTTTTTTTTCGTGCGGAAATCCCCCCGGCGACCCTCCCGCCGGCCAGCAGGGGGGGGTGGGTTATGTCGGGCTTGAACCGACTAAAACCGCACGCCGTCTCGGGTCTTCTTCAGACGCCGGGGTGTAAGGTGGCCTATAAGGCCTTTTCCTTACACCCCGACTGACGCTCGCACCCAGACTGGCCCATTGCAAGTACCTAACCTTAAAAAAAACGATTGTCAACCAATTTACATGCAAGCAATTGATATCATATGCAATTCTAATGAACCGTAGCCCTGCTCACAATAACGTAGATAGGTTTTATTTTGACAGATCAATACTAAAAGTTTTTTTACGTTTTTCTTTCTAATAAAATTGAAATCACGCGTTTTGAAAACGTGGCGTTAGTGAATCGGACCCCAGGTTTAAGTTACATCTAGTTTACATGTTTGTGGCTAGTGACCCACCTACCAGTTGTCTGGTAACTGTACCGCTACAGTACTGTACTGTATCAGAAAAAATATTTACCAGAACTATGTTGACCCGACGCCTGCGTCCAGCTCCATTCAGGTTCACCAAGCGCGCGTGGTGTCACACAGTCCAGCTTGATAGTGCTGTCTGGGTAAACGTACAGCTCGCCGGACGGCTCGACCACGGCTGACCCACTTACGATTGTGTACTGAATCGATGGTGGTGCGTCACCTGAAGATCAATTGAATAAGATTATAGAATTGAAAATCTTGTTTGACTCCGTAACTCATACTATCAAAATTTACAACTTCTTCTTCTATGCTCTGGTCAAGTAGATAGTGAGAATGATATTGTAGTAGGTCTGCAAGACCCGAACAACAATATCACGCGTGCTAGCAGAAGCGGACAGGGGCAGATTATTGCGGCGCCGCGTGTGAATGCGGTCTGAAGTTAAGATACTCGGTCTTCGCCAAATTAAGCTTCAGACCGCTACTCTCCTTAGCGCTGAACTGGACAGATTCCTACATCCGTTCGCATGGACGAGAACTTGGTCGAGCGCATGGACCAGCTTATTGGGATTGGTATACGGCCACGTTTTGGGCAAATGCCTGGCAGCGTGGGAACCAAATTTCTGGTAATGCTACTGCTGCCGTATGGGGCGAAGATCCAAGAAGTGCTGGCATGATTAATAAACGATAGCATGTGTGTCTTTGGTGTCACTATCAGGGATGCATGGCAATAGTTAGATATTAAATTTATACATTACAACCGATGACGTCTCATCATTGTTTTATAGTCGCAAGTATCCTGGAGAAAATAATACAAAGCAATCAGAGTGTGCAAGTTGATGCCAGTTTAAAAACCGGACAGTTGAACTTGGAATTTAATAATTAAGGTCAAAGGTCTAATAAATCTTTAAAAAATTATCACCTGTAAAATTTGTGACGACCGTGGTCGGCACACACTCGGGCATCTTCGGTGTCCACTCCCCATTTTCACAATGCAGCATGTTATCGCCCTTCATCTTGTACAACCCAAAGTGCTTGCAACGGGATACTAACACGGAGCCGTGAGGGAAGTGAGTGTCTTTCTAACGATAAATAAATATAGAAGCAAATCAACACAATTATTAAAATACCCATGTTAACAAGTTTCTCTCACCGTACACACGACGCTTTAAGTTTAAATTACTAATATTCCCCCTAACCCCTCCAGCTAAGCTTAATTGCTTGTGTTAGGAGTGGGTTCACCTCGATAATGTAATGGCCAGGATTCGAACCCGGGACCTCTCGATCGTAGGGCCAACTCTCTAACCACTAAGCTACCAACGCTTTCACTCACTAGCGAATTAGCGCTGCATTTGATTGTAATTATAGCTTTGGTATCTTAATGAGCAAAATGATATTTTATGAGAGCATTCAATAAGCCAGTATTCAGAGCGAATGAGTACTGTGCTAAAACATGCAGCTTTAAAAAAAAATTGGGTTCAGTCGCTGATACGAAAAGTATCGTGCAACGGTGGCCCTAAGAGAGAAGATGAAGAGAAATATATACATGAATATTTCGAAATAACAAAGTAACCCATTTTTTAAATAAATTATTATAAACTTAGTCCCGACACTAATGATTAGCATTTTTTTTACTGTCCATTAACTACTAAACAAAATGTACATTATTAGTTATTAAACATACTCACATTTATAGAAGAATTCTTAAAAGTTATTGTCAGTAAAGGATGAGCATTCCGATAGAGGCATTCTCGTAATATTGGTTGAAATCTGCCATCTAAAAACAGATAACAATATACTTATAAACAAAAAATAATGAGATTCAGTCTCACACAATTAGCTGCACTCTGGCTCGCATTTTAATCTACCGTATCACTCTTAAGACACGGCGCTTTCACTGTCGGTCAACACCGAAGCCGCTTCGGCAGAGTCGGGTGATGTGCTTTCCTTCCTGACACAAATAGGCTATCGGTTCAGTCCTGGACACAGACGACGGTTGTCTGGACAATGATGGGTGTAAGACAACATCCAACATCTTTGACCGAATTGGCAAATGGCATACCACCCCAAAATTAGAAATCTTTATCAAAATTGATAAAGATTTCTAATTTTGATTTTCTAATTTCCCTAATTTTATATTTCCCTAGGAAATATACAATTTAAAAATCAATTCAATTTTGATAAAGATTTCTAATTTTGGGGTGGTATGCCATTTGCCGATTCGATCAAAGATGAATGTTGTCTTACACCCATCATTGTCCAGACAACCGTCGTGTGTCCCTTAGATGTCTGCCAATCATTAAAAAAAAAAAAATTGGTAGGTACGTCATAAATAAAATAACATCTTACATACCTGGGGTACTAGAACAAAGTGGTCCCACCCAGTTTCCATCAATACATTTAATCTTACATATTAGTCTTTCATTTAAAGGGCCTATTAGACCAGGGAATTTCACCTGAGAAATAACAATCAAGCATCACTAGAATAAATAAATATAAAATAGTATGGTATGGTAATAGTAAGGTCTGGTATGGAGCCACATGAAACCTCGTCTGCCAATTAGCATTGGCATTAAGTCTTTTTGTCACATTACTAGTTAGTATTCTTACTAGCCCCTCATGCTAAGCTAAAATGCTTGTGTTAGGAGTGGGTTCACATCAGTGGCATACAAGGTAGGATTTGAACTAGTGACCGACCGAAGTTCCGGTTTCAGACAGTTTGGGCGAAAAAATCTAGTTTCGGCTTCAATTTTAGTTTCGGCCAAAATATGAACCTTAGTGTTCGTGGTTCGTGACCTGTCGTGCATCGTTCAGGTAACTTCGCAACTAACTGGTAGACCCAAGCTCTATTCTACCGCGCCGTCTGTTTCACCATATTAAGTTTAGATTGTGTTTTTAGGGTTGTCTATCTCTGTCTTGTGTTCTCAGGAACGGGTAGAGGTATCAAGTTGAAATTAATATCAAATACGCAAGTCTATAGCCCCTTGAAGCTGTGAAAAAATCAAACTTCCACATCAACACCACCAAAACCTATGGTATTTCTTGCAGCATATCTAGACACTTGCAAGGAACTCAAAATCTATAGGGCATCCAATATATCCGACCCACCTTTTTCAGGTTGTCAGTTCACCTTTTTCGTTGACATTTTATTTTTATGTGACACATGAAAAAGGTCATTGATTGTAGGTAATTTCTTTGAGTTACATTTTGTGGTTCCAAACCAAAACAGTATAAACAAAACAAAATCAAAGTATAAGTCGTTTGAGTGCTTATGAATGTTAATATAGGGGTTTAACATTTATAACCACTCAAACAACTTATACTGTGATTTTAACACAATAAAAAAAAACTAATGCAGGAGGACTGTACTAATGCAGAAGTGTGCTTTGACCTTGGAATGTACCAACTTATAGATGAGCTTCCGCCCCTCAGATGATTCCAACATGTCATAGAGCGGTTGTAGGTTGTCTCACCTGGGTCTAGCAGACTCTACAGGTCTCTTAGTGGCGCGCTTTGCAGCTCTGTGCGCATTGGGGTCATCAGGAGATTTGGACTCTTGCCACTTCTTGCCTGCCTTAGGCACAGTAACCACCACTTGCCCAATCGGCACAAGAATCAGGCGAAGCTCTTGTGCACCCTTTTATGGGAACAATGCCCTAATCATTATGTGACGCTCTTAAATAAATTATTGCATTTGTTACATAGTTTAATGTTTGTTTCTGAAATATATTTAACATCATTTAATTATTTGTATGACCTTCCACCTAAAGTGGAAGTGGGCCAGCCAACTTATGAGAGGCCCAGACAAGTGAAGCAAAGCCATTACCACATGGTACCCAAGAGATGGATACAGAAGAAGAGGTAGACAATACCGAAGGTGGGAGGATGAAATTGTAAGAGAGGCTGGTAGAACATGGACGAGATTGGCCCGATGCAGAAAGGAGTGGAGACAGCTGGGGAGGCCTATGCCAACAAGCAAACGGATACTGACTAATGATTTTATTTGTACTTACTGTTATTATATTAATTTGATGTATCTGAAAAATGGCTAATAAATAAAATAAAATAAAATAAAATAATATAATAATAGAAAATTTAAATTATGTTTATGTAAGTTTGGGTAAGTTTCGGTTTCGGTCGAAAGTTTGGTTTTGGCTGAAAAACCAGTTTCTGTTGAACACTAGTTTAAACCTACATCTGATTGCAATCCCAACTCCATTGCACTTATACCACTGCTGCTCTGGGTCTCAACCAGATAATTTTCATTACTCCATTTTTTATTATGAGTATAAATTTTTGGAAACAAATATTATAATGAGTTTTAGGTACATACCTCAGATATTTTTGAAAAATCCGACCTAAATCTTGTTACATCCAAATTGGAGTCTAAACTCTTTACATCTGGTAAGGAACATTTGAATTCATCTAGGAAACAAACAAAATATAATGATCATTATATGAAAATGATATTCATATCTCATTTAACATCAAAATCATATTATAAGTCCTTCTGTTCATGTCAGAAATTCTCTTCCTTAGTAGAAAAGGAGATAGCAATTGATATAGGTAGACATTACTCTATAAATGACTAAGTATGAAGAATATGTTGAAAGCAGATTTTAAAGATCTTTTGATAAAAACAGGCTACCTGGCGGCAAAGATATGTTGTCCTCGTCTTCGCATGATACACAGGATATAAACAGGAAGAATAAAAATGAGAAAAACATCGTTGCAAGGTGCGCTTAACACATAGTGGACCTTAACTTGTGTAAAATTAATTCAAGAATTAATCATAGGTCAACCAGTCATCCCCTACTTTTCTCACTTCATATACAGAAAACAACATCATTGACAGAAAACAACTACTGCACATGACACTTGCATCACGGTATTCGTCATGGTATTCGTATTCACAGAGTAAGTAATATACTACGTAAGAAGAGACCGCACTTACAACATTCGTTTCGAGCTCACGCACACATACACGTTTCTACTAATTTATACTACCAACTGATGCGAAGGCCATCAAATTGAAAATGACATATACGTAGTGCTACCAACCTACTCAAAAAAGTATCAGTGAAGTACCTCAACCCATCGACATCGATAGTGATGCGCCGCATTGAATCGATATCGATTAAATATTTTTGGCGGTTCCCATACAGAAATTTAAATTTAGTGTTAAAAATAAAACACCCAGCAACAACGTAAATTGTATTTATTATGATTGTTATAAAATAGGTACAAGTAGCAAGAGAATTCCTACTGTAAAAACAGCGACCGGTAACGGTTATATTCATTTATATAGTGTTTTACTTCAGAAAAATTACAAATACAATTGTGTTAATTAAAAAATAGCTTTAAATTAACTTAAATAAAATAAAAGAAAGGGAGAGACTGCAACTTTAGGCATCGATAAATTCCTCCCCATCGATCTCTACTGGAACCGTGCCCAAAAAAAAAAATACTAAATATAACTATTACAACTCAAAAACAACTCTATATTACCTTACATAGTATTTTACTACAAAAATATTACAAAATATAACTGTTTCAACTAAATCACAGCTTTAAATTAATTTAAGTAGAATTTTATGATAAAAATATTACAAGATGTAACGGTTTTAAGTAAAGCTTTAAATTCATTTACATAGTATTTTGCTTCAAAAAAATTACAAGCTAAAACTGTTTTATTAAAAAATAGCTGCAAATCAACTTGTGTTTCAACTAAACAAACAACTTTATATTATCTTACATAGTATTTTACTTCAAGAATATTACAAAATATAACGGTTTCAACTTAATCACAACTTTAAATAAATTTACATAGTATTTTACTTCAAAAATATTACTAATATAACTATTACAACTCAAAAACAAATTCATATTATCTTACAGAGTATTTTACTTCAAAAATATTACAACATATAACTGTTTTTTTTTATTTGTTTCAATTAAGTCACAGCCTTAAATTAATTTACATAGCATTTTACTTCGAAATATAACTGTTTTAACTATAACACAGCTTTACATTAATTTACATAGCATTTTACTTTAGAAATATTAATAAATATAGCTATTACAACCAAAAATGAGATATTATTTTACTTTAAAAATATTACATAATAAACTGTTTTAACTAAAACACGGCATATGTAATTTACATAGGGTTTTATGATAAAAATATTACAAAATGTAACGGTTATAATTAAAAACCAGCTTCAAATTCATTTACATAGTATTTTACTTCATAAATATTGCAACATGGGACTGTTTTAACTAAAACACAGGTTTAAAATAGCTTACATAGTATGTTACTCAATATTTCGAAAAATATATAATTTTTAACTAAAAATATAATTAATTATTATTAAATTTAGTATACTGCCGGTACAGAAACTCTGTATTTACAGGATCGGCAGCACGAGCGTGCTGCCGATCCTACGTCCGTAGGCCACGGCAACCACTTTCCATCAGGACTTTGACTTTCACAGTGTCCTTGTCCGCCACCTCAGTGGTATAAAAAATGGCATTTTACTCCAAAAAATTTACAAGCTGAGTGCCACCATTGTTAGCATGGCACGTGTTTATAATGGTGGCACTCTTTCCTGAGACTGCCTTCAGCTTACCATCAGGCGAGGTGAAGTCAAATTGACGTGTCCTAAAAAAACAATAATATATAATTGCTCTTAAAATTAGCTTTATAATGGCAATTTGTATGAAATAAACCATTGTGAACTGTGTTATGGATGTTTACTATTCTTAATTTAGTGAGCTCAGTTAAATAATTATATGGAAATAAATCGAATATAATAAATCATAATGTAATATCCAGTGACCATTTTCTACAAAGAAGCAAAAACGTTTTTATATCGAAGTGAGTCCAATCCAGAAGAGAGTTGAAAATCGACGCCCGAAGGATCAATCTGAAAGAATAAATCACAATGTAGACATTACTACTAAATTTTGCAATGCCATTTGTAAGCATCCACATCCCCCATTACTCCTTCTAGGAGAACAACCCTGTCAGTAAGTGAGTGGTAATCGGCTATATAATAATAATTATAATAACTAGTGCTAAAGCAGCTCGCGTTTGTATTGTATAAACTTAGTTACCTTTTTCAACGAAATCCGTTCAATAAGTTAATCGTTAATAAGAATCTGTACGGAACATCTTAAAGGGCAAT
The DNA here is from genome assembly GCA_946251805.1 of Cybosia mesomella. Classification (NCBI taxonomy): domain Eukaryota; kingdom Metazoa; phylum Arthropoda; class Insecta; order Lepidoptera; family Erebidae; genus Cybosia; species Cybosia mesomella. Next base: position 12,766,489 of record OX276388.1, on the reverse strand, counting down.
GGGACGGATGTTAGGACTTAGGATTGTAGTTAGAGATTCCCTCCTAAGTAGGCTACTTCGCTACGCTCCGCTCCCGCATTAGCCTTCTAACCTAACCTATCCGAGTCGGGGTGCCCTAAAGTCCAGAATGCATCCAGATCCTAGCGGTTAAAAATAAAACAACCTTTTTATATTTTATATACATGAAACATTATAACCATGCAGAAATGTCATTTTTCAAACCGTTTAACCTTAATTTTTAAAAATTCATAAAAAAAAAACTATTGATTTCCTCACTTTGGGGGTGGTGGGGGGGGTTCCTACCCCACCCCCACCCCCCAACTCTCAACCCCCTAGCTAAAATGCGTAATTCAAAAGCAACCCCCACGGAACATCAAACACGTGTAAAAAAAAGCTATTGATTTCCTCACTTTGGGATTGGTGGGGGGGGGTTCCTACACCCCCCACCCCCCACCCCAACTCTCAACCCCCTAACTAAAATGCGTAATTCAAAAGCCAACCCTTCCTCATTACCATAGGTCGGAATTAGATAGGGTTACTTTTATACTTATACTGATTTTATGTAAGATTACAAAAGAGAAGCCAGGGCTGTGGCATGAACGTGGCCGACTAAGCATCCGTGCCCCGGCAGGACCCAGGACAAAAATATGTACTTCACTAGTTTTTATGCACCTATTTCTCGTAATGATCTACAATATATAATTATATGTATATGTATATTATGTAGAATAAAGTAGTCAAAGCGATTTTCCACCTTAGTGACATTGAATCATCATCATCATCATCATCATCATCATCATCATCATCATCATCATCATCATCATCATCATCATCGTCGTCGTCGTCCCCCTTTTTCACGATAAAATGTAGCCTATGTCCATTCCCAACCAAATACCATAACATAAGGATATTTAAAAATAAACTTTCACACAAACTTTCATTTCCTATTACCCTTTCCCCTTTTAACCCCTTATGTCGCTATAAAAGGTCATATCCGTTGCCAAGTTCAAGAAAATGTATGGCTACTCGGTTTGGTACCCCTTCTCCCATCATTCCGCTCAACCCACATGATTGCTTCGTCAACAGACTCTGAATCGTTAGACTGTGATATTAGTATAGATATATAATTATTATATATGATGAATTTGCTTTTAAATGTTTTATTTATATCTAAACAGTAATAGGTTGAATCATCTAAGGTTGAAATTGAATTACAGTAGAAACTCAATTACCCGGCCCTCGAGGATACAGACTCATAATTATCCGGGTTACCAGTTGCAACAAAATCTATTAAATATGAACATAGACCTCTCTTATAGACTTCCCTAAAGCAGCCTGCATTCAGCGCTTCCCAGCGACTGTGATGAGGTTGTTCTTACATGTACTTACATATATAGGTAAGTGCATACATTGAATGTTCCCAAATGTATCTGTTCATTTATTGCTTAATAGACATTGATTTTCCTTGATAGGTGTTTATTGTTTTTAACAAACATACATTAAGTACTAAATATATACACAAGACCAGCTTGTCTTCATACATTTGATTATCTGAATACCTAACAACGACAACTATACTACCTTCAGTTAGGTACTAAACTAAAGGTAAACAATCTTGTAGTGACTTTTCATAAAAACACACTTTAAACAAAGCTTACTTCTGAACTAAGCTTATTAATTGACTAACTAGTCTTTCAATTACAGTTTTAGTCTTTAAAATGAGTTTCTAAACAGTAAAATATTAATAAACTGAGTTTCTAAATACAACAATATTTACAAAGACACATCAAGATTGTTTTTGTTTACCTAAGTTCCGAACTGAATGGTTAAAGGAGTTTCTTTTGTACTTAAGTTTATATTCATGTTCATTCTACACTTTTTCATCTTAGCGTTAATTGCAGTTGCATCCAACAGTTCCACCTTGGAGTCCGGGGTTGGCCAGTCTGTGCACTTAACTGAACTTCAATATTTTCCGTGAAGTTACTGCCATATGACCTCCACAACGACCACAACCCAATGGCATTGCAATTAGATTCGTTGTCGAACTTTTTAGTGATCTAAATACCCGTAACGAGTGCCATAGATGTTCGATAAGTTCGTAGGAATCCATACACTTTTCAGATATCTAATATATCATGATCTTAAAGATTTCAAATAAAAAATTTACCTTTGGTTGTTTTCATATTACAGATATAGATAGATAGATTAAAATACTGATCCTAACTGAGTTGGGAAAACGCTTAGAGGATATTTTAATGTGATATTAATCCATGAATCTAAAACTTAATTAACCTCAATAACTGTCATTACGACTTTTCATTTATTTTCATATATTTTGGAATCTGGAAGGTGTTCATATAGTAATGAACTCTGCTGTAACTTTTTATTACTTCAAACGTAATTTAGTACATAGTTTTCATAAACTTACCGGTCTGGATTTATAGGAAATTTCGATAAAAATATGTTGGACCCTATTAGTCTTCTTTTGTGGCAAATCTCACATTTTTTAGAACCCGTTGATTCTGACATGTTCGCAGATAAGTTAATTACACTACACTGCATAAAACTTACAAATAAAGTAGGTATGCAAAGTTCAAAAAAGAGTTATCAAACACGAAACGTCCATTTTGATTTTCTAGATAACATAATTTTCATTGACATTTTTGCATTCTATATAATCTGTGAAGAAAAAGTAAGAATTGCCAACATTCAGACGTTCAGACATTGTGTGCGAATGTTGGCTAAGGATATAGTCAAACGAAAAATAGGCCTTAACTCCAGAGACAGAAGGGATATAATTCTTTGAAAATTTTTGTAGCTCAAACGAATGTTCTAAGTGTCTACCCACTGTTCGTATTCATAATTAAAAACTAAAATCAAATCAAATCATGTCAGGTCAGAAACGTCACTATTCACGTGTTTGACATAGATTTTTTTTTAAAGATTTTATTGGCAACTTGGTTTGTTGCCAACTTTATTTTCGAAAGGATAGTACAAAATACTAGAAAAAATAGTAATCACTAAAAAAATTACAAAAAAAACTATGTAAAAACAATAGCAAATGATTTGAATTTGAAGTTTAAGGCGACGGTTACACGTAAGGTATTTACTGTGATCCATCAGTAAATAATGACGTATCGTGGTATATAATTAACGTGTAACCTAATGTATTGATGTATGTCATTATTTATTCATGGATTTCTAGATTTCTTGATTCTGGATTGATGATCCGTCGGATTATGATATTGATCGTGTAGCCTCGCGTCAATATTTATCACGTCAGTACGCGTTACGCTAGCAATGGAGGAGGACGACTTTTCGGATCTTGATCCGCCGCCACAGGCGGCGGACGCACCGTCGTCGTTGTCGCCGCTCCGCACCCTCTCGAAACTTACTAAAGATCAGGAAGTTATAAAAGAATTTATCCTAAATTTAGAAGTATTGCCAGAGATATGGGATAGTTCTTCAAAATATTACAAAAATTTAATAAAAAAAGGAGAAGCACTACAAAAATTACTGGAAATTTACAAAAAAATTAAAAGTGATGCCACGATTGATGATGTCAAAAAAAAAACATTTTACGCTCAAATTACCGGAAGGAACTCAAAAAAATACTAACCTCAAAACGTTCAGGAGCCAGTAGCGATGATGTTTATAAACCAAAGTCATGGGTTTTGCATCTATTACACTTTATAAACAAGACAGAACAGCCAATTACCCAGCAAGCAACACAGGTCAGTATCTTTAGTTTATTTGTTTCATCACACTAATATTATAAAGAGGAAAGATTTGTTTGTTTGTTTGTTTGTATGTCCTGAATAGGCTCCGAAACTACTGGACCGATTTAAAAAAGTCTTTTACCATTAGAATCCTACATTATCCCTGATGAACAAAGGCTATATTTTATCCCGGAATTCCCACGGGAACGGCGCTGCTAGTTTTATTATATAGATAAGTAGGTAGTGGTAGGTAAGGTAGGTATACTCGACGGCCGACTTAACATGAGACCTGGCGCGTTTGACGTTTCTTTTAAGTACCTTTTTTACCGCACGCCGTCTCGGGTCTACAGACGCCGGGGTGTAAGGTTGCCCATAGAGCATATCCCTCGCACCCCGACTGACCCTGGGCCATCTCCGGTACCTACCTACCGACTGTAAAACGATTTGTTATGTTACAACGAAGTACACGTGCAATACGAAGAAGTAGCCTATGGAGTTCCTCAAGGAAGCGTGCTGGGTCCAATGTTATTTCTAGCTTATATAAATGACCTGTGCCAACTTGAAATTGCTCAAGCAAAAATATTTGCATTTGCGGACGACACTGCCATAGGTTTTCATGCGCGTAAGTGGGATGCAGTTTCAATTGCCGCAAATAAAGGCCTACGCGACGTTGCAACCTGGCTACAAAGAAATCTACTCACGCTTAACGTTTCGAAAACCAAAATAATGGCTTTTAGAGTTTCTGGCCGTTCAGCCCCTCTTTATCCTCTCTGTATCCAACTACACACTTGAAGCGATAATTACTACCAACAATGTTCCTGTAACTGCCCGACTTTAGAACAGGTTAAAGAGATAAAGTATCTGGGTGTCTCTATCAATGAATTACTGTCTTGGACAAAGCATATACAAATGATGAGTAACCGCCTAAGAAAACTTTTGTTTGTGTTCAAAAAGCTTAGAGCCGTAGCAGACAGTGGAACCGTCGACATGGTGTACAATGCGTTATGTAAATCTGTTTTAAGCTATTGCATTTCATCCTGGGGTGCAGCCTACAGCACTTATTTAATAAAGTTGGAAAGTGCACAAAGGCTTCTACTCAAGGTAGCCCACAAAAAACCTTTCAGGTACCCAACTGATCAGCTATACCGGGACTCAAAACAGCTGCGTGTTCGACAGCTTTTTATTTTGGCATGCGCTAGCAAATTCCATAAAACGGCTTTACATACCTGCAAATCTAAACGCACCTACAGATGGGAAGTGGCTAACACTAAAACTAAATTAGGACAAAAATGTTATCACTTTCTTGGAAGCTTTATTTATGCCCAACTAAACAAAAAGTGCAATGAAATCAAGTATTTCATACATATTTGTCATGTTTATTAATATCTCAAAAGGCCTTCATTGTTATAATAATCACAAAAATTATCTCTTATAGTTTTTGCGTTTCTGTTTGCATTTCGATTTGTTGTTCCCTGAAAACCTTGCAGCTGTAAGTTCTGACTATCAGAAATTGGTGTTTGATAGATCTGTGAAACTTTTTCAATTAAATAATTGTGCAAATAACAGCATGCTGCTGTAATCTTCGTAGCTAGTCCTGAGAAGGACTAACACTGATGGCTTTTTGAAAAACTCCAAATTTACTTGATAACATTCCAAAAGCGCATTCAACTGTGCTTCGAGCCCTGGACAATCGTTTGTTAAATATTTGTTGCTCTGTGGTAGCCGACTTTAGTGGATATGCTTTCATTAAATTGGGCTTTAACGCAAAAGCTTCATCAGCTACAATTATATATGGGAATAAAGTGGTGGTATTTGGTAATGATGATGGTGGTGGCGGCAAGTTTAAATAGTTTTGCTCAAAAAGTTCCCAGAATTTTGTGTAGAATAAGACTCCACCATCTGATACTCGCCCGTTGGTTCCGATGTCAATCATAATGAATTGTTTTTTAGCATTTACTAAAGCCATGAGAACTATACTAAAATATTCTTTGTAATTGTAATATAGAGAACCCGAGTAATGAGGATGTTTAATTTTTATATGTTTTCCATCAAGTGCTCCAATACAGTTGTAAAAATGATGTAATGTTGCAAAGTCATCAGCAATGGTTTTCCATTCTTCTGTAGTAGCAGGTATCTGTAAATTCAGATAATAAATTAAATAACTTTTTTTCAGAGCACATCTTTCTATCACTAGAATCGCAACAAGATCTTCAAGAAAGTGGTAAAGAGGAACCAAGTCCAAGAGCATTTACTTCTCTCAATGTCCCACAACCACCAATAAAACAAAGGAAAATGGGGCCAATATCCAAACAAAATGAACTTTTGGACAAAGCTTGTCCATTTTTATCTCAATCTGTGAACTTATCAAGTAATACACAAACATTAAATCCAACAGCTTTGTATTGGACTCAGAAATTGGATAAATTAAGTGTAACACAAAGAATGTATGCTGAAAAGTTCATTAATGATATTTTGTTTGAAGCTGAACTGGGAAATTTAGGAAGAAACTCAATTCAGATTAATTCGCCCTCACCATCGCCTATTGGTGATACTCAAACCCCATCACCAGGTTACTCTTTCCAATCATTATCGGCATCTAACATGGTAAACATAGCATCAAACCATCATAATATTGTACCATCAACAGTTTTAAGTGGTGTTCCATCACAGTTGATTATTTCTAGATCTCAACATGATGATACTATCACACTGCTTAATATATCAGAATCTCAACATGATGATACTATCACACTGCATAATATATCAGAATCTCAACATGATGATACTATCACACTGCATAATATATCAGAATCTCAACATGATGATACTATCACACTGCATAATATATCAGAATCTCAACATGATGATACTATCACACTGCATAATATATCAGAATCTCAACATGATGATACTATCACACTGCTTAATATATCAGAATCTCAACATTATGATACTATCACACTGCTTAATATATCAGAATCTCAATATGATGATACTATCACACTGCATAATATATCAGAATCTCAACATGATGATACTATCACACTGCTTAATATACCAGAATCTCAACATGATGATACTATCACACTGCATAATATATCAGAATCTCAACATGATGATACTATCACACTGCATAATATATCAGAATCTCAACATGATGATACTATCACACTGCATAATATATCAGAATCTCAACATGATGATACTATCACACTGCATAATATATCAGAATCTCAACATGATGATACTATCACACTGCATAATATATCAGAATCTCAACATGATGATACTATCACACTGCTTAATATATCAGAATCTCAACATGATGATACTATCACACTGCATAATATATCAGAATCTCAACATGATGATACTATCACACTGCATAATATATCAGAATCTCAACATGATGATACTATCACACTGCATAATATATCAGAATCTCAACATGATGATACTATCACACTGCATAATATATCAGAATCTCAACATGATGATACTATCACACTGCATAATATATCAGAATCTCAACATGATGATACTATCACACTGCTTAATATATCAGAATCTCAACATGATGATACTATCACACTGCATAATATATCAGAATCTCAACATGATGATACTATCACACTGCATAATATATCAGAATCTCAACATTATGATACTATCACACTGCATAATATATCAGAATCTCAACATGATGATACTATCACACTGCATAATATATCAGAATCTCAACATGATGATAGTATCACACTGCACAAAATATCAATACCCAACAGCAACAAAACCAATATTTGATTGTAAACGAAGATGCACAGGACACACAAAATAGTTACACAATTGGTTCACTATTCAAGTCTTTCAGACCTACTTAAAAACCGGACAAGTGCAAGTTTGACTCCTGTTCCGAGGGTTCCGTACAAACGAATAGGTATATTACGAAAATGCCAAATTTCATAATCCTAGGACAACTGAAAGTACCTCTTAAGTTTTGATTTGAATTTCTTGACAGACGGACAGACAGACAGATGAGAACAAAGTGATCCTATGAGGGTTCCGTTTTTGTCAAATGAGGTACGGAACCCTGTAAATTTATAGTTAGTAAGTTACTTGTTTTGCTATGTAAGTTTTAGGTTAATATAAAAAAATATTACTTTTTCAATAAGATTTTTATTGACTTACCTTTATATAGTCTCGAAGAACATATATCAATGTTTCGCAAGTATCCATGACTGCCTGGCATATTGAAGCCGGTGACATTATAGCCGAAAACCTTATATCTTTAAAGTTCCGTCCCGTCGCCAGGTAATGCAAAGTTAACGCAATTTTTTCTCTCGGGGTAATAGATTTTCTCATCACGGTATCTTGTTTGGTTAAAAAAGGTGTTACTATTGTCAGAAGTTCTTCAAAGCAGGGTTAAGGCATTCGAAAATAATTCTCGTAATCATCCATTTCACCATGTAATTTAATTTCAGCCATTAAATTCAAATGTGTGTACCTTTCCCTTTGTTGTAACCAATTTTTTGCCCATCGCTTTCGCTTGACCTTTTTATTTAAACTAAGTGCTAAAATAATAGCCACGCAACCTTTCTTTTTCAGCTCTGTGGCCATTTTAGACGTTTAAACAGCAGGAGGCCGGACACAATACTAACGTAATAAATATTGAACGTGTAGGCTAGTGTATTAATCCATCAGTAAAAACTGAAATCCATCAATAAATACTATATTGACGGATCACAGTAAATACCTTACGTGTAACCGTCGCCTTATTGTAACTTTGAATTATTTTAAGGTTTGACATGTAAAGAAATTGAAATTATATTAGGTCGTTACATATGAAATTGCCGTTTTTCTTGAAGAATTTGGAGGAAACCCAACTTTCAGTACTAACATTATTGCAATTGTTTTAGGAATGACAAATCCAAATTTTATGTTTTTTTATTGTGTACGAATGAGACAACATTAAGCTAACAAACAGCAACTTTAAATACATTTTTGAAAAGTGACAGCTCTTAAGTAATACGAAATTTATCATCAAAATGGATAGCATTTAGGAAGTACTGTTTTTGAAGATCGAATTAATTTATCAAGCGGCCAATAAAAACAAAATTTAATACAGAGTTGTAAAATCTTGAAATCAACTTTCAAACAAAATATAAATTATGGAAATAGCTATTAAATTACAGGAATAACGAACTCATGAATTTATAAGAAAATTTAGCAATTTCTTATGTAAAGGCCTATTATAAACTTTTACATCGCCCATATAGATAATAATCTATCTATATCATAAATATATCTATACCTACTTCTATGCTAATAATATCTATCTTACCTACTGAATAAATATAAACTTTGGAACTTATAACCGTTTTCAAAAATGCTTTCACTATGAGTACCTTTTTTTTTTTTTTTTTTTTTTTTTCGTGCGGAAATCCCCTCGGATACCCCCCCGCCGGCCAGCGGGGGCGGTTATCTACTTTTTATCTCGATAATCCAATGGGATCAGACTCATGCAGGTGCGCCGTCCGTGTGCCATTACTAGTAAATTATATAAAAGCAAGGAGTCATTTTCTTAATAAAAGTTATAATATCTGTGGTAGATGTAATTCTCAAAGGGATGGTAAAATAAAATCACGAATTTGGATACAATTGGCATAGGTCATTGCACAGTGCCATACATGGATATTTTGAATATTAGTCACTATAACGCTCGTTCGAATCTGATGGTTATTATCGATTTTTACATAAATAATTAAATTAAATCTGATAGTAATATTATAAACGCGAAAGTTTGTGAGTATGTATGTATGTATCTTTGTTGCTCTTTCACGCAAAAACGGCTGAACGGATCTGGCTGAAATTTGGTACAGGGATATAGTCCGGAACAACACATAGGCTCGGCTTTTTATCCCAGGAATAGGTTCCCATGGGTTGCGGGAACGAGATCAGGATTCTACGCGGGCGGAGCCCCGGGCAACAGCTAGTTTATGAATAATTCCGTTCCATGCCCTAACAATGACTTAATAGCAACTAAAAAAGGTTTTACAAATTTAAGTACTTATATAAAATATTATACTATATATTTTAGTATTGTAGGGACTCTAGTATGAAAGACGTAGTATCAGCGATTCGTAAGCTATCGCGATGTATGTGAGAGCCGAGTCAGTTACTACGCGCTGCTCGGCACGATAGGTTTATCTTTTTGGTACTGAAGCGTCCGGGGGTTGGACGCCACAATACCTCGTGTTGATAATAAGATAAACACAAGGAAAGATATTTATATCTCATTTATTTATTAATTTAACAAAGCTTCCTATATCGGGTTTAGGGGGGTTTTTACGCGTATATATTTATATTTAAACGAACTAGGGAATCGCGAACTCCGCTCAAGGACTGAGCCTAAATTTAATACACTTATTTCTTCTCTTCGGCCGGCGGACCCGGGCGGCGCGTCAAGTCGCCCGCTGTCAGCCGCACAGCCGAATGCAGCTCCAAGCAATTGTTTTTTCTTCCCTAAGCTATTCAAATCAATTATGTAATTATTTTTAAACTCTGACACATGATGGCCAGGTAAACGAACCGTGGTGTGTCGAACGAGGTCGCACACCACAGTACCTTACTTAATAAGCGACAAGTTTATATCCAAGCTACTCAACTATTTTACTCGCCGATAACTCCCTTTATACCTTTTTTTTTTTTTTTTTTTTATCGTGCGGAAATCCCTTCGGATACCCCCCCGCCGGCCAGCGGGGGCGGTTATGTCGGGCTTGCACCGACTAAAACCGCACGCCGTCTCGGGTCTTCAGACGCCGGGGTGTAAGGTTGCCCATAGAGCATATCCCTCGCACCCCGGCTGACCCTAGGCCATCTCACCACTAACAGCATCGCTCATCCTGTCTCCTCTGAAAGCAGAGGAGTACGGAGAGCGATGTGTTCCCGCCACGTTGGGTATTGGCCGACGATCAATGCCAACCCTATGAAGGGGTGAAGGGGAAGCCATTGACCGCCGCCCAGGGTGTACCGGCCGCTCCGATTCCGTTCCCCCCGGACTGCAGCGGGATCGGAATCGGAGCGACACTCGAGGAGGTTACCCAACACACACCCCAACTCCCTTTATACCTGGACCGTAAATAGGGCGCAGAATCCCTAAAGTATCATTAAAAGTAAAGAACTTACGCCAACTAATTTTATTGATATATAATTGGGCATGTATAGCCAACTATTGAGAACTGATATGAGGTAGAATAGATTAGCAATAAGCCATCTCACGCCAGAATAAACTAAATACGTAAAACTAGAACTAGAAGGATACGTGGATCGATTTCAAAATTAGTCCGAAAGCTTCTTTAGTACAACACTATACAAGTGCTGGGCTAAAGAAGCATTTGTAAACACGCACACAGTACCAGCTACTCATCAACATAATTCTGACTGAAAGTTGGTAAAATTTACTAATAAAATTAGCAAAAAGGAATACCTAGATAGGTTCTGAAAATTAGAAATGGGTTTTATTAAATTTAATGATCCCACTTTCAGTAGAAGGTACCTAATGAAAGTAGTAGACTTTTTAGTTATTCTTCAGTTCTTGGTTCTTGAAGTCGGTTCTTTGTTTTATATTTATTTCTCCTATATTAGTGCAGGTTAGGCACTGATTTATTGAACACTGAAAACTCGAAGACCATCAAGAACACCAAGACCAAAGATCGTAAAAAAACTGCGTACATACCTCCTTTTTGTAAATTGGTTAAGGATACCAAAACCTTCTCCAGAATGGAACACATACGATTTTGATGAAAACCCCATTGAAATCGGTTCAACCAAACGCGCGATAAGTACTTTTTTTTAATATTTAGGACACGTCAATTTGACTTCACCTCACCTGATGGTAATTACGGACAAACATACCTTTTCTTTTTTTTTTCGTGCGGAAATCCCTACGGATACCCTCCGCCGGCCAGCGGGGGCGGTTATGTGAGGCTTGAACCGACTAAAACCGCACGCCGTCTCGGGTCTTCAGACGCCGGGGTGTAAGGTTGCCCATAGAGCATATCTCTCGAAACCCGGCTGACCTTGGGCCATCTCCGGTTTCGAGATGGCGCCCTCGGGTTTGGGAACCACGGTATCCCCGTCTTGCCCCGGTTTGGGGGAGGGGCGCTAGGCGCCCCACCGTCCCGGCCTGCGTCTGCTGTGATGCCAGGCGGCCTCACCTGCCACCCCCAGGCCTGCGCTCATGGAGGACGGAGGTCGTTAAGCGACCTCCGACGCCTGAGTCGCCTGCGACGCGCGGCGAGCATGTTGCGGGCTCGGCGGGCCGGGAAAGTTCTAAATCTCTCCCGGGCGCGCTCCGTCATCTCCTTCGCGAGCATTACATGTTCGCAGAAGGAGGTGGCAGCGGCCCACACGCTTGCGCTCCGTACCATTGCCGTAATCACGCTGCCGAGCGAGAGGACTCCCACCCCGAGTCCTCGCTCGCGTTGCAGTGATGGCACTCAGGCGTCGGCTCCTTCCTGATCCGATGCAGGTGGTCCCCGAAGCTCCCCTTACCGGAGATCAGATGCGTCAGTCGGTACGAGAGATTTCCGTGCCGCCTCTCTAGCCAATCCTCCATGTAAAAAATACTTTTCTAAAAACCGCATCAAAATCGGTTAAACCAAACGCGAGATAATCGCGAATAAAAATACAGGTTAAATAGTCACCTCCTTTTTAAGTCGTTTAATTATCGTTTATTTTGACGTTCTGGACGTAACTATCATCTAATCTGAGGTTCTGGTTTTAATCAACTTACCTGACTATAGGTAGTTGATCTACTTCAATCCATCAATTTGTACAAGGTCTAAGGTGTGGTGTCCGTTATGTTAGCGTACACAAGAGCTATATCGAGTTGGTTACTATGCTATTAAACTCTGTGTAAATACTGCCTAATTAGTGTAGAAATAAAAAAAACTCTTCCTCTTTAGTCTAGAAAATAAACACCATTTTCACTGTGTACGCTGGCGTCACGATCAAGCTAGCGTACCTACACATGGCCGTACTCGAAAACGGCTAATTGTAAAGCAACCGAGTTTACACACAAAATAGTGCGCTAATACTTCTCCCGCTATGCAAAATTTCATAACGATTGCTCTTGTAGGAACAGAGATATTGAACAAGACTTTTCAATGACTTTCGGAGCTGGCGTTATGGCAGCGTACACATAATATAGTTCTTGTAGTAAGGAAACTTTTCTTTTAATAAATGCTATATGTATAAATAGTGCGTGAAATTCTGCCTCTATTAGTGTAAATACTTTACGCGAATTCGCAGTGGAATAATTAAAAAATCCATGTTAATTTCTGTTCATAGTACAGGTAGAGATAAGCTCAAAAGTGATTTGTCAAGTTTTTTAAAATACAGAACTAAAAATAAAACGTGAAAACTGAAAGTGAACGACCATGAGAGCTGCCATACGACGTTCAAGCGCAAGGGAGAAAGTATTATAGTCTATTTCACATTAGCATTTGAAAATGTTCCATTCCACGCAAATCAACTTTTTACAGTCAAGCACATAAATAGGTAATCATTTTAATTTTATTTATGTCAAAACAAAACACATCATGCTAACTTATATTAGAAAATAACGCTATATCTCTGTTTATAATTTCACTAATAATTCATTTTGTTCGCGACTGTACGTCAATACATTTGTTCCAAGAATTTAACATAGATTTTTTAATTATTCCACTACGAATTCGCATAAAGCATTTACACTAATAGAGGCAGAATTTCACGCACTATTTATACATATAGCATTTATTAAAAGAAAAGTTCCCTTTCTATAAGAACTATTATGTGTACGCTGCCATAACGCCAGTTCCGAATGTCATTGAAAAGTCTTGTTCAATATCTGTTCCTACAAGAGCAATCGTTATGAAATTTTGCATAGTGGGAGAAGTATTAGAGCACTATTTTTGTGTGTAAACTCTATTGCTTTACAATTAGCAGTTTTCGAGTACGGCCATGTGTACGCTAGCTTGATCGTGACGCCAGCGTACACAGTGAAATTGGTGTTTATTTCCTAGACTAAAGAGGAAGTTTTTTTTTTATTTTTACACTAATTAGGCAGTATTTACACAGAGTTTAATGGCATAGTAACCAACTTGATATAGCTCTTGTGTACGCTAACATAACGGACACTAAGGTGTGTACCCCTTAGACCAGAGACAAGGCACACACAGTACCTACAGTATCACATTAGAGACGAGACAGTATACAGATAGTTCTAGTGTCTCGACGTGACTTTTAGGTAATTACTCAGTTTTGTTTTGTATGCGCACTTTCATAAGTTTCTTTCAAAGGTTTCTGTAGAACAATAGTCGGTCTTAATTCTGTCTACGGTCTTACGACCAATTCAAAGAACATTCATTTCCGTTAATATATCTATGACTCTTGATAATTTCTTCGAAAATAATTTACTAATCAAGACATACATACTTATGGTCACGCCTCATTTCCAATAGGGTAGGTAGAAACCACAAGTTTCCATTTGCTACGAACTTGGCATACACCTTTCGTTACTTCTACTTTCATAATTATTTTTCACACACATATGTATATATATCCGGGTTACTCTTTCCGCTAGGTTCATAAATCTTCTTTCATCCATTCTCTCTAAGATGTCCGAACCATCTCTTGCTCCATCTTGGTCACTACATTTTCAACACAACAACGTTCCCTTATCAACGATACATATTTAATCAGTAATAATTATAAATTAACCTACTGGTTCCTTGCGTTACAGTTACAAAAAATATAAAAGAACGGTTTCCGTGCTCTCATACAACTTTATTATAAACTATAAACAAGCCCGTTACAAGTTTATGATGTTTAAGCACACTACGTACCCACTGGACCACTAGGTACTGGAATATCAATAGGCAGGTAGTTCTCACCAAAGTTGATGACCGCTTAGAATACTAGGCGAGTTGGAACTTGCGTATAATATATAGACGAGTAGGTACAATATTAATATGTAATAGGCAATTTAATTTACTTATTATTATAGTAAACCATATTATATACTTTCATTTACAAACAACTTTAGTTACGATATTGAGAAAATGATCCAGCAAAAACTCAAACCGCTTAGTTTAGGGGGTCATCAAGTTTGGCGCGACCTCTACGTAGTAAAATAGGTAGAACAGACCCACTAAACTAAATCAATGAACAATATCATCATACATTTTGCTCGAAATATTCTCATTACGATCGAAAAGTACGTACCTAAGTAGAAAATCTTTATCATTAATCATGTCAATATAATAAATTAATGTCAAAAATATTAACATCGAACCACTGATCTTATATTAAAATAAGGTAAGTAAGAATGTTTGAGTATTCAAAATAAAAATCTAGTATTATTACGATGTCAAGGATGTAGGTATTGTAACATATATGACACAAGTCATATTTGGCTTTCGCTCGCTCAAAAACTGGGTTAAGCAGCAGCCCAGATTTAAAAACTGTTTTAGCACCAGGGTTGTATCTACATATCTTTAATAGGTATAAGATCATTGCATCGAAAACATTTAGAATCAACCTTTTTAAACTAATAAATATGTCTAGGTATCATTATAAAAGTGATTAGGTACTTTAAGCTTTAAGCAAGTTATGTTATTTTAGAAACCTATTTGCTATATAGGCAAACTTACAATCAATCAACTGTAATGAGTGGGATTTGATTACATAGCTAATAGGTACAGTAAAGACATTCTACAAATACCAAAGATATAAGCCAAATTGAATTAGTTTAAGATAAAGACAGCCATAATATCTATATAATACATATATGTGATGAATATTGAAAAAGCTAATTTGTGTACAATACCTATACATTTTCCAAAAGCAACAACGTATTAAAATTAACTTATGTATGACACTTAAAATAGCTAAACTTTTAACAACATACAAACATAACTCCAATAGAATTCCTGACAGTTAATTAAACTTCGAGTCGACTTTGATATTAGTGATTGGAATTGTTAGCATAAAAATATGTTTTTTTTTTTTAAATAAACGAATGATGTGCGGGAAATAGTTCAGCGCGTAAAGTTGCTATAAGAGGATATTGGGTATGGACAGCGCGCTCCATAGGTACAAAGGAAGGTTACACGTATTGTGGACAATAAGTGATTGATTTCATGGAAACATTGTATTGTTTATTCAGTTTGCTGTTAAATAATATAGTTTCAATACTTATAAAGACACTTACCTACTTCGATAAGAGTTTTTATAAACCACGAGCATTGAATTATTGCACTATATTAAATATATTATTATTTTTAGATTTATCAATAATTTATAGGTAGGTAGGAATTTGGAGTAACGGAAATAATATTCTACGACATACTACATAGTGCTACTTAATTATTTTTAAACTCACTGTGCCCGCGACTTTGCCCGCGTAAATCCACGCGGGCAATTTTTAAAAGATTTTTAAGGTTTTAATTATTTTGTGCAGAACAATAATTATTTTTCTTAAATAATTTAGAATATGTTACGCCTTATGATATTACCTATCTGCCAGTGAAAATCCTGTCACAATTGGCCCAGCCGTTTTAGATATTCCCTTTTTCAAACAGACAGAAAGAAAGACAGACAATTTTTTTAAAAAGCTCGTACATACACGCATATACATTTATTTAAACCCTGTTATGTTAATATTACAAACAGACACTTCAATTTTATTTATTTGTATAGATAACGCAATATCTTTTGTTCTCAAGTACCTAATGAAGGAACGTTGAAATTACAAAATTAAAGCTAAAAAAATTGACAATCTAAGGCAGTTTTTATGTATTGTTGATAATAAATAACGGATCGGTTTAATTCTGGTTTGCAATCTCACCCATAAATCCTGTCTGCCGAAAGAGAAAGCAAAACGTTTTTAAAATACCTAGCCGTATGTTCTAGCGATAATAATATCCTCTTATGAAATATAACTCAGGCGGGGCAAGAAGGAAGATGAGTAACGACTTTGGAAGGAATAATAAAGGTGGTAGCTAATGCCTAAAAACATGGCTCTACCACCTACAAGCACGGCGCGATCACTATCAAGCATGCTCAATCACCAACAAACATGGCTCAATCACTAACAAGAATATAGAAGACCAAGACATGAAGGGATTACACGTACATACACTATAATATAGGTACTTATCAAGTTATTAAATTAAATATTCTTAATTATTTTATGCAGGAATATGCATTTCAAGTCAATAAGAAGATTATAAAGAACCTACGTAATCAGTGATTGCCATATCTGGTATAACTAGGAAAATGAAGGTGAAGTAGTGTAAAGCGAAAGGTCTCACTAATAGTGATTCGGTACATAGATTGCGCTGGGCGAATATTGAACGTCTGGGGATGTGCGAGCTAGATAGCATTTAAAGTTATCTAGACGCTAAAGTCGTTGTTTACTTAATTTTTACGTCAAAGAGAATACGGTTTATATAAGTTATTTAACTCAAGCGAGCGTAATTTACACATGTCCATCAGGGATATTGTAGGTACCTACATTTCAAATGGTGAAAGAATTTTTCCAATAAGTGCAGTGGTCCGGAGATAATCCCACATATAAACAAACTCATATCATTTGGCTTCTCTATTTATAATATTAGTATACCACCTAGATATAAACTAATATTTATTTTGTGTTAATGGATAGAATATAAGGTAAAATATAATGTAAACCCATCCCATCCACATTTTTAGAAGTTTGCAAATCCTACCCCGTTGACGAGAGCCCTCTGTAGCTAAACATATTTATATATTAGCAAATATTTAATTTGAGATAAATATTTTATTTAAGATTTTGCCATTAGTTCAGTAATTATGTTTATTGTTGTTCGAATAATCTGTACTTATCTGTAAAAAAAATCATATAATTTACAATCATTACACTACCTGAACCAACCCTGAAACACTATTTTCCATATTTTTATCTCTTAGTTCCATAGGTATCTTACAAGTTGTTATAAGCAAAGAAACTAAACAAAACAAGAGATTGTTGCTTCTACAAAAACTACTATATATGTTACTGTAAAAACCCGAACTACGGTAAATCCACGGAGTACAATAATCCATTCCGGCGCTTCGCCGACGGCACGCTCTCATTTTTGGAATATACTTTTTTACAAAATAAAGCATTTGCTTAGTGTAAAAATAAGTAAAGTGGGTTAGGTTAGGTTAGAACTGTCACTCCAACAGAGAGAGGAATGGAGAGGAAGGAATTGATTTGTATAACCTAATATATAGGTAAAATTCTCGTGTCGCGGTGTTTGTAGTTAAACTACTCCGAAACGGCTTGACCGATTCTCATGAAATTTTGTGTGCGTCTGAGAATCGGACATCTATTTTTCATCCCCCTAAATATTAAGGGTAGTCCACCCCTATTTTTTTTTAAGATACAGCATTAGAAAATACTTACAACCGTGAATATTCAACCCTCTACGATTAACCCCTATTTTTCCATCGCGACTTTTTTTTTGATAATTTCCTTCAATTATGATTTTTTTCTCAATTCAATTTGATCTTCCGCCTTCGCCGGTCGATAACCGATCAAATATCAATCGATCAGTTATCCCCGTGAGATGTCTATTACGTTGTCACCTCTCATCCAGCAAACATCACGGAATAGGGATGAGTAAATAGTTATTTTTATTGAACTAAAAAAATGTTTCCTAGAAATAATATACATGGCAAAACAACGTTTGCCGGGTCAGCTAGTATGTTATATAAACATACCAACTCGTGTTGGTAAATCCTAAGATTTACCGGAAAATGTTAGGATTTACCGTAGTTCGGGCTTTTACAGTAACATATATATTACTTATTTGGACTCATAAATACTACCTATATAAAGTTTATAATTATATCAAATAAGTAAATTATTGAAACTGTCAAGTATTTTTTGTGTTATGTTAATACAACAATCTTTGTATATTGTAAATAGCTATCCAAGTACATCCTTGGAATATCAGTTAGGCACAATTGGAAAATAAACACCTACTATTATTGTATAACTAATCAGTCTTACACTTAGGCACCGCATATTCACAACATTGAAAATACATTTTTTTCTAAAGCTAAATATTCGCCATTGTTACACTTGTCATTTGGGTAGAAATTATGTATAAAATAAGCATATTGTAAGTAATAATAAAAATATTCTTAATATTTATAACATAATATAAAAACACATAAACATAAACTCACGCCTATATCCCCGAAGGGCTAGGCAGAGGTGCTAGCACCCACATTTCGCCAGTTTATGTTTAGGACCCAATGTAATAGGTGGCGAGCCTATTGCCATTAACCGGGCACTTATAAACCTGCGATAAATACACACATAATTTAATAATATAACAATAATAATAAAGAGAGATCTCATAAGTACAAAGACACAAACCTAGGTGTTTTGGGATCACTAGGTGTTGTTGAACTTCAAACAAAGGCAAATAAATAATATATATAAGGCGCTTTGAAGACGGAGCAACTTTATTTACGACAGTTACCAACTTATTAAAAGTTTCCTTTAGAAGTTGTCAGTTGCTACAAATAACCATAGCCCAGGTTGTTGCAATTTTATGGCAATCAATGAGCAACTTTAGGCCTCAGGCCTCACATTGTCTATATAGAAGTCATTCTACCATGGGGTTTTATTAGAAGACACGATTATAGCAGGATTACGTTTTATGACTTTTAATAACACTAGTTACATTTATGTGGGATTTATCTCTATGACAAGTATTGAATAGATTTGTAGTCATTTATTTGATATGAAGTTGAGATCCAATTAAATTTTTTAAGCATTTTGAATCTTTTCTTATAGATTGGCTCAGCTGGTCAGAGCGTCCCCCCTGTAAGGGACTGGTCGCGGGTTCAAGTCCCGTCCTAGATGTTCTCTTTTTCCGATTTAAATCTATATGAAGTTGAGTTTATATTTGTCAGAATTTGAACATATTTATCTCTATTTCTAAACATAAATAAAGAGTATTTTTAGTAATCTCATCTCATCAAGATTCTAAACATTTCACGGGACAGAGTTACCTTTGTTTGAAGTACAAGCCACCTTGAATACAAATTCATAGGGCTATTTCTTTTATTCTGAATTCTTATTCTATTCGTAGGCCATTTCTAAATAATATTTCCTTTATGATTGCGAGATCGCGAAGTAGTTATCTAGTAGTTCGCGATCAACATATTCGTCTATATTATGCCTACAATGATTGAATTAAAATGAGGTAAATAGTTATGTGGTATGCGTATGACAGATGTCATACTTTGTTCTTGACTCACTAAATAGTGCATCTCTTGTTGCACTCATGCTTGGGCTGTGGTAGGCTAATTAGCCGAGTTTTGAGTGAAAGTTTTCAGTGTCAGCGCCGTATCTACCTCATAAAATGATTAAACTGTTGTTTTATAACTATTCAATTTATCAGCATCAATATTCTACATATAAATTACATTGCAAAGTAGCACATGGCCATGTAATTTATAATTTAAAAGTACTAGGATACCCTGAATAGCACTCAATGGCACTGGAATTTAAAGTCTGATAAATTCTATTTAGAATCATGACATTGGCTGACCAAGCACTGGTATCAATAATGTTTCATATTAAGTGTTTCTTTTAAGAGCAAATTAAAAGTAATGCGTCATCATTGTATTGATTGTATGTGAATATATAAAGGGGTTTTATACTTTCCTAAAAATCATTATTTATCTATCAATCTGATGTTCATGTGTCTTTAACAGATATGTGTCCCTAATTTTAGTTTGGCAAATAAAAGTTGACATATGTAAGTAGGTAATTGAGGAAAATTAGAATGCATTGGAAGACTATACAATATACTGGAGCTATATTCTATAACAAACTTATAGTAGGTAATACTTCTTCTTTTATGTTATTTATTAACCAATATTTACTGACTATATAGGTACCTGGTACCATAGGTACCAGGTATACCAGTCAATTAGGAGTATAATATTGTACAGAATATAATCAAAATCTTGCTTTTCAACATCAGTCAAGACAGCATTTGACATGAGTTAACTAAGTATACAATGACTTCTAATTATGCTGCCCCTAGACTGGCTGTACAGAATACAACATTTGGTACCCATTGCGAAAGGACATAAACCAATCATAAATTGACAGGTAGCATTCGATCCCGTACTGTTCTGGAATGTGCATTGTATGTAATTTTAGTTCTGTTGGTATTCTGTGTCGTGGCTGTGACACAATTTTTGTTCTGAAAAGCTTGACTAATACTATAAGAAGCATCTAGATAGAATTCATTGGATACATTATACCATATCATCATTACTTAAAGTAGGTAGGTATAAGCACAGAATAAAGGCACGTCATTATTATGAGTCACATGGCTGAAGCAAATTGTCTGTACTAATTAACACATAGATTAAACCAAAATAATGTGTAGATACACAACTGTCTGATTGTTTAAGCGTCTGCTCAGGAGGTTTATCAATCTGTAACAGTGGCTCAATGTCAAACAAAGATCAATTCTCCTTGACAGTTCACCAAGACTATTACATAATTTATTATTGTAAAGATTATTTAAATTGTGATGTTAAGACAAGTTGCCACACTTTTTCAAGGCAATGAAGATTGTAACAAAAAGTGTGAAGAATCTTTAGATAATCCAAGCACTGTTTATACAAATACAGGTCAGGTCAGGTATACAAATACCTACTTATTTCAAATATGTATCAAATGATTTTTATATTTACATTAAAATAGCACTGGATTAGGGTATAAGGACTATATAAATGTGTTCTTATTTTATTCCTATAGGTAAAACAATTATGTAGAAAATTCTACTTTAGGATACTTAATTAACATGTGAATATGAAAAAGTATCAAAATAAACTATATTTGCTTCACCCCTAAATAGCATTTCAAGCTAGAAATATTTTAAAGCCACATATATAAATGCAATAAGATAAGAGGTCCTCGTGAATCTTGCAATGGGGTATTTGACTATATTAAAAAATTGATCAAACTGTTTTCAGCCGCACATGTTATTTTGAAATACAAAATATGATTTTCATAAGAAATCAATAATAAAGTTTACATTTATTTGTTTTGATGTTCTGTTTCAATATTGATGTTTGGTATGATACATATACATTTTTTGTTTATCATCATATCATCTGCTAGAATGATGTCAAGACATCTTTGGCATTTGAAAGAAAACAAATATACCCTATTAGTATATATACTATATAACCTTTACATCATATACTTTGCATAAATATTTGTTATCAGAAGTTGAAATTTTGTAAAATTTTAACCAATTCACAAATGTCCAATACTAATACCTGCTTAAATTTGATAATAATGCAAGAATATCTGTTAATGTATTTGTAATTATGGATAGGTCTAAAAATATTCAAAGTATAGATCCAGTATTAGGCTAAATGTTTGTATTATCTATATCTCATATCTAACTGGTATGTTAAGTACTGGTAAAGTATCATTGATCATTTGTGAAGTCAAAAATAGATATAATATTTCACTTACAGACCTTAATTGATGTATTTTTAATCACCCAAAATGCCATAGAGTATGGAGGCATTGAAATATGATTACCATACTTTAAATGGATTGGTTCCAGATCTGGCATTGAGTCTTCATAGTAAAGAGGCCAACCATTCAACAACACAGTCTTTGATTTCCTGTTGTTTGAGGGAGCACTCAATATATACTCATCAATGAGTAAGTTGTCTCCATGTAATGCTGTGCCATTTAACAAGAACCTAGCTTTTTCCATCTCTAAATTAATAGCATAAATTGTTATAGCTGAAGTATCATTTGTATATCTACTGTTTGTACAATGTGCATACATTCTTTGATAACGGGTACATTTACAATCAACATGCAATATTTTGTCTCCAACAAGTTTTTTAAACAAGACACTGATCCACCAATCCGGTAAAGGCTCAAAGCTACTGTCAATTAAACTGTAATTTCCACCAATTAAACTTTGCCTAACTACTGTTGTGATGTTATACTTTGATGCCAGACCCAATTTGTCTAACCACAGAGGGCTTCCAGCATAGGAGTTTGACAGACCAACTGCTCCTCCTCCATATGCACTGCTAGTTTCAGTCAGCCACATTGGCATATGTTTAAACTTCTTGGTGTGATTCCTCATAGTTTCTATTTGTGTTTTCAACAAGTCAAATGTATCTGGGTTCCAGAAATCTTCTAGCATAGCAGTTCTTCCGTTTAAGTAATATTGGTGCCATGATACAACATTGATGTATTTTGATCCAAACTTCAAAAATTCTCTCATGTACTCCAGACAAGACGGGCGTTCTGGCTGGGGCCGAGTAGTATCAGGACCAACTAGCAATGAATGGTTGTAACCATAATTATTAAGCAGTGTACGAAGCTTAATGAAATCTTGAGCCAGTGTTGTAGCATTCAAACTTATGTTGAAAACATGTTTAAAAGAATTGGGTTCATTGCCAAGCTGAAAGTCAATGTTATATTTATCCTTTGAATAATCTAAGAGTTCTCTAGCATTGGTATCATCCCATTTATGTTTATCACGAAGGAGCACATTGAATGTGAATAGTAACTTAAGTTTTGTGGCATTGCAAAATTCATTAATTTCTGACCATTCTTTACCAGTCATGATAAAGAAAGGCAAAACATGGTGTTTACATAATTTCTTGATGGCAGGGCAAATTGAATTTGAACGAGGATCCTTAGAACATTGGTCGCAAGTCCAAGCAGGCGCCTCATTCTTGCTGAATATGAGACGATCCGACATGGTGCCGCCAAGGCGAAGCCGCGCTGGCGCTAATGCTCCTGCCAATTGTCTAAATCGTGTCTTCTTGAAATCTACTTTTTTATAGTGTTCTATTTCAGACGTATCAATACCGATACTGAGAAAATTTTCGGGAATGATGTAGGTTACATTTTGGTGTTCATCGATCGTAATGTAGCATTTCTCTCCCGAGTTGTATTTCACAAACAACACCATTAGGGCCACGTTGCAGCAAAAGGCTATGGCGCAGGCTGCCACTAAACTTTTATTAGACAACATTTTATAACATAGTTCATATAAATTGATCACTGAATTAGTTTGCTATCCACTGAATCATAGAAATTTGTAGACCAGACAAAATCCGGTTTTTGAATACCAAGAGGCCTGCTATAGTACACACAGCACAGCACTGCAGCACTCAGCCAGCAGTACTGTACAGTGCAACCTAACACCAGTTCTATAACCAAATACGGCAAAATACTAAACACTGACAAACAACTGAAGTCTGAAACAACTGAACTAATTGAAATGTGCCAGACAGCCATAGTGACTGTTGTAGAGTAGTTTGTGTAAAAAGAAAAATCGATTTCATATAAATCGATTATTTGATAATTAATTTAAATAAAATTGAAGTCTATTTGTAATATTAAAATAACATATTTTTAACGATTGCACGTAAATGTATACACGATACTTATAACAAAAATACTTTTTTTTTATTTTTGTCTGTCCGTCTGCCTGTTTGAAAGAGGTAATCTCTGGAACGGCTGGGCCGATTATGAAGGGACTTTCACTGGCAGATAGGTAATGTTAGGTACAATGTGTAACATAAGCTACTTTAATTTTAAAACCCACAAAATTGTGAATAAAATCTAATTTACTCTGGAACAGCTGGACTGATTTTGACGTGACTTTCACTTAGGTTATGTTACAAGGCGTAGCATAGATTACTTTAATTTTAGAAAACTAATTCTTTTTTATATATTCTATGTATTTTGAAGCCATCACATATGCAATGTAGCTCAGATGGGTCGAACTTAGGTTCATAACTGACAATTTTTACCACAAATTACTAATACAGAACAGATAAATAACTGCCGGGAAAATAAGTCTTACTTATCGGGCACAGTCACTTCCATTCGTTCACTTATTAGCTTTTTTTTTTTTATACCACTAAGGTTGCAGACAAGCACACGGCCCACCTGATGGGAAGCGGTTACCGCGGCCTATAGACGTGTGGAACACCAGTGGCGTCACACTCGCGCTGCCGACCCTGTAAAGGAAAGGGGATGGGAATGGAGTTTGGGAGGGGATGGGAAAGGAGTTTGGGAGGGGATGGGAAAGGAGTTTGGGCTCCGGCCGTCTCACTCACCAAACGGAACGCAACAGTTCAAATACTGTTACTTGGCGTCGATATTCTGTGAGAGTGTGGTGCTTTCACTGGTCGAGTCGGCCCATTAATGCAACAGCCAAAATGACTGTTGCTTGACACTACCACTCAGTAAAGTCCAGTTAAGGCATGATGACCCTAAAATAAAATGTCTATTAGGTATATAAAATTATCTGTTACTAGCTGCTGCCCATGTATTTCTGCAGTCTCGATACTAACACGTTAGTATTAAGTTATTTTATTTAACGGGCCAGATAAGGTGATGTGGTGCACTGGTTTTACATTGACAATTCGAAATAGATAGAGAAATATGTAACATCGAAATCAAATCTGCTGCCCGATTCCTTAATGTTATGCGTCTCTATAGCCAACTATTTTTTATACGTGGGATTTTACATTTTACTGCTCATTACCTTTCAGGTACAGCGTGATTTATGCTGAATCGTGATTATGTGTGAGTTCTGCTGAACTACAAAATTTCGTAAAGATCTGCATAGTATTAACAGTTGTCATCAATAACAGTTATGACCGATTTTGCTCTACTGCTCCTATCATACCTATAATAGCGTGATCATATAAAGCGCAGTTTATGACCATACCCTAGAAGAATGCTTATGCAAAAATTCAGCCAAATCTGTTTAGCGGTTTTCAAGTGATGCTCGGACATCGATAATAAAAGCAGGCAAACAGACAAAGCGACAAACTGACAGAAAATCTAAAAATCACATTTTCGGCGTCAGTGTCTCTCCTAGAACATACATCAATTATTGTTTTGTAAAAATATTCAATGTAAATTTTTCGCCTCGTTATGATTTTATTATATGTTTAGATGAGATCTAAATGCCTGTTATTTTGTATACGATAATATATATAACTGGATCCTTTACCTAATACAATTATGAGTTCTAGAATGCAGATAAACATAGGTACTTCGCAGGAGGGGTGCGACTGGTTGGATCACCTCCAAGTTTGGTGCACCCTGGGCAACGTGGGCGATGACGCATCATTGATTGCTCCCCTGGAGTAGCTGGCGTCAACGTCAACGGCCAAGAGTCTGACCAACCGGCCCTATTCAGGGCCAGCTGACCCCATTGCACGAGGGGGTCGGGGTATGGCGGGTCTGCAAGGCCCGCGAGGGTGGGGGCCGCTCCAGGTACCCCTGTGCTGTTATCAGAGGGGACACTGCGAATGGCCCAGGGTCAGTCGGTGTGCGAGGGATATGCTCTATGGGTAACCTTACACCCCGGCGTCTGTAGACCCGAGACGGCGTGCGGTTTTAGTCGGTTCAAGCCCGACATAACCGCCCCCGCTGGCCGGCGGGGGGGTATCCGAAGGGATAAAAAAAAATACAATTATGCTTTGACTTATGAAAACAATGGGGTTTCAAAATGTTTGGAGCATATTCGAGCACTCTGAGTTGGTTGCCAATTTGTTCTACCAGTGAGCAGGGTTATTTGCTCAAATTATGCTCAATAATAATAATCGATCAATTGCTTAATAGAAATAGAATATAGATGTTCACGTAATGGTATTAAAATTTAAACTAAAACTAGCTAAAAGCGGTGCCCTAGGAAGGTTAGCGAAGTTTTCTAGCTACGACCCTTGCTAAAATACACAATCATGTCTTAAATGTTTTCATAACTTTTGACAGATGGCGTTACTAACACGGTGCTAGTTTCTAATGAATGAAGTTTTATTTTTTTTAAAGGTGAATACAATAATATTTTCTATGATTGATAACACATCTAGACATGAATAGAAATTATAGTCAAGGCCCAAACTTAAAAGTGTGATAGTTTCTCAGTAAAGTTTGCCACAAAAATGAATAGATCGTGGAATGGAATACCTAGTGATAGGCATTGAACTAATATTACTAGCGTATAGAGCTGACGGCACGGTCGGCCACAAAGCATCAAAGCATTCAGTCTTTCTAGTATATATATTTTTTTTCTTTTTTTTTTTAAAGAATATTAGTAACCGAAATTACTAATATTCCCCCTAACCCCTCCAGCTAAGCTAAAATTACTTGTGTTAGGAGTGGGTTCACGTCGGTAGTCTAATGGCCAGGATTCGAACCCGGGACCTTTCGATCGTAGGGTCGACTCCTTAACCACTAAGCTACCGTTAGGTATATAATAATCTATGATTCAGTCTAATTCAGTCATTCAGCTAGGCGAGTACTGACCGCATGCCAAAATTATTGTTAAAACAGGAATAGGTTTCTGTGGGTCTTGGGAACTAACGGTATTGGTGGAGCCTCGTGTAACAGCTATTAATAAATAAAACACAACGATATAATAGTATAAATACGTTTTATTATAACCACAGTGGAATGAATATCGAACAGGTATGGTGGTCTTAGGTCATATACTTAAATGGCCTAGCTACAGGTACTTACAATACAGATACATAGTACACAGTAACACACTATTAATAATAGCAGATAATAATGAAAATATAATAAAAATAAGTACCCACTATTAAAATAAATAATAACATAAATTAGACATTTCAAGCTGACATTGAGTTTGATTAGTGAGCGCCAGTAAGATTTCAAAAACTTCTATGGAAACAGTATTATGTTCTCCGAAATGTGTGGGATATCATTAGAAGAAAACCAAATAAATTAACTGACAGTCTACTATATTACGTTTGCTCATATATAATTGAGATTATTTCTGTTATTACTACATATTAATGTTACATAATCTGATAAAGTGTTGGTACATATACGAATAATATCCTAACTAACAAAACTCCATCACACTACAACAACATAAGTAAACTAAGTACAAAAGACTCAACAAAACTTGTATTTAAATGACTCATATACAGCATATACTCTTATCTACATCTAAAAGATATGTTAGAACCAGTGGATTTCAATGCTGGGAATTTAATTCTGAAATTATATTGATTGTGTATAATTTTAATTGTAAACGCTTGCTTTAAGACTTATGACCGTTCTCTCAGAGGTACTGCTAATTTGGAAATCAGTTCAATCAGTAATAAGCAGAGAACGGTGTTACTATTTAGTTTTACATTTTAGAGTTCGTCGTGCTTGGGACCGGAGAACTCCTCATGGCTGATGAAACCATTTTTGTCTTTGTCTTCGTGTTGGAATATCTCCTCGACGAGCTTGTCGTGGCTCTCCAGCATCTGCTTAACATCGTCGCTCATCTCGGCACCGTCGGACGGCACCATTTGCTTTTTCAAGTAGTCGCTAACCTGTAAGACAATTGGAAATCTTGTTAAAGATTAGGTATGTTGCACCCATCATGGAGGATTGGCTGGAGAGGCGACACGGAAGCCTCTCCTACCGACTGACGCAGGTGATCTCAGGGAAGGGGTGCTTCGGGGACCACCTGCATCGGATCAGGAAGGAGCCAACGCCTGAGTGTCATCACTGCGACGCGAGCGAGGACTCAGGGCTGCACACGCTGGACTGCCCGGCGTGGGAGGCGCCGAGGCGTGACCTCGTGGCAGCCATCGGGGTGGGAGTCCTCTCGCTCGGCAGCATGATTGCGGCAATGGTGCGAAGCGCGAGCGCGTGGGCCGCCGCCGCCTCCTTCTGCGAGCATGTAATGCTCGCGAAGGAGGTGGCGGAGCGCGCCCGGGAGAGACTTAGAACTCTCCCGGTCCGCCGAGCCCGCAACTTGCTCGCCGCGCGTCGCAGGCAACTCAGGCGCCGGAGGTCGCTTAACGACCTCCGTCCTCCATGAGCGCAGGCCTGGGGGTGGCGGGTGAGGCCACCTGTCACCCCAGCAGAAGCAGGCCGGGACGGTGGGGCGACTAGCGCCCCTCCCCCAAACCGGGGCAAGACGGGGACACCGTGGTTCCCAAACCCGAGGGGGCCATCTCGAAACCGGAGATGGCCCAGGGTCAGTCGGGGTGCGAGGGATATGCTCTATGGGCAACCTTACACCCCGGCGTCTGTAGACCCGAGACGGCGTGCGGTTTTAGTCGGTTCAAGCCCGACATAACCGCCCCCGCTGGCACGCGGGGGGGTATCCGAAGGGATTTCCGCACGAAAAAAAAAATCTGCAGACCCAAGACGGCGTGCGGTTTTAGTCGGTTCGAGCCCGACATAACCGCCCCCGCTGGCCGGCGGGGGGGTATCCGAGGGGATTTCCGCACGAAAAAAAAAAAAAGGTATGTTGCACCCGGCGTCTGTAGACCCGAGACGGCGTGCGGTTTTAGTCGGTTCAAGCCCGACATAACCGCCCCCGCTGGCACGCGGGGGGGTATCCGAAGGGATTTCCGCACGATAAAAAAAAAAAAAAAAAAAAGGTATGTTGAGATAGGTAATAACCTGATTGGTTTTCTTGCCGGGGTAAAAGTCAAGGCTATTTTTCTTCTGACGGTAGATCGTTAAAAAGCCCTCTGACCACAAGAGATTTTAGTAAAATGTTCCTCAACAAAATATAGTGTGGGCCAGAGCTATTCTTGCACCAGTGTTCCTTTTGGGGGCCGCGGCTATATGGTCTGTTTGCCATCGAACCAACTGAGGCTGCATTCTGCCAGTAAAATTCCTATCAACTAACTTAAGTTGATCCACGTTTCCTATCATCAGTGAAATCAGCTTTCCCACCGTCCACTTCCACAGACCACCTGGTACACCCCGTGGTAATTTTGTTTTATCAATCAGTGAAAGGCATATATCATTGGCTTTTTTTCATACAATTAGTAAAAAAGTTTTACCACGGTACACCCAGGTGGTCTGCGGAGGTACGGTGGAAAGCACCGAAGAGATTGATGATGCACCCATGCTAAAGCGCTAATTTGAATTTTTGATGTAAAATAAAATCAGGAAGCGTTGACAATTTTATTGCCATATTTATCTACAATGGTTGTTTATTTACAACGTTGTCTATTTTACACTAACAAAATACTACTTGTGTACTTGTGCGTATTCGCAAAGGCTGTCTATTAAAATTTGTAATCGTGGGAAACGAGAAGTACCTATCTAATCATAAGTTTTGTTAACTCTGCAGGTTTCAATTATAACTTAAGTATCTAGTGTGTATTAGTTATATATCTGGTTATTATATTTAGGTAATCTAAGACTGTGGCATATATGTATTCTGACTGTAAAACGGTATTGCTTATGTCAAACCAAACATAAAAGTATAGAATAAAAAACTTTTTAAAAAACGAGTTTTTATTAAAAGGAATGTTGTCGCACTAAAACTAGCTTTTGAAATTAGGACAGCCCTTGCATACATTTATTATTTTAATTTTAGTGCGACGACATTTTTTAAATAAAAGTTTTTTTTTTTACGTGCGGAAATCCCTTCGGATACTCCCCCGCTGGCCAGCGGGGGTGGTTATGTCGTGTATCGACTAAAACCGCACGGTGTCCTCCCCAAGTGTCCGTTGCCGGGCACCCCGGGTAAGCCCTCGAAAGGATAACCCCAGGGTTGCCGGCGGACTTTGGCCGCCACCGCGGACTCGCCTGGTGGGGTCGGGTTTTGTCCCGCTTCGGTGAGTTGGCAGGCGTGTGTAGGGCACACACGACACGCCTCCGCCACGGCCTGCTTCTGCAAGGACGGCGAGTCGGCCAACTGCCATCCTCAGGCCCCGATCATGGAGGTCGGTAGTCCCCAAGTATTTTTGCATAATGTTTTTTTATTATTTATTTCAATAAAAAATCCATTGGTCAATCTTTGCGAGCAAATACTATCGAGGAAAGTAACACCGTGTATCGAATAACCGAAAGAACTAGTTCAAATAGCGTAGAATAACATATATGATTTTCAGAATCGTCGGACGTCTACAACACATCTAAAATACCTCTAAAAACACCGTTTCAAAGAGACCCTCGCCTTTATAACGGCAAGACATTCTATTTCCTTATAGCCGTATTATACTTATGTAATCTTCGATAATGATACCAATAATAAAATCCCTGTGGTGTGCATGTGTGGAGACAGCATGAGGTAATTTACTATCAATATCTCCTAACGATAATGCATGCACCTGATACTGTCTTTTTCTTTTATACATACACTGGTGGTAGAAATTTGATGACAAAATTTGTCACAAAATTCGGCCGGGTAGGTACCACCGTGTACGATTGCGAAAAACCCTCCATAGTAATCCAATTTCGGTTTGATTGCGTTCAGGGGTCAGCAAGTGCATAGCCGGGCAGGGTGATTGTGGTCGCAGCACTAGTGGGACCGGTGGGGGTCACGCGATGCTGCGACGACAATCCTCTTCTCATGAGGCCGTCAAGCTGAGTGCCACCATTGTTAACATGGTACGTGTATGTAATGGTGACCCTCTTTCCTGAGACTTTACCTTCAGCTTACCATCAGGCGAGGTGAAGTCAAATTGACGTGTCCTAAATATATAAAAAAATACATATTGAATATCTACTCCATCGAGAACGCCACGTGTTGAGTGACAGAAACATACCATCCTTTCCAATCTATAATTGCGGCTACTGTTTCCTACAAGTTAGCAATGAAGCTTCGATATCATACGAGTACATATCCTACTAATATTATAAACGCGAGAGATTGTGAGTATGTATGTATGTTTGTTGCTCTTCCACGCAAAAACGGCTGAACGGATCTGGCAGAAATTTGGTACAGTCCGGAATGACACATAGGCTACCTTTCATCCCGGGAATAGTTTCCCATGGGTAGGGGGAACGGGATCAGAATACCACGCGGGCAGAGCCAGGATATACCGATAAAATCTTTATTATAGAATATACTTTATTAATTAGGTAGTTTCACGAGTTTTTGGGGCTCCACCAAAATCTTCGAGGCCCAAGCCAACCTCACTTGCAACCCGGTACACCTGCTGATTGACGGAGGGGGCTCTGGCATTGCCTTTCATATACAAGTTGAAAGATCAGACGGTAGTCGCTGTCATAAGAGATATAAGCCATATAAGCCAATCCAGTGAGAGGAGATGGAGTCAGCGGACCCCGGGTTCCAAGGTATGCAACCCCCCCGAATGCAACTGGGAACAACGCTAAGACGTCGATAATAACTTATTAGTTTCGTCGGATTATTTACTGAAATAACATTGTTTCATCATTGATTTTGGATATGTATGGCCCTTTACATGCTGCAATTTATTGTTATTTCGCTCAACAAAATGCAATATTTTTGTACCAGGTTCATTTTTCAACGACGCTTTTCAATCCCAGTTCTCTTCCTTATTTATTTTGAAAGAACATTTTAAATTCTTGCACAATACACATTCAAGTTTATATCGTCCATGTACAAATCATTCACTATTCAGACTGTTAATTTCGAGACCATCAAACGTGATCAAAATTTATAAACATTCAAAGATTTTTTATTGACCAAAAACGCCTTACTTTTAATTTGAGTTGTGTTTGAGTTAGGAAAATAAAAATTATACTACTATAAACCGATATGAACCTTCAACATTACCAAATACTACTACTACCTGACCCTATATATCTAATGGTTTCATTGCTGATGAAGCTTTTGCTTTGGGGCTTAACCTCATGATGCCGTATATACAAATTTGCAATGCTCAACAAATCATCATCATCATCATCGAGCTTCAACCCCGGTTACATTCAAAGGTCAGCCTCACCTCTTCTACTTCTCCTTTCCATAACCTGATTCATTTTGACTTTTACGGTAGCGATTGCCATCTGCCCTCATGCCAAGCATAAGATACTCTACGGATCTTGATGGGGCCCATGGGTATATGGAACCCATGGGTGTATCGGGCCCATGGGTGACTTATGTGTATTGGACCCCATGAGTGTACGGGATCCATACATCTGTGAAGAACCTTTAGTGTATGGGGCCCCATACGTGTGTGAAGAACCATGAATGTATGAGGCCCCATGGGTTTAGGGGCCCCCATCAAAAACTTACAGCTTGGAGCCCGGGGTCCACTCTTCTATTTCTCTTTTTCATAGTTTTGTTCATATTAGTTTTTACGGGAGCGACTCTCTGACAGCTATTTTACAATATTATATTTATTATAAGCTTTATTTCCTTTTGTTAAAGTGCTACTAGAAGATCTTCTATATAAATTACAGTTGCGTCAATCATTATTTATGTTGACACTACAACACCACCTTAAGTTAACCTTGGATGTTTTCTGTATGTTAATGCGATATACCTTGTAGGATAGATTGTAAGATGGGGACACCGTGGTTCCCACACCCGAAGGGACCATGTCAAAGCCAGTCCAAAGTAGATGGCCCAGGGTCGGACGGGGTGCGAGGGAATTACTCTATTGGGCCCCTTTACACCCTTTGCATTAGAGACCAGAGTTTTGGTCGGTCCGAGTCCGACATAACCCCCTCGCTGGCCGGCTGGGCGTATTCGTGGATATTTCCTCACAAAAAAAAGGTACCGGTAGATTGACCTGACTGGTTCAAACCAAAGTTTAGAGATAACAGTCTATTTTCTCGTATCTACCTAGGTACCTACCTACTTTGCCTCGGAAATAACCAAGTAAGTATTTTCATAACGGCTAAAGGTGCAAAGTAGAAATACACTAAACATGTATGAGGCTGTGCAGCATTTTTTGCTTTTACTTATTGTATTTTCTAGGTATTATTTCAGTCAAGGAGTTTCATGTTGTCTTGGAATTATAATGATACAGAATGGATTAAATTGTATTGTCATCAGAATCAAAGATTTGTACCAAATATCAGATCAATCCATCGAAATAAAGGGGGTAAAATTTCAAATACTAAATTTCACCCAAGTAAATAAACAGGTTAAGTTATATCCCATCAAAAATAAAAATGTGAAATGATAGCCGAGTTCAATATAAAGAATATACGTCGTCGTCAACTTCACCGACAAAAGAACTGAGATCTACGAGTATATGGATGCCAAGTTCTGTGTAGAAACTTCTGAATTTTAAGTTACTTATGTTATACAAATTCTTAGGTACAGATAATTATTTACAAAATGCAATTATTTTACTTGGGATGTAATAATTATTTACAAAATGCAATTATTTTACTTGGGATGTAATTACAGCTCAAGTTTTGACTTGGCTAGGCCAGAGTAAGTTTCTATCGCCTCTGGAAGTGGTTACGTTTTTGACCTATTATAACAGTCAAAAAAATGCTGGGTTTTAAACGTTAATATATCTATAACTATTTGAGCAAAATGTATGAAATTTTGGATTCTAGACTTGGCTTATATAAATGTGCCAAATTTTATATATGTAGATGAAATAGTTTTTGAGTTGTGAAGGGGTCATAAATGGCTCGGTATGGTTCGTGTAAATATACACAGGGCAGCTGCGTCATCTTTTTTCTTTGAATTCGGCTGGACACCCTACCGCGTGCCTAGATAAAACCTTTTAATTATAAAAACACCAGATCTTCCGTTAAGATTATCTATTAGGTACTTATACCTATATTTATTATCTAATTACTGTGGAGTGAACGTTCAAAGGCTTAACATTAGTTATTTTGAGAAGTTAAAAGAATTAGCTAATGAGTGAATTATATAGAAAATTATAAGTTTGTGTCTGGGAGCAAAATAGTTCATTGTTGATCATTGTAAACTCAGTAACTACTTAGGTATTACTTTCCAACCATTCATGTAGGAGAGGATTTCACCAATGATAGCAACCGCGATCAAGTCGAACTAAACTGCGTTATCAGGTTTTACTTAATCAAACATCGAGTTATATGTGAACCGAGATCTCCGTTTATATATTTGAAATTAAGCGCAATTATTTATAACTACCTACGGGTTAATTTCGATCTAAGCTAAATACAAAGACACTATAAAGTATTATTTAGTTGTTAATTACCAGTTTAAGAGCGTAACAGATAGAGCAGATGCTAATGTTTAAAACATCATAAACATGTAACTATAAGCATTTCATAATAAAGCTGAGTATCTCATAATAACTTGGTGGTTAGCTATAATATACAATCCCGGAAACTTATCAATTGCTTCTGCAGTAAACGTAAAATCCATTTGCATTCACTTGAAAGTTATTATAAAAGTTGCGGCAAAGAAGCGTAACTTCCAAAAACAAAGGAAATCGACGGCAATGCTTCTATTTTTATTTCAAACGATGTAGTAAAGAACTTAGATTATCGTTTGTCTGAATTTTTTAAACACGCTTTTATTAGCTTCGTACTTATGCAGGTGACCGAATCTTTGAACTTAAACTATGAGCACTTCAAACATTTTTTTTATATACCACTCAGGTGGTAGACAAGCTCACGGCCCACCTAATGGCAAGCGGTTACCGCGGCCTATGGACGTGTGCAACACCAGGGGCGTAACACTCGCGCTGCCGACCCTGTAAAAACCTTAAGGGTTGGTAGGGGAGAAGGTTAAGAGAGATTCTGTGCTGACAGCGCAGGAGACAAAGCAGGACTTTATGGACTAATTCGCAAATTTTCACACTTATCAAGGACCGAAGTTTTTTTTTTAACTAAAGAATCAAAAATAGATATTCAATAATAACAATAAAATAAATTTTCAGTTATTCACTCTATTTTCTAAGCTCAAACTCATTACTTATTGTACTCATTAATTATTTATACTTTTATGTGAAGTTACAGCGTGATTTTTAGAGTTTTTAATCTATTATTCATTTTTTTTATTGCATTCGTATGTGATTGCTCGTATGGATCATTATTTAGTTTCTTGTCGGTTTTGCTATTTTTATAACACTTGTTGATATACCTGTAATATCTATATGTAATGAATATTTTCTTAGTTTTAAGCAACATTTTAACATACGAAACTAGATTCGAATTGTATTTATATTATATTTACTTTTAGTATCGCCATCTACTTCGATAGTATGCAAACTCCATCTAAACTCGATATTATTAAAATTGAAAGTATCTCATGCACCCTACATGTATGCTACATGTACGACTGTTCAGAATCGCGATATACGGAATCCACATGCCTCAGCACTGATAAGTTAACGGGGGAAATGTTAACAGCTAGCTCCTCATACCGTCCTCCACCTAAGTCTGGGACTAACCTCCTCTCGAGACAGTTCTCTGTCCCCATCGGTATCCATGGCTTGGAACGCTAACTCTATACTCACTTCTTCACGCGAGAGCATGTTGTCCTTGTCAGCATCAATCTCCTTGAATACGTTAGTTGTAGGGGGAGAGTCACCGATGTTGATCAGCTCGACCTCAAAGTTTAGAACGGCGTTAGGGGGGATGACATTGCCAGCGCCGCGCTCTCCGTAGCCCAAAGATGAAGGGATCGTCAGTTTACGTTTCTCGCCTGAAATTGACAATAATTAAGATCAGTTCAGTTGATTTGGATGTTATGTATGTTGAGTGTTATGTAGGACCTGATCAAACGAAGGTCGGACCTATGGCATAATTTTTGATAATAGTTATTGTGATAGTCGGTAGCTCAGTGGTTAAGGAGTCCTTACGATTGAGTGGTCATGATGAGGAGAGTTCGAATCCCAACTATTATAGTACACTTCCGAGCAAAGCCCACTTCTAATGCAAATTTACTTGGAAATTGAAGGTAGCAGAGGCGACAACACAAAGTAACATGTGATTCATATCTGTATTTACTTCGGGCCACCAACCAGGTGGACACCGAAGTCTTAAAATCACGCAAAAAAAATCAAAATCTTACACCCACTTTTTATTACTTTTATCGACGTTTCACATGATTCTAAGTCTAATTAAGCAAAAAAAATGTTTGTGTCGGTCTGTCTGTTGGTCTGGATGTCTGGATGTCTGGATGTCTGGATGTCTGTTTACGCAATAACTCAAGAACCACTTATCCGATTTAAAAAATTCTTTCGCCAATCATCTTGTTTGGTTAATGGGAAGAACTGATTAGATTTTGGGGTTTGTACGTTCAAGGTTTCGGGTACCTACCATACAAATTGTCCCTAAAAAACTTTTACAAGTGAGTTTCTTTCGAGTTATCAGAGTAACGCGTATTTGACTTTGACATTTGAGTGACAATGACAATACGTATATTGTATATTTACATAAAACAACCAGACTCTGAAAGAAACTGAAATATAAAATCATTTTTTTGTGTTTTTGACGTCGAAGACGTTTGATTTGATTTCATTTTCTTCATATTTATTGCTCAATATATAAAGACGCGTCGAACAATATGCATAAAGCCTAAGGTCTGTAATTTTGAATAAAAATACTGCAACAAAAATATCTAAGTTTGGCCCGAAGTTTGACAATCACTGTGTGATTTCCGCCCCACTAGATTTTTTACTAAAAATGTTGCCAATTAAATTCAATATTCATGCCAAATATAAAGTTCATAAGTAGGTAATGTTAACTACAGCAGCTTAATCAATTCTCTGTTCACTTATTATATAAATTGTTTGCTTAAATAAGTATAACTACTGCTTTGGTATACCTATGTCAGCATAAAGAATAAAGAGGTAATCAACAGTATAAACAAAATGTGTGCGAAGTGGAACAGAGTATGAACGAAGTTTAAACTGGGTGGAAGGATTTTCCAAGTAGCGATTGTACAACAATAAATAAAAGTATGCAAACTCTGAAGATTTCTCGAAGTTCAGTCTTTGTGGGTAGGTAGTGGTTCTGAACTTACTGCATAAGTTTATGAACAAGCGACAAATCTTCGCTCTCTATACTTTACATATTTAGTTTCTTTAGTTAATATCAATATTGTAACCGAATGTTACACGAAAGTAGTGGAGCTTGAAAGAGAATGTAGCGACGAGACGAGTGCCAAAAAAAGTAGGCACTTAATCATGTGACTTTTGAACATTTTGATACGTGGAATGAATGAGTACTTACGAATGTCGAATCGAATATTTATATTTATAACTATATATATTATATAATGCGTTAGGTGGGCATTTTGGCAAAGATTGGGTCAGAAATCAGTTGAACTAAGGTCTTAAAGTATGCTAGCAATCAATTAGCCTATCTCAGCCTTCTGCTGAACAATGGCCGCTCGCAATGTGCGACATAGCACCTGATTACCCGCTGTCCACATCCAGTCTGTCTCAGCTACCTTTTTCAGGTCGTCAGTCCATCTGGCTTTTACGTTAAGTAACTAAGTATGTAACGATAGAATCAAATGGGTGAATACCCCGACAGCATGTTTGAGTGTCCATGGTGAGAATCGTAGTGTAACGTTGATATTTTATTATAATTTAATTTTTCGAGTATACTTTAGTTGAAAACACCCTTTGGTTATATGCTTAAACAGTTAATATTATAATTATTAAAAAAACTACATATTTGCTCGATTTAAGTGCTTGATGGCCTGTCCTGAGCCTACTTTTTGTTAAACTCACAGTCGCCAAGACTAGATGCTTAGTTTGTAGAACATTTATGAACTGATGGTGCACTGATGGTGTAGAGGAACCTGTTCAGGACTGCTGGGACAAGATCCAGGCAGCTATCCTTACACTTGTTGGTGAAACGGCACAGTCCAGAAGTACACTACGGCGAAGACAGCCCTCTTTAAAAAGTGGCCAGCGTCTAAATATCCTGAAGACCGGGACGCGTACAGAGCTTTAATATCTTTTAAACTATAGTTGCAATTGTTGGCAAATTTAGAAAATATGTTATAGTTTATTGTGATAATTAAAATCTAAATTAGTAATGTCTCATGATGTCTCTGTAGGTGTACCACAGAAGAAAAACGGTGTAATCTCTGTGGCGTAGCGGTAGTGAGTACGACGGCTAAGTCAGAGGTCGCGGGTTCGATTCCCGCTCAGTGCAAATATTTGTATGCTTGCGCATGTCTATTTGCATTTGTCTGGGTGTTTCTATGTATAATATGTATGTATTTACAAAACAAAATCTATCTAAGTATGTTTATCCGCGTTCTAGAATCCATAACACAAGCTAGTTAAGATATGCTTCCATTGTAATTAGTCCCGGTGTCCACCACCAATTTGGCCACCACTGGTGGACAAACAGACAAATTATGAAATTATGTTCCGCTGTCCGCCAGTGGTGGACAGAGCAACACCGTATCGTATCGTATTACCTGATTAGTCCCGGTGTCCACCATCAATTTGGCCACCACTGGTGGATATTTCGCACTTCTTGCCTCGCTCGGCTTATATTCCGAAAATAAGTAAAGTGGGTTAGGTTAGAACTGTGACCCCAAGAAGTG
The DNA here is from genome assembly GCA_946251805.1 of Cybosia mesomella. NCBI lineage: Eukaryota > Metazoa > Arthropoda > Insecta > Lepidoptera > Erebidae > Cybosia > Cybosia mesomella. The sequence continues at coordinate 12,727,428 of OX276388.1, read as the reverse complement.
CTATCTATGAAGAGAGATCTCTGTGTACAGTGCATCCTATATACCGAGATGTTTACAAACAATGTTTTGAATTTAACATTCGAAATATCAGTCCATCGATAGATAAATATAAATATTCGAAGAATCGTTCAGACGAAGCAGCGTTTGGCGACAAAAAGTCGTTTCGCAATAACACAACTTTTCAAAATATGTTGCTCTGTCCACCACTGGTGGGACAGCGGAACATAATTTCATAATTTGTCTCTCTGTCCACCAGTGGTGGCCAATTTGGTGGTGGACACCGGGACTAATCGTTCCATTGGGTCTAAATAGCGAATGTTGTAGAATATAATAATTTTTATGAATAATTTAAGGCAAGGCGCATTTAAGTTGTCTTATAATGTGTACCACACAATACTTACAAATACAATATAATTGACACAGAGGGAGTGAGTGCACAAGATTGCCAAGTTACATTATATATATAGTTATTAAAATAAACAAGCGGCGATAGCCCAGTGGCGTACGTAACGGACTGCGTAGACGAGGTCTCGAGTTCGATCCCCAGTCGCCCCGGGCACACACCTCTGACTTTTCGTAGTTATGTGTGCATTATTAAATGTTAATTATCGCTCGCTTAATAATGTGCCCGGTAGGTGGCAATAGGCTCGCCCCCTATTACATTGGGACCTTAACATAACTGGCGAATCGTGGGTGTGTAATACACCTCTGCCTACCCATTCGGGGATACAGGCGTGAAGTTATGTTATGTCATATGTTATGTTATTAAAATATAACTGCCTCTGTTACTTTTGTTTGTAAGTATAAGAAATACGCCTTTCCTCCTTCCTACAGTCCCGGGTCCTCGAAGCGGGGCGTGAAAATGCATTAGATGAGGCCGTCAAGCTGAGGGCCACCATTATCACATAACGGTGTATGTAATGGTTAGCCTCATTCCTGAGACTTTACCTTTAGCTTACCATCAACAAGGTGAAATCATATAGACCAACAAAAAAAAAAACTTGCCAGTGGGGCATTTTTCGTCTCGAAAGTACTCTGCCAAAAAAGTACCTAATCGCATCATCATCACGTTCATAGGATGTATGTTTTAGAGGTATATCGAAATAAAATAGAAGAAGCATATTCTACTCACCAACACACATGTCGAGCAGACCCTGGTCCCAACCCTTGATCACTTGGCCGACACCGAGTTGGAATGAGAATGGCTGCTCGCGGTCATAGCTGCAACAAAAGAAAAATAAATATCAAATTTGGTTTTAATTAACGCAGATGGTAATTGGCATCATATACACTTACCTATACAAAAACAGTTTTGTCTATCTATACTATTATAAAATTGCAAATTAGCTGTATCTGTACATTGGAGATATTGAAAAAAAAGGTGTTTAAATGAATGATTCTAAAGAGAAAAATATTTGTTTTAGGGTTCTTGTCTGTTTATCTGTTTGTTCGCGATGGACGCAAAAACATCTGAGCGAATTTTGATGCGGTTTCTTTTGATTCTATTAGAAAGGTCTTGGTCAGACTTAAAGTCTTCCGTATGTTTGATTACAATGGGGAGATATGACCAAAAAATCATACCGACCTAAGCGCGGGCGGAGCCGCGGGCATCAGCTAGTAACAAAATAAAATAAACAAAACATAAGTAAATATAAAATATTTACAGATGTAACATAAATATTAGTAACGATGATATTTTCATATCATCGTTACTAATATTTAGGTAGGTACATTCCATATTGCATAAATTACGAAGCTCAATTAAGTTCAATGCAGACGGCAACAGGGGATAAATCCTGTTGATTTGTTTACTTGAAAGAATCAATGAAGGTTTTTTTTATTGAACTGCTTTGTCGCTTTGCGACCACATCTCCTCTAATTAAGGTTATAGGGGATGTAACTAACTTGTACTTGACGTCTTACCAGACCGACTGTACGAAACTGAAGTGTAGTCAATATAAAATAAATTACAGAATAATTGAAATACATTAATTAAGTAATATAATAAAATTCATTTTCAAACTTTCTATCTATTAATGTTAGTTAATAATGGCAGATGTGTAGGAGACTTGATGGATGGCATCACATAACTATCATTTCTCTTTTTTGTTATTTATTTCTATTGAATTAAATTTTGTACAGGGGTAGATTAGACCTTGGGAAAGGGCATAGGCTATGTTTTGTCGCGATTCTAGTGTACCAGGGAGCGTTTACTATACTCCGAAGTACTTGTTTGTGAAGAAGTACTTCGTTGTACACTGGCAATGTTGAATGTCTGCCAAGGAGCCAGTATATATTTTTGTAGCGTAGATCTAACTCCTGGCGTTTTTTTTTCTTTTTTATTTCTGGGATATCACAGGTACAATAGGTACGAGACGGGGCCAAGGGCACTTCCCTGTGGTACTTCAGCTTTTATTTACTTGAGATTTGAATAAGCATCTTCATGTTCGACTCTAATGTATAATATGTATGTATTTACAAAAAAAGTATATAAGTATGTTTATCCGCATCCTGGAATCCACACACAAGTTAGTTAAACTATACTTACTTTGGATCTAGAAAGCGCTGTGTAGAATGTTGTAAATATATTTAAAAAAAAATTACTCTCTGTTAGATAGTGTTCTAAAATGTCTGCAAATTGTTTTGGGATCATTTTCCTTAACTCATGCATATTCCTTAATTATTATATTATAAACCTTATGAAATGCCTGTGTTATATCCAGGAATACTGAAGAATAGACTTACTTTTGTTCTAGGGCTTTTTGTATAACCTTTGTAATTCTATGTACTTATTTGGTCTATCGTAGAATGTTTTTCTCTAAAGCCGAATTTTTAGATGGGAATCAGTTTTCTATCTTCTATTATACCTAGGTGTTTAGCGTCTTATAAGTAGTTTTTCAAACTACTAACTTCTTGTATTGCCAACTCGTCATTGTATAAAAGCTTGTTTGAAAAGAAAAAAATGTTCTGCAAAAATATTCGTCGACGTTAAACCCATATAAATCTATATTCATAATATAATGATGAAATGAAGGCTTTAATATAGCACTGTAGTCGTAGGCCATATGAGGCGACGCAGTGGAGGACCGACTGCGTACAACTGGGTAGAGACCTAGAGCACCCGGCCGAATAGCGCCTGCGCGAATAGCACCTAGCCTAGTCCACGAAGGCCACCTACCAATATTTTTGGCAGGCGCGCCATGCGTAAAACCGTGGGCCACAGTTATATCCAATGCTCGTTTAAACCAACAGGCCTACCATGTAACGTACATCCGCAATTGCGGACTGAAATTTCGGGCAATCGGTACCATGAAACGGGCACGAAGACGGCACATGACAGTTCATTCGGAATAAACCCTTCTATGAAACGACCTGGTAAACGGAAAATTTGGAATTTGGACAGCTCGCAAAAAAAAATGAAAATGAAAATACGATACTATACAATTTATTTCAAAAGGTTGAAAGGTTATCATAATAAAATATAAAGGAATTTATTTTTTTAAATGTAGGTTTATAATAGTTCATTTTTTAACAGAAATATATTGTAAAAGAAAATCTTAATGTTTGATTCAGTACCGAACATACTTTATAGTCCCGACCGAAAAAACGAAATTCAAGTTACATCATGGTACCTAAATGACACTTTTTTCGTTCGGGCCCGCAATTGCGGATGTCCATTTCATGGTAGGTCTACAGTCCCGTTGTTTTTATTATAACCTTACAAGACTCGAGACGGCGTGCGGTTTTAGTCGGTTCAAGCCCGACATAACGGCCCCCGCTGGCCGGCGGGGGGATATCCGAAGGGATTTCTGCACGGAAAAAAGGTACATATAAAATGTCGACCACTTGAGAACCTTTTACTTTTTTTAAACGTTTGACGAGAATTTGAAATCGAGTAAAGAACAGTTACATCAAACGGAGAAGTATATTGCTCCGCCTGCTCGGAAGTCAAAGAATTCGAGAAACAAGGTCTGTAGCACGGCTTGAAGACTAACGTCTCTTAAGGTCTCTCGGATCATGTCAACTAATGAAATCAACGAAAACTTTGTCACGTGACCAAATGAAATAACTAGAGCTGTCAGTCTGCAGTGCAGTGCTGCCGGGGTTGGTCATTTTCATTCTAAATCTATTCAACAACAGAACTTGTCACTGGCATGGCATCGTATGCGATGCGTTATACACGTTTTATGTAACGAACGTTGGGACGGCGCGGCGTATTGTCCATATATTTGGCCAATGTGACTGGAGTATCAGATTAATCGACCGGTAGAACAACACTATTACGTAGGCCTTTGTTCAGCAAGCACAGTTTGGCATATCCATTACTGTTTATCAGTGTACGAAGACCGAGTACCTACCTACTTACTTCATAAAACCAAGTCTCGATACTACAAGATAGTAAGGATTTTATAAAGATATTTTGTTGAACCTCAGTCAAGTAAATAACACTTATATCTACTAAAATATGCCCTGAATAGTTTAGTACTTCGAATAAAAAAAGTTTATTAGCCTGATGCCTATTAGATGGTGTAAAATATTGTAAGACTTAAATATAAATAGATTGATTAAAGACGAATATTTAAGTTAACGCAAACCTTTAAGCATAATTTAATGCAAGGCATAGAAGAAACTTAATACTGAAGTAGCAAATGCCATTTGTGGTTTATTATACTCGATGGCTAAAGTACATAATTATTATTTTAATATATATATATACTATAATAATGATATACCATCAATTGAGTAAAGTCCGCGAAATTAGGATAATTTTATTAGATTCAGTACGGAAAGTAAAAACAATACACCTATTATACTATAATAACGATAATTCACTAGTGCGGTAGATCTATTGAAATTGATATAAATATGTAGTTTACAAGGTACGTAGTAAATTTTAAAACGCTTCTTTAAAGTACCTGTAAGCTCCTCGAAATACTTGAAAAATGCTTTAAAAAATCACGAAATTTCGAGCTTAAATTTTCGAGATAACGTAAATAACACAAATTATATTAAAGTTACTTCGTTGATTACAATGTATTTTATTATATACCTCTATAATATGCATAATACACAATTGAGTAAATAACAATTCAACAATTAGTTAATTTTGTAAAGGCCAGTTGAATATTTTAGGGGACAGCGTATGACAATAACCAAACCTTATCCATCTCTTACACTGTTAATGAGTGGTATTGTTTATAGAATACTCAATTACTTCAGGACAATTATTGTGGCACATACAACAACAACTTCCAATAACTGTCATCATCATTTTCTCTTTCGAAAATATTAATTGTATTTCATTATGGCACTAAGTAGATTCTATAACAGTTTACAATTGTAGCAGTAAATTTGTATTTATAAAACACGTAAATTGCTATTGATATTATATCTAAATACTATCTAACAGCAGAAATTTTAAGATTATGTCAAAGTCAAAGTCTTTATTTTTCAAAATAGTGCAACGTAATTACATCTTTTTGACGTCAATAATTGCTTAATACTAAGTTTACCACCGCTTCCTAGGCGCTAGTGGAGAAGAAACGGCGCAACAAACTCCACTGCGGCATTTTCGAGACGTCAGCTTATAATAGTGATTTCTTAAGACTAAATATGGACGAATGTACATTTTTGTCTCGTGTCAAGATAAATAAAGGTATATAATAAAAAAACGTTATAATAAAATTTAACCCAAGTTAATCGTTCAAATAATTGAAAAAAGGTAAAATATGGTAAAAAGGTCGCGTGCCTACTACAATACTATGCTGTAGTTGTAACATTTTAGCATTTTAGGAGGAGCCTGCACCATGCTCAAACCAGACATTTTTGTCTTTAAGATAATCATCTGTCCTATAGTATGCTTTTTTACATAAGGTGGTCTTAACAAAGGTTTTAAATTTATTGTCAGGCATACCAAGGACCGATTCAGGCAATTTGTTATAAAAGCGTATACCTTCCCCCCTAAAAGAATCACTAACTTTGCTAAGCCGATAACATGGAAGGATAAGTTTATTTTTATTACGCAGATTTCTGTCTGTAATGTCACTTACTTTTGTAATATTGGATATATTTTTCCTGACATACAGTATGTTCTCGAATATATATTGGGAAGCTATAGTTAAAATATTAGTCTTTTTAAATCGTTCCCTAAGAGAATCTCTCTTGCCTAAACAATAAATGGCACGAACTGCCCTCTTTTGTAGTATAAATATAGTTTCTAAATCTGCTGCATTCCCCCAAAGTAGTATTCCATAAGACATCAGACTATGAAAATAACTAAAATATACCAGCCTAGCAGTAGGTTCATCTGTCAACTGCCTAATCCGTCTGACAGCATAAGCAGCAGAACTGAGTTTATTGGCCAAAATAGTGATATGGTCACCCCATTGCAATTTCGAATCTAGTGTTATGCCTAGAAAAGTAGTGCTGTTTACAAATTCCAACCTTTGCCCCTCCAGCACGACATTAACGTGTGCTTGCCTCACATTAGGCAGTGTAAACTTAATGCATTTGGTCTTTTCTGCATTCAACAATAGGTTGTTTGCATAAAACCAATTTGAAATGGCGTTCAAAATATTATTAATATTACTCGCATCTGTACTGTGTATGTAAATATAAATCGGCCGGTGTTGCATGAAGAATATACTGCTTCCGGGCTGTTTGACCGTGGTCCATCGGAAACTTGTATTCCAGACGTTTCGACTGATCAGTCGCACCGAGTTCGCCGCCGAGGAAGGTTCTCCGCACTCGACGGTGTCCCGACGGTGTCCCACTGAAGATGTCGACCGCACGACGAAACGTCTGGAATACAAGTTTCCGATGGACCACGGCTAAACAGCCCGGAAGCAGTATATTCTTCATTATGTAAATATAAGTTTGGTAACTAGTTACCTAATACTTCATAGCAAGTGAAAAGATGTGGTTTCCGCCTATTAACTTTTGTAAACCCCCACGGGCTTCACCCCATGATCGGTGCCAACGATGGGGTGTTTTGATGAAATCGTCATGCATTAAAATGAGAAGTTTCGGTACCTACAACTACACAAAACGTTTTCCTGTTAAAGTTCTAAGTATTACCATTTTCGGTAACGATGCCGTCATCATGTGGCCTTTAGTCGTGTGTGATAATTAAGTAATATTTCTCGTATGCGCAACTGGTGAACAATTCGATTTAGGTATATTAATATGACTCTTGAAGTAAATCTGACTATTTAAATTTTTTTGATCAAGGTACTCGTACTAAGATCGAAATATGGCTAAACTTTTTGGAACAGTTACAGAACTAGCGGCCGAAGTAGGTACGCCGGCAATCCTGGGGTTATCCTTTCAAGGGCTTACCCGGGGTGCCCGGCAATGGACTCTTGGGGAGGACACCGTGTGGTTTTAGTCGGTCCGATTTCGACACGCCCACCCCTTTGTTGGCACCGACGGGGTGAAGCCCGGGGGGTTTCCACACGTTAAAAAAAAGCTATTACAGAACTGCTTGCAATTATCAGCACTCTGTAAGAATGTCAATCAATTCAGCCCATGTTTCAGTATCGGTAAATTAAATAAGCCTCAAGTATTGGAAATGTTGAAGCTGCTTGTCCCAAACACAAGACTGCGGCAGGCGCCACGGATGAAGGTGTTTGAGGTGCCCACATCTCACACTCTTATTCAAAAGTTTGCTCCAATTACTCCAATTACATTTTTAAACCTTATCTCGAAGCGGTTAGACATTTTTGTATGTACTTTGGCGGAATTTGAGAGAAGAGAAGTTATGGTTGTTTTTACTATTTTATTTTTTGTGATTGCTTATGTGTTTTCTCTCATTTCTACATTGCTGTATTAGGTTTGTGACCTGTAATATCAATGTATGTGGATAAATAAATAAATAAATGTTAAACTACAAGACACGTATATGTTCAAAATTTAATCCTTTACAACATTTAAATAACTTGAGAGTCAATCGAATTGAACGTACCTACGGCGTCTAGGCCGGAAATTGTTTCGACGATGCTATTACCTACCAGCTTCTGGTTAGAAATGAATGAAAGTACAAGTTTGTACACATGGCGTTTTTCAAAATTTTACTCCTAGAGGGAGGATTAGGGATAGAATATTTATATGGAAAGTTGTTTACTTTTAAAGTAAGAAGTATGAAAATCTGGTTATAGAATATGTTTCACGAAATTATTATCTAAAAGCTATCTATCTATATAATAAAACAAAGTCGTATTAGTGATGACCGGGATAGACTTTAGAACAGGTGGCCGATTTTTACAATCTTTGATTTTTTTGAATTGTCTTCGCCTATGCTGTGCCTTATAGTGATTTTGGTCCGAATCGCCACGGTTACATGTTGGACTCGAATCGACCAAAACCGCACGCCATCTCGGGTCTTTAATGCCGGGTTGCAAGGAGACATTCACGAAATTAAATCAGCTGATAAGTTAACCAACATAACTTGATTCTGAGACAGAACGAAGTTTACTTGGCCAGCTAGTACAATACAATTATTATTATAAAATTGTAAATTAGTTGTGTATGTAGTTACATTGGCGATATGTAAAAAAAAATTAGGTACTTGGGTTATGTGAAATGAACCATTGAACAAAAAAAATGTATTGGAGTTCTTGTCTGTTTGTCTGTTTTTGTTTGCGATTCTGTTAGAAAGGTCTTGGTCAGACTTAAAATATGCCGTATGTTTGAATGCAATTGGTTAATTGAAACTGGCGATATGACCAAAAAACTATAACGGATCTGTTAGGTAGATTACAGCTAAGTCTAAATCAAGTGAAGACCGCCAAACTGTACGGTTGTTTGTAGAAATTGTACAGAACAATCATGTTTTGCCTCTCAAGATGTTTGCCAACAATTGTGGTAAGAAATTGATAAATATCTTCTGATTTGGACCAATAGATATCTTTTCCGTCCGTTGTTGTGTGAACTGCACTCAATACAACGCGAAGAACCGTTTCAACGATATAATAAATTACATTAAATTTGATATGCACTTAAAAATATTGAACTTAGCATTAACTAACTACTTTGTGTTAACGCATAAGGTAATGTAATGAATTTTACCTAAATTACGTAATAGCCTGCGCTTGACTTTGTAGTTGAAATGAAATAGTTTTTTATTTAACTTCAAGACTTTATTTTACCTAGGAAATATTATCTTCTTTACGGTTGAAGCAAATGAATAATGCTGGCTACTTGCCAGGCCAGCATTATTCCTTGCTAGCTAGAACTTTGCTTCCCTCGACTTCATACTTTATCGAAGGTATCATGCTACAAATAAAAGACTTAATACAGTTAACTATTAACAAGTCGGCATAGGAAGACTGGTCTGTAGTGCTTGTAATGTCTACTACAAAGACCTTCATGAAAAGGATTTAGGGTATGCTTGGTCAAGTCTAAAAATTCTTTCGACTCGTCGAGCGGGTTTTTAATGTCCATTTTCGTTTCAATTCGTCAAATACCAAAATACCAATAACTCTACAATTTCTAGATAATTGGTAGGTAATGCCGAAGTATACGCGAATATTACTCATGAAAATAAAATTAATTTTTGGGTACTTTGAAATAACTATAATCTAAACTTTATCTTATATTACATTATATCCATCGTATTTGTCTCGCTGTGACCATGACTGCTGACAATTAACCAAAACGTCAGGAATAGTGGGAATGCCTTTTGTATGCCTATTTATATTAAATGCAATAACAATTTTGGTTGATGATTGTCGAGGACCACAACTAGAATTGTAAAGCCACGTACGTACTAAAAATTGATCTGTACGACTGAGAGTTGCAGATTCGCCCTGATACAATGAGTTACCATAGTATTTACCTTGATTTATGACCACCAGAATCAAAGGTTTCAAAGGGTGAAAAATATTCAGGGGCGTGATCGATCACCCATCTATTCGATTGGACCGTCAGTTGTACAACCTACAACTACATGACGCACCGCTCGTAGAAACGCACAACACGTCAAATGCACTGTACTAAATACTATATCTTAAACTATTGCAATAAAACTTGTGGACGAACGATTGCGATGCTGAATAGGTGCTGCGGTAACATCCTCAGTGGCTCGAGGTGAGTTGCTGCGGTGACGTCCTCGGTGAGTCGAGGTGAGTAGCTGCGTACTGGCTGCCTGCGTAGACGGGAGAGATGCATTCTTCTGACTGTAAGTGCAGCGTGCTGTACCTTAGATGCTGGTGTGGCCGTAGGATTACCAGGCTGCAGCGGTCGCTGCATACTGTGTGTCCCGGTTGAGGCCGAAGATGCGGGATTGGAGTCTTGGTATCCGCTTAAGATTTGCGAAGATTGCGGAAATACGATAGTGTATTTTGTAATTTCGTTGTAACATAATGTAGGTAGTATAGTTAATAAACAAATCATGTACGAAACATGTCTGCGTTGCACTTTCACTCGACACATCCTGATGTTACGTAATTAACTGCTGCGAGGAGCTGCCTCGATCATTGATTATGCAATATCCAACTTGACCAGAAATGTTTGAATGATAGACATCTGTGGATAATAAACTCTTGTACTTACCTCCTTCTGTAATGATGACCTATAGAAGGAAGGTGAAATGTGCGTTGTACGTACAGCTAAGGAGTGCGAATACCTGTATGAGTCTGTGTTTCCGGAAAGCTATAACCTGAGAATCATCAAGTCTCGAGTGAATAGGTTACTTTTTGTTTTCGGTGCCTCGGGGCGTATCGGAATCGGACCGACTAAAACCACACGCTCTCCCTTCTAAGTGTCCATTGCTGGGCACCCCAGGTAAGCCCTCGAAAGGATAACCCCAGGGTTCCGGCGGACTTTAAGGACGGCGAGACGTCCAACTGCCGTCCTCAGGCCCCGATCATGGAGGTCGGTAGTCTCGGGCGTAGACGAGTCTGTGGCGTCCTCACCGCAGACTGCGGAACTCGGGGGGCAGGGTTCTCTACCGCTCCCTCTCCGCCGTCTCTTTCACGCGCATTACCTGCTCGCAGAAAGAGGTGGCGGCGTGCCACTTGCCCCCGTCGGAGACCACGGCCCTCACCATGGTCTCAAGCGAGAGCACGTCCACGCCCAGGACCGTAACGATACTGCAGCGTTGTCTCCCGGTGGATGCGCCATAGATACTTACCGAAGCACCTGTGTCCGGTAAATATCTGGCACATCCGCTAGGAGAGGTCACCATGGTAGGCACCATGGTGTGGTTGGAGAGGCCTCCAACCACTCCTTCATGATCGGCCTTACCGCCGCAATGGCCTCACCGCCCATAGGTACAACGAGGTCCATGCCCTTACCTAAAAGCGAGAGCCCTTGCTCTCGCTTACCGGGTCCCGGCTAGAAGACATGCCACCTCGACGGAGATCGCGCGATACCCGCTGATGACTCTGACGGCCATCGCTTTTAACAGACTGTTTAGAACAACCACGTTGCGGGCCATGCTTCCCACGATCCCCAGGTACAGTCTCCTAGTGGAGGCGTTGGGTCCCTTAACGTTGGGCATCAGCCGCGATAGCGCAGCCGCAGCCCTCAGTTTCGGGACCAGCCGGGACGGTGGCTCCCCCAAACCGGGGCAAGACGGGGACACCGTGGTTCCCAAACCCGAGGGGGCCATCTCGAAACCGGAGATGGCCCAGGGTCAGTCGGGGTGCGAGGGATATGCTCTATGGGCAACCTTACACCCCGGCGTCTGTAGACCCGAGACGGCGTGCGGTTTTAGACGGTTCAAGCCCGACATAACCGCCCACGCTGGCCGGCGGGGGGGGGGGGGGGGGGGTAACCGAAGGGATTTCCGCACGAAAAAAAAAAGGCACTCTTTACAAAATATGAATCTTCTTTTTCCCTCTTTTCACTTTGAAAACAAATTGAGAATGTTTTACTGAGTATTATTTACCTACCTAGTATTTTTTCTAAAGATTTTAGATCGGAAAAAGAGAACGTCTAGGACGGGACTTGAACCCGCGACCAGTCCCTTACAGGGGGAATGCTCTGACCAACTGAGCCACCTAGACACGTCCCAGATATTCGAAATTCTCCTACCTAGTATTGTTTGGCTACTTTCAGTGTAAGTGTGGAGTGGGGACACTTCGCTATCAGACGGGTGGCTGCAAGTACAAATTTGAACAGAATGAAATATATTATAAACTGTTCTACACTATAATGATAGACGCAATAAGCAAACAGATACAGTTCATTATGAAATAATTAAGATTGGTATGTATATTATCTATCTAATACCTGTAAACGAGTAATTCTTATACACATATATATATGTTAGTGTGTGTGTGTGTGTGTGTGTGTGTGAATACATCATTATATTTAATTTGAATGTCGAAAACGGCTCCAACAATTTTTATGAAATTTAGGATACAGGGTGTTTCAGGGGTGATCAATCTATCTAGCTACATTTTATTTTTAGAAACCGTAGAAAAAAAAAGTGCTGGGTTCGGTTACCCAGATATTATATATAAACTGTAAGATAACGATTATTTAGAAGATATAAAGACCACGCGGGTCGGATTGCTTACTGGAGTCCGTTTCAGAAACGCCATGTTTTAAAGATAAACGATTAGAAAGATAAACGCAGAAAGAACTTTGGTATTTCAAATAATGATGGTCTGTCGAAATAAAACCCGAGGTTATTAAACCTTCAGAATAACTTATAGTTTAATTCTGTTTCAATTAGATTTTAAAATTTTAATAAATACTTACCTTTTTTTTTTTTTTTTTTATCGTGCGGAAATCCCTTCGGATACCCCCCCGCCGGCCAGCGGGGGTGGTTATGTCGGGCTTGCACCGACTAAAACCGCACGCCGTCTCGGGTCTTCAGACGCCGGGGTGTAAGGTTACCCATAGAGCATATCCCTCGCACCCCAGCTGACCCTGGGCCATCTCACCACTAACAGCATCGCTCATCCTGTCTCCTCTGAAAGCAGAGGAGTACGGAGAGCGATGTGTTCCCGCCACGTTGGGTATTGGCCGACGATCAATGCCAACCCTATGAAGGGGTGAAGGGGAAGCCATTGACCGCCGCCCAGGGTGTACCGGCCGCTCCGATTCCGTTCCCCCGGACTGCAGCGGGATCGGAATCGGAGCGACACTCGAGGAGGTTACCCAACACACACCCCTTACCCAATTTAAAATTTTCGTAAATTTGTAATCCCACGTATTTAAAATGTCTTCTGTCTTGCCAAAGGTACGAGTATTATCTGTTCATCTTTTCAATGACTTTCTTTATTTCTAAAGGTATTTTTAAAATATCATCAATAACTCAATGAAGTTGAACATCTTAGTGAAATCGATTTAAGTACGTTCTTCCTTTATACATACGGCATTGCTCCCGCTGAATATATGCATTTTAGTATATCCGTACGTATAAAATGAGTTTGAAACCATTCAGCGCCTATGGCCTTAGTATACCTATTTTATGATGATATATGTTTATTCTGAGTATTAAAAATTTATAAAGGATGTCTTCAATTGATTAGTAATGATATTTGACTGCTATAATAAAATTCTTTGAAGCCTCTTTCTGGGTCTATGGGGCTCCACCAAGGTCCTTGGAGCCCTAACCAACCTCACCAGCTAGCCGGTATACTTGCTGATTAAAAGTTAAAGCTCTGGCACAGGCTTTCCTTTCAGGATTGAGGGCGAGACTGAGTCTGAAGTCGCTGCGGCTAAAGCCGAATCAAGAGAAAAAGTATATCATCACCGCAGTAGTCCTAGTTGAATCCAAAGTTATTGCATGCTTTGGATGCAACTAGGTCTACTGCGGTGATGATGATGATGATGATAGAAGCTTGTTACAGTTTAGCAATATTTAATTATGGTCTAAACGGAAGCTGTTAAATGCTACGACACCCAGACTAAGTTACTTATTTTATATAAATAAGTATGTACCCCGTGGCGAACTTCATTAAACTTTCGCGTGTCTATCAATTTACATGAAAATTTGAATAACTTCACACCTGTAGCAGAAGATTACAGACATTCACTTGTGCATAATTTTCGTGATGAAATTGTCAGGGTCTCCCTGTAAGACACGCATACTTGCGCTTTTGTATCATGCAACAGCTTAAGTTGTATAATCATTATGATCAACTATATCAGGATGTCATTATATTGTATGTAACACGCAAAATTCCTATAATAGGTATATTTACGTCTTGGGGTTGGATCACCTCCAAGTTTGGTGCACCCTGGGCAACGTGGGCGATGACGCATCATTGATTGCTCCTCTGGAGTAGCTGGCGTCAACGTCAACGGCCAAGAGTCTGACCAACCGGCCCTATTCAGGGCCAGCTGACCCCATTGCACGAGGGGGTCGGGGTATGGCGGGCCTGCAAGGCCCGCGGGGGTGGGGGGGTGGTCGCTCCAGGTACCCCTCTGCTGTTATCAAAGGGGACACTGCGAATGGCCCAGGGTCAGTCGGAGTGCGAGGGATATGCTCTATGGGTAACCTTATACCCCGGCGTCTGTAGACCAGAGACGGCGTGCGGTTTAAGTCGGTTCAAGCCCGACATAACCGACCCCGCTGGCCGGCATATCCGAAGAGATTTCCGCACAAAAAAAAAATAAAGGTATATTTACGTCTTGATAAATTGATTTCCCTCTAGCAAATTAAAAAAATTTAAGTGTGTGTTTTTAACATTACAATAACTGGTGTAGTAAGTGCATATGAGTGTATGCACATACGAGTATAACAAATGAGCAAGTTTTGAATTTTTTGCCTGTCTGTCTTTATTGCTATTTGAATAAAGTAAACTCAGGAACAGCTGCGCCGATTTTAACAGGACTTTCACTGGCAAATAGGTAATATTATAAGGCATAGGCTACTTTAATTTTTGAAAAAGAATTAGGGTTCCACGCATAAAAATAAAACCTTAAAAATAAAATCCACGCTGACGAGGTCACGGGCGCAGCTAGTCATATTTAAGGGTACTGTCTAAGTATGATTACTTGCCCTGAATGATTTATAAATGCAGAGCTTAAACCACTGCAGCTACAAACCTGAAATTTTGGCAGTCGGTACCTTCTATGATTTAAGCGGTCACTAGGGACGGATTTTTGGCAATTTCATCCCTAAAGGGGTTGGAACTCAAATACACGTACTCTGAAAATATTACACTTATTTATGTGATTTCCTACCACGAATGCCTAATTTGTATAGAAAATAGTACCGTAGCACACAGACAAATTGTAAGACAGATGGTGTATGTACATACTACTCAGTAAAATATCTTTCAGAATATGACGTATATCCCCAAGTGCAGCACGTCATCATTTTCTTAGTTACTTTGGAAAAAGTGACCTGTTAACAAGTCGCCTATAACCCTTACGTCTCCTCTCATTAGACAGTATTAAAAGTTGTCATAATAATATGTGGGTATATCCCCAGCCCTACCAAGATCTTCGGAGCCCAAGTCAACCTCACCTGCAAGCCGGTACACCTGCTGATTGACGGACGAAGCCCTGGTGCAGGCTTTCCTCTTGGGGTTGGGAGGTCAGGCGGCAGCCGCTTACATTAGAGTTAAAACAACCGAATAATGACCCGCAAGAGAGTGGATCCCAGGTTCCAAAGTGCTAGCTTTTGATGTGACTAGGTCGGACTTAAATGACTTAGACGACTAAGTATATCTCATAATGTGTCTAAATATGAGTGATCATGCTCGTTAAAACGATGTTGGTTTGTTGAAAATTATCATTGCGAGGAGCTCTCTGTGCATATTATCTACATTACGATTGAATACTAAGTCTTACAAAATTAACTATAGCTTATATAAAGAGGTCACAAACTTGTAGGAAGCCTCTCCGGAAAAGAACATCGTGTTTTGGAGAATTATATTCTAGGCTAGGAAAATGCTATCTTTTAATCATTTTCACTTTATGCGACTTAAACATTAAGTCACTTGATCTTGATAATAGAATGTTTGATTTTTTTTACATAACGACAGTTGTACATTATAACACTAGACCAATGTTACCCTATGGGACTTATCAACAACAACTCATGTATGAAACTTTGCCAGATCTTTGCCATATAATTATATGAACCGAGTTACAAAGATTTCTTATGACTCGTTAAGATAGTTATTTTGTTTATTCATCGTCCTTATTACGAACACTCAGCCAAGTTGACGGAATGTAACGAATCCTTAAATATATTGAATAGGTCGGAGCATAAAAATACATATTAAAAAGCCTATACCCACCACGTCTTTCACGAGAGTAACCGAAGCGCGGCTGGCGATGTTGAATTTTTCACACCCCCTAGCCACCCCAATGCGCCGTCACCCCGTACTTAATAAAATATTATCAGGGTAGACTTCGTCACATTTCAAAAAATAAACTGTACCCCTTCTGTGTACCTACCTAATTCACGACAAATTTTTATTGAGAAAACTTTAACAATAATACTTTGTGTCAAAAGTTTGTGACTAAGTTACTAAGTAACACCAAGTCAGGTGAACCCATTTGAAATCTTGCTATAGACCCGCATATACTCACGCCTTTTTCTCTTTAAAGTGGGCAGAGACAAAAGGCCGCCATTTGCTTACAGACTTCAAGAGCTTCTCTACTGTCATCAAACTATAATTAGCTTTGGATCTCTTATACCAAATTTGGAATAGAGATAACTTTATAACCTGAAGAAGATAAGATACTTTTTATTTTAGGAAGTTAGTCATCTATGAAAACTATTATGAAAGTAGAAGAAGCAAATGGTCCCAGGATCGTAGCAATTGGAAATACGTGGTCTATTCCTACCCCATTGGGCGTGAGTGTGACTATATGTATGTATGTATGTAAATTCGAAAGAGGTAAAGTACAGTTAAGTCCGAACTTAAATGAGGTTTCATATAGGCTGATAAAATAGTAGGCATACCATGAAATGTACTTCCGAAGTTGCGGGCCGAATTCGCTCCCACAAAAGCCAAAACAAGCCTAATCAAGAGAAAGAGTAGGAGAACGGACCCCTTAAATGATGCGTACATATTTTATTACTGACTGACTGACAATATAACTTCTTTATACCTAATTTATAATTTCTTTATTGACACAAAAATACAGAGTTTACAGTTAATATGAATTCCCTGGTCCCCAAACTAGTGTAAACTGTATTTCAGGGTCGAGATAACCAATATACTCGTAGGTGCGCTTACTGTAATAATTCTATATAGGTATGAATACGCTGACATGAAATAAACACAAAGCTTTTTGGCACCTGTCCTCCGCACCACACAAAGGAAAAAGAAATATGCTTTGATTAGATATTCGAGGGTACCTACTAACTCCCAATATCGACTGATGTGTTTATGACAGGCTTTTAGGTACTCTATGTAAGTCCATTAATTGATTAAACGTTATTATAATAATGTAAAACGAGATATTACAAAAGTAGGACAGTTTTAGCCTCACATTAAGCTACTTACGTAATTTACTGCCCTGAAAGTATTTCGTATTTTTTTTTGCGTTTTTTAAACAAAATAACCCATTTTTAGGGTTCCGTTGCCAACTGGCAAAAAACGAAACCCTTATAGAGTCGTCATGTCTGTCTGTCCGTCCGTATGTCACAGCCACTTTTTTCCGAAACTATAAGAACTATACTGCTGAATTTTGGTAAGTAGGTAGATGTATTCTGTGAACCGCATTTAGATTTTCTTACAAAAATGGAAAAAAAAACATTTTTTTTTAACGAACTGGGATTTACGCAAGAAAAATAAATGGTTCTTACATATATATATATATGTATATATATATACATAATATATATATACATATATATATATATATTAATACCTGTATGATATTTATTGCAAAGCTATAATATTTATGTAAGTATATTTAGGTACTATAAATATAATAATCACGATTCGCCAGTTATGTTTAATAATAATAATAATAAGTAATAAGGGGCGAGCCTATTGCCATCTACCGGGCACATTACTAAGTGAGCGATAATTCATATTTTTTATACACACATAACTACGTAAAGTCTGGCCGGGGCGATTGGGGATCGAACACGAGACCTCGTCTCAGCAGTCCGTTACGTACGCCACTAGGCTATCGCCGCTTATTAAAATTTAAATTATTTTCCTAGGTTTGAATACTTGGAATGCAAGCCTGAATTTCGTAGTGTCACAGAAGTAAAATCGTTCAAATTCCAACCGAAACCCAGTGGGAGTAATTAGATCGTTTCAAATATTTGTTTACTAGCCATGGCTCGTGAATGCGAAATTAGACAGTTTCAATGTAAGACTGCGGGCAGATGCTGGATTCGGCAAGCTGAAGACAGGGCGCTATGGCGCTTATTAGGGGAGACCTATGTCCAGCAGTGGACTAGAATAGGTTGATGATGATGATGATGAATGTATTTAATAAACACTATTTAGAATGTTAAGTATTTCAGAAAGAAAAAAATAATGTACGTAGAGCAATATATTTAGATACGTTTCGCTCAGTAAGAAAACATTTGCATTAATACAGCCGCAATTATAACATTCTCTTTAACTTTGTAATGTTATTGTCTAATGTTGGTAATAATTTAAACCGATTGTCTTTACTTCCTGCGTTTTCACGCACATACGTTGTAAACACAGTTTTACATATAACGTAGCGAAATCAGCTGAATTTCATGTCAATAAAACTAAGCATTTTAATAGTTTACTGCATAAGTAACTGTATATCAAAGTGATTCATAGAATTGGATAAACATTTTGAACAACGAAAGTTTGAGCCGCTTGCACTGGTTGTCAGCAACTGTTTTATCGCGAGGATCAAGGTCAAACGTGTCAGAATAATAAGTAATCTGGGTTAAGAGTTACAACTACTAGAAAGTTCACGACAATGCATAGATGGATGAAAGTTGCCTGAGGCACTAGCGGCTATAATGCTGTCAAGTGCTTGAAAATTGTAGTAACGGTATTCTTAAAATATATCTCCGATTCTTTATCGCAGCTGTACACGATTGTGGTCATGGTCATAGACACTTTTGAGTGCATGATATATGATAGAACAAGTGAAAGCAAGTTGTTCTGACTGATTCTTCAACGCATAACCTAAACCGCTGGAGTTAAATACTTGAAATTTTGGCAGTAGATGATTTTGATGTTGTATGCATCCACTAAGAAAGGATTTTTGTAAATTCACCTTCAAGGGGGTAAAGTAAGTGATGACTGGGTGTACGGAATGTTTCAAGGGAAGAAGCACGTAATTTCACATAAGTACCTGCTTCTGGTTAAAAATAAACGCACAGGTACCTCACGTACCTTGGACGGCGGGGCGACTAGCTCCCCTCCCCCAAACCGGGGCAAGACGGGGACACCGTGGTTCCCAAACCCAAAGGGGGCCGTCTCGAAACCGGAGATGGCCCAGGGTCAGTCGGGGTGCGAGGGATAGGCTTTATGGGCAAACGGTTCAAGCCCGACATAACCGCCCACATATATACAGACATATCCGAGGGGATTTCTGCACGAAAAAAAAGGTACTCATCTACCTCATTTTAAATTCAATGAGCAATATTTATTTAATAATATATTTAATGTTGCAATCGCGTTGTAGGGTTTTTTTACGAATCTATTCCCCTGAAGCCGTGACCCAGGCCTTTAGTAGAATATACGTCCACAGATTCTATCATGATGAATATAAAGATCTATATGAGTATTAAAATAATTCGTAACATCTGTCATGAGTCTGTTGGACCTATCCATTGAACCAATCTTATTATTTTTTGAAGTTATGCTTCTTTTAACGCGTTAGGGAAAAATTATGAGAGTAAATTTTTACGATGCGTGCGCACACTGTTGCCTGGAAAAATCGTCACCCTAAAACTTATCCCACTTCCAGATGACAAAGAAACTTGATATTTGTAGTTAAGTTTAAGTTAGACCATGAGGCATATACAAAGGAAGAAATCTGAAAATCAAAAAATTTGATAACTTTTTTAACCTGTGCGATTAGTTACATACTTATTTGAAATCACCTAATTTTTACCCTCCTTATACTCAAATGCGATTTCCTAATATACATTGCTAATTATTTATAATTACAGCACTAAATTAATCATTCACTATAAAATCCAGCACTAAACTATGGCAGATCGGCTTTCGGATAAGATCTAAATACAAATTTTGGTCAGCAGCACACTGTCCATACTGCAGAGATAGATACGACGTGCTAAAATTAATTATATTTTGCGTAATTTTGTTCCACTATGTGCTATGCCACCGGAAAATTTATTCTCTCAGATATTCTAAACCTACAATGGCTACCCTTACCAATAAACAATATGTTATCGGTTACTATCTAAATATTTATCGAAATCAATGTTTGTTTGTTCGTATTTAATACGCTGCCATACCGTTAATCAGATTGTTCATCAAAACTTTGTCAACTTATTATTTGCATATATATATATATACCTATATATAATGAGCGTCTTGAAACATAGCTGTGACAAAACGTAAATTATTATTAAACGTAAATTTTGTTAAATAACGCTGTATTAACATGTACATCCATATTAATAATAATAAATAATAAAATAATAAATAAATAATAAATAATAAATATTCTACGACATTGTACACAGCGCTTTCTAGACCCAAAGTAAGCATAGTTTAACTAGCTTGTGTTATGGGTTCCAGAATGCGGATAAACATACTTAAATACTTTATTTTTTTTTGTAAATACATACATATTATACATAGAAACACCCAGACCAATGCAAATAGAAATATTCATGCATACAAATATTTGCACTGAGCGGGAATCGAACCCGCGCCCCCTGACGTAGCAGTCGAATGCACTACCGCTACGCCACAGAGGCCGTCGTAATACAGCGATATTAATATGGAGCTCAAATATATTTAAAATTTGGTCGACAGTAATTTATTGCAATAATTCCACCTAACATTCGATACAATTTCATATAATATATCCTGGTGGGTAATAAAGCCTCTGATGCAGGCTTTCATCTCGGAGCCCGGGGTCAGCTAGTGATGTTTGGTTGATGTGTACCTAGCATGAAGCGAAGATCTCGAAAATTCAATACATCGGTACCTACTCCATTTAGTAAAAATCCGTCCAACTAAACTAGGTTCTTCAGTTTTACAGAACGAAATTCAGTGAGTAAAATGTGATAAAGCAATTTAGATCGATTCACTCTCGGTTCCTATGGGCAAATATACTTATTACTTACAGTTTATTTAACAGAAATAGCCAAAATAGCGTAGTAAACGAATAAATAAGAAAGAACATTAAATTATCCAAAAGTAACTATTCAAAGACAAAGGTTTTGTACTGCGATAACATTTCACTGAATTTTTAAAGACACGGTTAGTGAACCAGATGCGGTAGCCGATGTACTCGCAGAATAGGAAAAATTTAATATTTATAGTCGGCAAAACACCTTGTTCTTGCCACGTTATGAGACATCGCTGTACTGGGCAAGCATTTTTTGGAGCCTCGATTCCCTGTTTGACAGGTGGGCCTGGAGACAACCCGCACTCATGTAATTGAATTCTTCAACGCATGAATGCCTGTTTTCTTCGCTAGGTTAGGTACAAATATATATTTTTTATATATTAATATCTTTGCAACCACAGAACTAATAATAGTTATTAGTGCTAACTAATAATAGTTATTAGTTCTGTGTTTGCCAACATTGACGTTCATAGGCTGGCTATAGATAGAGAGAGGCTTTGCGCACGCTCAATACGATGCTTTTGTTTGGAATTATGGTTTTAATTCCAAAGTTGCGTATAGTCATGTCATCGTTATAGCTATTTCAAAAGGGGTGAATTTATGCTGTACGGTGGAGTAGAGTAGAGTGTACAGTACAGCATACATAGGATATTAGAAAATGGAACAAAACCAGGCAATATTAACATGGCCAAATATGTCAAATTATGGGATAATTTCGGCAGGTACGATGTGAGTTGGTGATTAGTTCGGTTGCCTAGAGAAATGAAAGGTAAGTACTTAATAATGTGTATTTTTTCGAAAAAAACGTTGCCCAAGTAGTTCCCGCCGAAGACAGGGGCATCGTGAGTCGCGTGTCGTGAAAAGACTAATGAAAAAAGTGATTATATACCTCATGACAAAAGTCGATTGAAGATAATGAAGTAAACGTCGAATAGATAAACATAGTTTTGCGAAATTGGAACAGTGTCAATTCACCCCTGCCCTATCCAAGTCTCAGAGAAAAATGATTCCCTTTAGAATATTTCAAAATGTTTTTGGTGTGGAAATTGCCAAGAGGGCGGTGCCGCGAGCAATATCACCACTAGACTATTAGCACAGCATATAATTAGTCAAGCAATTCCATACTTGAGTAAGCATACTACGCCTTAAAATTAGGCGTAGCTCTACTATCTACATTTCGGCAGGTAAGTTTGGGTTACGACCTACGACCTACGAGTAGCTATACATGTTGAGCTTTATTACCGGTTACCGCGATCCAATTCTAGCAGCGCGGCGGCTACAACCTATTGACGATGGCACGTGGCATTGTGTACATTGAATCTATGATCCAGTAACGGCTAGACTTGCGGCCTTAGTGAAGAATAATATTTTTTGTTGGTAGGTACAGTTGCAGGTACAAATAACAAAATACTTATACTGATTCAGACGGCAAATTTCCCAAATTAATAAATAAATTGTTTCGCTCCCGTAAAAGTTCCGGATCCCAGGCTCTAAAGTAGGTACGAGTTTAGGATGAGGATCGACTCCGTGTGTCGTTTTCTCGAACCTATCTACTTATATGACAAACACACACCTTACTCTTCGATCACTTAGATATGAAATACAAAAGTATCTACTACAAACAGACTAAAATGTATACATTATAAAATGTGACGCCCTTGTACCCAGTACTGTTAGCTATTGCCTGTCTTTTGAAGTCTTTTGACACAGTTTGCGGTAATACTGTTTGTGACTAGAAGCGTACCGTGGACGATGAAAATATCGCCGGGAGACGAGAGTTTGCCGACGAGTATTGCCACACCGCCACACAGTTTCAAGTTACGAGCTGTAGCGTGACTTGCTCATTTTGTATGTCTCCATTTACTTCCACGTGACTACGAGAAACCCGTTTACGATTATTTAATACTTAAATTGTCAGGTCTTTTTCAAATTACAACAGATCAAGGGGTTACCATCATAGTAGAAAGAGTGGAGAAGTAGGCTATCTCCGGCCCAATCCGCGATATTCCTAGTCCAGCCATAAGTTTTGTTACAAATGAAAACGCATTTTTTTTAAATGAAGTAATGTAATATTATTAAAATATATACCTACATATTTATTAAAGTCTTAGCAAAAAATAAAAATATATTTTATTCGAAATGGCCACCTTTGGCTTTTATACAGGCCTTTAATCTGTTTGGCCACGAATCTATGGATTTACGCACTGTTTCCAAGGGAAATTTTGCCACTGCTTGCTCTATTTTTAAGAGACTCGATGTCACCGTGTCGTTTAGAGCAGGCCATGTCCTCAAAAACTGACCATAATTTGTAGTCTAAAGGGTTGAGGTCTGGGCTAGATGAGGGCCTTCAGCCCTTATAAAGTCCGGAACAGAAAACAGTATCTTGATACACTTTGGCTGAAGTTTTCAGTCCATTTTCACAAAAATGTATTATTTGTGAGTATCATCACGCTACTACTCAAGGGAGCGGAGCAGTGATCATAAATATCAACAAATCCGGCAGATTACTTTATATGAAAACTAACAAATTACGAGTATTATATGGGTTAAAGGGGTCCAATGGGGTCTTGAAATGCGCCACGAAATGTTTGTTTGTAATCGATAAACTCTGCAACTACTAAACCGATTTAAAAAAATCTTCTACCATTAGATTGCTTTATTCCTGAGTATCATAGGTTACTTTTTATACCGGTAATCTCACGGGATCAGAACTCTGCGCTGACGAAGCCACGGGTAACAGCTAGTTATCAATAATTTCTCATAGATTTTTTTATTGGAAATGCTGTTTTTCTTAAAAGTTTAAAACACTTTCCTTGTACATGTAAGTATATTGTGACTTCGTGACCTCTCAATTTATTTAAAATGATTTATATGAAACGCTACAACTTTACAAATTGTTCCATATGACTGCGGGAGGACTACAATTTTCCAAAGATTTCTTCATTTTATGGCTATTTACTGTTTATATTCAACATATGTATTTTCTGTGATGATATGAACGGATAATGATATTATATGAGTGGATGCTATATACATCATTTTGTTATATCCCAAAGGGTTTAGACAGCGTTTTCGTTGAAAGCTCCCAGACGCCTTTTTTTGACTTTCTTCCGACATTTTCAACAATATCATTATATTTTAGCCAATGTACACAAAAACTT
This sequence comes from Cybosia mesomella, assembly GCA_946251805.1. Taxonomy (NCBI): domain Eukaryota; kingdom Metazoa; phylum Arthropoda; class Insecta; order Lepidoptera; family Erebidae; genus Cybosia; species Cybosia mesomella. The sequence continues at coordinate 12,703,069 of OX276388.1, read as the reverse complement.
AAAAGTTACATACTAAAACCTTAACTTAATATGTAAACCTAAAACTTTAATACGTAGTGATTTTATAAAATGTAGTGATAGTGATGGTGAAGTCTACTTTTAAGGGAACCCCATCTTATAAGTATGTGCACAAAGGCTATGAGGAAATGTATTCGATTATTATTGGCGCTAAATGTCGAGAGAGAGAAACGCGGGTGGAAGTACGGTAAAGGACGTCCGCGTCCGGGAGTTGGTATCGGTTGTTCCAACTTCCAACTTCCAATAGACGCCTTCATGCGGAAACTGCAACATTTATTTCCGTTGATATTACAAAACTTGCTAAATGAAACAGAACGGTGAACATCTCCTATTTAATGCAGTTGGTATATTTTTTTTAAGTTTTCTTACTAAGTACCTTTTTTTTTTTTTTTTTTTTTTTTCGTGCGGAAATCCCCTCGGATACCCCCCCGCCGGCCAGCGGGGGCGGTTATGTCGGGCTCGAACCGACTAAAACCGCACGCCGTCTCGGGTCTACAAACGCCGGGGTGTAAGGTTGCCCATAGAGCATATCCCTCGCACCCCGACTGACCCTGGGCCATCTCCGGTTTCGAGATGGCCCCCTCGGGTTTGGGAACCACGGAGTCCCCGTCTTGCCCCGGTTTGGGGGAGGGGCGCTAGTCGCCCCACCGTCCCGGCCTGCTTCTGCTGGGGTGACAGGTGGCCTCACCCGCCACCCCCAGGCCTGCGCTCATGGAGGACGGAGGTCGTTAAGCGACCTCCGGCGCCTGAGTTGCCTGCGACGCGCGGCGAGCAAGTTGCGGGCTCGGCGGACCGGGAGAGTTCTAAGTCTCTCCCGGGCGCGCTCCGCCACCTCCTTCGCGAGCATTACATGCTCGCAGAAGGAGGCGGCGGCGGCCCACGCGCTCGCGCTCCGCACCATTGCCGCAATCATGCTGCCGAGCGAGAGGACTCCCACCCCGATGGCTGCCACGAGGTCACGCCTCGGCGCCTCCCACGCCGGGCAGTCCGCCAGCGTGTGCAGCCCTGAGTCCTCGCTCGCGTCGCAGTGATGACACTCAGGCGTTGGCTCCTTCCTGATCCGATGCAGGTGGTCCCCGAAGCACCCCTTCCCTGAGATCACCTGCGTCAGTCGGTAGGAGAGGCTTCCGTGTCGCCTCTCCAGCCAATCCTCCATGATGGGCCTTACCGCCGCTATTGCGGCGTGCCCTTCTTACTAAGTACCTACTTGTTTATAATTGGGTATTTCCCTATAGTTAAAAAAAAATTAACTGAGCTTTTTAAATAAAGATTGGGAAAAGAGGGATTAACATTACGTTCGATATTATTTTATTGTTTTTATGTATTTTAATATATCTAAGTACAACAATAACTATTTGGGCGCTAATATATATTATATATATATATATATATATATACACATATATATATATATATATATATACATATATATATATATATATTTATATATATATATATATATAATATATATATATATAGTTTTTGTTTCTAAGTTTATCTACCTATATAGGTAACTTTCCTGAAAAAATAAAAAACCATGCATCAACCACGTACTTACTATTGGCGTCGTGGTCAACTGAGCCCACAGCTAACTCAGCCCGTGCTGGGCTCAGTTGACCACTGCAGATTTTAATGGTTAGCTCGACCGATGTCAACTCACATCGCTGTCGAATTGTTTTATGGGCTCAGGTGACCACTTTAATTTACTTAGTGACCGTTAGTAGATATAGGGAACACCTTAGACCGCTAAAGTGACTGGAACTAGCCATCCAGATTGACGTTCTAACTACTCGTAACTAATGCCACAGGTGTTCGTATGACAACCAGGACCGACAGCTTAAAGTATTAGGCTCAGAAGGATCTCACTGTACAAGAGTAGAAAGTAGTTATTAGACGCGGTGGGCTGAGTTGACCTTAAGAAGTTGACAATGGTATACTGAGCCCGCAGGGTGAAATATTGACTAGCGGGTCGGGCCACCCAATAAAAAAACTGCAGTCGTCAATTGAGCCCGCGGGCTAAATTGACTCTTAGCGATCGGTTGGGTTCAACTGAGTCCACGGACTGAGTTCCTAAACAGTGGATCGCGTCAACCAATAAAAAAACTGGCAGTGGTCAGCTGAGCCCGTGGGCTGAGTTAGCTGTGGGGTCAGTTCACCACGCTTTACTATTTATTATTTGTGAAGACAGTTTTGTCAGTAAAAGCAATATTTTATAGAAAACATTTAAAAAGTAAACTGTAATGGATGAACTCTATGATAGGTCGTAAAAATATGGGACACAGAGACATCAGGACGTGCGACCAAGTTACGACTCGAGTGGCGATGCATCTTCCAGCTTTGTTAATATATCATTTCATCGTAACCAAGCGAGACAGACAAATTGCGCACTACCTACTTTATTTAATATTTATTGGATAGAAGGGCGCCCGATCAATCAACTGAAGAACTGAAAGGCGCGAACTTTATTTAAGTACCTACGTTCTAGTTTCAAAAGTATGTAATAGTAGTGTGTATAGGGAACCACCGAGATCATCCACCTAAGCCAATCTCACCTGCAAGCCGGTATAGCTGCTGATTAAAGGACGAAACCCTGGCGCACGCCTTCTGCTCGTGGTTGGTGGGTCAGACGGCCCCATCTGAAAACCCATATTTGGGATCGCACAGTGTCCTAAATAGGTATTCCTAGATTTTAAGATATTTATTTATTATGTAATGTGTTCATTGTGCGTGTCCTAAATTAATTGTGTTTTCTTTCTTTCTTTCTTTCAGTCGTTCCCGCAAAAGCCAAGATAAGACGAATCAAGGACGTGAGCGTAACTGGCAAGCAATTGGGATTAAAGATGTGAAGATGATAAGAAGGTCCTGTTCATGCGTTGCATTTAGGAATCTTTATTAAAAATCCTAGTACCCGATTGCTGCACCATCTAAAGGGCCTAATTGTGAATACAAATAATACAGGAACCTTTTCAAAGATACACACTTAAGAAAGTGATGTATACATTTAAAGATATATATAAGATATACTCGTATGGGCATTGATATGATTATACGGAAAACTCGTACGATACAAAAAAATAATATCTGGAAAATGTCATAAGAAAATTACTTTGATGTTTTAAATATATATACAGATATTTAAAAAATATTGTTGTTATTATAACTATACTGCTGCCAAAAGTATTTTATGCTCTTTTTTTGGAGATAGTTTAACGAATTAACATCTAAACAAGACATAAATATCGATGCTGAAAATTTCGCCCTGAAAATGTTTATAAGCGTGGGCAAATAATTTGTAGTCGACAAGTGTATCGAATGCATATCAGGCTTGGCCGAGTCTAGATTTTAGACACGAATAACGCTCCACGTTTAGACTTTTAACTACGAGAATAAACTACACCGTCGATAATATTTTATTTTTAAAGGTATTTTATTTTTCAGTAGACAAAGAAAAGATATTTTTGAAGTTAAATATTAAGATAACCATTGCGGCGACTGTCCAGGATGCTTCCAAAGCCACAGATGACTAAATAGTTACTACGTAACCAAAGCCTTCAGGTTGCAGACCGGGCTCTGCTTCTTTACTTTTTCTACCTACTAGTAAGGTCATATATAGAATCCGGTAAAAAAATGATATTATATTATATGATATTCAATGCTGACATATAATATTATGGAATTCTTAATGTAGATTTTTTTAAGTACCTAACCCCTTTTTAGGAATAGGTACTGTTTGCATGCGCGAGCGCGTGGGCCGCCGCCACCTCCTTCTGCGAGCATGTGATGCTCGCGAAGGAGATGGCGGAGCGCGCCCGGGAGAGGTTCAGAACCCTCCCGGCCCGCCGAGCCCGCAACATGCTCGCCTCGCGTCGCAGGCGACTCAGGCGCCGGAGGTCGCTTAACGACCTCCGTCCTCCATGAGCGCAGGCCTGGGGGTGGCAGGTGAGGCCGCCTGTCACCCCAGCAGAAGCAGGCCGGGACGGTGGGGCGACTAGCGCCCCTCCCCCAAACCGGGGCAAGACGGGGACACCGTGGTTCCCAAACCCGAGGGGGCCATCTCGAAACCGGAGATGGCCCAGGGTCAGTCGGGGTGCGAGGGATATGCTCTATGGGCAACCTTACACCCCGGCGTCTGCAGACCCGAGACGGCGTGCGGTTTTAGTCGGTTCAAGCCCGACATAACCGCCCCCGCTGGCCGGCGGGGGGGTATCCGAGGGGATTTCCGCACGAAAAAAAAAAAAAAAGGTACTGTTTGCATGGGGTGTGTGTTGGGTAACCTCCTCGAGTGTCGCTCCGATTCCGATCCCGCTGCAGTCCGGGGGGAACGGAATCGGAGCGGCCGGTACACCCTGGGCGGCGGTCAATGGCTTCCCCTTCACCCCTTCATAGGGTTGGCATTGATCGTCGGCCAATACCCAACGTGGCGGGAACACATCGCTCTCCGTACTCCTCTGCTTTCAGAGGAGACAGGATGAGCGATGCTGTTAGTGGTGAGATGGCCCAGGGTCAGCCAGGGTGCGAGGGATATGCTCTATGGGTAACCTTACACCCCGGCGTCTGAAGACCCGAGACGGCGTGCGGTTTTAGTCGGTGCAAGCCCGACATAACCGCCCCCGCTGGCCGGCGGGGGGGTATCCGAAGGGATTTCCGCACGATAAAAAAAAAAAAAAAAAAGTACTGTTTGCACGTTGGAGTGTAATATTTGGTATAGTTATAACTTAAATGGGGAAGAAGTGCAGAAATAATAAATTTATATATATATAATTATAATATGAGCTACAAATATAATAAAAATAAAATATCATTCATTGTTTAAAGTCAAACACATAACGCCATATTTATATGCGCTCGGAGCTGACGCAATACAATAGAAGGAAATAGAATATACCTACTCAATAATAAGACTCTTAAAAAACAAGCAATTACCCTGGATGTATGTATACTTTTAGAAAAATTTCAACATCATACAAACAAATTTTTTAAGGTTCCGTACCTCAAAAGGAAAAAACGGAACCCTTATAGGATCACTTCGTTGTCCGTCCGTCCATCCGTCCGTCCGTCTGTCAAGACCGTTTTTCTCAGGAACGTGTGGAGGTATCAAACTGAAATTTATATCTTATTCTCAGGTCTACTGTCCCTTGGAGCTGTAAAGAAATCAAACTTCTAAGCCAAAGCAATCAAAAGATAAAGCCATTTATGCCGCAAATTTCAGCCACTTTTCGAAACTCACACGGGAATCAAAACCTACAGGGTACTTCCCGTGAACATAGAATCTTGAAATTTGGTACGAAGTAACGTCTTATAGTACAGATAAAGGAAAAATTGCGAAAACCCAAAATTTTTTGTTATATCATATAATAAAAAATATTTTTGAAAATTATAAAGTTACTACTTCTTTTCTCATGAACTGAACTGAATAGAAGTATTAAATTGAAATTCATAGCAAATACTCAGGTCTATAAAATGTACGGAACCCTCGGTGTGCGAGTCCGGCTCGAACTTGGCCGGTTTCTTTATAATTACAACCGAATTTAGGCGTAAGTCCAATTGGCCACCAGTATTGAATTCATAAAAACTCGTTTAAAAGTAATTACTCTTAGGTAAACATCGTCAATGAAAGCGTAACGCCACCGTATATCAAATTCAGTCTAACAAATACGGCAATAAAACCGTAATCGGTACTTATTATGGGAACAGCTTTTGTCTGTACGCTTTCACTATATAAAAGTATCTTTCCCGAAACCCAACATATAGCAGGCACATAAAAAACAAGCATAACATAAACAGTCTGCAAAATAACCGTTCATCTTAAACATTTGTCAAGAGAGGCTTATGTTAACTTAGAACGGCTAGGGAAACGAGTAACGTTGAAAAAAATGTCCACCCTCAGCCTTAGGTGTACGTTGAGATATTAACCTGTTTAAGAATATGCATGCGTTTTATAGCGAGGCGAGAAAACTCGACACATTTATATTTGTTAAAGTAGGAAACCTTCCAGTCAACCTTTCGAGTGGACAAATCTTTGAATGCCTTGAAAACGATTCTGCTTCACTTGTCAGAAGACCAATAAAGTTTAATGTTGCATCTTTGGCAAGGATTATAGAGTCAATATAAGTATATCATGATCACCGCTATCCTGTCTGTTGATATTACTGACGTGCAAACGTGATTCTTACCGATATTAACGATATTAGATCGCGATATTTATTATCTGTGTAATCCCTGCCTAAGATTACTTTTTTATTTGTTAGGTTCCATACCCGCTGTCCGTCCGTCTGTCTCCAGACTATATTTTATGAACCTATGAATATCTCATGAACCGTTATAGCTAGACAGTTGAAATTTTCACAGATGATGTATTTCTGTTGCCGCTATAATAACGAATACTAAAAACAGGATATAATAAATATTTAAGAGGGGCTCCCAAACATGTATTTTTTTTTTTGGCGTTTTTTGCTCGATATTAATAACGGCAACAGGTATAATGTGCTTGAAATATTCACAGAATATTTAGTTGTATATTCACTTCAAAAATAAATAACTAAAATAAAATCAAATAAATTAAGGGGGAATTCTTATAGATAATGGCACGGAACCCTTCGTGCGCGAGTCCAACTCGCACTTTGCCGGTTTTTTATCTACGGCCATTAAAATCAGAATCCTACTAATATTACGGGAAGTGATCCCGCTACCTGAGACATTGTAGTCGAAGCTCTACCAGTATATCTATCTATCTATCTTTAAAAAATTGTTTTTTATTAAAAGATTTTGATAAAATAATTTATAATAATTTATACTTGGGTAGTGAAGGTGAGTGTTGATGTACATCAACAAAAGGGGCCCCTTCTAAACCTACACTTGGGTCGCAAGTCCCAGGCACTGTCCCGAGTTCCCAACTCAGCAACGCGATGGACCCGGCACCCGCACGGAGAATCCATGGATTGCTAAGAATATCGGTCTCTTAAAGTTAAATATTTACATCCTAAAAAGCAATTCTTGTCTGTACTATATATATGTATGTATGAATATATATATATGTATGAATGAATATATATATATATATATATATACATAACATATGACATAACTACACGCCTATATCCCCGAAGGGGTAGGCAGAGGTGTATTACACACCCACGATTCGCCAGTTATGTTTAGGTCCTAATGTACCGGGCACATTACTAAGCGAGCGATAATCTGCATTTTTAATGCACACATAACTACGAAAAGGCAGAGGTGTGTGCCCGACTGGGGATCGAACTCGAGACCTCGTCACGGCAGTCCGTTACGTACACCACTATAATATATATATATACATATATATATATTTATATATAATCTGGATCTCGGAAACCGCTTCAACAATTTTCATAAATTTAGTATACAGGGGGTTTCGAGGGCGATAAATTCATATAGATAGGTTTCATTTTTAGAAAATGTCGGATCCGCACCCGGATATTATTAGATTAAACAGTAGTCATAAAATAAAACATAGTTATAAAAATTTCCCACTAAAGCAACCTTTGCATTCTATAGGTATGAATCGTTTGCCACTCACGAATCCGTTTCTCCGCGTTTGCGGTACGTTGGTGTTGCTCAGCAGCCAGCCTCCGCGTCGCACTCACTAAGGCGCACCGCGTACAAAAGTGTTCTTAATTATTTACGCAGCCACCGCACTTAGTAAACGCGTCACAAGTCACGGCAAACTGGATAATGTCGCAAGCAAAAGCCGTTTGAATGATACCTTCGCGTTTATTTCTGCTCTACCTTTTATTTTCACAGACCGTTATTTTTTAAATCAAGGTCTATGGAGAGGTGGGTGCCAAAAGGACGCAGAATTCTGTAGCCAATCGTCCGCAATAAAACAGGCGAAGATCGCAACCTCAAACAACGTTCGTGTATTATTCAGGGAGGGTGGAGTCGGGCACATGTGTCCACTGACAATCCAGCGATCGCGGAACTATGTTTTTTGATTTTACATTAGCGTAGTGATATGTAAAATCTAGAGTTTATTTCTTTATAAAATTATCGGCTTTATTTACAGTGACTTGCAGAGGATCTAAAATATTCTAAAATTTACTTAAGTGCTATTTTATGAAGCGCGCAAAGGTGAGTAATGCGAAGCACGTATAACCTCCGTGCATTTAAGATATCGAAGCGTAAAATATTCTCGGTGTGGGTTCATAGATATGCAGGTTTCTTTATCGACGACCCCAGTGGGACAACTTTACTTCATAAAATAGCAACAACTAGTTTGATCTCGTATACTTCGTTACCTCGGAATGATCTGCTTTATTGACTTTAGGCTGTTAAAAGGTAAACAATATAAAAGGGTGGTATTGAAAGGACTTGCCACGGTTAGTTGTCCCTGAGGAGATGACGGCAAACTTTTTGGAGCGACTGTATACAGCAAACGACTTAATTATAAATTATTTAACGAGTACAATACAGTCAAGCCGTAGTAGAGTAGGCGCTTGGCGCCATGGTCCGCGCGTGAACAACATTGTCATTTTCATCCATTTCGTGCCCTGGTAACTGTGTTTAACTATGTCTTTTGGGAAGGTACAGAAAACCGTCAAGAATTAAGCGCAGCGTACGGGTTACTTTTCAAGTTGGAAAACAGCGTAAGTAGGTGAAATATGAAAGAGGTTCGTAAGTTTTAATTCTGTCGATTCAACTTCTTGGATGGCACGTGTTAATAATTCAGAGTGGTGGGGGAGACCGCAACGGTACTGGTACGCCTGGCGGTTACGTTTCTGTGATGGATATAAAAACCTGGAAAGTGCTACAACGCTACAAAATTGATCGAACTTGATACTTTCACTGGGCCGAGGATTATATACCTTATTCATTTTAATACATTGATATTTAAATAATGATAATTTAACTTTATTACCATCCATATAGGTAATATATGACTTTAATATACTTAAAAACTGGATGTATCTCCCAAGGTTTCGGCGTCTGTAGACCCGGCGTGCGGTTTTAGTCGGTTCAAGCCCGACATAACCGCCCCTGCTGGCCAGCGGGGGGGTATCCGAGGGGATTTCCGCACGAAAAAAAAGAAAAATATTAAGGGCAGAGGTATATTGATAATTTACCATTCATCTAGCATTACGACAGCTATGTTTTTGCTACCACGTAAACCACAATTTAGGTCTTGTCAACGGGGCGATCTTTTGTGACTTCGTGTTGCTACTGAAACCCAATTATATAGCCTGAACCGAAAATCGAATCCAAGGCCTCATGCGTCATGAATTCATACCGTTACGCTACCGAGGCAGGGTGTAAAAAGATTTATTACAAGCTAAAGATATCTAGGTAGGTACTTTATAATCAGTTGTGAGTCACACCGTATTTGTAGAGAGAAGATGTTTAAGTGTTAGGCATTTTGTAAAAACAAGTTATTATTTGCACCTAAGTAAGAGCAGGTAAAGTCTGGCTATCGGTTCTCTGCACTGGACTGTTTTTTAAAATCTATACATGGCAATATTTTTTAACTGTCATGAGTGTCATGTCACTGTCAAACGGATTGTCCCGTTTTTGTGTTTATAGTGTTTTTCAATCAATATTCTTTTGAAATTATTGAAAAATGCCGAAAGCTATCAAAGGCGTAGTTAGGAAGTTGATATTTACCATGATCGGCAAGTATCAAGACATAAAACTTGATAATGAACGAATCCAGAACGAAAAAATACATCGCTTAGACGAAATCCTTACAGCTGCTGGTAAGTATTCTTGATAGTTGGCTTGATATTTATGTCCGGGTATCATGTGTGAATACTATTTACTATTTATTTTTCTTGTATGTGTTTTAGAAGGTGATCTGGCGAGAGTCAAGACGTTAGTGAAAGAGTTAAAATGTTTTGAGGAAAAGGAAGCGTTGAACTCTGAAACGAAATATTTGGATACAATTGCTACTATGACAGGTAGGTAAATTTATGGTTTTGTAAAATGTCTTAAAATCTTTGTACGATTATTTTCAATGTTTGCATACAAGTTTACCTTTGTTCATAGTATAGTGGAACAGTTAAATTATTGTTAGGCTTTTATATTTTTTACATTCAATTACATTTTTATATTTTTCCTTTGCAGAAATATCTGTTAGAACTATTAAAACAATCAAGAAGGAGGGTTCTATAAACCAAGGAGAATGGAATACATCCGGCAAGAAACGCCCTCGTCAGGGCACGGTGTCAAATCTGGATGATTTTGATTTAACGGCTAATAGGAATAAGATTAATGAATTTTACTGTGTAAAAAACAGGTTCCTACTCTACGGAATTTACTTGTTGAACTCAGAGAGTCAATTGGCTTCACCGGCTGTCGTGAAACATTACGGCAGATATTGAAAAAAAAATGGTTTCGAGTTTAAGAAAAACCAGAATTTGCTCATAGAGAACTTTGAAATAGCTGCTTGGAGACACAGATATCTTCGAACAATTGCTGAGAAACGACAACAAGGGAAACCAATAATTTATCTTGATGAAACCTATGTTCACCAAAATTATAAGGTAAAAAAATCATGGCAAGGTCCTTCCACTAGTGGAGTGATAGACAAAATGTCGTCTGGCAAGAGACATATTATAGTACATGCTGGATCAGAAAAGGGTTTTGTGCCCAATGCACTGTTAGTATTTAGTACCAAATCAAAAACAGCTGACTATCATGATGACATGAACGCAGAAAATTTTATGAAGTGGTTAGGTGAGAAATTGATTCCAAATTTGACAGAGCCTAGTGTGATTGTGATGGACAATGCTAGTTACCATGTTACACAAATAAATAAACCACCAACAATGCAGAACTTAAAAAGTGACATACAGAAATGGCTTAGAGAAAACGACATTCCATTTGAAGAAATTTATACTAAAGATGAATTAATGTGCCTCGTTAAAGAGAATAAGCCTGAACCCTTGTATAAAGCAGAAGAACTTCTAAAACAACATGGCCACGAAGTGCTTAAACTACCTCCATACCACTGTGATTTAAATGCTATTGAGCTCATATGGAGTTTAGCTAAACGAAAAGTGGCTAGCAAAAATATAGGAGTACCAGGGGCAGAAATGGAAAACTTAATTAAAGAGTCATTTCTTAGTGTAACGGCTGATGATTGGAAGAAATGCACAGATCACGTTATTCACGTCGAAAATGAATACAAATTAAGAGATGGAATCACAGAAACAGCACTGGAACGATTTATAATAAATGTACGTGATGATGATGACGACAGTGACAGTTCATTTTCAGGTGTTGAATTTATAGAATCAGACTTTGATTATGAATCATAATAAAATTATAAATATTAATGACTTGTAATTTTTTTTCTTGTATCCTGGACATGATCATTATTTGCATGATGAGCAAGCATGTATGTTAACTTTATGTGTAAGTTGGAAATTTATTTTTTAATAAAAGCATACTAGCAACAGAAATTACTAGTATAAAACTGCTTGTGTGGGTTCATACCGGTAGTGCGATGACTGGGGATCGAAACTGTAACCTCAACATTGTACGTCCAATGCCATAACCATTAGGCTACAGTCACCGTTAATTCATAAATACCGGAGTGCAAGTTTGGGCCGCAAACGGGACTAAACGCTATAATGATGATATCTAAGCTAATTTTAAAGTTTGTGCAGCTTATCCGACTCAGTTTGTTATATAATATGTACAGGTATGATAACACGTAATAAATAAAAATGTATAAAATAACTTTAATTGAATATAAAAAATAATAGTATCAAACGCATTTCTTCAGTCTATAGTCGGTGTTGTCACCCCTTGTTTTTTTGAATTTACCGCTCTTTTCTTGTGCAAAGAACCGATGGCCAGACTAACTACCAAATTTATCGAAAATATATAATTTTTCTTTATAAAACCCGTTACAAATAACGTAGCCTAATCACATTTCAAAGTTTCATTAAATTTTGTTGTCGTGTTTATGAATTGACAATCTGAATGGACGGAATTGAAGCTCGAGCACTTTTTATCAGTCACCTTTATCGCTGCTCGGAAGCCAATGTCCCCTAGTTCCGTCGTTCAAAAAGCTTCGAATTTGGAATAGACTACATGTTATCATTTAATTTCGAATTGTAACTTTTTGCACTTAATTATAAATATTTGAACAACCAAAAATTTTTTTCTACGCAATTAAATACTTTCCAATAGCTAAAATGTATAGGTATTATTAGGTGGCCTCGATTATTAATTCAACATTCAAAATAATTTAAAAAGGTTTGATTTTTTTAATTAAATAATATAAAAACACACTTGTATGACCGCGGTAGTGAATTTCTGAAAACCTTATGATGCGGTCGGCTTTTCCAGTTAAAATAACATGTATACATGTGGTCGGCGGGTGTATATGGCAGTTTACGACTGTTGCTTGCAACTTCTCTACTGTAACCGTGTAGCGGATCGTATCTACGTGAGCCCAAACGTCGAACGTCGATTACCTTACGCGTTTTTTTACACTATACACGGTACGCCTCTACCGTTTTACTTACAATCCACTTTGCCCGAGTTAAATTTAAGAGTAAGCCTCGTAGATCGAAGGCATTTCGGGCTTATATGTGGATATTCGTGAAACGTTGAGTGGGAGTCGATGTCTGCATTGACAGTGACAGTAATGTAAAGTCTAATCCTAGTTGTGATTGAAATAACTACATAAGTAAGTAATCATCACAGTTTAGAATTGACAATTAAGACAATGGCTGGTTTTTGAATTTAGAATTTAAGGTTAAGTCTCGTGAACGTCTAATAAGCACAGCGCAATTCGAAACAAACCGACCATAAAGAAAACCATTAATGATGGTAATCTTTTGACATCTTAATAGTTATAATAATAATATAAGTATAATAATAGAAATAGAATCTTAATAGTTTTATATGATTGGAAATATCTTATGTACCTGATTAGTGTTAATTCAAAGAACGAATATTAAACAGTAGCGAGCATAGGTAATAGTTTTTTTTTTAATTTTTGAAGGTTTGATAGCTTTTCCTATTTTAAAACGCACTCAGAATTCTAGTTGAATAGGAATACTGTATTTATATTGGAAACGACAAGGTTATGTGAAAATATGAGTTGCATTGTGAAGGAAGGAAAATCTAGCCAATCTAGGGCACACAAGGATCCATTCATCTGTGCCCTAGATTTCCCCTCGTTTATTACTAAGCGTAGCGTATTACTAAGTTCTTATGTGCTCATACGATGTTTTAACGTATCTCTAACTATATATATATATCGTCTAACTATTTTTTGCTGCAGAAATTTATGAAATATTGAATTTCTACATCGACGTAGAAATACAAGAACAGGACTGCCAAGACGCCATTTTGTTTTTTAATACACAGATTTTTTTTAATAGTTGGCCAAAGGTTTTGAGTAGTGTATGTAAAAACAAAAAGTTCAAGAATTTCAAGTTATTTTTAAAATCTTAAAGTCACTAAACAGGTAGATACCTATTATTGTAAAACTAAAATAAAATTAGATGAAACAAGAAAAATATTTCTGTTTTTGCAGATTGTACTAATATTGATACATGAGAATGTGTTGACTCGAACAGTATTTACTCACTTTCTATTTTACAAAATGCGTCAGGTATTATCCACATCTTATTACTTCAATAACCATTACCATTACCAATTTAACCAAAATAATAGAAAGCGTATGTGAATGAGTTAAAACTATGAAACAATCAAATGTCGGCTAACCAAGCCGATTGAAACTAATGGAGTTCATGGACATGAAAATAACATACTTACGCGATATCTTCCACCTACCCCAAAAAATACTATTTTCAAGGATTAAAAAAAATTACTGTGTAATTATAAGTAGGTACATTACTTCTTACAACCGGCTCGCGTCTTCATTCAGGGCCGTTATATCCTAAGTATCGCTGCTACCTTGAGCAATAAACAAGTTTCGATTCGAAACCACGATGGATAGCTCGTATGTATGTTTTTTTCAATATTAAATATTAAAAGGCGGCAAACCTCACCCGAGCTATAAAGTTTGGCCCCTATGTATCACCTGGGCCTTCGCATCTACCCGCAACCGACAATCTTATTTTATTGACTAGTGCTGCATGCACAAGTCAATAATATATCGATACGCAACGTGTTGTTCAGTTTGATAACATGATTTAAGTACGTAATTGGTGGTTAATAAATAAATAAATATTCTACGACATTTTACACAGCGCATTCTAGACCCAAAGTAAGCATAGTTTAACTAGCTTGTGTTATGGGTTCCAGACTGCGGATAAACATACTTAAATACTTTTTTTTTTGTAAATACATACATATTATACATAGAAACACCCAGACCAATGCAAATAGACATATTCATGCATACAAATATTTGCACTGAGCGGGAATCGAACCCGCGCCCCCTGACGTAGCAGTCGAATGCACTACCGCTACGCCACAGAGGCCGTCAAAGGCCGTTAATGATTGCATAATGCACTATAAAATTCGATTTAACGAGATTTTGATTAAGATCGATAAATTTACCTAAGGTATAATAATAACCTGTAGATTGCTGTAGGAACATGTTGCTATCGCTACGAATTTTTTAATTTGAAATTCTGGCTCTGTGATGTCGTGAATAAAATGAAAAAACACTAGTACGGAAACAAATTGGGAGCATCCCTAGCACGGCAAACAGGCAATACATTTCGGGCCCATTTCCGACATACTTGAATGTGTGCAATTCACAGAAAGACTTGTATCCACACGGTAAACGGTACGTAGTTGCAAAGCCTACTTCGTACGTGTACATCCACCTCATATCCGGGAACAACGGATGTAAATCGGCCCAATCGGTATTGTGTACACTACACCCGAACGGCCACTCGGGGGCTTTGATGACAGTCCCGGGTAGGAGCGAGACTGTCATCAAAGCCCGTAGGCACCGATCTTGGACACTAATAACACTCGCGTTCCTTGCGACAACTGAGTTTTAACGAAGTCAAAAGTAAGTGCATAAAAATAAAGGAAAAAGGGGACAAATAGGAAATTGCTCCTGAATCTACATTAATCGTTACCAAAGGGAAGATGATTATTTATTAATAAGCGGTCCAGTGCATGTTCATTCAACTGTAGATGTACGATGTAATGTTCTGTACATTACACCATATACATTTTTAACTACCTCGTATTGGTAGCTTTCTCTAAATATATTTCTATTTCAAATATTGATAGTAAAAGTAAAACTACGCAATAGCTTATAAATATTGTGTCCTAATAGGATGACTGATAGTATTTTCAGTATGCTTTCGGTAAAATGAAATCTCTTTTCGAACTACTGTATTGGTTACCTTCCTAGACACCGAGACGATTAAATAAGTGTCAAATATAAATAGTTAAGTGCCATAGTGATTTTGGTAAAATAATGAACATTATAAGAGTTTGTAGGTCATTAATAAGCACGTACCTGATCTACTACGGCTCTCAACCACCGGCAGCACTCCGACGCCATCTAACAAAAAGCATACATCAGAATTTTCATTTCACATCAAGTCGCACAGCCATTGAGTTCGCAATTTCAGCCTTTCGCAGTGCCAGTGTCTGAGTATGCTTTTTGATAGAGGCGTGATATTAATTCAGATTAAAAAATAGACGAACGGTGCGAAGCTCTTTAAAGGATCGCAGGTCTCTTACTAAAAAAAACAAAGAAATTGAAAGTCGCATAGCATGCATACAATATCTAAGTAATAACATCTATATCTATTCTACAATTTAATAAGAAAGCTCAAGAGTTTGCTTGTTTTAACGTGCTAATCTCTGGAACCACTTGTGCGATTTGAAAAAATATTTTTCCTTTGATAGCTCTATTCTAAGGAAAGCGGAGCAATAAGTAATTACAAAATCAGAAATATGTGGGCGGCCCGAATCGAACCGAGGTCGGCAAGCGAAACCGCTGGACGTTAGTATATAATAAAGTTGAGGACTAAAACGAATACACTGAACCAATAACGGCTATATTTGTACTTTCACTAGACTGTACCGCGGCACAAAGCCCGTTGAGAGTCCACCCCATTTGCGATGTAGATTGATGTTCAATAATATTATGTGGTCTTTGTTTTCTTTTAGGCTCGTCTGTATTTACATTAAACGCTCTCTGATACATTCGACGTTTTTCTTTGAAGATCTGTCACAGGACACTAGCGCAACAGGACAGGATACATCAAGGGCTGCTGTGCGTCCAGGATTTTTATAATTTGTTTGAGGACATGCGGACGGAATGATTTTAGCCTTCGGTGTCAGGTGAATTATGATTAAAAGTTAAGTTACAAATAATACATAACTACAAAGATAGGTCGGTAACTGGGTGGTTCTACTCATTTACATGCATAATCACATAGGTAAATGTGTACTCTGACGTACGAGTACTTAGATCATAAGCGACACACAAAGACAAATGCGAACCAATTACGAACACAACTAAAAATAAATCCTTAATCGTGCGGTTTTAGTCGGTGCAAGCCCGACATAACCGCCCCCGCTGGCTGGCGGGGGGGTATCCGAAGGGATTTCCGCACGATAATAAAAAAAAAAAAAAAGGTACAAATCGGTTCCCCCAAACCGGAGCAAGACGGGGACACCGTGGTTCCCAAACCCGAGGGGGCCATCTCGAAACCGGAGATGGCCCAGGGTCAGTCGGGGTGCGAGGGATATGCTCTATGGGCAACCTTACACCCCGGCGTCTGCAGACCCGAGACGGCGTGCGGTTTTAGTCGGTTCAAGCCCGACATAACCGCCCCCGCTGGCCGGCGGGGGGTATCCGAGGGGATTTCCGCAAGAAAAAAAAAAAAAAGGTACAAATCGGTTCGAATACTAATCATCCTCACGTTAATACTTCAAAAATAAAACAGAAGCCTCTGAAAGGCAAAGTGAAAAGTTGTAAAATATATTTTTCTGTTACATCTGCATCTGCATCAACCAGATGATACACGGTACCCCTATATATACATAGGAGTTTTTGGTATATAAATGTATCGGTCCTGTTGAGGCCCCTCAACAGGATCGTCGTCAACCTCACCTGCTGGCCTGTACATCTGCTGACGGACGAGGCTATGGCGCAGGCTTTCCTCTCTGGGTTGGGTGGTCAGACGGCAATCGCTACCCTAAAAGTCAAAATACTGTGGAAGGTAGCAATGGGAGAGTGAACCCCGGGTTCCAAAGTTTGCTTTCGAAGCTTGTGCTTTGGATGTAACCAAGATTAGCGCTAGAAAAAAAAGTAAGAAAAATAAAATATAAATTAAGAAACAAGGAAGATACTTTTTTATTTTTGTATTTATTTATTTAGGCATACAAGCTGACTTTATAGTCGTTTTGGACCCGAAAGGGGGTTACTCGGAATAATCTATGGTAGCATTTTGAGATGTCCAAATTGGTATACCGGTTATAATAAAAAGGTGACTTTTTTATAATCTTTTTCACTCATTCGAGTAGAAACATTATTAGCGCTTCGGTAATTCATTGACAGTTTTTAATGAATGAAGGTTCGTCCTTGTTCATATAAGTCATAACTGCACGGGAATAGGTATAAGAGGCGCCGCCTGGCCCGGCGAAACAGGTGATTACAAGAGGACATTCACCACTTTAGGTACTCCACTATTTCCGCCGGCGGGGGGGAATCCGAAGGGATTTCCGCACGAAAAAAAAAAAAAAAAATGGTACTCCACTATTAGCTCATACTTTATGACAAAAACGGCCTCTGTGGCGTAGCGGTAGTGCATTCGACTGCTACGACGATAAATGACTTTATGGTCTATGTTGTGATAATAATATAAACACAACAAAGGACTACGAGTAGCGGATTTCCAACGTATTAAAATAATTAGAACTTACTTAGGTAACTTTTTAGTTTACACTTCTCTGAACAAAGTAACTGCTCGAAATCGTGCGGGTCCTCCACGTTCGATACAGAACGGGCACTTTTTATGGTTTTATGCTATTGCCTTTTAGCGTATTTAACGTGTGTCTGTCTCTATCACTTTTCACGAATTCGAAGACGTACTACCACCACTGCATAACTCATCACGTGTTTCGTATTCACGAGTAGGTATAAATAAGTCGTTTTATCACAAATAAAAGTCTAGGGCCAAGTACTACGGCGGCGTATCCTTCGTGCACTAAATTCATTATTTAGATATTCACGCACTGCGTATGCATAATAAGCCGGATGGACGACCTCGTAAGTACCTACTAATAGAGGCATATCCTCTAATAATTCTGATATTACTGTACCCACATAGCATTACTAGATATGAACTATCAGTAAGATGACCTCAACAGACCGGCCCTAATAATTGATCGTTAATGATACCGGCACAAACCGCACAGACACTCGAGCGAGAACCGCGCAACTGAAGAGGGCGCCGGGTGAGAAGGATGGCGCCTACGTCGCCGACAGCCAGCGGTTCGAGTCATGACATGTTTCCACTGGCGCTAAGAAAGGCGGCATCTGATTGGATGGATACCGAATGCGGAAATGTTGAATGAAAATAATCGTAGTAAAACGTAGTAAGCGTATTACGTGAAATTAAAAGGATTTACCACGAGTTCTCATTTGATTTGTGCGAACCACATAAATTTTGACTTATTTATAAAAAAAAATCAAATAAATACTTCCTGGCTTAAATGTTATGGAAACTGTGCCCAAAATATTTTGTTCCAAAACGACTATAAAATCACGGAGTATTAACAGTGTAAATACCAACATTGTCTTATAAGTTTCAATGGCAAGATATTATTAGGCATGTGCTACATCAATTACAAATATGCACAGCATTAACCGATTGTTTTGCAAAAGGAAAAAATATAATCAAACAATGCAAATATGACAAAAAACGTTGCAAGTCAAGTTTAAATTAATTAAAAATACCGAGCACAAAACTAAGATTGGCAGAATAACATGAATAATTAAAATTGTACAAAATATAAATGTTGCTAGATGTCAGAATGAAATAACATAAAAACATAAGAGAGAGAAAAAAACAAAACATCAGGTCATAATATCATTATTCAAAGTTTATTTAAGACACGCACAATTAGTACTTAATAGACTGAGCTCCAGCAGCCTTTTTTTTTGCGTGCGGAAACTCTTTCATCCTTGCTAACTATGTGGTGAAAACCGCACGGTATTTCATCACATCGGCTTGTGAACACATATATAAGTTGCTGTGGAAACAGGTTTGCTTCTGAAAGAATATACCTGAGACCCCGATCGGCCGTGACCACCAACATTGGCACCCCGACGTGTAGTTGAGAATCAGAATCCTCCCCAATAGATTATATTATACTCGTACTTATAGCACACATTAATTAGATTTTCTCATTATTTTATCCGGCAACTCACAAGGACAGGCTAATTTAATAACAGTAGTTTATCTGGTAACCTTAACGTTATCATTATCAAGGTACCTACTTACAAGAGTTGGTTAAAAATATAATTACTTATGTTATAACTTCATATCTGTAAAATTATCGTCGAAGATTACAGTAATTAAGCGAAGTTAAAAAAACTACAATAATCTTTTGAACAACAAAACAGTTTTGGCCCATTTTATGTTTGGCTTTAAAAGTACTTACATATCTTTACCAAGAAGAAGCCTACCCCGGAAGGAAAAAGGCGTGAGTATATGTATGTATATGTATCTATACTAATAAAAATAATTAAACCACCAACAAAACTAATTAAAAAGTGAAAAGTAACTGAACTACAGATTCAATATAAAGACAACATAATGCGCATAATAGATGGCTCGGCACGCTACGAGTAATCGTTACGATCGCACTGTACCTTTTAAACTGCACCGATAAATAGATTTATACGTATATTGTAAAGGAATATACACTTACGGAATATATTTAGAATTCCCGTGGGAATATCGGGATCAAAAGTTGCCTATGTCACTCAGGGACAATGGAGCATTCTAATGTTAAAACAATTTATGAAAGCCGTTCAGTAATTTCAGAGTTTACCGATTATAAAGAAATAAATCTTTCCTCGTTATACTATTCCTATGAATTAGGCGAGGTTTGTCCTGGTGGTTTGCTACCATTACTAGTAATCATAATATACGAATTTGTCACTTTTATTTGTTGCTAATCTTGTAAAACTTTAGTATCCCCTGGGGGTGGTTAGGAGATCCAAGTGGAATGCGTCAAATTAACGATGTTGAAAAAATGTCTAACAGTTTAAGTATAACTCCTGATTTTTAATATCATAATAGAAATATTATTAGCTAACTCCTTTGATGATATTTTATTTACATAAATTAATTACTATTAATTAGTATTAAAACAATATCTGTATACCTATATACAAAGCTGCAGGTTTAGGCGTCAAAAAATTCCTCCCCATCGACGTCAACTGGGAGGGTGGCCAGAAGGCTGGCGGCATTGCCACGTTGAATGGCAATGCCAATCCTTTGTGCGAGGAATGAACCAGCCCTCTGGTCACGGGTAGCGTCTATAAGCCGTTTTGATGAATTTCTTTAAATAAAAGACGGGCACTTGGACCCCAAGATCCCAGCGTCTCAACCCCAAACGGCTCAAATATGTAATTACCTGTTAAATTACTATATTTGCGCCGTTTAAGGGTCTCTGCCGAAGCAGCGGCAGCGCAGGCGCAGTCCGCAGTCCCTGGAAGATGTGAAGGCGCAAGGGTGTCAGCACATGTCGCATCCCACACCAAATGCCTTCCCATCTTCCAAGGCACCAACGACATCCCATCCGGCCTCTTGCCATCGTCGCGCGCCAAACCAGTAGGTTCTAGTACGGCTGGAACGCCGGCGGTGACAAGAGCCCGACGGATAATGTCATTGATGTACGCGTGCCGCGAAAGCCGTCCTGCGCTCCTGCTGCATGAGAGGCCATGGTGTCCAAGGCTACCCACTTCTTCTCCACAGCGACAACGATGCGGAGAAACGCAAGGGGCACCCAAACGAAGGCAAGCAGCGATACGGAAGGTGTTATTTTTTTTAGGTGAGCCTATTACCGTACTCCGCGTAATACGTGGGACCGAATACAAAGATTGGTGAAATGTGGGTGTTAATTCGCCTCTACCTAACCCTCCAGGGAGAAAGGCGTGATTGTGTGCATGCGTATTTTAGTCGAGAAAACTATTTATAATCGCAAACAGTAGAACAGTTGTTTGACGTGAGCAATTATAAAACAAAAATGGGTTTTGAAGCCTTAGGCGTTTGTAGGTAGGTACTCTATCAAACATCCGTGTGGAGAATGGATACCTTTTTTTTTTTTTTTTTCGTGCGGAAATCCCTTCGGATACCCCCCCGTGGGTGGTTATGTCGGGCTTGAACCGACTAAAACCGCACGCCGTCTCGGGTCTTCAGACGCCGGGGTGTAAGGTTGTCGATAGAGCATATCCCTCGCACCCCGACTGACCCTGGGCCATCTCCGGTTTCGAGATGGCCCCCTGGGGTTTGGGAACCACGGTGTCCCCGTCTTGCCCCGGTTTGGGGGAGGGGTGCTAGTTGCCCCACCGTCCCGGCCTGCTTCTGCTGGGGTGACAGGCGGCCTCACCTGCCACCCCCAGGCCTGCACTCATGGAGGACGGAGGTCGTTAAGCGACCTTCGGCGCCTGAGTCGCCTGCAACGCGCGTCGAGTATGTTGCGGGCTCGGCGGGCCGGGAGAGTTCTAAACCTCTCCCGGGCGCGCTCCGCCATCTCCTTCGCGAGCATTACATGCTCGCAGAAGGAGGTGGCGGCGGCCCACGCGCTCGCGCTCCGCACCATTGCCGCAATCATGCTGCCGAGCGAGAGGACTCCCACCCCGATGGCTGCCACGAGGTCACGCCTCGGAAGAAGCTCATACCTAAGTTATTCACAAGTATGGCGTGTGAAACTATTCTCAGTCGTTAAATGTTCGCTAAAAGTTCTGTGATACGGCTATCGAGTCTCGTTAGTTACAGTGCAGTTGACCCGATAACAGGGCATTATCGCTACTGCACCAGGTACTATATAAACAATTTACTTGCTACGCTCAATATTCAGAGTGATAAAAACTTCATAAAAATAAACGTTTTGCTTATCTGCCGTGTCTACGACATGCGACAGTTAGACCAAAGCTGCATCGGAGTGACAATAATACGCAGATATTTGGTTTTTTTAAATATTAGTTACCGAAATTACTAATATTCTTCTCACCACTCCAGCTAAGCTCAATGGCTTAATTAATTATTATAGGGTTACCAGTTACCTGGTTATAATTCGAGCGACAATCGCGGGGTCCACTCTCATGCGCTTTCTCCTCCTCATACGGCTTTTACCGGAGCGACTGCCATCTTATCCCCTCAACTCCGTAAGGAAAGCCTACGTTGGAGCCTCATCCGTCAATGAGCAGGTGAGAATGCAAGTGACGTTGATTTTTGGCCTGAATAACTTGGTAAAACACACCATCAATTTTACTTAGTCTATACCTACTCCTAATCCATTCTGCCGTATCCTGATAAAAAGGATGTCAAGAAGATTGTTTCTAAGTTATTCGCCTCACAGAGTACATAGCCGGTTATTTATATAATCTGTGGTGAGTGTGTGTGGTTGAGTAGTGACGTGTTCACAGTAAGATAAGCTATATTCAATTATAGTTTTAGCACTAACTAACGAATAGTTTTATAGAGCTTAGTTTTACAATTTGCGCATGCGCGACCGTTCGTATGTTTTTTTTTTCACCATTTGTTTTCGTTACATCCAAAACATCCCACACTTTGAGGCCCAAAGTCCACCCTCTTTTTTAGCCTTTACCGGAGCAACTGCCAGAGCCTCTTCCGTCAATAGCAGGTGTACCGGCTAGTAGGCGAGGTTTGCTTATGCTGAGAAAATTTTATCTCCCTATATGGAAACAAATTTAAAGACATCCTCACTTAAAGTAAAAATGAATTATAATTTTATTGATACAGGCAATGTTTAATTAGTCTCACTGTAAATATATTGATACAGGCAATGTTTAATTAGCCCGACAATAACATTATTGATACAGCCAATGTTCAATTAGTCGTTCTATAGATACGTCATTCAATACAAACTCTCAGGCCACGTCAGGCTAAGTTAATCATTCGGACACGGAATGTGTTATCGTCGAGCGTATCATATCGGCGAATAAATTAATGTCATGTAACAGCTATTACGAACAGGTTTCATGACTGCCAAGTGCCCCACCAAATGAGAGGTTTTACGTTATGTCGTGAACTCGTGGAGAAACGATTCTAAAGATCGCTACAGTTTCCATGCCGTGAATAAATAAGTAAACCTCAGACTGACTCAGCACATTGATTTGACACATTGACACGGATAGACAGATAGTTGAAAGTAAGGCGCTGCGCAGACAAGAGACAGGGGCGAGCAAAATGCTTGTACAGCGCATTAGTAGCGTGATGTGATTTGGTCGTATTATTCTAATTACTCTTAAACTTTAGAGTTTCATAATATACAA
Source organism: Cybosia mesomella (assembly GCA_946251805.1). Taxonomy (NCBI): domain Eukaryota; kingdom Metazoa; phylum Arthropoda; class Insecta; order Lepidoptera; family Erebidae; genus Cybosia; species Cybosia mesomella. The sequence goes on along the minus strand of OX276388.1, from coordinate 12,679,584 downwards.
TGGAGTAATTAACAGTCAAGTTACATCAGTCTCTTTTTGTTAAACGTAAAAATAATTGCTGAATCCACATCCCACATGTCGACAATCTCGTGAGCCTAGTCCAAATATTTTATTTGTTTGTCTTTTTCGGCTTTCACGAGATTGTCATCATGAGGGGATGGTGATGTCAACAATTATTGCGAGACGCTCTGATAGATCAATCCCCACTATATCAGGCTTATTGGCTACAATAGTCCTGTCAGTGATGATTGATCGATCCCAGTACAATGTGACACGACCTTTATCGAGAATCAATTTAGTGTATTCGTCTAAATAGCTTTCCAATTACAACATCAAATGTGAAATCTTTTTTAATTAGTTAAAATCAACTAAGCTATCTTTAAGACCCTTTCATTTGTTGTATTCGTAAATGTCTTTTCGTAACCAGCTACGATGAGATTTATATTTTTAAAGACTTTTTGTAGACCTATAAAAGAGGAACAATCCCACTACAGCTACATTATTTTGTTATATCTTAAAGGGACTAATCAGCGTATTCGATTGATGCTCTCAGTCGGTTTGATTTCATTTAACATTTTCAACAATTATCGTATTATTTCAACAGATTATCACAAAATAATATCAAACTATTAATATTAACTTTCCGTTTGAATCACTATCTGTTGATGAAAACCGCATTAATATCCGTTGAATAGTTTAGAAGTTTTCAGCGAAATCTACCTAAAATCTACCTAAAACTAAGTCGCTTCCCAGTGTCTACTGGGAAGCGACTTAGTTTTAGGTAGATTTCGATGAAATCGATCTACCTATTGGTTTCTTGACTACTGTCGAATTTAAAAAAAATCCTTCATAGGAGGTCTAGTTATGACCCCCTGAGTCCGAAATGACCACTGGTCAAAAAGTTTATATATATATATATATTGTATGGTTCCACTTCCCAAAATTTGCGGCACTCTCACGGTCGCATTTTTGCCCCGATCGCTTTCAAACTGCGGTCAAAAATTGCTTGGGTGTAAACTTAGTTTAAATTCGTGAACGGGTGGAATCCGGTCTAAGGGGACGGTAGGGCCTCACTTTTTGTGAAATCAGTTTTTCCTCAAAATTTCACGTTCCATGAAAGATATTCGAAACGTTCTAATTTTATCCCATAGTGTACATGAATACCAACAACTTTTAATTATAAACCTATAAGATTAAAACTTTAACTAAAAGTGGAGTGGGGGAAAACCAAAAATTTTCGGGAAAAAAATCATAACTTCTTACCGGTGAACATTCTTGTAGTCGGAAACATTTTTAATCGATAGGCCATTTTTAAGTCTAAAATAAATGTCTGAAAAGTTTATCGCTAAAAGTTACCGTTTACGAGAAAAAAAAAATAAACATGTTAAAAAATAATATTAATTGCTTCACGAAATCTACTTGTGCGTTCCCCCTACTGGAATGGATTTTATATTATGTAAACATATTTAGACAATCGCATAGGAATCAAACCTATAGGGTTACTTCCCGTTGAGGTAAAATCATGATTTTTCGCCGAAACCCCAAGCACTCTCCGCCCACGTCCCAGAACTATCAATAGCCCTATATATTTTGTGATTTATAGTCGCAAACAGCTAATGTAATGGTATACAAAAACAAATAAAACACATCATGATATGCTACACAAAATCGCATTTCCACCTAGGTATATACGACTTGGGGTGCTTGGTTGGGGACCTCCACGCGGTGCACCCTGGGCAACGGAGACGGCAGCGCCTCTCTCCTAGGGTGGGAGAGACGCTGCCACCTACGGCCAACTCCAACCGAGGCGAGGACGGCCCTGTTGAGGGCTGTTCGGAAGCTTTCCACGTGTCCCTCTGATTAGCAGATGGCACAGTGGAGAGCAAGTAAGGGGGCCAACTCGAAACTAGAGATGGCCCAGGGTCAGTCGGGGTGCGAGGGATATGCTCTATGGGTAACGGAAAGGATTTCCGCACGAAAAAAAAAAAAATGGTATATACGACTTACCCCCAGGGTCAGTTGGGGTGCGAGGGAAATGTCTCATGGGCAACCTGAAGACCCGAGACGGCGTGTGGTTTTAGTCGGTTCAAACCCCGACATAACCGGGAAGGAAGACTAGCCGACGTTAGGGCCACTAGTCCGAATTGACACTTTTTAATCTCAATCTTTTTTTACTCACAATTCGGACACCATCAAAATATAATAGTAATATTTTGTACAGTTAGCATAGTACAAAATGTACGTGCAGCCCACGAGGCTACAAAGTACAAGTGGAAATGACCACTCTTTATCCTCCCCTAAATCTAGAGGAAAACCTGCACCAGCGCGTCGACTGTCAACATCGCAGGTTGACCGGCTTGCAGGTATTGCCCAATATGCTACCCCACACACCAGTTATTAAAATCCACAATACGCATACCTTTGTATAATTACAAAAGTCAATATATTATGACATATTATCAGATAATATATGCTATTGTGGACAGTTTAAATATGAACTACGTTTAAACAAGGCATGCACTAAACTCAAAATATATTTATTAATGGAGATATTGTTTCAATAATCTTGCGCAAATAAAAGCATTGTGCTAACACCTGTACAAAGGTATTGTCTAAATATAAATATTTAATTATTGGCTGCGCCCAATACGGTATTTCTCAACGTTTTTCGTTATAGCTAGACTCCTATAGGTCGAAGCGTGATGTGGGATATAGCCTTATAACCTTACCTAAGAACTTTTCAAATCGCACATGTGGTTCCAGAGATTAGCGCGTGCAAACAAACTCCTCAGCTTTATTATTAGTGTAGATATAAATACCTAGATGAATATATTATACCATGTAATTTAAGTTTAATAATTGTAGTCAATCATTCTTATTTCGATTTGTAATCTGAGCACGTCATGTGGAACTCGGTTTTCGGGTCGATGCAGTACGTGCAGTGTAGCTAATTAAACATAGGTTTTTAAATTGAAACGTGTATAAAGTTTCTCTTGGCAAATGAAAGCAGTTTGAATAACCCATTGACAGCAATGACTTCTACGAGACTGATTGTGTGGAACCAAATATTTGGTATCGCGAAAGGCCACAACCCGGTGATTCAGATGACATTACATTAAGGCAGCGCTATGCCTCGGTAGATAGATAGATAGAAGATAGGTTTCAAAATTCAATAACTTATTTAGGTATCTACTTTCTGCGTCCCGTCCAAAATTCGAAATCATGCCCGCCTCACCCCCGAACCATGACATAATTTTTGTTTCAATTTGTCTCAAATGCTAAACAGCTTTACATTTGTATACAGGACTTTGAAGATAAGTTAACCAACGGACAACACAATTCTAAAAAACACATCCGAAAATTCAATTTAGAGTTGAAAACTCAAAAACAGAATTTTTGGATGCTTTGTTTGTTCTGATAAATAAGTAGGTACCGTAAACGTGGGGGTGGCAGGTGAGGCCACCTGTCATCCCAGCAGAAGCAGGCCGGGACGGCGGGCCACTACCGCCCCTCCCCCAAACCGGGGTAAGATGGGGACACCCTGGTTCCCAAACCCGAGGCAGTCATCTTAGAACAGGAGATAGCCCAGGGTCAGTCGGGGTGCGAGGGATATGCTTTATGGGCAACCTTACACCCCACCGTCTGAAGACCCGAGACGGCGTGCGGTTTTAGTCGGTTCAAGCCCGACATAACCGCCCCCGCTGACCGGCGGGAGGGTATTCGAAGGGATTGCCGCATGAAAAAAAAAGGTACCGTAAGCGTATTTTTGTCCCTTAAATGTTTTCACTTGGGGTTATCCTTTCGAGGGCTTACCCAGTGTGCCCGGCAATGCACACTTGGCACGGACACCGTATCGTTTTTCCTATTACACCAATAACTACCCAATATACGATTTAGCTCATTTAAAATTCATGTCCATCCAAAGGTTGCCTGTAAGATATTGCTTTTAGCGATAAGGCCGCCATTTGTACATGTATTGTTTAAGTTTCCATATATGTATATTCTGATTGGTGTACAATAAAGTTTATATCTATCTATCTTTCTATCTATCTATCATCCAACCCATCGTTGGCACCGATGGGTTGGAGCCCGTGGAGGTTTCTACACGTAAAAAAAAACTCCTTGTCTAGTGTACATAGAAATTTTCGCTGACGGCCTTTGTGGCGTGGCGGTAGTGCATTCGACTGCTAGGTCAATGGGCGCGGGTTGGATTCTTACTCAATGCAAATATTTGCAAGCATGAATGTCGAATGTCTAGGTGTTTTTATATATAATATGTATTTTATTTACAAAAAAAAAACTATGTAAGTATGGTTATCCGTATTCTAGAGCCCATTACGCAACCTACTTAAACTATGCTTACTTTGTGTCTAGAGAGCGATGTGTAGAATGTATTGGAATATTTATTTTAATTATTTAAATATTAGTGAATGCACCCAAATCCCAAAGGGTTTCTCTCAGTTGTGAAGGGTTAACTCGTGCCCGTGCGACGACACTGTTTCGTGTCAATTCACCAATCACACCATCGTCCCCATCGCGGGCACCCGCAACGACGGCGACCGCCCGCGCCGTATCCCGCTTAAGAGCCTATAATACCTCAATTGACATATTTTAAACGTGTATATTAAAAAAAGTAGTGAAGCATAGTCCTTAGAATTTATATATAGTAAAGTTGAGGATTCGGGGAGATGACTATATGTGCTGAAAACACGATTCCGTAAAATTGAGTCGATAGAAAATTATTACAAAGTTGCCTCTAAACCATAGAAATAAAATCATTTTTATGATGGATATACCCAAAATGGGAACATGAAACTTTATATACAACTTAACTTTAATATAAGGCGGATGTTATAAGTTTTAATTTTTTTAAATATATTTTAGTTTTTTCATAATCAGCAAATATCTAAATTATACCCACTCTAACACGGCTCGTACTGCCGCGCGACCCCCTCTTCAGTCGCGCTTCGGCTTTCATACGGGGAACCTGTGTCACTCGCGCTCAGCCAAGCTAGGATAATCGAAATGGGTAATAAGCGTAACCAGAAGAGGAAAAGTGTATGTTGGCGTAAAAAAATAGTAAAACATATGAACGACGTTATAAAGTAAGTATCAACCTACCTAAGTTTACTATTTTATTTACAATACAATGAGAATAAAGTTAGGAAATAGGTATGTAGGAACCCATTTATTTGTATCTGATAAAGTGATAAATATACTATGAGGATTTTTCGTTGTGTACTAATAAACAATATTTTATTATCTGCGAAGTCTACATTTTGTGTAGATTGTCCTAGAATATTTATTTATTATTATTACATATTTATTGTTATATACCTACTAATGTTTGACCATGTCAATCTCAAATCATAAATAACTATATATATCTGCTTACTTCTATCCCTTCGTCATCCATACCGTATACGGATCTGTGATACGGATAAACAACATTATTGTTTAAATTTCAGAAAACGTCGATTACAAGAAGTAGATACTAATGATAAAGAGAATATTCCTGCAAATATGTGAGTACATAATTTCTTCTCATAACAATCCACACATTTCATTTTATTATTACTGTCATTCTTATGTAAGTACCTACTCATAGTGCGATCGCCATAGTTTCCAAAAACGGCTACGACTTACGAGTAACAGCTGAAGTTTGAGCGCGGCTCAGTCCGGTCAATTAGGGTAAACGCACCAGTTGTAGACAAGTTGTTTGTTCAATACAGTGTATCTAGATTTTTCCCCGTCATCGGCGAAGCCAAGAGAAGGGTTATGGTTTTGACAGGTTATGTATGTATGTATGTATATATGTAACCACTTATCAGAACTGGACATTATGACATATCATTGAATCTAATGTGGTGCCTTCTAGCGGTCATAAAGTACTGAGTGAAGAAATAAAAAGGAAAAGAAAACAAACGTCACATAACGGTGTTCCTGTTGTGTGCGAGAGATGATGATAATATAATTATAATTTTTTTTTTTTTAAAAGAATATTAGCAATCTAAATTACTAATACCTATTCCCGTTAACCCCTCCAACTAAGCTAAATTGTTTGTGCTAGGAGTGGGTTCACGTCGGTAGTGTAATGGCCAGAATTCGAACCCGGGACCTCTCGATCGTAAGGCCGACCCCTTAACCACTCAACTACCGACGCTTCAATATTATAATATTATTTGTAACTAGCAATCGAACTTTTTACTAGCATTGCATTTTGAGATCAATATAAGAGAAAATGTGTGGGAAGAGGCCGAAAGTAAACCTAATTTTATTTCAGGTCGCAAATGTCATCGGAACAGCAAGAACATCCTGATCTGTTTACATTAGAAAATGTGGAATTGTGAGTGCTATAGAAGTATAGTTGTCTATTAATAAATAGTCATCACTACAATACATAGTGTAAAACAAAGTCGTTTCCCGATGTCTGTGCCTATGTATGCTTAGATCTTTAAACTACGCAACAGATTTTGACGTGGGGTTTTTTAATAGATCTGACAGATTTATATGTATAATACATTAACATCCAGGTGGAAGGGTAGTTCAATATAAATAAATAAATATAAATAAATATTATAAGCCAATCTACACAACGTCACCTAGACTCATGATGAGCATAGTTTAACTAGCTTGTGTTATGGGTTCTAGGATGCGGATAGACTTACATAGAGGTATATTTTTTTGTCAATGCATACAATATGTACATAGAAACACCAGACTAATGCAAATATTGATATTCATGCATACAAATATTTGCACTAAGCGGGAATCGAACCCACACAGGACCACATAGCAATCGCGTTGACTACCACCACGCCACAGAGGTCGTCAAATATATAGTCTGAACTGCAGATAGGTACCATTGAAAGAATATACGAGTAATATCAATATTGTCCTTTCAGGTCTACTGAAACTGGAACTGTATGTCCTACCGCAAATAGGGATCCACAAAATGAATCAAACGATGACGATAATACTAACTGGTAATTGCTAAATTTATACAGACTGTTTTTTATACAAATACCTAATAATAATAGAACTATATCATATTCTACGATTATTTCAGGTTAGAAATAAATCAGGACGATTCCAAGCGAAGGAGTATTTTTAAAGTTGAAGGGCGACGAATTGTGGATTTTGAATATTTTTATAAAAATCTTCTAAATATATGTGGTCACAACAAAGCATTTGGCTGCACATTAAATAATGTGCATATAATATCGGAAAAACGAAAAGGACTTCTTTCAAAATATACACTAAAATGCAACATGTGTAACCAAATATTTTATCTTGACTCAGAACCCACATCAAAATTAGATTTAAATAGAGCTGTAACATCTGGCATTATAACCTCTGGCATTGGCTATTCCCAATTTAATGAGCTATGTGCATCAATGGATTGCCCGACTTTCACCCAAAAACTTTATGATAAAGTACAAAGTCAAATTTATGAAGATTGGCAAAACACGGCTGTAAATGTCATGGAGATGGCTGGAATTCGAGAACGTGATGCTGCTATTGCGGAAGGCCGTGTGGATAAAAACGGTATTGCTCGCATAGACGTCATTGCGGATGGTGCATGGAGTAAACGATCATTTAATACCAATTATTCAGCCCTATCTGGAGCGGCGGCTATTATAGGTAAACGATTTGGCGAAGTCTTGTTTATTGGAGTCAAGAACAAATATTGTTGCATATGTGCGAGGGCTGACAATAAAGGCATCATGCCTGGAGACCATGTTTGTTTCAAAAATTATAGCGGACCTTCTACAGGTATGGAGTCCGAATTATTGTTAGAGGGATTCAAGCAGTCGATTACTACACATAAGCTTATATATGAACGCATGGTGGCTGATGGTGATTCAAGTACTTATAAAAAAATTTTGGAAGGTCGCCCATATGCTGACTGTACCGTGGAAAAAATAGAGTGTAAAAATCACATATTCCGAAATATGTGCAAAAAACTTAAAAATATAACTACGGAAACCAAATATCCTGCCAATTTAAGAAAAAAAATTACTACGCAAAGAATTCTTGCCATAAGAAAAGTAATTTGCTTGTCAATAACGGAACATGCATCTAAAACTACACATTTTGATACAAAAGTAAATTTACTGTTCAAAGATATTACAAACGCTTATAATCATGCGTTTGGGAACCACACAGAGTGCCAATCATACTATTGTAGTAGTCAAAAAAATAGTGAAGATGTGACCGTCATTTTAAAAACGTGTGCTATATGGCACAGAATAAAGTTTATTGTCAACACTGTGGCATCTAAAGCACGAAGTCTTATGCACAATAGTGATAGCAATAAGGTCGAATCTTTTAATAGCATCATTGCTAAGTTTGTGGGCGGGAAAAGAATAAACTTTTCGATGCGCCGCGGGTATGAGTCGAGATGTAATGCTGCCGTGGTCTCATTTAACACTAAATGCCCCCTTTCTACTTTACACAGATCCGTATCAGGAAAAAGTCCTAAGGCTGCAGTAAAAAAACTAGAAGAGAGACGTTTGAAACAAAGAAAAAGTGCTTCAAAATATGTAAGAAAGGGAAGAAAGCTATTTTTGATGAATCAACAAAAACTTGGGGATAAAAATTATGGCGAAAATTGCCAAAAACCTGATATGCCCCCTTTGGAATACAACAGAGTTAAGGAAGATTTTCTTAAAAATTTACCGAGTTCAGAAGAAGATAGAAAACAAATAGAAAAAGCAACGATTTTACAGAAAGATTCAAGTACGTGGTTAGAGCTTAGAAGGAAGCTTCTCACGGCATCAAATTTCGCAAAAGTCATAAATAGGCGATCAACCACAAGCGTGAAGAATTTAGTGAAGAATATTCTTTATCCAAAAAATCTTAGCCATGTGCCGTCCTTAAAACATGGAATCGAACATGAGAGTATTGCCTTAGAACAATTAGAATCGCAGCTCAAAGTCAAGATAGAGCCTTGCGGTCTCTTCGTTGACAAAAATTTGCCTTATTTAGGTGCCACACCTGACGGGATTATAGGTGATGATATCTTGGTCGAAATAAAGTGCCCAATCACAGCATTTAAAACATCCCTAGATGACGCAATAGATAAGAAGAAAGTAAATTTTTGGAAGAGATCCAAAGATGGTCTTATTATCAATAAAAAACATGCTTGGTTTATACAAGTTCAGGGTCAATTACACATCACTGGCAGACATAAATGTATTTTTGGGGTATGGTCAGGACGTGAACGAGAGATCAAAACAGAAATTATTGAAAGGGATGATCGGTTTTGGGAACTTAATATGGCGAGCAAATTAAGTGATTTTTATTTGTCATTTATGTTACCTGAGTTGTGTGATGCAAGACATACTCGAAACATGCCAATACGAGAATAAAGCATTTTTATTATACTGTTGTATTTTTCTTTCTCGACATGATTTTATTCTAACACACTAGCTGACCCGGTGAACTTCGTACCGCCAAAGTAAATGAGTGTAGCAAACTATACATTTGATTAACACTAATAATATCAAGTAATTATGATTGTTAATTATTGTGTTACTCTATATAGGTAGTTTTAAAATTAACAATAAGATAGAAATTATAATGCAGATTTTTATTTTATTTCTATAACCAACCTGCCGATTATTAGCTAGTTTACCTTATCGTAGTCTACGCGTGAACTCTAGCGCACGAGGTCACGCGCGCATCCTTGTGAGAGTGAGATAGTCGCGATCGACTACTGCGCGGCGTGGGCCGGCCGCCAGTGAGCGGGGGGTAAATATTGCATTTTAGCTGGAGTAGTATGGACTCTTAACGCCTAAAGGTTTTGCTATCAAGAATTCCCAGTACACTAACGAAATGAACCTGTTATCTACGAATGTGTAGCAACGGGGTCACGCATTATCACAAATCGTATTTTTTTAAATAAAAAGAACTTAAGTAAACCATAAACATCTTTTTTTTTTTTTTTTTTTTTTTTAAATAATATTAGTAACCGAAATTACTAATATTCCCCCTAACCCCTCCAGCTAAGCTAAATTGCTTGTGTTAGGAGTGGGTTCACGTCGGTAGTGTAATGGCCAGGATTGGAACCCGGGACCTCTCGATCGTAAGGTCGACTCCTTAACCACTAAGCTACCGACGCTTCGAAATATCGAAAATTCTCCGATATATTATATACGTCTTAAGGCGACGCTGGAGCCATCTACCGTAATTCTTGCGAACTACGAAAACAATGAATAACTTTACAGTAATTTTTAAACATTGTATTTTGATGACATCGCCTAATTAAATTTTTAAGCTAACAAAGCTAAAACTAATATGTTACCTAGTATTTAACTACACAATGTTTTAAAATGTTTAGTTTATTCATTTATACGGACTTAAGCTAGTCTACTTTGTAGTTTCTTCACATGGCTTCGTTAGTTACTTTAATAATATCACAGAAATTATATTATTAAAATATTTCACTATAATTACTCCGCTTTACTTAGTATACAATTTACAGGCGCCATTAAATTGTTTATTATTATATACATCTAAAATGCTCAATAACCACAGGAATACTTTTCATATAAGTAGGTAGCTACTCGCAATTGTAAATTAAAAGTACATACATACATAAATACATACATACATACATAATTGACGGCCTCTGTGGCGTAGCGGTAGTGCATTCGATTGCTACGACAGGGGGCGCGGGTTCGATTCCCACTCAGTGCAAATATTTGTATGCATGAATATGTCTATTTGCATTGGTCTGGGTGTTTCTATGTATAATATGTATGTATTTACAAAAAAAAAGTATATAAGTATGTTTATCCGCATTCTGGAACCCATAACACAAGCTAGTTAAACTATGCTTACTTTGGGTCTGGAAAGCGCTGTGTAGAATGTCGTAGAATATTTATTATTTATTTATTATTTATTTATAATAATAATAAATTAGGCTGTCCCAACAATGTAATGCTGATGTTAGAATCGATGAGTCTTATTTACCTTTTGCTGACGAAGCCCCGCTCACTACAGTGTTTCGGCAGTGTTTTGGATTCCTTTGACCACTGTCTGGTATGCGCCAACGTGTCAATCACTGCTCCTCCACCACTTGTAGAAGTAAAGCAATTACTATGGTACTATTCGTCAGCGAATTGGGACTGACTACGAACTTGGTATCCGTTCCGTGAACTCAGCATAACTGCTTTAAAGGTTGAGATCCATCAGAATATGCTTTTGCCGTCGCTTATGAAATCCGTTTGAGTAGACACTGAAGTCACTAGTGCTCGCAGAATTCGTCCTGGTACGGGCGCAAGTGATGCTGTTCAACAAAAACTGTCGATATGTACCGCGCGTGGACCAGAGTACGCGCTGTACGTGATCCGAACGTAGTTCAGCTCCAAGCAGCGTATGACAGAGCCACCAACGACTGCATGAGGTTATACATTAGAGCGTATATTCAGAGCATAGCACGATTTGATCAACAAATCATGTCACATCCTACATAGGCGTGGTAACTGGCGATTGGCCAACGCCTCAAATCCGTATCAGGCAATGCAACGTTCTACAACCCTTAGGTCATACTGAATGTATTCCAGCAGTAGTTCTGAAAATGCGCCGCGGGGTTGACTCCTAAGATTACGGGACCGTATTGCCAGTCCTATTCCTCAGACACCGAACCACGGGTTTGGAAAAAGCGAACATACAACCGGTATCCGAAACAGGGGTTCGTTAGGATCTAGGCAACGATCGATACCCATAGCTGTCATATCAGTTCTCCTTTAGGTTTTTGATCATTTCGTAACATAACTCATGCGATACCTAGAAGATCACTTCCTGATGAATGAACGACAATATAGCTATAGGCCGAAATGATCAACTGGTGATATTGTAATGTACATCGCACATCTACTGGAGCGAGGTTATGGCCATGGGCTTGGCGAGTATCAGTCTCGATATCGCCAAAACGCTTGACAGAGTCTGGCACAGTTCACTTCTTTCTAAGTTATGTTAAGCTATACTGTTCAGGGTTGCCAGCTTTCAGCTTGAGCGTAGCATTTAAGTCCTTTGTGACAGCCGGGTTTCAGATTTTCTGCAGGTTAAAGTGCGTGTGTCAGTGCCTCAGGGGTCTGTCTGTGAATCTACATCTGCATATCAATCGTATGTCCGATGTAGATATGACAGGTAACGAAAACATATATAACTTACTATTTTTGGTAAATAGGCGAAACAAAACATGTGAATATTTTTTAATGATACAGAAAAGTTGGTTGGGGAGATTTTGTTCAGAATGACTCAACGAACACTTAGGTAACATCAGTGTAGAAGCGCAGTTTCTGAGATATCACGGTTAGCGTGGACGGCGACGCTACGAGTATGCACGTATGATGTAGGAAGTAGGCACTTTCTCCAGCGGGTCATCGTTGTAGAGTGCGTAGGTACACAGTTAGTGAAAGTATAATAAGGGACGCTTTCGACTTTATCCTATAAAGGTATAAATGAGTGTGAAGTGCTGAATGGAACGAGTTGGAGCAAATTATGGATGTATTACTAGTTTCTTTATATACCTACAGACCTCCAGACAAAGTAAAGACTTCAGTCAGATTGATGATTGATTGATCATTTTTTTAAATTAGTTAATATGTGATCCAAATGACAGACATTCAACATTAATTCGCTCTAGCTAGGTATATCAGTAGTGTAGGTTTTAGGTAAGTGTGAATGAAAAAAAGGTCATTTTAACCTAAAAATAAAGACCCAGACACCTAATCGTTGTGTATTATACCTACCTACATAAATTATTCTATGATTATATTACCTATAAAAGGTAACTCTAATACCCAGTATTCGCTGTTAGATAACATAAGTTAAGGTTAGAGGTATACACCATTATATATTGATATTATTACGTTTATTGGCATGGTTAAAAGTTTTAATGAAAATAATAAAACCGACTTAGAAAAATAACTGAATTACAGATTTAATAAAAAAGATAAAAAAGACGCATAAATTTTATCTGTAGAAATCGGTACCAAGCCAAATAGGTATTAGGAAGGTATGTAGGGTAGGTCCACTCTGTTTCAGTGCCTGTTTTAAGTGTTTTTTTGGGTTTATAATGTCGGTTTTTTTAATAAACATTTTAGTTATTTCTCCCTTTTTATTAAATGTTACTTAATTCATATAGCATCACCCTCTACCGGGAGCTAAACCAAACCCGATGTTAAAAGAATTTTTCAAATTGGTTCATAAACAACAAGTATACTGAACTGTGAACTCATTAAGAGAATATAGGCATGATGTTATGTATTAGCATAAACAATGCCTAGACATGCGGTTGATTTGCTGGCATTTATTGAAGAGTTCCGCTGTCTGTCTCCGAAAGTTACCATCACATCTTCACACTATTTAAATGGGAACAAACAATTAAAGAATCAGTTCAGGCGTTTTCGAGTAATCGGCGAACACGCATTAAAAAAAAACCGACACTTTGAGAACATTCCTCCTTTTTGGAAGTCGGTAAGACAACGAGCACCACTCTAAGGTCAAGTTACTAGTACCTACCTACAAGTTAAAAGGACAACCGGCACTTTTTATTCCACTCTGCTATTGCGAGCTATGCGGGTGATAAGAAGCTGACATCTTTTAACTTTTCTTTTGCCACGTGTTTTCACAACGATATTTCTATAGAAGTGGTTCTATAACTTCAATAGAAATATCGTTTCAAAGAAACGTGGAAAATTTGGATCACTTTGGAGGATTCTACGTCCTCCATTTTCATTTCTATTCAATATGTGTTTATATATTTTTATTACAATTTTCAATTACTATTTATCGGAAAATTGAAAATAACGGTACGTAACATTTTGTGCGAAGCCAACTAACACGAAGCCAAACAGGCGACGACGACGTGAAAACGAAGGCGAAGTGACATCATGTTTTTAAATTTCCCAATTAAATGACAAAGTAAAGAAAGTTTTTCTAATAAATGGGTAAAACCAGTCGAGGCGTTCTGTGCTAAATTTATTTGCAAATACCAATCATGATTAACTACATATTGGATGAAACAAATATATTATGTAATTATTGGTTTGCGGTACCTACTCCCGAACGGAGGAACCAATTTTGATGCGGATTTTTTTTTTGGAAGCCTATATGATCGAGTTGGTTCTTAATAATTAATACATTTGTGTCAGGGGTATTTTAATTTTTAAATTAATTAATACTACAGATGAAACTGTCAAAAGGTCCGTGATCGCTACTACACCTACGTGGTAGTATCTACTAATAGTATAAAGGATGATTTTTTATGTGTTAGTACCTGCCTATACCGTATCTATGTAAGAATATTTAGTCAGTATGAACCTTGAATCATGGTCACGGTAAAAGATAGAAAATCACGTGAATAATTTGCTTGAAAATGTTATAGCAAAAAGTGTGATTTTTTAAATTGTCTACAGGACGCCATTAGAAGTCACGTCATTTATTGAAGAATACTTTGCAATTATGGTGAAACCCACCACGGTCATCTTTTAAGTTAAAAAAAATGATTCTAACGTAACGTATAATAATTTTTTTTTCGTGCGGAAATCCCTTCGGATACCCCCCCCCCCCCCGCCGGCCAGCGGGGGCGGTTATGTCGGGCTTGAACCGACTAAAACCGCACGCCGTCTCGGGTCTACACGCCGGGGTGTAAGGTTGCCCATAGAGCATATTCCTCGCACCCCGACTGACCCTGGGCCATCTCCGGTTTCGAGATGGCCCTAGCAAATTTTATATTGCTGCTTGGGTAACTATTTGAAGCTGTTACCTAAGCTGTTTATAGGTCGTTTGGAACATTCTGCCAGAAATCGTTGAAGATTATCTACCAAAGTAACCACGATACAAGGTTCATACTAGCCAAACTTTCATTCCTCATATAGCGTACTTACACACAAAAAATCTGTATTTATAACTAAGCTCGTTTGCTCTAAGAGGCAGTGAGCGGTAAAACAAATCATTCCGTATCGCTTACTAACGACAGTAACATTGGTTGGTACAGTACAATAAAAATAAAATGACAGTTTGCTTCACGCAATTAAAAGACTTACTGCACAGTACTCGTAGCTTTACTGTTCCAAAGCTACGAGTACTGTGAAGTATTCTTTTATCGTATTAATTAATTTTTTTATTTATCAATACGATAAAAGAATTTTTCCAAGTGCCACTGTCTGTGCAACTGGATTTGACAATGAGTTGAAAGTTGAGAACCACTTCTTTTATTCAATTTGTTGTTCATAGACGATCACAATATTTTTATTTAAGACATCGCACAACGTTGCAGAGTTTCATTTTGTTGCGATGTTGGTGTTTCCAGTTTATTGACACGATATACTTAAGTATGAGATCATAATTAAATTAGACCTACTTAAAAAGGCATTAACCTGCCCACGTGAGTCTGTACTGGAAATGGATATCTATGTTATAGGATGATTATGATGTTGCAAAATATATGTAAATGCGGATTGTCTTTTTTATTAACCGAAAACGAAGGAGGTTCTCAATTCGGATGTTTATGTGATTTATATGTTTTATATGTATATTTGGGCCAAGAAAGTTTAAGATAAATGTAAGCTTCTTGGCTTGGGCATATTACTTATATACGGATCACAGACAAAAGATTATAAAAAAGATACGGACTTCCAAAAATATTTTTTTGTTCGTGTGTCCCATTTAATTCTTAAAGAAATCTTTTTGTATTCTATTTGATTTAACTTCGAGATAGCTCTGTAATATTTTCATTGGTATTGGACCTTAGGACTCCTGAGATACACAAGAGAACCCCTCAAAATAAAATACAATATGGGAAATGCTTGAGGTATTGTTACGGTTTACAACCACAACCACGGTAGGCCAAGAACGTGCTGGAATTGTCCAGACCTGGACTACGAAGGCATTTTTTTTACGTTTGGAAACCTCCACGGGCTTCCCATTGGTGCCAGCGATGAGGTGGGTATGTCGGAAACGAACCGACTAAAACCACACAATATCCTTCCCAAGCGCCCATTGCGTGGTAGGACACACACGACACGCCTTCGTCTTGGCCTGCTTCTGTAAGGACGGCTAGCCGGCCGACTGCCGTCCTCAGGCCCCGATCATGGAGGTCGGTAGTCCCCGGCGTAGATAAGTCTGCGACGTCTTCGACGCGGACTGTGGAACTCGGGGGGCAAGGTTCTCTCCCGCTCCCCTCCGCCGCCTCTTTCACATGCTTTACCTGCTTGCACCAAGAGTCGGCGGCGTGCCACTTGCTCCCGTCGGAGACCACGGCTCTCACCATGGTCTCCACCGAGAGAACGTCTACGCCCAGGACCGCAACGAGATCCCGGCGTTGACTCGCCCACGCTGGGCCCTCCACCAATGTGTGGTGCGCCTTGTCTTCGCCGGGATCCTCGGACTACGAAGGCATAACAAAACTTTAAACGATGTGCAGCATGAATGACTCGTTCAAGTTATTGAGGGTATAATGTCGATCCTATTAGGTAGAAGTCTACGGAGGCAAATAATGGAACTCCTTAACGACCCTCTATTGAATCTCTTGTTAAATTTATTGAAGGAATATTCTTGACAGGTTTTATTATAGAACCAAGCAGTAATCAGAATTCTTTACGGTCTGTCGCCGAATGGGCTTTTAGTGTTGAAAAGGTTTTTATTGCAGGTTCGCAAATGTGGAAGTCTGCTTTTTGCTTTATTTAAGTGCTTACTTTCTTTGAAAATAGGACAAGATGGACTGGAGTCATTGTCACACGTCTCAATTGAAATTACCTTTTTGGCTTGGCACCAACTTCAACTGAAAAGTCATACGGACATTTTTGTCTTTTGAATTAAATCAGCAATTCGGTTATTTTTCACTTATTTATGACTTTTTGGTATTTGAAGTTAGTTTAATTTAATTATCAAAAATGTACCTACTTATTTCAGTAAAAAATCATTCTGATTCATGTAAAATATAAATCATCGATGAAAATCAATGCAAACGTGTTTTAATCACTGAATTAGAAAACTAGAAAAAGTAGAAACGTGTAGCATTATTGATAAGATAGAAGCAGCTGTTGCGAGAATTGGCGGAGCATCCAACAATGCAATGAGCGGAGTTTATTATCAGATAAATAGAAGAAATTGCAAAATCATAATTGCTCATATCAAAAATCTTGAGAGAATGGCCTTTGTTTTAGTTACAAACAATGGTATGAACGAAATATACTCCGCGAACAATGCAACAAACAAAATGAATACGTTTAATGATTCACACGATAATAATGAGCGTATTCAACGGAAAAAACCGCATTGTTAATATTTACAAAGATCTATTTGTCACAGATAGGTGCTATCTACAGTTCATAATAATTGTAGATTGCAATTAGAATGCAAAAAACAAATGAAAGCGCATTCCTTTACTTACTTTTTCGCTTCACACCAAACTCAAAAATTTACGACATGTCGAAACACAACAAGATACATTTTAAAATGTATTTCTTTCTTGATTGACTGTAGTTAGTAATCTTGTTAACACAGTGTTCCCGGAGTTTCTGTCCTCCGACTTCGTATTTATTATGAAAAATTGTTCGCAAATCGTCCCGTCAATATTGGTGTATCCCACGCAAATTTCTGGGTTGACGCTATGGACAAGCATGGCGAGTCACTGGCTATCAGCCTTGACATCGCCAAAGCTTTCGATAAGGTCTGGCACAGTTTGCTTCTTGCTAAGCTCCTGGCCTGCGGTCTGCCATCTCGACTGTGCAGCTGGGTTGCCAGTTTTCTGCATGAGCGCAGCATCTGAGTCCTTTGTGACGGCCGGGCTTCTGAGTTCATGCAGATTAATGCTGGTGTGCCTCAGGGGTCCGTCTTATCGCCAACTCTCTTTCTTCTGCATATCAATGATATGCTGTCCGTGGGAAGCATACATTGCTATGCAGCTGACAGTACTTGCATGGGCGTTATCTCGGACATTCAGCGGCCAAGCAGACTGACATTGCGGAGAAGACGGCAACTTGTCATTGAACTCGATCGGGACCTAGACCACATTTCCCAATGGGGATCTGAGAACCTGGTAGAGTTCAATGCAAAGAAAACACAGGCATGCGCGTTTACAGCAAATTTATCTCCTTTCCTTCCCCTTCCACCTCTTCGGAACACACCACAACCACTACAGGACAATATCAACATGTTCGGTATGGATGTTCGCTGCGAACTCAACAACAAAAATTACACCGAGAGCGTTATTAAAACAGCCTCACGTAAACTCGGAGTGCTGAACAGGGTGAGGCGGTTTTTCACGCCGGCGCAGTGGTGTCTTTTATATAAGACGAACCTGGTCGTCCCTGCGTGGAATACTGTTCTCACCTGTGGGATGGCTCCGCTCAGTACTTGTTAGACGCTCTCGATAGATTGCAGCGACGGGCAGTCCGGATCATTAATAGTCCTGAGGTCACCAGTTCTCTAGAGCCTCTGCAGCTGCGTAGAGATATAGCCTAATTGGCAGTATTCTATCGCATATACCATGGTGAATGTTCCGATGAGCTATTCCAATTGATTTCTCGTTCTCCCTTCTTGTCCCGAACAACACGTGCAGGACTTAGGTGTCATCCTCATACAGTGCAATCGATACCATCGCGAACCAAGCGATTTGGTGACTATTTTTTTGTCGGACCATAAAGCACTGGAACGCTTTACCCACACACGTGTTCCCTTCTACCTACAATCCTGGGCTCTTTAAGCGGGGCGTGAAAAAACCTCTGTTGAGGCCGTCTAGGTAGGGGCCACCATTTTAGGGAGAATCTCTGGAAATGGTGGCCACTACTTTTTGGACTTCGCCTCAGCTTACCATCAGGCGGGATGCAGTCAATTTGACGGACTAAATATAAAAAAAAATAGAAATAGGTACGTATACAAACGATATCTCACGTCTGCCTAAGCGCTGTTCTAATCTCCTATAGCAAAAGAGCAATTGAAAGTTTTAGATGAATGCATAATTTTCTGCTACTATTGTAGGAAAGATTTAGTTAGTCCATTCGTGTTTACTTAATTAAATACTTGGATCGTTTTCAATAATCCCTCCACTCTGGCAACTTAATTATCTCTTACGATTGGAAGTTCTCCGTTAAATTTCCATCGCGTGGTGAGGGGTCAACACAAATGAAAAGTAATCAAAATTGTTAATTAAACCGTTTGGCAACTGTCGTTATAACAGAACCAGTTACTTAGGTACTTTCTTAAGTTTTCTTATACTTCCATTTTGTTCACCATCATTCAAGCGCTAATCTTGGTTGCATCCTAAGCCTGCACTTTGGAGGCCGGGCCCTGTTGTTCTTTCTTTGCTCCTGCTCCTACTCCTTTCTTTATGGATTGATTTATCTTGATTTTAACGGAAGTGACTGCCGTCTGACCTCCCTAATCCCTTCTATTTTGTTACACTACGGAAGTTGTGAATCCAGAACAAGCCGTTGTGAAACGATTCTCAATGCTGAATTAATATAGGTACTTACTATAACTGAAGCCATTCTTTCTGTGTATGTCTACGTCAATGTGACCTAGCCTACGGTAGGATAAGGTTAAGTCTCAGGAAGAAAGGTCACCATTATGGTACAATGGTGACCTCCATTATGACGGTCTCGTCTGATAATTTTTCAAGCTCCGATTAAAGGACCCGGGAGTGTAAAAAGAAGGAAACATGTGTTGGTAAAGAGATTTAATTTATGAGTATCCAAAAGAAAATATATATACCTACATGTCTAAGTATGTTTACATGTGTCCTAGAACTTATATTAAAATATATGCTTAGTTTAGTTCTAAATAGCACTGCAGTGTGTATGTCCCAAAATATTATTTCAACATCTCTTTACGTATTTAGACTTCCGTACCCAAAGGGTAAAACGGGACCGTATTACTAAGGCTCCGCTGTCCGTCCGTCTGACACCAGGCTGTATCTCATGAACTGTGATAGCTAGACAGTTGATATTTTCGCTATAACAAAAATACTAGAAAGAAATTAAAATAAATATTTAAGGGTGGGTGGGTATTCTCATACAAGAAACGTGTTTTTTTGCCGTAAACTTAACTTTTAAACTTACTTTTGTAAACTTGGTGGTGATAAACGAGATTCACGCGAAAGAGCCGCGGGCGAAAAGCTAGCATAGAAAACCTATTAGTCCTATACGTATTCTACATATTCTATTAAATGTGAGTTTCATTATGCACACAACACACAACCATAGAGAGCGCGCGTTCTCACTGATGACAGCCAGACTGACAGGTGACGTGCATGGCTGCTTCATGTTGGTAGATGTACATATTCTAATACAAGCACCATTTGCTTAACAGGAGGGGCCCTCCTGTTAACTTAACTTAACTAAACTTCGATTGTAAATACTTATATGTTTCAAATAAATACATGTTTCAAAGTTTCAACATGTATACTGAAACTAATACTCGTTGGAGGTATGCGTAACTTTAAAAAAGTCAATAACCCAGACTATAAGTCAACTTACGTAATTTTTATGCACTATGAAGTTTCTGGTGGAAATTGCAGCCAACGGAAACTGTCTGGTAACATTGAAAATATAGGTAACTAGGAATTTAGTGCAATTACGACTGAAATAAATTCAGCTGAGTGAGCATCTTACTACGGTCGCGCGCTTAGCTAAGGCCGCGCGCTCGTGAAACTGTTTTTCGGTGATTATTCCTCAATGATACATTGGACACGAACCATTTCGCTTCAAACCACTCCTCAGTGTCCACACTATCACCGTGGTAAATTTGGTCAAGACCGCGAGAGTGGTTGCGGAGGAGTTCAACCACCAACAAACGGCTATGCCGCGTATAAGAGCTGAGCGAGCGAAGCGATAATTTTTAACCATCCTCTGCGCAACTCAAGCACGCAGACTTACTTAGGCCTCTGAGTTGTATAGGCGCTCATACAATTTATAGGTCTAGCTTGTACTATTATTTATTCTGTGGTCTAGCTTAATTGGTCTTACTTCAAATAAGGTATCCAGTTTGGTACGGAACCCTCAGTGCACAAGTCCGTCACGCACTTGACCGGATTTTTAGTGTCTAAAAAAATAGTATGTACGGCCTTAGGATCTTTCTTTATATCTTGCTTATTGGCTGTTCACAGTGCGGTGGTTCGAGCAGCAATCAAGGCCTGCTCCGATATAAAAAGTTTTATGGCTAGAGAGAAACCAGAATCACAGAATATGAATAAAAGTTGCCAGAATACCGTCTATATTTTTGATTCATTGTGATATAGAGTCCACCTATTAGACAGCTCGGAGTTACTGCTAATGCATGTCTCCCCACATGTCAGATAGTTCGTGAATAAGTATTACCTAGTTGCATTCATCATTTGATAATATCGAAACAGCTAAATAATGCAATCTAGTTGTATGCAGCCAGTATACAACTAGATTTCAACATACAACTAGGTCGAACGAAACCAGTGATGACGTTTTACTTCACAGCCAACTTTTTACTTTTTTCGAGGGGCTCGGTATAGTAAACCTTTCTATTGTAATTCTTTAAGGTTTTACATTGGCAGTTGCTATCGTGGGGATCAACAGATATAGATCTAGGGTGTGCGACGGCCCCTTTTTTTTACGTGCGGAACTCAATTTTTTTTGTTATTAATATTAAAAATAATATTTTAAAAAAATTAATGAGATGAAAACTAAACTATACCTTTTTTTTTTTTTTTTTTTTTTTTTTTTTCGTGCGGAAATCCCCTCGGATACCCCCCCGCCGGCCAGCGGGGGCGGTTATGTCGGGCTCGAACCGACTAAAACCGCACGCCGTCTTGGGTCTGCAGACGCCGGGGTGTAAGGTTGCCCATAGAGCATATCCCTCGCACCCCGACTGTTATTGTTGGTTTTTAATCGAAGGCATTATAGCATGGCTTATGACTGAGGTTGGCTTGGATCCCAAAGATCTTGGTGGGACCCTATACACAGTATATATAAACCCAAAATGCCTCAAGTATTTAAAAAAAAAGGTGTTGTATTAGGTACAATTAACACTCTGAAATAAATGAAAACAAAATAACCTGTCTGTGATCTATAACTGAATCCACAACACGACACAACCACAGAACAAAAAATTGACACGATGACAACCTGTCGGCGGTTGACTGGTAGAGGCGGCCAAATTTATTAGTACCGCCATATCCGTTGACAGTCTAGAAGTATTTTAATGTAACCAAAACAGTATTGGGATTATTTTTGATCAAAATTATTCCATTAGTCTTGTTTCACAGCTTTCTTATTCTAAACAGCACAACAAATTTTGATACGGTTTTCACTGTCATTTGGATATTCTTTTACGGAAAATTTCATATAAACAGACTAATTCAAAGTTTTTAATCGAGTCCAAACAATGGTACATACGTAGAAAAGGAATTATTCAAACTTCACCCGTACCAAGGCGGAGTGGGGTCGCTGGTAATAATAAAAAAAAAATTGTTTGTTAACAAATAACAGGCGGCGTGGGGCGCTGGTAATAAACATAACATAACATAACATAAACTCACGCCTTTATCCCCGAAGGGGTAGGCAGAGGTGCTAGCACCCACATTTCGCCAGTTTATGTTTAGGTCCCAATGTAATAGGTGGCGAGCTTATTGCCATTAACCGGGCACTTATAAACCTGCGATAAATACACACATAACTTCGAAAAGCATCGAAAAGTCATTGGTGTGTGCCATGGTAAAACCCATACCACTAGGCTACCGCGGCTTTTTTTAGGCTACCTCGGTTTTTTTTTTTTTTTGCGCTGGTAATAATATAAAATATATTAATATTGTTAACAAATAACAGAAGTCTCACTATTCTAACAAATACACCACCTTTCCAAAGTTAAAGTTTATATAAACAAAAGTGTTCATAATCTCTAATATTAACTGTAACGTGTTTTGGCACTTGAAATGGCGGGCCATTAGGTGTGAGCGATGTTTACCTCAGCCTAACAACGTTAATACTGCACCGACGCCGACGCCGAAAACAAACTTGTACTTTTGTATGGTATAACTTAAATTGCTCACTCACTTAGTTCAATAGCACCTCGCTTAGTTCATCTTGGAATTCTGATATGTACCTAGATGAGCGTAAGTATTAGTGAAATACAAATGTGAACTCTTTGATACCAATTGGAACTAGACAGACACAAAAATAGCGAAGTGCTTCATTATGTGCGAAGTAATTATGGTGGATCTGTTAATAACGTAGTTTGTTGTGGTGTAGGTACCCACAGTTAAGCCCGACATAACCGCCCCCGCTGGCCGGCGGGGGGGTATCCGAGGGGATTTCCGCACGAAAAAAAAAAAAAAAAAAAGGTACCCACTGTTAACACAATAAAGAACACTAAGCAGCTAAGAGCGCAAACCCTTTTAAGGCAAGTCACAGTTAACACATAAGTGTTGATATCAACTGATTTTACTTCTGCAGTTTTAGAAATGACTATCTAACCTCTAATGTTTTTTTGTATGACACTAGAACCATGCAATTCTATGCTACGCGGCCGTAAGAAATGAAGACCCCCTTTACCCTCACTATAGATATTAAAGCAATGCCGTGTGCCATTTTCAGAATAGACGAAGTTTTGTGAACCGCCGGTTAGGAAATTGTCGACTGGTTTGATACGACAATTTAGGTAGCTTCTATCTTAAATAGTTTCAGTCTGGAACTGTATAAAATTCAATAAAGCTAACAAATCAAATTCTCAGATTTCATTTCGTGTTAAATAATGTAAGTACCTACCAGAACAGTATTTTTCAAGCTGACATAATAGCCGACTCTGTCAGTCAGTCCGGGACAATTTTTCTATACTGTATTTTTTACTACTAGGACGGTTACCAGCTTCGCAATCAACCCAAAGTTTAGCGTAGCGAGATTTCAACGTCACCGGTCGACTTTTTCCATTGATTTTTATTTTTCGGTGATTATTCCTCGATGGTAAGACCGATCTGGACATTCGACCCCTTACGACACTCAGTAATGTCTACTTGATCACCGTGGCAAATTTGGTCGAGATCGGTCAAACGGTCTCGGAGGAGTATCATTTGTTTGAAATGCAACTTTGAAACCCAAGACGCTTCGCTCGCCTTCGGCTCGCTACGCTTAATTATGTATTGCAAAGAGACAATTCAAAATTGAGGCAAAAAAAAACTTTGCTCCGTTCAGGCTTAGAGGCATGTGACTCAATCTGGTTTTGTCATAAGTTAACTAGTAAAAAAAAACAGAGTTGATTATGTATGATTCATAAGTTTCATAACGATTCGAATCTTATTCTTTGTAGATAATATATATTTTATTAATGACCCGCTAATTCGATCTTCAGACGCATTATAATTGTACTGTTGCAGCTGTGCCCCAGCTCGTCCGTGGTATACTTCGCTTCTGTGGCACAATTAGTCACATAAATATGCTCGTTATTAGTTCTACAATAATGTATAGAAGTTTGCCTGATTTGTTGACATTTATGATTACTGTACTGCTATCCAAAGTAGTAGTATGATGGTATAATAGCCTATAACCTTCCCCGAGAAATGGGCTATCCAACACAAAAATAATCTTTCAATTTGAACCAGTAGTTTCTGAGCTAACTGCGTTCAACCAATTAAACAAACAAGCAAACTCTTCAGCTCTATAATATTATATTAGCTGTCCCTCGCGGCTGTCCCCCGCGGCTGCCCCATGACACACTTCGATCCCCCGTGGCACCTATTGAGCCCATACCAACATGCCTGTAATTTATTACTTTTACAATAATGTATGGATATTCAGGATATTTGCCCGATTTGTTGATATATACGATTACTGCTCCATTCCTCTGGATAGTAGCGTAATGATATATAGCCTATAGCCTTCTTCTCTAAATAGGCTATCCAACACAAAAAGATTTCTCAATTCGAACCACTAGTTCCTGAGACTTGCGAGTTCAACCAAACAAACAAACACTTCATCTTTATAATCTTAGTATAGATATATAGTATGTAAAATAGTATAGTATAGTATGATATGACCATAGCAACAATTTGACAAGCCTTGTTAAAGAGACATAAGTACCTTTTTTATTTTTTACGTGCCGAAATCCCATCGGATACCCCCCCGCCGGCTAGCGGGGGCGGTTATGTCGGGCTTGAACCGACTAAAACCACACGCCGTCTCGGGTCTTCAGAGGTGTAAGGTATAAAGCATATCCCTCGCACCCTGGCTGACCCTGGGCCATCTCCGGTTTCGAGATGGCCTCCTTGGGTTTGGGAACCACGGTGTCCCCGTCATGTCCCGGTTTGGGGGAGGGGCGCTAGGCGCCCCACCGTCCCGGAAGACGTAAGAACCTACTTGTATATCTCAGTTATTTTCATTGTAATTATTCCCCAGATGAACTGTGTGCGGAAACAGAACCAGAGAATACAATAGCCCCGTTTTTATTGCACGCTTCTCGTAAATACAGTGAGATTAATTCTCCTAGCGATTATACCATTGTTTCAAATAATCAAATGCACTTTCTCTCTGATGGTATCAAGAGGTACCCTCGCAGACTTACAAAAACTTACTCACACGTGCGTCTGTGTAACTGACGTAAATAGTTTATGAATTTAAATATATTTGGTACGGATATAAAAACTACATACCTACCCATTTATATTAATACGAGAGTAGGATAGAAAGAATTTCTTTTTAACACCATCCCCTCACTGTAAGTTATTGAATCCACCAGAACTGATCAGGAAATAATTACTTATCCTGTAACTAAATTAAATTGTGTATAAGCATTTATTCAAAAACATATTTACTGTAATTGTCGTTTTATAAATAAAGTAATAATGAGGGTCTCTCTACTTTAATATTATAATATTCAGGTTATTGTAACTATAGTAGATTAGCTGAGATGATGCATTTTCTCTCAATTATTTCTAAACCTAAATATGCTGTACATCATTGGGACAAAGAATCAAACAACCAAGAAACGTGTGAAGTTCCTACGAATGTCCGTACACGACCACACTGGGCTCGCGCATCATAGCACATCGCGTGACATTAAATGTGACTGATGCTAGAGTTTCTTTGCTTTCTATGCTCGTAAGTATTATTTTGGTTTTTACATGATGCTTTATAATAAAAAGCAGATCAGGGGTAGATACGCGGACGCGGCATTACAAAAATTAAAAATACATTCAAAAGTTAAGCTCAGTTGACAGTTTCCGTCCAGCAGTGCTACTCCTTCATATTGTATGATAATCTGAGAGACGGTGTAACTTTTTAGTAAACTTTGCCTCTACAATATCCATACAGAAATGAATTACGGAGTTGCTCATTACAATTTATTTATTATCTAGATAGCAATATGAAAGCAGAAGTCGGTTGAATAAGATTTACATATAGACAGTTCAGTCATAACGGTATCGGTATAGGATATTACCAGAAGACAATCTCTAGAAAAAGAAAGTTATGGAATGCGAGTTAATCATTTCAAATCGATTTCGAAAACATTAGTTAATTAAAGATGGTTGGATTAATTGTTTGTAAATGTTTGGCCATATGCGGATATTGCATTACATAATAATTATAAAAATTGTGAATATTTGCATATTTTTTTATTAGATTAAATATCGATTATACATAAATGTTTGAACGCCCGTTGTTGTTGGAACCACTGAGTTCAAACCGCAGCATCGGATGGGGGTTTACTTTCCACTGAGTATAATTGAAATAAGTCAAATCTTTACATGGAATGCGAATAAGTTAAGAATGTATATAATTAAATGGTAAATTTTACACGCACATCCATAAACGGTAATAACAAAAGTTTCGCGTTGTGTTTATGAAACAAGCTGAAGTTTTGTTAGTTAATCATGGCCTACGCCTTAATTCGTACGAAACATTTGAGCATGTGTAGGGAGAATTATAATTATATGCGTCATATTTTTCACAACTAGCACTATTTGTGTCATGCAGATACTTTTGCTGAGTCTTTGTTCGCCTTCGTCGAATTTGTGAATGTATGTGGTAAACGGATAATTTCCCTGTGCGCGAGTTGTCCTTTTAACATGTTTTTATTAACTTGACATGTAATATGTAGGTTCCTCAATGTGATAGAATATTTCTATTCCATTTACATTGGACAAAAGGACGAAATCTTTATTTAAGGAGTACTACAACCTATTTTCGAGCTGATAATATTGTAGACTAGATATTACTGTGTATGTAGATGTCACGTAGATATGTAATAATATACTAGTGGCGAAACTGAATCATTTAAATATTAACAGTTCAACAGTTTATCGCTTTTGACCCACAGCTTATTACGCTTGCTATTTTAGTTACCATATCTACGAGTATCTATACTATTATAAAATTGTAAATTAGTTGTACAATGGAGATATTAAAAAAAATCCTGGGTTGTGTAAAATGAATGATTCTGGACACCGAAATATTTTTTTTCGAATTCTTGTTCTCTTGTTTGCAATGGATGAAAAAACTACTGAACGGATTTTGATGTGGTTTTTTCGGACCTAAAATCTGCCGTATGTTTGATTGGAATTGGTTAAGTGGAACCGGAGATATAACCAAAACAACTGTTGCTTTCTAAAATACTTCTGTACTCAAGAAGTTTTGCAGCAGCAGCTTACATTTAAAAACATTTTATCCTTCATAATCACACGCGGAAATGGTTTTCTATATATAAATATAGAAAACAATTTCCGCGACCTTCTGTCTGTAAATAAAACAAAGAGTAATAACAATAATCGGAATGACGATCTTTCCCGTTTAAGCGGAGACCACAGAGCTATTACAAACAGCAAGTTAACAAGGTTTGAGCCCCAAAATTAGGCTCTCAGAATTAACATTCTTTGTTATGAACAGGTAAAAATGTCGTGGAGACTGATTTCCATATTTTTACTTCCCCTATGTTTAAAAAACAAGCTGTTTAAAATATAGTTTGTTCTTAGAGCTGTCATGTCATATGTTTATGGGTTGGATTGTCTACTACAATATATAAATTTGTGAATGTCTTAAAGTATGTTTATCAGCATTTCAGAAATCAAATTACAAGACACTTAAAGTTTTATATTTGGGCATAAGAAGACTTTGGGTCGAAATTGCGCGGTGTAGACTGTCCTGGAATATTATAATACTAGCTGACCCGGCAAACTTCGTTCCGCTTTAAAATCAAGTTATATTGGTCATCTTATCAGTTGAATTTATGTCGTGAATGTCTTATATTTACATAGTATCCCGAGGTAGATGGCCTAGGGACAGCCGGGGTGCGAAGGAATTGACTTATTTGGCCACTTTACACCCGAGACGGCGTGAGGTTTGGTCGGTTCGAGTCCGACATAACTACTCCTACTCTGGCCTCCGATGCGGTGACTGTGGGAATTACAGCAAAAAACCACCGAAAGGCACAGTATAGGCGGCGACAAATCTAAAAAATCAAAGATCATGAAAATCGGTCCGCCCGACCCGAGTTCATGTGTTACTAACGCGACTTTGTTTTATATATATAGATTATTTACTATATTATTGCCATATAGTCAGTGAATCCTCGCTGAGTAAACTCAAATCTACAAAACACTGCAGATAAAGGCCATTTGACCATAATTTTTATTTTTCTACGCTGGACATACTGGAGTCATTCTGAGACACAAGACGTTATAGGACTGGACGTAATAAGACACTATACATGTTTGGACAGTTGTCATTATGAGACACTAGACATTATGGGAGTGGACGAAATCGGACACTGGACTCTTTAGCATATTGGATTTTGTACTGACTAGAGATTGTCAGCCTGATCGAATCGCAATACCAGCAATACAAAAATACCTGATTTGAGAATTTATTATGTTTATTTAGTTTATTTTTG
This sequence comes from Cybosia mesomella, assembly GCA_946251805.1. Lineage (NCBI taxonomy): Eukaryota > Metazoa > Arthropoda > Insecta > Lepidoptera > Erebidae > Cybosia > Cybosia mesomella. The sequence continues at coordinate 12,650,718 of OX276388.1, read as the reverse complement.
ATCCATAGTGCACGTTATAATAATATTAGAACTAGTGCAAGTAGTTATTATGTAAGGCATAACTGTGTAATATATATCTAAAAAAATTGAATGCGAACAGCCTAATAAAAACAAAATTTCGCTCTCAAAACTTTTAAATAAAGTGTAATATGTATAAATAATCCATAAAGTGGCCGCATGGTTTCCGGCTAAGTAGATTACAAGAGTCACTTCAACTCTGCCTGGGGATGTAGTATGAACATTCTGTACGAGGCGACTAAGGAACAGGGCTGTTTTTTACATGAAAAATATAAATAAATATTCTACGACATTCTACACAGCGCTTTCTAGTACCAAAGTAAGCATATTCTTTTTTTATACCTAAAAACACCCAGACCAATGCAAATAGACATATTCATGCATACAAATATTTGTATTGAGTGGGAATCGAACCCGCGCCCCCTGTCGTAGCAGTCGAATGCATTACCGCTACGCCACAGAGACGTAGGCCTCACAGAGAAGATATAAATATATAATACTAGCTGACCCGGCAGACTTCGTACTGCCTCAATCGATAACAACTTCCATATTTATTCGCCTTTTAAACCTTCTCTGGACCTCCACAAATAATTCAAGACCAAAATTAGCCAAATCGGTCCAGCCGTTCTCGAGTTTTAGCGAGACTAACGAACAGCAATTCATTTTTATATATAAAAAGAAGATAATAAATATAAAAACATATAGGTAAATCGGCAAAATGATTCTTGCATAAAAAGAGAAATGATACATATAGACAGAGAGTCGTTGCCTTTTATAACATGTATAGATAATAATATTCGTGAACATAGTATGTGCAGTAAGTGTAAGTGAATATAATATATGTATTGAGATTCGACGGTGAACCTCGTACTTCTTATGTGGGTGTCTGTGTACAAGAAGTACTCGTTTTACTGTCGAATCACAACACATCTATTACATGTTCACTGCTCTCTAACTCTACCTGCCATTCTCTACCAGTCAACCTAAAAGTGGTGCATAATGCATAGATAAATTCAGAAGGTGCCTTATAAGAGCACTAATATCAACATTTGGGTTTGTATGTCCCATTTCACTTTCCATGCAAGAACCACTTTTCCGATTTACGTATATCTTTTTTTAGAATCATATAGCTCACCGATAAATTTCACGTACAAAATAAGCACGGACGATAATACTGAATCACTTTGGAAAAAGTCACTTATGGGGTCAATAAACGGCAAGAGATATGTACCTAGTATGTACTTAAGAAATTATGTTATTCAGCAACATTATCAGCGGCACAGGTGCTGAAAAAAATGTTCTGATATCCAGAACAGTGCTATATTCCAACGAATTAGCTTTGTCAAATCATGTGTCTCCAATTTCCAGCGGTGGTTTTTTTTGCTATGACAATAAATAAGTTTCAAGGCCAGGCATTGAAAATGGCTGAGTTTGGCCTTTGGCAGCCATTTTTCTCACATGGAGAATTTATAATTATGACACAATGTCTGCGTGTCAGTTGCAGTTGCAATTAGAGCTTACATGCGCTAAATAAATAAAAAAACTAAATTGTAGGTACTTATAGGAAGAAATCTTTAAATAAATAAATTCTTTTAAGTTAGAAAATAAAAACCACCATCAATCAATCAATTAGCCTATTGCAGTCCACTGCTGGACATAGGCCACTCCCATTTTACGCCATAGCACCCGATCCTCCGCCTTGCGCATCCAGTCTATCCCAGCTACCTTTTTAAAACCACCATATAACCAAAATATACAGAAGTTATGTTTCAGTCTACAGTTATAAAAGTGAATGCTTATTTCTATATCTGTCCCAAAGATTTTTTTTTCGCAATAATTAGAATGGGATGGAATGGAATGGATTTTTTTATGTTGTTCCATATTTATCCTCCTAGAAGTTATTCCATTCTTAAATCATCTCAAATGCGAATTCCCTACTCAGCCCACCATATTTTAGCTATTCTTCTTCTTTATGTGCCTCTTCATTTTAGCTCTACCTTCCATAATTTCTATGTCATTTATCCGATTGCAATAACTTTCACATTTCATAAATTATATATTTTTACTCCCGAGCCCATTGCTGTCAACCGGGCACTTTAAATTGACTGACTGAAGAAAATATACCCCATTAAAATTCGAAGTCTCTCTAGTTGAAACGAAAACGTACCAGACAGTTGTAGAGTTAAAAGAATACGGTGAATAGACATGACAGAATTGCACTTAGTGGCATAATATTGGTATAAGGGTAAAATATCCTTAATTTAAAATAGACCAATCATAGACGCCGTGATCGGTTGGTATGCTTCAAATAGAGAAGCAAAAATGTTTATGTATTTCAAGAGACATAAATGAATTCATTTTGCTACCTCATTCATATTAGTTTCATTCGGTCTACGACAGATCTGTTTTTATTTTTACGCCTACATTATTTATGTATGATCAAATGGTTTAATGATTGCTATATCATGAATGAGGCGGTTTAAAAATAAAGGACAGCGCTCAAAAGTACGGTAAGAATATTTTTGAAGCTCACATAGCTATACTTCATTTTGTATAAGATGTAAATTTTATTATTCATCATCTCATCCCCATCATCACAGCGTTAGTCCTGGTTAATGGTTGCATCAACACCTTGTAAAACGAGACAAGTTATGTTTAACTTAACTATTAGATTTTCATGTATTGATTGGTCTACTTATAGTCCTTATAGGGTGATTTAAATAACCAGGAAACCTTATAATTAAAATTTTGATGATAGTCTATCTATAATATTTTGTTTCTCCTTTTGCGATGCATTGAAACTTAAGTACTTGTAGTGACTATAAGAAAAGCCTTGCTTCTAACTTTAGCATAGTAGAGCTTGCAGGGCATCATCAGTCAGTTTGTCTATTACATTGGGTGCTGCTAACGAAACTAGGTCGCAAAACAGTTACTTTCTTAATTACTCGAAAATCGTAAACAATTACCAATTCAAGTGTGAACCGTGTGAATAATTCAAATACTTTCAGATTTTATATATTTATGAATGTTGTTCTTTTTTCTTATGTTTGTGCTAAAGGTAAATTAATAACCATTGATATATTTTATTACTTACCTATTCATTTTAAGTGCTGAGAAGAAAGCAGGAAAGTAAAGATTAAACACGGTCTGACTGTAAAAATCTAGAGGCGACTTCATATATTCGTAAAAAATCTTCAATTAGTATTTGTTTAAGACAATTTCAGTCCGATGTCTAAATTATTACAATAACACACCTACGCTCCGTTCCAACCCGCAACTATTACATAATATTTGGCAATTAAAAAAATGCGAAAGTGCCGAGTGAGGACAAAACTAGACCTAAATCAGGGTTGTTCTTTTTTCGCGAAATTCGAGGTTTTATTTCAATGACTTCTATGTATAAAAAGGCGGGTCGTGTGCTTTTGTGCCACCTAATAAGTGGTATAAAAAAAAAGATAGACATTGTTTCCATTATCAAATCAATCGTGTTTTTTTAATCACTGGATTAGAATATTAATACCTAAAATAAAATATGAAATATTATATCTAACCTCCATAAACGATTGTATTCTATTTAAGTCATACCTATTTAACGTTCCATTTTTAGGGTTCCGTAGCCAAATGGCAAAAAACGGAACCCTTATAGATTCGTCATGTCTGTCTGTCTGTCCGTCCGTCCGTATGTCACAGCCACTTTTTTTCGAAACTATAAGAAGTATGCCGTTGAAACTTAGTAAGCAGATGTATTCTGTGAACCGCACTAAGATTTTCACGCAAAAATAGAAAAAAGAACAATAAATTTTGTGGGTATATGTACTTACAACTCTAACTCAATTTTTTTTTTATCAAACCCATACGTTCTTTCTATGGATGGGTCTTCAAAAATGATATTGAGGTTTCTAAAATCATTTCTTTCTAAACTGAATAATTTGAATAATTTAATAAACCCGAGAGACACTTTACCCCCTTATTCCAAAGTGGTAAAATGTGTCCCCCCCCTCCCTGTAACTTCTAAAATAAGAGAATGATAAAACTAAAAAAATATATGATGTACATGACCGTGTAAACTTCCAACGAAAGTTGGTTTGAACGAGATCTAGTAAGTAGTTTTTTTAATACGTCATAAATCGTAAACCACAATTTACCTTTCATTTAATCAACTCAAATATAAAAATTTTACTTGCTGCTACGGAACCCTTCATGGGCGAGTCCAACTCGCACTTGGCCGCTTTTTGTCATACTTATCTATACTATATATTAATAGTATAAAGCTGAAGAGTTTGTTTGTTAGTTTGGTTAAACGTGCTAATCTCGGGAACTACTGCATTTATCAGCGGAGCAGTAGTCATAAATGTCACCAAATCGGGCAAATTTGCATACATCATTGCAAGTATGCCACGGGCGAAGCCGCAGAGGACAGCAAGTCCACTATAAGTTAGAAACATAAGGTAAGTAACTATTACAGTTATGCCTTAATGACGCCGCCGCGCTGTCACGACCGCTCTGCTGTTATATAGTATCTGAATTAAAGATGCGTCTGGTTAAGGTAAACGTGAGGTAAACCCTGTTGTTCCGTATAGGATCGGACCGATCGATGATGAAGTTGATTATACCTACTTAATTATTAGATGCTACTACACGTATTAGAACCGGTACGGCCGCGGGAGACCGCTGGATGACTTACCTAAAAATTTGCCTACATAAACTTATTACATAAATAGTTTTAACTTTAGCTACTTTCGAAAAAAAAATACACAGTTTCTTTTTTGTTTGTTTAAATATGAAACACTCCAGCACAGTATTAAAATATTATCTTATCTGTGACAGTACTGTGAAAATCCTATATTTTCAAAGTTTTATGGTATAGATCCTATAACTAAAATATCATATCATAGATTTACTTGGATCTTCGGGGAAAATCTATCAAATCGAAACACATATCTATAAATATAAATCTCGGTAGAAAGTGCGAGACTCATATTATTCTTGCCTACTATGGCATAAACTTCAAACTCTACTTAGGTAGAGTTAGCTAGTCACTTATGTGATTCCGTCCAGCAATTACACTGCTAATTATCTCAGATGGATTCTATCAATAAAACTATTTTTTTTATTACAGCTTACGTTACTTAACGATTACTACGTTACGTTACCGATAAGGAAGCGAAATCGTGGTCTCTTCTTAATCAACAATGTTAGACTCAAAGAAAGTACCTATGTTATGTTAATATTTAATACTTTAACACAACTGAATACATTGACGTGTGTATCACTTACCTAGAGTCGAACTTGGTTCCGTCGTCGGCTAGTGTGCCAGTGTAGTGCATGGTCAGCATGTCTCCGTGCTTGGACTTCACGGTGCATCCTTCAGGGACGCTCAAAACGTCGACTTTAAGTTCGGTGACCTCGGGGCCCGCGAATGTAGCCCCGGCTAAAGCCAACACCGCAAATACGCAGCGCAACGTCATGACGAACTTACGAAAAGTTATATGGGTTTAGAAAAAGGAAAAGCGTGCGCTATCGTCTGCGACCGGTGTACAACTGTGCGGCTTACGGTGGTAACTCGTAACAAACTCGGAATTCTGATAAAGTTTACAGTTTGCCGCTATAGTCGAATGAGCGAATGCTGTCTCGCTTTGCCGTGACGATTGCACCACGCAATAAAATGAGACAGCCAATGTTTTATCAAGTCTTTAAATAGGTGACGCCAACGCGTCGCTTTAACGTGTTTGCCACGCGAGCGATGACGTGATCGTCATTCGCGCCGTGCACACTTTTACCCGGAACTTGCCAACATAAGAAAATATTTTTTAATAATTTAATGCCATGAACAAATGAACATAACACACGAGGACAGTATTTAAGCTGATTCAACTACTTGTTTGTTTTATTCCCTCAACGAGAACCGGTTTTCATTGTTAAGTTTAACTGTATTTATAAAATGTTGCCATACGAATGTACTACTTTAATATTTATATTATAATCTATCGATACAATTAAATATGTTGACTAAGTGCTATCATAAGTAGTACCTGCACGACATTATTTATGTAATTTAACTTTAATTGTTACATTCTAGACTTGAAGTAAACAAAACTCTAGGACTCTACAGCAAAGGAAACTTACCTTTAAAGATGAAATATGTTTCGTTAGTAATGTTTCGCTAAATTACTTAAGTACATAATTACTATTAGCTGCATTATATAATTGACTGTCCATTAATGATATGGTATTATGCAAGATCTAGACCTTGGTTAAAATCCCTCAATCGAGTTTTACGAGTTGCCCTGGCAGATAGGCCGCTGACGCATTTTATATTTTTCTCTGGCTCCCGGGTCAGAATGGAACTTTAGGTTATTTTAGTAGATATTGCATATTGAATTGTATTGAAAATTTAGGAAAGCTTTTAAGGGAACGACTCTCGTCTGCGCCCCCAACACCGAGAGGATAAATTGCGACAATGCCTCGTTCTTTAATCAGCAGGTGTACCGGTCAGCAGGTTAGGGTGACTTGGGCTCCCGACGATCATGGTGGAGCCCCTATATTGCCAACTACACAGCTACTTAATAGTTATTCGATAGCTTCTACAGGTCTTACATTTTTACATTACTTTTCAGTTGCTAACCACACAAGTAACCTGAGCAACGGCATTATGGCATATTTAAATGAAAATGAATATTCGAAACACATAAATAATATAATTGATAATTGCAAACTATTTAGAGACCGAACTACGGAGATGTCATTGTTACATTATAAACAGGTCTTTTAGGCCATTCTGCACAGCGATATCTAGACCCAAAGTAAGCTTAGCTTACTTTGGGTCTTACTTACTTGGTACTTACTTGGTACTTACTAATTGATTGTTTGATGGATTTTAGAATGCGGATATACATAGTTGGATACGTTTTCTTATTAAATACATACATAGAAACAACGACGCACATAAACATATTCATGCATATAAATATTGGAACTGAACGGGAATCGAACGCATGACCTCAGACGTTGCAGTCGAACGCTCTACCGCTACGCCACAGAGGAGATAGTACTTAATCATTATCGTCTTAGTGATTATCCCAGTTGTATGCGAGGTTTTCACTTTATCCGGTTCACTTTTCATTTTATCGTTGGCTTATATTGTCTATTACGGTAGCGACTGCCTTCAGTCCTTTCAATACCCTTCATCCATATTCGTCACTGAAATGTTGTAACCAGTAGAAAAGAAGAATTTCTTTCGTTGTTTGGTAACTAGTTACAAGTGAAATATCGGAACCTCGATAAAACAAACAAACATTACCACGTTTATGTAACGGGATACGGTACGGTTTGTGTACGGTATCGGTATAATCAATATATTAGTAGTCTGCAAGCTAATAAGTCTTACACACAACAATAAACACGTCATTACCGTACCTATACTTATACCTTGTACCATCTTTGATTGTAGCTATCTCCTAAAAGGAAATCAATAGAATTAATAAGCTTTTCTAATTTTTCTGCGGTGAATTTAACTAAATAGGTATCTTGACTAGAACTAAACTACAATCAAAAATTAAAACTAAACATTTTTAAAAAGCCCTGGTGATTGTTAACATTGTCATATCTCTCTATACTAAGGATAAAATACAATTTTAAAACTTCCAGACTAAAGGAGGTAAAGTAACCAAAGAAAACCCGCAGGAGGCTGCACTGGCTACCCTGTCCACTGTCGCACGTGCATCAGACAATTGCGTTTTGTTGACGTATCACACGCAAGAAATAAGTTACGTTGTTCTTGTTCGAAATCTTTAGTTAATATGAGACATGCGTGGGTGCAGAAGTTCAATGATTCGGAGATTATTATATGACGAAGTAGACGACAACAACCCTAAATTAAAATAATTTTGTGTCAATCAATAGTTTCACGGAGTGATATGGACGTTAATCCTCTACCTTCTACAATAGCGATGTCAAACCATATAAAAATAAACTCAATAAGAATCTTATTAACTAAAAATAGAAATAAAATCTTTCTCAATTCTCAAAATTACGACAAGGGAATGCTGTTTCTGATCTTGACCAGATTGGAAATATTATCTACTACAAATGTTACTCTACGGTCTACGCTCTGTTACATATTATTTATTAATAGACATTTTTATGCATATTTTTATAATTTTTACAATATTACATATTATTATAATTTGTACACGTTTGGAAACGTTTACACACTATTTACGACAATGAAGTTCCTCATTCACCTACATTTGTCTTCACGAAAGTAATTGTATATGAAAATTTTATTTTTCTATGGAAGAAATTTACACACGAAAATCTCATGCTTTTAAATGCATTTACGTGCCAGCGCTCTACATAACCGATGCAAGCTGATCTCAGCCAGACTCTCACTCTTCTACCAGACAGCGACGGCGAAGTGCCAGATCAAAAGTCGGGAACTGTACTGTTGATTCTCATTGTTTTAAAAATTAAGAAGATCGATAATTTGAGATCTTTAGTTGCATTTTTCCATCTTCGCCTGTGGTTTACCTATACGACAGTCAAAAGTGATGATTTTCTACTTTCTCTCATTTACAAGGTAATATTTCCACTACACGATCTTATAGTAACTTTGTATTAGTAGCAGCTCATGAATGTCTGATTTTAAAAGAAAACCTAACAATATAATTTAACCTTGTGGCAAAGAGTGGCTTGAGTTTTTACTTTCAGTCTTTTTTTCACAGAGCTCTGCCTGTTGCATTGCGAACGTGACATATAAAATGTAAATTGTAACAAGTAGAAGCAGACTTGCTGATAAAGTGATAAGTCACTGGACGTGGTGTAATTAGTTTTATATCCTACTAGGTGACCCGAAAAACGTTGTCCTGCCTTAACTATGAATATTGAATTTGGTATAATTATTTAAAATAAATAATCAAAACATAGTGTTTATTATTCTAAGGCTAAGATATTCAAAACTCTTAAAAGCCTTTTTTCTGGTGCAAATTTTATCAATATATTCGGTAGGAATAATATCATTACGGATCATCGGATGCATCTGTTAATTTGTCAGTCAATGTGTCAAAAATTACAATCGACTGACAGGTATGTCAAACGCCAAAAGGTTACCGTAGAAAAGTTAAATTTAAAACACTGTACCATGTTAAGTGTTTTAAATCTTCTAATTTTCCGAGTAACATTCTTACCTTTTTCTTTTTATGAACCATCTTCCATCAACAAACACAGATAAAAAATAATTAGCGAAATCTGTCCAGCAGTTCACGAGTGATGCCTTGATCAAGAGAAATAGGGATTCATTTTTATATATAAAGATTGTGTTATATAAAATGTTCTTATAACATTCGATATTTGTATAATTTTTCAGAGCCGAAACACATAACCATGTTGCGGAACCGCACCGCCAAAATCGGCAGTGCCTCCCACCGCTACCCTGAATTTTGTGCGTTTCTGCCCAAACATAACCGCCTTGCGGCACCGCAATGGGACTGCCGTACTGTAGGGCAACCATATTCTTTTGTGAGTGATTTTTTAAAGTTGATGGACGTATCTCTGCCATGGATCGCAATAAACGTGTTGCTGTTTTGTTGTTAAGAAGACATCATACCAATTTAAATAGACGACAGAGAAGACACTGGATACATCCATTTAGTGAGGCAATGAATCCCGATGGGTAGTACTTTTCACGAAAATACGAAGCATTGAAAACAGATGAAACAAAATTTTAAGATATCAAAATATCTAAAGGGTCTTTCAACAAGGACGGGTCGATGTTAAAATTGAATAAAACAAGATGTGTGTGAGATATTAACGAATTATTTTTTTATTTGAAAGGCCCGTTTATGCCATTATGAATGGAATATAACATCGTAAATTTGTTGAGAGTAGACTTTGAAGGGCCACCGCGTTTGCACTAACGAACACTCATTTTGATAATAAAGTTTTATCATTTGCACATGCTGCTCAACTGTGTAACATGCCATGGTGATTTGATATCAGTGACTGAATAAGAAACAACAGATTTGACAGATGCCGCCAAAACAAAATGGCCGCCATAAATTATTAACATCGACCCACTGTACCAGGCCACTCAGAAAGTATTGCGAAAAAAAGTTTTTATATATGAGAGACTGGTCAGTTATAATCTATTTCTAAAATATGATTATTTATGAGTAAAAATAAGTACGTTCCAGTTTGAAAATTTGTCTCTGCATTTTTTACAAGATAATTTCAATTAAATTTTTAAGCATTTTGTATGCTTACTTTTTTCTAAAGATTTAGATCGGAAAAAGTCGCCTTAAGACGTAATAATGTATCGGAGAATTTCGAATATCTGGGACGTCTCTAGGTGGCTCAGTTGGTCAGAGCATTCCCCCTGTAAGGGACTGGTCGCGGGTTCAAGTCCCGTCCTAGATGTTCTCTTTTTCCGATCTAAATCTTTAGAAAAAAGATAATTTCAATTATTGTGTCTCATTCAAAAATGGATCTGCGTCGGGAACATTTTCGCGCTATGATTTTCTACGATTTCAAGTGTCGCCTGAAACCAGACGAATCGTACGATAGACTTCAAATGGCATTCATGTATGAAGGCCCTTCCAAGGCGACCGTGTATCGTTGGTATAACGAATTCAAGCGCGGTCGACTGACTTTGGAGGATGAAGAAAGAAGTGGTCGCCCTTTGACGGCTGTTACGGAAGAAAACGTGCTAGCAGTGAAAAATTAAATCCAAGATAATAGACGAGTCACATATCAAGAGATTCAGCACATTCTTCAGATTGGATCGGGAAGCCTTCGCGAGATTCTACACGTGCATCTTCGTGTGAGAAGGATAGTTTCACGGTGGGTGCCGCACAATCTCACCGATGCTCAAAAGCAGGCCCGGGTGGAATGGTGTCGTGATATGATAAACAAGTTTGAAGCAGGCGCGTCTCGGCGTATTTATGACATCATTACAGGTGATGAGTCGTGGATTTATCAGTATGATCCAGAAACAAAACGCCAGTCGACGGTTTGGGTGTTTCAAAACGAATCAACACCTACCAAAGTGAAGCGATGTAGAAGCGGAGGGAAGATTTTGATCGCGAGTTTTTTCAATTTGTCTGGCTACTTGTTATCAATCCCTTTACGAAATCAAAGAAGCATCAACGCTGAATGGTACACTACCAAATGCTTGGCAGAAGTTTTCTCTGTAGTGAGCTACAAGCGACCAAACACAGGGCTCCGCGGGATACTACATCACCATGACAACGCGCCCGCACACACCGCGCTTAAAACGAGGGACTTCCTGGACAGCACTCCGGTTAAACTCCTAGGTCACCCTCCTTACAGCCCTGACCTTGCACCGTGCGACTTCTTTTTATTCCCGAAAATAAAAAATCAGCTCAAAGGGATACAATTTTCGTCGCCGGAAGATGCGCTGTCAACGTTTGAGCAGGCTGTAAACGAGGTATCTGCTGCGGATTGGAAAAAGTGTTTTGAGAACTGGTTCAAACGCATGAAACTTTGTTTAGAGGCTGGTGGAGAGTACTTTGAAAAGATTTAATAAAAAAATATTTACCTATAGAACACTTTTTTTTATTTTCGCAAAACTTTCTGAGTGTCCCACGTATTTGAAAGACCCTTTACATAAATGTGCGACATTTCAGTACAGTAACGCTTCATTGAGCGGCAACGTAACGCAACGCTCGGTGGTGCGTTGCGTGGCGGCGCGGTGTCGCAACGCGGTTATATGCTTCGGCCCTTAGAGTTGTTTACCTGTTTCTTTTGCGTGGAAATCCCCTCAGTTATAACCCGCAGTGGCCTGCGGGTTACCCTTATAGGATCACTTCGTTGAAGAAAGAAAGAAAGAAAGAAGAAGGCCATTGGTCTGTATGTCTGTCAAGACCTATTATCAGGAATGCATGGGGGTAATAAGTAGTAATTAATATCAAATAATTATCATTCAATTTAGCCGGAAGCTACGATTTATTGCACCTACATCAAACAAATGCGGTGCAAATCTTACCACTGTGGTAAGATTTTCACCGCATTCGCATCTGCGGCCTGCGCCACTTAAATGCCATATGATCCTTGGACTTCAGTATCTATTAACTCAGCTGACTTTCGAAAGTCGCCAATCTTGGACTCGTTTGCGGCCAACGAGTCTTGTCGCATTATCACTTCAGTTTTGCAAAAGCCCGACGCGCACTTTACTGATTTGTTTGTAACAATTCCCTAGTCTACTCTGGTGTAGCCAATAGCAGCGCAGTAGACTAGTTGTTTATTTCGTAGGGAAGTTAGTTGGTAGGTATTCTTTCTTTGGGAGGGAATCGCATCGGCATCAAGCCCCAAATGAAATATTTGGGGCTCGTGCTCGACGGCCGATGGGACTTCGGAGAGCACATCCGAAGTCTGGCCCCCAAATTGAAGGGCACAGCTCTTGCTCTGGCTCGACTGTTGCCCAACATGAGGGGGCCCGATGACTCCTGCAGGAGACTCTACGCGGGGATCGTGCGGTCCATGGCCCTGTATGGGTGCCCAATATGGGCGGAGGCCCTAAGGACCAGAACTGTGCGGATGCTGCGCGCTCCGCAGCGAGTTATGGCCATCAGGGTCATCCACAGGTACCGCACGATCTCCTTCGAGGCGGCGAGTCTCCTTGCCGGAACTCCGCCATGGGACCTGGAGGCGAGAGCCCTTTAGCAAATGTACCAGTGGCGAAAGGAGGCGCGGGAGCAGGGACGGAACCCCGAGCCTCGTGAAATCGAGGCCGTGCAGTCCCAGCTCCTCAGGCCATCGTGGTGGAGTGGAAGGAACGACTTGGGCGACCAAGCGCAGGGCACGCCGCAATAGCGGCGGTAAGGCCCATCATGGAGGATTGGCTAGAGAGGCGACACGGAAGCCTCTCGTACCGACTGACGCAGGTGATCTCCGGGAAGGGGTGCTTCGGGGACCACCTGCATCGGATCAGGAAGGAGCCAACGCCTGAGTGTCATCACTGCGACGCGAGCGAGGACTCAGGGCTGCACACGCTGGCGGAATGCCCGGCGTGGGAGGCGCCGAGGCGTGACTTCGTGGCAGGTGGGAGTCCTCTCGCTCGGCAGCATGATTGCGGAAATGGTGCAGAGCGCGAGTGCGTGGGCCACCGCCACCTCCTTCAGCGAGCATGTAATGCTCGCGAAGGAGGTGGCGGAGAGGAGCCCGGGAGAGATTTAGAACTCTGACCGACCCCGCAACCGAGCTCGCAACTTGCTCGCCGCGCGTCGCAGGCGACTCAGGCGCCGGAGGTCGCTTAACGACCTCCGTCCTTCATGAGCGCAGGCCTGGGGGTGGCAGGTGAGGCCGCCTGTCACCCCAGCAGAAGCAGGCCGGGACGGTGGGGCGACTAGCGCCCCTCCCCCAAACCGGGGGCAAGACGGGGACACCGTGGTTCCCAAACCCGAGGGGGCCATCTCGGATCCGGAGATGGCCCAGGGTCAGTCGGGGTGCGAGGGATATGCTCTATGGGCAACCTTACACCCCGGCGTCTGTAGACCCGAGACGGCGTGCGGTTTTAGTCGGTTCAAGCCCGACATAACCGCCCCCGCTGGCACGCGGGGGGGTATCCGAAGGGATTTCCGCACGAAAAAAAAAAAAAAAAAAAGGTACCCATTATAGCCAATATCTAACATGTAATCAGCTTTTTCATTATTATTATAGGAACAAACAAACACCTGATCTTAAAGTGGTAATCGGTACCTACTACTAGTAAATTAAAATTTCCGGAAAAACGTCTATTCTACATAATATTATGCTTACCTTGAGATGCTGCCGCAATTCTCCTCACCCATTGGGACAATATTATGTAAGTTCTTTTTGCTGTAGTTTCCCTAGGTTACAATGGCGTAGTTACTTGGATAAATAAGCTCTATCTCTATCTCTGGCTTATCAGTATATTTTAGTAAACGACAATAAATGAGAACTAAATATTTCTTTTTAATACATTGTCACAAATATTGTCACCACCATTTAGAATCATTACGTGGTTCTACCAACGTCAACTCATAAATTGATAAGATTACTGTAGGTCTCACAATTGCACATAGAAACCGCAATTTTTATCTACATTCCCAATTAAAATATATAATTATACTTAGGTTACATTATAATAAATTTAATGTGGTAACCTGTATTTATTTTAAAAAAGCGAAAGGTCTACGTTCGTACACGTGTACGAATATAATGTAAAGTTACTAAAGGCTAGAGGCGAGGCGTAAATCATCCAAGTGTCCAGTGAGCAGGTTGCTCACGAGATTCATACACACTTCTTCAACACACTTGCGAGGAAAAAACAAACAATATTGCATAAATCGTTTGATTATTAAAACAATTGGTGAATATACAATTTTCAAAACGATAATAAGTTGTTTTTGATGGCAATTTCACAGTTTGTGTTACATTGGTACTTGCCACTTCTTTAGTACCTTCAATTAATTAGGAAGCGCGGTGGCTTAGTGGTTAAGGAGTCAACCATACGATCGAGAGGTCCCGGGTTCGAATCCTGGCCATTACGACGGGAACCCACTCCTAACACAAGCTTAGCTGGAGGGGTTAGGGGGGATATTAGTAATTTCGTATACTAATATTCTTTAAAAAAAAAAACAAAAAAAACTCCTATTTCTTTTGGCATATTAGAAAATTTGTCAATACCGTGTTTTTGTGCAGTGTATTTGCCTTTCTGAAAGTTTTGGGATAAGGGGTAATTCTTTGTTTTTGTTGAACGGAGATCTTGCCATTTTTTCACTATTTCACGGAACGTTTCTTAGATTGAAAACGATCGTGGAATCTTGGGTTACACCTGGGTAATTTTGGCAAGAAGCATATCTTCGTGAGTTTCTACATTTTGTTGTAATATTACACAGCGCTTGTCGTCTACAAGCTCCAGTAACACCGAATATCAAGGCAACCTGCAAAGAAATCAATTAATTAGTTCTAAGAAGTTATGCTAAGATTACGCACATACATATATATGTTTCGATTAAAAATATTAAACGTACCTTTGTTGCTAGATACTGCCTATCCGGAGCCTGATTCAAAAACAGTTCAACGTCGGTTGGTGACGAAACTTTAGATTTCCGACCGATATATCCATCCGAGCGTCTCTTCAAAATGCCACCAGCTTAACCATGCTTCTTAACATGGAATAGATACACCACAGGGAGTTGGGTTTGTATGTATTGGCAAGCAGACACATTTTCAGGAAATGACTGGTTTTTTTGTTGCTCTTCCACTGTAGAAAACTATCGTAACCAGCTAAGTTTTTCTCTAGATTTTGCAGGTATTACGCTTTCATTTGCATTTTGTGCTGCATTTAGTATTTCTGGCGGGGTTAAATCTAGCAATCATTCATCTTCTGTACTAAAAATTAACATTTTTACAATTATTTTCCGCACAATACTAACAAAAATTTGGGAAATGGCGCGCAAGTATTTTTTTTGTACGCGCCAGATGTGTGGTGTTTGATTACAGCCATACAGCCTACTTCAAAATTATAATTGTAGTGATCAAATGCAAATGTTTTGTAACAAATTATTGTGAATTATAAATAAATTGAAAATAATAAAGGTTTTTTCGTCTTAATTAATTGGATTTTCAGCAAAAAAAAATGCGAAAAGAAAATGCTTTGTTTACTCGCATAGAATATGTACTAACTTAACTATGTAGGGATAATTATATTATTCACTAGTGTGTAATACTATTTAAGAACGATGTGATAAGGCTCACTTTACGAGCAAGTGTTTTTTTTATTTACGTGTGGAAACCCCCACGGGCTTCACCCCATTGGTGCCGACGATGGGGTGGGCGTGTCGGAATCGGACCGACTAAAACCACACGGTGTCCTCCCCAAGTGTCCATTGCCGGACACCCCGGGTAAGCTCTCGAAAGGATAACACCAGGTTTACGGTCGGATTTTGGCCGCCACCGCAGCCTCGCCTGGTGGGGTCGGCTTTTATCCAGCGACGGTGAGTTGGCAGACGTGTGTAGGACACACACGACACGCCTCCGTCTGAGCCTGCTTCTGTAAGGACGGCGAGTCAGCCAACTGCCGTCCTCAGACCCCGATCAAGGAGGTCGGTAGTGCCGGGCGTAGACGAGTCAGAACTCGGGGGGCAGGGTTCTCTTTCGCGCCCTCTCCGCCGTATCTTTCGCACGCTTTAGCTGCTCGCAGAAAGAGGCGGCGGCGTGCCACTTGCTCCCGTCGGAGACCACGGCCCTCACCATGGTCTCCAGCGCAGGGCACTCCACCAACGTGTGGAGCGCCGTGTCTTCGCCCGGATTCTCGCAGTGCTGGCACTGCGGCATTGTCTCCCGGTGGATGCGCCATAGATACTTACCGAAGCACACACCGAATTATTGATATCCGAGCATTAGCTATCTGCCAGTGAAAGTTCCGTCAAAATCGATCCAGCCGTTCCAGAGATTACCTATTTCAAACAAACAAAAAGACAGTCAATTTTTTAAATGTTTCGTGTATTCATTCATATGCAATCATAAAAAATCTGCTATTTTAATATTACAAACACACTTTATATATATTATGATATTTATTTGAATACAAGATAAAAAAAAACATTATTATATAAACTTAGAAACATCTAAAACAATTGCAAGTATACACATGCATACAAATATTTGCACCGAGCGTAAAGAGAGCCCGCGACCTCTGACTTAACAGTCGAACGCTCTACCACTATGCCACAAAAGTTAGTAACATAATACATTTCAATTTTATTATTTGGTAAAGCTTTAATATGCGATAATGCAGTACATTATAAGTATCATTGTTTTAGCAGATGGAGACCGGGGATTTGAATAAAGCGCTGTATAAAACAAAGCCGTGCCGAAAGACTAATATTTGAATAATAGAACAACCATCCAGTTCGCTCAGATGGCTGCCAGTCTGCCACTTGTATCTACTTAAGTAGTGATTTTCTTAGGAGCGGGAGAGATAATAATTATAACAAAGCGGTCATCATTTCAAATCACTTCTAAGTTGGTAATCGCGCCGCCATACACCATGGCGTATTTAATTTACAGAATACAGTCATTCAATCATTATTTTTAGGGTTCCGGAGCCAAATGACAAAAAACGGAACCCTTGTAGATTCATCTTGTCTGTCTGTCTGTCTGTCCGTCCGTATGTCACAGCCATTTTTTTCAAAACTCTAAGAATTATGCTGTTGAAACTTGGTAAGTAGATGTATACTGTGAACCGCATTAATATTTTCACACATAAATAGAAAAAATACAATAAATTTTGGGGGTTCCCCCATACTTAGAACAGAAACTCAAAAACTTGAAAATTTCGCGCGCACAATAATGAAGCAACACTGATTAACAATAAAATCTGTCACAATTTTATTGTACGGTGACGAACCGTCCTGTATTCTGCGCGACAATCCCACAGTGGAAATAGTTAATTGCATTAAATTAATCAAATAATCGGTCCCGCAAAATGTCAAATGCGGTCTATAGACGTCATAATATCCATAGATTTATTGATATTCCGATGGCGCCTTTGTAGAGACACGAGGCCACGCACGTCTGCACAAGCACATATGGATTCACATTATTGACTTATTTGTCACACACATTTACTATTGTTTATTACACACATGATATTAAAAGACACAAAAAAAAAGAAAAAAGCAAAGAAAAAGGAAAACAAAATCCAATAATTTAAAACATTTAACATTGTACATGCGCCCTGCACCTGCACTAGAGACCCCGCGAAGGCGTGATGTCCCGGTGTGCCTGGACATGACCCAACCGAAGATGGTTCCACACCGTACATTGCGTGCCGGCGCATGGGTGAGCCATCGTTGAGTGCGTATCTTAAGGTTTACTCAATAAGTCGCGGTGTTTGGCCCACGGCACATTGTTTTATAGCGGTGAGAGCCCTACATAACCGCATGCTTTCCCCGTGCTATGGCGAATGAGGTACATTTTGATATACATTCTGAACAAAAAAAGGCTCTTGGCAATCAATCGTGAATCGGTACGACTATCGGAACAACGCTAAATCCACATCCTCGTGAGCCAAGTCCAATTATTAAATATTATTGTTAAGTATTATATATAAAAAAATATGCATGCAAGGGTTAAAGGACCCGGGATTGTAGGATAAGAGAAAGACGTGTGTTGGTTAAATTCAATTCCATGTCTTTACGGTGCGGCACAGAAAAGAGATGCCGAGCCATTTGGTCCTGGATATAATATATTTTCACCTCATTTTCTCTGATCGTTGCGGAGAAATACAGGACGAAGAATACACATCTGCATAGCTTATATCTGAACATGTAGAAGGCCTTCGAATGTGTTCCTCGCGCGATGATCTACCACAGTTTGCCGGTTAGGTTGAAGGGGCGGGTTTAGAAAATCATCATTAGGCCTGTTCTTTTACACGGCTGTGAAGTGTGGCCGTTGCTAGAGTGAAATAAGCAGGAGCTTTGTTGTTGTTGTTGTTAAGAAATTTCTGACCATGGAACTTCCACCGGGCCGCGGTAGGAGGGGATAGGCAGCCCCAAGAAGTGCTGGTTTGACATCTTAAGGGATGCATGCCTAAGTTCGCACGAAGTGGAGAAGGAAAAGCAGGAAAGCGATCAAAACGCTAAGTTGATGATGATGATTATAATGATAATTGTGATACAATACTTATTTTGTAATATTTTCACTAAATACTTGTATATTGACTTATTTTAATTTGGTCATACTTACCATACATATATGATTGTTCAGCTTAGGTGGACAAAATTGAGTTGTGGTGGCCCTATAAAATCTGTGTTAACAATTGTTGCGATTGTTGGGAAACTTAGAAAAAAGAAAATATAAATATAAGACAATGGAAAATATGTTACAGTTTATTATGATTATTAAAATTTTAACTAGCAATCTCATAAAATCACAAAAAATGTGCCACCCAGAACTTAAAAAAAGTCCGTGTTAATATTCACCTGAATGATTTTCAGTGTCCAGTTTGCAAGCAAGCATGTGCGATCCCTGCACAAATCCGTAAAAATGAAAGCAGTGGTCTTTGAAAATGAGAAAGAATTGGCTTTCGTCATAGTCAAATTCGTCAAAAATATTTTTTTTAATGTCAATTGCTAGAAAGTTGCATAGCTCCATCTCTCTCACTTAGCTAACCTGCCCGGAACAGAATTGTTTTCAGCGCGTCGTGTTAAGGTCCATGATTTTGCTGATGTGGATTCGAATATCATTATATTGGATTTTTACTAATTAGATGGCAATAGCAATAATATAATATTATAATATATATATATATATATATTATATATATATATTATATATATATATTATATATATATATATTTATAATTATTATAATTATTATTATTATTATATAATAATATAATGCTATGCCGCCATGGGTAAAATACCTTTTTTTTTTTTATTTTATTATCGTGCGGAAATCCCTTCGGAGTGTAAAATTTTCATATCTATATATTAAAAAGCTATTGCCTGCGACCTTGCCCGCTACCCATGAGAACCTATTACACCACCACTACCTATAAAAGATACACAATTCCACCATACATCATTTTGTTATAATATGTAAAGGGTTTAGGTAGCGTTTTCGTTCGGTAAGGGGAGCTTCGGGGACCACCTGTATCGGATCAGGAAGGAGCCAACGCCTGAGTACCATCGCTGCGACGCTAGCCAGGACTCAGGCTGCATACGCTGGCGGATTTCCCGGCGTGGGAGGCGCCGAGGTGTGACCTCGTGGCAGCCATAGGGGTGGGAGTCCTCTCGCTCAGCAGCATAGTTGCGGCAATGGTGCAGAGCGCGAGCGCTTGGGCTGCCGCCACCTCCTTCTGCGAGCATGTATTGTTCGCGAAGAAGATGGCGGAGCGCGCCCAGGAGAGATAGAACTCTCCCGGCCCGCCGAGCCCGCAACTTGCTCGCCGTTCGTCGCAGGCGACTCAGGCGCCGGAGGTCGCTTAATGACCTCCGTCCTCCATGAGCGCAGGCCTGGGGGTGGCAAGTGAGGCCACCTATCACCCCAGCAGAAGCAGGCCGGGACGGTGGGGCGAATAGCGCCCCTCCCCCAAACCGGGGCAAGACGGGGACATCGTGGTTCCCAAACCCGAGAGGGCCATCTTGAAACCGGAAATGGCCCAGGGTCAGTCGTGGTGCGAGGGATATGCACTATGGGCAACCTTACACCCCGGCGTCTGTAGACCCGAGAAGGCGTGTGGTTTTAGTCGGTTCAAGCCCGACATAACCGCCCCCACTGGCCGGCAGGGGGGTATCCGAAGGGATTTCCGCACGAAAAAAAAAAGGTACCGTTTTCGTTGATCCCAGAAGGCTTATTTTTATTCCAACACCTTCAAAAATATAATTTCGTTTTAGCCAATGTATACAAAAACTTGACAAATAATATACTAAAACCTTCCTCGAGAACCACTCTAGCCATTGGTGAAGACAGCATGAAAATTGTGTAGTAGTTTTTGAGTTTATCGCGAACAGACAGACGCGACGCGAACAGACAGACAGACTGAGGCCTTCATTTCATAATATGTAATGATACGTGAAGGGAAAACTTTGCATCACTTTTTACGAAAATTGCGCCGAGGAGTGTGAGATTTGGCATAGTTATAGCTTATATGAAGGAGAAGTGCAGAAAGCTAATATTTTTTTTAAATTTTGTATAAAAGTATATAATATCACTAAATAAAACATTACACAACACACTACCGTGCATTTAGAACACACAAACCACACCTATGGCCCACAATTTTCCATCTCCTTTTGGCCAAATCCGTTCAGCCGTTTGAACGTGATTGAGTAACAATAGCTAGGCTACAATACTTTTCATTCCTGGAATAGGTTATGTGTTGCAGGAACCATCTAAGTAGTTTAAAGTGTTAGTAAGATACCATAGCCAACTTTAATAGCCAGCTTTTTGGCTAGATTTTCAATTGTTACATACTAAGAATTAAACATATACTTAACACATCATTTTCTAAAAGTTAAGTGCTAAGTATAACAACAACTACAAAAGCAAAGCTCCGTAGGCCGGTGCACTGCATTAAACTCTGCACAGTTTGCCCCTAATCTAAAAGTCCGCCCTTTGTTTTGTTTGTTTGTTCTTTTTTCATAGAACGGTAATGAGACTTGACAAATACGGTAATTAGATCGCAAGCTATGGAAGTGAGATAAAGCGAAAAGGAACAACAAAAGTTACACTAATCAGCCTTTTACTGAGCAATTATTAACCTATGCTTAATAGACTCAGATTTTTATTGATGAAAGACGATCTGGCGCCCCACCATTTTTACTTTTATGAAGAATAAAATTGGAGATGCTTCCGATATTTCCAAGTATAGACCCATCTCATGCAAAGATATTGGATATTGGATAGATTGGATCCCCCGGATCCCGCGTGCGAGGTGCCTAGGCGAGCCCTCGTGGCAGCCCTCGGAGTGGGAGTTCTCTCACTCGGCGTCTTGCTTACAGTGATGGTGCGGAGCGGAAGTGCGTCGGCTGCCGCTGCCTCCTACTGCGACCAAGTAATGCTCGAGAAGGAGGCGGTGGATCGGGTCCGGGAGAGACTCAGGTCTCTCTCAATCCGCAGAGCCCGCGAGGCGCGGAGGCGACTCAGACGTTGGAGGCCGTTCAACGACTTCCATCCTCCAAGAACGTAGGTCTAGCGCGACAAGTGAAGCCGCCTGTCGCCTTGGCAGAAGCAGGCCGGGGCGGCGGCGCGTTGTACACCCCCCCTCCCCCCATTTTCCGGTAGCAAGACGGGGACACCATCGTTCCAAAATCCGAGTGGGCCATCTAGAAACCGAAGATGGTCCTGGGTCAGCCAGAGTGCGGGCCACCTTACACCCTGACGCGGCGGACCCGAGACGGCGTGCGGTTTTAGCCAGTTGAAGTCCGATATAAACGTTATAAACGCTTGCTTGATTTACGCAAGGAGAAAAAAAGAAGACCAAATTTATATCTATCTATCTTATATCTCAAGCAGACTGTCTAAAATTATACAGACAGAATAAGACCTTAATAATTGCCCATTTTCTGAACTTATCGAAGGCATTTGACTTATTACATCATGACCTGCTCTGGCTCATGCTGTCCCGACTAATGATATCACTGTTGCGATATTGGTACAGTAGTAAAAAAAATTGGCTTAGGTGGGGTAAGACCGGGTAGGTTGAGTTCCCCTCGTTTCTTCAACCTGTATACGAATAGAAGACAATGAGGATATCGATATAAGTTTTGGTAACACATTGAAGAAAACTATTTTTTTATGGATTCTATCGTAATTTATTTGATGTTATTTTATAATTTTTTTAAAATAAAAAAGAGCAACCGAAACGTCGGGTTCAATGTAAATTATAAAATAACATCAAATAAATCGCGATAGAATCCGTTAATAAATAGTTTTATTTCAATTTTCATAACATATATTTTTTGAAATCATACCTACTTCGGAATATCTTCAAAGTTCTAATAGAGAAAGCCATAACTTGATATACCTACATTCCATGTTTTGTAACGTCTTTGTAAGACTACAGGTTCTTTGTTCACGTCTGTCTATCTCAAGACAAATTTAGGTCGACTCCAACTCCCCTAACATCACCTGTCAGGCTCTTCACCCCGCATACTAATAGGATTAAAAGCTTGATTTTTTTCCCCCTAATACGAACATTTACTTTTATTTTGCTCCTGTAAATTGGGAAAGAAATCTATTCTTGTATCTGATGTTATTTTGCAGTATCTGTGCAATTTTAATTAGCCACTTAAAAGTAATCTAGTGATATATATAAGCACCTGAATCTCGAAACGACTCCTTTGATTTTCATAAAATTCTGTATACAGTGATAAATCGATCTCTCTCTATGGGTAACCTTACACCCCGGCGTCTTAAGACCCGAGACGGCGTGCGGTTTTAGTCGGTGCAAGCCCGACATAACCACCCCCGCTGGCCGGCGGGGGGGTATCCGAAGGAATTCCCGCACGAAAAAAAAAAAAAGAAAAAAGGTATCTTTCATAGGCAGGGCCCATCATGGAGGATTGGCTAGAGAGGCGACACGGAAGCCTCTCGTACCGACTGACGCAGGTGATCTCCGGGAAGGGGTGCTTCGGGAACCACTTGCATCGGATCAGGAAGGAGCCAACGCCTGAGTGTCATCACTGTGGCGCGAGCGAGGACTCAGGGCTGCACAGTGCACACGCTGGCGGACTGCCCGGCGTGGGAGGTGCCGAGGCGTGACCTCGTGGCAGCCATCAGGGTGCGAGGTCAGCCGAGCGAGAGGACTCCCCTCTCGCTCGGCAGCATGATTGCGGCAATGGTGCGGAGCGCGAGCGCGTAGGCCGCCGCCACCTCCTTCTGCGAGCATGTGATGCTCGCGAAGGAGATGGCGGAGCGCGCCCCGGAGAGGTTCAGAACTCTCCCGGCCCGCCGAGCCCGCAACATGCTCGCGGCGCGTCGCAGGCGACTCAGGCGCCGGAGGTCGCTTAATGGAGGACGGAGGTCGGGACAGGCGGCCTCACCTGCCACCCCCAGGCCTGCCTGGGGGTGGCAGGTGAGGCCACCTGCCACCCCAGCAGAAGCAGGCCGGGACCGTGGGGCGACTAGCGCCCCTCCCCCAAACCGGGTCAAGACGGGGACACCGTGGTTCCCAATCCCAAGGGGGCCATCTCGAAACCGGAGATGGCCCAGGGTCGGTCGGGGTGCGAGGGATATGCTCTATGGGCAACCTTACACCCCGGCGTCTGTAGACCCGAGACTTCCGAATTCCGAGATTTCGGCACGAAAAAAAAAAGGTATCTTTCATTTTTAGAAAGCTCGTACCATCCATCTATTCTATTATTAAATTCAAAATTAGTCAATTAATCAATATATCAATCAATCAATCATTTATTTTGCTGAACATGAGTACATAGTAGTGTGTTAGAACTGTGGTTGTCCAATCCATGTTTTACCATGTTGGTGCGCAAAATGTTATGGTTAGTGTGCTAATTATGGTTGCTTATACAAAATTTGTTAACATTATCATGCAAGAATAATTAGTATTAAGCTTACACTTACAACACGAAGGATTCTTAGCAATAAATACTTATAGAAAATAAAGATTGTTAGTTAGATTACTTCAGTCACGCAAAAACCGCGCCTTGTCGTGGAGTTGCGGATACCAACCGTGATACCATACCATAGATTACTTCAGAAAATTCAATACAATCATGTAATTAATATAATTTATTTAATTTATTTATAATAATATTTACTATATAAATAAAAAAAGGGTTCATGTCAATAAAAATGTCGCAAAAATTTTGCAAGGGAAAGGACAATTCAATGTCTAATTTAGATAGTTATTGGTTAATGGTTAGATGTCAAGTATTGCAATAATAGATAATTGTGTTTAAGAATTATATTGTTTTTAGTGTCATTTACAATTCATATTATTAATAAATTCATTAAATGAGTTCACTCTATCTATTAACACTACTCGGATTCTATTTTTGAAAATATTTCGTATGCATTCTGGCAGCTTATTATACGAGTATCTCTTTGCACTCATTCCAAATATGCTTCTGCGAAATTGTGTTTTGTTCTACATTTTGTCAATACAAAGGGTGTTTTTATGCCTTGCACTTTTAAGTGTTGCAATTAGTTGACATTATTCCTTACTAGTATGGCAGCTTCATATATAAATAGGGCAGGCAAGGTGAGTATCTTTAGTTTACGGAACGAAGGTTTGCATGATTCTGTCTTTTTAAGTCCGCATATACTTCTGATGCAATTCTTTTAGCCACTAAAGGCATCTTCTTTGTTAACAGAGTTGCCCTAAAATAGAATACCATTTTTTTTTTCGACACTCCAACAGTCTCCATATACAACATTGTCTTAATATTCTTAATACGAAGGGTTTGAGTAATATAAACATCAATGTACCTTCGTATATTGCGATGCCCATATGCTTGGTTTCGGGTTCATGAAATTATCTAAACTCCGTGTCACCACCGATCTCTCCATCTCCGGTTTCGAGATGGTCCCCTCGGGTTTGGGCACCACGTTGTCCCCGTCTTGCCCCGGTTTGGGGGACGGGCGCTAGTCGCCCCACCGTACCGGACTGAGGTCGTTAAGCGACCTCCGGCGCCTGAGTCGCCTGCGACGCGCGGCGAGCATGTTGCGGGCTCGGCGGGCCGAGAGAGTTCTAAATCTCTCTCCATTGCCGCAATCATGCTGCCGAGCGAGAGGAATCCCACCCCGATGGCTGCCACGAGGTCTCGCCTCGGCCCCTCCCACGCCGGGCAGTCCTGGGGGCCTAGACAAAGTGACATTCTACTAGTGGAATCGCTTCGAAGCGAACCTTCAAAACTTCGAAATGTATGGGAGTGACACAACAAATAATGTCACTCTTATACATTTCGTACTTTTGAAGGTTCGCTTCGTAGCTATTCCACTAGTAGAATGTCACTTTGTCTACAGCTACAGGGCCTTACCACCGCTATTGCGGCGTGCCCTGCGCTTGGCCGCCCAAGTCATTCCTTCCACTCCACCACGATGGCCTGGCGGAGCTGGGACTGCACGGCCTCGATTCCTCGAGGGTCGGGGTTCCGTCCCTGCTCCCGCGCCTCTTTTCGCCACTGGTACAGTTGCGAAAGGGCTCTCGCCTCCAGGTCCCATGGCGGAGTTCCGGCAAGGAGACTAATATAGGTGTATACAAATCAAGGTCCTACGACCATGAACACAATAAAAAGATGTAGACAAATTTAGATTTTCACGAAAACTTGTAATTATCAAAATTTACCTTAATGTTTACTTCCTATTTTTCGGAATTTTCCTTAACTTTTGCTTGCTTTTAACCAAAATTGACAATTCTAGATCAACCGGAAATACCCTATAGGTTTTGGGTTGAAAACCTATATGATAGTTCTAGCTGACCCAGAATCACGAAATCCAAACCAAAATCGTAACCAAAAATAACAAAAACAAGGTCTTACTTAAAATTCCAAAAAAAAAGTTGAAAATTAATGTGTGGGGTTGACGCCAATTAGGATAGTCCTCATAGTTGTATGGGCGCTTATACAATTTAGAGGTCTAGCTTAATTGGCACCAACCACTAATAAGGTAGTTTCAAAATTCAATTAAGGTAACCAAGTTTTTCTATCATCTTTAGCAACTCAACCATTGTGCCGTGCTGTACACACACACACACACACACACATGCACAATAAAAAATAAAAAAAGGTACGGTACCCTCGGCGTTTTTAATTATACGACATCGTCACCAAATATTATATCATAAAATTAATACTTATTTTTAGGGTTTGTCTTTAGAAAAGCCCTATTGCTATCGAGTTGTCGTCGTCGACGTCGTCGTTGCCAATTTTCTGTCACGGTTTTGGGTATGAAGGAGATGAGCTATCGAGTTGCTGTTTTCAGTAATAGATTGTGCTGGGGTGAACCATTGCAAGATAAAGAAAAAATCACAAAAAAAAACGCAAAATCGAAAATCCCTTGTATTCGGCTGAGCTCGTCTCAGGAATTCAGCTTGTTTTTTAATAAATGGTTCTGTGCTTTCAGCATCAATTTCGCCAATGTCCTGTGGTAGAGCTATTAATGAAGGAGATAAAGTGGGCCAGAATTTGACCGGTTGGCTCAAGTTCGTAGTTACTTCCAGCAGAATCGAAGTGAATTTACTACTTATTTATGTTCAGCACATTATGTGCCATCCAACGTGGCAATGCCGCCAGCCTTTTGGTTACGTTACCAGTCGACATCGATGGGGTGGAATTCTTTGACACCTGAACTTTTTACTTTGTACATACTCTCTTTTTAGGATGTAAATATTTTACTTTAAAACTATAAATTATTTTATCAAATGTAATTAACCTGTAATTTAAATTGAATTAGATGAGTATTGGAATACATGATAAAAAGTAACATGTGAGAAGCTTGTGTAACCATCATCGTCAGCATCGTACATTTTGTGCATTTATCATATTTTTAACTATGCTATATGCTATTGGAGGCGGAGATAAACCCAAAAATTAAAAATCATGGAAATCTGTTGGCCGTCGTTGAGGTGTTTTTACCCCTTTTCATCGACTTAGAGGTCGAATTTAAAAAAATCGCTAATAGCACACCTCCAACCATCGAACCAAATACACCCTCCAAATTTCAAGACATTATAGGACCAGCGCGCAGCGGTTTAGGCTGTGCGTTGTCTCTATGTCAGTCAGTACAAAGATTTTCATAGTCATTGTTTTAGAAAACGTCGGAAAAAAACCCATTTTTAAACCACGAAAATCTGAAATATACCTACTTATGGTTGAATGAAGGTTTTTAACACGCTTTTATTAACTTCGGCTGTATGTATGTACGTAACGAAATCTTTAAGCTTGATTTTTGATCACCGCTAACGAACGTTGTTTAACGTTTTAATGTGCTCAAAAATCGAGTTTGAAATTTCGAGAATTTAAACACTTATCAAGGACCGATAACAATGCCTAAAATCATTTAAAAGGTGTATCTTATCATCCTGACAGTGACCAGCATCTCCAAGATTATCGATTTAAGGCGTGTGCCAAGAGAGAGCCCGAAGTACGGCTACCACATCCAAGGAAGGTAACAGGTGTGCATATTACCCACCTATGGCATAAGGAGTTAGATACAAACTCAAAAACTGCAAAGAAAACCAATCAAAATTCGTGCTCTAAGGTCACGTTAAGAAAGCTATATGCTGTAGGGACGCATCGATTGCACTGCTGCTAATCTGTTGATACGATGGACAGTTTCGGCTTTCTATAGTATCGAATAGTACGTGGCGTATTTATCTTCAATTCTCGACAAATACTTATTTGTGTTATGGATCTTTGACTATAATGAATCTAGAAAGAAACAATTAATTTCTTTACTCAGAAAGAAAGACAGTCCGCGTTAAGTTTAGAATAGATTTACTTCTGCAGTCTCAAACCCGACACGTATTAAATTATTGCATTGTTATATTTTCAATTGTTTATTTTTGATAGTAAGTTAGAGGTTTAGATGTAACTAACCACTAGCGTGATGATATTAACTAAGACACACTTATGAGTCTCTAATCAACGATCTTTCATATGTGGGTAACTCAGTGGAGTTTAGAGGTTTCTATTTTACTGCTCATCACTTTTTACCTATGACATGATGATTTATAGTCCGGTTGTTGGTCCTGTGAAATTTCATAAACTGCAGATAAACAGATAAATAGACAAAAAATCTTAAAATAACATTTACAGCATCGGTGTTGCTCCTAGAACACATATATTAACTTTTATTTCAAAAAAAAATTGAATGTACACTTTTCTCCTTGTTAAAATTTTATTATATGTACCAATAGATTTAGATTATTCAAGTAAATTCAATCGAAAACCTGGTCTTGTTCCAGCTAAACGAAGCTATTAAAGTGATAAACATCAGCTTATGTATGTAGTATATAGGACTATGACATTTACCTAATGAAATTCATTTAGTAAAATGTATTAAAGCGGCTATAGCCCAGTGGTGTAC
The DNA here is from genome assembly GCA_946251805.1 of Cybosia mesomella. Classification (NCBI taxonomy): domain Eukaryota; kingdom Metazoa; phylum Arthropoda; class Insecta; order Lepidoptera; family Erebidae; genus Cybosia; species Cybosia mesomella. The sequence continues at coordinate 12,622,160 of OX276388.1, read as the reverse complement.
GTAACGGACTGCTGAGACGAAGTCTCGACTTCGATCCCCAGTCGCCCACACCTCTGACTTTTCGTAGTTATGTGTACATTAATAAATGTTAATTATCGCTCGCTTAATAATGTGCCTGGTAGATGGCAATAAGCTCGCCCCCTATTACATTGAGACCTTAACATAACTGACGAAACGTGGGTGTTTAATACACCTCTGCGTACCCCTTCTTGAATACAGACGTGAAGTTATGTTATGTTAGCGTAGTTTAAATTGATTTAAACGCGTTTATTTTCATCGGTAATATCTATCCTAAATATGCTTATCCATGCTCTAGAACCGACAATACAAGCTACGCTCAGATAGCGCTGCGTCTAGAAATATTCTTATGGGTAATTTAAATATGCAAACAATAAAATAAACATGTGTTATAGTTAATTCATTCAAAACCAGTGTTATAAACAATATTTCAGGGTAACCAGTTATTCAGTAAGGAGGAAGGAGCACAGCAAAGTTATGAAGGGAATTTATGAAATGGATCATACGGCTTGTAGGGCCGGGTGTAGTGCTGTGTTGCCGCTGGGGCATGGTATAAGTGACAGCGATCCATCTGCCAGCTGTTTCACAAGCTGCGCCCATTATGTCCCTCGCTTCCAGGTCCCGTGGGGCCGTTCGGCCTGTCTTAGCAATAGGTCTGATGTCGCTTTGGTTTTCGTCAGTTCAAAATCTACATAGCCGCTTCGTTGTGCCTACGGCGAGGTGTTCACGTGGAAAAGGAACGATTGAAGCATTATAATATCAAGAACTTGCGGTAAAAGGTACTTTTGACTGATTTTGACAGTTAAAAGTATTTTTGTGACTTTTGACTATTTAAGAGTTTCCACTAATAAACTGTTCCGTTTTTCTCTTCATTTAGATATTTCTGCTAGGATCATTGCTAATATCAATCATAGTATGTAGTACTGTCACTAAAGACCAAACTCCTTCGTTTATTACACTAACCACAGATATTGGTGGAATTCTGGGGGAAGTCTGAGTTAGCCATTATTTAAAAAAAAGGTTAGGTCATACTTAACCATTTATGTAACCATTTACTCATAGATTAAAGCGGGAAATGATTTAACAAATTTGATTTAATGCAGTTAGTGATCATTTTAAGTTCGAAGAAAATTCCTGGTAATTTCTGCCAATATTGCCATTAGATATCCACATCGCCTTCTGAACCTAGACCTGGGTTTTCAACCGTTCACAATTTGTTCATTCAAAAAAAAACAATTTTTGCTGGTGAATTTGTGACAGTAAACATAAAATAATATAATTTCTATTTTGCGGTGCGTTGAGCTCTTTTTGCGTGAACAAAAATCATGGAACTCAGGTCATCTTCACCGACCGCCTTCCATATTTAAAAAATACGCGTTGTTGGTGCTGATGAACTCGTTTGGGACCTTAACAAAATTATTTTGTTCTGACCTTGATGAAGTTTGAAACTGATTCATAATCACACATAGATAGCTCTGTAAATATTTCCTGAGCATTCAAAAAATACACTCGTAATTGTTCAAGTTTTCACTTCTGTCGGCACTCCCTAAGTGACACTGTTTTGTTATAAAAAGTATTCCCTTTAACCCCTCCAGCTAAGCTAAATCGCTTGTGTTAGGAGTGAGTTCACATCGGTAGTGTAATGGTCAGGATTCGAACACGGGATCTCTCGATCGTAAGTTTGACTCCTTAACCACTAAACTACCGACGAATCTATTTATCATCTCTTCATATTTATGATTGTTGTTTGGACAAAACGAACCAATTCCAGGTGACGAAGCTGATTTCGAACCGATCAAAAGGGATAGTCTCGTTCGAAACGAAACGAATGGTCATGTTAGTCGTACTTCTAAGTAGGTTCTCACGGTAGCCGTATACTACTAATCAGTAACTGACTGTGTAACCGTGATGCTAGAAACTTTAGAGAGATAAATCATTCGAGTAAAATACCAGTGTTAATTCTAAATTTCAAGTGCAAAAAACTATTAAAATGAAATTTTCACAGTTATTAATATTTGTGTCAGTAACAATTAGTCTTTTGACTTCTATACTGTGTTCTACGTACTTTTTCGGTGAAAAGACAAAACATTCGAAAATGGTACATGCCGTAAATGTAAGATATGAGGCAATACCGTTCAAAAAGCGTGTGAAACTATTCAATTACAAAGGAACTTTTTCAATTAAGTCAATAAACTGTTACGACAACCAACACAGCGATGCTTATGTTAACATCACAAAGGGCGGCATCGGCTACAAATCTGTAACCCTTCGAATGCAGAGTCAACGCAGCTACCGACTGGATTTTGCTATCGAAATATACTCGTAAGCCAGAATTTCATATTGAAGATAGGAATTACTGGAATTACATAACATAATATAACATAACATAACATAAACTCACGTCTATATCCCCGAAGGGGTAGGCAGAGGTGCTAGCACCCACATTTCGCCAGTTTATGTTTAGGTCCCAATGTAATATTATGGAATTACATTAATAAAATTATTTTTTTATATACATACATATATATAACTGCTGTATATCTGTTTTTGTTTTACTGATTTGACATTAACCTATCAGAATTACTTACGTAGGTAATTTTAAGAGTTCCATACTTTAATAGAAAAAGAAACCCCTATGGGATCACTTCATTGTTCCTCTCTGTCAAGACCTTTTTTTACGAACGCGTAGAGGTATCTAATTGAAATCATATCAAATACTGAAAGGTCTACAGTCCGTGCTATTCCGTAGGTTCTCAAATCTTAATGCAACATAAAAAATACGTTTATGTAGCATATTTAGGCACTCGCAAGAGAATCAAAACCGGGGTACTTAAGTTGACTTAGTGATGATGATGAACAACAGGCAACGTATAGCACAAGTAAGTACTTAAAGGGAAAAGTTCGCAAACCATAAATTTGTAATTACAACACAAATTTATTGCGATTAGGAACTTATTTCAATCAATCAATTTTAGCCTATTACAGTTCACTGCTAGACAGGAGGCTTTTCTCAAAGTGCGCCATAGCACCCTATCCTCCTTCTTCCCTATTCTTAAATATACTGACTGTGAGTCAGAATATTTAAGAATTTAAAAAATTAAAATAATTATAGAAGATTGAGACGACGCGAGGAATTAACAAACAAACAGTGTAGACTGCTAAACACCCTGCGCGCGGCACACAATCGAGTAATAAGGCATAATTATTGTATCGTATTATAATGATATGAAACGAAATTAGGTAGGTACTTGTTAGTTTTTGTTTTGTCTTTTTTTCTATGTGAAAACGTCCGAGTGTGAGTGGTGAGTAGGTTATGTTAGAGTCGTAGTGTCGTACCAAACAAAACTTATGCGTTGACTCTGACATCAGATCTATTTCTGAGAGATGTCGTTTTTTTCGGTAAACTGGTGGTTTATTTTGTAAGTAAAATATTTTTGTATTCTTCAGTACAAATGAATTTATTACCTGTATCTAAAACGTATAGTTTTGTTATGGTCATGATACCGCAACTGCATAAGGTAATCAAGAAGGTCTTATTATACAAAATGTGCACCTTGCCAGTTCTAATCGTTTGACGGTTAATAAGTGACACATGGAATTTTCATACACGTACCTAACGATTTAATATTGTCGCTTATTATCAACAATTGGAGGAAATGGGCGGTGACTGAAATCATTTTAACGAGCTCCTACTTAACGTGACAGTAATGTACATATTTATTTTATAAATTATAACTATACATAAAATTGGTTTGAACGAAATCTAGTAAGTAGTTTTTTTTAATACGTCATAAATCGTAAACCGCAATTTACCTTTTTGGGCCTAATATTCTTTCGAAACAATTGATATGTGAAATAAATATGATTATAAATAAAATAATGTAATATGTATATCTATATCTATTTTCAGGGTTCCGTTGCCAAATGGCAAAAATCGGAACCCTTATAGATTCGTCATGTCTGTCTGTCTGTCCGTCCGTATGTCACGCCACTTTTTCCCGAAACTATAAGAACTATGCTATTGAAACTTGGTAAGTAGATGTATTCTGTGAACCGCATTAAGATTTTCACACAGAAATAGAAAAAAATCAATAAATTTTGGGGGTCCCCATACTTAGAACTGAACCTCAAAAATTTTTTTCTTCATCGATGTCATATGTGTGAGGTATCTATGGATAGCTCTTCAAAAATGATATTGAGGTTTCTAATATCATTTTTTTCTAAACTGAATAGTTTTCGCGGGAGACACTCCCAAAGTGGTAAATGTGTGTCTCCTGTAACTTCTAAAATAAGAGAATGATAAAACTAAAAAAATATATGATGTAAACTTCCAACGATAATTGGTTTGAACGAGATCAAGTAAGTAGTTTTTTTTTAATATGTCATAAATCGTAAACCGCAATTTACCTTTCATTCAATCGACTCAAATATAAAAATGAAAAAAAAAAAAACATTATTATGTTACTTGCTGCTACGGGACCCTTAATGGGCGAGTCCGACTCGCTCTTGGCCGCTTTTTTTTACTATACTACTAGTTTAATAAAAATAATTATTAGATATCGGATCTGTTGGTAGTAGTAGCCCTCCAAAGTTAATATTTAGAGACCGAAATGGTGGCAAAATTCTACTTAGAGCTGGATATCAGTACTCACACCGCAAGACTAAAAAACCGGCGAAGTGCGAGTCGGACTCGCCCATGAAGGATTCCGTAGCAACAAGTAACATAATACTTATAAAAGTTCTTGTACACTTACTAGATCTCGAGAAACCAATTTTCGATTTTTTAGTTTCATTATTCTCTTATTTTAGAAGTTATAGGGGTGGGAAAGTGGGGGACTCGTTTTACCACTTTGGAAGTGTCTGTCGTGCAAACTATTCAGATTAGAAAAAAATTATATTAGAAACCTCATTTTTGAAGACCTATCCAATCTATCCATAGATGTGTCCCACACGTATGGGTTTGATAAAAAACAACGAGTTTCAGTTCTAAGTATGGGAAACCCCAAAATTTATTCCTTTTTCTTTGATGAATAATATGATGATACAATAGGAATCTTCATATTTTGTTCGCCGGCTATGAGACATAAAATATAATACTTTAAACATATTTTCGCAGATAGAACCAACGTTTTAGGGAATTGTATACACGTATGGAGTGATGCTGGTTTTTCGTTTTTCGCTTGATTCAAAACAGCTTTACACTATTAGAACATTATATTTTTCTTTTGCTGTCACAGCTGTCGACGACCAAGATACTCGGTGAGGATATTCCATACTTCTCTTAAGGCTTTTACGGCCGGCGTTGCATTTAGAATATACTGCTTCCAGATGTTTCGTCGATAACTGCGGTCGACGGCGTCCGGACACTGAAGATGTCGACCGCAGTGGTCGACGAAACGTCTGGAATACAAGTTTCCAATGGACCACGGCCAAACAGCCCGGAAGCAGTATATTCTATATATTCCATACTATACGCATCACGATCGATTTATTATTTTCAATAGTTTAGATATTTTTAATCGGTATTAAAATCTCAAAATAATAAGAATAATATAACTGAACCCCACCACGTGTTTTATATTACATCAACCTTCTGATAAAAAATCCTTGAAATTTTTGAATAACCCCACTTTGATTGGGCACCCAGATGACATTAAATCATAATTTTTACTAAGTAGTCCATACTTTTTTTTTCGTGCGGAAATCCCTTCATGTCGCAGCTGTTTGGGTAAATTAACCAGCTAATTATGACGCCTAGGCCGTTTATTAAACGACGGCATCCAGTTTGAATTAGGTTAGAAGGATCTCGTCAAGATCTCCGCGAACTGCGCGTTGCCGTCATACCCGTCGAGTTAGTTTATTTGCGATAATGCAGGAAAAAATTGGAGCCCCACGACGGGGACTCCGTCTGCATCGTGCACTGCGTCATTCTATGACAGAGAAATCACATCAAAACACTTTAGGCATTAAATTAGATACCATCCGTCGTTGAATGAACGGCGAACTGACTAATTTACCCAGATATCTGCGACATGTTATGTTAGTAATTCAGTCACAGTTCCGTAGTCATTAGAGACACCTAAGAAGGTACTTACCATTAAAGTGTCAAATTCAGACTAGTGGTGTGACGTCCAACGTCCTGCTAGCAGTCCGCCGATTTTTCTCGCTGACAATGAGGTGAAACTGATGATGAAATGATGCTTAATTACGTAGTAGGTACCTACTTTATTTAATTTACAACATGATCTGTGTTCCTCGTTATCTCGGCGTTCTCGGATTCTAATCTCGCTCAGTGTATGTATGAATATGTCTACCTGTTTGCATTGGTTCGAATGTTTCTAGTTTTTATGGATATGTTACCGTTAGAATACGGAATACATTTATAATGTACATTAACTAGGTAATCTGTGAGCTACTGCAAATGATCCGTTAAAGTGTGAAACTCGAAAAACAGTTTTGGTTACGAATAGTTTTCTCTATCTTATGAATTAGAGATGTTGACAGAGCCCCGCTTAGCGGAGCTCCTATTACGAGTATTATCACTAGTAACGCACTAATGACACATATAATATTATTTGATTTTCCATTAAATAAAAATAAAATAAAACCACCGCCAAACCGTTCTAACCTATATCTATCAACGGCGGGGCGCGCAGTATCCACGAGGTGTATGCGTTTAACAAGTTACTTAAATGATTAAAATGAATTCAAATGTTGTATTGAAATGCAAATGAATGCAAAGAACCTCTTTTAATTACTTTACCGTATGCTTGGCCGTTAGTCTGCAGACTACCTACCTAGGAAGTGTGTAGATGAACTAGTTAATGTCGGAGCTGAAACAGTTTTGTCCACCTTAACAGACTGAACCAAATAAAGTTAATCTACACTCTAACTGATTTACGCACATTATCGGTGTCATATACTACGGTTTTTAGATTCCATAAATAATAAAATCTTAAAAACTATGAAACCGTTTAGTTTTTAAGATATTATTATGTATACAATCTAAAAGCGGCTTTTATAAACAATATATATTTTGCTGTAAAACTAGGTATGTGGACCTATATACATACCATATTTTATGTGTACTCAAGTGTTACTAAAATTAAAGTACCCAGGTAAGTGTGGTACCTACTTACCATCAAACTGTTCAATTTTTAGTCAACAATTTTAGGATTTATCTATAAAAGTCAAGTTTATTCAAAATTCAATGTATGTTATTTGCGCATTCTATCAGCAAATTTTGAACGTCCTATTTAGGTAGGTACAACTGATCAACAGAGATCGGAAAAGGTAGAGTATATTTATCTAAAGTTCGAGCAAGACAGTAAAATAGAGTTGATAATACCTCCTCTAAAATCCCGTAACAGAATATTACGCGGAATGCACTTCCGTACATTTTATTATAGAAAACGATGGTAGATAGCAAACAACGTTTTCTATCACACAACTCTTGCTTAACCGTTGCACCGCCGGTACCTGAATAATATTAACTAAATTGTACAACAAAATGTATTTAAGGCATAAGTTAAAATGTATTTATTATCCACGTAAACAATTTCAACGTAGTTTTACTTTAAGTATTTAAGACATTTAAATCTGACACAATTTTACTACGGAACCCTAAAAATTGTAATGTGATTCTTTAACTATTCTAACAATTTTTAGGTTTAGGTTCGATTTAGGTTTTTAGGCTAGGTATTATCAACTCCATGTTACTTACTTCTTCAAACTTTAGATAAATATACTGTACCTATTCCGATCCCTGCTGATCAAGCACCTACATTCATGCAATTACACCTTGTCCATTAGGAACGCAAACTTAGCCAATGGACAATATCCCGACGAAGTGGTAGTTTTAAATAGTTTCTGTTTAAATTATTATCATCAAACAATACAAATAAGTAAATGTGTTTAAGTTGGTCATGTTAGAAGTGATTAAACTCAACATTTTTTATATATAGTTTTTTTTTGATGAGACGTATGTTTATTTATTCTGTGAAAAAATAATTGTACAAAAGTGGTTACAAATTTTATATCTAACTAAACTAAACTAAATAAAACTAAAATAAAATAAATCACTAAAAGAAACTTAAACCTAAAATGCATCGCTGAATTCCTCCGCATCCCATATATATAGTACTAGCTGTCCCCCGCGGCCTCGCCCGTGACATACTTCGCCCCGTGGCACCTATTTAACCCAAACATGCCTCTAATTTTTTAATGCAATTTTTTAAACTTTTCTCTCCGTAAAAACCATCCTTGGACTTCAACGAACATTTAAAAAAAGAATTGGTCATATTGGTCCAGGCGTTGTTGAGTTATGCGCTTACCAACACATTTTGCGATTCATTTTTATATATATAGATATATACATAGTTATATACTACATCATTAGGCCTGCCCTTTTACTAACTACTAACTTGTTTACTGACATAATCTTAAAATAAAATAAGTTATCACAATAGGCGCCTCATTTCAGAGCCTCGCTACCTCTTACACCTTGAGCAGCTTGTGTTATCTAAACAGTTGCTGTATCCAACTTCAATCACTTTGCTTCGATCTCAGAGAGGTGTACTGAATTGCTCGCCTGCACGTGATCAGGGATTGCAATCGACTGCTGAAGGTAATTTTAATGTGTGAAAAAAGTGAGGAATTAAAAAAAATACATTTAGGGTTACGTATCTCAAATGGAATAAAGCGAAACCCTAGGATCATTTAGTTGAGAAGGATGGCAGTACAAGGTTTTGTGTGGATTACCGAATGCTGAATAATGTGACGAAGAAAGATAGTTATCCTTTGCCTAGACGATACCCTGGACATGCTTAGTGGTATGAAATGGTTTTTAACCATCGATTTAAAAAGTGGCTACTGGCAAGTGGAGATGAGTTCAGACGATAAATAAAAGACAGCCTTTAGTACAGGAATTGGAAACGGTTTATGGCATTTTAATGGTATACCATTTGGTTTATGTAATACACCGGCCACGTTTGAACGCCTCATGGAAAGAGTAATGGTGGGTCTACACGAAGACGTCTGTCTGGTTTACCTGGATGATGTTTTAGTTATGGGACGCAGCTTCGAAGAAAACCTGAAGAACCTGGAAAAAGTTTTTACTCGGATTCGCGAGACTAACCTTAAACTGAGTTCAAAGATTTGCGCTCTATTTAAAAGGAGGTCAGCTATCTTCGACATGTCATCTCGACAGAACCGACCCCGAGAAGATAAAAGCTGTTCAAGAATGGCCTGTTCCAAAGAACAATACGGAGGTTCGCACGTTTCTGGGACTATGCGCGTATTACAGACGCTTCATTAAGCATTTCTCGGATATTGCAAAACCCCTACACCGACTGACGGCAGATAAACGAGACTTCGTTTAGGACCTGGATTGCGAGCAAGCTTTCAGTACGCTTAAACAACGGGAAGAGATTAAAGTCATAAAGGTTGTTCAATCATTCGACTTGACGACGAATGGACTGGAAGCAATATGCAGAAGGCGCAAGAGGATGATGATGATCTACAACCTATACTGCACTGGAAACAGCTTGGAAGCAAACCCCAATGGAGTGATGTATCTGCTTACAGTTCGACTACAAAAAGCTATTGGGCCCAGTGGGACAGCTTAGCTCTGGCAGGCGATGTCCTGTATAGGAAATGGGAGTCTAACGACGGCTAGGAAGTAACCGTGCAAGTAGTAGTACCACGAAGCAAGGTGGTCCCACTCTTACGGCACATCCACGATGGTGTTTCTGGCGGGCATCTCGGAGTCAAGAAAACCGTGGTTAAAGAGCGACAGCGGTTTTACTGGCTTCGTTGTCGGGAAGATGTCGAGGATTGGTGCCGTAAATGCACTGCATGTGCTTCACCTAAAGGACCGCTGACAAGAAGCAAAGGAAAATTGAAGCTGTACAGCGTTGGAGCACCGTGGGAACGTATCGCCAATGATGTTGATGGACCTTTTCCAACGACTGAGGAGGGTAACAAATACATCATAGTAGTGCAAGATTACTTCACTAAGTGGTCGGTAGTATTTGCGACACCCCACCAGGAAACAGTCACTGTAGCGAAGAAACTGGTTCAGGAAGTGGTCTGTCGATAAGGCGCACCTATGGAAATCCACTCCGACCAAGGACGGGACTTCAAGTCTGCTCTATTTCAAGAAATGTGCAAACTCCTCGAAATTAACAAGACCCGTACGACTCCCGCGCACCCGCAGTCAGACGTAATGGTCGAGAGGTTTAACCAGACGTTGGAAAATCACTTGGCTAAAGTCGACGACGAACACCAAAGAGATTGGGACCAGTACATCCCACTGTTCTTGATGTCCTATCGTTCTGCGGTGCATGACAGTACGGGACACACTCCAGCTAAAGTAAATTTTGATCGAGAGATAAGGGTACCAGTGGATGCTATAACCGGCACGCCACCCGATAATCCTAAGCCCGTGACGGACTACGTGAGTGAACTTCAAAACCGGCTGGACGAGGTGCACAGAATGATACGGGAAAATAATTTGAAGACAGGTTTATGGAATGCAAACACCAACGGTTTTGAAGAAGGAACACTGGTATGGTTTCACAATCCGCTACGCAGAAAGGAGAAATCTCCAAAACTTCAAGCTCGCTGGAAAGGACCCTATACGGATTTTACAAGAATCAGTGACATCACCTACCGCATTAAGAAGGGGCTGAGGGGAAAACCAAAGGTAGTCCATGTGGATAGGTTGACGCGATATCATGGAACAAATGATGCTCGGGACGAGCATGACTAAGTGGGGGGGAAAAGTTACAATGAGGGTCGATATGTCCTGTCACCCCAACAGAAGCAGGCCGGGACGGCGGGGCGACTAGCGCCCCTCCCCCAAACCGGGACAAGACGGGGACACCGTGGTTCCCAAACCCGAGGGGGCCATCTCGAAATCGGAGATAGCCCAGGCTCAGCCGGGGTGCGAGGGATATGCTCTATAGGCAACCTTACACCCCGGCGAGGCGTCTGAAGACCCGAAACGGCGTGCGATTTTAGTCGGTTCAAGCCCGATATAACCGCCTCCGCTGGCCGGCGGGGGGTATCCGAAGGGATTGCCTCACGAAAAAAAAAATCCGGTGCGCTATGCCTAATTACAATTTTAATTAGTCTAAATTTTAGATTCCCTAAACTATCGATCAATAAAAATATGTTGATTCTTCATATCTGTTGACTTTCCTTCCTTCCATAGTTTCATAAACCTGCAAAACCATGAACCAGCCTCACTACACCCATGATCTGAAAGTAGTTATTAAAGTCAGTAACTGTCTCACCTTTTTGAGCGAAAAGCATTTCGCATTTGGTATTATTTAATCAAGTTATCGACATCCGAATAATCAATTCGGTACGCAGTGAAATATACTTAACGGTTTAAATTAACGCTATAAGTACCTAACGTAATCATTTATATAGTCAAAACGGGATAATGCCTTATAACAAATTGAACGTAAAGCTGCAGCTAGTGATGATTTACGTTAGAATAAAATGCATAGCATGTTTTTTTGAAATATCCACTTTAGATAACAACGTCGCCTTTTGCATTTTAGACGTTCACAAATTGTTCATTAAAGAAAATAGTTACTCATAATGCTGGTGCATTTGTGGCAGGCAGACATACCTACAATAATTTATATATACAAATCTTCTCATGCTTCTAAGATTGTTGTTTGGGTCAGCGGGACAATCGCGTCCCCAGGCTCTATTTGGTGACCGGGAGTTGGAACGGAGAAACGTTAAAAGGGATAGTCCCATTAAAAACGGGACGAATGGTAACATTCGTTATTTATACCTAATGGTTCGGAGTGGAAGTAAATGCAACAACACTAGAAGTTTATCGGTCTATGAATACTGACTGAAATGGCTCCTTATTCTATTTGACACGTTTGGCGCTAACCGAACCGTCGTATTAGCCGACGCATTTATGTTGGTTTAGTTTTACGTCAGTTCTTCCTTCTATGTTAAACAACTGAAATCCCCCGACTTCTCACGTTACGACTGTGATTATTATAGAAATATAATAATGCCATAAGTAGGTAATACCAGCCTGTGGTACTACAGTCACAGAATAAATAATAGTACAAGTACACCCTCCTCCTTCCCATGGTCTTCCCAGCCTCTTGGCTATTAAGACCGAATCACGGGAGGTGTACGCCTTACTTGCGACTGCTCTTTCGGGCGTGCACTTTCTTGACTCCCACAAATTCTGTCCCGGCCCTCTCCCCATTCAGGGGCGGCTACAAGCGAAGGTCGCGATTGCGGCTGACAACACAGTGACGGCTTCGCCGCTCGCTCGGTTCCTGTGCTGCCCGTCCAGCGATCTCCAGCAGCGACCGCTGCGCATGCCACCTGTGCGCGAAGTCCCGCAGCAACCGAAAGTTGGCCTCCGAGGAGACGAGGTCGCAGTAGTAGACTGGGCCCTCCCCCATCACGCAAGATCCCGTCGAGCATCGTGTCCCGGGCAGCGCCATACAGCGGGCACTACCACAGTATGTGTTCCACTGTTTCCTCCCCATCACCACAATAGCAATGGGGAGTTGATGCAAGAGTCATGTCGAACAACCTCTTACGGAAACACCCGTGGCCGGTTAGAATTTGCGAAACTTTATAGTCAGGCTCGACCCAGGTCGCCCTGAGGCGAGCCAACACTTCCGGAAAGAATCGAAACAGGTCCCTACCCTTGTCCTCAACCTCCCATCTCTGCTGCCAGGAGGCAACAGTCTCCTCCGAAATTTTCTTCCTCTCGGTTCTGAACTCGAACCGGTTAAGGTGTCGGACGTTGTCCAGTCTGCCCGCACGAGTCACCTCCAAGTCGGCGGGTAACACCCCCGCCAGAACCGGCAGCGCCGGAGTGCTGACCGAGCGGTAGGCTTTGGTCAGAAGGACCAGAGCCGCTCTCTGCGTCCTCAACAATGCGGAGCGGACCACGTGAAATGCCGCCCGTCTCCACCAACACCCCGCCGCGTAAGTGATAATGGCAGCAAAGGTGCCGTGGTACAGGGTCTTAAGGGCCCTATACCGTATTCCCCAGGATGCAGCGGATACGCGCGACATCTTACCAAAGGCAGCTGTGGCCTTTTCCCCAATGTACACCGCGTGCTCCCTGAAGCAGAACGTTGTGTCGACTACCACCCCCAGGACCTTGGTCGATCGTACGCCGACAACTGAGATTCCGTCGAGTCTTATAGTCGGAGGCCGGCCAGGCAGCTTACCCTTCAAGGTCATCGAAGATGACTTCGAAGGGGAAAAACCCAGCCTGTTCCTTTTACCCCAGTCAGTCACCAGGTTTAAGGCCCGCGAGGCAGTGTCCTCAATGCCGGCGCGAGAGTTGGACTCGACGAGGATCGTAACATCATCAGCACACGCGACCAGGTGCACTCCGTCTGGGTATGGCAGCCGAAACAAATCGTCCATAAGCAGGTTCCACAGAGCCGGGCCCAGCACAGAACCCTGCGGACATCCCATCGTGGATGTTTTCCACAAGGACCTGCTCCCCGAAAAGAGCCCCACGCGACGGCGCGTGAAGTATGAGCCCAGCATCCTGTATACATTGGGGGGACACCCTCCGTTTTTTGCCTTCAGTAGTATCATGGGCCACCACGCATTGTCGAAGGCGCCCGAAATGTCCAGAAAAATAGCCTGGACGTATTTGGCCCTACTTGCCGAAACCGTGTCCTGAAGGGACTCTAATGCTGATAGGGTCGAACGACCCGGGGTGAAGCCGTGCTGGCAGGTGGAGGTATTGCGCAGGATGTTAGGGGCGCACCTAAGCATAACCCGCTCCAGGATTTTGCCCAGAACCGAGAGCAGCGTGATGGGGCGATACGCTTTAGGATCGGATAGAGGCTTGCCGTTTCCCTTCGGGAGCACGACCAGTCTTCCGTCCTTCCACGCATCAGGAAATGTGCCCTCCTCTACGCATTTGCCGAGAACACGCGTCAGCTCGGAGCCAGCCACGGGCCACGCATGTTTAACCATGCGGGCCGTAATCCCGTCGATTCCCGGAGCTGTGTTAGGAAGATCCTTGACTATATCCCGTATTTCCCCCCATGATGGAGGGAGCGCTTCCCGGCCCGGGGGCGTGCAGGCCGCCATGAGCCGAACCGACCTGTGGTATGGGCTGTCGTTATCGGGGGTGTCGTCGGGGCACAGTGAATTTACCAGGTTGCTCATGGCAGACCCCACATCCCCGGGATGGGCCCCCATATACTCAACCGCGTATAGTACGTTGGACGGTGGGCGATGTCGTCCGTTGGCCATTCGATACGCAGTTCCCGGAAAAAGTCAAGCTGCGCCCGCTCCATCATGAGTCTGTACCGGCGCCTGCACTCGCTGAGTGTCCGCTTGAGCGAGTCACGAATGGCATCGGACAGATTTTTACACTTGGACTTTTGATAGGCTCTGCGAGCCTTATTGTGAGCGCGTCGTGCCTCGTCGAGGGCTGGCGTCCACCATTCGTGCCCCCTCGCGCGTTTGCCACCAGATACAGAACCGAGTGCCCTTTCCGCAGCCTGCCCCATGAGGTGGGTGAGGGAGCGGCACAGATGTCCGGCGTCCCTCGTCCAGTCCAGTTGTCCGATGGACTCGCTGATCCCCGCTCGGTAGAGCTCCCAGTTCGCACCACGCTCCCGAAACCTCCTTGGCTCTTCCGACGGCTGACTATGGCTGCTCTCTCCAGATGTTCGGGTGAAGTTAATAGTGGTGACAATCAGCCTGTGGTCACACTCCCCCCCTCGCAAGCGTAACATCGATGTAGGATTCGCCGTTTGTTGTGGAGAATGTGGGAATATGGCCTTCAGCGTTAAGGATACTCAGGCCCCTGCCGGCAATGAAATTTTCCACCTCCTCCCGTCGTCTGGTCACCTCCGCCCCCTTGCCCGTGTAGTGTCGTGGCTCCGAGCCCCACAGCGGGGAATGGGTGTTGACGTCAGCAGCAATCAGGACGGCGCTTCCTTGCGTTGCGTTCAGAACGCGATCCAGGTGGGCCAGGTACGGGCCGGCAGAATCCGACCACTGGAAATATGATGTTGCCACGGTGAGCCCCCCCTGCCTTCCAACATCCAAGGCGGCCACCATACAGTGGGAGTTTGACAGGTGTGGCAGAACTGTGCAGGGGATGTCGGTGCGGGACATAAAGATGGCGACCTTGCCTGTCCCTCCAGGTGGGACGAGGAGTTGTGGGTGGGTGTTTAATTCTCCCCCAATGTACGGTTCCTGTAGGAGAACCAGGTCCAGGCCGAATTCCCTGGCCATGGCGGGTACAGCCGCGGTGGCGTCGGCAGCTCCCTGCACGTTCAGCTGCCCGATCTTCAAGGCGTTGGTGGAGTTATCCATAGTTGATCCGTTTGAGCTCCTGCTCCTCGGCATGGCGTCGGGCCGGGCATTCTCGCGCGTTAGTCGCGTGGTTGGCCGCTGCCTTTCTGCCAAACTTATGGCATGTCGCGCATCGCTTTACGTCCGACTGGCACTCGGAATTCTTGTGGCCGTCTCCTCCACACAACCCGCAGGTCATAGATTTCGCCCGGCAGTACTTTTCGGGGTGTCCAAATTGTTGGCACCTGCGGCAGCATGTAACGCCTATGAAGTCATTTATTTCTATGACTTCCCAGCCCACGTAGACCCTGCCCCTATCCACGAGCATCTGGCGAAGGGCGGGGGAGGCCTGGCACACCCACATACAACGGTTTCCGTGCCGGTTTCTGCGGTACAGCGCCCGGATCTCTGCAGATACCTTTTCCCGGGGCCAGTCCGCGTTGTCCTTCAGGTTCTGCTCGTATAGGTCTACCAGGAGCTCTTCAAATGTTTGACTCCCATCAGCCCCGACCAGGGAGATCATTGGCCTTCGATCCAGGGGCTCGGCTCTCCTAAGGGCTTCCACCGCGTTGGGAGAGGCTGTCTGAACGACAACCCCACCGTTCCCGCACGTTCTGATCCCGTGTATCCGGACCCCGATGTCCGCCGGCTTGACGGATTCCTTCAAAATGTCTTTTGTTTCTTGGGCCGTTTTGATAATGTCGCGCTGATCTTCCGCTGGGTAGATTGCCACTGCTGGGCCCGGTCTCGCTGGGATCCTCTTGACCTCGTCGCTGTACCTGCCCAACTTCAGTACGCTGGCGAAGGACCTGGTGGGGGCTGCAGCGCACTGCATAGCGTCCACGAGTCCCGCGTCGCCGACTCGTGCGCCCGTTTTGTGGACCAACTCTCGTTCCATAAGGGCCGCTTTGGCCTCAGCAGCCGCCAGACGCAGCGACAGCTGGGCAACAATGGAGGCTAACCGTTCCGTGCTTGCCCCTATAGTCATCAGCTCCTCCTTATTAAGCTTACTGGTTTTTGACCTGACCGCGTCCATAATATTGCGAGTGTGCGCCGCTGCCACCGCCTGCAGCTCGGTCGGGGTAGCCGTCATGGTTGGATCCATGTCCAGTGTCGCTAGGCTCTCCAGGTCTCCCGCCTCTGATGGGGAGTCAATTTGCGCAGCCGGTGGAGCCACCGCGGGTTCCTTGGATTTAGTAGTAAAAATCCCTCCCAATGGAGGAGTGCAAGCCGGCCTGGTGCCTGTCAGGAGTCTCCTTCTGATGGCTTCCTGCTGGATCTCCTGCGGGGAAGTCAACGGTCGCTTCGCAGCCGCGGACGGCGGCAGCTGGTCCGGGGGGGGCGGGGGGCTGGTTATGGGGGTTACGAACGACGATGGCGGCGCCCGTTGCAGCGACGAGCGGGGGTTAAAGCCCGCGATTGCCTGCAGCTCCAGCAGTTCCGCTTACTTCCGCGCCAGTTGCTCTTCGAGCATTCTCCTCATCAGCTCTTCCTGCTGACTCATATTGAGCAGAAAGGTGAAAAAGGGGGCAATGGGGGGGGGGGTCACCCTCGAATGGGTACCCACGAGGACTGACGGGCTTTCTCCAGCCTCGGAATAAATTAGGAAATATTTTCCCAGAGGGTGAAAAAGGGGGGGCAATGGGGGGAGGACACCCCCGAGGGGGTTCCCTGAGACCAGGAGAGTCCCTCTGATCCGAAAAAGAAACAAGAAATTTTTTGTGATTTCTTTCCTACTACCGATGGGATAAACCTTGCGTTCGCGTATACTTAAGATACACGTACTAGCTTATGAGTGACTGAGCACGGAGCACAGAAAAAGTCTAAGTCAATATTCTCACCCGTCTTATAGCGTAGTCGCGCCGCGGGCTAACCGCCCCACAGGCACACAGCGCGCACCCGCCAAATTAGTTAAGCGGTCACCCGCACTAGTGTCACTGTCACTGTCACTTATCACTAAAGCTGCGAAACGTCACTGTCGCGTATCACAAACGTCAAGCGTTAAACGTCACTGTCGTAGATGGTGACAGCTGTCAGATTCCCGACAGCTGTCAAGTGTCACTGTCACAAACAACTCCTTCTCGCTCCTCGCGGTACAAATCGCAAGATGGCCGACGCCTCTTACGGGCGACCGCGTAAGAGGGAGCAGGAGGCACCGATGTAAGGCCGCACTACACTACGAGTCACTATCTCACTCAGATTCCAATATGGCGCCCGGCTCTTACGGGAAAGTGCCCATGCGAGAGCAGGAGGGACCGAAACTCGCGAATCGCTCAGATAACAAGATACAGAATATGCACTCAAAATCGTACGGAGCTCCGCGCGCACGTCCGTCCAAGTAGTAGTAATAGTACAAGTACAGAAGACCCTCTGTTTTGATGTTCACGAATGCCGCCTTTTTACGTGCCTATTAATTATTATTAGCAACGGACCGCACGCCAGCCGCGCCGTCATTGAGTTCTATTGCCCGGCGCGAAGGTCGACATTACTCCGCACCTTGCCGAAGATAGGGTTGTCATTTTTTGAAACTTCGTCGGTGGCAAACGAGCGTACGGTCCGCCTGATCGTAAGCGGATACGGTAGCTTTGCACTATTGTCTATTCTGTGGCGCAAGCATCGACTATGCCAGAATAAGGTACCCGTCTAGCACAACTATGCTTATTGCTTGGCAACTCTCGTTGCAGGACATAACGACACCCGTCACTTTTTCACAGTAGTGCACAAAAAGAGATTATGTGCGGAAATCCCTTCGGATACCCCCCCCCCCCGCCGGCCAGCGGGGGCGCTTATGTCGGGCTTGAACCGACTAAAACCGCACGCCGTCTCGGGTCTACAGACGCCGGGGTGTAAGGTTACCCATAGAGCATATCCCTCGCACCCCGACTGACCCTGTGCCATTCGCAGTGTCCCCTCTGATAACAGCAGAGGGGTACCTGGAGCGACCACCCCCGCGGGCCTTAAAGGCCCGCCATACCCCGACCCCCTCGTGCAATGGGGTCAGCTGGCCCTGAAGAGGCCGTTAACGTTGACGCTAGCTACTCCAGAGGAGCAATCAATGATGCGTCATCGCCCACGTTGCCCAGGGTGCACCAAACTTGGAGGTGATCCAACCAGTCGCACCCCAAGAGATAGGTACCTTTTTTTATTATATTTTATACCTATTTTTAATAACGTAGTCATCAAAATAGAGAAAGGGAAGTTTAGATGGTTCGGTAGTGTACAGACCTAACATGTACCAACATCTTTAGGGCCTAAGGTAACCTCACTTTTTAGTAGGTGCACCTGTTAAACAATGGACTAAGCTCATCATAAACACCTCTCGGAGGTCAGACGACAGTCACTCCTGGAAAAGCCGACTTACGAAACAAAAACAATACGCGCACCTCGTGTTCCAAAGTGCGAACTTCGAACGCAACTGAGAAATCAATATGAGGATGATAATGATCTGGAAGCTTAGATGGTTCGGACACAAAGAGAGTGGACGAACGAAGATTTAGGTAAGAATGAGTACCCCGATAAAAACCGACCTAGTCATACCTACGTATGTCAAGATCGAGAACATTAAGAAAGGCCAGGTCAAGAGTAGGTACCTTTTTTTTTTTTTTTTTTTCGTGCGGAAATCCCTTCGGGTACCGCCCCCGCTGGAGAGCGGGGGTCTCCAGCGGGGGCGGTTATGTCGGGCTTGAACCGACTAAAACCGCACGCCGTCACGGGTCTTAAGACGCCGGGGTGTAAGGTTACCCATAGAGTATATCCCTCGCACCCCGACTGACCCTGGGCCATCTCCGGTTTCGAAATGGCCCCCTTACTTGCTCTCCACTGTGCCATCTGCTAATCAGAGGGACACGTGGAAAGCTTCCGAACAGCCCTCAACAGGGCCGTCCTCGCCTCGGTCGGAGTTGGCCGTAGGCGGCAGCGTCTCTCCCGCACTAGGAGAGAGGCGCTGCCGCCTCCGTTGCCCAGGGTGCACCGCGTGGAGGTCCCCAACCAAGCACCCCAAGAGTAGGTACCTACCCGCAATCGGGTGCACGTATGAAAATAGTAATGAATTTAGAGGGAGCGAAAGGCGTGTAGATCGTAGCGAGTGGAACGTGGAATCACGTTGTCTCTGCCTACCCCAATGAGAAAGAGGAGGAGACTTTATGTATGTTATTGATGTACTCTTAAACGTGGCATAGCCGTTTGTTGGTGGCAGAACTCCTCCGTAACCACTAGCGCGATCTTGACCAAATTTACCACGGTGATAGTGTGGGACACTGAGGAGTGTTTTGAAGCGAGATGGTTCATGTCCGATGTACCATTGAGGAATAATAACCGAAAAACAGGCTTACGAGCGCGTGGACCTTTTTTTTTTTATTTACGTGCGGAAATTCCTTCGGATACCCCCCGCCGGCCAGCGGGGGTGGTTATGTTGTGTATCGACTAAAACTGCACGGTGTCCTCCCCAAGTGTCCGTTGAAGGGCACCCCGGGTAAGCCCTCGAAAGTACGGGAAAGTACGGGTAACCCCAGGGTTATCCCCAGGGTTGCCAGCGGACTTTGGCCGCCACCGCAGCCTTAGCTAAACGCGCGAACGTAGTAAGATGTCTTATTTTCAAGTAAGAGTCCTGCTCGCTCTGGTCAATTTATTTCATTCGCACCCTGCACTGAATTCCTAGTTAATGTTTTCAATCAGATTGCTGTCTTATCAGAAGTACGTAACTAGTTATTTCACAGTATATTGAGCCTTTTTTTTTTACGTTCGGAAATCCCTAGTATATTGAGCCTGACATAGATTACGCTAGCTATTGTTGGCTTTATAATAGGAAGGCATTATACATACCCTGAACGTTTCCACTTGACTGCCAAATACTGGCATTACAATTAACAATGCGAACATATAAAATGTGTGTTCATCAATGCAACCCATTCAGTCTTTTGCGATTTTTTACTCGAGTAACGTTTTAATAAATAAGTGCGATAATAAACCAATTAGATTTTACAAGTTTATTTGCAAGATTTTTGAAAATGGACAATATAGGTTTTGTGGTTGATGAAAAGTTGCCAGTTGTTAGGGACCTGAAGTTGGAACATGGTCCTCATTGTGTGACTGTGTATCGAAGTGGGCGCAGCTTCCAGGCCCAGCCGTCTGCCTGTAGCGGAGTTTGCGGTGTCGTTGTCCCCGTCTATGGGTTGTAAGTACCTACCTATTTATTTATTGATGATGTTGAGGATTTCGTCGGGAAAGGTAAAAAAATAAAACAAAAAATATTAAAAAAGGGAGTGGCGCTCGGGGAGTGCCGACAGAAGTGAAAACTTGGACAATTATGTGTGTATTTCTTGAATAGTCATCATCCATTCCTTCCTCTCTTCCTTCCTCCCTCCCTCCTTCCCTCCTCTCTCTAGCACTTAGCACTTACTGGGTTATAAAATGGTTCTAGTAGATACAAGGTCAATACAATGGTTGAATAAATGTCAATACGCCCAAACAACTTTAGTAAGGAGAACTTTGTGGCGAAGACCGAGTACATGGCGTTAAACTCTAAAGACGTTGGAGGAATCTTTTTAAAAATCGAGTTTTGAGAATGCTCAAAACTCGATTTTTAAAATAAGGGTATTTACAAAATCTTAATCTATGTAAGGGTAGACTTAAGAATATACCACATCATATCTACAAACTAATCTTTATATATATATATTTCTTGTGTGCGTGTGTATGTCACTGAACTCCTTCTAGACGTCTGGACCGATTTTGATGAATTTTTTTGTGTGAGTTCAAGGGGATTCGAGGATGGGTTCACAATTTGGTCCACAAAAAATTAGGGTTCCGGGCAAAAGAACTAAAACCATAAAAATCGAAATCCACGTGGACGAAGTCGCGGGCACAGCTAGTTGTCATATATAAGTCTAGTCGACAAATGTTAAAATGGTCTACTTCATTATGTGTTACACCTCATTGGATTAAGAATGACGGCTAGAAAAATGTGCCTTGTAGCCCATAATAACAAAAAGCAACAACAATAATTGCTAAAGTTATAAACAATTAAAGAAGAAAAAAAGGCCTTTCGTTTTTCGCCAATATTTTATAGACTATTATTATACGTACTTAAAAAAATCAGAAATTTTCAAAACAATCTTGCCGCTCCTGGAGCTCTATCTTCATTGAGACCGTAATCTTAGCAATCCATGGATTCTCCGTGCGGGTGCCGGGTCCATCGCGTTGCTGAGTTGGGAACTCGGGACAGTGCCTGGGACTTGCGACCCAAGTGTAGGTTTAGAAGGGGCCCCTTTTGTTGATGTACATCAACACTCACCTTCACTACCCAAGTTCCCCTCCCTGCCTAACCAAATTTGATACGAACCTACTAGTGCCGCTTTAGACATTCGTCCTAGTAATGAGCTTATTGTAGCTCTCGATAGGCCTAGATCTTTAAGTAGGTTATAGAGAGATTTTGCTGGTATACCTCTCGCTCCCACTTCCACTGCATACGAGGGTCAAACTGAAAGTTCTTAGAAAATCAAAAACTGATTACATTAGCCAGTTATTAGTTTTATTATATCTTTTCAAATTATTGTCCATTCACGTCAATACACCGCTGCATGCGATGGAACCACTGGGAAAAGCACTTTGCCCACTCGTCCTTAGGGGTCTCTTCAATGGCATCGCGATACGCAGCCACCGCTTCTTCAGCATTCATAAACCGCTTTCCTTTAAGTTTTTCTTTAATTTTTGGAAATAAATAAAAATCACAAGGCGCGAGGTCGGGGCTATACGGCGGGTGACCCAGTAATTCAACGTTTGATGTCGCCAAATAGTCGATCGTTCGCTTGGCGGTGTGCGACGAGGCGTTGTCGTGGTGAAGGAGGATCCTACTGCGAGGTCGTTTCTCTCGAACTTTTTCCAAGACAAGTGGCAAACAATTGGTAGTGTACCATTCTGCAGAAACTGTTTTTTGATCCTCTAACACAATTGTTACGAAATGACCTATCCTTCCAAAGAACGAGGCCACCATTTTTTTTCCCGCACTTCGATCTCTCTTCACTTTAGTTGGCAACTCCTCGAAAGGAAACACCCACTGAGCAGATTGTCTTTTGGTTTCAGGATCATAACAGTAAATCCAGCTTTCGTCACCTGTTAGTATGTCGAACACAGCATTAGAGTCACCTCCGTTAAATCTTTCAATCATTTTACGGCACCAATCCACACGATGGAGTTTTTGAGCCTCAGTCAAATTATGAGGTATCCACCGGGCGCAAAGCTTCCTGACCGCTAAATGTTCGTGGAGGATTTTGTGCACTTGACTCATACCGATGCCTAAGCTTGTCCGAATCTGCTGATAGGTCACTCTTTTGTCAGTCTCTATCATACGCCGCACAACACAGATGTTATTTTCAGTCGTCGCCGTAGAAGGCCGTCCCTCACGTAAATCATCAGTGAGATTAGTGCGACCACGTTTAAACTCATTAAACCAGTTGTAAACAGTCGCACGAGATGGGGCTTCATCGTGAAAGGCCAATCGTAGTCTATCATAACTTTCTTGTTGACTTAAATGACATCGAAAGTCATAAAAAATCATTGCACGAAAATTTTCTCGTGTTAAATTCATGTTAACGTGACACAGACAATTTTCAATTTGCCGCCAAATCGTAAAACAAATGATAAATGAATGAAATATATACTCAGTAATATTGGCAAAGAGTTCTATTTTCAAATTTTAGAATTATTTTTTTATTATATTGTTTATAAGTGGCCAGTTCTAAGAACTTTCAGTTTGACCCTCGTACAAATTAACCACGTAACCGTTTTTGATTAATTCGTTTGTGAGATCATAGTATTTATTTTTCTTTATTGTGTGGTCCTTCGGTATATTTGTTTCCCACGGTACAGTAAGTTCCACAAGAACCACATGTTTTAACCTCTTAGAATATAGGAATATGTCAGGTCTAGATGACGAAACCCCAACATCCTCCGGAATTTTGTAGTGCTTTTCATACGTGTCGATTAGGAGAGTCCAATCTGGGGCAGTATCTAAGATTGAATAAGGTTTGTTCCTGGGTGTTATGGATGAACCTTCAGACACAAAGTTGATATGACGTCTGTTAGTAGTCAATCCTTTTTGGGCTCTAGCTACTGCCAGACTCATTGCTTCACGTATGATGATAAGCACCTTATCGTGGCGGCGTGAGTAATGGCCTCTATCGAGAAGCACCCTACATCCTACTAATATGTGTCTAGCCGTCCCTATTGCCTCACCACAAGTATAACATTGTTTTTCTGTGGCCTTCCCCCACCTTACCAGATTACTCTGGTCTGGGAGGGTCATCTGAAAGGCGTTAAGATAAAATTTTAACAGGGCCGGCGACCAGTCATTGATCAAGGTGCGCCACTTTAAGGCCATCGGTATGCAGAACTCTCCCATTGTCAACCATTCATTTTGGATTTCCAAATTCATCGCGTGCACTCGATATTTATCATTTTCGTCTTGTTTTAGAAAGGACTTAAGTATATCCTGGTCCCTTTCTGGCTCTCGTACTCCCAACCCCACTCTGTTTGACTGGGCCCCTATCATAAATCGTTTATGGAATAGAAGTCTAGATTCAAGCTCGGACGCGTTATTATCTTTCGGGAGTGCCCTGATTGTGACATCTTGGGATTTTCCTAAGATGTGGGCTTTGGTAACTCTAAGATGTTTATAGAGCTCCGATGGTTTCTTAAGTTTCATCCCAAAATTATTTTGATCCCTAAATAGAGCAGAGGAATCAGCAGAGTGCGCTAGTCCAAGCCACGATTTTAGCGATTTTATGACAGTTGCATCTATTTTCGCCAGTAAGGTTTTACCGAATTCATACACCAGAAAAGGCCAAGTCAGACGTGATGTTAAGTAGTTAATTTTATTTTAATGCTGAAAATGACTGACCTAAGAATGTCGCATGGTGGCGTCAGTGACCTCATGCGACATTTCTAGGTTGCGCGCGCGGTGTCAAAAGCGGATACGATAAATGGAATATTTTTTAAAGTATTGAATATTCATTTCAAAATTGGAAAAAATATGGTGTATTATGAACACTTTAAATAAATTAATACCGTTGGAAATTTAACTTAAAATATATTTTTTTATTAAAGTTATAACGTTATAGTTTGAATAATTGTCGTGAAAATGTTTCGCTTCGTGGAGCCTTTCTTATATTAACAAGATCACGCCATAAAAGTTAAGTTAAACATTTTTTTCATAGATCTACAATGAAGACGGAAGTTTGAGAAACTATTGTTAGTTAACAATCGTTGCCCCGCTAAGCGTTACATTAAAATTATAAATATTGTAGATAGAGTTTCGGGAGCAGGGAGATTTTATTGGAAATTTCCTCCTCTTTGAGATGATTCGTCATCTCTGTCTGTCTGTCCGTCCATATGTCACAGCCACTTTTTTCCGAAACTATAAGAACTATGCTGTTGAAACTTGGTAAGTAGATGTATTCTGTGAACCGCATTAAGATTTTCACACAAAAATAGAAAAAAAAACAATAAATTTTGGGGGCTCCCCATATTTAGAACTGAAACTCAAAAATTTTTTTTCATCAAACCCATACGTGTAGGGTATCTATGGATAGGTCTTCAAAAACTTTAACTTCCCTGTAAACCCCCTGTAACTTTTAAAATAAGAGAATGATAAAACTAAAAAAAATATATGATGTACATTACCATGTAATCTTCCACCGAAAATTGGTTTGAACGAGATCTAGTAAGTAGTTTATTTTTAATACGTCATAAATCGTATACCTACCGCAATTTCGTTCAATCAACTCAAAAATAAAATTTAAAAAAAAGCATTATTATGCTACTTGTTGCTACGGAACCCTTCATGGGCGAGTCCGACTCGCACTTGGCCGCTTTATTTATGTACTGATCTGTTCTGCCGTTTGAGCGTGATTAAGTAACATACACCCAAGCGTCTTCACAAACTGTCACATTTATAATGTAGGATAAGTAGATAACTATACTTCATTACATTTCAGGCGAAAGTTCACAATCATACTTGCCTTTTGCCTGTTGCCTTTGAAGGTACGGAATCCTAAAAATAAGCATATTAAGTCGGTTGACAACTGGCGAAGATAAAGCTTCTTCCATTTATGAAGTCAGTTGAAAAGTTATGCCCGAATAGATAATCCTATGATTATGAAAATGGAACATAATAGGTGAAGCGAAAGTGTAGGTATCAGGATTTTTACATCTTTGTAAACATCTGCTTACCCCTTCAAAGAATCCGGGCGTAATGTTATGTTATCAAGCAATGTAAACAGTCAACAAACATGATCCAAATCCCGGAAGAAATGTTATCATTAATTGAAGAGTTTCCACGTTAATGTCTTCATATCTTCACCAATCTGTCAACCGCATCATACCTCTTCCAAATGAAAAAAAAACATCAAAATTGATTGACAATTCGCGAATTTATCACTGAACAAGGTGCAAAAAAAAACATTCAGCCGAGTTGAATTGAGATAATTTTTTGAAGTCGGTTAAAAATATATAGAGAGCTTTTCTCTCGAAAAACTTTAAGTCTGAGTAACTTTGAAGATATATTTTATCGACTATTTATTTCATCTGACCATGTCATAACAAATTTAAGACCTTCGTAAGTAGTTTGAAGTAGTTTAAAGAAGACCGTTTGACCCTGAAGTTAAGTAAAACGAAGTAGTAACCTTTTCTAATGATTCTGATGCTTCGGAAAACGAAATATAATGTTGTATTTTATGAATTTTTCAATTTTGGCGACCATTTCAATTAAAATAAACATTTTTCTTTATGTTGGGACTTTTGAGCATTACTTTGTATGGCAAGGCCCCAGTGTGACCCGTCCCCATAGGCGATCCAGCGCACGGACCAGGTAAGTACCCGGGATCTATGCTCAACGCGACTGGTAACATTAATTACGACGACAACGCATTAACGCTGCATGTGCAGTGGCGTGAGGTGACTGGTGTCATTTGTGACCCAAAAGCTCGGTTAATGGCAGGTCTGTGAAACCATCATTAGGCCTGTCCTTTTACACAGCTGCGAAGCGTGGCCGTTGCTAGAGCGACACAAGCTGGAGCTGCGGTTCACGGAGATGAATACGCAACGTTGGATGTCTGAGGTCACGTGTGAGGAATTGTTGTATACGCGGCAAACTTCATGTTCGTGACTTCGCGGATAAAATGCTGAAGAGTCGTTTGCGCTGGTGCGGCCACGTTCTGCGGTGACCTTGCGACGTGGATAACAAATATCTGGCCATGCCCCAGTAGGAGAGGTAGACCCAAGATGCTGGCTTGGCATCGTAGAAAATTACATGCGTGCAAATGGTCCCACTAATGGAAGCCCAAGATCGTGCGAAGTGAAGAAGTAAAAGCAGGAAGGCGGCCACTGGGCTCCGAGGTGAAGCCTCGGATGCAATCGGGACATAACGCTGAGATGATGATGGTGAAGCAGTGAACAATAAAAAATCAAAAATATTCATAAAAAACATATTGAAAATCGGTCAATAAATTGGTCTCGATCAATAAAACTGCGATTATAAACATGTAAGTTTGTGTAAATGTCTAGATGTTTTTTACTCAATCGCACACAAACGGCTTAACGGATCTGGCTGGCTTTGGTACAGGTAGGTATAGACTATAGTCTGGAATAACACATACTACTTTTTATTCCTAGAAATTACGATTACGGGAATGGGATCAAAATTCTACGCGGGCAGTTTAAGTGATGGGTGTCGGTTTTTCATGTAGGTGTGTGATGCGCGCGCAAAAGAAGTATAAGTAACTTAATATTGAGTCGTCGGAGAAAGGCCCTAAGTCCACATCTTGTGATAGACGCAATTAAAGTACTTTTTTATAAAGCCTGTTATGTACTTTAAATTTTGCAATTAGTAGCAAATAGTAGGTATTATTAAAACAGCGCGCTTTTAAATTTAGCTTTTTTTATATTGCACAGCCAAATTAGTGCGACAATATCTATATCTACTCTTTAGGGAATAATGAATGCTCCATATCTTGACTCTACCTTTATGTAGGTAGGTAAGTACATACCTGGACTCTCAACAAAATCTTCGGGGCCCAAGCCGATGTAAGCTGCAAGGCGGTATCTACACCTGCGCCTGCACCCGCACATAGATAGATAGATGTGGTTCTGGTGCACACTTCCCTCTCGCTCGTGGTTGGGGGTCAGCCGGGTCAGACAGCAGTCGCTCCAGCTTAAACAGATGTGGTTGGCTTTTGCAACGACGGTATTATTAGTACCACAAATTACCAAATAGTTGGTAGTACTTACTTGGTAGTATTAGTTATATGGGGTAGTATTAGTTAAACTATAAAATACATGGAATGTAGGTACCTTTTTTTTTTTTTCTTATCGTGCGGAAATCCCTTCGGATACCCCCCCGCCGGCCAGCGGGGGCGGTTATGTCGGGTTTGCACCGACTAAAACCGCACGCCGTCTCGGGTCTTCAGACGCCGGGGTGTAAGGTTACCCATAGAGCATATCCCTCGCACCCCGGCTGACCCTGGGCCATCTCACCACTAACAGCATCGCTCATCCTGTCTCCTCTGAAAGCAGAGGAGTACGGAGAGCGATGTGTTCCCGCCACGTTGGGTATTAGCCGACGATCAATGCCAACCCTATGAAGGGGTGAAGGGGAAGCTATTGACCGCCTCCCAGGGTGTACCGGCCGCTCCGATTCCGTTCCCCCCGGACTGCAGCGGGATCGGAATCGGAGCGACACTCGAGGAGGTTACCCAACACACACCCCTGGAATGTAGGTACCTATTATAAAGATGTTAATACACATGTAAAATAAACACTCTTTCTGACCATAATCGCGCCCTGTCGTGGAGTTGCGGATACCAGCTCGCGAAACCATACCATACCAAGTAACTTATTAGGCATGGGTGTGGATTCAATTTATATTCAAAATGTAAAAACTCTAATGAGATGACCCTAGGCGAGGCTGGTACTAGATACACAAAAGGATGGTATTAGATACAGGGTGCTGCCATTACGCACAATGGCTCTATTTCTGATTATCATTTTTTAAATTGTGTTATCAAAGTTATTGATTGCAAGTATTTGTCTCATAAAGATCTCGAATAAATGACTTATTCATTAAAAATAACAACTAAACCTATAAGAGATATGATTTTTTGAAGATAAATAATCCACTATTATAAGAGGCTGGTATTCAGGCCCTGCAGCCTACCTACTTAAAATATGACACTATGCAAGCAAAGCCGCGGTCAACAGTAAATGTTATATACTATTACTATTATTGAGCTGAGTGAGACGAAGTCGAGCGAAAGCTCCTCATACCAGACTTCAGGATTTTCTTTGTCACAGGTCTCCTCCTAAAGTACTAATCCAATCAGAACCAAATTTGCCATGATTAAGAGGTCAATCAGAGGAAGGTTTATGGATATATTTTGAAAAAATTAATGCTACCACAGAGGAATGATCACCGTTAAAAAAAATCCAGATGGAATTACATAATAACCGCTCGAGATGTCCAGAGTTGTGACTTTCAAAAAGAATTTTCGAAATCGGACTTGCCACGAAGGAATGATCACTGTTCAAAATTTTCAAAATCTGATTCACGATGTCTCACTCAGCTCAACATTGCAAGCAGCGATTCGCCTTGCAGACCTAGTATACTCAGGGTGCAAGGTTTTAGTTTTTCAACGAACGACGAATTTTTTACTTTAAAAACTAGTGACTAGTGACATCTATTGTGACAATTGTATATTACGTGCTCGTAATACCTTCAAGTTTCAGTAGATGGCGCTACTACTTAAACTACAAAATTTAAAATGTAGATGGCCCTACAATGTCGAAGACAGAAAAAGACTCCTTAACAATATTATTTTATTTAAGTATGTACATATTACTTATATTTTTGACAGTGAACAAATTAGGTTAGGCAGTCACTAATAGTTATTTTTTTTACTTCACATACATAATGTTTTATATTTCATTTAACTTTAATCTGAAAAGACAATGAATCAATTTGAGTAGGTATGTTACGTATGAATTATAGTAGTGTATAAGTAACGCAATTATTCAATTTAAACGATTGAGTTTGAGGATTGTCCTTGTTACCTACATTAAATTAAACTGTTGGGATTTTTAGACTTTAGAAACTATGTTGGTACAGTGTGGTTTAGTACTAACTATTGGCTGATAATGATACTGTTGCGGGTGATTTACTGGTGAAGTTATGAAGCGCTTTAAAATTTAAAATCGAACAGCGAATAGTTTCGAATAATTTGAATATGGAACGAAGTAATGGGGATGTAAGAAATTGGTTTTATGTGCGATGAAGTCGAGATATTGGCATTTCCCGGGTTTCGGTTTTGAATTGAATGATAATTGACGTATTTACATACGCATGCGCTTCCAGTACATTGCGAAGTGAGGAACAGTACGGATATTCTGTCTGTGAGTAGGTTCCACTCCAGTCAGTCCGACGGCGTACCTACCTACCATTCCGTTGTCGGCTTCTCACTGTAATAGTGCTCTGTGTCTGATTCGGTTCGCGACGTCGTGTATCCTGATCAGACTTATCAGACCTTTATCAAGAGGAAAAGAAGCTGATAGCTTGACAGGTAAGTTAGTCCTCAGCTCAAATTTTTTTATAGCACTTTACTGTCAGTGCACTTACTTAATATTCGCAACTCAGCTGTTCACGTAACTAGGCAATAAAGTTTAGATCAAACTCCGTACTTTTTGAATTACGTGAGTATAAGTTGAAATGGTTATTGTATATAAATTTCCTGAACCACTGACAGCATGGTTTTAGTGCATGATATTATTTTTGCTTCATAAAATTTTTTTTTTGATATAAAGTTGACATGCTTCGGGATTTGCTGAATGGTGATTCATATATGTCTCTGGGACAAGTGTACCAAAGTACAACAGTGCCTAGCAAAAAAAAAAATGTTAAGAGAATTCTTCACCTGGCTGGGGCAGCGAAGAAGAAATTTGAACCATATAATGATTGTATGACTGAAATGTCAGAAGCGTTGACTAAGTGAGTAATATACTATTGCATGAGCATCGCATCTATATCCATGTATAACCAATCAACGCATTATGCTTACAACTTCCCTTGGCAATTCCATACATTAAATATTTATTTCTGTATCATCATCATCATCTCAGCATTTGTTTCAGGCTCTCTCTTCAGAGCTCATTTAAAAGAATTATTGTTGCAAGCGCCATTAAAACAATAATTATTTTAAATATAATTGTCTCTTATGCTGTATAAAATTATATTTATACTAAAATTTGTATTAGAATTTACAATTTACAGGATTCAAACAATTGAGTCAGTGGTACCGTGTAAGATCATTTCAACATAGATTCATAGAACATTTAATAAGCACCCTTTTGTCTTTTTCATACAATACTTTGTAACAGGCATATGGCTAGTGTAACTTATAATATTTTGAGCAGTTAATTTGTAAACTCAGGATGGGTGAATGTGTGGTTCTCCTACTTTTGATTCATTTTATATGGTTTTAATACAAGTCATATAAACATATACCTACATATAATTAGTAGAATCCTTAAAGAACTCTAACACCTCAAGCAAGTACAGAAGAATCTTTTAAATTAACACCTTCATTATAGTACTTCATTTACATTACATTACTACATATTACCGATAGCATTATAGGTAATAGTAGATATAACAACAATGCTCTCGCGTTATTCTTTAAGTCAGAAAAATAATGAATGGAATAATAATAATAATAATTCATTTCACAAAAAAAAAGGTTTACAACGTAGTGCTTAACACAGAACTAGGATGATATATCACATAATGTATATGAAATAGCATCTGTTGCCAAACCAGGTAAAAACCTGTGTTTTAACTTTCAATAGGTACAAAAAGAAATGGGATCCAGTGTGAAAGAGTGTATCTTTGCGAGGTACAAGTGTGTTTGTGTGTGCGCACGTGTATATATGTGTGCTTGTATGTATGTACGTGTGCATGTCTGTGCATCTGTAAATCTGTAAATGGCATCTGTAAATGATGTATGTTTAGAACTAGCTGTGCCCGCGACTACATCCACGTGGGCTTCGATCTGGGTTTAATTTTTCCCGTTTCTGCAACATTTTTCATCGATGCTCTGCTCCTATTGGTCATAACGTGATGTTATATAGTCTTTCCAGATAAATGAACTATTCAACACAAAAATATTTGTCAGTTCGAACCAGTAGTTCAGAGATTAGCGCGTTCATCAAAACAAACAAACTCTTCAGCTCTATAATATTAGTATAGATTAGAATTACTGACGTGAATGTTGGTGCTGATACACTTGAACGAAACATGTAGAAAAATAAAGAAAAAGATAAATTAGAATAATACCGTTAGAATTTGTTCAGTCTCATACTATAAATAGAGTTATCGTTTAACACCCCCTAGACAAAAGAAACGAAAATATAAAGCGGCTTCGGCGCTCGTCTGTACGCACGCGGCGCGGTGGCCTTGGATATTCCAGACGTCTAATAAAGTCTAATTTACAAGTAGAATTGGTATATCAGCGTTCTCAGTTTTACCTACAACTGATTATATATTGTAAATTTATACATAATATATATAATTATTTGTCCCGACTGATTCATCAACGCAAAGACTAAACCACTGGACTAAACTTGAAATTTTGGCAGTAGATGCTTTTTAATTGGTAAGAGGCATCCACTAAGAGGGGATTTTTGAAAATTGCTCTTCTAACGTGGCAAAATAAACGATGAACGTATGGAAATCTATCATTTTCAGAGTCAGAAGCACTAAATTTCATACACCTGCTTATGCATAGGTTAGGTTAAAATCACACCCTTAAGAGGGTGAAATAGGGTTCCTAGTTCTGGTTAGAAATCAATGTATACGTATTTCGGCGTTTTCAAATTTTCACTCCTAAGGGAGTAAAACAAGGGATGAACATTTGTATGAAAATCCGTCATTTTAGAACAGAATAGAAAATGGTTACCGTATAACATTGCGAAATTTAGGAAAACTGTCGCGACGCGTTGTGGCAATCACCGAAAGTGGTCTTTGGTCGGAAAGTGGTAGTGAAAACTCGTGTCGGGTCTGTCATCATACCCACGAACGCAACGTGTTGTGGCAATGAAGAAAAGCCCTGACGCGTTGTGAGCACTAGTTGATATAACCATAACACGAAGGCTTTATAATGTGCCACTGGAAAAGATTACTGCATTAATCTTCTTTATCTTATGAAAAGCGATGTCAACGGAGCTTCGCTTTTTGCGAGGCTCCTATTTATTCGTGCATTATTATAAGTAAATCAACTAGATGGCTATTCAGAGGTCTCGCAGAGACATTCTAATCTGATCTAACCGTGTCGGGCGCGTGCTGGCTTGGTATTCTAAGATAAAACTAAATGCAGTAGCGATGATAATGGTAAGGTAAGTATATTAGTTACCTGTAGATAGTTTTCTTTTATATCTTAGTTATTAGTTAATGATTTCGACGGAGCCCCGCTTGGCGGGGCTCCTATTTCTTCGTGCATTATCACAAGTGACCTAACACGAAGGGCATTTAACGCCGCAAGAGTGAGTTACAACAACAAAATTAACTCTCACCGCACTCTTGCGGCGTTAGTTAATTTTGTTCAATAATTTAATCAAACATGGTTTATAACCACGGATTATTCTGAATAACGCGTTGTGGTCGTATGACATGACAGCTACGGCATGAACTTCGCTGTGTTGTTTCGGTAATTGCCACAACGCGTCGTGAGCGTTTTATAGTCGCATCTCAGAATGCCAAATTCGCGAAACGCCAACCGCTCGCAAAAAGTCAACTTCTCGGAATACCAACTTCTCAAAATACAAACTTCTCAAAATGACTACTTCTCACAATGCCAACTTTTCAAATTGACAATTTCTCGAAATGACAAGTTACCCAGACTTTTCATCGAACGAAAATTGGTCGACATAACAATTCATCGACATACAATTGGTCGAAAAGTCAATTGAACGATAACAATTACTAGTCGAAAACTCGTGGACACGGATAGATATAGATTAGAAGGGTTATTGCCTTGGTGTTAGGTCACTTGTGATAATGCACGTAGAAATAGGAGCCCCGCGTAGCGGTGCTCAGTCGAAATCATTAAGTAATAGCTAAGATATAAAAGAAAACTATCTACAGGTCACTAACATACTTACCTAACCATTTTCATCGCTACTGCATTTAGTTTCATCTTAGAATACCAAATTTGTAGATTATAATGTTGAGTTGGCATTATGAGAAGTTGTCATTTCGAGAAGTTGTCATTTTGAGAAGTTGGCATTCCGAGAAGTGGACTTTTTGCGAGCGGTTGGCATTTTGCGAAGTTGGCATTCTTTGATGCGACGCGTTTTATGAGATCCGCAACACGAACACTGTTTTACGGTATTCACAACGCGTTGTGAGCTGTTTTTTTTTCAGTCTTTAAGCATGATATATATCTATTATTTATATCTATATTAATATTATGAAGAGAAAAGATTTGTTTGTTATATATAAACTCTGAAAAAACTCGAAAATGTAAAAAAACCAGTAAATGCCACCTCGAGTGAAACTAGTCTAAATAGCAGCAATCGGTAATCGAACCGACTAAAATAATCGAACCGACTAAAATCCGAACTTCCTTCCATATTTATACCGCAAACGTCTTGCCATGTGCCTGTTAGGAAACACTTCACGGCTCATATACAGTATGCTACATACCCTGCACATTTTCAGAGGTACATTGGAAGAACGCGTAAAGCAGCAATCGAAAATGCAACCCGGTGGTGAAGATGCGGCGCTTCTCGGGTAAGTTTAGCAATTTTTGGTAAAGTTTAATATAAAAAGAGGTGTTGCCTTTTAACGATTAAGGTTGGATTTCACTAGTGAAATAAAACTTTCGCGCGGGACTTGGTAGATCCTAACTGAATATAGCTTTTGTATGTAAGTAGACATGTTTATGCACAGAAATATTTGCACTGATCTGACGCCGAAACCGCAATATACTCGTAGCACTGGAATACTCTACAACAGCTACACCGGATTAAAATTCTCAATACAATTTGCGTCGTGTTCAAACCTGGTACGTGACGTTTTAAAACGTTTGAAAAATACTTTGTACTTAATGTAACGTGCCAGAGTAGACTCTGATCATCGAAAACTCGAACATTTAAAGAAAAGTATAGTTGTCTATCTTGTAAGGCTCAGTTTTTCAAACCTAACCCCCACAGAACTAATAATAAGAGAATATCTTAGTTATATGGCGAAACCCTTTAAAAAAACTGACTAAGTCATTTTAGTCGAAAGAAATGCACTAAATACCCTACTATCACATAAGCTAGTGGTCTTGGAAGTTTTGCTTTTCAACGCCTCAGGTGGAAGTTCCAGATTCTTACCATGCTACCTAAAAATCGGCTAAAGATCGCAACCGTCATTACGTAATTTTGCGTACCCTCTACAATCAACTGGCATGTACCTACCCTACTTTGAGAAGCCCTGTTGTAAAGATATCCACACGAGCTGTCTCTTATAAAATATCGCTTACAATAAGCCGGTGGCGGCGGTCAGGCTCGATTTACATTATGTTATACTTCGCTTCGGAACCACTTTGTTTAAATAAATAAGTAAGTATTCTACGACATTCTACACAGCGCTTTCTAGACTCGAAGTAAGCATAGTTTGTTATGAATTCTACAATGCGGATAAACATACTTAAACACATATATACATTTTTGGTAAATAAATACATATTATACAGAGAAACAATCAGACCAATGCAAATAGACATATTCAAGTACACAAATATTTGCACTGAGCGGGAATCGAGCCCGCGTCCCCTGTCGTCGCAGTCGAATGCACTAGGCCGTCAAAGCCTCATCATCATTAGACCAGCTCCATGGTAAAATATTATTACATTGTCAACCAAACTAAAAGTGTATGCAAAAATTTCAGCTCAATCGGATGCCAACAAATAGTCGAAAAATTGTTTGCAAATTTTGATGGACACGTTGTGTTACTTACATACGAACAGTGCAAGTTAAATAAAAACTTATAATAAGCATTTTGCTTTTCCGAACCTGACCCGGTATCGGGTTAGAATTTCGGGTCAGGTTAGGAATAAACTTATTATTTGGCACAATTGGTATAGTATTGGTATAGTATTAGGGGAATCAACATGCTTTCCAACTCCGGCAAGAATAATGGCGTTTATAATATTCCAATACAGTTCTGTAACAGCCTCGTGCGAATGCACAATTTTGATGCGTCAGGATTTTGGATATTTTGGAACCGCAAAATAGGCATTTCTAGTAAACCTTGCAATAGTAGTTTCTGTGATAATTGATAGAGCGTGTGCGTAACAAGTTCAAGTACAAGTTTAGGCGCGTTGTTGAAGTAAAAACTTCTTAAGGCGCGTTGAGCATTTTTGAGGGATTAGGTGCTAAATGCCATATTCGCAAAATGTCTTTTCTCAATATGCCACATTAGCAAAATACCACACTGACAAAATTACGAGATTGTTACAACAAGATGACTTCTTCCAGTAGGCCAATTATTTATCAATAAAACATAATAGTAATTTAATTAATTCAGTATTTATTTACATGTACATTATTTATCATTTCCCTGTATTTTAAAATTGTGTGTGTTATTTTAAAATAAATAAATTGACAATGGAAACTGAAATTATTAATGCCACTGAATGATAAATGACTGAATCATGTAGCGGTTCGACTGCTAAGTCAGAGGCCGTGAGTTTACAACGGCAATTAACGCGAGAGTACCTTTTTTCCCGTCCCGGCCTGCTTCTGCTGGGGTGACAGGAGGCCTCACCTGCCACCCCCAGGCCTGAGCTCATGGAGGGCGGAGGTCGTAAAGCGACCTCCGGCGCCTGAGTCGCCTGCGAGGCGCGACGAGTATGTTGTGGGCTCGGCGGGCCGGGAGAGTTCTAAATCTCTCCCGGGTGACACGGGCTGCACGAGCATTACATGCTCGCAAAAGGAGTACATCATGCTCCGCACCATTGCCGCAATCATGCTGCCGAACGAGAGGACTCCCACCCCGATGGCAAAAAAAAAATACAGCTTATAGCAAAATAACCCAAATCCGCGACTCAAGCGTTCACAATATTATTATAGTCCAGTGAGTGTAAAAACAAATCCCAAATGTAATTTGATTAAAATATTAAGTAAAGGCTTTTCCGATACTGCGTTCATTTATTATTCATGTGTCAATCTATACTATAAAGCTGAAGAGTTTTTGTTTGTTTGTTTGTTTGAATGCGCTAATCTCGGGAACTACTGGTTCGAATAAAAAAATATTTTCGTGTTGGTTGCTCGCGAAGCGCCTCGTTGAGCACATCTCTAGAGTGGGGCCGGACCTGGCGGATGGCCAATATGGCTTCCGCCATAGGCGCTCCACCGTAGATGCCATCATGCGCGTGAGTGCTTTAGCGGAGGTTGCAGTTGTCCGGGGTGAGGTGATGTTGGCGGTGTCCCAGGTTTTTTTTTTATAAATATTTGGGATATCGCCAATGCGTTCATCTTGCCCTGGAGTTGCATTAGAGAGGCACTCGTGTATCACGAAGTGCGTCTCAACTTTCGCTGCATAGTCGGGGCGTTTTTGTCGGAGAGAGCCGTCATCTACCCAACCGGCCTCGGTCGGCGTGAGATGTCGTGTGGCGTTCCACAGGGATCGGTCCTGGGGCCGCTCCTGTGGAACATCGGATTCGACTGGGTGCTTCGCGGTGAGCTTGCAGATGGTGCTGCCGTTACGTGTTACGCGGACGATACGCTCGTGACGGCGTGCGGTGCAACGTATCTCGAGGCGACCCTGAAGGCCACGACCGCGGTTGCCCAAGTCGTGGAGCGGATCCGGAGGCTGGGTCTCCAGGTGGCTCTGCATAAAACCGAGGCCCTGTTCTTTCATGGGCCTCGGAGCAAGCCACCTGAGGGATCCAGTCTCATAGTAGGAGGCACTCCCATCGGCATCAAGCCCCAAATGAAATATTTGGGGCTCACGCTCGACGGCCGATGGGATGACCTTCGAGGCGGCGAGTCTCCTTGCCGGAACTCCACCATGGATCTGGAGGCGAGAGCCCTCTCGCAACTATATCGGTGGTGAAAGGAGGCGCGGGAGCAGGGACGGAACCCTGAACCTGGAGAAATCGAGGTCGTGCAGTCCCAGCTCCGGGTCATCATGGTGGAGTGGAAAGAACGACTTGGGCGACCGAGCGCAGGGCACGCCGTAGTAGCGGCGGTAAGACCCATCATGAAGGACTGGCTAGAGAGGCGAACGGGAGCTCTCGTACCGGCTGACGCAGGTGATCTCTGGGAAGGGGTGTTTCCGGGACCTCCTGTGTCGGATCAGGATCGTCTGAGTGCCATCACTGTGATGCAGGCGAGGACTCCGGGCTGCACTCGCTGGCGAAGTGCCCGGCATGGGAGGTACCGAGACGGGTCCTCGTAGCAGCCCTCAGAGTGGGAGTCCTCTCGCTCGGCATCCTAGTCACAGCGATGGTGCGAAGTGCGAGTGCGTGGGCTGCCGCTGCCTCCTTCTCGAGCAAGTAATACTCGAGAAGGAGGCGGCCGAGCAGGTGCGGGAGAGACTCAGGTCTCACCCGATCCGCAGAGCCCGCGAGGCGCGGAGGCGACTCAGACGACGGAGGTCGCTCAACGGCCTCCGTCCTCCATGTGTGTGCAGCCCTGAGTCCTCGCTCGCGTCACAGTGATGTCACTCAGGCGATGGCTCCTTCCTGATCCGATGCAGGTGGTCCCCGAAGCACCC
The DNA here is from genome assembly GCA_946251805.1 of Cybosia mesomella. Classification (NCBI taxonomy): domain Eukaryota; kingdom Metazoa; phylum Arthropoda; class Insecta; order Lepidoptera; family Erebidae; genus Cybosia; species Cybosia mesomella. The sequence continues at coordinate 12,584,005 of OX276388.1, read as the reverse complement.
CTTCCCGGAGATCACCTGCGTCAGTCGGTACGAGAGGCTTCCGTGTCGCCTCTCTAGCCAATCCTCCATGATGGGCCTTACTCATCAGGGGGTACCTATCGCACGATCTCTGTCGAGGTGGCATGTCTCCTAGCCGGGACCCCTCCATGGGACCTGAAAGCGAAAGCCCGTGCGTCGTTGTACAAATGGCGCAAGGAAGCGCTGGAACGGGGCCATAGGCCGGAGCTCCGAGAAATCAGCGGTCAGCTCAACTCATGGAGACTTGGAGGGTGCACTTGAGCATCCAAGGTGGGGGAAATCCACCATTGCGGCGGTGAGGCCGATCATGAAGGAGTGGTTGGAGAGGCACCACGGTGACCTCCTACCGGATGTGCCAGATATTTACCGGACACGGGTGTTTCGGTAAGTATCTATGGCGCATCCACCGGGAGACAACGCCGCAGTGCCAGCACTGTGAGGATCCTGGAGAAGACACGGCGCTCCACACGTTGGTGGAGACACACGTCGAGGGCGTTCCCGGGGTGCCCGGCAATGGACACTTGGGGAGGACACCGTGTGATTTTAGTCGGTCCGAATCCGAGACGCCCACCCCATCGTTGGCACCGATGGGGTGAAGCCCATGGGGGTCTCCACACGTAAAAAAAGGAAAAGGGTTGTGCTGCTTTCCAAAGCTTGTAACGCAATTAGAACATTGAGATAAAACACCGTGAAGTTTTTTATTAATTATTTTATTTTCATTTTAGTTTTAGTAATGTAATGTAACACTAGAGTGCTTGCCAAGACCAGCCAAAGGAGCTCAACACGAGTCTATCTTGTTTAGTCCCAGACCACCTTCTCCATGTTTATTTTGTTTTTTATTTTATTTTTTTAATTGATAGTTATGTTGCATTCTGACCTTGGACATCATGTAGCAATCGATTGTTTACCAGGACACAACAAATCTTATGTAATTTTGAAGTTCCTATGGCCACCTTGCTACTCTGTATCTAGCTAGCTAGCTCCATGGTACCATATTAATGCATTGTCATATTTGTCATCCAAACTAAACGTATATGCAAAATTTCTCTCAATCGATTAAGGATAACTGCCTCAAAATTCAATTGCAAGATTTGACCCGAACCAACATAGATAGATAGATAGATAGAATACTCTTTATTGTACACCACATATTATTATATAAAATAACTTAAGTCTCAATATATTGTAGGTACTGTAGCGTCCGGGGCTTGGACGCCACAATACCTCGTGTTGATAAAAGATAAACACAAGGAAAGATAGTTATATCTCATTTATTTATTAATTCAACAAAGCTTCCTATATCGAGTTTGGGGAGGTTTTTACGCGTATATATTTATATTTAAGCGAACTAGGGAATCGCGATCTCCGCTCAAGGACTGAGCCTAAATTTAATACACTTATATCTTCTCTTCGAGCGGCGGACCCGGGCGGCGCGCCCAGTCGCTCGCTGTCAGCCGGATAGCCGAATGCAGCTCCAAGCAATTGTTTTTTCTTCCCTATCCTATATTTAAAAGTATTTAAATATTTATTTTTAAACTCTGACACATGATGACCAGGTCAATGAACTGTAGTAGTCGAACGAGATCGCACACTACAGTACAATGGGCGGTCTTATCGCTAAGAGCGATCTCTACCAGACAACCTTACATATACACATATACACATCAAAAAAAGTTCGTGATCACTAACTAATATAAGCTGATATAATTTTTTAAATAGAACTTTATGAAAAAAAAATCTTGTGTTTTTTCTTTAAACAGAAATACCCTGTTTTAAATTGAAACTATTTTTTATCTTTTATAAAAAAATTAATAATTAAACATAATGTAATTGTAACAGAAATTTGACAGACGGTAAAGGGTTTTTAACTAAACTTAAACTACAATTTATTAATATAAGAGGTTTATATTCAATTAACTATAACTCCTCCCCTGGCTCGAACACATGCGCCGATACTCCTGGGCATGCTGAGAATCAAGTTATCCAGCATTTTTGGGGTAACATGTCCAGCCCGGTGCAAGCAATTCCGAATGGTCTGAGTGCTAACTTCAAGCCCAGAGGTGGTCCGAACTTCTAATAGCGCTTTTGGGCAACAGTTAAAACAGTTGGGCGACCACTGCGAGGTCGGTCAGCTAAATTAACCATCTCTTGGTACCTCTGCAACATGGTCACGACATAGGATTGGGCAACTCTGCGTACGTTTTCTCTCGTGGTGAATCCTTTTTCCCTCAAAGTTACTATTCTTGCTCGTAAAACTTCTGATAATCCTCTTGGCATTTTTTCAATCACAACTTTCCGCGGAAAAGTATTTTAAATCCGTTAAAATTGAATAAATCACATGTCTGAATGAGTGTAAGCTAAGACTGAAAGCCTTTTTATATGGAAAAACAATTGAACTGTTTTATTGTTTAACATTCTAATTCTATATTTTAAATAAAGAATCTAAAAAGAAGGAGAAATCAATATAATCTACCGTAACAAAAAAGATTTCAAATTTTCAAAGTGATGGCAAACTTTTTTTATGTGTATGTACACGTCAAAAAAAGTTACATACATACAGAACAAGTTGACAAAAGCTTGAAAAATAGTTAATTTTCTTGACGTCATGTCAGTTAGCCGTCCGCGTCGCATGATTATCTGCATCCTATACCGACTCCTAAATGTTACTGTGACCAACCTAAATTTAGTCATAAACTGAATGATTTATTTGTAAATTTGGTATTAACTTTTACCTCTATTCAAACATGTTCCGCATCTTTCTATCTGACTAATTGGAGTCCTGTCCCCACAGTCCGATGTCCGGTGCAACGCTATCCTCACTAACACAACTTTGTTTTATACAGGTATACCTATTATCAATAAAGTTATATTAATTTATTTTAGAATGTTTTAGGTCCTTGTAACTAACACCCATATAGATTACAATTCTTTTGTCAACCATGTCGCATATTCTTAATATTGAACTTGGCTCTAATTTCACATTTAAGTTTTTGAAGGGATATTACTTTTTTTACAAAAATTATGAATGTATTTCTTTTTTGTGCTATTTTCCATATTATGTTCTTGTGCCTTCAAATATTAGAGTGAATTGCCCATTAAATGCCCTGTTAAATGTGTTAGTACCTACTTTCTTGATACTAATCCTACTTCATATTATAAATGTGACAGTGCGAGAAGATACTTCCATGTTTGTTACTCAATCACGGCAAACCGACTGAACGAATCTGACTGAAATTTGGTACAGGGAAAGATTATATTCTAGAATGACACAGGCTACTTGACTTTATTTTATCCTTAGAATAGGTTCCCATGTGGTACGGAAACGTTATCAAATTGCACGCGGTCGCAGCCGCGGGCCACAGCTAGTTATCAATAATTTTCAGTTCTCAGTTTTTTTTCTTATATGCCTCATAGTTTACCTTGATGCCTAATATCAAGTTTCTATCTCATGTGGAAGCGGGTTAGGTTTTGATGCCGGTTTCCAAACGTTAATATATCAATAAATATTTGAGCTACATATATGAAATTTTGGATTATAAGATCTCTAGAATAGGTTCGCAGGTTACAGGAAAGGGATCATAATTTCACGCGGGTGGAGCCGCGGGCAGCAGCTAGTTATCAATAATTTTCAGTTTTCCTTATCCCAGTTTACCTTGATCCTTGATGCCAAATATCAAGTTTCTAGGTCATCTGGATGTGGGTTAGATTTTTGATCTATAGGAGTCAGTGAGTAATTCATTATAGTGTTCATTGTTCAGTAATTCATTTCAGTTATTATATCAATAACTATTTGAGCAACCTTTATGAAATGTTGGATGTATACAAGCTTTAATAAATGGGTCAAATTTCATATATGTAGATATATATCGTTTTCGAGTTGTGAAGGAGTCAGAAGTAGCTCGAAATGGGTCGTGTAAATATACATACACCTCGCCAGCTCCTTTTTCTTCGAACCTGGCTGGACCCAGGACTTCGACCCGCTGCCGCGTGTCTTGATTACTTTAGTAGGTACTGTAGCGTCGGGGCTGACGCCACAATACCTCGTGTTGACGAAATGATAAAAACACAAGAATTAATATTTATATGGGCATTTATTTGCACAAAAAAAGCTTCCTATATCGAGTTTAGGGAGGTTTTACACGAATATATTTATGTTTAAAACGAACTGTAGGGAATCGCGGATTCTGCTCAAGGATTGAGCCTACATTTAGTATACTTGGAACTTCTCTTCGGAGGGCGGGACGAGGCCGGAGCCCCAGTTCGCCCGCTGTCAGCAGCTTGTCCGCCAAGCGATTGTTTTTCTTCCCTAGACTTATTTCAAATCAAAAACATTTATTTTTAATCTCTGACACATGATGGCCAGGTCAACGAACTGTAGTGCTCGAACGAGGTCGGAACACTACATCCAGCTACGCCCCATGGCCATGCCATGTGACAGCTAAACTGAAGCCCTAGGTATACTAATCTGGGACACAAAAAAAAATTTAAGCGAACTGTTCCTTACAATGGGAATAACGAAGCAATCTTTGTAATAATTAGTCATCGTTAGTAGAATCTCAAATTATAGCAATTAAACTGTAATAAATACTGAAAAACACGAACAAAGAAAAATTGCTTCATTCTTGGCCAGGCAAAAACCCAGGTTAAAAGAAACCTGGCCACAGTCGGCCTATCTAAATAAATTCATTTGGTATCATTTGACGATACGTTTTAAGGTTTGTCCTGATGGGACTTAAAGTACAAAGCACTTTTAAGACCTACCTAACTAATAAACAAAAGATGACATAAAGTGACTTATCCTTACACATTATGCACATGTAATTATAAACCTCTTACATCGCCTACGAATTACTAAATTACTTTTTAATCAACATTAAAGAGAAAGAGAACTTCGCCCCATAATGAGGAGTCTGGTGAAAACCCACTTTCAACCATCGCAGGCACCTATGTCCATAGCGATTTGACTCTCTTACAAAGCTTAGATCTCCACTCTCAACCTTAGACGAAAAAATAATTGCCTAACCCCTACGCTATGACGTCACGAATATAAGAAAAAAAAATTATCTATCTTCGACAGCGCACCACATAGAATAAACAGAGAAAACATAACATTAATAATACATATTATCCAACACATTATTTACTACATGGATTATAATTCTATTAAGACTTATAGTCCTTATTGGCCCTATTGACCCGCAGACGCCTATTAATGGCGAAAATAACACAGAAATCTCTTGTGACACTCTGGAACAAGCCACCATCATAGCCATTGCACCTCTTTGTCTCAGCCATCTTCTAGTTGGGCACATAAAAGAATACGATACTGATAATTGCGTCGCTCCAATGTCGCACGACGTCTTCCTTCTTATGGTACGGGATCGATCACTCCACTGCCAACTGCAGAATGTTGGCGTTTCCAACTCCTGTGCAAACTGGCGCTCCACCAACTCCTGTGGAAACCGGCGTTCCACCACCTGTAGCGTCGGGGCTGACGCCACAATACCTCGTGTTGACGAAATGATAAAAACACAAGAATTAATATTTATATGGGCATTTATTTGCACAAAAAAAGCTTCCTATATCGAGTTTAGGGAGGTTTTACACGAATATATTTATGTTTAAAACGAACTGTAGGGAATCGCGGATTCTGCTCAAGGATTGAGCCTATAATCAGTATACTTGGAACTTCTCTTGGGACGGCGGGACGAGGCCGGAGCCCCAGTTCCCCCGCTGTCAGCAGCTTGTCCGCCAAGCGATTGTTTTTCTTCCCTAGACTTATTTCAAATCAAAAACATTTATTTTTAATCTCTGACACATGATGGCCAGGTCAACGAACTGTAGTGCTCGAACGAGGTCAGAACACTACAGTACGTATCAAGTAAATGACTATATTTTCTTTTAAATAACCTACTTTAGTAGGTATAGAAGGCCCTAACAACCAACCTCGCCAGCTCCTTTTTCTTCGAACCTGGAAGGACCTGCTGCCGCGTGTCTTGATTACTTTAGTAGGTACGTATCAAGTAAATGACTATATTTTCTTTTAAATAACCTACTTTAGTAGGTATAGAAAGCCCTAACAACACTTTTGGGCTCCAAACCAACCTCACCAGCTCGTCGGTGCACCTCATAGAGCATATTATTACAACCAAGTGCACTTGCAAATCAATGAATGAGGCTTTGGTGCAAGCTTCCCTTTCAGAGTTGGGAGGTCAGACGGCAGTCGCTCCCGGAAAAGCAAACTTTGGATGCAACTGAGAAATTGTTATGAGGATGATAATATAATAATAAATAAATCATTTATTCACGTTTAGTTTGCTTACAATTAATGATGAACTTAACTAAATAGTAACAACATCCGTATTTTAAACACAAACTGTAGTTCAACTCTGGTACCCATGATAAGATTTAACTTGTGTTATGGGTACCAAGGTTCTCACGAAGTAGTGACATCTTAATTAGTATTCGCTCATTAAGGACAGGATCAAAAACAATAAAAAAAAAAAAAAAAAAAAAACAAATCAACAAAATTTAGAACACAAACATATCAGTAATAAAAATAAAAATAATTATCTCAGAACAATATAAGAAAAGAGAGGAACAGGCATAGACTTATTAACCTCATAATAATGGGTAAGTATGACTAATGGGTAAATGTAGGTAGGCTGCCTAGTATTTTATAAGATTAATATGGGTAATGTGTGTATGTATATATATGTATGTATGATATATATAATAATATGTAGGTATGTATTATAATAATAACAGTTTCAGTGTATATTATGTGTATGTAAATTGTATATGAGTATACATTTCGTATCTAATTTCATAATATAGATATAGTGAGTAGGTCCTCTGTCTCTGTGTAGTTCTTAGTCTGTAGCCATCTACTAACAACTATTTTAAGCCTGTGCTTGCAAAGTGGGTAAATATTGCATGATTTATTTATTAAATTATAAAGTCGGCAGCTAATGACTCGAAAATGTTTACTCGCAAGAGTAGTTCTATAGACTTGTACCGGACACACCTGACGAGATCTACGTCTGTTCAATATGGTTTCATCATAGTTCAGCGTCATATGCTTTCTTAGAACCGTTTGAAGCACAAAGATCTGTCGAACGGTTAGCACCTGGCATTCCGCATAAAACTTGTAGGTTGGATGTCTGTATGGTTTAAATATCATAACCTTCAAAACAGCTCTTTGCGCCCGTTCCAACGCCAGAAAATGGGATTTTGCTGCACCTCCCCATACTGTTATGCAGTAGCCTATGATGGATTGGCACAACGCAAAGTAAACGGTTTTAAGAATATTGAAATGAGCAGAGAATCTTAATTTTTTAAAGACGTATATTAATTTACGAACACGCAAGGTAAGTTTGGCCAAGTGTGGCTGCCAGGTTATCTGATTATCGATGATGATACCCAAATGTTTAGTTGTACTCGATCTAGATATATTTGGGCAGTTACATTGCATATTAGTAGGATCTCCAATGCAAGAGTGAGCTTTGAGGTGGTAAGTGTCCGACGGTGGTTGACCATATGAATTTAATGAAAAGGTAAGATATACTGTTTTGCTTAGATTTAAAGTAAGAAGATTAGCAGAAAGCCAATTCATTACAGTAGAAAGGGCGTGTTCAGCGGATGCATAAGTATGAGGCCAGTTATTACCATGAACGACTAAAGCTGTGTCATCAGCGTAAGTGAAAATTGAACAATAGGGAATCGAAAGCTTACAGAGGGAGTTGATATAAGCCAAAAAGAGAGTGGGCCCTAGTATAGAACCCTGAGGTACGCCGTAAGTAACAGAAACTTCATCACTAACATATGAGTCGATTTTGATACTCTGAACTCTATTGGAAAGATAATCTCTGAAGATTTCCAGAGCGTGACCACGAATATACATTTTCTCCAATTTTATTAGCAGGTGCGGAACAGAGACGGTGTCAAATGCCTTAGTAAGGTCCAAGAAAATGCCAATACATTTTTATTTTATGTCCAGTTTATCCACAATATGATCCACTAAGGAAGCCACTGCGTCCTCGGTGGATTTTTTGTTTCTAAAGCCAAACTGGTTAGATGCCAAGGAGTAATTGATCTCCAAAAAATTAACTAGGCGAGAGTTTAGAATTTTTTCAAGAACCTTAGATAGTGCTGGCAGCACTGATATGGGCCTGTAATTGTTGACATCGTCTCTGGATCCTCCCTTGAAGATGGGGTGAACAATAGCCTTTTTAAATATGTTAGGGAATTTGGCTGTTTTGATAGCTACATTACAGACATGTGTAATAGGCAGAATCAATGTGTTACTACATTTCTGCAAAAGATCAACACCAATGCCATCCCAACCACTCGCCGCGTCTCTACGGAGGCTCAAAATAACATTTGACACTTCAGATATATCAGTTGGGAGAAGTGTGAGAGAGTGTAGCGGTGGGTTGTCATGTATGTCTGTCGTGGGAGGAATATTGATTTTTGTGTATTTCTCTGCGAGCTTTTTGCCTATGTTGGCAAAATAATGATTCACTACGTTCACCGATGACTTATTTTCATGGACCATTTTCAAGAGTTCAAGAGGTGGGTTCACTGCACCGTCTGTGTTGATAATTTTTTTTAATGACCTTCCACGTAGCCTTAGCGTTGTTTTTAGCTTTGCAAAATTCATCTTTTTCATATGCTATTTTTAGATTTTTCAGTAATTTGTTACAGAAGTTGCGATACCTTAAAAATGTGACCTTAAGAGTGTAGTTATAAGGTTCATTCTTTACTTCACGGCTCATATTGTCTCTGTTACGGATACACCTCAGCAAACCTGGTGTAATCCAGGGCTTTATCAGTCGATTTTTCAAAGGGGAATGCTTTATTTTGGAATGGCGTTCAATTACTTTACCTATCGTGGTCACTAGTAATTCTGTAATGGGGGTGTGATCAGTGATGGAGGAATCGACCACTAAAGTAGTACTGTTGAGGTCTGATTTTAGAAAAACATGATCGAGGCAACGACCATCACGGGTTGGTATCATATGCGTAGGTAATAGACCATGAAAAGCGAGCAGTGTTATATATTCCTCAGCTTCTGGGTCTGGATTGAGGGGTGATATGTGAATATTAATATCTCCCATTAAAACAATATTACGTACTGTAGATAGGGTCGTCAGGACACTATTCAGACTATTTAGAAATGTATCAGTTTTGGAATAGCTAGGCGATCTATACATAGCAATCACTGCCACATTACGAGATGGTAGTTTGCAAATTAGGCAGTTGGTCTCTTCGACCTCCGGTTCGATGACACAGTGCGTAAGGTTAGCTTTAACATAAATCACTATACCAGCATTTTGATTGTAGTTATTTTCTGTTTTATAGCTTATGTACCCTTCCAATATAGGTAGTATAGGCGTTTTACTGAGCCAGCACTCTGTCAGAATAATAACTTCCGGCAGTGATTGTATTGGTGACAGGAGAAGGCGTAATTCATCTATGTGTCTATTTATACTCCGTATGTTTAAATGTAATATTTTAGTAGTAGACTTGCACGTCTTGTCTAAAATAGTGACAGCATGTTCTGGTTTGCAAAATAGTGCCTGTTGTATACCTATCGTGTCCAGCTCTTCAGCCACAGTATTTACATCCAACATTGATATAAAAGATAAAAAACACATTCGATTGACACTCGAGACTGAGCAATAAGATTCACTGAGAACTTAAATTTATAATATAACACGTTACAGTTGGTAGGCAAGCGGTTTATTTGACATAAATTACCACTATAATTCCCTAGTAGAACAGATATATGGACTTGCCAACTCAAAGTACAGTAACCAACTTCATCAATATTTAAGGGAACATATACAGTTTGTTCCGTCGCCAATATACCAGCATATTCACCCAACAATAGCAATGCAATAAAATCATAACACGAAATCATAAATAAAACATTTAAAAAAGCGGAACAGGTCATTTCTAACATCACAAGTGAGTGTAAAGAACTATTAAACTTTTTGTATCTTTTTAAGACACGATACTGAGTTAATTGTGACAGAATCCATACCCTCACATTCCCTAAGAAAAATCTTTCCATTCTGGTGCCAGCAGAATTTATATTTGTTAATTTTACAAAAAGTGCGTGCTTCGTAAAATAATTGTCGAAGACTACCAGGTAAATGCTCTGCAATGTACACGGAAGTAATAGGGCCACTGACGCCAATATGGCCGGTATTTAATTTTTCTGATGGTGGTAGACCCTTGTTAAATGAACGCGCTGCTTTCAGTACGTCATTTTTGGAAGGAACATTTTGAAATTCCGCTATTATTGGTCTGTTAGTACCTTTTTTTCCAGGCAAGCGGTATACATCACGCAAGTCGGAGGGCTTTATTGTGGTATGTACTGCATTACATGTGCGTATCACCAGAGTAGTAAGATCATGGGTGGTCTCCTTTTCAGTCTGCGGCAAGTTTCTGATCTCTATAGTGGAAGTTCGAGAGCCTCGCTGTAGGTCAGTAACCTTTTTTTCCAGCTCCAAAATATAGTTACGTTGTTCCAAACGTTCTTCCTCTAATATAAGAATGGTCCGTTTCATATCCTCAAATTGGGTGTTCATAAATGTCATTGACTTCTCAATATCGCTATTTGTACTCTGGATGCTTTTGTTTTGTTTTTTAACCTCGGCTATATCAGACCTTAATTTACTTAACAGCGTGTCTTGGTCAGACTTCCAGGTTGTAAGCATCTTAGTTATCCTGACCTCGAAAGACTTCAAGTCATTTTCTGGTGAAAAATCGGGCCTGAGACGCTTACTTCTGGTAGTCAAATTAGTAAGCTCGGACTCACTATAGCTGTACATATCAGGTGTGCTAAAAGTATCCCGATCCACAGCTTGTTTAGTTCCGGGCGGAGGCGTACGTGCGGGTTTAGGCATATTCAAGTTATAGCGCAGTCCCACTTGGCGGTGCGTACGAAGAGAGGAAACAATAACAAATCAACTCAAATCAACAAAGCGCTATACCTTGCAGAAGTCGGAGAATAATTACCTATAGCACATAATAAATACATTCATTACTTGATGGCCAACGATAGTCAGTGTGCATTGACTTTACAAACTTTAATCAAGTGGGTGCTATCATCACTTTTCATCATTACCTATACGGTAGACTGCTTAGCCTTCTGTTTTCTATTTTGTTTAAAACTTGTTACTACAAATCTTCAGTGTACTCGTCACTTGTATCATGTATGCCAAAATTTACTATTGTGTATGTGTGAGTATGAACTATCTGTCGATGAGGTCAAAAGCTGGTCTGACTGGTTTGGTCGGACGGTCATCCTCAAAATGTGTCAAACCAGTGTCATAGGAAGTAGTACTTTTAATACAATGTCTCTATCACTAGCGTTAAGAACTTGGTTTGCACATAGTCAGTACTACCTTTGATAAGTCGTAGGGCAATTTTGAAATGTGAGTTTTTATCAATTATTATTCTTTATTAGTGTCTATCTAAGTGAAGAAGAATAAATTACTATGTATTGTATATATTTAAGTATCCAGTAATAATTTCAATTAAAAAAAAATGAACTTACTTTTTACTAATTGAAAACACTTGTAAACAATTTCGCATTGTGACGTATTTCATTTACTGGCTAAAGAAAATTTCTATTGATGTCACCAAGAAGTGTCACTTAAATATTGAGCGCCCTCCGCCTCCGCCTACGGCCTCCACCAACCGCAGTGACAATATCTAAACCAAATCTAAACTTACTAGCGGCACGCTATGATGGCCGTTTTGACGTTTGTCCGCTCATGAAGTTTCGTAAAAATAAATACTAAGTTTGAAGGAGCAAATTTCTGTTCTTTATTGTCAATAGTGAGGTGCAGTGTACTAATTTACGACACGACTTGGTATTTATGTTTTTCGAAATTCGAATTTTAAAAAATGAATTATATTTATCCAAAAGCCTATAGATGTGACTCGCATTTGATTTGATTTTTTTCTATTTTAAATTGACATTTCACATCACTATTTTAACGTGTCAAAACGGCCATCATAGCGTGCCGCTAGTATAATTAAAATATTGACTATTTTATTCGTTCCTCGTTTCGCGAAAATGATAGATTCGTAGCAGTAAAGCGGACCGTGAAAGCGGTAAACATCCGAAAACAGTAAATGTGTAGTTACCCACATCACAAAAAAAAATCTGTACCTATGTCTGTCAAGACCATTTTCTAAGGAACGTGTAAGGTTGAAATTAATACGAAATACTCAGTTCTGTAACATCTTGTAACTGTGAAATAATCAAACTTCTACGTCAACATAATCAAAAGATTATAATTACGCAGCATGAAATCCTATTATGCCACTGCAGCGCCACGTGGCCCCGACGCGAACTTTGAATTATGATGACTGAGCTAGAATCATGATATTTCGCAGAAAGTAAAGTCATTTAGCACAAGTATAGGTCCAAAAACCGTAAATATATACAATTAAGCTCTACAGCAACTTTAAGGTAGCCCTCAATCCAGTTTTGTACGGAACCGTCAGTGCGCAATTCTGACTCGCACTTGACCGGTTTTTGTGGATACATATTAGTTTCAGCGAAAAAAGAAAATTCAGATTGAACACCACGCAGACGAAGTCGCGGGCACAGCTTGTATATAAATATGGTCTGTGAAAAAATGTGACGGTTATGGCGTCATATTTTGAGACGGCCCATATATTTTTCACAGAAACTTTTTTCGCAAATAATCGTTGACTTCACCACTATCAATGTTTTTCCGATAGCATGAAACAAGGGGTGTGTGTTGGGTAACCTCCTCGAGTGTCGCTCCGATTCCGATCCCGCTGGAGCCCGGAGGGAACGGAATCGGAGCGGCCGGTACACCCTGGGCGGCGGTCAATGGCTTCCCCTTCATGGGGTTGGCATTGATCGTCGGCCAATACCCAACGTGGCGGGAACACATCGCTCTCCGTACTCCTCTGCTTTCAGAGGAGACTGGATGAGCGATGCTGTTAGTGGTGGAGGCCACCGTAGGGTCCTGGGGGATCCAGGGGCGGGTTGGCCCACTGCTCACGCAGGGGCCGACGGGCACTTTTGCCGCCGCCGGTGAGAGAGGACTAGCCATCCTCTGGCGTTCCGTAATCGGCAGGTGATCAGCAACGACCTGACTGGTGGCTCCAGAAGGGTACGCTGTGAACTTGCCGACCGGAGGGCTTGCCTTTATTGGCCGGCCCACGACAAGGAAAAGTCTATAACACCCGACAGCGAAGTCGTCAAAACCTATGGATACCAGCCGACCTCCATAGTATATAGGCTTATCCAGGTGCAGGGGGCTCCGCCTGGATGAACCATCTTTCCCCCATACTCGTGGGACATGTAATGAATAGTCAACTCAACTCTAAAACACAAAAACCGGACGATACAACTAACGACGACCTTGGCGCGGACAACGGCATCCGAGATGATGGAACGGAGGTAGCGGGGGGTGAAAAGGAGGTGAGGCGGGGGCCTCACTCGCGGTCTGTCAAGGCCGTCTTCACCAGACCCGCTACTCCGTTACCGACAGGTGGGGAAACGGACGCAGACATTGCGTCTGCGGCGTCGACGGCGGGTACTGACAACGAGTCAGTATCCAGCCGTATGGAGACCGAGGAGGGTCTACGACGTAAGCGGCCTCGCTCGGGTGGACCGTCCCTTGACCGGAGCAGAAGCTCCGGACAACGGACGGTCTCCTCGAGTGAGGATGATCGGCCGGCCAAAAAAATATTGGCCACCGCGGCGACCAGATCGATGAAGCAGCCGGTGCACGTCCCTCCACTACCCAGTGGCAGGGACCAAGGCGTCCCCGCGGCGAGGGAACTCCTCGCAGCGCTTGCCCGCATTACGGACACCATTAAGGGGTCCAAAAATGTGGCGGAAAAAAAAAGACGGTGGCGGAAAACGTCGCCGTCGCCAGGACGGCGCTGGAGGAGCTCCTTGGTAGGAGCGTCTCCGAGGAGGAGGTCAAGCTCAGGGCCCGGGTCACAAGCCTGGAAACTGAGCTGGCCAACTCCTTGGAGCAACAGCGGGTCCTCCGGGAGGAGGTCAGGCAACTGACCCAGATGGTCAGAGGATCCCCGGAGGCCCAGAAGGCCCCAAGAGCCCAGGAGGTGGCGGACCACCCGAGGGCTCTTGCGCCGCCAGAGGGGGCGCCGACGTCGGCGCCAAATTCGACGCCAAAGCCGGCCACAAAGTCGGCACCTAAGCCGGCGCCAAAAACAGCGCCTAGGCCGGCGCCCAATCCGCCGCCTGAGCCTGCGCCTAGTGTGGTGCAGCTCCTGGCGGCCATCGAGAGGCGGCTTGGCGTGTTAGAGGACCGCAAGGCCCTCGAAATTGAGGGGGGCTCCGGTGCAAAACAACTCGCACCGGAGCTCGCCTCCTCGAGGTCTCCGGCGCCACCAGCGGCCCCAAAGCCGACGCCCTAGCGGCCAAGCTGAGGGAGTCGCTGGATACCGAAGCCGTCCGCGTCACCAGACCCAACAAATGCGCAGGTTTGCGCATTTCGGGTCTGGATGACGCGGCCACGACGGAGGAAGTCATCTCCGCCGTCGTGTAGGCGGGCGGCTGCCCCCGTGATCAGGTGAGAGCTGGAGAAATCCGCTTCAGCTCCACCGGTCACGGCACAGCAGTCGTCAACTGCCCCGTCGCAGCGGCGCAAAAAATTGCGGACGAACGGAGCCTCCTCGTTGGGGGCTTCCTAAAGGCGCGGGTGCAACTCCTGCAGCCCCGCGAGACCAGGTGCTTCAGGTGCCTGGCTGTGGGGCATGTGGGAGTGCAGTGCACAGCGGGAGACACTGTGGGGGATCGGTGCTTCCGCTGCAGTCAGCCCGGGCACAAGGCCAGTCCTTGTGATGCTCCGCCGCGCTGCTACAAATGCGTAGCGAAGGGCAAAGCGGCGGAGCACCGGGCGGACAGCAGAACCTGCGCCGCCTCGAGGCCAAAGCCCCGTTCGTCCGCAACGGGTAGCGGGGGTGCCGCTCAAGAGCGGCCACATTCGAGGCGGGATGCGGAGATGGACGTCCATTAATGGACACACCAATCCGCATCCTGCAGGCGAACATAAACCACTGCACCGGTGCTCAGGATCTTCTGTACCAGAGCATCATGGAGTGGTCTATCAATGTGGTCGTGGTCGCTGAGCCGTACTGGGTCCACCCCGGAAGCCCGGTGGACCTGGACGGCGTAGCGACCGTCTTCGGGGGTTCCGCCGCGGACACCTCGCGCCTTGCACTCATTGCAAGGTGCAGAGGCTGCGTCGCGGCGGACTATGAGGGCTTGGCTGTCGTGGCCGTCTACTTCTCGCCAAGCCTTGACCAGTACGAGCTTGAGCTAAGGCTCGCTTAACTGGACATTGTTCTCGCTGCGTGCCGTCCTCGTCCTGTCTTGGTCCTGGGAGACTTCAACTCCTGGTCTCAGGCCTGGGGCTCCCGGGAAACCAATGACAAGGGGCGAGTACTGGAGGACTGGGCCAACACCCGTGGTCTAGAGGTCCTCAACCGGGGGAGTGTCGCCACCTGGGAGCAATGAGAGGTTTAAATCTCATGCAAAATCCATTGCCATTTATTCCTGTCACTGCACACTTCACATTTTATTATTGGTCTATAAATATGCTTCTGAATCTTGACTCCTGTATTGTATAATAGCGTACTTAGCTTATTTGATCTATTGTTCCTAATACTCAAATAACTGTCAATAATATGCATTGCACACAAAAAAATTATCCACATAATTGGGCAACGATTCGTTCTTCTCTCGTGCATACATATTCATAAGGTTTAAAGGTCAGGTTATTCCAACACTCCTGGCGTTACAACTCTACGATGCTATACGACGGACGATGCCTATACATGAATTCACAACGAGAAGACTGCTTATTTAACTCGAAGTTGTCCCTGAAACAAAAGCTGACTTCTCTTTGTGATTTTTTAGGAAGCAAAGAGCCCTTTCTGATTCCTGTGTCGATTACATACATTTACCCTGATCTAGTAATGGACACAAATGTTCTCACAATCAATTTCGCAGTCAGTTTGCGTATAAATTACCATTATTAAAAGTCAGGCATTTTCAAAATATTCATAAGCTGTCGACTATGATTTTGTAGCTTCATAAGTATTTTGATGGGAACTGCTGAAGACTAGACTCACTAAACACACGGCCGAAAGTAATCGCTTACGGTGCTGTGTACTTGCTTAAGTCATTTAAGTCATTAAGATGGCAATCATGACACAAAGATATTTTACGATAGGTAATCAACTGCAGTCAGATGAACTAGAAGTATTTATGATATCCACAACTGTCTAAACCTCTAAACGATTATCTTTTACAAATAAAGACATTGACTCGTTAACCTATGTTGTGTATGGGGCGTAGACCATAGTCAATTTTAATCTACTGATAAATTAGTAGGTGCCTACCTAAAAGTGGCAGGTTGGCACACACACCGTCCCCGATATAATTCTAACAAAAGCAAGAGAAGTGAAGAAGTGTTAGTATGAACTCTAAAAATGTGCGACTCACCTTTCGAGTAGTCCAAAAAAACAGGCACTAAAAAAATAAATAACTGAATTATAAATTGAATTCAGAAAACAATACGCGTTAGACTTTTCTGATGTACACTTATATAAGTAACTACGTTTTTTTCTAAATCATTGTATGATGATTCCTTTTCGTCAATACTGAAGAAAACTATATTCCTTTGCCAGGTTTTTTTTTTTAAAAGTGAATTCTTTTATCCTGGTTGTCCACTCTTTCTTTCAGTTTTTCGTGATTTGCGTGCGTGGTTATTGTGCAAAAATTTTCTGCAAAAAATTCTTGATATTTAGTGTTACTTTACTTTCTCTCCACTTAACTATATTTCAACCTTTTGTTCATTCGGTTATTTTTGTATACTACGAAGTATATTCATAATTTCCTCCATTGTAATAACTATGTTTTGATACTTGTGGAGTTCTCTTGTATCTTAACTTTGTATGAGATACCAGATGCGGCCTATATTAGGTCCCTATTAGGTGTATAAAAATCAAGGTCCTGAGACAACGCGATAAAAAGATAGGGCAAATTTAGATTCAACCATAATTGACAATTCTAGGTCAACCGGAAGTAGCTTATCGGTTTTAGGTTGGAAACCTATATAGAAGTTCCCGTTGACCTAGAATCACGAAATACGGCAAAAGCAAGGTCTTACAGCAGAAATAAAGGCACTCCAAAAAATAAAAAATGTTGCAAGTGCGCGAGTCCGACTCGCAATTTACCGATTTTTGTGAACGTAACTAAGTTCATATGGGACCACCCGCACCTGTGAGCCTAACCAAACCCGATGTGAAAGGAACTTTTACAAGGTAGCTACTGTAAAGCGTTGAAATGTTCCCTTGACTGTCCTTCGTCTTCATCATCAAACCCCTAATGACAGTCACAACCCATCTAGGTGTAAAGTTCTTATCAATACAAATTAATCAAGCCCAAACACCAGGTTATTGCTGTAAATGGTTGAAGAGTTCCCTCGACTGTCTTTCGGCCCCATCATCAGATCGACTCCTGAGCTTAATTAAATAGTAGAGCTTAAATTTCCTTTAAAATACTTAATGAAAAAAAAGCGGCCAAGTGCGAGTCGGACTCGCTCATTAAGGGTTCCGTAGCAGCAAATAACATAATAATGCCTTTTTTTTTAAATTTTATATTTGAGTTGATTGAATGAAAGACAGACGACCTGGTAAAGAGCGCAGGGACTCGGTGGATGCAGGCCGCTATAGACCGGTCAAAATAGAAGTCAATGGGGAGGCCTATGTTCAGCAGTGGACTTCCTACGGCTGATATGATGATGATGATGATGATGAATGAAAGGTAAATTGCGGTTTACGATTTATGACGTATTAAAAAAACTACTTACTACATCTTGTTCAAACCAATTTCCGTTGGAAGTTTACATGGTAATATACATCATATATATTTTTTAGTTTTATTATTCTCTTATTTTAGAGGTTACAGGGGAGAGGGGGACACACATTTTACCGCTTTGGAAGTGTCTCTCGCGCAAACTGCTCAGTTTAGAAAAAAATGATATTAGAAACCTCAATATCATTTTTGAAGAGCTATCCATAGATCAAAGTCAAAGTCATTCTGTATAGACCATTAATACAGCACTTAAAAAACGATACCACACGTATGAGTTTGATGAAAAAAGAATTTATGAGTTTCAGTTCTAAGTACCCCAAAATTTATTGGATTTTTTCTATTTTTGTGTGAAAATCTTAATGCAGTTTCCAGAATACCTACTTACCGAGTTTCAACAGCATAGTTCTTATAGTTTCGGAAAAAAGTGGCTGTGACATACGGACGGACGGACAGACAGACAGACATGACGAATCTATAAGGGTTCCGTTTTTTGTCATTTGGCAATGGAACCCTAAAAAGGGGCGTTTCTCTTGTTCCCAGGATACTAACGCGCATAAAAAACCGAATCCAAATAGATCTGTATAAAATAAGGTTGTCAATATATAACGTAGACGTCGTGAAGTTAAGGTAACATCGCTGATGTTACCTTAACTTCACGAAGCTGAGCTGAATATAAAATGAGATGCTTTCCACACTAGCCAAATATTTCTACTACATTTTATACATACACCTACGTCTCTTTGCTGCCGGTCAAAGCTTAGTTACACTAGTTACTCTGGTTATTGGTTTGTATGTCATTTTAGAATGAAAATGAAACTATTATAAGAACCCAGATCTTTATACATCGCACTGAATTTTGAGGGATACAAATTTCAAGTGCCCTCTAATAAATTATTATGTAATACATCACAATGCCCATTTAATTAGCGAAATAGCATAGGGTAACTCGCATTGGTGGTACAAGGTACAGTCGTTGGTAAATAGAAACTGGCTCTATTGCCCCCAGTTCTTGTCCTGGCCTCTTGCCAAGTACCCCGGTCGATTCATTGCGCGCTGCGCGGGAAAGAGGGCAATCCAGGGTATGACTCCGGCGGGATCCTAAGTCCCGACCTTATTTCCAAATAAATGTATCTTACTTTCAGGTTTTAATGTAGGTTGAACCATAATAAAGGCCTTGGAACTTAAACCCAAAGAGAGTTGCTATAAACAGACTGTTTTAGTTGTGATTTAATGTATCATTTACCTGTCATATTTTTACGCTCTTGCACCCCAATTTGGATATCGATCTTGGGGCTCAAAGGGCCTAAAGCAAATTTTTGGCCATTTTTACATACTCTTACTTAGTTTTTAATTCTCTATCAACCTGTATAATCTACGAGGCAATATTCGTAAATAAATGTCGTTACGTAAACACAATTTATTTGAAGATTAGGGGCGTGAGTAACATATTATTGCCACCATTATAATTAGCTAGGTTGTATAAACCAGAAAGAAAGAAAAAAAGGAAAAGAATTGTCAGGTAGGTAGCAGTAAGCCAGTGGTACACAGTTAACCACCACTCATTCAGTACGAATGCGACATTGCCAAACCGTGCTACGAACTCGATTCGACTTGTTTCCCAACTCCTCCCGCTCTCCTCAGTTCATAGCGTGTACCCGCCAGAAACGCACATGTTGTTTGCGTCAAAAAAGTAAGAAAACGTATGTCGCATTTTTTTTCGACAACCATTGTATATTCATTTTTATTATGTTTCATCAATTACATATGAATAGCAACTATTCTTACATAGGTTAGATATATTTTGACCCTTTTATTTTGTTTTATTTAATAGTTACATAACCTCTAACGTTAAAAAGAAGTTCCTGCCTCAGTAGCCCACAAGCATAGGGTACACACACACTCCCGAGGGGGCCATCTCGAAACCGGAGATGGCCCAGGGTCAGTCGGGGTGCGAGGGATATGCTCTATGGTCAACCTTACACTCCGGCGTCTGTAGACCCGAGACGGCGTGCGGTTTTAGTCGGTTCTAGCCCGACATAACCGCCCCCGCTGGCCGGCGGGGGGTATCCGAAGGGATTTCCGCATGAAAAAAAAAAATAGGCGTCTGCAGACCCAAGACGGCGTGCGGTTTTAGTCGGTTCGAGCCCGACATAACCGCCCCCGCTGGCCGGCGGGGGGGTATCCGAGGGGATATCCGCACGAAAAAAAAAAAAAAAAAAGGGTACACACACTATTACAATTTATTTTTATTATGATATTGTCGGAAGTTTACGCGAATGTTACACATTGAAATAAAACTATTTTTAACGGATTCTATCGCAGTTTATTTGATGTTATTTTATATTTTACATTGAACCCGACGTTTCGGTTGCTTTTCAGCAGCCATGGTCACGGGGAGACTAAAGATGATTGTTGTCTTGAAGTTTGAAGTAAAAGTTATCTCAAAGTACCCGAACTATGTTGAATTGTTGGTGTTACTATTTACGCAGAATGAGCTCACAGTGTCATGAAGTCTTGTTGTATTTTGTTTTAAGTGTTATTAAGTGAATGACTGGGTCCCAAGCTGGTGGTACATTCCAACCATCTTCTCTATTAAAATTAGGATGTTTTTTAATTTTAATAGCTTCGCGGAGCATCCTAGGTAGGAATCGATTTTCTTTGGTGGATCTGGATCTGTGGTTTATCAAATCTTAAGTAATGTTTGGTCCCCTGTTGCACGTGTTCACATACAGCAGACTTTTTTGAGCGTTGGTGTTTTATGTCAGCTATGTGTTCTTTGACGCGAGTGCCAATGCTTCGCTTGGTTTGACCAATATAAGAGAGCCCACAGTCACAATCTATTTTATAGACCCCTGCATCTTGTAGAGGCAATTGGCACTTGACAGATGGTAAAAATTGACATATCTTCGTTGGCGGCTTGTAGTATGTGTTAATTGAAGCTCGCTTCAAGATGTAGCCAATCTTGTCAGTGACCCCTCGTATGTAGGGTAGGACTGCAGGCTGGCGCTCGACAGTGGCTGGCTTTTCTCGGGATCTGTGACTGATGCCCAGTTGTTTGAGCTTGTTGTCATACAGAACTTGTTTGACATGTTGTAGCTCAGCGTCCAGGTGTTTCTTGTCACAGATCCCACGGGCTCTCTGAAACAAAGACATTCCCACGGTAGCTAACTGTTTAGGGTGGTGGTGAGATTCACCGTTTAAGTACCTATCAGTATGGGTCTTTTTCCTATACACAGTGTGGCTCAAAGTATTATTAGAGTTTCTGATTACAAGAACATCTAGGAAAGCTAATGAATTATTTGCCTCTAGTTCCATAGTGTAAAATTGTATGTTGTTATTAATGGAATTAAGGTGTGTTAAAAATGTATTTATACTATCTGTTGGTAGTATTGTGAAGGTGTCATCTACATACCGTTTATAAAATCTAGGTGTAATGGCAGCCGTCTGCATAGCTCGCGCCTCGAAGGCCTCCATATATATGTCAGCAACAACAGGCGATACTGGGGAGCCCATTGCCACGCCATCGATTTGTATTTAGAAATTATTATCCCACAACAGGTAGCCAGTTGTTAAGCAGTGATTTAGTATTTCTGCATATTACTCAGGCATGGTGTTTTCTATTAACTTTCTCCTAACTATGTCTATACAGTCATGTACAGGTATGCACGTAAATAATGACTGTACATCAAAACTGACCATTTTTTCATTATTAGTGAGAAGGTGAAGGTGTTTAATTTCACTAACAAAATTGTAGGAATCTCTAACAAATGCTGTTGAATTACCTCGAAGTGGTGAGAGTACCCCCCGTGACCATGGCTGCTGAAAAGCAACCGAAACGTCGGGTTCAATGTAAAATATAAAATAACATCAAATAAACCGCGACAGAATCCGTTACAAATAGTTTTATTTTGATTAATTAACTTTTTCTCAAACATGCTTGCAAATTTGAACATTATTTTGACAACCTTCTTCGAGATAAATCGAAATTGCTGTACATGCGAGCAGCGACCGGCAAAAGTTGTATGAAAATCCATATCTGTCGTGTTTTAGCGGCCAAATAAATTACTATGTAAACTCATATCTGTCGTGTAATTTAGAAATGGAACCATCTTCTACTCCGAACCATGGCAACCAAGGAGGTAACTTGTCCAAGGCATTATTTAAATACAGAACTGGCTTGCAAATAGAAAGCTGTTTATTAAGAAAAATAAAAAACAAATGAACATTTTGCCGCGTGAAAAATTACTGTTGTTCGTTGTTCGTCATTGATTTTGAAAAGTAGGTAACTAATTGTATTTGACAAAATGAGATCAAGTGAAGACAATGAGAGTGATGAATTTACTTTAACGCCACCTGAAATTCAAAAGGCGGCAAGAGCCGTAATAGAAAATTTGTTGCCGCCAAAATCGAAAGAAAAATATTTGAAAACCTACAAAAATTTTGTTCAATGAAAGAATGAACGAAAAACGAAATCTTTATCCGAAAGCGTTTTTCTGGCTTATTTCGGCGAACTCGCCAAGAAAGTTAAACCGACAACGCTTTGGGTCATCTATTCAATGCTAAAATGCAGTTTTAATGAAACATAACGTGAATTTAAAACAGTATGCAAACCTGACTTCAATGCTGAAAAGACAGTCAGATGGTTACAAATGTAAAAAGTCCAAAGTTTTCACCGCATCAAACGTAAAAATGTTTTTGTGTGAAGCACCAGACAGTGTGTATCTAGAGCTCAAAGTAAGTTTTACTCTTAATTTGATATTAACCTCTCTCTTTTAGAAAAATTACCTATGTGTATTTTTGTTGCAGGCTATTCTTATTTTCGGCATTTTTGGTGCATGCCGATGTAACGAGATTACAAATATTACTATAAAAGATGTAGACAATCACGATGGTGTGATAATTGTAACTACGTGATACTAAAACCAAAATCGATCGCACATTATCAAAGATGAATCAGCTGAAATCGTACAAAATATATAGCGCTACGTCCCACAGATATAAAATCAGACCGATTTTTTCTAAATTACAAAAATAACAAATGCACAAAACAAGTAATTGGAAGACACAAAATTGCCGCAATGCCAAAGGCAATTGCTACCTACTTAAACTTGCCAAATCCGGAGTATTATACTGGGCATTGCTTTCGTCGATCTTCAGCGACTCTTCTTGCTGTCACAGGTGCGAATTAAGTTACCGTTAAACGACATGGCGGGTGGAAATCTGACCGGGTAGCCGAAAGCTACATAGAAGAATCGATTGAAAATAAAAGTAGCATTCCACGTAAAATCAACGAAAGTATCCAATCTCGACCATCCTTTGAAATACAGAATCACACCGAAGAAGAGACTATTATACAACAAACTTCGACCTCGTTAGAATTATCCCAAACCAACATAATCCCCGGAAAGTCCACATTAAATTTCAAAAATTGTACGTGGCTAACCGCGGTAGCCTAGTGGTATGGGTAAAGGACTGCTGAGACGAGGTCTCGGGTTCAATCCTAGGTATTACCATGGCACACACCAATGACTTTTCGAAGTTATGTGTGTATTTATCGCAGGTTTATAAGTGCCCGGTTAATGGCAATAGGCTCGCCACCTATTACATTGGGAAACATAAACTGGCGAAATGTGGGTTCTAGCACCTCTGCCTACCTCTTCGGGGATATAGGCGTGAGTTTATGTTATGTGAGGTTATGTTATGTTATGTACTTTCAATAACTGCATTTTCAAATAAAAAGTTCTGCCTAGATACTACTTAGTTTTAATTTCTGCGCATTGTTTGAGAAAAGCACTATACAAGCAGGTCCGTAATTTAATTTCGAGAGACATATGTTAGATTATTGGAATATCGACTGAAAGATCGTGCGAATAGAGTTTATTGCGAAACAACTTTTTGTCGCCAAACGCTGCTTCGACTGAACGATTCTTCGAATATTTATCAATCGATGGACTGATGTTTCGAATGTGTAATTCAAAACATTATTTGTAGACATTACGGTACATAGGAAGCACTGTACACAGAGATCTCTCTTCATAAATAGCACTTCATACTTCATACAGTGCATACTTCATGATCTTCCGGCAACACTACACTTGGCGGCCGCGGCAGTAATGTACTATACTATATTAGAATAGGTCGAACTAAAACTAAAAATAGAAAAAAAACGGCCATGATTCAAAAGATATGACGAAGGCGATAAATCTTGTAAAAGAAGGTATGAGCACCCACAAAGGAGCAGATACATGCTATTTAAAATATTCAACTTTTAGAATATATGTGAAAAAGCACACAACCCAAGATATTTCTGAATTGTGTCCTAATTACGAGCTGAACACTTCACATGAACAGGAAACAATATTAAACGCTTATATTTTTCCGAAAGTACACTTATGCTCTACGGTCTTACAGCTACAAAAAATGGAGAGTTTTTGTTCTGAGGTAATATGCTTATTGCTGTTAAATGCAAATAAATAAGCAATTTATAAAACTAATCATAAATATATTATTGTTTTGAACAACATTCCTTATCAAAATTCTCTTCAAATTATCAATAAGGAAAAGTAATAAATACGATGGTTCACTGCATACACAGTGGTTCACTCTCACACGACTCACCCCCCGGTTCACTGGTATGCCTATGGTTGAACACACCGCCGTCTTTTGAAAAAATTATAATAGCTCTGATTTTAAAAGAGTTACAGTTGAAATTTGTAAACAAAACAAATGTGTTATTATCTCCTATCGTCTACCTAACGTCACGTAAGGTAGATTTTTGAAGGTTCTAACTTGTACTGGTTCATTGTTGGTTTTGTCACCTTACCTTGGGGCTCAAAGTGCGTAAAGCAGCAAACATGGATTTACAAGTGAGCCAAAAACTAAAAAAAAGATTTAGAATTTTCGTTAGTGCTCTCTCATTTTTAGAGTAACATAAAACATCCAAGAGAATAGTATATTATGCAACTAGTGAATAAAGGACGGATTTAAAGCGAGGGCCGTAGATGAGTCACGAGCAAGTGAAGGATTCTAATGATTCAACTGTTAGAATCCTGAACGAAGCGAGTGATTCACGGCCCTCGATATAAATTCGTACTTTATTCAGGAGTTGCATACTATACTTTATACCATGACTACGAGAAAAGACATAATTTAGGCGAAAATAGAAATTTAATCAAGAAATAAGAATTGTTACATTAATTGAAATGGACATTAAAATTAGAGCAATGACTGAAATTAAGCGTAATTTTCTTATTATTATCATTAGAGTGGTCAACTTGTGAAACAATATTTATTTAATCTAATGCCAAACTCCTTGTCGCAAATATCTACCAATCAAATCTCGAGAATGTATTTGCACCAAAGAGTTTTGAATTTCGAATCTTAGCGCAAGGAGTTTGTGTAAGCATTGAAATAGAGACCGGATATATTTTTGTGTTCCAAATTCAAACACCAAAATGTGAATAGTGAATAAAAACAAAACAGCGAATAAAAGGCCTTTTTATTCACTGTTTTGGGTGAATAAAATAAGCTTTATCTACACCCATGCTTTAAATCCTCTATAAAAGATTCTGAAACAGTTAGCTTATTGCCAACATTAATACATCCAATGTCATAATAACCATAATATCATCCGAACGGGTGTTATAATGTTGTATGAAATTTCATAATAACACTCCTTTCGCTTTTTCAATCTCTTCCGCGCAAAGGGTTACTCATCAGACAGCCAAATTCTTAGACCTCGATGCGTGGAATCTGTATGAGTTTCAAAAAAAGAACTGTCATTCACGCGCGTTGCATTGCACTACCACAGTGGCGCGCGGCGCGCCGTAAAAAAAAAATTAAAGCTTATTCGTTCGAATTCGGATTCCCGCTATTTTTCTTCGCTATTATTTTTGCAAATTGTTTTGTTTACTTACGAAAATGAGCGATTCAAGTTTTGATAACTTGAATCATTCATTCATTTTGCTGCATTCGAAATGTCTGCATTTCGAATGCAGCAAAGGACATTTCTAACAAATTACTACCGGAAAAATCTAGAAAACAGTATGAAAAGGCGTACCAAGATTTCATGAATTGGAAAATATCAAAGGGCAGTACATCATTCTCTGAAGATGTATTATTAGTTTATCATGGGTGTAGATAAAGTCTTGTATGCAACTGTATAATTAGGTATTAAAACACTCATGTGATACTATTATCACACTCAGCTTCGCTTCGTGTGATAAACCCACATTCATGTTTTAATACCCCTCATTATACCACAGTTGCATAAATAACTATTTTAGAGTAGGTATGATATAAAAATTATTGGACTTCTGAGGAGATTCTGAATTACTTTTACTACTAGTACTACTATACTACTATTACTACTAGTAATAGAATAGTCATTCAAAGTCGAAACCTAATTTGGACAAGGGCGTATTAGTCATAATGGATAGTCATCTATATGATTTATAAGCCCTTGTTTTTTTTGCTACATTTAGTGAAAGTAGGACTTACACCTTTATGTACTAGGTTAGACCTTATTTTTATATAGCTACCTTATTCGGTCGTAAAGCACATGCTATCTCAGTCAATTTAAGACCTGGACTATTTTTGAAAAAAAAAGTACAATCAGAATTTTCGCGAAATAATAATTTTTTCTCTTAGAAGTTTTTATTTCACTCTAAAAATGGCGAATAGCAATAACAAAAATTCTGCAAATATTTTTTCGTTCTTTCGCTCTCCTGAATATCCATGTTTGTGCTTTACGCCCTTTGAGCCCCAAGGTATCGTATAGTCTTTAAAGGATACCTTGCTGTGTTACATCCATACAGTCAGCGCCAAAAATGGATGATCATTTCCTGATTTTAAGAAATAGATTTTGAGCCAAGTAATATCTATTTTTAATGAAAATAGTGTTTTACTACCTAGTGTGCACTATTCAAGTAGTTTTAATTTATTTTTATTAAAATATAATTATAAACTTTCATTCGGCCATTTAATTTTGAGATTTGTACAATCGTCATCTGCTTTTGACGCTGACTGTACTTGGATATACGGTAACCACTTTTATAAATGTCAGGAATCATGCCATTTATCATTTCGTCTGGACAGGGCGTTCTGCTGCTAGTGCCGGAGACCGGCCTCGACCTGACGTGTTGTAAAGGTACGATGGGGGACATCGCGGCTTTTCTACCTTGACACTTACTCTAATGGAATTAAAAGACACGCCTAACTAAATTGACAATACCATTCTCAAATATAACTTTCTCGACATTAAATCTCGATAAGCAAAAAAGTAATCTCGAACTTTAAAAAATGTCAAGAAACACTAAAATCATTTTGAATTCTTCAGATTTTCCAATGGAATATTTTTCTATTGCTATGTATTTCCATGTTATGACAAATAAAATTTACTGCTTAGCAATTTAATGCCAATCTTACTTGTAAGTTTTATTTTTACCAGGAGTTCGCATTCAGAGCCAAATTTTGAAGTTGAGAATTTTATAGACAATTATTTTCATTAAATTAATTTAAATGTACTTTATTTTAACACCTTACAGAATTATCTGTAAGGGATCAGCAAGGGTTTCTCCCTCCCTAATCCGTTCCGCCCTTCCTTCTGCGAGATAACGTCCTCGCAGAAGGTTGTAACCGCGGTGAAATTCCTGTCGCTAGCGGCCATAGATCGGACGATGGCTGCCGGCCGAGCACTCGCTGCAGTCATACGGAGTGACCTCTACTTCGTATGACTGCAGCGAGTGCTCGGCGCTAGGACTGCCAAGCCGGGCAGACCGCAAGCGTGTGCTGCGCCGAGTCCGCACTGGAATCGCAGTGGTGGCAGGTGGGACTCAATTCTCTCCTAGAGACCTTGAACAGGTCCTTCCCGATCAGCCCTGCCCGGAAATCACATGCGTCAGTTGGAAAGAAAGGGTTTTCATGCCGCCGGCTGGAACGCCTCCAGGGTGGCCAACGACCACCTTAGCAGAATCTCCTCGGGCGGAGGCCGACTGCTGCCGTCCACCCGGTATTCCGTCGTCCGCCAATACACTTGGGTGAGCACTTCCGCCTCCAATTCCTATGGGGGAGTTCCGGCCAACGCGCATGCCACCTTCGTTGATACGGTGCAATATCCGCGTATCAACGACCCTGTACACCCAACAACCATAACCCTGTCAGGGCGCCAAAATCGGGCCTTATTCTCGGCGGTCAAAGTCGCCGCGCACACCTGTGCACCGTATAGCGCCATTGACCGAACAACCCCCGTGTACAGCCGCCTGCAAGCGACGCTGGGCAACCCTAGGTTGGGCAACAGCCGGCCCAGGGCAGACGCAACGCCGACGAGCTTGGAGCAAGCTACATGAAGTGCTCGTCGAAGCGCCACCTCCCATCTAGAGGGTTTAGTGTTGTCCTGAAGTAACTGTAGGCTAGAGCTAGAGCAGTGGCTAGTCTCGGTTTGTAGTTGTTCACAAACTGCCGCAATCGTCTGGTAATGTATGTACAACACTAGCACTGGTTCACCAAACTATTTTAGTTAACTCACCAGTACTTTTTCTGAGTCAACTTTAGCTTCGGACAGAATTTACCTGGTTCGCGGTTCAATCTGTAATGAGCGTTTTTTATTGTAGTACAGAATCCATTTTCACCACTTGTAACGATATTATGATTCCAAATTCCTTCTTTAGTATAACAGTTGAGTGACATACCTTTTTTTTTTCGTGCGGAAATCCCTTCGGATACCCCCCCCGCCGACCAGCGGGGGCGGTTATGTCGGGTTTGAACCGACTAAAGCCGCACGCCGTCTCGGGTCTTAAAACGCCAGGGTGTAAGGTTGCCCATAGAGCATATCCCTCGCACCCCGACTGACCCTGGGCCATCTCCGGTTTCGAGATGGCCCCCTCGGGTTTGGGAATCACGGTGTCCCCGTCTTGCCCCGGTTTGGGGGAGGGGCGCTAGTCGCCCCACCGTCCCGGCCTGCTTCTGCTGGGGTGACAGGCGGCCTCACCTGCCACCCCCAGGCCTGCGCTCATGGAGGACAGAGGTCGTTAGGCGACCTCCGGCGCCTGAGTCGCCTGCGACGCGCGGCGAGCAAGTTGCGGGCTCGGCGGGCCGGGAGAGTTATAAATCTCTCCCGGGCGCGTTCCGCCATCTCCTTCGCGAGCATTACATGCTCGCAGACCTGGATGCAACGCAACACTCTAAGCGTGTTTGTTGGTGCGGTTCACTTAATTCATGCGGTGCTCATTTTTAATCTCCGACGCGAAAACGGCGGGGTGTTAATGTGTTATAAGTTTGGAGTGTTCGTTCTTTGCACTAATAAATGTTTCTTTTTTTGTAGCTTTCAGAACGGATGAACCGATTTTGACTGGTTTTTTTTTTGTTTGAAAGGTGAATTAGTCCGGAGTGTTCGTATTTATGTTTGAAGAAAATCGGTCGTTGGCTTTTAAATATTTGCATTAATTTTGGATTTTCACTTTTTCAAGTAAGGTTAAAACTGTTTTATCACACACATCGAAGCCTGTCGCTCACTTTAACGTAGTTTGTGATGTATCCGCTTCCACATCATCATCATATCTGTCGTAGGAAGTCCACTGCTGAACATAGGCCTCCCCCATCGACTTCCATTTCAACCGGCCTGTAGCGGCCTGCATCCCCGATCACCTTAAATTCTCAGTGTCTCCGGTCGTCCACGGGGTTTGTACTGTACTGTAAACATACCGTGCTTGCTTTTACAGTAACTGCCCCGTACACATAATTAATCCTTGGAGTTGTTTCCGCAGCGCTGGTGCCACGGTACCACATATTTTAAGCTTTACTCTTTGTAAACATAACGATGTCAAAGAAAAATCAAATGCCGTGAAAACAGATGAATCTCTAAAATTTTATTATTAATTTTTTGTCTCGGAATGGAATACCTGGCGAAATATATTATTATGCTATGCGGACACGCAGATGTTGCTTTGGAAATATTAGGGAGAGAGGCTTAGGTAGCCTGAATGTCGAGTTATGGGTTCGAGCAAGACCAGACTCTATCTCGAAATATGTGTTTACAAGGAAAAAGCACAATAGTAATGCCCCATAATTTAAATCTACACTGGGTCAGCTTACGGTCTTTCCACCTCTATACATACAGCCGATTTTGTGTTCGTACTCTTAATTATTTGAATAATCACGTAGTTAAATTTAATCCGGGGTAATGTAACTTTATTTTACGTTTCTTTTACAACTTCATGCGAGCAGCTGACGCATAGTCCCACCTCCGCGATGCAGCTCACAATTTTTTTCAGCTCAGTATGATACAACTATGGAAAATGTTTAAGCTTTCAGCGTTTTACCACTTTAGCAACTTCCCAATTCCACACACACCGCGGGTCCGTGCGCGGGCTGAGACTTGGCTTGAATGGATGAATCAGTTATGTCATTGGTGTAAAATCACTGCCTAAAACGCAACGGTCCTCCCGTACTATATAATAGAGGTCTTCTTCTTCTGGCTAGACCTTATCCTATTTATTTGGGGTCGGCCCTCCTTGTCCTGGATTTCCATTGAGCACGATTTTGTGCCATGTCTAGGTTGAGATGAGTTTCTTTAAGGTCTCTTTGGAACGTCGTCAGCCAAGTGGAGGGTGGTCTTCCACGCTTGCGCTTCGTCGTAGGAAGTTCAAGGGCAAGCTTCACCATATATGATCTTCTGAGCGTCTTTCATCATCATCAACCTATTCTAGTCCACTGCTGGACATAGATCTCCCCTAACGTCTTGCACGTGACCATACCACCGCAATCGCTTCTCTTTGACTTTATCGGCTATCGGGGCAACTTTAAAACTACCTCTTATGTACTCATTACGGATTTTATCCAGAAGTGTAACTCCCGCTGACCAGTGAAGCGAACTATAAAATAGAGATCGAGTGATGTAAATTAGACAACTCACAAGCTATTAAAAATTGAATATGTGATGTGTAATCACATATTCGTTTTTTTTTTCCAGAGTTACAATGATAATAATTCACAGTGCTGCGTTTACATAACCACATTCGATTGTCGACTAACTGTAATAAAAATATTATTTGACACTTAAATAAATATAAATCATATTAACATCATATTAGTGACCGTATTATAATAAATACCTGAGTGACGTTTTCTAAGAAGAAACCTTCATCACCCCCGAAATCCCCTGTATACCAACTTTAATGAAAATCGTTGGAGCCGTTATATATATATATTATACTAGCTGACCCGGCGAACTTCGTACCGCCTTAGCGTAAATTTGATGCACTACTTTATTTTGTATAGCTGACCTATCTTATGTATGCGTACCTATTCAATTTGAACTGGAATCTATGACGTTGATCTGAATGACGTTGACACTCGTAACGCGCTTAATTTAAAATATGCAAAATTAAATGTATATTTTTCAATCTTTCTGAGAGATTTTCTTAATATTTTTTTCTGTAAGAACCTTGTACAGAGTATTAGAAAACTACAAAAAAAAATCAGCCAAATCGGTCAAGCCGTTTTCATGCTATGTCGTGACAACGGAAAACGGGTTTCATTTTTATATATATAGATATAAATATGCATATATATGAACATACAAGAATTACTTGTTTAAAGTTATTAGATAGATAATCGTGTAACACCTGAGGGCCAATTCTCGTAATTACAGATCGAAATCTGATTGAATTATGAATTGACCGAAAACAAGGTAATCTGCTAATAAAAAATGACCTCTGTGGCCTAGCGGTAGTGCGTTTGACTGCTAAGTCAGAGGTCGCGGGTTCGATTCGAACTCGATAGCAATAGGGCTTTTCTAAAGAAAATCCCTAAAAAACCACGGGTTGCATTGCATTCCGCCCGGCAGAAGTGAAAACTTGAATATTAACGTTGTGCATTTTTGATATTTTGGAATGGTTAGGGAATAATTTTTCGATAACACTTTTTCGATAACATAACCAGTTCATCACCAGCTGATGTCTGGAAGTTTCTTGGGACATTGGGAATTGGTAAGCAAAGGCAGTAGGAGCTGCCCAAGACAATTGAGTTAGATGCCATTAACCGTCATTTCTCCACCTCTCTTGCAATTGATGGCCTAACCAAGCGTCAAACGGTAGACTTCATAGCCGGACTAGCCAGTCCCAGTTATACTCCCTTTCACTTTTCTCCAGTCACGACGGATGAGATTAAAAAAATCATCTTGTCCATCAAATCTAAGGCAGTGGGCTGTGACAATATTAGTCGTCGAATGATTACATTGATCCTGGACCACCTTCTCCCAGCTATCTCACACATTATAAACTTTTCCTTGGATTCTGGTCAGTTCCCTACGTCTTGGCGGAAAGCATTTGTCCGTCCCCTACCCAAAATTTCTAATCCCTCACTTCCTAGCCACTTTCGTCCGATCTCAATCCTTCCCTTTCTGTCCAAAGTGCTGGAGGCCTGTGTGCATAGACAGCTGTCCAACTTTATACATCGCAATGACATATTAAGTCCACTGCAATCAGGATTCAGGCCGGGACACAGCACTACTTCTGCTCTCCTCAAAGTGACGGGTGACATCAGAGATGGGATGGAGAAGTCTATGGTGACTGTGATGGTCTTAGTAGACTTTTCCAACGCTTTTAACTGTATCAATCACGACATACTTTTGTCCATCCTTGCCGATATTAAAATCTCATCCGATGACCTGGATTGGTTCTCGTCATATCTTCAGGGGCGCCAACAGTCAGTTTGTACCGATGAGATGTCATCGAGTTGGTGCAACCTTGACTCAGGGGTCCCTCAAGGTGGCATACTTTCTCCTCTTCTTTTCTCTATATTTCAAACTTTCAACTTCTTAACCTCCGACCTTCAATGTGCGTATCACCTGTATGCTGATGATCTGCAATTGTATAGCCAAGCCCCCGTGGATAACATCTCGGAGGCTATTGATAAAGTAAACCCAGACTTGAGTTTTTTGCGTGGCTGGTGTGACAGGTTCGGTCTAGCCGTTAACACTGACAAATGCCAGAGTATCATAATAGGAAGTAGTCATATGATGAGAAGGTTGCAGGACGTGACCTTGCCATTGATTAAATTCGATGGCAAGATTATCCCTGTCACAGATAGTGTCAAGAACCTGGGCTTAAATCTTGACTCAACCTTAAGTTGGCGGCTTCAAGTCACTAACGTCTGCCAGAGGGTAACTGGGACACTGAGGGCTCTTTACCGACTCAAAAATTTTCTGCCTCATAAAACCAAGACAATGCTTATGCAGTCTTTAATCTTTCCTATCTTCGACTATGGTGATGTGTGCTATTTCGACCTGAATGCAGATCTACTCAATAAACTGGACCGACTTCTCAACAATTGCATTCGATTCGTCTACAACCTTAGGAAGTACGACCACGTTTCGGCTTGTCGTGCGGAGCTGGGTTGGCTACCCATACGACGGCGACGCAGTCTACGGGCTGTCACATTAGTGTATACCCTATCAAATTCTCCTAACGCTCCTACCTACTTAAAATCCCATCTCCATTTACTCGGTTCTAATCATAATAAAAATCTATGCTCCTCTAACAATCTCCTTCTTCAATGTCCCACTCACACTTCAAGCCTCGTCCATTCCTCTTTCTTTGTACAATCCATTCTCCTTTGGAATGCCCTTCCTCTGGAAGTCAGGATGTCTCCAAATCGCACTATATTCAAAAACAGAGTACGCCAGCTCTATAACGAACCATAGGCAGAATAACATTCATAAGATTTTTCCCGTATGTATATGAGTATTTAATGTAAGTATATGTGTACGTTTATGTCTACATATATTATTATACTTAAGTATATTCTTTGCTAACTTATTTATATTTGAATATATACATTTTATATATGTATTAATATGTTTATCGGTTATAATATGTTCACCAAAAAATTATATCATACTAGATCACACACTCTCTCAATAACTTACTAGCACCTACCTTAACAATATCTCTGCATAACCCTAAGGTTGACTGGTAGAAAATGCCCATGGCATTAAGTCCGCCTTTGTACATTTATTTGTGCAATAAAGTTTAAATAAATAAATAATTTTGCACGAATTGCTTTAATTATCAGTAAAAGTACTATCATTTATGTGGATTTTTTTTTACGTGGGAAAATCCCTTCGGATACCCCCCCGCCGGCTAGCGGGGGTGGTTATGTCGTGTCTGTGGTGTGTCCGTTGCCGGGCACCCCGTTTATGTAACATACAATACTCATTTATTGCGTTATCGTACACAAACATGACAATTTATATATAAATTTTTAATGTAAATTTAACACTTCAGAACTATTACAATTATTTTACATTACAAAGTTCTCTCAGAACGACTTCAACTAGACATCGTTGAAATAATTTCAACGACTTTTTCACCATCATTATTACCAGACCCATCATCATCGTTCTGTCATTGATGAAATCCACTTTTAGCTATCTAGAGTTTAACAGGAAGTCAATAGCAGTGTATTGAAAGATTTTGTAAAACGAGAGATTTGGATCACTATTTGTATACCTCCCATATTTGAACAAGCAGTAGACCTAAGGTACCGAACACAAGCTTTGAATACAGAAACAACCAGCACCACGCCTACGTCCCATTTATTTTTTCGTAAACTAGTACTCATATATACATTAACCTCCGTAAATAGTAGCTATGAGTTTATACTTTTACGTCCCCGATTGGTTTTTTTTTTCATCTTTCGTCAAAACAGTTCGGAAATAAGCTTAGAAAGGAATTTCTTAGAACCAATGCATGGACATATTGAAATGAATTAAGAAATAGCTTCGTTGTATATGTCGCCGCCACCAAGCTAAATCAGCCTGTTAAGGCGACAACAATGGCTGGTGAACGAATAATCGGTAATTTTAAAACTGTTTCTCTCGTTTCATATAAAACCTAACAGACCTGAAAAACATATGCTGTATTCTTCATGGTTTATTCGGAATTTTAAAAAAGAAAAGAAAATGGTAGAAGACTGACAGAGACTGTAAATCAAAAATAAAAAAACAGTTGGTTGCGACATATACATAATATACTATACAAAACACCTCGTTGTAAATAATGGATCATAATGAACAAGAACGTCATAATTTTTTCCTATTTTGCTGGTCGTGATTGTTTGTAAGATGTTTTGTACAGCGCACACGGAGTACGGAAGAGCAGCCCTTCAAGTTGCAGACATAGCGTAATACCTACCTACAGAATAGGTACCTACAATTTTTCATAGGTGTAACTTCCTATATAGATGTTAATTATTGATTTACCTTCAACCTGAAAAACGTGTGTAAGCATTAGTAACAATGTATTTAATAATAATGATGAAGCGACACCTTGAATAGGTACATTACCTTGTTATTTATCCACAAATACGTCGTAGCTTTAGAATCTTTTAGGTGACGAATAATCTTACTTTCTGTTGATATTGTCATGATAAATACGTATAAATATTAAATATTCTGCTCTCTATTCATGCATTCAAATATTTGCACTGAGCGGGAATCGAACCCGCGCCTCCTATCGTAGCAGCCGAATGCACTAACGCTACCCCACAAAGGCCCTCACTCATCGATACGATACGCATTAATTGGCTTTACAAATCAATTACTTTTTTACAATTAGTTACTTACTGGGATAGTGATTCGTACGTTTATCCTAATAAATGCCGAACTAAAGAAACAAATTACAATTAACAGCTTATTCGAAAGCTGTATCGGTTCTAAATTAACTTAAAGATTTACATTATAGTTCTACATAATCCCTAAAAATTTGTTTGTTATTCGGCTCTGTGACCGCTCTGCAATTAAACATTAACTTAAGACGAGGGTCCCTGAGGAAGGGTGTTGTACCGAAAATCGTATACGTAATTTTAGGCTATTCAAACTAGTATTTTCGGTTATCCGATACACGAAGACTTTGACTTTCCTATAGAATTTGCTATAGAAATTATTCAAAGAATGGTCTAACCCAAAACGCATTGCAGTTTTATTTGATTTGTGTTCAGGTTAGAAAAATAAAAATGATACCAAAATGAAGGTCATTGATAGGAGAATGAAAAACGGTTATTAAAATTTACATAAATTCTGAATTATACCCTGAAATTTCAAAATACCTACGTTTTCTACCTATATGACGCGTTCGGAGAGTCAATCAGTCCCGAGCGGAACGCGTTAGAGGCAGGACGTGTGTCAGTTTGCGGCAGATGCACAGCGAAATCGTATAATTTTTCAATGTAGCCCGACATAACCACCCCCGCTGGCACGCGGGGGGGTATTCGAAGGGATTTCCGCACGAAAAAAAAAAAAAAAAATAAGGTACTTAGTTTAAATGCCATTCGTAGAAAACGTGCCAGATGTATAAATCCAATGATAAAAAGTTGAGGCTCGAACTTTTGCCAATACAATGCTAGTATTAGTACACTATTTTTATTTAAAGTATAAGTTGTGTATATAAGTAAGTCTTTACAAATAGCCACCAGCGGGTGTGGTTATGTCGGGCTTCAACCGACTAAACCCGGACGCCGGGGTGTAAGGTTGCCCATAGAGCATATCTCTCGCACCCTGACTGACCCGGGGCCATCTCCGATTTGGGAACCACGGTGTCCCCGTCTTGCCACAGTTTGGGGGAGGGGCGCTAAACGCCCCACCGTCCCGGCCTGCTTCTGTTGGGGCGTTTTAGTTATAAAGTTATATATACGAGTATATTGTTGTAATCTCCTTGTAAATTCCTTCATGATGACAGCGTTCTACCGAGTAGGCTACCCTATCCAGGTTTTGTTAGAAAATTAATATTAATAACTTTCAAATAAGCACCAAAACTTCGCCATATTGGAGATTTTTTTTAAGTACCTAAGGATTTGAGTTTTTAAGACGTATCCAACGATACATTAACTGTCTCAATCCATCCAGCCCTTTGGAAGATACCCGGTATACCGGTATACATCTAATTTTTACAAACGGAAATTTACAAACAGAAACATACAAAATCATACCCTTTCTTGGCAGTCCGGGTAAATCATAAATAGACATGATTTGAGTTTCAATGAATGCGAAGCTTTATTATTTCGGAAGCCGAAGTCAATTCACAATATCAACACATCACATGCAAATGTTTGATTTATTTTATTGCGATGTCTATTTTAATGTATCATGTACTACCATGTAGATATTTTAACCAATATATTGCAGCCTGCTTTGCAATGGAGAAATTCAATCTAATGTATCAATTCTGTATGCTAATATATTTTTATATCAACAGCATGGATGACATCGAACTGAGGAACGTCCAGCTTCAGTTCCCCAGCGCCCGTCGCTCTCTGGCTATGGACATGGGCTGCACTGAAGTACGCGTGCGCACGGACCGCGGCAATATCACCGTGGTTGTACAAGGCGATCGCTCAAAACCAGCTATTATCACATACCACGACCTTGGGCTCAACTGTAAGTATTACTTACATTTTATTTTTTAATTTTATTTTAACGAACCTAAATCGTGAAACGTTCCACATTTGTGGACATTCAAAACAGCACAGCTAAATATCCTGCTAACTCTAATACTAAGCGTCGCCGTTAGCTTAGTGATTAAGGAGTTGGCCTTACGATCGAGAGGTCGCGGGTTGAAATCCTGGTCATTACACTATCGACATGAACCCACTCCTAACATAAGCAATTCAGCCTAGCTGGAGAGATTAAGGGAAATAGTAATGATTTCAGTTCACATCATTTTTTCGCTTACGTGAATATCACCTCCAACGGAAGTCGGAACACAAGCCAATTACACAAACGGAGACACTAAGAATTACACTACATTAAGAGTTACACATTAGAAATACACGACATTAAAAATCCTTTAGGTTAGGTCAAGCATGGTATCCAGCATAATTGTCAGCAGTAATCCATGTGCGGCTGGACATCCTAGTTGTAAAGCGGTATAATAAATTCTGAGTTGCATGTTAATGCCATTATTTCAATGAATTTACAAATATGCAATGCATTTCAAAATAAGCCGTTCGTGGTCTTGAAATTTGTACCTGATGGTTACGACAAAGTATGCCAGTTCCTTATTACCTACAGTGGAACAGAAGGTGGAAGCTTCATTATTCTCTAATGATTATATTCGAAGCACGCACACCGCCTTTGTCTGCTGACGATAATTATTGATCGCTATAGAGAACTGGAACGACATTATCTACAAACTTATAAATGAGCGTGTATGAAAAAATCGAGATCACTTTCAATATAGCATTTATGAACTTCGATTTACTAGAAGCTTTGTCAATGTTCAATAAACATTCTGTTTCGTTATCATTACATCTTTTATCTCCTGATTAC
Source organism: Cybosia mesomella (assembly GCA_946251805.1). Classification (NCBI taxonomy): domain Eukaryota; kingdom Metazoa; phylum Arthropoda; class Insecta; order Lepidoptera; family Erebidae; genus Cybosia; species Cybosia mesomella. The sequence goes on along the minus strand of OX276388.1, from coordinate 12,545,750 downwards.
GTCTCTTCATTGTTAAATTAAAGCAATATTCTACACCTGCAATCGCCAGTATATCCTCGTGTAGTACGATAATATAAAGACGGCAAAGTCCACCGCTTGGTATCACAAAATTGTCCCTAGTATATAATATATACTAGGTATAAATATAAATATAAATGTAATAGAGCATAAGTACCTAGTTAGTAAAGTAAAATAAATAATTGGTCTGCAAGGCGAATCGCTGCTTCAATGTTGAGCTGAGTGAGACATCGTGATTTGAAAATCAGATTTTGAAAATTTTAAACAGTGATCATTCCTCCGTGGCAAGTCCGATTTTGAAAATTCTTTTTGAAAGTCACAACTCTGGACATGCTTTCTGAGCGTGTAAAATTTGGTCACAGTGTCTCGAGCGGTTATTATGTAATTCCATCTGGAACTTTTTTAACGGTGATTATTGTGGTAGCATTAATTTTTTCAAAATATATCCATAAACCTTCCTCAGATTGACCTCTTTAATCATGCCAAATTTGGTTCTGATTGGATTAGTAGTTTAGGAGGAGACCTGTGACAAAGAAAATCCTGAAGTCTGGTATGAGGAGCTTTCGCTCGACTTCGTCTCACTCAGCTCAACTAAATTTTTGGGTAATCATTACAGTTTCTCAATCTCTTGATATTCAATTAATACAGATTGTGAAAAATTAGTAAACAGTCCTTTTATTCACTCGTATTCTGCACTAATAATACTATTACCGCTTGTGCACGGACTTTAGTGGTTGGTGACAACAGCGAGTGATTCGGTAGGCGGTAAGAACAGATGTATAGAAACTTCGAACCATACCATGGACCATCACTCGCAATAATGTTATTAATGTTATAGCTCTGATGGGACTTTAATTTGACTTAGAAATCTTGGGATTGTGTTTAAGGGATCACTGCCTCATGAGTTGTAAGAGGTAGCAGATATGCTGGTTGAGCTGGTTTATACGCTGCCTAGATGGCAGTTCGTTCATTAAGAAGTGGCCTTTCTTAATTCAAGAACTGCAATATTATTATGACTTCAGATTGTCAACGGTAGTTAGTTTACGTCAATCACCTTTGGGGTAGGGCTATGAACAAGCATGGTGACTCACTGGATATGAATCTGAAAATCATCACAGCTATCTGCTGAGTTGTTCGAGACGTCGACATTCCATTTTTGTACATTATTGATAGTATGCCTCAGGAATCCAATTTCTCTCTCTATTTCTTTTGCACCTCAATGCTGTCCGCATACATTGCTATGATACACCTTGGAAAAAATAAAACTAGACTAAAAGCATCATAAAAATGGCCTCTCGTAAACTCGGAGTCCTGAACAAGGCGAGGGGAGAAGTTTATTTTTAACGCCAGAGTCGCGGTATCTTTTTCTTACTATTCGCATCTCTGTGATTACATGATATATCGGGCAAATTTACATCCCTATCCGAACAATCTACGAGGTCTATATAAAATTCCAAAAAATCGACAATCAAGTTATGAACTGAAAATAGTTGATCAAGTCGTTAGCGGCTACGGTTATATGTGACGCTCCAATCCGTATCGGTATCATCAGAGCGCATTCATTTTTTGCCCCAAACCCTCCGCTTTGGTGCACCGCTCGGTAACAAACCCCGTGACGTGACGCCGCCGTGAGCGGTGGATCGTGATTTTCTAATAAATTTCTGTTATTTAGTTCTTGCCGCCTCTGCAGTTTAAGCAGAATACCGTTTCGCGGTAGTCATGTTGTTAGCCAAATAACGAGATGTGGATTTTCGTATCAAACATATAATATGGACGACACATTGCTTACGTAATCATCGAGCAACGTGCACATCAGCAATGGTAACGGATAAACTTGACTTCCATACACGAATATTCATGTTCTATACGAGTAGGTACCAGTAATGAAAACCAACTTCATTTTAAACTCGCAGCACACGAGTTGTGTCACTGATTTTCATAATCAATAAACGTCGCATTACAATAAGGACCTTCTCTTTTTTTTTGCGGAAACCCCCTCAGGCTACACCTCACCGGACCTTACGCTTAGGTGAGTGTGTCGGACGTAACCGATTAAAATAGTTGATCTAGTGCCATTTAGTAAATATAGCTACTGATTTATTTCAATGTTACAATAATTACCATTCTGATAAACTGCTAAAAGATCGACATCTAAATACCAGTATGAATATTAAGATATCGGTCTTTTTTGGCAGTCTCTATTAGGTATTTGATTGTATTGAATAGCCTAGCGCCTCCTGTTTCATGCAAATAATAATGTTATAACGGGATTTAACGCGATCATGTATAGGTATTTACATACCTTTGGATTGCCAATCCAAAGGTATTGTATATTCCTATATATGATCGCGTTAATTCCGTTAACAGTATTGTATATCATGGACCGCGAAAGTTAAAAAAATAGTATTCATGCAAATAAGCTCAGTGTAATCGTTACGAATGTTTTAATAATTACATACGAGTATATACCTACATATATAGTAGCAACTCAACTTAAAACGTGCACCGGTGTCCAGATTAAAACAACTCATTTCAGTAGGCTAAGTATAGGTTCGGCAATAGTGCCCAGGGTCAGTCGGGGTGCGTGGGATATGCCATATGGGCAACCTTACACCCCGGCGTCTGAAGACCCGAGACGGCGTGCGGTTTTAGTAGGTTCAAGCCCGACATAATCGCCTCCGCTGGCCGGCGGGGGGGTATCCGAGGGGATATCCGCACGAAAAAAAAAGGTACGGCATTAGTACCAAGCTATAATGTACCTTTATTAACAGCAGATCTTTAATCATACAGAGCGAGCTTTATCGTTTGAACATTTGATAGATCACGTTTTGTACACAACGCACAACATGCGAAATAAGTAACAAATTCCAAACTTGAGAGATCTCTCATTGAGGTTTGTATTAAAGTGATTATGAACTATTTTAATTAAAAAAATGAACCGACTTCAATATTCAAGAAGGCACTGAAAAGTGTAAAATAACTGAATTACAGATTTAATTGTAATGATAAAAAACGCGTAAGACTTTTCAGTGGAAGTCGGTGCCAACCCAAATAGGTATTCGTTTGGTAAATAGGGTAGGCCTACTTCAGCAACATCATGAGTACAGTGCAAACGATAAAATGTGTGAGCGTGTGTGAAGTCTTCACGTCTCTAGCAAAATACGATCGATCACATGCGAGTATATAGTGTGTTCAATACGGGTACACGACCCCGTTGAATTTGTAATGCTCTATAACGTTGAGTTTCGGGCTTGATATTATGAAAGTGACTGCCGTCTAACCCCCCAACTTCGGGAGGAAAACCTGCAACAGAACCTCCTCTGTTAAATAGTGGGAGTACCAAGCTGGTACTCCCACTGATTAACAGCATGATTAGGGATTAGGAAGATTAAGCAGGTGAGGTCAACTTTTTTCTACGTACCTACTTTGTGATAAGTAACCTAACACGAAGGGTATACACTTTTAACCTGTCTATCCATGTCGGGTTGCACCTTTTTGGTAACTTAACTCCACCCTCCTCTCCATTCCACTTTCCATCCTACTCTCCACTTCACTCCACTTTCCAGTCCACTCTCCTCTCAAATACACTCTCCACTCCACACTCTTGTCAACTCTACCTTTCTATTCACTCTCCACTACATTCTCCACTCCACTCCCCACTCTACTCTTCACTCCAATCGCGACTCCACTCCCCACTCCATTCTCCACTCTCTACACTTCACTTTGTACTCTCTCCTCACCACTCCCTCACTAATGTATCTTAAGTTCGAATCTGTAAACATAACAGGTGAATTCTCGCAGTGAGAACAAATTATTTTCACACAATGGTGTTAATTCTTTTGCTCATTTAATTAAACCAAACTATCTCTAAAACTATATCATTTCAATTTCGAAATTTGGTTCCGTCGGATTTATTCTAGTTTAAAGGCAGATTAAAAGTGTTTTGTAACAGTAGAATTGGCGCCAATATATACGGCCTCTCAAAATATGTATTCCAAACAAAAGACATTTGACGTCACGTTTGATCATCAATGTACCTTTTATTTTATTGATCATCAATGTACCTCGATAATTTCATATTTTCTATTTCATTTTGAGGAGTTTCCTGCTGCATCTCCAGAATTCTAGGTCCAATACTAATAAAATTTATATGGGAGCAACTTGGTGTTAAACCAAACCCAATGAAAAAAATATTTTTATTTTTATTTTAAAATCGGTTGACGTAAATATCGATGGACATACATAAAAAAATATAGATACAGACGAACATAGAATCTCCTACTTTTTGAAGGCGGTTAAAAATTTATGCATTCGTCTAGGGGATAGAAGAAACAAGTTGAATTCCTGAGACGAGCTCAGCCGAATACAAGGGATTTTCGATATTGCGATTTTTTTTTGCGATTTTTTTTTGCGATTTTTTCTTTATCTTGCAATGGTTCATCCCAGCACGAATCTATTACCGAAAACAGCAACTCGATAGCTCATCTCATTCATACCCAGAACCGTGACAGAAAATTGGTAACGACGACGTCGACGACGACAAGGGCTTTTCTAAAGAAAATCCCTAAAAACTATTTTAAAATCAAACTTTATGCAAAAAATATTTTGTACTAAAATGAAGTAATAATTTTATGCAAGGTTCACCTCATCGCGGCACCGGTGGGTGAAGCCCGTGGGGGTTTCCAAACTAAAAAAAAACCGGCCAAGTGCGAGTCGGACTCGCACACCGAGGGTTCCGTACAAACCTGTAGGTAGGTAGATATATAAGTAAAAGTTCACCCATCACGACAATCGAGTCATAGTTATGGTGTTTTTATTGCAAAATGAAATGACATTATAACATTTTTTATTAAATGATGTAACTAAAAATTTACGGTTTTCGCAATTTTTCCTTTATCTGTACTATAAGACGTTACTTCGTACCAAATATCAAGATTCTAAGTTCACGGGAAGTACCCTGTAGGTTTTGATTCCCGTGCGAGTTTCGAAAATTTGCGGAAATTTGCGGAAATTTGCGGCTTAAACGGCTGTATCTTTTGATTGCTTTGGCTTAGAAGTTTGTTTTGTTCACAGCTCCAAGGGACAGTAGACCTGAGTATTAGATATAAATTTCAGTTTAATACCTCCACGCCTTCCTGAGAAAAACGGTCTTGACAGACGGACGGACGGACGGACAACGAAGTGATCCTATAGGGTTCCGTTTGTTCTTTTTGAGGAAAAAAAAAGAAAAAAAGTATTGTCCCTCCTAATTTCAAACGCTTTACATTTTTTTTATAGATTATCAGAGATTCGTTAATTGATTGCAGCTTAATAATGACCGGAATCAGAAAATGCCACTGGGAATGAATATTTGACGGTTCATGCGAAGGCAATACCTACTTGAATATTAACGAGATCGTTTGTTTTAAGAGCTCTGGCTAAGGGTAAAATGAAAAATACTGTGGCTTGTATCCTGAAACGAACGGGTTTGAAAAGGATAACCTAATACAAATATAATAATACCGTTTACGTATCTCGAGAACGTGTAGACTGATTTTCATGATCATTGATTTTTTAGATCTGTCTCTGCCTACACTCGCCATTGTTTTTGCGGCAATACGCATAGGGGTTGTCTATGCGTATTGCCGCAAAAAGGTTGCCCCATAAGGTATTTCCCTCGCACCCCGACTGACCCTGGGCCATCTACGGCTTTGATGACCCCTCGGGATACTGTACCTATACTAGCAATTAGGATAATAAACCATATGAGACATTCACGAATATCAGCTGATAAGGTTGCCAACATAACTTGATTCTAAGGCAGAACGAAGTTTACCAGGTCAGCCAGAGTAGAGCCATTTCTATGATGTCGGCATAGCACCGGTTCTCTGCGGTAAACTGTATGGCAGGATCATGTAGAAACCGTCTCATGTAAATGCGGCCTTAGCGTGTTGAATTTGAACTGTATTTTTCATTTATTTTCTATGTTAAGGCAATACTGGGAAATTCATTTTATTGACGAGACAATAGCGGCGTTCCAAACAGCCAAAGAACCATTGTATACACTGTGTAAAGCATTCCGGCCACCGTGGACTGAAAGCTTTTCACAATGGTTCACTTCACATAAAAGAATTCATACATCGTGGTGGCAAATACATTGAAAATTAATGAAATAGTTTGCAACTGTATATTATTAGCTTGAATTGTCAAGATTCTGAAAGCTTCCAGTGTCACCCACGTATAGACGCATATACATCCAAAAATTCAATGAGTGCTACAGGGGCGAAATATTCCACGGCCGAAGCCCCGGGGTACAGCTAGTAATATTATAAAGCAGAAGAGTTTGTTTGTTTGGTTGGTTGAAAGCGCTAATCTCTGAAACTACTGGTTCGAATTGAAAAATTATTTTTGTTTTGATAACCCATTTATCGGGGAAGGTTATAGGTTTGACAGGAGAGCGGAGCAGTAATCATAAATGTAAACTAATCGGGCACAAAGGTGAATGTTTCAGGATCAGTGCCCATTTCATCCCTCCTTGACAAGATAAGGATTTTTGCCCGATCCGAAAATAACTACCGAGGCAGTCTTATATGTATAATATACACCATAATGTTTAAGTAAAGCTACTACAAAAAGTAATTTAACTGAAAACCCGAACTATGGTAAATCCAAAGATTTTCCAGTAAAACCTAAGATTTACCAACTCATAATGGTAAAAGTCCGAACTGTTGTATGATCATCGTTTATTACGAAGTTTTACCACCGTTCACTTGGTAAATCTTAGGATTCAACAAATATGTCACCACGGGAGCGAGCGAAGCAAGCTTGTGGACACCGCGCGCCCCAACACGGTCGCGGATAGATATAGGAAAGGTTAATTGTGATAATGCTAAAAATACCAAATAAAAAAAGGTTAAATAGGCAAGGATTTGACTGATTAGGAAGGTATATGTCATTAAATCTATATTTGTTGATTCGAGAGTTAATTATCTATTATTATTTATTTATCTGAATATATTATATTATCTGTCCACTGCACTGTAATTAGATTGGATTGATAAATTGATATTATCTGTAACCAAAAATATGAATGTTTCGGGATTACGCAAAATCTCTACATGTCGGATTTAGAAACAAGGGTTTTTTTTTTACGTGCGGAAATCCCTTCGGATACCCCCCCGCCGGACTTAAAACGCACGGTGTCCTGCTCAAGTGTCCATTGCCGGGCACCCCGGGTAAGCCCTCGAAAGGATAACCCCAGGGTTACCGGCTGACTTTGGCCGCCACCGCGGCCTCGCCTGGTGGGGTCGGGTTTTATCCCGCGTCGGTGAGTTGGCAAGCGTATGGAGGTCACACACGACACGCCTCCGCCATTTTTTTTTCATCATTCATATTGTATCTACCTACAACTATTGGGGCAAGTTTGAGAAAGTTGCATACCTACCTATCATTCATATTGTATTTACCTACAACTATTGGGGCAAGATTGAGAAAGAGAGACTTATATGCATGTAAGCTGGGTTGGGCAGTATTTGAATTACTTGTAATTATTACGTAATTGAAATACAAATACGTATTTGGTATTTACATTTCAATTACTTGCTTAAAATGTAATTTGTAATTAGTATTTCGAATCTTGGGGCTTCAAATACATTTTATCATAAATACAATTAACCTTCATTTAGCGATCTTATTAAATGTGTTGGTTCCCAGAAAGCATCACAACACATCATAGATAAATAATTCAAAATTTTGCCATTCATGCCTTAGAGATAAATTACCAAAAACAAGAAATAATGCCAGGAGCAGCAGGCGTAGCACCACTAGTAATGATGATGATTTTATTGTTTTTGTGAATAGAGATAGTGATCAACCACAGACATAAAAAATTGATTTAGAATTGGTCAGCTTCCTAAATGATAACAGCAAAGAGCTTAACATGCTTGAACACTATCCAATTATAAATAATGGGTTCATACAAATTAACATAAGTTTGTGTTCAGCAGGACCTGCACAAAGATACTTTTCTTTAGCAGCTTTTATTCATTCTCTAATAAGAGGCTGTATGTCTGACAGAAATCTAGTGTGCATGAAAGGAAACTCTGGTTTTACTGATTAACCTTCTTTTACACTGCTTTGTAGCCCATTCTGGGCTGGATTACTTTTTTATTCCTAATAGTATTTTGTAATTTGTATTTCAAATAAAAATAGCTAAAATACTGTATTTTGTAGTTTATATTTCAAATACATTACTTAAAGATATTTTGTTTTTCGTATTTTAAATTACTTGCCAGATAGTATTTTATAATATATATTTCAATAAAAGCAAATCATGTATTTGGCCCATAATATAATATTTAATTAGTATATACTTAGATAGAGAGAAATTTCTGGCTAGGATTCTAGATTCGGATTGACTTGCCCTTTTTTCAGGTTATGATGTATATTAGGTACGTAGGTACGTCATTCATTTGACCATTGTATGTTGCAAGGGCGAACCCGGGTGGACCTCGCAGACCTGGCTGCCAACTTACATGTGCCTTACATACTTGGCCTGTCATTTGCTCAGTACTCATTCGTTCTACGTACACAAACCACATTAGCATACCCTTTTTTTTTTTCGTGCGGAAATCCCCTCGGATACCCCCCCGCCGGCCAGCGGGGGCGGTTATGTCGGGCTTGAACCGACTAAAACCGCACGCCGTCTCGGGTCTGCAGACGCCGGGGTGTAAGGTTGCCCATAGAGCATATCCCTCGCACCCCGATACATTAGCATACCCTATTCAATTCTCGTTACAACATTCTTTTTCAGGCCATTCTCATATAAAATAAACACAATATTATTGGCACAATTTTGTGTCGATTCTAAATGAAATTGTTCACAAAAACCATCTGTAGTTCGAAAACAAAACGCAAAAGAAAGAAATGTTAGCTAATAAAATAAGTTCCACAACTTGGTGAATAAAATAAGTGATTAAATCACACCCTGACCCACGAGAAATCGCAACTATGCGAGAGAAAACACTTTGGCACTATTATTCCACAATGACATACTAAGATTTCTTATCTGAACGTCGAGGGTCCACTAATTTTAACGAATTCGATGCAAATAGCCTCGTTAATAAATAAATTGTTAACCTGGCCTTTCCAAAAAATTTAAAAAAATGTCATGTAGCATAAAATTCAATACCTATTGAAATTATAGAAAGTTCACTATTACTTACAGAACTTTATTCCATGTAGGTAGGTATTATAAATTTATTTGGGAAAATAACATAATAACTATAAAAAATTACTTAAACTAACTGTGCTCTCAGGCCTCACGAACCTAGTGTTTCGACCCCAAACGGCTTGTGGCGGACCAGTGTGGTAGTACATGTGGTATCGCCACAGGTTCAAAAATATAATTGCTGACTAAAGTATTGTATTTGCACCGTTTGAGGGTATCTGCAGATGCCACAGCAGCACAAGCGCAGCGCGTCGTACTTGGAAGATGAGAAAGCGCGAGGATGTCGACACAAGTTGCGTCCCACACCAAAGGCACCAAAGACATACCGTCCGATCTGTTACCATACCAATGGGTTCAAGCACGGCTGGAACACCGGCGGTGACAAGAGCCCGGCGGATAATATCATTTAGGTGTGCATGACGCGACATGCGTCCTGCGCTCCTGCCGCATGATAGGCCGTGATGTCCAAGGCTGTCGACTGCTTCTCCACAGTGACAGCGATGAGGAGAGACACAAGGAGCACCCAAACGAAGACAAGCTGCAATTCTGAATATCGTGTCGTCTAACTTAGTGCCTATATTGGGCGATGGAAGAGCCTCCCCCACAGCCATTAGGCGGGCGCGCTCTGCAACATTATAAGATATTAAACAGATGTTGTCATACCATATTGCAAAGCGGCCCATCCCATTCTCTCTGGGAGACCAAATCAAATCAGTGTCTGGGCAAGCCATTTAGCCATTTTCTAAGGATTTATAGCTTCGATTTTGCCTGACAATTCAGAATTAAGGTAGGTAAGTAGGTATGTGAAACACTACGGCTCAATTCGTTCAATACCAAAACAGAGCATCTTAAATTCTAAACATTTTACATAAACCAAACAAAGTTAAAACGGTAAGCCAAATCGAGCCTTATAGAAAGAGGATTATGCGCCGTGAGCAGTTCAGAATAAGTAATATACGCAGTATCCTTCTGACCTAATGCCAACTCATACGGCCTATGTTTGGAAAGTAATTGTAATGAAACTTTCTTTAACGAGTTAAAAGAAGTTATAATTTACATTTCTCCTTTAGTTCTCAATTAGCGGCTGACTAAGCTATAAACTTCGCAATCTCACCTCGTTCAGTCGCAGCACTATTTGCTTTTAAGCATCCCTGCGGAAATAAACTCCAAGTGGTTGACTTTACTTTAATTCTTGTCAACCCTCAGATCAAAAAGCTAGCGGTCGTCTAATATTGGGATTACTCTTTATTGAGCCACATTTATAGCTTTTATGTTTTACGGCGCGCGGCGTAGACAGATGTTGAATCTGTCAGGTATCTTGTTCTCAATTTCCAAAGGGTTTTTATGCTACTGTAAGTAAATAGTATTTGATACGACGTTATGTATAACTAGCTGATGCCCGCGGAAAAAAAGATATGGTTATCAGAATCATCAGAAAAGTATTTTTTTAATTATATATATATATATGGAGCGTTTCGAAATTCATTTATTGTTTAGCTAATAAATGAGCCCCCCATTGGGTAACAAACAAATCTCAATCTTAAATGTCTTATGACATTCTTCTCTATTTGACGTGAAACATTTCACCAGTACCGGTAACTAAAATAAACTATCAGGTTCTACACCAAGTTTATCACACCTACGTCATCAGTCATCAGTACGGACCTATAAAATCTACATCTTATTACATTTTTTTTTACACCTTAGTTGTTGACCACGACAGTTAAAGTAAATTAGATAATTATGCTATTAAGTAAAACTGATCGCCCTGCTCGACTAATTTTGAAGCTCACAATTTAGAGCTTCAACGTTATATCAATATGCTTTTATTCACAAGCGAATTCATCGTTAAGTAGAAAACTTAAAGCTCAGGCTCAAAAAGCTAATAAAAATAAAATTGTTACGAGTACAGTTCTAATATGATTAGGAATACACACCTGTGACTTTAAATACAGTTATATCACTTAGATATTTATTTCAAAAAGAATGTAAACTGACGCACGAAGACTATAAACTTGTACACTCATAATCCTAAAGACAAGTACCAAACCTAAATAAGAAGTAAATATAATACGAACAGCGCTTGATTATAAGATTGAGAAACATGATACTAACTTGTCTGATTAGATTAAATAAGAAAGTTTCGGAAAATAAACAATAAGTAGACATCAAAGCTCTTCTCAGTATAACACAATAGAATACTTTTCTTACGCCTTTGTAATAGATATCTTGCTTTAGTAGTAATGACAGTAATGCCTTTATATTTTCTTCCACCTGATTTTGATGACAGATAAGCTAAGGATAATTCGGTCTGCTCTATTATTATACACACTTTTCATCTTTTATGTGTTAATATCTGGAAACTCAGCCACACGATGAAATGTTTGTTTATTTATGGCACGTCAATATCTTTAACTCGTCTGATGGTAAGTGCAGTCTAAAGAATAAAGTGGTCTTTGCTCTAGCATAGTAGTAGACGCTAACAATACTAGGTACAATGTGATGGTCTCCAGTTCCCCGGCAATCGAAACTGCTTTTTCAACACAGCTAAAAGAACTCGGGATGATTAGAGAAAATAATGCCTAATTCCTAGTTAGTATCTGTGCTACGCCGCAGAATTCTCCGGATTAAAAAAAAAGTAGACAGGATCACAGATGCCATTGTCACTTAGAAAAAAATTACTTTGGTTTGAAGATTTGATTCCTATTAATATTTGTTACTGAAAAGACGTCTTTACATCTTAAAAATATAGGAAAAAAAAGTATGGGAGAAAATCTATTTTAATTGTTTTCTCCGTTCAGTATCAAAGTGTAACGTTCTAACGTTATATACTTGTTAACACCCTAAGGTCCTTAACACTACAGCATAAAAATTGCTTGCGTATCCCTGCGGCGTTGGCACCTATCATGCTTTAAAATTAAAAATTTGGTATTGTTTTTTTTTCATTTTGATATAAGTTTAAATACATTCAAAACGACATATTTTAGTATAATATATATTAAACCATACTCAGTTTTACATCCAGCGTATATTTGTAGTAATTTATAGTTTTTTAAATATCTCATTTAGGTAATTTAAGATAAGTGACGATGCGTTTATTATTTACAACTCACTGAGATTATTCCAGCAATCCAGCGTTTAACCATTCCAGCGTTTATCCCGACCCCTGAGACAGTGACCACGCTGATTGACCGTTGAAACTATTGAAGTCTGTAACTAGTTGCGAGTGTAAGTGTACATAAAAATCTAGATAATTGAGGTCAGAGACGAAAAAGTGGGCCCTATGCCCACAGCGACCACTAACTGGTTATATTAAGGGTTGCGAATGAAATCTTCACTAAAGGGGTAACACGACGAAGATTCTGCCAACCATTTCAGGTTCAAGGCATTTGTTTCTCAACCCTTGAAGTCATGATTTAACTGTAAATCTGTGCACCATTGAAGTTCCCCTAATTTCATTATGTCCGCATCTGTCACAAAATTATGTTTTTTTTCCGTATCGTTTCGTTTTATCATATCGTGTGTATGTGTAGCAGCCATATATTATTCAGTTGACTCAAAATACCTGTGGGCACCTCTACTGAGATTCAGATTAAATAGAAGAAGCTGCTGAAGAAGTGCTCCTACCTACAGAATGAGCTGAACTGAAGATAACTATCATGATCAGCACATGATAATGATCAATGGGAAGGTGGCCACTATTATAAACGGATACTTTGTCTGCATCTGCCTGTAATATTTGTTTTGCTAAGCCAACAGAGATGACCTCGTTCTATTCAATTTCTTTGTGCGACGAAGTCTTTAAAATCTTTATTCTTTGCTTCACTTCTTATTTATGAAAGTAGTCCAATTGGTAGAGGACCAGAATGATGACGCATCTGTACTATGTACGATAAGCCTTTGCACCCTTGATGGCGTACAAAAAACTCAGCGTTCTTTCTGCAATAAGTCCTGAGGTTTTCAATATTTATGGTCCTAATTTTACTAATCCTAATATATGCCCACCTGTTTTAAAAATTTCTGATTAGTTTACTGTGCTGTAATGTGGCTGGTTAAAATGTAATTGTAACCATCCAACATATATTATATCTTTTCATAAATATTTTTATTTCTGGAACCACTTGCCCATTTACTTCTAGACCATATCGAACTGTACATATGTCACTAGGGATTAGCTTCGTAGAGTTAGTTGTATTAAAGCTCATGTCTCTTTTTATTCAAAGAATAATAGAATAATAGATTTCAGTCGCAACCCATAGTATGACCGGTTAGTGGTTGCTGTCATAAGGCTGTCTATTTTTGCTCCTCTGTCCCCAATTATTTCACTTATTTTATGTACCTATTAATAGCAGGTTTACACTCGCAACTAGTTACAGAGTGCAACAGCTTCAACAGTCAGCAGCGTCGATAGCGTGCACACGGTGGCAGAGATCACCAGGCACCAGGCAGAGGTCATATCTTTGAGCGTGTTCAGACGACGAAAGCGTCCGTTTCATTTATTAGGGTATTTTTCTTTTTAGAAGTTTATGTATTCATATCACTTAGCAAATTACAATTACAATCTTAGGGTGCCTATATTAACCGCCATATCATATAATAGTTTCCCTAATGCGGTTTCCGTCACATTGTTTCACTACAACTTGTAACTCCTCGAAACTTGTACGTTACTTCTTTTATTTACCTCCACAATATCATATACGAACATAATAAGGAAACTTTTAATGGTGACCGTGAGCGTTAGGAAGAACAAGTAAGAAGATTGACGAAACAGATTTATGAGGTAAGGGTAAACCTGGTAAAGGTAGCCCTAGGCGTACTTATGTCAATCAGATCGAGGACGTTTTAACTTTGTATAAGGCTAACTATGCTAAAAGATCGCAGAGTACCCAGCTGCGTGTTCATTAAAATAATGCGTTCCGGATGTTGCTGGGATTACTTTGACACTGCCCAAGCCAGGACCGACAACTTATATACAGTGTATCACTACTGCAGAGGATGAGAGATAATAGTATCAGAATTTTGAGTACCGTAGCGGAGAGCGTTACCTCTTATGTAAAGCAATTGATGAAGAGGGTATTAAATACTACAACAAACGATAGTTACTAAGATAATCATGTTACTAACACCATGGAATTTATGAATTTCTCTAATAAATTCTGATTCTAAAAACTGATACTGATACCGATAATATATGTATTCCACCGGTTTTTTTTTTTCGTGCAAAAATCCCTTCGGATACCCCCCGCTGGCCAAAGGGGGCGGTTATGTCGGGCTTGAACCGACTAAAACCGCACGCCGTCTCGGGTCTGCAGGGTGTAAGGTTGCCCATAGAGCATATCCCTCGCACCCCGACTGACCCTGGGCCGTCTCCGGTTTCGGCCCCCTCGGGTTTGGGAACCACGGTGTCCCCGTACCACGAGTTTTGAAAATAAGAATTTAATACATACATGCTGTTTATGGAACATCATATTCGCAAATATAACTGTGATCTATGATGCAACTGTTATAATACCTATTTCTTGAAACCTCTCTCTCTCTCTAAGATAAACTCGAGCATCCAATTTATAAATTGTCCGTATAAACCCGCTTTTAAAATATAAAAATAGTTGATAATGTCAGCTGTCTAGTTTGTTCAAGTTTTCCAGCCATCGATTGTGCCTCGAGATTTTACCCGCGGCTTTTTATTATGTGTATATATTAAGTCAGGGCACTTCTAAAATAATGATGATATACGTTTTTTACTTAGGCTGGATTTCACCAATGAAAATCCGTTTATTTAAACAGATTTTAGGTTTAACTCAATGAAATTCTTAGTAAAATGAGGTTACTCAGTTTAATTCCCCTTAATCGCAGTTCTCATCGTTGATGAATTCCATTCCTTAAAATGGAAAGGAAAGAAGAAACTAAAACATCGTATATG
The DNA here is from genome assembly GCA_946251805.1 of Cybosia mesomella. Taxonomy (NCBI): domain Eukaryota; kingdom Metazoa; phylum Arthropoda; class Insecta; order Lepidoptera; family Erebidae; genus Cybosia; species Cybosia mesomella. The sequence continues at coordinate 12,530,604 of OX276388.1, read as the reverse complement.
GAATATTCATTATCTGCCGTCATGTAATCTCAAATCGTTGTTGAAATTTGTAGTAGAGTAGACTGGGTGCAGTTTTACCAGAGCACGATTGTGATAGTCTTTATTTTAGCGAAGCTATAAAAGATACCCTGGTATAGATGGCCGTAGACAAAGTGACAATCTACTAGTGGAATTGCTTCGAAGCGAATCTTCAAAAGTCCAAAATGCATGGGAGTGACATTATTTGTCACACTTTCACATCTTCTACTACACTTTGTCTAGACCCTCAGGGAGGTTACAAGGGTAAAGAGGAGCTCCGTACCCGTACGAATGTGTTTTACAGTATTTCATCAATCCTCATGGGCCATTAACGCTTGTAGGAGACCATATTTTAACAGTTAAAAGTAAGTTTTTTTATTAATTAAAGTACTAAAAATGTATTTAATTATATTATTGTTATATGTGTACAAACAGATTAATGAGTGTTTTACACATTGTAAGTGGAAACATTGGTAATTAAATATCAGCGATTACTTTCTATGTATTGTAATGGCGATTGTTTTTTGCACAGTGTCTCCACTGTGCCATCTGAGCAAGTAAGGGGGCCATCTCGAAACCGGAGATGGCACAGGGTCAGTCGGGGTGCGAGGGATATGCTCTATGGGTAACCTTACACCCCGGCGTCTTAAGACCCGAGACGGCGTGCGGTTTTAGTCGGTTCAAGCCCGACATAACCGCCCCCGCTGGCCGGCGGAGGGGTATCCGAAGGGATTTCCGCACGAAAAAAAAAAGGGTACGATTGTGAAATTAAATTTTTATTTTGCTTTTGAGACAGAAAGAGAGCAGTGTGAAACAACAAAACATGAGAATGCTTATCATCATCGTCAACACAGTTTTAGTTCCAGTTGCATGCAAAGCTTGTACTTCCACTCTCTTCTTCTAATCTTTATCTTGATTTGGCCTATCTTAGCTTTTGGGGGAGATACTGCCATCTGACTCCTCAACCTTGAAAAAGCCTGCATCAGAGCCTCATCTATTAATTAGCAGATGTAGGCACTGGCTTGCAGGTGATGTTAGCCAAGGCCACGAAGATCATAGTGTTGCCTCATAGAGGTACACCAATAAACGTGATGATAAATAGGAACAAAATAAAGGGAAATGCGAAACTTCAGATTCTCGGATATGTATCTACGACCAGATGTTAATAGCATATTTTTATAGGTTCATTTGAAAATGCGATGAATCTTCGCGAGAAAGTTATAAGTAGAAATGTGATTGAAATGTTTCCAGATTATATTTCATTCGCATGTGTGTAATAGTTTCCTCTTTTCGTAGTTTTTTTTTAATCCTAGTGATATTATTTGTTAATAATATTTACTGTGAAATAGGGAAAAAAGTATTTCAAAATTAACTAAAATCAAAATTATATAAACTATAATATTTACATCCTAAAAAAGGGGAGGGCGCATTTTCAAAGTAAAAAGTACAAAGAATTCCTGCAGAAATCGATCCAGTGTGGGTATTAAAATTTTCCTAGTTTATTCTTCTGTGCCATGAATCGAAGATAAAAAGACTAGTAAACTGACCTCGGTAATTGTACGAACACCGAGCCACGACGAACCGGTAGAGACGCTTGGAGTCAGACTCGGTCGTTTAAATCTGCATTCAAAATTTAACACAGTATTTTGAATAATTTTATCCATCTTGCCTTTTGAGAATGTACCTGAAAATGTACCTGACTGGCACATTACTTGTGAGTTAAGTGATTTTTGAGCATTTGTGCGTATTTTTAGGGTTCCGTAACCAAATGGCAAAAAACAGAACCCTTATGGATTCGTCATGTCTGTCTGTCTGTCTGTCCGTCCTGTTGGAGATTCCACGGACATGACAAAAAAGAAACACCATATTTGGTTCTCAAATATTGAATGTTTATTGTACAAACCATGTCGACGACATACATTTTTAAATATAGAAACATCTGTCTTAGGTAAAAACTTAATCTAAAATAACAGAATTTATAGTGCTGCATATACCTATACGAACTCTATGTTGTAAGCTAGTTCCAACACTGGCCCTTGAACCAATATAAACTCAATCACATATACATACACAATAAGCTATCAAAGTAAAAATACCTACGTACACATCTGTTGTTCGAAAAATGTAAACATAACAACAGCATAAACATAGCAAGAAATATAGGTACCTTTTTTTTTTTTTTCGTGCGGAAATCCCCTCGGATACCCCCCCGCCGGCCAGCGGCGGCGGTTATGTCGGGCTTGAACCGACTAAAACCGCACGCTGTCTCGGGTCTGCAGACGCCGGGGTGTAAGGTTGCCCATAGAGCATATCCCTCGCACCCCGAGAAATATAGGTACCTATGAAAGTATCCATCACATATTAACAGTTAACATTAACACACATATAAAATGATGGTAAAACTGTTATTAAATGAGAAACAAACTTATAATGTTTTTCCCTCGTCAACGGGTTCGTCAAAACATCCGCCACCATCTCGTCAGTGGAAAGGTATTTCAAAATAACTGTACCTTTATAACGATTTCTCTGATAAAATGATGTCTAACATCTATGTGCCTCGTTCTGGCATGGTACATATAATTATTACGCAACTTCAGTGCAGACTGATTGTCGTTATGCAAAGTGATCCTGTGCTGTACCCCTTAAATTTCGAAGAGAAACTGGCGGAGCTGAAGAGCCTCTTTACAAGCATCTGACAAACACATATATTCCGCCTCCGTGCTTGAAAGAGCTACCGTCTTTTGTTTCTACTCTCCCAAGAGATGGTAGAATTACCAATTTTAAAAACATTCCCAGTGTATTGACGATCGACCTCATTCGACGCAAAAACGCCGTCAGCATACGCGACGATATTCAATCCTGACTTCTGAAAAGTTAAACAATAATTAAGCGTACCTTTAAGATAGCGAAGAACGTGTTTCGCCGCCTTCCAGTGAGTCTCGTCATATGCGTCGTTGACCTGGCTAAGTGAGCTGACAGCATGTGCAATATCTGTCCGCGTACACACTGCTATATACATGAAGCAGCCTATCTGGCCTCTGTAGTCGTATGTACAATCCTTCTTAGTAGATTTTACGAGCTTCAACCCTGTCTCACTAGGTGTTAGTGCAGGTTTGCAATCCAACATCTGAAAACGTTCTAGCACCTTGATATAGCTCGTCTGGTCTAGAGTTATTTCATTGTTTTGTCTACAAAGTCTCATTCCAAGAATGTGATGTGCTGGCCCTAAATCTTTGATTTCGAAAATCTTTTTCAGCTCTTTGATTCATGCCGCATCTTGGCAATCAACTGAATAAAACAGCATTATGTCATCAACATAGAGTGCAATTATAATCAAAGATTTCACGCTCGACTTGACATAAACACAAGGTTCGGTAGATAATCGTTTAAATTTCATTTTTCTTGTCAAAACGCCATTTATCTTTTCATTCCAAAACTTCGAAGCCTGCTTCAGTCCGTATATGGCCTTATTTAACTTGTAAACTTTATTTTCTCGACCTTTAATCTTATAGCCCTCTAGCTGTTCCATCAAAATGGTCTCTTTTAAATCTCCATCCAAAAACGCCGTTTTTACATCCAGATGCTCGATATATTCATGTTATGTTCCGCCGCTAAAGCTAACAACATGCGTATTGTTTAATATCTTACTACAGGAGAGAACGTTTCTTCGTAATCTATACCGTACTTCTGGGTTATAACCTTTGTAACAAGGCGCGCTTTGTACCTCAGTATTTCCCCGTTGATGCCGTTTTCTTTTGAAGATCCACTTACATTTGACAGGGCGTTGCTTCGTATCGCGGTCAATTATTAGAGTCCAACATTTATTATAGATTTATACTCTTCCGCCATTGCGGCTTTCCACTTAGTTGATTTCAGACCATTGAGCGCCTCATGAACTGTCCGAGGGTTCCCATTGTCACGGCATGCAGCATGTGCTACACCAGCAGACTCAAACTTGCTAGAATCGTCCATAGAGTTCTCGCAGTCTTCCAATGTCGAATCTCCTGGGACATACGTCTCGTCTGCAGGGTCATCTGGTCTCGCTATTACTCTCAGAATCATCTATCGTAATAACACTGTTATCTTGACAATTTTCGTTAGATGTGGGTAAGTCGGGTTGCGCTTGAGAATTATCAGTGACAGTTATATTTTCGTTAGACAGATCAACCAAAGTGTAACGTGAGTTGTCGTTCTCATCGGATGACGTGCAATTCCAAAAAAACATGTTCGAGAAAGTGACATTTCTCGGTTTTATAACATTCTTTGGACTCATCGGATCTATTAATCTGTAAACTTTTGTCTCGTCACAGTGGTAACCTATTGAAATATGGTTGATAGAACTTTTAAAAGACAGATGTAATGATTGACAAATTTCTATAATTCCGTTTTAAATTTCCCAGATGAATCAATTTCCAGGTGCACTAAAACCAAATTTTCAAATAGTATTTTTTGTTTCCCATATTGTCATAATCCAAATATAGTTATACCAGATTCTCAGAATATTTTTTTTTGTTTCCCATCGTACCATTTTCTAAATAAACTATTACCAAATTTTCATAATCTTTTTATTTGGTTCCCATACAACCGTGTTCCAGCTAAACTATATACAGGTATAGTAAAACTCAGTAAATTTATACGATTCATTTATTAGGTACAGTAAGTAATTTAGACATTTACATTAATTTAGAAATTTCTTTTAAATATTTAACTTTTGACATAATCAAAATTTGATATAATTATGAAAATAATACGTAATATTGTTAGGTCGAAATTAATTATCGTTAACACCCCGACTCAGTGCAATCCGACTCGGCTTTTTTAAACCACCCAGAAGTCGTCGAGCTTAGTAGACGCCATATGAGGTTTAGTTTTAGGTTTAATTGTGAATAAAAAATCTGTGTCGTATAATCATTTATTAATCAACATAATTCAAGTATAGGTAATATAAAAGTTTTATTTTCTTGAAAGCAACATTATTTTAAATTTAAATTTATATAAATTTAATATCTATAAATATATAAAATATATAAATAAAAGGATTTAGTTTTAGTGGATATCGTTTATTTTAATTTAAAAAATCTTGGTTTTAAAAATCTGGATATTGTTTGTCTGGATAGCAATTAACTGCATTTCAAAAATTTGTGTTTTAAAAATTCGGCTTTCGTGCATATGGATTACGGTCATCTGGATTTTGTGCATTTAGATTTCGTGTGTCTGGAACTCGTTCGTCTGGATTATAAAACGTCGTACAAATGAATAAATGGGCAAATGAAATTCGGAGTTGCGATTATATGGCAAATAAAACTTCGGAATTTGAAAAAACGGGATTATGAAAATATGGCCAAACGTTTTCGGGATTATGATATTCGGAATATTAAAATTCGGGATTAAGATAGGTAACCCGTCACAGTATCCGACAAAAATATGTTTCTTACTTTTGGAATCCAGTTTGTTCCGTTTGTGCTGGAGGGCGTAAGCTTGGCAACCAAAAATGCGTAGGTGACTTAGATTCTGCTTTTTACCTGTCCACGTTTCTTCTGGTGTACTGCTCATCACAGCCTTAGTTGGAGAGCGATTCTTTAGGTAGACGGCAGTATTTACCGCTTCTGGATTCCTTTCTCAAACCTGCCTCCTGGAGCATGCACCTGGCTTTCTCCATAATGCTTCTGTTCGCCCGTTCCGCCACACCGTTCTGTGCAGACGACCTTGGAACCGTTAACCGTATGTCACAGCCACTTTTTTCCGAAACTATAAGGACTATGCTGTTGAGACTTGGTAAGTAGATGTATTCTGTGAACTGCATTAAGACGTTCACATAAAAATTGAAAACCAAAACTATACCTTCTCAGTACAGAAACCCAATTTTTTTGCATCAGCCCATACGTGTTACCTGATGTTTCTAGCATAATTTTTTTCTAAACTGAATAGTTAGCGCGAGAGACACTTCCAAAGTGGTAAAAGCTGACTCCCCCCCTCCTGTATCTTCTAAAATAAGAGAATGATAAAACTAAAAAAAAACGCTGTGCATTTTTGATATTTTGGAATGGTTAGGAAATAATTTTGCACGAATTGCTTTAATTATCAGTATAAAAGTACTATCATTTATGTGGTAACATACAATATTCATTTATTGCGCAATCGTACACAAACATGACAATTTATATTAGGTACATTAAAAATTTAACACTTCAGAACTATTACAATTATTTTACATTAAAAAGTTTATCTCCAAGAAAAATCAACTTCCATCCATAATTTCAATTACTTTTTTACCAGAACCATCATCGCCAATATATTTATAAAGTACTCACTCATTTTCTTTCGCTATTTCTTCGTCACATTTTTCATTAATTGATGCACTTTGTTTAATTTCCAATATTATATCAATAGATTTATGGCACAAAATAGAATAAATATTACAAAAAGTTATTTGATGACAAAAAGTTTCTTGGGCCTCGGTCGGAATCGATCTCAGTCACGTGCCACCAAGGTTGTTAAGTACAGTGTGAAATTAGCGCTTCTATATTTGTTGTCTTACGATCAAGTCACGTGTTTACTGACGCGAGTTTAACCTTTTTTACCCATTACAAAAAAAGTGCACAACGCCGCGAAAGAAGTTTTCACTTCAAAAATATATGATGTACATTACCATGTAAACTTCCACCGAAAATTGGTTGGAACGAGATCTAGTAAGTGTTTTTTAATACCTACGTCATAAGTCTTAAACTGCAATTTACATTTCATTCAATCAACTCAAATACTTATAAAAATAAAAAAAAAAATTATGTTACTTGCTGCTACGGAACCCTTCATGGGAGAGTCCGACTCGCACTTGGCCGGTTTTTTTTATCTGCCACAACCGTGAACACACGTGTCACAAGACCCTTGGGAGTGTGTTCGGTTGTGCCTATGTTTCTTTTTTTTTCATTGGCTCGTGTGATACGTATCTTCCATCTAACTGGTATGGGAACAAAATTATGGGTGATTATATCGAAATTGTAACAACCGTATCCAGTTTTACCCTATCATCACCATCGTCTCTACTTAAATATGTACCTTGGAATGGTGATAGTCTCATATGCCAACAATCCTAAAATATCACAAAAGCTTGAAGTAGTTCTGAGGTACTTCCGCACGAGAAAAAAAAAAGGTATCAAAATACCGTGGCATAAATAATGTTTCTTGATTTAAAATATCTTGCACAATTCTCTCTACGGAAATGCTACGCGTTTTTTATATAATTGTTTATCACTTGTCGGCTATTTATAACAGATATGATATGATCAACGTCATGATATTTAAGGAGAGTTATTCACGCATGCAAGTCCAAAGTACATTCTAATACCGTCGAAGAATAGTTTTAAAAGACACGTTCTATGACAATGAAAATGTGTATGAGTTTTACGACGCATCTCAAATACCTACTATTATATTCCATTATACTGTTTCAATTTAGTCCATTATACTTTTGTCATATTCTTTGGGTTCTTACTATTATATTATAGTTTCTTACTTTTATACTATTAAACGATAATAAATTACGAGAAGAGAGCGAGAGCTATTCTTGAACCTCGGCAATCGCTCTATTTGGACAAAAAATTGTATTTAGTTAAGCTTTGTTTTTCTAGATTTATCTATATAGGTCCTATCACTCAGAGCTAGGTCACCCAGGTACCTTATTTTTTTATTTTATTTTTTCGTGCGGAAATAACATAACATAACCCCCCCGCCGGCCAGTGGGTTATGTCGGGCTTGAACCGACTAATTAGTAATCCTGTTATATAAGTAATGATGTTACTTCACTGTAATTTGTGAGGTATAACTAAATAGCACACTAGATAACACATCTCAGGAGGCACTCTACTCGTATCCAACAACCTACGTCTATCCTTAATATATTCCTTTTTTTATCTTCTTCAAAATTTAGTAGCTCTGTATACCTACATGGTAGTAATATAGGTACCTAATATTGTAATAACTATATACTGAGTTGGCATATAATATAGTTATTACAAAGTTAGAGCCTAAGATTTTAGTTTGTCTTTTGTTTTGGATGGAAAACTATCAACATTAATACTTTGAAATAAACTTGGGCCATATATTCAGTTAGTCACACAGGCAGTGTGAATGAGTCATGGGATATGTTTGCTAGTTTAACCTTTATAAATACGAATTTTTCGTCAGATGACGAATGGACGCGTGGGCCTGTAAAAGATGATAATATTGAATTTGAATAATTGAATCTACCGCGATGCATTTGGCGGATTTCAAATTTGAACCTAGGTATCGCTCCATTTTAATTTCGTTAGTAGGCGGGCACTTCAAGCATATTTTCTTCTATTTAGACGTGTTATTTTAGCAATAAACTGTTCAATAGAAACCCACAGGAGCTAGGAACCCTGACAACCGATTACATGGGTTCAAGGTGGTTATTGTTTTTTTTTTGTAAATATATGTGTATAAGAAATAATACAAAGTTATAGAAATCAATTAATAAATAATTAAAACATAGAGAGTACGAAGGTTTGGATAAAAATAGGCTCCTAAAATTCAACTACTTGTTAGTTTATAAAGCTTACTACAGGGCGGATTCAATTATCCATCTATCCTTTACCAGCAGTTAAAATAGCTTCTATCGGGAATTTTTTCTGTTTCTATAAACAAAGATAAGCAGAAAATGACTTTGATAATATCTATAGAATATTGAAATAGATATTGAAATCGCAGTTACAGATGGATTAATGTTGACATGTTTATCTGGGATAGCTTCTACCTTTAACTGGAGGTAGATTATTGAGACTGGCCGTAAATACATCAACTGTGTAATATCCGGCTGTCAGGATAACAGGATAGCAGTGGCGGTAATTAGTTTCTATTTTATCTATTACGAGAAGCATATGCATATGTATAATATATATAATACAAATTAATCTTCGAGATACACAAATCTCGATTGAATTTAATGGTTTATGATTATCACTCACTTTGACTGTTTGACTAGGCGATCTAAGCATATTATTCCTTCATTTTAATTTAATCTACCTGCCCCCAATGTAAAGAAAAAAAAAATCTATTCGACCAAGCCGTTTCAGGGGAGTGCAACCAGAATCACCGTGACACTAGAGTTTAAAAATTAGATATAGGTGTCTTTGGTTTTAGTCGGTTCAAGCCCGACATAACCGCCCCCGCTGGCCGGCGGGGGGGCATCCGAAGGGATTTCCGCACGAAAAAAAAAAAGGTATTGCACACGAAAATGATTCACAGTTAACATACTTAACTTAATTGTAAGAAAACATGGCATTCCCCTTTTTCTTCCTACTCAATTTCCTCGTAACCCGGCTTACCCTGGGCCATCCACGGCTTTGAGATGGCCCCTTGTGGGAACCACGGTGTTCCCATCTTTTGTTGTGTGTCGTTTTGACAATTCGAACTTGAATTACAATTCAGGAAATTGGATTGCCCACCGATACAAAAGCAAGTCAGCCTACTTAACTTGGAAAAATATAATTTCAGCCTTTGTTCAGGAAGTTGTAAACATTTCTTACCATAGAGACAATTGAAACATTAAAATATATAACTATATTTATTAATCAATCACAAAACATTTTCCTACCTATATGTTACAATCTACCACAAACAATAAATATCATGAAAATATTTCTGAGAGGACCTACCTACTGTCGACGTTATGCTCGATGGAGCGCCTTTGAGCCAAAGTATCGAGGTATGTTAGGTTTGTAAGTAATGTTCGTGTGTAACTGTTCAAATAATATTGAATTCAGCTGAACAAAGTGGTTCTCGGAAAAAAATTGATTAATATTTTTCTCGGGGTACTTACTCAAAGGTTTTAAAAGGTTTTAATACACTTAACACTATGTCAAAACCGCTGGTTTGCCCATAACTATGCTGTATGATCTAATTTTTATGACAAGTAAGAGTTCGTCGTCGGATGTTAAAAAAATCATGCTCTAATTTATCACGTCTGTGAAATACAGAAGTGGTTCAATTTAAGCGGTGTGGCGGTTTAGCATTAGTCTCAAGATCTATTCATTAATAAACATAGTGTAAATTAATAAGTTATTCCTTCGTCGTAAAATCAGAATATAACTCGTTTTGTTTGTTCACAGATGCCAGTTTCCAACCTTTCTTCAACTTTGTCGACATGAGAGCCCTCGCGGTGAACTTCTGCATCTACCACGTGAACGCGCCTGGCCAAGAGGACGGTGCTCCAAATCTACCCGATGAGTGAGTACTTAACCTTAACCTCATAGAAGAATTGTGTTTATTCACATGTTCTAATTTCAAAACTGCAAATGTTATTATAGAGTAGGTAATTATGATTGGGACGTTGTCTTTATGTTGTGACTTCTTGAAGATTATGTACTGAAGGTACATGTTATGTACGAATTACTAGCACGTTGAAGAAGCAGCGTCGGTAGCTTAGTGGTTAAGGAGTCGACCCTACGATCGAGGGGTCCCAACGTGAATAGAGTAGTAAGTATTAGTATAATTATATAAGTACTTTGAATATATTCATACGAGTTAGCTTGTGTCGGCGGCAAACTTACAGGTACGGAGTGTTAAAGTTACATTAATAAATAATTGAAACACTGTTTACAATTTTTAGTCCGAGTGCTGATTTTTATAAGCCTTATAAAAATGTGTTAATCGGATTCATTAGTTTTCAAACTGAGTAAAGGTTAAAATAATCGGTAGGTACAGAATTGTGTGTGATTCTAGAACGGACAAACAAACAGAATAGACTTCTATAAATATTTTATAACTTTTCTGAAAATATTGATAGATATTAATTACATTGGAGTAAGACGAAACACTCCAGATCTCTTACTTGACTGCTTTCTATAGGCTAGGAACGTTTCAGAAAAGAAATTATCCGCATTTCTCTCGGCTTACACTGTAGGTATAATTACCTTTGGCGTAAAAGCAATCTTCAAATGTATTGTGGGGATTTAATATCGACTTCCCTGCTGTCGAGGTTCTGGCGCAGACTTTACTCTCGGGGTCAGGTGGTGAGACAGCAGTCGCTCCATCAAAAATCAACTAAACCAAAACTCTACCCAGTGTGCCATTGTTGAGAGACATTGTACAAAACCGGTCCGTAAGTTTACTTCGAGAGTTATATGTTCGATGAATGGAAAGTCGACAGAACGTTTTATCGAATATTTATCAATCGATGGACTGATGTCCGAAAATTAGTAAAGTGGGTTAGGTTAGGTTCGAACTGTGACCCCAACAGAGCGCCGGCCGAGCGAGCGGAGCGAGCGTGCCGCGGTAGCGGCCGGCGAAGCGCTGGAATCAGCTTCCTTTTCATAAAATTTCATGTCTAAATCTCATTCGAAACAGCAATCCATCGATTAATAAATATTCGAGAAAACGTTCAGTCGAAGTTGCGTTTGGCGATAAACGGTTCATTCGAAATAGCAATATTCGATCAAACGTTCTGTCGACTTTCCATTCATCGAACATATAACTCTCGAAGTTTAGTTACGGACCCGTACAAAACATCCTAAAACTATTGGACAATCAAATCCGTTCAGTAAAAATTAACTAAACCAAAACCCTACCTAGTGTGCCATTGTTGAGAGACATTGTACAAAACATCCTAAAACTCTATTGGACAATCAAATCCGTTCAGTCAAAAATCAACTAAACCAAAACCCTACCCAGTGTGCCACTGTTGAGAGACATTGTACAAAACATCCTAAAACTCTATTGGACAATCAAATCCGTTCAGTCATTTACTATTTACAATAACATCATTTACAACGTGACATACCTTTACCTCCTCGTACTGCAAAAAAGGTTTTTAAATGTAAATATTGGTATGTAAAAAACTAGACAAAGCAAAACTGAAAATGAAACACGGAATTGGATGGAAATGTAAAGAGGGCTAAAAGCAAAGCTATGTAAGATGAACGTATTGTCAGTTAGCAGCGCTAAATGGCGATCAAATTAAACTATTAGTTTCTAATTTATACTGTGCAGATCGTTGGTGAAGGAGGCGTCGATCATTTAAGTAGCTGACGCAATACCTATACTCTGTTTATACTGCGTTCGTACACATGTGTACATAATACTCAAGTTTTGACAATCTAATTCCTATCTTTATAGTTAAAAAACAGTTAACAAAAAATTTAACCGCCGAAAAAAACTGAAAAGCAAAAAACTTTTTATTTTTTATTTAACCTTAATAACTAACTTCTTAAAGTAATGAAACTATATCTAAGTATATATTTTTGTAAATAGTTGAGTTTTTAATTAACCTTAATAACTAAGTTCTTAAACAAATGTAAGTATAGCTAAGTAATTTTGAGTCGGCGCCAAACAAGCTATGTAATTGATTAATTACGTAAAGCGTAATGCGCAGCGGCGGAGCGGTGCGACATACCCCTTCGCCAGAATATGCCGAGCGTTCACGAAGTTAATGTCAGCGAGACAACAACCCGAACGGGCACACACGTGAGGACATACTTCGTTGCGAGTGGTCGTGCTGAGAGCGTATTTTTTGGAATGTTAATGTTTATCGCTGGAGATTTCATGTTGCATTGTTAATTAGATTTGATTATTTAATTAAATTTAAGGTAGTGATCTTTGTACATTGATTGTTTTGTTTGGCACCGACTCAAAATTACTTAGCTATACTTACATTGGTTTAAGAACTTAGTTATTAAGGTTAATTAAAAACTCAACTATTAACAAAAAGATATAGTTTCATTACTTTAAGAAGTTAGTTATTAAGGTTAAATAAAAAAGGTTTACTAATGTTTGCTTTTCAGTTCTTTCGGCGGTTTAATTTTTTGTTAAAAAGTTTTTATTTCATTTTTTTTTTGTGGCTGAGTGAGTGAACAATCAATCATCCCCTGTTTTCCTACCCTTATGGATTGGTTTTTATTATCAAATTTATATGGGACCAACTTCGGGGTATACAATAAAAAAGAATTATCAAAATCGACTACTCTGTAAAAAGTTATGCGTGGTCATACCTTACAATCAGTGAGTGAACAATCAATCATCCCCTGTTTTCCTACCCTCAGGGTTGGATTTTTATTTTCAAAATTATATGGGTCCAACTCCAACTTATACTCTTTCCAATAAAAAAAGAATTATCAAAATCGGTCTACTCTGTAAAAAGCTATGCGTGGTCATACATAAAAAAAGTATACGCGTCGACTTGAAAACCTCCTCCGTATTTTCGTCGATTAAAAACGGTCAGTCTGAGTTCTCGAACTCTGTCGAAATATTATCCATATTAATTAGAGTAAAATTTAAAAAATATTCTCTATCGGGAGATTCGGGTTGCTTTGCAGAATATTCTGTGGTGGATCGTATTGTAAGATATGATTTGATCGACGGTTGTTTTTCAGGAATTTTTACTATTTCATGGGTAGATAGGTCTTAATTATCATCCTTATATTTTTCACTACAAGTTGTGTAGATACTGTCTTTAGACCGGTTTTCTATTGTGTAACCTAACTTTTTTATCCATAATCTAAAGTGCCATTGTTTTTGTTCTAATCATCATTTGTTCGAATGATAACTGGTTTGAACTTAATGTCACGTGCCATGAAATTAAAATCCCTAAATACAATATGCCCTAAATTAGTTTGTCATAAATATTACAATCAATAATATAAAAAAAAGTTAAAAGCGTTTTAAAAAAAATTATAGACTAATTTCAAATTATTTAATGTTCTACAAAGTATTACAAAGCACCTATGCGCCCATGTGATTGTAACTTACACTCTAGGTGTAGAGCAGACAAGACTACGTTGAGTCGGATTTACAAAAATATGGATTTGTCACGGCTCCGGCACTGCGGGTTTTCGGCGGTCCCACGCGTGCTAATCGTCGCAGACAGTTTTCGCTCACCACCCGCAGCTTCAGCTTGTTGGCCGATTTTGCCGACCATCCTCAGCTGCGTCGATTCGCTCGCAGCTCCTCAGCCTGCGAGTTGCCTCGCCCCTACGAACCTTTAATGGGGGGGGAGGAGCAAAAAGCTTAACTTCAAATTTTCGAGTTTAGGAGAAGAAAGGGACCCTTTACACCGCATTTTATCTAAATAGTTGTTGCGTGTATGTGTATCATCTCTACATACAGTTGTAGATTTTTACCGTTCTTTGATAAAAAGCTGATCGAAATTTTAAGTAGTAAATACCAACAGAATTTTTGTATAACACATAGGTACTATTGAAGACAACAACATGATTTCGACGTTCGTCTGTATACTAGTTTACCTAATATTCAACGGAATAAATTACTGAGTCCTGACGGATATCCCATAGAAAACGGATTGTCCATAGAAAGCACTTTGTTTCTTTAACATAAATGCTAGCTATGCTGAAAAGTGTAGTAATGGTAAATGTATATCATAAGTCGGCACTGCTAAATAGCCATTAGATCATCTGACACCAGTCAATTGAAAAATAATTATGTTTGTTGTATGTTTTTTTTTCATTCAAAATGAGAATAAATTTAATAATTTTACGAAATTATTTTTATTAATCACATCAGTAGAGCGATGCGTTTTGCGGCACCAACAGAATGACTAGAGCAAAGGAATATCACTCTCTCACACTTGCCTACTATCAACGTTAAGTATATGTTTATCTGTTATATGTTTATCAGAATACAGGGACTTCTCAGTTTCGAAAAATCCTTATCTAAGAACACCCTTCTACAGGGACCCTCGCCTTAAAGTTTAATATTTCGTAATAATTTTATTTTATATTTTGACATTGATGATTTTAACATATTTATATAATAAATTCAAATACGGCTAGGTAGGTAGGCATAACTGTAGCAGATTGCTTTTAAAATAGGACATAATATTATATCCGCCGTTTCAGTTTATCTATATAAGTTTGATATACATAATAGTGATATATTTTTTACAGTTTGTACTTAGCTTGTCTGAATAGAGTACCTACCCAGATTCTCTTCTACTTTCAAATTTGCTTTCATGCAAGCACACCGGTTAGGAGAGGCCAGGTAACTCAAAGCCTGTTCTCTCCTTAAAACGTCTTCGATCTGATTAATATACTACCAGACCTAGGTCGATCTTTACCGGGTCATTACCCATTCTCGCCTCTATCAGGTGGCATCTTCATGATATATTTTCATTTCGAAAAGACGCTAACGCCTAGATGCCAACATAACAAAAAATATATTGCGATAGAATTACATTACATTATTACAATCGCGTATCGCGTAATTTTCCTACAATATTATTATTTATAGTTAGCCTTCTATCTCCTCCGATGTTGATTTATTGTCTGAAATAGTTCTGAACACAATTAGCACATAGGACCACCCTGTTAATACGCATTTGTAAAGGTTACATGTAAGATTTATGCACAAGTTTTTAGTAAAACCTTAGTGAAGTTGTAGTTTATAAACACCAGTTGCCTAGGAAGATTCATTTACAGAGCATTGTCGATATTTTTTTAAATAATTACCTATATCGACGCGCTTAGTAGTGCACTATCTTACCAACTTACACTTAACATACTTGGATGTGGCAGGGTCTTCGAATGTGATGTGGGTTTAGACTGATTATAGAATACCAGGATATGGGATTTTTTATGTTTATTTTTTACCTGTTATACAAAATATATTTGGAGTTTCGTGATTTGAGGATGCTCCTCAAAGCATTGGGACTCTAAATTGAATATATGGTTTGTTCTCTCGAACCTCATCGTTAGCCTACAACTTCCATAAAAACATGTGTAACACATGTGTCCAAAAGAATGCAAAAATGCGGTTTTAAGACAATTTGATATCAGTTATCATTTTTTCGGGAATATAAACTGTCCAGAAACCTAATACAATAATTTAATAGATCGCGATAGAATCCGTTAAAAATAGTTTTATTTCAAGATATACTTATACTACTTCTAATTATCCATATTGCTATTATCCATTTATAATACACACACTTTCCATCTGGCGGACCGTATCTGTTTACCACTTTGTCGTAACTCTCCGCGAGATGGAACCTGAAGGTTGCCAAACTAAAAAGCCCTAAGAAAAAGAAAGAAGGATTTGTTCTATTCCAAAAGAACATGATCGCCTGCAATGCTGGTCAGAGAGGAAGCTCCAAGCTAAGAGAACCGCGTTGTTCGCTTTACTATGGACATATTGGACTTCTAATACTAAATAAGCTCAGCTTTTCGTATTTGATCAAATAAGCTCAGGTCTGTATATATTTACCACAGTTCTATCCCTACATCAAGCTTGTAACCTCCATAAACACGACAGTAAGATAACCATTCGTAACGTCATCCGTAAATGAAGGTGGTGGAGGATCAAAAGGATCAAATAAATCGAAATGTGTGGACCTAGATACATAATTCGCCTACGCTCCAAGTTTAATACATTATAAAAAAGGGACAATAGATATAACGTTTTCAACGGACTTTACAACTTAAAACATGCTTTGTCAAACGAGGCCATTGTAGTCAATAACAGTATTTATTGTGCAAAGAACATCATTATACATATACCTACTATACCCAAATAATAAATATGTCGTAGTACATCACTACATCAAACTTTACTGGTAGTAGAAATTTGATGACAAAAATTTTGTCACAACTCGGCCGGGTAGGTACCACCGTGCACGATTGCGAAAAGCCCTCCATAGTTATCCAATTTCGGTTTGATTGCGTTCAGGGGGCACCAAGTGCATAGCCGGGCAGGGGGATTTGGTCGCAGCACTAGTGGGACCGGTGGGTGTCACGCGGTGCTGCGACGACAATCCTCTTCTGATGAGGCCGTCAAGTTGAGTGCCACCATTGTTAACATGGTACGTGTATTTAATGGTGACCCTCTTTCCTGAGACTCTACCTTCAGCTTACCATCAGGCGAGGTGAAGTCAAATTGACGTGTCCTAAATAAAAAAAAAATAGATTTAGTGTAGGCTCCATTGGGCTTTTTCGAAAATGATTACTATCAGGTGGCATCTTCATGATATATTTTCATTTCGAAAAGACGCTAACGCCTAGATGCAAAAATAACACAAAATAAATTGCGATAGAATTATTACATTACATTATTACAATAAGTATGTAATCTTCGCGTAATTTTCCTACAATATTATTATTTATAGTTAGCCTTCTATCTCCTCCGTATGATGATTTATTGTCTGAAATAGTTCTGAACACAATTTCGGGGGCCTTATGGGGCCACCTTACACCCCGGCGTCTGGAGACCCGAGATGACGTGCTGTTTTAGTCGGTTCAAGCCCGACATAACCGCCCCCCGCTGGCTGCGGGGTATCCGAAGGAATTTCCACACGAAAAAATAAACAAAAAGGTACGTATCTGCTAAGAACTACCTTTTTGTACCCTTACTTACTTACTTTTGTACCCGTTTATCCATTTTATACTGTCGTAGTATCTAGTAGTATATATGTTTAAAAGTCGTAGTACTGTCCACAATCACGTTCCAGCTTAGAACTCACAAGCAAATTAGGTTACTCAGTGCCTCATCCAATTAATATGCTGGGGCTCGATTCAGTAAAATTACGTTTTTTAAACGTGTGATTTCAAAACTAACGAACTATAAAATCTCAAATTCTAAGTGAAAACGAAATCAACTATGAGTGGTTCTTAATGTTTAATAACCTCACTAAAGTGAAGGTAGGTTTTATTTTGACAGATCATACTGAATATTAAAATATTTTTTACAGTTTTTCTTTCAAATCGAATCTAAATCACGCGTTTTGAAAACGTAGCGTTACTGAACCAGGCACCTTTCAAGAATCGAATTAGGTAATTTGACACTTTTTTTTGATTTCTGTAAATATTCCTTTTATGGTAAATGCCGGTCTTAACGTTACCTTAAGTGAAGTTATGTACGCAAAATGTAATAGTCGCCCCACCGTCCTGGCCTGCTTCTGCTGGGGTGACAGGCGGCCTCACCTGTCACCCCCATCTCTGCGCTCATGGAGGACGGAGGTCGTTAAGTGACCTCCGGCGCCTGAGTCGCCTGCGACGCGAGGCGAGCAAGTTGCGGGCTCGGCGGGCCGGGAGAGTTCTAAATCTCTCCCGGGCGCGCGCCGCCATCTCCTTCGCGAGCATTACATGCTCGCAGAAGGAGGTAGTGGCGGCCCACGCGCTCGCGCTCCGCACCATTGGCGCAATCATGCTGCCGAGCGAGAGGACTCCCACCCCGATGGCTGCCACGAGGTCACGCCTCGGCGCCTCCCACGCCGGGCAGTCCGCCAGCGTGTGCAGCCCTGAGTCCTCGCTCGCATCGCAGTGATGACACTCAGGCGTTGGCTCCTTCCTGATCCGATGCAGGTGGTCCCCGAAGCACCCCTTCCCGGAGATCACCTGCGTCAGTCGGTACGAGAGGCTTCCGTGTCGCCTCTCTAGCCAATCCTCCATGATGGGCTTTACCGCCGCTATTGCGGCGTGCCCTGCGCTTGGTCGCCCAAGTCGTTCCTTCCACTCCACCACGATGGCCTGGCGGAGCTGGGACTGCACGGCTTCGATTTCTCGAGGCTCAGGGTTCCATCCCTGCTCCCGCGCCTCCTTTCGCCACTAGTACAGTTGCGAAAGGGCTCTCGCCTCCAGGTCCCATGGCGGAGTTCCGGCAAGGAGACTCGCCGCCTCGAAGGAGATCGTGCGGTACCCGCGGATGACCCTGATGGCCATAACTCGCTGCGGAGCGCGCAGCAACCGCACAGTTCTGGTCCTCAGGGCCTCCGCCCATATTGGGCACCCATACAGGGCCATGGACCGCACGATCCCCGCGTAGAGTCTCCTGCAGGAGTCATCGGGCCCCCTCATGTTGGGCAACAGCCGAGCCAGAGCGAGAGCTGTGCCCTTCAATTTGGGGGCCAGACTTCGGATGTGCTCTCCAAAGTCCCATCGGCCGTCGAGCACGAGTCCCAAATATTTCATTTGGGGCTTGATGCCGATGCGATTTCCTCCCACAATGAGACTGGATCCCTCGGGTGGCTTGCACCGAGGCCCATGAAAGAACAGGGCCTCGGTTTTATGCAGAGCCACCTCGAGACCCAGCCGCCGGATCCGCTCAACGACTTGGGCAACCGCGGTCGTGGCCTTCAGGGTCGCTTCACGGTACGTCGCCCCGCACGCCGTCACGAGCGTGTCGTCCGCGTAGCACGTGACGGCGTCACCGCTTACGAGCTCACCGCGAAGCACCCAGTCGTATCCGATGTTCCACAGGAGCGGCCCCAGGACCGATCCCTGTGGAACACCGCACGACATTTCACGCCGACCGAGACCGGTCATGGTTGGGTAGATGACGGCTCTCTCCGTCAAATACGCCCCGACTATGCGGCGGAGGTAGAGAGGCACTTCGTGATACACGAGCGCCTCCCTAATGCATCTCCAGGGCAAGGTGTTGTACGCGTTGGCGATGTCCAGGGACACCGCCAGCATCACCTCACCCCGGGCTACTGCATCTTCCGCCAGAGGCACGAAAGCTACCTGTGATCACGAATTAAAATTTCATGATACGGATGAAGTCTGCATGTCACTAATGATATTGGCTATCTGAACCGTATATTTTATGATTTTAAGTTTTTTTTTTATAATTAACTCCCGGATTCGACAAGAGTGTACACTTTCGAAGTGTTGATATGGATTTCATACCGTACACCAAATCATAGATCCTGCATTGCTTGTGTTGATATGGATTTCATACCGTACACCAAATCATAGATCCTGCATTGCTTGTTATTAGTCATGAAGAATGCCTTCGACTGTGTTCCTCTCGCGGTGATCTGGTGGGCACTGCGGTCCAAAGGACGAACCTTATATTCTTAGAATCTTATATTGGCATCATCCGAACCATGAACCACGAATGCGATTCCGTGGTCCGGACTGTTGTCGCTACGACACGGAACCCTTCCCTGTCACCGTCGGCATACACCAAGGATAGGATAGTCTGCTTCTCTTCTAGTCCAGCAGCCACCCCCTGTGGTTTTGCAGTGATTAATAACAAGCTGATTCTTTTTGAGCTCGTTCGAGACGCCCAAGTTTTTCCTATGTGGAAATTCTCGAAAAGGTAACTATTGAACACATGCTAGGGTGTTGACCTTTTTTTATTGAAATGTTAAGATAATAGAATAATAGTCTCGTAAAAACAATTGTCCTACAAAATGGATGGTTTGGCTGGAGCGTCCTTCACGCCGAATATTAACTAGTTTTAACTAGTAAGCATCTCAATGAATAGAAATTAGGCGTATAACTTCAATATTAAAGGAAAACCCACTTTGAAATTGACCCTGCTGAAATCAAGCAGGTACCCTATTCACATTCAACTCGCATCTAATTAACTGTAGCCTTCGTTGACTCTTTCGCCGAATCGATATAATACTAACTTGACCAATATTGTACCTATTATCAATAACGCGAATTATAATTTCATCTATAAAATCATCATATAATAGCTGATGTTATAAGACTAAGCCTAACTTGGGCTACATACTTTTATTGAGCTGAGTGAGACGAAGTCGAGCGAAAGCTCCTCATATCAGACTTCAGGATTTTCTTTGTCACAGGTCTCCTCCTAAACTACTAATCCAATCAGAACCAAATTTGGCATGATTAAAGAGGTCAATCAGAGGACGGTTTATGGATATATTTTGAAAAAAATAATTTCCAATTTCCAGATGGAATTACATAATAACCGCTCGAGACACTGTGACCAAACTTTACACGCTCAGAAAGCATGTCCAGAGTTGTGACTTTCAAAAAGAATTTTCAAAATCGGATTTGCCACGGAGGAATGATCACTGTTAAAAATTTTCAAAATCTGATTCACGATGTCTCACTCAGCTCAACATTGCAAGCAGCGATTCGCCTTGCAGACCTAGTTTTAGCAAAAGTATTATGATTACGCAAAAAATATAATTAAAACCCAGATCTAAGTCCACGCGGATGAAGTCGCGGGCAGAGCTAGTAAAACATAAATTCGGTTTCTAGGTCATAATATCACGAATACGCAACTTAAACTAAAAGCAACTTCAAACGAGTGCCTGTTAAACTCATATATGAACTTCACCACAGCGTCAACTAAACCTAACTTTGTATTTCAATTCGAAATGAGAAATTCTACCTGTGAGTAATTTATTTAAAATAAAACACTAGCTGTTTCCTGCGGCCCTGCCAGCGTGGAATACCGATCCTGCGAATCTATTTCGAAGAAACAAAGTAGCCTATCTAGGGTAGGTTAGGTTAGGTTAGTCTAAAATAGCATATCTATATGCTATTTTAGACTGTAATAAGTGTAATTTATTTAAGTGCCAAATTTTGCCCAGATTCGTTAAACCGTTCTGATGTGATTGAGTAACCAACATCCTTTCATCCAAACTTTAATAGTAGTAGTAGTAAGGTAAGATTTTATAAGTAGGTATTCAATTCATAAACATAGATACGATCTACTCAGAATGGTAAAAAAAAATTACATATACCGCAATGCACATAGCACTAAGTTAACTTGAAATAACTGTAGTATAACGAATGGACGGAGTTACACCTAAAGCGGACTAAGAGGTGTTTTATTTTTTGTATTTTCATGTCAATGAGGTCGTGCACTGCCTATTAGACGTTCCGTCACTGTAATGAGCGCTTAGAACGCAATCAATTTAAACAGGTCGGGAATCCAGGCCATTCTCGACACTCGGCTATTTCAACCTCTTCGGCGAGCATTATGGAAACCCATTATTGAAGAATTATACCAATTTAATTTAATTATTTTATTCTCGTGAAAACTTCTTCAACCTGTATAAAATTTTTCTTTACCATATCATTTGATTTTAAAATACATTTAACTAAAACCATTTAACTAAAACATAGGTACCACAAGTATGGGGTGCTTGGTTGGGGACCTCCACGCGGTGCACCCTGGGCAACGGAGACGGCAGTGCCTCTCTCCTAGGGTGGGAGAGACGCTGCCGCCTACGGCCAACTCCGACCGAGGCGAGGACGGCCCTGTTGAGGGCTGTTCGGAAGCTTTCCACGTGTCCCTCTGATTAGCAGATGGCACAGTGGAGAGCATGTAAGGGGGCCATCTCGAAACCGGAGATGGCCCAGGGTCAGTCGGGGTGCGAGGGATATGCTCTATGGGTAACCTTACACCCCGGCGTCTTAAGACCCGAGACGGCGTGCGGTTTTAGTCGGTGCGAGCCCGACATAACCACCCCCGCTGGCCGGCGGGGGGGTATCCGAAGCGATTTCCGCACGAAAAAAAAAAAGGTACCACAAGTATGTTTTAGATAAATGTGTATTAAAATCAACCCTGAGTGTAAAGTTTTGTAGTATGCATAAATAAGTAGAAATTGCTTCAAATGGGCGATATTCATTTTGGGTCACAACCCCAAACGGCTCAAAAACATAATCACCTACTAGGTTGGTTAGTCTTAGTTGATAGTAGATAGTATTTACGCCGTTTGAGGCTTTCCGCAGAGGCAGCAGCAGCGCTGGCAAAGCCCACTATGCTTGAAAGGTGTGAAGGCGCAAGGGTGTCGACGCACGTTGCGTCCCATACCAAAGGCCTACTCGTCGTCCAAGGCAATAACATCATATTATCCGGTCTCCAGCCATCTTCGCGTACCAATCCATTAGGTTCACACAAACCCTGAGTGTTTATTAGAATTTGCCTGGTTAACTCCTCAGTGCCATGGACCGACGACAGAAATGCTGGTAGGCTAACATAAATATATTTGCAAATACCGAGACCGCCTAAGCGAACCGGTAGAGATGCTTGGAGCCAAGCTCGGTCGTTCAAGGCCACATTTAAAATTTTGCTAAAGGTATTATGGATAATGTTGTCAATATTAGCCAAAAGTGTCAGATGTTGCCAAATCTGGGATGGCGCGGACTGCGAACTAATAAAAAGGGCTATGTTAAATGAACGAATGGCCACAAAAATATATTTATCTGAATTCTTGTCTGTTCGTCTGTTTGTTCGCGATGGTTGCAAAAACTACTGAACGGATTTTGATGTGTTTTTTTTTTCTATTAGAAAGGTCTTGGTCATACTTTAAATCTGCCGTATGTTTGATTGCAATGGGTTTAGTGAAACCGGAGATACGCCCAAAAAACAATAACTGACTTCCGCGCGGGGTGAGCTGCATTGCACAAGTTGGTATATTATATGTAGGAAAATAACGATGACTGAGTTAAAAATCATATAAACCGAAGCGCAGCGATGGTGGGTTGCTATAGTTAAATATATAGCAGGTAAGTAGGTATGTCTGTAATCTTTACAAATTACATTTTAATTTTTGGTACTAAAACAATCAAACTTATTATCGGGTTTTTCAAAGACTTCGACAAGTCAAGATACTATCGAAGAGGACAGATATATCTTCTAAGTATCGTTTAAGTGACGACACTGAAAATTTTCTTTTAAATAAATGTTTCCACTAGAAAAATATATTGAAGTTTTAGGTAAAAAGGTTCATACGAAAGCGAAAGTATCCGTTCATTTGGTAAATCTTAGGATTAGCCTCAAAGACACCGTAAATATTAAAATAAACATGTCGCCACGGAAGAAAGCGCAAAAAGCTCTTAGATACCGCGCGCCCCGACACAGATAGATATAGGTTAGAAGGGTTCGTGATAAGTTACTTGTGATAATGATAAAAATACCAAATTAAAAAACGTAAAATAGGTAAAGATTTGACTGATTAGTAAACATAAATGATGAATAATTACTTACTTATGATACACAAAAATATGCAAGGTTTAGACTGATAGTAAATTGATTTTTTTTTATGAATGATAGGCTTGATTATTCAAAACGAATATTTACCAACCATCACTGGAAACTACTATCACGTACTGAATTCTAATGGTAAAAGCCCAAAAAAATCATCCCTTTTGTATAAATTCTTACAATTACCAACTCGTGTTGGTTAATCTTACGTTTTACTGAAAAATCCAGGATTCACCGTGGTTTGTGTTTTTACAGTAATATAATCCTGGGCCGCCCGTTCCAATATTCATACGCATATTATAAATGCGAAAATAACTCTGTCCGTCTGTTACGCTTTAACGCCTAAACCACTTAACCAATTTTAATGAAATTAGGTACAGAGATGGGCTTGGGAAAGGATATCGCGAAAAGAAGGTTTGAAGGGTTTCAAATAGGGGATGAAGGTTTATATGAAAACTCGTAATTTTCGAAAATATCGCCATGAAACTTTTTATTATATGCAGGCGACTCAGGCGCCGCAGATCGCTTAACGACCTCCGTCTTCCATGAGCGCAGGCCTGGTGGTGGCAGGTGAGGCCGCCTGTCACCCCAGCAGAAGCCGGCCGGGACGGCGGGGTGACTAGCGCCCCTTCCCAAACCCCCCACCGTGGTTCCCAAACCCAAGGAAGCCATCTCGAAACCGGAGATAGCCCAGGGTCAGTCGGGGTGCGAGGGATATGCTTTATGGGCAACCTTACACCCCGGCGTCTGAATACCCGAGACGGCGTGCAGTTTGTCGGTTGGCGATGGACGCAAAAACTACTGAACGGATCCTGATACGGTTTTTGCGGTGGAACCGCGAGCATCAGCTAGTAATTCATTTATTTGAATAATTTTCTACATAGCATCAATACACGCAATAGCATCAAAAGTTTGCAAATAACTCTTGTTATCTGCGCTATGGCAATAAAGTATAATTATCTTGAAATTTGAGATTTGTGTCTCAAACGGATTTGCTTTTACACCCCTCATATAATCTAATATGTAACTCGAATATGAATTCTTCAAGGTGGACATATATACTTAGGCTAGATTGCACTATACTATATTACGACATAACCACCCCCGCTGGCCAGCGGGGGGGTATCCGAAGGGATTTCCGCACGTAAAAAAGGCTAGATTGCACCGATAACCGTAAAAACTCAGTACGTAAAGCGGATTGTCACTTGTGAAATCCAACTCTTTTTTGCAAATACTGAAGTACACATATATTGTTATACATAGAAGCATCCAGACCTAGTTATGAAAATACTGACGGCCTCTGTCGCGTAGTGGTAGTGCATTCGACGGCTACGACAGGGGGCGCGGATTCGATTCCCGCTCAGTGTAAATAATTGTTTGCAAGAATATGTATATTTGCATTGGTCTGGGTGTTTCTATGTATAATATGTATGTACTTACAAAAAAAAAACACAAAAGTATGTACGTATGTTTATCCGCATTCAGAAACCCATAACACAAGGTAGGTAGTTAAACTATGCTTACCTTGGGTCTAGAAAGCGCTGTGTAGAATGTCGTAGAATATTTATTTATTTATATAATCTAAACCATTACTTCCATTTTTTTTTTCATTCTGGTCCGCGTAAGTTTCGGCTAGCAAAGAAAAGTTGCCCATCTCCTAATGCAGAAATATCTTTTAAAAGCAGTGTTCTTTTTTAATCATAGCAATAAGTATTTTTAACGGTTATTATAGATTTACATAGCTAATAAAAAATCGCATAAGCTAGATAATTTATTTTACACAATTATACTAGGGATATGCGGGACTAGTTGTATTCTCCAAACAGCGTGTCGCTCGTCGAGTTTTTCATGTAGTAAATCCCCCGTGGCGAATAATATATTAGAAAGACTAATAAGATATGTCTTTGGTGTATGTCAACGTACATATTTGTATGTCTTATTAAAGATATGACAGAAATAAGACTGCGTTTTGGAGACGTCGTGAATAAAATAACAAGGTTTCCATTGATTGAATTGGGTATTTCCATTGAAAAAATGCAGTGAAGAGAGACATGATTTTAAATGAGTTTCACTTCTTCCATTTTATAAATCAATGGAATGAGAAATATAATTCTCACTAGTACTATTAAACAAATTAATACTGGAAGTGGAGAACCTTTCAAATGTTTGACTGCATCCATCTATCTATACTATTATTTAGAATAATATTATGTAATCTGTGCTATTATACAATTGTAAATTAGTTGTGTACATACACAACTAATTTACAATTGTTGTGCACATGCATTGAAGATACCGGTATCTAAAAAAAAAAGAATTTGGGTTATGTCAAATGACCGATTCTGAACACAAAAATATATTTTTTGGTATTATTCTCTGTTTTTTAGTGATGGACGCAAAAACTGCTGAACAGATGTTGATGCATTTTTTTTTCTTTTAGAAAGATCTTGTTCAGTCTTAAAATCTGCCGTATGTTTGATTGCAATTGGTTAAGTAGATATGGCCAAAAAACCAAAAAAAAAACAAAAGACCAACGCGCGCGGGGCCGCGGGCATCAGGTAGTTGAAAATATAGATAATGAAATATTACATTCATATTTGACCACTTGTGTGAAAACAGAGTTTGCTGAATCCTTGATTCACGTCACTTCTTGTTCGTTTACAGTTTATATTTGGTTCGGTACGTGTGCTTTTTTGATTGCCCGGACGTCATTTGGTTGGATGACGTCAAGACGTCGCTATAGTGTTTTGGCAATATTTTTATTCATTTCGAATGTTATGGTGATTTTTAAAGCATACGTAGGCAATTCATAACAATATATTTACTTTTTATTTATATTTGGAAGAACAAGAGCTTATAATAATAAAAATGGATATTGGCGGGGTGGCAGGGTGTCAAGCACCTCCCCTTTCCGGGGCAAGATAGGGAAGTGCCTTATTAGGTCACCTTACACCCCGGCAATAGACACCCAAGATGGCTTACGGTTTAAGTCGGTTCGACTCCGACATAAGCACATTAAGCACCCCTCTGGTCGTTGGGACCGATGGCGGCTTGACATGTCCATGGACGGCAGTTTCTACCATTAGGCGGGCCCATGACTCGTCTACCATCATTGGCAATTATAAAAAACATTAACAAAATAATAGAATACTTTTGTGCACAACTGTACATTTATATTTTTTCTCGTTAAAATATGAAAAATGCGAATTACCACAACATTTTTCTAGAGGTCTCGATCGGTCTCGACCAATAAAATTTTTTTTTAAAGGATCGTTTCGGCGTGATTTGCGAATATTTTAGTGCGAATCGACTACCAAGCCAATTTAGTTACTTAACATACAGTGCTTTCATATACTGCTTCACGTAATAAAACATTTTTCATTCCTAAATGGTCTATGAAAATTTTTGATCTTGACACATCCTTTTCCTCCTTTTTTTTCCATCCTTTTTTTTCTGCATTGTGGAGTACTATGAAATATAAGTTAAAAGTTCAGCAGTAGGGTAGGTATTTTTTTTTTATATTTAGGACACGTCAATTTGATTTCACCTCGCCTGATGGTAAGCTGAAGGTAAAGTCTCAGGAAAAGGTTTAATTAATACGAATCAACTTTTGTCATTTGATATTAAATGTATATATAACCTTATACTGCCAGTGGGGACGCCGTTTGACCAGACGGGTGATCAGCCCTTCTATGTGGGGCCATTTCGCCCATTTCCCCCATAACGACTGTCATACATATTCGTATGGCAACCGGGACCGACATCTTAACGTGCTCTCCGAGGCACGACCAGACCAATGCAAATACTCATATTCATGCATACAAATATTTGCACTGAGCGGGGATCGAACCCGCGCCTCCTGCGTAGCGGCTGCTTTCAATACCACCACGCCACGGAGGCTGCTGATATATAACCTTACCTGCAAGCTAATACAATAGACCTACTGATTGAGGTATGAGGCTTTCCTCTCGGGGTTAGGAGGTCAGGCGGCAGTCGCTCCCGCAAAAGCGAAGATAAGTTAAATCGAGAGAAAGGGTAGGAGAGCAAAGTGCAAGCTTTGGATGCTACCGAGACTAACGCTATGATGATGATCATGATGAAAGTAATGTTGTTAAAATGGTTGATATTATGAATGGCTTTAGGAGCAGAGGTAGGCCCAAGGAAAGATGAATAGAATACGTGAAAGAGGATATGGCAAAGAAGGTAGGAAGTCACTGAGGAAATAACATCTGAGGGCCAATTCTTGTAATTATATCGAACACAGACCTAAATGTGATTGAATTGCGACTGAATTATGAATTGACCGAAAATAAGGTATTTTGCTAATAATAAAAATCAGTACAGTTTCGAATAATCTCAGTTCAGACGCGTTCTATTTGAAAATATTGATTAACATAGATTAATAATATGCATTTTTTTTGGCACAAAGGCATCTATCTGCCTTATCATTAACATAGAAACAAATCATAACTATAAAATACTATTAAACAAAAATAACAGAAAACTACAAATAAAAAGAACTTTAACTAAAATATGTATTTTTTGCGAAATCCATAGAGAATTAAGAAAAAAACTCTGAATGAAAGGTGGGTGATTATGAGTGATTGTAATAATTGAAATATGATTCTAATTGGTTCCAAGATTTCACCCATAGTAACAAAGTAACAAACAACAAAGCAAGTTAAATAAATGCTTGTAACTAATAAATTACGGGCACATATGGGTTAAAGAGGTCAACGGTGATTCTGAATACGCCACGGGCGAGGCCGGGGAAGGCCAGTTAGTACAGAATAAAATGACAAGTGTGTAAAAGTGTTTTTTACCGACTTCGAAAAAGTAGGAGGTTCTAAATTCGGTTTTTGTTATGTAACTTTACCATATAAAGACGAATCTGCAAAATTCTTGTTTTGTTAGAAGAACATTTTTTCCGAAATGGTCCCTTTTAAATTTCGTAATAATCTGACTACAAGGAGAAACAACGGAACTCTTCAATAAATGCCAGCAAATCAATTGCGATTGCCGCTAGCCCATATTTAGGCATTGCTTAGGTAATTGCATAACATAACATCACGCCTGTACGCGCTAAATGGGCTTGCACACGTATGCAATATATTCAGTTCCGTATCCGTCGTTTGTGCACAGATTCTAAAAATTATTTTGTTTTCGGTTTGATTTAGTTCGGAGATAGTTTCATATCAATTTAATTTGTATTTGACCTTAGATATCCACAAGGGAACTCCTCAAAATCAAATAAAACATGTGAAACGTTCGAGGTATTTTTAAATACTGTGCTACGTAGGTACTATGTTCAGGGGCGACTAGCGCCCCTCCCCCAAACCGGGGCAAGACAGGGACACCGTGGTTCCCAAACCCGAGGGGGCCATCTCGAAGACGGAGATGGCCCAGGGTCAGTCGGGGTCCGAGGGGTATGCTCTATGGGTCACTTTACACCCCGGCGTGTTAAGACCCGAGACGGCGTGCGGTTTAAGTCGGTTCAAGCCCGACATAATCGCTCCCGCTGGCCGGCGGAGGGGTATCCGAAGGGATTTCCGCACGAAAAAAGGTACTATGGTCAAGGACGTGCTGGAATTGTTTAGACTTGGACTACGAAGGCAGACAACATGACTTTTTAACGACGTATAGCCTGAATGTATGGTTCAAGTTGATTGGTATTGTTGCGGTATTGGTAAGAAGTACCTTACTATGGTTGCAGACATGCTGGATTAGACTAGACTGGGACTACGAAAGCAGACAATGGAACTCCTTAACGACAAACATTACTAATGTCTCGTTTAAGTTATTTAAGGAATAGTCTTGATCGTATAGGTACTTTATTATAGAAACAAGCAGTGAGCAGTATATTCAACGATCTGTCGTCGTATAAGCTTCTAGGTTTCAGGTTATAAAGTTTTTTATTGCCAGCGTATATGCGTAAGTCTATCTTTGCGTTATTTAATACTCTCTTTGGAAATAGCCTAGGCTGCATATTTTCTTCTTTGAGAAAGACGTTCCTCCCTTTCTTTACTTGTGTCATTTAAATGTCGTTATCTCATACGAGCAACACGTTTAGTAGGTTCACCCGAACTTTATTATTACGGTCAGTTATCTTGAATAAAAATGGAAAAAGAATATAGTGATTTATTTCAAAAGACAAAAATGCGCGTAAAACTATCCTGGTGAAATCGCTGCCAGGCCAAAAAGGTAATATCAATCGATGCGCCTGACAGTGGCTTCAATCCAGACGTATCTGCCCGTTTGGATTGTTTGGCTTAGCACCGACTTCAACATAATAGTTGTACATACAATTTTGTCTTTTGAAATAAATGATTAATTCAATTATTATTCATGTATCCTGTTTGAAGTTGGTATATTTATTTATTTTTATAAAAAAATACCTAGGTACTATATATCGGGGTGTGTGTTGGGTAACCTCCTCGAGTGTCGCTCCGATTCCGATCCCGCTGCAGTCCGGGGGGAACGGAATCGGAGCGGCCGGTACACCCTGGGCGGCGGTCAATGGCTTCCCCTTCACCCCTTCATAGGGTTGGCATTGATCGTCGGCCAATACCCAACGTGGCGGGAACACATCGCTCTCCGTACTCCTCTGCTTTCAGAGGAGACAGGATGAGCGATGCTGTTAGTGGTGAGATGGCCCAGGGTCAGCCGGGGTGCGAGGGATATGCTCTATGGGTAACCTTACACCCCGGCGTCTGAAGACCCGAGACGGCGTGCGGTTTTAGTCGGTGCAAGCCCGACATAACCGCCCCCGCTGACCGGCGGGGGGGTATCCGAAGGGATTTCCGCACGATAAAAAAAAAAAAAAGGTACTATATATCAAAACGTGGTTCAACTAAGTATATACATTAAAGTCGACTGAATGTTTTTGCATGCTTTCACATAATCAAAACGAACATTTAAAACATACCTAGATGTATTGACAGCAGTTTTAGTAACATTTAACTAGTTAGCTACCTAGTTATTCGATGTCCTTGCGACCGCGAGCGAGTCGAAGCGTGCTGGTTGTATTGATTATTTTGAACGGCACGCGCTACTGACTACGTCCAAGTAATACTTTTTGAATAATGCCTTCTTGTACCCATATTTTTTATACATAGTTCGAAGGGCTAATAAAGGGAATTTTATAAGTTCTCCGAATATATTCCTCTGAAATAACTCTTTAAACAAAACAGGAATTTTAAAACAAACTTCTATCACAAACTTTTAGTCATAATATTTCAGTTACTAAATACCGTATCACACTGAAATAGAGTGAACGAAATACGGCTTAAGATCATTATGGACTAGGTAACAGATATAATGTGTATATAAATACTACTTTCCTGTGCCAATATTTGATCCGGGTCAACGTAAAGTAACTCTAAAACTTTAACTGCATAAATGGCGCAGTGATTTAAGCCTTGCTAACAATCTCGATATGGCATAACTATTTGTGAAATGGGCGAATATTTGTGAAAAACGTCTGGATTGAAGCCACTGTCAGGCGCATCGATTGATATTACCTTTTTGGCCTGGCAGCGATTTCACCAGGATAGTTTTACGCGCATTTTTGTCTTTTGAAATAAATCACTATATTCTTTTTCCATTTTTATTCAAGATAACTGACCGTAAAAATAAAGTTCGGGTGAACCTACTAAACGTGTTGCTCGTATGAGATAACGACATTTAAATGACACAAGTAAAGAAAGGGAGGAACGTCTTTCTCAAAGAAGAAAATATGCAGCCTAGGCTATTTCCAAAGAGAGTATTAAATAACGCAAAGATAGACTTACGCATATACGCTGGCAATAAAAAACTTTATAACCTGAAACCTAGAAGCTTATACGACGACAGATCGTTGAATATACTGCTCACTGCTTGTTTCTATAATAAAGTACCTATACGATCAAGACTATTCCTTAAATAACTTAAACGAGACATTAGTAATGTTTGTCGTTAAGGAGTTCCATTGTCTGCTTTCGTAGTCCCAGTCTAGTCTAATCCAGCATGTCTGCAACCATAGTAAGGTACTTCTTACCAATACCGCAACAATACCAATCAACTTGAACCATACATTCAGGCTATACGTCGTTAAAAAGTCATGTTGTCTGCCTTCGTAGTCCAAGTCTAAACAATTCCAGCACGTCCTTGACCATAGTACCTTCGTTTCGTGCGGAAATCCCTTCGGATACCCCTCCGCCGGCCAGCGGGAGCGATTATGTCGGGCTTGAACCGACTTAAACCGCACGCCGTCTCGGGTCTTAACACGCCGGGGTGTAAAGTGGCCCATAGAGCATACCCCTCGGACCCCGACTGACCCTGGGCCATCTCCGTCTTCGAGATGGCCCCCTCGGGTTTGGGAACCACGGTGTCCCTGTCTTGCCCCGGTTTGGGGGAGGGGCGCTAGTCGCCCCTGAACATAGTACCTACGTAGCACAGTATTTAAAAATACCTCGAACGTTTCACATGTTTTATTTGATTTTGAGGAGTTCCCTTGTGGATATCTAAGGTCAAATACAAATTAAATTGATATGAAACTATCTCCGAACTAAATCAAACCGAAAACAAAATAATTTTTAGAATCTGTGCACAAACGACGGATACGGAACTGAATATATTGCATACGTGTGCAAGCCCATTTAGCGCGTACAGGCGTGATGTTATGTTATGCAATTACCTAAGCAATGCCTAAATATGGGCTAGCGGCAATCGCAATTGATTTGCTGGCATTTATTGAAGAGTTCCGTTGTTTCTCCTTGTAGTCAGATTATTACGAAATTTAAAAGGGACCATTTCGGAAAAAATGTTCTTCTAACAAAACAAGAATTTTGCAGATTCGTCTTTATATGGTAAAGTTACATAACAAAAACCGAATTTAGAACCTCCTACTTTTTCGAAGTCGGTAAAAAACACTTTTACACACTTGTCATTTTATTCTGTACTAACTGGCCTTCCCCGGCCTCGCCCGTGGCGTATTCAGAATCACCGTTGACCTCTTTAACCCATATGTGCCCGTAATTTATTAGTTACAAGCATTTATTTAACTTGCTTTGTTGTTTGTTACTTTGTTACTATGGGTGAAATCTTGGAACCAATTAGAATCATATTTCAATTATTACAATCACTCATAATCACCCACCTTTCATTCAGAGTTTTTTTTATATTCTCTATGGATTTCGCAAAAAATACATATTTTAGTTAAAGTTCTTTTTATTTGTAGTTTTCTGTTATTTTTGTTTAATAGTATTTTATAGTTATGATTTGTTTCTATGTTAATGATAAGGCAGATAGATGCCTTTGTGCCAAAAAAAATGCATATTATTAATCTATGTTAATCAATATTTTCAAATAGAACGCGTCTGAACTGAGATTATTCGAAACTGTACTGATTGTTTTGCACTTGTCATTTTATTCTGTACTAACTGGCCTTCCCCGGCCTCGCCCGTGGCGTATTCAGAATCACCGTTGACCTCTTTAACCCATATGTGCCCGTAATTTATTAGTTACAAGCATTTATTTAACTTGCTTTGTTGTTTGTTACTTTGTTACTATGGGTGAAATCTTGGAACCAATTAGAATCATATTTCAATTATTACAATCACTCATAATCACCCACCTTTCATTCAGAGTTTTTTTCTTAATTCTCTATGGATTTCGCAAAAAATACATATTTTAGTTAAAGTTCTTTTTATTTGTAGTTTTCTGTTATTTTTGTTTAATAGTATTTTATAGTTATGATTTGTTTCTATGTTAATGATAAGGCAGATAGATGCCTTTGTGCCAAAAAAAATGCATATTATTAATCTATGTTAATCAATATTTTCAAATAGAACGCGTCTGAACTGAGATTATTCGAAACTGTACTGATTTTTATTATTAGCAAAATACCTTATTTTCGGTCAATTCATAATTCAGTCGCAATTCAATCACATTTAGGTCTGTGTTCGATATAATTACAAGAATTGGCCCTCAGATGTTATTTCCTCAGTGACTTCCTACCTTCTTTGCCATATCCTCTTTCACGTATTCTATTCATCTTTCCTTGGGCCTACCTCTGCTCCTAAAGCCATTCATAATATCAACCATTTTAACAACATTACTTTCATCATGATCATCATCATAGCGTTAGTCTCGGTAGCATCCAAAGCTTGCACTTTGCTCTCCTACCCTTTCTCTCGATTTAACTTATCTTCGCTTTTGCGGGAGCGACTGCCGCCTGACCTCCTAACCCCGAGAGGAAAGCCTCATACCTCAATCAGTAGGTCTATTGTATTAGCTTGCAGGTAAGGTTATATATCAGCAGCCTCCGTGGCGTGGTGGTATTGAAAGCAGCCGCTACGCAGGAGGCGCGGGTTCGATCCCCGCTCAGTGCAAATATTTGTATGCATGAATATGAGTATTTGCATTGGTCTGGTCGTGCCTCGGAGAGCACGTTAAGATGTCGGTCCCGGTTGCCATACGAATATGTATGACAGTCGTTATGGGGGAAATGGGCGAAATGGCCCCACATAGAAGGGCTGATCACCCGTCTGGTCAAACGGCGTCCCCACTGGCAGTATAAGGTTATATATACATTTAATATCAAATGACAAAAGTTGATTCGTATTAATTAAACCTTTTCCTGAGACTTTACCTTCAGCTTACCATCAGGCGAGGTGAAATCAAATTGACGTGTCCTAAATATAAAAAAAAAATACCTACCCTACTGCTGAACTTTTAACTTATATTTCATAGTACTCCACAATGCAGAAAAAAAAGGATGGAAAAAAAAGGAGGAAAAGGATGTGTCAAGATCAAAAATTTTCATAGACCATTTAGGAATGAAAAATGTTTTATTACGTGAACTTTACTTCTTGCTTTACTTCTTGCGTTACTTCTTGCTTTTGTAACTTCTGCGCACCGATCCGCGCATTGTTGTCACGATACTATGGAAACGTATGGTGTCATTGTCAATATTTTCTCTTATGTAAAAATAAACTACGATTTGATTTAATATTTTTAATGTGTTTCCTTGAGGCGTAAAAGTGGTGACCCCAACGTGATGGATATCATTTGTGAATTCGATAATGAATAGGAGTTGACGAGTACGACGAGTAGTTTCAGTTTCTGAAGAACTTTTCAAAAGTGCGTAAGTCAGCGGCTTATGATCAGTAAAAATCATCAGTTAAATTAAGTCCCGCGCATCTATGACGTTCCATCCGGGTGTCCCTTGACACCTATCAAGTTTTTTGTTTTTATATAAAACAATACAATTTCATCTTTCACCTAAATAAATTAAAAAGGAACTTTTGCCAAATAAACCTGATTATTGTCACATCTATAAAATAAATAAAAAATATAAAAAATAGTACCGACTTCAAAGACCAAAAAATCCGTTCCCGCAGGGGGAACGCACAGTATTATTTTATATAGAGAACTACGGACTTTAAACAGTTTAATTGTTTTTTCTCGAAAACGGTAACTTTTAGCGATAAACTTTTCAGACATTTATTTTAGACTTAAAAATGGTCTATCGTTTAAAAATGTTTCCGACAGCAAGAATGTTCACCGGTTAGAAGTTATGATTTTTTCCCGAAAAATTTTGGTTTTTCCCCCCTCCACTTTTAGTTAAAGTTTTAATCTTATAGGTTTATAATTAAAAGTTTTTGGTATTCATGTCACATATATATATATACTATGGGATAAAATTAGAACGGTTCGAATATCTTTCATGGAACGTGAAATTTTGAGGAAAAACTGATTTCACAAAAAGTGAGGCCCTACCGTCCCCTTAGACCGGATTCCACCCGTTCACGAACTTAAACTAAGTTTACACCCAAGCAATTTTTGACCGCAGTTTGAAAGCGATCGGGGCAAAAATGCGACCGTGAGAGTGCCGCAAATTTTGGGAAGTGGAACCATACATACATATATATATATATATAAACTTTTTGACCAGTGGTCATTTCGGACTAAGGGGGTCATAACTAGACCTCCTAGAAGATTTTTTTTTAAAATTCGACAGTATAGTCAAGTAACCAATAGGTAGATCGATTTCATCGAAATCTACCTAAAAGGGCCCCTATTTCTTAGTGCATTATCACAAGTAACCTAACACGAAGTGTATGGCAAAGGTCTCTGCGAGACTTCCGCCGTACACTTCAAACCTATATCTATCCGGGCCGGGGCGCGCGGTGTCGTAATCTGCGGATGTTAATAGACATATTTGGCGATAGATCTACCACTCGGAGTACCAATTCTATTATAATTATTAATGAGGGTAAACATCTTATTTTGAGAAAACCATGTTTATTCCTGGAATGTACTGGCATTTTATCTGGTAACCAATCCTGGTGACAAATTTTATTGGTTTGAGAATGATATTTTATTTTTCTGATAATGAAAATATTTATAAATTTGGCTAAGCAAATTCTTTCTGCCCGTCAGCAGTTGGTTCCGTACCCGATGAGCCTCCTTCCAAACTACCTGTTAAATCTATAGTTATGACCCACGGATGATTACGAAGTTTTTCAGTTAACTATGGGCCTAAGGGAAAATTGTGGTGTTGGCACCGATCAAATATCAAGCAACATTCTTAAGAGATATGCTCATATCCTTACTCCTATCATAACTCATATTATGTAATCTGGCCATATCATCAGGACCGTTTCCAGGTGCTTTCAAGTGTGCACTCATTTACAAGCAGGGTGACAAAGACTGTGTGGCCTATTATAAACCCATCTCAATACTACCCACGCTCTCTAAAAGCTTAGAGTGTATTATGAACACTCGATTAGTTAAGTTTTTAGAAAATAGCAATCTTCTTTCAATTTGGTTTCCGGCAAGGTAAATCTACCAGCGATGCAATGCACGAACTGGTCAATTTAATAATTATCAAGTTAGATGACCGAAAGAAATGCCTAACAGTGTTCCTTGATTTGGCAAAGGTCTTTGACACGGTCTCTGTGCCGCATTTATTACACAAATGGAGAAAATTGGCGTGCAAGGTATTCCACTAAAACTATTCCAGAATAACCTCACTCACAGAAGACACAGAGTCAGAATAGATAACCATCTCCGCAATGAACTTCCTGTAAACTTCGGGGTGCCCAGGGAAGTATATTGGGGCCGACTTTATTCAGGATCTACATCAATGAACTCTGCCGGCAGCAGCTTGGGAATGGTGCCGATGACACTGTTTTTAGCGGTAACAACTGGGGCGAAGTGTTTGACTCTGCTCAGTTCGGATTTAACATAATTTGTGACTGGTTATAGAGCAATATACTAACGCTTAATGTCTCAAAAACAAAATACATTGCCTTTGCTCTTAAAATTAATACGACAGCACCCACCCAACACTCTCAATCAAATCACACAAAGAATAGTCTGTGTTCATGTCCTTCTCTTCAAAGAACCGACATAATAAGGTATTTGGGAGTCATTGTCGACCAGCAACTGAGCTTTCGGCCACATATGGAATATCCTAGTCACCAGATTATGAAAACTCACTTACATCTTTAAGGCACTTAAGAACATTGCCAATAAACATATGATTAAGATGGTCTATGATGGGTTGTGTCAATCACTTGTTGACTATTGCATCACCTCTTGGGGAGGTGCAGCCAAGACTCATATAATTTAGGCAGGTTGCTGCAGGGCTTCCTTTCAAATTTCCAACAGATCAGTTATATGAGAAGTGGGACGTGCTGACTGTGAGACTCAATCACTTGTATTGCACATTGTACTCAAAAAGCATTCGCAACTGGTATATGATCCAGAAATGCTGAAGGATAAGCGACGTAAGGGTAGTGTAAATGATCCTGGTTAGGACGGGACACACGGACGTTGAGGGCTCGATGATTGTGTTTAAAAACGATTTTCACGGTATAATCTGGTTTTATTAGAACTTAAAGCAGCCATATTTTTTGAATACCCAAACCACAGCGACTTAAATTAAAAATACGGTGTTGCCATTCAGTAAAAAAACCTACTCAAAATGAATGTCAATGTCAATATTTAAGATCCTCCACAGCGGAAAAAAGAAATTTTTACATTATATAAAACAAATTGAACATTGACTATGTTTAGGCAACACAACTTATAATAAATTATAAGGATAAATTAAGAGTTACAATATCAAACTGAAGTTGCCTAATTACGACACAGTTACAATTTTTAAAACTGTTATATACAACTGTTACAAGTCATCGATAAATTATTGGCACCACTAGCCAAAACAAATAGTTATGCCATGCCATTCGCTACTAGAAGGCGTCAAAAATTGAAGACATGACTGTAAAAAAAAGAACCGTACATAGTTAAGCTACTCACCACTAGAGGGCACTAAGTAAGTCACAACTTAATTTTTTTTTAAATTTTACAATTGTAAATTATATTATGAAATTTAACTTGAAATAGTTTAAGTTAAATCAATTAAATCTAACATTATATACCTATTCTATCATACAAATACAGTTGCATTTTATCTTAAGTATTATATATAATATTAATTATAATAGTAAATATGTCAAAATGTAATAAGTCTCTTTCAACAACTTTGAACTTTAACAGAAAAACAATTTAGGAGGAAAATTAAATTAAATTTTATACTTACTTTACAATCTGACTACTCTACCCAACCTCGTAGTTTTCTGTTTATCCCCCATGACCTCAGCAGCTTCCTTTTCTATAACTGTACTACTAGGATTAATAATAATTTTAAACTGTTTACCTAAGTGGTTTCTACATACGGGCGTCGAGTCTTGATCCTGCCTCCTCTCCACCTCGGAAAGAGAAAGTTCTAACTTATACAAACGTTGGAAAGGTCGCGTTTTGTATCCAGACGAAGTCTTCACCTTCGCAGTCCTGTTGACGCCGTCCTTACCTTTATAAATATCGACGATGAGTCCTAGGGGCCACTTAACCCTCTTCTCTTCTGACTCTACTAATACTACATCGCCTATTTTCAAACCTCCGTCCTTTTCTTTTCCTTTCTGCACCAGCTCTGTCAGGTATTCATTCTTGAAGCGCTCACGAAAGTCATCTCTTAATTTTTGCATGTATCTTAGACGTCTGTTTAGAGAAGTCGCGTCAATTAAATCGAAATCATTTACCTGTGATTGTGGGAGTGTGTGTAGAAAGCACGATGGTGTTAATGGTTCTAGACCGTCGGTGTTGTCACCTACGACGTAAGTTAAGGGTCTGTCGTTGACCACCGCCTCACAGTCGCACAATATTGTCTGCATCTCTTCATGCGTTACTGTGGCGGTACCTAAAACACGTCTTAATAAATTTTTAATTATTTTAATCATTCTTTCGAAAAATCCGCCCCACCATGCAGCCGTAGGCGCGTTGAGTTTCCATTTGATTCGAAGAATGGTCGACCGTCGCTGAACCTCATTCCAATCAATGTTATCAAGCAAATTCTTAGCACCGGTGAAATTCGTACCATTATCGGATATTAACAGCTGCACCCGTCCTCGCCGAGCTATGAACCTGCGCAAAGATTTAATAAATGCATCAGTCGACAAAGAGAGAGTTAATTCCAGATGTACTGCTCTGTAAACTGCACACGTGAAGATCACGATCCAGCATTTATCGCCACCCTGTAAATATAAAGGACCAGCCAAATCAACTCCTGTAATTTCAAAAGGCGCATTTGATTGAACTCTTTCTATAGGCAGCGGTGCTCCTGTGACTTGTGTAGCTTTAGTTCTGTGTCTTTTAAAGATCATACATTTATCTATCACTGCCTTGACAAGCTTTCTGACACCTATTATCCAGTATTGTTTTCTTAGGTCGGCTATTAGCATGTTTGTGCCGGCGTGATAGAGCTCCAAGTGTCTTTGTTCTACCATGCGCCGCACGATGGCGCTACTCGCTGGGATGACCGTCGGTGTCTTAAAATTGTCAGGAAATTCGGTTAGTAATAGTTTTGTTTTTATTCTTAGTAAATTATCTTTGTCATAAAACTTTACCAACTTTTCTGTGTGTTTTTCTATTACTTCCTTGTATTCTATTTGTATCATCTTTATAATTTTCTTTTCAGCTTCTTCATATTCTTCGTAGGTTATTTCTCCTACCTTCTTATTATTTTTGTTCTTGGCGTTATATATAAATCTTAGTAGCCATGCTGTCATTCTCACGATCTTTGTGTATTTAGAAAAGAAGTAATCTATTCTTGGCAACATACCGTCGGCCTCGGCATTGCATGTGTTACACACAGCTATCTTTCTGAGCTCCTTGTGTGCTTCCTTCTCGTCGACCACGAGTTGTGAGCGCGGCCAGTCTGCGGGCGGACGCAGCAGCCACGGCGGGCCGCACCACCAGCGCGTCTCCCACAGCTGTCGCGCGTCGCAACCTCGAGACGCTAGGTCAGCCCAGTTGTCTGTGCCTGGAATATGATACCAAGTACTTATATCAGTATTATTTCTTATCTCTCTTACGCGGTTACCCACATACGTGTTCCACATTAGTTCACGTTTTATCCAGCATAGTGCTACTCCTGAATCACACCAACAATATTCTTTACATTCGCTTCCTAAACGTAGTCGATCTCTCGCCGCCTTTATTAATCTGGAGCCTATAAGGGCTGCTAATAACTCTAGACGCGGTATAGTTATTTTTTCTGGCGGTGATATTCTTGACTTGGCAGATAATAAACGGACTGTAACGTTACCTTTGTATTCAGCCCTCAGAAAAACACAGGCCGCGTAGCCATCTTTACTCGCGTCACAAAACATATGCAGGCTCGTGTCGCAGTCCTGTAACCGATCAGCTGACAAGCGTCGAGGTAACCTGCAATTGTCTAAATAAGATATGTTTTCATACCAGTCCAAAAATCGTTTTTTAATATCGTTAGGAAGTTCGTCATCCCACATTATTTTTCTGTTCCATACTTCTTGTAATAATAATCTTGGAATCAGTGTCACGGGGCTTAATATACCAATTGGATCAAAAAAGCTTTGTGTTAATGATAACAAAAGTCTCTTAGTAAAATTATTAATTTCTTGAGGCTGTAATAATGCTTTTAAATTACAATAAAGTTAATCTGTGACAGTGTCCCATAATAAACCCAGGACTAAAATGGTATCTTGACCAGTTTCATTAATTTTCATAGGTGAGGTAACCCACTGTCTTAATTCGAACTTGGCACTCTGCATTATGTCTTTCGCCTCAGCTACAAAGTCATGTGTTTGTTCTTCTGTATCTAAACTTGTAATTAGGTTATCAACATAAAAGGAACTTTTCATAATATTTACAGTATTTTTCTGCTCACCTTTTACGTTGTCCATTTTCATTGTCACGACGTAACGAGGAATCTAAAATTTTTTTCGAAAAAGGGTCGCCAGATGTAAATGATCCTGGTTAGGACGGGACACACGGACGTTGAGGGCTCGATGATTGTGTTTAAAAACGATTTTACGGTATAAACTGGTTTTATGAGAACTTAAAGCAGCCATATTTTTTGAATACCCAAACCACAGCGACTTAAATTAAAAATACGGTATTGCCATTCAGTAAAAAAACCTATTCAAAATGAATGTCAATGTCAATATTTAACAGGTAGTATGCGCTCCCTCATTGTTTCGTACAAGCCTGTCACATAGCTTTTTCTGCTTTCTTTGTGGCTATCTATGCAATAAGATTAACAGCAGGCTTAACATTTATCCGCTTCTCAAATTTAAGTGTAAACAAAAAATTAGCGCATACTTCAAAACTCAATTATGACGACACGGAGAGATTGTTGCTCATGATAATTTAGGACACATGTTATTTAACGAGTACCTACTTTTACATCCCAAATTGTGGCTTGACTTCTTGATCCTACGTTCACGCCCACCCTTAGTATTTTACGAGTACTATTATAATCGGTGCCAACACTAAGAACCTCACCTCTCATACTCACACTGCTACACATAGCTACACGCCCTAACCACTACACATATAAAACACTTCCGTTTACGTCTGCATTTTTATTTTATTTGACTTTTTATTCTATTTTAACCATTTTTGTTATTTTACCGTTTCTACGCGTATTTTATGTTGTATGTGTATGTGAATATGAATTTCTTTTAAAGATTTTGTAGACCGATGCGAGGCTAGTTGTAAGTATCGCGTGTTTGTCCCTGCTCTAACGTAAGTGGGATTATCGATTATCGACA
Organism: Cybosia mesomella; assembly: GCA_946251805.1. Taxonomy (NCBI): domain Eukaryota; kingdom Metazoa; phylum Arthropoda; class Insecta; order Lepidoptera; family Erebidae; genus Cybosia; species Cybosia mesomella. The sequence continues at coordinate 12,488,728 of OX276388.1, read as the reverse complement.
TCAATTATATTATTATTTATTAGGTATATTATATTTAAACACAAAGTTTTATGCAAACATGCTTGTGGTGCCTGCCCTCCGCTCCTCATAAGAATCGCCACTTAGTAGATATTACAGTTATAATTGGTGATCACACGATATCTTTGTGTGTTGTGTGAGTGTGCCCGCTCTGTAGTTGTATATGGTATATGGTGTTATAAGGTAGGTATGCTTACATATTGACTGTTAAAGGGGAATGTAGGTATGTATGTGCATTAAATAATGGTAATTATTTTTTTTATTGCCAGCAAGTTTATAATAAACTAGTGGGGCGGAAATCACACAGTGATTGACAATGACTTCGGGCCAAACTTAGATATTTTTAGGGACAATTTGTGTGGTAGGTACCCGAAACCTTGAACTTACCATTAACCAAACAAGATGAATGGCGAAAGAATTTTTTAAATCGGATAAGTGGTTCTTGAGTTATTGCGTAAACAGACTTTTTTTTTGCATAATTAGACTTAGAATCATGTGAAACGTCGAGAAAAGTGATAAAAACTGGGTGTAAGATTTTGATTTATTTTGCGTGATTTTAAGACTTCGGTGTCCACCTGGTTGGTGGCCCGAAGTAACTTGCAATTATATAATTAATAAATTTGTCGGCATGAAATTATTATTTATTATATTTATTTATTTCTCTCACAATGAGTATGTCAGCGATACATAGCATCATATCTGATATTATAAGATAAAACACGTTGTAAGAGGACAGGACCCAAACAGACACCAGTCTGTTTGGGTCCTGTGTTACAAGTCACCAGGCCCCACGTTGCAGTTGCAGATAGCATGACATAATACAATATACTTATTTATGCAATTGTAACAATTTTAACAATAAGCAAGAGAAATTAACAGGTAACATAAAATACGCGTAGAAACGGTAAAATAACAAAAATGGTTAAAATAGAATAAAAAGTCAAATAAAATAAAAATGCAGACGTAAACGGAAGTGTTTTATATGTGTAGTGGTTAGGGCGTGTAGCTATGTGTAGCAGTGTGAGTATGAGAGGTGAGGTTCTTAGTGTTGGCACCGATTATAATAGTACTCGTAAAATACTAAGGGTGGGCGTGAACGTGGGGTGTGTGTTGGGTAACCTCCTCGAGTGTCGCTCCGATTCCGATCCCGCTGCAGTCCGGGGGGAACGGAATCGGAGCGGCCGGTACACCCTGGGCGGCGGTCAATGGCTTCTCCTTCACCCCTTCATAGGGTTGGCATTGATCGTCGGCCAATACCCAACGTGGCGGGAACACATCGCTCTCCGTACTCCTCTGCTTTCAGAGGAGACAGGATGAGCGATGCTGTTAGTGGTGAGATGGCCCAGGGTCAGCCGGGGTGCGAGGGATATGCTCTATGGGTAACCTTACACCCCGGCGTCTGAAGACCCGAGACGGCGTGCGGTTTTAGTCGGTGCAAGTCCGACATAACCGCCCCCGCTGGCCGGCGGGGGGGTATCCGAAGGGATTTCCGCACGATAAAAAAAAAAAAAAAAAAAAAAAAAAGGGTGGGCGTGAACGTAGGATCAAGAAGTCAAGCCACAATTTGGGATGTAAAAGTAGGTACTCGTTAAATAACATGTGTCCTAAATTATCATGAGCAACAATCTCTCCGTGTCGTCATAATTGAGTTTTGAAGTATGCGCTAATTTTTTGTTTACACTTAAATTTGAGAAGCGGATAAATGTTAAGCCTGCTGTTAATCTTATTGCATAGATAGCCACAAAGAAAGCAGAAAAAGCTATGTGACAGGCTTGTACGAAACAATGAGGGAGCGCATACTACCTGTTAAATATTGACATTGACATTCATTTTGAATAGGTTTTTTTACTGAATGGCAATACCGTATTTTTAATTTAAGTCGCTGTGGTTTGGGTATTCAAAAAATATGGCTGCTTTAAGTTCTCATAAAACCAGTTTATACCGTAAAATCGTTTTTAAACACAATCATCGAGCCCTCAACGTCCGTGTGTCCCGTCCTAACCAGGATCATTTACATCTGGCGACCCTTTTTCGAAAAAAATTTTAGATTCCTCGTTACGTCGTGACAATGAAAATGGACAACGTAAAAGGTGAGCAGAAAAATACTGTAAATATTATGAAAAGTTCCTTTTATGTTGATAACCTAATTACAAGTTTAGATACAGAAGAACAAACACATGACTTTGTAGCTGAGGCGAAAGACATAATGCAGAGTGCCAAGTTCGAATTAAGACAGTGGGTTACCTCACCTATGAAAATTAATGAAACTGGTCAAGATACCATTTTAGTCCTGGGTTTATTATGGGACACTGTCACAGATTAACTTTATTGTAATTTAAAAGCATTATTACAGCCTCAAGAAATTAATAATTTTACTAAGAGACTTTTGTTATCATTAACACAAAGCTTTTTTGATCCAATTGGTATATTAAGCCCCGTGACACTGATTCCAAGATTATTATTACAAGAAGTATGGAACAGAAAAATAATGTGGGATGACGAACTTCCTAACGATATTAAAAAACGATTTTTGGACTGGTATGAAAACATATCTTATTTAGACAATTGCAGGTTACCTCGACGCTTGTCAGCTGATCGGTTACAGGACTGCGACACGAGCCTGCATATGTTTTGTGACGCGAGTAAAGATGGCTACGCGGCCTGTGTTTTTCTGAGGGCTGAATACAAAGGTAACGTTACAGTCCGTTTATTATCTGCCAAGTCAAGAATATCACCGCCAGAAAAAATAACTATACCGCGTCTAGAGTTATTAGCAGCCCTTATAGGCTCCAGATTAATAAAGGCGGCGAGAGATCGACTACGTTTAGGAAGCGAATGTAAAGAATATTGTTGGTGTGATTCAGGAGTAGCACTATGCTGGATAAAACGTGAACTAATGTGGAACACGTATGTGGGTAACCGCGTAAGAGAGATAAGAAATAATACTGATATAAGTACTTGGTATCATATTCCAGGCACAGACAACTGGGCTGACCTAGCGTCTCGAGGTTGCGACGCGCGACAGCTGTGGGAGACGCGCTGGTGGTGCGGCCCGCCGTGGCTGCTGCGTCCGCCCGCAGACTGGCCGCGCTCACAACTCGTGGTCGACGAGAAGGAAGCACACAAGGAGCTCAGAAAGATAGCTGTGTGTAACACATGCAATGCCGAGGCCGACGGTATGTTGCCAAGAATAGATTACTTCTTTTCTAAATACACAAAGATCGTGAGAATGACAGCATGGCTACTAAGATTTATATATAACGCCAAGAACAAAAATAATAAGAAGGTAGGAGAAATAACCTACGAAGAATATGAAGAAGCTGAAAAGAAAATTATAAAGATGATACAAATAGAATACAAGGAAGTAATAGAAAAACACACAGAAAAGTTGGTAAAGTTTTATGACAAAGATAATTTACTAAGAATAAAAACAAAACTATTACTAACCGAATTTCCTGACAATTTTAAGACACCGACGGTCATCCCAGCGAGTAGCGCCATCGTGCGGCGCATGGTAGAACAAAGACACTTGGAGCTCTATCACGCCGGCACAAACATGCTAATAGCCGACCTAAGAAAACAATACTGGATAATAGGTGTCAGAAAGCTTGTCAAGGCAGTGATAGATAAATGTATGATCTTTAAAAGACACAGAACTAAAGCTACACAAGTCACAGGAGCACCGCTGCCTATAGAAAGAGTTCAATCAAATGCGCCTTTTGAAATTACAGGAGTTGATTTGGCTGGTCCTTTATATTTACAGGGTGGCGATAAATGCTGGATCGTGATCTTCACGTGTGCAGTTTACAGAGCAGTACATCTGGAATTAACTCTCTCTTTGTCGACTGATGCATTTATTAAATCTTTGCGCAGGTTCATAGCTCGGCGAGGACGGGTGCAGCTGTTAATATCCGATAATGGTACGAATTTCACCGGTGCTAAGAATTTGCTTGATAACATTGATTGGAATGAGGTTCAGCGACGGTCGACCATTCTTCGAATCAAATGGAAACTCAACGCGCCTACGGCTGCATGGTGGGGCGGATTTTTCGAAAGAATGATTAAAATAATTAAAAATTTATTAAGACGTGTTTTAGGTACCGCCACAGTAACGCATGAAGAGATGCAGACAATATTGTGCGACTGTGAGGCGGTGGTCAACGACAGACCCTTAACTTACGTCGTAGGTGACAACACCGACGGTCTAGAACCATTAACACCATCGTGCTTTCTACACACACTCCCACAATCACAGGTAAATGATTTCGATTTAATTGACGCGACTTCTCTAAACAGACGTCTAAGATACATGCAAAAATTAAGAGATGACTTTCGTGAGCGCTTCAAGAATGAATACCTGACAGAGCTGGTGCAGAAAGGAAAAGAAAAGGACGGAGGTTTGAAAATAGGCGATGTAGTATTAGTAGAGTCAGAAGAGAAGAGGGTTAAGTGGCCCCTAGGACTCATCGTCGATATTTATAAAGGTAAGGACGGCGTCAACAGGACTGCGAAGGTGAAGACTTCGTCTGGATACAAAACGCGACCTTTCCAACGTTTGTATAAGTTAGAACTTTCTCTTTCCGAGGTGGAGAGGAGGCAGGATCAAGACTCGACGCCCGTATGTAGAAACCACTTAGGTAAACAGTTTAAAATTATTATTAATCCTAGTAGTACAGTTATAGAAAAGGAAGCTGCTGAGGTCATGGGGGATAAACAGAAAACTACGAGGTTGGGTAGAGTAGTCAGATTGTAAAGTAAGTATAAAATTTAATTTAATTTTCCTCCTAAATTGTTTTTCTGTTAAAGTTCAAAGTTGTTGAAAGAGACTTATTACATTTTGACATATTTACTATTATAATTAATATTATATATAATACTTAAGATAAAATGCAACTGTATTTGTATGATAGAATAGGTATATAATGTTAGATTTAATTGATTTAACTTAAACTATTTCAAGTTAAATTTCATAATATAATTTACAATTGTAAAATTTTAAAAAAAATTAAGTTGTGACTTACTTAGTGCCCTCTAGTGGTGAGTAGCTTAACTATGTACGGTTCTTTTTTTTACAGTCATGTCTTCAATGTTTGACGCCTTCTAGTAGCGAATGGCATAACTATTTGTTTTGGCTAGTGGTGCCAATAATTTATCGATGACTTGTAACAGTTGTATATAACAGTTTTAAAAATTGTAACTGTGTCGTAATTAGGCAACTTCAGTTTGATATTGTAACTCTTAATTTATCCTTATAATTTATTATAAGTTGTGTTGCCTAAACATAGTCAATGTTCAATTTGTTTTATATAATGTAAAAATTTCTTTTTTCCGCTGTGGAGGATCTTAAATATTGACATTGACATTCATTTTGAGTAGGTTTTTTTACTGAATGGCAACACCGTATTTTTAATTTAAGTCGCTGTGGTTTGGGTATTCAAAAAATATGGCTGCTTTAAGTTCTAATAAAACCAGATTATACCGTGAAAATCGTTTTTAAACACAATCATCGAGCCCTCAACGTCCGTGTGTCCCGTCCTAACCAGGATCATTTACACTACCCTTACGTCGCTTATCCTTCAGCATTTCTGGATCATATACCAGTTGCGAATGCTTTTTGAGTACAATGTGCAATACAAGTGATTGAGTCTCACAGTCAGCACGTCCCACTTCTCATATAACTGATCTGTTGGAAATTTGAAAGGAAGCCCTGCAGCAACCTGCCTAAATTATATGAGTCTTGGCTGCACCTCCCCAAGAGGTGATGCAATAGTCAACAAGTGATTGACACAACCCATCATAGACCATCTTAATCATATGTTTATTGGCAATGTTCTTAAGTGCCTTAAAGATGTAAGTGAGTTTTCATAATCTGGTGACTAGGATATTCCATATGTGGCCGAAAGCTCAGTTGCTGGTCGACAATGACTCCCAAATACCTTATTATGTCGGTTCTTTGAAGAGAAGGACATGAACACAGACTATTCTTTGTGTGATTTGATTGAGAGTTGTGACGGTCCCACCCATCGAGATTGCATTGGCGGTCAGAGGATGGGGGCTTGCTGTTCAGAACGGCTTCAGATGTTGCAGATTAACATTAAAATACCCTTCTCACTACTCGTACATTGTCGGTCTAAAAGTAGAATAAAAGTAAAGGACATGTTCTCTGGGTTCAATATGTAAACTGTAAAAGACTGTAGAAGAGAACAAGGATTGAACTCGCACATTTTTCTAGGCGTAATTGATTAATAATTGATTTAATACGATATAAAAGCGAAAAGCAAACATAGTCGAAAGAAAATAAATAATGAAATAAAATTAGTACATATTAGTAATGAATATAAATAAACTATTTGCAAAACAATTGATTTAATGTGAGGCTACTTTTAACATAGAATCGAATAAATTATGGTTGAAGTGGATTTATTCGTTTAGGCTGATAGTTCCGTTATTAATTTCAAATAGTCGATAGTTGGTAGTAGTTTTGAAACGGATTGTTTTATGGCAACTCGGAAGAGATGACGTGTAGTGGCGTGATTATCGGTGGGGCGAACGAAAATTTGGAAAGGAGGGGGTAGTAGGAGGAAATAAAAGGGGCGTACCGGAGAATATCAGGGAGTTTTTTATCGAGAATTCGTCGCGAATTAGAACCTAGCAGAAGCTCTGCCCGTGCAGGCTTGTGACAGTCTTCAAGAATTCATCGGGAACGAGGAACAAGCGGTGGCCCTGCCTGAGCAGCCTTCGAGCCTGGTAGCTGCGTGTAAGTCTGGTGGTGAGTTATCTTAGTTTTGTTCTTCTTATTCTTAATATGTTGTCTGTATTTGGATTTCATGATTGTTTCCATGATAATTTACTTTTGTGGGTAGAAAATAAAACGAAACGTGAATTTTTTGTGAGATATATTCATACATGTAGGGTATAAGATGTAACAACTTTACGAAAATCAAGACACCTTTCATTAAGCGTAGTAGCACGCTAAATACAAGCGTACTATTACTGCTTTGGATCATTGAGTCTGGCGACCCATTCGTAAAGTTGTTTAGCGTAGGAAGTGTAGGGCCTTTACGAAAATCAAGACTCCTTTCATTAGGCGTTTTAGAACGCTAAATATAAGCGTACTATTACTGTCTTGGGTCGAAGAGTCTGGCGACCCATTCGTAAAGTCATTGCTGTCGTTTATCGTCTCTTAAGTTAGAAGTTGAGGGTAGCGCTGCGGCGGAGGTTTAGCTAGTTTTCCCGTAGGAAACCCAAGCAATGTGCCTGGTTATGGAGGGATACCTAACGGTGCCAACCAACTCCATATTCCTCTGAATTACAGCTAGGGAACGATAACATTTGAAGCAGGCGGCATTCCGATTTACATGCGGAAAGTATGTTCTGTGTGTTCTTTCATAATCCTTAAAGTTTAGGTCACATGAATAGATTACAAAACAGTTTTATCGCCGTTAACCTATATGTACCTACCTAAGCAATTTGCTACTAACGCTTTCTTTTGATGCTACCTACTTTATTTAAACCTAGATGGCTAGTTTCTATAAGCTTGGGATGTCTATTGTAGACCCTTAACCTATATCTGTGACGGCATTTAATGTGCAAAGTGTGATTAATGGGCCTTATGATTTAACTTATAAAACATTACGTTATACCTACGCTCTTCGTTATACTCAGCCTGCATACTATACAATACCCTTGTGTATACGGAATAAGTGGTTCTAGGCACGCTCAAGGAGCCTCCCAAGCTCTTCAGTTTGCTTAGGATGAGATTAAGGTTTGATAAATTGAGCTACCTTAATTACGATGGTTATACTGAAATGTAGCCATCTGCTGGATTATCGTTCCTATCAATTAGACCTCACTTTCATTGTAAAGATGAGAAGCTCAAAAGGTACGGAAATTACTTGGGTGAATGATTGTTATCTTATAAAGTAGCTTCATTTAACTCTTGACAATTCCTTGTCCCTATCCATTCCTTGTGAGTGCCTGATTTAATTCGGATATTAAAAACAAATTATCTACAGGATCGATGTTCAATTTGATCTATGTATCCTGTTTGACGGATGTGTGCTCATTTCATTGTAAGCATTGTATTGGGCTAAGCCTTCACAATACATGCCATCATACTTACCTATGTATTATTATGTCCTCTCGGTGATATGCGTGTGTCTTGAAAGCGTTTGGTCGCGGTATCGCTTGACCCTGAAACGTGGACAGTTGCCACATGATCACACAGCCTCGAACACCCACTGGTCACTGTTTGACTCGTCCACTGTGACGATTAGGTTCGACCCTGAGTGGTGACGGTTGGCGTCTTGGTCCTATGATCCGGGAGGGCCTAATCATATATATTACCATGTCTGTTTACAGCTGGTACCCATAACAGCAATGATTTGAGCTATGCATTCGTTAGACTGGATATATTTCCATCTAACCTACTTGTCGAAATTGGGCACTCATTCCCAATTCGGTACTATTTAATTTGTAAAGCACCAAGGTTGTGCATAACTTAGAACTAGTATGCCTTCAGTTTGGAGAGGATTGGTTGCTCGTTGGGGGCCTGGGGTTGGTGGATGCGGCCTCCCCGGTTCCAGAAATGGAACCGGTCATAGGGTTCCTAATTACCTATCAAAATACCCCATCCTAGCAGTCTCCATATATCAACAGAAGCTTCATTTCATTTGTCCGGCTACTCTGAGATAATCTATTATGTAGGTTATCTCACGGTACCTGATTGTTAACCACATATGTATTTAATCACACATTTTATTCACTTGACCACCATTATTTACTATATCTTTGTCTAAATAACTCAAATTGTATATAAGAAGACTATGTAGGTACATTTCCTTTGAAAGGTCCAGTATAGTGAGGCCACTCTATATTGAGTGTGTTATACCTTCACTTCCATCTAAACTACATGCTTATACTTATATCATACTGTGGAATTAAACTTGCTTGCATGTAAGAAAGCCTTAGAAACTTATCATGTTAATCAGTAAAGGATTAGACGGTATTAAGTGCATATAATGTTCCTACTATTAATTATCTAGAACAATTACTCGCAGACATCTTAAGGTGAAACTTAGTTTTACAAGTAGTTAAGCATTGTTTCACTATTTTATGACTGCCAACAAGTGTTACCAATTATATTCTAACTTGCATATAAGATATTCATATCCATTCCTTTAATTATTCAGTTATTTTTAGGATATTTCTAAATTGATTATATATTTTACCCTTGTTAATACTTATTTCTGTAACTTAGAACAGTCAATAACTATTTATTACCTTTAGCCATGATCTAGCTTCATGCAGGAAAGTCTCAGGCATTCTGTACAATTATCAATGTAGGTCAAGCACATAGGTAATCTTAACTCTAATTTTAATTTCAATTCTCTATATTTACTGAAAACTATTACCTTTTGAATTGAACTGTCTATACCTAGGATCACTTAGGAATGAACTTAATATTCAGAATTTGATATCACTAAGTATCACTGAGGCTAGGTAGCTCCTAAATTCAAAATCTTAATTCATATTAGGTTCAGGGATTCAATGTAGTTGTATAGGAACATTATTTAACTTTATTGCTAGACAGAAAATCGTTATAGGAATTAGATTGTAATCAGTGTTCTCAATACCATGTACTCTGCCTTGTCTCAATGTACCAAATAAAGGACTATGAGTTGCTACAATGCTTAAACACAACGTATAAAGGGTCCCATACTTAGACGATCACAATAAAGCCAAATGTCAATGGTATCTTCCTAAACTTGGAGGATATAATAGTAACGGATACTTCAGTGCCTTCAGCACTGTAGGCAGTTGCTGCACTCAGGTCCAACGTCTCATCAGTGGGCGATTCAAGTTCACATAAAGGAGTATATTGGGGGGAACGTTACAATTTGGTGCCGTGATGACCAAGATTGTTTGGTTTTGCAAATTGTTGAGGATAAGCGAGTACCTTGGGAACACTATGTCTTTTAATATCGAAGGTGAGAAGTATTTTATATCTAAAATGGGACTAATAATGCTATAGGTAGAGTAGTGTAACCATTTAAAGTATTTAGGGGCGTGCATAACCATATTGCTGTGTAGGAACAATAATACAACACAAACAACACATTATGTATGTCATAAAAGTACATAAATTTACAAGCAAGAGCCTAGGCACAAGTAAATACACAGATACTGATACATACAAATACACATAAGGTCAATTAAAACTTTGAGGAAGAAAACACAATATATAGTAGCTTACTTTTTACACAGTTTATCAAATATATAGATTAATAATAAAATGCCTTAAGCAGAAACCTAAGCCAGAATATATTATTACAAGCTAAATAACTTGTTTTAAACATTCTAAGAATGATGCTATGAATAATAGACTGTTACCATAATTTCAGTGCAGTTTCATTGTTTGGGCATAGTCAGAGTAAGTAAATTTTGGGTTGAAAGTAATATTAAGTAGATGCCTAATATTTAAATTTGCATTAATTTACTAAGTGATGAGTTATAAATAGGTAAACCATAGCCATATATACTGCCTTATGTAATAGTAGTGATATAATAGATTAATTTATTTTACATGTAAGTACATGTACATATGAAATGAAGTCAAATACTAATACATTTGCCCATAGCAGACAAATGTCACATAGTTGCCTGTCAGTATCACAAAATAAACAATCTGTTTTAGGTTGCATCAATCAGTAGAAAATCATAAAATTCATATACACTAGTTTACATTAGATTTGTAATGTATAATGTTAGCGGCAAAAAGTAGATTATTTTGAGTATTTCTAGGGAACTTTCAATGGAAAACTTACTGTACTGTATTCTATTGTGTACCTACTTCCAAGTACAAGTTGTATCTAATTTGAGTTTTGTACCATTCAAATTTTAGTTCACAGCTGTATAAGTTCACTGACTTCTAGTGTTATCCAAATTCTTCTTTGCACATGGAACCTGTCATTTATATTAAAGTGTCCGGTTGTGTGAGAATAATAGATTCCTCTTTTAGAGTCAAGGATAGATTCTTTCAAACGCTGAAACAAAGAAAGATATGATTACTATACTTTAAATTTATAGGAATTTAAACATCTTAAATATGGTTGTTTTATGCATTTATACTGTCCTTTATGAAAGGGTTTACAGTAATTTATATAAGCTAAAACCTGAAATTGAGGTTAAGTACATTATTCACTGGAATCAAAGAGTAGTTCTACTTATATAAGGAATAGGTACATGGTTACAAATATGAATACCTAATAACATAGATACTTACATCTAAACATTTAGTGTTACAAGTACCTTGTGGTTGCATGAACTAATATGGTACAAAAGATGGTGCAAATTATAAAAGTAGGTAGTGAAATAGATAAAAACTTAAATGCATTGCTTACAATATACATAAGTTAATGGTTCGCATACTAAGATGTATTCACTGAACTGACATTGTGATGAGATAGGTTAGGCAGCCGATCAAAATAATACCTCATTCATGGTGCTTGATAGTCGTTGTAATGTTAAACTTTATTCTAATTATAAATTTTATTTTAGTATTTAGGTGTGAGCACTGCTGCCATAGGTTGATGCTTTACATTGTTGCTATACACAATAGTACTAAATAGAATTAACAATAGGTTATGGGATTAAAAGGTTTCATTTAGATAATATTGCTCGTCAAAGAACTTACTTGTTGAAGAAGTTTAGAAGTACCTAGTTGTAACGGCGTTCGCGGACGATAAATTCTTATTGAAGTATTCAGGGTGATTTCATAATGAAAAAAACGATATTGGCTTTGTAAAATTAGCTGATAAAATCAAAAGTCGATAAAATTTATTTATATGATTGTGTGAACTGAGTGTTTTGCAAAACAATGCATACAACGGAATATCAAGATAAAATTAAAGTCTTTTAAAATCCCATGAAATATTTAAATAATAGATACATGTAAAATGAAATGTTATTATTATGTAATTAGCGATTTAGGAATTTCTTATAGATTTTGTAGGGATGGTTTAGTTTAAATGTTAACGTAAATAATAAATGAAACGAAAACATTGCACAGCAGCGCGTCAGCGGAAGTGCTATGTCGCGATTGTTGAATTGCTATTTATTTAGAAGATGATTCCATATTTAAGAACAAAGTTCTTTCGTAGAAGTAATATACGGAAATAAATTCTGTAATATTTTGGATTCCCCTTTGCCTCGAGAACATAAAATATAGGCAACAAAACTATGTACCTACGATTGGGGAATTGATAGTGACACCATAACAGCTATTAGACAAATCAAAATAATGTGTTTTATATAATTTCAGTAGATATTTGTAAAGCGGCGATATTATAAATAATAATAATATTAATAATAGTATAAAAAGTATATTAGAAGCGTTTATTTAGTGTGTCAAGACTTTAAACATTTACATGATTTGCCATGTAGGAAGTAAACCTAAATTTTAGAAAAATTAGCAGGGTCTGAGATGGTCTATTGGATTGCCCTAAGTAACTAACACACAGGTGGTCAGGGTTCGATCCTCAAAAGGGGAAGCTCTTTTTGTCATTTTAATTATATTTTATTACTATATTCTGCTATGGAGTAGTGGTTAGAATGCCTAGCTATGTCAAATGATCGTAAGTTCAATTCCCAGTAAATCTTTTGTCATTTGATGGTTATTTTGTTCCTGAATTGTATTAATTTCAGCTTGAGCCCATGTCCTTTATTCAAATTTAGTATTTTATCTACTTAAATGTTTATAGTATTTTTACAGTGTAGACTTAAAGGTAGTTCGGGGTATTGTCGCTAGGCGGAACTTGGGTTGCTTACATGACTGAAATTTTTCAGAATGTAACGAGAATCGACTGTCAATAAGATTTCGCTATAATTGATTTAATGCTTGAACTTTTAATAAGTTCACCTGGAACAAACCTTAGTTAATTATTTTGGGACAGTTACATAATATGGTAAATTTACATTTAAATAGACATAGTTTTACAAACTTTACGCAAAAACTGGATCTTTAAAGAAGTTATTATGTGATAATTCTCTTCGACATTATAGTTGGATGCGGTGGGACACTAGATGGCAGGTTATGAGCTCTAATTATCATTAGATATGGTAGTTAAATCTGAAATTTTTGCATCGTATGTATAGAATGTGCTTTTAGTTATTTGTATAAAACGTATAGTTAAATTTTATTAGGTTGGATTCGATAACTGAGATGTATAATTTTAATATTGTAGCTGGATTGGAACCTACTAGCGCCATCTAGCGAAATAACCTAGGGGCGATCAATCCCCGTCAGTTGTTAGTTCATTGAAAGTTGAATAGAGGGCGTGGTTTTATACTCTTATTTTAATTCTAATAGACCTACTAAGTAGATATAAAAAATAAATAAATAGATAATTGGACATATTATGAAGTACTTTGTTTTATTAGTTCTTGGATTTAAAATCGAAACTTACAATCAGGGTCTCGTGCGTTATCAGCTAATCTTGTATGTGATCATGGAAGTAGATTATATCGCGAAGTGTTTTTGTTAAAGTTGAAATATTATTATTAGATCGTAAGCAGATACTTCATGACATAGGGAAGAAACAACAGTAACTAGTTCTTAGCTATAATTTCGTAGGCAGTTCTAGGGAAAACAAGGTACAAATGCCTATTCATAACATTAAATATATAGATGTTTTTTTAAGTAAATAACTAAGATTGACTACATAGTTGTATACTTACATATTATCATTGTACCCATTATTGCACACTCATTGCATTGGTACTTTGGATGCAGTTGCTCCATTCATAGCAGTACATTAATTATCAATATGATAGGAATACTTTAGCAGACTATATAAGCTAGGGGGCGGGAACTTAATAAATAATTAGATGGACTTTATGTTAGATTGACTGCAGTATACTTTGATTTTTTTGAATTTTTTAAATTACTTTAAAGACAGGAAGGTGGAGGTAGCGGTTTTGGTTTGAGTACCTAGTGATAATTCCCTACGCAATACAAAATTAAATAACTTAAATTAGTAGCTTGTTTTCAATTAATTTTAAAATAGTTAGTTTAATTATATAGACTAGACTTTAGAATTTAGTGAGGTGTCCCTTCCAATCCTTCCAATGATACTTTTATTTTAGTCACATATTGAACTAAAACTTAGTTGAGGATATGGTTTCAAGATGTAGCGATGCACTTATATATTTAAATAATAAGGTTTAATAGTTGGGATAGCGATACACATATAAGCATTAGAATTTTAATAGGTTTTGGCCATCATTAGTGATTTGAAATGTAAAGAATAAATTTTATTAAATCAAGTTTAGTTTAATTATAACAGATAAACAAAATTAGTTTTGAGAAACAACTTGAATGGAGCCAGTGAAAATTCAAACTTAATAGTGATATAGATAGTAAATGGAAATTGAAGTATATAGGTTGATTGGAAGATTTTTTTTGGATTGCTTAAATGAAATTAGTGGGTGATTAAATTAACTAGTGTGGAGTCCTACTGTTATTGATAGGGTTATCGTTGTTTGACATTAGTAAGAGATAGTATTGATAAGTTGAATTTAACCTTGAAAGAAAGTGGTCCTTGGTGCAAACAATGTGTGATGACTTATGTGAACTGTTTTAAAATTTTAAAACTTTAGAAATCTCAAATTGGATTATCCGAACTTTGATTAAAGTTCTAAATTTAAAATGTTCCAATAACTGACTTTTCCCCTTATTTACATATTAAACCATCCTGGGATTCAAGAAGTAGCGAATACACTTTTAGAGAAATTAATAGATAAATGGGTTCTTTAGGGGCTCGGAAAATTAAATCTGGCTTTAAAAGATTTGAAAGTCGATGGTTGAATTGAAAATTTAATTAAATATTTAATTATCGCCCATTGTGCATTAAACTGTATGCATGATACCTACCTTTCTGTAAATTTATTGGTGTACAGTAAGGAATTGTCTATCTATCTATCTATCTATCTGAAGTTTCTTTAGAGGTTAAGGTTGTGTGAGTGTGGAGTAGTAGCTGGACTGCTTCAATTAAGGTTGAGATACTTAGTGCATATGGGGTCATTGTCTAGACCTTAATGATTCTTTCTACTATTCTTATATGATGCTGCTTTCATTAAAAACTGAATTGAATTATTTAGAGGTCGATTCAAAACGTAAACAGCGGATGCATATAACAAATAAATAATTACTATAGATAGCCAATCAATAATAGGTCGGGACTTAGGGAGTAGTACTAGGAAGACTTTATTTTAGGTCGTCCAGCGTATTTAACATTTTATCGCGACGTAAGATTTTAATCTTACAGGTTAAACCGAGCGGTAACTCGGCGGGTGGATACGATAAATCAACGACAATAGACGGGATTGTCTTCGCTAATTAGATTAACATCAAGAATGCCTAAGGCGCGGGCCACGTCAGGAAAAACAAGGGTTAGGAGGCCTATCACTAGGACCCCTGTAGCCTCCACAAATAACCCCGCTCCCGTAGTGAGAACCAATCCTTTACATTTTGTGACTCGAATGGTGCAGCAGGCAATGAGCACCATCAATGAAAAAATGACCAATTTGGAAAATAGAATCACATCTGCAGTTACACCGAGTGGGTCGACCGACACATCTGTACAAGGGGACACGGCTCTCCAGCCTCCGGTGCAAGTTGTACAAAATGTGCCTGGACCATCTACAGTATATTATCCCGTGGCCCAGTTACCTTCAGAGAAGCCCAAGTTCCCTGCTAAGGGCAAGCATCCGGTAACTTTCATCGAGGATTTGACTGCTTACTTAAGAAAAAGTGGGCCAGAGACAAGGGATACTATTGACACTATAATTGATAGCCTGGAAGGTGAAACTAGGAACTGGGCTCGGATATATAAGGATAGATGGACACAATTTGAAGATTTCAAGAGGGATTTTCTAGACACGTATTGGGGGGAAGCGGAACAAAATGAGTTGAGAAGAAGGATTAGTCAGAATTCTTGGGACGGAACTCGGCCAATGCTGGGACATTTTATTACATTATGTGGACAAGCGAAGATGTTGACGTACCCTATTCAGGAAAGGCAACTTATAAGCGAGATAATGAATCATTTCCCGAAGGATGTTCAATATGCCTGGTCCACAAGTAACTATACTTCAATCCTTCAAGCTACGGAGTTCCTACGCAAATTGGACAATATCGACAAGCAAAGCGGCCAGGGCAATAGCATCAGTGCTCCCTCAAGCAATGTTCAGGGACCTAAGGCGCCTACCCATCATCAACAGAATAAGGCCACGCAGGGGCGGAAAAGACAGTTCAACGTTAGGTCAATGAGTCAAGTTACACCAAACAAAAGAGCTAGGACGAATGATGTAAATATTGTAGATAATGCTGATGACATTTCAATAGTTAGCCTAGAACCAACAAATAATTTAAACTATTAGGTGTTGATGTGACAAGCCCCGGTGCATCAACAGTAGGAGGGGCTAACAAAATTCCGGTTGCTCTAAAAATTATGCTTGGACTCGGGTGGGAGCCTGGACAGACATTGGGTAGACATAATAATGGAATAAGGGAACCAATAGCTATTAAAGGACAGTGCGGTAAGGCAGGTTTAGGGTCAGGTGTCAAGAAAATTAACTTGACAAATTTTGAGTTGCAAGTTGTAGAGTGTTTAAAGGTTCCATCTGACTTAAATTCTAGGCCATTAATACAAACTGAAATAGTTTCTTCATTATTTGACGAAGAAGATAATATTACTGCGGACAAATTAGAGATAGTTAAGTCTGAGATTGAGGTAGGAATATTTAGTAAGCGGGTTATATGTCTTGTCGATACGGGTAGCGATATTACGTGTATTTCTGAGTCGTTTTGGGAAACTTTAAAGTTACAAGTTGGAAGTAAGTTAAATATGTTACCGGTTAAACCAATACAAATTCGTGGGGCAGTTGGTCAAAAGAGCGCTAAAATACAACAGATGGTATTATTGCCTGTGAGATTTGGGGTGATTGAATTAGAAATTAGATTCTTTATAGTGCCAAATTTAGTTCATTCAATGATATTAGGGTTTGATTGGCTCATAGCAAATAACACTAATATAAAATTACAAAAGCCAATTGTAGGGCTAACTATTAATCACAAGGGTCAAAGAGTATTGATTCCATTTATTGAATATATATCTGAGGGACAAAGGGTTGCTGAAATTGCGAAGGTAGATAGTAATTTTGACTCACGGAAGTATTTACAGGGAATGAAAATTGGTACGCCTCTTAAAGAAACGCAAGTAAATAAATTAAGACAGGTTTTAAATAAACATTGGGATGTCTTTGTGAAAAGATTAGGTCGAGCAAACTGCTATCAACATGTTATAAAAATGTTAGATCATAGTCCAATTATAAAACGTTCCTATCCAGTTCCGTATGCATATAGGCAGCAAATGGAGGAGAAGTTAGCTGAAATGGTTGATATGGGGGTAATATCTAGGGGTTCCACACCTTATTGTAGTCCATTGACTTTCACCTTAAAACCGGATGGTTCAATTAGGGTCTTATTGGACGCGCGTGAAATTAACAAATACATGGTGGCTGAGGCAGAAGCACCACCAATGCAAATAGATGTGTTAAATTCTTTCCATGGGGTTAATTATATTAGTGTAATAGATCTGAATAATGCTTATTTTCAAATCGCCATTTCAGAAGACAGTAAAAAGTATACTGGATTTACGTTTAATGGAAAGTCTTATATGTATAATGTGTTGCCACAAGGACTTAAGACTTCTGTAGGCAGTTTTAGTAGAGCGATGGATCAAATACTAGGGCCTGAGGTTAGACATTTTTGTGTGAACTACCTTGATGACCTCGCCATCCTAACACAAGGCACTTTAGAAGAACATTTAGAACACATTGACATTATACTAAACAAGTTAAAATTAGCAGGACTTACATGCAATCTTGAAAAATGTAAATTCATTTGTAAAGAAGTCAAGATGTTAGGTCATATTATTTCTACGGAGGGAATTAAAACAGATCCTGAGAAAATAGAATCTATTAAGAATTTTCCAGTTCCAAAGAAAATAAAACATTTAAGGGCGTTTTTAGGTCTCTGTAATTATTATAGGCGGTTCATCCCTGATTATAATAGTGTTATTCAACCTTTATGTCAGTTATTAAAAAAGAGTAAAGGATGGACATGGACTTCGGAAGCACAGGTAGCCTTTGAGAAATTAAAAAATAGTTTTTTAGAGACAATAATGTTACATCACCCGGATATGTCTAGACCTTTTTATCTACAAACGGATAGTTCTGGGGTAGGTTTAGCTGGAGTCCTATTTCAATACGATGAACAAGGGAAAATGAAAATACTAGGGTACTGTAGTAGAGCTTTGAGGGGCGCTGAATTAAGATGGACTGTTACGGAACAGGAATTTTGGGCAATAATTTATTGTTTAAGAAAATTCGAGACCTATTTGAGGGGTGCAAAACTAATAATTAGGACAGATCATAAGGCACTGACGTTTGTTAGATCGTGGAAATTATATAATAGTAGGATAATTAGGTGGATACTTTTCCTTGAACAGTTTGATTATACCATTGAACACGTAAAGGGTAAAGATAATGTCGCAGTCGATGTACTGTCTAGGTTCCCGCCTGATTCACCGATGATACAGGAGGATAGGGTATATTGTCCAGAAATTCATTATATGGAAAATATTAAAAACAAGGCACTGGTATTTAATCTAAAAAACGTATCTGATTTTCAAAGTAAGGATACCGAAGTTCAATTAATTTTGGACATTGTAAATAATGCTAATATTAACCATAGCGGTAGGTTAGGTAGAATTGCTCAACGTTGTTATGTCAAAGATAAAGTACTGTATTTTAAGGTTGATTCAGATAAACATGTAATATACTTACCATCAAGGTTGCGAGAAGAGGTAATTTTTCAAAT
The DNA here is from genome assembly GCA_946251805.1 of Cybosia mesomella. Lineage (NCBI taxonomy): Eukaryota > Metazoa > Arthropoda > Insecta > Lepidoptera > Erebidae > Cybosia > Cybosia mesomella. The sequence continues at coordinate 12,469,767 of OX276388.1, read as the reverse complement.
TCATCACGAAATGGGGCATCAAGGAGTTTATAAAATACTTAAGTACCTAAAAGATAGATTCTATTGGCCAAATATGAATAAAGGGGTAAAAGTTTTGTTAAGAACTTGTCACATTTGCCAATTTTCCAAAAGTGACAACATAAAGTATGTAGGCAAGTGCAAATCTATTGTAACAGAACAAATAGGGGACCTGGTAATGGCCGATTTATATGGGCCACTACCAAAAGGGAGGTTTGGGGCTGCTTATATACTTGTAATACAGGACTCGTTTAGTAAATTTGTTAAATTGTATGATTTGGCGAAGGCTACTTCGCGCGCAATAATTACTAAATTACGACAGTTTGTCAAAATAATTAAGCCCAAAGTAGTAATGACAGATAATGGCAGTCAATTCTCGTCTGAAAGCTGGAAGCGGGCTTTAGAAGATATGAATATAAAACCTATTTACACTACGGTCCGAAACCCTAGGCCTAATACAACAGAAAGGGTAAACAAAGAATTAGGACGTCTATTTAGGACATATTGCCATAATAACCACAAAGGTTGGGCCACAATACTTGGTAAGATAGAAACTTTGTACAATAATAGTTTTCATGAGAGCACGGGTTTCACTCCTAATGAAATACTGTACGGTACAAGTAACAGCATGTCTTTTGATAATTGTCTACCTCAATTAGAGAAAACTAAAGACATAAATAAAATTAGAACTCAAGTGAGACAAAATTTAAAGGATAACAGTGTTAAACGACAGGTGAAATTCAATAAGTCACATCGTTTAATTGAATTTCAGATAGGGGATTATGTCAAAGTTCGTAAGACTAATAAGTCAGAAGCACAGAAGAAGCTTACCAAAAAGTTTCAATTAATGTATGAAGGACCGTATGTAGTTTGTGCAATTCCTTTTGCAAATGTTTACACCTTGATGGACCCTAAGACTAAACAAATTAGAGGTAACTTTAATACAATTCATTTGAGTAAATATTACCAATAGATTAATCACTAATATGATTTAAAATTGAAATATTAGGTCTCATTGAAGGTGTATTTGAAGGTTTTCAGTTATTGGATAGTTAATATTACTACATGAATAATTTAATGTTAATCATAGTTATTAAGATTTAGTCAATGTTAGAACATTATTATTTGTGGTACGAGTGATAGATTTAAGTATGGTTCACTGGTTGATCATTTTAGAATTAGAATGTGTGTAAATTAGGCTATTGAAATTGTGTTGAACAGATACATAATTGAACTAATAAATGTAATTATTCTTTTACGATTTTTTTTTTGTATCATAAGAGGCAATCATTCGAATGAGCACTGAAGCAATGGTGGGGGTATATTAAAATCACGGTGAAACCTGTAGAATCACGAAGAAATGTCATTTGATTTAGATGGTGGTCTATTACCCTGAGGGAGATTCGTGATATGCAGTTATGACTGTAAACCTGGTTGCAGTTTTTTCGTATATATATAGTGCGTAAGAAATTAATTCGAACACTATTTTCCTAAATCGGAATTCCAGTTTAACTGACAGTCAATAATAATAATAATAAAAGGGAAATTGTATTTTTGGGATATATTTAAAAATGTAATTTATATGTATTTAAATGAATAAAGGAGATAAAAATAATAATAAATATATGATAATAATCATAAAAAAGGGGAAGAGCAAATAATGAGAATTCTTTTGCTTTATTAGTACTGGTCGGTTGGTAGTGAGCTCGGCAGCGGGAGTTTGCTATGAAAGCGTGTATGATGATTTTTTTTGTTGTTATGAGATGTATACTAGTGAATTGTATGAGTGTATGGAATGGGTTCATTAAAATCAGAATGAAGGACCATCCCGATTAGTACTATAATTAAAGCTATGAGATTATGAGACCAGTTGAGATTCAATTGCCTATTCACACCGCGTCACAAATAGATTTTGTGAAGATTATGCAAGGTGTTAGGTTAGAGATGGACTAGAGGTCTAAGCATGCCGTTAATGGGTCTTCACAGAATCTCGACTATACACGTTATGAACATATTGGTTGCACACTCTACATGAATGTTTGAGAACTGGGACGTGTCTTTTGGGTCTGTTTCGGGTGGAGTAAAGGCTATTGGCCCCTTTATTTTCATTGCCCACAAGGTCTGACTATTTTTGGGGAATGGAGTAGTTGGATTATAAGTCGATGTAGAGAACTACAAAATCTTCTATAATCGTCTACTCTGTGCGGCAGCGCTGAATGACTCACAACCATTTTTCCCGCTGAGATTGTCATACTGGCAGGAAATAACGTAGTGTTGTAGTTTTACTTAAGCCTGAACATAGGAGCATGAGATCTGTCCCAGTTCTAAAACACATATATCTACTCACACATATATAGAAATTGAATCTCATTTGGTATTAAACAAACTAGCGTTATGCATACTATAAATAATAAAAACGAATTTTAACCAACCAGCACTATAGGGAGTAGAATTGCGAGGCATGGTTATAGTCCAGTCATTCTGCATGCACCTCAATCGGATTTATGAAGGATTGCTAAGAGTTAGGATAGTAGACGGGCTCGAGATTGATGAATCCGAGGTCTAAGCATACCGTTAAGGTACCTTCACATTTCCTCGACTACACAGTTAAGTTAAAATGAGCCACACTACACATGCGCCATTTTTGCGGTGAACACTTTTGGGTTTCGAGCCATGTGGGGTGGACCGTTCGCACTTGCTATGTTTGACGGCTGTTAAGGAATGACTTTATTATTGAAGGGCGGGGTAATACCATTACTCTGAGTCGCTAGGACTGAGCTTGCCTCACAACCAGGCTTTCCTTGCTATAGACTGTCATGTCCTGGCTTGAAGAGATAGTGTTGTGTTGCGGGACCGCTATCAAGCTTGGTATCGAGATGGAGAAGTGGTTTGCCTTGATATGGTTAAACTACACACACACTTAAGGTGTGGGATGACTGGATTCTAACTAAGCAAACAAGGAGAAAATAAAAATACTAATTTAGCTACAGTCGACTTTACACATTCTGTGGTATTTTCATAAGTGAGTGTCTATTCAGGAAGTTGATACGGATTTTAGGGAACTCACAACTCTCTTTATGCGTAGACTTCTATGACGACATTAATTTGTGATTATATTTACTGCAAGCAAATACACTTCCCATGCAGCTGACATATCTTTACGCACACTCTACAAACATAATTGATAAGCATTGTTCTGTGAATCCACAGGACTTTGCAATATCAATACAACTCACCGCATCGAAATTAGTGTGGCTAAATTTGTATTGGAAGATAGTTAGGACCTGCTTTACTTACCTTTACCAACTAACCATTGCCTTCACAATCCATCTCATTTGGTGATCAATAGGAATTACTATCATAATACTTATTTCACTCTAACAAAATTAAGGTATACAATAATTCAATTTTAATATTTTCTTAATAAATTAATTCTTAGGTTTCCATAGTGAATTATTATGGGAAAGATTTACACTACCTTACGATGTATGTAGGCACCCGGCTCTGTCTGATACTAGACTGGTTGTGGTTGTGTTGTATTGTCTGCGGCAATCGGGATGGGTTGTACCCGTTATTATAGGTAAAATATCACTTCGGTGAACTACGTTATATTTTAAGGGGCGATTGTGACGGTCCCACCCATCGAGATTGCATTGGCGGTCAGAGGATGGGGGCTTGCTGTTCAGAACGGCTTCAGATGTTGCAGATTAACATTAAAATACCCTTCTCACTACTCGTACATTGTCGGTCTAAAAGTAGAATAAAAGTAAAGGACATGTTCTCTGGGTTCAATATGTAAACTGTAAAAGACTGTAGAAGAGAACAAGGATTGAACTCGCACATTTTTCTAGGCGTAATTGATTAATAATTGATTTAATACGATATAAAAGCGAAAAGCAAACATAGTCGAAAGAAAATAAATAATGAAATAAAATTAGTACATATTAGTAATGAATATAAATAAACTATTTGCAAAACAATTGATTTAATGTGAGGCTACTTTTAACATAGAATCGAATAAATTATGGTTGAAGTGGATTTATTCGTTTAGGCTGATAGTTCCGTTATTAATTTCAAATAGTCGATAGTTGGTAGTAGTTTTGAAACGGATTGTTTTATGGCAACTCGGAAGAGATGACGTGTAGTGGCGTGATTATCGGTGGGGCGAACGAAAATTTGGAAAGGAGGGGGTAGTAGGAGGAAATAAAAGGGGCGTACCGGAGAATATCAGGGAGTTTTTTATCGAGAATTCGTCGCGAATTAGAACCTAGCAGAAGCTCTGCCCGTGCAGGCTTGTGACAGTCTTCAAGAATTCATCGGGAACGAGGAACAAGCGGTGGCCCTGCCTGAGCAGCCTTCGAGCCTGGTAGCTGCGTGTAAGTCTGGTGGTGAGTTATCTTAGTTTTGTTCTTCTTATTCTTAATATGTTGTCTGTATTTGGATTTCATGATTGTTTCCATGATAATTTACTTTTGTGGGTAGAAAATAAAACGAAACGTGAATTTTTTGTGAGATATATTCATACATGTAGGGTATAAGATGTAACAACTTTACGAAAATCAAGACACCTTTCATTAAGCGTAGTAGCACGCTAAATACAAGCGTACTATTACTGCTTTGGATCATTGAGTCTGGCGACCCATTCGTAAAGTTGTTTAGCGTAGGAAGTGTAGGGCCTTTACGAAAATCAAGACTCCTTTCATTAGGCGTTTTAGAACGCTAAATATAAGCGTACTATTACTGTCTTGGGTCGAAGAGTCTGGCGACCCATTCGTAAAGTCATTGCTGTCGTTTATCGTCTCTTAAGTTAGAAGTTGAGGGTAGCGCTGCGGCGGAGGTTTAGCTAGTTTTCCCGTAGGAAACCCAAGCAATGTGCCTGGTTATGGAGGGATACCTAACGGTGCCAACCAACTCCATATTCCTCTGAATTACAGCTAGGGAACGATAACATTTGAAGCAGGCGGCATTCCGATTTACATGCGGAAAGTATGTTCTGTGTGTTCTTTCATAATCCTTAAAGTTTAGGTCACATGAATAGATTACAAAACAGTTTTATCGCCGTTAACCTATATGTACCTACCTAAGCAATTTGCTACTAACGCTTTCTTTTGATGCTACCTACTTTATTTAAACCTAGATGGCTAGTTTCTATAAGCTTGGGATGTCTATTGTAGACCCTTAACCTATATCTGTGACGGCATTTAATGTGCAAAGTGTGATTAATGGGCCTTATGATTTAACTTATAAAACATTACGTTATACCTACGCTCTTCGTTATACTCAGCCTGCATACTATACAATACCCTTGTGTATACGGAATAAGTGGTTCTAGGCACGCTCAAGGAGCCTCCCAAGCTCTTCAGTTTGCTTAGGATGAGATTAAGGTTTGATAAATTGAGCTACCTTAATTACGATGGTTATACTGAAATGTAGCCATCTGCTGGATTATCGTTCCTATCAATTAGACCTCACTTTCATTGTAAAGATGAGAAGCTCAAAAGGTACGGAAATTACTTGGGTGAATGATTGTTATCTTATAAAGTAGCTTCATTTAACTCTTGACAATTCCTTGTCCCTATCCATTCCTTGTGAGTGCCTGATTTAATTCGGATATTAAAAACAAATTATCTACAGGATCGATGTTCAATTTGATCTATGTATCCTGTTTGACGGATGTGTGCTCATTTCATTGTAAGCATTGTATTGGGCTAAGCCTTCACAATACATGCCATCATACTTACCTATGTATTATTATGTCCTCTCGGTGATATGCGTGTGTCTTGAAAGCGTTTGGTCGCGGTATCGCTTGACCCTGAAACGTGGACAGTTGCCACATGATCACACAGCCTCGAACACCCACTGGTCACTGTTTGACTCGTCCACTGTGACGATTAGGTTCGACCCTGAGTGGTGACGGTTGGCGTCTTGGTCCTATGATCCGGGAGGGCCTAATCATATATATTACCATGTCTGTTTACAGCTGGTACCCATAACAGCAATGATTTGAGCTATGCATTCGTTAGACTGGATATATTTCCATCTAACCTACTTGTCGAAATTGGGCACTCATTCCCAATTCGGTACTATTTAATTTGTAAAGCACCAAGGTTGTGCATAACTTAGAACTAGTATGCCTTCAGTTTGGAGAGGATTGGTTGCTCGTTGGGGGCCTGGGGTTGGTGGATGCGGCCTCCCCGGTTCCAGAAATGGAACCGGTCATAGGGTTCCTAATTACCTATCAAAATACCCCATCCTAGCAGTCTCCATATATCAACAGAAGCTTCATTTCATTTGTCCGGCTACTCTGAGATAATCTATTATGTAGGTTATCTCACGGTACCTGATTGTTAACCACATATGTATTTAATCACACATTTTATTCACTTGACCACCATTATTTACTATATCTTTGTCTAAATAACTCAAATTGTATATAAGAAGACTATGTAGGTACATTTCCTTTGAAAGGTCCAGTATAGTGAGGCCACTCTATATTGAGTGTGTTATACCTTCACTTCCATCTAAACTACATGCTTATACTTATATCATACTGTGGAATTAAACTTGCTTGCATGTAAGAAAGCCTTAGAAACTTATCATGTTAATCAGTAAAGGATTAGACGGTATTAAGTGCATATAATGTTCCTACTATTAATTATCTAGAACAATTACTCGCAGACATCTTAAGGTGAAACTTAGTTTTACAAGTAGTTAAGCATTGTTTCACTATTTTATGACTGCCAACAAGTGTTACCAATTATATTCTAACTTGCATATAAGATATTCATATCCATTCCTTTAATTATTCAGTTATTTTTAGGATATTTCTAAATTGATTATATATTTTACCCTTGTTAATACTTATTTCTGTAACTTAGAACAGTCAATAACTATTTATTACCTTTAGCCATGATCTAGCTTCATGCAGGAAAGTCTCAGGCATTCTGTACAATTATCAATGTAGGTCAAGCACATAGGTAATCTTAACTCTAATTTTAATTTCAATTCTCTATATTTACTGAAAACTATTACCTTTTGAATTGAACTGTCTATACCTAGGATCACTTAGGAATGAACTTAATATTCAGAATTTGATATCACTAAGTATCACTGAGGCTAGGTAGCTCCTAAATTCAAAATCTTAATTCATATTAGGTTCAGGGATTCAATGTAGTTGTATAGGAACATTATTTAACTTTATTGCTAGACAGAAAATCGTTATAGGAATTAGATTGTAATCAGTGTTCTCAATACCATGTACTCTGCCTTGTCTCAATGTACCAAATAAAGGACTATGAGTTGCTACAATGCTTAAACACAACGTATAAAGGGTCCCATACTTAGACGATCACAATAAAGCCAAATGTCAATGGTATCTTCCTAAACTTGGAGGATATAATAGTAACGGATACTTCAGTGCCTTCAGCACTGTAGGCAGTTGCTGCACTCAGGTCCAACGTCTCATCAGTGGGCGATTCAAGTTCACATAAAGGAGTATATTGGGGGGAACGTTACAGAGTGTTGGGTGGGTGCTGTCGTATTAATTTTAAGAGCAAAGGCAATGTATTTTGTTTTTGAGACATTAAGCGTTAGTATATTGCTCTATAACCAGTCACAAATTATGTTAAATCCGAACTGAGCAGAGTCAAACACTTCGCCCCAGTTGTTACCGCTAAAAACAGTGTCATCGGCACCATTCCCAAGCTGCTGCCGGCAGAGTTCATTGATGTAGATCCTGAATAAAGTCGGCCCCAATATACTTCCCTGGGCACCCCGAAGTTTACAGGAAGTTCATTGCGGAGATGGTTATCTATTCTGACTCTGTGTCTTCTGTGAGTGAGGTTATTCTGGAATAGTTTTAGTGGAATACCTTGCACGCCAATTTTCTCCATTTGTGTAATAAATGCGGCACAGAGACCGTGTCAAAGACCTTTGCCAAATCAAGGAACACTGTTAGGCATTTCTTTCGGTCATCTAACTTGATAATTATTAAATTGACCAGTTCGTGCATTGCATCGCTGGTAGATTTACCTTGCCGGAAACCAAATTGAAAGAAGATTGCTATTTTCTAAAAACTTAACTAATCGAGTGTTCATAATACACTCTAAGCTTTTAGAGAGCGTGGGTAGTATTGAGATGGGTTTATAATAGGCCACACAGTCTTTGTCACCCTGCTTGTAAATGAGTGCACACTTGAAAGCACCTGGAAACGGTCCTGATGATATGGCCAGATTACATAATATGAGTTATGATAGGAGTAAGGATATGAGCATATCTCTTAAGAATGTTGCTTGATATTTGATCGGTGCCAACACCACAATTTTCCCTTAGGCCCATAGTTAACTGAAAAACTTCGTAATCATCCGTGGGTCATAACTATAGATTTAACAGGTAGTTTGGAAGGAGGCTCATCGGGTACGGAACCAACTGCTGACGGGCAGAAAGAATTTGCTTAGCCAAATTTATAAATATTTTCATTATCAGAAAAATAAAATATCATTCTCAAACCAATAAAATTTGTCACCAGGATTGGTTACCAGATAAAATGCCAGTACATTCCAGGAATAAACATGGTTTTCTCAAAATAAGATGTTTACCCTCATTAATAATTATAATAGAATTGGTACTCCGAGTGGTAGATCTATCGCCAAATATGTCTATTAACATCCGCAGATTACGACACCGCGCGCCCCGGCCCGGATAGATATAGGTTTGAAGTGTACGGCGGAAGTCTCGCAGAGACCTTTGCCATACACTTCGTGTTAGGTTACTTGTGATAATGCACTAAGAAATAGGGGCCCTTTTAGGTAGATTTCGATGAAATCGATCTACCTATTGGTTACTTGACTATACTGTCGAATTTTAAAAAAAAATCTTCTAGGAGGTCTAGTTATGACCCCCTTAGTCCGAAATGACCACTGGTCAAAAAGTTTATATATATATATATATGTATGTATGGTTCCACTTCCCAAAATTTGCGGCACTCTCACGGTCGCATTTTTGCCCCGATCGCTTTCAAACTGCGGTCAAAAATTGCTTGGGTGTAAACTTAGTTTAAGTTCGTGAACGGGTGGAATCCGGTCTAAGGGGACGGTAGGGCCTCACTTTTTGTGAAATCAGTTTTTCCTCAAAATTTCACGTTCCATGAAAGATATTCGAACCGTTCTAATTTTATCCCATAGTATATATATATATGTGACATGAATACCAAAAACTTTTAATTATAAACCTATAAGATTAAAACTTTAACTAAAAGTGGAGGGGGGAAAAACCAAAATTTTTCGGGAAAAAATCATAACTTCTAACCGGTGAACATTCTTGCTGTCGGAAACATTTTTAATCGATAGACCATTTTTAAGTCTAAAATAAATGTCTGAAAAGTTTATCGCTAAAAGTTACCGTTTTCGAGAAAAAACAATTAAACTGTTTAAAGTCCGTAGTTCTCTATAAAATAATACTGTGCGTTCCCCCTGCGGGAACGGATTTTTTGGTCTTTGAAGTCGGTACTATTTTTTATATTTTTTATTTATTTTAAAGATGTGACAATAATCAGGTTTATTTGGCAAAAGTTCCTTTTTAATTTATTTAGGTGAAAGATGAAATTGTATTGTTTTATATAAAAACAAAAAACTTGAGAGGTGTCAAGGGACACCCGGATGGAACGTCATAGATGCGCGGGACTTAATTTAACTGATGATTTTTACTGATCATAAGCCGCTGACTTACGCACTTTTGAAAAGTTCTTCAGAAACTGAAACTACTCGTCGTACTCGTCAACTCCTATTCATTATCGAATTCACAAATGATATCCATCACGTTGGGGTCACCACTTTTACGCCTCAAGGAAACACATTAAAAATATTAAATCAAATCGTAGTTTATTTTTACATAAGAGAAAATATTGACAATGACACCATACGTTTCCATAGTATCGTGACAACAATGCGCGGATCGGTGCGCAGAAGTTACAAAAGCAAGAAGTGTCGCTTACAGTCTTATTTTTTTCCGTCTAGCCCCCTTTCGTAATGCGCGATAAGGAACTTCGTTCCAATAAATAATAGTAGTTTATGCAACTGTCATATAAGAAGGGGTATTAAAACACGAGAGTCTGTTTATCTACGAAGGCTGGAAATCTACGACTGTGGCAGAGAGTTACATTGACGAATCAATGACAAGTAAGATACAAGTGTCCAACGCTATAATGAACACCATAGAAAATAAAGCCAATGAAGTAAATATAAACATACCACCGCCAACTACAAGCAGAAATACCGCATCTGACGAGAATGCAGTAGTTAACATTCAATTTCATAACTGCACCATCCACAATTTAAATAATTACTATACCAAATAAATTACTTCCTTGTAACCTACCTACTTTGTTTAATTTCAATTTTTCCTATGAGTGAATATAAAGTAGTGTATAAACATAACTCGTAGTGGATAAACAGACTCTCGTGTTTTAATACCCCTTCTTATATGACAGTTGCATAAACTACTATTATGATACAGTTGGCGGTACTATAATAAGTTTTATTTTTAATTTTATGTATATGCGTTTATAAAGTGCGTATGTATAGAATCGTCTTTGAATTCGTAATTCGAATTTTTCGATTTGAGTGAAGATAAAATATATTCCTATCCTATATAAGGTTGGCTAGGTATCGTGGGAACACGATACCTAGCGGTAATAACCATCGAAAAAAATTTAACTTGTTTGAATCATATTTTTGTTTTTGTTAGTTGTGCCATTTCTTCATAACACGGCAGTATTGATACACAGTGATATCCATTACCTTTATATTTATATATAATACATTATTAATACTTTTAGTAGAGCGTATATCGATATATTTTGATACATTTTGTTTTATCTTTTAACTGCTATAATGCTACACTTTTAAATAATATTGTTGCAAATTTTTATATAGCAGCTATTACACTTAGCAAGGACGTTATATTTTCCACAATCTGACACAATTTTGACCGATCATGGTATGTGACGTATAAGTAATTCCAAACGAAGATTCTGTATATTATGCTATATTATTCAGCTGTTTGTGTTCCTACGTACAGGTTGTCGGTTGTATTTATGGTATGCTATGCTAACCACTCGCCCCGAGTGTTGTCAACAGTGGACATTCTTGTCATGATCTATTCCAACAAAATCTTGATACATAGGTAATAAGTACCCCAAATCCCGGCTTATATAAGCCAAGTTTGTTGTTCTAATTACAAACTTGGCTGTCAAACAATGTCGCTCGACCCTGCGGCATACTACAGATAACTTACAACGTTCTAAGTACACTACTAACCGTAAATGCTTGCGAAGATGCCCATGTACACAAATTACCATAGTTTGTAAAACGATGTTTTAGAGATGTGTCTGAACACAAATGAGCAGAACCTTGACTAATCTATTTTTAGCGGAATCCACCTACGTGCTTGAATTGGCAATATTATATTTTTGAAGTTAAAAATATCTTGCATTCAACCTAATATTAAGTTTAGCTGAACTATAATAGTGTCGTCAAAGGAGTTGTCCAGAAATGGTTTTTTATTCTTGAAAAATTCCAGTAGCTATGAACCAAATATTTTTGGATAGACTTCCTAAGAGCTATATTGTGATTTATCAAATGGAATTTTAAACTCCTGCATTTTTGAGAAAACATCGTTTTTGCTTCGGTATATTTTTTAGGCTGAATACGAACAAAACTTTTGTTACCGGTGCCCAACAAAAAAAAAAGATAAGTTTGACAATTGTCACCTACGCGTCACGTTTGACAGATAGATGACGGTTCTGTTGCATTTGTTGTTTGTTTTTTAAAAAATTTTTGGTTACTTTGGGTATGCTATTGATGTGGGAATTGTGAGATTTCTAGAAATATAAAGAGAAAATGATAGGCTACGCCATATTCAGGCGAAAAGCGTTACCTACTATTGATTTATCTATGTATAAAGTGCATTATTTAACTTCATACAGATATTGTTACACAAGCTAGTTAACTATGCTTACTTTGGGTCTAGAAAGCGCTGTGTAGAATGTCGTAGAATAATAATAATATAGTGATATATATAGTATTTTGAAGTCTCATAACCATCATTGTATTCCTCCTATAAAGCTTCTTGGCGTAATAAAATTGTAATATGTTTACTGCTTACAAAGTATAACTGTTGATCGAAAATATAGGTAAGGTAAGTATATCTTGCACAGCAAGCGAAACATAGATATCTTACATTACTTAAATGAGTATGGTTCATGTGACTTCTGAATATATTTCATATTGGATGAGCCGGACACGTGCTACTCCACAACATTGTGTTGATAATATAAATAAGTGGAATAATAAACGAAAAAACTGCAAATACCGTACTACTATCAACAAAGGGAGTAGACGACAGTGACAGTAGTGAGTGTAGTGACAGGGAAGTGAAAGCAATAATTGCTATTAAAAAAATATATTTAGTATTGCCATCCTTCAATAAAAATATCTACTACCATAAAATAACTTTTAGTTTTCCTCTTAAAGCAGGATTTAAAAATTATTTTCTCACTAATTCCCGATTCCTAATTTTGGCTACTATATATCAGTGTAATTTGAGCCATATTGGAATTTATTCGGAATAAAAAACCAACGTCCATACAAAAAGTGGGCATCTCCTTTGTTTCGTTTGTATTGACTCTGTCAAAGCTATAAACAAGGGATTAAAGCCTTTAGTGACTTATGCTTATTAAACTCGTATGTTATACTTTTTATAACAAAGTATATTTTCAGAGAACCACATTCTGTGGAAAACTGTACTAAAAGGAGACTGATTATGAAGTAATCGAGTACAATATTAAAATGATAGTCAACAGTTTGCAGCAGTCAGATGAGATGAGAGATGTGTTCATAGTTTTCATCATATTTGATACTTTGTGGCATAAAACAGTTGACTGGTTCTGAACTTAAGGCGCTAACAAGGGCCGACAGTCGATAATCTTCTAAAATATTGTTTACTTTGTTCGCTATAATAACTCATGCGTAGCAACCTTCTAACTGTTCACAGTTGCTTGATTATTCATCCCTCTTATTTTATTTCCGATACTCAGTAGTGAAACGTTTACACTAGACTCAGATAATAAGTCTTGGAAATAAAATCTTTCCAAATTAGAATCTTACACACTCATTTCAGTCATTAGGTTATTTTTTTATGTATTTCATATTATGCATTTATTCCATGCCCCTATTTGTTAAAGAATCTACAATTTGATGCACAGGTAGGGCTGTTGGTTCTTCAGGGCTGTGAAAAGGAACAACTTTGTAAGAATCATCCTAATGACCTGATAGGCAGCCTGTATCTCATTAACGGACAAATGGATAAGATGAAAAAGGAATTGAAGTCTTTAAGCTAGCCTAGCATATCAAAGCTAATATATCTACTTAAATCACCAAATCTATAAAATGAAACCTAATCAAGACTCGATTTTCTCTAATGATACCTGTACTCGTTGGGAACGGTATGTCGCACGCAATGTAGGTATTAATTTTACTGTGGATCGCACTGTAAGCATTTGAATTTATTAAAATGATTTTAGTAACTGACTGACTTACTTTTATCATGCAATAATAGTGGTGGCAGACTGGTAAAAATAGCAATGTTTAAACTTTGTCCATTTATATTCTTTCCAAAATGTGAACGGTAGTTCGTTTGATACTTGATGAGCCCGATCTTGATGAAAACTAAAGTTGCATTGGATTTTGGAAAATCAATATTCCTAGCCAGGAATCAAACCTGTTAATTTTGGAAAAAATCTACCCTGTATTATTGCACCATTCCATAGTGCCACTAATAAACGCATTCTGGGAAGTAATAACATACGGCAAACTTAAAGAAATGTCAATTTTTTATTTTTTTCGTGCGGTAATCCCTTCGGATACCTCCCCCCCCCCCCCCGGTTATGTCGGGCTTGAACCGAATAAAACCGCACGCCGTCTCGGGCCTTCAGACCGGGGTGTAAGGTTGCCCATAGAGCATATCCCTCGCACCCCGACTGACCCTGGGCCATCTCCGATTTCGAGATGGCCCCCTCGGGTTTGGGAAACACGGTGTCCCCGTCTTGCCCCGGTTTGGGGAAGGGGCGCTAGTCGCCCCACCGTCTCGGCCTGCTTCTGCTGGGGTGACAGGCGGCCTCACCTGCTGTTAAGCGACCTCCGGCGCCTGAGTCGCCTGCGACGCGCGGCGAGCAAGTTGCGGGCTCGGCGGGCCGGGAGAGTTCTAAATCTCGCCATCTCCTTCGCGAGCATTACATGCTCGCAGAAGGAGGTGGCGGCGGCCCACGCGCTCGCGCTCCGCACCATTGCCGCAATCATGCTGCCGAGCGAGAGGACTCCCACCCCGATGGCTGCCACGAGGTCACGCCTCAGGACTGCACACGCCGGGCAGTCGGCCAGCGTGTGCAGCCCTGAGTCCTCGATCGCGTCGCAGTGATGACACTCAGGCGTTGGCTCCTTCTTCCTTGCCTTCCTGGCCTGGTGGAGCTGGGACTGTGACAAAAATACCTACCTTTACCACCTAAGTTAACCTTCCTTTAGCATCTGATTACTGACAAATGGCTGCCGGGCGGACAAGCTAGCAAATATGCATACACTCAAATACATACCTACACTACATTATCCCTTAGATTTTATCCTTTTAAAAATAAATAAGGTCTGGGAAGCCCGAGATCTTACACTATTCGATGTATGATCGAACATGACGTCAAATGTCTATTGTTTGGAATACATGGTTTGAAAGGCGTATACATTGGCGACGATTCTGCTGTTGTAAAACTTTTTTTTTTTTTTACGTGCGGAAATCTCTAATTAAAGTCCAATCTTCATATAAAAAAGATTTAATGCGAATCGTGCTTACAGTACACAGGTTTTAGGTAGATTAACATTGACAGAATATTAAATAGATCACTGATATATATAATATAATATTACATAATACATATAATATAATATATATAAATTAATATTATATAATATTATATTATATATAATATAACATTATACATATAACTAATATAATATTATAAAGAGGAAAGATTTGTATGTAAGTATGTTTGTAACGAATTGGCTCAAAAAGTACTGGAGCGATTTCAAAAATTCTTTTACCATTAGAATGCTACATTATCCCTGAGCAACATATGCTACTTTTTATCCCGATATTCCCACGGGATCAAGACTTACGTGAGTGAAACCGCGTGTCGATGCTAGTATATAATAGAATTAATACATGAAAACGCCGGCCCTAATATTTTACCAGCGACACGTAGATATATTAGGATTACTAAGGATTTTTTTAAGGCCCTGCAACAATGGTAATTTTATTAAATAGTAAGTCTAGTATTGTTATTTACCCCGAGAAAATAAATATTATAAGTGTTTTTTTAACTAAATTCAACGTCAACTTATGTATTTCATAACCTAACTGTATGTTGTTTTTGTAAAAGAAATATCGAAAGTTTAGTGCGCGCACTGTATTGGTTTTATTTCTTTATAAATAAAATTTAATAAGGATTGGTTACCGATTTACGTTTAGCGATTGTCACATCTTTATCTTTTTCTCAGTCCAGTATGACTTTGTACGTGCGTAAGCGATCTATTTTTTAAAACGATTACTAGGTATTTAAGGAGTTACGCAGTACATTTTAGGTGAGGGTTATTATATCTTATAATACACTCAATTGCGGTAAACAAGCACGAAAATAATAAACATTATAAAATTAAAATAAAATTGTAAACATGATGCTTGTAACTTTGAACAAGCATCATGTTTACAATTTTATTTTAATTTTGTAATGTTTACTTCGTCGTTTCGAAGCCCGACGTAAGTGTTAGGTGTTTTTTAATCTTTAGTATTAAATTAGAAAAGAATCCTTGCTTGAACATTACAAAATATCCTTCTAATATTATAACTGTGAAAGCTTGGATGTTAGCCACGGCTCACAGCTAGTAATATAATAAAACAGTGTAGACATGAGTTGTGTCTAGTACTGACGCACCTTTTCATACTTTGTAACTTCACTAGACAATTGAGATCTTTGACCGAGTACCCAATGCCTAGATCTGACTTGTCTAATTCTGTAATAGGCCTGTGCCTATCGCTATCACTGCTCTTCCCGCGAAAGTAATGGACGAGGTCATTAGCCACAGCTCCCTGAGATAATTTGAAGGATACGATTATAGAGCGACCTAGTCGCGACGGCACATCTACCGCCAGTCGCTTAACTAGTGACCTTTTGACGAGAAACATCGCGAGTCATCTTGATCCTTTGAAACCTTCGACCGTGTCTGGTTCTGAAGTCTTCTTTTGGAACTGCCTACGCCTCAGTACATAGCCCCTCCCCATCCCCCCCCCCCCCTCTTTTGTGGTAGATATTAAGATGCCGGTATGCTTCGGTTGTTTCGATGGCTTGTAGGCAACAATTAGTGTTTATCATCAGTTAGGCCGTTGCTTTGATATGATTGCCATTTGGATGGATCAAAAATTCTAAAATGTGATTCACACATTAAGATGTCATATCTCAATCAATCGTTGAAAAGACCACGCAGTCTTGATTCAATATTTTAGACTTTAATTTCAAATGTCAATTACCGATTCGATCCTAATTGACTTCACGCAACGTAATGCTCTTATTTATTTGACTCAAATAAATCCCATTAGGTAATTTTGTAAGCAATAGGTAAGTTGATGATAAAACTTAATTTCCTTCGGGATTGGGATGTAATTACAATGTAACTGCAAATGGAATCTGAATGGAGGTCAACACAAGTACTCAATTCTTGCGTCTCAGCTTAGATTTGGAAATTCTTCCTTTGAGTTATATAACTAGGTACTAGGAACCCGCCTTCACTTGGCTTCGGTTTATTTGAGTTATTTTTAACTCAAGCTATCGTAGTTTATACATATGTCCTTTGGGGATATTCTACCTTTTAAATGGTGAAAGATGTTTTCCAATAAATGCAGTGGTTCCGAAGATGTGTCCGTCAGGCTAGCCCGGCCCCACGGAATTTGGTAACGAGATGTGTCTCAATCTTTCGTACTTGTTAATTTGTAATAAAACCCAATATAATATAGGAGAAATTAACGGTTCTCAGGCGCTCATTAGGGGCGACCTATGTCCAGCAGTGGACTAGCATAGGTTGATCATGACGATGATGATGCGGGGCGTTCTTGCGGGCGTGGGGTCGGGCCAGCGTCACGCCTAACCATAAAACAACTCACAAACTACGGCCTCTCTCATTATAAGATTAGTATAGATTGCATAGTCTTACATATCGTAATTGAACATCGGTTTAGAAAGAGAAAGGAAAGGTAATCAGTGTTTAGATATTCTGTAGTTTACAATTTTACTAGTTTAGTCTACCGTTTTATATAATCGAGCCTTGTGTTTTGAGCAAAATGTCCGTAGATGATACGAAAGTGCTTTAAAATTCATGACGTAAAAAGAAGCTAAACAGACCTTCTCTCAAAAAAGGTAAATATAAAATAAAAAAGGTAAAGATAAAAATTAAAAGCTAGACAAAGAACAGCCAGCTTTGATCAGAATACAAAGACTACGTACTGACTTTCTATGGCGATCAATACCATACAAAAGACTTATACATGGAATCACTAAAAGTGCGAAATACTCAATTTACAACGTACCTACCTTATACCGTAAATTTCTTGTATTTAAATTGATGTTTGTGTATTAGAACGTTGCTAGGATACAAGGGGACAATGTACTCATTCTATTTTTTATGTTAGACTGCAATACGGTTCAACTTTCATCGTAAGTTCAAGTGAGTTTTATAATTACATAAGCGGGTCACTGGGACGTCTATATCTGGCGCGGTTAAAAATAAATATAGGACCTAGATTTTACTTGGAAATTGGATTACCTATTTTGGAACAAGATGAAATGTAACATATCTAGAACCAATAACCTCTGCAATTTACTACAGATCAAGATATAGGTGCTATCTAGAAGTTCTTAACGGTGTATCAATTCAAAATCCTAATGATGTCTACCAAAATACATCGAACAACCTTTAAAAAGTTCGATTTAATGTGATTACAACAGCCAGCGTCCTTGAGCATTTGACCTCTACCGACCGCACCACCGCACGCCGCACGCAACGCAATGCAACGTACTTAGATACTAGATCATACATGTCTTTTGTCCCATATAAAGAGAAAAATTAAAATTATTTGTTTATAGTTCACTATTACTGTTCACTTATTTTATTTGCGGATGAAGTCACAAAAATGATGCATTATTTATTTTTTAATTTATAATTTAACAATACACAAATATAATAAAGCTAATAAATCATGCAAATATTTGTATGCATTAATATGTGTACATACTTACATTGGTTTATTAAGTGTTTCTATATATACCTAATAATTTACAAAAATTACTAAGTATATTTATCCTTCATTCAAGTCATTCATTAAACATTACAATGATTTTCAGAGTCCCATTTCTACTACTTCCCCTATCTACTTTAATTTGCAAATGGACCTTAACACTGCGTATATCCTTTAGCATATAGCATAGGTATATGTGTCAGTTCTGTAAGTTTTCTTACAAACAAGGTAAAAGGTTTTAAAATTACTGTTTATTCGATCGTCGTCCATTGAATACGCCATTTTTTTTTTACGTGCGGAAATCCCTTCGGATACCCCCCGCTAGCCAGCGGGGGTGGTTATGTCGTGTCTCGACTAAAACCGCACGGTGTCCTCCCCAAGTGTCCGTTGCCGGGCACCCCGGGTAAGCCGTCGAAAGGATAACCCCAGGGTTGCCGGCGGACTTTGGGCGCCACCGCGGCCTCGCATGGTGGGGTCGGGTTTTATCCCGCTTCGGTGAGTTGGCAGGCGTGTGTAAGGGCACACATGACACGCCTCCGCCACGGCCTGCTTCTGTAAGGACGGCGAGTCGGCCAACTGCTGTCCTCAGGCCCCGATCATGGAGGTCGGTAGTCCCTTAGTGGATATGGTATGGTATATTTAGTGAAAATAGAGAATAATTATGATTCCACATTACATTACAAAAAAATGAAAGCAAATGTTACGTTATTATTATTAAACATGGTCAATTTATTCTTGCTTGGATTTTTTTTGACGTTTTCTGTTGTCAACTTGATTGATAAGTAGACCCCTGGCGCCTGAGCGAAAACAATATGAGTTTTTGTCATCTTGAATTTTCTGAGATCCCTCACGAACATATCTATTAAGTCTTACTTATGTACTTGGTTGTGTACCGGGGTTACGAGACTACAATAAAATCAATACTGCAAGAATATATTCACACACATTGCTCACATCTATTACATATAGCTTTGCATTAATTATATTATAGTAATGTGTATTTTAAGTAATGATTAGATTTAGGTTAATTTTCAGAATGGAATGATGTATTGAAAAAAGGGTGACCTGTACTTCTGTTTCATCCAAAACTGTTTGCATGAAAGGTTTAAATGATAGTAGAGAATGTGTAAGACATGTGAAGTATGTAAGACAGGAGCATATGGCAGGCTGTTGTCTCTGCCTACCCCAGAGGGGAAATGGGCGTATATGTATGCATGTAGTTTAAGTTTATGATACAAGTATTTCACTCCAATAGGTATACAACCATCCTAGGTAATCACATTTAAATGTTTCCAAGTACACTAAGGTAAATCACTTAACTGGATTAAAAGTGACAACGGCCTCACTAAGCCATGGGGTGTGAGTAATAAACTGACAATGGACAGACTTCCCCGTAAAGGGTAGGTGTATAAACTGTCGTGTGACGCGACAAATAGGCGCCAGCCGCGAAAGACACGATGAAATGATGTGTGTAGAAACCAAAAAAAGAAGTTCTAGTACGTTTTGACATACTCACCTCAGCTCTCAGCCTCTGTTTTTGTAGAACTGATCAAGAATAGTCTTTCCGATGGGTCTATTAAATATTATTTTACTAAACACTAGTTTTTGCCCGCTGCTTCGTCTGCGTGTACACCAGGATGGGCTCCAAAAATAAAAAAGTATCATTTACTGTGCCAAAAAGTATTTAATCTATGTGTTATCAAGTGATACATCTTATCAATACATATTATTACTTATCCCGACTGACTGACTGATTTATCAACGCAGAGCCTAAACCGCTAGGCGTACAAACTTGAAATTTCGGCACTAGATGCTTTTAATTTTGTAGGCATGTACTAGGAAATTTCACTCCTAAGGTGGCAAAATAAGGGAGTACACTGAACCTTTACGTTTGTATGGAAGTCCGTCATTTTCAAAGTTAGAAGCACGAAATTTCATACACCTGCTTCTGGTTAGAAATAAATGAACATACACCCTTATCATCGTTTTTCAAAATTTTACCCCTAAGAGGGTAATTGTGCGAATGTTTGAAATTATCATTAAATTACCTTCATAATGTATGTACCCATCTAGATACCTACTTTTACGGATTTTCCTACATTTAATGTTATTCATTAATCTAAGGAAAAAAATTGTTACGTACCTAATTGGTTTAAATAGAACATACATATAGGAATTTGATAAAATGTGCGATTAAATGATGAGCACGTAATGTTGAGGTGAAGCAACATATTTTTTACCTTTTATAACAAATTTTAGACCAACATAACCTTAATATAACAAACCTCAGTTTAACGAATTACTTGATAAAACAAATATTTAATTGTTCTCTTCCGATTTCTTATATCGAGGTTGCACTGTATATATTATGATAGAAAACATTTCTACCAAGTTGGCGCCCATCGTGGTACTATGTTGAAATAATTATACCTAGTCACAGTAACAATAATTAGTTTACGTTACACTTCACATGGTTATATTATTAAATCTATATGGCTCAGCTGGTTGGGTAACTAACTAATTTAATTTTATACGATTGATTTATATTTACCTGTAACTAAGCAGACAAGAAATCTCAAAAGGTTCTTGTAGATATTTAATTTAATGTAGATATACATATCTATAAATAATAGGCATAAGCTGTACTTTAATAAAATATTCGTGCCTTCTGTCATGTGGATTTTAAGTTAGTGAAAACGTAATTTGCAAAAACTGAATAAGCGAGTACTATTTGTAAGGCTATTCTAGAATCAGCAGCGGGTCTCATACCGCAGTGTTATGTAAGAGTGTGCCGCTCGATATAGACTGTAGGTCTGTAGGTAGTACATGACGGCGGCGCGATGGCTACTGGCGGATGGAGTCTGGTCACATCGCCGCATTTCCTTCAGGACTTTGTAAATCACTCATTGGAAAATTGATTTGCCGCGACCTTTTGCCATGATAACCACATTACTTCGCGTGTCGAACATGCTCTTTTGAGCTCGAAATTAGGCATTATAGGTGAGAATGTTAAATGTGGAAACCTATTAGCGATACATCATCTCCGACATTGCATGTTGAATAATTTAATCTGTTACAGTGAATAAACATCGCAATGGACTGAATAATTTGGAATAAACACGACATTTTAGAGACAAATTTTAACCCCTTTAGTGTAGGTATAGCTCGATTATTTCAACGTTCATTGTCATTCATGTATAACATTACCTATACGCAGAATATTAACTAGGACGGTTGCCAGCTTGGCAATCAACCCAAACTTAAGCGTAGCGAGATTTGCCTATCCAACAATAGGTCAACGTGACCGGTCGACTTTTTCCATTGATTTGGTTTTTCGGTGATTATTCCTCGATGGTAAGACCGATCTGGACATTCGACCCCTTTCGACACTCAGTAATGTCTACTTGATCACCGTGGCAAATTTGGTCGAGATCGGTCGAACGGTCTCGGAGGAGTATCATTTGTTTGAAATGCAACTTTGAAACCCAAGACGCTTCGCTCGCCTTCGGCTCGCTACGCTTAATTATGTATTGCAAAGAGACAATTCAAAATTGAGGCAAAAAAAAACTTTGCTCCGTTCAGGCTTAGAGGCATGTGACTCAATCTGGTTTTGTCATAAGGATGTGCACCACCTATTAATGGACTGTGTATGTTATGAAACGGCCCGAAAGTTTCTGATTGAGACCTATAACCTGAACAGACTACATATAGGTATGCTCCATGATATACTGGCAACACCTCGATGCGAAGCAGCTAGAAGTTGGTTTGGGTTATTTGGTCCCCATGAGGGATAATTTCTTTTTCTATTTGTTATACTGTTTTAAGCTACGATGGGATTGACATATCCGTAACGGATAAAATCCCTAAAAAAAAAGGAAAAAAAAAACTTCTAAAAAAAACTATTGAATTAAAACTTTCTAAGATTATGATATTCGGCTGACAACACATCTATATTATATATAAATAAAATTGGAATCTCTGTTTGTAATATTTAAATAACCGTTTTTTACTACATCATATACATGTAGTAAAAAACGGTTATTTATATATACGGTATATACACCAAAATAACATTTTTTACAATTTTTGTCAGTCTATCTGTCTGTTCGTTCCGGCTTATCTCTGAAATGGCTGGACAAATTTTGACGGTACTTTTATTGGCAGGTAGCTGATGTAATAAGGAGTAACTTAGGCTACTTTAATTTTGAAAAAAGAATTATGGTTCCGCGCGAAATAAATATAACCCAGATCTAAGTCCACGCGAACGAAGTCGCAGGCACAGCTAGTATATGTATAAATTTGACACTATTGAACTGATCAGGTTCTGGAAAATTTACGTTGGTTAATAGGGCACCCCTTCAATTGGGTATCATTAGGTGTGTTTTAAGGCGAGGGTATTCGGGGACTTTACGTATTTTCGGCATAGCAAAGTTGCCACTTTAAGCCGCAGCGAGGCGCTAGCCGTCCGCAACCAGTTTCGCGCGCCAAAGTGTAGAAAATAAAGATTTATTTAGTTGCAAATAAATATTTTGTATAAATTATATAAATATTTTTCAAATACAAATATTTGAAAAATGTTTACTTAAGCTTTTGTGACACGGGCCTTTGCATCAGTCGCAGCGAGTTCGCCGCCGAGGAAGGTTCTCCGCACTCGACGTTGTCCCGACGTGTACCACTGAAGATGTCGACTGCAATGATCGACGAAACCTCTGGAATACAAGTTTCTGATGGACCACGGCCAAACAGCCCGGAAGCAGTATATTCTACATGCAACGCCGGCCGTGAAAGACTTAAGATTTATATTAAGCTTTTGTGTTATTGTGGTATCAATCAAAATAGTTAAACAACTATTAATTACATGGAATATTTTCTAGTAAACTGTTTACGTTAACATAGAATGTACTTATCATGAAGAAACATTTTATGTTTCAACAACATAATAACATAAAACCACAACTTTTTTTTATCGATTTCCAAAAAGAGATTCTCAATGCGATATGTAGGTATGTATACCTTGTAATTTTATTAAAACTGTTCACATAACATTTGATAAATTATGAATAAATAATTATGGTTTTCAAATAAATATAGGTCCCGGCCCGCCGAGCCCGCAACATGCTCGCCGCGCGTCGCAGGCGACTCAGGCGCCGGAGCTCGCTCAACGACCTCCGTCCTCCATGAGCGCAGGCCTGGGGGTGGCAGGTGAGGCCGCCCCAGCAGAAGCAGGCCGGGACGGTGGGGCGACTAGCGCCCCTCCCCCAAACCGGGGCAAGACGGGGACACCGTGGTTCCCAAACCCGAGGGGGCCATCTCGATACCGGAGATGGCCCAGGGTCAGTCGTGGTGCGAAGGATATGCTCTATGGGCAACCTTACACCCCGGCGTCTGCAGACCCGAGATGGCGTGCGGTTTTAGTCGGTTCAAGCCCGACATAACCGCCCCCGCTGGCCGGCGGGGGGGTATCCGAAGGGATTTCCGCACGAAAAAAAACATAAAAAAAGGTACTTACAACTTTATAGAATATTGTATGTAGTTTTTGTATTTATATTTCACACAACACAATATAGGCCCTATTAAAGTATAGCTTATAATATGGGCTCCAGATTGCTGATTAACATACTTACATACTTTTTTGTTAACATATACATGTATATTAATACAAAGAAACACCCAGACCAATGTAAGTAGACATACCTATTCATGCATACAAATATTTGAACTGAGCGGGAATCGAAGTCAATAACGAATATTTAGGTACTCTCGCGTTCACGGAACCCTCTCGTACCGACTGACGCAGGTGATCTCCGGTAAGGGGAGCTGCGGGGACCACCTGCATCGGATCAGGAAGGAGCCAACGCCTGAGTGCCATCACTGCAACGCGAGCCAGGACTCAGGGCTGCACACGCTGGCAGACTGCTCGGCGTGGGAGGCGCCGAGGCGTGACTTCGTGGCAGCCATCGGGGTGGGAGTCCTCTCGCTCGGCAGCATGATTGCGGCAATGGTGCGGAGCGCGAGCGCGTATGGGCCGCCGCCACCTCCTTCTGCGAGCATGTAATGCTCGCGAAGGAGATGGGGGAGCGCGCCCGGGAGAGATTTAGAACTCCCGGCTCGCCGAGCCCGCAACATGCTCGCCACGCGTCGCACACGACTCAGGCGCCGGAAGTAGCTTAACGACCTCCGTTCTCCATGAGCGCAGGCCTGGGGGTTTCAGGTGAGGCCGCTTGTCACCCCAGCAGAAGCAGGCCGGGACGGTGGGGCGACTAAGGCCCTCCCCCAAACCGGGGCAAGACGGGGACACCGTGTGTCCCAAACCCTAGGAGGCCATCTCGAAACCGGGGATGGTCAGTCGGGGTGCGAGGGATATGCTCTATGGGCAACCTTACACCCCGGCGTTTTAAGACCCGAGACGGCGTGCGGTTTTAGTCGGTTCAAGCCCGACATAACCGCCCCCGCTGGCTGGCGGGGGGGTATCCGAAGGGATTTCCGCACGAAAAAAAAAAGGTACTCTCGCGTTAATTTCCGTTGTAATCAACTTCTCATTGCTGAAAAATGGAAAATCAACGTTACAACAATGAAAAGAATACTATGCGCCATCCTACCACACGACTGCGGCACCACCTACCGGTTTCAATTCTGAATATAAAACATACCCTTAGAAACCCATTTAAACACAATGTAGAATTATATATATACGTTTATCTGATATGTATTAACACAATATGAAAATAATAATGTACTTTAGCACTATAATTGCAAATAAAAGTCGATTCCAAACTTTTTAACGGAATTGTGCAACTGATAAATTTTAATTCTGCGATGTGGCATTTATGCTACGTAACTTCATTTAAAAAACGTATATCTCGCCTAGCACGAAGTGACACACGTCCTGCCTCGAACACGTTCCGCTCTGGACTGATTGACTGTCTGAACGCTTCATATAGGTAGAAAACGTAGGTATTTTGACTTTTCATGATATAATACAGAATTGTTGTATATTTTGATAACCGTTTTTCGCTCTCCTATCTAATGATTCCTCCATTTTGGTATAATTTTTATTTTTTTAACTTGAACAGAACTCGAATTAAACTTGAATTCGTTTTTGGTCAGACCAATCTTTGAGAGCAAATTCTATCGAGGAACGTAAAATTCATCTTGTATCGGATAACCGAAATACTAGTTTGTATAGTCTAGAATAACATATGTGATTTTCAGAATACAGGGATTTCGCATTTGTGGAAAATCTTAATCTAAAGACACCCTTTCTCAGGGACCCTCGCCTTGATTTTTTTGAACTTGATATTTTAATCGACGTTTGTACGTACACGGTAAATGATCGTCATGAAAAAGTATGTAAATGTTGAAACGTTCATCTAAAAATATCCAATTCTAAAAGGGCAACCACACGACTTATGTGTCTTCACTATTGACACTGACATTTTGATTTAGCGTAACCGATATTTGACCAAATATCGCATAGTCTTCCATGCGATAAATGTGAGGATGCTCTGCTTTCGACAAAATATAAAGTCGAAACATTTAAGCGGGTATTGTGTGCCAGCACAGGCATTTCAGTTATCGCAAACATGGTGCTATTGCACCATGTTTGTCCGGCGCCTGAGTCGTGTGCGACGCGTGGCGAGCATGTTGCAACATCGCGAACAGATAGAGAGACAGACGCAGCGGATATGCTGAAAAGCAACCGAAACGTCGGGTTCAATGTAAAATATAAAATAACATCAAATAAACCGCGATAGAATCCGTTAAAAATAGTTTTATTTCAATATTCTTTTCTATTTTTCTGTGAAAATCTTAATGCGGTTCACAGAATACATCTACATACTTACCAAGTTTCAACAGCATAGTTCTTATATTTTCAGGAAAAAGTGGCTGTAACATACGGACGGACAGACAGACAGACATGACGAATCTCTATAAGGGTTCCGTTTTTTGCCATTTGGCAACGGAACCCTAAAAAGGAGAAATGGATGGATGAAATTAATGGAATGGTATTGTTACGTGCGCGGGGTACAATTAAATGTCGTTTATACAACAAAGAGGTTTATCCGCTCACCACAAACTAGACTACTAAATAACTAGCACACACAGTACTCTTTAACAGTTCAAGTCGCTCAGCAGTTCACAGTAGTCCACAGTCGTTGCTTAGGTATAACCCTCTTGAATCGCTTCGGTAAGATGTGTTCGCTTTCGAAAATAAACTGACTGCGTGTCGATAGCCGGACGCCCTTTTATATCTCTTAATAAGGAGGGTAGAATGTTCCGGAATCATCTAGACATAAGGCTCGTTAGGTATCTAAGTAGAGCGTCGAGAAAAGTACCTACACAGTAGTAGGTACAGTCGTGCCGACGGTCGAGGTGAATAACCTTGTATTCAAGTTTTGTAGGTAAAGTAGGTATAGCTATTCGAAGTACTTGTAGTTTTATGTAGGCATTTCTAGATTTTTGTACAGTGTTCGGTAGAGTACTTCGACACTAACAATGCGTTTTAATTTCCAGAAGATTCGATCAGTAATTTCGAGTTATCGACGATCGTTGTAACAGTATTTTCTAAACTCTATCATAAAATACATGTACTAACCTTGAATATTTTTAACACGCACGTTTGTTTCAGTTACATCTACCCTACTATGGATGAGTTGGCCAACCAACTCAACTACGTGCTAGGCCACTTCGGAATCAACATATTCATTGGATTCGGCGTTGGCGCCGGTGCTAATATTCTCGCTCGATTCGCTATCGTCCATCCGACGAAGGTAGGTCTTATCACTATCACTAAAGTCCTCCGCTGCGTCTGTCTCTCTATCTGTTCGCGATAAACTCAAAAACTACTGCACCAATTTTCATGTGGTTTCCACCAATGGATAGAGTGGTTCTCGAGGAAGATTTAGTATATAATTTATCAAGTCTTTGTGTATATTGGCTAAAATATAATAATAATTGTTGGAGGTGTCGGAGGAAAATAAGCCGTCTGGGAGCTTTCAACAAAAATGCTGCCTTTGAAATATAGCAAAATGATGTATGGTAGAATTGTGTATCTTATATAGGTTGTGGTGGTGGAAAAGGGTTCCATCGGAGCGGGAACGAACATCAGAATTCCTCGCGGGTGAAACCACGGGCAACAAACAGCTACTTAATATTAAATTAAGTCTGCATTTCCGGCTATTGCGGTATTAGCACTGAAGCCAGAAGAGGTTTTCAATAATAATTCAGTTTTCGTATTTCATATTGAAAATTTGTTACACACGTCAGATTTCATACGATGTATGCCAGCTACGCTCTAATTGAAATGTAAAACGATCCTTGCAAAAGAATTGGGCACTTTGGCAGCTTCTATTTCATCAGCAACAAAGGAATATATCATGAATTGAATTAAATTAATTTGTACCAAAGTTTGCTGATAAACATGATCATGATAGATATATATCAATTGATATTTCCTGTCCAACCTAGAAAATTAACTGATCTGAAAATTAATTTATCATGACCAAGATTGACAAGTCTAGTAATGCAGTCACAGGCTTGGTCAGTTCGATGATTGCAAACAATGAGCTCATCATTTAAGCAATTGGACATATAGTTTGCTTTTTTTTCTTTAATTTGCTTGCAATTCTTTGAATTCAGGTATAACACAAAAATTACCCTTTTTGCCACTTTTTTACAGTTTGCTTCGTCGATTATGTAGTAGTGATCTGCTCGACAAGAGGCATTAAGGGCGAGTCTTGTTGTTTGACGTCCCCTTTTTTTTGGAGCTATAGCCGCAGCAGTTGAACGTTTGTTCTCAATGCTCCCACTTGGGGCTCGTGGAACTTAACGAGTAGTTTCCATCGAAGCGATCCGGTTTCAAACACTTTCCATTTCTTTTTTAATTAATTAAATTGAAATAATCAGGCAAAGCCACAGAACATAACTCTAGGCAACTTACACGTAATGCCGTGAGCAAGGGAAATAGGGACTCATTTATATTATAGTTTAAGATTCCTTTACCGAAGTAGCAATCTTATTCGAGAATTAGGGATGACACCACATGCTTGACCAGTTCCCGCAACGCCAACCACGCTGCACGGAAGCTGAGCCCGACACTTGAAGCGCTCCTCGGCTGGCTAGAAGATGATGATGGCAGGGTGCATTACCCGCCGTGTATGCGTCTGATGGGAAATTAGATCTCTTGGTCACCGAGGGTCAAGTACCTGGATGTCACCATCAACAGAACCCGTGGAGAATAGCTGCCTTCGCTTGGCGGTCGACGCACCCAGGTACCTGAAGAACGCAACTACAAATATACCGATACTACAAATGGGATCCGATCGATTTCTTGAGCAGGCTTCCCACTGGGATGTTTGAGCGGGTCGACCGCTCGAAATTTCCTCACCTAATGGGTATTGCTCTCTTCTCCAGACAAAACTCTCGACACAAGGAGGATATTGAAACGCACCGCTCAGCAGCTGATATCGGCTCCCTTTACCGGGGCAAAAACACCAATAAGTGAAGATAACCGCCACTCTCTCGCAGGCTGCTAGCAGGACCTCTCCCCGGAGAAATATCGGGTGTCTCAGCCTGCAGGGCATCAGACCAATTCTAATGACTGGCTCAGAGTAGTGAACCGTGAGGAAAGTACCATAAGAAGCCCAACTATCCTAACCCAATCATTTCCCCACGGGTGAAATGACTTCCATGACTAACATCAGTCAAATTCTTGACAGTGACGGTAGTTCCTCTTTTTACATGCTTATACTATAAGTCAGCCAGTTTGAGCGCCAACTTCTCACTGTGCAATATTTAATTTAGTAAAATACATCAAATGCCGACCGTAGCCGTAATGGTAGATATATCCGCTTTTTCTATTGAGTTCAGTTCCTCATAGACAACTTGACGGTCACGAGTTCAATTTGTAACGTCATAATTTCTTGAACAAGAACGATTGACTCAATAATGCACTGTTCGTTCATTACAAGTCTTTGGCTCGTGTAGATTATTGACATGTCAAAATTAACACGATCTATCTTATGATAATATCTTATAGTGCGCGCGTTTACATAATTGAGATCTATTAATTGAAACGTATGAAAATGTATAAGAGCGTGATCATTGCAACAAATTTCGACATATTTTTTTATCATCAGTTTTATTTATCTACTTATTTAAAATTTATGCACACACAATAATATCATTATAATCTATGGATGGTGAAAAGTATAGTACAATGGTACTGATTATTTCTTTAAAAATTTTTTCCAGCAGACCGGCGAGAGGAGATCGTGTAGAATAAGAAAAGGTGTACTGACGTGTGTATGAAAACGAAAAAGAAAACTGTTTACACACACATGCATACATAAAATTACAAAAAAATATAAAATAGAAATACAAAGAAATACACAAATATATATTTCAGTATAATATTCAATATAAATAGATAGGTACATAAATATATCATACATAAATAAACAATAAATAAGCAAATATGCATTAAGGCAAAGTAGTTTCGACTTTACTTTTGAAGGCAGATAACGTATTGCTGGCTTTGATGTCAGATGGAAGGTAGTTTCAGTCTAACCGCTTGCACAGAGAAGGAGTAAGAGTAGAAATTAGTTTTGTGTAAAGGAAATTTAAGTATAGAGCGTGCAGGTCAAGCACGGAGAACAGGAGTGCGGACAAATGAGAACTGCTCCCTCAGGTAAGACGGCGCTGAAGGATTATACCGAATATTAAAGAGAAGACAGAGTATTGGAGTGTCCCTGCGAAGGCGGATTGGGAGCCAATTGAGTTCATTGCGAAATTTGAAACATGATCGTACTTTCTGAGATGCAAAGCGAATGCACAAGTTTTGCAACCTCTCAAGTTTATTTAGGAGCTCCTTAGTGGCATCTAAATAGCAGGCGTCAGCGTAGTCAATAATGGGTTGGATAAGAGTTTGGGCAAGGCTAATTTTGGGTTTTAAGGGTAAAAAGGTCTGGAGGCATTTCAGGGAGTGAAAGGTATAGTGAACCTTTTTGCTGATTCGTTAATGTGGGCGCTCCAGGACAGATTGGCATCAATGAGTACCCCCAAATTCTTTACTTTCCATAGCCCAGCGAATATCGTCAGTTACTTTAATTAGAGCCGTAACTGTGCTATGTCCAGCGCGAAATTCAGATTGGAAAGAGCTGAGCAGGCTAGAGGAAGACAGAAAGAAGCTCAACTGTGAATGTGAACAATATGCTCAAGAACTTTTGATAGAAAAGGAAAAATGGAAATTGGCCGGAAATCGGACACTGTGGATGGATTGGAGGATTTGGGCAATGGAATTATATATGCTGGTTTCCAGGAGTCAGGAAAGGTACCAGAGTATAGAGAGTAGTTGAATATATGAGTTATAACGGGGAGTATAATAGGAAGAATTAGCATAATCATTCTTGAGCAGATATAGTCAGATCCAACAGCAGAAGAAGAAATAGACTAGAGAGATTTATGAACTTCCGTTTCAGATACTGGGTTGAAGTTAAAGTATGCGGTTCAGGCACACCCGCATGCAGAGTACTCTGCTTGGTAACTGCGTCCAAGGATGTCGGTGGAAGCGAGAAGTGATTATTTAAATCAGACATGTATATATCCTTGACGTCCGAATCAGGCGATTTCCCTATGCCAACAGACTTGAGAAATCTCCAAGTGTCCGAAGTGTTTCGATCGTTGAGAGAGTTATAGAAATGGCGTCTTTTTGCATCTCTACACATACGACTGCAGCGATTGCGCAGTGTCTTGAATGAGAGCAGGTTGTGCTCTGATGGACTGCCCCTGTAGCGCCTTTTAGCTTTGTCCCTACGAGCCATGAGGTTTTTGATAGTAGCATTTAGCGACGACGCCGGGTTGTGCCTAATCTTGACACGTCTTAAAGAGGCGTGTTGGTCATACAACTGGATAATCCTCGAACTAAAAATATTGACCATTTCATTAACATCAGCAGAAGTGAAGATAATCTACCAGTCGGTGCTACTGATGTCACTATGCAATGCCTCCAGGTCAATACCTCTAAAATTGCGACGGCAACGGTACTGTGCCTTACGTTTAGGAGGTCGAATACGATAGGACAGGTATAATAGATCGTGATGGCAGAAAGGGGCAGATAATTGGCCATGTGTACTTACGTCGTCAGAGCCGGGAACTATATAGAGATCAAGCAATGATGGAGTACGATTAGGGACGTGGTGAGTAGCAGAAAGAGGTAAGGTAAGCTTGAAGGTTATAGGAAGACAGAAGTCTCAATAGTTTGCAAAATCTACAATCGTCTTTTAATAAACAGGTATTAAAGTCACCCATTATCACTACGTGATTATAGGAAGGAGTGAGATTATCTAGGAGTTTATCGAAATTGTCGAAGTAGTCGATGCTAAGATGAGGGCTAGACACCGAGTAGAACAGTAGTAAAAATATAAAATTAAATAATTATATTAGTATGAATACAAAATAAAAAACTAGTGGGGCGAAAATCACACAGTGATTGTCAAACTTCGGGCCAAACTTAGATATTTTTATTCAAAATTACAGACCTTAGGCTTTATGCTTATTATTCGACGCGTCTTTATATATTGAGCAATAAATATGAAGAAAATGAAATCAAATCAAACGTCTTCGACGTCAAAAACACAAAAAAATTATTTTATATTTCAGTTTCTTTCAGAGTCTGGTTGTTTTATGTAAATATACAATATACTTATTGTCATTGTCACTCAAATGTCAAAGTCAAATACGCGTTACTCTGATAACTCGAAAGAAACTCACTTGTAAAAGTTTTTTAGGGACAATTTGTATGGTGGTACCCGAAACCTTGAACGTACAAACCCCAAAATCTAATCAGTTCTTCCCATTAACCAAACAAGATGATTGGCGAAAGAATTTTTTAAATCGGATAAGTGGTTCTTGAGTTATTGCGTAAACAGACATCCAGACATCCAGACCAACAGACAGACCGACACAAAAATTTTTTTTGCTTAATTAGACTTAGAATCATGTGAAACGTCGAGAAAAGTGATAAAAAGTGGGTGTAAGATTTTGATTTTTTTTGCGTGATTTTAAGACTTCGGTGTCCGCCTGGTTGGTGGCCCGAAGTAATAATATGCAAATTTACTCTGCGATCTCACCAACTCGCTAGTGAAGTGAAAAAAAAATACATTAGACTTAACTGAGTAGTTCGTACTTAGACGGGAGAAAAAAAGTCCTGGCAAAAGTAGCTTAATAAACAGAAGAGTTGAAAAAAAAAACAAAAAAAAGTTAGTGGAAATTAACTACCGAACACGAATGGTGTCACTATTTTACATTAATATAAAAAGTTTATACAATCATTTACGAGTGCTGCAGTGAAATACTATGATAACAAAACAACATGAGCAAAAAAAAACAAAAGTCTGTAATAAACTCAATGTAAAAAATAAATGGAAACAAATAATGAGAATCTCTATGCTGAGGTCATAACATTTTTCATGAACTTAAAGTATAGGTAGGAGTAACGAAACGCAGCTATCATAACATTAGCTGTCAAGCTGTCAAGTGACAACAGGTGAATGTTTATTTCAAATTCCAATGAAAGTGAAGTTTTATAACATGTGGCGTCTTCGCCATTAATAATTTTATAAACATTTATTATATTATTAGAAGCCATTATAATTAACTATCGTATATTTTATAACATTCACACAACATTCTGCTCAGGATTGATCGACTGTTGGCGATTGCACGACACGAACCGGAACGAGTACCTATTCACGACGACGGGATGACTTGGCTACTTTTGTAGTAATTTTCTCAGCTGTATTCCTCGATGTTAAGGCAGCATCTGGCATCGGAGACTTGTCGGTCTCGGCGGCGGCTCGAGCAAATTGCACGATGAGGGCATCAAGCTCAGATTTACACTCGATTTTATGACAGATCTTATCAGGAGTAAAGATTACCATTTTGCCTTCCTCTGACCAACAATTCTTGATGCTGAAGTGTTGCCTGGCTGCAGTAAATACGCGATGCCGCGTCTTTGTCAGGAACTCGGATAGCGTGATGGTTGTACCCATGAGGGACGTTTTATTATCCCAGATAGTGTTACGTTGTTCCATGCCTCGAAACCTCACAAGGATTGGACGCGGTTGCCCCACGCGCACCGCTCAGAGCCAGCCAGAGTTCTGCAACTTACACATTTTTCTACAACCATAGCACTACAAAAATAAAAATATTAAAGAAATATACGATTCAACTCACCGTGTTCCGTGAACTAGCCTGTTGTGCCTCCGCATGCTACCTCGAATGCATTCCGCATGGACGTCCTTGAACGCTTCATGTCGGTAGATATTTCATACCAATTTTTCTTATTTAAATTAATTTTTTCTTCTATAAACTTCACTTTGATATCGATTTTCTATATCAAACCAAACATAACTCTGAATTTAAATATTGAATGCTTTTCGTTTATACCCTTGTATCATTCTGAATCGATTCTATCTAGTGAAGTTATCGTAAATCTAACTGAAACAGATATAAATCTGTTTCGGTTGTTCGATCCACCATAATATAACTGACCAAAAATTACGTGTAAGTATATGTTACACGTAATTTTTGGTCACAATTACTTTTCCCTTCTTTTATGAAATGGCGTTATTTCTTTTATGGAATGAGTTGTTTAATTTGCCAATTTTTCATTGTGTGTGTCATGGGCTCAATAAGATTCGTCATGTCTGTCTGTCTGTCCGTCCGTATGTCATAACCACTTTTTTCCGAAACTATAAAGAACTATGCTGTTGAAACTTGGTAAGTAGTTGTATTCTGTGAACCGCATTAAGCTTTTCACACTAAAATAGAAAAAAAAACTAAATTGGGGGTTCCCCATACTTAGAACTGAAACTCAAAAATATTTTTTTTCATCAAACCCATGCGTGTGTGGTATCCTATGGATAGGTCTTCAAAAATGATATTGAGGTTTCTAATTTTTTTTTCTAAACTGAATAGTTTGCGCGAGAGCCACTTCCAAAGTGGTAAAATGTGTGTGTGTGTGTGTGTGTGTCCTAACTTCTAAAATAAGAGAATGATAAAGCTAACAAATATATATGATGTACATTACCATGTAAACTTCCACCTCAAAACAAATCGTAAACCTCAATTTATCTTTCATTCAATCAACTCAAAAATGAAAATTAAAAACAATCTCGCACTTGGCCGCTTTTTCTATTTAAAAGGTATTGGTCAGACTTAAGAACTGCCGTATGTTTGATTAAAGTAAAACCGGAGATATGACCAAAAAACAATAAACGACCACTGCTCGGGTGAAGGCTTCGGGGCCGTATCTCCCCTGGTGTCTCCCCCGGGGGAGACAAGGAGAAACTTCTTGTGACCATGTCTCCCCTGGGCGGGGAAGCCAAAGATACTACATTTATTCACTTCTTTCGAGTGTTAATGTCTCCACCAGTTATATATGTACGTATGTGTGAGTTCTTGTACATAAGTGGCCATCAAGTACTAACTTATCTTCGTAATAAGTTATAATCTTATTACGAAGATAAGTTGAAGTATATTTCATTTCCGTCATGTGTGCACGTCACTTTTTGAATAACACAATTTCAGATCTTATTTTACAAAATGTTAACATTTGTGAATAGGAAAGGCATTTTATTGTACAATGGACATCAATATTCCATACATAAACGGTATGCTAAAAATGACACAGAGAGGTGGGTGTGTACCAACAAAAAAAAACACAAATGTTCAGGGGCTGTTGTAATTGAGGTAAGTACCTACTAAAGATATTGCATAAAATATAGTGAAGAACTGCCCCGGGATCAAGATGTTAGTAACAATTTCCAACGGTGTACAAATCACGCGTAAACCGTTGAACAGAATTTTAATGAAACAAGATTTGTCACAAGTCATAGCGTATTTTAGGATATCTGCCATTAAAATGCTATGAAGATAATAACAAAATGTCTACCTTGATATATTTTCTTTTCTTATTCTCAGAATGGCAAGATAATTGAAACAACTAAACACGACGTTTCTCAGACTCTGACTCAATGGCGTATTTGACGAGGCGAAGAATGAAGTTGCGGCAAGATTAGATGCCATCAAAAGAAAAGCAGCCGATTCTCCAGATGTACCAGTAAGGAAAATATTTGACGCATCAATGGAGTCTCTATATAATCAAGGTCTGGATATAGTTACAAAAATTCCTTCCTTTAACAATTGTAAAAATAAATTTTATGCCGAAAGGAAAAAGGTACAGGAAGTGAGTAAATAATCAAAACTTTCTTTTTGCTGAGTTTGTAGCTGATGATAGAAGAGTAATGGTGTTTTGTACAGTACAAGGCAAACAATTATTAAGCACAATCAAGGAATACTTTGCTGACGCTACATTTAAAAGTGTCCCAAAACCGTTCACACAGCTATTTGTTTTATATGGTGACTTAGGTAGTACTTGTGAAAGTACCAATATTGTTCCCATACTATACGCATTGATGACAGATAAATCTGAGCTATCGTATTGCGCTCTTTACAACATCATCAAAGCGCAAGTCCCAGATTGGCAGCCAAATATCATACACGCAGACTTTGAAATTGGTTTAACAAATCCGTTAGAAGTAATTTTTCCAGAAATAATCATCAAAAGATGCTATTATCATTTTATTAGTTCTTTGTGGCGAAAGTCTAAGACATTGACTATTAAATCCAAGAAGGATGGAAGGAACCAAGAGAAAAGGATAGTAGCCTTATGCACGGTACTGCCTTTACTACCTATCGAACATATAGAAGATGGGTGGAGTTACATAAAAAGTCAATCTGAAACATTATTTAGTACTAAAGTTAAATATTTTATAAACTATATGACAAAAACCTGGATGAAGAATACTAAAACTATTAAAGAAGAAGTGCATCTTCAATGAAAGACATAGGACCAATAATTATGCAGAAGGATGGAATTCTAAGCTTAATCGTGCAGTTAACAAAAATTATGTTACTATATCCAAACTGTTAGATGTGTTAAAAAAGGATGCTGATTTAAATATAGTAAACATGTACAAATGCGAAAACGGTTTACTATGTAACAAGAGGAAGAAACTAGACACTGAAAGAGACATGTTTATTTTAAACACACAAATGCAATTGATACATAAAGATATAGACGTCGCATTGTTTTTAGAAAAGTTACGTTAGATATTAGTCAATTATTGACTGACATATTATAAGCACTTAACAAAAATAAAAACGATTTTTAATGTGATTTTTCAACGCAGTAAATAGGAAATCCTAATAATGTACCCCCAAGGATACGAGCTGTTGGCGTATAAATAGTTCTGTTTTCTAAATATACCTATTGGGATAAAGATGAACTTACACACACATACATATATAACTGGTGGAGACATTAACACTTGAAAGTAGTGAATAAATCTAGTATCTTTGGCTCCCCCACCCAGGGGAGACATGGCCACAAGAAGTTTCTCCTTGTCTCCCCCGGGGGAGAGACCAGGGGAGACACGGCCCCGAAGTCCGGGTGAAACCGCAGGCATCAGCTAGTTATATATATTAGCTGATGTTTGAGTAGAATTGGTTAAGTAGAACCGTAGATATGGCCAAAAAACGATAACCGACCTCCGCGCGGGAGGAGCCGCGGTCATCAGCTAGTTATAACATAAAACTTTAATTTATAAATAAGGGATGTGGACTGTACTCAAATAAGTATATAATTTTACCACGAAAATGTAGTTTCTATAATAAAAATAATAAAAAACACAATATTTTCTTCAATAAACAAGGGATTAATTTTTTATTTAATAAAATGTAATTAAATATTTCACCCTCAAGTCACGTGACAATGAACACCAATCAAAATTCGTGACGTCACTTGTTGCCAAACAAGAATTTTCGCTGTCAAGTACTATGGTGTTTGTTGATATTTGGATAATATTATTACTGTGATTCCCGTGATTTTTTTTCGAAATTTGCTCAATTATCTTTTTGAATCAATTTTTAAAGGTTTTCCCATAATGGAAAGTGGATATATTAAGGCAGATAGTTCAAATTTGCCAAGAATTGATTGCTTTACGGTGGCTAATTTCTTCGCAACAAATAGTAACTTCTGCTCTGCTGAATTTAGAAATGTGAAGACCTCCATGTAAGTAATATACTCAGGATACATTATAATAGTAATCGTAGGTATTTACACTCCGGATCCGTGGTCCCACTGTGGTGTCCCACCGGTGGGACAAAACTTTTTCGTGGTCCCACCAAACACACACTTGACCGTTTTGTTACAGTATGGTATGTAATAGTCGCTACCTGCTTTCTTGAAACAAAATAAAAAAGGCAATAATCTGGTGTACTAGATATTAGGTATTTTAAAGTATTTGCCTTTTTATAATCCGACCATGTTAAAGCTTGATGTACAGCATTTGAGGGCTTTTGGATTTCAATTTCCAAACAATCAATGATACAACTGACATTATGGTACTTGTGTCTGAATGCCATAGGTAAACACTGTTTGATTGCATTTTTCTCCAAATTTACAAGAAAAGGACACATAACACTACAAATTATTGGTATGTTTTTTAGAAATATCTTGCATGCATAAGACACTGACATGCCAAACTCATCTGCAAGTTCTGAAAATTTTGTATCTAATCTATTTTTTTTAGACAATATTATATTTTTAAACAACAACACAACAACACAACATTTGTAAAATTTAGAATCCATCTTATTAACACAAAACTACGAAATAACTTTCTATTACATACAACTTCGACAATGTTTAGGAACAAGTGACGTCACAGCGGGCGTTTGACAGGTATCCACGTTTTGGCGCGACATTTGAAATGGAATTTTAAATAACTTATTTTAAAGGTATAAGTTGTATTAAAAAAATAGTAATAAACATTTTGGGCTATATTTGGTACTTATGCATGGTTTTAAACACTTTCCCAAAAATAGTCCACATCCCTATTACTTCCTCTTTAATATTCATTACATAGTACGTATGTATATTTTATTATATTTACCTATGTTTATTTATTTATTATGTTTATTATATCAACGTACCCCAAACAGCCCCAAAGCTTTTATCTCCAATTCTTCTCTTCATCCCACTGGAAGAGATTGCCACAAAGCGATAAGGCCGCCAATTGTATGTACCACATAAATTGTACTTCTGATTGTGTTACTTATGTGCTTGGTGTACTTATGTAAGAGAGGCGACAAGATAACCCTTAAAAAAAAGCGGCCAAGTGCGAGTCGGACTCGCCCATGCGGGTTCCGTAGCAGCAAGTAACATAATAATGTTTTTTTTTTAATTTTTATATTTGAGTTGATTGAATGAAAGGTAAATCGCGGTTTACGATTTATGACGTATTAAAAAAAAACTAATTAGTAGATCTCGTTCAAACCAGTTTTCGGTGGAAGTTTACATGGTAATGTACATCATATATTTTTTTTAGTTTTATCATTCTCTTATTTTAGAAGTTACAGGGGGGGAGGGGGGGACACACATTTTACCACTTTGAAAGTATCTCTTTTGCAAACTACTCAGTTTAGAAAAAATTATATTAGAAACCTCAATATCATTTTTGAAGACCCATCCATAGATACCAAACACGAATGAGTTTGATGAAAAAAAATTTTTTGAGTTTCAGTTTTAAGTATGGGGTACCCCCAAAATATAATGCTTTTTTCAATTTTTGTGTGAAAATCTTAATGCGGTTCACAAGATACATCTTACCAAGTTTCAACAGCATAGTTCTTATAGTTTCGAAAAAAAATCCTGGCCTTTACACTATCGACATGAACCCACTTCTAACACAAGCAATTTAGTTGGAGGGGTTAGGGGGAATATTAGTAATTTCAGTTACAAGTATTCTTTAAAAAAAAAATATGAAAAAACATATAGGTAATCTATCTATAATATAAAAATGAATCTCTGAATGTGTTGCTAAGCGCAAATCTCGAGAGCAGCTGAATCGATTTCGCTAATTCTTTTTTTATAATATTCCTTGAAGTACGAGGATGTTTATTATGGAGAGAAAAATTTAAAAAATGGACTGAAAAAAAAGCTTTTCTATATTCCCATACAAAAGATTCACGTAATTTTATCCCACGAATAGGTGGGTCCCATGGGTTACGGGAACGGGATCAGAATTCCACGCGGGCGAAGCCACGGGTAACAGCTATTAATTATATAATAGGATATTAGACTACTGCTAAAAAATAGTTCTGTATTATGTATTACAACATAAAAAGCAGATGGCATCAATATTTTTTATTTAAATTGATTTAAAAAAAGTACGCGCCATAACGGATCCCGTGACATGTGACGTCACACCAAAGTAACAGTAAGCGACTTAAGGCCCTGTCTGGACGTAAGCTACCATAATTATGCTTATTTTTTTTCTAAGATTATTTCTCTCTCTCTCTAAGATTTGTGATACTAGACAGTTGTTTTTTTTTTATATATACAGCTAATTATCTACTGTTCACGCACATTCAAAAACATTTTGGATAAATAGAGCAGTTTCTTGTTAAAAAAATTGCAAAGAAACACTCTTTGAAATAAATTTTTCGTTTCAATTATCTCAATATTTTATTTATCTATTTGATTTGTTTGATTTGTTTGGCGGCAAACGGATAAATAAATCATTTATAAAATATGACGTATTTGAGGGTGTTAATTTGTAGATATTCCACTAGGTGATTAAATTTTCTTTATATGTATTTGTAACAAAAAATATATATGTCATCGCTAAAAATATTGAGATAATTGAAACGAAAAATTTATTTCAAAGAGTGTTTCTTTGCAATTTTTTAACAAGAAACTGCTCTATTTATCCAAAATGTTTTTGAATGTGCGTGAACAGTAGATAATTAGCTATATATATAAAAAAAATCAACTGTCTAGCATCAGTAATCTTAGAGAGAGAGAGAAATAATCTTAGAAACAAAAAATAAGCATAATTATGGTAGCTTACGTCCAGACAGGGCCTTAAAGCCCGTTCATATAATTATTGAAATTAGTTGCAATAATAATGGTTTATTTTAGATATATAAGATAAAAGTAAAACATTATTAGTAATTAATAATTGAACCAGTCGATTAACACTAGGAAATGCAGACAGCCTGTATTTAAAAAATCTGTTTACTTATGTGTGACGTCACAGAGCGTTTATAAGCACGTGATCAAATCTCAAAAAAGTGAGATTTTAATCTTGATTTTTTAACAAAAAAAAGAAAATTATTTTATATTGAAAATTAGTAAAATATGTTTTTTACTGTACATTTTATTAGGATGACAACAATTCGTACAATATTTTAAATATAGTGAAAATGCCTATTATACTCGGTTCTATTAGGGCTACATAATATCTAGAATAGGTTGATGATGATGATGATGATGATGATGAATATCTGAATAAGCGTCGAAGAATTGAATTGCAGCTTATTAACTTATCATAGAATTAAGGTAAGTATATGAGTCCTAGGAGTGCACGTTTAATCTATTTTTTTAATTAATTATGAAGACATACATATCAGCCAAAACATTTCTTTACAATTTCTAATCAAAGAACACCTCGTGAAGACCCGTCTGTTAAAACATAAATAGAAACGACCGTCGCCGCCTGTCGTATACCTACGTGGTGTTGATTACACTAGCCTTGTTTTCAATGTGCATTAAAATCTGAGTGATCACTTATATCACAGACAGATGTAGGTCAGAGGACGTACTAATTTACGTTGAACAATCGAATACTTAATATACGTTTATATTTTTTACCTTACCGTAGTCCGGTTACAGTTTTTTACACTTCATATTTCTTATTAACAAAAGGTCCTTGACCACGTAACGGCAAGCGCAGCGTAGGAAGGCCTTCCGCAAGGTGGATAGACGACCTAGCAAAAAGCGCAGGGACTCGGTGGATGCAGGCCGCTACAGACCGGTCGAAATGGAAGTCGATGGGGGAGGCCTAAGTTCAGCAGTGGACTTCCTACGGCTGATATGATGATGATGATTTGTTTAAAATTTCATGGCGAAATCACACTTCGTTATTCGCCTTATTCGCATACATAACGCATAAGCACGAATAGTAAATACGTATAAGGTGAAAATTCGAGTGTCTACTCCATAGAGTAAGCATTATACTCTTATTGACAAGCGAGTCTGAATAGTCTGTGCACATGCAAGCGCCATAAGCAAGCGAACACATCGATGGTATAGAAGACAAATGTACAAAGTGAAATTTTCACTTAGCATTTTTGTCTTTTTTTTTTATATTTAGGACACGTTGATGCACTTGCTGACCCCTGAACGCAATCAAACCGAAATTGGATTACTATGGAGGGCTTTTCGCAATCGTGCACGGTGGTACCTACCCGGCCGAATTTTATGACAAATTTGTGTCATCAAATTTCTACCACCAGTACTTCTAGTCCATCGATATAATGTTACTTTTTGAAGGTGCTAATTTTTGCACTTAGTACGTTTGTCTTCTATACCATCGATGTGTTCGCTTGCTTATGGTAGAATTACCTTATTTTTAGACTCATAGGTAATAAAATATCCAACGGGACATATGCATTAAATGAAAGTTTCTTACTTGCTTTCTTATGTATATATTTTTGAAAATGCTCTTGATTTAAATGATTTATTTCATTAATTCCTCTTAAATTACTACCATAGAGAGCATGATGGTTGTCGTAATATCAATGTTTTATCTGATGTGGTAAACTGTCACTTAAATAATAACATTATAATTCGTACATATTCGTGCTGAAGTAAATGTAGCTAGTTGCCCTATATATTTTCTGTAATTTATTTTCTTTATAAAACGGTTTGGATACCAGTCTCATGCCCAGAAACTGATTACTTGGCCATTGGACAATGCCCAGAAACTGATTGCTAATGAGTTGACTTCTTCTGAAGACTATCTCGTGTTATATCTAGCACATGAGCTTAATACATTTGGCATATTACGGTAGAACCTGCACAATTTAGGGACAGCATATTAATACTTTAGAAGTTGATGATGTACTTGTAGATAACTAAAAAAATATATCGCAATGAAGTGATTTTTATTTCTTTATATTAGTTCCTCTCCAATATATATAATATAATAAATATTATATATATATATATATATAATCGCAATCCATGTATGTATCTGGGGGCATTGCCGTGTCCCCGCCAAGACGAGACAGCGGACCGCAGGGTACCATTTCTGGAGGCGTTTCCCGTATTTTGGTGTTCTTATAGATTCAGTCTGGACAGTGCTAAGAAGTTCCAATTCTCAGGATATGATGTCAATAGAGTACTTATTAAATATACCAAGTTTCAAATTCATAGCTATTATTACTTTACAGATTGTTAATGTTTAGAACACGCAGATTTCGTCACTCACTCACTGACTAATCATCGAAACTGTTAGGGTACTTCCTGAAGTTGTAGAAAGCTGCAACTTGGTATGCAAGTTAGGATTAGGATACAGATAACATAAAAATTAAGGTATCTGAACATTTAACCTACATCTCTTGAACTAGGGAGGTGAAAGTTTGTATGGAACTTTGGCAATTTTAAAGCTAGAAACATAAAAATTAGAATTTAGAATATTCGTTTAATGTGTATAAAATACAATTATAAAAACCGTCAAGTGCGAGTTGGCCTAACGCACGGAGGGTTCAGTATACAACTAGATTGAGGGACAAACTTAAGGTTGCTTTCGGATAAGGGTTTATTTTTTCCTATTGCCGCCTCTCTGGTACTTTGGCCACTTTGCATAACATAACATAACTTTGCGCTACTTTACGATTGGAATTTTGTGTGATTTCCTGTGTATATGGTATAGGTACTTAAACATACATAACCGCCCCCGCTGGCCGGCGGGGGGGTATCCGAAGGGATTTCCGCACGATAAAAAAAAAAAAAAAAAAAGGTACTTAAATATTTTATGATCGCATTTCTATTGAGGGGGCAGGTGCCTCAGGGACTCAGTGAAAGCGCTTCTATTTGATAAACCTCAGTGAAACCTCTCTATTCTAATAACTGTAAGTAAGTCTATAAAGAGTATAAGTCTGTAAGTCCATAGACTAAAATATACCGACCTACCGACATGCTTGGTTAAATATACATGATACATGATAACAAATTAAAGGGCAGTGATTGAAACCTTATTGTACGCGAGATCCACCGAAGACTCATCGAACTGGTTTTGTAGCGGTCTACCGTTTATATTTACTCCTTATCTTCTCCATCTCTTCTATTGCATATCCATCAGCTCCTAGACACTATAATGAAGATTTAGCACTAATGCACTACTTCCGTATTAGGGGGTATAGTGAAGAGCCGGGGTGCGGGTGCCTTAATACCTTGGCGTCTGAAGACAAAACAAGTTGAATTCCTGAGACGAGCTCAGCTGAATACAAGGGATTTTCGATTTTGCGATTTTTTTTATCTTGCAATGGTTCACCCCAGCACGAATCTATTGCCGAAAACAGCAACTCGATAGCTCATCCCCTTCATACCCAAAACCGTGACAGAAAATTGGCAATGACGACGTCGACGACAACGCCTTAGCAATAGGGCTTTTCTAAAGAAAATCCCTAAAAAAGGTATAATGAAGAAACGCAAAACATAGTCATCACTGGTTAGCATTAATACTAGGGAGGTATACAGGAATAACCCGACTTACGCGAATTCGGTCACACGCGATTTTTATCAGTGTAAAATACAAGCTACAATTACCAACTTAATCGAAAATTACCGTATACCTATTACGTACTTTGTTTTCTAGTTAAGCGTACCACACGGCGAAACCGTATGTCGAAGCGTACCAAACCGTGATTAAGAAATGTATTAAAACTTGACTAAGATTGAAAAGTTAATACCGCTAAAGTGCATTATTAGAAATCTCATCATAATCGAGAATAGCTGGGCATATGCCCAGATACTCTCGACTAAGATGGGGCAGGTATGAGCGCAGGCCTGGAGGTGACAGGTGAGGCCGCCTGTCACCCCAGCAGTAGCAGGCCGGGACAGT
The DNA here is from genome assembly GCA_946251805.1 of Cybosia mesomella. Classification (NCBI taxonomy): domain Eukaryota; kingdom Metazoa; phylum Arthropoda; class Insecta; order Lepidoptera; family Erebidae; genus Cybosia; species Cybosia mesomella. The sequence continues at coordinate 12,425,326 of OX276388.1, read as the reverse complement.
GGGGCGTCTAGCGCCCCTCACCCTAACCGGGGCAAGACGGGGACACCGTGGTTCCCAAACCCGAGTGGGCCATCTCGAAACCCCCGCTGGCCGGCGGGGGGACATCCGTAGGCATCCCTACGGATGTCCGCACGAAAAAAAAAAAAGTATATGGGGCACCACCAAGATCTTCTGGTGTGCGTGACCTGTGTATGTATGTGTATAATGTTCAAAATAACCTCGTTCCCATACATCTATTAGGAAACCTTCCTGTCTCTTTCGATCTTAGTCTTCACCATATATAATACAAGTATAATTTCAGGTAGATGCTCTCGTCCTGATAAACTGCACATCAAACCAGGCTGGCTGGATCGAGTGGGCCTATCAGAAGATAAACATGCGCACGCTGAGATCTCGTGGAATGACCCAGGGTGTGCTCGACTATTTGATGTGGCACCACTTTGGCCGGGTATGCATTCTCAAAAGGTTTTACTTAGTGTAAAAGGTGTGCGGATACGATGTCTTTATCCTAGCTCTTCTGTTCAATTAAATGAGTTGTTTTGTTGTTTGTGAAAGAAAATGATAATTTTATGTGAATTGTGACTGATACTCATTATTAGTATTTTTATTTTTCATTACTAAAGTTACTAAAGATAAGATACATTATAATAAACGTCACGACGCGTTACCGTCTTAGTTGGGAGTTCCGTGTGATTACAAATATCGTGCTATGTAGCTCATAACTAGTACTTCAGTGTGTGAGTTTCATGAGTGTCTCACATGCTAAGAGCAAGCTAACCAACAATGTTTATGTACAACTATTTACCTACAATACCTAATTGAATATAATAGGTAGGTTATGACGTAGAATATCTTAAGGAAAAAGATTTTGACCACATTTTGACATATCAAGAGCAACTATTGTACATAAATGTTTTTTATTAATCATGTTAGATCATAAAAGAAGTTTTCGTTAGTAGGTATTTTTAACTAATTGAACCTGAAAGCTGAAATCATACATAATAGCACAGATTAGATAATAGATTATAATTATTATATTATTATGCGTCATGTTTGAATATCGTGTAATAAGTATGACATAAGTATATATATACTCTTAATATTCTTCACAGTGCTTGCGTTTGCTTTTGCGATGTTGTACATTTTATATTTAAATTAGTTGTCTGTGCATTTTCCGTTATTTTTCCAAAATTGTATTTTATATAAACCTCACCATGTTATACTGGTTGTAAAATAAATCATCCATATTGGTCTTGCCGTTCTGAAGTTTTGCGCTTAGCTACAAAATTAGCGATTAATTGTTATTTATATATTTTTTTATACGATTTGAAGTTATAGAAACCTAACAGACAACATTCAATGACTATAACCGCACGCCGTCTCATTTTGAAGTTCACCTACTGTATTATAACCAACGATAATTTCACTTATACACAGAAGATATATCATGACGTAACTAGTCTTATTTTACGATGTGCGTCGTGCTTTGGCTGGTAGTTAGAAATGCTTACAATTAATAGGTAACTTTTTTTTTGTGCGGAAGTCCCTTCGGATACCCACCCGCCGGCCAGCGGGGGCGGTTATTTTGGGCTTGAACCGACTAAAACCGCACGCCGTCTCGGGTCTACAGACGCCGGGTGTATGGTTACCCATAGAGCATATCCCTCGCACTCCGACTGACCCTGGGCCATTCGCAGTGTCCCCTCTGATAAGAGCAGAGGGGTACCTGGAGCGACCCCCCCCCCCCGCGGGCCTTGCAAGCCCGCCATACTCCGACCCCCTCGTGCAATGGGGTCAGCTGGCCCTGAAAAGGGACGGTTGGTCAGACTCTTGGCCGTTGACGTTGACGCCAGCTACTCCAGAGGAGCAATCAATGATGCGTCATCGCCCACGTTGCCCAGGGTGCACCAAACTTGGAGGTGATCCAACCAGTCGCACCCCAAATTAATAGGTAACTATGATGTAAGTCACTCAGTAAGCTTGCGAAACGTGTTCACAATTTTATGGTCTGCGTGCAAACGCAAAATGCAAATAATGCTAAGTGACCGTGACCGAATGCTTTGCGATCCGCTCATACCCATACATACGGGTACTGTATAGGTATAGTTATGAACGCATTCAAGCGGAATGAATCATTAAATTACTAGTTTACCTGACTATGAATCTTTGTGTTTAATTGGACTTTATTTTAACTAGGCACTGTTTACAAAAACTGTTCTGCATTTGACGATACCCAATAAAATCAATTTAAATCAATATTTTTTACTTGCCCAGTAGTTACACTTCATTGAATAACGATACTAGAGTCCATTATTCTATCGAGTATAAATAGATCGGGGCCGGATTCTCCTCATGTGTTCATTACTTTATTTATTACAATTATTTATTTTCGAGATAATAAGTCATAATTTCTTTTCTGTTGTTGTAGTTCGCAGAGGTACGCAACCACGACCTCACTCAGATGTACCGAACTTACTTCTCACGCAACGTGAACCCGACAAACCTGTCGCTGTTCATCGATGCGTATGTGGCACGCACTGACCTTAACATCGCACGCGAGATCGGCACGATAAAGGTGCCCATACTGAACATCACTGGCGCGCAGTCACCACATGTTGATGATACCGTCACATTCAATAGCCGGCTCAACCCCTACAACTCCACATGGATGAAGGTAAGTTCGAGATCATTCTACACACAACTTTTAAGGTGCGGTTTTTTTTTTACGTGTGTGGGTTTCCACACCTAAAAAAAACACACAGCGTGCTTCACCCCATCGGTGCCAACGATGGGATGGGCGTGTCGTAATCGTACCGGCTGTCAAGCCACACGGTGTCCCAACTCAGTTGGGACTGACTTTCAGTCTAACTACGAAACAACCGAACTTTAATATATTCCATAAGCCACTTCCATCTGACCTCCACAAGACACTTGTTAACTGTATAATATACGTATGTATTTACGTACATTTATTATAAAGGTAATAATTAGTGTGGCATTGCAGTCAATATAAACCAAGTTCTAATTATCGTATCGATTTAGAGGTTTGGAAGTATCATCATGTAAGTTGTGATCCCGGTTGCATCTGAGGAGCCAGGGGTTTGTTTTCAATTTTGTTTAGTTTATTTTAACTATTACGGGAACGACTACCGTCTGACCTTCCAGTCCCAAGAGAAAATGCCAACGCTAGAGCCTTGTCTGTTGGTCGGTAGTTGTGCCAGCTGTTAGGCAGGGTTGGCGTGGACCCGGAGATTTAATATCATTAACTTGATACCATCGTTGTGATCTGATGTTAAAACCAGAATATGAATAGTGGAACTCTTCAACGTCTACTAGCAAACTTCGCGAAATGGCTAGTTTGCTCTGTTGCCCATTCTGTATAAGAACCCAAAATATTACAGTTTTGTTTTATAAAATCCCTGACACCCTCTGTGGCGTAGCGGTATTGCGTTCGACTGCGAAGCCAGAGGTCGCGGGTTCGATTCCCGCTTCCTGCAAATATGTATATTTGCATTGTTCTGGGTGTTTCTATGTATAATACCTATGTATTTATTCACAAAAAAAAAGTTTTTAAGTATGTTTATCTGCATTCTAGAACCCATATGACAAGCTCTGCTTAGTTTGGGTCTAGATGGCGTTGTGTACTTTCTCCTACAATTTATTTATTATAAAATGTTATAATTTTTTTTATATTTTATTTTAATAAAAATTATAACATTTTCTATATGTATTATTCTATTCTTATAGTTTAATATTCAAATTCCATTGCAGCTTGAATATTTTTTGTCTACAAATAATATTTCAAAAGCACTTGGTATTCGATCAAATAATGTCTTTGTTGGTCAGACGGTAACGATTGATAGTCGTCGCCGTCGGGTTGATCAATATGTCAAACAAAGCTGCAGACTATAAAATAATGTAACCTATGCGTAAAATTTTACAAATATTTGATCGTTTACCGAACGCTCTCTACATGGGTAGCTAAAGGTGATTGTGATTGTGGCACTTGTGGATATTCTCTTCATTTTCTGTCACAACACCCTAGCCCATTAAAAACAGAAGGCATCTATATAGGAACTTCATAACATCGATCGTAATTGGTTGCCCTAAGTTGATACATAGAATGTTTACTTATTGGGTTCGACAGTTATTGATTTATTATTTTATATAAACTATTTACTTAGACCAATTTCACGAACGAAAGTAATTACGGTAAAGTCGACTGAGTGGCCAGTAATCCAGTTTTAAATATTTAATTAATTTCAATGCCTAAATGCTTGCTTGTTATATACAGTACTTCAGGGTAGACCATGACAGCACAACAGATTGAATGTGAAATTTTTTTCTAATATTCTTGTAATCGACTTCCTCTTTTAGTCGACTAACTACTACGATCTACTTGCTAAGTAACTGTGTTTCAGTATATAAACGGCTCACTCACTCCATCAAATAGCCAATACTCCATTTTTTTATATGAAAATTATATGATTTAATATGAAAATTGGATTGTCTTCAACGAAAAGCGATAAGACGTGAAGCAGAGTCGAAGATTGTTGAGAAATTACAAGATTTCTATTTTCAATGTCGTCTTTCAATTCACAATTAGAATTTCGAATATCGTCGAATCATTCAACAGCGACAGAGCAAAGCATTTCAAACTTAATTTTTGAAACTTGTGAAATGTCAGATTACCCGTCACCACTTTAATTATGCGACAGCCTAAACGGCGCTTTTTCTAAGTTAATAATAATGAAACTTGTCAAAATAAAGCCCCGCTAAGCATTGTTAGGGGCTCAGAAAACAAGATCTGCAAGGGTCTGGCTTAAATTTGTTAAAGGGTAAACTGCGCCCATGAGCCCCTCGTTGGTTCAGAGAGTTTACAGTATTGGTCTGACTTGGGGGCAGGATAACATTTCTTCGCCTGTGGCCCGGCTGCGAACCACTCAATTAGGAGCCGATGATGACTTAAAATCACTCGGGTTCTGAGAAAACTAATGTAATTCTTATCTTTCAGTCTCTCGAGCTCGGGGTCACGACTGAAACAATTTTAGAGTATGTTTCAACCAAAAGTCCTGTTTCCGAAATTGTGGTAGACGGTTCTAACAAATAAATATCAATAAATTTCTTTTTTAATCTTGAGATTTAAGATTTCTATGAATTTCGTCATTGAATAATACTTCAAACTACATGAAACCTATTGGTAACGTAAGATTTCTTGAAGGATCAGAATACTTTCTGTATTCTATGCTTGAAGGTTAACTCTCTTTCATAACGAGACGTCTATTGTTGCGAATAGAAGATTGACATATTTACTTCTCTAAAATATTTGAACACGCGGGGACGTCGGTTGGCGGTGTTTTGTCATATCTCCGGTTCTACTTAACCAATTGGAATCAAACATACGGCATATTTTAAGTCTGACCAAGACCTTTATAATAGGACAAACCGAATCAAAATTCGTTCAGTAGTTTTTCGTCCATTGCGAACAAGCAGATAAACAGATAAACAAGAATCCCAAAAAATAGTTTTATGTTAAGAATCGTTCATTTAATATAACATTACCCAATATTTTTTGTGTCTTCAATGTACAACTAATTTACAATTTTATAATAATATAGATAAGAGTAGGTATAGAAGAACTACTATAATGGTTTTTAGCTAAGACGCGGACGTATTGAAATTAGCCGTCAATCCAAAACATGTAGTATCAAGAAAAGCGGCCAAGTGCGAGTCGGACTCACCCATTAAGGGTTCCGTAGCAGCAAGTAACATAATAATGTTTTTTTTTTAATTTTGATATAATTGAGTTGATGGAATGAAAGGTAAATTGCGGTTTACGATTTATGACGTATTAAAAAAAAACTACTTACTAGATCTCGTTCAAACCAATTATCGTTGGAAGTTTACATGGTAATGTACATCATATATTTTTTTTAGTTTTAATCATTCTCTTATATTAGAAGTTACAGGGGGGGGGCACATTTTACCACTTTGGGAGTGTCTCCCGCGCAAACTATTCAGTTTAGATAAAAATGATATTAGAAACCTCAATATCATTTTTGAAGTGCTATCCATAGATACCTCCTCCACATATGGCTTCGATGAAAAAAATATTTTTGAGTTTCATTTCTAAATATGGGGACCCCCAAAATTTATTGTTTTTTTTTCTATTTCTGTGTGAAAATCTTAATGCGGTTCACAGAATACATCTACTTACCAAGTTTCAACAGCATAGTTCTTATACTGTCGGAAAAAAGTGGCTGTGACATACGGACGGACAGACAGACAGACATGACGAATCTATAAGGGTTCCGTTTTTTGCCATTTGGCAACGGAACCCTAAAAAAAAGAGTAATACTTATTATGTAGCTAATAATTTTCGGAACAACCGAGGTATGTACTTCATTGGATGCCAATACAATATTTATGGTAAATATATATATATATATATATATACATCAAAAAAGTCTAAGCAACATGCTTAATTTTACATCTTCTGCAAATTATATTGGTCAATTGTTCTACTTTTTTTTACCATAGGTGGGCAGGTATGTAACCTGTTTGATTAGAAAAAAAAACCGCTTTTGCTTTGTTTTTTTTTATTAAAAGTATACCTACTCGCCTACCTAAGAAAATATTTTTTTTTAAACAAAATTAATTCGTTAACCAATATGTATTTATTTTTAAAGAATTCTTTAATTTAATACAAAGTGTGTCCTCCTCTGTTGTTTAAAACTTGTTGGCACCGATTATTCATGCTATCGAAGAGTTTATTAACGGTATCCTGCGGCAATCGCTCCCAATGAAATTTTAGCAAATTCGGCAACTGTTGGGTTGTTGTCACGCCGTCCAGGTCCTCTAATACACATCTCTGGAGCATATCCCATACATGCTCGATGGGGTTGAGGTCTGGTGATTGTGCAGGCCAGGGTAACACCCTGATGTTTTCTGTTGCCAAGTACTCCCTAGTCCGCATCGGTGTATGAGAACGTTTATTGTACTTAAAATCGGAGCCAAGGGTTTGTGCAAATGGATGAACATAAGGCCTAAGAACATACTCAACGTAATTTTGAGCGTTCATGTTTCCATTCACAAAAACGAGCTCAGTTCGTCTATTCTTCATAATACCCGCCCATACCATAACTGTTGAGCCGTTGTATGGATGAACTTCCTGAACGCACCTGTCTTTCAGTATTGCCGGGACGACGGTACACTCTTACCCTTGTATCAGGCCTTCAACCCGAATCGAGACTCATCACAAAATAAAATGTTGTCCCTTTTTTCCTGGGTCCACGTTATGTGTTCCCTACACCATTCATTTCGACAAGCGCGATTTCCGTGACGTATAGTGATAGAATAGAGGACGTATAGGATCTAATCACCTGATTAGACGTCGCGCTCGTAGGCCGTACTCATGCAGTCGATTTCGCACGGTTTGGGGGCGAACAACAACAACACTTGAGTTTTGTAGCCTTGAACCTATCTCTCTGACGGTTAACATTGGTTGACGTCTTGCAGTTAGTTGTATGTATCGGTCTTGCCGAGTAGTTGTACTCCTTCCACGGCCCGGGTGCTACTCAGCGGGATTTCCTGTCGTAGTGTAACGCTGCCACAGACGGCAGATAATGCTCCTGTTCACATTAAAAGGTCGAGATACCTCAGATTGGTTTCTTCCCGCTTGTATCATTCCCACAGCTCTTTGCATTTCATCAGCGGTCAAATGACGTTGCTCCATAACGTAAAGAATATCTCACAATTCAATTTTATCAAAAACTCTATTAAAACTTGGTTAAAACTATAAAATTCAAACGATACCAAATTTCTTAATTATCAAAAGAAAACACATTTAAATTGGAACTAATGTATCAGCTTTTAATTTTATGAAACAACAGAAAACAAAATAAAGAAACACAATCGAGTGTTTTTTTTTCTAACTATAAGATATATATATACCTGCCCATGGTAAAAAAGTAGAATAATTGTCCAATATAATTTGCAGAATTATATAACATTAAGCATGTTGCTTAGACTTTTTTATGTGTGTATATATAGGTCAGAAATACAGTATTCTACAATAAAAAGACGCTATAATGGGCGGTTCGATGATGAAACAATGGCGCTTACATCAGTGGATTCATGAGGACGCACAAGATTTCTTCCAAGATAACATAACATAATTTCACGCCTGTATCCCTGAAGTGGTAGGCAGAGGTGTATTACACACCCACGATTCGCCATTTATGTTTAGGTCCCAATGTAATAGGGGGCGAGCCTATTGCCAACTACACCTGGCACATTACTAACCGAGCAATAATAAACATTTTTAATACACACATAACTAAGAAAAGTCAGATTTGTGTACTCGGCGCGACTGGGGATCGAACTCGAGACCTCGTCTCGGCAGTCCGCTACGTACACCACTTGGCTATCGCTGTCTTCCAAGATACCATAAAATATATCGTAATTTTAGATTTCTGACTCCGGCATGGTGCTCGAGGAGCAGCCTGCCAAGATTGCTGAGGCGTTCCGTCTATTCCTGCAAGGAGAGGGCTACGGTAAGTAGTAAGGAAGGGCACTATAACAGTTGTACACTTTCGATGCAAGCTTAGCTTTGCATTGCGATTCGAATGTATTACCGTTGCACTTAACATGCCTCACTCAATAGATGCAATAAAAACGATTTAGGATTTATCGATCACAGCAAAACTTTGTTTTAACTCGTCGCAAGAAGGTTGAAAAATAGTTTCATTTAGTCATAATAATATGTTAATTTAGTTCTATCAACTCACTGACAGGCAAACAATTCATAAACCCGACTTTTATAAACACGAAACTTTCAACATAGAATGAACAATTTGTAATTTAAAGCACATGTAATTATGTTACTAGCTACGCCTCGCCGCCCAGCAAACTTTTAGATGTGCCAACTTTCAAGGTGATTGGTGAAACCTTGTTAGAGGTTTATCAATCTTAGATACTTATAAACATTATAGCGGTAAGGTAGGTAGGTAGTCTTAATATAACATATAAGGAAAATATGAGGTATAGTTAATGTCACTATCGATGATTGAGCTAAATTCGTAAAATATCCGTTATTATTATATGAATGCTGCAATGACAGACATGTTTGAACTGAATTGTAAATGACAGAGGTTTAATTGGGTACTTGTATTTTCCTATACTTAGTTAAAATCAATTATTTAATCATTTAAATATTATTATTACGTATTAAGTAAAACCATTGCCTTACCATCCGTTCTTGTTAGGGAGGGATACATACGTGAGATCAGCCGTTCATTATGTCTACAATCAGTGTGTCAACACCACTACCTCAACAGTTTCAAAGACCAACAGTTTGCTTCATCAACAAGTTACGAGTTCAATAGTTCATTACATCAACAGATCGTTTCGTCAACAATTTACTACATCAGGTCATGAGATTAACATTCATTTGGGTAACAACTTAAAATTCGTTATACTGTAATTCTCTGTGGCGTAGCGGTAGTGCATTCGACTGCTACGACAGGGGGCGCGGGTTTTATTCCCGCTCAGTGCGAATATTTGTATGTATGAATATGTCTATTTGCATTGGTCTGGGTGTTTCTATGTTAAATATGTACTAATGTATTTACAAAAAAAAAGTATATAAGTATGTTAATCCGCTTTCTGGAACCCATAACACAAGCTAATTAAACTATGCTTACTTTGGGTCTAGAAAGCGCTGTGTTGAATGTCGTAGAATATTTATTTATTTATTATTATTATTTATCCTAAAACAGTTCTAAATTGTGTCGCTCAATGACAAGAAACAAATGCTCTACTGTTCCGTATTGTCTATCTACATTAATACATATTTATAAAGTTATAATAGAATTTGGTTCCAAGTTTATCGTAGCTTGACCCAGCAAACCCCGTTTCAAGGCGAAGCTCCGGGTTGAAGCTGCCAAAGTTCTTGTTGATACTGATCTGTCCGTAACATTACTTTATGCTATTCGGAGTATTTTTCAATTCATCGGGTAGTAATTAAATAATTTCATTTGTAAAATATTGCGTATGTTACGATTCCATTAGGTAGGTACCTACTCGTACAACATTTCATTTCCAATGTTACACATTTTAAAGTCATGTCCGTATGCTGAGCTTTAGTTTAGTTTTCAATAAAATCTTGACATGAGATAGAGAAATATGAAACTTACATTGGAATGTAATAGAATGTAGACACATATCTACGTCTCTGTTGGATATTCTAGGTATGATGAAAATTTTATTTCTATTTATAATATAGATAAATATATCGGACTATTGCATCTATTGTGCAGCTATTTATTATGTAAGGACCAAACAATTAAATTTAACTTCTCAATACCCAACAAAGTTTTGTAAAGATTGACTTATTACCTGTTGTATTTATTTTAATTCTATGTTTAATTTTACTATATTTCTCTCTTGGTGTATTTGGCACTTAACCTTTCTAATTGCAAATAAAATTGCAGTAATATTTTCTTTTTAAACTAACTTGTTACTGGACTAACTCGTCTGAAGCCCACTTTATGTTTTATTCTCCCGATTACGTTTGAGCCTGGATATGCGATAGCGTTATGCAGTCCCTAAAAGATTGGTATGTACCCTACTTAGAGCTTATTCTCAGCTTGTATGCCCTTATATTTAGCCTATTATACCTTTTTTATGTAAGTTCTACTAATCATTAACACTGTAGTTAGTTACGTGTATTGCCCGCGGTTCGCCTCCGTAATTCACCTGTGCAGACCACTGGCAATTATTTCTTCACATGGTTCACCTGAATGTCAATTCGTTATTATTTATTCAAAATTATTTTATATATTTATTATAGTTATTAAAAAAACACTATGCTGAGGTTTGATTTCAAGTTAAAAGTCTAGAGACATGTCATAATATCATAATTATTAGCATTATCATAGACCGGATTATATGCATTTACATATTTTCACCCGATGGTTAAAATATTTTGAAAATCTATGAGGACAGGGTTGAAGTCTATATCCTTCTTATATTCCACATAGTGACCATGACCTGCGTGTCAACCGCTAATTTAAAAAACAATAGGTAAGTGCCCGCGAAATACCCAAATTCAAGTTATGAGAAAAAAAATTGGCGATCGAAGACACAATGGTACTATCGAACCTTTGCCCGACTGTTATCGACATGACGCGATGAGTTCAACAACGAACAAACTGCAATATTAGGTAATGTTTTAGCTAAAAGTGCAGTCGAATTAGGCATACAAAGATAAAGGGGTTCATTCGTTGTCAAATCGGAATCTGATACGGTCACTGGACAACGAACTGATCGAACCTTTAGTATTTACTTAATACTATAAGTACACGCAAGGTGCTACAGTAAATAGCAATACTGTGGACGATTTATTGAGCATTATAGGGCACGATATCTATATATTAATAAGTGAAGGGAAAACTTTCCATCTCTTTGTAGGAAAATTGCGCGAACAGAGGAATGTGAGATTTGGCATAGTTATAGCTTATAAGGAGGAGAAGTGCAGAATGCTTATATGTTTCCCATCTCTGGAGCACCATTTTTTGTATGTACATGTACATTTAATGTATATTGTTTATTAAGAAAATAATAGCAATACTGATACTGATATTGCATATTTTTACACCTGTCGTGCATATTTTTAGCATTTTTCATTCATATTTCTTTTCTTTTTTTACATTGCAAATAATCCGGTCTCCAGTAATCATCATATATGCCTATGAAGTTTAATAAATCAAACCGACTTTCTTGATTAGTAAAATTAGTCTTATCGAGTTCATGGTGCTAAGTATTGACAAATGGCTTCTTTTGAGTCTACAATCTACATACTACACCTACTCTTGATGTGTAGATAATTCTGTGGCCCATTCTAGAACCCCATATAAATTTATAAGAATATATAAGGTGTCACAAAATTAGGTCTCTGAATTTGGTTAGATGACTTGGTATCGACAAAATATGTATTTGAAACAAAAAAAAATCGGGTAAAATAAAAAATTAAAAAAATGAAAAAAAAACACCACCAGCGACCAGCGGCACGTGACGCGACGATCACACGTGACGCTGGTCGCGATTTAGGTATTTCCCACACTTCCGCTTGGAGAATACTGCGAGGAGAAGAACTGCACGCCTACCACGTGCGTCACGGGCTCGTCGTGTCACGTGACGCTGGACGCTGGTGGTTTTTTTTTTTCATTTTTATATATATATTTTTTTATATATATTTGATTAACCGATATTTTTTTTTGTTTCAAATACATATTTTGTCGATACCAAGTCATCTCACCAAATTCAGAGACCTAATTTTGTGACACCTTATATATTTGCAAAAATGTTGAAGTAGTCACGCTTGTTTTGCCATTTATTTTTAATTTATTTATGTTTGCCACCCGTAGCTGTTTTAGCACTGCAAAAAATATGTCGTCGAGACAGTACAGTATCGATGCCCAGCGTCAGCATCTAGCCAGTTTATTATCGTTACAGAGCTTGTAGATAAAGTAAGTATTTTTAATGTAATGTATACGGAAGCTCTTGAAATGCATGTAGGTAATAATGTAGCTTTGTATGTTTCTCGAAAATGCATGACTAAAAGGAGATAACAAAGAGGGACACTGTTCTGACATTGATAGTCCCAACTATCCCACCGACTTGATTCTATTTTCTTCCAGATATATATGATAGGAGGGAAGGTTCGCAACAAAAACCCTATAGATAATGATGAGACACGACACGGTCTAAAGTGATTGGGAACAAAAATTCCTTCTGAATATAAAATTAAAGCTAAACGTCCACAAGTTTATGATTAAAGTTTATATATAGCTTCCCCGCAGTCTTCTGCTCATTTTTTATCTGCAAATACTTAGTTAAGAATTTCAGGTAAGCAGGTATACAATATGTACGTACACAAATTAGCTACGTACAGGAAAATGAAACAGAAAATACGGTATACTAAACTTATAATGTGTGTATTTCTACAACTTGTATCTATTATAGCCAAATAAAATTAATTAAGATGTTTCTATGACTTTTTATAAACAGCTGAAGAGAGCGCGAGCTCAACCGCGACAAGGGTTAGCAGCGAAGCATACCTATTTAAACCTAATATCTACCCGTATCACCCGTATCTACCAAAAAACTTTAAACATTAAAAACGCTTTAATTTGATATTTTATGCCGGCTATCTCTAATCCTGGTTATATCGCAGTCTTACAAACGACTGATCTTTTATTTATTCTTGAAATGTTTAAATGTTTTCTTGAAGTACTTTTTTTCTTTTTTTTTTTTTATCGTGCGGAAATCCCTTCGGATACCCCCCGCCGGCCAGCGGGGGCGCTTATGTCGGGCTTGCACCGACTAAAACCGCACGCCGTCTCGGGTCTTCAGACGCCGGGGTGTAAGGTTACCCATAGAGCATATCCCTCGCACCCCGGCTGACCCTGGGCCATCTCACCACTAACAGCATCGCTCATCCTGTCTCCTCTGAAAGCAGAGGAGTACGGAGAGCGATGTGTTCCCGCCACGTTGGGTATTGGCCGACGATCAATGCCAACCCTATGAAGGGGTGAAGGGGAAGCCATTGACCGCCGCCCAGGGTGTACCGGCCGCTCCGATTTCGTTCCCCCCGGACTGCAGCGGGATCGGAATAGGTGCGACACTCGAGGAGGTTACCCAACACACACCCCTACCTTTCCCCTTTCTTGAAGTACCTAATGTTTGTTATTTTTCTTAAGTTAAGTTAAGGAATTGACTCCTCGATTTCATAATACTGATGGTTCCTTATACTCGTATATTATATACTAGCTGCGCCCTGCTGCTATAATAGCACATTAACCGTGGACTTTCCTAAATAACTAACACAAAAAAAAAAGAATTATCCAATTTGGTGCAGTCGTTTGGAAATAATGTGCGTACATACATTTCGGCGATTCATTTTTATTTAAATAGATTATAAAGTTGTAATAGGCTTTCCGTTTGTATCGTCTCCATCCTCGATAAATTCAACTGAGTTCTATGTGTCATAATATGTGTCTTTGATATTCCAGTACCAATCTCACCGGCCAGGATGGTGATGATCCTGCAATCAAATGAGACCAACCGGCGCCGTCCCTGCCGCCTTTCACCGGTTATCCGCATCACCGAGAATCCGATCTCGGAAGCTGTAGTTTGCTAAGCCAGAAGACCTCCGTCCGCTTTCACGCAACGCACTCGGTACCAACTGCCGACCCATGTAAGAGTCAGATCTTTGTGGGCACTAACAGCACCGTTACCGAAAATTCGTGAGGAGAAGCACACCTGCAACAACTCCCGTAGGTGTCCTCACTGTTTTGTGTCACGCTTACTTGTTAGGTTTTTGAGAATGTAGACACATGCGTTGTGATTAGGCTGGGCGAAGGAAAGTGCCTCATAATGAGTGAGTGCCGCACTCTTCATCATATATCATTTTATTATTTTAAGAGAATTTTATTAGAACCCACTTATAGCTCGATTGATTTGTAACTAGATAATATTGAAAAGTAAGATGGTGAGCGTGGCGTGTTGCTGCGTGATTATTGACTGTAGTCACGATATAACACAGTGACAATGCGCGATATGGCGTTCATTTATTACATCTTGGCTGGGTGTGATACAATGTGAAAGCGTATACATATCACATACGCTGGCGATTTGCAGTGCCTGTGTTATACAATGGCGGTATGGAATAGTGGCAGTGTGAGACACGGTGCGGCACAGTGACTATTATCTTAGACGACGTGTGTTCACATTAGCAGTGTGTGGTACAGGAGTCGTGTGCCTACCGCAGTAGTGTTGTGACACAATGGTGCACAGTGGGCGCACAATGGGTGCACGGTGGGTGATAGTGCGGCGGGGGCACGGCGGCATCACGCGCGCACGCTTCGCCGTCGCTGGGTGCTATGCTAAGACCAAGATAGTTTTTGAAATTGATCATTAAATGAATCGTATTGGAGGAAATTATATTTTTTTTATTACGCTTCAATTTGTTAACTATAATCTTTATTTAAGGCTTATCGTATGTTAATAGTCGTGATTAATTTCTTACAATATGTATAATTGTTAATGTTACGGTCATGAGTTATCAGTATTATTTTTTATTAGTAGTTATAGGATTTATTTTTGTATATCTACCTAACACTAGGTAGGTAAGTAGGATGTTATCACCGCTTTGAGTAGTTAACCTAATTAGTATGTAAACTTAGACCAGCATCACTGTGCATTGACTTCGTATAAACAAGTATTACAGGATTGCATTATACCAGTTTAATATTATATAATAAAGGATTCGTAGGCTAGTTAGCCAGAATGCACACTGCGGCGTAGAGTCGTCACAATATTCTAATAGCCTCCTGTATGAACTTAGAAGGTGTCGTATCTATATAATCTAGTCGGTACGCGATGACACGCCGTAGATGTACTTCACATAATTACGTACATTTACTGCGGACTGCTTCTATTCAAGACGTATAATATGAAACGGACTTGTTAGCAGTAAAGAGCCAAGCTCGCGAAGTATTTGAATCGAAGCAAACCAGCCGCGCATTAATATAGATTGTTCCAAAAATTGATGTTTACGGTGTTGACAAGATAATCATAATACTTAAAATTTATCTGTAGCCGAATCTCTGTAGAAGGACTAAGTATATGTTTACACAACCGCGGAGTACGGCGTGATTCATACATTGAGTAACACGGAGTTACCGACGACGCCGCGTCGTATTATGTTGCTCTCAATGCCTATCGCTTAGTAGACATACAAGAATAGAAAAAACCAATCCTTCATAGAATTGCTGTTCTGAATGTTGATTTCTGACTTGAACCGTAGACGTTTAATGTAGATCATTATATTCACAATGACATTCGAATGAATTTAAGGAATCAATTAAAAAGTCGTTTTGCAAAAAAAATACATGGTGTTTTATTTTGTTTTATTACGTTTCTTCATCATCATCGTTGAGATAAAGCGACGATAGCTTAGTGGTTAAGGAGTTCGCCTTACGATCGAGAGGCCCCTGGTTGGAATCCTGGACTTCACACTACCGACGTGAATCTGCTAACACGGGTAATTTTGTTTAGCTGGAGGGGATTGGAGAAATACTATTAATTTCAGTTATTAAAAAGAAGAACCGTATTTCTCAAATTTTAGTCCAAAGCCCGTCCAACTGTGTCCTCTATTAACTACAATAGCAACGAAACTCCCGAGGCACGACTATCAAATGACACATGCAATCAACGGCGAAACTTGTTTAACACCAAAACATTAACAAACCTTTTTTAATCAATATACCTACAAGAATGGTCTACAATAAAATTAATAGCTATGTTTGATATTCGTATGTGAGTGATGGCTCTCCATCAAGATCCCGAAGGCCCTCCAACCTCACCTGCCGATTGACGGATGAGGTTCTGGCGCAGGACTTCCTCTCGGGGTTGGGAGGTCAGACAGCTGTCGCTTACATAAAAGCCGTTAAACCCAAATCAAAAGTGGTGTAGTAAAGGGGTCCGAAGTGAAAGGTTTGGATGCAACCAGGTAGGTACAACTGATGATGATGACAGCACCAGTAACGTCGAGACCTGAGACTTCTTTATCACTAGCGCCACAGAATATAGTAGGTACATAGAGTATGAGCAGTAAAACGTTTTATATGAATAGTATTTACCTACCGTTCCGTAATTATCTTGCTTCGAGTTACAGCACCAGGTCCCATAAGGGCGTTTTATTGGTCGATCCAAGGGCAATTGTAACTAATGAAAATAGAACAGTGCTTAGTCGCAAAACTAGTGCTACGACAACTACCACAACCTTCTGTCAGCAGTCTTGGAAAGATTTCCGTATGGAAGGAGCCACTTTTCGTATTTTAATGAATATAGGTACATACTTATTGAGTGAGGGAATCAGTTTCCTTTTAAAATTGAAAGTAGCTTCTCAATCCTTATGGACATTAGGGAAGTTTGTGTCCATAAGAACTTATTCTACATGTAAAGCCATCTAGCGCAAATTCCATACACTATAAAAACATTTATGTCTGGTGCTCTTAGTTGATCTGCCGAACCCAGAGTGAATTAACTCGAGAATAGAGATATAGAATAGAGCATCCGTTGTCACAGCATTTCGGGCGAATACGACCGCCACCCCCCCCCCCCCCCCCCGTCGCCCTACAAAGCCGAATCATACAACAGTAAAATAGAATAAACTAACAATATGTTACTGCAGCGCCCTGCAGTGAGTTACAACCGTAACATCTATTAAAGAACCCTCACTAATAAACCACAAACTGCAACGAAACCGGACTAGTAGTTTTGGTCCTGGTGAGTTGTCACCGTAACACCTATCTAAGAACATGCAACTCCATCATTGAAAACTGCATCAAAATCGAATTAGCCGTTTTGTAGAAAAATGGCTACATGGATTTGCACAAACAATGTTAACTGCTGCGCCCCCTGGTGAGTTGTCATCGTAAAACCTAAGAACATGCACCAATAAAACCCGAACCCTTAACTGAAAACTGCATCAAAATCGGAATTATAGTTATGGAGAATAATGGCAACATGGATTTGCACAAACCATGTTTGCTGCAGCGCCCTCTAGTGAGTTGTCACCGTAACACATGGATTTGCACAAACCATGTTTGCTGCAGCGCCCCCTGGTGAGTCGTCACCTATCCCACTATCTGAGAACATGCTCCAATCAAACACGAACCCATAACTGAAAACTGTATCAAAATCGGACTAATAGTTTCCAAGAAAAATGACAACATGGTAACATCCTCTCACCCCAAACGCATATACCGTCTCCGTTACGTCGTAGGTAAAACTGGATATGAGTAACGCAACCCCGGCTCGCGTAGGTAACGAGTACACAACAGCAAGATCAGCAGCCGCAGAAGTTCGGTGGATATCCTCACCTTTCGAACTACGAAACCCGAAACCACCGTGAACTCCGAACGTACGACCCATATGTTTCAGGGACCCGATTCACCATTGCCACGTTTTTAAAACGCGTGATTTCAATTCGATTAGAAAGAAAAACTAAAAAATATTTTAGTATTAAGTGTGATCTGTCAAACCAAAACCTACCTTCACTTTAGTGAGGTTATTAAACATTTAGAACCACTTGTAGTTGATTACGTTTTCAGTTAGATTTTAAGATTTTAATGTTCGTTAGTTTTGAAATCATACGTTTAAAAAACATAATTTTACTGAATCTTGAATCTTGCCATCGTGCATCGTCGCGAACCAAACCAACAGGTTCAAGCGCGGTTTCGGGGCTGTTAATCGATCTAGCTAGGTTTTATTCATAGGATTGTTCGTTTAACGATATACGGTAAATAGATTAGAAATAGTAACCAAATAAATTACTGTAAAATAGGTATATATATATATATATATGTTATACATTGAAATAAAACTATCGCGGTTTATTTGATGTTATTTTATATTTTACATTGAACCCGACGTTTCGGTTGCTTTTCAGCAGCCATGGTCACGGGGAGACTAAAGATGGTTGTTGTCTTGAAGTTTGAAGTGGAAGTTATCTCAAAGTACCCGAACTCTGTTGAATTGTTGGTGTTACTATTTACGCAGAATGAGCTCACAGTGTCATGAAGTCTTATGTTGTATTTTGTTTTTTCTTGGAATTAATTAAGTGAATGACTGGGTCCCAAGCTAGTGGTACATTCCAACCATCTTCTGTATTAAAATTAGGATGTTTTTAGGTAGATTTCGATGAAATCGATCTACCTATTGGTTTCCTGACTACTGTCGAATTAAAAAAAAATTCTTCAAATGACCACTGGTCAAAAAGTTTATATATATATATTTGTATGTATGTATGGTTCCACTTCCCAAAATTTGCGGCACTCTCACGGTCGCATTTTTGCCCCGATCGCTTTCAAACTGCGGTCAAAAATTGCTTGGGTGTATGGTATGGTATGGTATGGTTTCGCGAGCTGGTATCCGCAACTCCACGACAGGGCGCGGTTTTTGCGTGAGGGTGGGCATTTCACTCGATCCACCCCAACTCTTTGAAGAACGCCAGCAGGCTATTCACACTGCTGGCGATCTCCCGGAGCGTACCTGTATTTCCGAAGTACTTTACCCTGTATGTGGCGGTTACAGGGCAGTGTAGGAGCACGTGTGCCGCTGTTTCTTCCTCTTTCATGCAGGCTCTGCAGAGAGGGCTGTCGGTGATTCCTAAAATATAAAGGTGTTTATTGAAGGAGCCGTGCCCCGTGATGGCAGCTGTGGCCGTGCGCAGTTGCTGTTTGGTCAGTTGTCGAAGACGCCTGGTCAGTCTATTTTCAAGCACGGGGAGTGCTTCCCTCGCCTGTCTGCAAACTTCCAGATTTATCCAATAGCTGTTGTGTTGATCTCTCGTTCGTTTGTTTACCATGGTTCGTAGGTATGCAAAGGGGATCGGTATTATGGGCTCAGGTCCCATTACCACCATGTCAGATCCTCTCCTGGCAAGCTCATCCGCTGCATCATTGCCGCGCGAGCCGCTGTGGCCCTTAATCCATTGCAAGGTTATGTTATTGAAATGGCCTATTTGGTTCAGTTTACGATGGCACTCTAGTATTAGTCCCGAGTTTATAGTGTGGCTGTTTAAAGCTTGCAGCACGGCCATGCTGTCGGAGAGTATGCGTATTGAGTGGCCTTCCACTCTCCTGGCCATTACCGCTGAAGCTGCCAGGGTAATCCCCATGCATTCAGCTTGAAATACTGTGTTGTGGGTCCCCAGCGGTGTTGATATGGATATATTAAGGTCCTCCGAGAAAACGCCGGCCCCGGTGCCTGTACCAGTCTTTGATCCATCTGTGAAGATGCGTAGTTCCGTTGGGCATAAAGCCTCACAGCGGTGGTCCTCATGAAGTTGGATCTTGTATTTTTTGTCGAATACGTATTGTTTGGGCACACGATCATTCATTGCTCCTATCATGGGTATCTCCTTTATGAGATCTGTGAGCAGTGAGGTGTGTCGCGTGTTTCTCTCGCTCCATAGGTTGAGTGCCCTTAGGCGTATGGCCGCAGCTGTTGCTTCTTGGCGGATGAACAGATCCAAGGGTGGGAGTCCGAGCATGGCTTCCATTGCCGCGGTGGGGGTAGATTTCATGCATCCAGTGGTTGCCATGCAGGCTAGTCTTTGGGTCCGTTGTAGTTTAGCCGCTACTGTGCTGTTTTCGGTCCTTGGCCACCAGACGATAGCACCATACGCTATCATTGGGCGGATTACTGTTTCGTAAAGCCATAGGATGATTTTAGGTGATAGCCCCCATTTTTTACCAATCATTCTTCTGCACTGCCAGAAGGTAATCCCAGCCTTTTGTAATTGATTGTCTAGGTGGCTACTCCATTTTAACTTGCTGTCAAGAATAACGCCAAGGTATTTGACCTCTTTCGACAGTTGGAGTTCCGTGTCAAAGAGTTTGGGTAATCGGTATTCGCCTAATACCCTTTTGTTCGTAAACATGACTAACTCGGTTTTGTTCGGATTCACCGATAGTTCGAATTCCCCGCACCATTTTTCTACGATGCGTAAGGCTTGTTGGGTTAGGTTACAGACCGTTCCCGCTACCTTCCCTGAGATGAGGATTGTTAGGTCGTCTGCGTAGCCTATTGTGTAGTCGCGGTTTTTGTTCAGCCTTGTGATTAGGTCATCTATCACTAAATTCCACAGAAGGGGAGAGATAACTCCGCCCTGCGGGCAGCCTTTGGCTATCAGAGCCGTCTGATCTTCTTCCCCAAGGCGAACTACTCTTTTGCTGAGCATGTTTGTTATCCAGTCTGATAGTACCGGCTCCGCTCCATGTTTTGACAGGGCGGCCTTAATACTGGTGAAGCTGGTTTTGTCGAAAGCTCCTACGATGTCAATGAACGTTCCTAGGCAGAAGCCTTTTTGTTCGATCGCTTCCTCTATCCGGCTGACTACCAGATGGAGGGCTGATTCCGTAGACTTACCGGAGCTGTATGCGTGCTGGTTTGCATGTAGGGGTAGCTGTTTTAGTGCACCATCTCTCAGCTCCCTCTCGCATAGGCGTTCCATGGCCTTTAGCATGAAGGAGGTCAGACTGATTGGTCGATGTGCTTTGGGATTCGTGTAATCACCCTTTCCTGGCTTCGGGATGAAAATTACTTCTACTTCCCGCCATCCCTTCGGAACGTATCTGTATGCCAGACAGGCTTTAAAGATACGCTCCAGTCTGCTTGCGACTAATTTGTCGCCCCACTGTAGCATAGCAGGGATGATTCGGTCGGGGCCAGCTGCCTTATAAGGGTGAAAACTACTGATGGCCCACTGGACTTTTTCCAGTGTGACCACTTTGTTTGCGTACTGCCAGTCTCGGGCTGTAGGTGCTTGGGTGTAAACTTAGTTTAAGTTCGTGAACGGGTGGAATCCGGCCTAAGGGGACGGTAGGGCCTCACTTCACGTTCCATGAAAGATATTCGAACCGTTCTAATTTTATCCCATAGTATACATGAATACCAACAACTTTTAATTATAAACCTATAAGATTAAAACTTTAACTAAAAGTGGAGGGGGGAAAACCAAAATTTTTCGGGAAAAAAATCATAACTTCTAACCGGTGAACATTCTTGCAGTCGGAAACATTTTTAATCGATAGGCCATTTTTAAGTCTAAAATAAATGTCTGAAAAGTTTTTGGCTAAAAGTTAGTTTTCGAGAAAAAAATATTAAACATGTTAAAAATGCGCTTGGCGTGGGTCATAGAAGAAGCATAGGTCATAAGAGGGGCAAAAAAATATTTCTAACCGATAGGTTATATTTTGCTTTAAAATAAATGTCCGCCGTACACCGTATTACTACCACGTAATATTGTTTAAAGTCCGTAGTTCTCTATATAAAATAATATTAATTGCTTCACGAAATCTACCTGTGCGTTCCCCCTGCGGGAACGGATTTTTTAATTTCAATAGCTTCGCGGAGCATCCTAGGTAGGAATCGATTTTCTTTGGCGAGTATCTGTGGTTTATCAAATCTTAAGTAATGTTTGGTCCCCTGTTGCACGTGTTCACATACAGCAGACTTTTTTGAGCGTTAATAATAGATATAATTTGCATGCCACTTGCCACTGTAATGATAAATGTGCTGCACCGGTACAGGTGTACCACATTTATAAGTAGCATCGACAAAATTCGTCTACGCAAAAGAGAGCAAGTGAAAGCCGATTGATTACGATTGCGAACGTTAAGATTGTGTGTTGTTTATTGCGTTACGTTAAGATTATACCTAATTCAATAAATCCAAAGAGTAGTGCAATCTCACTCATAGTAGGTGTACACTTGCTAGCAAATAAAAAGTACCAATATTTTAATGAAACAATTTTTACAAAATGCAGACTCATAAAATGGGTAGGTATCTTAAAATATTAAAAAAATATGGTGCTCATTTAAGTTGCTTTTTTGAGGTGCAGACTAAAAATAGAACAGCAATTGTTTTTTTTAATTTAGCATCATCATCTGAATATGATGAGGATGATGACGAATCACCAGTGTTGATGATAAATTGGTCTATTCGATCATCAATTAACTCCTCAAACGTGAGAAACTCGTCTTCGCACTTAACGGCATGATTAACCACATGACGACGCTAGGTTTTAATATCAATTCAAGATTTTTTTTCATTTAATAGTTGGATTATTTGAGTGACGTTCCTGTTGACGTTGTGCTTACTTATGTAACCCTTGACTTGAGCCCAAATGTTCTCAATTGGGTTAAAATCGGGATGATAAGGACCACCTTACTTTAGATTACCAAATCTCAATACTTTGTGACCATTTCCTCCATTATGGAGTCGATTGAGTACTCCACAAAGTCACTTTTGTGTTTTTTTATAATTTCATTCAGTTCGGGTTTCAGCGCGCGGTGATTAAATACAATATTTTTATTGATGAGCCACTGTTGCACTTTCTTGAATTGGAGTTCGGAGGTTTTTCTCTGAGAGTATTAAGATATGCTGCATTATCGATTACAAATACGGAGTATGGCGGTAGATTAGGAATTAACTGTTTTTTTATCCACTTTTCATAATGCTCGGTATTCAGCTCATGATGATAATCTCCTGTGGTTAGAGTCGATTTATGAATTAACAAAGCGCCCGGGACGAAGCCATTTGAGGCGTGAACTATTATTAATCTTTGCCCTTTAGAAATGGGCTTTTTTAGTCCTTTTCCACTTTTATCTGTCCATGTCATTTCTTTCGTATGAGTCGTGTGAACATACGTTTCATCTCCGTATACTATATTCCTCCCTTTATTCCTTAATTGTTCGTAAATATTTTATTCTTAATAATCGTACAAAAAAAAACGAAAAATCAACTTCCATCCATAATTTCAACGACTTTTTCACCATATTACCAGAACCATCATTGCCAATATATTTATAAAGTATTCACTGATTTAGTTTTCCTCTTTCGCTTTTTCTAATATTCTTTTTCTGCTAAAATTTGTCTATTTGTTTTTTTTTTTTAAATTTAAATCCTAGCTCTTCTGATATTTTTCTTAATGTCTCCCGTCCACAGGTAAAATTTATGTCTCGGTCTAATACACTTAATAATGATTTCACAGTAGCTACTTGCTTTTCGAGTGTATGAAAATCTTGATATTGATTTATAACTTGATAGTCGAAATCATCTAATTTTGCGCGATGAATTACTTTACGTCTTCCTTTTTTTTGGGTTTCTGAAAGTAGGTAGGTCTGGCTCCGTTGAGAAAGACTCTTTTTCCTTAATTATAGTAGAAACTGTTTTTTTAGACTCTTGTAGCACGTGCTGTACGTTCCATCAGTGTTTGAAAATGTTCCTTATTAAACATTTTTGTTTTCCTTTTGCATAAATTGATGCACGTTATACACAATTTCCCTACTTTACCCTCTTAAAGGTCTGCCTCTTTTAAGTAGACATAATAAATAAAATTGTTCGCTTTTTATGTCTTCAAGTGTACGGTGCGATGATGAGACGTAATATCCCATTCACAGTACTATTCGCGACTGTCGCGGCACCGCGGTGCGGTGGGTTCGAACACTTCGAACACGCAGCGCATGCATCAACTAATAAGAAATTGTCATGTTTGGCGTGATTGGTTAAGATTTTTCGAATATGAGACTTCGGTGTATGCAATGATATATAAAACGTCATTGGGTGTATGTACATCGGTGTAACTTATAAAACTGGTACAGCTATACTAATATTATAAAGAGGAAAGATTTGATTGCTTGTTTATTTGCATTGAATAGGATCCGAAATTACTGAACCGATTTAAAAAAATCTTTCACCGTTGGGAAGCTAGCATAGACTATAAATGTTCAAGGTCCAAATGATAAGTCTATTCTCCTCGATTTGCTTTTATCTTTAGAAAAAGTTCATCTTTAAAAGTAGATTCAGAAAAAGGTATATAGTGCTGCGTAAGTTGAGTTCCTTTAACTTGGCAGGATCTTCTTTTAACTCCGGTAGGAAACTTAAAACATTTTTTATTACCTACAACACGACTTTGTTGTTGAATATTTCCCTGAACAATATTCAATGAATATTATTTTATTGAAATGATTATGACGTACCAGCAACTTGGTGTTTTCTACAAAACAATTACTCTACTCGAGGTTTATCTAATTACTTCTAAATACCCTCATTATATGATGTGTAAGTAAATATAAGTAGGTATAGCAATTCTCAGTAACGATCAACACTTTAATGAGCCCATGTTTGTGCATCAATGAAGCACATGCATTCCGTATTATCGATAGTCCAGTAATTTGCGCGTGCACATCCCTGTTACAAAAGTGATTTATGGCCCCGACTGCCACGAGTCTTTGCGTTTAATATAGCTCCTTACTAAAACTCCAATAATGTAACCCGATGTGTAAAAATTCACCTAAAATATTTCTTTCGCGTGCGCTTCGATAACTATTGCTGATAGATCAAAATCATCTACTACGACTTAGCAGAACACATCATCATTTACAAAAAGTGTGGCGCAACATATGTCTAGCAATTATAGTTATGTAACAATAAGTGTTCTTATATTTTAAAAAGTTAATTGAAATTCGGGCGCTAGAAAAGGCTCTTTATTTGTCCCTTGCAAAATGAATCAAAAAATAATCTTTATCTATTATTTATAATCCTCACCCGTAATCTTGCACCAAACGCGAAACGAAATTACATTCAGCAGATAACGTTGCGATATCGGACATATCCTACTAATATTCTAAACCTTTTTTTTTACCTTAAAGACAAAAATGTCTAGTTTGAGCATGGTGCAGGCTCCTCCTAAAATGCTAAAATGTTACAACTTCAGCATAATATTGTAGTAGGCACGCGACCTTTTCACCATATTTTAACTTTTTTCAATTATTTGAACGTTTAAATTGGGTTAAATTTTACTATAACATTTTTTTTATATACCTTTATTTATCTTGACACGAGACAAAAATGTACATTCGTCCATATTTAGTCTTAAGAAATCACTATTATAAGCTGACGTCTCGAAAATGCCGCAGTGGAGTTTGTTGCGCCGTTTCTTCTCCATTAGCGCCTAGGAAGCGGTGGTAAACTTAGTATTATGCAGTTTTTGACGTCAAAAAGATGTAATTACGTTGCACTATTTTGAAAAATGAAGACTTTGACTTTGAAACGCGAAAGATTATGAGTATAAGTGTGGATGTTTGTTACTCTTTCACGCAAAAACGGCTGAACGAATCTGGCTGAAATATGATGCAGGGATAGATTATAGGCTGGAATAGCACATAGGCTTCTTTTTATCCCTGGAATAGGTTCCCATTGAAAGCATTAACGGAAACAGAATTCTACGCGGCGAAGCCGCAGACAAAAGCTAGTTACACAATCATAAATCTGGGAGAGATAACTGAAAACGAGCATAAAATAAAACAGCGTTTAGGTACTAGTGTTACACTTTATATATTATGATATAGTATTTTAACGTACATACAAACAAACGTGTCTAAAATAAAATATGAGTAAATTTAAAATTACATTTAAATAAAATATTTCCTTGTTATACCTAACTATCTATACACAAATACTTACCACGAAGCCAGAGTGTCTTAAGCGAGTAACGCAAAGACAAGATTATTAGAATGAATAATGTTACAATACAATGACATGCTAAATCCATATATACAGGGTGATAACGTTAAGTGTAATCTATAAATGAATTCTTTTTTCTTCGAATTCTTTATCATTTTTTTACATAATTTTATAGATTAAGTAATGTAGATTTCATATAATCGGCTGGACACAACGTTTCCACCCTGTATAGTATATTATATTAAGCAGTTAGATATACGTAGTGAAAAATATAATTTACACAATGTGCGGGTGTAATTAACACAAATATCATAACAACATGGACTTATTATCAAGATGCACGCGGCCCTCGCCTTTAACGAATTACACCAATGATCGATCACCGCTCGATCAAGTCGGACTTAACTGGGTTATTTCGTTTCACGTAATGAATATCATTTGGATCGGTTTCTATCATTGATAAAATCCATCAAAACTAAACAGCGAGTAAATCGTGGAAACCCAGCTTAGTTGAACTTTAGTTGAATAGCAATCATTAAAAGTTGCATCAACTCATTAGTATACAAATGTGAATGTTTAACCAACGTGAACTCGATCAGAGGCTTCATTCGTTCGTGTGTTGTAATTTTTACGTAGATCTTATACAATTTTGTATATGTATAATATATTTTCTACTTTTATACACCAGTTGTTAGGAAAACGGTCCCGAAAACGAAGACAGGGGATAGTACTGAAAAAAAAACATATTGAGCGATTGCGTTTTTCGATCGGATTATTTTTTTGGAATTTATCACGCATCGTCGGTTTAGTACAGCTAAATGAAACCGGTCGTTGACCCCGCGTGCCGCGCAGGGTCAATGACCGGCAACGTCATTCATTCATCCGGCTTCATTTTTTAGATATAGTGCTGCATTACGCATACGCGATGCAGTACGAATAATATTACATAATTGCTCAATGTCTCCCTAAAATGTAAGAATGTGATAACACTACCTACTAGATGTCCAATAATATTTAGCGGTGGCCGACAACACCGTCCTCCACTGGCTACACCGCTGCACCCTCTTGTTTTTTGTTGTTTTATTTTTGGGAGTGTTTGTTCACAATGTTGTGTGTTGTTGTGTTCCCGGGTTGCTATGTAAGCTATCGCATCGACCTAAATTTCATTGCAGTTTTTGTGGGGTAATTTTTTAACGAATTTTCCGAAAGAATTACGTTAACAGAACTAAATATTGATACCTATATACACCTTCAAGGATCGGACACTAGTTTTGTTGCATATATCTTGGAAAAAAAAACTAATCCCAGCGAAGGTAAGTTACAAAATTTAAAATGAATAAAAGTGCATTAACTACAAACAAAAAGTGATTAAAAATGGATGGCGTAGGAACAAACACCCATTCGAGATGATTGTCGCCTGTCTTCTTCAATTAATATAGACCGTTTTTATAGATTTGAAGTTAGACGTCTCGTTAAAACAAATCTCTTGAGTATTGATAGTGTTCACATTAAAAAAAAGTGTGGTTTAATTGTGTCCTTGACTATAGTGTGTAACGGATTATTCACGTTTATTACGCCATTGAGTTGATGCCATTTTAATGGTTGGTTAAGTCAGTCCAAGTACTAAATGTAATCAGTCTATGCATTACACGCGCGTACATATAATTATGTTAAGTAAATGAAACATGCACCGTTGGTACGAGTTCGCTAATAATATAATAATTGAATCAACTAGATATTGGATATCTAGTCGCCTGTCTCACAAAAATACCCGTCAGCATAAGCGCAGTATATATAGTAATGTTGTAAGTAGCATGAGCAGAGAATATTTTTTATGAGTTCAACAAGTTTTCACTAGAACTCGGACTTGCAGATCAGAACGCCTGCCATGAAATATATACATCCGAAGTTGCGAATTGAAGTTTCGGGTATGTAACGAATTCATCAAGCAATCGCGCGAAAAGGGTACGTGACACTTCGTTCGGTTTAAACCTACTAAAATAAATCTGAAGCAACATCTAAAGTTGTCCGTTCGTTTTTGGGCCCGGAGTTTCGGGTGTACATATCATGGTAGCCCCCTGGTTGTGTACAACAATAACATAAACAAAAACTTCTTAATCTAATGTTATCCCACGTAGTGTCTATATTTAGTGTATGGTGTTGCACATTTGGTCCTATATAGTGAATAAGTTATCAACAATACATTGGTGAATCAATGCAGGTATGGGAGTTATGAAGTATGTTGGAAATTGTAAAGAATATTGCATTCGATAGGGTGCGTTTTGATATCGAAATCCTGTCAATACAATATACTATAAGGTAAGGTAAAATAAGATAATAAAAACTGAAAACTACTATTAACTTTGATGCGAACGAACGACATTCAAATAAATCTCTTGTTACGATCCAATATCGTGATCCGGTGTAGGGACCATTGCGTTTGTTTGCATTACAGGCATTTAAGATGCATATTTTATTTCTCGAAAACTATGTGGAACTTTCCAACAGGAGTTTCACCATGACATTTGTAGTAATTAACCCTATACTTTTATACAAAAAACGAGAATGTTCGATTTTTTTTTTATATTTAAGACACGTCAATTTGACTTCACCTCGCCTGATGGTAAGCTGAAGGTAAAGTCTCAGGATAGAGGGTCACCATTACATACACGTACCATGTTAACAATGGTGGCACTCAGCTTGACGGCCTCATCAGAATAGGATTGTCGTCGCAGCACCGCGTGACACCCACCGGTCCCACTAGTGCTGCGACCACAATCCCCCTGCCCGACTATGCACTTGCTGACCCCTGAACGCAATCAAACCGAAATTGGATTACTATGGAGGGTTTTTCGCAATCGTGCACGGTGGTACCTACCCGGCTGAATTTTGTGACAAATTTGTGTCATCAGATTTCTACCACCAGTAAAATGTAACAAGTAAAACGTAAAAGTAACGTCTCAGGACACAGTGCGTCGGTAAGAAGAGAGAGTGTCCGGCTACGAACGCCTTTCTTCGATTTTGTAGAGCATTTTCTCTATTGCACAGTATATGACAAAAGTAGTAGTTAAAACCAAGCTGATGCTATGCTGATGCAGCCATCAGGCTGATGAGCAATAACGTGTCAACTCATGAAAACTCGTTTCATATTTGAATATCACATTGTACCTTTTCGTCTCGTCTATATTTTATAAAAACGAGTTACATGTCTAAAGCCTTCTAAATATCCAAAACGGCTCACGATCGGCAAAACCAGCTGATATTAATGCAGTAAGTAATTCATATTGTAGATGTAACATCAGTGGGCTTTTCAAAGACGTCAAAGCACTAGCTTTAACGTCTTTGAAAATGATGTATAATTGTATATTCCACCGGTTCTGTTCTGAAAATAGGCATCGCCGAATATTTATGTTCAAAAATTAGACGCCAAAACGTTTGATTATTCACTTGTCCGAATTGACACCTTTCATTTTTTATATTTTTTTTGCTGACAGTCTGAATTGTCAGCAAGAAAATATCAGCAAAATGTTAAAGTTATTTTGTACAGTTAGCATAGTAGTAAATTAAAACAAGTAATACATACACAACCAACGCTCTATCCTATATTTACTTATCAATTCACTTTACCAATACAATTTCACTTGATTTCCGTAGTGTTTGTAGTTCTGTTTGCGAATTTTGTGTCCATATACTAAAGAGATTTATTATTATTATTATAGATCGAGCTATATCACGCCTCACGTAAGGGAGAGGTGGCGAGATAACCCCGGCGAGGCAAGCAGCAGTCGGCCAGGGCATTACGACGATTGGCAGAGGAACCGCCGGACTATTCGGGCATTGTCAAGCAAGACCGCTCTCTGCATCGTGGCCGCCACTGACTTCCCACTAATCCCGAGCCTCCCTAGATGAACTGAGAGGCTCCTTGGGATCAAACCATTGGCTGAAATAACAACTGGTCCCAGTTGTTATTTCAGCCAATGGTTTCTGTGGACCGCACACCCCACATGAAGGTAACCTCGTGCGCCAGGTCCAGATATTTGGTTTTCTTATCTGCTTCGGCGCGGACGAGGTTCTCGTCATAGGGAATAGTGATGTCCACAAGAAATACCCGTGACTCTGCCCGGTCCATCAGCACGATATCAGGCTTATTCGCTAGAATTATCCTATCCGTGATGATTGACCGGGCAGAGTCATTATTATTATTATATATATTATATTATTTATTTATATATATAGAGTTTTTATTATTATTATTTATTATTCTATTTATCATAATAATTTTTGTATGCCGGTGGGGTACACACTACTTTTTTATGTAAACTCTTCTATTGCGAGAACGCTATACGAAACCAAAACAAGCCGATCTTTGCCGGATTCTCACTCTTCTCCATGACGTGTCAAATCAAAAATCGGGTCTTGTACTACAGTGCATAGTGAAGTGACAACTGTGTGACAACTGACGCTGTATCCAGAACAATACATGGTTACTATAGATTTAGATCGCAAAAAGAAAACATCTAGGACGGGACTTGGTTACGTTTTATTCTAAATAGCACTTTATCGCTGTGTAGTATTTATATATGCTGGTACTCATCTATACTATATTGGTCACCTCTCATTTACACCAAAAAAAAAAGTTTTTTGTAAATCTTGTAGAATACGTTAAAACGCACAACTTGCCTTAAGAGCGGCCATCCCGTTATAATTCTCATACAAACGCTCGTACTGCGTACGTGACTAGAACTCCTTTGATTTTATTGAAGTGATAGGTATCTTGTGCACCATATTTAGGTTTTTATAAAAGTAAAAAGTGTAATTTGGAGGAATACATTCAGTATAAGCCTCCAAAAATCTCTTATCTGCAGAAATTTTACACGAACTTTGGCTGTTGATAGTGCACTCATAATTATAAAATAAAAAAAAACTATATAAACCTTGCACCTATAATCGAGATTCTAAATAACAACCATTTATTTCAAAAACTTGTAAGGCTTATTCAAAAACACATATTTCCTAAAACATCCGTCATGAAATTTCTGGACGATAAACTGACCGGGATGGGGCCTCTGAAACCTGTTTACTATATGTTAGGTTTTTTGTTTTATTTACACCAGATGACACAAGTATTAGACAAGTTTCGTATAAGGTAAGTCATATGCTTGTATTAACTTCAAACATTGAATGAAACTTGTAGGAAACAAGCATTATACA
Organism: Cybosia mesomella; assembly: GCA_946251805.1. NCBI lineage: Eukaryota > Metazoa > Arthropoda > Insecta > Lepidoptera > Erebidae > Cybosia > Cybosia mesomella. Next base: position 12,394,012 of record OX276388.1, on the reverse strand, counting down.
TAGGTGTAAACGAGGGGGTATATAAGTAGTGTTGTTAAAGGCGTAACTTACTCAATACATACAATATCATCTAATAGTTTACTTGCCGTGTATATTTTTGTCCAGTACTTAATATATTAAACTGTCTTACACTAATTGTTATATTATTCGAATACCAGAAACGGAAAATTATCCAAGTACTCAAAAAACTATTATTAAGCGTAGCGAGCCGAAGGCGAGCGAAGCGTCTTTGTTTTCAAAGTTGCATTTCAAACAAATGATACGGGCAACCTTACACCCCGGCGTCTGTAGACCCGAGACGGCGTGCGGTTTTAGTCGGTTCAAGCCCGACATAACCACCCCCGCTGGCACGCGGGGGGGTATCCGAAGGTACTCCTCCGAGACCGTTTGACCGATCTCGACCAAATTTGCCACGGTGATCAAGAAGACATTACTGAGTGTCGTAAGGGGTCGAATGTCCAGATCCATCTTACCATAGAGGAATAATCACCGAAAAACCAAATCAATGAAAAAAGTCGACCAGTCACGTTGACCTATTGTGGGATAGGCAAATCTCGCTACGCTTAACTTTGGGTTGATTGCCAAGCTGGCAACCGTCCTAGTATGTATACTTTTTCCATATATATTATCAAAAATTATTGCAATACCTCAATGGTAATTGTTAATAAATCTGGCAGATTTAACTTAACTTTGCCAGTTAGAAAAGGTAGATAAAACTGTTAGAACAGTGAACTAGCTAAATTATATATTCCAGGTATAAGTTAATTCAATTATACCTAGCGATGAGACGGATATCCGTATCCGCGGATATCTGAGGGAGAAAAAAGATTCGAATACATTACTTTTTCGCGGATTTTTACGGATCAATCCGTATCCGCGGACCTTGACACCGAATATTCGTATTCGGATCCGTATCTGCCTGTATACATTTTAACGATCTGGCATATCAATTACCTATAACATTGCGAAGAGGGCGTTGCACCGAAGGCGTCAGCAGATGTCCTCCATATTGGATACAGACACCCGAAACCACCGCATGCTACGCATCTTCAGCTATTATGCTGTTATATATTGCTATGCTGATTCATATGAGCTATGACTGAACCGAAATCCCAGGATTTATACTATCTCCAATAAAGAATAGTGTTAGAATTAGTTTCCTTTGCTTATATTTATTTCTTATCACATCTATATGAAACCTTATATTTGCCTGTAAAATAATAAGTAGATGTAATAAATACTACATGCCTCCTAGCTATAAAGTCTTCCATGCCTTATAAACAATAAATATTTACGTAAGTATTTCAATAAGCTTTATATGATGTTTATGGTGACATCAGTATCTTTGTATAGCCAGTGAAAACTATAGTATTTTAGTTTCATACCCAAAAGGCGAGAGTGAAGAGAGCTTGGATTATATTGTTTCTGGTATTGCAATTCAATCGGTGATCATTGAGATGAAAAATTAAATGTTCGCAGAAGCAATATACATATGTTACTTCTGTGATTTTTGAAATGAAGTAATATATTGCTAGTACAATGTCTCGTCACACATTAAAAAATATAAAACATTCGATATTTTCCCCTGTACTATGAACCTGAGTGCGGCGTGGATGATGTATCAAGTATCTAGTGCGAGTTATTCACTAACTTATTCGATCGCTAGCGAGTAAACAGTGATGGTATGGTACGATAAGCAAAGCACCTGTGACCCGAATCAGTTAAAATATATTTCCTGCACATTGACATTTACTCGGTAACGCGATGGTTTTGAAATGATGGAAGTCTTTCCAACATTTATCGAACTCACACTAAGCACGTGATACGTCACCTTCAAATGTGATTTGTATAATCTACACGTACAGTACCTGGCTATTGATTTAGCGTCGAGAAGAAGAGTAAGACTCCCGCTAAGATCTGATTGCTTCTGTTTTGAAGAACATTCTCTTTCACATTTTTTCCCGACGTACAAGATCAAAAGTCCGGTGCCGTAGTTATGATTTTTTATTATAAACATTGCCTTGAATACATAACGTGGGGCAACTTTAAATACTTATAGCAAAGCTATATCCAGGTGTTGAGTGCGTCTGGCTAATTGTGGAATACTATGATCAAAATGATGGATATGATGATGATCAGGGCCAATAACAGGTACACCTTCTTCTTCCTCAGCTTGTTCTGAAATGAACCACAAGTGTAATTATATACACTATCGTATTACATTCTACTAATATTAAAATTTAATGTGAATGTGAATAGCACATTAATTATTTATCCCGGAATACGTTCCTGTGGGTACAAGTAGTAGGTAATGTATAATGGGACATGGTGGACATACCTTGTAATTGGCCGCCTCCCTGAGTTGTGTGGTGCCCACCTCCACGTTCTGCGTGGCGTACTCGACGCTCGACTCGATGGAGTCCACCACCTCACCCTGCGCGTGGATCATTGTACCCAACTCTTTGAAGATCGTATTCACATCCATTATGTCATTCTGGAAATTTAAAATAATGATAATGTAATACTTTTGTAGATACATAGATATACTGACGTCTTTCTCTGTCTGGGGTAGGCAGAGACAACAGCCCGCTATCTGCGTCTATTCTTACACACATCACGAGCTTCCTCTACTGTAATTAAAATAAAAAATGCTTCTGACCGCCCTTTTTAGGGTTCCATTGCCAAATGGCAAAAAACGGAACCCTTATAGATTCGTCATATGTCTGTCTGTCCGTCCGTATGTCACAGCCACTTTTTTCCGAAACTATAAGAAGTATGCTGTTGAAACTTGGTAAGTAGATGGATTCTGTGAACCGCATTAAGATTTTCCCACAAAAATAGAAATAAAACCATTAATTTTGGCATTTATACTATTTCGCATTAATACTTAGAACTGAACTCAAAAAAATTTTTTTCATCAAACCCATACGTGTAGGGTATCTATGGATAGGTCTTCAAAAATGATATTGAGGTTTCTAATATCATTTTTCTCTAAACTGATTAGTTTGCGCGAGAGCCACTTCCAAAGTGGTAAAATGTGTGTCCCCCCCCCCCCTGTAACTTCTAAACTAAGAGAATGACAAAACTAAAAAAAAATATATGATGTACATTACCATGTAAACTTCCACCGAAAATTGGTTTGAATGAGATCTATTATAAGTAGTTTTTTTTAATACGTCATAAATCGTAAGCCGCAATTTACCTTTCATTCAATCAATTCAAATATAAAATTTAAAAAACAGAGCATTATTATGTTACTTGCTGCTACGGAACCCTTCATGGGCGAGTCCGACTCGCACTTGGCGGCTTTTTTAAAAACTGCATGTTTTGCGAGGTCGATCCCAGCTTGCCAGCACACGGACGCATGCAAATATTCGTGCTTACAAATTGTATATATTTGTAAGCACGAATATTTGCGGAAGCAGGAAGCGGAAATCTAGCCCGCGACCTCTATATGGATGTAACTTATTTCTTGTAAAAAAAATAATAGATGGTAGTTCGATTCCAGAGGCACTTCATCTGAAGTTGTCCATAACATATTCAGAAGGGGATTCTGTTAACAACCTCCTTATTATTAAAGGTCATCTGGTCCGCTCAGTCGAACCAAATTTCCACTACCAGTGTGTTAACTATCCCAGGTGTAGAGGCGATTCGCACTGTTTAAGAAGTCAAAAAATAATTCTGTGCTTTTTTATCCCTTAGTTGGTAAATTCACTAAAACCGTAACTAAATGGTGAAATATTATTAAACCATGGGTTTAAAATATTTACAACTAGCTAAACGGCAAACTTCATTCCGCCTTAAAATCAAGTTCAAATCAAGCGCAGTATCCCGAGGGGGCCATCTCAATGCCGTAGATGGCCCAGGATCAGCCGCGGAGCGTGGAAATTGCCTTATTTGGCCACCTTACACCCCGGTATTAGAGACCCGAGACGGTGGGCTGTTTTAGTCGATTTAAATCCGACATAGCTATCCCCAAAGGCCGTTATCATGAGGATTTCCACAAAAAGAAAAAAAAATACAAAAAATACCACGAAATGGCGGGCTGTTTCATATATCCCTATATACTGGTAATCTCCACCGGAATGGATACTTGGATTTTTTTCCCATTGTCGCTACCAGTAAGGATATTTGAAATCTTCTCTTCCATATATCCCTACAGATCCACCCTGGTAGTTGGATTTTTTATTTCCGTTTATCCCTATCAGGAGGGATAAAAAGTTTTCAATGGCTTTTTATGATTAATAAGGTGTTGCTGGATTATTTGTTATAACTGAGTGCTCCTCCGGCACATCTTAGAGGAGCAGAGAGGGTGCAAGCGTGGTCAACGCAGACTTTCCACTTAGCCCAAGCGACGGGCTCGGTGTGCACTCACCCTGACGCCGAGCAGGCAGGGGAGATCTCTATTCCCTGCCACCAAAACCTCTATAAAAATTATCCCAATCCCGTGTTCTGGTACGTGACCAGGGGATGCGTGGCTGGTGGGTAGATCCGTCCCAAACGCACTCCCAGCCGAGATACTTGCGGACCTCTCGGTTTGGTACTAAACCTATGCTTGCCCGAGTAATGAGGGGCTCTGCCCGGCTCGACCTTTATTTCCTCCCCACTCATGGGAATCAAATGGATAAACCTAAAAAAACCAAACAACAAAGAAGAGCTCCACGGCGAGCAAAGTAGTTGAGAAGGTCGCACAATGCGTCGCTGAGTAATTCAGGAACATCAAATTAATTATCATAAATAAAAAATATTATTACTTTATTAATTTATTTACTTACTTCAAAATAGAAACATTTGAACGAAGTATTTTCATTTCTACTGGATGGAAATAAAATTCTAATTATCCCTACCAGTGTGGATCAGTAGGAATATAATATTATAGAAGAAAATATTTCAAATATTCCTACCGATAGCGACAATAAGCGGTCATCATTAACACAACTTTGTTATATATATATCGGGACATTATCCACAAAGTTGTCGCTATCGGCGGTCGTATCACCATTTCATTATTTATAATCAGTACTACTGTTTAGGAACTGTTTTTGCTCCCAATCACTCCATATTTTATTCCAAAGATCACATCACAATAATCTTATATCATAATAATCATATTATGATGTGAGACTATTGTGGCAAACAATTGCAGATAATAGAATGATACGAGTATAGGATACGAATTTTTTTACCATCTGAGTCACGAAGTGACATTTGATGGCCATATTTTACATTTAATGCCTGTTTCGGAGGTAATTAAATTCAGCCACTCACACCACGCACTCACGCCGCCATCCACCCATACACATACACACACACACACCTTACACATACCTTTCCCACACACACATACACACTCAAACGAACATAGCTCGCAGGCACGTTCCCATATACTCAAGCACACACATAAATGCGCGCAAATTTAACTGACGTTAATAATAGAAACAAACTTACTTCGAGGGATCTTATGTCTCTCTCTCTTTCTTCCAGCTCAATGAGGCCCCGCTCGGTCTGCATAGTGAGCTGTTCTTGCTGCCGGACATTCGGCTCGTCGAGCTCTACCAGCTCCTTATTACCGCTCTGACCTATAACATACACATTGATCCAACTTCTCTACTTACTTATACACTTCTCTTATTTTAATAGCCGTGCCCACTCATCATCATCATCGTAACGCTGTTTCCGGTCGCATCCGAGGCCTTCACCTCGGAGCCCGGGTTCCTTCTTTTGATTTGGTGTATACACTTTTCATGGGAGCAACTGCCGCATGACCTCCTAACCCCGAAAGGAAAACTTGCACTAAAGTGTCGTGTCTTTAGGCGCGCCCAGTAGCAGAATAAATTTGTTATGTAAAGCTCTCTGTTTTCACTTGTTGTGTTAGGGAATACACAAAAAAGCAAAAACAGGAAAAATAAATAATCAGCAATACCCTTACGCTGTATACTCCTCATCCCATAAAGACCGAACTCCACCAAGGTATTAACTTATCAATTACTAGCTGTTGCCCACGGCTTCACCCGCGTGGAATTCTGATCTCCTTCCCGCAACCCATGGGACCCTATTCCACCACCACCACCTCCCAGACGGCTTATATTTTTCAACACCAAATATCGTAATATTTTAGCCAATGTATACAAAAACTTGACAAATTATTAGGTCCTTACATATGAAATTGGCGTTTTGTAAGGGAGGAACATAAAGTCGATTTTTTTAAATATAATATATTTATTTAATCAACTTTTCCATCATGGTTTGCAGTAGACATTCGACGTAATCGTCTGGCCAGATTTAAGAAAGCTGTAGTGAACGACACCGACACTAGTCCACCAAACGGTCACAAGTAATTTTTTTTTGAGTCAAATTTCGCTTGGGGCAGGATTTGGCTGGTTCGCCAGTGTTCAGCCATTGCGATGAGCGTTTCCGAATATCGTACATGATCCACTTTTCATCACAGGTAATGATTCGATCTAAAATCCCTTCATTATTGTGCCGGTGGAGTAATGTAATGTAAACGTGCAGTCGACGCGCGTTTGTCGGTTTTCTGCACTCAATTTATGAGGTGTGGGTACCTCATAAATTGAGGGCAGAAAACCGACAAACAAACTTTCAAGCTTTTTCACTTTCCCAATTTGCTTTCAAGTGGATTAAAACAGTTTTATCACTAACACCGCAGCCTCTAGCTAACTCGGACGTATTTTGCGATAGATCCGCTTTCACAATAGCCTTTAATTCTTCATTAACAACTGGTCTCCGGCCGTCCACGAGGCTTGTTCTGCAGGTCGAAATTTCCAGAACGAAAACGGTGGAACCAATAACGCACTGTGTTTTCTTTTGCGACACCGCCGCCATACACACCGTTATATCAATCCTTCGAGCCGTTTCTGCAGTACTGGTGCCACGATGGAACTCGTACACGTAAATAACGCGATATTTCAAGTTTTCCATTTGGTAAACTGAGTGACGCAAAGAAAAAACCAAAAGAGGAAAAAACAAATGAATTACAGTTTTCAAAACACAAAAGCATTAGTAAATAGCTGTATAAATTTGAAATTGGAATTCCTAACCAAAGAGCAGATATTGGAGATCAAAGTGGCCAGTACGACAAAACGCCAATTTCATATGTAAGGACCTAATATATACTAAAACTTTACTGGAGAACCACTCTATCTATTGGTGAAAACAGCATGAAAATCAGTGCAGTAGTTTGTGAGTTAAACGCGTACAGACAGACACACAGGCGCGGCGGCGGACTTTGTTTTATAATATTTAGTGATTAATGCTGTTGTTTATCCTTTATACTATAATGATATTTTCATTGGGGAAGAAAGGAAAATTATATTACCGATTTTAATTATTTAATCATACCGGTCACAATATGATACTTGTGATGGTTGAAAATTACATTGAATGCCTAGTGTACAGTGCAAGAAATTTTATATTTTAACTTCTTATTGATTACATTAACAATTGAACCCGGTGGATAATAGGATGTTTTTACGAATTTATTCCTGTACGTAGCCGGGACCCGGGCCGCTAGTACTTCTATAAATATGACGCGGCAAGGATTCAGTTCTGAAAACCATTCACGACCACTAAAACCACCACACAGTCACTACCATTAAAATTTATAAGCCTATGACTTTCGTATACTTCCTGGAATCACATTAATTTAAAATAGCGATATCGTGTTAGTTTTCCCCAATTTTTGGTAACTAGAATTGCCACTAGAATATTATGTTGGCTGACATAGCCTGTAATTTCTAATCATAACATTTTACACTTACTGCCCACAGCGAAGGGATCAATATTAGGGGCACGTAGCGCTTTCTGTTTTTTCACCTCTTCTTTGCTTTTCTGTGCGGCCAACCTTTGCGTCGCCTGAGGAATAAATAAAAAGGAAATCATGTAAATCATTTGGCGTTAGCCTTGTAGCTTCACATTATGAATCGTATGCCAAATATGAAGTGTGCTATCAAAGACGTAAGCCGTCTGATGGTAAGTATTTTCCCGCATGCTGTAAACGCTTAAGAGCCGCTTTAACCTACCACCGAACAGAAACAACAATAAGGATCTTAACCGCGGTTAACCAAAAAGGTCAAAGGACAAAGTAATCCCTTTCCGACTCTTTTAGGTTTAAATGCCCAAATTAATATATCGTCTATTGAAATAAAAGGTTTTAGCAAATTGGACGGTTAAAGCCTACGTCATCATCAACAGCCTTTAGACATTTGCTCCTAAACATAGGCATGTTCGAAGGATAAGGCACTAAGAGGCACCTAGTGTGAATTAGGGCTGGATATTCACCCACATCACATCGAGAATCATTATAATCATCATTTGAATCAGTGCAGCACTGAACATTTTTCCTTGTATTACGTATTACACATTCAATTCACTGATTTGGGATTTCAAACATTAATAACGACCATTTTATCACATAAAACTCTATTTCTGATTGTTATCACGTTATTATTACATTTGTACAGTTTTAATAGTTTACCATATGTAATTTTATACATCTGAACTGTATTACAATACATTTACATTCTAGAATAGAAAACATAGACACCTACTTATCTCTCTATAATCCTTCATAAATAATCGCTAAGTTCGTTGCTAATTGCAAATCTTGAGACTGCCTCAACCGATTTGGATAATTTAAAACGTAAATTTTAGAAAATTTACGGGGTTTTTAGGCACCCGGATGATGCCAATGTGGCTAGTTAGTCCATACTAATTTTTTTTATTGCAATGGTTATCATAGCCCACGGACAGAAGTCACATGCATTATTGTACATTTGTTTCCAAGTGGTATCGCTTCTCGTGTACAGATTGAGAGGGGAGTCTTGGTGCGACCCGATGAGTATATCGAAATCGAACCGATTAAACCCATAAGTTGTCTATAATAATGTAGGTTTTTTTTTTTAAAGCATGAATTTTATTGTAACCTCTATAGCCCTATTCCTTACTCTCATCATAGCCATCTCTCTCCATGGCCTCCTAACTCTACTAGCGAAGGTTGACAATTAGCTTCGTAAATTCGTGTTTGTCAGGTGAGTCGGAACACTGACTAGCACTTGAAAGACTTTGCCCATTAGCAGGAACTCGTAACGGTCGCGCTTTGTTTAGGTATGTCCGAAGTAACAAATTTTCTCATTCTGACGAAAATAAAAAAAAGGTACCTACTCGTATCAATGATTCCTTCTACGTTAGAATTTAAGCTTCACTTTAAGTAGCAAACAATACATTTATCACGTTTTGTTCCAATTGTTTAAGCCATGAAAGTTTTAATACGTTTCTTGCAGTGAACAATTGAATAACAACTTCTCTGGAAAATAATAAGTAGGTACACAACCTTGGGAAGGGCACGCCGCAATAGCGGCGGTAAGGCCCATCATGGAGGATTGGCTAGAGAGGCGACACGGAAGCCTCTCGTACCGACTGACGCAGGTGATCTCTGGGAAGGGGTGCTTCGGGGACCACCTGCATCGGATCAGGAAGGAGCCAACGCCTGAGTGTCATCACTGTGACGCGAGCGAGGACTCAGGGCTGCACACGCTGGCGGACTGCCCGGCGTGGGAGGTGCCGAGGCGTGACCTCGTGGCAGCCATCGGGGTGGGAGTCCTCTCGCTCGGCAGCATGATTGCGGCAATGGTGCGGAGCGCGAGCGCGTGGGCCGCCGCCACCTCCTTCTGCGAGCATGTGATGCTCGCGAAGGAGATGGCGGAGCGCGCCCGGGAGAGGTTCAGAACCCTCCCGGCCCGCCGAGCCCGCAACACGCTCGCCTCGCGTCGCAGGCGACTCAGGCGCCGGAGGTCGCTTAACGACCTCCGTCCTCCATGAGCGCAGGCCTGGGGGTGGCAGGTGAGGCCGCCTGTCACCCCAGCAGAAGCAGGCCGGGACGGTGGGGCGACTAGCGCCCATCCCCCAAACCGGGGCAAGACGGGGACACCGTGGTTCCCAAACCCGAGGGGGCCATCTCGAAACCGGAGATGGTCCAGGGTCAGTCGGGGTGCGAGGGATATGCTCTATGGGCAACCTGCGGCGTGCGGTTTTAGTCGGTTCATGACCGAGATAACCGCCTCCGCTGGCCGGCGGGGGGGTATCCGAAGGGATTTCCGCACGAAAAAACAAAAAAAAAGGTACACTTATTATTGTCGGGGTGCGAGGGATATGCTCTATGGGCAACCTTGCACCCCGGCGTCTGTAGACCCGAGACGGCGTGCGGTTTTAGTCGGTTCAAGCCCGACATAACCGCCCCCGCTGGCCGGCGGGGGGGTATCCGAAGGGATTTTGGCACGAAAAAAAAAAAAAGGTAAACTTATTATTTTCCATAGAAGCTAATACGTTATTGATCACATTAAAACACACATACCGAACAGCGCACGGAAATAATTACCGTTCTATTATAAATGGTAATCAAGAGATCAGGCATCTGCTACCAGGGCTCTTACTACTGAGAACTAAGGTAAGAAATTATATTTTACTAGTTTGTTGTTTTTGCGGTGTTATGGGGTGGGACCCCCTTGATCTGCCGGGCTTAAGTCAATCCACCTGCAAGCCGGAACTCCTGCTGACTGAAGTACGATTCTCTGGCGCAGGTTATCCTCTTGGGGTTGGGGGGTCAAACAGCAGTCGCTCCCGTATAACTAGATCCCAGACCAGGGCGGAGTACGAGAACGGACCCTGGGATACAAAGTGCGAGCTTTGGATGGAACAGAGATTTGCGCTCGGGTGGTAAAAAAGTTTGGTATAAATATATATAGAATCTTTTTGAAAGCAAGTGACATAGTCCCTGAACCTTCCAGCAGCGACAGTAAATGGACAAAGTCCCAACACCATCGGCTGATGATTCGCAGACGCATAGAAGAAGAACAACCCATTCATTATAATTACATAACATGTACGTATGTTATGTATAGGTTGTTTGTATATCGTGCGCGAATTCCTTTAAAGTTTCTCTAGCTTCATGGAAGCAAAATAGATTATGGACCTTATTTCATTTGGTTATAAGACTGCAATTTAAATTGAATTATAAGTCAACTCACGAATATCATTCTATTATTATTTTTGTAGGAATTAATGGTTTTCTAATATGAATACCGCGGATAAACAAATTTTATCAAAACCTTGACGATAAGTATAAATATAATATAATAACAATAGAACCCCTGACAGTGAGGCCATTGTTGACCATTCAAAATTATGTTATGTATCATTATTAATTTTAATATACAAACCTGAAAAGAATTGAGCGTGATCATGTATTCATCACTGAGCCGCTCCCTAGACAATTTCTGTGCAGGCTTGTCTGTGGGCAGCTTCATCAGTTCCATTATATGGGACGAGGTGTCTTTGACAAGCTTCTGGGTATAGTTCTGAATTTGACGCCTATAAAAATAAAAACGATATTAAAATAATTTCGTGATACCGTAAACGGTTCTCCTAGATCAACCTTCAGCATGTCTGGTGTCTGCATTAGAACTAATACGTTATCATTATTTATTATCTGGGTGACCGTGTGGCTTTTTTTCGACATTTTATAAAAATGAAATCTAGCTAGATTGATTTATCGCCCCCGAAACCCACTGTATACTTAATTTCATGAAAATCGTTGGAGACCTTTCCGAGATTCAGATTCATACATTGGAGTTATTTAAAAAAATACCTTGGGTTATGTTAAATGATCATGTGAAATGATATGTTGAATTAAGAGTGTTTGCCTAAAAACCAGCAGAACCAAAATATCTATTTCTAGTCTCTCTATTTATGTATTTCTGGAATGTACGCTTAAAGATTACTGCGATTGCATGACAGAAAACACTTGGAAACAGTTAGGTACCTACTTATTAAGTCTAGACAGTAATTCAAATATAGCATACACAGCGTGATAAAAGTAAAATACATGACACATGGCAAAAAACAAGTAACAACTATGAACATTGTGTTATGATCCGCTTATACTGGGAGAATCCACCATTAAATACATCCGTATTAACCCAATTCAGTTCGTTATATGTGCGACACATCCTTACGATAGGGTTATAAAAAGAGGTGTTATTTTTGTATATTTGCAGGTTATGGCAACAATGTGTGACTTCCGCATCCCGCCTGCTGTCCTGCGTGGTTCAGAGAACTAGCTCGTACAGGCGACGGATGAAAGACGACTGCATGCAGTCAAGGTGCGAATGTTTAAATGGATGTGTGGTGTGACAATAATGGATAAGATTAAGAATGAATATATTAGAAGTTTGAAAGTAGCGCCGATCACAGATTAGTTACAAGGAAATCACTTTTCCTGGTTCGGGCATGTAATGCGTAGGAATGAAAGTAATATCATAAGGAATGCATTAAGTATGGAAGTGGACGGTTACACGGGCAGAGGAAGACCTAAGAGCAGATGGATGGACTATGTCAAAGATGATATGGCTAGGAAAGGAGTGAATGTTGCGACAACTGCAAGCAGAGATGAATAGAAAAAGCACACAGGTTGCGTCAACCCAAATATATATATATATATATATATATAACCCATATATATAAGATGGGGTAAAGGGAAGGAGGATGATGAAGCTTTGAGAACAGGAACCATGATCTGAGGAGACTTGTTGCATAGACATGGAAGGAATTACAAAATAAATCATTCCATGACAATTTGCTGAATAGTTAATAAGTATATTAATCAAATAAAATTGTATACTTAATATATTTAATATTATGAGTGCTAATAGTGGACAAAGAAGGAAATAAATAATTTTACAAACCGTCTCAATATATCCTGGCAAAAAGCAACTAAACTTAACTTATTGTTTGCTTTTTTATTGAATTGAGTTTAGACAACTTCGCCATCAAAAAGAAATGGGGTGGCGAGGTTCTGAAGCGGGCTTGCCTCTCGGGGTAAGGAGGTCAGGAGGAAAGGAGCGCAAGTGGCCCCGACTGGGCCCCGAAGTCAGAACTTCATAATTCACAATAACTCACAATTGATTCCGAAGCTCCTGCGAGTCCTGTGGAGTCTGCAGCTGGTTGACCATCTTTGACATGGATGAAACTGGAAACAAAGCCTCAGCTTGTAATTCAATAAATAGAAGAGTATGATATATATGTATACAGGCTTGCAAAAACCCACCTCATACTGTTTTTGAAAAATCAAGCTTTACTTGAGAGAAATAACTAATGGCCTCAGTCATACAAACATTTAATTGAAAAAAAAACATGCAAATATTTCAGTCATATAACTTCTTTTCTATTTACATAATAATGTAAGGTAAAAGAAAACATAAATTACATCCTGTAGAGAGAGATATGCTTATGTCCTTGAATTCACTTTTCACAAAATATTTTCTTAAGAAACTCACATTTTATGGAAGTCCAAGACTAAAACTAGTGCTTGTTAGCCCTAACCACCAGTACCTTGGTCCCTGTACCCTGCTGCTGCTGGTACTCTGTTATTGTAATTTTCAACTATTATATTGTTTTTCTGTACCAGTTTATATTGTAAAATGTAAAATATAACGAAACAGTGTAATAAAGAGAATATAATAATAATAATATTCTGGGTCTCACTACACAGTGCTATCTTGAGCAAAACTAAGTATAGCTTGTATTATGGGTTCTATAAAACAGATAAATGTGTATAATTTTGTTAATACATATGTATAATAAATAGACACACCAGACCTATGCATATATATGCATATTTGCATTGAGTGGAAATTGCAATTGCAATTGAAATCTTTGCTAGTATGCCGCACATGATGTGAAATGATTTAATGACCTCATATTTCACACATTTACATTTATTAGAATTCTGACTATATAAATTCCTGGTGATGATAATTATCTACGCTATGTCCATGAGAAAAAAATGTCACCTTTCTACAAAAAATTAAGTCATTCATAGATCAGGTTTGTTTCATTTTATGTAAATCTTAAAATCAGTGTAAAGGTTGTTGGTGGCAAGGCAATATTTAGATAAACTAATATTAATAAAATCAATATTCCTTTTAATAAAACCTTTAAAAACTAGCCTCCGATTCTTTATGACCTGCAAGTTGGCAAACACCCTTTATGCAGCATTATACCTTAAATATTGTTTTTTAGAGAGACTGGTGGGTGTGGGGCCCCCAACTTCTTCCCGGCTAAGCCAACCTCACGGGCAAGCCGGCACACCTGCTGATTGACCCAGGCTCTGGCGCTGGGAGGTCAGGCAGAAGTCGCCTCCATAAAAGCCGTACAAGTCCAAACAAAAGACACGAGTAGTTAGCCCCAGGCCAAAGCTTTGGATGAAACGTGAATGATGATGACAATGACTGCTTTTAGACAGAATTCCATACTACTTTCTTCATATGACCATGTTTAGAAAAGCTTACTTCAAATTGCTTAGTACATCATTAGTTTGGTTTGGCAATCTAATGATTACTAAATTATTTGGAAATAAATTATAAGTGTAATTATATAAAATGTTGTTCTGAAAGAATAGGTAGGTCAGTGGAGATTCGTCCATAGACTTCAGTTAATACGAATTTGCCATTATCTGGATGTTACAACATGCAAGCAATTAGGGTTGGTATTATAAGTTTTTAAGGCCATTAAGAGGCATTGCCACACATATACCGATACATTATCTACAACACTAACCTCTTAAAAAACATTTCTTTTGTGGAATATAAGTTAACTAACACAATGTAGTTTGTATCTCATGAGATTACCCAGACAACAAAGGTTCCTTTCTAGAGTTAATCAATAGTTTTTAAATCTTAAATTTATCAATTAACTGTATTTTAAATTATCTGATTAACTCAATACAACAATAAGTGTAGTTATCAAGTATCCACTATAGTATATACATACTACACAAGGACAATGTAAGAATTTTGGTATTGGTATGAGTTGAGTATAAGTTTTGTAGTATAAGATATATAGCCTAGTCTTTAGCTTGTCAAATAAAGAACAATCGCACAGGTGACTAACAACCGATTAATGATAAGAAATTCAGGACAAAATGATAAAGTTACTGATAAAAACTTGATATCTAAAAACAAAGGAAAGTAAATACCATTCTGAGATATTTTCTTGATGTTACTGGCGATTGTTTGTGAGAGCCGTTGGTAATTGTTTCCTGTTTCTTCGTAAGCTACACCCCCCTGATAAGATGATTCCATGACGATTTCTTCACCTAAAACAAAATGAGGATTGGAATACTTAGAACCCAACGAATTCAAATCACCACTTAAAAGTATAACGAGCTTGATTTGGTTAAAGACATACCCGTAATCAAATTATCCTAACGAGAAAATATATAATTGTGACGCGGTTATGACGTGCTTGATTTATCCTACAATAATATGTTGTCACTTTAACGAGGTGTAATTGAGCAAACGACCTCCAAAATAAAGCAAAAAAACAGCAATTAAATAATACGCCACACAATAATAATTTGTAGGACCTTTCGGATCTTTTCAACACAACACGACAAGAAGAGATATCACAAACAATACGTCGCACGTCATGAACTCATGACATCAGTCAGTCTCAGTCAGAATCAGAAGACAGATTGTCAGAATAATGTTGCCATTCTGCATTTTTTTTTCAATCGTATTCAATATTTTAAGCGTAGTGTATACTTACAGGCGTCATTAAGTCGTAAATTACTAATTAATTTGTGGTCGAAGATTACCTTAGAGAAAGAGTCAGATTGGTCGTGACCAGTACACGACAAGTGATAAGGCGCCATTTACTTACCGTGCTGAGTCCCAACCCAATTCGGAAGCCATCTTACATCCAGTTACATTTGGCCTCTTTCTATATAATAATAACATCCCAAACATAGTTAAAAATGAGGTTAAGAGGATAGCGGTGTCGTGTATAAAGACTCTTCTAAGAGATCATAGACTTTACTTGTTTTCATACCTAATGACTAATGACATGTTGTCACATTGTTCTTTTTCTTTCTACTTACGCAATGTTTTTAGTTGAATAAAATCTTAACCTTGGTAAAACGCCATTTAATTATACGACAAGCAGAAACCGCATATCTGTAGAAATTATGTCTTCTCATGATGCAAATACATTTATGGCGAACCCAATATTACGGCAACACAATTACATTGCAACCATTCCATCATTCAATGTTTCATGTGTGGGTGTAGCGAGCGGTGTACCTGTAGATGTCTCAGAAGAGGATGTAAAAACATATATTTCTTTCCGCCGGGTTGTGGTCAAATACTCAAAATAAGACGTTTTAACCGTAAAGTGGTACGTGACGGCACCCCAGAGTGGAAACCCACAGAAATGTGTGGGAAGAAATGGTTTTGACCGTCAGATGCTCCCTAAAAGAATATTCTGTTGTTACAACTTTCTTCCAGTCAAACAATATGTCTTGTGTACTCGACTATCCAATGTCGCAAATGTTGTTAATTTGGACCTATTGAATTCATCTGTAGGTCAAAATCAAGAAATATCAAGTGTGGCCACAACCACGCTAGCAGCGGGTGTATCATACCTGAAAGTTTTGCTTTCTGCATCCTTTGCTCCAGAAATCACTATTTAAATAGCATGCATGTCCAGAGTATGGGAGGCAGTGGATGATTAAGTCAACCATAGCAGAAAAACCTATGTCTTACGTAGAAGAAAGCCAAAATGTCCCGTCAGTGTCAGTTACACGTAGTTATGCTGATGCTACTAAAGCATCTACTCCTCACTCATACAGAAAAACTGTTACCTTAAACGCTAAAACTCATGCCTCTCTTTCTCCTTCATATGATAAACTGTCACATAATAATGTTATTAGTTCCCTCCAATCTTCCCAACCAAATGGCTCTCAATAACCCACTTGCTAGAGCAGGGTAGACCCTCAGACCAGATACCTATATTGCATTATAGAGTTATTAGTCCAAATTATGACATCCAAAATGTCGCCAAATCCTTCGATTCAACCGTTCAACGTTGCACAAAATTTGATAACACATTTATTAAACTTTAATTATGACTCCACACCTTCGGTTCCTTCAGTGGAATGTTAGAAGTTTGTTCCATAAAAAACATGACCTGAACCTTATAAATGAACACAAACCAGTTGCTGGCTCCAACTCTGAGACGTGGTTAAACCCTTAGGTGCGATAGATCCAACGGCTATGGATGCATGGCCCTCCTCATTAATAATACCCAGCGACTGTGCCACAATTCTCGCAGGAAATATCTATGGAAGCACATAAAGTAGAGGGTCTCACAATAGTTACAATCTATACTGCTCATACCCACACAAGCCTCCTACCGGACCTAAGGAATGTTTTGGAAAATATTAATGGACCAATACTCGTAATGGGTGACTTAAATTCCCATCACTTCAGATGGGGTTCTGGCCGTTGTAATGCATTTGGGGAGGGTTTAGTTGTGATATTTGATGACCTAAATCTATGCATCTTAAACACTGGATGTTCTACCCGCAGATCACCTCCTGAAAAGCTGCGTTGACATTAGATTCTGCTCCGTGGACATTGCAACGTCTATTTATTAGCAATGCACGAATTTGTCCCATTTGACCATTTTTTTTTACGTGCGGAAATCCCTTCGGATAACATAACCCCACCCGCTGGCCAGCAGGGGTGGTTATGTCGTGTCTCGACTAAAACCGCACGGTGTCCTCCCCAAGTGTCCGTTGCCGGGCACCCCGGGTAAGCCCTCGAAAGGATAACCCCAGGGTTGCCGGCAGACTTTGGCCGCCACCGCGGCCTCGTCTGGTGGGGTCGGGTTTTATCCCGCTTCGGTGAGTTGGCAGGCGTATGTAGGGCACACACGACACGCCTCCGCCACGGCCTGCTTCTGTAAGGACGGCGAGTCGGCCAACTGCCGTCCTCAGGCCCCGATCATGGAGGTCGGTAGTCCCGGGCGTAGATGAGTCTGCGGCGTCCGAAACTCGGGGGCAGGGTTCTTTCCCGCTCCCTCTGCGCCGTCTCTTTCGCGCGCATTACCTGCTCGCAGAAAGAGGCGGTGGCGTGCCACTTGCTCCCGTCGGAGACCACGGCCCTCACCATGGTCTCCAACGAGAGAACGTCCACGCCCAGGACCGCAACGAGATCCCGGCGTTGACTCGCCCACGCAGGGCACTCCACCAACGTGTGGAGCGCCGTGTCTTCGCCAGGATCCTCGCAGTGCTGGCACTGCGGCGTTGTCTCCCGGTGGATGCGCAACAGATACTTACCGAAACACCCGTGTTCGGTAACCATCTGGCACATCCGGTAGGAGAGGTCCCCATGGTCCCTCTCCAACCACTCCTTCATGATCGGTCTCACCGCCGCAATGGTGGATTCCCCCCACCTTGGGTGCTCAAGTCGCACCCTCCATGTCTCCATGAGTTCCCGGTGGAGCTGGGACCGCTGAGCCCTGATTTATCGGGGCTCCGGGCTATGGCCCCGCTCCAGCGCCTCCTTGCGCCACTGGTACAGCAGCGCAAGGGCTTTCGCTTCCAGGTCCCATGGAGGCGTCCCGGCTAGGAGACATGCCGCCTCGACGGAGATCGTGCGATACCCCCTGATGACTCTGACGGCCATCGCTTTTAACGGGCTGTTTAATACAGCCACGTTGCGGGCCGCCAGAGTCTCCGCCCATACGGGGGCCCCGTATAGGGCCATGCTTCGCACGATCCCCAGGTACAGTCTCCTAGTGAGGGCGTTGGGTCCCTTAACGTTGGGCATCAGCCGCGATAGCGCAGCCGCAGCCCCCCTCAGTTTCGGGACCAGACTTCGGAGATGAGGTCCGAAGTCCCATCGGCTATCGAGTACGAGCCCAAGGTACTTCATCGTGGGCTCGATGCCGATTCTCACGCCTCCTACGATTATGCTGGTTCCCGCAGGTGGCCCCCTCCGAGGCCCGTGGAAACACATAGCCTCGGATTTGTGGAGAGCCACCTCGAGTTCCAGCCGCCGTATTCGACCCACGACTTGAGCAACCCCTGCCGTGGCCTTCAGTGCCGCGCTTCGATACGTTGCTCCCCGCGCCATAACGAGGGTGTCGTCAGCATAGCAGACTATGCTGACACCCTCGAGCAACGTACCGCGCAGCACCCAGTCGTATCTGATGTTCCACAGGTGTGGCCCTAGGACCGACCCCTGCGCAACACCGCACGACACTTCTCGCCGCCCTGGCCCTAGCCAGCTCGGGTAAACTATGGCCCTCTCGTATAGGTATGCCTCGACAATGCGGCGGAGGTCAAGAGGCACTCCGTGATACGCGAGCGCCTCCCTAACGCAGCTCCAGGGTAGGGTGTTGAAGGCGTTGGCGATGTTCAGAGACACCGCCACCACCACCCCACCCCGCGAGACTACTTCCTCCGCCAAGCGCCTAACGCGCATGATCGCTTCCACGGTGGAGCGCCCCACGGTGGGCGGAAACCGAATTGGTTGTCCGCCAGATCTGGCCATACGTTCGGTAGATGCTCGACGAGGCGCTCTGCAATAATCCGCTCAAAGAGCTTGCACACCTCGTCGAGCAACACGATCGGCCGGTAACCGGAAGGCTGATCCGCCGGCCGCCCCGCCTTCCGGATCAGGACCAGTTTCCCCGTCTTCCACGCCTTTGGAAACTGGCCCCTTTCGAGGCATGCGCTAAAGAGCGCCACCAGTTGAGGCCCTAGTTCCTCAAGGCCCAGGACCCATGCTCGGCCTGGAATGCCGTCGGGTCCGGGGGCAGTGCATTTTCGGGCCTTAAGCCGGAGCACTGCTACCCCCAGTTCACTCTCCCTGACTTTGGGCACATCGCTCTCGCTATCATCAGCGTCAGGCGCCTGAGGCGGAGTCATACGCGGAGGGACATGCTACTCCGCTCTCGCTGGGAACAAGGATTCCAGTATCCCCTCCAGCCGCTCCGGCTGGAGGCTCTGGGTCAGTAGGGGCGCCCTTGGGCGGATTTTGCCCCTGACCGCAAGGTAAGGGCGCCCCCATGGGTTCTGCTCCAGAGACTCCAGCAGCTCTTCGCGGCCCGCCGTTTGGCCTGCTTAATGGCTTCCTGGAGGGTCCTCTTGGCCCCCTTATACGCCTCATACAGCTCCGCCGCTCGGGCTGCCGCATCGTCTGGGCGGCGACGCCTCCGGCGAAACCTGGTGTACTGGCGGCGAGCGGTCACTCACGCTGCTCGCAGCTGTGCGATCTCCGCTGACCACCAGTACACCTGTTTCTTTGCCGGGCCGGGCTTAACCCTAGGCATCGCCGCATCGCAGATATGAGACATGGCTCTCCTGAACCATTCCGCCTCTGCGTCGACATCGGCAGGCCTTTCCAGTGACGGAATCCAGGCCTGCACTATTGATGCCTCCAGGAGAGCCTCCCGATCGAGGCGTCTGAGCGCCCAACGTGGATCCGGGGGATTCGCGATAGTCGGCGGCAGGTTAGGTGGAGGAGAGACGTTGAACCGAATGTTCCTATGGTCGGAATCCGTCTCCTCCTCCTCCACCACGCGCCAACCCTGGACGCGGCGGGCGAGAGCAGGAGAGAGCAGAACACTCTCCCGGTTGAGGACCTCTAGACCACGAGTGTTGGCCCAGTCCTCCAGTACTCACCCCTTTTCGTTGGTTTCCCGGGAGCCCCAAGCCAGAGACCAGGCGTTGAAGTGTCCCAGGACCAAGACAGGGCGAGGACGGCACGCCGTGAGAATGATGTCCAGTTCAGCGAGCCTTAGCTCAAGGTCGTACTGGTCAAGGCTTGGCGAGAAGTAGACGGCCACGACAGCCAAGACCTCATAGTCCGCCGCGGCCCGCGACACAGCCTCTACCCCTTGCAATGAGTGCAAGGCGCGAGGTATCAACGGCGGAACCCCCGAAAACGGTCGCTACGCCGTCTAGGTCCACCGGGCTTCCGGGGTGGACCCAGTACGGCTCAGCGACCACGACCACATTGATAGACCACGGCACGGTTCTGGTACAGAAGATCCTGAGCACCGGAGCAGTGGTTTATGTTCGCTTGCAGGATGCGGATTGGTGTGTCCATTATTGGACTGCCATCATCCCGCCGCACCTAAAGCACCTGGTCTCGCGGGGCTGCAGGAGTTGCACCCGCGCCTTAAGGAAGCCCCCAACGAGGAGGCTCCGTCCGTCCGCAATCATCTGAGCCGCTGCGACGGGGCAGTTGATGACTGCCGTGCCGTGACCGGTGGGGCTGAACCGGATTTCTCCGGCTCTCACCTGATCACGGGGGCAGCCGCCCGCCTCCACGACGGCGAAGATAATTTCCTCCGTCGTGGCCGCGTCATCCAGACCCGAAATGCGCAGACCTGCGCATTTATTGGGTCTGGTGACGCTGACGGCTTCGTTGTCCAGCGACTCCCTCAGCTTGGCCGCTAGGGCTTTGGGGCCGCTGGTGGCGCCGGAGACCTCGAGGAGGCGAGCTCCGGTGCGAGTTGTTCTGCACCGGAGCCCCCCCTCAATCTCGAGGGCATTGAGGTCCACTGAGGCTTTCACCTGCCTCAGGACCTGGGCGTACCCCACGCCCTTCTCCACACCCTCCGTCGTCACCGTTAGGACGACGGCTGTGGAGCGTGCGGCGCGGAGCCTCTGCGGCGCCTTCGCCGCAGCGGCTTTTGCCGCCTTCTTAGCCGCCTTTCTGGCGGCTTTTTTCGCCTTTTTGGCGGCTCCTTCTACCACCCATTCCTCCCCTCTGGAGGAACGCTCGGGTGCAGTGGTTATGGCGGGGGCGGGGGTGCCGCGCTTCTTCCCCTTCCCTTGTGGCGTTGGGGCCACTGGGGCGGCGGGGCCGGGCTTACCACTGACAGCAGCCGCGAAGGACGCAGTCCGTGTCAGTGGGGGACGGTAAGCCCGGTCCTCAAAAACGCCGAGCCACCTCTCGATGGCCGCCAAGAGCTGCACCACACTAGGCGCAGGCTCCGG
The DNA here is from genome assembly GCA_946251805.1 of Cybosia mesomella. Taxonomy (NCBI): domain Eukaryota; kingdom Metazoa; phylum Arthropoda; class Insecta; order Lepidoptera; family Erebidae; genus Cybosia; species Cybosia mesomella. The sequence goes on along the minus strand of OX276388.1, from coordinate 12,372,144 downwards.
CGGCGGATTGGGCGCCGGCCTAGGTGCTGTTTTCGGCGCCGGCTTAGGTGCCGATTTTGTGGCCGGCTTTGGCGCTGGATTTGGCGCCGACTTAGGCGCCCCCCCTGGCGGCGCAAGAGCCCTCGGGTGGTCCGCCACCTCCTGGGCTCTTGGGGACTTTTGGGCCTCCGGGGATCCCCTGACCATCTGGGTCAGTTGCCTGACCTCCTCCCGGAGGACCCGCTGTTGCTCCAAAGAGTTGGCCAGCTCAGTTTCCAGGCTTGTGACCCGGGCCCTGAGCTTCACCTCCTCATCGGAGACGCTCCTACCAAGGAGCTCCTCCAGCGCTGTCCTGGCGACGGCGACGTTTTCCGCCACCGTCTTCTTCTTGCCCGACACATTTTAGGACCCTTTTATGGTGTCCGTTATGTGGGCATGTGCTGCGAGGAGTTCCCTCGCCGCGGGGACGCCTTGGTCCCTGCCACTGGGTAGTGGAGGGACGTGAATCGGCTGCTTCGACGTTCTAGCTGCCGCGGTGGCCAATATTTTGGCCGGCCGATCGTCCTCGCTCGAGGAGATCGTCCGTTGCCTGGAGCTTCTGCTCCGGTCAAGGGACGGTCCACCCGAGCGTGGCCGCTTCCGACGGAGACCCTTCTCCGTCTCCATACGGCTGGATACTAACTCATTGTCAGTACCCACCGTTGACGCCGCTGACGCAATTTCCGCGTCCGTCTCCCCGCCTATTGGTAGCGGAGTAGCGGGTCTAGTGAAGACGGCCTTAACAGACCGCGAGTGAGGCCGCCGCCTCACCTCCTCTTCACCCCCAACTACCTCCACTCCTTCGTCTCGGATACCTTTGTCCGCGCCAAGGTTGTCGTTTGTATCGTCCGGTTTGTTTTTCGGTAAGTTGATAGTATTCATTACATATCCCACGAGTATGGGGGAAAGATGGTTCATCCAGGCGGAGCCCCCTGCACCTGGCATAAGCCTATATACTATGGAGGTCGGCTGGTATCCATAGGTTTTGACGACTTCGCTGTCGGGTGTTATAGACTTTTCCTTGTCGTGGGCCGGCCAATAAAGGCAAGCCCTCCGGTCGGCAAGTTCACAGCGTACCCTTCTGGAGCCACCAGTCAGGTCGTTGCTGATCACCTGCCGATTACGGAACGCGAGAGGATGGCTAGTCCTCTCTCACCGGCGGCGGCACAAGTGCCCGTCGGCCCCTGCGTTGACAGTGGGCCAACCTGCCCCTGGATCCCCCAGGACCCTACGGTGGCCTCCACCACTAACACCATCGCTCATCCTGTCTCCTCTGAAAGCAGAGGAGTACGGAGAGCGATGTGTTCCCGCCACGTTGGGTATTGGCCGACGATCAATGCCAACCCCCAAGGGGAAGCCATTGACCGCCGCCCAGGGTGTACCGGGCACTCCGATTCCGTTCCCCCCGGACTGCAGCGGGATCGGAATCGGAACGACACTCGAGGAGGTTACCCAACACACACCCCCCACATTTGACCATTACCCAATTATTATTTAATTCCCTGATAAAACTTACTTTGAACAAATCTCTCCTATCCTTTTATGATTCAATTTATCCAAACCAGATTGGACAAAATCTTTGGAGTTGTTAGAGGATGCTATTAAGTTTCTCCCAAACTCTGAGTTTCAAAACCCTGCTCAATCTGGCCATTGCTATGTACAAATCTGCCTGGATAACCTAATTGGTGCAATCATTCTCTGTGCAGAGACCACATTCCCAATTAAAAATAATTCGCGAGGTAAAATCCCATCGTCTCCATGGTGGGATCAGGACTGTACCAGGGCTATTAGAGAAAGGAAGGAAGCAGAGGGAAGCAGAGAAAAAATATAATGCAGATATGAGTATTCAAAATTTATTGCAGTACAAAAAAAATTTTGCTAAGACTAAGAGGCTACTACGGCAAAAGAAAAGGGCAGGGTGGTTGACATTCTGTAACTCTTTATCACCCTCAACTATATGTAGTATGGAAAAGAATTAACAGCTTTAGATCTGGTTGCTCGCCTTCCTGCTCTTCGGTAATGACAAAGGAGACTGCAGAACAGGTTTTTCAAAAATCGCTCCCCCTTATATTCCCACAATATCAGAGAGTAATCTCCAGAATACGATTACAATAGAGAATCATCAGGACTCACCATTTTCAAAACAGGTATAGGATATGGTTCTCAACCATGTAAAGGATTCGGCTCCTGGTATCGATGGCATCCCCTATGCATTTGTAGTTCACTCTGGCCCCAATCATCATTATAATCATCAACCTATTTTAGTCCATTATTCATGACAAATCCACTTAATTTTCTGCTCTTTAGTCATTGACGAGAATATCTTTTTATCAGATATATTTGCGCATACAAAATAATAGAACTTATGACATTTTCTACATGTTAAACACTCTCGTATCCACACTGTTCCAACATCCAGCACAAATAGTACTCCTTAACGCCATCTGTGAATTCTAAGCGGTACCAAGTACGCCAATAATCCAAACGCACTGCATACTAGTGTTTATTTATGTCACACTGCAAGTTGTAAAATTAGTTCACCGATTCAATTACAGATGTCGCAACTGTGTATTTTTCTTCACGTCATGTCATTGTAATTTGCGGACTATGATTGTAAATTTGATGGCGCAACAAAGACTTCACAGGATGAAACGAGAGGTACCGAACTTAGCTAGTTGACCAATCACGAATTTAGATAAATGAATTGAGAAATTGCAGAGAAAAAGCACCGACACACGTCTGCTCCCAACGCCACTTTTCACCACTGTCCGATTGCTTCTTTCTTGCTTCAGATACCTGGGATTATATATGGTTATACTAGTTGATTGCAGGATAAACACGCCTTGGTATCAGCTATCAGTGACCAAGTACTTAAAGGCATTAAAACTGAACTACCGCAAATGATATCTAGTGTCTTAAAGACAGAATTCTCTTCTGTTAAGAATGACTTGTTAGATTTTTGCCAATCTGTAGATTTCCTTAGAACTTATATTTACTTTTATGAATAAAAATAAAATGATCCACCTGGCTTGGATACCAAGATATAGTAACATCAGAGGCCACAAGTGTGCAGACATGTACGCCAAAGTGTCATGTCCTCTCTCTGATCTTATGAACTAATGAACCTCTCGAGTGACTCTGCAGAATTCATGCCAAGTATATTGGTCTAATTCCTGCCAGAAAAAAGGCAAATTTTACTACGCTATACTACCAATCGTAAAACCCAAACCCTGGTTCTTTCAATACAAAAAAGTACCCAGGTCTGTAATATCCGTTGTGTGCCGAATTCGAGTGTCTTGTTACAGTGTAATAATAACGTGAACAAGAGTCACATTCAGTCCTACGGTTTATCAAGTATTCATTATTTTGTTCAAAATTTCCGAAATCTACTATACTACACGAATCCCCAACGCATTTCTGTCATTGGTTTAAATTGAAGCCAACATCACGGCGACAGATCTGTAAAATATTGAATTGAATTGAATTGAACTGAAACTTATCAGCTAGAAAAATAGAAGTTAGTTAATAATAAATAAAAATAAAATTGTAACTGAAGGGAACAGTCGTAGACCAAAAACAAGGTTTCTCAATCTACGGGCAGTCTCCGGCAACAGTTTATTTATTTTAAATGGAAAAATAAAACTTTTGCATAGGTAACAATAGAATAGAAACTATTTGAAATATTTATATTTATATATATATATATATATATTTTTTTTTTTTTTTTTTTTTTTTAGGACACGTCAATTTGACTGCACCTCGCACGATGGTAAACTGAAGGTAAAGTCTCAGGAAAGAGGGTCACCATTACATACACGTACCATGTTAACAATGGTGACACTGAGCTAGACGGCCTCATCAAAAGAGGATTGTCGTCGCAGCACCGCGTGACACCCACCTGTCCCACTAGTGCTGCGACCACAATCCCCCTGCCCGGCTGTGCACTTGCTGACCCCTGAACGCAATCAAACCGAAATTGGATTACTATGGAGGGTTTTTCGCAATCGTGCACGGTGGTACCCACCCGGACGAATTTTGTGACAAATTTGTGTCATCAAATTTCTACCACCAGTATTTATGTTGAATTATGGCCAGATAATAACGTTTTATTATCTCCGATGATATATCTTTTGGAGTTAAATCCCACTGTTCCCAGAACTCACTTATTTTTACAAGGATAAAGTGTACTTATATGATAAAGTAGTGTAGGTATGTCCCTTGAGTCTATGCATATTTGCTAGCTTGCCCCGGCGGCGGCCGTTCATCATTTATCATCAGGAGCTAAAGGTAGGTAAAAATAGTACGCAGGTTTTAAGAGGGGGTATAAAAAAAAATTGCCGATCTTAGATTTGATTTTTATACTCGAAAATATGCCTCGATTGTTCTGTTTTTGTATATATATAGATATTACATTATATTTAAAAGGGACTTAATTCAGTGAAAACATAAAATTGTAATATTTTATCGATAGAAAACAATCACAAAGTTACTTCTAATTTTCAACTAAAATCGATTTATTGCCACAAATATGCATATAGCTGAGTCAATATTTTAATACATTGTGGAAAAATACATTACCGAGGGATGCTACTAGCGTTTTGAAAAAATTATGTACAATTTACGAGTAATTACAATAAAACTGATTTGGCGCTTACTACGTTCTTATTCCGCGCCCTTTCTGTCGCACCTGACCCGAGGTAACAGGCATGTTTTTTTTCATCAATCAGTCGTGATCGCTGGGTTGAGACGAGAAAATACTTCGACGACCATGGCAAACAAAAAGCTCTAAAAGAGAATTAAAATTCAACTCATGGCTAATTGTCGAGGGCAAATGTCTATTAGTTTACTTTTCTTATATTTGTATTTGATTCATGAGTAGTTTTACTTAGAAATTTAACGCGTCGATCTCACAATACCTACAAGTATAATAATGAAGTATAAGCAAAACAAATCGATATTTTTGACCACTCGCATGTTGATGCCAGTATACGAAGTTTTTATAGTATTAACATAAATCTTTACTAATATTATAAAGAGGAAAGATTTGCATTTTTATTCGTAACGACTAAACTCAAAAACTACTAGACCGATTTAAAAATTATTTTACTTATAGAAGCGAGCGTAGCCGTGAGCCACTGCTAGTTCATAATATGTTACGAAAGTATCGTATCATACTTTATATTTTACCGTACAGTTTTATTTATAACTAGCTTTTACCCACGGCTCTGCCTGCGCTATTGTCGATTTTTTTTCACCACCATTCATTTTTTTTTTCTGTAAGAACCTTCTTCTTATAATTCAAACAACAACAAAAAAATTCAGCTACTTCAAACTTCGTTCTCCTTTTTTTTATATTTAGGTTGTCTTAGATTCAATTTATATTGGTTAAAAAAAGCCTTATTTATTGACCAAGCTGGATAACCTGCCCTAGCTAGACATATTCCTGAGCAACTTCGAGTGTCGACCCTTCAACGTCAATCGGTCTCGGTTCGGTTATGTTCAGTACCCCTCCAATCCAATCCGGTTTCTTAAAGACGTCCTCCAGTGCGTTGGTGAATCATTTATGGATAATTACGGGGTTCTTTTTCTGGTCTTGGTGCTGGACGTAAATGGTGACAGTGTCATACAGACACCTCATTACCTCGATATATCGCGAATCGACATGACACCGTTGCAAAGCTTTCAGAACTGCTCAGGTCTCGATAGAGTCAAAGGCTTTCTCGTAGTCCGCAAAAGCCATAGACGTCGGCTGATTGTACTCCTCGCTCTTCTGTACAATTTGCCTAACAGTATGGATATGGTCTACGGTGCTGTAGCCCTTCCGAAACCCGGTTTGTTCCTGTGGCTGTAACTCATCGAGCTTACTCGCGAGGCGGTTTGTGACGACTCTCGAGAACAATTTATAGACATTAATCACAGGAGTGAGATGGGTCTGTTTTTCTTAAGCAAGTCCTTGTCGCCTTTTTTTTTGAAGAACAGCACCACCACACTGCCGCTCCATGCCCAAGGTGGTAAGCCCTGCTGAAAAACGGAATTAAAGAGGCTCATTAGCTCATACAGGATTGTGGTCTAAAGTCTAAGCAGACGGGTGCTTTTAGGAGCTCGGTAGTAATTTCGTCTTCGCCAGGGCACCTGTTATTTTGCAGCTGCTTGAAAGCCGCCTCTACCTCGCTCTGCTTTATATCGTATCGTATCCTCCTCCGTATAGTGGTGCATGAGTGGAGCTCTGTGGTCTTCATCGCCGTGTCTCGTCTAATTTGTCATTCGCGATGCCTACAGCTGTCCAAAGAATTCCTGGAGAATCACGAACTTTGAATGCCTGTTTGATTTTTAGTATGAGACTGTTGACTTTCACAACCCTGCTTATGAGGTCCTTCGTGACCAGAAAATGTTGCCTTCCTGGGAGAGCTGATCACCTCCTTTGAAGTAGAGCAGGTTGCCTGATATAAGAGTTATCATATCCTCCCCCTGTCTTCGGATGTCAACCTAAATATATGCCAGTTGATACAACTGAGCTCTACCTCGAGTTCGGTGAGGTGTTAGTTCAGCCGTAGGGTGTTGCTATTAAAAGTTGCCGGCTATAGTCGTTGATGGTAGCCTACCGTAGCCCGAGATTCTTCGCACCCCCTGCCCCACCGTTACCACGACCGCTACCGGTACTGGGGGCGTTTTTTGTGGCTTATCTCCATTGTGAGGATATTGACCTACTGTTGTCACGCTGCCTAGACGGGTTTTGTTTCGAGATTTTCTTTTCTTAGGCCATATCGACCTTGGCAGAATATCGGCTGCAAGTGGCAACTCCTCCCCCAAAAGGTGGGGAGTAGTTACCGCTTCCGTTGCCCATGGTGCATCACATGGCTTTCACTCATTCAGCATCACCACCTTCATTCAATTATTTAAAATAATTAATGCAATTTAAGCTTACGTTCTTTATGTGTATATGTATATGTATATGTTCGATACTAAATAAAACATCCGTATTTTCTTTCTTGTTTATTTCGTTACCGCATTTTCGGCACGTTATTGTCGTTTTACAGAAATCTGGACTATATTTCTTATTATTTCTTTCCCTTATCATCTTTCGTCCCTTTCTCTTATACGTGCCGTTTTCACCAAATTAAATATCTTTTCGATATTCGACCTTTTTCAGTCAGTAACGTATTCTGAAAAAAAAACAACATAATAATGAATGTCAACAAAGCGAAAACGAAAGTAACATTTTAGTAGATTAAATTAATTAAAAAAAGATTAGAATCTCACTACAACAGCCCACATGGACTTATTATTTCTACTTTTTTGTGCTGTATGTCCAAATTTTGCAAAAAGCCACAACAATTTTAAAGTAAAGGTATATAAAAAAAATATTTATTTTATTACTTGCCTCTTCGTATCATCTGCACAAACAAAAAGTATTGTTACTGTTTGAAGTATAGACCAACTTGCGCTTAGTTTGTATGAAAACTAACATTAGCACTATAGTAATGAATACAAGTCAAGCGAGACTTATATATGTGTTACATTTAAACATTTAAAGTAACATTATACTATAAATAAATATATCATTATATTAGGTACCTATCTTTTCGTTTTATTTATCACCTGCAAAAATAGATACTGATAGAAGAAATCTGACTCGCAGAAAGACAATTTTTATCTGATTATTTTGGGTATACTATGCGCGATCGTATTTGACAAAACAAGACGTTAGCTAAGGCAACGCGCGGTGACAACGCGAATGTAGCAACATACGTATTCTTGCCGATACAATGGACGAGAGCGGGAGGTGTGAGGCGCGCGGGTGAAATCTGATATTTTTTTAGGTTTATGCGCGCTCTTAAGCTATTGCATAGCTTTTATCGCGGGCTTTGAGCGCGGCGACCGAAACAAGAAATTCCGTAACGAAAATAAAACCTAACACCCCATATTATAAAGAGGAAAGGAAAGGTTTGTATGTAAGTATGTTTGTAACGAATTGACTCAAAATTCTTTCACCATTTGAATGCTACATTATCACTGATTAATATGGCTATTTTAATTGCAAGATAAAATAAGAATCCCTACTAAAACTACAATAATGTTACCCAAGGTGTAAAAAAAATGCCCATAAAACATATTTCATCGCATGCGCTACGAAAACTATTGATGTAAGAACAAAAAAAATGTTCCACAATATTAAAGGACATCAATAGCTACAAAAAATGTCGCAATAGCATGTGTCTAACTATTGTAGTTATGTCACTATAACTACTTTATAACATTATAAAATTTAATAGAAATTCCGACCAAAATCAGACCAAGTTATTTATACCTTTGCCTTAATCCTTACCTAAATAAATGATTACTCAGGCAAGGCTGTTTAAATACCTGTAAATTACTTTTAATTTATTAAAATCGGACATTCCATTCGAAAGATATTCCGAGTTTAATACAATTGCAATAAAATTAATTCGCCGGAACGCCGCCGCCGTGACGCGCTGGAGCGCCGGTTCCGGAAGCCACACGGCTCATTCGCGCGGTCGTCTGCCTACGCAGTGAACGTAACCTACGTTGAGTAATTTAGAAGAAATATTTTTTGTTTTAGCACGTTTTTAATTCATTTCAGAACTACTAAGTGCTTATTACCAAAAGTTCTTATTTTGAACTACATATTTCAACCTTCCAATTAAAAAGTTCGTTTCAGAACTATGCAAAACTTCCGGTTAAAAAGTTATTTTCAGAACTACTTATAAATTAGTTTATTCAAACTTTTCTATAAAATGAAACTAACAATATGCCTAGAAAAATAAAGTCGCAGCTATCTCAAAATAGTTCCCAAGCGAGATTAGCAAAAATACGTCGTATCGGAGAATCTTCTTCTGAAAATTCAGATCGTTTCGCAAGTAAGACAGAGCGTATCGCAGTCGCGAGCCAGAGCATCTAGCGCCGAACGTTCGCAGCGCATTGCTGAAAACCGGGCCAGAATCTCATGAGCACGCGCAAGGAAATCTAACGCTAATTGCATAAGTTGATAAAAAATGCTATGCTTTACCGCGGCAGTCCCCGAGTGCCACAGCTATTTTTAGGGTTCCGTTGCCAAATGGCAAAAAACGGAACCCTTATAGATTCGTCATGTCTGTCTGTCTGCCCGTCCGTATGTAACAGCCACTTTTTTCCGAAACTATTAAGAACTATGCTGTTGAAACTTGGTAAGTAGATGTATTCTGTGAACCGTCTTTAGATTTTCACACAAAAATAGAAAAAAAAAAATTCTTTCATCAAACCCATACTTGTACTTGGGGTATCTATGGATAGGTCTTCAAAAATGATATTGAAGTTTCTATTGTAATTTTTTTCTTATCTGAATATTTTGAGCGAGAGACACTTCCAAAGTGGTAAAATGCGTGTCCCCCTACCCTGTAACTTCTAAAATAAGAGTATGATAAAAATAAAAAAATAGTGCTCGGTGTCCGCTCGGTGAGTTGGCAGGCGTGTGTAGGACACACACACGACACGCTGGAGGCGTGTCTGGCCTGCTTCTGTAAAGACGCCGACTGCCCTCCACAGGCCCCGATCATGACGGTTGGTAGTCCGGATCGTATACAAGTCTGCAGCGTCCTCGTCGCAGACTGCGGAACTCGTAGGCCATCGTTCTCTCCCGCTCCCTAACTACCGGAGACCACTACTCTCATCATGGTCTCCAGCGAGCGCTGTGGCGCCTCTCCTACCACTCCTCCATGACCAATCTGCCTCTCTCCACTAGGATCCACAGTTTAGATCCACATGTGGATCATTGGATACTTTTATATCCGCTCCGATCCACATATGGATCTTTGGATTCTTTTCACTATTTAACTACAAAGCCACCAAAAAGCTACTAGCTGGTTCCGGCGGTGTGACTTGAGCAACCAAGATTGGGAGAAACCACCATCGCGGTAGTGAGACTGGTCTGGTACCTCCCTCCATTAGGATCCACAGTCTAGATCCACATGTGGACACAGTGAGGTCACAGTTCTAACCTAATCTAACCCAGAAGCGCCGGAACTCGATAGCAAGCTAGCCATATGTGGATCGGAGCGGATATAAAAGTATCCAATGATCCACATGTGGATCTAGACTGTGGATCCTAGTGGAGGGAGGTATCAGACCAGTCTCACTACCGCGATGGTGATTTCTCCCAATCTTGGTTGCTCAAGTCGCACCTTCCGTGTCTCCATGAGTTCCTGGTGGAGCTGAAACCGCTGGGCCTCGGTCCCATGAAGGAGTCCCAGCTAGGAGACATGCCGCCTCAACGGATAGTATGCAGCTCACTTAAATTAACAATGCTGATTTTTACGTATGTATTAGAAATTTATTTCCCACTTTTGTCATTAGGGACATGAAAAAATATTTTCTTCTGAAGTGCTAAGGGTAACATTAAAACATAAAGGGACTATACAATATCTATCCGGTATTTTGCCATCCCTATTGAACCTTATATAATCTAAAATGAACAAGAGCTGTAATGTGCAAACGAGGAATGACAGATAGACGGGCGATGTGTCGTCACACGCTTTTCAGTCGAACGTGGCCTTGATTTGAGAACCTATAATATAAAAAAATTATGAATTCTTTAAGATGTTGCAAAAAAAAAACACTAGTCTTTTTGTACATGTAATATGATTTCTGCTGATCATAAAAAAACACTAATCTTCATCATTCAAAAGTCAGATACTCAGAACCCCATGTTATAATTTCCTGTATGAATGTACTTAAAAGTAACAGAAAATCTAGAGCAATATAACACGATTAAGTTACCTGGAAACACGAATAAAATCTCATAATACAGATGAAGTCTGAATGACATTGGCTATCTGAATCATACATTTTATGATATGTGTAGTTTTTTTTTGGGATTATTGACTCCCAAACCGAAATGAGTGTACACTTTTGAAGTGTTATGGATTTCATCCCGGTCACCAAACCATGCATCCTGCATTACTTGTTTCTAGTCACAAAGAATGCCTTCAACTGTGTTCCTCTCGCGGGCATCTGATATTGACATCATTCGAACTATGTACCAAGATTGCGATTTCATGGTTTGGACCGTTGTTCGCGACACGAAACCCTTCTCCATCACCGTCTGGGTACACCATGGATCCATCCTTAGTCTGCTTCTGGTACTTTTCGTCGGACGTTATCAGAAACTCATATGAGTAGCCTCCATGTATACTCATGATAATGTGATGGTGGATATGGATAGGGGTAGATTGGTGCGACGTGTGAAGATATGGAAGAAGACGCCTGAGCTCTGCGGTCTGAAGCTAAATGTGGTGAAGTCCGAAAACAGTGTTAAACAGTGCAGATCCCGCATCCCTTCGCATAGGCGATGACTTGATCGAGCGCACGGACTAGGTTATGTACCTGGAATTTGCACTTCACGCAAGTGTTGACATCAGTTGTGACATCACAACACTCTTTGCCACCACGTAGACCAAGTGGCGTGAGGTGAGGTGATCACTTGAGGCACGTCCGCATACGTGGCAGCCTTCATGTCATAAAATGCAGGAGAGTCGCCTTCGCTCTCCACTGCATAACGTGACCGCTGAGGTGCGGTCACGTTATGCAGTGCTAAGCGAATAGCAAATGTATGCCATGTCACTTCCGCCGGGCCCCGGTAGGAGGAGTAGACTCAAGAAGCGCTGGCTTACCGTCGTAGAAGATGATATGCATGCCAATAGTTTCACTTTATTATGTTAATCTTTCCATTTATGTGTATTATTAATGTATTTGTACAATAAAGAATATAAAAAAATTATATTATGTTGATCTTTCCACTACCACCAATACCCAAGACCGTACAAAGTGGAGAAATAAAAGCCGGAAAGCGCATCCCGGAGCTCGTGGTGAGAGCCTCGGATGCGACTGGGACTAACAAACGCAAAGATGATGATGCTTTTCATTAGTTTATATTTTCCCTCCTCGCAATCCTTCTTCTTTCTAACTCATCTTGATTTTTCTTGCGCCATTTTAAACCTTTAACAATTTATCATATAAGTACTGTAAACAAAAGCCATAATTAGACGAAAAAAAATTGGTAACGAGCTTCGACCAGCGGCTTGGCCCGCGTGATCGGTCTATAAAAAGGAGCCTATATTTCATTCGTGTACCTAGTATTAATCATTTGTGTTACTTTTACGACTGAATTTTTCAACAAAAATCTAATTTATTTTTTCGTAGAATATTCCAGACGCCATTAGAAGGCCACAAAATATCCAGCTTACTTGTAGCTAATCAACGTGCATGATAAAGAATTCATCGTTCAAACACTTAATATTGCTGAATCATAAACATGAATGATTAAATTTTTATCAAATCCGTTTCTGCGATCATTTATTGCGCGTGAAAGAGACGGCGAAGAGCCCTGCCCGAAGAGTTCCGCAGTCTCATCTACGCCCGGGACTACCGACCTCCATGATCGGAGCCTGAGGACGGCAGTTGGCCGACTCGCCGCCCTAGAAGCAGGCCATGGCGGAGGCGTGTCGTGTGTATCCTACATACGCCTGCCAACTCACCGACGCGGGATAAAACCCGACCCCACCAGGCAAGGCCGTGGTCGCGGCCAAAGTCCGCCGGTAACCCTGGGATTATTCTTTTGAGGGCTTATCCGGGGTGCCCGGCATTAGACACTTGGGGAGGACACCATGTGGTTTTAGTCGGCCCGATTCCGACACGCCCACCCTATCGTCGGCACCGATGGGTTGAAGCCCGTGGGGGTTTCAACACGCTGAATAAAAAAAGTGCTGAGATCCATTTAAATTACGATTTCTTACCAAAATAACGAAGTGTACGTCTACTGTTACGGAATGTTCACGTGCCACTACGGGTCCTCTACCCAACAGTAGAAGAGTGGGCATGGCAGTAACACACGGATGTTTCTGACGAAATATTGATTTATACGACAATAATTATTCAAAAAAAGTATCGCTAAATAAAACACAAGGCAATTGCATTCACAACAGTTTAAATTTAAGACTATCAGCATAACTTAATTTCATGGTTATTTTATGTAACCAGAATTTTATTAAAATTAAATATTTTCAAGTAAAAATTATTTATAATTAAAGCTTTGTTGAAAAATCGGGCAAAAATCTACCGACACAATTGAAAAAATATTTATTTTTATACTTATCTTGAAAATTAAATATGATAATTTAATATTTCTAACTTCACAATATTAAGATATAATGTAAGCATTTATCATTGAATACAAATCAATATTTCATCAATATTAAAGGAGTTATTTCAAAAACTCTCTTTTTACTGATTTGAAATTGACCCAATTACGTGTCTATTTGTAAATCCTCAGGAAATATTTACAGAGCCATCTATATTGTTCATTATGAATCAGTTGGAAACTTCATCAAGGTCAGCACAAATTAATTTTGTCAAGGTTCTAAACGAGTTCATCAGCTACAACAAAGATGGTGTTGTTATAAATAAAGAAGTTTTCACTTCATATTTTGTTATAACCAGACTCTTTTGTAAAACTATGTATGATTACTTTTTGATACGAATGTTATTGTTTTGTCACTTAATAAAAATACTTTGATCTGAAAATATGTTTGTATTTATAATTATATTTTTGAATATAAAAAGCGTTCGGTGACGTTGACGGTGACGACAATGCAAAATGCTCAATGCGCCCAAAGAAGTCTTCTTTTGGTTTCTCTTTGCTTCTAGTTTTCTTCAACAGAAAAAAGTTTTGCTGCGTACGTGACTGTACGAAGAACAATTTTAACGTATTAGTTGTCAGTTGTTAGACAGGGTCGGATTCAGTGCTAATATTAATTTGTTATTTGGAAAGAATAATATTGTTTAAAATAAAATAAATAAATTACTAAACAATTCTGCTAGTCTATATTTTAATTCCATTGACCTGCCTAATATTTTGGATAATACAATGTTTAACTCTAGCTTTTCCCAATCAATTTTCTAAACATATGCAGTTACGTAGATTCGAAGTGGTTTTCAGCCTTATTATGGCCCTGTCTAAGCCAAATTGCGTATTTGGTAAATTTGGCGTCAGCAAAATATCGCACATGCACATGTTTCGCTTATGTCTCAATCTCAGTCATATGTCTGTGTTATTTGCTTAGAATTAAAACTGCCACAAGGTTTACAGAATGAAAACTTGATCAAGGTTAATTAAGGTAAACGTGACTTGAGTAACGTGACGTGACGTATTATTATTTTTCATTAAATTCACTTTCTCCTGCTTTATACAGCTTTTGCATGGCAACACAGGTTATTCGTTCTCTCTCTCTTTCAGCTCTCTACCTCTACTCTACTATACGCCAAACTGCCACAGTACTATTAACTATACTAGTGCTTGGCACCGAATCTACGGAGATTATTCGCCGGTTTTCAATAATCTCTGGAGATTCTCTGGACAAAAACCGGAGACTTTCTACCTAAGTGGTCTGTCATAAATCAAGAGGTATATAATATTCGTCTATATTCCTTTTAATAAATCGTTGGGAATGTAACGTTATTTATATTCGCCTCACAGTACCTTTCTGGATAGGTCTCACAGAGGTTAAAACACTTCTTGATTACTCCATCTAGTGACTTCAAATGATTATATTATTATGATTTTAAAATTACACAGACGAAAATTGCCGTTAAAGAATATTCGTTTAATGTGTTTTTATTCGCTCCTGTCACTAAAATAGAATTGCATAATAAATGATTGTAAATGCGTACATTGCAATGCATGCATGCAATTATTGTAAATCTCCAGATGTTAAAAAAACCGGTAATTCGTAAAATCTATATCTATATATATTCGTATAATCTCCGGAGGTTCTCCGGTTTTTTGACTCCGGAGCAAAGCCCTAGTATACGTGCAAGGGGTTTTATTTAATACATGTATACACGTATATATTATTATCTGTACCTATTACTGTGTATTTGTCTTCGTGTCCGTGTCCTCTGTTTTTTTTATTTAAATGTTAAATATTTGAATGTTCTAAAATTGATAGCAATCTATCCAAAGGAAACTCGCGTTATCTATTTGATCAATTGACAAACGTATGTTTTACTTACCATTTTTGTGACAATGAGCTTAGTAATCACGTATTTGTGTAAAGCTTGATCGTCTGTCACAGGTGTTACATATTATAGTTAGTCAGGTATATAGAAAATAATGAAATAATGTCTAAACTGCCAGTCAGCCATCGTGATGTGTGGTAAGATAATTGTGACATGAAGAAAATGGGTTGTTGATGATCACCCAGGTGAGCGGAGTTTGCATCTCGTAGCCACCACTGAAACGTCAAGCCATTTATAGGATACCTATTGCCGGTTCACAATAGTTACGTACGGTACGACTGCTTCACACTTCACCATGAGTTGGCTACATCGAGAGTTGGAAACAATGGATCCCTCCATTTTTTTACAATATTCACCTCCAAACGGATTGCCGCAGGAATCCAAACTGGCGACATACATGGTATGCAAATTGATATATTTTCGTCATATAAATATTTGAATTTTTGAGTGACTTTTAAATTATTTTTTCAGAATCGAAGTACATCGACGCCTACAAGGTCTCTGAACCAGGCACTCGAAAAGCTTAGCTTGGAGTCATCTCCAACGTCTATAAAAAAGGTAAAGGTGTTTTTAATAGCCTCGGTGTGGCTTCTGTAGATGACTGCAAATAATATAATATTTTTGTTTTAGGTGGTGATCACAGAGTTTGTTCCCATGAACTACTTTAGCCAACCCACTATTATGCCAGAATCCCCTGAATGTTCGTCACCTTCAACATTGTCGAATTTACCTAATACATCACAAGTTCACCAGGTAATCATAATATATATATATATATATTATATATTATTTTCAATGACCTTTATAGTAGTACAGTATATTACTCAAAAGGTAATTGAAAATAATTAAAATTAAGTTTAATTTTAAATTTGTTCATGTTCATGTTGTCATTATGAATTTAGCTGTCCAAAAGAGCTGATAATAGGTGTGATATATGGTTGCAAAAGTGTGCTGGAAAAGAATCTTAGGTGGAAAAGATGTAAAACTAAAGTTCTATATGTACTTATTATTGAGTCAAGGTACCAGAATAACAAAAATGAAGTAAACCCACATGAGGCAATTTTCTTCTGCCCAATTTAAGAAATATGTTTTATGTGAGACACTTTTAATGACAGCATCAAACACTTGGTGACAGCCAAACCCATTTTGTTAAATTCTACCAGAATACTCAAGAATATCAGATCATCCTTTTTTGTGGTCTAACCAGAATAAATCTAAATTAGTGGTTCTTATAGGATCTAGGAGACAGTTAAATAATTACAAAATTTGAAGAAAACTTATTTCCTATAAAAAGTTACAGTTAAAAAATTCCTTGTATAAATTTAAATCTGGAAGGTAGTAATCATCTCTCCCCCACGGTAACTAGCAGACATGAGATGCGATTTGTAAGTCTTGATTTGGGGTTTTTGTATTTTTTGTTGTGGTCCAATCAGATAAAATCAGAATAACAACCATTGGAAAAGAAGTTTTGTTTTAAAAGTGCTAGTAACCGAAATTACTAGTATTCTCATTAAACCCTCCAGCTAAGCTTAATTGCTTGTGTTAGAAGTGAGTTCACGTCTGTTAGGTCAACTGCTTAACAACTAGGCTACCCAAGAGTGGAAAAGCAAAGTAGGAGATCGGACAAAAAACTTGAAAGTGCATTTGTTTGCAAAATGTAATCCATTTCCTTGTATGTTGTGGTACTGTAGTTAGTATTCATTGTTCTTGTAGCAGGGTGCCAGTGTTAAGAACAAAGAACCACTACTTTTATACTATTTTTGGCAATTATAAATATAGTACATTCTACACAGCACTATCTAAACCCAAAGTAAGCAAGCTTAACTAGCTTGTATTATGGGTTGTATAGTAAAATTACAGTACTAAAATCGGAAGTAAATATACTTAGTATATAATAATACTTGGAAACATTACTTGGAAATACATACTTATACTTACATAAAACATCCAGACCTATACAAATAGAAAAACTCATGCATATGTACTGAGCAGAATCAAATCCACGCAGCAGTTGAATGTGCTACCACAATGCCACAGAGGTCGTTATTACATAGCTGGAAGTACATTTATTGTATTCCTGGTCCTCAATACTCCTCAGACATTATACAAACTGCTATAGAAATTATCCTGATGTACATATATGAATCTGATATGAAAAAACGAAACATACTATGAGACCTGTGTAGTGAGATTATTAACATTATAATGGTTAATATTTTATTACATGGCCATATACAATAGAATAATGTGTCCACAAATAAAAATAAATATCCACAAATAGTCCTACAAAAAACAGACAGTACTACAGCATCAGTGAATGTATAATATAACCCTTCACAAGCAGTAATTTATGGCTAATGTGTTCTCACCATATAGGCGTCAAATGCGGTTCGGTTTTAAACCCAATCACCGGGAATAACGTTAAGATAATGCTGATGACAGATAAACCTAACTATGATATAGAGGTGGCCAATTTCTGCTGGAAAACGTGACTCTACTGCCTTTCGATGCACATGCTCAGCAGTGGCGCAGTATATAAACAGGGATTTACATTCAAATTAGACTTTAATGGCACTAGGTCTACAATTTGATTATATTTAATTTGGACAATAGTCTTTCAAACATGTTTACTAGTTAGTACTTTTCTTTTTGTTTTTTCGAGCGGGAAATCCCTTCGGATACCCCCCCGCCGGCCAGCGGGGGCGGTTATGTCGGGCTTGAACCGAGTAAAACCGCGCGCCGTCTCGGGTCTTCAGACGCCGGGGTGTAAGGTATTTTAAAAAAAATATTTGAGTCATTTAATTGATTGATTGAATGTTTTTTTTTGTCATAGGAAAATGTTGGTGGTACAACATATTTTTATTCCACAAATTCGGACAGCTTGAACACTTCTGGGGCAATGAACTCCTCTGCCTCTATTGGTAAGTTTAATGTTAATATTCTGTATGAATATACATCTATACTATTATAAAATTGTGAATTAGTTGTGTCTGTACTTTAGAGATATTTAAAAAAAATACTTTGGTTATGTTAAATGAATGATCCTGAACACCAAAACATTGGGGTAGTTATGTTAGAATCGAACCGACCAAACCGTCTTGAGTCTCTAATGCCGGGGTGTAATGTGGCCAAATAAGGCAATTCCCTAGCACCCCGGCTGACCCTGGGCCATCTATGGTTTTCACATGGCCCGTTCGGAATACTAGCAATTAGGATAATTAAAAATATGCGACTCACGAAATAAATTCAGCTGATAAGGTAACCAACATAACTAAGGCGAACGAACAAATATAAAATTCTAAGGCGGAACGAAGTTTGCCGGGTCAGCTAGTACTTTTTTATAAAACGAATTCACGGGATATTATAATTATATATTATAAACAATCTCTCCTTTTATCAATTCAGTTAGAAACATAAAACGGGATATAAACTTCAAAGAACACAATGTACATTTTGTTTACTACAAATTAATTGAAGCACATTTCATTCAATTATTGTACACTTACGTTAAAATGATCATCACAAAGGTAAATTGGTGAAGTTACAGACATTCCGTCGCACTAGACTATTTCTTTTTTCGTATATCTTCTCTTGGCACATTAATGAATATTAATAGTTTTTGATGTGTTCGTAAATTGAGGTACTGCACACCAAAGGCACGCCGCAATAGCGGCGGTAAGGCCCGTCATGGGGGTTTGGCGACTGAGGCAGGTGATCTCCGGTAAGGGGAGCTGCGGGGACCACCTGCAACGGATCAGGAAGGAGCCAACGTCTGAGTGCCATCACTGCGACGCGAGCGACTGCCCGGCGTGGGAGGTGCCGAGCGTGACCTCGTGGCGGCTATCGGGGTGGGAGTCCTCTCGCTCGGCGGCATGATTGCAGCAATGGTGCGGAGCGCGAGCGTGTGGGCCGCCGCTTCCTCGAAGAGGAAGGAGATGGCGGAGCGCGCCCGGGTGAGATTTAGAACTCTCCCGGCCCGCCGAGCCCGCAACATGCTCGCCGCGTGTCGCAGGCGACTCAGACGCCGGAGGTCGCTTAACGACCTCCGTCCTCCATGAGTGCCGGTCTGTGGGTGACAGGTGAGGCCGCGTGTCACCCCAGCAGAAGCGGGACGGGACGGGCAGGCAGGCCCCACCCTTTCCGGGGCAAGACGGGGACACCGTTGTTCCCAAACTCGAAGGGGCCATCTCGAAACCGGAGATGGCCCAGGGTCAGTCGGGGTGCGAGGAAAATGTCTTATGGGCAACCTTACACACCGGCGTCTGAAGAACCGAGACGACGTTCGGTTTTAGTCGGTTCAAGCCCGACATAACCTCCCCGGCAGGCCGGCGAGGGGCAACCGAGTGGATTTCCGCACGAAAAAAAAAGTACTGCACACCAACGATATTTTTTAAATTTCATAACAATAAATAAGAAAGAATCTTCTTAACGAAACAAAACTTTTGGCGAAGTTTGCTCATGCAGCTCTTTTGTTATGACCACAGATGACGTCACCCGCTCTCAGATGATATAACGTGGCGTTTTGGCGTAATTTTTAAACAAACTATTAAAACATGATTATGAGTGCGTGAAAGGCTATATTTTATTTTATTTTTCATGGGAATAACCCTCCATGAAGATGAATTTAAACCACTTTCTGAAAATTTGACCGATCCCCTATTCTAAAACATAAAGAAAAAGAATTCTTCAGGCTACACTGTGGACGCCACCTCTTTGACTTATACTATTGCAATCTTAAAAGTCAAATAAGTGTCATTAAGAGTGTTTAATCAATACATGAGTGGTCTACAATGGATACGGTACTCTAGTATATGGGTGGGGGCACCAAGCCCTTCAGAGCCAAGCCAACCTCACCTACAAGCCTACTGGTTGATGGACGAGGCTCTGGCGCAGACTTACCTCTCGGGGTTGGGAGGTCAGGCGGCAGTCGCTCCCGTTAGAATCGTATAAGTCAAATCTGAAGCAGAGGAAGGTGTAACCGGACCCCGGGCTCAGAGCTACACAACGAGAACAACGCTAAGATAATTTGAAATTCGTATGCCACGAATTTCAAATTATGCCTCTAGTAACGGGAAGTAGGTAAGTCCCACTGGTGATTCCATTACCTAATGTCACGAACTCCATTAATGGGACCAATAGGAAACATTCTTCTTCTCTGATATTATTTCATTACTTAAGCGATCATTGCAAATTGTACTACACGGAACTCGCTTGCAATTGAAATAGTACTTGAGAATGATTGACACCAATCTCCTTATTACGGCGCTACCAAGTCTGAGAGATACTGCAGATATAGACCTTACAGTCTACGTATCGTACAAGTGTTCATATCCACTAATATTGAATCGCAATACCACTGACATGTAGATTTTTGATATGTGTATAGGGATTTCTATAATGTAAGCAAAAGTATATGATAATTTCACTCGAGTAAAGGACAATTTCATGGGTATGGAAATTTCGAATCCGGTGGTCTAATAAACTTGTTTAAATACTTGCATTTGCATTTTAACAAGCTAAGTTGAAGTTCTAGTTTCATAGAAAAAGCGCTACGTAATTCGATCCCAGGTAGGTATCAGTAGCTTGTTTACGCTCGAGTTAAGGCTGTGGCGTGAAATATTGAAAGTTCATTTTGGTAAAGGGTTGTGTCGTAGTAGATACATAACCGTCTAACTCGGATGAAGTGACTCTGTGTCAAAACGACTAAAAACAACGGCTTGACCATATTGAATCGACGACTGGGTCTATTGTACTCTATTAATTTTTTAATTAGTTAATGAATTGTGGAGTACATATACAATATAACTTACTATTGCAACCTATTGTCTTCAGGAGGTGCAGAATGTATGGCTGGGGCTGTTGCCGCTGGCGGTGCTTCACCGTATGCAACACAAATATACTCTGGAACGCCCACCCATATGGGACATATGACATCGAAATCAGGTATATATTTTACCAGTAATGATTATAGTAAAAGAGCAGTAACAATTGGAGATATAAATATTCGAACTTTTTATTACTAATTGTTACTAATAGTTAGTAGTTGTTAGTCATACTAGATCACGACGCGTCGTGATCTAGTCTATTATTATAAGTTCTATATATATTATAGTATAAGTTCGAATATTTATATCTCCAATTGTTACTGCTCTTTCGTGGAAATCATTGTTCAAAGATCATTACTATTTGAATACTACCCCATTCTTTATAGGTCATATAAGGTATTGTTGGGTAGTAGGTACCGGCCTATATGCAGAAAACTTTAGTCTGGTAACCAAATCCAAGTGTTTGAACCTGAACTGCGAGTTAGTATTTTAAGTAACTATCCGATTCGCCTAAAGTAATATTAAGTTACACTTTTAATAATACTATAGGCTTTATTTAATTAAGCTGTCGCGTATTTAAGATAGCTCGCGAGTATTCCACAGTTTATTTATACTTATATTATTGGGTCCAGATCAACAAACGGCTGCGAAATTAGATCTTGGATGAATTCAAATTAAAAGATTATGAACTATTACTTCTCGTCCTGATAGCTTGGCGGCTTCCGAGATCTTTGATGAATATTGACAAAAACAATATAGTGTGCATATTTGCAGAGAAGATTATATAATATATTAAATGCTGGCGATAATATTAAATCTGTTAATAATAAAGTTTTGATGAAATAAATCAACCTGTGTCATCATGACAATCAATTAGTAGGTGTATATGATACAAATGCGTATGTATACATGTATGTAATGTACTAATAAAGCTGAAAAGTTTTTCGTTTGAACGCGCTGGGCGCTGAACAAGCAGGGCGATTTGAAAAACTCATTCCACAATAAATAAGTTTTTGGGGAAAATTATAAGCTATTGAACACCTTTAGAACCCGAGCAATGAAGAAGACAGGTCAAACAGGTGGACAATGCCGGGTTTGCTTACTCCTCTTCTTTTGAATTTGACTTACGCGGCGACTGCCGTCTGACCACCAACCCCGAATGGAAAGCCTGCACCAGACCCTCGTCCGTCAATTAACACTGGTGTACTGGCTTGCAGGTGTGGTTGAATGTCTTGGTGGGGCCCCATATACCCGATTTAAGATAGATTATATTGACAATTCTTATATATTTGCATTCCCTTTAACTTTTGTTTGACTGTATTTTTTTTTTTTTTTTTTTATCGTGCGGAAATCCCTTCGGATACCCCCCCGCCGGCCAGCGGGGGCGGTTATGTCGGGCTTGCACCGACTAAAACCGCACGCCGTCTCGGGTCTTCAGACGCCGGGGTGTAAGGTTACCTATAGAGCATATCCCTCGCACCCCGGCTGACCCTGGGCCATCTCACCACTAACAGCATCGCTCATCCTGTCTCCTCTGAAAGCAGAGGAGTACGGAGAGCGATGTTTTCCCGCCACGTTGGGTATTGGCCGACGATCAATGCCAACCCTATGAAGGGGTGAAGGGGAAGCCATTGACCGCCGCCCAGGGTGTACCGGCCGCTCCGATTCCGTTCCCCCCGGACTGCAGCGGGATCGGAATCGGAGCGACACTCGAGGAGGTTACCCAACACACACCCCTGTTTGACTGTATCTATGCTATTATAAAATTATAAATGAGTCGTGTCAGTCTGTCTGTGTCAGAATGTCAGTATGTGCAAGTAAGCGGAAATTGATAAATTACTTGTGATCGCTGCTGGTTGGAAGCGCTGGAAACGAAAATAATTGGATTGAATTGAAATAAGATGCAGTTTGGCTTGGAAGATTTTGCATTCAGTATGCTGTGTGTCTGATCACAATTTGGGTCCCATACAGCCGGGTACGAGACCAAAAATGTTATTGTCTATTGGCGACGCCTGTGTCAGCGGTAGTTTCGACTGCTAAGTCAGAGGTCTCGGGTTCGCTATTTCGTTTAGCATCTACACCCGAGAGATCTAATCTAATTATATAAAACTAGCTGGCCCCCCCCGGCTTCGCCCGTGGCGTATTCGGACCTTCATTGCACCTCTTTAACCCATTATATACCCGTGATTTATTAGATTTCATTATAATGTATGGAAATCTGCGGGATTTATTAACATTTATAATTACTCTCTGTTCCTTTGGATAGTACCGTGATGCTATATAGCATATGACACTCACAAATAATGTGGCTTTTTATTGGTAAAAGATTTTTGAAAATAGGTTCAGTAGATCCAGAGATTACCCCTACAAATTCACAATATCACAAACTATACCTCTTTGTATAGATAAAGTCGTGTAAGTGAACGGGTGAACCTATTTACGTGATCTTTGATTTTTACTTCGGGCCACCAACCAGGTGGACACCGAAGTCTTAAAATCACGCAAAAAAAAAAACAAAATCTTACACCCACTTTTTATCACTTTTCTCGAAGTTTCACATGATTCTAAGTCTAATTAAGCAAAAAAAATTTTTGTTTCGGTCTGTCTGTTGGTCTGGATGTCTGGATGTCTGTTTACGCAATAACTCAAGAACCACTTATCCGATTTAAAACATTATTTCGCCAATAATCTTGTTTGGTTAATGGGAAGAACTGATTAGATTTTGGGGTTTGTACGTTCAAGGTTTCGGGTACCTTTTTTTTTTATTGTGAGGAAATCCCATCGGATACCCCTGCCGGCCCGCCGGCCCCCGCCGGCCAGCGGGGGCGGTTATGTCGGGCTTGCACCGACTAAAACCGCACGCCGTCTCGGGTCTTCAGACGCCGGGGTGTAAGGCTACCCATAGAGCATATCCCTCGCACTCCGACTGACCCTGGGCCATTCGCAGTGTCCCCCTCGTGCAATGGGGTCTGCTGGCCCTGAAAAGGGCCGGTTGGTCAGACTCTTGGCCACTGACGTTGACGCCAGCTACTCCAGAGGAGCAATCAATGATACGTCATTGCCCTCGTTGCCCAGGGTGCACCAAACTTGGAGGTGATCCAACCAGTCGCACCCCAGGTTTTGGGTACCTACCATACAAATTGTCCCTAAAAAATCATTTTTTTGTGTTTTTGACGTCGAAGACGTTTGATTTGATTTCATTTTCTTCATATCTATTGCTCAATATATAAAGACGCGTCGAATAATATGCATAAAGCCTAAGGTCTGTAATTTTGAATAAAAATACTGCAACAAAAATATCTAAGTTTGGCCCGAAGTTTGACAATCACTGTGTGATTTCCGCCCCACTAAATTTTTATTTGTCTTCGCCCTTTCTGTTCCTTTTTTTAATTTTATCAAAATGTCATAACTAGGCTAAACTAGCGGCACGCTATGTTGGCCGTTTTGACGTTTGTCCGCTCATGAAGTTTCGTAAAAATAAATACTGAGTTTGAAGGAACTGGTGGTAGAAATTTGATGACACAAATTTGTCACAAAATTCGGCCGGGTAGGTACCACCGCATCGGGGTGTGTGTTGGGTAACCTCCTCGAGTGTCGCTCCGATTCCGATCCCGCTGCAGTCCGGGGGGAACGGAATCGGAGCGGCCGGTACACCCTGGGCGGCGGTCAATGGCTTCCCCTTCACCCCTTCATAGGGTTGGCATTGATCGTCGGCCAATACCCAACGTGGCGGGAACACATCGCTCTCCGTACTCCTCTGCTCTCAGAGGAGACAGGATGAGCGATGCTGTTAGTGGTGAGATGGCCCAGGGTCAGCCGGGGTGCGAGGGATATGCTCTATGGGTAGCCTTACACCCCGGCGTCTGAAGACCCGAGACGGCGTGCGGTTTTAGTCGGTGCAAGCCCGACATAACCGCCCCCGCTGGCCGGCGGGGGGGGGGGGGTATCCGAAGGGATTTCCGCACGATAAAAAAAAAAAAAAAAAAAAAGGTACCACCGCATCTCTCCTAGGGTGGGAGAGACGCTGCCGCCTACGGCCAACTCCGACCGAGGCGAGGACGGCCCTGTTGAGGGCTGTTCGGAAGCTTCCACGTGTCCCTCTGATTAGCAGATGGCACAGTGGAGAGCAAGTAAGGGCCATCTCGAAACCGGAGATAGCCTAGGGTCAGTCGGGGTGCGAGGGATATGCTCTATGGGTAACCTTACACTCGTCTTAAGGCTTGGTCTTAAGACCCGAGACGGCGTCCGGTTTTAGTCGGTGCAAGCCCGACATAACCGCCCCAGCTGGCCGGCGGGGGGGGGGGGTATCCGAAGGGATTTCGGCAAGAAAAAAAAATAAGGTACCACCGTGCACGATTGCGAAAAACCCTCCATAGTAATCCAATTTCGGTTTGATTGCGTTCAGGGGTTAGCCGGGCAGGGGGATTGTGGTCGCAGCACTAGTGGGACTGGTGGGTGTCACGCGTTGCTGCGACGACAACCCTCTTCTGATGAGGCCGTCAAGCTGAGTGCCACCATTGTTAACATGGTACGTGTATGTAATAGTGACGCTCTTTCCTGAGACTTTACCTTCAGCTTACCATCAGGCGAGGTGAAGTCAAATTGACGTGTCCTATATATAAAAAAAAACAAAAAAAACTGTTCTTTATTGTCAATTGTGAGGTGCAGTGTACTAATTTATGACACACCATAGCATTTATGTTTTTCGAAATCCGAAATAAATATAGAATAGAATATAAATTTAAAAAATGAATTAAATATCCCAAAACTATAGACGTGACTCGCAATTGATTTGATTTTTTTATATTTTAAAATGACATTTCACATCACTATTTTAACGTGTCAAAACGGCCATCATTGCGTGCCGCTAGTATAGTGGTAAGCAAATAGATCAAATTCGTAACGCGGCCCCGTCCTGAGAAGACCCAACAAGAAACTCAGCGGACTTTTGCTTGGTCCATTTACTAATATGTTTACTTAATCTAATTACAATGGTGGGCAGTGTTCTTCGTGTCACCTAAGTGGTATAAAGAAAAGTATAGTAGAGTAAACTGTTCTTTTCTAAGCTTGTTTTTGAATATTCTTGGATTATATAATAGCCTTTTTGGCAAAGTTTAGTTTTAATTAGACTGTTAAATTTATTAAGAGATAGATTCCTAATTTTGTTAGGTAGTTTGCTGTTGTCATCAAGAAAAATGTGCCAAATGATAGAACGAGCTACGTTCGGGCTGCATATTTGGTCTTTAAAATTTAAATATGTTAATTCATAATTATTATTTCGCCAAGAAACACGTTCCAATGTATCGACCTAGATACGATCGGTGCATATTTGACCTTTAATTTTTAAAGTACATGTAAATTCATAATTATTTCTATAATATTCAAGTTGTCATTGCCATATTATAATTTATAACAAAGAATTATATATTGAGACAAAACAATATACGTGGAATGATGTCAGCACCCTATTTTACAACCACTCCAAAAACTTGTGAGAGTCAATAATATCGACTAAAATCCTAGTAATATTATAAATGTGAAAGTTTGTGAGGATGGACGAGTAGGTTTTTGTTGCTTTTTCACTCAATGGCTGAACGGATCGGGATGAAAGGATGATGGGCACAAATGTATGGTGCCTGGTACTGGCACCAATCGAAATGAATGAAAAGAAACGTAATTTGTGTAGACTAAGAATATCTATGGCGCTAGTATCTATTCACTGTCCGATCGAAGTAAATCTACCTTGAAGATTCTGTATTTTTTTAATGAGATTTTTATCACTTTCTGTTAAAATATTTCATTTGTGAGCTTTTCATTCTTTTTAGCATAGTGTTTATCCCAAAATCGAAGTAAGTTTTAGTATTTATTGCAGATAACCAAAGGATAAACCTATCCAATAACTATAAACACGACGCTATTTATAAACAAGACTGGTTCAATAAGTGTCTAGTATGTCCTAAATACCACCCAATAGACGCTATATGCGCATAAGAACCGCAAAAGAAGAATAATGATGCAACTGTGGCGTGCAATGTCTCCATTTCTATTTAGAAACATGTAACAAAAATATTTTTTTGCTCACTCTGGTCTGAACTTTAGCTATACCTGCACCAAAAAGTCACGCATCTTCGTGATTTCCGTATTAAGTAATGTCCTCCAAATTAGCTTCTCTATATGTTCAATGATTATATAAGCCGTTGTTTAATGGCTATAAGTAGGTACCTACTGTTTAATGGCTATAAGGGAGGAACATAAAGTCGATTTTTTTAAAGTATATTATATTTATTTAATCAAAGTATGTACCATTGATATCTATCCACTTTTGCCATCTCTCAGGATCCCTTTACTAAAAAAACCATTTGGACACTAGTCCACCAAACGCTCACAAGTAATTTTTTTTGGAGTCAATTTTCGTTCATTATTGTGCCGGTTAAGTAATGTAACGCAGCAGTCGAAGCACGTTTGTCGGTTTGCTGCACTCACCTTTCAAGCTTTTTCACCTTTCCAATTTGCTTCAAGTAGATTAAAACAGTTTTATCACTAACACCGCAGCCTCTAGCTAACCCGGACGTGTTTTGCTATAGATCCGCGTCCACAATAGCCTTCAATTCTTCATTAACTTTGGTCTACGGCCGTCCACGGGGCTTGTTCTGCAGGTCGAAATTTCCAAAACGAAAACGTTGGAACCAAAAACGCAAATGTATTTTCTTTTGCGACACCAAACGCCAATTTCATATGTAATTCACTTGAGAAGAGCTATCCAACGCTGTATGACTCATCTTGATTACACTCAGTACCAGAACGCCCATCATCCTTAGGGCCATAGATAGATTATAGTCTCAAATAACACATAGGATACTTTTTATCCCGGAAAAAGATACCTGGACGCAGGAACGGGATCAGTATTCGTGGTACCGCTGATCCGCAAATACTGATCTTGGCTTTTATAGGCTTTTATATGAAGTGAAAAGTTATTAAACAGAAAAAAAAAATCTCTCAAATCGTACTTACAACGAATAAAAGCAGCCATGTGCGAGTCGGACTCGCCCATTAAGGGTTCCGTAGCAGCAATTGATTTGAATTGAAAACATCTATATCAAGTAACATAATTATGTTTTTTTTTTATTCTATATTTGAGTTGTTTGAATTAAGCGTACCATTGTACTATACTTTCCACCATCCATATATTATTGCGTGTGCATAAATTTTAAATAAATAAATAAATGAAAGGTAAATGGCGGTTTACGATTTATGACGTATTAAAAAAAAACTACTTACTATAGATCTCGTTCAATTTAAAACATATTTTTTTTTAGTTTTATCATTCTCTTATTTTAGAAATTACACGAGGACACACATTTTACCACTTTGGAAGTGTCTCTCGCGCAAATTATTCAGAATTTTAGAAAAAAATATTAGAAACCTCAATATCATTTTTGAAGACCTATCCATAGATACCACTACACAAGTATGGGTTTGATGAAAAAAATATTTTTGAGTTTCAGTTCTAAGTAGCCCCAAGTTGGAACCCCCAAAATTTATTGTATTTTTTTTCTATTTTTGTGTGAAAATCTTAATGCGGTTCACAGAATACATCTACTTACCAAGTTTCAACAGCATAGTTCTTATAGTTTCGGGAAAAAGTGGCTGTGACATACGGACGGACAGACAGACAGACATGACGAATCTTTATAGATTTGAACCCTTATGGGTTCCGTTTTTTGCCATTTGGCACCGGAACCCTAAAAAACTAAGCACTAAAATAGACTCAATAAACCAAATACAAACTATTATATTACGGTCAAATTCAATGTCATTGTTGAATTGTAATTCTAGTGATCGCGACGGAGCTGCCCCATGTTATTATCATACATTATGCCAAGCATAACATATTTGAAATTGTGATAGGACATGGTTTGCAACATACGCTGAATTAGAATACTAGATCTAGGTTCACGTCAGAAATGTCTAATATGTCTATGTATTGGTTTTATTTTGCATTGTTGGCAGTCAAGTGTGACCATGTCTATATGGATTTGTTTATTCGTTGATTTGAATTGAAAACATCTCATTGTCATTAAAATGGTACGGATAGTGGATAGCTATTATAGAAGTAGTATGGTCTTATCATCATCATCATCATCATCATGCATTAGTCCTTGTTGATACAAAGCTTTTTTTTTGGAACCCGGGGTCCGCTCTCTTACTCTTCCAATTGATGTGACTTATTTTGGCTTTTGCGAGAGTGACTATCATCTGACCCCCCAACCCCGAAGGTTTTCAGTCTATACGGGTCTGGGAGGGTGTGCAGGGCCCTACCAACAACCTTGAGGCCCAAGCCACCCTCACTTGCAATTTGGTGTAAGTGCTGAGCAACGGAAGAGTCTCTGGCGCAGACTTTTCTCTCAGGGTTGGAAGTTTGGATGGCAGTTGCTCCAGGAAAAGCTGACATACCAATAGAAAGCAATAAGCTAAACTCGAACTCCAAAATGCAAACTTTGGATGCAACTGGGCAATCTCTATGAGAATGATGATTATTTGGGTTCTGAGTCTGACTGGAATATCAGACTGGCACTTAGCACTATCTATCACAGATCAGCGTTATGTAAAGAAGTATGTATTCGTATGCTTTGCGTAATATTTTAATGAAGAAACGATTGATGTACTGATTACTGTGCAATACGCTGACGATTACAATCACTTATTACTTGTTTATCATCACGTTTATAATAACTGAGTAAATCGAATCAAAAGAAAATTCATTAAAACCCATCACAGGAATAAAATGTGATATATCATTAGTAAATAGGAGAGTTGAGTTCGAGTATTGGGGCAAATTAACAAGGCAAAAGAAGAACTCCTGCGGCGTAGCGGTAGTGTATTCGAGTGAGGTCACGGGTTCAACTCCCGCTCAGTAAAATATGTGTATGCATGAATGAATGTGTGTATTTGCATCAGTATGTACGTTTCTATGTATGTATGTACATAAAAAATGTATCTAACTACGCTAATCCGCATTCTAGAACCCAAATGTTAAGCTTTGCTTAGTTTGGATCTAGATGACGCTGAATGAATGAATGAAAAAAAACTAAGACCCATTAGGTGTTAGTTTTTTTTTTGTATTTTTTATGTCAACAAACTGGCGAATATGCTTACGAGCTGATGGATACACTTTGCAGACCCTGTATTCTCTCTTCTTGCCTTTTTGATCTTGTCATTATAGAGTTAGTATATCTATTATGTCTGAGTAAATTACTTTCGTATATTATATTAAATGTAAAAATACCTTTTATATGCAGTATTTTACTGGCTATATTCGTTAAATTACTACCGCGAATGCAAACCACAAAATTAGCCAAAAATTCACAAGTGGCAAAACACTAATATGACTTAGCATTTTACTTAGATAAGCTATACTCGTACTTGTATTGTGTTTACCTTGCATTGCGATTATACACAAGTATGTTTACTAACCATTTTATTATTTATTGCCATATTTGTAGTTCAAGGATTTAATATCAGCTGGCGTCATCATAAACTGCATTATGTAATACCTACAGTACAATAGCCAGCTGGTTTGATTTCCATTCGTGCGAAGGGCGAAATCTTTGTAGGTGCATCCCATTAAGCTCCACTGTTGCTGTGCTGCCATGCCGTAGCGTATTTATTGCAACCAGCTTAATTCAACGTGATAAACCTATACGTATTCTAGCATTGCCACGTGTTTTCACCCGTGTGAGTCCTGGGAACATCGGGATAAAAAGTAGCCTATGTTACTCAGGGATAATGTAGCATTCTAATGGGGAAAGTATTTTTGAAATATGTATATTAAGTATGGATATAAATGAAACATATTAAAGTACGTTTCATCTTGACTTATTAAGGCTGAATTTTAACAGTGAAAGTCCATTGAACTAGACAAGTTCTCACTTTCTACTCAATTAAATTCCTTGCCTAAAATGTGATAAAGCAGTTCAATTTTAAACTTTAATTGATCTCAATTCATATTAATTATGAAACCCAGCCTTAGAGTGGATTTCACTGATAATATTAACCAAGACCATGTCGAACTATAAACTGCGTTGTAAAATTCATTGTGTTGAAACTGAGAACTCAGTCTAGTACCAATATGATTGTGCAACTTACTAAACTCACACGGTCGTATATACTTCTTATTAGACTTAAGATAATTTGTATGAGATCCTTATTGTACACCATATATTACATTACAAATTATCTTAATCTTGGATTTTGCTATAAGTAGGTGGATAGACAGGGCGCTATGGCGCTCATTAGGGGAGATCTATGTCCAGCAGTGGACTAGAATAGGTTGATGATGATGATGATGAGGTGGATAGATATCTATCTATCCACCTACTTATAGCAAAATCCAACATTTCACCATGATATTAGCGATTTTTTTTGTATCCGAACACGTACTACTATTGTAAAAATCCGTTCCCGCAGGGGGAACGCTAGATTTCATGAAGCAATTAATATTATTTTATATAGAGAACTACGGACTTTAAACAATATTTTTCCGTACCGAACTATTTTTTTTCTTTTTCTCGAAAACGGTACATTTGAGCAATAAACGTTTCGGACATTTATTTTAGAGCAAAAAATATCCTATCGGTTAGAAATATTTTTTTTGACCCTCTATGACCTATGCTTCTTCTATGACCCACGCCGAGCGCATTTTTAACATGTTTAATTTTTTTTTCTCGAAAACGGTAACTTAGCGAAAAACTTCAGACATTTATTTTGAACTTAAAAATGGCCTATCGATTAAAAATGTTTCCGACGGCAAGAATGTTCACCGGTTAGGAGTTATGATTTTTTTCCCAAAAAATTTACGTTTTTCCCCCCTCCACTTTTAGTTAAAGTTTTAATCTTATAGGTTTATACTTAAAAGTTGTTGATATTCATGTATACTATGAGATAAAATTAGAACGGTTCGAATATCTTTCATGGAACGTGAAATTTTGAGGAAAAACTGATTTCACAAAAAGACCGTGGTTATGTCGTGTATCGACTAAAACCGCACGGTGTCCTCCCCAAGTGTCCGTTGCCGGGCACCCCGGGTAAGCCCTCGAAAGGATAACCCCAGGATTGCCGGCGGACTTAGTCCACGCTTATAACAAGCTCTTATTTAACTTGCAATGTGTTTTTCAAGTGAATTTTAAAGCAGTTATTGTCAACTGATTAAGATAAAATTTTGCAAACACGTTTAGTTTGGATAACAGTGCATTAACATGGTACTGTAGCGTCGGGGCTGACGCCACAATACCTCGTGTTGACGAAATGATAAAAACACAAGAATTAATATTTATATGGGCATTTATTTGCACAAAAAAGCTTCCTATATCGAGTTTAGGGAGGTTTTACACGAATATATTTATGTTTAAAACGAACTGTAGGGAATCGCGGATTCTGCTCAAGGATTGAGCCTACAATCAGTATACTTGGAACTTCTCTTCGGACGGCGGGACGAGGCCTGAGCCCCAGACGCCCGCTGTCAGCCGCTTGTCCGCCAAGCGATTGTTTTTCTTCCCTAGTCTTATTTCAAATCAAAAACATTTATTTTTAATCTCTGACACACGATGGCCAGGTCAACGAACTGTAGTGCTCGAACGAGGTCGGAATACTACAGTACCATGAAACTGGTCCGATAAGGGAGTAGGAAGGTAGGTAGGAAGGAAGCTATAGAAATTCCTAAACTAACTAAACTTTAAAATTTTATTTGTCGAAACCTTTTTTAATTTTTAACACAAGTTTTACCATCACAAATCTGTAAATGAGCCCTATACGTTTCTTTAAAGAAACGATAATGTCCGATTTTGACATCAGAGGATACGATGTGCGCGATAACAACATTATCATATTTAACCCCAAGTCATTTGTCCTCACATTTGCGATTCATAAAAGATACAAATGGCAGTGCGAGGTTTGAAAATGAAATATTAATGTATCATTTAAAAAAAACTGGTCAAGCGCGAGTCGGACTTGGACACGAAGGGTGCCGTACCTATATCTATACAATGGGAGCCCCCCTTAATTTATTTTCGTTTAATTCAATTATTTATTTTTGAAGTGAATGTACAACTAGATATTCTGCGAATATTTCAAGCGTCTACCTGTTGTCCTTACTAATATCGAGCAAAAACATTTCTTGTATGGGCAGCCCCCTTAAATATTGATTTTATTCTGTTTTTTATGTTGTTATAACAACAAATACTAAAAAACAGCCGCTATAGCAGCAACAGAAATACATTATCTGTAAAAATTTCAACTGTCTAGCGATCACGGCTCATGACAGATGGACGGACAGCGGAGCCTTAGTAATCCCGTTTTACCCTTTGGGTTCAGCACCCTAAAAAGCTGTGTAAATTATCTTATATTCATGCGATGCGCCAACGGGACTCCTCCTTATTGTATAAATGTGACCAATGCATCTTATTCGCATTCATTTTGTACCCACGTCATAGGATCGACTCCTGTCTGCCGATTACTCCCTAAATGCGAAACCAGCACCTCGTAGTAATCGTCCTAGCGAGAGCTATCTGCTTGTACCAATTGGTGACACTTTACGGAGTTCGGTGACAAATAGAGTTACATATTACAGCTTTATATTATAAGATTGGCTGTTGTGTCGCTCTCAAAAGATATAGCCATGTAGTACGTTCAGCAATTGCATTGCCATAGTCAAAAATGCCTTGTTCTTCTTAATTAATGAACAAAAATGTAATAATTCTTCACATACATTCTGGTTGTATGGCAGAAATCTATGCCGCTATTGATTTGGCACGTCACGTCGTCGGTAAGAAGAGTGAGAATCCGGCTTAGATCGGCTTGCTTCGGTTTTATAGAGCGCTCCCTCCATCGTACATCGAACTGACAGTTTGATACCTTTATAGAGTAGTAAAAACAGTTTGTGTTTACAAAAGATTTGAACTATAGCTTTAGTTTTAACTATTCTACTATAAATATCAAAATGTAGACATGAGAAAACCGAAACAAGTCAATCTTAGCCGGATTCTAATATTCTTCTTCCCTACGTGGCAAATCAAAAGTCGGGTACTGTTGCTACTAAGTATGTAGACCCGAGATAATTTGTAAGATAATAACCGGTGTACAGTGAAGACTATTGTATCTACCTATTTACATTAGCAACAGATCACGTCAAATTCATACCTTATTTTTCTGTGGTAAGGAATAATTTTTTTCTCTATTGTGACAAGGTCTTGCTGCATCATTCTACATGCCCGAGACAATTCGCTCGGAAATTTACCAGAGGAACGCAGAC
This sequence comes from Cybosia mesomella, assembly GCA_946251805.1. Taxonomy (NCBI): domain Eukaryota; kingdom Metazoa; phylum Arthropoda; class Insecta; order Lepidoptera; family Erebidae; genus Cybosia; species Cybosia mesomella. The sequence goes on along the minus strand of OX276388.1, from coordinate 12,337,926 downwards.
GTATACTTGCAGGCTGATCCCCGTCAGTACCCAGGTATGTAGTTACGCATCGACATACAGTAACAGTTAATTACACCTATTTTTGTAATGCAATTGTAGTGTGAAAGCCTTTGATCATTCATTATCCTCCGAGCCTTTTTCCAACTCAGTCGTTTTTTTTATCTAACTGCTGAACTTTAATATTTGCCGTGAAGCGACTGCCATAGGCAGGCCTACCATGAACTTTTCAAATAGCTGCCAAGTACAGAGCAGTTCGACTTGCTAGTCAGGTTTTCTATTTGTACCATGAACAGTTTCGGGTGACCTGCAATGTAGCAATTACTGAGCGGCGTTATTATCTCTGGTTAAGTTGAGGACAATACAAATCCGAGGCTATGTGTTTTCACGGGCCTCGGAGGGGGCCACCTGCGAGAACCAGCATAACCGTAGGGGGCGTAAGCATCGGCATCGAGCCCACGATGAAGTACCTTGGGCTCGTACTCGATAGCCGATGGGACTTCGGATTTCATCTCCGAAGTCTGGTCCCGAAACTGAGGGGGGCTGCGGCCGCGCTATCGCGGCTGATGCCCAACGTTAAGGGACCCAACGCCCCCATTATGAGACTGTACCTGGGGATCGTGCGAAGCATGGCCCTATACGGGGCCCCCGTATGGGCGGAGACTCTGGCGGCCCGCAACGTGGCTGTTCTAAACAGCCCGTTAAAGGCGATGGCCGTCAGTCATCAGGGGGTATCGCACGATCTCCGTCGAGGCGGCATGTCTCCTAGCCGGGACCCCTCCATGGGACCTGGAAGCGAGAGCCGTTGCGCTGCTGTACCAGTGGCGCAAGGAGGCGCTGGAGCGGGGCCATAGGCCGGAGCCCCGAGAAATCAGGGCTCAGCGGTCCCAGCTCCACCGGGAACTCATGGAGACATGGAGGGTGCGACTTGAGCACCCAAGGTGGGGGAATCCACCATTGCGGCGGTGAGACCGATCATGAAGGAGTGGTTGGAGAGGAAACATGGGGACCTCTCCTACCGGATGTGCCAGATGGTTACCGGACACGGGTGTTTCGGTAAGTATCTGTGGCGCATCCACCGGGAGACAACGCCGTAGTGCCAGCACTGCGAGGATCCTGGCCAAGACACGGCGCTCCACACGTTGGTGGAGTGCCCTGCGTGGGCGAGTCAACGCCGGGATCTCGTTGCGGTCCTGGGCGTGGACGTTCTCTCGTTAGAGACCATGGTGAGGGCCGTGGTCTCTGACGGGAGCAAGTGGCACGTCGCCGCCTCTTTCTGCGAGCAGGTAATGCGCGCGAAAGACACGGCGGAGAGGGAGCGGGAGAGAACCCTGCCCCCTGAGTTTCGCATTCTGCGGCGAGGACGCCGCAGACTCATCTACGCCCGGGACTACCGACCTCCATGATCGGGGCCTGAGGACGGCAGTTGGCAGACTCGCCGTCCTTACAGAAGCAGGCTGTGGCGGAGGCGTGTCGTGTCGTGTGTGCCCTACACACTCCTGCCAACTCACCGAAGTGGGATAAAACCCAACCCCACCCCAGGCGAGGCCGCGGTGGCGGCCTAAGTCCGCCGGCAACCCTGGGGTTATCCTTTCGAGGGCTTACCCGGGGTGCCCGGCAGCGGACACTTGGGGAGGACACCGTGCGGTTTTAGTCGAGACACGACATAACCGCCCCCGCTGGCCGGCGGGGGGGGGTATCCGAAGGGATTTCCGCACGTAAAAAAAATATAAAAAGTTGAGGACAATACACCTATACCAACGTAATAAAACCAAACGTTCTGAATTATTATTGGTGTTCCGGTTTCATAATCCCAGAAATAATTGTAGCTGTTTATCAAGTATTTTGAACAAGCTTTGTTTCCTTTGATAAGAAAAAACATGAACAACTTCATTTGAGACGTTGGGGACTCTTTTAGCGACTTATTGACCTTTATGGCGATGCGGTAGGGCATTCAAATGAATATATATGGTTGTTTCTATGTATAATACAAATACAAAATAGGTCTAAATAACTATGTTTATCAGCATTCTAGAACTGAAGAAGCTAGGCTTAATTTGAGTTCAGATGGCGCTATGTAATAAAGGTATACATGGCACTACCAACATCCTTGTGGACCAAGTCAATCTCACCTACAATCGGGTCAATAAACAGGTGCTAAACAATGGGTTAGGCTCTAGCACAGACTTTCTTCTTAGGGTTGAGATGTCAAACGAGAATCGCTTCCGGAAAAGCCGCCATACTAATCAGAAACAATAAGCGGACCCTGGGCTCCTAAGTGCAAAGTTTGAACGCTATGAGAATGATGATGGCATGTTACCGCAGTACAGCCTGCTTCTGTAAGGACGGCGAGTCTGCCAACTGCCGTCCTCAGGCCCCGATCATGGAGGTCGGTAGTCCCGGGCGTAGATGAGTCTGCGGCGTCCTCGCCGCAGAATGCGAAACTCAGGGGGCCGTGTTCTAGCATATTTATATTATTTATTTATTCCTCAGACCTTCCTGAAAACGTCGAAATGTATACCGAGCTGACTCCACTGGAAGGAGTCGCGCCGCACTCGATCGCGACGTCTTACCGCGCCACGCACCGGCAGACCGGCGACCACTACGCTCTTAGGCGTCTCCACTCTTATACCACCAACATCACAAAACGCCTGGAAATGTGGAAGCAAGTCGACCACCCCAACGTCGTCAAACTCCACGACTGGTTCACTACTAAGGCTTTTGGAGATCATTGTGAGTTTAACCACGAGACTAAGACCTATACCATACTTGACGAATTTTCCGTCTCGGATCCTCCGCGTTAGCACGTCAATGCATGTTATTGCATTAAATCAGTCGGCGACGGAGCGACGGCTCTTCCACATATTGTACTCGTTATTAGTAATTTATCCAACGCGGAAGATCCGCGACGGTATTTCTGTCAAGTGTAAGTTAGAAATCCGTACCTATAATCGATTTTTTGAAGTTATACTTCTGTTGGCGCGTTAGGGAAAAATTATGAGAGTAAAATTACTCGTTATTAGTAATTTATCCAACGCCGAAGATCCGCGACGGTATGTATGTCAAGTGTAACTTAGAAATCGATACCTATAATAGATTTTTTGAAGTTATACTTCTTTTGGCGCATTAGGGAAAAATTATGAGAGTAAAATTTTACGAGGCGTGCGCATACCGTCACGAAAAACCCGACAACCTTAAACCTAACCCACTTCTTGATGACTTAGAAACTTGATATTTGGCATCAAGGTAGACTACGAGGCATATACAAAGGGAAAAATCTGAAAATGATTGATAATTAGATGTTGACCGCGGCTCCGCCCGCGTGAAATTTTGATCCCGTTCCCGTAACCCATGCGAACCCAGGCCCCTAGGCTTGTCTAGAATCCAAAATTTCACAAATGTTGCTAAAATAGTTATAGATAAATTAACGTTTCAAAAACCTTTATATGACTACCAAAATCTAACCCACTTCCAGATGACCTAGAAAGTTGATATTTGACAAAGAAAAAATCTGTAAACTGAAAATTATTGATAACTAGCTGTTGCCCGCGGTTCCGTCCGCGTGAAAGTTTGATCCCGTTCCCGTAACCCAGGGAACCTATTCTAGAGATAAAAATTAGCTTATAATCTATCCCTGTACCATCTTTCTTTCCATTTACCCGTTTGAGCGTGATTGAGTAACAATAATCTAAACATCTACACAAACTTCACGTTTATAATATTAGTAGGATTAAGTGGTATATTAAAAGGAATTTACAGGGTCGGCGGCGGGAGTGACACCTCTGGTGTTGCACTCGTACATAGGCCGCGGTAACCGCTTCCCATCACGTGGGCCGTGTGCTTGTCTGCCAACTGAGTGTTATAAAAAAAAGAAGTGTCAACAAAGTAATAACAAATTTAAGTATGAAAGGACAATATACAGGGTGTCCCGAAACTCAACGATAACCTGGTACTGGGCGAGAGGCCAAGGTACACCCGTTATGAAAAAAATAAGAAAAAAATCCATGTCACTTAGTCAAGCAACAATAGGCATGTTTTGAAAAAGTTGAAAATTGTACACCCTTGGTCGCATTTTTAAGTACTGTGATCACAATTTTCACAATTTTACAGTGATTTTTTAATAATGTTATCTCAAATAACACTGCTATTAATCGCAACTACAAATCAAAGTAATAAACATTGTTAACTAAGTAAAATAACATAACAAAACATAACATAAACTCACGCCTATATCCCCGAAGGGGTAGGCAGAGGTGCTAGCACCCACATTTCGCCAGTTTATGTTTAGGTCCCAATGTAATAGGTAAAATAAATTAAGTTTTTACGAGTTATGGTTTACAAAATCATTGTGAGGTAACTTTGACACTCCATGTTGGAAAAGAATGTACCACACTACCCTTGGCAAGTTCTTTGAAAAGATGGCCCATTTAGTCTAGATTTCAAAATGGTAAAATACTTTTCTTTCCAATAAAAGTGCTATTATGTATTTTTGCGAAAGGACCTCATTGAAAACCCAATCGAAATAAAACAATCAATTATCGTAACATTTTAATATCATCCTAAAACTAAAGAAGATGCTCAAATTGTTTCCCTCCGGCACGAATACAAGCTCTGCATCGCCTCAGAAATGACCTCTTCATCAGTCGTGCACATCTACTCACATTTTCATTTCTTCTGCTGCTGCATACATTTTTTGGCGCAATTCTAATACATTTCGTATTGGTTTTGAGTAGACTTTTTCTTATTTGCATCCCCAGTAAAAAAAATCTACTGGATTCAGGTCTGGGGAACGAGGGGGCCATAACACTGATCCATGGCGGCCGATCAATGTGTCGGGATATTCTTCGTTTAAAAATTCTCGAACGGGTCAGGCATAATGAGCTGGGCAGCCATCTTGTTGATACCACATTTCTCTGTAGATGTTGAGTGGTACACCTTCTTACAATGTCGGCAAATCATTTTGGAGAAAATGCAAGTTGGTGGTGCCATTTACCAAACATTACACAACATTACATTTCAAAACCAATACGAAATCTATTAGAATTCATCAATAACTTATTCTGCATCATATTACATAGGGGCGTGTAGACAGCTATATATTGTATATATATATATTATATATGTATATATATATATTGTAATCCTGTCAATATACCTATATTCATAATATTTGTATCTATTCCCGCTCAGTGTAAATATTTGTATGAATATGTCTATTTGCATAAGTCCGGGTGGTCCTATGTATAATATGTATGTATTTACAAAAAAAGAAGTATATAAGTATGTTTATCCGCATTCTAGAACCCATAACATCAGCTAGTTAAAATATGCTTACTTTGGATCTAGAGAGCGCTGTGTAGAATTTCGTAAAATAGTTATTGGTATTTGTTATTTATTTATGATATTATTGATGAGAGTAAATTTTCACGATGCGCGCGCACACCGTAACGAAAAACCGACACCATGAAGTTAGCTAGAAAACGGATACCCTAATAACTTTTTCTACATATATATAACTTTTTCTACATATATAGCTATTCAACATTTCTCTTTGAGTACATTGTAGAATTATAGTTGACGGTATGTATCATTTATTTACATCTTAAACTTAAATATATTATTTTTTAACATTATTTCTACAAACGGAGGATATCGCTAAGGATAAAAAAAAATTGAAAGATTTTTATCGTGTTACGTTGGCGTTGTGCGTACATAAAGTACACACACAATTTTTAATATCGTATCCAATAGATAGAGATGTTTGGGGGTAGAGGGTGACACGCGTCCCGTTGACGACCCTGTAGAAATCTTATTTAAGCCGTTATTGAAGAATCCTGTATATATACACGTCACGTCACTGATAAAATAATGTTAGGATTATCATTCCAAAGTACGAGCGTCTGCTGTAAGAAGTTCCTTCGTACCGTACAGTACGCTACCATTCCGGCTGTATGGGTATACCAAGGTGTTTGGGGCCCAAGCCAACCTCACCTGAAAGCCAGTACCTGCTGTTTAACAGGCTTTCCTCTCGGGGTTGGGGCTAAAACGACAGTTACTTCCGTAATAACCAAGATAAACCATAAGGAAGGGAAGAAGAGCGGATCCCGGGCTCTAAAGTGCAAGCTTTAGACGCAACTGGGAATGGCGTTCGGAGGTAGATGATGATTACGCGACCTTGTAGTATTAGGAAGACTGGAAAAACGAGTTTTGAGAAAGTGCTCGTATATGTTTATACTACATATTTTCACAAATTTTGACAAATTAAAATCTTACTATAATATACATCTGAAAGTTTGTGAGGATGGATATATGGCTAGATGTTTGTTACTCTTGCCACAGAGTTAGGTTATAGTTTGGGTTGAACACATAGGCTTATCCCTGGAATAGGCAACCGCTAGGATAAAATTACACTTTTCAAAGACTTGTTTTCCAGCGTATATTGATTTTCTTACAAGTAGTTTGTATACCTACGGTGCCGAGAAGTGGTCTCTCACTATGGGCCTCATAAGGAAGCTCGGAGTCACACAGCGAGCTATGGAACGGGCTATGCTTGGGGTTTCTCTACGAGATCGAATCAGAAATGAGGATATCCGTAGACGAACTAATGTTACCAACATAGTAGAGCGAGTCAGCAAGCTGAAGTGGCAGTGGGCAGGGCACATAGCTTGGAGCACCGATGGCCGGTGGAGTAGAAAGGTTCTTGAGTGGAGACCACGTAACGGCAAGCGCAGCGTAGGAAGGCCTCCCGCAAGGTGGACAGACGACCTAACAAAGAGCGCAGGGACTCGGGGGATGCAGGCAGCTACAGACAGGTCGAAATGGAAGTCGACGGGTGAGGCCTATGTTCAGCAGTGGACTTCCTACGGCTGATTTGATGATGATGATGAATGAGAGTAATCGTGAGTGATGTCTAGTTATTCTGCACACCAACGCATACGTAGGTGGTAAGCGTTGTTTTATTTACACAAATGCAATATTATCAATACGATAAAGCCACGTTACTCATTGATTTTTTATCATAAGTAGATAAGACATCATAAATAATTCTTTGTATAAATCGTTTACTTAAGTTGAACTTGACCAAAGTTAATGTAATCTGGATTGTTTTTATAGTACCCTTTGTACCCAATTATGTCTGCTAATCTTTACTGAATAATAACAATAAATATTCGTTTCTAGAAATTTTATTAAACTCAGAACAGTCTGATATATGTCTGGGTCTTTCTATGCATAATATTAGGTCCGCTACATCACTATTAAAATACATTGTAGTGATGTGACGGACATAAACTATACAAATTTAATTTATGAAGTACCACGCAGGAATAATCACCGAAGAAAAAATTCTAAAGCTGATTTCTCAAAAACCACGATATTCTATGCTCCTTTCCAAATCACTCAGACATGGGCACTCTCAGTTCAACATTGCAATACCTACTGACTTGCGGACCTAATATTATGCATAGAAACACCCAGACATATATCAGACGGTTCTGGGTTTAATAAAATTTCTAAAAATCATTAAAATCGGTCGAAGGGTCTAGGCACTAGAAGGACACAAACGAAATACATCGAGTAGAGTGAAAGTAGCTTTCGCACGACTTCGTCTCACTCTCAGCTCAATAATATATGCATTTATACGAATGGTACACTGCACAAGTTGCAAATATTTTAAAATAATATTACCAACATTTCGGGAACCCACTGATCAGATGGCGAGCTTCTGTGGTCGGACACTCTAGACATCAAGTCTAAAAGGTCTGAAAGTGTAACCGATCGCGAACCGAAGTCACTGTGGGAGATCGGTGCTTCCGCTGTGGCCAACCCGGTCACAAAGCCGATGGTTGTATTGCCCCGCTACGCTGCTTTAAGTGTGCAGCGCAGGGCAAACCTACGGATCACCGGGTTGGAACCAAGGCCTGCACCACCTCTGAGCCAAACCCTGGGGACCAGCACGTGGGCGGACCTGGAGGTGCTGCTGAACCAGGGCCTAGTTCGCGGCAAGAGGCGGAGATGGAATTCCAATAATGGATCCTCATCTCCGCATCTTGCAGGCGAATATAAACCACTGCGCCAGTGCTAAGGACCTTCTGCTCCAAAGCATGGCGGAGTGGTCAATTAATATCGCGGCTGTCGCTGAGCCGTACGTGCATATCCCACTTGGGAATGCCTGGGCCGTGGCCCTGGATGGCTTAGCGGCAATCTTGTGTGGTACTGCCGCTGGCACCCCTCCTCTTGCAGTCGTTGCAAGAGGACTAGGATGCGTAGCGGCGGTCACCGAGGGGATAGCGGTCGTGGCTGCTTACTGCCCACCGAGCCGAAGCCAGGTTGAGTTCGAGGATTGGCTCACTCACCTGGCCGGCGTCGTCGACGCCTGTCGCCCTTATCCTGTACTGGTTCTCGGGGACTTCAACGCCTGGTCAGAGACTTGGGGTTCCCGATATACCAATGCGAGGGGCGAGGTGTTGGAGAACTGGGCGGTGTCATCAGGTCTACTAACTACTCCTGAATCGGGGCACCGACTACACGTGGGTGCGGTGGGGGGTCACTTCCATCGTGGACCTTTCGTTCGCGAACCACACACTAGCACGCCGTGTACAAGACTGGCGCGTTGTAAAGGGGGTGGAGACTAGATCCGATCACCGGTATATCGGTATATAGCGGTGCCACCCGAGCCACGCTGGGCAGTTGAATCGGGAGCGCCTTCTGGAGGCCTCCATCGTTCAGGCCTGGGTCCCGGCACCCGATGGGCCTGTCGATGTAGATGTTGAGGCAGAGTGGTTCCGGAAGGCCATGTCGCACATCTGTGATGCGGCGATGCCTAGGGCTCAGCCCAAACCGGCAAGGCGCCAGGTACACTGGTGGTCAGCAGAGATCGCACAGCTTAGGCAATGCTGTGTGATCGCGCGGCGCCAGTGCTCTAGGTTCCGTCGGAGGCGTCGTCGCCCTGATGATGCGGCAGCCCGAGAGGCGGAGCTTGGAGCGGCGTACAAAACTGCCAAGCGGACTCTTGACGTAGCCATAAAGCGGGCTTAAAAAGAGGCCCGCCAAGAGTTGCTGGAGATTCTTGAGCGTGATCCGTGGGGTCGCCCTTATCTTATGGTGAGAGGGCAGTTACGCCCATGGGCGCCCCCACTAACCAGGAGTCTTCAGCCGGAGCTGCTTCAAGAGGTCGTAGGCGCCTTGTTCCCTGCGAGGGTTGAGGAGCACACTCCACCGTCAATGGCAAATATGGAAGACGGGGAAACTGGTCCTGATCCGCAAAGAGGGGCGTCCTGCGGACTCACCGTCCGCCTACCGGCCTATTGTATTGCTCGACGAGATCTGCGAGCTTTTTGAGCGGCTCATAGCCTTTAGGATTAGGTTAGCGGGTCAGGGTTATAATAAGCCGTACATCACAGGCAGTGAATCACCGTGCAACTTCAAAAATAACAGGAACCATGAATCCCAATTTGACAAGCAGTTATCTAATCTGGCAGGTAAGTATTTCTAATTTATTGGTAGTAATAGTGTATTTCTGATGGTCGTTTAGACAAAAGCCTTTTGTACTAGTAACTATTTGAACCTTATTAAAATTATACGTAAACTGGTAAGTTATACATTTCATCTAGACGAGAATGGATAAATCCATTTTTCTTGACTCGTGGGTGAAACTGCGTGAAATGCATATCGCATAAATCTAACAGTCTCGTGAACGATGCAACCAACTGACAATGAATTTACCAGAGATGCAAAAACGACAGGGTGTTATAAGTTTTACGTGTATGTGTCTGTCTGTGGCATCGTAGCTCCTGAATGGATGAACCGATTTTGATTATTTTTTGTTTGAAAGGTGAATTATTCGGGAGTGTTCTTAGCTATGTCGGGGTTGTTTTTGAAGTGAAAACTTCTTTAGCGGCGTTGTGCACTTTTTTTGTAATGGGTAAAAAAGTTTAAACTCGCGTCAGTAAACACGTGACCTGATCGTAAGACAACAAATATAGAAGCGCTAATTTCACACTGTACTTAACAACCTTGGTGGCGCGTTCGTCTAATGAATGGTCGTTGACTTCGTCAAGACTGGGATCGATGCCGACCGAGGCCCAAGAAACACTTTTTGTCATCATATAACTTTTTGTTATATTTATTGTATTTTGTGCCATAAATCTATTGATACAAAATGGAAATTAAACAAAGTGCATCTATTAATGAAAAAAGTGACGAAAAAATAGCGAAGGAAAATGAGTGAGTACTTTATAAATATATTGGCGATGATGGTTCTGGTAATAATGATGGTGAAATAGTCGTTATAATTATAGATGGAAGTTGATTTTCCTGAGAGATAAACTTTTTAATGTAAAATAATTGTAATAGTTCTGAAGTGTTAAATTTTTAATGTAATATAAATTGACAGGTTTGTGTTCAATAGCGCAATAAATGAATATGGTATGTTACGACATAAATGATAGTACTTTTATACTGATAATTAAAGCAATTCGTGCAAAATGATTCCCTAACTATTCCAAAATATAAAAAATGAATAACGTTAATATTCAAGTTTTCACTTCTGCCGGCACTCCCGGAGTGCAACCCGTCGTTGTTTTTTATTATTAATTTAAATTATAATATAAATAGGAATTGAATATTGATAGGAAAAGAAAGCATTCAAGACGTTGAGGCATGACATACTATTACAAAAACTGGATTGCAGTCACATATGCGGTTCTCCTCTTGCTTGGTATGCAGACTACTTAAAATACCGGATCTATCATGTAAATATAGATGGAGAATTGAATGATCAAGTTAAAGTTGTGGAAGAACACCTCAGGGATCCATACTAGGTACTCTGCATTATCTTGCTTATGTGAATGTCATGAGTTGTTCATGACATTCACATTTCGATTTTCAGATTCGATTTCATCGATATCTACCTAAAAGATAGCGGTGCTTTAATGAGTTTTATCTACACCCATGCTTTAAATCCTCTAAAAAAGATTCTGAAACAGTTAGCTTATTGCCAACATTAACACATCCAATGTCATAATAACCATAATATCATCCGAACGGGTGTTATAATGTTGTATGAAATTTCATAATAACACTCCTTTCGCTTTTTCAATCTCTTCCGCGCAAAGGGTTACTCATCAGACAGCCAAATTCTTAGCGCTCGATGCGTGGAATCTGTATGAGTTTCAAAAAAAGAACTGTCATTCACGCGCGTTGCATTGCTCTACCACAGCCGTGCGCGGCGCGCCGTAAAAAAAAATTAAAGCTTATTCGTTCGAATTCCCGCTATTTTTCTTCGCTATTATTTTTGCAAATTGTTTTGTTTACTTACGAAAATGAGCGGTTCAAGTTTTGATAACACACCTCCAGACATTTCGAATGCAGCAAAGGACATTTCTAACAAATTACTACCGGAAAAATCTAGAAAACAGTATGAAAAGGCGTACCAAGATTTCATGAATTGGAAAATATCAAAGGGCAGTACATCATTCTCTGAAGATGTATTATTAGTTTATCATGGGTGTAGATAAAGTCTTGCATGCAACTGTATAATTAGGTATTAAAACACTCATGTGATACTATTATCACACTCAGCTTCGCTTCGTGTGATAAACCCACATTCATGTTTTAATACCCCTCATTATACCACAGTTGCATAAATAACTATTATGATACAGTTGGCGGTACTATAATAAGTTTTATTTTTAATTTTATGTATATGCGTTTATAAAGTGCGTATGTATAGAATCGTCTTTATACTCGTAACTACACTCAAATCGAAAAAATCTAACTAGGTCTAAGGATTTAGGCTGAATATGAAAAAAAAAATTCGCACGCATGCGCAGTTCGAACTGTGAAAAAAATGACGTCCTTGTAACCTACCTACTTTGTTTAATTTCAATTTTTCCTAGGAGTGAAGATAAAGTAGTGTATGAAACTGCATATAACTTAGGTATTAAAAACCTCGAGTCAACCTATAATCGCAGACTCTCGTGTTTTAATACCCCTTCTTATATGACAGTTGCATAAACTACTATTAAATACAATAATAATGTAATAAAACACCCAATCATGACACGTCAGAAATAGTAAATATAAAGTTATATTAAACAATTACTAGTGCTACTATTACTAGCCTACAACTACTGACTAACTTCTTTTTTTTTTCGTGCGGAAATCCCTTCGGTTACCACCCGCCGGCCAGCGGGAGCGGTTATGTCGGGCTTGAACCGACTTAAACCGCACGCCGTCTCGGGTCTTAACACGCCGGGGTGTATAGTGATCCATAGAGCATATCCCTCGGACCCCGACTGACCCTGGGCCATCTCCGGCTTCGAGATGGCCCCCTCGGGTTTGGGAACGACGGTGTCCTCGTCTTGCCCAGGTTTGGGGGAGGGGCGCTAGTCGCCCCCCCCCGTCCCGACTACTGACTACCTACTTATAAATGAGCTACTATTGGAAACAAGAAATAAAATAAACTTACTCAACTTAAAACGAATAGTCAAGAAAATATACCTTTTCTTATTCGCGAGGTTTTGTAAATTTTTTGTTGTTATTATCATGATATGTTGTTATGTACCTATATTAAAATGTAACAGAAAGAAATGATGATGTACACTCACATCCAAGATAAATCAATACAGGTTTTATGGGTGTATAATGATTTATGTCATACTGTTTTTATTTAAATTTTAAAAAAAAAGTTACGAGATTTGTTTTATAAAATATCGTGTATAACAGATGCAACTGCGCAGTTACATTCGATTTATGAACGTATAGAGATGTGAATTATATGGATTTATGCAATGCATTCGGCCCCATTGCGATCTTTACATGCAGCTGAAGTCTTACAGGCGACGCATTTCATTAGATTAAAAATTATAATTTAGTCATTATACAGTCGCGTCATTCACAATGACACTGATACCGATATTCTGGACCATAACGTTTTAGTCCAGGAGGTAGCATTGCATTTTAATCAGTGATTATACATATGCCGATTGTTTGCAATATTTTTCTATAGATCTTGACTGGCTTATAACATAACCAAGTGTCAGCGGGCGCACTCGCGGTGGGTGTGGAATTGGGAGGTTGCTGAAATTTTCTCCTACCTAAAAATATCGTCAACTGCAGCGTGAAGGGGGCTGTATGCATCAGCTGTTAATAATAAAGTAATGTGCGTAATAAAGTTATATTACGCCGGATGAAATTTAAGTACGTGATTCTTTAAATAATTAAGAATAGAGAAAGAATACCGGCCCTGACGCAGTAAAGATGCATATTATTCGAGCAATGCATAGAATCTTTCATATTACCTAAATAGTCTCCCTTTATTTTGCAGAAATTTCATAATATGAAATGATAACAAGTGTGAAATGAAATGAATATAAAATAAAGTTAAAATAAAAAAAGTCGAAATATATTAGGTCGTTACATATGAAATTGCCGTTTTTCTTGAAGAAATTGGAGGAAACCCAATTTTCAGTACTAACATTTTTGCATTTTTTTAGGAATGACAAATCCAAATTTTATGATATTTTTTGTGTATGAATGAGACAACATTAAGCTAACAAACAGCAACTTTTATTACATTTTTGAAAAGTGACAGCTGTTAAGTAATACGAAATTTATCATCAAAATGGATAGCATTTAGAAATCGGAATCGAAATCATCATCCGAACTGTCCGAACTGGCCTTGAAATCGTCATCTTGATCGAGTTCTAGAGTTCGATTCTCTGTATCATCATCTGCAAGTGAACATTTTAATCATCAAAATGAGGATACCAGAAATATACAAGTCAACTCAAAGAAAGTGTGAACAACAAAAATCCATACCGCCAATATTTTTGCTGCTATTCATTGTACTGGTGACTGATGGGGTAGGTTACTTGATCTCCCTCGAACCATATAAAGACATATCTCTCATCATCTTCTCCCCATCCTCAGTGGGAGACAATTGACAAGGATTTTGAAGGTGAACATGGCTACAAAGGTGCGCTATGTTCGCAGTGCGCAGTAAATGCTGGCTTTGCTCGGATTGACATGGTGGCAAGATCGCCCCGATGATAGAGTTTTTGTACTTGAGTAGATCGTTTTTCTCATTAATTTGATAATTTTTAATATACATCGTTCATCCATTTAAATCCGTACAGTTGACAAACCAATTCTTCAATCGTTATGAAGACTAACTGGGAATATTTGAAATATGACCCGATGCCTGCATATAGAGTTCTGTTCAAAAAGTATCGCGAATTTTGAATTTCCGCGATCTACGTATATTTGATTTTAGATTGTTTCATAGCCTTATGTTGGTACTCATGTCCTTTATTTATGCTGACAAGGTCGGCCATTTTGAATGTTTAGTAAATTTATGGCAGTTCTTTTGCTTGGATGTGTTTTGGCCCGTCTTCGATATTTGCCTATTCCAAAAATGGATCAAAGAATCTTTATTAAATTTTGAGTGAAAAGCAAAATAAAGTGCGCGGACGCATTCCGAATGTTGACTGTGGCATATGGTGAAGCTACCTTGGACAAAAACAACGTTTATCGGTGGTACAAAATGTTCTCAGAGGGCCGAGAAGATGTGAACGACGAACAGTGTTCCGGACGCCCGAGCACGTCAACAACAGACGATAACGTTGATAAAGTGAAGAAAATATTATTGGCCAATAGACTCCCCGTAAGAGAAGTTGCTGAGGACCTAAACATAACGATTAGCTCGTGTCATTCGATTGGAAGTAATGATTTGGGCATGAGTCGGGTCGCCGCGAAATTCGTGCCAAAATTGCTCAATTCCGACCAAAAACAGCATCGCGTTAACATTGCTCAGGAGATGTTGGACTCGGTTCTTGACGACCCAAATGTGCTCCAGAGGGTCATAACTGGTGACAAATCATGGGTTTATGGTTATGACGTGGAAACCAAAGCTCAATCATGCCAATGGCAGCTGCCGCATGAGCCAAGACCGAAAAAAGCGCGCCAAGTTCCGTCGAACGTGAAGGTTTTGCTCACAGTTTTCTTCGATTGCAGGGGCGTGGTGCATCATGCATCATCTGTTCTTGCCACAGGGTAGTACGGTCAATAAGGGATATTACCTGCAAGTTAACCGCAATTTGCGCGAAGCAATCCGCCAGGAACGCCCGGATTTGTGGAAGAACAAAAACTGTCTTTTGCACCATGATAACGCCCCTGCTCACACATCGTTGCTTGTGCGCGAATATTTATCCAAAAACAACACAGTAATGGTCCCACAGCCACCGTATTCCCAGACCTGGCCCCATGTGACTGTTTCCTGTTCCCAAAACTGAAGAGGCCTACGAAAGGACGACGCTACGCCACGATTGAGGAGATAAAGACGGCATCGAAGGCTCCATTGCTTATTGCATTTGCCATTGCGTGATTTAAGCTATGGAGCTTAAATCATTGCGCTTTTGAAAGGATGAGATCGTCGTCCAAGAAAAGGTTGGAAATAAATTTAGCTCTTTGATTTTTTTATTATTATTATTATTGTTAATGGGTTTGCCAGGCCTCGCGGACGTTTTAATGCACCTGCTGATTGACGGATGAGGCTTTGGCGCAGGCTTTCCTTTCGGGGTTGGGGGGTCAGATGGCAGTCGATCCTATAAAAGCCAAAATAAACCAAACATTGGAGTTGTAGAGCGGACCTCGGACTCCAAAGTACAAGATCTGGATTTACCCGGGACTGGCGCTCGGATTCAGAAGGACACATCATTATCTTAGCGTTGTATCGCGATTGCATCCGAGGCCTTCTCCTCGGAGCCCGGGATGCAGGACTATTTGTGCATAATCCTACTAATATTATAAACCCGAAAGTTTGTATGTATGGATGTTTATTACTCTTTCACGCAAAAACAGGCGGAACGCATCAGGCTGAAATTTGGTACAGGGATAGATTATAGTCTGGAATAACACATAGGGCTGGTTTTTATACCTGGAAAAGGTACCCATAGGGAATGGGAAAATAATTCCACGCAAGCGTGGAGCCGCGTGCATCAGCTAGTATTAAATCCTACTAATATTATAAACGTAAAAGTTTGTTAAAAAAAGTAACAAACCTCCATACATCTATACGATGTATGGATGTTTGTTACTCTTTTACGCAACAACGGCTGATCGGATCTCGCTGAAATTTGATACAGGGATAGACGATAGTCGGGAATAACGCATAGGCTATTTATCCTTGGAATAGGTTCCCATAGTTTCAACTGGCCCTGAAAAGGGCCGGTTGGTCAGACTAGGCCGTTGACGTTGACGCAAGCTACTCCAGGGGAGCAATCAATGATGCGTCATCGCCCACGTTGCCCAGGGTGCACCAAACTTGGAGGTGATCCAACCAGTCGCACCCCTTATGAAAAATACCTATACGAATTTTATTTCGGAACACATGTGATTCTACGTAGCACGACCACGGGTGATTATCTTAATTTTCATGTAGTATAAATTCATGAAACAAGTTGAATTCCTGAGACGAGCTCAGCCGAATACAAGGGATTTTCGATTTGGCGTTTTTTTTTTGCGATTTTTTGCGATTTTTTCTTTATCTTGCAATGGTTCACCCCAGCACAAATCTATTACCGAAAACAGCAACTCGATAGCTCATCTCCTTCATACCCAAAACCGTGACAGAAAATTGGCAACGACGACGTCGACGACAACTCGATAGCAATAGGGCTTTTCTAAAGAAAATCCCTAAAAAGTGTACTTTATTGTACTATAGAATAAAATATATGTAGGTACTCTGAAATACACTGAAACACTGAAATACAAAAAATCCTCTATTTACCTGGAATATTCTAGAATATTTAACTTCTTACATTATAATAAGTAAGTTTCTCTGGTATTTATTACCCACTCGACTGTACATGTACAAGACCGAACTCGCGGCTACGTTCAGGGCGGCCAAGACGTAGGCCAACAGTATAATAATCATCTTTACAAGTATAACATAACATAACTTCTCGCCTGTATCCCCGAAGGGGTAGGCAGAGAAGCATTACACACCCACGATTCGCCAGTTATGTTTAGGTCCTAATGTAATAGGGGGCGAGCCTATTGCCATCATTAATGTGCCTGATATTATTACCTAAGGACATTAATTTATTTTTCACTTCTCTTGCTCAAAAAGACCGTCATTGTGGCGTACCAGAGCGAAGAAAAAATAGCCAATCTTCCCCTAAGGGAAAAAGTTTTTTTTTTGTGTGTCAAATGACAATGAGCCTACAAAAACGAAAAAGTCTTTAGTCATAAGTAGAATAATCATGAATAAAGACTCGACTTATTACTGTTTCATAAAAAAAGATTCATTTTAATTTTGAAATGGAACTAAAATCGGCGATCTCTGGTAGAATGCATGCAATGTGTTGCGGCTACAGAAGAAACAAAAAAAAGACATTGGCGCGAAATCTTTATAATTTTTCTCTAATTGAAAATTGAATTGGTAGTGACCGTAATTAATTTTACAATAGTGAAAATGTCATCATCTAGTGAGAATGGAGACCCTAATTTACAAATAGAAGAGAAAGGAAAAGAAATAATTTTCAATCTGTTGCCGTCAAGGTCACAAAGCATTTATTTAAATACTTACGAAAATTTAATAAAATAAACTACATATTTCATATTGTATTGGATTGTTTTATTTTCTCGCAATCGTAGTGAAAAGTATAGTGTAACACACGGTGCTAAAACCCATTAAAACTCGGTTTCTATTTACTAAACTACCTCGTATATAATGGGTCATTTTAGCTCCTTGTATAACAATCTACTATTTCATCTCTCCTGTTCGGAAAGTTTAATTTTCATGGGTAGATAGCCGGGTGGAAAGTAGCTCATTTCATGCCTAGGGTGGAAAGTTTTTTTTTTAATTTTACGTTTTGCCATGGAGTCTATGATAATTAAGTTACGTCATAATGCCTTGATATCATGGCGTTTGTTTTTACATGGCCGCCTAGATGCACATCTCGTGAGCAACTCGATTACAATGTTACCAATAGATTAGATTTTCAAAACTTTTCTAATGTTGGCAGTATGTACGTGAATTATAACTTTTTTTTCAGAATTAAGAAAAAAATATTTAAGTTTTCTAAATAATTAGCGGGAAAACGAGATTCAATATAAATAAATACCTTGTGTTAATTGTGGTTAAAATGGTTTCGGAAAGTGATTCCAGTGACATGGATATTAATTTAAATCCCGATGAGATTAAAGAACAGGCAAAAGCTGTTGTTAATAATGTATTTCCAATTTTTCTAATTTACTTTAAATTTTAACTGATTACCAATATGCCTGTTTCATTAAATGTGTGTGTAGTATTTTAATTTCCTCACATAGTCGAAATGAAAAGTAGAGTGTTTAACTCGGGTGAATGTCACCCATTTCACCCTCGAACTATTGACGCTCTCACTTCGTTCCAGTGCCAGAAATATCTCGGGTGAAATGGCTGACTTTCAACCCTGGTGTAACAATCTAGTATTATCTGTGTTTAAAGTACTTTTATTTGTTGTAGCCATGGTGCTGGTGTACAATTACCATCCGGCGTGCGTGACTTTGATGAACAAGTATTTATCTGGAGGCGTGGGCAATAATTCATCCGATGCCAATGGGGCCTTCCACGATCCATTTTCCTCAGACCCCGATGCTCCACGACCTTATACTCATCAGGTTTGCATAACTTCATTTCAACGTATTTCAAATCTCTTTCTCACTATGTCTTTTTGGATTTGAATTCAAAACAAAAATATATTCGTACAGAAAAATGCTATGCTCCGTGCGGTGGCAAGCGGCGCTCTGCTACCCGAGGCAGTGCTATGGAGCCTTCTTGTCCAGCTGACAGCGGCGTTGCGAGCCATACATACGGCGGGACTGGCCTGCAGGTACTATGCTATATTATTTAATTAAAGTATTTGAAGAACATCCTAGTAATGTGCCCGGTAGATGGCAATAGGCTCGCCCCCTATTACATTGAGACCTAAACATAACTGGCGAATCGGGGTGTATACTACACCTCTGCCTACCCCTTCGGGGATACAGGCGTGAAGTTATGTAAGTTATGTTAACATCCTTCTAAAATCATAAATTGAGTAAATAAAAATATTCAAATAAAGTCGCATGTTACCATAAGTCTATTTCTTTTTACATGCATAACTAAATCATTCAAATAGACTCTTAAAGACTTTTAAGAATTTTCTAGAATAATATAAAGTGAATAAAGTCGCATGTTGCCGTAATTCGTATCATATTTGTTAATATGCAATAAATTTTACAACATTTAAGAATCTATTGGAAGTAATCTATAAAAACACCTGTGTGCACAAATACTTTAGACTTATAACAGATATTGCAGTACAGAGTTATGGCAGTTCGGATACTAGGCAAGGCTAGTTTAATAATGTAGTAAAAGCAAGTTTATCGCAGAGGTCTGGACCCGACCAAGGTGGTGATGAATGGATGCCGCGTTCGCGTCGCTTGGTCCGGCGTTATCGACGCTTTGCATGCGAACGCAAATGATGTTGCACAGGTAAATACATTCATTTATACGGGACAAAGCTACATAATCACCTAACAACCGTACTTGTAGGTGATTGTGACTCACGCCCACATTGACAGAAATTATAACCATAGACTGCAGGGATAGGTAGCTTTGTTGATTAAGTGGTGTCTTCCAACCTACTACAGCGTCGGGTTTCTGGGTTAGACCAGCGTTTCCTAAACTATATTATGCTCTGGTCCAGTTATTATCCGACGCGTCAAGTAACAACTGTCGTGCAAGGCAACTAAGGGATAGGGCTGTTCTACATCCGACACCATATATACCGCCCAGACTCAACCTAAGTGGCCTGGGTCAAGAAAAACTACCCAGTAAGCGCCAATAACCTCACCACCTATTACATGGAGAGGGGGGGAGAAGAGGGGCAAGTACATAGATTACTGAAAAGTACATGTTTATTCACCTAATCTTTCTGAAAGGATAACAGGCGTGACTACATGTTACAGTGAGGTAAAAATATTTAGAAAATATTGCAACCCGCTATTTTAAGTTCGGGGGCGCCGCGACCCGAACACTTGGAAAACCTGGCCTCTAATAATTGTTTTGATTTTGAGAATTCTTTATATTCTTTAATTTTACGTTAAGTTTGCTTATTCACTAGTATAATAATAGGGTAAAAATATATAATGCACAATTCGCCCTACAGGCTAGGCAGAGACAACAGTTAAAAAATTATCATTTTGTTACAGTGGATGAACGCATCCGGGTGGTGCATTTACTTCAAGGCCTATGCCACAATTGACGGATCTTCCGTCGCAGACCTCCGCATCGGAACTCCAATGCATGTTATTGCATATAAATCGATCCGCGACGGAGTGACCGTTTTAACGCGTAGTGTGCCCTTTATTAGTCATTTATATGCAATATTGGCATGTATTGGCGTACGAGGCAGAAGAGCTGCGATGGAATTTCCGTCAAGTGTAGCGTGGGCCTAAATGCTGTTTAAGTTCACAGTAACGGTGATACTTACATTTATTTTTTGTTTGTAGGGTCAGCAAGATGACCTCACAGCTTTAGGTCGACTGGCCCTCTCGCTCGCCTGCCGCACGATACATTGCGACAACCTAGCTGCATCAATGGAATTAGTCGCCAGAACCTACTCCGCAGACCTTAAGAATCTTATATTGTATGATCAATATCTCTTTTTTACCGTAATAGAATATAAAACGCGTATTTATCAGATTCTAACTTTAAACTATTTGTTTTACGGATATTTCATTGTTCCAAACTAATTTCGCCTAATAAATGGGATTGCAGACATATATTTTTGCGCTATATCAAAGTGCTAACAAGAATACTATATTTTCTTTCTTGATCAGCTATTGCCCTGGGCTCTAACAATACTGAAGACTATAATTTCGATGACACCGAAACGTAGATGAAATTAATTGAAACTTAATAAGGGCTTTGCATAATCCTGTAAATATCTAAAAGTATCCAAGTCACTATAGCGTTTTATTAGATTACGTAAATAATCTATACTAATATTATAAAGCTGATAGTCCAGTCAAAATAGATATTTGACTTAGGAATAATTCGCATAGAGCTGAAAATTGGCAGAGGCGTTAAATACATCATTATAAATAAAATGTCACAAATCCCCTTAGATCCTACTTCTGCAAAAAAATATATTCTAGGTCAAACGTACAAAATTAAAGATTATCCATTTTTCTCCAAAACGGTAAGTTTTATCGTGAAAATAGGTCAGGCAAAGTTGTAGATCATACAATTCTCTACAAAAATGGTCCAGTCACTTTTTCTCTTACGACTCACCATTCGTGAGATACCGCGGTTTTAATCATTAGGAAATTAGGTTTTTACATAAAATGCACACATTTCCGCACCACCTATGAGGTAAGTAACTATACCTATGAGGTGAGTTATGTTTGTTAGGGTATATGTTGTAACGGAAATTAGGATATAAACCCCGTCGCCCCGTAAATACGTCACGAGTTTGCACACGAACAACCAACAAGGAAGGTTCCAATAAGGAACCTGCACGTGTGCTTTCGAATATACTTATTGTAATCTCGCAAAAAAGCCTTGTCGTGTGATTCACACTATCTCGTGTGCAATCAATGTAATAGATAATTAATTTATCAGACAATTTCTATAATTTTTTTGATAATAATTTATTTGAATTTAATACTAGTCAACTTCGGTTTTCTTAAATCAATGTTCCATTACTGATCACGGTATAAGCTATTTGTTATTACTTTGATTACTGAGTGTCATAATTAATTAGAGCTTAAAAACAAAGGTCAAATCTCGAATGTAACTGTTAATTGAATCGGTTTCACGTATCGAGTCGCATTCAATCATCAAAAGATACAAAGATTTTGTCATGAGATAGTTAGTTACGTTACTTTCAATCGTTATCACGTTAGCAAAATGTCTTAGCGCGCGACATAACTTAAGAAAAACCCTATTACAAACGGTGAAGACCTGACTAATTCTAGTCTAGAAAGCTAGTGTTTACCATTAATCTTTTTCTCCCACCACAGTACAAAAGGTGTCTTTGATTTGAATGTGTGTTTGACACTTGTTTAGGAAATCAATACTGCCTAAGTCGAGCAAAAAAAGAAATGGTTTTGCTCGCGAAAAACCTAAGAGTAAATCCCACCGAGCCTACATTATTGAGGAAATCACTTCGAGCCACCAACCAGGTGAACACCGAAGTCTTAAAATCACGCAAAAAAAATCAAAATCTTACACCCACTTTTTATCACTTTTCTCGACGTTTCACATGATTCTAAGTCAAATTAAGCAAAAAAAATTTTGTGTCGGTCTGTCTGTTGGTCTGGATGTCTGTTTACGCAATAACTCAAGACCCAATTATCCGATTTAAAAAATTCTTTCGCCAATCATCTTGTTTGGTTAATGGAAAGAACAAATTAGATTTTGGGGTTTGTACGTTCAAGGTTTCGGGTACCTTTTTTTTTTTTTCTTTTTTTTTTTTTTTATCGTGCGGAAATCCCTTCGGATACCCCGCGGTTATGTCGGGCTTGAACCGACTAAAACCGCACGCCGTCTCGGGTCTACAGACGCCGGGGTGTAAGGTTGCCCATAGAGCATATCCCTCGCACCCCGACTGACCCTGGGCCATCTCCGGTTTCGAGATGGCCCCCTCGGGTTTGGGAAGCACGGTGTCCCCGTCTTGCCCCGGTTTGGGGGAGGGGCGCTAGTCGCCCCACCGTCCCGGCCTGCTTCTGCTGGGGTGACAGGTGGCCTCACCCGCCACCCCCAGGCCTGCGCTCATGGAGGACGGAGGTCGTTAAGCGACCTCCGGCGCCTGAGTTGCCTGCGACGCGCGGCGAGCAAGTTGCGGGCTCGGCGGACCGGGAGAGTTCTAAGTCTCTCCCGGGCGCGCTCCGCCACCTCCTTCGCGAGCATTACATGCTCGCAGAAGGAGGCGGCGGCGGCCCACGCGCTCGCGCTCCGCACCATTGCCGCAATCATGCTGCCGAGCGAGAGGACTCCCACCCCGATGGCTGCCACGAGGTCACGCCTCGGCGCCTCCCACGCCGGGCAGTCCGCCAGCGTGTGCAGCCCTGAGTCCTCGCTCGCGTCGCAGGTTTCGGGTACCTACCTACAAATTGTCCCTAAAAAGTCGAAGACGTTTGATTTGATTTCATTTTCTTCATATTTATTGCTCAATATATAAAGACGCGTCGAATAATATGCATAAAGCCTAAGGTCTGTAATTTAATACTGCAACAAAAATATCTAAGTTTGGCCCGAAGTTTGACAATCACTGTGTGATTTCCGCCCCACTAGATTTAGATGTTCGAGTCACTCCCGAAATCAGTCTCAATTCGGACTAATAATTAAATCCGGCTTTGTCACCCTAACAGTACTTAGTAGCCGCGACTCTGTGAGCTTTGATAAGCCGTAAGATAGGTTATAGGTTAACTTAGGAAATAAATGCAAAAGCGCGTTATGATTGACACAGATTCAACGCACAACTATGTTAAAATAGCACTTAATAGTCACACAGCAAGAATAATTATGTCAGAGCAACTGATACGTCCGCCTCGCCTGCTATCAAAATGTCACTGTAGACCCTCTTGAGTGCGAGCGCGAGCTTTTATCATGCTCCCAAAATCCATCCCCAATCCCCCGCTTCTTTAGTTTATTTTAAAATACTCATTCAATTTATACAAGTTTTATTGTTTAAGTAACACAAACCAATAGTTTCTTATTTTCATTTATATTAAACGTCCGATGAGGCAACGTTTTAGTGCATATTAGTAAAATATGAATTTTCTAATTATTAAATCCGCGATATCTCACGAATGGTGAGTCGTAAGAGAAAAGGTGACTGGACCATTTTTGGAGAGAATTGTATGATCTACAACTTTGTTATACCTGTTTTCACGATAAAACTTACCGTTTTCGAGAAAAATGGAAAAAACCTTAATTTTGTATGTTCTTTTTTTTTGTTTTTTTTTTTACGTGCGGAAATCCCTTCGGATACCGCTGGCCAGCGGGGGTGGTTATGTCGTGTCTCGACTAAAACCGCACGGTGTCCTCCCCAAGTGTCCATTGCCGGGCACCCCGGGTAAGCCCTCGAAAGGATAACCCCAGGGTTGCCGGCGGAATTTGGCCGCCACCGCGGCCTCGCCTGGTGGGGTCGGGTTTTACCCCGCTTCGGTGAGTTGGCAGGCGTGTGTAGGGTGTACACACGACACGCCTCCGCCACGGCCTGCTTCTGTAAGGACGGCGAGTCGGCCTACTGCCCTCCTCAGGTCCCGATCATGGAGGTCGGTGTATGTTTGACCTTGAATAATTTTTTGCAGAAGTGACTTAGAACTCTCCCGGACCGCCGAGCCCGCAACTTGCTCGCCGCGCGTCGCAGGCGACTCAGGCGCCGGAGGTCGCTTAACGACCTCCGTCCTCCATGAGCGCAGGCCTGGGGGTGGTGGGTGAGGCCACCTGTCACCCCAGCAGAAGCAGGCCGGGACGGTGGGGCGACTAGCGCCCCTCCCCCAAACCGGGGCAAGACGGGGACACCGTGCTTCCCAAACCCGAGGGGGCCATCTCGAAACCGGAGATGGCCCAGGGTCAGTCGGGGTGCGAGGGATATGCTCTATGGGCAACCTTACACCCCGGCGTCTGTAGACCCGAGACGGCGTGCGGTTTTAGTCGGTTCAAGCCCGACATAACCGCCCCCGCTGGCACGCGGGGGGGTATCCGAAGGGATTTCCGCACGATAAAAAAAAAGGTACGAAGGAGATTTTTGACATTTTATTTATAATGATGTGTTTAACGCCTCTGCCAATTTTCAGCTCTATGCGATTTATTCCTAAGTTATGACTTATTTTGGTCTATTTTGACTGGACTATGAAGAGTTTGTTTGTTTGGGTGAACACGCTAATCTCAGGAACTACTGGTTCGAAATGAAAAATTATTTTTGTGTTGGATAGCCCGTTTATCGAGGTTATAGGCTATATATCATAACGCTACTACCCAAGAAAGCAGAGCTGTAATTACAAATGGCAACAAATTGGGCTAATTTCCATACATTATTGTAAAACTAATAAATAACAGGCGTGTATGGGTTGTATGGGTGGCACGGAGGATCGAAGTATGTCACGGATGAAGCCGCGGGGTGCAGCTAGTTTATAATAATAATAACCAGGGCACTCATTGGAAAACTCATTTGTTTCAGGTCGGGCAATACACGCCCAAGAGTGATGCGCTTTGTGAGTCGAGCGTTCTCGGGGACTGACATTAGGCCCCGAGAATTTTTGGCACGAGTCACAGAGCGTATCGAATTCCTGTAACAAAAAGTTTATACGTGGGCAAACCGGATTAAGCTTTATAAAAAAATAGTGGAGCGATATTCCCAGAATCGCACGTTCCAAAGGGACCAAAGGTGGGTCTACAGAGATTGGGAGCGCCCTGATTCGACTGGGCGACCAGATGATGATATTACTAATACATTCTGGCGTAATATCTAGTCGATGCCCGGCAGTCATACAGAGGGTGATTGGATGCGGGATGTTGAGCGATCGTGTGAGCCTTTTAAGGTCATGGATCCGGTTACTATACTACAAGAAGATGTAACCGATGCAGTCCGTCTGTTGCCTAACTGGAAGTCAGCGGGACCAGACGGACTGCATAATTGTTGGTTAAAATGGCATAAAAGCTCACACGGTCGTTTGGCATCTCAATTCCAATCATGTCTTGAATCAGGATTGATTCCTAATTTCATGACCACTGGTGTGACCCACCTTCTTAACAAATCCAGTAATGCTACTGACCCTAAAAATTATAGATCGATTATATGTCTTCCTACGGTCTATAAGCTTCTTACATCCATCCTGAGAGAAAAAAATCTTCACACTTAACCGACAATTCTATCATGTCTATCTCTCAGAATGGATGTAGAAGTGGGGCTCGTGGCACTAAAGAGCTCCTTATAATTGATATGGCCATTAGCCAACAGGCACGCCGTAAATGTAAGGATCTGGCGACATGTTGGATAGACTATAAAAAGGCCTATGACTCCGTGCCGCATACATGGCTCTTCACGGTGCTTGAGATGTATAAAATTGATACAATTCTATGTACCATCCTGAAGGTATGTATGGGGCAATGGAGTACGGTCCTTTGCTATCCAGGGTGTCGACGGATCTCTGAGAATGACGGGCTGATAAGGATAGAGCGGGGCATATTCCAGGGCGATAGTCTTAGTCCATTATGGTTTTGCCTGGCACTGAACCCTCTCAGTTATATGCTGAAGAGTTCAGTGTTAGGCTGTTGATTGCGGAGAGGTGGTCAGGTTATATCTTACCTCCTTTACATGGATGATCTTAAATTATTTGCCCCCAACAACTCCCAACTGATAGCGTTATTAAAGATGACCGAAACCTTTAGTAACCTACAGGATGGAATTTAGTGTCGAAAAATGTGCGGTCATGCATGTAAAAAGAGGTGAGGTGAGATTGTGGAATCCGATGGGGTTAAGCTATCAGATTCCACAAAACTCAGGCCTCTCTCTGCAATCGACACCTATAAATACCTGTGTATGTTGCAGGCGTTAGGCATTACAGAAGCTAGCATGGAGCAATCGTTATAGGAGCGTTTCTTTGGCCGCTTGAAAAAAGTCCTTCAAAGTCTTTTATCAGGTGGTAATAAGGTGCGCGCCTATAACGGTTGAGTCATGCCGGTTTTAATGTATTCCTTCGGCATACTCAGGTGGACTCAGACCGAACTAGACACCCTGGATAGGAGAGTCCGTACGCTTCTTACTGCATACCGAATGCATCATCCGCGTTTATCTGTGATGAGGTTGTATTTACCGCGGAAATGCGGGGAATCCATAACCGTGAGATGTGCATTCTCATGGAATACTTCCTACACAATGAAGCTGATATGCATCGTGATGTAGTAATGGTGGATAACGGACTTACCCCGCTAGCTTTGGCTAAAGAGAACTGGTGCAAACCTGTGGTACTAAGTATTATGGATGTATGGAAGAGCAAAGAGTTGCATGGACGTTTCTATCGGGCTCTCCATTAGCCTGATATAGATTTACCAGCATCTGTTTCTTGGCTACGCTTCGGTGACCTATTTGGGGAAACGAAGGTTTTGTTTTTGCAATTATGGACGAAGTTGTGATGACGAATAACTATCGGAGGTATATACTAAAGAATGGGACGGTTGACATATGTCGGGCATGCCACCGTCCCGGAGACTCCCTTTAACATATAATTTCTGGTTTTTCTCGTCTTGCAAACGGCGAGTATTTGCATAGACATAACCAAGTAGCTAGGATTGTTCATCAACAGCTTGCTCTAAAGTACAACCTTGCGGAATCAGAGGTACTCTCTATAATCTATCACTGACAGGACTATTGTAGCTAATAAACCTGACATAGTGTTGATAGATCGATCAGGGCGCCGCGCAATAGTTATCGATGTCACTATTCCACATGACGAGAATCTTATGAAAGCCGAAAAAGAAAAACAAATAAAATATTTGGATTTGGCTCACGATGTTGTTGACATGTGGAGTGTGGATCCGGCAATTATTGTTCCGATAGTTGTATCGGTTCACGGACTGATTGCCAAGAGCCTCGATCAACATCTCAATAGGCTCGCGTTAGGCAGTTGGGTCAAGGGCTTGATGTAGAAGGCAGTGCTCCTCGACACGGCACGTATTGTGAGGAGATGCCTCTCTCTGGAGCCCTGACCACCGGTAGCTTCGTCCCTGTACCCAATACCGATGGGTCACTATTTTTTTATATTTTTTAATATATATTGTTTATATATATTGTTAATATATATATATATATATATATATATATATATATATATATATATATATATATATATATATAATTTATATGTATTTTAAATTTAATAAAGGAAATAATAATGAACTTATTTTACACAAATGAGAATTTGCAAAATATCACATTTATCTTATTACAGTTGAGAGAAAAAACTACAGTATAATATAATGTGAACCTTTACCACCTTTACTAATGTATTTAAACGTAAAACACTTATAACACACACACACACACATGTTTTGCACATTAATGTAATTGTTGTTGTGCGGTGTATCTACATGTTTTCACTAGTTATCGAAGTTAATAGTTTTTGAAATTTACATAAAAATCCGTAAAACTGATGTGCATTTAAATTTTGTTACCGCTCTCTTAATATTAAGTCAATGGGGCGATTGATTTGGTTACATCAAAGATTTGCAGATCACTTTTATATTGCTGTGTTTTGAATTTGTTTAACACATTTTTATAATTTGAACGCTAGGTACTGCCTGAACGAATCGGTTTATCGGACTGACACAGAGTTGTGTCTCGCAAGTCTTAATTACGTATGTTCTTGGTATTTTTATTCAGTTTTCTGTAATATCTTTTTCATTGTTATATTTGTTGATTTTAGTTGATTTATGTTATGCTAGACGTTGATGTTTTCGATGTAACTGCCAGTACCCCATTCCCCTTTAGGAGAGCTTATTTTGTGACGAAAAGGCTTTAAATGTTTCAGCCCTTTGCAGCCTTTTACATGTAACTGGTATATGTGACAAAAATATTAGATTGCTTGTACTAATTTTTGAGAAACACGTATGTTTGTTGTAAAGCTGTATTATATTGAAATCCATTAGGTATTTATTATCAACGTCGACTGCACGCCGCTCCGTCACAGATCTCATGCCGATGATAGGTGCAAGGTTTTATACACAGGTAATGTTGATGCTTCTTAAGTAATTATTATTTTATTTTAGTTTCTAGTTTAGAGCACAGCGTATTTACCCGAGCACTGTTCATATATAGGTAGAAGCAGAAATAATTAGTAGAATAATGGAAGCATGATGTTAATATATGACACGTTTCATTTATGTATGTAAATTTAATATAAACCAGAAAAACTTGTCACAAACACTATTGCTTCTTTATGCCCGCTTATTCATAACTACGTGATCCGTGACGTGACGTTTTGAAGGTGGACTTAGAGATGGGCCATGGGCCCGGCGGACAAATTGGGAAAAGACCCGGCCCGATTAAACGCCCATATACAGGGCACAAATAAAATAATTGTGTATCATATTCTTGTAAAATAAATAAGTTCTATAACATTAAAAGGTAAACTGCCAGAGATGGAACGTAATTGTTATTTATAATGCAAAATCACTGGTATTAAAGTTAAATTTTCGTATAAATTTGGCACATTCATCACAGATAAGCGATGCGTTGCAACGTAAATATAATTTTGACTTGTACCTTGGTAAAGGGAAATCTTAAACTTTGGATTATTTGTGATTTTTGTGATACTGAGCATGATCTTCTCTTTTAGAACAGGAGGTTCTTGCAGATATTTACTGCACAAACTAACATTTTAATAACAATAAAGCTCAAGCACCGCGTAACAATTGCCGACTAGACATAACTTTTGGCTCACGCGGTGTACATACATATAATATATCTACTCTATAGTATATTTGCTCTGCTCTATCTGCTCTATCATAAAATAGAAATTAAGATATTTATTATAAAAAATGATTAATCGTTCGATACACCACCTTTGATACTAGTTTTACGTAACTGGGTTTCTCTGATTATCATAATGCACAGTGAAGACTCAGTGAGTCTGATAGACTCACTGACTCTTAGAAGACGTTTAGTAGGTTCGCCGTTTTGGAAATCTTACAGAGCTGTTTACATAGTCGGCAGACACGTTACACACGACATGTGGACAAATAATGTCACTCCTATACATTTTTAGGACTTTTGAAGGTTCGCTTTGAAGCGACTCCACTAGTAGAATGTCACTTTTTCTACGCCTCAGGTGTTTTTTAGTTATATTTAAAAAATAACAACAAATTCAAAAGTTTTATGATAAATAAATTATGCTCAAATAAATGCCTAAGTGCAGTAATTCATCGGGCATCTATGGGCATTATTCCTAATTTGCCCAAAAGCCCCATTTGCTCATCTCTATGCATGGTGCATGCCTTGTAGGAGAATGGACAATATCGTCATGCCTGTACGCTATCATTGGCATTGGGAAAGTGCAGAAGTTTTCTACCTAAATTCGTATTTACACGCGAGTCGAAGCTGCGTTTCCATTGCAGCTAGAAAAAGGTTTGAATATTGCAGGGAGAGTAGTTCTCGGGCGGTTCCTTGTATTTCGCATACCAGTACAGCGATCGGTCGACCTCCTACTACTCCAAGTTGCACTTTCATAGCATAATGTCCAAGTCCTATCTTATGCAACTTTAATTTTGTTGTAGTAGGTATATTATCAAGCTCGGACCTTCAAATTTACATCTAGTAAGCTATACTACCGTCCTCAAACTACAAAGCGGGTAAGTGAATAAGCAAATGCTGAGCTAGAGTTGAAAAATGAGGGCATATTTTATAAACCTATGAAGATGGATATATTTTTCAGCATTTACGAGAGTAAAGTTACTATTGACATATACAAATATTTGTTTGAAATTAAGATGTGAAAATTGATCAGAAGTCACTTAGCCGCCTTTTAGCTTCAGGACGGCAGTATATACCTACTACTTTTTTCAAATATTGATGAATTAAACCATTTATACATTTATACATAGAGTGAACATTATGGAAATTTACAATAATTAAAAATTATTTTTTCTAGTCTTCTGCGTAAAGTGCAGTTTACGACAGTTTAACCTAAACAAAACTACTACGTCAGAAGATCTTCTAATCTCATACTCATATGATTGTACCTAACTAGTAGATTCCCTAGATTTATTCAAAACGTGACTTGGACAAAATGCAACATGGACAAAACGCGAACACAGCCTCGATTCAGTAACTGGTTCTTAAAACACGAGAAATTAAACTTAACGTGATATATCATTGAAAGAAAGTTGGTGTTCAATGGAGAGAAAGTCCGCCGGCAACCCTGGGGTTATCCTTTCGAGGGCTTACCCGGGGTGCCCGGCAACGGACACTTGGGGAGGACACCGTGCGGTTTTAGTCGCGACACGACATAACCACCCCCGCTGGCCGGCGGGGGGGGGTATCCGAAGGGATTTCCGCACGTTAAAAAAAAAAAAAAAAAAATGGAAAGAAACTTATATAGTTTTGGTGTTATGGTTCAATCATTGATTTGCGCGATCAATGACAATCCTGCTAGAAAATTTAAATATTTATAAAAATAGGTGTAATAATTTATTAACTATATCAAATAGGTGTAATATTTTTTTAACTATTGTATATTTATTTTATTTTATGTCCATGAATTATTTACCTCACTGCCCGTTGCGCTTTTACAAATTTAATACTCCATGTAGACAGCGAGATACGCGTACAGCGCCAGTTTCTAATATATTATTATCTTTCATGATTTAAAATAAAATATATTATGTGCATAGCGATGAAAGACAATTTTTTATAATCAATTCAAATGTAAAGAATTATATTTTGCTAAATTGTGTAACAATATGTATATCAAATTTTTTTCTTTATCAAAATACCAAAACTGCTTACAAATACCAAAAAATAATAAAATTCAAAAAACAGCAACCAAACCTTGATCAAGTCGGCAGCATCAACGTGTCAGTTTAAAACCTCACGGAAACGTACCTTTTTTTTTCGTGCGGAAATCCCTTCGGATACCCCCGCCGGCCAGCGGGGGCGGTTACATTTATTTTTGACATATCACACTGAATATCAAAGGTTAAAGTTGGGAGTTGAAAACAAGGCTTACTGAATCGAGAGTCTGGACGAAACGCGACTTGACCAAATGCGATTTGTTGTCTTTTTTGCAACTGGACGAAATGCGACTTGGACATTGTTCATTATGGAAGGCAATTCGCGCTAGGGTACGCTCCTTACTACGTCGCAGTATTTTATGAGAGCCAAAATTATATACCAAGAAATGCCAGGGCAAATTTATCGACATTCCCGTATTGATGCTGTACTTTTAATGTCTTCATTAATCAGTAAATTCAATTACCAAAATGTAAGATTTAGAAACTAGGAATAAAAATTCTCTTGGCTTTCATAAAACATTGTGCATCGCTTTGCGCTACTTCCGCTTATTAAAATAATATACCTATTTTAAAATATTTATCTACCTACTTCACTACCACTCTGAAATTTATCGTTTTTATAACCCAAAGTAGAGATGAAAAGCTGTAATTAAAATAAAGAATTGGATTTCACCATCGCCTATCAGAATATAAAATCAAGACGGTGTCTTATCCGTCGTACAGAGTGTAAGAATAATATAAAATAAAATTATAAATGATGAAATTTGACCTTCAATAACTTTTTCATCGCTGACTGGATAATTTGAATAATTGTATTTTCAATTACTATTATGTTATATATTATATAAACTATGTATTATAGTTGCATTACCTATAGGTACGAAATTTGTATAAGCCGGAAGAATTAATTATCGTCGTAAGATCAAACTTATTCTAAAAGTAATTTAAATACTACTGAAATCTCATTGTGTTTTTTCCCATATAGTAAGTAAGTATCCAAAACACATGCCTAGCCACATCTCAGCTAACAAAAGCAGAGATTAGATATTTGTAAATTACCAGTACATATTTGAAATGTAGGTAGAATTTAAAAAATCCGTTATTTATTCTAGTATTTTCAATACAAAATGGTATGGAAACCATTTTATATTTGAAAATATAAATTACAATAGTACTTGCATTTTGTACATAAATACATTTGGGGAATATTTAGCACATCTCTCTATTTGGCATTTTGTGGTTTAGACATAAAATATCAAGTAGGTTGAATAACTTACCCAAAAATACATCTTTGTATCTACTTCAAACCAAAGAAAGAGACCCATTTACTATTTACGATGCTTAGGATGAACTAAGTTAAGATGGAACTTTTATTATTAAATTCTCTATCGCCGGGATGACCATACCTACTAATGGATAAACATCTTTATTAGGCCGAAGATAAATATCCACTATTTCTTACATTTCTTAGTTAATTTCAGTCTATAACTCCTTACATAGCAAGTATGTAATGTTTTTCATAGTTGCATAAACGGATTTTTCATTAATAAAATGTTATGAGTCAAGTTTTGTGAAATGTTTCTATTATTAGAAATAATTTATTTATCTATATATCGTTATTGCTATGATTTTCATTTTACCATATTATGCTTATTTCTGTCAATGTTTATACGGACTTGCTTATTATTTTTAATTACATGTAACTAACACAAACACAGCGATTTTGGTACATGTATTCAATGAGTCACTATTACTCACTTCACGTGGTTTAGCATCTGTCTCAATCTCATCGCTAATTGATTAAGGAATTCCAATTCTTTATCGTGACACAAAGAAAAAAAGAACAAAACGATATAGGATAAAATAACATAATTACTTTATCGTACACATTTTTATTCCATTTGAACCTTAACCACACCGTTTAGTTAAGCCAATTCAATATATGTTCAGTTCATTTAAAAAAATACACAAAATAGCTCATTGTTGGACGCCTTTTAAAGCTTTTCTCTTATTCTTTGGGTTTAGGCACCCACATAGTACTAACGCGAAACACTTAACGCTGAATCGCTTCATCCCCGGTTTATAATATTCTACTATTCAATTCGAAGTACATATTAAAATTTTGCAACCATATGTTTTACATTAGCCCGAAACTTTTGTATTCGAATACTGATTCTGAATAAACTACTTTCAGGTTTTTGGTAAGTCAAAATAATGTTGTTTATGTATAAGCAATATTATTTTCTAATTAAGACTGCGGTAAAGATATTTATGCAAGCTGTTTATAGTTTTTATTGTAATCGTATTTTTGGCTTTGTATTCCGTGATACCTCCGTGTATCGCCCTGGGCACGACGAACATTTTATCGGGAGAGGCGGTTTGCCAGCAGAGCGGAATGCCGGACAAAGGTGCACCCCGGTTATTTTTTAGCGTTTTCTTGCAGCCCCGAGAATCCCCGTATCTGTCCGTTGCCTGGTCAGAGTTACTTTGTCCTAGTGGAGAAATATGCCAATCCATTTCCATCGCTCCATAAAATTACACAGATAGGTATCCACCCGCTCCCTCGATGTTTCTGGCCGCCTTAGCAGAACGTCGGCTGATTACAGTAACATCTTCCCTAAAAAAGGAACTCCCGCGTTACCACTTCCGTTGCCCAGGGTGCATCACGAGGAGTTTTTCTAGTCCAGCACCCTAATAGCATTTCTTGGCTGTACAGACATCACTTACGGTCTTGACCATTAAGTAGCGGCTTGTACATATTTCCTGAAACAGATAAGCTAAGTAATTTTGTAAAAGCAGTTCCTTAAATTTGGTTTCAAAGGCTTGGCTTCGGTAATCATTGATGATTATTAAAATTTTATAGTACATCAAAACAATTGACGATATTTCGCCCTGCCGTGGGTCCGTCAATTATTTATTTTGATGTGAAGTGCCATAATAGTCAGCAGTACCTAATCAAATATTTGATGAAATGTTCAAGAGATATACTGTTTTTTTATTACTATATTTGAACAGTTGCAACAGTTTTAAAAACTTTACTTTAACTTATTTAATCATCCATTAGTTTTCGTTATCGAGTTTTTTAAATTTTCATTCTTGACTAGAAAACATAAAATCAAATGATTGAACTCGTAAACTCGGATTTAGTGAAACAATTTAATAACATCAAATAATTCGCGATAGAATCCGTTAATATAGTTTTAATTCAAGGTGTGAAATTCGCGTAAACTTTCGGAAATATTACTTAGTACCGTTAAAGTATTGAAAAAGTCTATAAGCTATATTTATTATTACCTAAGCAAAGCCTACGAAGCAAAAGTATATTGAATTTAGATAGTACAACCGCCATCGGTAGTAGTTGAACACATTCCTAGTTACCGACGGCCTATCACTAGCCCTACAACTTTGCATTAAACAATAAACAAAAATGGAAAAATGTGAAATTTGTCCTCTGAAGACTAGAAAAATAAATACACATCAATTTATTTATAATTACTATGTGAAGATCATTTGTAACATTGTTAGTGCTCAGCTACTTTTGAGGGCGACTGTACCTCTTCTTAATTTTGGTTAAAATAAACCTAGTCTATCTTATGTGATATAGGTGGAAGCGTTGGAAAGGCGTGCAGACGTATTTGAAGATCAGTTGGCAAGGGAGATTGATAATGGAAGATTGCTACGTATACTCATCAAGTTGGGAGTAGTCAACGAACGCCCCGAGTGAGTAAATTTATATACCTACATATCTATATATAAAACAAATTCATGTTAGTGGTGGCCGAGATAAACACAAGAACGAGTGGACCGATTTTCATGATCTTTGATTTTTAGACTTGGCTCCGCCTATACTACTTTGCCTGTTTGTGGGTCTTTTTTTAAATCGCAATCTTTACCCCCCCCCCCTCCTTCCTCCCCCGTCGACCAGCGGCAATGGTTATGTCGGACTCGAACCTACAAAAATCTCACGCTATTTCGGGTCTTTAATGCCGGGCTGCAAAGAGACATTCACGAAAGAAATTCAGCTGATAAGGTAACCAACATCACTTGATTCTAAGTCAGAACGAAGTTTGCCGTGTCAGCTAGTTGTTCATAAGCTTAACTATAACGATGATTGTAAAGATAAACGTGATGATAGCTTCTATTTTCTTCTCTTTTTCTATTTTTTTACATTATTACATACTTCATTATTACATACATTATTACATACAATTTTATCGTGTATTGACCCCGTGCATTATGCATATCAATTGGTACTTCACCCCGTGCATAACCGAATCATGCACATTCCGGCACACAGAAGTTGAATGAAAAATATATATGTTCAAATATCTGATGAAGATCCTATATGAACACAGTCAGATACTAAATAAATATTCAACGTCCATTTTGAAATCACCATGAATATTTTCTATATTAAGTTGGCGCCGCAAGTCTCCCCTAATCGCGGAGGTGTAAATTCTATGTAGCTTAATATACTGTCATGTCGTTACCTGAAACCTGTTATTGTTACGTCTAGATTCATTAAGTACAGTTGAAAGAACAAAGGTTTACCTCCCACACTCTTATTGTAACTTTAGTCTAATGTGAACGACAAGGGAAAATTGTCCACGATTTTACAGCAAGTGATTAACGTCTATCTAATATTATAAAGAGAGAGGTCGAATTTGTGGGTCTTTTTCTGTCTGAAATACCTAATCTTCGGAACCACAGCACTTATTGGAAAAATTATACAGTGGAAAAAAGTAATTGGTTCCACCTGAGCAGAACATTACCTATAGCAGCAACACACCTGCCCAAAAGAAGCAAGGTCATTACAGTGCCCAGAGTGCACTACAATATGGTTTTCTGCTATACTTCCTGAATAATATCTTCCCATTTTGTTATGTAAAGTCAAATGATGACGAATCAAGCTCGCCACGCAATATGCTGCGCTATTCTAATTATTCACGCAACATGTATAATATGTACGTATTTGCAAAAAAGAAAAAACGAAGTATATAAGTATGTTTATCCGCATTCTGGAACCCATAACACAAGCTAGTTAAACTATGCTTACTTTGGGTCTACAAAGCGCTCTGTAGAATGTCGTAGAATATACATTTATTTATTCTAACAAAAAACACCCTGTTGGTGTTTTTTTTGTTGTTAATTAAGATACTATTAAATATACAATGTAATAAGATATTATCTAATTATTTTATTAGGAAGCTTTCCGCAAGGATATTTACCCTGAAACAAGCCAATTAGCCAGTTACTAATTGCGTTCATCTGCCTGAAGGGGATGTTTTTATAACTATTTTACTCTTTTACTGGAGGCAAGATTTTTCTAGGTGTTTCTTAGAATATCAGACAGTTGTCAGTTTACTGTGCTTAATAAATAATTATGATACCTCAACGTGAACCCTCGACGCTCCATATACTAATGTAGTTTATTTTTCAAATTCAAATTTTTATTTTTTTATTTAATCTTACTTTTCATATTATTGACCTAAATTGCCCATATTTGCAGTATATTTGGTTTAGTTGCAAAAATACTAGATGCACTACGGCTCCTAGGTGCGCAGAATTCTTAGATAACATAATTATAAACCGTGGGGCTCAACTTCCTTATTTAAGTTATCAATTGCTTAAACAATGACAAGGTGGCGGTATTACCAAATTGATCTGAAAATACTTTTCAATGTGTGTGTTGTTAATAGGTTGAACATGGACGCCTCCTGGTCGGAGACGGGCGACCGCTACATGCTGAAGTTGTTCCGCGATTATCTATTTCACTCGGTATCTGCGGATGGCAGGCCTTGGTTGGACCAAGCGCACATCGCTCACTGTCTCAATGAACTCGACGGTGGCAGTTCTGCTAAGGTAGTATAATATGTTATGGTCTATAAGGTAAGGTTATTTTTTGTTCTTAATAAGTAGGGAACCTGTTGAACTTATGCCAGTTTTTTACATTTGCATTTTTTTTTAATAAATGTTGTGGATAAGACCTTTCAAATAGGCATAGATGGAAAGATAAGTTATTCAACTACGTAATTCATAAATAAAATTTTATTCATTTACTGGACACAAAACCAAGAAAGCAAGAAAAAGTGAAAACTGTCCAAGGCACAACATACCTGATGGACCTTGGACCTTCCCAGTTTTTTCTTTAAACCACTTCTATAGACATACTTAAAGTTGGTAAGTTTAGAACATCAATGCTATCTGTTACTGAGATTAGATTAGAATAAAAGATGTAGTATAAATGTATATCACGTTAAATAGATAAGCAATAACTACAGTCCAAAAACCGTACGTTTTCCTTGCTCATGGAATCATAAGTTTCCTTTTTATCTGCACTCACGCGGCGCCGGCGAATTTCAACTAACTTCACGTTAGAGTTGAAAAGAGGCTTCGACTGCATAGATAATATTATTTTAAAGCGCGCGAGTTTCTTTTTAAATTGGGTTTGACTCAGGTACTGTCCAACGTAACACAGGTATCCCTATATAATTTCACTTGCTTTCTAAAAGGTTTGTGACTTATTTCAATTCAACAGAATTTATTAGCCGTTTTCAAGAATCATAAGCAGGTAGTTTACGATTTAGTGTGTTTTATACACATATTCAACAAAATACAGGGGCAATTAAAAGATATTTGGACCATTCAAGGTGACGATAACATGATCATGATGTTACTAGGTGGAGTTGATGTCTCGCGACGAGCAAAGCGTCTTAGTCGTTTCGTATGCCGAGTTGAAGCACTGCCTCGAACAAGCATTTGATGAAGTGATGCAGGCCGCTGCCGGTGGCCCGTAGCTAGCGTCGACGACGAGCGGCTACACATTGCAATAATCAAGTAATAATGTAACATTGCTGCCTTCATCGATATAGCTCGATTAGCGGCAAACTTGACATGCCACCCCCACTAACTGAAACGTTGCCGTCTCATACTTATCGAAACAATATTATACCTTTAATAATATATTTGTGGTAGGGACATGCCAAGGTTGCCAATGTATGTATTGACACGTGTCAGTGTCCGTTACATATGCATTTTTGAAGAAGTTAGTATGTAGTATCAATCGATTATAATAATTGTAATGTGAAGTCGCGATGCCGGTTCGTGTTCAGTTCTGTCGTCGGAGAATTTAAAATATTTTTGTAGGTACATCGCAATTACCAAGCTGGTTTCGTACAACTTTATTGATGGCAGTTATTGAACGAGCGGCGATATCATTATTATTATATCCTCTTTTGGGGTATACAAATCAGAGGGATTACCAAATATAATAAACTCTTTGTAGTCAGAGCTCGTTGCTCTTTACCATATCCCTTATCGGCTCTCTCGCCTAGTCTAGTATTATGAGATTATGACTCGAGCTCGAGCCATGGATTAGGTATGTATTTTGCTTCTAAGGGCAATTCCTTATATTGAATTGTAACGCGATCTCATTTCTGAAGCGTTCTCGACCTATATACAAGAACGCTGCTCGATAACTGTGCTACGTTACAAGCAAATTATCTATTTTTTATAAATTATGATGTGGGTTTTATTTCCTGACTACGTTATTTTTATCACATCTAAAAGCTTTAAGTGTCCGATTATAGTTTTGTATAGGGCCTCGTCGATGTCTCATAAGGCTCAGCCGCCTGAACAAACGCCACAAACATTCCAAACTAACAACTAACGATGGGAGCGATCAAATGACTGTTACTAAATTCTGAATTGAACTGCGTCTACTCGCTGCGTCGCCATTTTATGTATCGAACGACGATTTTACACTGCCGCTTTTGGAAATTATTAGATTTTATTTATTTCGCAGTATTTGTATCACATAAAAGAGCGAATTGTCTTCATCGCCTAAACATAAACCCTACTGCGTTAATAAGGCAGAAGCGCTCGTGTAAGAATTGTTAGCTTAGTTACTGTTGGGTCACGTAGATCAGAATTTGTATGTTGCTATAGGACGCGGGCGGGCCTGTGCAGCGACCCGGCTCTGTTCATTTTAGCGGATATCATGGTCTTGATAATAAAACTATGGCAATAAGTAACTTTTATATGACCGCGTACGAGCAGTGTCCGCCCAAGTCCTACATTTACGCTATCATGGTCACTTAAACGTGAATAAAAAATGCTATACATCACTGTTTTTTGTATTGTCTCGTACCTAAGGTTGCGGCAGATTCACGAATCAAAAATAAATTATTTGTACAAAATCAAATGAATTATCATTTTCTAATTTATATACAGATGTAAGCAGGGTTAAATTATTTTGCTATTAAGTATTACAATCAAATGTACCATGCAAACTATTGAACCATCTCTCGTGTAATAGTGATGACGCTACATCATGTTCGCATAGGACAATAGACTTGAGTATTTTTTGAAATGATGATTTTGCATCTGCGGGAACCTTATGAGATAATGGGACTTACTAAAACTAAGTACTAGTTTTAGTAAGTTACTTATTTTAACTTTATGTGCTGAAATTTGAGTATCTAAATAAATAACCTTAGTAGGTGTAATTAGGTTCTGATATTTATTTTAAATAACATGAAATCACATCGCATTATTAAATTTGCAAATTCCGATCTATGTCGAAAAGGACACTGAGAAAAAAATATTTTGAGATAACTGTAAGTGTATATTTTTTTCTAATAAATAAAACTTATAAATTATTTTGTTGTTTAATTTCTGCACCTTGTATACTCAATGTAATAGGTACAGCCTGTGAGGAAAGATCGAAGCTATGAAGGCAGGTCCGGAGCAGAGGTGGCGCAAAAAACGATGGTTGGTTGAATTGCACATAAAAGGACATCGCAATAAGAAGTGTGTCTGAGGAGATGACGTCTGACAAGAATGTTTAGGGCTGATAGATAATGATGATTATAACGAAAATGTGTCTCTTTAACCCCTCCAGCTAAGCTAAATGTAAAAGTAATGGTCGGGGTTTGCAAGGACTATGTCGGGGCCCCACATAGCCTACCACCATATACCACACTAGAACAACCTGCCATGTGCCATACTACGCCTATTGTGAGTATACCCGTAGTGTTGCTTTAATGTGACGTCGCGGGCCCACAGAGCGGAAGCATGCAAGGTGGCGTACGGGCTCCGTCTACAAAACTAATTGAACAATATCCCATACGGATATCACCTTTTCGTGGAAGGCCTTGCTGCGGATGGAAGTCAACCCTTGTTGTATCCACATAAGCTGCAAATGCGCACACCGCAGAGTGTTCTGGCTGTGGATCGAACCAGCACATTCTGTGACAGTCACATTCTATTATTGATAACGTCAGTAGAAAAGTTCAGTAATGTCCC
The DNA here is from genome assembly GCA_946251805.1 of Cybosia mesomella. NCBI lineage: Eukaryota > Metazoa > Arthropoda > Insecta > Lepidoptera > Erebidae > Cybosia > Cybosia mesomella. The sequence continues at coordinate 12,297,074 of OX276388.1, read as the reverse complement.
ATACAATACTGAATGTTTCTACCGGCGTTATTGACTTAAAAATTATCTAATGTGACTACAAAAATGCTTGTGAGTCTTTGTAACGCTTCGCCACGAAGCGATTCCGCTACTAGAATGTCACTTTATCTAAAGGCCCGGGTCCGCTACGCCCTTCTGCCGACTTATGTAGGTGGGATTCTATGTTGGATGGCTGCCTCCTGTAAGATGACAGCCTTAAAGGATTTGATCGCGATAAAGCAACTGTAGCCTCGGGCCATGGAGCGAAGAATGGCCGGCAGCGAGAGATCGCAGCCCGCTATTCTTCGCTGCCAATGCTGTACTGCACCACCTCAAGCGTGTGCTGCGATCAATGACCTTATGTTTAAAATTGTAATGAGAGGAAACGGTCCCCGGACTTCGAGGCGATAGCCTTGGATGCCATGCTGACCCCGTCCAAAAGAGAGTTGTTCTCCTTAGTATACTAAGGGGAACGACGCACTTTTGGTCTACCTAGACCTACAGACTTAGTACCCACATATTACCTACATAGAAACAGACGGTTCAATATAATTACAGGGAATCCTGTTAAAATTGCCGCGAAGCTTCCGGCCCATCTCTTTCAATTTGGTCTTACGAGCCGGCGATTAAGGGATAGTACAGACTGTTCTACATCAGACAGTAGGTATAAATTATACAGCCTAGGCTCAGCCTCAGCGGTTTGGGTCAAGGTCTACCTTACGTGGGACCGAAAACAGAGATTGGGGAAATGTGGGAAATACACAGAGGTGTATTTCCCACATTTCCCCGATCTCTGTTGGGGTAAATTCAATCTGTTTGGTACAACCTACCGGGTCCAAATTGTGAATCTAAACCGCCCAGGCACCTACGAAAACGCTTTTACACTTCAAAAGTAAAGTATTCTTTTTTTTTTTTTTTTTTTTTTTAAAGAATATTAGTAACCGAAATTACTAATATTCCCCCTAACCCCTCCAGCTAAGCTAAATTGCTTGTGTTAGGAGTGGGTTCACGTCGGTAGTGTAATGGCCAGGATTCGAACCCGGGACCTCTCGATCGTAAGGTCGGCTCCTTAACCACTAAGCTACCGTCGCTTCAATTACTATTAAATACTATTAAATTAAACAAATAGTATTAAATATATTATATATATATATATATATATATATATATATATATATATATATATATATATTAGATATATATATATTAAATTTCATGAAGATCTGATGATAAGTTTCGGAACAGACAGATAACGGAACTCTTCAATAAATGCCAGTAAGTCAACCGAGATTGCTGCTATCGTAGGTATATCTATTGGCATTGTTTATGCTAATATATAACATAACATCACGCCCATATTCCCTAAATGGGTTCGCAGTTCAGTATACATGTTTGGTATATACGTTACTGTAAAAGAACTACGGTAAATCCTTACATATTCTGCTAAATCTTAGGATTTACCAATACGAGATGTTAAATGTAAGAATTTATAAAAAAGGAACGAAAGAACTTCTATAATAATTATATTGTTACTAGCTGACCCGGCAGACTTCGTACTGCCTCAATCAATAACAACTTCCATATTTATTCACCTTTAATACTCTCTGGACCTCCACAAATAATTCAAGACCAAAATTAGCCAAATTGGTCCAGCCGTTCCCGAGTTTTAGCGGGACTAACGAACAGCAATTCATTTTTATATATAAAGAAGATTGTATTATGTATACAAATCAATTCCGGCCCTTCTTCTACTATGGTATAACACATAGGCTACTTTTTATTTTGGGAATAGTTTCTTATGATAAGCGGGAACGGGAACAGAATTCTACGCCGGCGGAGCCGTGGGCACTTTCAGGCAGTTGGACCTAAGTTCTTCAAAGTCAGTTAGTTAAGTGCTTTATACAATAGCAGATCATGACAACATTGTTGCAGATTAAAATTTCATTTCATTGAATTGCAAACTTGTTATTGTCTGGAGTCATATTTTATTCATTTTGTTTCCACATTATGTATGCCTTCCAGTACCTACCTGAAGGAATACTTATTTGCAGACAAACAATAAATATGGATCACTTGCAAGCTTTCTGAGATAAAAATGTTCATTCATGTACGTTCTTACCTACCTACTGTTCATGAACTTGACATAGAAACTTGCCTCACTATAAACCTAGTCGGAGGCGTGTTTACAAATGCTTTTTCGGCCCAGCACTTGCATAGTGTTGGGCTAAAGAAGCTTTCGGGCGGACAAATTGTGAAAACGATTCACGTATCCTTCTTTAGCCCAGCACGCACACACCATGTTGCAGTGGCGATTTTTTGACTTTTGATTGGCTGATTTGCAGGGATGGCAGAGATGTAGGTACCTATAATTTACACTCTAATAAATAATATAATGTAATGCTTTAATTTAAAAAAAAAGTCATTATATTTGCAGACCTATCAACTAAATATTAAATTACAAAAAACGCCTTCTCTAAAATTATAGCAATTCTCAAATTACGTGATCATTTAATACCTATTTCTTGCTACAGATATTATAACCTACAAAATTTCACTCGCAGTGCGGTGTTCAAGTTCAACATCTGATAGAAATGTAGACCACTAAACGTTCAAATTCGCCCAAATGACGTCGACTGTAAACGGAGGATTTTTCTCACTCCTTCTCTACATATATCTGTATTTTTTTGAAATTGCGGGTTTAACTCGGTCATCCATATGCCCATATAGTCCATTGAAATGTTACATTTTTTAGGCCTAACCTTGCGTTTTTTAGAGGACGCAATTTTATTCTTTTGATGTGTAGGGGGGGTCAGTGTAAAGCTAAAACCAAGTTTGTGGGGTTGCCACCCTTGTCGAACAGGCGGCCATCTTGAAAATAGGGGTTGAAATGGTTTTTACGATATATCTCTTAAACTATTTATCTGATAAAAAAAGTTGTCGTAATTTTTTGTTGTTAATTAAATTCTCTACAACTTTGGTCCAGTAACTTTTGTTTTTTTTTTGTTATTATAATTTTTTAAATTAATAATTTTGCAATATTATTAATAATTAATTATTGACTCTTTTCCCCACCACACACGAGGAAGAGTCTGGAGGCGCGTTTTTTTTACGTGCTATCCCCAATAGGCATAATCCACGATGATTTTCTAAATTTGAACTACTCCGTCCTCGGTCTTTTCGATGGACCAGGCTGCGGCTCAGCATCTGATCGGCTTTCTGAATTAAATATCAGTGGGAGAACTGGAGAAGGAAGGGGTGTTAATGTCGGCGGTTCATCATCAAAGTCATTTTCATTTATTAATTCTGAGAGCCCCATTACGTTGCTGCAAATCTCTCCAGAACAATGGAAGCACACTGCAGAACATTTCAGCCCTGCTTTTCGACATCCACACATTGGTCCACAGTTATTTTGCATTTGCAAAAGATCAATTTTGGAAGCTCAGGGGGTGCTGGAGATTTAGAGCTCTGCACTGGCATCAATAATTTTCCATTTGTTTTTCCAGCCCCAGTCTTCAAGATCATTATTATTACCAAGCCACGACTGGACCTGATGGTAGACTCGGAAAGTATGAAAGCGACCTGTGTATTGTATTGGAGGAAGCGAAGATAAGTTAAATGTGCTTTTTGTCACTGCCTTGGCAAATTGTTTGTATCTTAGGCTGTCAAGAGAATTATCATGTTTATTACCACCGTATGAAGAGATAAAAAAAGTTTCTGAACATTTTCGCTTATAACTTTTTTATTTATAGTTCTACGAAAAAAGTTACTGTACCAAAGTTGTATAGAATTTAATTTGCAACAAAAACTGTTACCAATTTTTTTTTATCAGATAAATAGTTTAAGAGATATATCGTAAAAACCATTTCAACCCCTATTTTCAAGATGGCGGCCGTTCGACAAGGGTGGCGACCCCACAAACTTGGTTTTAGCTTTACACTGACCCCCCTAGACATCAAAAAAATAAAATTGCGTCCTCTAAAAAACGCAACCCCAAATGTAACTTTTCAATGGACTATATGGCCGTTGCAGATACTGTAAGAAGGGTCAAACAAATGTCTTCTGTAAGTGAAATGAGTCTTTGTTTCATTCCCAATAAAAGAAACTGTTTTTATAATTATCATAATAAACAATGAAAAACTAATCTAGTTCTGTATTTATTTTGTTGTTTGTTGTTTTTTAGTTGTTGGTTTATCATCAACTTATTAGTCCTTCGAAATCTACTGCTGAATACAAGCCATAATTATGAACTATTAGAAAATACTATTCCCTATTTTATAATTTACGACAAACGTTTATAACGCTTATAATGTCGTATTATACGCGTATTTCAGTGTAGTACTTGATTGAATAGTCAAATTAAGCCGCAATTGACACTCGATCGAAATAGTCCAGGAAATATTTTATTTACAATCACAATTTCAAGTTTAAAGGTTAGAATAGTCCAACTTCAATTGCACCAAAGGCAAAACAATACCGATAAATTAACACCTAAAATGGCGGATTCTATCCGCGTGTTAAGTTTCAACTTGCACACCAAAATTAAATCAATCCGTTAATTACCGTTAACAATACACAAGCAAACAATTAAATAAAATATCCAGAAAATGATGAATGATGAATCCCTTCGGATACCGCCCGCCGGCCAGCGGGGGCGGTTATGTCGGGCTTGAACCGACTAAAACCTTACACCCCGGCGTCTGAAGACCCGAGTCCTCAGACGCCGGGGTGTAAGGTTACCCATAGAGCATATCCCTCGCACCCCGACTGACCCTGGGCCATAATCCAATCCTAGTCTAATGTATGTTGAGAATGTATTATACAATAGATTACAAAAATTATAAAGTATTTAACTTCCCTTTTTACGTGCGATCCACCGCTGCAATGGTTCGAAGTCAAACGAACGCGATGGGCGTATTCACTTAATTTTACAAAGAGATAACGATCTCATTAATTAATGTTCACTAATTTTTCCACATACAACAAACCAAATCAAACAATTTTCTTCTAATAGCGCGGGGCCAAAACCTCCAAAGGTGCGAACACAGGGTCCACCAACGAGCCAACGAGCTCAACTCGCCAAGTACAGGCGTCATAGTTTTACGTACAATAATGCGCGGGTATGTAAAGACAAAAATATGATTGGTGTTGGTCCTATCAATACGCGGTACCAACATCAAAACAAAATAAAACAAAGATTAAAACTAAACAGACGATTCGATACATACGCACTTTATAAACGCATATATATAAAATTAAAAATAAAACTTATTATAGTACCGCCAACTGTATCATAAAACTCATTATAGCACCGCTATCTTTTTTATTCACTAAACTAGTCTAAGGTTTTAGGCTGAATATGAAAAAAAAGGCGCCCGCATGTGCAGTTCGAACTGTGAAAAAAATGGCGCACGCTAAATTACTTCCTTGTAACCTACCTACACCTACTTTATTTAATTTCAATTTTTCCTATGAGTGAAGATAAAGTAGTGTATGAAACTGCATATAACTTAGGTATTATAACACTCGAGTCAACCTATTATAAACAGACTCTCGTGTTTTAATACCCCTTCTTATATGACAGTTGCATAAACTACTATTTTGATATAAAGATAAATTGTATACTACATTATTTATATAGGTAATGTCAATTCGTCTAATTTCATATGGACACTTTCTATAATTCATATTTGAACTAATATTCAATTTAGTATATATTACTCAGTCACTACACGTTACGTATTATATTCAGAATTTATAAGTTACCTTAAATAAAATTTAGAAACGTTAAAAGGCGTATTTGACTATTTTTAGGGTTCCGTACATCAAAAGGAAAAAACGGACCCTTATAGGATCACTTCGCTGTCTGTTTGTCAAGACCTTATTCTCAGGAACCTGTAGAAGCATCAAGTTGAAATTGATACTAAATACTCAGATCCTGTAACGCTTTGAAGTTGAGAAAAAATCTAACTTCTAGGTCAATGCAATCAAAAAGTACAACCTTATAAGTAGCAAATTTCACCAAATTGCCCTTGGCACTGTCAAAACCTTTTTCTCAGGAACGCGTACAGACATCAAGTTTAAATTTATAGCAAATACTCAGGTCTGTAACGACTTGAAGCTATGGAAAAATGAAACTTCTAGGCCAATGCAATCAAAAGATAGAACCTTTTTTGTAGCTAATTTCTGTGTAGTAATTTAAAATTGCCCTTACTTCTCGTTGAGCTAGAATCATGAAATTTGGCAAGGACTTATAGCACAAGTAATGGGCAAATCCGAAATAGTAATTATTTAGTTATTTAAATCACACAAAAATATCTGTATGTCTGCCTGTCAAGACCATTTTCTCAGGAACGTGTGAGGTATCAAGTTGAAAATAATATGAAATACTCAGGTCTGAAACATCTGTGAAACTGCAAAAAAAATCAAACTTCTACGTAACGCAATTAACGCAATCAAAAGATTATAATTACGCAGCAAGAATCCTATGACGCGACTGCACCGCCACGTGGCGACGATGCGAACTTTGAATTTTTGATATGCGAAAGTTTTAATACGAATATGACATTCACTGAAATTGTGTGGTGTAAAAGGCAATCATTATGTATATGAAATGCTTAAAGTGACCAACATATTTAATTTGATAAACATTGATAGTGTATTCGTCTAATTAGCTTACCAATGACAAGGTACATAAAAAGTGATTATTTTTTAAAAGGTAGAATGGCATAACCTATAGGATATTATTGCAGAAAGTAGTCTTATAATACAAATAAAGATCCAATTACCGTAAAAATATAGTTACCCGCGTCACAAAAAAAAACTGTATGTCTGTCCGTCAAGACTATATGCAGTATGCTCTACAGCAACGTTAAGTTCGCCCCTCGATCCAGTTTTGTACGGAATCCAGTTTGGTGGTAGAAATTTGATGACACAAAGTCACAATATTCGGCCGGGTGTACCACCGTGCATGATTGCGAAAAACCCTCCATAGTAATCCAATTTCGGTTTGATTGCGTTCAAGGGTCAGCAAGTGAATAGCCGGGCAGGGAGATTGTGGTCGCAGCACTGGTGGGACCGGTGGGTGTCACGCGGTGCTGCGACGACAATCCTCTTCTGATGAGGCCGTCAAGCTGAGTGCCACCATTGTTAACATGGTACGTGTATGTAATGGTGACCCTCTTTCCTGAGACTTTACCTTCAGCTTACCATCAGGCGAGGTGAAGTCAAATTGACGTGTCCTAAATAAAAATAAAAAATAAAGAACCCTCAGTGCGCAAGTCCGACTCACACTTGATCGTTTTTTTTAGATAAATATTAGGTTCTGAATAAAAATTAAAATCCAAATCGAACACCACTCAGACGAAGTCGCGAGCACAGCTAGTGATTAAAATACATGGTGAGGCTGTACGGGATTTACTGACATAATAATATTTTTAAATTCAGCTAGGAAACATGTTCAAACTGCAAAACATACTTAGTTATTTAAGTTTGCATGAGTTTTTTTTTTCAGGCAGTCCCCACCTACTAGGATTGCACCAATTTTTATAAACAAACAACTAGCTGTGACTGTTTAATTTTTATTAGGGCTTACCCGGGGTTCCCGGCAACGGACACTTGGGGAGGACACCGTGCGGTTTTAGTCGAGACACGACATGACCACCGCCGCGGGCCAGCGGGGGGGTATCCGAAGGGATTTCCGCACGTAAAAAAAAATGCCTTAGAAGTATGCATTTAGAACGTGTAGTACTCGTATAATATAATAATGAGAACAAATAGTCAAAAACGGATCTCCACTCCATTACAACCAACACGCATAATAATTTATAGGGATGGCAAGTTGACTGAGACGGCACCCCATAACTTGATCAATAGAGACCAGATATCGATGATGAATAAAGAATACGCACTGGGCTGTTTCTTTGACGTTGAGGGCGCTTTTGACAAAGCAACCCCGGCCTCTATAGAAGATACCCAAAACCGCGAAAGCTATACCTTCGCGGTTTGGGGACAAAGACATCAGAATGGGTGAAAACATGCTGAAGCACCGGCTGATACAGGCGGAGATTGCAGGGACAAAGTCATAGATATAGGAAGAATTAATCTAAGTCTATGGACAAAGTACACGGTGGTAGGAAGAAGAGGCCTGCCTCAAGGTGGATGTCTATCGCCACTACTATGGTGTCTACTTATAGACGAACTAGTTATCAAGATAAACAGGATGCATACATACACAAGTATACTCCGATGATGGTGTGCTCCTGATCACAGGAAAGTCCTTAGTGTCATGTCTAAAAGAAGCACTAGTATGGTGCAGGAGCAAAGGGCTCAACCTCAACCCTGACAAAACCAAACTATAGTTCTTTTCACCAATAAAAGGAAGATAGGACAGGCTGAACCAGTACGACTAGAAAACCACTATTTACTGTTACAGCACACATACAGCCCTTTTTGTAATCATTGATTACCTACATTTGAAAATCTTGAAAATTCATCTCAAAAAAGTTCTGGGTATAAGTATATAGGTTAAATTGCGTTTGCTAACTTTTGCAAGCGAAGCCCTAAATAATGTAAGATTTGAATGGATTGTACTGATTGTAGGTACCTTTTTTTTTTCGTGCGGAAATCCCTTATTATTTATACAGTGAGCATTTTCATAAAAGTACCATAGTACTCTGTGGTGAGCATAGAGTATAAATACACATGTATCTTTCATTACACAGACCGGGGTTGCCAACCGTAGAATTTTTTTCCTCGTACAAAGCAGATAAAAACACAAATTTTTATAAAACACAACGTTGACTTTCAATTGATTTCTATTGAATGTACGTATTCAATAGGCATCTTAAATATAATCTTTATTATTTATGTGAGTAATTACTTACTATTCACATTAAAGGATAATAAAATGTAATTTGCTTTTTTATAACGGGATTTAAATTGATTTTTGACTGAAACTATACTCCACCTGTGTAAATTCAAAGGAAAATATTCACTGGTATAATTTTTCTTTAAATTGTATAATAATGTGTTTCTTTTTTAGCTGAAATGATAATTTACTAGTACGTATGCAGTACAACAAAAACAGAGAAAAGATGTTAATACTATTTTAAGCAATTATGTAACACAGGCGACCAATAATAATGTTTTGTTTCACACGAATTTCGCGGGTCAACTAAGCAATCATGGAATGTTTTTTGTACCCGACTTCCAATACTACTGTATCTACTTACTACATGCTACATAAAGTTATCTAAAAGGAAAAACCATTTTTCTTTTCCAGATAACATAATCTTGTACATAATTGTACGAGGTTTCCTCTTACGAAAGATCATAAATCTCGTACTCGTACGGTTGGCAACCTTGACACAGACACATGATATAAGAAGGTAAATTACGAAGTCAACCGGTTGAACGTTGAATTAGCAAAGTAGTTGAACTGGACGTTTAGGCCATTCATTAAACGCCGGCATTCAATGAAATGACAAGTATATTGAACAAGAATCACTTTACGTTTCACGACTTGGCGGATTGAAAGTCAGTCCATTGAACATGCCTGACCAAAACCCAACCAAGTGATTCAAATTTAGAATAGAATAGGTATAGTGGAGTGAAGTGGAGTCACCGAAACAAAGCGTCCCGTCACGGATAGATTAGGTTAGAAGGTAGTATCATGTCATTCGATTGTCAGTTGATAGAGTAGTGCCAGTATTAGTGCTTCGTGTATTTTATTTTGTTTATAGTATATTTCTGAATTGGAACAATAAAGAGATGCCCAAAATATATTCTATAAGCGAAATATTTTTACAAAAATGAAGTTCAGTAGCATTCTTCAATCATCCCATTTAATCAAATATATTAGAGATGGATTTCGTTCTCTACAGGCTAGTGTTGTTCGTTTTTATTACACCCCAAATTATTTGTAAATACATTCCGAGACGAAACATGAAGTTTCAATTGATTTCTAATGAGCTCAAACACGATATGTCCACTGTAAATTGCTGAGTAGTTGGGTATCCCGCAGACTATATAATGCTTAGCATTTCATTTTCAAATTCAAATTCAAATTTATTTATTTCATGAAGCATAGGTTACACAGAGCTTTTATAATCATAATAATAGTTCAAGCTATGTTCCGCCAAAGGCATGCGAAATATTGAGTTAGGTAAATCATAATTCATACAAAATAGATAAACATGTCCATGAATTAGGTCAAAACGTAAAGTAAAAACAATTAATGTCAGAATAATCAAGTCAAATGAAAAAAATGTAAAAATATTAAGAAGGTATATCAAATGTTATATTTTGAGTCATTTTATAAATTTTATTGATTAAAATTTCTTTTTTGAAGAGTCACAGTTTATCATTTAGAGTAATAACGCTATAAACGCTTTGGTGCATAATAATTTGACAAGTTTAGTCCTAAATTCAGGAACATACTTCCAAATCTTCATATCATCTGGTAACTTGTTATATAGCTTAGATGCCATCACATAGACGCTTTTATGAAAAAAAGTCATTTTGATGACACCAAAACAAATTCTCTGAGCGACGTTGACTTTCTACGCGATTGAATAAGTGCATATTAGTCTTTACAAAAATGTGTACTTCAAGGATATAGAGAGATGGCAGGGTCCGAATATTGAGGCTTTGAAAATGCGGTTTGCAGGTATCGGTTCGATGCAACTTACAGATGGCTCGTATACATTTCTTTTGAGCTATGAATGCGTCGTTTATATTTGTGGCATTACCCCAAAAGAGTACACCATCGCAAAGTGGAAGCGACATAGCCATGGTAGGCTGTTAAGAGAGCAGTTTTGCTCTCTTAACAGCCTACCATGGCTTTTTTTGCAATTCAGTTCGAGTTGAGTTTGAGTTTGTGGGAGTTTTCATGGTGAATTAGTGATTGGAACACGGTACTCGGCTCTTAACATTATCAGCTGTCCTTTGTGGAGTTATATTAATTAGCTGACTTGAATTTAGGATGACTTTATTACCGATTTGTATGTTACGCAATTACTACTTTTACAGGGCAATAACGTTGTAAAGTGAAAATTGACTAAATGTTGAAAACTCAGTTTAATTAAACGGATTTACACTGGTGAAATCTGTCTTAAAAATGAATTTCACCACTGAAAGGAACTGCTATCAAGGCAAACTAAACTGCGTTACTACAACAGTTTTACTCAATGAATTACATTGTGTAAAAGTAAAATGTGAGAATTCGTTTAGTTATTTCAATAGTAGGTAGGTATTTCTATGAAATCTTTGTGTCATCAGGCTGACACAAAGAGCCCTAAATAGCTTATTAAAAAGCGGCCAAGTGCGAGTTGGACTCGCCCATGAAGGGTTCCGTAGCAGTAAGAAACATAATAATGCTTTTTTGAAAATTTTATATTTGAGTTGATTGAATGAAAGGTAAATTGCGTTATACGATTTATGACGTATTAAAAAAAACTACTTACTAGATCTTGTTCAAACCAATTTTAAGTGGAAGTTTACATGGTAATGTACATCATATATTTTTTTAGTCTTATCATTCTCTTATTTTAGAAGTTTAAGGTTGGGGGGGACACACATTTTACCACTTTGGAAGTATCTCTCGCGCAAACTATTCAGTTTAGAGAAAAATTATATTAGAAACCTCAATTTCATTTTGAAATACCTATCCATAGATACCTCACACGTATGGATCAGATGAAAAAAAAATTTGAGTTTCAGTTCTAAGTATAGGGAGCCCCCAAAATTTATTGTTTTTTTCTATTTTTGTGTGAAAATCTTAATGCGGTTCACTGAATACATCTACTTACCAAGTTTCAACAGCATAGTTCTTATAGTGTCGGCTGTGACATCCGGACGGACAGACAGACAGATATGACGAATCTATAAGGGTTCCGTTTTTTGCCATTTGGCAACGGAACCCTAAAAATGTGACATAGTACAGGCGCTATTATGGGTCCTACTAATTTTATCACACTGGTGCGAATGTCATCATAGCCTGTGCTGTGTGTGTTCTTTAGGTTGTTGACCACGGTTAAAATGTCTTGTGGTATGATGGGTGGTATAAACCGGGAATTGTAAGATTTATTGCAATACAAATTACTCGTGCGTTTAGTATACGTGTTACAGGTATTACTATTAGATTGGATCACATCTATAAAATGATCATTAAAGCATTGGGCTATCATTTCCAGGTCTGTTATGCACCTGTTTTCAATATTTATTAAATTAATGTTCTTATTTTGAATGCTCGATTTCATACAATTGATAACTTTCCAAGTTGCCTGAGATTTATTTGTGCTAGTATTAATGAAGTAGCTATTTAGGGCTCTTTGTGTCCTCCTGATGACACAAAGAATTCATAGAAATACCTACCTACTATTGAAATAACTAAACGAATTCTCACATTTTACTTTTACACAATGTAATTCATTGAGTAAAACTGTTGTAGTAACGCAGTTTAGTTTGCCTTGATAGCAGTTCCTTTCAGTGGTGAAATTCATTTTTAAGATAGATTTCACCAGTGTAAATCCGTTTAATTAAACTGAGTTTTCAACATTTAGTCAGTTTTCACTTTACAACGTTATTGCCCTGTAAAAGTAGTAATTGCGTAACATACAAATCGGTAATAAAGTCATCCTAAATTCAAGTCAGCTCATTAATATAACTCCACAAAGGACAGCTGATAATGTTAAGAGCCGAGTACCGTGTTTCAATCACTAATTCACCATGAAAACTCCCACAAACTGTGTGAAATGTGCATGTGTAATGCTTGTAACACCAATCAATAAAGATTATAAATAGAATACACTGTCTCGTTCTCTCATTCATTCTTATTGGCTCCCTCAGTTTTTATCCTGAAATGTGAAATGTCAAACGTACAGTGTTATAACATAACAGTGTATTGATCAGTATTTATAATGTAGGTGGTGTAGACAGTTCTAGGTGTGTGACATACATGTACAGGACACGGACACTATTACATTGCCTTTCATATTACGCACACAACTACATGCGGACGATATTTTAGCACCTGTAGGGGTAGCAAAACAGCAGTCCCGTGTCGAGCGTGGCCAGCTGCAGTCGCGCCATGAATCCTGTTTGTTATAACGGGGGGTCCCGTAATAGATTAATACATGAGGCAGATCAATTGATATCCCACATTGAACGTGGTTATTCTTTCTACAAGTATTATCCTCGAAAACGACCAGAGCGCCGTTTCGTTACTGTCCGCCGCGAAACACATCAGATAATATGGTCACGGATCCTGGTTTCAGGACGCAGCACCTACGAAGGTGCACTAGATATTAGAGACATAAAGGAAGTGAGAGTGGGCAAGTCGTCTAAAGACTTCGAGCGTTGGCCTGAAGAGGCAAAGAAGCTAGAAAATTCAAAATGTTTCACCATCTACTATGGGTCCGAATTTAAACTAAGGGCAGCTTCATTTGCAGGTATTATAAATATCAGTTTTAAACTCCTCTAAATATACCAAACTCACTTTCTTGTCACATAAATTAATGTTTTGTATTGGCATGGATGTGTTGTTATTATTATGATTAACACTTGCGTATTTCTAGACTTGTATGTTTGACTTTGAGTCACTACCAAACTGTTTTGGTATTCCAGCACAAACAGACAAAGACTGTGAATCTTGGGTGAAGGGTATTACCTTTTTGATGGATGAAGCCCTGAAAGCCTCATACCCTTTACAAATTGAACGATGGTTGAGGCGTGAATTCTATGCCATTGCAAATGTACACGAAAAGTAAGTAAAAAAATACTTGTGTTGTTTTATTATTAAATATTTTTATCCTTTGGTAGTAAACCCATCACTAGTTTGGCATATGGAATAACAAAAGTATATGCTCCTTCTCATTGTTAATAACAATATCTAACTCTTGTTTTATATTGGATTAACATTGTGATACACCATCAATAGTTTACTATTAATTGAGATTATTGGTCCTTTTTGTTTCTATGGCAAATATTCTTTAAGTGTTTAATATAAATCTGATATTCAGATTTAGGGAAGACATGGAAGGCGATTTAACTGATAAAAATTTGTTCTAGCATCACATTAAAGGATGTTAAGGCATTCCTACCAAAGATAAGCTGTAAGATAGCAACCAACAAGTTACGGGATTTATTTCAAGAAGTGGACACCACCAAAAGGGGAGAAATTGGTTTTGACGACTTCTCAATCTTATATCAGAAAATCATGTTTGATGTCAATGTAAGTTTTTAAAAACATAAATTTATTAATTTTCATCTAATAAGTTCATCCCCTATTTGAACCCCTTCAAGCTACCCAGCTCTAGCCCAACTCTGTACGAATTTTCATCAAAATCGGTTTCAAAGAAAGTCGGTCAGATGTTTAGGTGTGGTGCATTTGTCTAGAGAAGACTATGGGAGAAGCTACCATTTATGTAGTGGAGTAGTTAGGAGGTCATACAACAGTTGGTTACTTACACATAGGTTACTTTTTATCCCAGAAATTAGGTGTCTGTGGATCAGTATTTCACGCAGGTGGAGTTTTGGGGAGATGTTAGTACTACAGTATAACAATAAAATGTGAAAATGGTGCTAAAAATCTTCATATATATTGTGGCTTTATAATATGTCGATTTTTAGTTGGAAAGGCATTCATCACTTAGTACTCACACCACATTAGGGTAAAGTAGTGTGAGTACGACAAGATAAAAGGATAATGATTATTCTAAAATTAAATTTAAATTAAATATCAGCAAATCTGTCAAATAATATTCATTACTGATGTTTTTGATAAATATTACGAATCTGACATCGACACAGTGGGGGGCCTATGGACTCGATTCAAGACCCTCCCTCTTCCATCCCCGCGACTCACAATCGAAATAGGTACATAGTTTTGATCAATAATTTCCCTACTCCCTGAGTAAATTCCTGTATATTAAACCCCTCTCCCCCCTCAACAGAATTCGTTATATTTGGTCCCCTATGAACGAAATCCTGTATCTCTGCCTGTTGTCTATTACATATATAAATAACGTTTAATACTCTTATTAAATACTTTTATTCTAGAATGTCCATGAGATATTTGACAAATATTCCCTTTACTGTAATAATGGTTCAACAATTACTCTACGTGAGTTCCGGAGCTTTCTTTGCATTGAACAACATGATAGACTTGGAGAAGACGAAGCTAAAGCATCTCAGTTCATAAGAGATTATCTTAGAGACCCTCAGAGAGATATTTATGAGCCATATTTCACCTTAGTGGAGGTGAGTGATTTCAAACATCACATTATGTTTAACAGAACATACATAAAGAATTATAAATTCAATTACATTTAAACAGACAATTATTTTTATTTTTCTCTTGCAGTTCATTGAAATGCTTTACTCTAAGCAGAATTCTATTTGGGATAGTAAGAATGATGCTGTTACTCAAGATATGACCAGACCTTTATCTCATTACTGGATATCGTCTTCCCACAATACGTAAGTGTATTTAAATCAATAGCTGGTGTATAATTCGTGAGAAACCATAAGCCCATTCCTAATTATGTTTATGTTTTAGGTATTTAACAGGTGATCAATTTTCTAGTGAGTCCTCTGTAGAAGCTTATGTGAGAGCCTTAAGGTCTGGCTGTCGATGCATTGAACTTGACTGCTGGGATGGTCCTGATGGCACGCCATTTATCTACCATGGCCATACCCTGACCACCAAAATTCGATTTATGGATGTTTTACGTACTATAAAAGAACATGCATTTATTACTTCTGAATATCCTTTGATTCTTTCCGTTGAGGATAACTGTTCCTTACCTCAACAAAGACGAATGGCAAACGCTTTTGTAGAAGTTTTTGGAGATATGCTTTTAATGCAACCCTTTGATAAAAATGAAACTTGCTTGCCATCACCTCATGATCTACGCAAGAAAATCATTCTCAAACATCGAAAGTTGCCAGAAGGAGCCGAAGAGAATTCTTTCGCGGTTCGTCAAGAAGAAGGCAAAGATCTTGATCTAAGGACATCTATCAAAAATGGGATTTTGTTCTTGGAAGATCCCGTTGACAAAGAATGGAACCCACATGCTTTCGTGCTAACTGAGAGCAAGCTGTATTATACAGAACATTACAGCGCTCAGGGAGAAACTGACGCGGAGAGCGATGGCGAACCAGAAGGTGATACCTCGAGCATCCCCCAAGACGAGTTGCACTTCTCGGAATGTTGGTTTCACGGCAAACTGGCGGGGAACCGGCAGGAGGCTGAGGACCTGTTAAGACTCCATGCACACCTTGGTGACGGAACCTTTTTGGTCCGCGAAAGTGTTACTTTTGTTGGCGATTATTGCTTATCGTTTTGGCGTCAAGGCAAAGTTAACCATTGCCGTATCAAATTGAAGCAAGAGCGTGGTATTACGAAATATTATCTGATTGATACTGTGTGTTTCGACAGCTTATACAGCTTAATTACGCATTATAGGCAACAGCCATTGCGTAGTCAAGTGAGTACTTGTGAGATCGATATGTATATGCGGTTTCTTAGTTGACTTTACTTTGATTACACTAAAACTGTTAAATTTTTTAGGAATTCCTTATAACTCTGAAAGAGCCAGTACCGCAGCCAAATACACACGAAGATATGGAGTGGTATCATCCTTATTGTACACGTTCTCAAGCAGAGGAGTTGCTTCGCAAGACTAATACGGACGGGGCTTTCTTAGTACGGCCTAGCGAGAAAGATCAAGCTTCATTCGCTATCAGCTTCCGGTATTTATGAAATATTACCTATTCATTTTATTCCTTGTCAATATGAATACATTTTTATTAAATTTCTTTGCAAAATCTCTGTAAATAACAGCAATTTAAAATCGTCTAGAAGTTAGGTACGAGAAAATATTCCATTTATTTAGGTATCTTCGTGCCGATATTTATTTAGCTCCAGATAGTGAAATTATTGGCGTGTAA
Organism: Cybosia mesomella; assembly: GCA_946251805.1. Lineage (NCBI taxonomy): Eukaryota > Metazoa > Arthropoda > Insecta > Lepidoptera > Erebidae > Cybosia > Cybosia mesomella. The sequence goes on along the minus strand of OX276388.1, from coordinate 12,280,127 downwards.
GACAAGATGTGTTTTCACGTTTATTTATGGTATACACTTACCTGATATCTGCACTTCTAGAATATTGAGTACTAACTTTGAAGTATTTACTAGAAAAAGAACTAGATCCGGTGCTATGGCGCACATTGGGACTGCAATCTGCTACTGGTGCAGGCTTTCCTATCGGGATTGGCTAGACGGCAATTAGCTACCCTAAAAGCCAACATAAACCTAAGATGAATAAAAAGAGTAACTCGAGTACTGCCAGTACAACTGCCAATACTGACAGTAAATCATAAAGCAACAGAATCCAAACTCTAATGAAAGGAGCGCAGAAATTGAAATACAAAGTTTAAAATTATATACACTGACACGCACGATTCGATACCGTGACTTTAATCGTACGCGCACTGTCTCAAAAATTGGTGGTAAATTGTACGCTGACAAAGAAAAATCTCATAGCTGGTTTCACCAATGATTGGAACCGCGATAAACTTAAACTAAACGGAATGTTACGCAATTATTTTCTCAATGTGATTTCGGTGGACTCGTAGTTACGTGTCTCGAAATATATATTCTAACACCTCTGCTTTATTTATTATTGCAGCACTATTTGAGACTACAATAGGTATGCAACTTGCACTCTTAGCATGTATTGAAATGTCCCTTTATTTCATCCCGCGCCAATTTTTCCTGGGCCTTGCTTTCTTTATATTTTCAGTTAGGTGCATCGTAACATTTGCGGCAAGAGTGAGGAGTACAGAGTAATACTTCTGATATCTGTATGTTGCCGAAACAAGACACGAAATAATTTTGACAGCTTGTCATTTTTATATTTAGTAGAACTAGTAGTTGTTGTTATTTAATAAGATTCATTACTCAATAAAAATATCTATGTGTAATATGCATATATTTACAAAATGTGTCAAAGTATAATTATCCACATTCTAAAAACCCATAAAACAAGCTAGTTACGCTACGCTTACTTTGGGTCCAGATAGCACTGTGTAGAATGTTCTAACATTTATTTATTACTAGCTGTGCCCGCGACTTCGTCCACGCTATGGGTTTTAATTTTTTTTCACGGTACGCTATTTTTTTGTTCTATAATAAAATAGCCTATTTAGTTACTCTTTATAACATTAGCTATCTGCTAGGGAAAATCCCGTTGAAGTTTAGATTTCATGGAGTTCCTTTCATTTAATTTACCATGTTTGTTAAAGAGATTTGATCCTTATGATGACCCTATCGATTAATGCCATAAAAGTACAGTATGGTATTTCTTCGGACTTCAGCCGGTTCGAATACCGACGGTGGCAATCGAGTTTCCAAAAATCTTAGAATGCAGTTTAAATGGTTTTAAGAATCAAAATGAAGTCTTCTTTCAGTAAAATTGACTATCTACATTATTTAAGATACTTTCCCTTCATGTAGCATAGCCATGGAGGGCCCTGTATATTTGCAATTTCGCAAAAATGAAACTGCCGACACTATCGTATTTAACTAACTGCAACTTTTAAAACATTGGACTGAACGCGAATTAGATAAATCGCGCCTATACTTGTAGTAAGAATTAGTTCACATGAAATAAATACATAATCCTTTAGTTGCCGTGGTGCTTCTGTGTTTGTATCTCATAGGACACGTCCGTGCAGTCAATATTATGTTCTCACATTGTTTCAGGACCGAAAAGGAAATAAAACATTGCAGAATTAAACAGGAAGGTCGTCTATACACGATTGGTTCAATCAAATATGAAAGCTTGGTGGACCTAGTGTCGTACTATGAGAAAAATCCCTTGTATAAAAAAGTTAAGTTGTGGTACCCCATTAACGAGAATGCTGTCATGAGAATCATATCCGTAAGTAGAAAAAAAAGATACCATTATATACAGTGAGTAACGAAACCCCGGTCCGATCAATAAGGAGCACATAGGTATCTTAAATACATAAACAGATATGGAATTTAAAAAAAAGTAAACATATTCTTGGAATTTAAAATGTAATTTCCTAGTATTACATTTATCTACTATCTCCCCAAAATCTAAGAATGTGACAACACCGCAGAAATATAACCAATAATATTTAAATATATTAAAAGCGCTGCTTGCACTGTCGCGTCCTTGTGTGCTGCCATGTCAATTACCTCTTATTTATCAAAAAGGATTACTTGAACATAACCTAATATTGATAACTGCTTACACCTTCACTTTTTGGACACAGGTTTCGTTACATATTGTAAGGTACTCTTAATTTACCGACACTATTATTACTAAACTTTAAGACTAATAAACTAAAAAAGACAATCCTCCTGTACAGTATATCTAGGGGCACGATAGTGCTCCCGCCAAGACGAGACAGTCCGCTCAGGGCACTACCTACCTTTCCTAAAGTGTTGCGCCGTATTTTAGTACACTTATGGATTCAGTCAGAACATTGCTAGAAAGTCCAAATTCTCAGGATATGATGCCAATAGAGTATTTATTAAATATACCAAGTTTCAAATCCTACACCTTAGTCAAAATGTATGACTTGGCAGTGCCGTTACTCAAGGACTTATTGGCAAAATTTCATCATCATCTTCATCATCAACCTATTCTAGTCCACTGCTGGACATAGGTCTCCCCTAATGAGCGCCATAGCGCCCTGTCTTCAGCTTGCCGCATCCAGCATCTGCAAGATGTGCAAAATTTACGTCTAGTTAATAGTAAATTACTTTGTGTTCATAAACCCATAAGAGAAAAGTCTAAGTCACTGTAACTTAACGGCCAGGCTTCTTTTTCCTAAGATGTAGAAATTGCAGAGAACTCAAGGCTAGAATTCACACAGAACACTATAAGCTATAATGAGATTTAAAGTGTTAGGTGAGGGCGTCTAGTGTTAGTGGCTGGGCTCTCCATAAGATCTGATAACTTTTTTACAGTACAAGCAATATGGAGACTCGTCTTGGCGTCATTTCACATGATAATGTTTTTGGTGGGACAATTTATTACACTATCGATCTTTTAGAGTTTGAGTTTTTATAACTGTGCTTTTGTTTCTTTAGGAACCAGATGACACTTGTGTCTACGCCACTCCGGGCTACATGGATCCCACTTCATTCACTTCAAAGGTTCTTTTTATTTTGTTTTTATTTGGTTATTTTATTACAATCACTAATCGAACTAAATATGTTTTCCATCGAAACGGGCGTTTATAACATTAGCGTAGATCGACTAAAGTTTATCAATTTTATTATGCCTTGTATTCTTGTATATTCTTTTGTATCATATATAATATATCATTCTTTTGTACGTGTGTTTGTCATCTCACACCTCCTGAACGACTGGACCGATTTGGATTGTTTGAAAACATAGTTAGACCTGGTAGGACCTGCTGGTATATGTCACCATATTTGATTAATGTCGTACTGATTCTCCGGGCACGAAAACGTCTGCCGAGTCCGCTTATAATTGTATAAAATTATAAATAGTCATTTAGGTAATAGGTAATTTATACAACCGACATGAACCCACACAAGATATTCAGCTTAACTTGAGGGGTTAGGGGGAATACTAGTATAATCGGTTACTAATATACTTTAAAAAATATATATTGAAGACAGAGATTGAGAATTAATATAAAAAAAAAAATCTATGCTTTCCGAAAGCCGGGTATTCCTGGCTGGGTAAGTATACGGTACCTTTTTTTTTTTTCGTGCGGAAATTCCTTCGGATACCCCCCCCCCCCCGCCGGCCAGCGGGGGCGGTTATGTCGGGCTTGAACCGGCTAAAACCGCACGCTGTCTCGAGTCTTAAAACACCGGGGTGTAAGGTTGCCCATATACCTCGCACCCCGACTGACCCTGGGCCATCTCCGGTTTCGAGATGGCCCCCTCGGGTTTGGGAACCACGGTGTCCCCGACTTGGGGGAGGGGCGCTAGTCCTGACTTTTAGTTTAGAAGGTGTAACTTGTCGACAAGAAGACTGAGAGTTCGACTAAGATCGGCTAGCTTCGGTTTTGTAGAGCGTTCACTCCATCGTAAATCGGACTGACACTGACAGTTTGATATCTTTATAGAGTAGTTAAAACATTTTGTGTTTATAAAATATAATACAGCCGCTCTATATCATATTGTCAGGTCCGATTTACGATAAAGAGAACAATTTAGAAAACCTATAAGCAAGCCGATCTTAACCCGGTTAAACGTTGCGTTAGTGGTTTACTTATTTAAAAAAAATTGGTAAGGGCTAAAGTAGTTTTGGCAGAACATCAAAAAAAATATTAAGAGAAATATTATTAAAGTTGGTTCTATGAATTATTTAGAGATTAGTTAATGAGCTCATAAAATAAATCTATATATATAAAAATGAAACCCGTTTTCCGTTGTCACGACATAGCATGAAAACGGCTTGACCGATTTGGCTGTTTTTTTTTTGTAGTTTTCTAATACTCTGTACAAGGTTCTTACGGAAAAAAATATTAAGAAAATCTCTCAGAATTTTTTTTTTTGTGCGCACACCGTACGGTTTTAGTCGATACACGACAAAATCACCCCCGCTGGCCGGTGGGGGGTATCCGAAGGGATGGATCCTCCCCAAGTGTCCGTTGCCGGGCACCCCGGGTAAGCCCTTGAATTCAATACATGGCGGATCATTTTGACGTAGCGAAGCACGTACCGGGCCGCTAGTGAATAATAAAAGCTGTACAAAACATTATAGGTATTGCAATACATGGCGGGCATTAGCTAGTATTATATTAGAGTAAGTATATAGTTTGATTGGCTTAATCAGACTTCACAACAGCCCTCTTCTGAATGTCCCTCAACAACCATAATCGCTCTATATAAATATTATTTCGTTTTAGATAAAAGAACCAATAACTGTCTGTCAGGCTTAATTATTCGTATTTAAAATATAAACATTTTGCGTGTAGTGGCAGTTAGGTACCCTTTATTATGCTTCGTAGCTCGCGATATTAAAGTACTAATTATAGTTTTGTTATAGGTGACTGTGAAGGCGCTCTACGACTACCGGGCTCGTCAAGAAGATGAACTATCCTTCTGCAAGCACGCGATTATTACAAACGTCGATAAGCCGGACGAGGGGTGGTGGCGAGGCGACTACGGCGGCAAGAAACACCACTGGTTTCCAGCCAACTATGTACAGGAAATTGAGGTCCCCATTCTACCTGATGGAATTGTTAGTATTCTTTCTATACAAACTACGACATGGGATGCAGGACGGAACAAGTTCAATTTTTAAATATTTAATTGATGTTGTACTTTTCTTATAATTTTTTAAAACTAGTAGCATTGGTTTTTTATTATTTGATGAAATATTGGTAAAAAATTTATTTTGTTTTAATAATTACTAGCACATTAATAGCAGCATTCTCGCCAAAATCAGTGGGTTCACTTCAGTAGGTTTGTAAATGGGTTCGTATCCTCGATTGCAAGATTTGACTTAAACTACCACCGCCATAACACTTCTTAAATTAAATACATGTCTCTTAAAAATTCACTAATGTATTTTAGTGTGCTTCATTAGTGAACATAGTGAGATGTAGATTTTAGAGATTCAGCATCATATCTTGCACTTTGGAGCCCGGGGTCCGCTTTCCTACACTTCCTTTCCATCATTTGGTTTATACGGGAGCGACTGCCGCCGAACCCCTCCACCCTGAGAGGAGAGAACCCCCGCGCATGAGCCCCATCCGTTATTCAGCTGGTCTACCGGCTTGCTAGTGAGAATGACTTGGGCCCCGCGGGTCTAACTGGGGTCTATATGATATTTTTTATATACGATGGGACTACGAGAAACAGTTCTCCCTTCTTCTTCTTAGTCGTTTCCTAATGACTGAGGGACGTGACCCCGCTGAGCAACTTCAGTCACCAACTTCTTCCAGGCTATTCGGTCCTGAGCCAAATGTTTTGCTTTCTGCAGCGTCATATTGGTGGCCTAGTGGTACCCTTAATGGGACAAAATCCTGTGACCCCGAAAAACACTCGATTATTGATTATAAATAGTCGCAATTTGACATGCTGGTCAAATGTTTTCCGGAGGCGACGATGACGTGGCGAACTTGCAATCGTGAGATTACGGGTTCGTACCTCACTTAATACTATTACTGATGTGGGCTCTGGACATGATCATATCAGCTCAGAGCAGAGGTAACGAAAATATTAGTAATTACCCTTTGTTACCAACAGTTTTATAAAAAAAAATCCTATTCATTATTTTTTCCTTTTTAATTTCTGTTTTTATTTTTATTTGGATACGACAAGGTTACAAAATTGGTAGATGGAATTACAATGAGTTTCTTTTATAGGGACTCGAGAACGAATGCGCAGCTTTGGGCTCATTACAGAAAGGCGTTGTCGACGTCCTTGGTGCAGTCGTCGAACTAGTGGTTGGCGAAGAGAGTGGCTCGGCGAGGTGGCTGGTACGCGTCCAAAGCCCTACTATGTGCTCGACCTTCGATATGGCTGCGCCAACTCGTGAGATTGCGCTAGAGTGGCTCTCTGCCATCAAGGAAGCTGCCTACAGCGCTAGCGCACGTTCATTGCAGTGCCGAAAAATTGAACGCTCCCTTAAAATCGCTAAGGAGATGTCAGACCTTATTATCTATTGTCGCTCAGTGACATTCGCAATTGAAAGATTAGGCAAAGGCTTCATTTATAATGAGATGTCCTCCTTTTCGGAGACAAAGGCTGAGAAGACTATGTTTCAGGCAGACATAGCTTTTTTCATAAAGTATCATGCTAACCAATTGAGCCGCATCTACCCTAAAGGTCAGAGGATAGACTCATCCAATTACAATCCAGTCCCTTTCTGGAATGTGGGATCGCAAATGGTAGCGATGAATTACCAAACACCCGATAAGCCTATGCAACTTAATATGGGGAAGTTTAAGGAGAATGGGAACTGTGGTTACGTCTTGAAGCCAGAATTCATGTTTGGCGATTACAATCCGTATGATAAGAAAAGCCTCGACAGAAAAGTGAAGCCAATGACCGTTATGCTTCGCGTTATTGGAGCCAGGCACTTGAGCAGGTCTGGACGTGGTACTGCGAGTCCTTCTGTTGAAGTGGAAATTTTTGGTGCTGATTACGACAATGGAGTTAAGCTGGTTACTAAGACTGTTTGTAAGTATTGTGTTAATGTTTATATACCTATAATCACAGAACTAATAATGAGAGGTACAGAAATGTGATGCGAGATAGAAGCGCGAGGCGCCTGTCAGTCTATAGAGCCTAAAAATCGCCTCGCGCTATCAGTTTTATTAACTCCACATCATTTAGTAATTATCAAGTGTGTTTTAAACATGTTAAAGTTCGATGCACAAGGCAAACAGCACCTCTAAAAAGCTGCAATGAATTAAATCTATAAATTCTTTATCGCACTCACGACTCTGTCGTGGTACGGCCCTATAGGGCCGTTCTGCAAGTTCTGTATGTATTCTGTATTAATAGCAAGAAAGCAGTGCCATCGGTTCTGGAAGAAAACTCATGCGATAACACTTCTATACCTCATGTATACATCTTATTAGTTCTGTGCCTTTTTTTTTTTCGTGCGGTTATCCCATCGGATACCCCCCCGGCCGGCCAGCGGGGGCGGTTATGTCGATAGCGAAATAGGCACAGCTATATCTATCAGATAAATCAGCTATATCTATAGTCTTAATAATTTTAAAGGTGCAATTTGACAGCCATAGTTTAAGAGTTCAGATATTGATACTGAAAATAACTGATTCATATAACAATTTAAAAATTAAAAAATAAACAATCCCGGCATAGTTTAAATTACTTGTAGAAATTTAAACTGAAATACGAGTATATCGCATTAGATTTCTTCAACTCAGTATTATACATTACTACTTATTTAACTTAGATTAGAATTGTTTTATGATTCATTTAAATCGTACAAAGTTACGTTCTGGTGTCTTGCCCATCTGTCAAAATGCACCTTTTTTTTTTACGTGCGGAAATCCCTTCGGATACCCCCCCCCCCCCCCGCTGGCCAGCAGGGTTGGTTATGTCGTGTCTCGACTAAAACCGCACGGTGTCCTCCCCAAGTGTCCGTTGCCGGGCACCCCGGGTAAGCCCTCGAAAGGATAACCCCAGGGTGTCAAAATGCACCTATTAAATTATTTTGGCTATAATCCTTTTCACATGGCATGGATACGGTGACGTTTTCATTTTGAGGTTTTTAGATAATGATCTTATAATCAAATGAGATAGATATATTGTGGGATCTCAATACTGTCGTGATTAAGAACATATTATCTTGATTTAAAATATAAATTAGTGCAGCTTTTTCATTTATCTGTGAACTTTGGTTAATTTACTGCAATCAAGTCTTTTTTATTATTTCTAATTACAAATTACCTGGCAATGGAACTAGTCTCAAGTGTAGGGTGACCATGCTATGTGATTATGATTCAAATATATCTGATTCATATATTGCCTCTTAGCCAAACTTTCATACGCATATCTAACCAAGGCGTAGCCAGTTTTGAGTTTCGGCGGGGCTCTAAGATACGGAGGGAGAAGGAGGGTTAAGAAAATAAAACAACAAATGTGCATAAATTAACCAAAAACGCGCAAAGACCGAATTTGCTCAGAAGGGTTCCGTACCATTGAGCAAAAAAACTGCAAAGAAATCACGTTTGTTTTAAGGGAACCCCACTTAAATATTTATTTTATTATGTTTTTAGTCTTTGTTGCTAATATAGCAGCAACAGAAATACATCATCTGTGAATTTTAACTGTCTAGCTATCACGGTTAAGACGAAGTGGTAAGTCCAGAAGCGTAAAAGAGGTGTTTTAGAAACAGTTTTTGGGTATCAACTGCTAAAATACATGAAATGATATTCCTACTGTCGTAAAGATAAAGAAATGCTTTGTATTGTTATACAATTCGAAACACGATTAGAGTGATTTGCCTCGATAGAAAAAAATCATTTTATTGAAATTTTTCAATTTTTTTTTAATGTGCCCGGTAGATGGCAATAGGCTCGCCCCCTATTACATTGGGACCTTAACATAACGAATCGTGGGTGTGTAATACACCTCTGCCTACCCCTTCAGGGATACAGGCGTGAAGTTATGTTATTTTATGTTATGTTATAATATATATAGAAACACACCCCGACCAGAAACAAATATCTGTGGTTCACACAAACATTTGGTCCCAGCGGGAATCGTACCCGTAACCTTAGTGTTACGTACGTACAAATACTCATTGATCATTTCACTTCTACTCATATTGGTGAAAAATAAATTGGTATCGATACATAACAATACCGATATTACCGATACCCAGTCAAATGTACGTTGACCCTCAATTTCACGTCAACTTATCATACTGATGAAAAAAAAAATTGGTATTCGTAAAAGACAATACCGATAGCCGGTCAAGTGTACGGTGACCCTTATGGTCCGCGAACATAAAGCGTGGGGGGAAGATGGTTGCCCCGCGCATGCACCCGCCGCACTTCATACCTCACCCCCTCACAAACGCGATGCGCGTGTTCCCACTTCATCTTAAGAGGGGGTATAACGAAAAATTGCCGATCTTAGATTTGATTATTACACTCGAAAATATGCCTCAGCTGATCTGTTTTTTGTATATATAGATATTACATTATATTTAAAAGGGACTGAATTGAGTGAAAACATAAAATTGTAATATTTTATCGATAGAAAACAATCACAAAGTTACTTCTAATTTTCAACTAAAATCAATTTATTGTCATAAATATGCATTTAACTGAGTCAATATTTTAATACATAGTGTAAAAATACATTACCGAGGGACGCTACTAGCGTTTTGAAAAAATAATGTACAATTTACGAGTAATTACAATAAAACTGATTCGGCGCTTACTACGTTCTTATTCCGCGCAGAACGCTCCCTTTCTGTCGCAACTGACCCGAGGTAACGGGCATGTTTTGTTTCATCAATCAGTCGTGGTCGCTCCGTTGAGACGAGAAGACTGTGCTTCTGTGCTCCGCTTCGAGAAAATACTTCGAGTATGGCAAACAAAAAAATTAAAGCAAAAAGCTCTAAAAGAGAATTAAAAATTCAACTCATGGCTAATTGTCGAAGGCAAATGACTATTACTTTACTGTTCTTATATTTGTGTTTGATTCATAAGTAGTTTTACTTAGGAATTTAACGAGTCGATCTCACAATACCTACAAGTATAATAATAAAGTATAAGCAAAACAAATCAATATTTTTGACCACTCGCATGTTGATGCCAGTATACCTACAAAGTTTTTAAAGTATTAACATAATCTTTACTAATATTATAAAGAGGAAAGATTTGCATTTTTATTTGTAACGAATAAACTCAAAAACTACTAGACCGATTTAATAAATATTCTACTTATAGAAAGCTACATTACAAATTAGTAAAATAGACTAACGCGAGCGTAGCCGTGAGCAACTGCTAGTTCATAATATATTACAAAAGTATCGTATCATACTTTAAATTTTGCCGTACAGTTTTATGTATAACTAGCTTTTACCCGCGGCTCTGCCTGCGCTATTGTCGATTTTTTTTTCAGCACCATTTTCATATTTTTTCTTTCTGTAAGAACCTTCTGATAATTCAAACAAAAGCAAAAATCAGCCACGGCAAACTTCGTTCTGCCTTAGAATCAAGTTATGGTGGCTAAAAAAAGCCTTATTAATTGACCAAGCTGGATAACCTGCCCTGGGTGTAGACATATTCCTGAACAATTTCGAGTGTCGACCCTTCAACGTCAATCGGTCTCGGTTCGGTTATGTATGTTCAGTACCCCTCCAGTCTAATCCGGTTTCTTAAAGACGTCCTCCAGTGCGTTGGTGAATCATTTATGGATAATGACATCATTATGGGGTTCGTTTTCTGGTCTTGGTGCTGGACGTAAATGGTGACAATGTCATACAGACACCTCATCACCTCGATATATCGCGAATCGACATGACACCGTTGCAAAGCTTTCAGAACTGCCCAGGTCTCGATAGAGTCAAAGGCTTTCTCGTAGTCCACAAAAGCCATAGACGTCGGCTGATTGTACTCCTCGGCCTTCTGTACAATTTGCCTAACAGTATGGATGTTGTCTACGGTGCTGTAGCCATTTCGAAACCCGGTTTGTTCCTGTGCTGTTGTGACGACTGTCAAGAACAACTTGTAGACATTAATCACAGGAGTGGATGGGTCTGCAAGCAAGTCCTTGTCGCCTTGTTTTTGAAGAACAGCACCACCGCACTCCCGCACTCCCGCCCCTTGCCCAAGGTGCTAAGCCCTGCTGAAAAATGAAATTAAAATGGCTCATTAGCTCATTCAGGATTGTGGTCCCGCCTGCTTTTAAGAGCTCAATAGTAATTCCGTCATCCTGGCGATGACGGAATTACTATCGAGCTGGCACCTGTTGTTTTTCAGCTGCTTGAAAGCCGCCTCTACCTCGCACTGCTGTATATCGTATCGTATCTCCTCCGTATGTGGTGGTGGTTCATGAGTAGAGCTCTGTGGTCTTCATCGCTGTGTCTCGTCTAATTTGTCATTCGTGATGCCTACAGCTGTCCATAGAATACCTGGAGAATCTCTAACTTTGAACAACGCAGTACGTAGTCCCAAGACTAGTACCACCAATGTTATGATGGTAGAAGGTAATCTTAACAATGTCCTCATACACTACCTCAACTGTTTCGAGGTCCGCGCATATACTTTTATCCCCTTCATGGAATGCCTGTTTGGTTTTTAGTCTGAGGTACGTTACCCCGTTCGATACACTGTTGACTTCCACAACCCTGCTTATGAGGTCCTCCAACCCCCAACCCTAAACTATACTTCTTATTATTTCTTTTCCTTATCACCTTTCGTCCCTTTCTCTTATACGTGCCGTTTTCACAAAATTAAATATCTTCTATATTCGACCTTTTTCAGTCAGTAACCGTATACTGAAAAAAAAACAACATAATGAATGTCAATAATGCGAAAACGAAAGTAACATTTTATTAGACTAAATTAGAAAAAGATTAGTATCTCACTACAACAGCCCACATGGACTTATTATTTCTACTTTTTTTTGTGGTGTATGTTCAAATTTTGCAAAAAGCCACAACAATTTTAAAGTAAAGGTGTATAAAAAATGTATTTATTTTATTACTTGCCTCTTCGTATCATCTGCACAAACAAAAAGTATTGTGACTGTTTGAATTATAGATGGAAGGACTAACTTGCGCTTAGTTTGTCTGAAAACTAACATTAGTACTATACTAATGAATACAAGTCAAGCGAGACTTATATATGTGTTACAATTAAACATTTAAAGTAACATTATACTATAAATAAATATATCATTATATTAGGTACCTATCTTTTCGTTTTATTTATCACCAGCAAAACTAGATACTGATAGATAAAATCTGACTCGCAGTAAGACAATTTTTATCTGATTACTTTGGGTATACTGTGCGCGATTGTATTTGACAAAACAAGACGGTAGCTAAGGCAACGCGCGGCGACAACGCGAATGTAGCAACATACGTATTCTTGCCGATGCAATGGAAGAGAGCGGGAGGTGTGAGGAGCGCGGGTGAATTCTGGTATTTTTTTAGGTTTATGCGCGCTCTTAATGAGTTACAGCCTGGAGACAGACAGACATACAGACGGACAGTGGAGTTTTAGTAATTGGGCCATGTTTTAACTCTGGGTACGGAACTCTAAAAAACTAACAGAAGGTTGATTTGTTTGTAGACAATATTTTGTTTTCCGCGAGGGGATTAACTCGCAAAACTCCTCTGGCTACGCTCAATAACTAACAGTTTCTGTAACTGATTATTGCCATGCATTGCGGCGATGATCACTTGTGGAAATGTTCACACGCATGTATGAAAGTTATTGTAGCTATTACTTTTCATTGTGGTAACGATCGCTTGTGAAAATGTTCATATACCTACGCATGATAAACAGTTACTTTTCATTGCGGCGCTGATCACTTGTGGAAATATTCATACGCATGGGTAACAGTTACTGTAACTGATCATTACTTTTAATTGCGGCGCAGATCACTTGTGGAAATATTCATACGCATGGGTAACAGTTACTGTAACTAATCATTACTTTGCCGCGATGATCACTTGTGGAAATGTTATACGCATGTCTAACTGCTTATATAAATTTATATTACTTTTTATTGCGGTGACGATCTTGTGGCTGATGACAAGAGTTGTAGGTCTAGGATTCTGATTACACCGAATATGGATTGTAAAAATATCCAACTGAAGATGTGTTCGTGTTATATTGATAGATAGTGGGCATGTGGCGGCCTGACTCAATCGACTGCACGGATCCTGACTGCAGCAAATTCAACAACTGTGACTGCTGTAAACTAGTTATTGCCAACGGCTATTGTTTTTATTTCGTCTTTTTATTTATTGGGCCCATATATAATTAGGTAATTTGTTGTGCGTTTTTGGTCTAGGATACGAGATTTTTAGTCGTGCTTTCTTTGTGGTAAATATTTGTTTTATTTTTAATTGTGGTATATACTATTTAATGTCGCTTTTATACTTCGTCGTTATTAGTATGCATACCTACGGTTACATTTGTTGTGCTTTTTACTACTTACAAAGTTCTAGTGATCGTGTTTGTATACGAGGTCGCTTCGGTCCTTTCAGATAAACATGTATGGCGTAGGAGATTCTGACATTCTGTCGGTATTTTCATCCGAATCGGTAGGGCGGCTAAGCCTCTTTGCTGCTGGACGAATAACTCGTCGGCCGCAACAACTTCAGGTAAAATGAATAATGAGTAGGTGTTACGTAATACTAGTAGGTCTAACTAGTAGATGAGAAAATACCTATCGCTGCTGTTCTGTTAGTGTGACACCTGAAACAATCTCAGGTAACTTCAAGAAGGAGTACCTTTTTTTATTTCGTGCGGTAATCCCTTCGGATACCCCCCCGCCGGCTAGCGGGGGCGGTTATGCCGTGCATCTACCGCTAAAACCGTGTAAAAACAACTCGACAACAACAACAACAAGATGGTGATATGGCACAGATTAATGTCAAGAAGAAAAGTGTGTATTTGAGGAGTCTACTTAGACTCCTTAAATACAAACTTTTAAGCAAATAACGCATACTGCAGATGACAAAAAATGTTACATTCCACGTTCGTTGTGGTATGGTGAAATTGACGCAGGTTTAAAAATTATCAGTGGTTGATAATAATCGGATTTCCTACTTCTTATATAACTGATAGGCTCATATTAATAAGTCCATAAAGAAAGAATTAATAGGCACCACAGATTGTGTAGTTTAGCTTCTTATTTAAATTTATCGTCTTGGCAAGACCAATATGTTGTGCGAAGCCGCTCGAGTAGTTCAGGAGTTACACAATAGCAAATAGAAGCAAAAACAGATACACAGAAGGCACAGTCGGCAAAAGTGGATGATGATTGCAAAGATTTCAAACTAAAAATCTGAATGAAAATTAGTTCTGAAAATTCACTGCACTTTGATTACAAATCAAAATTTGAAAATATTTCAATAGAGTTGAGTAGTTAGACAGCTTTTTAATTATGATATATATAATATAATGTAATTTGCTCAAAACGAGATTTTCAAAATCTGAAAATGATCATTTACTTTTGACCTGACTATTTCTGACTTGATTTAGCACCTCGCGTCGGGAATAATAGTGAAGTTTAAGATCGATTAGCTTCGGTATTGTTACACGTTCCCTCTAAAAACATCTTAAATTAAATACTAATTACTACTACTATTATTACTACTACTTTATTTATTACTACTTTATTAATTATTACTACTACTATTTACCATTTTTTACTACTTACTCGAACTATACTTTTGTATAAAGTCGCTTCCCAGTCATTCATGTCTGTTTGTAAATATGTACATCATCTTACTTAAAATGGATAAATTTACGTTTTTTCAATTCTCTTCATACCAGTAGTTATGTATTGATCTGTATGTTTCTGTTTCAGCTGACAACGGACTGAATCCCATTTGGAATGATATTTGCGAGTTTGAATTGGCTAACCCTGATATGGCATTGATCCGTTTCCTTGTACAAGATGAGGACATTTTTGGCGACAGAAATTTCATCGGACAAGCTACTTTCCCTATGAAATGCTTGCGCAGTGGGTACAGGAGCGTGCCTCTCTACAACGGATTCTCTGAAGAACTAGAGTTGTCCTCTCTGCTCGTTCATATATCTTTTATAAACAGCCGTTAGTACTATTAGACTATTGATGCTTTGCTAACCAAAAATGAACGACTAAATAAACAAAACTTAATTAAAAAATTTAGTTAAAACGATTACAGAAGATATATAACCGTAAATTATTCAAATAATCCTATGTCCTATATTTGTGTAGCTATCCGTGTCTAGTTTAAATATCTTCTTTGATAATAATAAAATCATTAAATTTAAAAAATAACAATTATATACGTTTCTATTTTATACAATTGTTTAGCAATCTTTTACGATCTTGCAACTTATAGGTAGGTATTTCTATACCTACCTATAATAAAAGTGATATTACATTACCTATATAACGAATTGTGTAACATTGGTGCTGATAGTGAGATTTTTAAAAGATCTAGGATGGTGATCTATATATAGGAAGGAAATTCGTAAATGATTGCTTTAAACAGAGTGCCCTTTAGTGTTGGCACGAAATGAAATATAATCATAATGCAAAAACATCACAAAAAACTCTATTGAGTATAAAGTAAAAAAGGCATAATTACAAAAAAAATATATAGGTACTATAAGAACAAAGAAATCTCATTGTAATTTTTAACCAAAGACTTAATATGTTTACTACTAGATAAGGGGTTTAGAACAAAAATTGTGTTACTGTTGAGGATTATACGAAAATATATAACCAATGCATGTTATCTCTATATTATCGTCAACTTTTGGATGACAGTTTCTAGGCGCCAATATTTATCAATATACAAACGTACATACATAGACATATATACATATACCCACGCCTCTTTCCCTATGAGGTAGGAAGGGACACAATCTGCGATCTGCTTCTGTTCTTAAATACTTTACGAAGGATGCTCATTAAAGCGTACATGCAGTCCCACCGGTTTCGTGTGCTTTTGAACTGCCATTTTTTCAATACATCTATTCAGTCATCCATTCAGATGTGACAGTATTTCAGTGCATATTCTGCGAGGATGTCCACGGCCTGTCTGCCCATGTTATGTATCATTTTCTCAGTACACTCGTTTGTTTTACGTGCCTTAGTATACCCTTTTAAATTCTCGTTACAGCATTCTCATTCAGGCCAAACAATTCCCGTATGTAGAATATACTGCTTCCGGGCTGTTTGGTCGTGGTCCATCGGAAACTTGAATTCCAGACGTTTCGTCGATCACTGCGGTCGACATCTTCAGTGGTACAGCTCGGGACGCCGTCGAGTGCGGAGAACCTTCGTCCCGAGCTGTACCACTGAAGATGTTTCCGATGGACCACGGCCAAACAGCCCGGAAGCAGTATATTCTACATGCAGCGCCGGCCGTGAAACCTTTAAGATTTAAATTCCCGTATGTCTGTCTTAGTACCTTTGAGATGAACTACCAATAAGTGTATTTACGTAGATTCCGACGAAAACTAAGGAAAATCAACAAAAACTAAGTGAAAATCTTATAGTTTCGTAGTTCTAGTAGATACATAAAGTCTTTGTTATAAATAAGTATGGAATGTAACTGTGCCTCTTGTTAAGAGTGATCTAAGTCGTGTTGTACCCTTATTGTGATTTTTACATCATAATATCAGATTGTAGTTTTTTTTTTGTCTAAATCACGTTATTTTATCTTCTATAGTTTCGGAGGCAACTTTACGCAAATTGATCTAACTGGTAGTATTTTTACTGTTATTATTCTCCTGTGAAGTGTTGAATTTTCACTTGTAGCACTTATCACATGAGACACAGATATACAGGGAGGAAACGTTCTAAGAATCTGTACTTCCACCCTGTATAATAATTGCATAATAATCGCAAATATATCTAACTATATATTAGAAGTAAAACTATTATAGACTTTTAGTTAGTTACATACTCATAATAATTGTAAGTAAAAAAACTCTCAAAAAGAAAAGAATTAGTGAGATTTTTGAAATTTTATTAATAAATTGACTGGGTAAGAATGCGAAAACGCACAATCGTTAGACTCGAAGTTTTAGGAGCTTACAAAAAAATTATTAGTATGTAACGAGCGATTTCGTGAGATAATTCGTCATAAGGTACTTTTATTTATATGTTTTGTTATACATTCTATTATTATGTTCTATAATATATAATCTAGACTGATTTTATCCAATAGTTTTAAGTGTTAATCATCACAATGAGAAATAAACTTGAGAAGTAACCTTTTTTCAACGTATTCTATCGCGATTTATTTGGTGTGCTCATAAAATCACAATAAAAGTACTTTCTGTAATATTTAACTATAATAATTAATATTTCTGAAAGTATTTAATGTAAATGTTAGGGCGTAGGCGAAAGTATAAAGGAAACATTTAAATTTCGATACTAAGAAACAAGTTTGATAGTAAAGGACTCCATACACTTCTGAGTGTGGACCCGCCAATCAATTAACACTTCGGTGTTAAATTGAGTACTTGAATGGAGTATTTTGAAAAAGGTTCCGATAGTAAAAAAATATTATTTGTTTGGGTTAATATGGCTGCCCAGAAATCAAGTTATATAGCCAGTTATAAAATCAAAGTCGTGGTTTTAACAAATAAGGAAAACCATAACGCACTCAGAATGAACCAAGAAAAACAAATTGACAGTCGTTTTTAATACAAATTCTGACATACATTATTTTCTGTTTTAGCTAGACAGTATCACATAGTAAGATTATATATTTTTGATATTAAAACTATTTTTGATACTAATTCCAATCAATTAACAGAGACCAGGCATGCATACTCTTTTTATTAAAATTCATGTTTTATAACTTGGCATTGATACAACTGATATCGACTATTTTGTTACTCTAATGAAAGAATACCTACCATGAGTCCATGACACACTCACTTTACGCTAGTCTTGTAATCACAATATTTGTATTTTAGGAAATCAGTAAATATTTGGTTTCAATTTTTGGATGTAATGATATTTGACATTTTTAAAACGTAAAAAAAAGGATTTATGTGTAGTATATAATAAAGTAACAAGTTTCTGTTTTCATTGACCCGAACTGAAAAAGAAACTATCTGTCTTCCGTTTCGGTTGTGAAAATGAAATCTATTTGTGTATTTATTACAAAAATTTACAATAATTCTTATTATTATTATTTGTAATAGATGCTTGCTTCAGTGGTAATTTGTAAAATGTAATGTATCTTTTTTAAATTTCATGTTAGTATATAACTATGACCATCCCATTCATCCCATGCGAACCATGGGAGGCGCCTCTCATGAATTTGTCAAGCTATAACTAACATTGTGAATTGAATTGGCATAATTATAGCTCTTTTGTGAATGTCTGTGTATGTAATCTAAATATTTAAAAAAGAAATGTATTTACGTAATGAAACATTACTTAGACACCAGATTTAACAAGTCAAACATTGTTTGTATAACTTACAATATTTAGGCATCTATGTTCAATGTTAGAAGATAAATAAAATATCAACAAATTATTTAGTTTTATTATAGTCAAACCCAATCCCTACCAAATTCTGTTACCTCTAAGGAAAATATTCACGATTATTAAATGATTTTACGGCATTGCATCTATTATGCTACAAAGAATATCAGGTATTTGACAAATCGATGGTTATTTTATCTGTTTCATAAATAGGTAGTCTGTGGCGTAGTTCACTCATGCACGCCGTGATTATATTCTCTTTGGGCATCTATCTACAATATGTACCTACTACGACTACTGAGATTCTTTTTGATACAATGTACTGATTTCTATTCGTTTATGTATTATTCTTAATCAGTAGCATATTTTAAGTTATTTTACTTTGCAAAATAAAATTAATCCATAATAAGTAATCGTATATTAAAAATGTTATATGTTTTTAAAACACTTCAATGGCTGTACTGTTTGAGTGTCAATAATAAGTGTTTTACTGTTTCGGAACTATAGATTGATGTTTCTAAGGAATGTAATGATGAATATTTTTCAATGGCGAAAATGGTTTCTTTTTCTAATCTTCTCTATGTACCGAAGTTTAAATACTGTGGATGGTAAGTCATAGCAATTTTATTGTTTTCTATACGTTGAGGGCTAAATTCTGAAATTCATTATGTGCCAAAAATTTATAATTTATTTTTTTATTTAATCTTGATCAGGTTTATCGAGTAGTCTAACCTAAATATAAAAATTTCGTATGTAGCTACTATAATATCAACATTAAAGTCTGTATCCTATAAGTACCCTTTCTTGCCTTCTTATTGTGCAATAATCCTATAAAAATAAGTCACTATTACAGAAAATAAAATTTATGACTTTTGCTTGGGGGCTTGATATATTTTTCAGATATTTATATGTGTTGATATGTTTAAAATGTATTTAAATTAGATCTTTTACATTTTGTTATAAAATATATTTTATTGAATAACAAAATCACAACCAAGCTTTCAACATGTAATTTCGACTAGTCTTTCAATTTACTACTTTGATCACTCTTAACAGTATTAGGACTCCTAATGCAATTTAAAATTGTAGGAGACAACCTAGCTTAACACCCTATTCATGGGGAATATATTACATATTTATTTACGGGTTTTAGAATGCGGAGCTATGTTAAAAGTATGGTTTTATGTTTGAAGACACACTAGATTTTAAGACTAGATAACATTTTCACATCATGTAGTTTTTCAATAGAAATATGCTATTCACATTAAAGCAAAACATGATATTTTTATAAATGATTTTTTATTGTGGTTATCAACATCACCATAAATAACCATTCTTTTGAATGTTATACAATATCTGTTATACGAGGAACTTGTGGTGAAATAGAGATGGCATTCTTATTTCCACGAGCTGCTGAACAAGCAGCATAAACTTGTGCAGTCACCGGATCTTCTTTTGAATCAAGGATAAGTGCCACCAGTACCCCCTGAAGAAGTCAACACTGTTCTTCTCTGTCTAAAGAATCAGAAAGCTGTCCCCATCGAGGCCTGGAAGGCGATGGATCCCCTTGGTGTGGGCATTCTTACAAACCTTTTCAACCACCTCCTTTTCAAATACACCTCACCAGGAAGATCCCAAGCCATTGGAGGTTGAGTATCATTACTACAATCTTCAAAGGTAAAGGGTCGGTGCAGAGGTGTGGCAATTACTGTGGTATAAAGGTAATGTCCCATACCATGAAGCTCACAGGAGTGTACACTCTTGGAGTGTCAATAAAGGTTTTACTTACACTTAAATCGTCCCAGTGAACAACAGGATATACCGCTACATTGCCTGTTTGATATTGATTGCGAGGCTCGAATTGCAACCGCGTGGGCCAAGTGGCATGAGATTACTGGTGTCATTTGTACCTCCACAATGCCGGTTAGGTTGAAAGGGCAGGTTTATGAAACCATCATTAAATCTGTCCTGTTACAAGGGTGTGAAGTGTGGCTATTGCTGACACATCGCAATCGCCAAGTAACGTCGGTAACAAATGTCTGGCCATGCCACTTCCGCCGCCATTATAGTAGGGAGAATGCTACTTTGACGCCAATGATCTCACTACCGTTACACCAAGATCGTGCGAAGTGGAGACAGGAAAGTGGAACTTGGGTATCGGGGTGAAGCCTCGGATGCAATCAAGATACAACGCTTTGATGATGATGGAGGCTGTTTCTCCCGGGAAATACTAATGTTGTTCCCGCAACCCACATGTTATCAGAATTTCATTCAGGTCATCAATGCCAAAAATCTTGACCAGCTGTAGAGATTATATAATATAAATAATATATATAATATAATATAAATTGCAAATGGGTTGAGAAGCCAAATTGCGCACTGTTGTTAAATAATAGAAATTCTTAAACTTTATTGTGATCTTTTCTGATGTTATTTAAATTAAAAAATCAATCATTAGCTGAGAGAATACAACACAAGGAACTTGTAAATTATAGGTTGTTTCAGTATAAAGTTCATCGGTTTGCGATTTATTGATTTAAATAAATATACAATAACTATATACTTAGGTATAGGTGTAAATTATTATGTATATTTTTACTATCGTGTATATAGTGTGAGTTATGTTTAATTTTTCCTTATTTACAAAAAACAATTTTCTGTAGGTTTAAAATGCTACTGTAACAGTGATAGATGTCCAAATTTAACATGTGAGACGGATGGCTTCTGCTATGCATCCACTAGCATTGAGCATGGAGTGAAGAAAGAGACATTCCAGTAAGTATAATTTACTAAACATTTTATGCAATTCGGAATATGTATGAAAATTTATTTAAACTTAAATTAATTTCAAGTAGTAAATCAAGGCATTACTAAATTTCGATTCGATTATTAAATTCAGAAAGGTACATATTTTTATTCTGTTGAATTCTAAAATGTAGTACATATTATCTGATATTACAAATAGTCTTAGAATTGGCAAACTCAAATCAACACAAACACAGCTCTTGTGCTTTACAACTTGAGACTTAATTCTAACCTATTTCTATCAAATGATTGACCTGTGTAGTGAGGTGGTCTTAAGCTGTATGAACTTGAAAAGTGCATTCCCTCCTGAAAATCCAATAGAATGCAAAAAAGCAACAAAGTATTGCTGTAAAAAAGATTTCTGCAATTCTGATGAGATTATCCGAGAAAAATTGTCAAAGGTGCTTGTCACCTCATCAATAGGTAAGCTAGCGCACCTGATGGCGTGTGATATATCTATTTTGAAGATGCAGATTTTGAATTTGTTTGATGTACTATTAGAATCATATAATTGCATTGCCATTTCTTATAAGTTTTGTGTTGAGATGCCAATACCTACTCTAACAACATCGCTTTTGAATTAGTGATTTGAATATGTACCTACTAAGCAAAGAAAACGAGTGGCAGCAGCCGCCGACAGATATACCTTAGTATGACTTGAATGATGTGCCGTACTCCTTAACAAAGTATATTTTCCGAGTGTGTGTTGTTTGCTTTAACCTACTAAACATTATGTATGGTGATTCTACTTGCGGCGCAGCTGTATCGAGAAAGTATCACTGATACCCATCGAGCATCCCTTCAGTTGCTCCACGACGAAAACTAAAAATGATTCAGTGGTGATAAAATGTTGTAATAAACCTGACATGTGCAATCAAGGCCTGTCTCTGGATCTGCCACCGAAGCTGCCAGGTAGGAGCGACATGGAGGTAGTGGCCTCGATGTGCCCCGCTAATTACTGCACTCTAGCTTTCCGCTGTTGGCACTTCGACGCTCGCGCCTGCCATACCGAACGCCCAGTCGCAACATTCGACTTGAGGTTCACCGCAGCGCTTCAGTACTGCCTTGGTATACGGTGCGAGACTGCATGGCTAAAAGATTTTATTCTTCTTTGTTTTTTTTGTATAACCCAGTTTTCTTTTCTTAGACCGGCATTGATCACCGTTTAGGACCTACATGTTTTATATTATACTAATGTCATAATTTATGAACGTAGATGTTGGGACCAAGAAAACATATTCCCACCTGGTGACCAGCCTATTTGGTGTCGTGAAACTGAGCTCCCCGATAATATAACGTGCTGCGCCACGGACTACTGTAACCGTGAACTGTTTACAGGTACAGTATTCATTCGGAATGTGTCGTCGGGGCGCACTGTCTGGGTAGCTTACATTGTGATGTCCATGGTCCATGAAGTATTTATTAAGTCTTCATACGGAACGTCATACGGAAATAATGCTCATAAGAGCTTCTAGATATGAATGGAAGTGTTGTTAGCTGCTCGGTAACAATCGTGCATGCGAATGTATTCAATTATGCGCATAATTCCCTTCCAACGGGGACAGGGTCGTCCTTGATATTTCGGCATAATACCTACAGATGAGACAATAATATACAAAAAGTTTTCGATGAGATTCGATAGTGCTCTTATTTTATTAACTAAAATAGGTTTCAAGTACTTAATGGGACATCATTAATTATAGCGAAAATATATTAAACTAAACGGGAATCATTGCAAGAAGGCATGATGGGAACACATCCAGATCCTGGCACCACAATATGACTAAGAAAAATCTTGATTACAGAAAGTAACGATGAGTGTAGTCATTTTGCAACAAGCGGTATATTATAATTCTGTAAGTGATCATGAGCCGGTTTTCCAGTAGATTTAAGCATGTCCTACTAATTGCATGTTTGTAACCACTTTTTTTTTATAAGTTTCGCTAATATAAACTTAGCACTTAAGTCTACTTAGAAATGGGCATGGGCACGTAAGACTAACTGCAAAAAATAAACGTATTATATTAAGAAATGGAGTAGGCTCCTTATTACATTATCACTTCAGACTACACGTCAAAGAATTTTTCTATTCGTGTACATTTGTCGGAAGTATGTTATATGAACGAAAGGGTATCTTTTCGGGTTTCAAAATATACTGTTTTCCCCCTTAAAGTAACGTAAACTAAACCTCCGCTTGGTGATTCTTCCAAGTTTATTGGACATAATTATCTAGGTACTACCTATGACACGTCATAGGTAGTACCTAGATACATATAGCATATAGCACGCCATACTACCTGTGGTTTTGAGATCGTCCTCTATTATGTGAAGCAAAAACATTGTTCACTTCTGTCTTAGACATAACGTAAGCATCAATAAATAATTCAGTGTGTGACTGCGATCCAAAATATCGTAACGGCTATAGCATTGAGTTGTGTAGTCAGTGAGTAGGAATACAGTATCAGTTTTTATATATCATGAAGCCGAAATTACATTTTGATTAAAGAGGTCAGACGCCCCGTAGAGATCAGCAGGTGTAGCGTTAATCCCTGCTCGCGTCGTGCTGCTCTCGTAGTTTGGTAGATAGGTACTAGACTTCCCGAGACGGCGTACGGTTTTAGTCGGTTCAAGCTCGACATAACCGCCCCCGCTGGCCTGCGGGTCGGTATCCGAAGAGATTTCCGCACAAAAAAAAGGTACTAGACTAGAGTTTCGATCACAATTCGGCCAACTGTGTTCGGAGGCTAAAATGCCGTTCTCAGTCACTTAGCCTTGTTTGCGAGGACTCACGTATACCACTGTTCCCATAATATCACCCACGCTAAAAGGCGCAATTACTCTCGTCGAGTAGCGGAAACTAGCCCGTTTACACCTAGAACCTTCATTATTCCATGTCACGTTATATTACTGGCGCGAACACATTATCATAACAAATTGATAAATTACGTAGGTACATATAGTTGTGAAATCGGCACCAGTGCGATGCCTATGCTAATAATATAGCGACACATGCGTTAACGCAGATACTTCCAGAGTTCACAACATATTTGCTTTTATACTTGTTCAGAAGAGATGCGTACGGCTGTGACGCATAGGGCACACGAGGTGAAGGTATACCTCCCACCCCCCCAGGTGGTTTATTTAGTTACAAAAGTGGTAAAATATCACACGTAAAAAATTATTACAATAGATTGTTACCGATTATAAACAAAACATTTTCGGCTTTATAGTATACTTAAACTATTATTGTATAGACCTATACCTATATTCATTAACTACTCAATACATAACTATTTTAATAATTTGCTCTCTATGAAAAATATAATACGTATAATTTATTGGTAAATATTTAATTTAAGAATTTATAGGGTTGTTCTAATATAATGTATAATAAGGTATTTGCTTAAGTGTGGGTGTGTCTTTACGCTTTCGCTGATTTTCCATTATTTAGGTACAGTCTCTGAATATTAGTGTTGTAATTAATTTAAATCCCTATTTCGAAACTGTAAATAAGTAAGTTTGCTTACTGCAAATGATATATATATTGGTTTTAAATTAATTTTAAGTCGCAGTGTTTATATATATATGCTAATAAGAAGAAATAATCTACTAATAGTAGGGTTGCTATCCGTCCGTACTTCTCCGGATTTTTTCCTAGATTTTAGGATATCCGAAGAGTGTCTATATCCGTCAAGCATGTCAACTGTCCATGTTTTAAATTTCTGCACGCAATACATCCACTAAAGCACGACGATGTACGGCCGCAACGACCACTGATGCATCGCAGGTAGGGTTTGGCAACGTTACCAATTTAACGTTAAAAATAATGTTACATAAAGTTATTTTATGAGGGTAATATTAATAACGATATTTTTTTTATCGTAAGTCAAAAGCGACGATATTATAATGTTAACTTTTATAAGAGTAATATTAATAACGGTATTTTTTAACGGTAAGTTGGAAATAGAACGTTATTATAAATAACGATACTTATACCGGTAATTCATATCTAATATCATGCATTTTCTGTATAAACTTGCTGCAAGCCCAAGCCCCCATTTGCATAGTCCCTCCTTAACTCGTATTGTGAAGTTTATTCATACTCTTCGGTGTCAGTCTGTTTCCGTTACATACCTTCGTTTAGTGGTGGTGGGTTAGTGCTACTATTGGTTTGACATAATTATTACTTACCAACTAAATGAATAAAAACTACCAGGACAAATTAAATACAACCTAAACCTAATAAACCGTTTAAAAAAACACACCACCGTGTAATAATAAATACTAAGCGTCTATCTTTTTTTTAAATTTTACGTATCAATTTCTTTACCAATATCGGTAAAATGATACCTTTTTAACGTTAACCCCTAAACGTTCCAAAGGCCAGTAACGGTATTTTACCGTTAATCCATGACGTCAGGTGAAAAGACAGGTAATGGTATTTATATCGATAAATATTGATAAGGTATTAATTTTATTTTTAACGTTAATACACATGACCCAATCGGAAAACATCCGATGTTTTCGAAAACCTTGTCCTAGTTTTTTTATTTTATAGATGGCAACCCGAACTGTTAGTAGTGTAGTCAAGACAATGCGCTACTAATTCTTAGTAATAATAAACATAATATTTCATTATCTTTTCCTTATTTTCGCTACTAAGTTGTAACTAGAATTTTGAATTCGCCAAATTAGCGGGTTAAATCGACTTGGTCTTCTCCGTTATATTTACTTAAAAATATTATTTTATAATATAATATAACTTTTTTTTTTTTTTTTTTTTTAAACTTATTGTAAGTAGCATTATGCTACTTACAATAAGTTAGCGGTCAGGGCTCCAAACATTTTGTATACTTACTTATAAATTATGGATCGTAGGTGTTGCGAATGATAAACATTTTAGATATCAAATAGAACTTATTCACGAGTTCGTATTCAAGCGTCGGTGCACACATGTTTTATTTAAGATAAAATCAGATAAATGCAAAGCATACTTAAAAAGCAGGCGTACAGCATCCTCTAGAAGTCAAGTTCGAGCCCCTGTTCTAAACTCTGCACGTTGATTGTATTTGCTGAAATACATATGAATGTGCTCTTCACACACGCTATTGGCTCTTTATTCCAACATCTCTAAATAGCTAATTCACAGTCTTCATAATATTCAGCCGTTTTTATCACTTTTATGCCTTCATTCTATGTTATTGAATTGTTTTTTACGTCGCACGCGTTGATTCATTTCTTATTTCAAGTAGGTATTAAGTAAAGAAAGAGATATCTCTTAATTGTGCCATACTCTCAATTGTGGAATCCTAATTCTTAATGATGATAAGTAACTATTGGTATCGGTATATCACGACTATGCTAAACCAATAATTGACCATTTTTTTTGAAATACTGTGGCATTTTAATAACACTTTATTATTAACGTAGACCTTCTGAATAAAGAACCTGGCACGACAGCAACAGCATGGAAGGTAATGCCATGGGTGATAGGCTTGATGGTTCTGGGAGTGTGTGCGGCGATTAGTTTTTGGTGGGCAAAACGCTCCAGCAAAGGTGAAAAAGTTCTCAAACGATCTTCCTCAAAGACAGCGTTTACGCCAGAAGATTCTGAGATGAGACACCCTATGATGAGGACCACTATAAAAGACATGATTGAGCTGACAACTTCTGGATCTGGTTCTGGTGAGTTTCTCTTTTTCTCTACTGTATCAATCTATACTATTATAAAATTAAATAACTTTTTTTGGTATAATTGTCTGTCGGTTTGTTCGCAATGGGCGCAGAAAATACTGAACGTATTTTGATGCGGCTTTTTCTGTTGGAAAAGTCCTGGTGAGACTAAAAATCTGCCGTATGTTTGATTGTAATATTTGTTAAGTATAACCGGAGATATGACACTAGTTTTACATAATATTAGATTGGGCCATAATTGCTGTCACATACATGTAGGTACTTATATTTGGAGACGTACTTGCTACAAATTACTAATGAATTCTCGTTTTATAGCAACAACAGTTTTTAATGCGCCAATTTAGTTAAAGGAGAATGGTCTTTTTTTTAAACCGTAAAGTAGTGTATACGTAAGTGTCAATTGATCAGTAATAACACGTTCGAACAAATAAAAGCGGCTAAGTGACTTACTCATAACAAATTCATTTTCTTTGTAAGACTTTTATGCAAGGAGCACACAAGTCTTACGAATTGATTACAGACGTTTATTGCCTAATGGAATAGCATGATCAGTTGAATGAAGTCTGACAGTACATACCGACGTCATGATTTATTCAATCTGTAGCTTCTACATTTTGATATTTATGTTGAGCTCTTTCTCACTCCATTTCTAGAGCAGAATTTAAATAGTGTCGTATTTATTTACACTGATAACCTGTATCTCAAGTGGGTTCATCTCTGATAACGAAAGGTGAAGTCGTTTCGAACACATAATTCAATCATCATAGGCGTAGAAACAGAGGGAGCCGGGTGCCCACCCTAGAATGGTCTAGTGCCCACCCCAGGATGTTAGGTTAGGGATCCGTAATTCTAGGATCGATTCATGAGGAGAACCCCTCGGCGCTCGGTTTTTTTCTACTTCTCTTTGTACGGGTAGGTAGGGACCTGGCGGTGTGACCATGGCACGCATGTCACTTCTTCTAACTAGTACATTTATTTAACACTAGCTGCTGATGCCTGCGACACCGCCCGCGCGGGGTTCGGTTATCGATTTTGGTCATATCTCGGGTTCTATTTAACCAACTGCAATCAAATATACG
Source organism: Cybosia mesomella (assembly GCA_946251805.1). Classification (NCBI taxonomy): domain Eukaryota; kingdom Metazoa; phylum Arthropoda; class Insecta; order Lepidoptera; family Erebidae; genus Cybosia; species Cybosia mesomella. Next base: position 12,251,955 of record OX276388.1, on the reverse strand, counting down.
GCAGATTTTAAGTGTGACAAAGACCAAATAGAAAAAAAAAATATTTTCAGTACTTTTTGCATCCATCGCGAACAAACAAATAAACAGTAAATTTTTTTTTATATCACCAATGTACAGACACAACTACTTTACAATTTTATAATTGTATAAAAATTATACAACATTTTATATTCAAAAAACTTGAGTATTCAGCATTTTCAACTCCGTAACACGTAGCTCCTGCTTGTGTCACTCTAGAAACGGCCACGCTTCGCAGTGTTGTAAAAGAACGGGCTTAATAATTGTCTCATAGACCTGCCCCTTCAACCTTGGGGTCACAAATGACACCAGCGACCTCATGCCACTTTGCCTACGCGGTAGCAATGCGGGCCTTAACGTCACAATTAGTATCACTAGTCGCGAGAGGTACAGATCCCAGGTACTTAATCTGATCCATGCGTTCGACCAAGTCATCGCCTATGTGGATGGATGTGGGATCTGTTGAGTACAACGCCAAGTACTCTGTCCTCGCCAAATAAAGCTTCAGACCACCGAGTCGTACTGTCCGCGTATACCAGTATCATCATCAGTATCATCAGTATACATGAGCAACCATGGAGACTGCTAATGTGAGTTTCTGATACTGTCCGACAAAACGTGTAACAACACTGAGTAGAAATGGACTAAGATCGGGTCCTTGTTGTACCCCGTCGGTGATGGGAAAGGTTTCGTGTCGTCAACAGCAGTCCAAACCACGGAATCGGAATCGTTGTACATGTCTCGGATGGTGTCAATATACGATTCTGGAACCCCTTTCAAGTGAAGGAAGACAGTCGAAAGCCTTTTGCATTTTCAGAAACAGACAATGCAGAGGCGTATTCTTCGTCCTATATTTCTCCACGACAATTCTAAGGGCTAAAAACGGATCCACGATAACGTGACCCGAGCAAAACCCATATTGACAATGCGAGAGTGTACACTCCTGTCGGATCTGGAAGTCAATTATCCTCAAGGTGTGGGACATTACCTTTATGCCGCGGTAACTCCCTAGGGCCCATGAAGACTGGAGTAATGATACTTAGCCCCCATTGGCTTGGGAAGAATGCCAACATCACAGGGACCCATCGCCTTCCAGACCTCGATGGTGACTCCATCAGGTCCGACAGCTTTCCGATTCTTCATACGGTGAAAAGTTTCAAAGGTTTCACCAGGAGTCATCGGTGGCACTAGTCCTTGATTCGGAGGGAAATCCAGTGGCTGGATCCAATCCATCCACCTTTTTATGCAGCTTGTTCAGCAGCTCGTGGTAGTATGAGCGCCATCTTTCCTTCATTGTGACTTCCTTGTATAGCAGATTGCCCCCAGGGTTTTTAACAGAACGGCACTCGGCAATGCCCTGTGCTGCTTTGACCCTGAAACGCGCCAATTTATATACCGTTCCTGAGACGATTCCAACTTGTCCTAAAGCGGCCTTGTTGTAAATGGCCCCCTTAACAGCTCTTTTAGTGGTGCGCTTTGCAGCTCTGTATGCGTCGTGGTCTTCGAGAGATTGGGACTTTCGCCACTTTTTAAAAAGGGCTTCCACCACCAAGTATTCTTGTCACACTTGCGTCCACCATTTGACGAGACAAGCACTGCTTTCGCCGCTCCAAGAATAGCTGCCCGCATCTTGTCCCAACAGACCGGTACAGGATCGGATCTGCGCACTCTTCACCGATAGCAGAGTGGGGACCATAAGCGACAAGTACGCAAGTGTAACATGAATTCTGATACTTGATTCGGCGCTGGTAATTCTCAACGTGCTCCTCTTTAGGCTTCACACAGAGGTCCATGACTAAGAAAACGATGTTGATCATTGAGGCTCTCTCTGGGTATAACCTTGCAGTTGGCAACTTTGCCGTTGTTGTGAGTCCTAGTGAGTACTAAATCGATCTCCGCTCACTTAAATAATAACATTTTCGGATCTTTTTTGAAATACATACATCGTGAACATTTATATGTTCACGATAGCAACATATATAAATGTTCTGAGGATGTTTTCACTCTCCGCATTGCGATGGTTTTTCACGATGGTTTTGGGTACAGTCCAAAACCATCGTGAAAGCGCTCAAAGTTCTCACACTCATCACCCATATGACCGTTCAAGTCTTCCCCCCAGATTAATTTCCTGTAAAAACTACATGCTCGGAAGCACTTGGTCCAAGAACGAAATCTTTTTGGTTTCGCTACGACCGGACTGTGGCGCGTAAGCAGATAGATGGATAACAATCCCATCGACGAAAACCCTCACGACCATAAGCCGGTTTGCAGCATTTTACTACTAAGATATCGGTCAAAAGCTCTACGGAGAACAGAGCGGCTACTTCGTTCCCCTAACTGGGTGTAATCAGCTGGTGTAGATCTGCTCTTAGCCATTCCTAATAAACTGGGATTTGCTACCGTTCCACCGAGTTCCCTGCAAGACACTTACATCGCGGCCACTGTCCGCCTGGAGACTTCTTCGGCTAACTACTTCGCGCGTCCGGTCCACGTGCTAATGTTTCAGGTCGTGAAGCGGAGTCTAAGGGATTCTTGCCTCTCTGCCTTGCCCGGCTCTGACACGGTAGCCCATGCCCACTTACAGCAAGAGTAGGGCAACGCTACTGAGTGCCGTTTTGGGGCGGCCCAATCTCCTGCGAAATCATTGTTTGTTCATACTATCTTTTTATTTGGAAACTTTACTTTTATCGTGTCGGCCATGGCATCTCAGAAGCCATAAAAATAAAAACAATTCCTGAAGGATACTTTGTCGCTTTAAACAGTTTTACATTTATTGCACATTATAAGCAGTCGTTCATCGTTTAGTGTATGAAATTAATTATTAAAGTTAACAAAAAGCAATATTATTAGATAATGTTAGACCACATAAACTGCGCGCATATTAAAGAACTTCAGTATTGTTTTAGTACATACAAGATTATACGAATTCTTACAATTCAGTAACACAGTAACTCCAAACCATTCCTCAGGCTTGCCTCTCCTCGTGCAGCGCTCGATAGCACGACAAATCCAACTCGCGGACATCATCGGCAAGGGCCGCTTCGGCGAAGTATGGCGTGGGCGTTGGCGTGGCGAGAATGTCGCAGTTAAGATATTTTCCTCCCGTGAGGAATCCTCTTGGTTCCGTGAAGCTGAAATATACCAGACTGTCATGTTGCGCCACGAGAACATACTGGGATTTATCGCAGCCGACAACAAAGGTAAGTAGTTTTGAAATGTGGGATAGGTCTTAAATTATAGAATTGACCAAACTGGACCAAACTTTTAATACATACAAGCTTTTATATTAGCAAGTACTGCTCACACGAGACGGTAAGCAGTTCCTCTTATGTCGGTATCCTACAAAGGTCCGAAGCGCCTCGTCGAGCACCTCTCAAGAGTGGGGCCGGACCTGGCGGATGGCCAATATGGCTTCCGCCAGAGGCGCTCCACCGTGGATGCCATCATGCGCGTGAGGGCTCTGGCGGAGGATGCAGTAGCCCGGGGTGAGGTGATGTTGGCGGTGTCCCTGGACATCGCCAACGCGTTCAACACCTTGCCCTGGAGTTGCGATCAAGTAACCTGATAAGGGGTGATCGTAGACTACAACCGCGTGTATCACTCTATACAAATATTTTTAGTAGCTTGAGTTGTTTTTAGATTATGCTAAACCACAATAGTTGTTAGCAACCGTCATGAAATAAAAAAATATCAGTATGAATTCCAGTATATGCAATATAGTATAAAAGTAATTATGCTAAGCCACGATAGTTGTTAGCAACCGTCCTGAAATGAAAAAATATCAGTATGAATTCCAGTATATGCAATATAGTATAAAAGTAATTATGCTAAGCCACGATAGTTGTTAGCAACCGTCATGAAATGAAAAAATATCAGTATGAATTCCAGTATATACAATATAGTACAAAAGTAATTATGCTAAACCACGATAGTTGTTAGCAACCGTCCTGAAATGAAAAAATATCAGTATGAATTCCAGTATATGCAATATAGTATAAAAGTAATTATGCTAAACCACGATAGTTGTTAGCAACCGTCATGAAATGAAAAAATATCAGTATGAATTCTAGTATATACAATATAGTATAAAAGTAACCGTATAAGATTATTTTTATACATCTGTATATTCTCGAAGCCTGAGAAATTTTAAACATCCACATTTTGCCATCTGTTTTCAGTCCCTACTCCCCATGTACCTAATAGAGGGCGACCCTATTGCCGTGAACTGAGTTCTCTAACCTAACTCCAAGCCATCACCTTTATTACTGAGAAGTTCCTACGTGCAAACCCAATAGCACTTTTTACCTGATCCGGCAATTCATACACAGCTAAGCTCGCTAAGCTGAACCAACAAGGGAGACCTATGATTTTTATTTTCCATTCATTCCATTATGTGGAGGATAAAAAGCGATGACATGACAATATTATCCAACAACCGCCTCACAATTATTGCAAGTACGAATCCTATAAAATGACAACATTGTAAACTGTACCTAAGTAGTGCCCTTGATGCCCATGCTTGTTATTCTGTGTTCTTAACAATAGTAAAGATGACAGTGGAGCCAATTTGGAAACTCATTTGGTATACTAAAGTCATTACTTTCCGTTCTGAGAATATAACTCGACCGCCGGAAATCGGGTGTCATGTTGTTTGCACCCGATATGCAAACATCTAGATATTACTTGTTTACCTTTAGTGTGTACCTAATACGTAGTAGACGCTTTAAAGCGGATTTCATCAGAGACAGAAAGCGCGATCAGATCTTCTAGTTTGATCTGATTGCAATTATTTACCCTGGATAAGTCCAACTTTAAGCACCTTAAGCAACCTTAAGTACGTTAAGGAACGATTTCACATTGATGAAGATAGAAATGTCTTAATACCATAATCAAATTTGAAGATATAAGCAAAGAAGACTGACTTTAAACATTGATATTGAGAACGCGATAGTTGAAGCTTGTAGACTTAAGTAGCTCGAATACCTTATTTTCATGATTTCATTCGCAGATGTTTAGGTATGCTATTTTTTGTTAAATATGATATTATGATTCCAACATAGCGTCATACACAGAGGAACTTATACTTACGTATAATCGAAATATTATAATCATCACAGCGATAGTCCGGGTTGCATTCAAACTTTGCACCTAGGCACCCAGGGTCAGCTGTCCTGCTCTTTCTCTTGATTTGCTTATTTTGACTCTCAAGGGAGTGACTGCCGTGTGACCCCCATACCTAGTGGAAAGCCTACGCCAAAGCTCGTCCGTTAATCAGCAACAGTGTACCTGCTAGCATGTGTAATTGGCAAGACCCCGAAGATCTTGGTGGCTTTCCATATACCCAAGTATAAATAATATATATAATTTAGAATTGTTTTTGACACCATTGACCCATTAATTGCCTATCCATCTTTATTTTTACTTACACAATCGTTATAATAATAATAATAAAATATTGATGATATTTATCCTGTTATGGCAGATAACGGTACTTGGACACAGTTATGGCTGATCACGGATTATCACGAGAACGGTTCTCTGTTCGACTTCCTTACCGTCCGTACTATAGACTCAAATACGCTGATAAAGATGTCATTATCAATTGCTACTGGACTTGCACATCTACATATGGACATCGTTGGCACTAAAGGTAAATTGCAGATAATTATATTGCTTTTCTTTTCATTTTGCCCTTACAAGGCAACTCCACCATTTAGGCTGGCATCCGCTGATGAATATAAAAGGGTTAGATTGAATTTAAACTGTTCACTACTTTATGAAGTTCATCAAGTAAAATGTGATAAACAATTTACTTACTAAGTAAAACGTGAAATTAGAAACTAAAAATCTAGCCATAATTAGGGTGATTAATAAGAAGTTTGAATCTCTTGAAAACTGTATTTATTACAAATAGCATCTAGATGTCTATCTTTCACATCTGCTCCAATAGTTCATTATATAAGGTGTCACAAAATTAGGTCTCTGAATTTGGTGAGAGGACTTGGTATCGACAAAATATGTATTTGAAACAAAAAAAAATATCGGGTAAAATAAAAAAATACCACCAGTGTGCATTGTGAATATTAAACAAGCCCACTCTTGTAAAAGTGGACTCGTCTGTCCACAAAAATTTTCTGGTAGGATCTTCCACTAACCACCTACAAAATCTTAACTGCGGATCAAAATCTGTGGTAAGGAGCTCTTGCACCCGCAGGAAGTGGTAGGCGTGCAGTTCTTCTCCTCGCAGTATTCTCCAAGCGGATGTGTGGGAAATACGTAAATTGCGACCAGCGTCACGTGTGCTCGTCGCGTCACGTGACGCTGGTCTTTGGTGGTTTTTTTTTATTTATATTTTTTTTATTTTACCCGATTTTTTTTTGTTTCAAATACATATTTTGTCGATACCAAGTCATCTCACCAAATGCAGAGACCTAATTTTGTGACACCTTATATACTCATAGAGTAACTTCTTATTCCCATCAAGTATGGACGACTGTGCCTTACGGCCTTGATACTCTGTGCAGTTGCCTATATTATAACCTCATTAATATTAAAAATTTAGAGACATCAAAATGTTCCATAAACTTTCCTTCTAATACGTTATTCCACATTTATTAGGTAGGTAGGTACCCCAAAAGTCGGGGTGCGAGGGATATGCCCGGGGTGCGAGGGATATGCTCTATGGGCAACCTTACAGCCGTGACCCGAGACGGCGTGCGGTTTTAGTCGGTTCAAGCCCGACATAACCGCCCCCGCTGGCCGGCGGGGGAGTATCCGGAGGGATTTCCGCACGAAAAAAAAAAAGGTACCCCAAAAGTGATTAAATACGAATAAAAAATATTAAGTCTGTCAAGCCGTTATTATACCATTTTATTGAAGTTATAAAAAGAAAAAAAATATGTCTGCTGGATTTCCTTCTATAGGTTACTTAGGAATTGAATTTTAGAGGCTAACGAAGTAATGATGTTCCTCCAATGGTCTCAATACAAAAAAATTAAACGTTTTTTTTTTTTTTTTTTTTTTTTCTCTCTCCAATTAGGCGGTAATGCTCCTATTAAAACCTCATAAATAAATTAAGATATATTTATAATGCGGCGATAGCCCAGTGGTGGACGTAACGGACTACTGAGACGAGGTCTCGAGTTCGAGCCCCAGTCGCCCCGGGCACACACCTCTGACTTTTCGTAGTTATGTGTGCATTAATAAATGTTAATTCTAGCTCGCTTAATAATGTGCCCGGTAGATGGCAATAGGCTCGCCCCCTATTACATTGGGACCTTAACATAACTGGCGAATCGTCGGTGTGTAATACACCTCTGCCTACCCCTTCGGGGAAACAGGCGTGAAGTTATGTTATGTTATGTTATATTTATTATAATACCAACTCTTGACTTGTTTACCGATATTGGCAACAGTATCTCAGTCATATTTAAGCCCTTTCATTTGATACCCATATTGAGTACGTCGTAAAAAAAAAAACCGCCATTTTGTACCGAGGGCAATTTACAATGTTACTGAATATACGAAACCGTATAGTCATCCGAGCTGAAGGTCTGTATCAAATATCAGGTCAATCAGTCAACAAAAAGGGGGTAAAATTTCAATTACTAAATTGGACCAAAACAAATAAATGAACAAATAGGCCAAGCTAGGTAAAACTGTTAAATAAGGCAGCTCTTAGATCAAAATAAATTGTACCCGAAGGAATATAAATGAAATTGAAAAATAAAGGAGATGCCTTTTTACCTGAGGTACAATGTAGTAAGGACCTAAAAAAAAACATAACATAACTTCACACCTTTATCCCCGAAGGGGTAGGCAGAGGTGTATTACAGACCCACGATTCGCTAGTTATGTTAATAGGGGGCGAGTCTATTGCCATCTACCGGGCACATTAAGTAAAAAGAAAAACTAACTAACTATAACTAACTAAAAAATAATACCTACCTAGTCTTTTTTCAGTGTTTTCCTAAATTTGGTTCATGGGTATCATTAAATTTAATCCAAAATCTGACGATTTCAAATAACCTTTGTTTATTATAAACGGCATGGTCTGTTTTATATTCCAGATATAGTCAAATCATTTGACTAACAACTAAAATCACACGTCATACCTAGTTAAAATCTTTTGATGCCACATTAGGTAGTGAGTTGTCACTTTTGCTGGTTTTTTGTGTGTTTATAGCTACATTTTCAGTGGTACCTACTTGTACTTTGTATTGGAGATTTCAGGCTTATTTAACGTTTTCCTGTTTGTTATAAAACGATTTTGAAACGATTTGATCGCGATTTAATTTGTGTAATTTTATTCTCCACACTTCTGTGTTTATCATCATCTGAGCGAAGATCCCCATTGCATCCGAGGCTTTCGCCTCGGCGTCCGGAGGCTTTACTTTTGGTTTATTTTCTCTGCAGTCTGACCTTCCAATGAAAACCTGCACCAGAGCCTCGTTCGTCAATCGCCAGATTTGCCAGCAGGTAAGGCTGGCTTGGCCCTGAAGATATATATATATATATATATATATGTGTATATATATATATAGTATAATATATATATATATAGTATATATATATATATATGTGTATATATATATATAGTTTATATATATATGACTCCATTTACCCCCCCACCCCACCACATCTTGCACTTTTCTTCCGTTCGAAACTTCGGGAACATTGTAACGAATAAAATAATACAGAAAATAAACATACAATCTGGTTTTCCTTCGTTTTTCATGTGGTTTTAATATTATGGTCCATTCTTTTAACAGCAAATGGCAAACTTACTTACCTTTCAACAGGTAAACCAGCCATCGCCCACAGAGATTTAAAATCCAAGAACATTTTAGTGAAGAGTAACTTGTCGTGCGTGATCGGTGACTTGGGTCTAGCTGTACGACATAACGTAGCGAATGACTCTGTGGACGTCCCCTCCACTAACAGGGTCGGCACAAAGCGGTATATGGCACCTGAGGTGAGTATACTATTATTGGTTCTGAGCACTTTCAGATAATTATTATAATACTAGCTGTTTCCTCGGCTTCACCCTCGTGGAATTCTGATCCCGTTTCCGCTATCCATGGAAGCCTATTCCATAGATAAAAATTAGCCTGTTTCTTATTCGAGATTATAATCTATCCCTGTACTAAATTTCACCCAGATCCGCTCGGCCGTTACAGCGTGATTAACTTACAAATATCTTCACAAACTTTCACATTTATAATATAAGTGGGACTAGCTTACCCGGGAAACTTCGTTCCACCTTAGAATCAGGTTATGTAGGTTACCTTATCAGCTGAGTTTATTTCGTGAATGTCTCATATTTTTAATTATCTTAATTGCTAGTATAGGCACAGTATCCCGAGAGGGGTCATCTCAAAGCCGTAGATGGCCTAGGGTCAGCCGGCCTTACGGGGCCACCTTAAACTCCGGAATTAGAGACTCGAGCCGGCGTGCGATTTTAGTAACCGTGAGGATTGCCGCAAAAATAACACAAAATGGTACAGTATAGGCGGAAGCAAATCTAAAAATCAAAGATCATGAAAATCGGTCCGCCCGTAGGGTATCACTAACCCGACTATGTTTTATGTATATAGATAAAGCGAGGTGACCCAGTGCCTTCACATACTAACCTAATATTCTCAAAGGGTTAGCGAGAAATAGTAATAGTGGGCTCACGTTACTATTAGTATTATGAACATTCTGAGAAGGGAAACTAAGAACGTGTAAATCAATAATAGCTTTTATACACAATCTTCTAAACAAATAAATAAAATTGAAGTGTATGTTTTCAAAATTAAAATAAACAGGTTTTAAATAAATGCATCCTGTATGTACAATACGTATTACAAAAATACATTTTTTTAATTTTTTGTATATCTGCCTATCTTTCTGGCTGTTCGAATTAGGTAATCTCTGGACCGCCGGGGCCGATTTTAATGGGACTTTCACTGGCAGATAGGTAATATTTTAAAGCATTATATAGCCTACTTGTATTTGAAAAGTATTATAGGGTGACGCGCAAAAAAATTAATACATTAAAAATCTAAATCCCCACGGACGAAATCCCAGGCACAGCTAGTTCAATACAAATACAACCTCGTTATCTGATAAACCTGAAAAGGGCAGGCATCGTATGAACTTTCGCTATTGCTGTCTTACACATATGAACCGGAAAGTCGTTCATTACCATCCTAAAGTTGTTCCCGGTTACACACAAGGCTTTCATCTCGGAGCCCGTTGTGCGCTTACTGCTTCTCCTCATTTTGTTTTGGCTTATTCGAGTTTTATACGAGCGGCTGCCGTCTGACCTACCAACCCTGGCAGGAAAACCTGCGCCAGAACCTCGTTCATCAATTAGGAGGTGTACCAGCTTGAAGGTTAAGTTGGCCTGACCTGTTGGTCTTAGTGGGACCCCATACACACCCACACATGCACTGGACTTCATAAACACAGCATTCTTGCATTTCTTAGGTGTTGGACGAGTCAATGGACACCCGGCAGTTTGACCCGTACAAGCGATCCGATGTGTATTCCTTCGGACTGGTTCTGTGGGAATTGTCGCGGCGCTGTGGTGAGATGCCAGATGAGTACCAGCAGCCATATTACGACTGTGCCCCACCAGACCCGTCAATTGACGACATGAGGCGTGTCGTCTGCACTGAGAGGCGGCGGCCCAACGTGCCCAATAGGTGGCATTCGGATCCTGTAAGTACTACAATGGTTTAATTTTTTTTATATAGTTATTCAAACACGTACCAATAACTATATAAAAAAAATTGTGTGACTATACAGGGTGAATTTTTAACTGGGTGTGGATGGCTAAATTCGAAACTATGAGTAATATCGAAGAATAGTCAAAGGAGTCTCGACCCTGATTTTGATGAAAAGTAAAACGTCAAAGGAATCGAACACTAATTTAAAAAAATTAATACCCTGTTTTATTACACCATTCGATAGTGCCGCTACTAAGGAATGAAATCTGACAAGTAATGACATATGACAAACTTGACAAAGATCTTAATTTTATGAAAATATTTTGCTAGTAGTTTTCTTCAAAATGGAGCCCGAAATTCCACACCAAGTTGGGAAATTCACCCTATTTACTACTATTTACTCAATAAGGCACCTACTGAGCCTTTGTCTGCACCGCCTTTCGTTAACTAGTAGAGAATGCCTTTGACATTAAGTCTGCCTATGTACTTGTGCATAAAAAGAAATGAAAATAAATAATGTATTTGTTATTCCTTAACACTGATTTGAATGAATTTGAATTGACTTTGGAATGGAAAAAGTACAAACATAATATACTCACGCCTTTTTTCCTCCAAGGTAGGCAGCTTGCTCTGAGGTACGACCTTATTCCATTATCATTTAACCTTTCCAAAAAATAAGTAATTAACGCTTGATGACTAGATACATTGCTACTTTCTATTCCGAAAAATAAATAATGAGTAAAACCGTAAATCGCACCTAGTACTGCGATATAATATAACTAACAGATCCGATATATCGACAGTTGAATCGAATCAAATGTTCACAAGAAAAAGATCCAAACGATACCATAAACACTTTACTGAAAAGATATTTTCTTTATAACTGTTATTGATGCTTACACACCTTTCAACGGTCGATATACGGATGCAAGCCGAACTAACCCTGCGATGATGTTGATGACGATGATAATCCGTTGTCATACGCAGGTGCTGTCGGCGATATCGAAGGTCATGAAGGAGTGTTGGTACATGAACCCCGCAGCACGCCTCACCGCGTTACGCATCAAGAAGACGCTTGCCAACGTCGGCACGCCTGACTATGTCAAGTTGTAAGTCAAACGTCACCAGTAAGCCTACCATAAACGTACATCCGATGTTTCGGACCGCACGTGACACTTCGTTCGGCCTAAACCCTACCGAAACAAAGGTGAAGTAACTTAATGTTACGTCTTTCCTTCGTGTTTTGTGCGGACTTTAAGTTTCGGATGTACGTTTCATGGTAGCCCCCCCCCCCCTGTTTACACGCCTTATTCCATTTAGTTTCGAACTTCATGACGCGCTATTATTATTATTATTATTTCCAACGGGGACGCCGGTGACCTGGCGAGTGATCAACCCTACCTTAGTGGGTCATTTCACCCATTTCCCATGATCCTCCCTTTTGGGAAGGATGTGGTTACCCGGCAATCACGGCGTTCCGTCGAACCTACCTGTATCCTTACAAAATCTTACGATCTGGTCCACCTTCAGATCCTCCAGGTCTTCTGTGTCCAGTGTATCCATCCACATTGTCTCCCATCTTATCAGTGAGTACATGGGGCATTCGGCGAGCAGGTGGAAGCTGGTCTCGTCACCATCCGTGCACTCCGGCATTTGGGGTCGGTTTCCACGCCTATCAGTGTCAGGTGCCTGTTCAATCGGCTGTGTCCTGTTAACACTTCTATGACGAGCCTCATGCTTACTCTAGAGAGTTTTATCAGTTGGCTCGTCCTTTTTTTGTCTATGCCTTTGACTGTCTCATGCCTGTCGATGATTTCCATCTCCGGTTGGTCTCTGCTTCAATGGTTCGGCTGATTACTCCCTTGGTTATTTTGTGGGCAATTGGTAACCTGGGCTCCGGGCCAACCTGGTTTTCATCAGCTCCTTTCCTGGCCAGTTCATCTGCTAGTTCGTTGCCTGTGTTGCCCTCTTGTCCGGGTACCCAGGCAATCGTCACGTCAGCTTCAGGCTATCCAGAATAGCCTTTCCAATGACTTTTTGCACTCTTTGACAACGGCTGATGTTGTCTCTACTTTGCCAAGTGCCTTCTGCGCTGCCTGGCTGTCGCTGTAGATGGTGACCTTTCCCGTGTTGTTCAGGTGGCCTGCCATTACCGCGCATTCCATGATAGCGAAGATTTCTACCTGGAAGACACTTGCAAACTTTCCTAGGGGTATTGACCTGTTTTTCTCTGTACCGTCTGCGCACCTGATGTGTACTCCGGAGCCAGAGAGCTTTGTTGTCTCTTTTCTGGAGCCGTCTGTGTAGCAGATGGTGCCATTGGTGTTCATCTGTCAGTCGTCTCTCGGTCCTATATGTATTCTATATTTCTTGTCAAATATCATTTCTTTCCTTATCAGATCATTGTTTGAAAAGATCATTGATAGTCTTTCTTCGTAGTCTTGACTGATCATGGCATGGCCCTCATCTAGTGTGTTACCAGTCCATAGGCCAGTGCTTTTCAGTTTGAACCACTGTTCAGTCGCTCTCTTTTTCGTCTCCAAGTCTATAGGGTTTAGGCCTAGTATGATCTCGAGCGCGGCCGTGGGTGTGGTCCTCATCGCGCCGGTGGTCATCAGGGCCGCTAGTCTTTGAACTTTGTCTAGTTCTTGTTTGTTCCTTCCTACGTTGGCTTTATGCCACCATACTAGGGCGCCGTGTAGGATTCTCGGCATGATGATTGCCTTGTAGATCCAGAGTACTGTGGCTGGCTTTATTCCCCAGCTTCTTCCTATTGCACTTTTACATTGCATCATGGCCATTTTCACCTTTGAGCATGTGTTGCTCATGTGAGTCTTGAAGGTCAGCTTGCTGTCCAGTGTGACTCCCAGATATTTGACTTCCTTCACTACTTCCAAGTCATGGTTATCGAGTCGTACAGGTTCAGGACTTCCGATTTTCCTTTTGTTGGTGAAAATAACTAGTTTTGTTTTGTCAGGGTTGAGGTTAAGGCCTTTGCTCCTGCACCATCCTAGTGCTTATTTCAAACCGCTGTTCATGATTTTGCACATGACACTGAGGACTTCGCCTGTGATTAGGAGCACACCGTCATCAGAGTATACCTGTGTGTATATGTGCATCCTGTTTATCTTCTTAACTAACTCGTTTCTTAGCAGACACCACAGTAGTGGCGATAGACATCCACCTTGAGAGAAGCCTCTCCTAGCTATCACCTTGCGCTTTGTTCCTGCTATCTCTGCTTGTATCAGTTGGTGATTTAGCATGTTTTTCACCCATTCTGATATGTCTTTATCTATGCCGTCGCGGTTTAGGGTATCCTCTATTGAGGTCGGGGTGGCCTTGTCGAAGGCACTCTCGACATCGAAGAAGCAGCCCAGTGCATATTCTTTGTTGCTTATGGATCTTTGCACTTTATTTACCAAGTTATGGAGTGCGGTCTCAGTTGACTTGCCGTCCATATACGCATGTTGGTTATGGTGAAGTGGAGATCCGCTTTTGACTATTTGTTCTCTTATTATTCTATCTAGTATTTTCTCTAGTGTCTTGAGTAAGAATGAGGAAAGACTAATACATCTAAAGGCTTTAGCCTCTTGGTACGTAGCCTTTCCAGGTTTAGGTATAAAGACCGCTCTTACTTCTCTCCATTTCTTTGGGATGTATTTCATTCTGATGCTGCTATTGTATAGAGCCAGAAGATCGTCACTTATGTACTTGATGGCTATTTGTAGCATTTTTGGGAAGATCTCGTCTGGTCCAGCGGCTTCATAGGGCTGGAATGACCGGACACTCCACATTATGTGCTCTTTTGTAATTAGTGCTTTCTCCGCCGTCTCCACTGTGGGATTCGTGTCGGTTGGCGTTTCATCACCTGTGTATTGTTCGCATTCTGGAAAGTGTGTTTCCAGCATCACTTCTAGTATCTTTTCCGGGTCGGTTATTAGTTCGTCTCCGTTCTTAATGCTTCCTAGTTTGCAGGTGTTGGTTTTAGAGAACATTTTTACTAGGCTCGTTGCATCAGGGTATTTCTCTACTCCTTCGCAGAAGGCTTTCCAGCTATTTCTGTTCTCCCTTCTGCATTATTTTTTGAATATGTTTCTTTCTCTCTTATATATGAGCCAGCTTTCCTCATCGCCCTTTTTTTGGGCCTTTCTGAGAGCTCATCTGGTCATTTTCCTCTTCTTCTCTAGTGCCCTTGTCCACCAGGGTTGTCCTTTGCCTTGTTTGATCTCTTTGAGTGGGCATGCCTTATGGTATGCTTCTCTTAGAGCTTCGTCCAGTCTGTTGGCTCCTCTTTCTATCTCTCTGGTGTCTTTTAGCGAGGTATGGCTGCCTGGGCTCCATTTCTCAAAATGGTGTACATATGTGGTCCAGTCGGTTTGCCTCGCATTTCTGACTAAAGTTTTCTCAACTTTGACTCCCAGACTGAAGGTTATTCGTCTGTGATCCGATTTTGAGTTGCTTTCGTCTACTTTCCAGTCTGTTATGTGCCTGCTTATCCTTTCTGTGGCAATTGTAATGTCCAGCACTTCTTGACACGCTATAAATAGACTATTGTTTCTGAATTGTCAATTAATGGGGTACAGTTGATAGTAAGTCTCGATCCATTTACATCTGTAACCGACTTCAGCTTGAACTCTATTCACCTCTATCCCTGGATGTAGGGGTGAATAAGGTCTGAAGAAGTTGAATATGGATTAAACATCAGCAAACCTACCACGACGCGCATTAAGCAATTCCGTTTTAGGCAGCGTCTCAGAGGGAGAGAGATGAAGCTATATACTGAGCCCGCTGATGTTTATTTATCTACTTGTCTACCCCTATTCAACTTCCAGACGGTAACGTAGTGAATAGTCGAGAACTCATTCATCATCTTGACAACTTTTACTTGATAATTCTGAGATGGATGCTGCATATCGATGTTAATATGGTATAAAATATTGTTTATAATACCTTTTTCTTTATTTTTTTTCGTGCGGAAATCCCTTCGGATACCCCCCCGCCGGCCAGCGGGGGCGGTTATGTCGGGGTTGCACCGACTAAAACCGCACGCCGTCTCGGGTCTTAAGACGCCGGGGTGTAAGGTTACCCATAGAGCATATCCCTCGCACCCCGACTGACCCTGGGCCATCTCCGGTTTCGAGATGGCCCCCTTACTTGCTCTCCACTGTGCCATCTGCTAATCAGAGGGACACGTGGAAAGCTTCCGAACAGCCTTCAACAGGGCCGTCCTCGCCTCGGTCGGAGTTGGCCGTAGGCGGCAGCGTCTCTCCCACCCCAGGAGAGAGGCGCTGCCGTCTCCGTTGCCCAGGGTGCACCGCGTGGAGGTCCCCAACCAAGTACCCCTGTTTATAATACCTTTTTTTTATGACGAGACGAGAATAAATATGGACACGAAGCTTAAATAAAAACCTGATACATACTATTCGACTAGAATAGATAGCACTAGTTCAGTGGGTGATGGCCGTTTTTCATGGGTCGTCTTAAATTATTCTCATTATCATAGAGCTATTATATTTCCCAGCTTGGCCGTGTAAAAACCAAAGATCCCACGTATCCTTTAAAAAATATACAGCTATGAAATTATATAGTGTAAACGCAGTGCGTATAAATTTAACAATATAATAAAACACCTGAATGTACATTTAATTATAAAAGAGGCATGGTCACATTCCGTGTGAATATTAATTACTGATAACTTGAAAATTTCGATTTCTATAATGCGATGGACTCCTTTCGATACCGACTACTGTAATTATTTTTGAAAACAAATCAACACAGCGCACTTGTCATTCGCTTTGTTTTATTTTGACAGGGTTTTTATTACCCACAATCAAATCTCTTCAATCTAAGCTATCTACATAGAGGATCAGAAAAGAAAACACAATACGAAATATTCTGAATTACCTATAATATGGGGAAAATTCATAGCTTTGCAATAAAAAAAAACTATCGCTTTTTTTCTCTCGTATGCGCTAATAACCAGTCTATAGGTCATGATCGGTCTACGTTTACTGTCAGTCCGATGTACGACAGACCGAACGGTATATAAAATCGAAGTAAGTCGTTCTTAGCCGAACTCTCTCTCTTCCCGATGTGCCAACCTAAGCGCCGGGACCTTTACGTACTTACCACATTTTTATTTCGATAAGTTGTTGATTATTTATAAATTCTCAGTCTGTATACTGATATATGTGCAATGTTTAGGGACGTCGAACTGGATGAAATAAGGGTTTGATAGTTGGACGTTTGCATCGACAGACCCCACTAGTTCTTCTCAAGCCAATCGAACATGTCTCCTGACGCTACCTCTTAGAAAATATCGGTATAATATATGAAAGGAGCATATATTTTATGTTATATGGACTTGAAGTTTTAGTGATATTTTTTCGTTACCAACTACGTAAGCTTAAACCTTTGTTTCATTTTCTGATTCTATTAATTTTGCATAATAAAAGTGTAGAGTAGCACTTTTTTTATTTTTGTAGACTATGTTT
This sequence comes from Cybosia mesomella, assembly GCA_946251805.1. Classification (NCBI taxonomy): domain Eukaryota; kingdom Metazoa; phylum Arthropoda; class Insecta; order Lepidoptera; family Erebidae; genus Cybosia; species Cybosia mesomella. The sequence goes on along the minus strand of OX276388.1, from coordinate 12,234,728 downwards.
TCTGTGATATGAAACGAAATCGCAGCTATTGTTGTAAGTTTATTTTGTGTTTGTTCAATAATATAATCATTTAGCTGTAAGTGTACCGCCGCCGCGATGGGGCTATTATGTAATTTAAAATATTTTTTATGTTAATAATGATCATTTTCCTCGACCGTATAGACGCTATACCGAAACTCAATTACCTTCGCACTAGAAACGTTAAACGTGTTTGATTGCGTTCATGGCTAAAAGATTAGTTTGAAGCTCTGCGAAACGATGTTTTTATACATTTTCTATTTTGACACAGTAAATATGGAACTTTTTAGGGTTCCGTTGCCAAATGGCAAAAACGGAACCCTTATAGATTCGTCATGTCTGTCTGTCTGTCCGTCCGTCCGTCCGTCCGTATGTCACAGCAACTTTTTTCCGAAACTATAAGAACTTGGCCGCTTTTTTTTTGTGTGGGGTGTGAATTGTTGGCCGACAGGCCTTTACAACCTTACGCGGGCAGTGTGGCGAGCGCATAGGGCTCTCCATAAAGGGTTCCGTAGCAGCAAGTAAAACTTTTGTATTTGAGTTGATTGAATGAAAGTTAAAATAACTGTTTCCGATTTATGACGTATTAAAAAAAAACTACTTACTAGATCTCGTTCTAACCAATTTTCGGTGGAAGTTTACATGGTACTGTACATCATATATTTTTTAGTTTTAGGGGACACATTTTACCACTTTGGAAGTGTCTCTCGCGCAAACTATTCAGTTTAGAAAAAAATATATTAGATATAATATCATTTTTGAAGACCGTGGACCATAGACACACGTTGGGTTTGATAAAAAAAAATTGATTGATTTTTAGTTTCAATTCTAAGTTAAAACCCCCAAAATTTATTGTTTTTTTTTCTATTTTTGTGTAAATAACCTAATGCAGTTTACAGAATACATCTACTTATCAAGTTTCAACAGCATAGTTCTTATAGTTTCGAAAAAAAGAGTCTGTGACATACGGACAGACAGACGAGACATTTGGCAACGGAACCCTTAAAAATATGGAATGGGACTTGAGATTATTATAAGGTATGAGCCGACTGAAACGTTGTGTTGGGGTTACAAAAGGTATCATATTTTAAATTGTTATCGCGTGTTAGTTCCCTTTGGTATTCAAATACCTGAAAATCTATCATTGATGATCTCACTAATATTGTACCTACCCCTTGACATCTATCAGATTAATAGGAATAAAGACGCCGATACTAGAATTAAAATATTATTAATTTAAACTATTTGTATTTAAAACTGCTCTGATTCTCTTTGAATATCTTAAAGATGTAACTTAAACCACAGATCGTAATGATGTCTAAATCTTCTCTAAATAAATAAGGTCACCTTTCGCCATTGCTACAAGATTTTAATATCTAAGGCTACCTACCGCTACCAAATTTCACCAGTATGTTTATTAATAGATGTAATAATAATGAATAATAGATAAGAACTGTTTACTTTTGAGCTAATGCCAGTCATGGACCCAATCAAATATTAATATTAAAGAAAATAAGATTACTTGCCATGATGGTGTATCGCGTTTACTATTGGTGCAATACATAAATATACTGAGAAGCCATTATAGTGGCACACACCATAATCTGTAACAGACATAAATATTTCACATCGAAAATTATGAATGTATTATTTACAATATAGGTATTTAAACTATCATGGTCACTAACATAAGTATTAGAGTTAACGGGATATTTACCATGTGGTTCTAAGAATGTCCGATATTTCGGCACTGTTGCAAGCGCCGTGATCATGGCGCTTGCAACAGTGCCGAAATATCGGACATTCATAGAACCACATGGTAAATATCCCGTTAACTCTAGTATTATTTACACTCATCAACGATTATTAAAATTAATTTTGTCTCTGCAATTCGATGTACTTCGATAGCCAACTGACGTACACTATGGTGTGTCGTGATAGATTGATAATGGCTTTTTTGAATATTGACTAAACTGACAAAAAAGGTGTTTTTAGCAGTTTACCCAATGTTCAATCCTCTTTAGTCCTTGAATTAAATAGGTACATTTTTTGTCGATTGCATTGCAGGAAAGCGTGATTTGTTTGCAAGCTATCGTGTTTTATACGTTAGAATGTGGAACGACCCACGTTTTTCTAAAACAACAAACACTTATGTTTCTATAATTAACATAAGATTATCGATACATGGTCTAATCGTACTCAGTACCTAACAAGAATGTGTGCTACAAAACAAACGGTAATCGAAAATAAAATTCACAAAAATTGTCCATCACTGAATAAGTTGAAGGATGTATTCTATATATCTATATAAATACATACAAGACACGTTCTTCAGGCGCTTACACTGAAGGACGCGTTTTGCATGGACTAGCTCTCAAAAACTATGATCGTTAGTGTATTTTACATGTTCTGAGGTACTTGGGGCATTGATTCTGTTTGGCAATGAGTCTTAATCGCAGTCGTAACGTGAGTAGCAAGTGGACTTCAATTGGTTAGCATAAAAGAAATAATCGGCGTAAAACTAACCCAACTTAAATGTGTCGGCTAATGTCAACGCGCGTGTTCACGATACGGTTGGTCAATCAGAATAAGGGGTAGATCGTTCTACACGGACGTCCAATTCGTAAACGTCATTTAACATTTTGTTACAAATAATGGCAGCCCTGACTGACGTTTATGGCCTGGACTCGTGAGGTTTTAGGCTAAGAGATGAAGAGTGATTTAAAATAATATTGAAACATCAGTAAAGCACCTATTTTCTTACTAGTTCCGACATTGGAATCTTTGAACGTTAAGATATTTGGAATTTGTATATAATGAGTGTGGTTTTTACACCCATCAACTACGATCTATCTGTACTACTAGGTATATGCATAAGGACTTTGATAAATAAGCACGTAGATTTCATACTTTTGTGTAATGTTACATATTATGTAGTAGAGTTAATATTTTATTTATTGTGTTTTTTTTTTATTTGCCAAATAGTCAGTGACACACGCGTCTAGATGTAATAATATGTACTTCTGTGTTAAACTACGTACAAATGATTGTTTATTATTTATGAAAGGTTAAAGATTTCGATCGGTAATGTTCCCATGTGAGCATCGTGTATTGATGTTTAGTTGTTAATCATATTTTATATAATATACAATACATTAATTTTTAATCGTATAAGTGTGTACCACCAGTAAAATAAATTCGTTGACAAGCATAACTTTAGACTGAATGCGGTAAATTTTAAAACTCACTACCTTTTGGTGAGTATATATATACCTAAACATGATTCATCTGTATATGCATTCATTTTGGTGTCTTCCATCTCAACTTACTGTGTGTAATATAAGTATCTACTCAATATATATAAAGTGACCATTATGATGCATTTCGAAGTCCTGAACATTATTTTATATCATTAGATTTAACTAACACAACACTAGACTTTAGTATTTGTACCTCCGACGCAACATCCTATATAACAAAAACTAAACTAATAAACATCTTGAGAATAGCTTGCTTGTGAATGGTACCCACTAATCAAACGAGTTATCATTATACTCCAGTTTATGCATTTGACCGATAATAATTTTAACTAGATGAATTTATAGCATAATATTGTCACCCTAATACGCATGCCTCGGTGACTACATTCGAGTTCGAAGGGATATACGAGGTTTGCGTTTTAAGTTGTCGATATGTAAAAACCAAATTCAAACCTATCGGTTATAATAAAAATATGCTGCAAATCGATCATACTCAGTATGATCCAGACTGCCAGCAAATATATATTATCCTCAGTAGTGTGACGTGATTAGATGCGTATTTGTGCCCCTTTCTGTTAGCGCTCTAAAAGATAACGAAGCATTAAATTTTATACTCTTGTAGTTTCAGTATCACATGAACTAGTAGCGTGTCCCTATTCTACGTATTTGAACGAAATATGTGTGTTTAGTGAAGTAATTTAGACTTCCGACGAGTAGAGTGGCCTCGAGGTACACCTTTAGTAAAAAATAGTTTTCATTGATATTGTGTATTTAATGACTAAAGTGGACACAAATTATTATTGACAGTTATTTACCTCTTATAAGCAATAATTGTTAACGGCTAAGGATTATTAATACATTTTTACTGGAATATTTCAGACTGACCACAGGTGCATTAGTATATAGATGTTTTCAGGATTGATCGAATGACAATTGTATAACACCTGGAATAAGGCTTTAGAACATATGGGACTGCGCCGATATTCTTTAAAATATTGTAATAGTCAGGCATTTTGTACCTTAACGTATGGAAGAAAGCAGTTGAATTAGGAATAATTTATTGTAAAGGTGCCGCGACGCAGACACGAAACTAAAACTAAAAAAGTGTACTTACTAGAATCAGAATATGGATCGCGGTTATATTAATAAATGTATAGGTATTGGAAATATTTTGTTAATCTCTATTTATCTAATGATACCTCATTACTTGAATGAATACAATACAGGGTGACTTTGAGGTCGTATAATTCCTTTAAACTATACTACTAAGTACGGCTACTGATAAGGAACGACTGGATTTTGTTGGAATGTTTTTTTTTCAATAGTAAACTATAGTTATCATTATGGACTCTTAATTTAATTTAACTACCAATTACCTAATACGTTAACCAATCAATTTACTCCGTAAAATAATTTAAGAAAAAGTTGCACTGGAGATTCGAGCCAACCTGACCTTACCCACAGCTGGTGGGGAATTTTAAAAATAGCTGAAAAGCATGCCCCATAGTACAACTTTCTTTTGTATGACCAACTGCTTGATAATATAGGGTTAAAAGTGAAGTTAGCTTTGGAAAATTGCGTGGTTTTTAAGGGGATATGCTAAAAAGTTTGAGAGCGAGAACCTTTGATATGTAAAGTAAATAAATGAGATAACTATAGTGGGCGCGTGCTTGGATTTTGTACACAGTCCCTTAAGCAGTGTTTTTCTACAAGTGTAGTTAATAAGTTGGGAGTCAATATAATATAATATATAATAATTATTATCCAAAGACTACTTGGTTAATTTAACATCTAATAACTGACAATTAGCCGCCGGGACAAGCTAACAGGTATGCATTCACTCAATGGACATACCTACACTACATTGTCCCATACATTTTATCCTTGTAAAAGTAAGTGAGTTCTGGTGAGCCCGGGATCCTACTCTAAGACTTCTTATATCAGTTTGGAGGAATTACACGAATGCAAATTTGTTTCATAAAAGCATGTGTCAAAGAAAGAACTCCTTATTTATAACAATACCTACATATTTTTCTTGATGTTGCGATTAGGATCTAACGTTGCAGCGTTGAAGCAACGTTGAAGTGTCGGTAGCTAAGTGGTTAAGGGAGTCGGCCTTACGATCGATAGGTCCCGGGTTTCAATCCTCGCCATTACACTACCGACGTGAACCCACTCCTAACATAAGCAAATTTGCTTAGCTAGAGGGATTAGAGAAAATATTAGTAATTTCAATTACTAATATACTTATAAAAAAAAGAACGTGTCGGCCGCGGCGTGAACCTTAGCCATAATAGTTTCAACCCACCAGTGATATACAACTAGCAATCCTACATGGTTAAATCTAAAATTTATATGCCATTTTTAATTATAATAAGTGTTTGGAATTCTGTATTAACATCGTATTGTCATGTGTTTGTAAATTTTTCAATAATAATTCCATTACGTTTGGTATAATTCAAATATTTAACATTAGTGTACTTTATTAGAATTAAGTAAAATATCGAAAACACTTTGTATGTTCTGCGAGTAGCTAACAACATGGAACTGTATTATACGCCAAAATTTAGTAAGAACCATACTTGAGACGTAGGTATAACTATGATCTATTTAGTGACCAAATGAGATGCGGAAAGTCACTGCACTGACTAACCAGGCTACTCGTGTGATCATTAATATAAGGCGCTACACAAGCTCGAAAAAGTCCTAGAAGGGCGTGACATATTCCAGATGCAGTTCAATCAATAGTTGAAGTAGTAAACGTGAATAAAATCGATCTATTACTGGTAACCGATACATTTGTCGTTAGAATTATATCGATGGTTGAATGGTGGAAGCGATATCGACTGTGCAAAGAGAAAAGATCCCAAACGATATCATGAACACTTTACTGAATAGCAATTTCTTGTGAACTGTTATTGTCGCTCACACCAACACCAACTACGCAACGGATTTTGATGCAGTTTTTTTTAATAGATAGAGAGAGGAAGGTGTATATGTATAATAAGTAAAACATGAATATTATCATACGGGCGAAGACGCTGGCGTCCGCTAGTTTACTTAATAAAACTCTAACAACGGATGGCGGTCCATTGACACGTAACTGTGGGTTATTCCTTTAAGTCTAGATTCTAGAAGCATGCAATTTTGCTCTAAAATTTCTTGCATCAAGTAATTGAGAAAGAATTTTGAAAATCACCAGTCGTTTCCTTACTTTGGAATGGCTATACCTATTGTAATAGTAATAGGAGCCATAGTCTAATTAATATGAGGCAGAGAAAGATTTTGAGACATCAGAACAAAAAAAAAGTGTTTTATAGTAGGTATTCGTAACTTGCAGTAATCGCTCAGCAGTAATCTTGTTAAGGTTCTCTATTATATATATGTATAAAATGTAGGTACTTATTGAAGATATTGCAATCCAATTGCTTATTTAAAAGTTACTTTGTTATTGGTCCATCTTGTACGTTATACCATTTAACCTTTTAAAACTTATAATCGGCTAACAATCGAGACCTGTGTAGCACCTTTTACATTACTGGTTTGATAAGTATCGAGAGTGATACAAATATTTTAGAATATCTAGCTTTAGGACGTCCAGTTCAAATTATTGTCATAAAAGAGAAATGTACAAGCGTCGAACTATTGGTTTGATATTAACTGATGAGCAATACCAAGAGAGTACAAGAAGTAATGTTTTACCGAAGTGCAATAAATAAATTTGGACAAATGCAGCATCATATCACATGATCATACGAATTGGATGACATATTCCAAATATTAATTATTTTATGTAAATATAATTCTTTAATTATCCCACTGCGTAAGTTTTAATGATTGATTATGGAGTGGACTAATTAATTTAATATAATGAATAAAACAAGTGTTTTTATAATTGCGACTTTTATTTATTCATCAATTCCTTAAATAAGCTACTAAGGTAGCAAACAGCACGCACCTTACCAGATTGTAACTGTGAGACATGGACGCTTGCAACACTGGAGTGAATTGCACTTTTCCATAAACCAAGGAGAATGAACAATGAAAGAGAAAAATGGGCAAATGAAAAGAAAGCTGAATTGTGAATCAAAAACTAATGTTATATAGATATTGTAGAAGTTGTAAAAAAAATTTAGAACCGATCTTGGTTAATCGAGGCACGTAGAAGCTAAATATATTTTATAAAACAAATATATAAATACCTACAGACAATCATTTCCCAAAATATTAATCAATATTAACACACATTCAAAACTTTTATATATATTAAATAGGTAGATTCCTCAATCCATAGGTACTGAGTATCACGAAGTGCCTCTACCTTCGCCGCATAGTCAGGGCGTATTTGACGGAGAGAGACTGCAACCCCCAAACTGAAGGACGGCACAGCTCTCTCTCTGGCGCGGCTGCTGCCCAATATGAGGGGACCCGATGCCGGAAGGCCAGAAGTATGCGGATGCTGCGCGCTCCGCAGCGGGTGATGGTCATCCGCGGGTACCGCACGATCTCCTTCGAGGCGGCGAGTCTCCTTGGCGGAACTCCGCCATGGGACCTGGAGGCGAGAGCCCTTTCGCCACTGGTACAGGTGCGAAAGGGCTCTCGCAGGCGCAGAGCAGGGACGGAACCCCGAGCCTCGAGAAATCGAGGCCGTGGAGTCCCAGCTCCGCCAGGCCATCGTGGTGGAGTAGAAGGAACGACTTCGGCGACCAAGCGCAGGGCACGCCGCAATAGCGGCGGTAAGTCCCATGGAGGATTGGCTAGAAAGGCGACACGGAAGCCTCTCGTACCGACTGACGCAGGAGATCTCCCGTAAGAGGAACTTCGGGGACCACCTGCATCGGATCAGGAAGGAGCCAACGCCTGAGTGCCATCACTGCGATGCGAGCGAGGACTCAGGGCTGCACACGCTGGCGGACTGCCCGGCGTGGGAGGCGCCGAGGCGTGACCTCGTGGCAGCCATCGGGGTGGGAGTCCTCTCGCTCGCAGCAGCATGATTGCGGCAATGGCGCGGAGTGCGAGGGCGTGGGCCGCCGCCACCTCCTTCTGCGAGCATGTAATGCTCGCGAAGGAGATGGCGGAGCGCGCCCGGGAGAGATTTAGAACTCTCCACAATGCATGCATACAAAAAACATGCTCGCTGCGCGTCGCAGGCGCCGGAGGTCGCTTAACGACCTCCGTCCTCCATGAGCGATGGCCTGGGGGTGACAGGTGAGGCCGCCTGTGAACCCAGCAGAAGCAGGTCGGGACGGCGGGGCGACTAGCGCCCTCCACCAAACCGGGGCAAGACGGGGACACCGTGGTTCCCAAACCCGAGGGGGCCATCTCGAAAGCGGAGATGGCCCCGGGTCAGTCGGGGTACGAGGGATATGCTCTATGGGCAACCTTACACCCCGGCGTCTTAAGACGGCGTGCGGTTTTAGTCGGTTCAATCCCGACATAACCGCCCCCGCTGGCCGGCGAGGGCGTACCTATCCAAAGGGATTACCGCACCAAAAAAAGAAAGTATTGGGTCCTTTTCGAGTCAACCACGATTGCGCTAATCGTACGAATGATACGTTTATTCGTCGTAATGGTGCATAACAGTATTCTGGCTGCTGAAATGCCTATGAAGAGCCTACGTTTGTAAACATCAAATTAAAGCGCACACTTCGACTGATGTAAGTGTCAGTGAGACTGCCTTGAATATTTGAAAACTCCTTGGAAAACTTGACGTATTTCGTCGCCGTCGCCGCCATTAATTTTCAAAACATTCATATACTGGGCGTTTTTACAGGTATTGACTAAGCAAAATCCGAGGACTAGCAACTATGACTAGTTTCTTATACCTCAGACCCCTAATAACTAGGACGGTTGCCAGCTTGGCAATCAACCCAAACTTAAGCGTAGCGAGATTTGCCTATCCAACAATAGGTCAACGTGACCGGTCGACTTTTTCCATTGATTTGGTTTTTCGGGGATTATTCCTCGATGGTAAGACCGATCTGGACATTCGACCCCTTACGACACTCAGTAATGTCTACTTGATCACCGTGGCAAATTTGGTCGAGATCGGTCAAACGGTCTCGGAGGAGTATCATTTGTTTGAAATGCAACTTTGAAACCAAAGACGCTTCGCTCGCCTTCGGCTCGCTACGCTTAATAACAAACCATCTTACCGCAGGTGTGATGGTCCCTTCCCGCCTTTTTGACGTGACAACGTCTTATCGATGGAGCCGGCTGCACGCAATAAAACATGACGTATACGGCGTTACCACATGACGTATGCGGCGTTACCTCGCGTTCTTATGACGTTGTCACGTTCAACTATCGTCTTACTGACGTAGTTTCAAGTAAGACTTTACAGACAATCGATTTTTCTTTTATTTCAACTTTTCAATACTTGGGAAATGAATGAATGTCTACGACAGCAACAATATACCAAGTTGTAGATATCACAAATATGAAACGTGACATGTCTATGGTGTTTCGACTCTTCATATCGATCAAAATGGAAGTAATAGACTTTCAAAATTTCACGCGAAAGACGTGGTTTCTCGAAATTTAGCGGAAATCAACCAAATACGCCGATTGAGATCCACTGGCGCTCATTCAACGACGACTTCCATTTAATCATGAAATACTGCTTTGGTACTTTTTGTGCACTTTCTTCACCCCCGTGCTGAACATGGATTTCTATTCCAAAGTTGACCACTTATTTATCATTTCAAAACTTAAACAGTAAAATAAAAAATCGCTACGTATATATTTTTTAATAGCTTAGCTTTCTAATGCATTACGTTTTGCATACTCATACATACATACATAGATTATTATATATATACTAGAAACTCAACTACCTGTAGAGCCTGCACTAAAACCAAAACAAAGATGTTGTTACCAAAGAACTATGTACATAAGTCATAGATATTATTTAATATACTAGAAAATGTAAGTTCTTTGTTGTTACAACATGTCAAAATGATAATATTGCGTTCAGAAATTATATGAATTTCCATAAAATTTGGATACGATATTCATGAAAAAACAAGTCTAAATATTAATGTAGGAACCAATTAGGACTATTTCCTTTTGCAATATACTCAAAGCTTACCATAATCCAAGTTATAACCGTGAAATATATCACTCTTAGAATAACATCATAACATAACATAAACTCACGTCTATATCCCCGAAGGGGTAGGCAGAGGTGCTAGCACCCACGTTTCGCCAGTTTATGTTTTAGGTCCCAATGTAATAGGTGGCGAGCCTATTGCCATTAACCGGGCACTTATAAACCTCCGATAAATACACACATAACTTCGAAAAGTATCGAAAAGTCATTGGTGTGTGCCATGGTAATACCTGGGATCAAACCCGAGACCTCATCTCAGCAGTCCTTTACCCATACCACTAGGTTACCGCGGTAGCCTTAATCTCTTAGAATAACCGATATTTAATTTTAGAACAAAAGTACGTTTACGATTGTTACTGAATTGTAAGGGCGAATACAGGCAGTCAATCTTTATCACGATCTTCTCAATATATATTGATAAAATTGATGTGCAAATGGGATCCGTGATTTTATCTACGTCAAATTCTAATATTTTTGGTGATCCATTGAACACTGTGTACACGGGCTAAACAGTAGTCTTTGTTATATTCCAGACATAATCTATCCCTGTACTGAATTTCATCCAAATCCTTTCAGCCGTTAGAGCGTGATTGAGTAACAAACATCCAAATATGTTAACAAACTTTCACATTTATTATAATTTTGATACGGTACGATACGATATAATATTGATAGTTAATTCTGAAAATATCGTGATATTTGACGGCGATATTGGATCGCGATAATTAATATTGACTATCTGAATCCGCCCTATAAAATCAGCTGTCATTCATTTGATAGGCCATAAGCCCATGATTCCGAATGTCTTAAGTTGGCGGGGGAAAAACATTTTTTTTATGATTTCTTGGCTCATTGATGGATCAAGATTTTTATTTGTTCGAGTCTCATTTTTATTGTTAAATAGAATAAAATTTGACTCTTGTTTGTAATAATAGGTCTTAGCCTTTCTAGTATTATATATATAATAATCTATGTCTTAGCCGAAATTTTCTTACAAATTAAAAATTTAATAGCTATTTCCATTATTTATATTTTGTTTGAAAGTTGATTTTAAGACTGTATTAAATTTTGTTTTTATTGGCCGCTTGATAAATTAATTCGATCTTCAAAAACAGTACTTCCTAAATGTTATCCATTTTGATGATAAACTTCGTTTAATTACTTAACAGCTGTCACTTTTCAAAAATGTAATAAAAGTTGCTGTTTGTTAGCTTAATGTTGTCTCATTCAAACACAAAAAAATCATAAAATTTGGATTTGTCATTCCTATAAAAAATTCAAAAATGTTAGTACTGAAAATTGGGTTTCCTCCAATTTCTTCAAGAAAAACGGTGATTTCATATGTAACGACCTAATATAATACCTTGTTTGAATCTGCGCGCGAGGCGATCATGTTTTTTCTGGGTTTTTTTTGCGCGGTTTTTTGGTCAAGGAGTCAAAGGAACTCTCGGCGAACACGCGGGAGATGTGCGCTTGGTGTTTACATTCGATTTCGGCTTTCATTCGGTTATTTTTCATTATTTTAATTATTTTATATTATGTCGTTGCTTTATGGTTCATGATAATTCCGAAAAATTAAAAAAGGAGGCAATTAAGGTAAATTTTGGTACTTATAAGTTTTCGTGAAAATCTAAATTTGCCTATATCTTTTTATTGCGATGATTCAGGACTTCGATTTTTATACACCTAATAGGAACTATAGATCTCAGTATCTGGTATAAATTTCACCTTGGTGACACACGGACAGACAGACAGACGGAAAAGAGAGTGATCTCATAAGGGTTCCTTTTTTTACCCATTGAGGTACGAAACCCCAAAAACAATAAAAAAATGATTTCCCGCCACCAACTTAAGCATATTATGGTTCCTTTACTTGTGCTGTACCTTGTACCTTGCTTTTAACCAAAACTAAAATTGATAATTCTAGGTCAACCGGAAGTACCCTCTAGGTCGAAAACCTATATGGTTCTTTCTGTCGACCAGGATCCAGGATCAGGAAATTTGGTACAAAGCAAGGTTTTTTGTTTTGTTACAGCACAACTAAAGGAATAATTCCAAAAAATAAAACCAGTGGTACGGAACCCTCGGTGCACTTGTTGAAATTGCGTTTGACCGGTTTTATTAAATATAAAAAAACAAAATCGAACAAATTTTTTTTATCGAACAATGATGAAGAAGAGTTTAATAAATGGAGCTTATAATATCTACAACTATTTATGAATTATATACAAAACTATATTACACAAACTATACCTATACATAATAGTATTATTTTTATGTTTATGTTATGTAGTTTAGTTTGTAGTTATTCTTCTTATATAGTTTTATCGCATAGCAACACTGCATTGTGCGCTAAAGTGAATCACAATTTTATAGTTTTATCGTTGAGGCGTGTTTTATATTGTATTTATTTTGTTTGCACATTTTAAAACCTTTAGCCAGCTCACTATTACATTAAGAAGAATTTGTTTAAATTATTCACTATTCCAATATTCAGGCCTCCCTCCAAACATTTCTTTGACACATTTGAGAGACGCCATGTTTGTCACGTTTTTGCCAGTGGCGAATATAAAGCCAAAAAATTAATTTGTAGTTTGCAGTAGCGTCACTGTGAGCAATTGTTAATCAGTGGTGTAAATTATATTTACAATGAGTAGAGCTTTTTCGAAAAATAAGGAGAAGCGACCACGTCCGTCTTCAAACGAAAATAACACTGTAAGTATCCCATATATTCCCGCTCTCGATGCCAATGTCGTTGCGTTTTCAGTAAATGTGCGGCCTCACGCGTAGTTGTTCTTTTTTAATCTTGCTGGCGATTTTATCAGAATTGTAGTAACGCATTGGTTAAACAACAAATCAAAACTTTAAAAAGTCAGCGCTTAGTAGCCTTTGCTTGTGCGAAGTTTTTAGCCCAAGTCCATGCTTTGAAATATAACAGGTGCATGTTCTCTTTAGTGTCATTATGTTAAGTTTTCTTACTATTATTGTCCTGAGTGCTTCACGAGTACTCAACTATAGAAGCTTTGTATGTGTAGTTTGTGTAAATAAGGTTTACATATAATGGGTTTTCAGTGTACACAATTAGCAAACCTTAATACAGTTCAATGGAACATAATGTTGTATTTACCAGTGTAACCACTTGATTCAATAAATTATATTATCTATACTAATATTATAAAGCTGAAGAGTTTGTTTGTTTAGTAGAACAGGCTAATCTCAGGAACTACTGGTTTGAATTAAAAAATATTTTGTTTGATAGCCTATTTATCGAGGAAGGTAGGCTATATATCATCACGCAGTAATCATATATGTCAACAAATCGGGCAAATTTCCATACATTGCAAAACTAATGCATGTGTGGGGTAAATAGATGCCATGGGCGATAGAAGTGTGTCAAGGGCGAAGTCGCGGGGGACAGCTGGTTAATGATATAACAGATTTGGATCAAATTTGGCAAACAGTATGCAACTTAGACTAACATATAGGACACTTTTAACCTGGTTTCAAAGCTTAAGAGTCTAACAAAATATTACACAATTTAAATTTATTCTTTAAAATCTATCTAGTATCTGCTTGCTGACCTGGCAGATGTTGTACTGCCATATCACTGGCCCCAGGCAATAAAGCGGCACTAAGAGCCAGTTACATCCTTTTATTGTTATCCTCTATTATACATTTTTTCAATTATTTCATTAAATATTTATATCATAACAATTATTTTTGAAAGATTAAAAGGTGAAAAAACTGGACATCCGATTCTTATACCAAATTACAACAAAAGACATTTAAAATAGATCAAGCCGTTTTAGAGGAGTGAGGCCACAAATACTGTGACTCGAGATTCTAATATTGGATTATATTAGAATGTAAATATTTTTTTTGTTACAACTGAAAGTGTCCTTAAACTGCGTTAGTATGGAAACTAGTTTTACCCAATTTTTGCATATCATGATCGGTCACTTGATTTATGTCTCACAAAACTGATGTGATTGTTTATAACTATAACACTATAACCTGGCAGCAAATGTTAATTTTTGTGTCAAGTTATATACAGACATACACACATTATAACTTTATCCTCTAAGGATAATATGATTGGACTAAATTTACCTACTTGTAATTACTGTTTTAACCACCTACATTTCAAACCTTATGCATTTATACATATCTACACCTCGAACTAACATTGGTTGAAGGAGTGTATTATTCTACTGATATGCTTTGTTTCTCTGTGCCATGTTTTTTATATGTCAATGTGCATAGAAGACAAGCAAGTGCTTGTATTGTGCCATCTAACATTGTAATGCAGTTTATTTTAAATAATTGTTAATTATTTAAATTAATTTAAATAACTCCTTATAAAATGACAGTCTCCTAATAAAAAGACTGAAATTTTTTGTTTATATTTTTTGAACTAGCTGGAGCTTCTCTCTTCATCCGCGTGGATGTCAGTTATCGCGACCAAAAGTAATCATGAAATTTGGATCCTGTTATATAATCCATTCTATAGTCCATTTTATCTCAATTTGAATTTGATCACAAGTTGAAAGTTACCAGGCGGCTTATTTCTTTCTGAAACCAACGATAATCATTATAAATAATACAAAAATAAAAAAAATATACAAAAAACTTGACAAATTATATACTAAAATGCTCCTCTAGAACCACTATCCATTGATAAAAACAGCATGAAAATGTATGCAGTAGTTTTTGAATTTATCGCTAATTCAACAGAGAGATAGACTAGATAGGACTGTTTTATAATATTTATTGTAGTGATTAGGTATACTACTACCCCCCGAGGGGCCATCTCAAAGCCGTAGATAGCCCATCTCAAAGCCGTAGATGGCCCAGAGTCAGACGGAGTGCGAAGGATTTGCCTTATTGGGCTACCCTAAAGACGCGTGACGGCGTGCGGTTTTAGTCGGTTCATGCCCGACATAACCTCCCCCGCTGAACGGCAACTTTTAATTTGATTCAATGAAATTTTAAAGCAATTAGTATGCTAACTTTTCTTATACATTTAGTTCAGAAAAAGTGAACATCCTTGTTCACGAACAACGAGACTTGAATGAATTATGGTAGATGTCTCCAGCATTGCCCCAAGATGTAACGGAGAATTTTGTATATCTAGGATGTGTCCAGATAGCACAGTTGGTCAGAGTATTCCTTCTGTAAGGAACTGGTCGCAAGTCCCCTCCTGGATGTTTACTTTTTTCGAACTAAATCTATTTTAATTCGATGTTTTCGTGTACATTTTCAAAAACATTACAATACTTATTCCATAAAGATAATTATGATACTGAGTATATTATTGTTATAATTTACAAGTGTATCTATCTGTCTTCTTACAATCCCAGGCACCAGCACATGAAATAACAATAACATATAAGTAGGTCATCAAACTGGACATCAACATTGTACTTTAGTTTGCATCTGTAATGGCGACCTTCATTCTTTAGACTTGAAGTCATATTGAAGAGTTTTATGTTAAATAAAATTGTTTCTATGCTCGTGTGTTAATTATGCATTATATACTGTACGAAACTTTGATATTTCTGAGTAAAGAAAAGGCGCACTGCTGAAAATGCTGGGCTTTAGTAATTATATAATTCTTTAAAAAACAGAATTGTGTTTAGATTAGTCTTACAGAACTTCCGTAGCTGCATTTCTATTTTATACAACAATTTTTATTTCATACATTCTCGGTCATTCAGATCTTCTCTTTTCCTTTCTTTTAGTATTTTATTATCATTCTATAGAAGCAATAAATCTTAAATTTGGGGAACCTAAACTATAAAAGTAAAAAAAAACACGTCCATGTAAACCAGGTCAAGAGTACCCGTAACCGGCGTGCATGTGACATCATCATCCTAGCATTAGTCCCATTCGCATCCGAGGTTGTCACCTCGGAGTCCGGGTTCCGCTTTTCGACTTTTACTTCTCCACTGCGCACGGTCTTCACTGACTTCGCGTGCATGTATGAAAACAATTATGAAAGTAGAACAAGCGAATGATGTGCGGCCCTTGGCCTCGTGGCGGTTCGTCATAAGAGGGCTTACTATTCTATCTAATCTTAAAATATACAGGGCGTCCCACAGCACACATGGAGGGAAAGTATCTTAAAAAATATAATACAATTTTACTGAAAGAAGACTTCATTTTTATTTCAAAAACAATTTAAACTGCATTCATAGATTTTTTAAAACTTGATTGCCACACTCGGTAATCGAACCGGCTTAAACCCAAAAAATAACATCTTGTACTTTTATTACATCAATCAATAGGGTAAATCATAAGAATTAAATCTCTGTACCAAACATGGTAAATTCCACCATCCACCACCAGCTGGTCTGACGCTGAAGTAGGAAGGTGACCAAAGGAACTCCTATGCTAAACAAGATAAACCTATCGATTTTATGCTCATAGATAGATAGATAGATACTCTTTATTGTACACCAACCAATTATCATCCTTATAATTGACCCTAACGATCGATGCAATAAAAGTACAGGGTATATTTTTTTCAGATTTTAGCCGGTTCGATTCCCGGGTGTGGAAGAGAATATTCGAAAATCTTTGAATGCAGTTTGCTTTCCATTCAAAAATAAAGGAATGTTTCCTTTGAGTAAAATTTTCTTTCTGCAGTATTAAGAGTACTTTCCCTCCAGGTGGCATTACAAAATTCAACCCTGTATACATATATAAATGATAAAAATAATGACAAAAAAAAATATAACATTGTTTTTAAAGCGTTAAGTAGTGCTCTTTGACGAGTTTTTGGAAAGTTGGTAATGACTGTGCTCGTCTGATAGATTCAGGCAGAGTATTCCACGGGCGTGCAGTTTGAATTGTGAAGGATTTGTCGTAAAAGGTTGTGGCATGCTGCTGAATTTCCAGAGTTAAATTTTCCGAAGATCTCAAGTATCTCGTATGAAGCGATTTTTAAGATCGAGAGGAGCAGCAGGGTGAAACAGGATATTAAAGAGAAGAGAGAGTATATGAGCATTCCGCTGCTCATTTGTTTTGTCTTGACAAACTCCGATGTGACATGGTATTTAGGGTCTGATGATGGAGTAGGAAGGTGGCTATAGGAACTGCTAAACTAAACAATATAAACCTATGTCGTTTGGAAGGTGACCATAGGAATCAAAAGAAGATAAACATGTGTTGAGCTGCTTTGGGCTGGTCTTCGCAAGTATTCTGGGACTACATGACATTACTAAAACTTAAAAGATGAAAAAAAAAATAAAAAATAAAAAAATTAAAAATATTTTAAAACAAACTTAATAAAAAAAAACAGTTAAACACTAAAACGAAAATAATAATTGTATGCAAGGGTTGTGCTGATTTCAAAAGTTTGTAGCACAATTCGACCATAGAGATAAAAACTTCGTAAAATGTGCACTAGACATTACATTGCACTGTGCGTTTGATACATTTCTTGTAAAGGTCATTTCTCATAATAGGCACTTTCCAAAATCAGCATCAGGCAAAATTAATACAGCTCAGCTTCCTACAAAGGTACATCTAGGTCTATTTAGACATACAGAATGACAAACTCTCAGAACTGATGATTTTATTTTAAAAACCATGCACCTTTGGCATTTTATTCATTTTGAAATGTATGTATTTTGCGAATTGCTCATTTTCAGAAGAGCCCTATATGAGTTCATGTAAAACATTCCCATGTCACTAAAAACATGATCAAGCTTTGCATTTATAGTCCAAAGATTTTTTGTGATTTTGTGATTAAATTATTCTACTATTTCAAATGTATAAAAAATATTTATTATTTTTATCTTCCATACTATCCGAGTTTATGCTTATCTGGGGTACCTCGGATAAAGAAGATTTTACTGTACAATATATTGCACTGTATGTATAAGCTGTAGGCAGCAACTGATTGCTCGCTAGATTCGCATTGCAAGGGCTCTGATCTGAGCGAATGCACTCTAGAGCTTTTATTTTTGGGATTGCCAAAACCAGAGGACGCAATTTATTTATTGGATGTCTAGAGGGGGCTAGTGTAAAGTTGAATCCAAATTTGTGGGGTCGCAACCTTGATATGGTTAAAAGAAAATTTATTTCCAAATTTTTATCTATTTTCGTTAATAACTTTTTTACCTTAGGTTCTACGACTAAAAGTCACGGAATCAAAGTTATAGAGAATTTAATTTGCAACAAAACTGTTTTTCAAATTTTCTGTGCAATGAATTTTTTGCCCAATATAGCATAAAAGGGCCGACATACATGGATTTAACTTTACACCAGCCCTCCAGATATCCATAAAATAAAATTGCGTCCTCAGACTTTAGCACACAGCCTTAATTTTTTTTTTTTTAAATGTCTATTTTAAATAGCCCACTTAATAATGACACTAATCATATTTTTCAGTCGTTTGTCAAGAATGTAACATCAAGAGTATCAGGCTTGCTGCCTGCCACAATCACTAAGTGGTTCAGCAGCCCAAATTCTTCAAATGCGAATGGATCGGTGCCAACAGCTGATGTCACAGATTCATCTACAGAAGATGAGGGTTCTGAAACCCCAGTTGTAACCCAACCGCCAGCAAAACGCATGCGTTTTAACACTTCCAGCAAATTTAACCATTTTGGTCCTACAGAAGTATGATATTACTTTTCTTTAGCCTTGTGTTAATTTTAGACCTATAAACTTAGTAGAACGATTTGGAACTTGTATTATAGAATATCACATTTATTTATAAAGAATACAAATAATAGTTATTGTTCAAAAAATCACTTCTAAATCAGTTTTTTTAATGTGAATATTGAAGTAAATGCTAGTTATATTTTTATTACATATTTACATTAATATTTCAGACAAATTGCACTACAAATAATCTTGAAATCACAGAAATACCAGTCAGTCATTTTCCTGGCACTCCATATTCTACAAGTCGAAACAACCTCAATCTTACGCAAATGCGGAGTCCAATTGAAATATTTACTAATGAGCCTATAAAAGACAAGCTTGACAGAGACTCGTCAAGGTTCAAGTCAACACAACACACAATAGCCAACATAGGCCAATCAGTTGCCGCCAAGAGAAAATCCATTTTTGATAGAACTAGTAAAGAAGATGCACCTAAACCAAATGGTAAGTTTTACGCATATTCAGATTATATTTTCTTTTTTATATTCATGCATGTAATAGGCCTTTAGGGGTAGATTGGCTGTATTTTACACATCCATTACTCCAATTTTGGTACTATCATATAGGACTTCTTGTCTGTCAATTGTCTTGCCATCAGGTATATTTTCCAGGCTCTATGCGGCCAGTTTTTTTTTGCCAGAGAATACGAATACAATTTTTTTTGGCCAACCTGGGAATCGAACCGAAGGCGCAAATATGCACCGACGAGTACAAGTAGTACAGTACTTTTACCTAAAATCTAGAGTTCTTCAGAGCTAATGTAAGAATATGAATTTCAGCCAAATCACCAACAGGAGATATGAAAAGGCCTTGCTTCAAATCTACACTACTGGGCTCTCCCTTCTATCCAGGCACAACAATATATGGTGGAGCAGCATCTTCGTACGTAAATCAAGCTAATATCCAGCAACATACTGTTGCATTGGTGAATGAGTCCAAGAGTAATGAAGACAGTACCATGAGCACTTCAGCACGCCGCGTTATGGACTTGCTTGAATCTTATTCTTCGCCATTAATGGAAGCTCGAAGAATCCCTCATTACACTAAACCGAAAATTGAAAGTTTCTATGCTTCAAATAACACATCCACGCCCTATGAAAACAAAAGTCTATGTAAGTATTACAAAGGGTAATTATTACTTAAGTTATTATATCTATATTAGTCAGTGGCGTTCAATTGCTAGTTTCAGGTTAGATTCCCGCTCAGGGAACACTAGAAACTACTCTGAAACTAGCATAGACATTCACAAATATTTGTGAATGTCTATTTATGTTGGCCTGGGTGTTTCTATGTAAAAAAATATTTACGTATTTAAAAAAAAAACCTGAATAGTTATAAAAATATATTATTAAAATAATAATAATGATATTATAAAAATATGTTTAGAATTCTAGAATTCATATTACAAACCTTGCTTAGTTTGAACCTAGACGGTATGTAATAGACATAAAATGTTCTAGGGCACAAGTAATGCTTCAAATATTTATTGTTTGCCAGAGGACCCCGGGCTCCTAGGTGCAGGCCTCAGATGCTATCGGGACACAATGCTCAGATGATGCTTATGTCTTATGTACTCATGCCTTACTACCTTGGAGATTGGCATGGTTCATTTCGAAATTAGAAGTCGTTTAAACCTCTTTTCTTACATATATATACTCATAACTGTCTACCATGGAAAGGCAGAGAAAATTTTAAAATTGTAGTCTTCACTCAGGTTTTTTAATTTAATAAAGCCCAACACACCTCCTCCCCTGTCATTGTATGTTCTGCTGGTAATCTGCTCGTAATTTGCTGGTATTGGATTTGCCTATTTTTTAATAGATCATCAAGAGAGCAGATATAAACTGCTTTTTACTCTAATAAAAAATATCTTGATGACAGTTATTTATGTTTCTCTACCGGACAGCCTTGATTTGCCTTGCTAATGAATATCCATGCTTCCCCTCATCTATTGACATTAAAACTGAACATTATTGGATCTTTGTAATTTTTGTAATTTATTAAAACAGATTTGATTTGATTGTTTTCATAAGATGTAGAGGACAGTGTCGACAACTTAGCGACAAAAGTAATTCCAACGATCCCTTTAAATGGTGGGGTTAAATGATCGATTCCCGGTACTTTCTTGACAGAATGTATTGCGGGGCTAGTAAAGTTGGTTCATATTTTCACAGATACAATTCTTACCTAACGAAACATTAATAATTAATAATCATTTGTTTCTTTTATGTAGCATACAAAACACAGGAGCTTTATGTTCCTAGCATTGCCTCGATACTGCGTTTGAAACAAAGATCACGTCTAATGGACACTACAAAGGCAGCCCGTCAAATAATAGCCTCTCACAGCAGTGCATCTACTTATCCTTTAGTATATCAACCTGCCCAAACAGCCTGTACTTCTGAAGGTCCTACTACTGAAGGCCAATCAAGGTAAGCATTTTGGTTTGCATTGTTTACAAAAAAGTTATTGTTACAGATTCCAAGAACTTCTATCATATACTAGTGACAAATGTTCAATAATTTAATGACACCAATTAGATTCGCATATTACTTTTGTTACTCCTGCTTAACCCAGATAACCCTGAAACTATTTATCATCACCAATATTCATAATATTTTAATATGTTTTTACTTACGGACCTAAACTTAAAAAAAAATATATATTAAAAAAATCGGAAACACCTGGGAAAGCTGGCAGCGGTGTTATAATACCTGGTAGGATTATACACTACTATACTATGTACTACGGAGTATTATAATATTGGATATAAAAAAGAAAGAAGAATGAAATTAATGTTGTTTATTTTTACTAATTAGTCAATTTGTAACATGACATAACATAACTTCACGCCTGTATCCCCGAAGGGGTAGGCAGAGGAGTATTACACACCCAAGTTATGTTTAGGTCCCAATATAAGTTTGTAATTTGTGTAAAAATCCAAGTATGCTAAGGAAAAACAATCCTTCGGATATAAATAAACAAAACACAAATTAGTTTTCTTTGAAATTCAAAGATATGGTCGAACCTGTCAAATCTAGAACTTGCCCTGCGACCCGGGGGAGTAGCGCTACTCCAAAAAGTTTTACTTTAAACACAGTTATACGGGGCTATTATCGCTCCACTTGCAGATCAAGATGTCTGCTGGATTACTTGATTTGTATTGAAAAGTACTTCTATCAGCCTTTTTGAAGGCGTTATTAGATGGCAGTGGGCATTAGCAGGTCCTATTTTCGAAAATGGTTCCTGTTGCTTGCTGGTTCCTGTTACTCAATTCATGAAATACAGGTAGTTACTGAAGAAAAAAAGGTTCACCTTCTTTAAGATAACCGCAACAGTGATATATTATTCTCTTCATCGGAAGCAGACTCACTGTTAACGATCTCTTGCACGGCTCTTCAAGTCACGAGGTTTTCGTGACCAGAATCCTCGTCTGTTCTGTCTGCATTAGCAATTTCGGGTGCTAAAATAGCAATAGCACTAGGCAAAGTTGTATCGTCATCCGCTTTCTCCATTTCGTTATTATTTCGGTGAGCTTGAAGCGGCTTTCTTTGGCAGTAACTAAAATTTCATACCAAAATATGATAGACGTAGATATACCTACCAGGTGTTATAACACCTGTGCTATTTCAAGGACAAACACATACATACATATTGCAATGATACTATTATTTTATTTTTATTTGGGTGTCAATAAGATAGCAAAATAAATAATTTATTATCAAAAACTCACCTAATTCCAGACATAAAGAATCTAAACAATACTGACGCTATAAAATACAATTTACGCTGTAAAATAATTATATTTTGTTCATCACGAGTGCTCTTAAACCAAATTCGATAAGTATTAAATGAGATGACCGCAGAAAATCGATTGAAATAAAACTTTTTAAATATAAAATTTAAGGGTAAGTTTAAATCTATTTTAGCGGTGTTATAACGCCTGGTCGGGTTATCTGGGTTAAAAGTGCCAGAACAGGCACATATAATAGAATATATCTAGTTTAGTGACGTATTATTTTGATATATCTATTAAATATTTCCTTCAATTGTTCAGTTTCAGTTGAAAGTTTTTCTTAAACATAAATCCAGTCAGTCTCGTTCACGCTACACCGTGTTGCAAACGGGCCAGGGCACGCCGAAGTGCGCCGGCCGGGCCAATCATTCATGTTACGCCGGGCTGTTTCCGCGTATTTTTGGCACGGCCATATGTGTTGTGCACTGCTGCACCTCACAAAAATTCACGTGTAGGGGCCGACCCCACGGGGAAACAATACCCACATTTCTAAGCCGTGCCGTAATGTGCGCCGTGGTCATGGTCAACATTGAATAACTTCATATAGAGCATATTATAGTGTAGATGGTTAGGCCCGGTCGCGATACGATTTTCTATGAATTATCCTTTATAGGGTAAAAAATAATTACAGTACGTATTTCCATATTTTTTTTGGTTGTTTTTCTTGTTTTGTTCGGTTGTTTCAGTTTGGGTAACTTTGAAGGCTTTTTTATATTATTTTTACGTTCACAGAAATGAAGCTGATTTTATTATGCTATCTGTATTCTATTGGTGTCAAACTTAAACTGAAAATGGCAATAAAATGATGATTAAAATGGCATTCCAAGTAAATACGAACTTCGGATAACATTGAATACACAATAAATAACGGATGAATTGAAGAGTTAAAGTAACTTTAAAATACAGTTTTAATATTAAAAATATATTATGCTCCATGGGTAACAGTTTGCAACAGGAATATTCGATATATGACACAGGGATACCATGCATCCTAGCAGATATGTTAACTCCAAAAAAAAGGAATCAAAACTCGTCAACGACACTATGTTACTCCACACCTTACTTTGAATTAAAAACTAACATACGAAATGACATAGAAAACATGATAATCTATGTATAAGTACAGATGTTTGGTGTCACACAGATTTTCTAATAAAATTTTAGAATTTGTACTTGGAACGTGAATATATGTTAAATTGTTTTAAAATTTATATTCAAAGTTACACTGACATTCAAAGTTACCCTAATCAACTATAATGTATTTATTAATTATAGTAAAATTATATCAGAAGCTTACTATTAAGGTGCTACTTTCTGATAAGGGGAGTCTTAACTAGATCTGTGATAAAAGCACTGATTTTACAAATTAAGTATTTTATTGTTAAATAGCTATTAATTTAAATTTAAATTTTGTTCACAGGCCAGAAACTGAAATCGAACAAAGCAACAAACTGACTACCAAAGTTAAAGCAAGGGTGACAAGAATTAATCGTGGACACCAAGATCAACTTGATATGGCTATCCCTGTCAACCTACCTTCCGCCACTTTACAGATCGACCAGAATAAGTTACCTAACTTTAGCTTTGATGCACAAACTATCACAAAGTTGCCTGCTAAATCCACTCCTGAAGTAGTTATGCTGGCTACATCCACTCCTAAAGTAGTTATTCCTGTTTCTAAAAAAGTTCCAATTAAAAGTAATACTGAAATATCTACAAGTAAACCTGAAACAGACCCTAGTGGTAATATTTTTAAATTCTCTAATCCCGTAAAAGTATCATGTGATACTCCCGCACCGGACACGACACCTCCGAAATTCACTTTTGACAGTCCCGAGCGACGTATTGAACAAAAACAATGTGCCAGCAAAAATGATGTTTCCTCTGATGTAGGTAAAGTTACAGAAACAGATAAGTCTATGAATAAACCAAAAAATTGGCAATGTCCTGACTGTTGGGTCAACAACAAGCCGGAGGTCGCCAAATGCGCCTGTTGTGGCTACAATCAGCACCAGAAGGTAGTACAGGCCGCCAAATGCGTCGTATGCAAGCTTGCTGATAGTCAGACACTAAAAGACAAATGTATCAATTGTGAAAAGATGGCTAGTTCATCAGCGGCTAAATCCAGTCAATCGTCAAAGTGGAAATGTGAGGGTTGTTGGATAATGAATAGTGACAGTGTAAGCAAGTGCCCATGCTGTGGTGAAAGCAAACCGAATGAGGCCAGCAAGGCGGCGAAGGTAGCGGTGGCGGCAGAATTCGCTGCTTTTCCAAAGGTCCCAGCACCATCATGTTTTACAATTGGCGGCAGCCAACTAAATCCAGTTTCAAGAGAGGTAAAGTCTTTGCAACTACCCTCCAATAGTACTACTTTCTTTGGATCACGTGATCAAGGTGATAGCACATTTATAAGTCTTGCCAAAACTCAGAAGTCTGACAAATGGGAATGTTCCAGTTGTTTAGTGATGAACGAAAGTTTAAAAGCCGCATGCGTTTGTTGTGGTGCAGAGAAAGAGCCCAAAAATAAATTACCAGAGGCTACGTTTAACTTCGGTCTAAACGCTAATACATCATCATTTAAATTTGGTATTGATCCTAAAGTACAAGAAGCTACATTAGCTAAGAAGCCTGAATTACAATTAACACCTGAGTCTAAATTGAAAAGAATGTCCGAAACAAATAATAATGTGCTGCCTGAAGCACCTACATTTACTTTTACTGTACCTGCCAAGAAAACAGAAACCAAAATGGAAGCTGTAAAAGAGAAACCTTTGGAGCCTGTTAAATTCAGTTTTGGTATGCCGAAGAATACGAATACATCAAAAAATCTATCTGAATCTTCTAAAAGCGCCTTTGAAGATGAAGAAAAGTTACAAGAAGTTCCTCAAGTGAATTTTGCAGCAGCAATACAGGAGAAAAGAAAGACTGCAGAATTTTTTGCAGCTCCTTCAACACAAGAAGTTGAAAAAGATAAGCCATCAGCTCCCATATCGAGCTTATTCACTTTGCCAACAGCCGAAGCAAAGAAAGATATACCTAGCATTCCAGCAACGCATATACAACCAGCAGTAACTAGTGCTGAAAAGCCCCAAATACAATCCACTTTCGCATTAAAACTAGCTTCAAATTTGTTTGGTACAACAACCACGGCTAGTAGTAGTAGCTCTACGATTTCGTTTTCATCACCAGGACAGAGCAGTGCAACAATTACTAGTGCCTCAACTATACCTATAATGTTACCAGTAGCACCAATGCAAAAAAGTGAAGCGCCTAGTGCAGCCCAGGCACTTGCGTTGCCGGCTCCTACATTGGCGACTCCTGCCGTGTCTGTTCCTGCATTGCCGATTCCTGCAGCGCCAGCACCTTTAGCGCCTATTTTCAGTTTCGGCAGTAATGGAGTAAACAATCCCACACCAATACCATCTGCGTCTACGGTGGCATCTGCTGACAAACCAAATTTACAATTCACCTTCGGCAGCAACAATTCTTCTAAAACAGACTCTGCACCATCTTTATTAACCTCTTCTAAGACGCAACCCGTATTCAATTCCTTGTTTGCACCTGTTAGTGTCAATAATGCTAAGAAGACGAACGCCTTCAGCCTTACGTCGGGGAATACATTAATTTCTAATAACGTTCTAACATCTAACACTTTAAGTGGATCTAATGGAATTTCTGCCACTAATGGTTTAGTTGGCAATACCTTATCAGGAAACCCAATGGGGGGTACCGGTTTATCGGGAAATATGTTAAGTACAAATACTATGACTAGTAATACATTTGCACCTAACAGTCTGACAAGCGGGAATGGAGCGTCAACAGGCACTTTAGGAGGTACAAATGGCTTACCTGGAAACACACATGCTGGAGGCAATGGCTTACAACCCAGTAATACGTTAACTAACAATTCAATACAAAACAACCCATCTAATATTTTTGTAAACATTCAAAAAGAGAATATGTGGAACCCCAACCCGAACAACAATACACCAGCGAACAACTTGTTTACGTCAAACACGACGACGAATAGCCTGCAGAAGCCAACAACGTTCACGTTCGGCACATCGACGCAGTTTAATGCTACTAGCCCTTCTTCGACTTTTGGCAATAATGCTCAGCCTGCACCGAATATCTTTGGAATGGCTAATCAGAATAATAGCAGTCAGCCGTCTCTTTTCTCGACTCCTGTCCAAAATCAGTCTCCTGCGCCAATGTTTGGCTCCTCTCAGCCGAATAATAACCCAGTACCGCAGATGGGCATGTTTGGAACATCGACCCTTGGTGCAACACCCACATTTGGGGCACCGAGTGGTTCCATCAATTCTTTTGATACAACCTCTATGACGCCGGCACCTGCTCCTGCTTTTACCTTCGGCGCACAGCCGCAAACGCCCATGTTTGGATTTGGACAACAGGTGAGTAATTTTAAATAATTAATAAATATTGCTTTATTTTAGGTTCATTGACCAAAATATATTGCGTGTGTTTCTTCCCAATTCTCCATTACAGTGTCATTTTAGATGGGCATAATAATATTTATTAGGAATTAACAATAAACTTATTATTTAAACTATTTATTGAGGAGTGTAAGGAGTCCCTACTAACATCTTTCGGGACCCAAATCAACCTCGCCTGCCCGCGGTGCACTCGGCTGATTAACGGAGAAGGCTCTGGCGACCCGCCAACACGCACTGGACCAGCGCGGCAGGTTATGGTCCACAACCCCCCCAAAATGACCATGGACAGAGGAGCATGGCCTCTAGTGCCCGGGGGCTCCAGCTGCAAGACTGACGTGGACGGGCGTCGGTCGAGCACTGGAGTCGGGTGCTAAGAATCTCCGGGCGAGGTGCTACCGTCAAACGACCTCAAGTAATTGCTCAACGGAATACCGACGTACAAAATATATAATACGCGCACATTAAGGATAGACGAGAAGATCACTGAGCTGACAGAGGAGATGAACAAGCTGCATTGGGACATAGTAGGTTTATCGGAGGTCCGAAGAGAGGGCGAGGACACGACAAACTTAAAGTCTGGCAACTTGTTCTACCACCGGGAGGGCGACCAACAGTCCCAGGGTAGTGTCGGGTTCCTCGTTCATGGATGCCTTGTAAACAACGTGATATGTATCACGAGTGTGTCGAACAGGGTTGCGTACCTGGTACTCAGAGTATCAAAGAGGTACTCGTTGAAGGTCATACAGGTTTACGCACCAACCTCGGCGTACCCGGACGACGAAGTGGAAGTTATGTATGAGGACATCAGTACCTTTTATGTTTATACAAATTTCTCATATAAACAAACATACATAAACAACAAAACAATTTATACTTCTTATACATATAACAAATAAAAAACAATCTCTTATTACTTCTTATAATCCTTTTTAGTTTCGTTAGAATCCTATGGGCCATACATACTTCGAAAACATGCTTCACCGTTTTTATGGGGGATTTAATTCAAAACTGGGTAGGAGGGGCGATGACGAGTTGAGATTGGGGCAATTTGGAGGGGAGGGCCAATGGTTGGCCGACTTTCTGGAAAAGGTCTTTATGATGAACTCCTTCTTCAAGAAGCCAACTCATAGGAAATGAACCTGGATGAGTCCAGACGGTTCTAAAGAGGAATGAGATCGACTTCAATATGTCTACAAAGAGACGAATATTCAATGATGTCTACGTGATCCACAGGGTGAAAACCGGAAGCATCATAGAATGGTTACAGGCACATTGAAAATCAATGTCCAACTGGAAAGGTCTCGACTAATGAAGTACACGCTCCGACTTATTGCAGCCCATATACAAAACCCCGAGATATTTCAACTCCCCCCGAGTTTCCAACTCCGAGGATTGCGTTTCTGTGGACGAGGCCAACAACAGGTTGGTAGAAACTGTCTACATGGTAGAGGAAGTCTTCTTCAGACCACGCCGGAAAGATAGACCTCAAAAACGATCAGATCACACCCTCGACCTTATGGCAGAATGACGCTCATTGACGTTGCAGACTTCCGAGGACGCTGAAGCATATATCGGCAACTCAATAGACGGATCTCTAAGTCCTTGCGACACGATGTCGGTGTCTTTAATACCAACCATATTAAAGATACGATAGAGCAAAATAAGGGTTCTAAAGTGTTCGCAAGAGACCTGTCTATTGGGTAGAGCCAGTTGACGAAGTTGAAGACGGAAGACGGCAGTGTAGCGTCTGCTAAGTCAGAGGTATTGAGGGAGATCGAAAGGTTCTACGGACAGTTAACCTCAGCAGCTAAGCCTGTTGATGATTTGGATAAAGATCCAAGAGCCAAATTAACCCGACACTACACAGAAGATATTCCGGGCATCAGCCTGTATGAGATTAGTATGGCCCTCGCTCAAGAGCAACAAGGCTTCTGGTGAGGACGGAATTACATCGGAGCTTCTGAGTGCGGGTGGAACACCGCTACTGAAAGC
Organism: Cybosia mesomella; assembly: GCA_946251805.1. Classification (NCBI taxonomy): domain Eukaryota; kingdom Metazoa; phylum Arthropoda; class Insecta; order Lepidoptera; family Erebidae; genus Cybosia; species Cybosia mesomella. The sequence goes on along the minus strand of OX276388.1, from coordinate 12,205,418 downwards.
TCTACAGAGGCTCTTCAATGCCGTCCTGCTCGAGGGTGCTACGCCTGAAGCATGGAACAGAAGCGTGGTGGTTCTCTTCTTCAAGAAAGGTGATAAAACCTTACTATAGAACTACCGGCCCATCTCGCTTCTGAGCCATGTTTATAAGTTGTTTTCGAGGGTGTTCACGAATCGCCTTGCACGCAGGTTTGATGCCTTCCAGCCTCCCGAACAAGCCGTTTTGCGTAAAGACTATAGTACCATAGACCACATCCATACGCTGCGACAGGTTATACAGAAGACCGAGGAGTATAATTGGCCACTATACTTGGCGTTCGTGGACTATGAGAAAGCCTTTGATTCGTTTGAGACTTGGGCTGTGCTGCAGTCTCTTCAGAGGTGCCACATTGACTATCGGTAAATCGAAGTGCTGAAGTGCTTGTATAAAAACGCCACCACCTCTAGAAGTTGTTGATGAATGTGTCTATCTGGTACAAACCGTCCAACTAGGCAAATCCAGCTTCGAGAAGGTCAATCGACGAATCCAATTCGGCTGGGCTACGTTCGGAAAACTGCGCAGCGTCTTCCCGTCCAAAAAACCGCAGTCCTTGAAGACAAAGGTCTTTAATCAGTGCGTGTTACCAGTGATGACCTACGGTGCCGAGACGTGGTCTCTCACTATGGGCCTCATAAGGAAGCTCGGGATAACACAGTGAGCTATGGAACGGGCTATGCTTGGGGTTTCTCTACGAGATAAAAAATCAGAAATGAGGAGATCCGTAGACGAACTAGAGTTACCAACATAGCAGGGCGAGTCAGCAAGGTACAGCAGTACAAGCAGGGTACATAGCTCGGAGAACCGATAGCCGATGGGGCAGAAAGGTTCTTGAGTGGAGACCACGTGACGGCAAGCGCAGCGTAGGAAGGTCTCCCGCAAGGTGGACAGAAGAGGTCTTCTGGCCACCTTGCCTGCATCCACCGAGTCCCTGCGCTCTTTACCAGGTCGTAAAGAGCACAGGGACTCGGTGGATGCAGGCAAGTACAGACCGGTCAAAATGGAAGTCATAGGGGGAGGCCTATGTTGAGCAGTGGACTTCCTACAGCTGATATGATGACCTATTTATTATCTTTTCTATTCTATCCAATTGTAGTTCTTTCGTTAAAATAAACCAATACGGGAATCATAAATTCTACTAGGGGACGCAGTGGTGGTATTACGCGGATTACACCATGAAATGTCGAATGAAATGATAGCACGGTCTAATTACACAACTTGAATATTATTGTTTTGTGGTTGGCATTATACTGATAGTCTTCACTGTCTTCAGAGTATTTATAGCACCGATAACTGTTTAGTTTCTTATCACTGACCTTCAACGAGACCCTGTGCCACCTTAGTAATATAAAAAAAAGAAGTGTAACTTAAGCAGGTCTCGCTGTGCATAATTGTTACACACGAGTTGACATTTCCAAACCCCAAAACTGTTATGTTTCTTATTTGATATAACATTGTCGACACTGGAAATCAAAATGTGTTATATTTATATTTTTAAATTTCAGCAACCACAACAACAACAAGAACAGGCGAGTGGCGTGTACAGTTTTGGCGGCGCACAACCAGTTCAGTTTAACATGGGCACGGCTACTAATACCGCCTCGCGACGAATACGCAGAGCTGCTCGCAGAACACAACGATGAATTGTGGGTTTCAAGATCAAAACCTTATCGGAAACCTAATCACACCCAGGGCAGTACGTATATGTAACAAATAAACTGTTTGTGTGTCTAAAATGAAACATCCTTGTATGTTTCTACAAGGAGGTTGCATTAGAGTGCATTCTTCACTGTGGGACTAAATTTTAAGTTAGGTACCTAATAAAAAAGTATTTCGTAAGGTAAATTAATTGTAACCGACTGGTTGAGAGTGTGGTTGTATATTATTTTAAAATGGTTAGTTGGAATTATTACATACTTTTAAAGACTTACGTTTCACGACCATAGCACGGATTTTGTCCGTTTATTTGCTATTTTTAACTTAGTATATTGTTTTAAGTAGCCACATTGTTTATGATCGTGTATTTTTTGTCACAGTTTGGCAAAACGACAGTCTAAGAAACTGAAAATTAAAATGCTGCTTTGCATAGAACTCGTTATATGGTTGGTTTATCGTCTAATATAGGTGTTTTTTTTTGTAATTACGTATCATAACTACACCATTGAATACATGTATTAAAAGGAATGTGAGAAGACTGCGTGGTTTTAATATCTATAAAACTATTCGGTCGTGCATATGGTATAATAATGGCACCGTTATTTCATAGCTTCTTCTATAGCTCTTAAATCTGGATGTCTTAGTGCAGGCCACATTAATTCTTCAAAATGAACCTTTGCCGTTAGTTACACCATAATATCTTCGCAATATGAGGCCATATTTTATCAAGACGCCATGGTCGTGTTATCAGCGTAGTAATTTATTATCATAAGAGCCCTTTACGTGTAACATTAGTTATATATCCCTCTCCTGTGTAGCACATATATCTGTACTTTCAATCCTTACTTCATCGACGCCGTTGCTGTGCTCGTCATCTGAATATATCAGCTTTATTGGATGAAAAGATTATTACAGCAGTAAGAAACCTTAAAAATAAATTCTTTTAGTCTCTTCATATTTGTCCCCTTATCGCGCTTCTGTAAATATAGTCATAATATTTAAAGAAATATCAGATTGTAGTAATTATATGTAAGGTAACTATTGTAATTATGATGCCTTTTAGAATTTAATGGTTCATATATGTACCAGTAGACTTATCCAATGCCTTTAGATATGTGTCGATATACAGTGTTTTTAACTGAGAGTGTATGAGGAAATCCGAAACCATAGATTAGACAGAGTACATATAACACTGTTAGAAAACATTAGGTATACTTTGTGATCACAATTTTGCTACTATAAACTTTTTGGTTAAGTATAAGTTTATGCATAGAAATGAGTGAATATGTTTTTTTTGGGAATATACTCAGTTTCATGTAATACTTATTAAAACAGTACCTTGACCAGAAAAGAAAAATATTGTGCCTAATTATTTTTACATAAAATATATAAAGGTTCCCAATACAGTTTTTATATCTCTTATGGTTTTGGATTCCCTCAAACAGTCCCAGATAAAAACACATTATTTATTAATAATTTACATATATACATGAAATATGTATAACAATGAATACAACAGCAATTGTTATACTTTACGGCTTTGTTTATAGTTATATTTTGTCAGGTGTCTATACATTTAGAAATGTAAATTGATTAAACGTAACAATACACATACATAAAGTGCTCTCGCCAATGCATAAATATAGAATGTAATACGTAAATAAATTTATACAATAATCCTTACTAATATTATAAATGTGAAAGTAACTCTGTCTGTCTGTCTGTCTGTCTGTTTGTTACGTTACGCTTTCACGCCTAAACCACTGAACCGATTTTGCTGAAATTTGGTACAGGGGTAGATTAGACCTTGGGAAAGGACATAGGCTATGTTTTGTCGCGATAACCGACATCTACGCGGGCGGAGTTGTATGTTGGTTACCATATCATCTAAATTTATTTCGTGAATGTCGCACATTTGCACAGTATCCCGAAGGAGTCAACTCAAAGCCGTAGATGGCCCAGGGTCAGCCGGGGTGCGAGGGAATTGCCGTTATTTGGCTACCTTACACCCTGGCCTTAGAATCCAGACGGCGTGCGGTTTCAGTCGGTTCGATTCCAACAACTACCCCCACTGGCGGTAGCCGGGTAACTGGTGGGGTAACAGTGGTGATTTCCGCAAAAATATCCCACAAAATAGTACAGTATAGGCGGAGACATCTAAAAATCAAAGATGATGAAGATCGGTGCTCCCGTTCTCGAGTTGTAAACAGTCTCACTAACACAACCGGCAACCGACGCCACCTGAGACGACATGCGATTTTGGTTGCCTGGCTGGCGGTGGGGTAACCACGCGGATTTCCGCAAGAAAAAATAGCACAGTTATAGGTAGAGTCAAATCTAAAAGCCATGAAAATCGATCCACCCGTTCTCGAGTTATAAACGGTGTCACGATACACTTATTTCTCCCGTTTTAGGCACAAATTTTATAAGTTCCGACAAAAATCTTGAGCAGAGATCAGAAAGTTCACACATGTATACTTTACTGACCAACCAAAAACCAATAAAGGAACTGATCAACCAATGACGCGAGCTCTTTGAGCATGTGATTTGTGTAATATAATCTATGATTGGTTAATTAGCGCGCTTCGGCCGTCGGACTGCCACTAAAGAGACCTCAAATCGCTTTCTGCGCTGCTTTAGTACATTGTCAAGAAGTTTACCGGTCATTATAATTGCGTACAGTTTTTAATGAATTTTGAACGAAATCACATACACATACACACACACATACATCTATGTATACTTAGTAAGCAATAAGTAAATAAATAACTAGATCTTGTATTTAAATCTTAGTCATCAACATCACAGTACTTGAATACCAGAATACATATCTGGAATTTTGCGAGAGGATTAATGTAATGCCTAAAATTATTGTATATTTGCGGTTTCTTTTTAATTTACAACCAAAAATTGGTTTTACGAAAGTATAAATGTTTAATTTAATTTTTTTAATCAGAACGCTAGGACTATAGTGTTTTAGTTGTAATCAGTAGTAATATGTATTTACACTGTCCAACTATCCAACCATTTATTTAATTTTTGACAGTGTCTCCAGAACATAACTTGCATTATTCTTAAAAGTAAACTTGAAAAAAGCGGGGCCAAGAAAAAAAATCTGGCTCACCATATGTATCTACCCTATTTTATAACCCATTCTTAACACTAAAATGCTTTAAATAACACATAACATAACCTCACGCCTATATCCCCGAAGGGGTAGGCAGAGGTGCTAGCACCCACATTTCGCCAGTTTATGTTTAGGTCCCAATGTAATAGGTCGCGAGCCTATTGTCATTAACCGGGCACTTATAAACCTGCGATAAATACACACATAACTTCGAAAAGCATCGAAAAGTCATTGGTGTGTGCCATGCTAAAACCTGGGATCGAACCCGAGACCTCGTCTCAGCAGTCCATTACCCATACCACTAGGCTACCGCGGCTTTTAATGTCTCGGTTATATTAAAAATACGCTGATTCACTCACTCAAAAAAACAGTTACTTTTACCGCATCTAGTGTTGGGTAAATTGAATGCAAATTATTGAATCGCAAGCAATCGGTTACACCTATTTTCATAAACGTCGACCGTTATTGGATTATTGTATCTACTTTTAATTAAAACAACAAAATGTTGAAGTTGTGTTGTGTAGGGATTAAAGTTGTCACTATATGTAAAAACAATTGAAATAGGTACTTCAAAAATATTTTATTATAATTAATCGTCGTTAATTTATAATTTTAGTCAATTAAACATCTGGCATACAAAAATAGTTCATAGAAAAAAGATGGAAATATGGAGCAAAAATAAAATGTCAATGTGTAAAATGAATTGCAACTTTAGAAGTCGATTGTTGTATGTTATCGAATAGGTTACGCATTAGGACATATGTATTTGATGATATATTTGAGCTGTCAAAAGTAAAATTTTAAATAAATGGTTGGATTTCATACAAGAATACAAATAATGCAATTTGCCATGTCTAATCTTATTAAAATGTTAATAAATGATCGAAATAATCGGGCGCGCAGGGTTCGCGAGGGAGGCGCGGTACAATCCTGAGCACCAACATATACAATAACGTCATTTAAAATAGAAAATTACAAAACTCGCTACTGTTTCTAATAATTCGTACAATCTGAAATCTGTGGAGGTGACATTATTTGTTACGTGTTATATGTCGACAAATAATGTTATTCCCGTACATTTCGGACTTATGAAGGTTCGTTTCGAAGCGATTCCAATAGTAGAATATCCCTTTGTAACAGGCTCTGTCCAGTCATCGATTCGCTTCCAATATAAAAATATACCTGCACAATTCGTATACGTGTCTGCGTTTTTGTATACTTTGTCTTCACGTAAATTCATTATTATGTAGGTTGGGTAGAGCCTTAGTGTGAGCACATTATCTATGTTTATGTTGTCGTTCAATTAACTAGTTTAATTGCTAAAGATGTTTTAGTTAAATCTATAATATAGCATAAATGTACGATGCTGTAAACAATACGTAGAGAGCTTGAATAAAAAATAGGATTTTATATGCCTAGTGTGTCACGTGCATTATACCATACATACAATATCTAGGTGACGGTTCGGTTTTTTTCAGACCACTTTTTGCTTCTGTGTTTACACACTTTACGAGCTTTCTTTACTATCACTATGAAATATGACAAATGAGCACATCATATCCAGAAAAACAATAATTATTTGCACAATCCACAGGGTTCAGTGTTCTTTAGACACAAATAAAAAGTTATAGTAAACTTTACTACAAGAAAAAATAAATTAGCCCGACACTAATTTATTACCGCGAACACAGCTTTCATAAAGAGTATGTTGGGTTATGGCCATTGTTCATAGATATCATGAGATGATAAATGTCCACCACACACATTACAAATTGATCATACGCTGACAGGGACAACTGATTAACCGTTTTTGTCTTTTACGATCATATCTTTGTAGTCCTAATTTGGCTGTTTTATCCCTTTGTAAACGCTTTGAGAATAATATATATATTTATCAGCTATAACAGCTGATACATATGTATAAGATTCTTATCTATTATATCTATGTTAATGTGATGACGGAGCGTAAACGAAGTAATGCTGCAATTATAACTCTGAACGAGCGACTAGGTACATTTATTTGGATACTAGTGCGGTTAACTAAATGATCTCGTACATTTTTCAGTCTATGTAAAGCTCTTGAATTGTTAGGGACTAATATCACACATAGTCATTCTCTAGCACAATGTAACTGAAGGAATCAAATTAAGGTTTCATATGAGAAGAAACATATTATTCCTTCTCCTCATATGGAACTTATTGCTAATGGCTGATGCTGAAAGTTGAGGGATACGGTAAAGTAACTCGATAATTCAGTATAAAGTATAAATAATGTGTTCGGAGACATATCATCACAATACTTCTTTTTGTTTTTTTTTATTTACACTCATTCCGAACGACTGCATGTATCATTAATTTAATGTGGTCATAAAATCTGTTAATTTATATAACTGGCTAACCTGTTACGTTTTTATCGTAGTAGATGATAAAAACGTAAACTTTTTCAATACTGTAGACTCTACAGTATTGAAAAAGTCTGTAGACGGTACTCACAATGTACGAGAGTTATGTCTTACGTCAATGAAATTTGAGCGGTAAAGGACCAACGGCGCGCTATTATGATACTTGATACTTTATGTGCCTTATTTTTCTGTAGTTCTAAATTGGTTGTCAAACAAGAGCGAACTAGTGGATAACGGAACCAACTTAAACGGACACTTGCAGACCTTATAGGGTTTTATGAGATCAATCACTTATATTGACATTGGCGGCAAGGAAAAGTAGAAAAAGAGAAATATATAAATGTCACCGGAAATTTGTGAAAGCTGTTTTTACAATGTAACGTGTCGGATTACAATCTGTTACCAGAGAGAAAGATCACACGTTTTACATTTTAACTTACACATCTTCCGTAAAATTATATAACAAATTAAGTCTAGCCTTAAAATCGCGAAAACCAAAGTAAAGTCATCCGGGGATTATATTTCTGTGTATTTATAAAAAACGCCGAGGTAGACGGGAGTTTCGCTCCTTCGCTACGCTTCGGCCTCGTCTTCACCTAATCTATCCGAGTCGGATTGATATTGGATAACCTTGTTCGGAGTTCACAATATGACAGCTAGATTTGTTACAGCTGTTTTTATTACAATATATCGTTTGGCTTACGTTAAATTGCCAAAAGTGATTTATACCTAAATTTCGACACTTTATAATCTGACGCAGTATATTATAAAATAGTTTTCACAATTTTCCGATATTCGTTTTTCCGCAAAGTAAAACATCATGAAACGGAGTAACTGTTGTTGGATGTGGTGAATGGAATCTTCCTAACGCTACGTTGTGGTACTTAGCAATGTAACCACTCAAATAACGCGTTTACGTTTTTCACATCAGAGTTACTTAAGGCCGCTTACCTGTTTATGCTCTGTGATTTTGACCAGAAATGCGATTACGTTTTAGAGAAATTTGTCAACGCGATGCTTCTACACAACTATAATATTCATAGGCAACGTTATCATTATACACTGAATTTAAGCTAATGTGTTTAAGTATTATTTATGCGTAGAAAAAGGGGATTTTAAAGAAAAAGCAATATTTATAAATAGCAATAATCTCTTTGTTAAAATGATGTATCAAACCATGTATTCCTAGTTTTGTATACAAATTTAGCACTTCCTAATGTGTTTATGCCTTGAAGTAGAATGCCTATTATATTATATGATTAAATAATATAGTACAGTAAATTTATTATTTACTTATTATAAGGACTAATTTTATAGAAAATATGTGAGGCTAACACCATAGTTCTCAAATTGTTATGGTTGGATTTGAGATGTTGTACATGAGACAATATGTTGTTACACATGTGTGTGTGGCTTTTACATTCAATGTTAAAAATATTTGTTAGGACTCTGGCAGCAATATGCCATTATGAAAATTAGCAACATTTAAATTAAAGGGTATTTAATTGCTAACATTGCAACCTTTTTAGTAAAAATTCAGCTGAGAATCAAGTTTTGTTTGAAAGGTTTGCAATCAGTATTCTGAGTACTTTAAAAATTTGTCCAGGATTATTTGAAACTTAGTATAATACTTTATCCGTTTTCAGTGCCAAGATCAAAACTACAAAACTTATCGTTTAATTGTTGACAGTTAACAAATACATTTTTTTTAGTTCTACAATTGTCCCGTTATAATAATTACTGATTAGAAAATTACTTATTAAATTATTAATTTACATAAATTGGTGTCAAAATATTCATATTTAACGAAACGATACGAAGACAAGCTAACCCTTAAAAATTTTTTTAGTTAAACGGTTTTTATTTACTTATTTTATTTTCAAGTAACATATTAATTTTCAAATTTGGTCAGTCACATTGGATTAGCATTTTTTCATAGTGTACTTTATTCTACTAGTCAAGCCCTTTCATTATGTTACTCGTACTGAGGGTTTTGTAAAAACAATGTAATCAGACATTTTGTAGCGGCAGCCATCTTGGATTTATAATGATACTGAATATATAAAATTGTATTGTCATCCGAACTAAAGGTATGTACCAAATATCAGATCAATCAGTCAACAGAAAGGGGACAACATTTTAATAACTAAAATTGACCCAAACAAAAAGCAATCAAGGCGACGTAAATAAAACACTTAAAAAGATAGATGACAAGACGAAATAAGTGTTGTATATTTTTATCCTCTCTTATTTTTTCCTGGCTGTTAACGCTGTCTAGTTTAAAGTTGAACATTATATAATTCAGTTATACGACATGAATTCATTTTGAAATGATGTTTTTAGAAAAATAAAATAAATTTTTAAAACAATTTTTATGCTTTGACTTATATATTATTATATATATAAATAGCATATATTAGAAATTATTTCATTATTGTCAGCTTATTGTTATTAAACAATAGGCAACGGGCTCGTGTTTCTATTGGGGGGACAAGGGTATGCTGTTAGTGGCCGTAGTTCCCCTGGACGTGGGAGACAAAGCCCCTTCATTTTTTCTATAATTTCATGATGGTTTTGTCCCCCTTGTGCTTGAAAATGTTTTATAATTGGGCACGTGATTAATAATTACTCAATATAAAATTACTAATTATTAGATAAACTATAATTAATTAATAATGATAATAATAAAATCTGTCTATTCTATCATGTCTATCTCTCAGAATGGTCGTAGAAGTGGGCTTGTGGCACTAATGAGCTCTTTATAATTGATGTGGTCATTAGCCAACAGGCACGCCGTAATCGTAAGGACCTGGCGAGATGTTGGATAGACTACAAAAAGGCATATGAATCATTGCCGAAATTGCTCATTGCTAGAGTTGTACAAAATAGATACAACTCTATGTGCCTGCACGAACGCAAGAATGAGGCACGGTCATTTGCTATTCAGGGTGTCGACAGATCTGCGAGAACGTCCGCTGTTCGATAAGGATAGAGCAGGGCAAATTCCAGGGCGATAGTCTTAGTCCAGTATTGTTTTGCCTGGCACTGAACCCTCTCAGTTATACACTGGAAAAATCAGGGTTAGGCTATCGATTACGGAGAGGTGGTCAGGTTATATCCCACCTCCTTTTCATGAATGATCTCAAATTTTGCTACGAACAATTCCAAACTGATAGCGTTATTAAAGGTGACTGAAACCTTTAGTAACTGTATCAAGATTGATTTTGGTGTGGACATGTGTGCGGTCATGCATGTAAAAAGAGGTGAGATTGTGGAATCTGACAAGATTGAGCTCTCAGATTCCACAAAACTCACATCTTTTTCTGCAATCGACACCTATAAATACTTGGGTATGTCGCAGGCGTTAGGCATTACAGAAGTTAGCATGAAGCAATCATTAGTAATCATTAGCAATCAAAAGTACTTAAAAGTAATAAGGTACGCGCCTGTAACGGTTGGATCATGCCGGTTTTAATGTACTCCTTTGACGTACTCAGGTGACTCAGACAACTAGACGCCCTAGATAGGAGAGTCCGTACACTTCTTACTGCATGCCAAAAGCATCATTCGTGTTCATCTGTGATAAGATTGTACAAACCACAGAAATGCGGCGGAGGTGCTTTTTAAATGCCAGTCCCTCCATAACTGTGAGGTGTGCAAAGAGTTGCATGTCACATATGGGACATATGGATTTACCAGAATCCGTGTCTTGGGTACGCTTCGGTGACCTATTTGGTACAGATAGCTTTGTCTCCTCCGTCCAGGGGAGCTATGGCCACTAACAGCATCCCCTTGTCTTCCTCCGTCGCCAAAAATTTCGCTTTTCAATATCAGGGTTCTATCAATTGAACGTAGTTTATCAGAAATTACTTTCCACATTAAATTATGATTTTGTATTTTTAATTATTAATTTTTTCTTTTAAATTGTTGGCGTCATTTAATATATTCTGTTTTATATAACACAGTTTATTAAATTATCATGGCTATATATATCGTAGATACAGTTTACACTATAATTTATTAATAAACGATCCAAGTTGGTCACCATAAAATTATTCGTATCTAGCGACAAATTCAAAGATACATTAAAAGATTCTTGCTTTTTTAAATGTTAATATGTTACATATTATTTCGTAACAAGTTTGAATTTTCACTTCAGATACTATTCCGTTAAAATTTAGAAAAAATAATTTAAGAGCTAAGTTACCTGTTGACTCGGAAATTTTTTCGCCTTAATCAATATTCAGACACCAAACTTCATGAATATGCAGGAGCAAAATGTATTATAATAATATAAATTAATATAGAAACATATAATTATTTCTATTCAATAATACTTCCATGAATAACTCGTTATAAACAATCTTGTGGATTTGATCCCATTTACTAAATTACGTTCAATTATACTAACACAAGATCCTACAAATAATTGTTTTTTTTTTCAATTTAATAATCGTTTTCCTATTTACTATAATAGGTTTTCGGACTTGTATTTTTATGTTCTTTGTAATTTAGAAAATTTAGATACTATAAATTTAAAATAGTTATAAGGTGGATTCCATTACTTTTCTTGGCGTCATAGTAGTTACTAGAAACGTGTTCAATATGCCTTTTGTATGATTTTCCGCAAAACAACACGGTATAATCTAAGAAAGCTGGTCTTTCGTAAAAAATCTAAAATACCAAATTTTTATTATTGAGACGTATTATATTAATTTTTATTTTTTCTAAACTATTTAGTGATAGCGCTTAAGTAATAATTTAATTGGGTACATTATACTAATTAAAGTGTAAAAATATTACATGAAAACTACATTGTTCGAATGACTTGTTAGGGTACTGACACATTATGGGCTAAAACACCTGTTGAAAATTACACCTTAAAATAGGAGAGTAATGTTTTATGTGTGTTATGTATTGTGTGGTACTTATGCAATGTGTCAATGCCTGATAATTTCGTATGGCCTGAGAGGCATGCTGGATGATCCGCCTAGCCAGCGTGGATACAACGATGGCACATTAGGATTTGAAGTGGAACATTTAATACGCGTACACGGTCACACATGTCAATGCTAAGTGACGGACACTATATGTTCGGTATCGCATTTGACCATGTACAAAACATATCTAGCTGAATTGACTAAATCTATTTTTTGTTTGTATTAGCGTTCGCAATATAAGCACGTGAAGCCGAGTTGTTTTATTTGCTGGTTTTTAACAAATGTTAGCTAAATTATTGTTGTCAACGTTATTTGTTATAAATGTTAACGCTATTAGTGATAATTTCGTAAAAATTTGCGTATCTAATGCAATTTGTCTCAACAAGCGATACTAGTTCGTCCGTAGTTTTATGCACTTCAGTCTTACACATCAATAAGCATACACAGCAAATAAATTATAATAACTACTGTTGGATTACGATCACCATCAGTGAATCATTAAATTAGATCTTAATTTTCTTTTATAAGTTTAGGTGTATGTCTTCGATGAACAATAACTTAGGCAAAACATTGTAACAGCGGGGAGAGTCATTTGTATATTGAAAATATTGTGAGTTAAGTGAATTTTGGCAACGCGTTTGTGGTCCGCGAGTGACTGCTACGATATTTTGCTTCGGATTCACGTTTGTTGACTGTATATATAGCTAATATTAATTATGTCAATATGACGTGTAGTCGCATTTGGAACTCATTTATTACTACATATTTTTTTAGCACATAATAAAATTTTATGTGTCCAAATGCTCACTACACGTAGTCATTATAGTGTAAAAATATATTATCTACTGTATTTATGAACATAATCAGTGGACTTAACAATAAACGAATAATGGAAGATTGGGGAGCAAAACTAATTGTATTCTTGACAGTGTCTCTGATATTATGTATTAAAGTTGATAATAGATGGAAAATTATTATCGTTGATTTTTAAATACTTTTAGATTTGTTCCTCAATTAAAATGGCCATTAAAAAAACTATATTGACTTTGTTGTTTAATTGACACACATCATAATAAAACCGAAGTACTACTCATGCAGATGATCTTTATGATTATCACCATTTACGGTCGTGTAATTTACATCTTGATTGCCCGGATGGCACAGCAGTATCTCCCCACCACTAACGCGTCAGGTGTTGGTTCGATCCTCACATGGGATAATCATTATGATTCAGGAATTTTATGCAGAGTTTAGCCCGCTTAAACTATAAGCGTTCATTAATAATGTTCCAGAAACGCGTAAGGGCTAAGATTAGCGGTCTATGCCACTAGTCCCGTGATTGTCCTACTAGCCCCATGGGACAATTGGTATGTGAAGTTGCAAAAATCTTTCAAAAAACCAATATAAGGTCTATCAACCAATAACGCGAGTTATTAGAGCGAATTTGCCCTTTAAATACCTACTCTATGATTGGTTGACTAGTGCGCCTATGCGTTGTACCTTGTATTCCCCGTGGTACCACTATTACAACTACTCTGATATATTTTTAAAACGAAGTCCCAATATGTATTCGCATGGGAGAACTAATTAGTACTAAATTCATTTTTTAAATGATGTCTCATTAGTCCCATGGGACTAATCATGCTGATTTATTTAATATATAATTTTTTGGACCTTTTATTTTCTTAATGCGGAAATCCCCTTGGATACCCCCCCGCCGGCCAGCGGGTTCGGTTATGTCGGGCTTGAACCGACTAAAACCGCACGCTGTCACGGCTCGGCAGGCCGGGAGAGTTCAGGTAGGTGGGTAAGGGTACCATTTATTACTCATAATTTTTTTATAATCACATTTTGTCTGATTCATGAATGTATGCAAGTAGCTAAGCATATACGTAGATAACTGAGCGTAGGAAACTACCTACTAGCTTTTTTTAACGCGAGTGTAGGTAGGTACTGGTTTGTCACTTTTTCACCCTACGTATTCACTTATTCATTTATTAATCCGGGTATTATACTTGGTGAAATATGCGAAATACTTACCTACTAGAAAAAGTATCACATTACGTACTAGTAAGTAAATAGAACTTACTTTGTTCGAAGAATTCAAGCAACCATTGACAGCACAATATAGTCTATCCTGCAGTTCGGAGTAGAAGAAGCGCTTTGTCACTCTGTCGTCCGACATTCGAGAGACATGACCGCACCACTGAAGCTGACGTCTCATTAGATAGGCCTCGATTCCACTAACATTTGCTCGTCGTAGAACTTCCGTGTTCCGAACACGGTCCGACCAGTGGATGTTCATAATGTCACGGAGGCATTTGAGGTGAAATCTATTCAATGTACGGATATGCTTCCGGTACAGGCACCACGTTTCGGATGCATACAGGAGGTTCGGCAGAACGATCGCCATGTACACGGCTACTTTCGTAGAGAGTTTTATGCCGTGTGAACGGAACACCTTTGAACGAACGTAGTCTGCCAAAGGCTGTAGCAGCTGCTCCAATTCTGCTGTTGACTTCAGCGTAAACAAGGCGGTCAATTCCTGCGGTAGAAAGATGTGCTTAAGAGACACATGAAGCGTTGTGATCTGGATCCGTCACAGTGGGAGGCAATGGCGGTAGACCGACCACGGTGGAGGCACATCGTACACACCAAGGTGTCCGAGTTTGAGAGGAGGCGAATAGAAGAGCTCGATGCGAAACGTGACGAGCGCAAGGCCCGATAACCTGCGGCTATACAATATAATTACGTCGGAGGGGTACTGACTTGTGGCGTATGTGGTCGTACATGCGCATCAAAAATAGGCTATGTCAGTCACCTGAGAGCGCACCAACGAAGGGCTCAATAGTTAGTAGCAAGTCGCCGTGGCCGAATATGGGCTGGAGAGATTATTATTATTGTCTATATTTTGCCATAATCTTATACCTAAGTAGTATAAAACTGTTTGTCCTGACTGACTGACTAGAGACAACGTACAGCCTAAACTGCTGGTCCTGGAGACTTGAAAGGACATCGTCGAATGTCGCCCCAGAACCAACAAACATGTGGCATACCTTTTTTTTTTTTTTTTTATCGTGCTGAAATCCCTTCGGATACCCGCCCGCGTGCCAGCGGGGGCGGTTATGTCGGGCTTGAACCGACTAAAACCGCACGCCGTCTCGGGTGTACAGACGCCGGGGTGTAAGGTTGCCCATAGAGCATATCCCTCGCACCCCGACTGACCCTGGGCCATCTCCGGTTTCGAGATGGCCCCCTCGGGTTTGGGAACCACGGTGTCCCCGTCTTGCCCCGGTTTGGGGGAGGGGCGCTAGTCGCCCCACCGTCCCGGCCTGCTTCTGCTGGGGTGACAGGTGGCCTCACCCGCCACCCCCAGGCCTGCGCTCATGGAGGACGGAGGTTGTTAAGCGAGCGCGGCGAGCAAGTTGCGGGCTCGGCGGACCGGGAGAGTTCTAAGTCTCTCCCGGGCGCGCTCCGCCACCTCCTTCGCGAGCATTACATGCTCGCAGAAGGAGGCGGCGGCGGCCCACGCGCTCGCGCTCCGCACCATTGCCGCAATCATGCTGCCGAGCGAGAGGACTCCCACTCCGAAGGCTGCCACGAGGTCACGCCTCGGCGCTTCCCACGCCGGACAGTCCGCCAGCGTGTGCAGCCCTGAGTCCTCGCTCGCGTCGCAGTGATGACACTCAGGCGTTGGCTCCTTCCTGATCCGATGCAGGTGGTCCCCGAAGCACCCCTTCCCGGAGATCACCTGCGTCAGTCGGTACGAGAGGCTTCCGTGTCGCCTCTCCAGCCAATCCTCCATGATGGGCCTTATCGCCGCTATTGCGGCGTGCCCTGCGCTTGGTCGCCCAAGTCGTTACTTCCACTCCACCACGATGGCCTGGCGGAGCTGGGACTGCACGGCCTCGATTTCTCGAGGCTCGGGGTTCCATCCCTGCTCCCGCGCCTCCTTTCGCCACTGGTACAGTTGCGAAAGAGCTCTCGCTTCCAGGTCCCATGGCGGAGTTCCGGCAAGGAGACTCGCCGCCTCGAAGGAGATCGTGCGGTACCCTCGGATGACCCTGATAGCCAGAACTCGCTGCGGAGTGCGCAGCATCTGCACAGTTCTGGTCCTCAGGGCCTCCGCCCATATTGGGCACCCATACAGGGCCATGGACCGCACGATCCCCGCGTAGAGTCTCCTGCAGGAGTCATCGGGCCCCCTCATGTTGGGCAACAGCCGAGCCAGAGCAAGAGCTGTGCCCTTCAATTTGGTGGCCAGACTTCGGATGTGCTCTCCGTAGTCCCATCGGCCGTCGAGCACGAGCCCCAAATATTTCATTTGGGGCTTGATGCCGATGCGATTTCCTCCCACGATGAGACTGGATCCCTCGGGTGGCTTGCTCCGAGGCCCATGGAAGAACAGGGCTGTTGACGATGGCTCTCTATAATTGAATAAGGAGTATTTTATATGTGATATATGGCCTTCCCGGGCGCCACCGACGGCGCTGTTTTTTAATGACATAAGACCTGTCACTCTTCTTTTTTATATATGAGAAAATACACACATTTTAAGTTTTTTTCTATCTTTGAATCTCCTCAACACCTGCGTCTGTTACAAAAGTGGTCCTCTGAGCCGGATCAGACCGAGGAGCAAAACCTGTATGCAGGATGCCGCTGTTGCGTTCGCCAAATGTTGTGAAAACGCGCAGTCAATGCTTGGCGCAACGCAAGATGGAAGAGCAGTTGGCTAGCAAGATGGAAAAATCCCCTAGTGTGCCTAATTCTGTACATAAAAAGAGTGAGTGTACTCGCACAATTTCGTCGACCGCAGCACGAAAACGATTAGAATACGAAGCTGCACAATTGAAGGCGAAGATTGATTTACAAGCCGCTGAGGCAATGGCGGAAATAACTAAAAAGAAAGCCACGATAGAGAAAGACTTATGTGATAAGAAGCTGGCCGCGGACTTAGCTGAACTTGATGATAGCAGACAAAGAAATTCTTCAGCATCGCTAGGCTACAAAAGTAAAGTTGAAGATTGGCTGAATAAATCTAAGTCTGACAAGCAGTTTTCATACCGTGGCGTTCGACATGATAGCTGCGTCGGCGCCCGAGACAGCCAGCCTGATAACCGCGACATGTGTAAAGACCGTGCCAGCCGCGGCGGGGACTGTGACGCCCGTGCCAGCTGCTGTGACCACCGTGGCGACGACCGTAGCTGCGGCAGTGACATTCACGGCGATGATGGCGGTCGCGACATCGACGACAGACGCTATGACGACTGTGACATTCATGGCGATACCTACGGTGGCCGCGATGACAACTATGGGCGTGACGACCGCAACGAGCGACTTTCTGACGCCGCACGCCGCACCCGCGAGCCAGCCGCTGCCCGCGAGGCGGGCGTTAGCCGTGACCAACGTACGTCGCGCAGCGACATCGCACAGCTAGCTGACGCTTTGCGACAGGCGATTTCTATATCTGCACCTAGAGAACAGAATCAGGAGTTACTTACCAGATTGTCTACCTCTAAAGACTTACCTTTATACTTTGGAGATCCAATGGAGTGGCTGCAGTTTAAAGAGTCTTTTTTCGAATCGACACGATTATGTAACTACAGTGACAATGAGAACGTTTGGCGCCTACGTAAGTGTCTGCGTGGTGATGCAAAGGAAGCTGTATCATCGCTGCTTATTGGAAACACTACGCCTGATGTTATTATCAGCGCTCTAGAGCTGCGATTTGGAAGACCGGAGTGCATTATGAATAAAATAGTCTCTCAACTGAAAAAATTGCAACCACTACCACAATCGTATCACTCAGAGATTGTTAATTTCTCGATTAAAGTTAAAAATTACGTGACGGCTGTTAATGCCCTCCAACAGATAGACTACCTACGAAGTCCAGAGTTGGTGACTGTGGTGATTTCGAAACTTCCCACCACGCTCATCGCTAAGTGGTCTGACCATGCGTACGAGCACCGAGAGCAAGATATACCGAAGCTGCAGCTGCTCGCTAATTTTTTGTATATGGAAGCCACGAAGGCAGCCTCGTCTGGAGTGAGCTACGTACATAACCAGTCGGACATCATTAGGCGTAAGCCTGAACATAATAAGAACTCACATCAACATGCAGTGCTCGTGTGTGCAAGCCCTAGCACGAGCGACGCTACTGAAAAATGTTTATTTTGTCGAAAGGAGAAACACGCTTTAGAGAGTTGTGGACGTTTTAAGCGTGCTATGCGCAGAGATCGATGGCGATTTGTACGCGCTAAGAAGCTATGTTACAAGTGTCTAGGACCTCGTCACACTGACGCTACCGCTTGCCTTGCTACTAATTGCGACATCGACGGGTGCGATAACCCACATCATCGACTGCTGCACTGGTCGAAGCCGAAGAAGCAGCAGGAAAGGCCAGCTGAGCAGTCTGAAAAATCTGACGAGACCGTAGCTCACGTGACTACGACGCCGTGCGTTAGTGTATCTCGCCCAACAGTACTATTGAAAGTCGTACCGGTAGTGATTCACGGACCTAGACAAGCTGTACATACGCACGCACTATTGGATGATGGTGCGACAGTCACGTTGATTGCAGCTGACATCGCTGACAGGGTTGGACTCCATGGTGAGAACGTCACGATGCGTGCCCGTAGCGCATGGAACTCTGGTGAACTCGTGTGTCAAACGGAGATAGTGAAATTCGATATTTCTAATAGTGACGGTGAACGTTATAGTTTATCTGCAAGGAAGATGAAAGAACTAAACTTACCTGTGCAACGTTTCTCGGCTATTGACTTTAGTGATTACGGACACTTAGATAATAGTTATAACCTGTGTAAATATGATGCCCAACCTAAGTTGTTAATTGGACAGGACAACTATGAATTAATAGCTCCTATTAGATGTATACAGGGAAAATCAGGGGAGCCGTACGTCACTAAGACATCACTGGGGTGGTGTGTACACGGGACCGTTGGCAGGGTGAATGGTAAAAAATCAGCTGATCGCTTTAACACTAGTTTTACACGTTCGCGTGGCGAGCCTATGTTAACTATTCAGTGCGAGTGCACCGACGACGGAAGTACAGGTGGCATGGGCGGCGCTCCAGATCTACTACCGCCACCGCTTGTGACGCCCGCCGTTGGTTCGCCTGCTCTATGTCAAACTTTTTCTGTAGATAGCGTAGATGTGCACGATCCGTGTTGCCTTCCTCCTGCACTGAATGACGATATTACGTTATACAGTAATAAAAATAATAACAATTGTGACTGTAATTGCGATACGAAGTTGTATGAATTAGTGCGTCGTTCATTTGCTTTGGATTCAATTGGAATTTTAAATAAACCGCGACAAAATCCCGATGAGTTGCGTGCCATAGCGATTCTCAATAAGACTAGCACGCTGAACGAGAAAGGTCAATGGGTAGTAGGTCTGCCTTGGAGACGCGATGATACTCTTCTTCCAAATTCTTATCAAAACGCATTAAATCGACTCAAGTCGATACAGCGAAAGATGGCAGGGAATGAGGAGTATGCAGCGCGGTACCAAGACAGAATCAAGCATTTACTTACTAATAGTTATGCTAGGGAGGTAAATGATAATGAATTTAGCGATCGTTTATGGTATTTGCCTCACTTCGGTGTAGATAACCCTAACAAAAAGAAGTTGCGCTTAGTGTTTGACGCCGCGGCTAAGAGTAACGGTTACTCACTGAACAATTTTCTATTACAAGGCCCAGATTTATTGCAATCGTTGTATGGAATTATGTTTAGATTCCGAGAGAATCCAGTCGGCGTTATTGGGGACATAAAAGACATGTTCTTAAGAATTAAAATTAGAGATGAGGATCAGCATGCTTTGAGATTTCTATGGCAAGAGAAAAGTCAGCCCCTTAAAGTGTACGCAATGACGTCACTAATCTTCGGGGCAAATTGTTCACCTTTTGTTGCCCAGTATGTAAACCAGAATCTTAATACTGCTCGTTTTCAGGACCAGTTTCCCGCAGCAGTCAAAGCTATACAAAATAATCAGTATATGGACGATTATATCGATAGTTTAGAGAATGAAAGTATAGCAGTTAGAATGGTGAAAGAAGTTATATTTATACATCAACAAGGAGGGTTTGAAATGCGTAATTGGACGAGTAATAAGCCAAATATATTGTCGCACTTGCCGAAGGAGATTTTAAGTGAAACTGCAGTGCGATTTAATATCGGTAATCAACCAGAAAGAACACTCGGATTGTTATGGTATCCAACGAGTGACACGCTGGCGTTTGATTTGTCGTTGAAGCGCATCCCTGATGATATTCTACATTTGGTACGCAAGCCCTCAAAACGAGAAATGCTACGCATCATTATGTCCATTTTCGATGTCCACGGTTTTTTAGGTCCATTTATGATAAAAGCGAAAATTCTAATGCAGGAGACTTGGAAGACTAACATAAAATGGGACCATCAAATATCTGATGATTTATTTGTTACATTTCGCGAATGGATAATTCAATTACAAACAATTAATAAAATCCGCATACCAAGA
Organism: Cybosia mesomella; assembly: GCA_946251805.1. Lineage (NCBI taxonomy): Eukaryota > Metazoa > Arthropoda > Insecta > Lepidoptera > Erebidae > Cybosia > Cybosia mesomella. The sequence goes on along the minus strand of OX276388.1, from coordinate 12,184,736 downwards.
TGGTACTTCCGACCGCATGAGGACGTTTCAGATTCTTCTGCTGATGCAGTTGTCACTAGTGAGAGTACAGGCGAGACGGTACTAGAATTACATATATTTTGCGATGCATCGCCGCGTGCGTACGCCGCTGTTGCTTATTGGCGCATGAAAAGCAGCGATGGAAGAATAATGGTTTCATTTATAGCTAGTAAAAGCCGAGTTGCACCTGTTAAGCCTGTTACTATACCCAGGCTAGAACTACAAGGTGCGGTATTAGCGTGCCGCCTAGCAGATAGTATTAAAAAGGAGCATCGCATACGACCTACTGGTACTTATTATTGGTCTGATTCGACAACAGTTTTGCACTGGATCAGAAATGAATACAGAAACTATAAAGTGTTTATTGCTAATAGACTCGGCGAAATCGACGAATTGAGTCGAATATGTGAGTGGCGTTACGTGCCCACTGAACTGAATGTCGCCGATCTCGCGACGAAAAGCACCGAGTATGTACTGGAAAGCAATGCTTTATGGTACACCGGTCCTTCCTTTCTTCGAGATAACTCCAACCACTGGCCGCAGGAACCTGTAAAGTCAAAAATTAGTGATGAGATTTTAGAAAGAGTACACGCTGTATATGAGGATAAGAATTGTTTACTGGACTTACCTATACCGGAACCCAGTCGCTTCTCAAGTTGGTTGCGATTGTTACGGGCTACTGGAACTGTATTGCTATTTGTTGAAAAATGTAAGAAGCAAAGGCTTACCAGTGTGGATGACGGGTTGTTGAAGAGAGCTAGGATTTTACTGCTAAGATTTTCACAGGAGCAGTCGTTTGGGAGAGAAATCAATTTGTTACGGCAAAATAAGTGCATTGACCGTAACAGTCGACTGCGCACGCTCACACCTGAACTGGATGACGACAACCTATTGAGAGTAGGGGGTCGAATAGACGCCGCAAACGAGGTGTCCTTCGATGTTAAAAGGCCTGTCATCTTGGACGGTCGTGATGTCATTGCGAGACTTATAGTAAAGGACTATCATATTCGCGCAGGGCACTCCTGTAATGAGTTAGTAGTTAATGAACTACGCCAAAAGTATTGGCTGTTACGTCTACGTCCTACTGTTCGTACAGTCGCTTCACGTTGTTTAATTTGTCGATTGAGGAAAACAACCGCTAAGCCGCCGCGCCTTGGAGATTTGCCTGAAGCTCGCTTAACTCACCACCACAGGCCGTTTACAGCATGCGGTGTTGACCTTTTTGGGCCTATAGAAGTCAGTGTTGGCAGGCAAAGACCTAAACGTTATGGGGTACTCTTTACGTGCTTGACAGTGCGCGCCGTTCATGTTGAAATTGTGACAAGCCTAACAACTGACTCTCTCATAATGGCATTACGCAGAATGGCTGCACGAAGAGGATGGCCACAAGTAATTTACTCAGACAATGGCACGAATATGAGAGGTGCCGCAACTGAACTTAAAAATGCTTATAAGGATGTAGATGAGGACGCTTTATCTGCAGAGGCCCTTAATAGGGGCGTTAATTGGCGATTTATAGCTCCCGCAAGCCCACATATGGGCGGCGCGTGGGAAAGACTCATACGCAGCATTAAGACGGCTTTGAAAGTAGTTCTTAAAGAAAGAGCGCCTAAGGAAGAAGTTCTAACCACATTGCTAGCGGAAGTCGAGAATATAGTTAACAGTCGACCTTTAACCCACGTTTCTGTGGACCCGCAAGGTGTAGAGTCACTTACCCCTAATCACTTTTTAATAGGCACATCTTCTAACTTACCTACTCCAGGTGTTTTTGATGATGGTGATCTATATTTGAGAAAACAGTGGCGTGTTGCACAACGGTTAGCTGATTTATTTTGGAGCAGATGGATAAAAGAGGTTCTGCCTACTTTAATTCCCAGATCAAAGTGGCATCAAGAAGGAACACAACTGAAAAAAGGGGATGTTGTGATCATTGTAGACCCGTCCTCACCACGCAATAACTGGCCTAAAGGTATTGTTCAGACGGTGTATCCAGGACATGATGGTCGGGTAAGGGTGGTAGATGTTAGGACTAGGACGGGAGTGATGAAACGATCAGCTGCTCGCGTTGCTTTGTTACTCGACGGTGATGAGTGTGGTAAGACCGACACTAGGGGGGAGAATGTTGACGATGGCTCTCTATAATTGAATAAGGAGTATTTTATATGTGATATATGGCCTTCCCGGGCGCCACCGACGGCGCTGTTTTTTAATGACATAGCAGACCTGTCACTCTTCTTTTTTATATATGAGAAAATACACACATTTTAAGTTTTTTTCTATCTTTGAATCTCCTCAACACCTGCGTCTGTTACAAGGGCCTCGGTTTTATGCAGGGCCACCTCGAGACCCAGCCGCCGGATCCGCTTAACGACTTGGGCAACCGCGGTCGTGGCCTTTCGGGTCGCTTCGCGGTACGTCGCCCCGCACGCCGTCACGAGCGTGTCGTCCGCGTAGCACGTGACGGCGGCACCGCCTACGAGCTCACCGCGAAGCACCCAGTCGTATCCGATGTTCCACAGGAGCGGCCCCAGGACCGATCCCTGTGGAACACCGCACGACATTTCACGCCGACCGAGACCGGTCACGGTTGGGTAGATGACGGCTCTCTCCGTCAAATACGCCCCGACTATGCGGCGGAGGTAGAGAGGCACTTCGTGATACACGAGCGCCTCCCTAATGCAACTCCAGGGCAAGGTGTTGAACGCGTTGGCGATGTCCAGGGACACCGCCAACATCACCTCACCCAAGGCTACTGCATCCTCCGCCAGAGCCCTCACGCGCATGATGGCATCAACGGTGGAGCGCCTCTGGCGGAAGCCATATTGGCCATCCGCCAGGTCCGGCCCCACTCTTGAGAGGTGCTCGACGAGGCGCTTCGCAATTACTCTTTCAAAGAGCTTGCACACCTCGTCGAGCAACACTATGGGCCGGTAGGCGGACGGCGAGTCCGCCGGGCGCCCCTCCTTTCGGATGAGGACCAGTTTCCCCGTCTTCCACAATTTCGGAAACTGGCCCCGCTCCAAACATGCGCTGAGAAGCCCTCTCAGTCTGGGCTCGAGAGCGTCGTCGACTAGAGCTAGGACCCACGCTCGGCCTGGAATGCCGTCGGGTCCCGGTGCGGTGTGTTTGGCTCTTAGCCTTCTCACCGCCAGCTCTAGTTCTACCCAAGTGACCTCGGGCACGTCGTCGTCTTCCACGTCGGGCGCCATGGGCAACCGAGGCGGAGTCATCTGCGGTGGAACATTTTCCACCGCCCGCGCTGGGAACAGGGAGCCAACAACTCCAAGCAGATCCGGCTGGAGACACCGGGTTAACGGCGGGGCCTTGGGGCGCAGCTTGCCCCTCACCATCCGGTAGGGCCGCCCCCAAGGGTCCCGCTCCAGCGTCTTCAGCAGCTCGCCGAAGGCGTCCCGTTTGGAACGCCTTATCTCCGCTCGGAGGGCTCGTCTGGCCTCCCTGTATCCCTCGTACAACTCCGCCTCTCGGGCCTCCGCATCTGCGGGGCGGCGACGCCTCCTACGGAATTGGGCCCACCGGCGGTGCGTGATCACGCAGGCCCGTCTGAGCTGCACGATCTCCGACGACCACCAGTAGACCTGACGCGGAGCCCTATAATCCGAGGGGTCACAGACACGGGTCATGGCCTCAAGGAACCACTCCGCCTCATCGTCTAAACATGTGGCATACCTACACCATAATTATTTATCTATTTGAATAAACTAGATGCAAATATCTTTATCAAACGGACAAGGATCTATTCTAAATTAATAATTAAGAGTAATGTAACGATATTAACCTACTATCGCCATTTTTCAACCAATGAATGACAACGTAACAAAAGCAGCATCTTATTATTCTCTTTGGTCAATTTGGTCATATCTGTCACTGTCACTTCGATAGTTCGCTGTGTACTTATGTATTGATTTGAATGTTATTGAATAATTTGGATATTTAATTAACAACTTCGCTATTCTAACGGACTTTGATCTCTTGCAAAATCAACATACTCTGGCTGTGATATCTGGACTTTGTGGTCTCTTACAAATATCGACATCGGGCTGTGTTTTCTGGACTTAGTGAACTGTACTTTGATAACGGTTCTAAAAGTCATACGAAATGGACTGTGTATATGGTGTTAATTGCGGGTCTGCTGGCGGTTCCTTGTTTTTAGAAGATGAGCAAATTCTTCTTCTTTTTAAACATATTGTTAGTGCGAGGCAAAATACAAAGCCGTCACATCAGCCACAAAACTTATTTTGTGTATATTGTGATTGATCCGACACAAGTAGGTAGACAAGCGGTTGTGCAGTATTGCTGCAATTGTATCATTGGGCGCAGAACCATTGGTTGCTGCGCGCCCATGTTATGACCGTTATTTGGTATTTAAGTTACGCAAGGTATGAAAATATCGACCCCCCTGCACAATTTTTAGACAATATTCTTACTTGTAATGTGGAAAATGAGTAATAAAAAAATAAAGAATGAAAAATGTGTTGTATTTTTTTTTAATTATGTAAGTATATTATAATGTATTGTTTTGATATTTTTATTTAGACAATTCTTATGTACATTATGTAAATATTCATGTGATAAAATATATAATCCCTACACAAGTCTATACCTGTATACTAATCTTATAAAGCTGAAGAGTTTGTTTGTTTGTACCTTCCATACAGCCTTTGTCCCGTAGCGTTAGTGAACGCGACCGCTACGCAGGAGGCGCGGGTTCGATCCCCGCTCAGTGCAAATAATGTAAATATGAATATCCATAGGTATGGTATTTGCATTGGTCTGATCGTGCCATGCTCTCACGTCAAGCCGTAGGTCCCGGTTGCCATACGAACATCTATGGCGGTCGTTACGGGTAGTTAGAGCCCACAAAATGCAGAACTTTTCGCCAATTGGTTGTGGCGGTAAGTTCAGCCGCATCACAGATTTGAAAGCTGAACCCAACTGAGTTGGGAAATGACTCGGAGAATAATGATGAGTGCATTTATCGAGGAAGGTTATAGGCTAATATCATCACGCTGCTGCTCAAGGGAGCGGAGCAGTAATCATAAATGTCGACAAATCCGACATACAACATTAATTATATTTCGAAGTGTGCCACGGGCGAAACCCGGTCGGGTCCGCTAGTCTTTTTTTTTTTTTTTTTTTATCGTGCGGAAATCCCTACCTACTATTGATAAATACCGAAACCAATGAATATGGCACTTTTAATTTAATGTTTGTCTTACCTACCGTATTTATGATTGTTATGGATAATTTCGACTATCAATAATATCTAAAAAGTACCTATTTAAATGTTTCGAAGTCCATTCAGAGCAAACGTGCATAACAAATACTTAACCCATAGGTATATAATATTTTCCAAATATGGCCGATTTATGCACAAACGTAACCTCAAAATCTAACATATTAGTTGCATTTTTGGGCTTTAGAATCTTGTCCGTCTTATAAATACAATGTAATAAGAATTTAAAAAATATTCCACATTTAATAAGCCTTTTTCCATTGACGTTGGTTCTGGGGCGAATGATGTATGGACGCGTAGCAATGTCCTTTGTAGGGTGTGTTTGTTTTGATGCGTGGAGGTGTACCTACTCAGAAACGATTTTTTTTAATTCAACCTCTAAGGGGGTAAAAACGTACTTTCTTATAACTCAAGAACGCGCGAACGGCTGAACAGAGTTTCATGATCTTTGATTTTTTGGATTTGTCTCCGCCTCGAAAGTAAAAATATGACTAATGCACGAAATAAAGTAGAATATTGAGAAAATTCGGTTTTTAGCGCTATCTATAATTGTAGTCATGGCAACAGGAACTACAAATGGCTTACTTTCCTAAACTTGATGTTTTACTTAACAACCGTTGTTTATTTACGGTATCTGTCACTTAAATAATATATGTAGGTACTAAACGGCATAGTTCGACACACGAAAAATTGAATTGAATTAATATTTGTATTCATTTCATGACCTCACGCGATATGCTAACAAAAACGAGTTACGCATTTCAAAAGGAAGAAAACTTACAATTGTACAAAAGAAATACAAAGCATACAAAGGCCTGATAGAACAGTAAAAGAAGACGACAATCTTGAAAGTTAAAAAGCACATTATTAGGTTGCTAATGTTTTGTTAACCAAACTCTTTACTTCTTTATTTAGTTTGATAAAGTCAACATTGTCAATTGACACAACGAAACTGAGATATTGTCATACGGTACGGTTGCTAAAATTACTATTAGGTAAATTGGTTTGAATTAGTAGGCGTCTTCTCTGTAGTGTGTCGTGTATAATAATTGTAAAATAACAAAGGATTGTGTTGTATTTATTCGTAATTTTGTAAGTAGTTAGTAAGTGAGGTTAAATAATAATAATATTGTAGGTCTGTGTAGTATTCGTTCGTAGTAGAGTTTTCTTTGTTTCTTTCTGTCTTTCTTCTTTATTTATTTCTTTCTTCTCTCTTTTTTTCTTAGGTAGGTAATTGTTAGTATTAAAAATGGCTCAAGAAATACTGCACGTCAATGGACAAATGGTAAAACATACTATCATACCTCTTGTAGTTGATGGGGCTTGCCTATTTAGATCCCTGGCTTTTTTGATATATGGGACTTAGGACCGGGCAAAGGCTGTACGTGAAGATATTGTCAGGTGGCTAATTGGCAGTTTTTTACATTACTGTCCTATAATGCAAAACATAACGGAGACAATTTCACCACTGCGGCTGAGTACTCAGTTGATATGTTACAACACTCGACATGGGGCACGACATTTGAGCCGGTAGCCGCTGGACAGATGATTGATGAGACTGAATGATTTGAAGTGTACCAAAATGGAAAACTTTACGGAAAATTTGGTACTGAAAGTCATCCAGTAAAACGATTACGATTTACGGGAAATCATTTTGATGCATATTTACAAGATATTGAACATTCTTCAATTCTTTCTTTGTCTACTACTACCTTTGAAAGAGTATCACCTAAATTAACTCCTTTCGATGTGATATCTCCCATATAATACCCTTCCCGATGAAATATCGCCCACATTTACTCCTTCTAATGAAGAAAACTGTGCAATGTCTCCCACTTTTACTTCTCATGAAGATCCTGTTATATCTGTTACTCCTTCTCATGAAGAAAACTATGCAATGTCTCCCACTTTTACTTCTCATGAAGATCCTGTTACATCTCTTACTCCATCATCACAAAATTCTTCGTAAAGAAAACAAGCTGCCGGTAAGAAACCATGGTTTACTGGCTTAACTTTAATCCAGCGGTTTACCGCGACCTTGGCTAGATCGTCGGTCCACCTTGTAGGGGGCCTGCCCACGGAACGTCGTCCGGTACGCGGTCGCCATTCGAGAACCTTTCCGCCCCAGCGGTCATCGGTTCTCCGCGCTATGTGTCCCGCCCACTGCCACTTCAACGATGCAATCCTTCGAGCGATGTCGGTTGTTTTAGTTCTCCTGCGGATCTCATCATTTCTGATTCAATCGCGCAGGGAAATACCGAGCATCGCTCTCTCCATTACTCGCTGGGTGACCTTGAGCCTTCTTATGAGACCCATAGCAAAGGACCACGTCTCGCTTCCATATGTCATAACTGGCAACACACACTGGTCAAAGACTTTCGTCTTGAGACTTTGAGGTATTTCGGACGCGAATATATGCTGGAGCTTGCCGAACGCTGCCCATCCGAGCTGGATTCGACGAGAGATCTCTTTCTCGAAGTTGAACTTATAACTGGATCGTCTGTCCTAGGTAAACATAGTGGTCAACAACTTCGAGTGTAATGTTCCCAACATTAACTGGAGCAGGTGCAACATGGGCATTGGACATGATTTTCGTCTTATCCATGTTCATCCTAAGACCCACTCTTTGAGAAGCATTACTAAGATCTTCAAGCATTGTGTTCAGGTCTTCCAAGGTCTCAGCCATAAGAACTACATCATCGGTAAACCGTAGGTGTGTTAGGAACTTGCCATTGATGTTGATGCCGCATCCTTTCCAGTCCAGAAGCTTAAAAATATCCTCCAACGCAGTGAACAGTTTCGGAGAGATGACGTCTCCCTGTCTCACACCTCGCTGTAGTTGGATAGGATTAGAGCTCTGGTTCTTTAATCAGACTGACATGGTGGCGTTTTGGTATAAGTACCTCAGCACCTTGATGTACCTGTAGTCTATTTGGCACCTCTGGAGAGACTGCAGCACCGCCCAGGTCTAAATCGAATCGAAGGCTTTCTCATAGTCCACGAACGCCAAGCAAAGTGGCAAGTTGTACTCTTCGGTCTTCTGTATAACTTGCCGCAGCGTATGATTGTGGTCTATGGTACTATAGCCTTTCTGAAACCCGGCTTGTTCGGGTGGTTGGAAGTCGTCAAACCTGCGAGCGAGACGATTCGTAATGACTCTCGAAAACAACTTATAGATATGGCTCAGAAGCGAGATGGATCTGTAGTTTTTCAAGAGAGTCTTATCACCCTTTTTGAAAAACAGCATCACATCGCTTCTGCCCCATGCCTTTGGCGTTTTGCCCTCGAGGATGACTGAGTTGAAAAGCTTCTGGAGGACCTTAAGTATCGGCTTTCCGCCCGCTCTCAGAAGCTCTGTGATTCCGTCATCGCCCGCCGCCTTGTTGTTTTTAAGCTGCTTGAGAGCCATTCTAATCTCGTACAGGCTGACGTCCGGGTTATCTTCTGTATAGTGTCGGGTAAGCTTGGCTCTAGGGTCTGTAGCCTTGCTTACAACAGGTGTTTGCGTGGAATATAGCTGTCCATAGAAACTCTAAATCTCCTTCATGATTTCAGGTGTTGACGAAATGATGCTACCTTCCTCAGTTTGCAGCCTCGTCAATTGACTTTACCCGATAGACAGATCTCTCGCGAACACTTTAGAGCCTTTGTTCCGCTCAATGGCCTCTTTAACACGCTCGGTATTAAATTGGCGAAGGTCGCTCGTCAAAGACATAGAATTCTGTCTATTGAGCTGCCGATAACGAAGGGCGTCCACTGAGTTCTGTAGCTTCATTTCGTGTCTCTGATCCATGAGTAGGAGAGTCTGGCTGGAGAGTTACTTTAATTTGGGACGGCGGGTTTTTAGACCCAACCGTGCGGACAGTATCCACCACAATGTTGTATAGATCGTCCACATCTATGCTGTTCTCAAGGGCTTCGAAGTGGTTTTGGAGCTCGAGCTGAAAGCACTCGGGGTTTTGGATTTGAACCGGTAATGGTCGGAGCGTGGATTTTATCAGTCGCGATCTTTCAAGCTTGACGTTGATATTCAATGTGCCTCTGACCATGCGGTGATCGCTTCCTGTCTTAACAGCGTTGATCACACTGACATCATTGAACATGTGCTTCTTCATCGACAAGATAAAATCGATCTCGTTTTTGACTTTACCGTCCGGATTAATCCAGGTCCATTTGCAGCTTACGGGCTTCTTAAAGAAGGAGTTCATCATGTAGAGGTTCTCCCTCTCCATGAAGTCTGCCAGCATCTGGCCCCTTTCGTTCCGTTGCCCAAATCCAAATTGCCCCACTCTCAACTCATCACCGCAACGTTGCCCCAACTTTGCACTGAAATCCCCCATCACAACCGTGTAGTGGGTTTTATGACTATGCATGGCTTTAGATATCTCCTCATACATAGCCTCACAACATAGACAACAACACACATAACACACACACATAATAACATAGAGTAAGACAATCTCAACATGAGCAACAGAATCCTGGACAGCGGGTAGAAAGGCGAGAACGGCAATGGAAGACAAAAGCTTACTCGGGTTTGACATCTACATCATATGACTCTACAATATCATACGAGACCGACAGCATCATTTCTATAGGAAATATGAATCATAAATGCCAGTGGTGTAACGCTTTAAAGTGGAAGGAGGAGTCAGTTGGCATGTGTTGTATGTCAGGAAAGGTTAAATTGCAACTATTTAAAAGACTTCCTGAACCACTTTACAGTTTAATTATGGATCTGCATCTAAAACATAGTCATTTTATGGATCACATTCGGCAATACAATGGCGCATTTCAAATGACGTTATTTGGTGGCAAACCACCTGAACAAACAGGATTTTCAACAACATTTAGAGTTCAGGGTCAGGTTTACCATCAAATTGGGAGCGTACTGCCTATGCCTCAAACAGTTCCCAAATTCTTGCAAATATATTTCGTAGAGGAAGACAACAGAGAAGTTAACTTAAGGTGCTCTAACTACGCAGAAATACAACCAATTTTAGGCAAACAGCTTCAAAAGATGATACATGAAGTCAACCCATACATTAAAGATTTTAATAATAATATAATAATAATAATAAATCTTTATTTCAGGCAAGCCCATATTTTGTTAGTAACAATAATCTTATATCCTAGTGTTAGTAAAGGTATGGAGTTTCATCCAATGTCGCAGCATTGGAGACTCCCATTTATCTGCGGACACAGAAATACACTATTAGTGCTGCCGCGCAAGCGAGCTAGCAACGACGCACACCTTTTACGCATGATGGCCATAAAACCGTCTATGCGTATTTCGGCGAACATTGCCGATGCGCTGCACCTCCACGGCAGCCCCAACAATATCCTGAACGCATTGTTACACAGGACGCGTAGATCGCTCTATGCACGCCCACTATATCGTGTCCGCAGACTGCACGTGTAGAATGACTGACAGAAAGCCTTGAATAAAGTAATTTTAACTGGCTCTGTACATCGTGCAAATCTGCGGGCCAACACATTACAGCGAACAGACAGCGACCTACGCTCCTTGTCTATGTCCAGTTTATCCTTAAGATTTTCGGTGACCCAATGACCCAGGTACTTAAAACTATTTACCTTTTGAAGAGGAGACCCATCGATAGTCACGTCTGGTATATTTAGGTACGCCTTAACACCCGGTGCCTTAAAAACCATAAGCTGGGTCTTCTTAACATTGTACCTGCGCCCTTGGGCAACCGCATATGCCTCGCATACGGACAGCAATCGTCTCATGGCGCCGATTGATGGGCTCAATAACACCATGTCATCGGCGTAACTAATGTTATTAATACATAGTCCATCGATATGACAACCAACACCGGTGTTACTAAGCTCAACAATCAGCTGGTTGATGTACAGGTTAAAGAGCCTAGGCGAGCTCAGCCCGCCCTGCCTCACCCCGCACTACATTCGGTACACATCTGAAAGTGACCCCGCCCACTTCACACTATTACACTGGCTGCCATACCAGTATTTATACAATGAAATGACCTCCTCTGGTACGGTAGTTTCTTGCTGTAATTTTTGCCATAGGATTGTATAATCTACCAAATCAAATGCCCGTGACAAATCCAGAAAACAGGCAAACACAGGCGTTTCCTGTCAGTATAGTACTGAACAGTCTGCTTAAGGCACAGGATAGCACTCTCGGTGGAGAGGCCCGGTCTGAATCCGAATTGATTATCGTGTATGTTAATATGCTTAGATAGAAGCTTGTCAAGCAGACTGTCCAGCACCTTGGCTACTACAGTGGCCAGCGAGATTGGCTTGTAATTGGACACATCAGAGGCATCTCCAGTTTTATTTTTTACGATTGGCACTACCGTAGTAAACATGAGGTTAACGGGTAGGTAAATAAGAGTGGCTAATACATAGATTGAAAAACATAGCTAGCACTCTCGGCAGCATCGAGCACCTGCATATTTCAGGTGCTCGATGCTGAGGCTGTCGTGGCCTGGTGACCTACCTCTTTTCATGCCAGCTATCACCGATCTAATGTCTTTGGCAGTAAATCTTACTGCAATATCACTTAACTCGCCCCCAGCATCGATCACTAATACACAGATTGAAAAACATAGCTAGCACTCTCGGCAGCATCGAGCACCTGCACATTTCAGGTGCTCGATGCTGAGGCTGTCGTGGCCTGGTGACTTACCTCTTTTCATGCCAGCTATCACCGATCTAATGTCTTTGGCAGTAAATCTTACTGCAATATCACTTAACTCGCCCCCAGCATCGATCACCTGGGTCGATTTTCAAGTAGTAATTCACGCTGATAAACGAGTACCTGGTGAACACAGCGGCTGTTTTAACGCTCCAGCCGCAAACGAGGTTGCATTAGTAATGGCAGCTGAACAATTCGAATTTCGAGATATTATTTTAGAAAGTCGTGGACAAACACTGATAAGAATCTATGAAATTCATAGGTCTTATGATGCCCTTCAATACCCGTTAATTTTTTGCCGTGGCAAAGATGGTTACTCAATATTTTTACCACAACATGATCCAAAAACAAAAATACCTGCACTGACAAAGACCGTCTCAGCAGCCATTTTTATGCATATCGAATTATGGTTAGGGAAGCGGAGGATAACCATGTCTTATATTTTCGGTCTCTATTAAGTCAATTTTTAGTTGACGAATATGCAAAAATAGAAACAGAAAGGCTCAACTTTATACGTAATAATCAGTCAAAGCTACGTGTTGCGGAATTCATCCATCTAAGAGATGATGTGGGCAGGGAAGACACAAATAATTTCGGGCAAATGGTTACCATCGTCTTTTACGGGGGGATCAAGATACATGCATCAGCGTACACAAGACTTCATGATATATGTCCGTCACTACGGGCGTCCTGATCTTTTCATCACTTTGACATGCAACCCTCGCTGGGAAGACATAACAAACAATTTATTCCCCGGCCAAAGATCACATGATGCATCTTTTAATAAAGTGATAAATATTTGGTGAATTACATGCTACATGTATTGAGTAGAGTGGCAAAAATGAGGACGGAAGTCCTGGTTTTTGCCACATTCACATACTTTTATGGCTTACGCGTTCTATTACTTCAGACCTTATCGGTAAATAAATATGTGCAGAAATTCCTGATCCTGAACGTGACCCCAAGCTCTACAAAATTGTGGAATCAAACATGATCCATAGCCCGTGTGGCAACTTTAATAAGAAAGCACCGTGCATGGAAGAAAACAGATGTTCCAAAAAGTTCCCCAAGTCTCTAATCAGTGAAACACAAACCGGTGACGATTGTTATACGCAGTACAAAAGACGTTCTCCTGATCATGGTGGCTTCACAGTTAACAAACGAGGAGTATATTTAGATAATCGATGGGTAGTTCCTTATATCTCTGTTTGATTAAGAACTTTTAATGCACATATTAATGTGGAATATTGAAATTCTGTTAAATCAATCAAATATATTTACCCTAGAAAATAAAAAAGATGAGGTTAGTATTTACGAAAATGGAAGGTACATAAGTAGTTCAGAAGCTGTGTGGCGAATTCTAGGGTTTCCTATCCATGAGCGTTTCCCTACCGTTGTACATCTGGCCGTTCATTTAGAAAAAGGGCAAAGAGTGTATTTTTATAATCAAAATATTGCTGAGAGGGTTGCCAATCCACCTATTAGTACACTTCTCGGCTTTTTCAGTTAGTGTCAAACAGATGAATTTGCAAAAACTGTACTATACCCGAATGTACCAGCATATTACATCTGGCACAATAATAAAAAAATTGAAAGACGAAAAAAGGCTTTCGGACTCGTGTCCCCATAGCTTGAATTTGTTGACATTTCACAATGTTCTTTATGTCATATTTGTCATTAAAAAATTTGATGTGCAACTTATTTATTTTTCTGGCCTGAAAGCTAACATAACTTAACTTTTTATGTAAGACTGATTAAATAATGTAGAATAATAGAAAACCCTATACCAACCCGTCTAGCCAGCGTGGTATAGTAGGGTAAGTCCCTTCATTTTGGAGGAGACCCGTGCCCAGCAGTGGAACGTAAATAGATTGTAACGACGATGAATGGCTAGCGTTAATCCAAATGGGTGATTGACAAACTTCATTGAACTACAAGAAGTCATCCTTAAATTCCCAAGAAATGACCAACAGTAATTTCGTTATGTATCAGTTTCAATTGAGCATCCAAAATGAATGAATCCACGTCCTTTTGTAATTCTTGTCGTTTATTTCCGTTCTGTTCAGTATTTGCATTGACTATTGCAGTTTTCTTTATGGACAAATCTTGTTAGAAAAATAATAACTTTGCAATTGTAACGTAATTTTTATTTACGGTACGATTTAGCCCCTCCGTCCACTAACATCCATTACAAAAATCCATTGATGGATCTTTTTACACTTTTATGTCCACTTTAATCCTCGATCCTAGAATATTTACAAAATGGATTTTTTAGAACCAACGTGTGTATTAAAATCTATTATAAAGACATTTGCAATAAATGAACAAATAATATTAATAATAAAGTTTATATTAAACAAATTTGAACTATCTATAACCTCTTTATAACAAAACAAAAAAAATCCTTGTCTCAGATAAGGGAAACCAGTGCTGAGACATAAAGAGCTGTAATGCTGAAGTTTATTTAATTATTTCCAGATAGTGCGCCACCGATATCTCTCCATTTATAAGTTCCATCCCACAATCTTGAATAAAAGCATCGTATTTTATTTGAGCCTTTGTTCTTTTGTTGCAGCTTTCATTTATCGTCCGTATTGAACTATAGTTCGCTTCGTCTTTTAACTTGTTTAATAAATAAACTAAATTCGGTTTCTTTCTACCAACTGCTTTATTTAGGCTGGAATGCCAAGATTCCACACAGTTATTCGTGCGGTGGCGTTCTCCAAATACGGTCCAAATGTCCTTGATATATATATTTTTAAACCAGTACCGTTCCATGTAGTTTCTTAACTTTGTATATGTTGCATCGCTCCGCATTATTTAATTTACATAAGACCATCCTTCTTCAAGCATTGTGGACGGTAAATGCGGCAACGCTGCACACAAATCAACTACCCTTCGATTTAATTTAGTTTTCAAGAGCCTTACTCTTTTTTCGGATACTATTTTGAAAATGGTGTAAGCAACCATTAATATTCGCGTCTGGAAAATTCTCAATAACGGCTTTAATAGCCGGTAATTCAAAGTCCAAAGTAAATATTGTGGGGTGAAAATCTGGAACCTGTGATTTTATAATTTTGAACAAAGCTTTATACGACTCGTATTACCGGTCCGTCATGAGAGCATAAATTACAGGTACGACTCTATTAGTGGTAAGGGTACTCCCCAAATCCGCGTGAATACTATATATCTGAAGAAAAGGTGCGGGCGTACTTTTGAATGTGCCATCAGCAAATACATGTTTGATTGTTGGAATCACCTCCCGAGTTACTTTTAAGCATAAAACTATAATTCGCGTATCACCAGAACTATAGTCAGCTAATAGGAAATCCGAAAATGAGTTGGGTATTTCAACCTCGCAGGCACGGTCAAATGACGTTTTATTAACGCCTAGTTTTGAATTACGTTGTTTATACAAACCGCTCTTTACAGATTCGTATGGCGGTAGTCTGGTAACTAAATTTAAACCTTTCCTTTTTACGGAACATGCGAAGTTTTTATAAATAGATGGAATAGGCTGATTTTCAGAAGATATCACATTTTATTGCATTTATCCATCGCCAACAATATTTCATTATGTGCATGGTCGGGATTGCAAACGTCTGAATGTTGATGATGCTTTATTATTTTATCCTAAAAATGCTGGATGCGGCAAGCTGAAGACAGGGCGCTATGGCGCTCATTAGGGGAGATCTATGTCCAGCAGTGGACTAGAATAGGTTGATGATGATGATGATATGTTGCGTTATACTTTTGAGATAATCAAATTCAATCTTCTTTATCTCCATATATAAAAATGAATTGCTGTTCGTTAGTCTCGCTAAAACTCGGGAACGGCTGGACCGATTTGGCTTATTTTGGTTTTGAATTATTTGGGGAGGTCCAGAGAAGGTTTAAAAGGTGAATAAAAATGGAAGTTGTTATCGATTGAGGCAGTACGAAGTCTGCCGGGTCAGCTAGTAATGTATAATAATATACTTAGGTAACATGAAAAAATTACAAAAAATACCTTATAGATTGTTATAGTTCCTGAACAATGTTTGGATTATCAAAAACGACATCTCCATAGCACTTAAATCCGTCATATAATATCCCTTTTTTATTTTTCATCATCATCATCATCATCAACCTATTCTAGTCCACTGCTGGACATAGATCTCCCCTAATGAGCGCCATAGCGCCCTGTCTTCAGCTTGCCGCATCCAGCTTTTATTTTTAATATATTGAAAATCGGATGGTTCCATGACGAAAAATGAAAATAAATAATTATTGTTTGTGACGCTTGAAATAATCAAATAGCGTTGCAATTGACCTATGACAATTGACAGTCGACAATACATAGTTGTTTGAATGATTTAGCCAGTGACACTTCTAGACGTCGACACTGGCAAAATCGCAAGCCAATAAGCAAGCGGAGCCATAAACCAAGAACTGAACTGAACTGATTTAGCCAGTGAAGTTAAAGTTGATAAAGAAGATTGCATGTGTCACCGCTTTATTTTTATAATAGATTTTAATACACACGTTGGTTCTAAAAAATCCATTTTGTAAATATTCTAGGATCGAGGATTAAAGTGGACATAAAAGTGTAAAAAGATCCATCAATGGATCTTAGTGGACGGAGGGGATTTAGTCTGCCATGCCAGCCTTCGGCAAAATTGGTGGTGCGATGAAGTTGGTTATAAACACACCATTCTCTTACATAGTCGTCATTCTTTAAGCATTTTTTTTTCATATATATCATAAAGGGTTTAAGTTTCTGCACTGCAACACTTTGATTTTGAATGTAATTCCAGCCTTCTTGAATCTTGTTTTCTGGTAATAAGAGACACCTAAGTGGAGACATTAGGATTCAGCAATCCTCGTGTCCCCACAAAGATACGTGAGTGGAGACATAAGGTCTACATGATCCTCATGGCCCCACTAGTGGAGCAAAGGAGTGGGGACACGAGGCCTAAACGGAAAAAAGGGAGTTCATGTGGAGGGCTGGCCTGGCATTAAGAAAGAACATGCTTTAGGCAGAGTTTATACGGTGCATCCAAATAATACAGAATGTTATTACCTTCGTATGCTGCTACATGAAATTCGAGGCCCAACTTCATTTGAGGCGTTAAAATCTGTTAATGGAGTAGTATATTCAACTTTCCGGGGAGCTTGCAAAGCATTGGGCTTGCTTGAAGATGAAAAACACTGGCACGCTACTTTGGAAGAGGCTGCACTAAGCAATTTCGTGTTTTGTCAATTATCAGTTTCAATGCAATTATGGGAAAAATTTAGGGATGATTTAACAGAATACTTTAAATACCAACTGGAGAACCTGCAAGATAGTAACCGTACCTTGAAAGAGTATGGGTTACTAGAACTAAGTAAGCCGCAGAATCCAGGGAACAGAGAATATTTGAGAACTATGATATTTTTGCTTTGGATAGATATGTGAGCGATAATGTAGCAACACTAAGTTACACACAATTACAGATACAATATTATCGAGCATAGACGCAAATGGGGGAAATCTTTTCTTCTTAGACTGTACCCCCCCCTAGAGGTATTGGAGTAGCTTTACCCACTCCACTTACCTATCCTATCAACTATTCCTACTCCCATTTACCTATCCTACACACATGTGAAACTCACAACTCCTATTCCACTTCCTAAACTAACCCTTGATATCAATTTTGTCAATTCAATTCTTACCTACTTATCAAATAACCCTATCATGATCTACAAAAATTCTGTTACAACTTAATATTAATTTGGCCAATGATCGTCGTAGTGAGAAAGAACCCTTATCATGATACGTAGTTACCCTTAGCTCTATAAAGGGACGATGTGCTAATTCTCCGTTAAAATGAATGTCTACTTAAATCCTTATACTACTCAACTTGTAATCATGAATTGTTATAATGAATCTCTACCTACACAATATATTACCTGACCTATTGATACTTTGATAAATTGGATACCTACCTAATGATTTACTTGAACTAACTTTACTTGTTATAATGAAAATCTGTCTAGTCCTGATATTACCTAACTTATTAATTACTTGATTATAGTAATACCTACCTAATCTTCTAATATATCTAGTTTACACTATAGGAATAGAATGTAATATCAATTTCATATAATTAGAGTTTAGAATTTATAATTTTCTTCCAGAAATAATTGTACTTACTAAGTTCCATGTTTAACCTATAATGATACGTCCTAAAATATCCAAAATTTAACTTTGTTTCAGTTATCATACAACTATTGATTCTAACATGATATTTGTTTACTCGGTCCAACACATAAACTAATTGAGTTCTGTACCTATGCGAGTCTAGGCACAATCCCTAATCTTATTGGATCAATTACTTTGTATGAGTTCCCAATTTATTACTAATAACTTTATACAACATGATATATTTGTTTTTCGGTCTAGGGCCCCATGACCACACGCCCAAGACAGTACAACTCATACCAACAGGAATAGATGTTCCTATGTCTATTATAGGAATTGGAGTAGCTTTACTTACTCCACCTGGCCAAGACATCTGGCACCCATAAATAGAGAAACACCAGTTCGAATGGCGTGGAATTACAATATATCATTCCCTTTACTTAATTAAAAGCTTAAGATAAATTATAAGAGTATTCTCTTTTGTATATCCACCTACTATAGGTATAAAAGTATCATAGAGATGTATATAATAAACTTGGAGAATAATAAATATCCTTTATATTTGTTTTTTATGTTAGAATGCATATTTGCAGTAAATGTTTATAGAATCTTACAATAGGTTTCAACCTTGAACTACTGTCCATTCCACCAGAACACAATCTAATGTTTAGGTAGGTAAAGTTGAGTTATAACTTATTAGTTACCCACATCACCAAGTTTAACACAAGCCCGTACTAGACTATATGTATACAGGGTCTATTGCCCATCTATTGTGATAAGACTCTCATTCTCTAGACCATACTCGGCTAAGTGAGCAAATACTAAGTCAATTGTTACAATTGAGAACTATCCTCAGTTACAGTAGAATAGACATAGATTCTGTTATAAGAAAACTAAGCTTTATCGGTTTTCTCCGGTTATTTGCATATAGAATATAACTAACTGCAAACAACACATGACATGAACGACTCACTCTACAATCGTTTATTATTCACCAAGCTCATAACATTACCCTTTCTAAATTTATCTTTTGTTCATAATATTATCATATCTGATTGTTTATACGAATAGTCGAATATATGATTGAATACCAAAATGTAATACTATAGGATATATTCTAGTCGACCTTTAGATTTGTTTGTATTCAAATGACCAATTTGACTCCTTTAATTACATTTCAAATTTGTAGGTTATTGAATTAGAATAATAAGGATAATATTGCTTTTCTATAATGTAAATTAGGTAGACATTTCATCCTTTGTCAATGAATTTGAAACTAATTATACTTGAATCAGCTCTTAGCTCATTTGTTTCAATGATTTCTGTATTGAACTAAAGAGTTTCACAATCAAAATTCATGAAATATTACTTTATCAATAATTTGGACTGACCTTGAGGGAATTCATGGCTGTATCATAGAGCTCATAAGCCAAGTTCAAACACAAACCTACACACACTCACAACTTCTTATATCACGGTATTATATTGGTCATAACACTGAATTTTAAATACTATCTTAAAACTCTTTCTACAACAACCTTTGACGGTTATGAATTATGAATAACAAGGACGCTGTCTAATACGTTCCGTTTCACTATTGCGTTTCAAGCCTGAGGGTTACTTAACATAACTAAAATTTAGACTTCATAAAGACATAATTATGTGTAAATGCCAGTTTAATTCCTAATCCCGGGTTATTATGTGTACCTACACCTACCTATAAGACTAATCCCTGTGTTTGAACAAATTTTATTCGTTTAGACTAAATGTGTGGTGTGTGATGTTCCTAGATAAAGCATAAAGATTACAGGAGGGTCAAGCCGATTTTGACGTGCCTAAGACCCGTGTATTGTCATAAGACCACGACCGTAGTCTGGGATGTAGCCTTACGACCTTCCCTACCATATATACTGTGTGCATAAATAAATATATATTTATATAAGACTGAGCTGCTGACTCCAATAAATGTGACTAGGCCAATCTACTGGATATCAACACTCAGATGGCTATTTCGACCCTGAAACTCAGGTAAAGTCGAAAGCTGTCCCGCCATTTTGGATTATCAGCCATCTAGCTAAAAGGTGGACACAAGCTTAGTTATCACCGTAAGGTTTCCACTTGTGGCTGCCACATCGACAGACTTACCTAATGGGATTTCCTAGCTATTCCTTGGGCCTCAGCCGCCTAGCCTAACTTCCTAATCCTACTATCCCCATTCGAACTCCTAAAACAACATTTCGCGTCAGGAATGGCCGTTGAGCAGACTCACTCGAACGAACTACGCTTTCATATCTGAGATATTCAGCGTCGCCAGGAAAGGTGTCTTGCTACCATTCCAACAAAATGCTGTTAACGCGACATTTCAACCAATGTTCGAGCTAAAATTCACTAAAAGAATTATGATTCTACACAAATGTAACGCGATTTTCAATGTAAAAAAACGTTTCAATCAATTCACAAAGCAAGGTTTCACTAATTTACCACAAATTTTCCAAAACTTCGCTTGGTAACCCGCTCACCGGTGACCCACGTTAGATGTCTCAAAAGAGAATCGCCGAGGATAGCGCCAAAAGGTACCCAAATCCCATCTTTTCTCACTATTTTCGCGGTCTACATCCGCGGGAGCCTCTTTCCACCAATCAGCGTCTCTTAAAGTCCTTTTTTTAGTTTTTACAAACCCCGCAGTATTTCTAGACCAATCCAGTGCTTTTCCCCCAATGCTCCCAACTTAATAAATATCATTTTTTAAATTAATAATATTAATTCCCTGTGCGAAATATTTACTTTATACAATTTAAAATGCTTAACTAAATTTTCTTCCCTTTTAATTTAATTCCCTTCTTTGTAATTCATTCTATTTATTTACTATTATAAAATAGACTTCAGACCGGAAGTTATCTACATATTTTATAAAACAAGCTATCTTAGATTTTTTTTTTCTTCTTCTGAAAAGTATTTCTTTCATTTATTCTTTCAATTTAGTTAACAAAACCCCATTTATTAAATCTATTCCTTATTATTAGAATATATCTTCAATAATATTGTAGCAATTTAAAATTATTAATATTTAAAAGAACTTACAAATAATTATAATTGCTGAGAACAGCGCCATCTCTCAGAAACCCGAATTATTACTTAGATCAATCGCTACTATGACACATTTTACCACTTTGGAACTGTCTCTCGCGCAAACTGTTCAGTTTTAGTAGTTCGTTAGTAGTAGTTCAGTTAGTTCTAGTTAGTTCTTACAGTTTCGGAAAAAAGAGACTGTGACATACGGACAGACAGACATGACGAATCCATAAGGGTTCCGTTATTTGCCATTTGGCTACGGAACCCTAAAAGGGAACAAATTCGTTGTAAAGGAAAGCAGCGGGACTTTAAATTTTCTATTTCAGAAAATCAGCAGATTGATAAAATTGTTACAGCGGCATAGAAGAACAAGATACGTAAGTAATCGAATGCTTGGTTTTACAAAGTATAGTTTATATTTAAAGCTAATTAATTAATTAATGTGAATGATTTTCCAAAATAAATTTAAAGCTGTTTCTTTTAATAGGATTAATAAATGTTAAATATTATTACATTATCTATCTACCTTATGTTTTTTCCCATATTACTAACAGTATCACTTGCTATTTAATTTAGATAAAACCATATTTCTGCCGTATATTGAATCCGTCGAATTCAAGATTCTGCCTAATCCACCAATCTGTCGAGTTGGGAATTTGCCGAATCACAAATCTGTCCAATCCCGAATCTGTCCTTCATCGAATAAGGGTCCTCCGCGCACTATTGCACTAGATTGACATTACACGCCGAAGTGTAACATTAAATCACACTTATACAATCATGATGCGTTGCCGAGTCCGCCCCACAGTGGTCTGAAAATGGAGCTCCATACTCATAAAACAGAATGTAGGAAATTAAAAAATGAAATGAAAGTGCCTCTGGCATACTTCACTTAATGTTATATTAACGTTCATGCACTGTTGGGTGCCGCTCCGCACGTAGTAAACTTTAGGATTTAGAATTTTTGATATTTGATTTGGAAAATAGTTAGTTTATAGCCTATCAATGAATTTTGTGATGACAATAATCAAAAATGATATTGATTATAGGTATAAGTTTCTTATAAAACTGCATTCTAAGAGCGAGTAACATGGTTGAGATATAGATTAAATTAAAAAGCGGCCAAGTGCGAGTCGGACTCGCCCATGAAGGGTTTCGTAGCAGCAAGTAACATAATAATGTTTTTTTTTTTAATTTATGACGTAAAAAAAAAGCTACGGACTGGATCTCGTTCAAACCAATATATATATTTTTTTACTTTTATCATTCTCTTATTTTAGAAGTGACGGGGGAGGGGGCCCAGTTTACCACTTTGGAATGTACGTCTCTCGCGCAAACTATTCAGTTTAGAAAAAAATTATATTAGAGACCTGAATATCATTTTTGAACACTTTTGTGTGAAAATCTTAATGCGGTTCACAGAATACATCTACTTACGAAGTTTCAACAGCATACTTCTTATAGTTTCGGAAAAAAGTGGCTGTGACATACGGACGGACGGACAGACAGACATGACGAATCTATAAGGGTTCCGTTTGTTGCCATTTGGCAACGGAACCCTAAAAATGATAAGAAATAAATTTTAATGAAATGAGAATTAACCAAATGGGTCCTACTTATAATACAATTTCATCATCTGTAATATAGGTACCTAATTGAAGAATAACGAACGTTAATGAAGAAGGGCATTGGAAGGTTTTTACAGGGTCAGCAGCGCGAGTGTGATGCCCCTGGTGTTGTGCACGTCCAGAGGCCACGGTACCCGGTTCCCATCAGGTGGGCCGTGACCTTGTCTGCCACCTGAATGGTATAAAAAAAAATGAGGGTAGTTGTATAAAAATAGGACGCTGAGCTTATTTTTATCAGTAGCTCTCAGCATTTGTAGGCGCTATCTACGTTCTACTTGTGTTTCAGTTCTGATATAGGTGTAAATGAAGGTGCATCCACCTCCTTCAGCCTGGAGACGTGCAATATTGGAACGTAAACATCAGTTAGGAGTCCGAGAAAACCATTCGTGTAGTTAGGCCCGCTACAGAAGAGAAGGAGAGGAGAATGGAAGAGCTCCTAACGCATAGGACTGAGAGTCTTACTCATGCAACTGGTTTAAAAGCATAAAACAATGTAGCAGATATTGTTAAATTAGTCTCGGAGCATCTCTAAGAGGCTACAAAGACATAAGAATTGTTAAAGCCAAAGAAAACTGTGCCCATATATTCTGCTGATTAAGATTTAGGTAGTTTAACACACCCCGAGTGTGTTGGGTAACCTCCTCGAGTGTCGCTCCGATTCCGATCCCGCTGCAGTCCGGGGGGAACGGAATCGGAGCGGCCGGTACACCCTGGGCGGCAGTCAATAGCTTCCCCTTCACCCCTTCATAGGGTTGCATTGATCAGGCACAGATACTAAAGAAAGAGTCAGCTTCCCTCCTCGCGACCTCAGTTCGAGGGACTAAATAAGTCTTTAACCCGAGGTAAACACTGTGCTTTTCATTACGAATACAAGGAAAGTAAAAATAAAAACATGAATTAGCTAAAGAAAAAATGAGTAAAAACAAGTAAAACCTTCAAATCGAAAAACAAATAAAGATTGAATTGCCGCTTTTCCGCCTATTTTGTTTGTTTTTTTTTCTGTGGCCGGCCAGCTATTCAGCCATTATTTTTCATTTTCATCATTGAAAAAATGGTAAATATTTTGCCCAAATCTATGTTATTTTAAGGAAATTGTTGAAACTAAACTCAAGTTATTTAAAAAATATATATTCTTTAATCAATACTTAACTTTATTTTATTTCAATTTTACATCGCGCTGTAATTGAGTGGCTGTACAGAAAGTTGGTACATGGTTGGTACATTAAAAATGTGAAAATAGAATTAGTTTTTTTTTAATAATTTGACAGCTGTCAGTTGAAAGCGATTCTCCCTAGGGATGAAAAGTATTACTTTCATCCCGCTCCTCAGGCAACTTCAGACCTACTCTCAGAGTATGAGTAATGAAAAATAACTATTGTTCGTCACAAACATAAAAAATTCCAAATTAGTATCAATACTTTTCATCAAACACAAACAGATCGTAGTTAGCGCGCACAAATGCTGAGAGCTACTGATAAAATTAAGCTCAGCGCCTATTTTTATACAACTACCGTCGTTAACGTTCGCTATTCTTTAAGTAGGTACCTTAAATACAGATAATGAAATTGTATTGTAAGTAGGACCCATTTGGCCCCACTAGAGATTAACTGGTTAATTCTCATATCATTAATATCTAATTATAACTCAACCATATTACTACATTAGATTGCAGTTTTTCAAGAAACTTATACCTATAATCAATATCAATTTAGATTATTGTCATCACAAAAGTAATTGATAGGCTATAAACTAATTATGGGGTCTCAGGGATATCGTCTCTTTATGGGAGTCCTCTCGCTCGGCGTCTTGCTTATAGCGATGATGCACGTGGGCTGCCGCTGTCTCCTACTGAGAGCAAGTAATGGTCGAGAAGGAGGCGACGGAGCGGGTCCGCGAGAGACTCAGGTCTCTTCCGATCCGCAGAGCCCGTGAGCTGCGGAGGCGACTCGGTCAATCGGTTCAAGTCCTACATAACCTCCCCCGCTGGCCTTGCTATCCGAGGAGATTACGGGGCGAAAAAAAGGGATATCATCTCTAGTGCATGTCTAGTTTTAAATAAAAAAATAAAATAAAATCTTTATTGGAACCAAAAAATAACAAGAATGATAAGACATAGTGTGATAGTGTCTGCATTAGTTTAGAACTGTGTCGCAGACACTAAAGCCACCTCCTGGCCAGTCTGGGGCAACCGAGTTCCATTTATAACATATTATCTAAAGTATTAATATTATTATACACATTTTAAAACACATTTATATATTTTTAAAAATATGTAGAAATATGTAGAAATTGATTAGATATTTAAATATAACAAAACACTTAATATTCTATATTATGTTAGTGTGTGTGTATGTGTGTTTCAGGTGTGTAGGTGATGTCGTGTGTTATGTGATATGTTAATGTGAGTGAGATTGTCTGTAAGAGTGTGTGACTTGTGAGGTAGTGAAGAAATTTGGAGGAGTAGAGTAAGACCTATTTAAATAAATATGGTTGAGCCACAATTTCCAGCTCTTCGTAGGTAAGAGTATGCAGCCATTTATCGGTGACCAGCCTGCAAGCCCTCAATGTAAGCGGATATACATTTAGGATTTTGTTAACTCGATTGTATAGAAGGGGGCTAACAAAATGATATTGGCGTTTGAGGACTGCAAGTCTAACCAATCTCATTCGACAGACTCTGTCTGACCTCCGTGTTTTTGTGGTGAATTCAGCATCAAACGATAGTTCACTGTGCTTGCGCAGTATGGTATTCAATAGAAATGAGTGTCTCACGGTAGGAACCTTACACAAAGCATATAATCCACCAGTGGGGAAACGAATAGGCTTGCGTGTCATGACCTTCAGAACGGCCCGCTGTGCCCGCTCCAAGGATAGTATTTGGGACTTTGGCGACCCACCCCACGCAGTAACACAATACGTTATTATAGAATGGGCGAGAGCGAAGTAAACCATTTTTAAAGTAGGTAGGTCGGCTGCTGCCCTTATTTTTTTGAACACGAATATTAATTTTCGAACTCTTGGCACCAAGGATTTAACCTGATAATTCCAGGTCAACATACTATCGACAAAGACACCAAGGTATTTAATAAAATTAGTGCGCACAATATTAACACAAGCACAGTTAGGGCCAGTAACTCCTGTGCATTTGTGGGCAGTTAATGTAAAGGAAGACGGTGGTTGTGATGTAATTTTTGGGGAGAAAGTAATAAATTTTGTCTTATCTAAATTGAGAGTGAGAAGATTTTTATTTAGCCAGTTCATAGTTGATTGAACCGCATGTGAGTGTGCAACTTCCCAGCTTTTGCCATGAACCAGTATCACCGTGTCATCTGCGTAGGTAATAATTTTAGCGTTATGCAAGGGCAGCTTGCAAAGATCGTTGATGTAAATCAGGAACAGTGAAGGCCCAAGCACGCTGCCCTGAGGAACGCCGTAGTTTATGCATTCTTCTCCACTAGTATAGTTACCAATGGTAACGCTTTGGGTACGACCGGTTAGGTAACTTTTAAAGATTATTAAAGGTAGCCCTCTAATGCCCATTCGTTCAAGTTTCGTCAGTAAGAGTGGAACAGAGACAGTGTCAAAAGCTTTTGAAAGATCGAGGAATATACCTATGGTTTTTAACTTATTATTAAGATTTGTAGCAACAGTATTGGTTAAGTCCAATACGGCATCTTCGGTACTTTTGCTACGCCTAAAACCATATTGGTTGTCGGCAAGAATTTTATGTTTATTTAAATAATTAAGAAGACGATTGTTTAAGATTTTTTCCAGTAACTTGGATAGAGTACTTAGGACAGAAATCGGTCTATAGTTGTCGACACTATCCCTGTCCCCACTCTTGTATATTGGATGGACTAAAGCCCTTTTAAACACAGATGGAAACACACCGGAAGTCATTATAAGGTTAAAAACATGACAAATAACGGGAATTAGAACGTGTCTGGAAGCCTTAACAAGAATGGCAGAGATACCGTCCCACCCCACTGCACTATTTAATTTCAGACCAAGTATAAGGCGCTCGATTTCCTCACCATTCGTTGTGAAGACTCCCATGGAGTCAAGAGGGGGATTTGTGACATTAGAGCTGGGGACTTCAGAGTATTGAATGAGCTCTGAAGATATTTTAGAAGCTAAATTTTTCCCAACGTTGGCAAAGAAGTGGTTTACAGCATCAACTGAGTCAGAAGGGATATCAGATAGGGTGAGCAGCTCATCTGCTGACGTTGATTTCTTCTGGATGTTAGAGATTTGTTTAATTAAATTCCAGGTAGCTTTCAGGTTATTTCGATATTTTCCAAATTCCACACGCTCATATTCGCGCTTTAATGTCTTTGTTAAATTGTTACAATAATTCCTGTAACGCAAGTAGGTAACTTTTTGAATTTCGCTACAGGAAGTGTTTTTGGTTTTTCTGTATAGATTGTCCCGATTACGAATACACCGTAGGACACCAGGCGTAACCCAAGGTTTTAAGATTTTGTGTTTACTTGGAACACAAGAACTACGTGTATTTTCCTTAACTATGGCTCCAATTGTGTTGATGAGTTCCGTAGCGGCCTTGGTTGCATCATCACATCGGAAAATTGGTGAAAAGTCAGTTTTCTCAAGAGCCTGCACGCAAGCCTCAATATCGATTCTCCTAGTTTGGATAGCTGATTTAGAAGTGCTGGGGTTAAAATCACAAGAGACTATTAGAGGAGCATGGTCTGTAATAAAGGAGTCCAATACCAAGGTGACCGCTGGTTTCCCAGTTTTGATGGCAGCGTGATCGATACACCGGTCCTCTCGAGTAGGAAAGAGATGGCCCGGAAGCATGCCATGTCTCGCGAGTATGTCAAGATAGAAATCAGCGTCTGGATCACAATTCCCTGGAGTTATACTTATATTAATATCGCCGATTAAAACTATAGTCTTGAAAGTTCTTAGGGAGTTCAAAGTAGAATCCAGGCTGTAAATGAAGTTTTGTGAATTATTAAAGGACGGTGACCGATATAATGCCACTAGTGCAACATCATTGCGTACGTTTTCCACCTACACTGGTAGATGTGACGTGAACACTGTGTGGTTATGGTTGGTTCAAGTCCAGCATACTCAGATATTCACCTTGTCATCTTTAGCTCCAATACAAAATAAGGCATTAGAATAATAAGTTTTTCAGATATCGAATATATCTTTTTTTTCGAATACTTTATATCTTTGCATGCACTATATGCTGTGCTGTGTGACTCTCCTTTGTTAGAATTTTATGTTTAGGAAACATGATGGTCTGAATATTTGAGTCTCCACTGTACTTCACTTTGTATTTTTGCACGGACTGTGTGACATCTTGTAGACATTATGTGATAATAATGATAACCATATGGGAAGATACGGCAATAAGAGCACTGCTTAGTTATTTATTTATTTTCAAACAATATGCTTTTTTCAAGTACCTAATCAAAAATTCATATTCGCACTGAATCCAACCCTGCCTCATTTATAACTAAATGAACATAATTCAGGTGTTTTACTAAGAATATTGTACACTGTTATATTTATACGCACTGTATTTACAATTTGAATGTCGATGCTGTATATTTTTAAAAGGATATTTATGAACCGTTAAAACCGGAAAATCTAGCTCTATGGTTATGAGAATAATTTAAGAGGACCCATCAAAAACGGCCGTCACCTACTGAACTAGTGCTTTCTATTCTAGTCGAATAGTATGTGTCAGTTCTTTATTTTATTGTCGTGTCCATATTTATTCTCTGTCTACAACTTACTGTCAGAATAATTTGCGTCAGAGAGAACTACAAAATCGAAGCACACCGATTTTAGCCAGACCCTTAGACCCAGATAATTCAAGGCTAACTCATTAGTTAGCCTTAAGTTTAAGCTATTTGTTTAAGCCTTTCAGTTTTAAAGTTAAGCCATTAGTGGTTATTCGATAATTATAAGACCGTTTGTCTTGCTTAATATAATACTTATAGGTCTAAAAAATATATGCTATACCTATTCCACAGAATAGAGAGCAAATAACTAATAAAATACAGTGTCGAGGTTCATTCTCATAACCATAGAGTAACTCATAAACATTTCTATGTATAATATGTATGTATTTACAAAAAAAAGTATTTAAGTATGTTTATCCGCAGTCTGGAACCCATAACACAAGCTAGTTAAACTATGCTTACTTTGGGTCTAGAATGCGCTGTGTAAAATATCGTAGAATATTTATTATTATTATTATATTATTCTGAATTTTAAAAAAGTCACTCTAATTTTTAATAAACGACTTAAGAGATGGATAAACATACCTACTAACCTTTTTTGAAAATACATGAATATAATATAATATATAGAAACACCTGCAAGTACACATATTCATGCATATAAATATTTGCAGTATTTATTAGCCTTTATTACATTAATGTATCTACATATTTTTATTTTATATGTAATTTTTCTGTCTGTACCTGAAAATAAAATAAGAGAGCGAAAATAAAATTAGTGAAGAAAGGGTTGTAGTGAAAACCGTAATCAAATAATTTCAATTTAGCAAGTTTATTTTCTTTTTAAACATTGTGAGTAAGTATTGTGTTAGGAATAAATGATTTATTTTTAAATTTGGCTCCTTAACTTGGCATCCCAGGTGGGATGACGATCTGCTAAAGACTGCGGGCAGATGCTGGATGCGACAAGCTGAAGACAGGGCGCTATGGCGCTCATTAGGGGAGACCTATGTCCAGCAGTGGACTATCATAGGTTGATGATGATGATGATGATGAACTGAGATAAAACTTATGTCTGATATAGTATCTATATGCTGTATTTAGTATCTTTATACTCTCCGGAACCGTGGTCCCACTGTGGTGTCCCACCGGTGGGACAAAACTTTTTCGTGGTCCCACCAAACACACACTTGACCGTTTTATTACGCCGAACTGAAGGAACGCCACATGGTAAACATTACCCACATTAAGTTTTGCTCGTTCAGTCGTATTATCCTACGCACATCTAGAAGTACCTAGGTAGGTAGCAATCTAAAGAGTTCCCACTCGATTTTGAAGTATACCTAATTAATTAATTAATTACATTACAAAAACGAAGAAAACTTTAAATAGAAAAAGACAACAAAATTATAGAACTGCAAATGCAGCTAATGCAGTTGGCCATTATTTAGAAGCTTTGCGGTAAAATAGAAGGGATAAATTTTAATTTTATTGCCTTTTTTATTTTGTTTCAAGAAAGCAGGTAGCGGCTATTATCTACCACATTGTAACAAAACGGTCAAACACGAAAGAGTTTGGTCCCACCGGTGGGACACCACAGTGGGACCACGGAATTCTTTGAAAACATGTTACGTTGCGTTGACATGCGGCGGGCGGGAGACGCGGGACACCGCTCGGTAGAGGTCAAATGCTCAAGGACGTTAACGGCTTGTGCCTCTAGGAACCTGCGCTTGGGTGCACTGCACCACTTGTACCCCCGGGTCAAGAGGGCCGAGCACGTCACATACGTGCAAATTTCATTTCATTTCACTGTTAACGTATTATGTAAAGTATCATATTTCTTATAATACAATATCTTACAATTGATCACCATACCAGTTAAATTGCAAAATTATTTGAAAATACATAAATAGGTATATTGATATTAATAGAATTTAAATCAGTGAAGTGTTCAGAGTACCTAAATTGTACTTGATTTTTTTGAACCCAATCAACTTCAGTAGTGAAATGTGGTTTTTGAATTATTCATCGATAACCTCCCTTCACTACGCTCTAACGTCTTAGAGACTTCCAGAACTTTACCGTAGATATTTGCATAAAAGCTAACAGAAAAATCTTAATGCTGATGAAATAAATTAAAAAATTTTGATGCTTTGGTCTCAGGTAAGGTCATCTAGACTTAACCTTGCCTTGCCCTTGCTACTTCTATTTGTAACTGTTGTCGTTTACCACGTATTCTTCTTTAGCACAACACACACATCATGTTGGACTGAAGAAGTTTTTGGTAAGACAAATTGTGCATACGAGCCAAGTATCCTTCTGTAGCCCAACACTATAGAAGTGTTGGGGTTAGATAAGCGTTTGTAAACAGGCATTACGCACCATTGAATTACATTACTTTATTTACATTGAAATAAAAGGATAATTTAAGTTTTAAAGTCTAATTTAAACATCTATTAACGGGTAGTACTCGAACTTTTATTTTTCGTGCGGAAATCCCCTCGGATACCCTTTCTTTGTTTTTCTTTTCGTGATACCTTCGGATAATCTCCCGCCGGCCAGTGGGGGCGGTTATGTCGGGCTTAAACCTACTAAAACCGCACGCCGTCTCGGGTCTTCAGACGCCGGGGTGTAAGGTTGCCCATAGAGTATATCCCTCGCACCCCGACTGACCCTGGGTCATCTCCATAAATTAGCTTTGGCAATAATTGTCGACTGATTTTGGGCTGATGGGAAATATTCTATTCTTTTGTGAATTTGATAGAAGCTGTTTGCTGATATTCTTCATGATTATTTCGTTATTATTATAAAATACTGATACGATGTGGAGGTACATGATCACACAACAGATCGAATTATAAATACATCTTGCATTAATCTTGTTAATAAGATGTTCCAAAAACTGTCTATATTTTATTACTACATCTATGGCGTGTACGCGTACCTACTTTCCCGCATCACCTTGTAACGTGACACAATTTTTGTTCTAATAAATAAATTCTCTAGTCTTTAGTACGTGATTTAAGTACTACTCCATTTTGGGGTTATGATGCATAGTTTGCCCAATATAGCGTAAAAACCATTCGCACCCTTTTTTGAAGATGGCGGCCGCAGGACAAGGGTTGCGACCCCACAAACTTGCTTTTAACTTGGATTATTCCACTATGATCAGCTGGGTGATATGACCTGGGTGATCAAATTCCACAACTTTTGTGTCCTTAAATCACCTGCTGACAATTCACCTGGGTGATCAAATTCCACATGATTTTAAATTATTTTATTTGTTTCCCTATATCACCTGGGTGATTAAATTCCACATGATTTTAAATTATTTGTTTCCTTAAATCACCCGGTTTAAATAGTTAGTGATTTGATGAGACTATAATAATTATATTGTTATTATACAAATCAATTCCGGCGCTTCGTCGGCCGCTGCCGCGGCACGCTCGCTGCGCTCGCTCGGCTCGCGCTCTGTTGGGGTCACAGTTCTAACCTAACCTAACCCACAAGTAATTTAATGCCCTTTTTTAATATAATCATTATGAAACCTTAAAACCTATTATATATATTTTTTTATGATTGTAATAAATAACTTTAACTTGATGTTATTTATTACAATCATCAAATCACTAACTATTTAAACCGGGTGATTTAAGGAAACAAATAATTTAAAATCATGTGGAATTTAATGACAATTCTGTCAGCAGGTGATTTAAGGACGCAAAAGTTGTGGAATTTGATCACCCAGGTCATATCACCCAGCTGATCATAGTGGAATAATCGTTTAACTTTACATCAACTCCTCTAGACATACAAAAAATAAAATTGTTTTCTGTGACTTTTGTACGCTCAACCTAAAAAAAATGTAACATTTCAATCGACTATACATGTCACAAGTCATTGCTAAAGACTCACATTTGCGAAAATAGAACAATTGATTAATTATTCAAATACACCTCGATTCCTTGATATTTGGGGAAACAAATTCGTACCCTGTTCTATTTTAAATTATACGATACACATTATGCACATATTGAACCAGTAGTGTTACTACTATTTCATGGAGTGAAATTAATGGCGTATAATTTTTGTCTATACACGATTAGTTTCATAACCCTGCGAAAAAATTATGTTTTGGGAATCATTTACTAAAGTTTTCCAATCTATACAAGATCAGTAAGCACGCAGTTAAGCGCGTATACTTACCTTTACCTTTGATTTTTTTTTAGCCGCCGGCTAGCGGATACTCACATACAAGCTCATATGATGCATGCAAAAAAAGGAAAATTAATTGATTTATTAATAGATTTTTCATATTGTGCTGTCATTGTATCTGTAATTCAATAATTGTACACAGCTGCGACATATTATTTTATTTTTCTCTAATTAATTTCCCATTAATGAGATAAAATGGAGGGCATCGTTGTTTATCACACAGTTTAAACTAGCACAGACAATGTCGTTTACTCTAACTTATATTGTTATTTTATCAATTAGATTTTGTTCCTATAATCCTGTAACAAATTGTACATCATAACTGTATAGGTTAGAATATATGTATTTAATCATTGTTTATAATAATAATAAAAAATAAATAAAAAATAATGTCGATGTAGCCCGCTATGAGGGGCTCCTATTTCTCATACATGGAAAAAACGTATCGTAGAATATTACAGACTCAGAAAACTTATGTAAAAGTAATATAACCGAAAACAATAATAATAATTTTAATGAGAAATATAAATGAAATGATAAAATCGTGTTGACTTATGAGGCTCAGAACGTAAGTACAGTTTTATGGAAAGGCTGGTTTATAATGCAACAGGTAGAGCTGTGAGCAAAAGTCTCAGGTACTAAAAAGTCACACACTACACTACACTAATACAAAGACACGCTAGGCCAATTGCCAAATGACAATATAGGGTTTTGTAATTCACACTAAAATCACGAGTTTGCAACCAATTCAGTAAGCATCGATATCATAATAATAAAGAAGTATTTACGCACTGAAAAAATCTGTGTTCTCCTTAATTAGAAAGTCACTTAGGTACCGGTATTTAGAAAATGAAATGCATGTGAATTAGTTATTTGTCTACCGCTCCTTCTTTCTTTCATTAATGACTTCTGCAATCAAAAGAATCGCTGCAATCTTGATCCACAAGTAAAATGTACCTAACAAATATTTATAAAATTATTAGGGGCAGAGATGAAGGGGTGTGTGTTGGGTAACCTCCTCGAGTGTCGCTCCGATTCCGATCCCGCTGCAGTCCGGGGGGAACGGAATCGGAGCGGCCGGTACACCCTGGGCGGCGGTCAATGGCTTCCCCTTCACCCCTTCATAGGGTTGGCATTGATCGTCGGCCAATACCCAACGTGGCGGGAACACATCGCTCTCCGTACTCCTCTGCTTTCAGAGGAGACAGGATGAGCGATGCTGTTAGTGGTGAGATGGCCCAGGGTCAGCCGGGGTGCGAGGGATATGCTCTATGGGTAACCTTACACCCCGGCGTCTGAAGACCCGAGACGGCGTGCGGTTTTAGTAGGTGCAAGCCCGACATAACCGTCCCCGCTGGCCGGCGGGGGGGGTATCCGAAGGGATTTCCGCACGATAAAAAAAAAAAAAAAGGGGCAGAGATGAAAATGTCAAGTTTTCCAAGAAATTCTATCAGAACCACTTTAGCCACGCCAATAAATTTATTTTTGTGTGTTCTGATGGTCGATCAGGATGTATGGTTGGATTTTAGGGGGCTAACTTCGATCTACGATGTGAATGAATATACTTACCGAGATGAAATCCTAGCTTGTGCTTGGCGTCTCCTGTTTATCTTACTCGATGGTTGTAAACAATTACAAAGTATATAATTAATCATTGTAAGTTGGACAAGGTGGACAGACGATCTGGTAAAGAGCGCAGGGACTCGGTGGATGCAGGCCGCTACAGCCCGCTCAAAATGGAAGTCAATGGGGGTATGTTCAGTAGTGGACTTCCTACGGCTGATATGATGATGAAATTCAACATAACTAAGTTACTATTCCATACATCCCGCTAGAAACTATGTGTGTTGTTATTCTATACAAAACGTAAAAATATCCCGCGTTGACGAAACAAATGTGTGGTAACAAAAAAAAGAGTATCTTAGGGCTTGAATGTTTCGGCCCTCAACGTGCAAACTTCGCGCCTCACAGAGATGGAGGTGAAAGGACTGGCGACTAAGTGTGAAGTCCACATTGCCCTGTCTGTACAGTAGTTCTTAGTTCAAACAACATCAACGCCGCAACGACCAGTGATTCTCTGATGCACAAGCGTCGTTAGGTTACTTGTTGCCACCTTAGTATTATACAAAAATGAAGAACGTCCCACTTTGAAGGAAAATATAAATGATCACGTTACCAAATTTCAATTGCACAATAAAACTTATTAATGTGTTGCAACGTTCGTTTTGCTCTGATTCGCTGTTCAAGTTCCTGGTGAACATAGGTCATAAGCGGCGCCATCATGCACGCATGCTCCAAACTCAGGTACAACTTTATATATTTATGTCCATCGCTCTAGATGAAGCTAGTGGAACTTTAGCCATAGCGAGCGATAGGTTCGCGCACTGTCTGAATCGTTGTCGCGTTCGGAAGCTCGGCACTTGTTGAGTGTTGAGAATTCGAAATCACGTTTCACGTCACCTGACTTTTTTTTATCTTCGAGAGTTAAAAAAGGTTAGTGTATTATTTAATTTTCTTGATATGATATATTTATTAATTATTAGCTTTTGACCGCGGTTTCGCCCACGAATTCTGTTCCCGTTGCCGCTCTCAATGGAAACCTACTCTAGGGATAAAAAGTAGCCTATGTGTTATTCTAAATTATAATCTATCCCTGTACCAAATTTCAGCCAGGTTCGGTCAGCCGCTTTTGCATGAAAGACTAACAAACATCCATCCATACTCACAAACTTACGCATTCATAAGACATAAAGATATATCTATGAACTCCTATAATAAGAAATTCGTGTCGTATATAAAATTAAAACCTTAAATAAATTAAATCTAAGTATATACTATTACAACATTGTAAATTAGTTGTGTCTGTACATTGGAGATTTAAAAAAAAAAATTAGGTTTATATACATGATTCTGAACTCAAAAATATTTTTCTTCAAATTCTTGTCTGTTTGTCTGTTTATCTGGTTGTACGTGATGGACGCAAAAAACTACCGAACGGATTTTGATGCGGTTTTTATCCATTAGAAAGGTCTTGGTCAGACTTAAAATCTGCCGTATTTTGATTGCCATTGGTTAAAAAGAACCGGAAACACCACTTCACGCAGGTGAAGCCGCGGACATCAGCTAGTTACATAATAGAAATATAATCCAAACTTAGTGTAAGCTTAGACTAGCTTGCTTATGTTTACTCTACATAACTTACTTGCACCCAAGTAATTTATTAACGCATCGTACTTTGTGACCTGAAAGAATAAGATTTAGATCTATCGTTATGCATCGTAGCACAAGTACCGAGCCCATGTCATGTGCGTAACATTTTTATATAAATAATAAAATGTGGTGGTGGATTTGTTGATCAAGCGCGTTCATATTTTGTTTCTATTTTATTTAAATCCCGGTGTCTCACTCCATTTATAGTAATGATTAATTTTCATCAGTTTCATGGTTCAATTCATGTGTTCAATGTCGAAAATAAACAAAAAAATATTCAATGATAAAATTCACGAAATTTTTAGAAATAAAAAAAACGACTTATCATAAATATAAAAGTTACTGTAGTAATCGAACAATTTAATAGAAATCATACTTGAATGCATAATTTTTTATCATGATTATATTAAGTAGTTATTTTTGTACTCGTACAAAGGGCTTTCGCTGATAGTTTCTTGTTGCACAGAGAATGAAAGTTGACGGCTAACTTCAACAATAAGACTTTTATAGCCAAGAAATATTTTTTAGTTTCAGAGCGTCATTTTACTTATTGCCACGTAATATTGGAGGTTTACGCGAATTTTACGTTGTCATGGTGGAGTAGTATCCCGCGGAGCCCTGTGTTTGGTCGCTTGTAGCTCACTACAGAGAAAACTTCTGCCAAGCATTTGGTAGTGTACCATTCAGCGTTGATGCTTCTTTGATTTCGTAAAGGGATTGATAACAAGTAGCCAGACAAATTGAAAAAACTCGCGATTAAAATCTTCCCTCCGCTTCTAGATCGCTTCACTTTGGTAGGTGTTGATTCGTTTTGAAACACCCAAACCAAACATAGGTCATAAGCGGCGCCATCATGCACGCATGCTCCAAACTCAGGTACAACTTTATATATTTATGTCCATCGCTCTAGATGAAGCTAGTGGAACTTTAGCCATAGCGAGCGATAGGTTCGCGCACTGTCTGAATCGTTGTCGCGTTCGGAAGCTCGGCACTTGTTGAGTGTTGAGAATTCGAAATCACGTTTCACGTCACCTGACTTTTTTTTATCTTCGAGAGTTAAAAAAGGTTAGTGTATTATTTAATTTTCTTGATATGATATATTTATTAATTATTAGCTTTTGACCGCGGTTTCGCCCACGAATTCTGTTCCCGTTGCCGCTCTCAATGGAAACCTACTCTAGGGATAAAAAGTAGCCTATGTGTTATTCTAAATTATAATCTATCCCTGTACCAAATTTCAGCCAGGTTCGGTCAGCCGCTTTTGCATGAAAGACTAACAAACATCCATCCATACTCACAAACTTACGCATTCATAAGACATAAAGATATATCTATGAACTCCTATAATAAGAAATTCGTGTCGTATATAAAATTAAAACCTTAAATAAATTAAATCTAAGTATATACTATTACAACATTGTAAATTAGTTGTGTCTGTACATTGGAGATTTAAAAAAAAAAATTAGGTTTATATACATGATTCTGAACTCAAAAATATTTTTCTTCAAATTCTTGTCTGTTTGTCTGTTTATCTGGTTGTACGTGATGGACGCAAAAAACTACCGAACGGATTTTGATGCGGTTTTTATCCATTAGAAAGGTCTTGGTCAGACTTAAAATCTGCCGTATTTTGATTGCCATTGGTTAAAAAGAACCGGAAACACCACTTCACGCAGGTGAAGCCGCGGACATCAGCTAGTTACATAATAGAAATATAATCCAAACTTAGTGTAAGCTTAGACTAGCTTGCTTATGTTTACTCTACATAACTTACTTGCACCCAAGTAATTTATTAACGCATCGTACTTTGTGACCTGAAAGAATAAGATTTAGATCTATCGTTATGCATCGTAGCACAAGTACCGAGCCCATGTCATGTGCGTAACATTTTTATATAAATAATAAAATGTGGTGGTGGATTTGTTGATCAAGCGCGTTCATATTTTGTTTCTATTTTATTTAAATCCCGGTGTCTCACTCCATTTATAGTAATGATTAATTTTCATCAGTTTCATGGTTCAATTCATGTGTTCAATGTCGAAAATAAACAAAAAAATATTCAATGATAAAATTCACGAAATTTTTAGAAATAAAAAAAACGACTTATCATAAATATAAAAGTTACTGTAGTAATCGAACAATTTAATAGAAATCATACTTGAATGCATAATTTTTTATCATGATTATATTAAGTAGTTATTTTTGTACTCGTACAAAGGGCTTTCGCTGATAGTTTCTTGTTGCACAGAGAATGAAAGTTGACGGCTAACTTCAACAATAAGACTTTTATAGCCAAGAAATATTTTTTAGTTTCAGAGCGTCATTTTACTTATTGCCACGTAATATTGGAGGTTTACGCGAATTTTACGTTGTCATGGTGGAGTAGTATCCCGCGGAGCCCTGTGTTTGGTCGCTTGTAGCTCACTACAGAGAAAACTTCTGCCAAGCATTTGGTAGTGTACCATTCAGCGTTGATGCTTCTTTGATTTCGTAAAGGGATTGATAACAAGTAGCCAGACAAATTGAAAAAACTCGCGATTAAAATCTTCCCTCCGCTTCTAGATCGCTTCACTTTGGTAGGTGTTGATTCGTTTTGAAACACCCAAACCGTCGACTGGCGTTTTGTTTCTGGATCATACTGATAAATCCACGACTCACCACCTGTAATGATGTCATAAACACGCCGAGACGCGCCTGCTTCAAACATATTTATCATATAACGACACCATTCCACCCGGGCCTGCTTCTGAGCATCGGTGAGATTGTGCGGCACCCAGCGTGAAACTATCCTTCTCACACGAAGATGCACGTGTAGAATCTCGTGAAGGCTTCCCGATCCAATCTGAAGAATGTGCTGAATCTCTTGATATGTGACTCGTCTATTATCTTGGATTAAATTTTTCACTGCTAGCACGTTTTCTTCCGTAACAGCCGTCAAAAGGCGACCACTTCTTTCTTCATCCTCCAAAGTCAGTCGACCGCGCTTGAATTCGTTATACCAACGATACACGGTCGCCTTGGAAGGGCCTTCATCCATGAATGCCATTTGAAGTCTATCGTACGATTCGTCTGGTTTCAGGCGACACTTGAAATCGTAGAAAATCATAGCGCGAAAATGTTCCCGACGCAGATCCATTTTTCAATGAGACACAATAATTGAAATTATCTTGCAAAAAATGCAGAGAGAAATTTTGAAATTGGAACGTACTTATTTTTACTCATAAATAATCATATTTTAGAAATAGATTATAACTGACCAGTCTCTCATGTATAAAAACTTTTTTTCGCAATACTTTCTGAGTGGCCTGGTATATGGTGCTTAAATATAAATAATCGTTTCGTAACTTTTGATACAAATAATAGTCGAAACTAAATACATTCACATCATAATATATTTTCTGTTGACAATTTAAAGATAAAACCAATTTACAAAGTTGTAACTTAGTCGTGAAAATAATTTAATCAGCTTATAAGAATGTGTCTGTTGACGTCAATAGGTCCCGTCCCACCACCACGGATTCCAATTAGTTGGAATAAATTAGTAAAATAAATATATAAAAAACTATCAAAAACTTTTATTATCAGACTGCAAGGCCCATATCTTGTTATAATATTGTAAAACCATCCGAATAATGTTATTTACACAAAATACTATTTTTTATTTTATTTTATGCACCCAGGGCCATCTCCCATCTCGAGATAGCCCCCTCGGTTTCGGTAACCACGGTGTCCCCGTCTGGCCCCCAGAAGAAGAGGCGGTGCGCAACAGCAACAGGTGGCACCACCTGTCAACCCCAGGCCTGCGTTCACAAAGGACGGTCTTTGGGCGACCTCCGACGTCTGAGACGGGCGGCGACGCGCGGGAACCACTGATCGGGAGGGTTCTGAGTCATTCTCGAGCATTTCTTGCTCGCAGGATGCCGCGGCAGCTCACGCACTCGCGCTCCGCATCATCGCTGTGAGTAAGACGCGGAGTGAGCCGACTCCCACTTCGTGAGCTGTCACAAGGGCCCGCCTCGGCCCTTCCCACGCTAGGCACTCCGCCAGCGTGTCCCTGACCGTGACCGTGACCCTGAGTCTTCGTTCGCATTACAGGCACTCAGAAGTTGGCTCCATCCTGATCTGACACAGGTGGTCCCCGAAGCACCCCTTCCCAGAGATCACCTGCGTCAGCCGGTACGAGAGGCTTCCGTTTCACCTCTGTAGCCAGTCCTCCATCATGGTTCTTACCGCCGTCTTTGTGGACGCTCACAATTTTTTTTCCATTTCGAACTTAGTTTGACAATGGCACCCGGTGTTTACTGACTTGAACTGTGCTACAGCCTGCAGAAGCTACATATTAAGTAGTTGGGTATTTATACAAAATTACGGTTACTTAGGTACATACTATAATGAGGATTTTTACTAGATAAATTGAAACT
Source organism: Cybosia mesomella (assembly GCA_946251805.1). NCBI lineage: Eukaryota > Metazoa > Arthropoda > Insecta > Lepidoptera > Erebidae > Cybosia > Cybosia mesomella. The sequence continues at coordinate 12,144,356 of OX276388.1, read as the reverse complement.
AATTACAAAGGAAGGGTTTAAAAAATAATCAACAAATTGTTTAACACACACATGTTAACGTATACGATAACATGCATAGCAGAATAACACACACATGAAAACCTGCATAGGTTTTTCTTCGGCTATGCGACGTGCGTGCCTAGCCTAGTAATGACCGAATAACAATGTACCATAACATTATCTTTAAAAATTCTGTTATTATTCCCGCTTCCCATGGGAACCTGGAATGATAACAGAATTCCACGCGGGTGAAGCCGCGGTCAGAAGCTAGTGTTATAATTAAAAAAAACAAGGGGCTCGTGGTTAAGTGGTAACCGAGTAATTTAACACATTGCAACGTTAAGTAACGCTAACCAGATTAGTATTAGGATGGTCCTAACACATTGAGACCCATCCGTGTCTAGGAGAGCCGCCGTCCAGTCTTCATATGAACATCTAGGACATTCGTTACAGGTAATTGGAACCCTAAAAAGTCCGATAACTGGTCTAAATACACAACTTCGATTTCGCAGAAAATATCTAAGTTAAGCCGTCCAACCCTGAGAGCCTTCTTCTTTTTAGAGAGTCCTAGTAACTGAAATTACTAGTATTACTGTAAAGAGTACTAGTATATCACACAGAATATCATCATCATCACAGAATATCGACGCCAAGTAACAGTATTTGAACTGTTGCGTTCTGTTTGGTGAGTGAGAGTGCCGGAGCCCAAACTCCTTTCCCATCCCCTCCCAAACTCCTTACCCATCCCCTCCCAAACTCCTTTCCCATCCCCTTTCCTTTACAGGGTCGGCAGCGCGAGTGTGACGCCACTGGTGTTGCACACGTCCATAGGCCGCGGTAACCGCTTCCCATCAGGTGGGCCGTGTGCTTGTCTGCCTTAGTGGTATAAAAAAAAACAGTAACCGAAATAACCCCTCCAGCTAAGCTTAATTTCGAAACCGGGACCTCTTGATCGTAAGGCCGGCTCCTTAACCGCCAGGCTATCGACGCTAATTCCCATAGACAGTAAATATTACATTAAACATTACAAATACCAATTTGATGTACAAAGGCGAGCTTAAATCTGTATTGAGTTGTCTTGGAAACCTTTGGAGAACATGTCTACAACAAAAACCTACATCAGGACCTTGTCCAACAATCAGCAGGTGTTCCGCCTTACAGGTGTATCCTTCTTTCATTGTTTCCAATTTTTTTTTCTTTACGTTTGGAAACCTCCACGGGCTCCACCCCATCGGTGTCAACGATGAGATAGGTCTGTCAGAATTGGACCAGATTATTAGGCCTTGACTAATGATTTCCTCAAATATTTAATAAAGTATCTGAATAAATATATATTCTAGGACATTTAACACAGCACAATCTAGACCGAAACTAAGCATAGTTTGTAATAGGGATTTCAGAAAGTTGGTAAACATACTTAAATTTATATCTTTTTTGTAAACATACATATTTAATAATAACTAGATACACCCAGACCCAACGAGACCAATACAAATAGACAATTTCATGCATACAAATATTTGTACCGAGCGGGAATCGAACCCGCGACCACTGAAATAGCTATCGGATGTACTACCGCTACGCCACAGAGGTCATCATTCCGACTGATTGGCGAATACTAGTGACAGTAAACCATCAATTTAATCAATAGCAAACCAGACTGCACACTTGTAGACCCTGTAGCTACGTAATGCTACGATATTCTGTAGCGCTTTCCATTTAATCAAAGACAGCAACAGATTTACCAATTATATTGTCTGTTACACAGAGGTAGGAAACGATCACAATAGTTAAATGTAAATCATGTCAATCAAATCATCTTATGCGTTGAACTGTAATTTGAGAGCGATTTCTTGGCCAGTTTTCTTCATGGTATCTAGTCTTTCTGTTGTGACTCCTGTGCATCAGTATTAATGGTAGCCACTGATAAAATTCTCGTATGGTACTCGATTTCCAGGTAAAGTTAGCCTTTTTTTTTAGAAATATAATATAAATCCACCCCCTTTTCTCATTCTGAGCGGACCAACCAGAGGATTGATTCAGTGAAGTTATGATTTTAAAACTTACGAAAACTTATTTAATTTAAATGTCAAAATCTTATTGAAGACGAAACAAACAAAGAGTGATTTTGAATGTTTAATAACCTAGGTGTTGTTAGATTTTGTTAGGTAAATCACATACTGGGGTGTGTGTTGGGTAACCTCCCCGAGTGTCGCTCCGATTCCGATCCCGCTGCAGTCCGGGGGGAACGGAATCGGAGCGGCCGGTACACCCTGGGCGGCGGTCAATGGCTTCCCCTTCACCCCTTCATAGGGTTGGCATTGATCGTCGGCCAATACCCAACGTGGCGGGAACACATCGCTCTCCGTACTCCTCTGCTTTCAGAGGAGACAGGATGAGCGATGCTGTTAGTGGTGAGATGGCCCAGGGTCAGCCGGGGTGCGGGGGATATGCTCTATGGGTAACCTTACACCCCGGCGTCTGAAGACCCGAGACGGCGTGCGGTTTTAGTCGGTGCAAGCCCGACATAACCGCCCCCGCTGGCCGGCGGGGGGGTATCCGAAGGGATTTCCGAACGATAAAAAAAAAAAAAAAAAAAAAGGTAAATCACATACTTGTATCATAACAAGGAACATACTTTATATGTTTAACGTAAGTGACTAGCTCCCATTACACAATTGAATATATTATGTTTGTTTGTGAGAAATCATGTAACGTGGTAGTAGTGTGTGGTGGTAGTGTATGTACCTACCCACGTATAGAATATATATATTTCTTATGTACAATGTAGGTACCCAAGTTAGTGTCGTAAATAAATAAATATTTCCATTCCACGTGTATTTCCATAAAGTCTACAAAGATTGCTTCAACATTTCAACAATATTGTAGACGGTCTCGTGCATTGTCAGAATTGCGTCGCGCTCTGTTCATAGAATTTCTTAACTTGTAGAGAAACCTTACGTTTCCTGGAAACCTAATTTAATTTTTTATGTATTAAAAGTTACTGGTTAAATAAGTTTACAAAGATACAAATATATTTCCAAATTCAAACGAAACTTTTTTGTGTTGCGCAGGTTGTCTTATCGACTGACGTACTTTTCACAAACTTTCATTTAACTTACCTTATTACCTTGGTAGGTATAGGTCAAATATTGGATTTTGATTTTAATCAACTTCTATTATTAGAGCTAGGTTAGAACGACTGCATTAGATAGCGCACATTAGAGACAAGACAGACTTGTCGTGACGTGACAAGTCACGACACTACAAGTTAGTGGGGTAACGTTATTAGACAGTTTGTTTTGTTCTAAGTGTGTGCCCTTGCAAATGTTTCTGTCGAGCAATAGTCTGTCTTGTCTGTAATGAGCGTTCAGCCTTAAACAAGGAACTTATACCAAGTTCCTTGGCCTTAAACTCGAGTTCCAATGTTGAAATTGAAACTTTGTTAAGTTAAGAAAAGAATAGTCATCGGAAAATAAAATGAATCAACTCATTAAGCGTAGCGAGCCGAAGGCGAGCGAAGCGTCTTTGGTTTCAAAGTTGCATTTCAAACAAATGATACTCCTCCGAGACCGTTGGACCGATCTCGACCAAATTTGCCACGGTGATCAAGTAGACATTACTGAGTGTCGTAAGGGGTCGAATGTCCAGATCGGTCTTACCATCGAGGAATAATCACCGAAAAACCAAATCAATGGAAAAAGTCGACCGGTCACGTTGACCTATTGTTGGATAGGCAAATCTCGCTACGCTTAAGTTTGGGTTGATTGTGAAGCTGGTAACCGTCCTAGTTTATGAAGTATATGAACTGTACAGAATTCGAAATTTAAAATTCATTCCCGCCTCACCCGCGAACCGTGATACAACTTTTTATCTAATGAGCAGTAGTATACATAGAAATCATTGATGACAATTGTCCTATTATTGATGTTTATTATTGGATATTAAAATAAATACATTTTGGAGCTTAAAATATGTACAATTATAAATTAATATGCTCGGTTTTTTTTCGATGTTTTCTAAAGATGAATTCTAGTTCGCCCCCGAAACATTTATTATACAGGATGTTTCGGGGATGATTTCATGAAACACGTTGGAGCCGTTATCGAGATTAAGATTCTCGATATACACTATAAAACTATAACCGATACGCGGGCATCAGCTAGTATATATATTAGGTCGTTACATATGAAATTGCCGTTTTTCTTGAAGAAATTGGAGGAAACCCAATTTTTAGGAATGACAAATCCAAATTTTATGTTTTTTTTGTGTATGATTGAGACAACATTAAGCTTACATTTTTGAAAAGTGACAGCTGTTAAGTAATACGAAATTTATCATCAAAATGGATAGCATTTAGGAAGTACTGTTTTTGAAGATCGAATTAATTTATCAAGCGGCCAATAAAAACAAAATTTAATACTGAGTTGTAAAATCTTGAAATCAACTTTCAAACAAAATATAAATAATGGAAATAGCTATTAAATTACAGGAATAACGAACTCATGAATTTGTAAGAAAATTTCGACAATTTCATAGCTGATGCCCGCGGCTCCACACGCGTGAATGCCCGTTATCGCGGCCTATGTCCTTGCCCAGGGTACCTTTTTTTTTTTTTTTTTCGTGCGGAAATCCCTTCGGATAGCCCCCCGCGTGCCAGCGGGGGTGGTTATGGCGGGCTTGAACCGACTAAAACCGCACGCCGTCTCGGGTCTACAGATGCCGGGGTGTAAGGTTGCCCATAGAGCATATCCCTCGCACCCCGACTGACCCTGGGCCATCTCCGGTTTCGAGATGGCCCCCTCGGGTTTGGAAACCACGGTGTCCCCGTCTTGCCCCGGTTTGGGGGAGGGGCGCTAGTCACCCCACCGTCCCGGCCTGTTTCTGCTGAGGTGACAGGCGGCCTCACCTGCCACCCCCAGGCCTGCGCTCATGGAGGACGGAGGTCGTTAAGCGACCTCCGGCGCCTGAGTCGCCTGCGACGCGCGGCGAGCATGTTGCGGGCTCGGCGGGCCGGGAGAGTTCTGAACCTCTCCCGGGTGCCCAGGGTACCTATAATCTATCCGTTTATTCGTGAAAAGGTAACAAACGTACAAATAAATGGATATGCGAACAGAGATACTTATGTATTTATAATAATAAAACACACAAAACTGGTAATCTTGTTGTAATCTCTACTACTCTCTCTGGCACTGTGAAGGGCAGGGAAGGTGTGGAGACCATAGCTGGCGCTCGAGATCCATTTCTAAGCGTCGGTAGCTTAGTGGTTAAGGAGTCGACCCTGCGATCGAGAGGTCCCGGGTTCGAAACCTGGCCATTACACTACCGACGTGAACCCACTCTTAACAGAAGCAATTTAGCTTAGCTGGAGGGGTTAGGGGGAATATTAGTAATTTCGGTTACTAATATTCTTAAAAAAAAAAAAAATTATAAACAATTAGGCTGAAACTTTGTAGATACCTTATGTACGTTATGAGTTTCTGTGATCGCCACAGAATCTATCATAAGATCAGCGCAATGGTAACTACTCATCACTTGAGATTATAGCATTACTAAGTTACAAACAATGTTAGTTGTATAATGTGTTTTGTATTAAATCTATACAAATAAATAAAATTCAAGTGTCTGTGTGTTACATTAAAATAACAGGTTTTCAATAAATGTATGAGTGTATGCGCGCATATAACAAAACAGCAAATTTTCAAAATGTTGTCTGTCTGTCTTTCTGTTTGTTTGATTAGGAATCTATGGAACGGCTGGGCCGCTTTTGACGGGATTTTCACTGGCTTAAAAGGCGTATCGTCTATTTCTTTTTTTTTTCAAATCAACACTTTTTCATGTATTTCTTAAGGTTTTAAAGCTTTATCTTCAATTATTCATTTTCGGCATCTCAAATCACTGGTGGTAGAAATTTGATGACACAAATTTGTCTCAAAATTCGGCCGGGTGGGTACCACCGTGCACGATTGCGAAAAACCCTCCATAGTAATCTAACTTCGGTTTGATTGCGTTCAGGGGTCAGCAAGTGCATAGCCGGACAGGGGGATTGTGGTCGCAGCACTAGTGGGACCGGTGGGTGTCACGCGGTGCTGCGACGACAATCCTCTTTTGATGAGGCCGTTAACCTGAGTGCCACCATTATTAACATGGTACGTATATGTAATGGCGACCCTCTTTCCTGAGACTTTACCTTCAGCTTACCATCAGGCGAGGTGAAGTCAAATTGACTTGTCCTAAATAAAAAATAAAAAAAGTGTCTTATCTGTCCACATGCACATTATGTTTATAACTCGTAAAAAGGTAGAAGCTGCGAAAACATGAAGTACAGCATCCTCGTGACCTCTCATGGTGGCACTGCCAAGGGCAGGAGAGATGTGGAAACCACCGCTGGCGTTTATGATTCATATTTCCTATAATGTTGCTGTCGGTCTCGTATGATATTGTAGAGTCAAATGTCAAACCCGAGTAAGCTTTTGTCTTCCATTGCCGTTCTCGCCTTTCTACCCGCTGTCCAGGATTCTGTTGCTCATGTTGAGATTGTCTTGCTCTATGTTGTTCAGGGTGCGCGCGCTGATAGTCACTTACCGCAGTACTGTGGACTTCAGGGTGTACACGCTGATACTTACTTGTCGCGGCTCTATGCACCTGAGGATTTTTGTTAATATATTTAGCGATGGCTTTTCTTTGTGCTTCAGTGTTGTTCAATTGAATCTGTTTAACTTGTCTTTTGCGAGTTAAGCTAGTAAACCTTGCTCGACATTTCTTACCGGCAGCTTGTATTCTATACGAAGAATTTTGTGATAATGGAGTAAGAGATGTAACAGGAACTTCATGAGAAGTAAAAGTGGGAGACATTGCACAGTTTTCTTCATAAGAAGGAGTAACAGATGTAATAGGATCTTCATGAGAAGTAAAAGTGGGAGACATTGCATAGTTTTCTTCATGAGAAGGAGTAACAGATATAACAGGATCTTCAAGAGAAGTAAAAGTGGGAGACATTGCACAGTTTTCTTCACGAGAAGGAGTAAATGTGGGCGATATTTCGTCGGGAAGAGTAAATGTGGGCGATATCACATTGAGAGAAGTTAATTTAGGTGATACTCTTTCAAAGCAAAGAATTGAAGAATGTTCAATATCTTGTAAATATGCATCAAAATTATTGCCAGTAAATTGTAATCGTTTTACTGGATCACCTTCAGTACCAAATTTTCCGTAAAGTTTTCCATTTTAGTACACTTCAAATACATAGTCATAGATCTGTCCAGCGGCTACCAGCTCACATGTCGTGGCCCATGTCGAGTGTTGTAACATATCAACTAAGTACTCAGCCGCAGTGGTAAAATTGTCTCCGTTAGATTTTGCATTATGGGACAGTACTGCACAAAAATGGCAATTAGCCACCACCAGCCTCACAATATCTTCACGTACAGCCTTTGCCCGGTCCTGAACCCATACAACAAAAAAGCCAGGGGTCTAAATAGGCAAGCCCCATCACCTACAATAGGTATGGTATGGTATCCGCAACTCCACGACAAGGCGCGGTTTTTGCGTGAGGGTGGGCATTTTATTCGATCCACCCCAGCTCATTGAAGAACGCCAGCAAGCTATTCACGCTGCCGGCGATCTTCCGGAGCGTACCTTTGTACAATAGGTATGATAATAGTATAGATATACAAGAATTGCTCTTTTAAAGATATTAGATAGACATACAACACTAAATTAACCAAAATAAAAGTTAAAAAGAGGGAGGGGAGGGGGAGAGACTGTAAGCTTAAGCTTAAGTCTATATGAACTTTTTTCTTACTACTCGCCTCTTAAAGGTTAAATGTCTATAAGAACTGGAACATCACATATAAAAGGAACTTTTCAAACCGCACTAAACTCTTCAGCTTTAAAAATAAAAAAAATTGTTCAGAGTCAATAGTTATGTAAGTTGACTCTAACGGTGCTAGAATTATTGCATAAATGTGCTTCACTCGAGAAACCATAGAGAGATTTTCTTCACTTCCACCTGGTACAGGGAAGGTCATATCTAGGGGAAAGATTTTCTGCCAAGGGGACGATAGGGGGCTCTGTACTCTCCAGTGATCCTCATCCGCCTTTTCCTAACTCAGTTGGGGGCTTTTCTGCCTCTCTATGCAATGGCCCAACTTCGATATTTTCCGTGAAGTGACGCTATCTGACCTCCGCAACTTGTAATTCTGTAGTTAGACCAGTTATTGGACTTTTTACGACTCCAAATGGGTAATGACTGCTCATATGACAACCGGGACCGACGGCTTAACGTACTCACCAAGGCACGGAGGGCTCTCAATGTATTAAGTATGGTCACTCTATTGCTTAACTTAACTTTGCAATTAACTTTGCAATGTGTTAACCTACTCGTTATCACTTAGCCACCCCAGTAACGTGGCTTCAAATATGCATAGCACATTTCCTAAATATATGGGTATGTATTCATATGTGGCGGGAGTATCCGAATGTTCGAAATTTTAAATGTTCACCCACCAGATTTGCATCCATAATTGTTGATATTGTCTAATAATTAAATTATTGTATCCAACGATCGACCGCCTTAATTGAGTTACCTACTCTCACTCACTGTAGAGGCACATTCATAGATAACCATAGTAAAGGTTTTTAGCGAGTGACGTGACTATATACAGGTTGTAACATCAGGAGCGGTCGTTATGGAGAAATAACTAGGACGGTTACCAGCTTCGCAATCAACCCAAACTTAAGCGTAGCGAGATTTGCCTATTCAACAATAGGTCAACGTGACCGAGGGCACGCCGCAATAGCGGCGGTAAGGCCCATCATGGAGGATTGGCTGGAGAGGCGACACGGAAGCCTCTCCTACCGACTGACGCAGGTGATCTCAGGGAAGGGGTGCTTCGGGGACCACCTGAGTGTCATCACTGCGACGCGAGCGAGGACTCAGGGCTGCACACGCTGGCGGACTGCCCGGCGTGGGAGGCGCCGAGGCGTGACCTCGTGGCAGCCATCGGGGTGGGAGTCCTCTCGCTCGGCAGCATGATTGCGGCAATGGTGCGGAGCGCGAGCGCGTGGGCCGCCGCCGCCTCCTTCTGCGAGCATGTAATGCTCGCGAAGGAGGTGGCGGAGCGCGCCCGGGAGAGACTTAGAACTCTCCCGGTCCGCCGAGCCCGCAACTTGCTCGCCGCGCGTCGCAGGCAACTCAGGCCTCGGAGGTCGCTTAACGACCTCCGTCCTCCATGAGCGCAGGCCTGGGGGTGGCGGGTGAGGCCACCTGTCACCCCAGCAGAAGCAGGCCGGGACGGTGGGGCGACTAGCGCCCCTCCCCCAAACCGGGGCAAGACGGGGACACCGTGGTTCCCAAACCCGAGGGGGCCATCTCGAAACCGGAGATGGCCCAGGGTCAGTCGGGGTGCGAGGGATATGCTCTATGGGCAACCTTACACCCCGGCGTCTGTAGACCCGAGACGGCGTGCGGTTTTAGTCGGTTCAAGCCCGACATAACCACCCCCGCTGGCATGCGGGGGGGTATCCGAAGGGATTTCCGCACGATAAAAAAAAAAAAAAAAAGGTCAACGTGACCGGTCGACTTTTTCCATTGATTTGGTTTTTCCGTGATTATTCCTCGATGGTACGTCGGACATCAACTTTCGACCCATAGAGACACTCAGCAAACTGAGCTTGATAACCGTGCCAAGTTTGGTCAAGATCGGTCGAGCCGTCTAGGAGGAGTATGGTTTCACGCGAAAACCCGATTTGTGGGGAAAGACGCTTCGCTCGCCTTCGGCTCGCTACGCTTAAAAAATACTATAAGAGTTGAAGAACTATTTTCGATATAGATAGAAAAACCCCCACATTTCTCTAAAATAATTAAAAGGTTATCGCCGTAATTGATAGGAATAAATATTGCTATGAAGTCAAGTAAGTACGTATTTACATTTACAATGGATCAAAAGGGCTGCCATATGTTTTTAAATAGGTAAGTACTTTTGGAGATGCATAAAGCCTTTTTGTTTTTATACTACCAAGGTAATATATGTAAAACATACGGCCTACTTGATTCTAAGCTTAACCTTTAAAAGCTAGGGCGTACCAGGTTCTCCAACAACGCAGGCGGACGTGAAGGAACTCCGTACGGTTCAAGTCAATTCGATTCTGATCGAACATATCCACCTCACCCTTAATATCATACCATTGAGGTGGTTTCTGCACGTTAATAAAGCAAAGGTTCTTAGCGCTCTAGCAAATCGTAAAATAGAACAGACTGCTACTTCAAGTCTTGGTACTTCAGACTTATCTACTTGAAGCGGCCCGTATCGGCGTCATCGTACATCCACCTGCCATCTGTTATACTTTTGTGTGAGTTTTTTCACCTACCAAGCGAGTAAACTGTAATTCGTACGATATTGGATAAGCGCCACCTGGCGGCAAATTTTGTGAGTGCGTATTATGTGAAACGATACAAATTTTTTAGATAAATAATCTTATTATTATCTATTAGTACGAGTTTTAAACGTCCTGACATTTACTCGCTCATAAGTGAATGGGTGAAACGAGTCACACCAGGTACACTGACCATTCTTAATATCACACCCTGTATATTCAAAATGCAATACAGCATAATGCAGTAACTTAATTATACGTAATTTTGTGGTTACTGTATAATTAGGGTATATACTATTTTGTGTCGTAATTAGTTTTGTAGTTATAGTTGTGAAGCGAGCGACTATCGTGGTCTGGACATATTATGAGAAGAGATGTATGTAATGTTGTTAAAACGGTTCAAAGTCTGAATGTAGAGGGCTCTAGGAGAAGACTTAGGTCCAAGAAAAGGTGGATTGAATGCGTGAAAGAGGAAGAAGGGAGTGACTGAGGATATGACCTTTGACAAGAATGTATGGAGAATGACATGTTGCGCAGTACAAATAGTCAAAATGCCAATTAGGCATTTTGATTATATTTAAAATATGGTACGAATTGTTGTCATCCTAATAAAATGTACCGTAAAAAAACATTTTATTAATTTTCAATATAAAATAAGTTTCTTTTTTGTTAAAAAATTAAGATTAAAATCTCACTTTTTTTGAGATTTGATCACGTGCTTATAAACGCTGTGTGACGTCACACATAAGTAAACAGTTTTTCAATACAGGCTGTTTGCATTTCCTAGTGTTAATCGACTGGTTCAATTATTAATTAATTCAATTATTAAATAAACCATTATTTTTGTAACTAATTTCAATAATTATATAAACGTGCTTTAAGTCGCTTACTGTTTACTTTGGTGTGACGTCACATGTCACGGGATTACTTTTTTTAAATCAAACTTTAATATCGAGTTTTATCGTAAATAAAACAGTTCTCAAAAAAGTATTCATGCCATCTGCATTTTTATGTTGTAATACATAATACAGAACTATTTTTTGGTAGTAGTCAAATACCCTATTGAGATAAAGGTAGATAAGGTAGGTGACGATGATTTAGGCGGTAGATTTAGTAGGTTATAATGTGATTATTGCATAATGATATTACAAGTATATTGAATACATCGAGCAATTGACCACTAATGGTTGCAGACTGCAGACTTGTAAAGGTGGAACGTTAAATAAAGAAATGAAATTCAGTATTGGAGTAACAATTAGAATGTACTGCCAGACAACTAGTCCGCTATTATTGCTCTACCAGTAAAAATATTTACGTCCCTATTAGGAGACGACCATTACGAAGAGTTCATATTTTTGAAACTTGTGGTTCTCAAGGCAACAGTATACCTACTAATGGACAAACAAGTGAGGTTTAGAACAAAGGTACGGTCTTAAAAATATTTTTAATAAAAAAAACACGACTTCAACAGCTCATACTTCAAAAAATACAAACTACCTACCTGTGTTTGTATTCGAAGAGTTACCACGGCTTCTCTAGGATTCCATCATCAGATCCTGACCTGATAACGATGGGATCACCTAAGAGTTATACCTACCTTACAAACCAAAATAAGGTATTCAAATCGGTTCAACCGTCTTCGAGTATTCGTGGAACATACATAAAATACATAAGAAAAGATTCAAATAGAAAGACAAAGACCTACCCTTCTAGGTATAACTGTTCTGACTGTTATATAAAAAAATGTGATGACTTCAGAAACACTATTGCATTAGTTATTTCTACGTAGGTGTCTAAATTTATGTGCTGTAAGTTTTGCTTACTGCTTACTCAATAATTATTATGTTTTCCCACATTTAGGTTATGACAAGGACGGAAGGCATATTGGTTAAATAAATATTTCAAAAATGAAGGGGTTTTAGTATTTTAATATGTGATATAGTGAACTAAAGTTTGGCAATGACGTTTTTGCTTAACAGTTTTCTTTACCTAGTTTCGACAGGGTCAGCATCTCTACAGTTTTGAGAAACTAAATGATTGTGAAGGACCTTACCGAGCATTTTGTAAATGTAATCTATTTTTATAAAAATATAAACCGCAACAGTCACAATAATGGTTTTAAAATGAGTTCATCGGTTCCGGCAGAATAGAGCCGATTGTCCTTCCCAATTTGCACAGGAACACATGCTTGTGACCATGTCCTTCTATATCGTAGGGTACTGCAGTGATGTTGTATCTACCTACCCCTGGCCATACAACTACACGTTTATACCCTGGTGGCCTGTCATAAGAACTGTTAAAACCGCGAATATTTTGTTTAAATTCTTTAGGCTTTATTACAGTGTAGTGTGCGGGACCAGGATCCGATGGTTTACGAATGCACATGCTCTGATCTACCAGGGTATTGCGCCCTCTATGTGGTTTGTCAAATCCTGTCTTGTTCATCACTCCCAAACGGGATTTTTTATATGTCTCCAAGCAACCTTTTAAGGCGAGTGGCCATGTCGACGCGGAACATTTATTTGATGAGTATTTATCTCGTCGGCCAGTGAAAAGATCATAGGGGCCTCGGAGAGATACGAGCTTGTTAGACTTTTCTGCAATACACTCCTTGTCTAGTATTGTGTAGCGATCAGGAGCCAGCGACCATTTGTGTGTCGGGTCTTTAAACCTACATGGTTCTTCTCTGTCAAAACTGGGACGCGTTGAGTGTGGGCCATATGGAACTTTGTAAGGTTTTTCTTTGTAATATGTTCCTGGCCCAGGAGTAATACTTCTTGAGCGCACAGTTCTGGATGTCCTACCGAACAATACATTTGGGCAGGCTGGTTCGTATTTGGGTGGATCTGGAACGGAGTGCCAAGCAGGTCCACGTATGGATCGATCCCATTTTCGTCTTGTAAGAATCTTTTGATTTCTGTACCCCAAATTAGCCGCCCAATCCTCGACTTCGCTTTTATACCTCCAAGGGTCCTTGTGTACGCCTTTGGAGTGAATGGCTGCACATAAATCACCAATTCGTATTGGTTCATAGAAACAAGGATCGCAAGCAGGTGGTCGTTCTGTGTATAGACCGTTGGGGTCCAAATTTGGATGTACAGTGATTTTGCCGAACCTCTTACTACTAGAGTTGAAAGGTACATGTTTTTTAATGATCACCATTTTTTTAAAACTAATAAATAAAAATATTTATTGATGTTCATATAAAGCTAAATAGAGTTCGAAACATTATTATGGAACGTCACAGTGACATTTTTGATTAAAAACAGACATGATACGTTTCAGACGGTTGCAGATTATATAGACAAGATTTCTGTTATCTTGCGTTAAGGTTTTGCATGTTAATTCTTATTTCCTTTTGGTGTTACGCACTTGTACTCAACATAAGTGTTTGCTTTAACGTAGATTATTTGCTATTGATGATATTTTAATATCCCACTCAGTGGCGGATTCGCATATTTGCAACCAGTAGTATTTTCAAATTGAGCCACCACTAAACTGACGCGGCGTCTACAATACGTCAGTTTTTAGGTTGAATTTACCTTTGTGTGGATTTTATAACATTTTAAGAATCATTTGAATATGATTATTTTTCATTTCTCTCATCATTATCCTCCCAGCGAGTTTCCGGTTGCGTATAAAGTTTACACTTTGTCGGGTTGTTTGCCCGATGTCTGCTTATTATATTTGATTGGTTTATTGAATTTTATGAGAGCGACCGCCATCTGATCTTCAACCCCGAAATGAAATCCTGCCCTAGAGCCTCCTCTGTTGTTAAACAGCTGCACCAACCGTAGGCCGCGAAGTTTTTGGTAGGACCCTCAACACCTTAGACTTTTTGAAAGCGATTTCTGTCAGACAGCCCAATTTACGACCCTATAATGTGCTGCCTTAAGCTCCAGGGTACTAACCTATTGCTATAACCACCACTGAGCCCGCTACTATAATAATTATGAGTTATCTAAACTCATAATTATTATACAGAAGACAATAAAAAAAATAATTATATAGTAATTTGGGATTACGTTTATTGTATTGTATTAAGTTCTGTAGATCGTGTATCCAATTAGCTGTGACTGGCTTCTGTTTGTGTGTGTAATGTAGCATTCAGTCGCTATATCAAGTGACCATTGATTTAATCATCGTGATTGGTGCGTGCATATGTGCATAGCGCCACTGTCGATTACAGCATCCGGCTACCGTAAAGCAACTGAATTGCTGTTCATTGATGTGAAAAGTGAGCTTACAACACACTTCCCACAAATGTATTCAAACTAGCTGTTACCCGCGACTTCGTCCGCGTTTAGTTCGGAATAGATCAAGGTATGTTTACTTCAGCTGTGGGTCGTCATCATCATCATCCTAGCATTAGTCCCGGTCGCATCCAAGGTTGTCATCTCGGAGTCCGGAGTCCGCTTTCTGACTTTTACTTCTCTACTTCGCACGGTCATGGGCATCCATGGTAGTGAGACCATTGGCACGCATGTCATCTTCTACGATGCCCAGCCACCACGTCTTGGGTCTACCCCTCCTATCGGGGCCCGGCGGAGGTGACATGGCTAGATATTTGTTACCCAGGTAGCCTGGCGGTCACCGTATAACGTGGCCACACCTGTGAAGGTAGTGGGCACTCCGGAATTTTATCCGCGATGTCACGGACATCTGCGAACGAAGACTGCTGCCTTAGCGAGAGTTCCTCACGCGGTCCTTACGCATGGCTCCACACATCCACCGCAACTAATTCGTATTACAATAGGTCTTTACCTATGAAATTGCCGAAATTTTCTTACAAATTCATGAGTTCGTTATTCCTGTAATTTAATAGCTATTTCCATTATTTATATTTTGTTAGAAAGTTGATTTCAAGATTTTACAACTCTGTATAAAATTTTGTTTTTATTGGCCGCTTGATAAATAATTCGATCTTCAAAAACAGTACTTCCTAAATTGATGATAAATTTCGTATTACTTAACAGTTGTCACTTTTCAAAAATGTAATAAAAGTTGCTGTTTGTTAGCTTAATGTTGTCTCATTCATACACAAAAAAAATCATAAAATTTGGATTTGGCATTCCTAAAAAAAATGCTAAAATGTTAGTACTGAAAATTGGGTTTACTCCAATTTCTTCAAGAATAACGCCAATTTCATATGTAACGACCTAATATTATATACACGAGCTTGTTTGGCTCGCTCAGCATGGTGTGTGTGTGTTATCAAAATTTGTCCGCCTGAAAGCTTCTTCAGCCCAACACTATGCAAGTGCTAGGCTAAAGAAGCATTTGTAAACAATCCGTGCGTCTACCGAGATACACCTATCAGTGAAACCCAATTTTATTGGCCTCAATCCGGCGATTCAATTAGAACTCTTAGAATCGTTAACACGCCTACGAATTCGCAAATTTTCACCACGGGATTATTTTGTTACGGTAAAATGAAATAAAATTACTTTAGTTAACCATTCTAATGAGTTCTTAATCACTACGGACAATCCAACCATTTACACCAGACTATAAAATCGATCACATTCGTATTAACGTCCAGTTAACTTAGTTTCGATGTGGACATTTCCATTACATTCCGTTCAAAACCTATACATCTTCATTAGTTGGTTCGATACTCTTAGTTAATTCAACAACTTCACCTGACCATTGTTAGAACAGTGAGCGTTTTCGTGAAACACAGCGTCGCGTCGACACCGAATGGCAGGGATAAGAAAATTAACGGGATACAATCAATCACCGCAATGGTTTAGGGATATATCGTACTAGAGAGGACCAGTATGAGGCTATCGATTAGGTAGCTTTACACTTTTTTGTATGTGTAGTTTTTTGTTAGCGGTAATACGAATACTTCCTGCACTTACATTGCATAGCGGTTGAGTGTTCGACTGCTAAGTCCGAGGTCGCTGGGTCGGTTCCCGCTTAGTATTAATATTTATATGCGTGGATATGTATGTATAATATATGTATATATATACATATAGGTATATATACATATATATATATATATATATATATATATATATATATATATATATATATATATATATATATATATATATATATATATACATACATGTATGTATGTATGTATCTACAACTTTTTATCTAAATGTGTTTATCCGTATTCAAGAACTCGTAATACAAACTGGTTAAGCTATGCTTACTCAGTGTCTAGAAAGCGCTGTGTAGAATGTCCTAGAATATATATTATTATTTAAAAAATAGCAGTAATAGTGCTCCCATTGGATGATCACACCTACGCCGTGGTATACGTACGGCTTAAGTTTATCCACCCCGTCATCAGTGACGTAAAGGTAAATAACTAGCAGTTGACTGCGACTTCGTCTGCATTAAATTTGGAATAGATCGTAACTTGATTATGATCAAGTTATGATCTATTCCAAATTTACTTTGCATAAGATGTTTACTTCTGCAGTTTCGATATCGTTCATAGAACACATAGCATTTTTTTTTTAAATAATAAGAAACGTACACTTTCGTCTCGTTACGATTTTATTATATGTATAGATTAGTACGCAGAGGTGTATGATAACCACTTTTCACAGATTTCACCACTTATATCGTTTTGATTCCACGTAACGCTGATTCCACGCATAATGGCTTTCGACCACCTAGGTCTAAAACCATTATGTTAATACTGTATTGGATACCTGCGGTCGTGAGACACAGCATATACATTGTTTTTCTATTTATTATGATTTAGCACACTGTGACGGTAAACCTCTCCGGCCTCTCCTCCTTTCTTAAACCTATAAATATACCTACATCCTAAATATGTATAGAAAAAATATGTTATCCAATCTTATTTGTTCAGTACATAAGGCGTATTTTACCTGGAGTAGCATATAAAGCTTTTCTCATTCGAGAAAAGTGCATCACCAGCATGGGGATGATTCCACGCAGTTGTGATGCAAGCCGTATGACAAGCCTTTTCTGTAAAAGGTTTATTTTTAGATTTTATCGACTATTAAGACTGTTTTGCGATGATATATACTCGCTACGTTACGTTTTTTTAATAAATAATAAGTTTATTTATTAAGATAACAAAGATCCAATATTTGTTAGTAAGTATGTACAATTGCAGGCTTAAATTATATTAGTGTTTATAAAAAATAATTCCCTACATTCACATAAAATAAAAATAACAATAAAATAAAATCAAATGAATAAATTATTATCATCACGGCTGGATTTAATACGTAAAACTAAACTAAGTTTTTAAGTGTTATTAAATGAAATGTATTGTACAAAATGCGTTAACGCATTTCAAATGAAATTAAACGCGGCTATATTCATCAGTGAAATCCAGCCTATTGATATATCATTTTTGTGTGTAAGCAGTCACGAGTGAGTAAAGTCGCCTACCTATATCTCAAACCGGCTGTTGCTGAAACGTTTGAGCCCTTTAACTGCTGGAATATAATATACTGAGAGTTAATGAGTAGGCTCGAGCAGATGCCTGTCTTATCACAGACCGCCTTTTACGTGTCAGGTATTTTTTTGACTTCGACTACCTCTGGCGGAACGGATGATTCAGCTTAATTTCGCTAGATGGTGTTAGATACATGTGGCGTCGTCACATCGGGTACAAAATGATAATATTAGTCTACTAGCTATGTCCGCGGTCTCGTCCGCGTGGATTTACGTTTATAGAATCCATATTTTCTTTTCTGAAATAACAATATGTTATACCTTATAATACTACCTATCTGCCAGTGAAAGTCCCGTCAAAATCAGCCCAGCCCGTCCTAGAGAATAGCTAATTCAAACAGACAGAAAGAAAGACAGACAAAATAAAAAAATAGCATTTTTCTTATAAATATATTGTATCACACATACCTACACTCATAAGTTTTTATTTAAAATCGGTTATTTTAATATTACAAACAGACACTTAAATTTTTTTCATTTGTATAGATTAATATTCCAAAAAACCAAACTAAATAGTATAAGCTTCCTGTTAGGCACAGGACAAACAGAATGGACGTAAGGCAGAGACGCTCCCAAGATGCCTCAAGACGTGCCTGCGGTTAAAAGATATAATATAAAAAAAAAAAAAAAAATATGAATGATAGGTTCACGTTTGATCTCTATCTCACCGGTCGTAAGTGACGATGTGGTCGACGATGAGGAGCTAAGAGGGGTAACCTCTAGGTAAAAATCTTGATTGAAAAATTAATTAATTTGTACTTAATTTTACTAAATTATTTTACTAGATAAATAATCTATCTATCTGTTCTTATTTTATCTTTTTTATTTTTGTTAGTCATCCACCCAACCATTCATAGTAAATTATTTGACAACTAGCTGCGCGCCCTGGATTCGATAACCCGCTGCAATAATAGCATCTCCCCCCTTGGACTTTCCTAAAATTTTCATGTACATACATTTGGGTGATTCGTTTCTATTTATATACTATCGGACATCAGCAGATTCGCCCGCGTGATACTAAGCATGTAAGAGGAATAAACATTCCTCTTGAATCACTTTATCTATAAAAAAAAACCGCATCATGATCTAAGCATACATATGGACAGACATACGGGAAAAACGACTTCGTTTCATACTATGTAGTGATATATATAATGAAGTGTGACGTCATACTTCTTTACTTCGTACAGTTTTCATAGAAATGAACCTTCTAAAATTAAAAAAAGACAGTTTCTAGGTGAAGAAAGTATATCATATGTATGAATTTGGCCAGGAGGTAGCGGCCGCTTAGACTAATTATCTGAAGAGAGTTATGTCTAGAGATCATAAGTGAGTAACTTCGCACCGCGGGCACCTTAGAGGAAAACACGCTTTTAACAGATCGTTTGCTTGAACGACCAATTCAGATTTAAGGGCGAGAGAGAAATAACTGCAACTCGGATTTTTTATATCCGCATAAAACATGGTCTCGATTCTTCCAAATTGGACGAATCTTCAAATTATTTTCAAGAATAATACGAACACGATTTTCGTCAGTCGTAGAGTGTAGTATTATATATTAACAATATTATTTTCTTTTTAAACAGTGCCATCTCAGAGCTGTAAGGTCAGACCATTCAGATAAGGACTTCCCTTTATATTGCTATTTTATATATTTAACGTTCATTTTATACCATAATTATCTCAAGTGCCGCGTGGCGTCTAGAACGGTATCTTTTTTGCAATAAGTGATTTTTTATGTTGGCTAATTGCTTTTTCAACTATCTATATAGAAAATGTAAATATAATCATGAATATTATCGAATTTGAATTTAAACTGCGTTAGCACATTCCGCTAGATCAACTTCAATTCATCAAATTTAGTTAGTACTAGCTGATGCCTCCGACTTCGTATGCGTTAAGTTCGGAATCGATCAAGGTATTTTTATTTCTGTAGTCTCGATTATATTATTTTATTAAACGGGCCGGATGAGATGAGATGAGAGATGTAGACAAACAGACAAACCAACAAACAGACAAACAGACAACAATTCTAAAAAATACATTTTCGACATCGGTATCACTCCTAGAACACGTCAATTATGTTTTTTCAAAAATATTCAATGTACAGTTTTCACCTCGTTACGATTTTATTATACGTGTAGATAAAACTGACATTATTAACGTATATACTGCAAATGCCAAAATTGATGATATACCTATATTGATGATACACCACATATTATTATATACAATAATACCATTGTAGTACCATTGTACGTACAATGGGCGGTCTTTTCGCTAAGAGCGATCTCTACCTACAAAATGCCTCAGAATAAAAAAAATTTTTTTTTTACATATTTAGGATATTTTTATTGCTATACTGTGACTATTTCAAAAATAAGATAAACAACCTTTATTTGTACGTTATCGTAAATAAAGCAAACATTATAGAATTAATATGGCCAGTTTCGATCGCCGTCTAGGTCACTTGTTTCGTTCGTCAATCCCTGTAACCATGGATATAATAAATGCATAAGTTTGAATTTTTGTTATTTAAAAACGCAAAAACAACTACACAGATTTGTATGAAATTTGGCACACTAATAGTGATGCCTGGGTTACCGAATAGGGAACTTGTAGTGCCGATATATACGGGTACTAAAAGGTGCCTTGACCTAATTCCCTGATGTTTTCACCACCAAAACTAGGAAGCACACTAAAAATTAAGTGTTTACTACACCTTTCTGTAGAACTAGCTATTTTCATAAGAAGTGTTATTTATCTTATTTTTGAAATAGTCACAGTTAAGCATTAAAAATATCCTAAATATGTTAAAATATGTAAAAATATGAAGAATGTTTATTTCGAGGTAAATTTTTAATTCTGAGGCATTTGGTTCCTAGTTCCGAGTGTGTAAAATATGAAGGACAGAAATGGGGAGAATGATACATGATAATCAATAATCTAATCTTAGTCTTTATTTTATAAGTATGATTAATAAAATGGTAATACCACAATAAATAATTTACTAAACAGACAAATAAAAAGGTTAATTAACCTCGCTAAAAGACATTTTCTCTTGTTTTCTACATAGTTTATTTAAGTTTCTAGATTAAATGAAGTACCTAATATACAGAATTTATATGATACGTGATAGATTTGAGTAACTTTTATTGTGGGGTTTGAAGTTTAAATTAAAATACATTGCATTCAGTAATCTTTCGTACGAGGTGAAACAACAGGTAAGTAGGTACTTACCTTCTATGGGTAACCTTACACCCCGGCGTCTGAAGACCCGAGACGGCGTGCGGTTTTAGTCGGTGCAAGCCCGACATAACCGCCCCCGCTGGCCGGCGGGGGTGTATCCGAAGGGATATCCGCACGATAAAAAAAAAGAAAAAAAGGTACTTACCTTCTAGGGCACGCCGCAATGCGGCGGTAAGGTCCATCATGGAGGATTGGCTAGAGAGGCGACACGGAAGCCTCTCGTACCGACTGACGCAGGTGATCTCCGGGAAGGGGTGCTTCGGGGACCACCTGCATCGGATCGGGAAGGAGCCAACGCCTGAGTGTCATCACTGCGACGCGAGCGAGGACTCAGGGCTGAACACGCTGGCGGACTGCCCGGCGTGGGAGGCGCCGAGGCGTGACCTCGTGGCAGCCATCGGGGTGGGAGTCCTCTCGCTCGGCAGCATGATTGCGGCAATGGTGCGGAGCGCGAGCGCCTGGGCCGCCGCCACGTCCTTCTGCGAGCATGTGATGCTCGCGAAGGAGATGGCGGAGCGCGCCTGGGAGAGGTTCAGAACTCTCCCGGCCCACCGAGCCCGCAACATGCTCGCCGCGCGTCGCAGTCGAGTCAGGCGCCGGAGGTCGCTCAACGACCTCCGTCCTCCATGAGTGCAGGCCTGGGGGTGGCAGGTGAGGCCGCCTGTCACCCCAGCAGAAGCAGGCCGGGACGGTGGGGCGACTAGCGCCCCTCCCCCAAACCGGGGCAAGACGGGGACACCGTGGTTCCCAAACCCGAGGGGGCCATCTCGAAACCGGAGAAGGCCCAGGGTCAGTCGGGGTGCGAGGGATATGCTCTATGGGCAACCTTACACCCCGGCGTCTGTAGACCCGAGACGGCGTGCGGTTTTAGTCGGTTCAAGCTCGACATAACCGCCCCCGCTGGCCGGCGGGGGGGTATCCGAAGGGATTTCCACACGATAAAAAAAAAAGGTACCTGTTTTTTTGTTTTTTTTTTTTATCGTGCGGAAATCCCTTCGGATACCCCCCGCCGGCCAGCGGGGGCGGATTGTGTGGGTATATTAAATTTAATGCAGTCAAATGGGCAATTTGACAGAATAAAAACAAACATTATAATAGTCTTTTATGTTGCTTTGTATGTGTGTTATGTTTTCAAACAAAAAATGCTTGAACTGACACGGGTCCATCGAAAGTCATAATTTTAATAGATAGGAGTAGCAGCCGATCAGCAGATTTGGTAAGTTTTTATCTGTTCCATAATCATTATGATCTTAGTGCGGTTCCCGGTTGTATCCGAGGCTCTTACGTCGAAACCCAAGGTCCACTTAGGTACTCCTTCTTCTCCTTTAAATCCAGCTTGTGCGGCTTTTATGGGAGCCACTGCTATTTGACCTCCCAGCTCTGAAAGACAGCCAGTGCCAGAGCCTCATCAGAGACGTTAAGTAGGTGTACCTTGCAGGTGAGGTGGCCAAGCCAACCTCACCTGCGAGGGTCTTCGTGGGGCCGCATACATCTGCGTGCAAAATGTCTATGCACGTCACTGCATTATCTAATCCTAAACCTTATAAAAAACTAAAGTAAAATAGAATTTAATGCGCCAATTTAGCACGACATTAAATTATATTTTACTTGCCTATAATATTTATTTAAGGACACTCAGAATTCGTGGGCTTACCCGGGGTGCCTGGCAACGGACACTTTTAGGAGGACACCGTGCGGTTTTAGTCGGTTCATGCCCGACATAACCACCCCAACACACAACAACTTATTTTTTTATTCTTAACTGTTCCATACAACGAACATACTGGACCAAAGTTGTAGAGAATTTAATTTGCAACAAAAAATGCTAACATTTTTATTATCAGATAAATAGTTTAAGAGATATATCGTAAAAACCATTTCAACCCCTATTTTAGATGGCGGCCGTGGGGCAAGGGTGGCGACCCCACAAAATTGGTTTTAGCTTTACACTGACCCCCCCTACACACTCAAAAAATAAAATTGCGTCCTCTAAAAAACACAAGGTTAGGCCTAAAAAATGTAACAGTGGACTATAAGTGTTTTCGGTAAAATATATCCCTTCTAATATTTCAACCTAAACAAAACTCACACGGTATGAAAATATTATCTAAAACACTATTATATCACGGGAAATGGTGCCAATTTTAGGAACCCCTCGGAATTGGGTGCCTTTACCTTATACCGATCGAAAGGCTCCATCGTAAGGATTATTTTTACAAATAAAAGGAAGGCCACGAAATTTTACATTTATTTCAAACAATTATTAACTTAATTTAGCTTAGATAATACTCCAATGGCTTTTTAAAAAAATTGGCACAGTATAGGCGGAGACAAAACGAGAAAATAAAATACCTGAAGTTACAAACGGTCGCAACTAAACGGTAAAAAAAATAGTCTTAATATAAAATGAAGTCATATTACCTTGCATTGTAATTTATAGTTAGACTTTTTAAATGTCACAATTCTAAAAATAAAATTCCTATTACTTTCTGGTGGTTTTATAAGTTACCGATTTGCGAATATGGCACAAAGTTGTTGGCAACACTGGCCCGCAGCCCGCCGCAGTTGCATAGCAGACGCGCCGAACGCTTATAAAGAGTTGACGTGTATTACTGCTCGCGAGCGCTATACGTGAAAAAATTAAAAGGGAGAACTTTCTCCGACGTGCAGTCGAGTAATTTTGTTTCATAACTATGTTGATGTACGAGAATTAACCTGCATACGTTTTGCATTACAATAGCACATTATGATTTTTGACGCCACAATCAGAGTTATCAGTATGTGTGTAAATATAATTTCATCTAGAATAATCATAATTCTGCATCAATGATATTAGTGTCACTCTAAATTAATGAAAAATAAATCCTGGTACCATGAACTATATAGATATAGCTTAGACTCACTCGTACCTGCTCATCTCTTCTTACCTGCTCATCTAATCAGTCATCCTTTTTTTTAGCTGGAATTACTAGTATTCCCTTTAACCCCTCGATCATACATTACCGACGCTTTGATGGAAAAGTGGCAAGGTATTAATTATAGATTTAGTTTTTTTTTATGACACTCAGGTGGCCGACAATTTAACAACCCACGTGATGGGAAGCGATTACCGCGGCCTATGGACGTGTGCAACACCAAGGGTGTCACACTCGCGCTGCCGACCCTTATATTTAGATCGGAAAAAGAGAATGTCTAGTACGGGACTTGAATTATTAATTAATTAATTTTTAATAAAAATATGTTCAATGTGCCACTGAATTTTTTACCAACTCCCATCATAATACCAAGTAGATTTTGGCAACATTACTGACTAATGTACTACTGCATTAGTACATAAATATGAAATGTCTTAGAAATGCTTACTTGAAATGGAGAAGAAAAGCATAGGTGCTGCTTGGTTTTTGCATCATAAGCCACAGATCAAACGAAAATTATTACTTGCTAAATACTTTTAATGTTACATCGTAGCTCGTTGACCCTCACACCATTGGGGCTTCAGTCGCACGTAGCGTTATTTAAGCCGATTTCGTACAATTGCATATTTGTTATTCGCTATACGTTGTACAATTTTTTTATTAAACTTTAAATTTCTGTGGGTTCACTTCAATTGGTGAACTGATACTATCACACATCGTTTTCAGTTAAAGATATCTAAGTTAAATTTTAAAAAGAAATCTGAGGATAGTGGCCTCACTTAGAGTAGATGAACGTTTAAATGATGAATAGAGAAGTGCCGTGATTACTGATTTATCTTTATACATATATATATATATATATATATATATATATATATATATATATATATATATACATAACACCACGCCTCTTGCGCCTTGAGGTAGGCAGAGACAACATCTTGCCACTTTATACGGCTTTCGCTTCTTTTACTTTCATAATTGTTTTCATACATGCACGCCGGTTGCGATTTGGGGTATTATTGGTCAAGTCTGAAAATTTTTTCGACCCGTTAAGTGATCTCATTTTAACTAACCATCAATTGAGTTACTTAAAGCATCACTTATTGAACACTTTGATTTAATTATCGTTTCAGTTCACAGAGCGCTCAAATTAAACTGCACATGATAGATCAAACACCATATGGGGTTTATGGAATACTAGTTATGCTTTGATATGTTCAAAGCATGTCTGTCGATTAAACTAAAGTCAAAACTTTTGTATTTATAATATGTGGGGCCTCATCAAGATATTGCCCAGGGTGCACGCCAGTAAACCTGCCGATTGACAGACGCGGATCTCGCACTGGTTTTCCTCTCGGGTCTGGGAGGTCGATTACCTTCTATTTTGTTCGGAATATACCCTATCCAACAGAAGTCATTTTATATACGGATCCTAGTAAAGCACACTTTTGGAAAAATGTAGGTGTGTCAATTACTAATGGAATATTATATGTATAGGGGTTGAGTGGAGTAGTTAAGTTATGTATATACATACACTCACCCACGCCTTGTTCTTCCGAGATAGGGAGGGCCGCCATTCGCTTCGGTTCTTAAGCACTTCATTACCTGCCTACTGTCATCACAATTTACTTGATATTCGACAGATGGTGATTCGTCGATTCAGAAGATGGGTCTTCTATTTGGTAACCATAGGCATAGAAGTCATAAAAGTTTCAGAGCTCAATGCGGTGCGTCAGTATTACGATTTTCATGTAAACGGAGATACAGAATGGCACTTTTAACTCCAAGTATATAGGCGTGGTAACCTTCATTTGACCGGTAAATGAAAACAGGTCGGAATAGAGAGGTGACGGCCTCTATGGCGTAGCGGTAGTGCGTTCGACTACTACATCAGGGGGCACCACAAGCTTCGTCGTGAATAATATCATCATCATCATCATCAACCTATTCTAGTCCACTGCTGGACATAGGTCTCCCCAATGAGCGCCATAGCGCCCTGTCTTCAGCTTGCCGCATCCAGCATCTGCCCGCAGTCCTTCGCAGATCGGCATGCCACCTGGTAATAATATGGCTATTATAATAATATTATTTATATTTATAATTTGTATCGGTGCCGACAGGTATCGGAAGATAAAGAAGCCTGGTAGCGTAGTGAAATTATTAGCGTGGAAATTACTTCAAACAGCAATAAACGAAATGAGAACATAATTTGTGATTATTGTGACGATCAAAATAGACTAATTTTCATACTATTTTTTTAGCCATTTGAAATCAGGCATATCACTATTATAAAAAAAAAAGATTCTTAATTTTATTGTGTAGTAGTAATTTAAATATGATTGCATAATATTTCTTCTCCTATCTTACATTTACTTACGTCTTCACAGACAAGCGCGCTATTTACTCTTTTACTTACATAGCTCACGAGTTTCCTGTGCCGACCCTACATTTTCAAAATACGACGGCCGATTCCGTGTGCTTCCGACGTGCCGTTTTTTCGCTTGTGTACACTTATCAGTTGACCTCGAACCACCAGCCCACTTACATTAGTATGTGAGTATTCGTTCAATATGTCCTTAATAAACAGCACGTGAATGCGTTTTCTGTTGCTGCGTGATACAGGGCAGTGTGCCAATCGCCTTTATTAGCAGGTGTACCGGCTCCAATGTGAGGTTGACTTGGGCAACAAATATCTTGTTGAGATACCATGCAGCCCTCATCTCAATTGTCTTGATGCTTCTTTTCAGCCATAGCCGTACCTTTTTTTTTTTTTTTTATCGTGCGGAAATCCCTTCGGATACCCCCCCGCGTGCCAGCGGGGGCGGTTATGTCGGGCTTGAACCGACTAAAACCGCACGCCGTCTCGGGTCTACAGACGCCGGGGTGTAAGGTTGCCCATAGAGCATATCCCTCGCACCCCGACTGACCCTTTTTTTTTTTTTTTTTTTTTTTTATCGTGCGGAAATCCCTTCGGATACCCCCCCGCGTGCCAGCGGGGGCGGTTATGTCGGGCTTGAACCGACTAAAACTGCACGCCGTCTCGGGTCTACAGACGCCGGGGTGTAAGGTTGCCCATAGAGCATATCCCTCGCACCCCGACTGACCCTGGGCCATCTCCGGTTTCGAGATGGCCCCCTCGGGTTTGGGAACCACGGTGTCCCCGTCTTGCCCCGGTTTGGGGGAGGGGGGGCCATCTCCGGTTTCGAGATGGCTCCCTCGGGTTTGGGAACCACGGTGTCCCCGTCTTGCCCCGGTTTGGGGGAGGGGCGCTAGTCGCCCCACCGTCCCGGCCTGCTTCTGCTGGGGTGACAGGTGGCCTCACCCGCCACCCCCAGGCCTGCGCTCATGGAGGACGGAGGTCGTTAAGCGACCTCCGGCGCCTGAGTTGCCTGCGACGCGCGGCGAGCAAGTTGCGGGCTCGGCGGACCGGGAGAGTTCTAAGTCTCCCCGGGCGCGCTCCGCCACCTCCTTCGCGAGCATTACATGCTCGCAGAAGGAGGCGGCGGCGGCCCACGCGCTCGCGCTCCAGCCATAGCCGTACCTGCATTAAGTTCGAAAGCACACCTTTACAAAGCCGCCACGAATCTTCTTCGTCACAAAAATAATGGCTACATTTCAGTTTTTCTTCAAATAATTACAGAACTGAAGTACATCGCAATACCTCGTTTATTTCATTCCAAACTTATTCATTCACAACAAGTGTTAATAACAAATACAAACTTTGACCTAAAATCATTTAAACTAAAATGAAAGCTCCAAAAATGAAAAGCAAATAAGAGCCATCATAAAATTGAGTCAATCGGATTACATTTCAATATTTACATTGAAGCTATCACACGTATGTTGTATTTTTTACTTTTTCCCTATAAATATTGGCTCTCAATTCCTACAAATGTTATTTCATCGTGCATTTAGGTTGCATAAACTTATAGAAATTGACTCCTTTGTAAATTTTGTCACATATGGACACGACACGTCTTACACTGTAGAGTATAGGTAATTTATGTTACTGTTAGTATTTTATATTAAAGCAAGGCATCAATTTTATAAACTTGAATTTCACTTAAATTTTTATCAAAACTCAAAAGATTTTTGGTCTTATCCACGACTTGGTCCATATATATGCAATTTGATTGCTGTACAATAGTTTATTTAGGTTCTCGGTCTCGCAGTGCAAGAAAAGGCTAAAAGTAAATAGCGGGTAAATACCCGCTTCTTTAGATTCTCTCCTCGCATTAACTTTGTATTTTTAGTATAACTTTTAACATTAAATGTTGCGCTGTGAACTACATTTTGAGTAAGAGTTTTTTTTTCATTTGCCCTTTTTATGTTTATATTTTGTTAATCTTATTACGATAAGTTGGTAAGAATAGAAGTTATTTGGACAAGGACCGGTAGATTAAGATCATAATGGACCTTAATACTGATGAGCATCGATGGCTAGCATGTGAGCTAGAGATGTTCTCGCGTGTGACAATCAGGCACCATACTAAATAGGCAATCATCATCCTTGTGTTATTCTCACCTCAGGCTCCGGGGTCCACTTTACGATTTTTTACTTCTCTACTTCTCACGGTCTTGGGCATGGTCACCGCAGAACGTAACTATAATAAATAGTTAGCCTGCATATTCTCAGCCTCAACATTAATTGCATTCTGTCAGGCGGCATTTTACATCGTAGGCGTGATTGAGGCTTTTATAAAATTTATTTGTAGAGTTGAACTTTTTATAGTATGATATATTTTAGATTAGTTATACTTTAAAAAAAGGTTTTGTAAACCTAATAATACGAGAATAGTGGATTTTGTTATAAGTTAACTGTGTATGTTTTGTTATAATTTGATATATCTAAAAATAATAAATAAATTAATATGTGAGAATTTCAACAGCCTAATTTTAAATAATCTACATAGTTTTCCGTGCAGCGTATTAGCGAAGATATCTTATACGTAAAGCAAACAGGTAGCCTGAAGAGGGTTGCATAATCGGTTCTTAGACCGGGGCTCACTCGCTTCCACATTTATATTTCATCAGTTTAGCTACACAGCCCCATCTTTCAGACGCATCCATTTCTAACGATCGCTGTTGGACGTTTGTTTTTAGGATGTAATTATCATGTACTTAAAATTAAAGATATATTTAAAAAAAATTTTGTTTATCTGTATTTTATGTGCTGTCATTCGATTGCGATAAAACTTTGTTACATATACTTTGCTCTCGGGCGGCCTTTATAGGCATAGCCATAGCCCGGTAGATAGCGCTGCAATCGTGTCATCGGATTTTTATAGATGAGTCGTATTAAATAGTTAAAAATATTGAATAAAATAAATATAATATAAATTAAATTGAGATGAATTTACTACAAGTTAATTATTTTAATAGACTATATGTTGTGAGTTGCGTACGTGGTGAAATTGAGTAAGTATTCAAATATCAAAGCTTTTCAGAATTAGTAAAATAAAATAATCAGGATATTTTGGGGTCGAATATTACAGTTGGTTTGATTACTGATTTTGTTTAAATGTTAGTATAAAGTTTTTTTTTAATCGATGCGCGGATTGGTGCGGAGGGTGGCCGCTGTCGGTGACGCTTAGTGTTAGGAACGTGGCGTCGTCGTCGCGAGCGAGTACCCTTCGGGCTGTGGTGTCGACGAGACGTGCGTTAGGGGCGGCGATTTTTCTGAATTAGGGTACAGCCGGAACAGTGTTATGAAGGGGACCCCGAGGCAGTTCTCTGTATTTGTAAATACCGTAACTAAGGATAAGCATTGAAAATCAATGATAGCGAAGCACAAGTATACCTACTTGTGCGCCTGCGTAAGGATAGTCCCACCCGCGTTTCACATTAGAACCGTCTCCGCTGTCGCACGCCCCGACCTGTGGAACACCAAATTTGACTTGTTGCGAACACCACCTGTTAACTAAATGGAGGCACCGTGAACACCAGGTAAGTTGACGAGAACACCATACTTAAGTTCCAGCAGCGCATTCATAATTTTTTTTTTGTCATATATGGTCAATTTAGCTGCTAAAGCAAACGTTATAACAGCGGTTCGGCCGCTTGAGAGCTGTGCGTGTGTTTCCATATACCTAGCCTGGGGCCAGTAAGTTCGAAAAGTAGCGTTCTTATTCAAATAAAGTTATGAAGTTAGTTTTTACGAGAAGTTTTTGGAGGATTTTAGTTTTAGGCAAGTGAGAAGTGTTCTTGTGTCATTAAATCTTTATATATGATACAATATATATGAAATGCAGTTATTTAATGCACTGTTACTGATTGGTTGGAGTTAAACAAGTTTATGAGGTCAGGCATTTGTTAGACTTCAGTCGCAGAGGGGCAACAGCTGTAGCAAACTTGGTTTAGAGGTACTTTTTAGAGTTTCATAAATATTTTGAACGGTGAATTAATAGTTTAATTCATTAGTGAGTTTATGAAGTAAGTTTTATTTAGGACTTTATCATAACCATGCAATAATTTAATCATGTTTTTCACCACAGAACTGTAAGAATATACTTCGGATTACAAAAGCACCATATTATAGGTAGTTGAGACAAATATGATAGCTTGCAATATACTTAGGTATATTGCTTGCTATTAACATATAGGGTAAATTCGTATGTATAGCTGTAATCTAGCAAAAATACATTGGATTCCTTGGTGTACTTCAAATTATTATTGAAGATTATGGAACTGATCAAAAATTGTTATTTAATTTATTTCACAAATTTATAGAACGAATCGTAGTTCAACGGAGGTTTTAACTCTCTAATGTATTGTGATTTAAATACGCTCAGAGAACTTGATAGCCAGCCATGAATAATAAACTGTAATTTTGGGAAATTGGTTTAAAAAAAAAGTTTGTTATTCTTATACACGGTATTAAATATGAAGAAAAATGCATTCAGAAGAAGAGTTATGGACGATGTTTGTTCGAAGAAAGGTAGATTAATACTCTGGAGCCTTAAATTAAGAATAAGCGCAGTAATCGAAATTAAATTGTAATCACTATGAAGCTGGGCCACTGTGAAACAAACGCGCATGCTTAGAGACGGCCCTATTCCCCCTTAGGATTGGCTTAGATGGGTCGAACAAAAAATGGCCCTTAAATTCTATACTATAATATTAAAAAGAGATAAAGTTGTAAGTTTTATTGTCAGTATGTGTGTTTGTAGGGTATAATCTCTGGAATATGTAACAGAAAGCAACGTTATTTATGAATATCATAGGCTACATATCATCACGCTACTAGCCAAGGTAGCGGAGCAGTAATCACAAATGTCAGTAAATCCGGCAGATTCCCATATATTACATGAAATCAAATAAATTACGGGTATATATGGATTAAAGGGATGCAACGAGGGTTCGAAATGCGCCACGGGCGAAGCCAGGGAGGGTCAGCTAGTATAATATGAAGCGGTATATCTATGCGGTGTTGTATTTGGGTGAAGCTTATAATTAGCAGTATTATCACATCAATACTATAAAATTGTATATTATTTGTGTCTGTGTCTGCATTGGAGATATTTTACAAGCCAAGGTTACAATAATCAGCAATTCAGAACACAATTTTTTTTTTACTATTGTCTGTTAATCTTCTTTTCGCGATGGACGCGAAAACTACTGAACAGATTCTGATGCGGTTTTTTCGATTGTAAAGGTTTTGGTCTTAAAATCTGCCCTATGCCCTATGTTTGATTGCAATTGGTTAGGTAGAACAGGACATATGGCCAAAAAACGATAATCGACCTCCGTGCGGGCGGAGCCGCGGGCATCCGCTAGTGAATAAATTAACCGTAGTATTATTTCTTGTAAATCAGGTATAGGCAAGGTATAGGGAAAGGTGTAGTCCTGGAGGATAAACCTAAATAAAAATATAATTGCCAATTATTTTGATCCTCATTCAATTATTTTATATAATTGATCAGACTAGTTAAGTAACGAAGACTTTTTCATTATTATTGGTTCATCTTTTATTTTCGCGAAACTTCAGTCGATGACTGCCTCCAAATTTAATCGCTACATCTGCACTTGTCAGGAGTAACAAAGTCTACATGGAATACCTACCTTGTGTGTATGTATTGTTTTATTGTTTTTAATAATATATAGTATGTTCAAGAGACATCCGTTTAGGAGTCCATAACAGATGTTACAGATAAACGGCTCTACCGATTGTGATGATATTTTAGGCAATTTTCAGTTGAGCCCACAGTTGTTCCTGTCGATTTTAGTAGCAACGGGATAATTTTTTTTTTTCATTTTTTGCCAGTAATCGGGCAAGGAACCCACTCTTATCACAAGCAATTTAGCTTAGCTGGAGGCGTTAGGAGGAATGTTAGGGGTTGGCACTCTCAGCTACATTATTCTTGCTGCACATAAATGACCTACTTAATAATCAACGGCCGCGAGCTTCTTAGCGTAAGTCTGACATCCACCCTCAACTCTGGTCTTACATTGTGGCTAAAGCTCAAATGGCTGCTAAAAAGCTGTGCATCCTGTCGAAGCTGCGACGGTACTTCACGCCGGAACAGCTGCTCAACTTGCACCAAGCGCAGGCTCGATTCTGTATGGAATACTGTTTGGAACTACTGGAATACGTCACATGACAGTTCAGCTAAATACAGGTGGTAGCTGAACCGTCATGTGAAGAGAAGATAGAAGCGCTGGAGACGATGGAGAGATGGGCCAAGAGGCTCATTAACAACAATGCACTCGTCGAGAGAAGGTTTCAGAGCCTTGAACATTGGGTGCACGAAAAGTTGCAGGTCTATCAGTATTTTATCGGATGCATTTCGGAGAGTGTGCGATGGAATTGCACAACTTGATATCTCTATTTCATAAACATAAACATTACTTCACGCCTGTATCCCCACAGGGTAGGCAGAGGTGTATTATTTACATTCGTAACATAACATAAACTCACGCCTATATCCCCGAAGGGGTAGGCAGAGGTGCTAGCACCCACATTTCGCCAGTTTATGTTTAGGTCCCAATAGGTGGCGAGCCTATTGCCATTAACCGGGCACTTATAAACCTGCGATAAATACACACATAACTTCGAAAAGCATCGAAAAGTCATTGGTGTGTGCCATGGTAAAACCTGGGATCGAACCCGAGACCTCGTCTCAGCAGTCCATTACCCATACCACTAGGCTACCGCGGTTTATTGCGGTATTTAAATTCAAGTATCAAATATATGTATTTATTATATTATATGATAAAATATGCCACTTAAAAGGGACATTGGTGAGGAATGTCGATGCAATATCCACAGAGTAATTAATATATGTTGGTATCTCAATGGCAATATCACGAGTAACCTAACATGAAGTGTACGCGGTGCCATTCATTCTAACCTATATCTATACGTGTCGGGATGCTCGGTGTCGGAATAATATTTACGAATATTTGGCGACAGATCTACCATTCTGAGTACCAATATATTTTTAAACATTTTATTTTGAGAACCAATTCATGGAATGAACTACGATTTTATTTGGTAATTCATGTCTGGTGACCATTTTTATTTATCCGGGAATAAATTTCATTTGCCTGAAAATGTAAATTTCGCGGTGATAAATCTATTAATGCAAGTATAAAAGTAATATTTACAAGATGATGATAAATAATAAACTTCATTGACAAAATGTAATTCCCATAATGAGTGAGGCCGCGAACTTTTTATTCAACCCTCGTAATTAGTACCTTTTTTTTTTTTCGTGCGGAAATCCTTTCGGATAACCCCCCGCCGGCCAGCGGGGGTGGTTATGTCGGGCTTGAACCGACGAAAACCGCACGCCGTCTCGGGTCTTCGGACGCCGGGGTGTAAGGTTGCCCATAAAGCATATCCCTCGCACCCCAACTGACCCTGGGCCATCTCCGGTTTCGAGATGGCCTCCTCGGGTTTGGAAACCACGGTGTCCCGGCCTGCTTCTGCTGGGGTGACAGGCGGCGTCACCTGCCACCCCTAGGCGTGCGCTCATGGAGGACGGAGGTCCTTAAGCGACCTCCGGCGCCTGAGTCGCCTGCGACGCGCGGCGAGCATGTTGCGGGCTCGGCGGGCCGGGAGAGTTCTGAACCTTTCCCGGTTCCGGCTCCGCACCATTGCCGCAATCATGCTGCCGAGCGAGAGGACTCCCACCCCGATGGCTGCCACGAGGTCACGCCTCGGCGCCTCCCACGCCGGGCAGTGCGCCAGCGTGTGCAGCCCTGAGTCCTCGCTCGCGTCGCAGTGATGACACTCAGGCGTTGGCGCCTTCCTGATCCGATGCAGGTGGTCCCTTCCCAGAGACCATCTGCGTCAGTCGGTACGAGAGGCTTCCGTGTCGCCTCTCTAGCCAATCCTCCATGATGGGCCTTACCGCCGCTATTGCGGCGTGCCCTGCACTTGGTCGCTAGTACCTACGCCATATGTTTCAGTCACACCCTTTCCATACGAACACTGAAACAAAAGAAATAGATACTAATGATCGGTATAATACGTCGATCGAAATTACTGGCACGCGTACTGACGTAGTAGTATTCACTTCGGTGACTACGCATCGTCAGCTGCAAGTTCCCGTGTGTTGACGACATCGTAGTTACTAGTTTGTGTGAATATCAACGGATACAAGCTATAATATTCTCAGGCAGTTGAAACACTGATATCTATTATCAGAGTGTTTCAGTTAAGAATCGTTAATAGCTCTCCAATGGCCCATTTGGGTGTAAAAGCTAATATATTTATATTGGTGTTTTAATTTAGATAGTATTTGTTTCGTTATACCTATTTATTTTTTCAAAATAACACCTGAATCGAAATGCAAGCAAATAGCATTTCGCATATTCTACGACATACTACACACCGTTATCTATTACTAGCGACCCGCCCCGGCTTCGCACGGGTGCAATGTATGTTATTATACATATAAACCTTCCTCTTCAATCACTCTATCTATTAAAAAAAACCGCATCAAAATCCGTTGCGTAGTTTTAAAGATTTAAGCATACATAGGGATATAGGGACAGAGAAAGCGACTTTGTTTTATACTATGTAGTGATGAAGCATACTTAAAAGCCAAAGAGAGCAGTTTGTAAGATAGGTTCTATAACACGGATAAATATATTTATCACATTTTTTCGTAAATACATACATTTACAAAGAAATACTCTGATCATTGGCAAATAGACATATTCACTAATAACCGGCAACCGGCAAGTTGGGTCCGGGCGGACTCTGTAGCGTAGCGGTAGTGCGTTCGACTGCTACGTCAGGGGGCGCAGGTCCGATTCCCGCTCATTGCAAATATTAGTATGTATGAATATGTATATTTGCTTTGGTCTGGGTGTTTCTATATATAATATGTATGTATTTACCAAAAAATTTTTATCTAAGTATGTTTATCCGCATTCTAGAACCCATAACACAAGCTAGTTAAACTATGCTTACTTTGAGTCTAGATAGCGCTATGTAGAATGTCGTAGAATATTTATAAAAAATATGGCCACATTTGGTTAAGCTTTTGGTGTATTCATTGATACTGCAAGCCAAATTCTACGCCATTATATCTTCCTCGTTAGTAACTCTATCTACTGGACGTTAGCATGAAAGCCTGCTACACTTGCTGCTAAGTACAAAAGCAGAAGCTGAAGACTACCATCTGACCACCCAACCCCGGGAGGAAGTCAGCGCGAGCCAGAGCTTCGCTCGTTGTTTATCCGGTGCACCAACCAGCAGGTGAGGCTGACTTGGTCCCTGAAGATGCTGATAGTGGGACAGTAGCTAATAGTAGGACAGTAGCTGATAGTAGGACAGTAACTGATAGTAGGACAGTAGCTGATAGTACACGCAGTACCGGATACAAATGATATTGATTAATTGAATAACAGTGCGTTACGAATTAATTTATCAATTGTTACTATTATTTCCACTGCGGTTTGGTTCGCGTGAACAAAAATATTTGTTAAGCTTCTTACCGCCTCAGTATTACACCTGTTGCACAGGTTAGTAACGTGTGGATCTACTATTTTTGGTGATGATATTAAGAAATATGTCAACTGACTGATATTTTCAATTCGATGTCCTTTTGACCATTATTTTTTTAACCACAACATTTGCAATGCATAATATAAGTATAGCCTGAAGCTTCGGCTTCATAATTTGTTCGTGAAAATTTGTAAATGGCCTTCAGCTATTTGTTATTTATACAATCAGTTTGATGGAGTAAGCGATATTTGATGACTTATATACATACATATAAGAACGCCTCTTTCCCATTGGTGTAGGTAGAGACAATATCTTTCCACTTACTACGATCCTGGCTTATGCCTTTCGCTTCTTTCACTTTCATAATTGTTTTTACAAATGCACGTCGGTTACGGGTTCTTTTGACCTGGCCTTTCTTAAAAACATCCTCGATCTGATTGGCAAACATACGCCAACATCTTAGTACAAAAAAATTTGTAAGTGCGACAAACAAAAAGAAATCCTGAGATTTACACTGGCTTGACTCCACTCATGTTATACAGACATATTTCCATGTTAAATGTACTGAGCGCATAAATAAAAAATATTCTTCTACACTATAATAAAATAACTACCTACTGGTTTCATACACCTGATGGCAAGTGGTTACTGTAATACTTATTTTCGACGCAATAGATCGTACTTGTACAGCAGTGGAACAGGGCGTGGACAAACCTCACAGAAAATTTGTAAGAAAATTCCTCCGTGTCATTAGAATGCTGACAGCCCGTAGAGGAAAATAAACTAAATATTCCTCCGTGTCATTAGAATGCTGACAGCCCGTAGAGGAAAATAAACTAAATGTTTCAGTTACGTACCTAAAATAGTGAAGTTATTTCATACCTACTGTCTTCACCATGGCCGGTACACTACATGCAAATTGAATTTTGAACATTCAATTTAGACATTCGAAGGTGCATAAAATCCCAACAAGCTGAAAATCAGTAAAATTGTTGAAAACATAATTATAAATAATATTTAAAAGTTCCCCATCATTCCCGTGTATGGATTTTTTTTTATTCAAGGTCAAAGGTAAAAAAAATGAGTTTATTGTGATTTTCAGTAAAACGGTAAGTTTTATCATACAAGTACCCGTTTTTTTTTCTTTTTTTTCGTGCAGAAATCCCTTCGGACACCCCCCCGCCGGCGGGGGCAGCCATGTCGGGCTTGAACCGACCAAAACCGCACGTCGTCTCGGGTCTACAGACGCCGGGGTGTAAGATTGCCCATAGAGCATATCCCTCGCACCTCGACTGACCCTGGGCCATCTCTGGTTTCGAGATGGCTCCCTCGGGTTTGGGAACCACGGTGTCCCCGTCTTGCCCCGGTTTGGGGGAGGGGCGCTAGTAGCCCCACCGTCCCGGCCTGCTTCTGCTGGGGTGACAGGCGGCCTCACCTGCCACCCCAGGCCTGCGCTCATGGAGGACGGAAGTCGTTAAGCGACCTCCGGCGCCTGAGTCGCCTACGACGCGCGGCGAACAAGTTGCGGGCTCGGCGGGCCGGGAGAGTTCTAAATCTCTCCTGGGCGCGCCCCGCCATCTCCTTCGCGAGCATTACATGCTCGCAGAAGGAGGTGGCGGCGGCTCACGCGCTCGCGCTCCGCACCATTGCCGCAATCATGCTGCCGAGCGAGAGGACTCCCACCCCGATGGCTGCCACGAGGTCACGCCTCGGCGCCTCCAATGCCGGGCAGTCCGCCAGCGTGTGCAGCCCTGAGTCCTCGCTCGCGTCGCAGTGATGACACTCAGGCGTTGGCTCCTTCCTGATCCGATGCAGGTGGTCCCCGAAGCACCCCTTCCCGGACATCACCTGCGTCAGTCGGTACGAGAGGCTTCCGTGTCGCCTCTCTAGCCAATCCTCCATGATGGGCCTACCACCGCTATTGCGGCGTGCCCTTATCATAAAAGTACCCTAGACTAAAATTGTAGATCATAAAATTATCTATAAAAAATGTATCAATACTTTTTTTTTCCTACGAGCCACCGTTTCTGAGATATAACGATTCAAAAAGTTATAAAAGTTGTTATCGTCATAATATGCACACGTTACCACGCCACCCATGAGGTAGTGTACTTAGCGCGTTTTTTTTAACGTGGTTTCCCCAGTAGGCCTACTCCACGGGTCAGTTGTGATCCTTTTTAATGTGAAACTATTGCAAAATAACAGAAATTTTCAAAGATTGGAAAAGATAAAAGCGATGTAAATTATAAAAAAAAAAGTGGTGAAGTTCATTCGCCTGATTCGTAAGTTTCAAATTCTTTTTGTTCTTCTTCTTGATGTTCTTCTTGTTCTTCTTCCTGCTTCTTCTTCATCTTCATTTTAGATGCAAATAAATTGCGTCAATAGCGATGTATCGCATGACACTTCATCGGAATCAAACGAATTCTCCCTTGTTTGTGATTTGTTGAATTATTAGAGCACGACCGGCCTTGACAATTTGTGCATGCCTGAGAACAAAACAGTCCGACAGTGTTGTGTTCAGCAGTTTTTCCGGCGCAGGTCTCCCACCTGCGCCGGAAAAACTGCTGAACACAATTTTTTGCAACTGCAAAAAGGGATGCAGTGCTAAATGTGGTTGCAAAAAAGTCGGACTGTTTTGTTCTCAGGCATGCACAAATTGTCAAGGCCGGTCGTGCGCTAATAATTCAACAAATCACAAACAAAGTTAGAACTGGCTCTAATATATTTGTGGAGGAACGTGGTGTGATGTTCTTAGAACACAAAGGGAGGATCCTCCGACCAGGCAAGGTGATCACGCCTGGCAGGCCGCGGCCCAACGGTTGTCGTTGGGATATTGTATATATGCTATACCAGCGCGCGAACTTCACTTTTGCGATTCAGGATTGGTATTGATGTAGTAGTATCCAAGTAGTTCACCTTGTTGTCGCTAGATGGCGCTGGGTATATGTGGTATCGCCACATCACTCCCCTCCAAGACCGGAGGTTGATTGCGATGAGTCAGCTGTCTTAAGCTCTCTTGTGGAGCGTGCCAGTGCCAGTCTTGTGTAGTTCCATTTCGTCGGAACTGGACGCCGCTGGTTCCATTGGTGGAACAGTCTTCCTCGCTAGTCCTCGTTAATTGGGACTAACCGATGGCCCCGAAGATGCGGGGCTGAGTGCGGTGATGCGGTGCTGCGGTGAAGTGCCCAGTGAGTCGGGGCTCGAAGCGTCGAGGTGAGTCCTCGGTGAGCCCTCGGTGAGGCGAGGCGAATTCTCAGTGAGATGATGACGGGAGAGATGTGCTCTTCTTACGTGGACCGTATGTGCAGTGTGCTATGCCTTAGAGGTTGATGTGGCCGTAGGGTAACCAGGCTGCAGCGGTCGCTGCATGCTGTGGTATCCCAGTTGAGGCCGAAGCTGCTGGATGGCGAAGACTTAATTATCGCTCATTCGGAAGAAGTGAATAAGATGGTGGCGATAAGAATGCTGCTGATATGTTCAGCGAAGGTTACGTGATCAGATCACGTCGGGGTCACCACTGT
Source organism: Cybosia mesomella (assembly GCA_946251805.1). Lineage (NCBI taxonomy): Eukaryota > Metazoa > Arthropoda > Insecta > Lepidoptera > Erebidae > Cybosia > Cybosia mesomella. Next base: position 12,104,877 of record OX276388.1, on the reverse strand, counting down.
GGAGGAACGTGGTGTGATGTTCCTCCAACACAAAGGGAGTTGTCGTTGGGATGTTGTATATATGCTATACCAGCGCGCGAACTTCACTTTTGCGATTCAGGATTGGTATTGATGTAGTAGTATCCAAGTAGTTCACCTTGTTGTCGCTAGATGGCGCTGGGTATATGTGGTATCGCCACATATTGTTGATCAACTTGCAACCCCAGTTTGTAGGGTCTAGCTGATAACCACACTTGAACTTGGTAATATATAATACATAATATATATATTATGTACATATATATAATATATGTACTATATATATATATATAATATATATATTATAATATATAACAACTCTAGAGATGTCGTGCATATTATGACGATAACAACTTTTATAACTTTTTGAATCGTTATATCTCAGAAACGGTAGCTCGTAGGAAAAAAAGTATTGACACATTTTTAATGGATAATTTTATGATCTACAATTTTTGTCTATTACCGTATTGCTGAAAATCGCGAAGAACTCATTTTTTGACCTTTGACCTTGAATAAAAAAAAATCCAAAAAAATGGGGAACTTTTAAATATTATTTATAATTATGTTTTGAACAATTTGACTGATTTTCAGCTTGTTGGGATTTTATGTACCTTCACTCTCATTTTTTGGTCTAGATTGACCAGACTAGTAACTAGTCTGGCCATAAATACTGTTACATCAGAACTTTTCTTTCTTTTTCAACTTTTAATTATTTTGAATTTGGAACACGTATATTATTATACAATAATTTAATTTAACGGGAATTAACACGATCATTTATAGGTATATACATACCTTTGGATTGCCTGACGTTTCGACCAGGTTAAGGTAACAGGTTCGACCAGGTAACCTGGTCGAACTATATAAAATATATTTTTATTTTGTGCTAAGACTTTAATATAAATATGTATATGTATAAATGTGTATATGTAGGTATAAAATTAAATAATATTACATTACTTCATTTAAAAAAAATGCATTTTCATTTGTAACAAAACTTATGGCTGGACTAGGTATAATCAAAATCCTAAAATATTTAAAATAAATTGTGTATTTAAAAATTGACGCCAAGAGATAATGAATATGTAGGTTTATGTATGTCCTTTAATTTATTGTTTGAATAACACTTTGTATATATTTCTTGTATCTTTCTATTTTATATCCTCATTTTATTTTTAAATCTATTGTCTCTAATCCTCTTTATTAATATTTCCGTCCTTTATTGTTCAAAGTTTGCTGAAAGAAAACTCATTTTGAGTTAAGCTGTCTTTTGTACATCGTTATGTCTGCTGAAATTCGTGTGTACATTAACATCATTATTTTTGTTTGTATGAAAGAGTGAAGAATCGTTTTATATAATTGCAAACAGAAAAAAATAATATTACGGCGCGCTATATTTAATAAAGACCTGTTTGAGGCTTCATTCCCGGTAGCTCTTTTGTTCCCAATAGTTTTGTAAACGCACTGAAAAAGGGTCTAATCTTACAAGATCCTAATTTTAATTACATTATATTAAATATTTTTTTCTGTATACACGTCGTAAAAACGGACACGCAATTGCAAAATAGTGGTTGAAGTGACAAATCAATTTCACCACACCATTCTTTATCCGACTTAACACAAAATGTACAGTGGAAAGATCCTTTCGATCACCGTCGCTACGTGTATGTCGTGGCTACCTGTTGCAATGATGGAGGTTTCATCTACGAATTGTGCTGGAAAATATTTTGATCATCATCGCAACAAGTTATAGAAGGTAAACCCAACTTTACTAACCTAAAAGATGCAACTGTTATGGTACCTAGTAGATACATATATATATATATATATTTAAAAGTAAAGTAACAACAGGTTTTGATCAACTTTATACCACCCTGGTAACCTAATCAAATCTAAATTAGAAGTGTTTAGATAACACCATAACACGCAGAAATATTATTCAAATTGACGTGCGGTAATCCCTTCGGATACCCCCCGCCGGCCAGCGAGGGCGGGTATGTCGTGCATCGACTAAAACCGCACGGTGTCCTGCCCAAGTGTTTATTACCGGGCACCCCGGGTAAGCCCTCGAAAGGATAACCCTAGGGTTACCGGCGGACCTTGGCCGCCAGCGCGGCCTCGCCTGGTGGGGTCGGGTTTTATCCCGCGTCGGTGAGTAGGCAGGCGTGTGTAGGACACACACGACACACCTCTGCCACGGCCTGCTTCTGTAAGGACGGCGAGTCGGCCAACTGCCGTCCTCAGGCCCCGATCATGAAGGTCGGTAGTCCCGGGCGTAGATGAGTCTGCGGCGTCCTCGCCGCTGACTGCGGAACACGAGGGGCAGGATTCTCTCCCGCTCCCTCTCCGCCGACTCTTTCGCGCGCATAACCTGCTCGCAGAAAGAGGCGGCGGCGCGGCGTGCCATTCAAATTGACATAATATTTCTTCATTGATATTTATATAATTTTCAGCTAACTTTGAGATAACTTTACATGAGGCGACCACCATTTTCGGGACCCTCTGACCATAGCTGCTGAAAGGCAACCGAAACGTCGCAACAGTAAACTTCAACGTAAAGCAACGGTAACTTCTGTTAAAATAGTATTATTTCACTTATTCCGCAGAGTTATAGCAGTTAGTAGGCAAAACTATGACCGAGAAAGGAACGAACAAAAGGAAAGGTTAATGATGATTTAATTCAAATTATGAAATACTAGCTGACCCGGTAAACAACCCGGTAGCAACGTTCTGCCTTAAAATCAAGTTATGTTGGTTACCGTATCAGCTGAATTTACTTGGCGAATGTCTCCTTGCACCCCGGCATTAAAGCCCCGAGACGGCGTGAAGTTTTGGTCGGAATAGAGTAAATCATCATCGTCATCTCACCGCTAGTGCGGGTCGGATCCAAACTTTGCACCTAAGAGTTTTTCTTTCTCTTGACTAAGCTTATCTTGATTTATGTGAGAGCGACTGCCATCTACGGCATACGGGGGTTACCCCAAGAGGAAAACGTTTACTAGAGCTTCGTATGTCAACCAGCACGTAGGCTTGGGCACCAAAGGTCTTCTTGGTAGGACCACCAAAAAAGTTTAGAGTAAATAACTTTATCTTTTCTTCAAATTCGGTAAAAATAAATATAAACCATGATTGTTTAAAAACAAATAACGTTAATTCAAGTGGTAGTGTACAACTGATGAACGTGTTTTATTTATTTTTAGTTTTATCGATTTTAAAGCTGTAACCTACTTTTTGAATGTTTATACAATGGTGAAACACGCATATCCAATAAAAAACCTTCCTGCAAAACTTTCACGACGTTCCATTGAAATAAATTAATCTAGTCAAGCGCACATGAGTTGGAAGCCGTAACACACCTTCATTAGAAGTCCAATTCATTTTGTACAGAACAGCCGTTTCTACAGAACCAGCACCAATTAACAATTATTCAAGAACAGGTTTGAAATATGATAAATTGAATAGGTTTTATATAGTTTGGTGGAAATGATATTACCCTATTTCCATATTAATCTATGTACTACTACTATGTACTTACTGTATTAGTAGTTTTAGATCATTTGAGCGCTGTGGCAGTAACCGTCTGATATAATTCACATCACCGTTTGTAAGCACGTCCGAGTAGGAATGGACAGGTGCTCGTTCTCACTCACTCCTGTGAACATTCTTATTTATCACTTCGGTGGATTTTACGAACGATAGCAGCTGTGATTAAGACGAATTCAATCACGCTTTACTCAAAGAATTTCATTGAGTAAAAACATAGAAAATCCGTTACCTAAATTGTATGCTTTCCATTCGTGTTTCTTGTGGGCCCGAAGTTTCGGAGCCCAGCTAGTATAATAGTAATATAGGAGTAGTGGCACAAAATAAATAAATACATAGATACATAAACCTGGCTTTAAATAACGTAGAAAATGCACCCACAAGTTGACACATATGTATTTACAAGAATTTCAACAAAAGAACAAAGTACAAAAAAAGAACAAGTACGAATGTACGCTTCATGATCTACATGTCATTATTCTGGTAACGCATTATTCTGGTCTCTTGCTATTCGTGACATAGATTGCACGAGTCAAGAAAGTTTTTAGCCTACTGTATTCTCTTCACCACCTCCAGAGCGAAATGTTTAAGTTTGGAACGCAACCACTAAACCGAACTCAACCGTGAACTTTAACGTTACTGTGTGACATGAAATTGATAGGTATTATAGCTATTGGGGTGTGTGTTGGGTAACCTCCTCGAGTGTCGCTCCGATTCCGATCCCGCTGCAGTCCGGGGGGAACGGAATCGGAGCGGCCGGTACACCCTGGGCGGCGGTCAATGGCTTCCCCTTCACCCCTTCATAGGGTTGGCATTGATCGTCGGCCAATACCCAACGTGGCGGGAACACATCGCTCTCCGTACTCCTCTGCTTTCAGAGGAGACAGGATGAGCGATGCTGTTAGTGGTGAGATGGCCCAGGGTCAGCCGGGGTGCGAGGGATATGCTCTATGGGTAACCTTACACCCCGGCGTCTGAAGACCCGAGACGGCGTGCGGTTTTAGTCGGTGCAAGCCCGACATAACCGCCCCCGCTGGCCGGCGGGGGGGTATCCGAAGGGATTTCCGCACGATAAAAAAAAAAAAAAAAAAAAAGGTATTATAGCTATTGCGACCTCCGTCCTCCATGAGCGCAGGCCTGGGGGTGGCACGTGAGGCCACCTGTCACCCTAGCAGAAGCAGGCCAGCACGGCAGGGTGACTAGCGCCCCCACCCTTTCCGGGACAAGGCGGGGACACCGTGGTTCCCAAACCCGAGGCGGCCATCTCGATACCGGAGATGGCCCAGGGTCAGTCGGGGTGCGAGGGAAATTCCTTATGGGCAAGCTACTACCCTGTACTGAAGATCCGAGACGGCGTGCGATTTTAGTCGGTTCAAGCCCGACATAATCTCCCCCGCTGTCCGGCGGGGCGGTATCCGAGGCGATTTTCGCACGAAAAAAAGGTATTATAGCAATAGCTATAATACCTTTTTTTCGTGCGAAAATATAATAATATTGGTCTACATTCTATTTTCATAAACAACTTATTATTTTCGGGCCTGTCCTGTAAATGTTGAAATATACGATAGTAAAAATTTTATTGTTACAATCATACCAAAACAGGCTTCGTGGCCGAGGAATCAGGTGTGTCATAGAAACGATATTCCTGCGACCCCAACCGGGCTTGGTCACCTACGATACTAACACGGCGACCCCAACGTTTTGTTGCCCAAATTAAAAAAAACACCGATTCGTATAGACAGGGAATTAATAACCACAATGAAATTCGTGTTCGAATTTGTTTTTTCGCTGAAAAATATTGTTCGTTTTTGGTTTTAATAGCTTTGCGTTTTAAGCATCCAATGGAAAGTATTTTTTGTTCGATATATTTATTAAAATGCATTGTTTCACAAACAGATTTGTAGAAAAAAATATATTCCTCTGTATATTTTATTAGTATATGTTTTATACTTAAGGTTAACAAAATTAGGTCAAATAGTTTTGAGGTGCTTGGTTTTTTATATTGATTGGAGTTGCCAAATTGTGGATTAAATGAAAACATATTAAAAAAGCTTCCTTTAATTTGACTAACTACCCATGTAAAAATGATTTATTTTATTTTATTTTATTTTATTATTTTAGAAAAAGCTTACAGCTATTGCAGTGAAGTAAAACATAAAAGTAGGTACAAGAAGGCCAATTACAAGTTTTTACAAGTAAATACTAATCTTGTAACAAGAATACAAGGTGTAAATTAAATACAATAGACAGAAATAACAGGTACACTACTCATTCATCTTTCAAAGAAGGCATTGCTCAGAATCCTTTTGAGTTTTGGTGTGCTGGTGTTGAATAAGTCTACTTCGTTGTGAGACTGCGAGATTTCATTGAAGTCTCTGCAGGCTCTAATGAGAAAAGAATTTTGACGATAGTGGGAATTTACATGAAGAAGTCGCGCTTTTCTTAAGAAAGAGTGATGTACGCATAGTCCAATTTTACCCAATAGCTCAGGACAGTCAACTGAACCGTTTACAAGACCGAAAAGCAAAGATTGATCAGCCACGCATCTACGTATGTGCAGTGGTAGCAGATGAAATGTTCTGCAACGTGTCGTATAATTTTGATGGTACGATTTAGAGCGGTATTGAATATACCTTACAAATTTCGTCTGAATACCTTCGATCAGATCTACGTAGACGTTGTAATGAGGATTCCAAACCTGTGAGGAAAATTCGAGGTGACTGCGGACAAACGTGCAATATAGAATTTTGATTGTTTTTATACTTTTGAAGTCTGCCGATAATCGCATAATAAAACCTAATGCCTTGGAGGCTCGTTTGACAATATTTTCTATGTGTTGGTCGAATATGAACTTAGAGTCAAAAATTAGGCCTACGCCTTTGATTGAGTTTACTCTCTCAACACTAGATTAATTCAGTTTGTAATTATGCAGTATAGGTACATGTGTACGGGTAGGCATGATTAATATTTTTTTTATTTCATTACAATATTTATTTACTCAGAAAAAACAAATATTGTAATGATAATAGAGTAGCAAAAAAGAAATGTTAAGTGTAATCATAAAACTTTCGTCAACTAAAAACCTTCCTCTATAGGGGCTCTAAGGGCATACATGCCGTAGGAAAACGTTGAAACGTTGAAAACGTTGGCTAATAGTTGGCAATAGGATAATTCAATATAAAGTCGACGTTCAGCATAGTTATATTCGACTGAATATAACAATGCTGAACGTCGACAAAAATTTCCAATACGTTCATTCAAAAAGAGACACTTACCAATTATTTTAATTGCAATAAAACTATTTTTTAACGGATTCTATCGCGTTTTTTTTGATGTTTTTTTATATTTTACATTGAACCCGACGTTTCGGTTGCTTTTCAGCAGCCATATATAAAACAACATCAAATAAATCGGGATAGAATCCGTTAAAAAATAGTTTTATTTCAATGTGTGAAATTCGCGTAAACTTCCGACAATTATTTTTAAATCTGAGTATGGACGGCTAGTAGGTGGCCATTAATTATTAACTCGTCGTATATTCATGTATTATTACAGTAATCCCAATTATTTTTCGAAAATAAAAGTCACTTTACAAGCTATCTGGCAGTGTCGACCCAGCCGTTTTTGAGATTATCCAGAACAAACAGATAGCCAGGCAAACGTTAAAAAAGAAGTTTTATTTTATAAGTACCGTGAATGTATTTACATGCAATAATTAAAAAAACTGTTATTTTAACTGTTTATTGCAAACAGGCACTTCTATTTTATTTTTAAAAGCTTTAATTTTATTGTAATATGGCAAGCAAGTACATATCTCACCTATCGATAAATAGGAACGAGAAAAAGAATCGCTGCTATCGCTGATAAGTATTATGGAAGCCAGGCATACCCACCATCAGAAATACTTATATTACAATGCAGTGCTATATATCAGCCAGTTTCCTTACAGTGGACTTATCTGGCTTCTATTTCGAGCGCGTATATAATCCAGTTATGCCTAACTTGTAAAATGAACTGCTTGTGTGGGAAGGGCCAATTAAACGGTCATCTGCCCATCTATGTTTAAGTTTTGTCCGCTAGGTTTATGTTTGTAACGTTTTGGAGCTGTTTATTACAATAATTAGACCATTAACGACACATAACAATACAAAAACCCACAATGATCTTTAGAACAGGTAATTACTAACTGAAGAATTGTTGACAAAATAAAAAACTTCTAAACAGAAATTCCCTTCCTTCTTGTAAAACATTTAGAAAGAAAGAAAAGAAAACAAAGGGCTGTCTTTTCATAATAATAATAAAAATTTTTAAAAAACAACCGGTTCATATATTTGCAGATATTGGGTATTTTGCCCACTTTTACCCCCAGAGTTTTTTCAGAGCTCAACCGATTTTCATTGAACATATTATTTTGTAATCTGCACGTGATGCGCTTTCATTTGAGACCCCACTTGATTATATTTGCAGACATTCGGTTATTCTTCCCCACTTTCACCCCCCACAACTTTTAAACGATTCAACCGATTTTAATCAAACATGTCTAAAAACACTCACCCGTAACTCAACTTTCATACAAAAAAACTAAATTAAAATCGCTTCATCCATTCGCGACCTACGAAACTACAGACAGACAGACAGACACGTCAAATTTATAACACCCCTCTTTTTGCGTCGGGGGTTAAAAACAGTATTTTTCTACTGTTTTTATTATTTTTATAAAGAACGTATTAACGTGTATTTGCTGCCTTACCGTCTCACTATTCCAGACGAAAGAGAGCGAACTGAACTGAGGACGAAATTTAATCCATATTATGCCACCACAGTCATTATGGAATGTGAAGGACAGACATTATGACATTAAGGGAAAGTTTTCTCCAACAACGATTTGCCTGCGTTTACACATAGCCAATTTACAGACATACCTTCTCACACTAAGTACTCACTTTTCGTCGTCGATGAGTGACAATAGCGACAATAACGAGTTGTTCAACAGGTTTAACAGGAGACTTCACTCCGGGAATTATGCTTTCAAGAATATTTGTAGAGATTGTAGACAGTGAAATTATTAAATTTTTTGTGTGTTTGTAATTGTGACTTATAATAAAAATTCCTTCGGACCCCATCGTTATATTTGCTGGGGTCGGTCTTGTGGAACATCGGTTACTGCTGTATCCTTCGCGGTGTTCCTTTGGAGGGTGTTGTCGTGACGTGCTACGCCAAGGAGACCCTCGTGATGTCACCGGGCCAGGCGCACCGTGACGCAACCATGAAGGCCACGGCCGCGGTTTGCCCAAGTCCTTGAACGTATCCGGCGGCTGGGTCTCGAGATGGCCCTGCACAAGGGCGAGGCCCTTTTTTTATGGACCCCTGAGTAGGAACTTGAGGGATCCAGTATAGTCATAGGAGGTGTATGCATCGCCATCGAGCCTTCGATGAAGTATCTAGGGCTCGTACTCCTTGGGCGGTGGGACTTCGGATTTCATTTCCGAAGTCTGGCCCCTAAAATCAAGAAGGTGGCAGTTGCGCTCTCGCAGCTGCTACCCAATTTGAAGGGGCCCAACGAGTCCTGCAGGCAGTCATATCGCAATCTTGCAATGCCCATAGCGGGTGCTGGTCATTAGAATCATAAGGGGATATCGCACGGTCACCTTCGAAGCAGCTAGTTCTTTTAGGACTACCTAGGCTAAGTAGTCCTTTTAGGACTACCTAGGCTAGGAAGCCGGGACAACTCTACAGGACCTGGAAGCGAGGACCCTTGCGCCGCTATATCAGTGGCGCAAGGAGACGCTAGAGCGGGATCTGGGACCTGCGTCGTGAGAAATCGAGAGGTAGCGAACCCAGCCCAGTCAGATGACCAGGGGATCTGAAAGTGACGGTTGGGGCTAGCCTTCGCCCTAGTGAAGCAGGCCCAGGGTGGTGATGACTCGTGTTTCAGGTTGTGCCTCTCTATAGGGGAGGGTGGATTTCATTCCCCAACGGTCAAGACCGATCAGGGTCTCTGGGATATCCTTTCTAGTGCACACCAGATTCCCCGGCCACGCAGGCCGATGTGACAAAACAGCGTGCGGTTTTAGCCGGTTCGAATCCGACATACCCACCTCATTTGTTACGCTGATGACACTGTTATTCTATTCCATGGTAAATCCTGGGCATCTGTGCATGAAAATGCACAAAAAACAATGACAGACTTAAAACAATGGCTTGAGAAAGACCTACTGTCTCTTAATGTAAAAAAAACGAATTACCTACCTGTGTTTTTATAAAACTAAAGCGTCTCAACCCAAACTATTATATGCCATTAAAATCCACTCTAGCAATTGCAAAATCAACCATATGGTCCTGTGATTCGATCCAAAAGGTAGAATGCATCAAATATCTCGGCGTTGTGAGCGTAGAGTTTGCAAAAGCGTACCAGTTTGAGTGAGAACTAGTTTTGCACAGTGTGCGTAGACTGATAATCTAATTCTGTGCCCGTAACCTACGTTTGTGATGTCTGCGTATAAGACTTTCACACATTAATCTAATATGTATTTTTTTGTTGCTTTTACTCTTTGTATGGATAAGCTAAAATACTTAGTAATTGTAGCACAATAATCAGCCGTACACTAATGGGTAAAACTCAGTTGGAAATACTACATAAATACTCCACGAGACAGGTTAGACCTAGTGTGGGGTTGATAGTTTAACTTCTCTGTTATTCTGTAAAAAGTCTCAGTAATGTACTTATATTAGAAATAAGAGAATGTAAATTGTAATTTGTGTTCTTGGTAAATAAACGATTATTATTTTATTATTATAACTTTGGCTCCGGTGAGGTGAAGCCCGAGCAATACTCTTATGATAGTTCATCATTTTTCATTTAATATCATTAGTGATCCTCGCATCATAACTAGTATTTAGTTGTGATGCGAGGAAAGATGACAAATGATAATTAAACTCACTGACAATCTCACTGAAAATCAATTATTACCTACTCTGCTTACCTATATCCGCAAGGTTCTGTTCATGTCATGTTCATTCTGATACTATGCTCTCCGATAAAACGTTGTATTATATTGTAGCTCCAGGTTTCATGCCATGTGAGAATATCAAACAGCATTCGAGTCATCTCTGTTATATTTGAAACATTTAAATTTTGGCCTAGCGTAGAATAGAAACAAACTGCAGGGATCAGCAGCATATCATCAGCTGCGACGGCGTTTAGTTTGTGGGCCACATCACCACGTGGAACAATTCTATGTGGAATTCGTGAATAATTAACTGTCTTGAGTTGATGTGTATATTGTTTCGTAAATTATACTGTTACGTGCGCGGGGTACAAATTAAATGCTGTTTATACAACAAAGAGGTTTATCCGCTCACCACAAACTAGACAACTAAATAACTAGCACACACAGTACTCTTCAACAGTTCAAGTCACTCAGCAGTTCACAGTAGTCCACAGTCGTTGCGTAAGTCGCAGGTATAACCCTCTTGGTTCGCTTCGGTAAGATGTGTCCGCTTTCGCTTTCGAAAATAAACTGACTCGTGTCCACAGTTATCATCACTACACCCCAGCTGGGGTGCGTGGAGTCGTGTCTTCAGGCGCTAGGCCTCTGCCACGAAGATTTCTTCTCCTCCTCTCAATAGAGGAGGGTCTTTGGGCCGGGTTGTAGTCCCATTTTTCCATCGTGGGCCGGAACTCCCTCTTCACGCCGCTTCGGCGGACGCCCCAGCCAGGTGAGATGACCGGCTACCCGGTCAAAGCCCAGCTGAGGGCGTACCTGCGACAGAAGCGGCGGCTGCTCGGGGTCCCGGCGCCTTGGTTTGTCTTCTTATGTTGATCGTCTGCCTGCTTGCCCGCCCGCGCTAGCCACATAGCGCAGGTATCGCAGGGGAGTACCCGCGAATGTCGGCTGCGGAGGACGGACTCGCTGAGGACAGACGATCGGGTTATGTACACGGTGATAATGATTAAAATATGCATATATAAAAAGAGTCAGTGTTGAGGTGAGGCCGCCCGCTCTGCGAACCGGCTAGGTATCGATTCGCAGAGCGCGGCGGGCCCGCAGCTGTTGCCGCGGCGGGACGTGCGCGCGCGCAGCGCGGCCGGCGCTCGGCGCTACGGCCGCGCGCACACTGACCTGCGATGCGGCGCGCTTGGAGGCGGGGCCGGCGGGGGCGCGCCAGACAGCGCGGTACCGCGGTAGCACACAAGCGGCGCTTGAGTTTTCACCCCGTATATCCGCTAATCGTGGGAGTCTCAGCGTCGTGTTGGGGGTTGGAGTCCTATGTGGTTGTAGGCCCGTCAGCGAGTAGGTCGCGGGGCAGCTTGTGGCGGTCAGGTGGGCGAGCGTGCCACGGCGCCAGTCCGCGGATGTGACTCCACGCGGACGTGTCGGCGCGCTCGAACAACCTCCGGGTGAGCGACTTTACAAAGTCGTCCAGGCTCTCCACTCGCAGGTCGCGTTGAATAACATCGTTCCTCACGTAGCGAGGCGCGTTCACCACCTTCCGAAGGGTGGCCGACTGCTGTTGGCGGAGTAGGGTGCGGCTCGCCTCGCTCGTGAGGGCGAACCACGCTGGTGCTGCGTATGTAAGCTGCGAGCGTACATACAGCTTATACACGTTGAGCTTGACGCGGGGTGGTAGGTTGGAGGAGAGCGCTGGACGTAGAAGCGCGCGGGTAACGCGCGCCTTCGCGACCACACTGCTGACGTGCCTCCTCATGGAGAGCCGCCGATCCAGTGTGACGCCCAGATACGTCACGGACGGCTTCCATGGAATGGGCTCCATGTGGAGGAGGAGTGGCGGTGGGAGCTTCCTCTTGGTGGAGATGGTTATCGCCTGCGTCTTACCCACGTTCACCGACAAGCGCCATCTCGCGAGCCATTGGGGAAGGAGATCAAGGCTTTTCTGCATCTTTGACGCGGCGTGTTTGGCGTTCAAGCTAGTCGCTATGTACGCCGCGTCGTCTGCGTATAAGGCCAGTTGCGTGCCCTCCGCAACTGGGATGTCGTCGGTGTAGCATGAGTACAACGCAGGCGATAGGCAGCTGCCTTGCGGTACACCTGCAAGGATGGGGTGCAGCGGGGAAATGGCATCTTCCACCGCCACTCTGAAGGTCCGGTCGCTCAGGAACGTGGAGACCACCTTTACGATCCGGCGGGGCACCTGAGACGTGGCGAGCTTATACAGCAGACCGGCATGCCATACCCGGTCAAAGGCCTTCTCTATGTCGAGGAATACTGCTACGGCGTGTTCGCGCTTATTGCGCGCTGCGGTAATCCCGTGCAGTACCCTCGACAGTTGGAGCGTCGTGGAGTGGTCAGACCTGAACCCGAACTGTTCCGGTCTGGGTGTCACGTGCGGTGTGAGGTGCCTCAGCAGCAGCTGCTCGAACACCTTTGACATTGTCGGCAACAAGGTGATGGGCCGATAGCTTTCGGGCTTCAGTATGTTTTTGCCCGGTTTGGGCAGCATTACCACTCTCCCCTCCTTCCAGATGTTTGGGAAGGACCCAGTGCGCACGATGCCGGTGAACAACCGGGCAAGCGCGGCGACGGTGCGGAATGGTAAGTGCTGGAGTGCGGTATTGGTGATACCGTCCACTCCAGGGGCCTTCCTCTTTTTTGTTCGGCGGATGGCGCGCTGCACCATACCGGGCGAAAAAGCTATAGGGTTCTCATCGGAAGCTATCGGCGACTCGAAGTAGTGTCTTAGGTGTTCGTCAACAGCTGCTACGTGGTCGTGCTCGTCAGACGGGTTCGGCGTGAACTGACGCTCCAAGTGGCGGGCCAGTATGCCCGCCCGGTCTGCTGCTTGGTATCTAGGTGCCCCGTCCTCGTGTAGGAGAGGGCGCACCGGAGCTGGGGTGTTCGTGAGCCGCCGACACAGCTTGTGTATCGACGGCCAATCGTCCCTTATGTGAGCTATGTGATCCTCCCAGCTCTCGGCTTGGTAGGTGTAGATCTCGGCCTTCACTCTCCCTCCGAGCCGGTTGAGCTCCGCCTTCATCGTCGGGCAGCGGGTCCTTTGCCACTGCCACCGTAGGCGCTTCTTAGCGGCCATGAGGTTTAGTATATGTGTGGGCAGCCGCGGTGATCGTTCCTGGGTGCGCGGGGACGTTCGTGCCGCTTCGAGAGCGCCCCGGATACACGCGGTTAGGCCCGCTGCCAGCTCGTCAACGTCAGCTGGGGAGCTGATGGGCCGGGTGGGCGTCGTGGTCTCCAGCGTTCCTGAGAAGAGGGTCCAGTCCGGTTGGGGACGTGGCGCTGGAGGGGCGATCTGGGTAGGCTGCTGGTCCAGGGTAACTACAACAGGTCTGTGGTCCGATCCCAGCTGCTCGACTAAGACCTGTTGTGTGATCTGGCTAATCAGACGATCGTTGTAGACGATTACGTCTAGGACGTCGGGGTCTATTAGCGGGGTGTCCGGGTACCGGGTTGGCACCTCCGGACCCCCGACATAGTAGCCCCGGGCTTCGGCGTCTGCGTGCAGGCGTACTCCCGCCGGGTTTGTAACAGCGGAGTTCCACGCTGGGTGTTTGCAGTTTAGGTCCCCCGCTATGAGTACGGGGGCGGGGGCATTGAGCAGATCGTGGATGTCTGTGACATCTATGTTGAGGCCGGGCGGCCTGTAGGCTGCGTATATTTTTGTGTGGGCTCCTCCCATATGTAGCTCCACACCCAGCGTGTAAACAGTGTTGAAGTCTGCGTGTGGGATAGGCTGGTGCACTATCCTCCGGCGGATCAGAATAGCCAGACCACGGAAGCTAATGGGCCTCCCAGATTGCTCGGAGCGTTCGTCCCTCCTGTAAACGAGGAATCCCGGGAAATTTATTTTTTCTGCAGGTCCCAGGAGCGTCTCGCTTATGAGCGCCACGTCTATCCTGTGTGCCTGCAGTAGAGGACGGAGGAGTGCGACCTTACCGCGAAGGCCGCGGGCATTCCAGTGGAGTACTCTCAACCCGTATCTATCCATTGGAATGTTTGAGCATGTCTATTACGCCAGCGAGTGCGATCTGCACTACGTCGGTGGCGTCCTCTCCTTTCTGGAGGGCAGAGACTATCTTTAGTAAGATATTGACCGCGGCCTCCAAGATGGGGTTTTTCCCAGCGCCCGCCGGCTTGGCGGACGTTGTCGGCCTTGCCTGGGGGTCGACTTCTTGCGTTTGGGCCTTCGCCCTTCTTCCCCGGGAAGCGGGGGCAGCGACCGGTTGAGGGACGGGTTTCGCCTCTCTGGTAAGGTCGTTGTTGCTAGGCTCCGCAATACCTAGCGCCTCTTGAGGACGGGGCCCTTTTCGGCCCCGTTTGCGCTTTCTCCGCCCTCTGCCGGAAGAGGTGGTTCCGCGCGCTGTGGGTTCGTTCGCCGCCGCCATCAGCGATGCACCCTGAGCTTTCTCGCCGGTGGGCTGGGCTTTTACGGGAGCCGGACGTGACTCGCTCGTCGCGGCGACCGTGCCCGCCCTCCTGTTGCGGGCTTCTTTTTTAAAAATTGGGCAGTTTTGGTGATTAGCGGGGTGCTCCCCCCCGCAGTTCGCGCACGTGGCCGGTTCTTCGCGCGGGCGCGGGCACTCTTTGGCCAGGTGGCCGCCTCCGCACCGCACGCAGGCCATCGGTCTGTGGCATTGATGCGACGAGTGGCGGAATTTTTGGCACCGATGGCACTGCGCGGGTCTTCGTTTGCCCCGCCAGGCCTCAATTTTCACTCCCGGGATACCGAGCATCTCGGTGATCTCGTAGATCCCGGGAGCGGTCGTGGGAGTCCGCTTCAATATTGCGAGGAGGATGCACCCCGGTCGCCCGCTTCTCGCCTGTATGTTCCTTACATACTCAGGCTCGAAGCCCAGCTCACGGAGCTCGTCTTCCACCTCTTCCGGCGTTGCGTTGCTCGGCAGTCCCCTAATGGCGACCTTCAAGCTTCTCTCCGCAGGGGGGGAGTAAGAGAACCAGGCGATGTTCTCAACCTTCTCCAACTCCACCAAGTATTTCTGTATTACACGGTACTCGTCCTCCCCCTGCGGAGAGAAACGGATACCCTTTCCGAAGGGTCGCGCGTTGGCCGCCCTCCCTAGCTTCTCCTTTAGCTTCCGCATGTGGTAGGCCCAATCAGGTAAAAATTCCACAATAAGCGGTGGGTAGCGCGGTTTGGGTGCGCTGATCGGTGGGGCCGGGTCCGCTAGGGATCCAGGCGCCTGTTCCGAGGTAGTGGGAGCTGCCGGCATACGCGCTGTTGTCGTGACCCTCGACACACTCGCACTTGCCTGAGCGTAGGTAACCGCGACGGGAGGCGCGTCGGTTTCGCGCCGGTTGAGACGCGGATCGCGCTGCGTCAGCGGCGGCCGTTGCGGCGCGGTCGCGCAGTGACGCTTCTCACTCTCCCTGTCTTTCCCGTCGGGGCTCCTGGGTTTCTTAGCCCCCCGCTGTTGCGGTAGGGACTCGTACGATTGCGTTCTCTGCAGCGCTCGTTGATTTTTCGCAAAGAGGTGTACGGCCTCTTGCTGGCGAGTCCTTGGGGACGGAGTGATCCCGCGGCTCTCGCTCTCGTTCCCCGTGGGGGGAGGGTGTGTGGCCGACTCCGCCGAAGAGAACTCGGCGTCCGATGCTAGGTACGAGTGCATCGAGGGGGTCGGCGAGAATAAAGCGTCCTGGGCTTCCCTGTCGTTGGGGCCCTTCTTGCGGCCGGGCGTGCGGCCGGGCGTGCGCGGCGCGGAAGCACTGCTCGACGCCGGCGTGGGCGGAGTGTCGCGGTGCGCCGCGCGGGGCGCGGCTGACTCGTGTCGATAGCCGGGCGTCCTTTTATAGCTCTTAAATAAGAGTAGAATGTTCCAGAATGATCTAGAGATAAGAGACGTAGGTATTTACTGAAGCGTTGGAGAAAACAAATAGGTACCTACATAGTCATGCCGACGACAGAGGTGAACGCCCTTGTTATCGCGATTTGTAGGTAAGTAGGTATAGGTAAATACCTATATCTACTTCATTTGAAGTACTTTGTGATTTTGTATTGACATTTGTAGATTTTTCTTCACTGTTCGGTAGAGTACTTCGACACTAACAATGCGTTTTAATTTCCAGAAGATTCGATCAGTAGTTTCCGAGATATCGACGATCGTTGTAACAATAAATTCCATAATGCTCGCGACATTTAGGCCTATTCGATTACAGGAATTGGTTAAAAAAAAGAAAATGTATACTAATTATATGCCATATTTGAACTTCTAAGTGAACTTTTTTCTACCAAAACATTTCAAATAGGCACATGCCTATACCTTGATACCGAAATCAAAAGATTATTTCGGTATGAAACCAGTGTAAAAATAAATGAATTCGCAAATTCGGTATGTTGGGAAAGAGCAATGTTTATTTGTAAAATTAGTGGCCCTTTCTATTTTTCGGGTTTTGCTCGAACAAGTGGCTTTTTTTTTTAAATGGATACCCCCCCCCGGATACCCCCCCCCCCCGCCGCCCAGCGGGAGCGGTTAGGGTTTAAGATAATGAATACGTTATTTTTCATAAGTTTAAAAAGATTTCGGATTTTCGCAATTACAAAAAGTGCAAAAACCTGGATGTTGTATTATAAAGCGTTTCTTCATAGTAGGCTTTCAGAGAATGTATGCGCAGTGAAGAGGCACCGTGACAATGCGACGCATGCATACCTTTGTCGCAGCATTTCGCCTGCAGTTAATTAAACACTGCGCTAGCCCGGCGCAAGCGCAGCATACTCATGTGCTTCAGCAGAGACGCCGCGATATTGCGACGCGCGCGTCCGGAAACGTTCATCGAACACCTACGTTGAACAAACGCTAGTGCGACGGAGCCTTAATACTAATAAATACGATAGAGTTTTAATTATTTAGATAATATTCTGCACTTTTTATATTAAAATATAGGGAAATATTGGTTTTCACATAGTAGAAAACATTGTCGTTTCCCGCTGTCAATTCCAATTTAAGTTTAGATCTTCCTAACTACGCAATAAGATATTTTTCCACGGAAGGTTTGTTTACATAACACATAACAGAAGAAAAATGGGCGCTCCAGAAATACCCTCGAAGAATTATGAACATAGAAAAACCACAAGGTGAAGCGAAGCACCTGTGCTCGCCTTGTGGCATCAAGATTATTGCACTGTGGTTGTCAGTACTTACCTTCACGAAGTTTTTTTTTGTACACTTCTTGAAGGTGAGTGTTGAAAATTAAATGCAAAAAATTCTACGCGCATATCAAAGATTTTTGGTGAGTTATGTTAGTTTAGAAAAATTTTATAATTTGTTTTATTTATAAACAAACAAAGAATATTGAATTCAAATACATGGGTTATATATTGAAAACTGGAGCCCGCATAAACTAAAAGAAATAAAATTATAGAGTACACTCTGGTGACGAACAACATGTGGCATCAAGATTATTGCACTTTGATTGTCAGTACTTAGATCCACGAAGTTTATTTGTACACTTCTTGGATCTGGGTATTGGCAATTAAATGCAACACATTCTACTCGCGCATCAGAGATTTTTAGTAAGTTACTTTAGAATTGTTAAGTTTTATTATCAGTTCTAATAAGATCGTTTAGATTTATTTTGATATAGATTTAGATTGTTATAGAAGAACAAAATATGTCAAATTTCAATACAGATAGATGAATGAATATTATTCAGTAAAGGAATACATGGAAGATTGCAATCTATAGAATGTTGAAGCATTATTTTAATGAGTATTTGATATTATGTTTCTATTCAATTTTTGACATTATTGACTACATAGACATATTATTCTATCGATTTCACAATCTACGGTGCTATTTATTTGGATTTTGAATCCCTCATTAATTTTTGAATTATCTTATCCCGATATGTGCTTTTCCCTCCGTCCGTTAACTTTCGTTTGCTGTAAAATTCAGCTGAATATTGTAAAAGTCCCTGTATTTGATCGTACAGTTTTTGTAAAACCCATATTATGCAAATATAGTGATATGAAATTAGAAACTGATGGAAATTTTAGAGAACGACTATGCGACCTACGAGATTATTGCACTTTGGTTGTCAGTACCAAGATTCACGAAGTTTTTTGTACACTTCTTGGATCTGGGTATTGGCGATTAAATGCAAGACATTCTACCCGTGTATCAGCGATTTTCGGTAAGTTCTCTTAGAATGGTTAAGTTTTATTATCAGTTCTCACAACATCGAAGTGTTTTTAGAAGACTAAAATAATATGTTAAGTTTTAACACATAGATGAATGAATATTTTTCAGTAATATACATACAAAAAATAAAGTGATTTGATATAATTTAAAAACATTTCGGGAACTGCACAAACTGACAGAAATTTTGGAGAAATCCTATGCGACGTGCGACGTGTGGCATCAAGATTATTGCACTTTGATTGTCAGTAGTTAGATCCACGAAGTTTTTTTGTACACTTCTTGGATCTGGGTATTGGCAATTAAATGCAACACATTCTACTCGCGCATCAGAGATTTTTAGTAAGTTACTTTAGAATTGTTAAGTTTTATTATCAGTTCTGATAACATCGAATGTTTTTTGAATAACAAAATAATATGTCAAGTTTAAACACATAGATCAATGAATATTGTTCAGTAGAGGAATACAGGGAATATTGCAGTCCGTAGATTGTTGAAGCATTGTTTAAACTAGTATCTGATATTATATTTTTATCCAAATATTGACATATTATTTCATTAATTTAATTGCTATTTCGATGCTTTTGTGCCCTTTAGTTATCAATTGAATTAATTATTTTATCTCGACATGTGCTTTTCCTTCCACGCGGTAATTTTTGTAAACTGTAAGGTTCAGCTGAATTAGGTGAATCTCTCTGTATCAGTTCCAATGCTTTAGTAAAACCCATGTTATGCGAATAAAGTGATATGTAAACATACCGGATACCTGTAGAAACTGACAGAAATTTTGGAGGAAGCCTATGTGGCGTGCGACTTGTGGTATCAAGATTATTGCACTTTGGTTGTCAGCACTTAGATCGACGAAGTTTTTTTGTATACTTCTTGGATCTGGGTATTGGCAATTAAATGCATCACATTCTACGCGCGGATCTGAGCTTTTTGGTAAGTTACCTTAGAATGGTTAATTATCATTATCAGTTTACATGACATCAAAGTGTTTTTAGGAGAATAAAATAATATGTTAAGTTTTAACACATATAGATGAATGATTATTATTCAGTAAAGGCATAAACTGAAGAGAATTGCAATCTATAGATTGTTGAAGCATTGTTGACATGATTGGTTACTTTGACATATTATTTTGATGATTTGACATACTCTGTTGCTATTTTTCTCATTTTTGTATCATTAATCATCTTTTAAATGATTTTATCTCGACATGTGGTTTTCCCTCCATCCCTTAATTTTTGTAAGCAGTAAAATTCTGTTGAATCTGAACTCGAACTGTTATTGTAAACCCCTTATTATGCAAATAAAGTGATTTGATGTCATTTGAAAACATATCGGGAACCTGCAGAAACTGACAGAAATTTTGGAGAAAACCTATGTGACGTACGACTTGCGGCATCAAGATTATTGCACTTTGGTTGTCAGTACTTAGACCCACGAAGTTTTTTGTACACTTCTTGGATCTGGGTATTGGCAATTAAATGCAACATATTCTACGCGCGGAACAGAGCTTATTGGTAAGTTACCTTAGAATAGTCCATTTTCATTATCAGTTCTCATAACATCGAAGTTTTTTTTGAATAACAAAATAATATGTCAAGTTTAAACACATAGATGAATGAATATTCTTCAGTTGAGAAATACACGGATGATTGCAGTCTATAGATTGTAGAGGCAATGTGTAAACTAGTATCTGATATTATATTTTTATCCAAATATTGACATATTATTTTATTAATTTAACATATTCCATTGCTATTTTGATGTTTGTGTATCCTTAGTTATCATTTGAATTAATTATTTTATCTCAACATGTACTTTTCCCTCCATCCGATAATTTTTGTAAACTGTAAGGTTCAGCTGAATGTGGTGAATCTCTCTGTATCTGTTTTAATGTTTTTGTAAAACCCATGTTATGCGAATTATGTGATTTGTTGTTATTTAAAAACATACTGGGAAGCTACAGAAACTGAAGAAAATTTTGAGAAAACCTATGTGACGTACGACTTGTGGCATCAAGATTATTGCACTTTGGTTGTCAGTACTTAGATCCACGAAGTTTTTTGTACACTTCTTGGATCTGGGTATTGGCAATTAAATGCAACACATTCTACGTGCGTATCAGAGCTTTTTGGTAAGTTACCTTAGAATGGTTAATTTTTATTATCAGTTTTCATGACATCGAAGTGTTTATAGAAGAATAATACAATATTTTAAGTTTTAACACATATAGATGAATAACTATTATTCAGTAAAGGCATAAACAGAAGATTGCACTCCATAGATTCTTGATGTATTGTTGACATGATTGATTACTTCGACGTATTATTTGTTGATTTGACATACTCCGTTATTTTTCTCGTTTTTGTATCATTAATTATCTTTTGAATGATTTTATCTTGACATGTGCTTTTCTCTCTATCCGTTAATTTTTGTAAGCAGTAAAATTCAGTTGGATCTGGTGAAACTCCCTGTATTTGTTGGAACTGTTTTTGTTAACCCCTTATTATGCAAATAAAATGATTTGATATCATTTGAAAACATATCAGGAACCTGCAGAAATTGACAGAAATTTTGAAGAAAACCTATGTGATGTGTGACTTGTGGCATCAAGATTATTGCATTTTGGTTGTCAGTACTTGGATCCACGAAGTTTTTTACAGTACACTTCTTAAATCTGGGTATTGGCAATTAAATGCAACACATTCTACGAGCATATCAGAGCGTTTTGGTAACTTAACTTAGAATGGTTAATTTTTATTATCATTTCCTATAACATCGAAGTGTTTTTAGAAGAATAAAATAATATGTTAGGTTTTAACACATAGATAAATGACTATTTTTCAGTAAAGGCATACACTGAAGATTACAATCTATAGATTGTTGAAGCATTGTTTAAACGATTATCTGATATTATGTTTTGATTCTGAGATGATTGGTTACTTTGACAGATTGTTTTGATGATTTGACATACTGCGTTGCTGTTTTTCTCGATTTTGTCATCTTTTGAATTATTTTATCTTGACATGTGCTTTTCTCTACATCCGTAAATTTTTGTAAGCTGTAAAATTCAGTTGAATCTGGTGAAACTCCCTGTATCTGTTCGAACTGTTTTTCTAAAACCCATATTATACAAATAAAGTGATTTGATATCTTAAAGTATGTCGGGAACCTGCAGACTTGACAGAAATTTTGGAAAAAAACCTATTTGACGTGCGACTTGTGGCATCAAGATTATTGCACTTTATTTCTCAGTACTTAGATCCACGAAGATTTTTGTACACTTCTTGGATCTGGGTATTGGTAATTAATTGCAACACATTCTACACGCGTCAATGCAACACAGTCTGCGCGAGTATCAGAGATTTTTGGTAAGTTATCTTAGAATGGTTAAGTTTTATTATCAGTAATCATAACATCGAAGTGTTTTTTTAATAAGAAAATAATATGTCAAGTTTAAACACATAAATGAATGAATATTACTCAGTTCAGGAATACACGGAAGATTACAATCTATAGATTGTTGAAGCATTGTTTAAACGAGTAATTGATATGAATTTTTTTTTAGTTCAAATATTGCGATACTATTTTATTAATTTGACATATTCCATTGCTATTTTGTTGTTTTTGTATTCTTAGTTATCATTTGAATGAATTATTTTATCTCGACATGTGCTTTCCCCTATATCCGTTAATTTTTTTAAACCGTAAGATTCAGCTGAATCTAATGAATCTCTCTGTATCTGTCCCATTGTTTTAGTAAAACCCATATTATGCGAATAAAGTGATTTGTTGTCATTTCAAAACATACTGGGAACCTGCAGAAACTGACAGAAATTTTTAGGGGAAAACCTATGTGACGTGCGACTTGTGGCATCAAGGTTATTGCACTTTGGTTGTCAGTACTTAGATCCACGAAGTTTTTTTGTACACTTCTTGGATCTGGGTATTGGGAATTAAATGCAACACATTCTACGCGTGGATCTGAGCTTTTTGGTAAGTCACCTTAGAATGGTTAATTTTTATTATAAGTTTTCACAACATGGAAGTGTTTTTAGAAGAACAAAAGAATATGTTAGGTTTAAACACATACAGATGAATGACTATTGTTCAGTAAAGATATACACAGAAGACTGCAATCCATAGATTGTTGAAACATTGCTGAAACGATTATCTGATATAATGTTTTTATTCTGACATGATTGGTTGCTTTGACATATTGTTTTGTTTTGACATACTACGTTGCTATTTTTCTCATTTTTGTATTCTTAATCATCTTTTGCATTATTTTATCTCGACATGTGCGTTTCCCTACACACGTAAATTTTTGTAAGCAGTAAAATTCAGTTGAATTTAGTGAAACTTCCTGTATCTGCTCGAACTGTTTTTGTGAAACCCGTATAATGCAAATATAGTGATTTCATATCATTTAAAAGCATTTCGGGAACCAGCAGAAACTGACAGAAATTTTGGAGAAAACCTATGTGACGTGCGACTTGTGGCATCAACATTATTGCCCTTTGGTTGTCAGTACTTAGATCCACGAAGTTTTTTTGTACACTTCTTGGATCTGGGTATTGGCAATTAAATGCAACACATTCTACGCGCGGATCAGAGATTTTTGGTAAGTAACATTAGAATGGTTAATTTTCATTACCAGTTCTCATAACATCGAAGTGTTTTCAGAAGAACAAAATAATATGTTAAGTTCTGACATATATATATATATATATTATTTATTATTACTCTTACAATGTATACATATGTGTAGATATTGGTCCTACAACACTGTTGACACAATTTGTCTGCAGGACAATTATAGATGAATGACTATTGTTCAGTTAAGGCATACACAGAAGATTGCAATCTATAGATTGTTGAAGCATTGTTGACATGATTGGTTTCTTTGGAATATTGTTCTGTTGATTTAACATACTCCATTGCTGATTTTCTCGTTTTTGTTTCCTTAATCATCTTTTGAATAATTTAATTTCAACATATGCTTTTCCCTCCATCCGTTAATTTTTGTAAGCAATAAGATTCAGCTGAATCTGGTGATACTTCCTGTATTTATTCGAACTGTTTTTGTAAAACCTATATTATGCAAATAAAATCACATGATATCATTTGAAAAAATATCGGGAACCAGCAGAAAATGACAGAAATTTTGGAGGAAACCTATGTGACTTGCGACTTGTGGCATCAAGATTATTGCACTTTGGTTGTCAGTACTTAGATCGACGAAGTTTTTTGTACACTTCTTGGATCTGGGTATTGGCAATTAAATGCAACACATTCTGTGCGCCTATCAGCGATTTATGGTAAGTTATCTTATAATGGTTAAGTTTTATTATCAGTTCTCATAACATCAAAGTGTTTTTTGAATAACAAAATAATATGTCAAGTTTAAACACATAGAAGAATGAATATTATTAAGTACAGGAATACACGGAAGATTGCAATCTATAGATTGTTGAAACATTGTTTAAACGAGTATCTGATATTATATTTTAATTCAAATATTGACATACTATTTTATTAATTTGACATATTCCATTGGTATTTTGTTGTTTTTGTATCCTTTTTATCATTCGAATTAATTATTTTATCTCTACATGTGCTTTTCCCTCCATCCGTTAATTTTTATAAACCTTCAGCTGAATCTAGTGAATCTCTCTCTATCTGTTACAATGTTTTTGTAAAGCACATACTATACGAATAAAGTGATTTGATATCATTTGAAAACATACCGGGAACCTGCAAAAACTGACTGAAAATTTTGGAGAAAACCTATGTGACGTGTGACTTATGGCAATAATATTTTCGCACTTTGGTTCTTAGTACTTAGATCCACGAAGCTTTTTTGTACACTTCTTGGATATGATTTATGAACAAAACCTAAAAAATCTGATGGAAATTATAGAAAACAGCTATGCCACGTACAACTTGTAGTATCAACATATTTTCACTTTGGTTGTCAGTACTTAGATTCACGAAGTATTTTGTATACTTCTTGAATCTGAATATTGGAAATTAAATGCAACACATTCTACGTGCGTATCAGAGATTTTAGGTAAGTCAACTTAAAATAGCCCAATTTTAGTATTCGTTTTATTAACATAACAACAAAATTTAAATGTTCTTGTATTATGTGATTATGTATGACGTACTGTACTGCGCGACTTTTTTTTCTTAAAATATACATAATATACAAATAAATAAAAACTAACATAAATTCTATTGATTATATATTAAATTATGTATTTTTCTTCATTTCTTGACTGTACTAATCATCAATTGTCGCACGGGACCATATAAAGTACCTGTGCTTCACCTAAGTGGAGAATCTAAGAGAAGCACGGGTTCGCCCCTAAATATTTGTGCCTGATAACAGACTATCTGTGATAAATGTGGCTTTTATACAAAGTCGTGTGTAGTACCACAATATTCAACCATACGGAATTCAAACGTTTGGTTGAATATTGCACTGACGTCTTTATATAAAACCCATATTTCGCAAATTATAAATAAATTATGTATATCGAATTTAAATATATGTTAGTTAAAATGTTTTAAATCAGAAACCTGCAGAAACTGACAGAAATTTTAAAGAACACTCATGCGACGTACGACTTGGGACATTATTGCACTTTGGTTGTCAGTATTAGGAGCCACGAAATTTTACATATTGTACACTTCTTGTAGATGGGTGTTGACAATTAAATGCAACATGATTTTTTGTAAGTTACCTCAGGACAATTACAAAAAAAATATCTTCAGGTATGACATCAACTTTAAAAAGATTATTTACAAGAAAACCACTTTTGTTTGTTTGTGTACGTAGTTTTCAGGACTGGGTGTTTTTGGAGTCCGCCAAGATCTTCGAGGCTCAATCTAACCTCTTCTGCTAGCCGATATACCGGCTGAGTAATGAACGGGGTTCTGAAGCAGGCTCTTCTCTTGGGGTTGGGAGACCAGACGGCAGTCGCTCCAATAAAAGCCGTACAAGCCAATACAAATAGGAGGAGGTCTAAGCGGACCCCGGTTTCCGAAGTGAAAACTAAACTAAGATAAACGAACATATTAGAAAAATGCATCGATGAGTCGAAAAATATTGCCTATTTGCTCCTCTTACAATAGACATACACTGATCTCAACAAGAAACATATCTCGGATGACAAATAGATATCATCTATTTGTAATCTGAGATATGTTTCTTGACTATCATATAAGGGAAACTGACGTCTTTACTCGGCAAAAAAACTTTGTTTCATAATAATGAGAACTTTTTTTTTTTCTTGCGGAAATCCCTTCGGTTACCCCCCCCCGCCGGCCAGCGGGGGCGGTTAATAATGAGTACCTACTATAAAGGTTACAAACGTTGTACATAACTGTCTAGTAAAGCCAGAGTTAAAATATCTGATTGTGAATTATTTATTAAATATGCGGCTTGATAATAAAGAAATCAAAATGAAATGAGAAAAGTAGACTTTATTTCATTTTCACTATCTAACAACAGCCAATCAATTATTATGAAGTAACTTTAAATCAATAAATATTCATCATCATCATTTCTGATTCGATCGCGCAGGGAAATAAACCGGTTTCCGAAGTGAAAACTAAACTAAGATAAACGAACATATTGGAAAAATGCATCGATGAGTCGAAAAATATTGCCTATTTGCTCCTCTTACAATAGACATACACTGATCTCAACAAGAAACATATCTCGGATGTGTGATGGTACCACCTCTAGCCAAAGCTGAGTAAAATTCATTTTTATCTATTCGACGCGCCAACCGTGCCAGAGTTCCAGCCCCCTACCCAGATAGGGGGACGTAGCGCCCCTCCACCGCACTACGCTGTGGGACTCGTCTCCAGACTTGGACATCCCTCCACTGGTCTTGGCTGTTTCGAGGGATAATGAAAATGAACGCGAAGAGAAAGCAGTCAAAATATATACAACAAACAGTTAAATACGTTAATTTTGGTTACTTGTCTCACATTTATTCAATCGCACGCCTAAGTACAGTTTACAAAATAACGTTCCTCAACAACTCGTGTTCGTACCGTGAAGACTTTAACTTCAATCTTCCGTCTGCCATAACTGGCGCACCACCTCTGTGCTTTAGCCGCTCTTTGCAGACTACATCGGGAATTGAAC
The DNA here is from genome assembly GCA_946251805.1 of Cybosia mesomella. Taxonomy (NCBI): domain Eukaryota; kingdom Metazoa; phylum Arthropoda; class Insecta; order Lepidoptera; family Erebidae; genus Cybosia; species Cybosia mesomella. The sequence continues at coordinate 12,078,016 of OX276388.1, read as the reverse complement.
CACGAGCCCTCCAAATGACAAGACGGTTGTAATAACTTATACGACAGTAGATAAGAGTCTCGGCACGTCAGTTTGCTCTGCACTCATTCATACGATATTCGTATTCCGCTAATCATCAAATAACGCCGCTTCGCTTGAAGATTACAGGGCAGATGTCATCAACGGCCCGTGGCTACTCCATAGAGTAACCAGGAGCCTCCGTTTATACAAGAGCCTGGTCTACCGTCTAGCTCGTTACATGTGACTCTCAACCATACATCTCTAACACAGGTACCGTAAACCAATATCAACGCAGTGTCGCTTCAAACAACTTTTAGATTTTACAGTTAATTAATACACAGGTACTCTGGGTATTCTATTACTCAACCGTGGATAGCAATACATAATACATATATAAAACATTAATTATGATAATAGTAGAAAACAAGGAATTGACTCACCAAGTCTCACACACCACAATTTACTTGCCTAGCCTAGCCGGGGTTCTAGCCCGTCGTCACCCCAGAGCGCCCATCTCGTCCGTCCAGCTCGCGAACTCAAAACTAACTCCTGTCATCCCCCAACCTTTCTCCATCCGACGCCGTTTTAACCTATACCTCGTATTTCTGCTTGTGATTTACAGACACTTAACCAAAACTGGACTCCAATAGTTTGCACGTGTTTGGGTCGTACATTTGTATGGAATCGGTGCCAGTATCGCTAAACAATGGCCTTCACAAGAAATCAAGATGCAACGTCCTGTTGTTTATCTGATTTATGGCAGTTAACGATAGCAACGATTTACACCAGATGTGTATACATGAGAATAATTATAAAATATTAAATTAATAAGATATTTCAAATGCGCCTATTGGAGTTTATTAATTTATATATTGTTACGTGATTAGTGTACTATCACATATTCCCCCCTGAAAATCAGACGCGAGGACTATCATCGCGTATGAGATTTCACTTTACATTTATACGCCAGAATCTATAGTGAAAAATTTATCGCATTATTAAATATGAGTGTTATTATCTGTTTAACTTCTTCCCTTCTACGTCTTAACTTAATATTAATTTGTGGAAGGCATTCCAAGACACTCTCCACAACTCCATCCAGACACAAAACAAGCTCAACTTTGCATTATGGGTTCCAGAATGAGGATAAACACTCTTAGACACATCTTGTCTTCTTATTTTACGTTTTCAAACGCACATACATAACCTTCAGAAACACTCAGACCAACGCACCCAAACACTCGCACCGGGCAGGAATTGAACCCGCTTTTTCATGACGTCGAACGAGCAGAAGTCTAACGCCCAACCGCTGCGCCACAGAGGCAATTATATTATTATCGTAATAATATTTTCAATTGTGATCCACGAAATAACAAGTTAGAGAAATATGGAGTTGGGCAGGAATCGAACCCGCGATCCACAACGTTCAAAGAACAGATCTCAAACGTTCAACCGCAGCGCTCCAGTGGTCATTATATTATTATCGTAATAATATTTCTTATTGTGATCCACGAAATAACGTGTTAGAGAAGTATGAAGTTGGGCAGGAATCGAACCCGCGATCCACGACGTCAACCGAACAGAAACCGAACGTTCAACCGCTACGCCACAGAGGTCATTATATTAGTATCGTAATAATATTTCCTAATGTGATCTACGAATCAACGTGTTAGAGAAGTATGGAGTCTTGTGGCGTTAACGTATGAAGTTCGCTTAGATATCAGATTTATTTACCTGATTGATCTCTAACCTATCACCGAGCAGTCGCCATGAAGCTCATTTCTGACGCATGTATGATAGTAAGGATTACCAGACTATCTCAAGCGTATTTAGAATGTATGTCAACCAATATAAACCTTTGATCTGAATTTATCTTTCCCAGGCATTGTAACACACAATCATTCTCATTCTTCTCTTCTGCAAAATATGAACCGCGAACTGTGACCTTTCATGTATTTTATAATTCTGACTTCCATGACAAATCTCGCTATTGCAAAGGCTAGACTTGTGACTCCAACCTATTATTCTGAACCTCTTCAGACTTCATCTAAGTAGACATCGTGAATTAAATAACAAAGTCTCTTAGCTCTCAAATCCTCCTTTTGTGTAATAGTCTACCTTTTTTTTTTAACCTACCACTTACGGAGTGCTTAACATCATGTCAGTGATTAGAAGTTGAAATTTGAGGAATTTTTGCTTAAGTGCAGATTGGTCTGAAGGTTCATCAAATTTCGTATGCATTGAATTGTGATACTTCTCGTTTATAGCACGTACTATTCCCCCCTGATATTCAGACCGTCCTAGCTCCTAATATTTTTTTTTTTTTTTTTATATTTAGGACACGTCAATTTGACTTCACCTCGCCTGATGGTAAGCTGAAGGCAAAGTCCAAGAAAGAGGGTCACCATTACATACACATACCATGTTAACAATGGTGGCACTCAGCTTGACGGCCTCATCAGAAGAGGATTGTCGTCGCAGCACCGCGTGACACCCACCGGTCCCACTAGTGCTGCGACCACAATCCCCCTGCCCGGCTATGCACTTGCTGACCCCTGAACGCAATCAAACCGAAATTAGATTACTATGGGAGAGTCATCCCAAATCACCAACGTCTTATCAATCGATTAGTTATTGGTGTTTAGCCGAAACACGACTTAACTCCATAATCTGGGAATATAATAACTTAATTAATGTTTAGTATAATGAATCCCTAATTGTTTAGTGTTGCACTATTTATTTTTGATTAATAAGTAATAATAATTTGTTACCCCACACGCGTGTAGTACTGCATTATAAGGTATCTCTCTCTTTGCTACGCGAGTCTTCTAAGGTGTCGAACAAGCAGTATGTAAGCGAACGCCCGATTATCGCCGCAGAATAAATTATGATTGGTATCCAAACTCAGTTACATAACTCACGTTAACACGAAAGTCTTACTTCTATAGATTCAATGAAGCATAATTTATAAATATAAATACCTCGAGGTCTCAGTTTTATATGGTTTTACCAGATACCAGTTGACTTATTTAAGGATTCGCCAGTCGGCTCCGGTGTGAAGTTCCACCTCGTATAAACGCTGCGCTGTTTTGTTAACGCCCAACGCTGGATTTTCATATTCACGAAGTAAACACGAAGTGAAGAGTCTTTTAAGCAGTCTTTCTCGTCACGCTAGTAAGCTTGAAGACCGCTATCGCTGGAATGTTATAGGACACGAGCAGAGAATCTGTTGTTGGAGAATTCAGTTGTCAAACCACTGCCTTCGCTAATCAAGTTGAATCTGTTGGTGTCCGGACGCTATATCTAATCTATCTTAACACAATCATTATCAGCGAAAATTAACTATAACAATCACATAATTTTGTCTTATTTGCCATGTACTTTAACAGATGGTGAGAGCCCGCTCTCTACGCAGACCCTTTTTTTTTTTTAACGGATCTTTCGTTGCAATTCCCCGCAGTTGTTTCCTTTTGTTTATTCAACTTATTCACCATCTATTCAGGGATCAGTTCGTGTAAATTACCCCTGCGTAAACTTAAACTACTCCTAAAATGATTTTATTTTTAATGGCTTACGTAATAAACTTATCCTTTATGTTTATGGTTATTTCTCTACACTATTTCGGTTTCGAACATTTAATTTCAAAAACCAAAATTTAAAAAGCGATACTCGTTTACAAACATGTAATGTCCAATTTTCTGCAGGATATGGCATTCCATATTTACACGTACGTTAGCTTTACCTCTTTATCTATGTTTAAGCAGAACAGTCTAAAATATAATCATAACTTAAAATATAACGTAAATTGTTTATATTCTCACGCCAGTTAATGTTACAAGGGGTAGACAGAAACGTACTAACACAATCTCTTTTCCGTCTCGTGCAATAAGAAATGAACCTCCTGCTTCCTCCTAAGCACTACTCTTTTTCTCTGTGTTGCAAAGCATAACCTGTTTACAGAAAATTAATAGTACTATTCCTCGATCTGGGAATCGAACCCGAGATCTCATGATTACCTGTAGATAAGACCACTGGCACTGCTGTGTCACTGTGGCAATCTGCATTTTACAGCGTCAAAATATTCTGCCGTACCTATCTAGAACGTTCATAACTCTTTGTTTGTACGGGATTCGAACCCGCTATCATAACATTATTGTAAAGTCTAATAGTGATTTTTTTCTTAACTCTTAAGCTGTAATAAGCAATCAATCGATCGAAAATCTTACGTATTAACTAACTGTATTAAGCTTCTGCAATATAAATTATGTCAGTCTGGGTTATGAACCCGTACATTATTAACATAATATAACCTAAACGGAGAATAAATGGGATGTTTCATGTAAGCTTGCATACAAAGTAGTTTGATTCGGGATTCGAACCCTGTGCATTATTGGCACCTAAGACACATTGTAGTGAGAAGGTATACCCATAGTTTACTATAATATAATATATTATTTATTTAATCTGTTCCTGACCATGAATTTAGACACTCGTCTGTATACATGTAGTGAGACCTTAACTATTAGATTAACGTCTAACTACAACTTGAAATAAGTACACTTGGGGTTCGAACCCAAATACCTTTAGAAGACAGGCCATTAAAAGCAATATAATTATTAATATAACGCAATAAGTTCGTCCATGTCAACCAGAACTTACAACGAATCGGAAATCGAATCGAATCTCGGATATCATTATTAACATCATCATCATCCCCATAGCGATTTCCTGGTTGTATCCTCAGTATGCACTTAGGAGCCCGGGAATCGCTTATTGTTTTTGTTATGTCGGCTTTCCCGGGAGCGACTGCGGTCAACTCTTAACACCTTAATTTTTAATTGTAAATTAACCGTACGTCCTTGTATGCAATAGGATTTGAATATATATATATCTTTATGCATAACACAATATTATGATTGATGTTAAAACAATCAAGTTCCACAGTTGTTTGGGTATATGCTAAGATACTATATTTGATAATGTTACATCGCCCGCTTACACAAAAGAAATAACATCTTAATGAATATAATTAACATTTAAAAGATATGTGATCGACTACATTATGTTATATATTAAATTATCCCACGTTGTAGTTGCGTTGTGTTGTATGTAGTAACCCATTTTAGTTCAACCTCGTTGCACTGATGCGAATCTGTGCATTTTCTGACGAGGATCCTGGTCACGGCACCATTTGTGATGGTACCACCTCTAGCCAAAGCTGAGTAAAATTCATTTTTATCTATTCGACGCGCCAACCGTGCCAGAGTTCCAGCCCCCTACCCAGATAGGGGGACGTAGCGCCCCTCCACCGCACTACGCTGTGGGACTCGTCTCCAGACTTGGACATCCCTCCACTGGTCTTGGCTGTTTCGAGGGATAATGAAAATGAACGCGAAGAAAGCAGTCAAAATATATACAACAAACAGTTAAATACGTTAATTTTGGTTACTTGTCTCACATTTATTCAATCGCACGCCTAAGTACAGTTTACAAAATAACGTTCCTCAACAACTCGTGTTCGTACCGTGAAGACTTTAACTTCAATCTTCCGTCTGCCGTAACTGGCGCACCACCTCTGTGCTTTAGCCGCTCTTTGCAGACTACATCGGGAATTGAACCACGAGCCCTCCAAATGACAAGACGGTTGTAATAACTTATACGACAGTAGATAAGAGTCTCGGCACGTCAGTTTGCTCTGCACTCATTCATACGATATTCGTATTCCGCTAATCATCAAATAACGCCGCTTCGCTTGAAGATTACAGGCCAGATGTCATCAACGGCCCGTGGCTACTCCGTAGAGTAACCAGGAGCCTCCGTTTATACAAGAGCCTGGTCTACCGTCTAGCTCGTTACATGTGACTCTCAACCATACATCTCTAACACAGGTACCGTAAACCAATATCAACGCAGTGTCGCTTCAAACAACTTTTAGATTTTACAGTTAATTAATACACAGGTACTCTGGGTATTCTATTACTCAACCGTGGATAGCAATACATAATACATATATAAAACATTAATTATGATAATAGTAGAAAACAAGGAATTGACTCACCAAGTCTCACACACCACAATTTACTTGCCTAGCCTAGCCGGGGTTCTAGCCCGTCGTCACCCCAGAGCGCCCATCTCGTCCGTCCAGCTCGCGAACTCAAAACTAACTCCTGTCATCCCCCAACCTTTCTCCATCCGACGCCGTTTTAACCTATACCTCGTATTTCTGCTTGTGATTTACAGACACTTAACCAAAACTGGACTCCAATAGTTTGCACGTGTTTGGGTCGTACATTTGTATGGAATCGGTGCCAGTATCGCTAAACAATGGCCTTCACAAGAAATCAAGATGCAACGTCCTGTTGTTTATCTGATTTATGGCAGTTAACGATAGCAACGATTTACACCAGATGTGTATACATGAGAATAATTATAAAATATTAAATTAATAAGATATTTCAAATGCGCCTATTGGAGTTTATTAATTTATATATTGTTACGTGATTAGTGTACTATCACAGATGACAAATAGATATCATCTATTTGTAATCTGAGATATGTTTCTTGACTATCATATAAGGGAAACTGACGTCTTTACTCGGCAAAAAAACTTTGTTTCATAATAATGAGTACCTTTTTTTTTTTCTTGCGGAAATCCCTTCGGTTACCCCCCCGCCGGACAGCGGGGGCGGTTAATAATGAGTACCTACTATTAAGGTTACAAACGTTGTACATAACTGTCTAGTAAAGCCAGAGTTAAAATATCTGATTGTGAATTATTTATTAAATATGCGGCTTGATAATAAAGAAATCAAAATGAAATGAGAAAAGTAGACTTTATTTCATTTTCACTATCTAACAACAGCCAATCAATTATTATGAAGTAACTTTAAATCAATAAATATTCATCATCATCATTTCTGATTCGATCGCGCAGGGAAATACCGAGCATCGCACTCTCCATTGTTCGCTGGGTGACCTTGAGCCTTCTTATGAGATCCATAGTAAAGGACCACGTCTCCTGTCATACAATAAATATTACATATGAATAGTAGGTAACAAGTGTGTCTGTTAGTGTGTGTGTACTTATGTACGCACTTAAGAAGTTATTACATTTATGAAATTTTGGATTAAATATATGACACGATACTCCTTTGTGAATACGTTCGACTCTATTCGTAAAAAATAACAATGACAGAATGTCATCGATGTCAGTTTCTGTCATTGTTTGTTTATGTCGTACGTATAATTTTAAATGAATAACTATAATGAGCTAGTTACCAATAATTTTCAGTTTTCAGATTTTTCCCTTTGTGTATGCCTTTGTATATGTCTACTTTGATGCCAAATATTAAGTTTCTGGGTCTTCTGGAACTGGGTTAGGTTTTAGGGTGTCGGTTTTTCTACGTGACGGCGTGCGCCTGCATTGTAAAAATTTACTCCCATTATTTATCCCTAACGCGTCAAAAGAAGTATACGTTCAATGAAAAAAAAACAGACGTTTAGATGATGGTAAGAGAATCGAATCCAATAGGTTCACAAATAAGGCTAATTAAAACATATCAATCAATTTTAGCCTATTGCAACGTTTAGATGATGGTAAGAGAATCGAATCCAATAGGTTCACAAATAAGGCTAATTAAAACATATCAATCAATTTTAGCCTATTGCAATCTATTGCTTTACATATGTCTGCGCCACGGTACCCGATTTTTCGCCTTCGCCTTCCTGTCTACAATTAGATGAATAATATTATGGGTATGCATTAAGAACAAACAAAGAAATACAGCCTAGTTCCAGGCCCCGGTAAAATTAAAGCACCTTACCCGTGGATTTTCCATAAAAAATATTTCATACAAACCACAAAAATTGAACAATTGCTTTTTGGTTCATTGTTTATTAAATTTATATGCTCGCACCTGTCTGTCTCCTAATAGGTACACATCAACATTTCAGTGTATGCGATCGATAGGGCTGTCAACCGGCTATTCTCCTGACTTCATACCGATACTAAGAATTTCCTAGCAAAAAAACTCTATGACACATTGCGGTCTCAATCGCTACCGCACTGCATCACCGGACCAAAGAGACATTAACGAATATATATCATAAACCTTGAAGCCCGGGGTTCACTTATATTTTTCTTTGGAACAACTACCGTCTGGCCTCCCAACCCCGAGAGGATTACCTACACCAGATCCTCGTCCGTCAATTAGCAGTTTACAGGCTTGCAGATGAGGTTGGCTAGAAATTTGATGACACAAATTTGTCACAAAATTCGGCCGATAGGGTACCACCGTGCACGATTGCGAATTAACCTCCATAGTAATCCAATTTCGGTTTGATTGCGTTCAGGGGTCAGCAAGTGCATAGCCGGGCAGGGGGATTGTGGTCGCAGCACTAGTGGGACCGGTAGGGGTCACGCGGTGCTGCGACGACAATCCTCTTCTGATGAGGCCGTCAAGCTGAGTGCCACCATTGTTAACCTGGTACGTGTATGTAATGGTGACCCTCTTTCCTGAGACTTTACATTCAGCTTACCATCAGACGAGGTGAAGTCAAATTGACGTGTCCTAAATATCAAAAAAAAAAAATGATTGTGTTTTGGCTGATTACTTAATTATTTCTCTATCTTATGGCGTTTCATATCGCTTTTTCATAATATTGACTATCCATGGTTGTCCATATTATAAAATGTTGATTTATTCATCGATCTGGCCTGACCATTATCATGAACCGTCCAGTGGAATTTGGCTATTTCATGAAATACAACCATTTCATGAAATTGTTGCGCTTAGCGATTAATGTTAAGATACGATTACAATATTTATATTTATATGCACGGGAATTATCCAACCCGGGCTTTTTTTACCAATATAAGCATTTAAAAACCGTATCCAATGATTTGTATTGCCTTAGTGCTCTTTGATTGTTGAAATACTATCAACGTTCAGCGCTTGATGCATTGAAGTGCGTCCACTTTATTCTTCTATGAAAATGTTGCAAGCGCTTCTAAATGTTGCAAGCGCTTCTAAATGTTGCAAGCGCTTAGTGCTTGAATATCGTTTCAATTCAGTGAAGTGAGTACGCTCTGTTCTGCCCGAATGTTATGGACATTCAGGTAGATAATCAATTTGTTGAAATCGTCTGCCGTCTGTTGCTACGCTACATTCATGTTTATATTTCTTGCTATAGATAGACAGACGATTGTCTAGAATAGGTGTAAGTTTCTTCTATCTGTTTATGTATGTAAATGCCTTTTTACGTATCGAATTGTCAATAGCTTTGTATGAAGTAATGCAGGAAATCAAAAAAGTTTGTGTAGACCATGAGAACTAAGATTTTTTTCACGAATCACGAATTAATATTACTTTAATGTAGCAAGCCTACTATTGCGGTAATTTCAAGTCATGTTTATATCTTTTTGGTACCATCGATTGCTGTAACATTACCTGATAGCCTATGACGAATGCAATACGGAAGGAACTACCTATACTATACAGAAGCAAGGAGTGGAGGCAAATTCATTAGCAGTCTCACCAACCGTACGAATGCAGTAAACTGTTGTTTGAGGATAAATAATACTCTATATACTCAATATTCTTATATTGAAATGAAAGCTTGTAAATAGATGCAGCACTGTGGCTTAAAAACAGTCACTCAAAGCCCGGATGATTAGCGTACCTTTTTTTTTCGTGCGGATGTCCCTCGGATACCTCCGGCCAGCGGGGGCGGCATCTCGGGCTTGAACCGGCTAAAACCGCACGCCGTCTCGGGTCTTCAGACGCAGGGGTGTAAGGTTGCCCATAAGGCATTTCCCTCGCACACAGAGATGATTAGCGTACCTCGCCTAACATGAGTGCAATCGGATATGCATCACGCTGCGGGTGCGAACGATAACATAGCTTGACTTCTTGCATATATATAAAATATTGATATAACATTATTAAGTATATTATATAAATACGTGAAGCAAAATCTTTGGCATATCTATTTTTTTACGAAAATTACAACGATGAAGGAGTATGAAATTTGGCACAGTTAATTAAGGTTCATATGGAGAAGAAGTAGGTAGAATACGCATTACAAACCCATTAAAATAAAATTAAAAAACATGACACTACCACGCGGTTAAACTATAAGATAAAGAATCTCGGCCTTATTTGGACAACCCGATTTCAAATCCCAATGCAAAATCGGAAGTACTCTTGTTAATCCTTACTTAAAATGGAACAATAATAAATACTAAAATAAACTCAAAAACCTTTTACCTTAAAACGTTCGTTACAACTGCTGCATAAATAGTTTACCTCACTATTATTACTTTTAAAAGCTTTTAGACGTCTGTGCTTGTCATCAATCAGCTCTTGAGCAGGAGATTGAACTACAATTTATTTTTCTTATCCGCTTACCTAGGACTTGATCGAGTTGCCTCGTCGAATTTAATAGAGTAGTACGAAGAGGTATCTCTCAGTTAATCTGTCTATGTTTGTTACGTACGAGATAGTCTGTGGCGATGGATGAAGGGAGACGGGATTTGGGTTGAGGCGGACGGGTATTCTGTTTGAAATTCATTATCAACAAATAAACCTTTTGTTAGCATCTATCGAGGCCGTCAAGGTATTGACCACTATTTTAGGATCATCAGTATCTGAAATAGTGGCTCATATCTTTTGGCCTTTACTCAAATTTTCGGGAGGGTCTTCCTGACACCCGGTATATAGGGTCACCTACAACTGTTTCATTTTTTACACGTGTAAGTAACTCAATTTAGAATTTGGGGTAATCTTGTGGGAATCTTTGCTTATGATATTTTACATAAATACAAAAATACAGTTACGCCTCGTTCCGAATAGGGTAGACAGAGACAATAATATATGTTTCCACTACTACGATTCTGGCAGACACCTCCCGTTTCTTCTAGTTTCATCAGTGTTTTCATACATGCTCACAGGTTGCGGGCACGGGTCTTTCTTTAAAATGTCCTCGATCTGATTGTCATACGTAGGATTAATTAAATATCATACAATTCACACTAAAACCATCAACATTTCCAGTCCCCTTATTCGGATTAACTAAGGCTCAATTGAATGGAATGGAGGCGGCTTTTTCAACGAAATTGTACATAGCATAATGAACATTCTGTCAATTGATCTATGATCTAATCTAATACCCACCGACAGCAGTTAGAGGATTTCTCAAGGATGCGCGAGAATACAATTTCTTTCTCTTCCATTCAACAACAATAACGGACATTAAATGGACGCGATTTTAACTGACACAATTAAGTTGGTTTAGTTTAACGCCAGTTCTTTTTTCTGCGTTAACCAATTAAACTCTAATGACTACTCACATTACGGCTGTGATTTAAACTCCTTTCCAAACAGAATAAAACTCCTGTATCGGTAGCATTACACAAACAAACAAAGGTAGCATTATTACATTCACGTATACGAATATGGGTCAATTCAGATCAGGTGATGAACTTTAGTTCATTTAGTAAATTCTTAAAATAGTATGTAAAAACGCGCTACTGTCTTATCGGACACTATAATGTATACTATAGTATTTTTAATGTATACTATAGTCAGCTACTACATACTGTAATATAGACCCCATCTAGTATATTTTGCATTATGGGTTGCTAGATATTGCCCACGGCTCCAACCGTGTGAAATTCTAATCCCTTTCCCGCAACCCACAATACCCTATTCCCGAGATAAAAAATAACCGGCTCTAAATTTTCTATTCTCTGATTTCATCCAAACCCGTTCGGCTGTTCTGGTCTGATTAAGTAACAAATATCTATACTTTCATTCAAACTGTAGCAAGAACACAGATAAACATATGTGCGACTTTAAATGAAGATTGTCGTTTCCGTGCGTAAACGAGGATTTAAACTCTCAAAGGGGCTTTCAATCAACTGATTCCAGGGCAATGTATACTTAGTTGAATAGTAGGATGTGAAGGAGTGCAATTGAGTAGTATGTTTTACGCGACGGGGTCCGTTTGCCTTTTGCAATCGAAATATACAATACAAGCTGATGCCCGCGGCTCGGTTATCGTTTTTTGACCATATCCCCGGTTCTACTTAACCTATTGCAATCAAACATACGGCAAATTTTAAGTCTGACCAAAAACTTTTTAATATTGCATCAAAATCCTTTCAGTAGTTTTGGCGTCCATCACGAACAAACAGACAAAGAGACACAGAAGAATTCGAAAAAAAAATGTTCTGAATCGCTCATTTAACATAACCCAAGTATTTATTTTTAAACATCTCCAATGTACTGACACAGCTAATTTACAATTTCATAATACTATAGATAGATAAGATAGATTCTTTAATATGCTAAGTTGATGGTCCTTTTTGAAATTTTTTATGTTTATTTTTCCTACATAATATTTAGTTATTACTGCCTGCTTCTTCTTCATCCGATTAATGATATCATTTTTGTATAGACTACGAAGTAGTTGATTAAATAAACTAGGGATGCGATGCAGTTAGCCGATCGCAAGAAAATTGAACTGAGCGAGCATGTATTTTTTTATTTCAAAATCTGAAAAATTCAATTTTTGCGCTGGTGAACTTTTTCCATTAGTTTCAATGGTAAATTTGTTTTTCGGTGATAATTCCTCAATGGTATGTCCGATTTTTAATTTTATGGTCTCAAAACACGCCCCTAGATTGTCGTTATGACCATGCCAAATTTGGTTGAAATCAGATTTGTGGTTGCAAAGGAGTATCCGAGTTTGTAAGCGGCTATCCCGGGTATAAGAGTATAATATAACGAATATTATGAAACATCATCTGCAAATGCGTCATCATCATCCTCATAGCGATTTCCCAGTAACGTCCAAAGTTTTTTACCTTCCAACACTGACAGGAAAGCCAGGGCCTCTTCCTGTTGCTTGGTTGCTTGGGCCTCAAGGATGTTGGTAGGACCTTGTACACCCCAGTTGGGCCCTGTTCACCATCTGCAAAAGTGTAATGTACATTATATACGTTATACTATAGCTTGGCAATTTCATGCGTGACAGTAACATGATGGCGATGGACGTGGCCGCCCCGCGTCCCCGTTTCACCCCCGCCGCCCTGCCTTACGGCCCTCATCCCGCGCGAGCCATGGGTGTGTGTCACGCATGAACTAGCCAAGTTATAAATCCCTAATATTTTACTATGTATAAGTTCGATGCCCTACGTTCTGTTTAACCTAAAAGTATCAATATTATAAAATTGAATTTATTATCCTTTTTTGTACACGAACTTAAAAAGGATTTTTAAGACTTAAGGTCCTTCTCAACTTGCATATTTTTTATCATTAAAGCATCCAGAAACCTCCATCTAAATAAGTTAAACTAAACTTGTAGTCCTGAATAAAGTAATACAGATTTTCACAGTAGATCAGCGATGTTCTTTTGAAAAAAAACACAAATTAGAAATATTATAAACTTAATGAATCGTCGACTTTATAATAATAATAGAATTTTTTTTTCGTCACAATGTATAGTTAAATAGTGGTTTATTGCTATTTCTAGAGTTGTACATTTGATTTACCAAAATCAATAGTACAAACTCTGAAATCCGAATTACATAAAAGCCTATATTCTGGAATTTAGTGATTACCTGGTGACGTTTTACATGAACTGTAACAATATTAAGGTAATCAAACTAAATTCGATAGCAAACTTTTTAAAAAAAAATTTACGTGCGGAAATCCCTTCGTATACCCCCCGCCGACCAGCGGGGGGGTATCCGAAGGTATTCGATAGCACACTACAAATTATTCAGACAATAAAAAAAAAGAAATTTTGGATCTCAGGTAGTTTCATAACAGGGGTGTGTGTTGGGTAACCTCCTCGAGTGTCGCTCCGATTCCGATCCCGCTGCAGTCCGGGGGGAACGGAATCGGAGCGGCCGGTACACCCTGGGCGGCGGTCAATGGCTTCCCCTCACCCCTTCATAGGGTTGGCATTGATCGTCGGCCAATACCCAACGTGGCGGGAACACATCGCTCTCCGTACTCCTCTGCTTTCAGAGGAGACAGGATGAGCGTTGCTGTTAGTGGTGAGATGGCCCAGGGTCAGCCGGGGTGCGAGGGATATGCTCTATGGGTAACCTTGCACCCCGGCGTCTGAAGACCCGAGACGGCGTGCGGTTTTAGTCGGTGCAAGTCCGACATAACCGCCCCCGCTAGCCGGCGGGGGGGGTATCCGAAGGGATTTCCGCACGATAAAAAAAAAAAAAAAAGGTACTTTCATAACACTTTATTGTGTCACAATTTGCCATAATAGTTGCTGTATGTCGGTTGTACTGTAGCGTTCTATTTCTTGAGTATTTTATGGCAGAATCCTGTGCTGTCCCGTCATTTCAAAAGCGTACAGAAACAAGTGACACGTGACGTTGTTCTCTGCGAGTTATATCGCATGTGATACACTGGTTTTATTCCTCTATGAGATCTCTCCTAGTAAGCTTTATAAATCTATCTCTAATCTTTCAACGGATAGCTCGTATCCTTATTTATTGTTTTACAAATTTTCTGTAAGGACAGTGTTTTGTATGGTAAATAAAAATTATCTGTAAATTTTTCGTAGACTTTCATGTGGCTATGATGATACACATAATATGAGTCGTAGTCGTAAGTGATTTATAACTGATAACATAAACAGTTATTAACGGCACGTAAGTGGTTTTTATATGAGTATTCATTTATTTCAGGCAGACATTTTTTTTTATATATAGGACACGTCAATTTGACTTCACCTCGCCTGATGGTACTTATTTACGGAAGGATGGAACTTTCCTAAACATGTTCCTAGTCAAGTACTTATTCTTTCTCTGTGTTTATCTCTCATTCATTTATCTATATGTTTGACTATGTGCTTCAATAAACTTAAATCAATAAATAGGGAAGTATATCCATATTCTAATCTATTATTTGTGTAGGCTTGTTATTAGTAATATTGATATTCATACTGTAACACATAATTTCGTTATTAGTCTGCAAGCCTTCTTAAAAGAAATAAATAAAATAATTAAAAGTTCTGTCAGTATAGGGCTTACAATTTGCGTTTCTGTCACCACGCGCCAGAGTTAGAGCTCTTTTGTCTTAACAAAAAAAGACAGAATCAACAAAGGTGATTGCGAAACCAAAATGTACTGCATTTTTATAAGTATCGGTAACCGCTTACCATCGGAAGGTCCAGGATTTGCTTGCGACTTAAATAATTCAAAGATGGTTTACGTACTTTAGTTTAAGGAGTCGGCCTCATGATCAAGAGGTTCTGAGTTTGAATCCTGGCCACACTACCGCCGTGAACCCACTCCTAACACAAGCAAATTATTGATATAAAACTATTTTTAATGGATTCTATCACGATTTATTTGATGTTATTCATTTATTTACATTGAACCCGACGTTTCGGTTGCTCTTCAGCAGCCAAGTTAACGGGGAGACACGAATGAAACGTCGGGTTGCTATAGAATCCATCTAAAAATAGTTTTATTTCAATGTGCGACATTCCAACGATATCACCAGCAAATTAGCTTAGTTGGAAAGGTTAGGGGGAATACTAGTAATTACGGCTGATATGATGATGATGATGATGACGGTAACTAATATTCTTTGAAAAACTCAAACGATGTTTATACAGCATAATTGACACTTGCAACTTTAATCAATCAATTGCAGCCTAACGCAGCCTGTCAATTAGTAGCCAAACGTGGGCGATCGAGTTAAACAATTGAACATCTTCACAATTGGTAGTCAACCGCGTGCGAGCGAGTTGAACACTTAAACATCTTCACAACAGCAACACAAGTGATAGTAACGGGGCACTTCCACTTATTTTTATATACCGTGGCTACAACCGTGTGTACATAAGACTACGGTAATCGTTTTTTTGTCAATGCCTTACTTTGGGCCTGGTTCAGTAATGTCACGTTTTCAAAACGCGTGATTTCTATTACAGTGTTCCGTGTGATCTGTCAAAACAAAACATACCTTTTTTTTTTCGTGCGGAAATCCCTTCGGATCCCGCCGGTCAGCGGGGGCGGTTATGTCGGGCTTGAACCGACTAAAACCGCACGCCGTCGCGGGTTTACAGACGCCGGGGTGTAAGGTTGCCCATAGAGCATATCCCTCGCACCCCGACTGACCCTGGGCCATCTCCAGTTGCGAGATGGCCCCCTCGAATTTGGGAACCACGGTGTCCCCGTCTTGCCCCGGTTTAGGGGAGGGGCGCTAGTCGTCCCACCGTCCCGGCCTGCTTCTGCTGGGGTGACAGGTGGCCTCAGCTCTCACCCCCAAACAAAACATACCTATGTTTTCGTGTGGCTAAGAAACCACTTATAGTTTGATTCGTTTTCAATTAGTAATTTAAATGTTTGAAATCAAACTTTAAAAAACTTATTCTTACTGAATTCAGTCAAAAGTTTTTTAAAGCTTGATTTCGGAAACATATTTAAAACTGATTAAGGAATTCCTTAATCGGTTTTAAATATGTTTCCGAAGTTTTTACTTTAAAGTCATACTTGTAATTTGTAGTGTGCTAATGTTAAAATAACTTCGAGGCTCAAGAGAGAGCTCAACAAATAAGCGAGCGATGTGTTTGTGAACTTTTACTAAAAGTTATCATACCAAAAAACTTAATAAAGTTAAGTTCCTTTCTCGCTAAGCTTTAAATATGCCAGTTTTACGTTTGAAAGTTTTACGACTCCTCTATAGGTACTGGGACTAAGTAATAAGTGAATCAAGTTAAAAGAGCGAGCGAGCTCTTTGACGTTTCATAAACTTTGTTCAGTATTAAACATTCGACGCGCATTATAATTCTTTAGCTGTTATGGAATAGCCTAGTTTTCAAGATCATCATCAAGCATCTACTTTCTTACTTTTTCACTTGATTTGGTTTATTATGGTTTTTATGAGAGAAACTGCCGTCTGCCCCAACCAAAAAAAAGGCAAACCTGCGTCGGAGCATCGTCTGTTAATAAGTAGGTAAGATGTAAGGACGACGGCCTCTCCAACATTTCACTCTCAATTCAATGCTCATAGGCCTCCATGAGCATTGGATGAATTTATATTTTAACACTGAGGCATCCGTGGCGTCTTCTACGGTATGGGACAGTAATTGTCTTCCCCGTTCTCTCTACATCGTCTCTTTAGTGTATCCACTAAATCCACATTCCCTAGTAAAATAATAAACCATCTAAGACATTTCATACGGCACAATCTAGATCCAAATTAAGCATAGCTTGTAATATGAGCTCCAAAGTGTAATAAACCTTTTTTTGTTGAAACAAAGAAGGGTTGCATAAGACTTATTCGGATACATACAACTTGTCATTCCGTTTGGTCTTTCCTGGAGAAGCAAAGATAGCAGTCAACAATTAGTTTCTGTCATTGTATACTCGTATATATAATTGACTTGACTTTTGTACTGATTCACTCGTTTCAGGCCTGAAGCACCTAAAAAACCAAACCAAGGGAGGTTTTGTTTCCACAGAACTACACTAATGTTTATTTTCCAATCGACTTACATCTATTTTATTTCCTTGATTGCTCAAGCAAGGTTTACATACCATTTTCAACCAACGTTCTTTTATCCTCTTTCAAGCCACATTCTTCCCAGATGTGAACATTTATACTACGTAGGGCTCTCGCAGTTGCATTTCAAGCTATTTCTGAAGTACTCGTCTCTCACTATATACAGCTCACTCATAAAGGTTGCGGTGCGAATAGACTTTGAAAAACCGTCTGAATGTGGAAAGCTTTCAGTCACCTTTCAGAATGTCTTACACATATTCCATCTCTTGACATTAAATTACCCCAGTTTCCTATAAAATCTCGTGTCACGGTGTTTGGGGTCGAACTCCTTCGAAACGGCTCGACCGATTTTAATGGTTTTTTTTGTATAATTGTTTGCATAAGAATAGGTCGTAAAGTATTTTTTTTGTGAGTGAGACAAGTAATTATACATATATGTATAGATATAGATGTATTATAATTACCTTTTATACAGAAGATATTACCCACAGCGTGAATTACCAAAAAATATAAGTGAGTACATCATCAAAATCCAATTTTGAAATCTCGACACGAATTAGATAAGTTAAATTACTCAGGCAGGTCACAACAAAATGATTTGCCGTCACCCCTAGGTAGCGCAGCCGCACAATCAAAGGGACCGCTGTACATAACATACTCTCTATGATTATAATTGCACGTTAGATCCGGGAGCGTTTAATAATTACGTCCAGCGTACATCCTACGATTAGGGGGACGCATCGAAGCGAAATACGATGTGATCGTTATACTGCGCAGTTAGTAGTGTCTAGAATATACCTGGATATACCTACTGCACAACATGTTAGCCGAAATTAAAATTGATTGCTTTTGAACTGTACGTCTATGACAGTGTACAAAGTACATGGTCTGCGTCATATTGTACATCCGTATGCCGTATCTAGAATAAAGTGAGTGGTTGTATATCTATGTCTAGATCAAAGACTTCTGAATATGTACTACTGGATCGGCTGTGCGAAACAAAAATTCGATAAAATAAAATTTTGTTTACTATCCATCTCTCAAAGTCCCATTTATTAGAAACATAATATTTTTTTACAGCAATTTTTACTTCCCACTTGATCCTAAAACATTTTTTTCATTTTTTATTATCTTATTCAATATGGTTTACCTACCCGTATTTTATAGTATGAAAATTTCGACTAACTATAGAATTTTTATACTCGACACCGGGTGCCGAGTTTTCAAGTGCCGAGATAACGAATAAGTCATTTATATATCTATATATATATATATAAATGAATCGCAAAATGTGTTGGTAAGCGCATAACTCAACAACGCCTGGACCAATTTGACCAATTATTCTATTTAAATGTTCGTTGAAGTCCAAGGATGGTTTTTATTTTTACGGAGAGAAAGTTTTAAAAATTGCATAAAAAAAGATTACAGGCATGTTTGGGATAAATAGGTGCCACGGGGCGAAGTATGCCACGGGCGAAGCCGCGGGGGACAGCTAGTACTACATAGAAATATCTACACTATACAGAAATATATATACCTCCATAGAAATATCTTCTTTAACTTACCAATTAAATACCCTTTTAGGCTTCCGTTGCCAAATGGCAAAAAACGGAACCCTTATAGATTCGTCGTCTGTCTGTCTGTCCATCCGTATGTCACAGCCACTTTTTTCCGAAACTATAAGAACTATGTTGTTGAAACTTGGTAAGTAGATGTATTCTGCGAACCACATTAAGATTTTTATACAAAAATAGAAAAAAACAATAAATTTTGGGGGTTCTCCATACTTAGAACTGAAACTGAATTTTTTTTTTCTCATCAAACCCATACGTCTATCTATCTATGGATAGGTCTTCAAAAATGGTATTGAGGTTTCTAATATTATTTTTTTCTAAACTGAATAGTTTGCGCGAGAGACACTTCCAAAGTGGTAAAATGTGTGTCCCCCCTGTAACTTCTAAAATAAGAGAATGATAAAACTAAAAAAAATATATGATGTACATTACCATGTAAACTTCCACCGAAAATTGGTTTGAACGAGATCTAGTAAGTAGTTTTTTTTAATACGTCATAAATCGTAAACCGCTTTTTCCCTTCATTCAATCAACTCAAATATAAAAATTTTACTTGCTGCTACGGAACCCTTCATGGGCGAGTCCGAGCACTAGTCCGGTTTTTTTTAAATTAGGAAGCATTTGTCTAAGGGAGTAGCCGTTTGAAAGTGTGACTAAAAGTTATTTGTCCCAACTATCTTTTTCGGTCACACGTAATATGGGGCGGGTTTATTTCCGTTAAACTGGGCTTTTTAATATCTTGCTAACTGTGGGATGGATGGGGTATTGTCATATCCTTTGGACAACTTGTACCAAACTTACGGAAAGAAAGACCTTACTTTCCTTGAATTCCACTTCGACAAGATGCACGCGACTAGACTGCAGTAAAGCAACGTTAATTGCTTAGTGTTGCGTTTCTGGTAGGGAGAGGGTCGGTATTCGATACCTCTTGTAAGTTTCAGAAGGGTTTATAGACAATGAGTGTTTATGATCCAACGGCCCGAGTACTTATTTGCCCACTTAGTAGTTTGAATAGGGGCTGCGATTTCCATGAAGCAGTAGAATTAGCTTGTTTTTAACTTCAATTATTTTTATTAGTACGTATAGCGCAATATGGCGCAATATCCTTTAAAACAACATAGGGAGCACGGAAGAGTGTGTGTTAAAATTTATATGGAAACGAAGTGCAAAAGTTACAAATGGTTTATGCATATATCGTCAAACATTTAATGATAGACTTAGTTTGTATAATATGATTGCAGCTAACGTATACAAAAAAATAAGTATTTCGTATTATCATTTAAATTTCAGCCGAACGAACGCTAATTGAAGCAACTAATAAAGAGGTTTAATTTAAGTTTTTAAAGAGGTTGCACGTACACACGGCAAAACATATTCAAAACGCAAGATGTGTTATAGAATTTTATGGACGTAGAGATATCAATGATAAATGTTCAATAAAAGCAATTTCATCAGGTCCTTTTAATGTTTAATGATAAAAGGGGTGTCGGGGCCAGTGAATCAGACCCTTATGTAGTAAGGCGATATTAGTGTTTACGCGTAAAGTGCACACATAGGTTCCTACACCTAAATAGAATCACAGGGAGTGGATTTTAATTAAATCTGGCAGAGGGTGCTTTGATCACGATCACAGGGGTATTTACAATAAGCTGCTCGCTCTCATCTCTCCTTTTGTTTGCGTTTTTGAGTCATCAATTTTTTTCATAGATGCGAATAATATTCATTCATTCATTCATTTATTCATTGCCTACTAAGTGTACATAGATTTTTACATATATATTTCAGTACTTAAGACATACATATATACCTTATATATTCCACACAGTAATGAACCTGTAATATACTAAAAAGCGATGTCGCGTGGATAATTAAATACGAGACATAACGAGAAAAACGGGTTGAATATTTGAATGATATAAGTGTTTACTACGCTTTATTCTTGAGGGATTACTCTGCAATTTTAGTTGAATCAGAATAATATTTATTTGGCTATTTTGGGTTACAAAAATATCTCCGTGGCCGGTGGGCCGTGCAGAGGTAAGTCGGCTTACTTATGTACTAATGGATCTATGTTTGCTGTGTTTTATTTATTCGCAATATGGTCAGAAAGTACAATCAGATTGCGTTGTATTTATGTTGTATGCTTACAATCTTATCATTGAGAAATTATTGATACTATTTTTATTTCTTATTTGACTTTAAGAGAACGCGGTGACTACGATTTGTCGATGGCCACGGTTGTATCCTTTTTCATGAGGGTCATATAATATGTCGCCGATTCTGTGATTAACCCTGAGGTGGTTGAATTCGCCGTGCCCTTGGTAGGCGTCGCCAGGGGATTCTTCTATTTCTAACTGTTTGTTGTTTCACCATTCGCCGGTATATATTCGGTGATACATTCTGTTTTCTCTATATTGCACTTCAACCCCCATCTCGTGTAGCAATCAACGATGCCTTCTGCTGTCCATAAAGCCCGGATAGTCGCATGTTCCGGATTCGTGGCTCTGTTGAATATACAGAGATCATCCACGTACTGTGGTAGTTTGAGACCTCTAATGTGATGGTTGTATATCCCTAATATCATGAACCTACAGTTTTTGTGTTGAACTTTTGTTGACGTTAGGTCGAGCGGTTGGAATGGTGTCATCTTTTCAGTCACCTCATCGTCTTTCCCAATTTTGGCCTCTTTAACTGTCTCTGTATTGGTGAGCTAGTCAATAGTTTTTATTTCTATGTATAATGTTTGGTAGTTTAACGACAGTTTTCTTTATGTTCGGTTGGATACGCCACATTTGTGATCTGTTGTCCCATGTATCTTGAAGTTCGTCAAGCCAGCCCTTTTCAGAGTATTGTTCGGTCTATTTTCAGCTTCTTTCTTAGCGTGGTTGTAAAGAGTGCGTGTTTCGTGTTAGATTCTGGGATTGCAGGGTCTCACTTGCCTCACTAATTAAATAAAATAAATTGTTCAAATTTTTTTCGAAAGTCTATCTTATCGTTAATTTTTTTCGGTACTCTTAACTGCCTTGTTGAATTCTTCAGGGGTGTGAAAGTGTTGAGGGCTGTGATGACGGCACTTTTCATGGTTTCGACATACTTTTCGCAATCAGCTTCTGTTGTGATTTCTTTGTTAAAGTCGCAGAGGCCTTCCCGCATTGTCAGTTGGTATGCCGCTCTCAGTTTCTGATCCTCATAGATTTTGTTTGTGTTACGAGATAGGTGTTCCTCTATAATATGTTCAATCTTCACCATAAGTAACCAAGGCAGATGATCTGAACCAACGCTCTCTAATTGTTTGGCCTGCGCTTCTAGTTGTTGATGTGTTATCATAGCCAGGT
The DNA here is from genome assembly GCA_946251805.1 of Cybosia mesomella. Lineage (NCBI taxonomy): Eukaryota > Metazoa > Arthropoda > Insecta > Lepidoptera > Erebidae > Cybosia > Cybosia mesomella. The sequence continues at coordinate 12,055,564 of OX276388.1, read as the reverse complement.
CCAGGAAGGTGCTATTGGTTAACTGTTTTTCCAATGTGCGGGTGAGCTTATCGTACATTCGGAGGTCGGTTATCGTTCTTTGGTTATATTTCCGGCTTTACTTAACCAATTGCAATCAAATATACGGCAGATTTTAAGTCTGACCAAGACCTTTCTAATGAAAAAAAAAAACACATCAAATTCCATTCAGTACTTTCTGCGACCATCGCGAACAAACAGATAAAAGACAAGAATTCCAAAAAAAAAAATTGTATTCAGATATGTATTCGGATGTAATGTACAAACACAACTAATTTATAATTTTAGTTTAATAGGATAGATTGTTGTTTCTCAAAATCGATCTTACAATCATTCAATATAATTACAGCCGCTCTATATTTCTAGACTAGTACTTTTATTTCTTTGAATTTTTTTCTCACTCCTTGTAATATTTTGAGGGTCCTTATTATCTTACTGTCATGGTTAGCCATTGAGATGTGAGTGTATATTATTTATAGTGTCCATCAGCATCGTCATTGCCTGTTGCATTTGTCTCTGCATCTGAAACCTTCCAGAGACCTTCTAGGGTGAGACCGCCTATTGTTGGTGGACTTATTCGGTCTGTTGTTGTGTTGATTCTTTTTGTGGTACAGTTGGATATTGCTTTGTATTTGTGACATCTGTGTATTTAACAGACTGTCTTACCACTGAGCGTTTATTATCTTCTCTCTCTTTGTTTGCTTAGGTTCTGCTTCACATTTTTAAACATAAAGCATTTGGCGTTGTTCACGCCTTGATCTTTCCCTTTTACAATATCTGCATACTATCGTTATGGTATTCTCTAGCGTGGTGAAAACTATCTGTGGTTCCTCTTGTTTGCCGAAGCATGATTGGTTTAAGTGATCGAATGCATGGCATTTCTTGCACTGTATAATGTGCTTTGGGGTTTTCTCTAAAAGGCTCAACCAGAAGGATTTTGAAATTCTTCAGAAGATCCCTCGATTTGTATGTATTTTTTTCCTGCTTTTCCGAGTAGCTTGACTATAGCAATCGAGCCACTCGGAACAGCCGATGCAGTCAGTTTAATGCCGATGCAGTCTGCTATCTCGTCGGTCGCATAATTGGATACACCTGAGCGCTGTCTTTTGGCTCCTCTAGTTAATACGTCGTTTGGTTAACCTGCACAGTGCGGTAGTTGTCACTTATTAATATTTGTAATTTTGACGTTTTTGGATTTTGAAATTTTCCACGCGTCTAGCGTAGTTTGCACTTTGCTTACGATTTGAGAACTTGTTTGTGGAGTTTGGCCTCGGCTGTAGTCCTCATCCTTGTATGTATCGAGCACGTATCAGAACGCGATGAGCATATATGAGTTGGATACTGACCTCTGACCTAACTCCGTGCACCTCTCGCAGCGTTTGCAGGAGTTGATAGGCCAAGTTCACATGTATTTGGAACAATTAGTATTCCAGAGGCTTTGCTGTGTTTAATCGCTTTGCTCCCACGCTTATAGTTTTTTTTTATCTTCTCGCAGCCATACGGATAGAGGGTTGTCAATATTTGTGTATTGGGTTGTAGATGTTAGAGTTGTTGTGTGGCAGTAGCGGTTCGTTTTGTAGCGTGACATCCACGCTACATCTTTTCGCGCGACATCTATAAAATAACTCTTTACTAATTATGGAATCAGTTTCATCGCCTGTTATTAATTTGTATCGTAAGGTTTAATTTTTATTTGATAGTCTAGCAGATCTCTGCGTAGCAAACGAATTCTTAATAAAATCAACCGATAAGCGCTTGTTTAGTGAAATGTCATCCATAAAGGAGAAACCCGATTATAATACAAGCGGAGAGTTGATGATGATACAGAAGTGAAATTCGGCAATAAATAATAATTAGAGCACTTAGTAAGATTTCTAAAGCCCCATTATCACATTTTTTTTATACCACTAAGGTGGCAGACAGGCACACGGCCCACCTGATGGAAAGCGGTTACCGCGGCCCATGGACGTGTGCAACACCAGTGGTGTCACACTCGCGCTGCCGACTCTGTAAAGGAAAGGGGATGGGAAAGGAGTTTGGGAGGGGATGGGAAAGGAGTTTGGGAGGGGATGGGAAAAGAGTTTGGGCTACGGCACTCTCACTCACCAAACGGAACGCAACAGTTCAAATACTGTTACTTGGCGTCGATATTCTGTGAGAGGGTGGTGCTTCCCCGTTCGAGTCGGCCCATTCATGCAACGGCCAAAATGACTGTTGCTTGACTCTACCACCTACAAAAACTGAGCGAACATACATATGCAATGGTCGTGGATGGTATAGAGTTTTACATATTTATGGACAAAGTGTATTTTTGAAGGACTTGGTGACCTACGAGGCAGTGATTTATGTGAGATAATCAGGAAAACTAAAGGTTATTTATATTTACCTAATTGGTGGATTAAGTTTGAATTATAAAATTCGTCAGACCCGTAACTGATTTTCTTTTTAAACTTATTACCGGATGAGAGGTTACAGTAAATTTACACTTTGATATTAACTAATAATTTTCAATCCGTAAGCCATGACAGCTGTACGGATTATACTCGTAGTAATTACGCTTTCGTGTCAGACGCGTGGCAAAATTCAATAAATTGGTAAATTGTAAAGGACAGCAAATTAATGTAGGGAATGCAACAGCGATAATAGGCTACATTTACAGGTACTGTGTCTTTGTTAGATGCAAACTCATCAAGGTATGACACAAAATTGGCAATCAATAACAGAGTATTTCAACTAAACCAAGAGGAAAGAAATATTCAGTCGCGTTCCATAACTATATAATTAGCAAATAAAACCGCGTTTGCTGTATAATATTTACAGTTTTGTTGCTTAGCACAGAACTTGGATAACAGAACATGAGTGTCATAAATTCCGTTTGAGTCGATTACAATTCAGACGCGGTATGCGGGCTCTGTTTTCAAAGCAATGGTTTTGAATTCACGTGAGCCTTTGATAGGATAGCAATGTTCGTCTCGAGTTCGTGTGCATATTAGATGCCTACGTATTCTCCTGTAGGTAGGTACGTTTTATTTGCCACAAGACATCCACGGTAAAGGAATATTCGAAACATATTCCTTCGTGCGCTAATAAGTTACCTCCATTGAAGATGGGTAACAAATAGCTTTGATTATTCCTACTTTCGTTATTGACGGACTCTGGTGCAGGTTTTGCTCTCGGGATTGGACGGTAGACGGCAGTTGTTGCAGTGCAGTGATAAACCCAAGATATCCCAAATCAAGAGAACGAGTTCGTACTCTGCTGACCGGGTGCAAGTTTTGGCCGCAATCGGGACTAACGCTATATTATGATGAAGACATATCAAGGCTAATATTGTAATCGTTAAGATATTTCATTTTAAAAACATTGAACGAAAAAAATCCTTATAGCGGGCATGATGGCACATCTTAAAATGCTAGTGGGGAAAAGCTGTTTGACGTCAAAACATGTCCTGGGTTTGAGTTGCTATTTATATTGTGAATTTTCTTTCAGTACCAATACACTTATTGAGGAACAAAAACAAAATTACATAAAACTTCACTTGTCTACTCTTACATATTTTAAATGATTAAACCCCTCGGTGTACACTCCCGAATAAATTAGGCCACTCGCAACCTAGCGCTTGCAATTTAGTGATTGAATAGATGACGGCAGTGGATTGTACTATCGAAGGGGAAGCTTAGAGTCTGGGGCTTGATATGAAGCACTAATTTATTTACGAATATTGATGAAACCACGCGCAACACCATGCTCTTGCGAGTAAACCTTATGATAACACATCATTAATGTTTATCATAGTCTAAGTTGCAGTACCTACTCGAAGTGTTCGGAAATATATTAAAGGACGTTTAATAATTCCCATATTGAATATTCATAAGTAGCTGTGACCGCGACTTCGTCCACATAGATTTAAATCTTTCTTGTGTGGAATCCTACTTCTTTTCTAAATTAAAAGTATCCTTAGTAATACTGTATAATATCGGTTATGCTAGTAAAAAACTTGTCTTAATCGGTTCAGAGTAATTACGGAGATTAACCGGAACAAACACACAAAGAGACCCATATCTATGTCTAGACAGACAGAGACGGACAGAGAAAAGTTAAAGACGTTGAATTTTTGTTATAATGTCGTGTATACATTTATATACTTAATATTATGTAATCGCTTAAAAGCTGTTATTTTAACAACGCTTCAATTTTATTTATTTATATAGACTGCTGGGATCCCAACCTTTATACTGTCGAGCCTCACCGAACCCAACAAACAACACTGAACACACTTTATTTGACAATAATATTTATATGTAATTCAAGTAGATACAATACAGATACAATATATAATTTAAGTAAACTAAAAACTTATTTTAAGTACCAATAAAATACTTAAGCTTGCATGTTCTGTACCATTTGACCGTTCTCGGTTCGGTCTTTGCCAAAGTAATAGTTAAATCACTATCGACAGCAAGACGCTTTAGCTGTTTAGTTTTTTATTAAAGCCATAACTGAAAAGCCTGTCTCGTGTAAGTATGTGGAAGAAAATGGAACTAGTATTTTTAAAGCCAGAGACTTTGGGATTGAGAAGGAATCGTTTAATCTTAAAATTACCCAATATTTGACATTGGAGATTTTTTGGAAATAACGATTCACTTTTGACGAGATGGAAGTCATGTTTCATGCCTCATCAATCAGCCTTCACTTATAGAAATTCTTCCTAAATTTCTCTTTTTTTCGCTGCCATTTTGCATCTATAACATTAAAATGGATGTGTTGTATCAATTTAATAATATATTAATATATAATGATCGTATAACTTAGGGGTTCTTAACGAGTAAGAGTGTTAAAAAATAATAACCTAAATATAATAAGGAAAACTTTGACATTCTATAAACTACCTTTTAAACAGGAGATGAAGCAATATCACACAGATTATGTCACTCAACAGATTTAAAATCAGTTTTTATTTATTGATTTAAACTTTCTGCACAACAATAAAATTGTACAAAGGCGGTCTTATTGCCAGAGGCATTTCCTACCAGTCAACTTTGGGTGATGCAGTGATAAGCCCCAGTAGGTGCTCGAGGAATCGTAATGAAAGTTTGATTTAGAATGGTACAATAAAAAAATCCGTTCCCGCAGGGGGAACGTACAGGTAGATTTCGTGAAGCAATTAATATTATTTTATATAGAGAACTACGGACTTTAAACAGTTTAATTTTTTTTTCTCGAAAACGGTAACTTTTAGCGAAAAACTTTTCAGATATTTATTTTAGACTTAAAAATGGACTATCGATTAAAAATGTTTCCGACACCAAGAATGTTCACCGGTAAGAAGTTATGATTTTTTTCCCTAAAAATTTAGGTTTTTTCCCCCTCCACTTTTAGTTAAAGTTTTAATCTTATAGGTTTATAATTAAAAGTTGTTGGTATTCGTGTATACTATGGGATAAAATTAGAACGGTTCGAATATCTTTCATGGAGCGTGAAATTTTGAGGAAAAACTGATTTCACAAAAAGTGAGGCCCTACCGTCCCCTTAAGCCGGATTCCACCCGTTCACGAACTTAAACTAAGTTTACACCCAAGCAATTTTTGACCGCAGTTTGAAAGCGATCGGGGCAAAAATGCGACCGTGAGAGTGCCGCAAATTTTGGGAAGTGGAACCATACATACATATATATATATATATATATATATATTTAAACTTTTTGACCAGGGTTGGTCATTTTGGACTCAGGGGGTCATAACTAGACCTCCTATGAAGCATTTTTTTTTAAATTCGACAGTAGTCAAGAAACCAATAGGTAGATCGATGTCATCGAAATCTACCTAAAATATAATACTTACTTATTATGCAATAGGTATAGTTGGTGTAATGTTATATCTAGTTAAGTTTATGAATATATTATAATATGTTATAGTTAAACAATAAATAACGATACATAGCTCGTGAAATTGTTTTTCGGTCATTATTCCTCAATGGTACATCGGACATGAACCATCTCGCTTCAAAACACTCCTCACTGTCCACACTATCGCCATGGTAAATTTGGTTAAGATCGTGCGAGTGGTTACGCAGCAGTTCAGCCACCAACAAACGGCTATGCCGCGTATAAGAAATGTACAAATATATGTAAAACTATTTTTACGGCTAACTGTACAACCAGATGATTACCTGAAACATTTTACGAAGTAGTTACATCTAAACTAAATATTTTCATACCTAACTTTGTATTAGTATCAATCACATAAGAAACCAGTTAAATAAAGTGCCGTTTATCCTAAATGATTCGTATGTATGTATTGCTTAATTAATATCTTAATTATATTCCTCAATTATTAGCTAAGTAGAATTACGTCTTAATTCTATTTTCCCACCTTACGACATATAAAAAGTTAACAATGAGAATATAACGCGACCGCCCAATTCAAGCACGTGTGCATCAAACAACATTAATCTGCCCCACGAATTACACACTAGAATGGGTTCAGTGGGTGATTATTCCTGGTATACTTATGTACCTCTTAAAAATGAACGGCATTATCTTACAGGGGTCCTTGATAAATTACTGAAAACAAGAAAAATACCATCACGAAAAAGTGGATAAATATATTAAAATATAATCAGTAAAATAAACCATTATCGAAAAGAAACAATAGAAAAAAACCGACCAAGTGTACGTCGGACTCGTACATGAAGGGTTTCGTACCATTTTCTAAAATAGCAAAAAAATCACGTTTGTTGTATGGGGATGTCCTCTTGGTATTAATAATTATTTATTTTTATCGTGAATATATAACTAAATATTCTGTGAATATTTCAAACGTCTACGTGTATAAATATCGAGCAAAAACAAGCAAAACAATCATGTTTGTTGTTTGGAAGCTCCCTTAAATATTTATTTTATTCTATTTTTTTTGTTATAGCGGCAACGGAAATACATCATCTGTGAAAATTTCAACTGTCTAACTATCACGGTTCATGAGATACAGCCCCGTTTACGCGGGGATCGTGCGGTCCATGGCCCTGTATGGGTGCCCAATATGGGCGGAGGCCCTGAAGGCCGGAAGTGTGCGGATGCTGCGCGCTCCGCAGCGAGTGATGGCCATCAGGGTCATCCGCGGGTACCGCACGATCTCCTTCGAGGCGGCGAGTCTCCTTGCCGGAACTCCGCCATGGGACCTGGAGGCGAGAGCCCTTTCGCAACTGTACCAGTGGCGAAAGGAGGCGCGGGAGCAGGGACTGAACCCCGAGCATCGAGAAATCGAGGCCTTGCAGTCCCAGCTCCGCCAGGCCATCGTGGTGGAGTGGAAGGAACGACTTGGGCGACCAAGCGCAGGGCACGCCGCAATAGCGGCGGTAAGGCCCATCATGGAGGATTGGCTAGAGAGGCGACACGGAAGCCTCTCGTGCCGACTGACGCAGGTGATCTCCAGGAAGGGGTGCTTCGGGGACCACCTGTATCGGATCAGGAAGGAGCCAACGCCTGACTGTCATCACTGCGATGCGAGCGAGGACTCAGGGCTGCACACGCTGGCGGACTGCCCGGCGTGGGAGGCGCCGAAGCGTGACCTCGTGGCAGCCATCGGGGTGGGAGTCCTCTCGCTCGGCAGCATGATTGCGGCAATGGGGCGGAGCGCGAGCGCGTGGGCCGCCGCCACCTCCTTCTGCGAGCATGTAATGCTCGCGAAGGAGAGGGCGGAGAGCGCCCGGGAGAGATTTAGAACTCTCCCGGCCCGCTGAGCCCGCAACTTGCTCGCCGCGCGTCGCAGGCGACTCAGGCGCCGGAGGTCGCTTAACGACCTCCGTCCTCCATGAGCGCAGGCCTGGGGGTGACAGGTGAGGCCGCCTGTCACCCCAGCAGAAGCAGGCCGGGACGGTGGGGCGGCTAGCGCCCCTCCCCCAAACCGGGGCAGGACGGGGACACCGTGGTTCCCAAACCCGAGGGGGCCATCTCGAAACCGGAGATGTCCCAGGGTCAGTCAGGGTGCGAGGGATATGTTCTATGGGCAACCTTACACCCCGGCGTCTGTAGACCCGAGACGGCGTGCGGTTTTAGTCGGTACAAGCCCGACATAACCGCCCCCGCTGGCATACGGGGGGGTATCCGAAGGGATTTCCACACGAAAAAATAAAATAAAGATACAGCCCCGTTTTACTCTTTGGGTACGTAACAATAAAACACACAATGATTTATACCAGGTATTGACTAATGGAAGAATTGTTGATAAAATAAAAAACTTGTAAACAACCATTAATTAATTTGTAAGATCATTAAGGAAGAAAAACATACACAATAAGAAAACAAAAGGCTTTTTACGCATAAAAACAGTGTAAAAATAAACTCCTTCAACGGTAGTGGGCGAAAGCGATGTTCACTCTACAAATTAGTAATACTTTTTATTTTACTTTGTGAATTCGGACAAATTGTCTACAAAGGCTCAGTACGTGGGGCTCGTGGCTAAGTGGCAACCGAGTAGGTTAACACATTGCAAAGTTAAGCAATACTGGCCAGGTGAGTCTTAGGATGGGTAACTATTTTTAACAAATTGAGACCGCTTGGACCGTAATGGACATAGGTAGGTCAGATGTGAACAGTAGGTACAGTGTTGGTCCTAAGAGGAACGCCAGCATGTATTTTGTGTAAATTTGTTGTGACTTATCTTATATAAAAGTGTCTCTCTGACAGATGTGATTGAAGGAGGATAAAGTAATTGGTAGGCCGGATCTTTCAGATTTTATATAGTAATCCCTCATGCCAGACACGGTCGAAAGTCCGCGTTATATCCAAGAACACCGCCGAACACTATTTTTTGGTTTCAAAAGCTTTGTGAATGAATTCCACTAAAAGTTTTAGTCTTGCGCTATAGTGCCCTGTTTTCCCCTAAATCCAAACTGATGGTCTGGTATGATCCTGCACTTGTTAATCACTGAGTTAAGTCTCTACAAAATCAGGGGCAGAAGGCTTATAGGTCTATAAGAGGAAATTTCTTCAGCTTTTTTTACCAGATTTGAAAATCATTATTATTTCAGTAGTAGAGGAATGAGGTGAGGTGTTCCTAATATTTTAATGTTTTTAAAATAGTATGTATTTTTTTTTCATGCTGAAATCACTTCGGATACCCCCCCCCCCCTCCCGCCGGCCAGCGGGGGCGGTTATGTCGGGCTTGAACCGACTAAAACCACATGCCGTCTCGGGTCTTCAGACCAGGGTGTAAGGTTAATCGTTGTTAATATTATAAACCTTTATATAAAAATACTTTCGAGGAGCAAGGTATTAGAGTGTATAGCTGTTGCCCGCGGCTACGCCCGCGTAGATGTCGGTTATCGCGCGTGGACTTCCATGCGAACTATCATCTCCTATTTCATTCCCACACAGGCCGAAATTTCAAAAACGGTTCATATCATATTAATTTATTATCAAGTGCCTATAATATTAGAAAGTTTCAAAAATGACGAACTTTCATACATACTTTCATCCTACATTTCAACACATTTAAGCCTTTTTCCGTAATAAAAGGTAGCATATATATCAAACCATATATGTACCAAATTTCATCAAAATCGGTTCAGTGGTTTAGATATCAAAACGTAACCGACAGACATACAGTAAGAGTTACTTTCGCATTTAATAGTTAGTAAGTAAGTACTCGTAAGTTTCTATACTCACAAGTTTTGTTTGAAAAATAATTTAATCGAGCTTATAAAATAAATAATTACGATAAAAAACATCGTTTATTATTTCATCGTTCTCATTTATTTTATGTATAATATTAATATCTATATATAGTACAATTACAAAAAAAGTATCTATGCATGTCTACGTATTCTAGACCCAATAACACAAGCTAGCTAAGCTATGCTCCTAAGGTCTGAGTCATCTGGGTCTAGATAGCGCTGTGTAGAATGTCCTAGATTTTTTTAAATTCTATATATTGAATTGAGTGACAATAATTTATTGAGATGTTTCTTCTTTATTTCATAGAAATTACCGTTTTGAGGTTTAACAAAAAGAATCTGTATCATGAAACGGACATCCGTGATTACGGGCCCGCATGAAACACGAACGAAAGGATCTCCCGGACCACCTGGACTCATTCTAATATATAACAAATGGATAATAGATAATTCCTCAATGGCTAGTCCGTTTTTCGTTTTTCTTTTTTTGTCTTGTGTATATAAACAAACTACTTAATTTAATACCAATCGCGTGATTCAGGTTTCTTTGTTTATTGAGAAATCAGTGTTTTTCTGATTATTGCTCCGTGGTACTTTTGATTATTGATTTTCCCAGCCTATAACCCCCGCACTCATATGTTGTGTTTATATGCCAAATTTGATCTAAATCGGTTGAGTGATTTAAGAGATGTTAGCGAACAACCGAAATACATGAGTCGTTTAAGAGAGAGCTTCACTCTTTCAGAGCTTCGCTCAGAAATAGAATCCTTTTATATTTGATTATGATAACCTTTCGACCTTTTGAAATAATTTGTTTTATTTTAATTCTTTTTTGCCGGGCAGTCAAAATTCTGAGCTCCGGCGCAAGTTGCAGCTGTCATACAGATGAAATCACAAAAAACCGCGCTATGTCTATGCGTGGTCTATACAGATAGCAGTCATCTATGTAGTTTCTGTGTCCGGTTCCAAATTCAAAATTTTGTTCTAAACTGCGCCAGAAAGTTAGTGGTCGGGTTGTGTTTTTTTGTGATACCATATCCCAGTCTACTAGGATACATAAAAGTCATTGAGATAAACTTTCTGGTAGAAAATGAATTGGCAAACGATTGTATTAAGTCACATAATATACACGTCCAGTTTGTGTGACTACTGTGATTAGTAACGTTAGTAATACAAAACTCAAATAATAAATCTCAGTACCAATTACCTCTTTGAAACAACGAGGAAAAATGATTTATTCAAAAATTAAAAACCTGACTGCTGCTGAAAAGTCCAAAAAGTTTGATAGCAGGCAGGAAAGTTTATTTGTTCAGTGTATCCTACTTCCTACTAATATTATAAACGCGAAAGTATGTAAGTATGGATGGATGGATGTTTGTTACTCTTTCACGCAAAAACGGCTGAACGGATCTGACTGAAATTTGACACAGGGTTAGATTATAGTCCGGAATAACACATAGGCTACTTTTTATCTCGGGAATAGGTTCCCATGGGTTGCGGGAACGGGATCAAAATTCTACGCGGACGGAGCCGCGGGCAACAGCTAGTTAAAAATAAAACGAAGCGCCGTATTACATTGTGTGAATGGTTTTTACATATTGTGCAGTTGACAGGGCCCATCAATACTTACGGGGCCAAGCCAACTACAATATCAAGTCGGTACACACCTGCTCACGAGGCTTCCTTACGGAGTTGGGAGGTCAAACGACAGTCGCTCCCATAAAAGCTGTATAAACGAAATTAAAATGAGAAATAGAAGTGGACCCCGGGTTCCAAGGTCAAAACCTCGGATGTGAAGCCCTAAGGTGATGATGAGGCGTTTTTATATAGTCATATGACGTAAACCTATGTAAACAGAGAACAAAAAAGGGTATTCATACTACTTCCTGTTCTGTTTTAAATTTAGGAGAGTCTTAATAAGAGCAGCTGCTGTTATTTTGGTACGAACGACATACAGAAATACTTGCGCGAATATATTTTATGGCCAAAATCAGTAATAAGGACCACTTTTTTCATGAGTTCTACTTAAACTGTGCTACAAAAACCAGGGTCATATTTATTTGAATACACAATATATAAATATAACTGCTGATACTAATAAAATAAACACATTGAAATAAAACTATTTTTAACGGATTCTATTGCGATTTATTTGATGTTATTTTCCCCGTGACCTTGGTTGCTGAAATGCAACCGAAACGTCGGTATCAATACAAAATATAAAATAACTTCAAATAAATCGCGATAGAATCCGTTAAAAATAGTTTTATTTCAATGTGTGACATTCGCGTAAACTTCCGACAATATCATGTAAAATACACACCTATAATTCCATTATTTTCAGCTGGCGTATGATAAGCTTAATTAATTAATTAGTGATATAATAATAAAACGAATTTTATCGTTAAAATCAAGAGGGCCATTAGCACTCGCGTCAAAGAATAGTAGAAGAAATAAACAGAATAAATGAATTTTGACTTTGACTTTAAAGTAGTAAGTTACTTAAGTAAACCCAAAAAAAGAAATTCCACAACAAATAAAGATACTGTGAGCTCATTTTGCGTAAATAGTAACACCAATAATTAGGATATTTCTTTGAGATAACTATATATCTTCTATCTCTTCTATATCTATATTTATACTTCAAGGCATGAGACAATCAATATCTTAGTCTCCCCGGTACCATGGATGACGAAAAGCCACCGCAACGCAATTCACAAGAATAACATAAAATAAATTGCGATAAAATCCGTTATAATTAATTTTATTTCAATGAATTTGTATTAACCTTCTAGTTTGTGTATTTCAATTTTGTATTTTTATTCCAGGTACGTCAACACTCGGCTTTCGGAATCTTCTCTAAGTTCCCTACTTTTTATTTATTCCTTAGACATCCATTAAACTACCATATTACTGGTATTTACTTTTGTCCAATTTTTTAATTTGTGCTAGGCGGTTAACAGGAGTATCACCTCAGCAGTGGATAAATCTGTAAGTACAACACATGAAGTAGAATATCAGACGCAGATATATAATAAATAAATATCATACATCAGATAACACCTACGTTGTATACGTAACGAGTTTTAATGAAATGCTTACAATTAAGGTATAAGAAACATGAAGACGGAAATTCGAGAAAATTTTGTTAGTTAATAATCGTTTAAAAAATTACTTTAAGTAAAATTAAAAAAATAACTTGGTGAAAAATTACTTTAAGTAAAATTTTCAACGGGAATAAAATCTAAAAAGTCTTCAGAATATACATTATTTTTTTCAAAACTAAAAAATTCAATCTCTTGAAAAAAAAACAATGTGTCGTCTTTGATTATATAAATGTCAGTGTCGTATAGCTATTGACGCCACGCGCGCTACTTAAAAATGTCGCGCGGAAAACCTTTTTCAGAGTTAAATTAAAATTATTAATAATGAAGATAGAGTTCCGGAAGCTAGGAATTTTTTTATTGGAAAATTCCCCTTTCTAAGATTTTTTTTTGATATTTCTTAAATATTAATAGTTTATGAAATATTAGCGAAAAATAAAAGGCCTTATTTTCATCTTAAATTTTTTATTACTTTAGAAATTGTTATGTGCTAATATAAGTTTTTGGCACATTTTTATAGATGTCATTCCAAATCCAACGAGGTATCACTCATAATTTTAAGAGTAGTATGTCTATGTTAGACTGTTTTCAACATGTCGGCTAGACTAATATATACAATCTAAAATTAAGTAAGTTACTGATGTTTCTCCATAAGTCACTTGTAATTTGTATTTTATATTCGTCAGTTCTAAACTTTCAACTTTATTGTGGAAATGTGACTTGATGAAAACTCACGTAAACACACAATTACACATATGCACTCAAGTAACACACGACGCAACACAACACACACTCATACATCTACACGCGCACACGCAACGTGTGTACATTCACACACTCATATGCATGCATCAGAAATTATATTTTATAAATAAAAAATAATGTTAAGTAAAAGTTTAATTTTATAAGTTATGCTAAAAACAGCTATATTTTTTAACACTTTCATGATTATTATTATTTTTTTCTATTCAATTGTTATTTTAATTTCGTATGAGTCTAATATAGAACAATGAAACTTACCTTCCTATCAGGGGAGCGGCGTTGATGGCTGCGCCACAATGTACACTTTAGCAGCTATCAACAACCCAATTTTTGTATCTTGCTCATATTGTTTTTGTTCAATAAAGATTAGTATTATTATTATTATTTGTTCAATAAAGATTATTATTATTTTCTGCAGAAGTACTACAAATTTTCGTAAAACACTTAGTTACTTCCAAACAATACAGAAAATGAATCAGAATTTATTCCGTGCCGTAGCCGTGTAAAAAGATTAACCTGACCAAGCTATATGAACGTCACTTTATAAAAAAAAAAAAAAAACTTTTGAAGGATGGACGGGGAAGTCATCTCCTACTCGTCAATTTTAATACGTTATGCCGCCGTAGGGGTAAGACTGGTCCGTGTGTAGATCGACACCTTAAATTTTTAATTCTTTTATGTGTATCCTTTGCCATCGAAATTTGTTTTCTCTCAAACAATGAGTTATGTTTTGATGGATTACTCTGCAATTCGCAATATTTCTGAGTCCGGTGTACAGTCGAACTTTCATCTTTTATTGGGTGACTTGAAATTTGGTCTCTAAGTAACCGTTGGAATATAAACTATTAACGATATCAATTTAATGCTGAATACAAACTAATGATAGTACATTTAATAGTACAATATCTGGGTGACTGAGTGGCGACCCATTGAGAGTATTGAAAATGGAAATCACATTACGTACTTTTAAGTGAAACTTATGAGGAAAATAATGTATATTGATCAATCCTCATATCAATGATCTAAGTAAATGCATGAAATGAAATATATAATAAATCTATATATATTATAAACATTATGTGTACCTTTTTTTTCTTTTATCGTGCGGAAATTCTCTCGGATACCTCCCCGCCGGGCAGCGGGGGTGGTTATGTCGGGCTTGAACCAACTAAAACTGCACGCCGTCTCGGGTCTTCAGACCGCCGGGGTGGGGCCGGGGTGTATGGTTCGGCCCGGCCTGCTCATATTGGGGTAACAGGCGGCCTCACCTGCCACCCCCAGGCCTGCGCTCATGGAGGACGGAGGTCGTTAAGCGACATTATTTGTACCTTACATCCGTTACAGACTTTGATATCATCCAACCGGTTTCATTCGAAAGGTAATAATGCGAAGTTGCTTTTCGACCATTTAAATAGATTCCTGTTCCTTTGGGAACGGGATCAGTATTTTACACTAGAAATAACTAGTCATGTATATTGATCTAATAAGTATGTACTAAATAGTATCAGTATATTTTAATTACTTTGTGACAGTAACATACATATAGAATATACTGCTTCCGGGCTAGCCTGTATTTTGGGAGGGGTGCTCAAACGATGTACTATCATATACATACATTGTCTTCGAAACGTATCTTATTAGTACACTTCAGATAAAAACAATTTTAGCTTTTTTAAATCCAAAAACAGATATAAATTTTACACTTATGAGAATATATTTGTGTGTGTGGGTGAGGGTGAGAGGGTGAATGCAAGTGTCTGAAGGTGCATGTATGTGTTTGTGTGTTGTGTGTGAGGGTGTGTGGGGTAGGGGAAGAGGGTGTACTTATGTATGATTACGTTGTTTATTCTATTCTATGAAATTTAATAGGGTTTCAGTTCCTTCGTTTTCCTGCTGGAGTAGCCAAGCAGTTACTACCTTTTTTACCTTATGTGTATTCATTTTCATGATATTTCGTTTTTATTTAGATAATTTTATTGTAGACCTCGCCGTATAAACTCTGAAAGTGGTTGTTCCAGAATAAGCAAAAAAAAAGTTCTCAACTGATGAGCTGATTATGGTTAATAACTGGTCCATATTTTAAAAAAGCATATCGCATATAAAACAATCGCTTAAAGGGCTCACGCATGCAACGTTATGGACGTTGAAACAATGGAGGTGTGGTTTGCGGTGGCTTACCACGTGTTCTGCGGTAGTTGGTTACGCTCGTTAAGAACATTCATTAATAGTACTCTATAATTTGACTAGTAATTTAATAGAACATCATATATCATCATTATAGAATATCTCCTTCACTTTTACATAGTATAAAACACTATCCGCCCTCTGTACGTTTAAATCTTCTAAACTACGCTACAATTCTGTAAAGTAAGAAGCACATTTTTTCATATTATTTTAATCTGCTTCTGGTTGGCAATAAATAATGTGGGTACACCCCTTTCACCCCTAAGAGGGTGGATTATGAGTAAAAAATTTGTATGTAAATTTCAGTAAGAAAATAGAAATTATAATCCACTTGTTATTATAATTTCACACTTCTTACTTACTTTCCCAAAAAGTGTTGCTGCATTTGGGATATAGGATTTCTTTTTACGAATGTATCCCGTATATATCCCGTGTGAAGTAGGGGCCTGGGCCGCTTATAGACTAGTAAGTAATGAACATCTTCTATTTACAATACGGTTTCTATTATTCACATCGGGTACAAAGCATATTAAACTGCAGAACCATGTATGGCTCTTTATTGCATCAGACACACTTGATAGGGGTTCCGTTGTAAAGTAGCCTAAGAGCTGTAGCAATACACCTTTATTAACGTAGGAACGTGACTACCATCGGAATTATGTTGCTTGCAGTGGAATCTCACAATAAACTGAGATGAATAAAGACTGTTGCAACGCGTTGATCTTTGAGTGGCGTAGTGAGGAGATGCCAGGACTAAGCTTTTTCGCGTACTGTAGGTTTATATTCCGTTCTGTGTTGTATTGACAACGGTGTGTCGTGACTGGGCTCAGAGTTGACACTTTCAGCTTTATTAAACTGTTACGTTCTAGTGACTATTGATCTTTGCTAAACAGTTTAATATCCTGGTATTCTGTATTGCTCACTGGTGGAAGAGTGTACTGACTGTTTAATTAAAAGAATGCAATACAATACAGATAATTAAAATGTTTGAAAACCTACATTACGTAGTGCGGCAATAAGATATAGGTAAGAAATTACCTTTTTTTTGGAAGATACACTTACAAATTGTTTCTTAAGGTAAACAATAAGAGTACCAAAGGGATGCGTGGAGCCCATGATGTGGCCCCACCCAAATCTTTGTAGGACCAAGTCAAGTCAGATGACTTGACTTGATCTTACAAAGATGTAAGATGGTATATCTACTGATCGACGGAAGAGGCTGTGGTGCAGGCCTTCCTCTGGAGTTGGGGGAGAGCGGGGGGAGGGAAGGGTGTGTTGTCTAACTGCAATAATGTCTAGCATTTTAACTCAACTTCTCTTTTACCAATTAAGGTCAGAACTGAACTGGTCACCGACGAGCGAACAAATTATCGAATTTAACGCTTTTTCAAGGTGCATTTTGATAGATGGTAATGACAAATACTAGACACAGAACGTGATCTTGCGCGATGTCAACTAATTGGAACGAAAAATAAAACGATTCAAATTTAATCTAACAATTTTTTTAATAAGTAATAATGTATAATATTGCATTGAAGGAATGTAATGCGACATATTTCAATTTTCTACACGTAATTTAAACCGCGACGCGATTTTCTATTTCAGCGAGACGAAGCGTCTATATTTTTCTACTTTAGTATTGTTATAAGTATTGTTTTAATTTATAGACACTGGAAGGCACCAAGACTTCTTAAGATACCCAACTCTTACACATGGATCTTCACAGATGGATCAAAGACTGGTACAGGCACCGGGGCCGGCGTTTTCTCGGAGGACCTTAATGTATCCATTTCAACACCGCTGGGGACCTACAACACAGCATTTCAAGCTGAATGCATGGGAATTACCCTGGCAGCATTATCGGTAATGGCCAGGAGAGTGGAAGGCCACTCAATACGCATACTCTCCGACAGCATGGCCGTGCTGCAAGCTTTAAACAGCCACACTATAAACTCGGGACTAATATTGGAGTGCCATCGTAAACGGAACCAAATAGGCAATTTCAATAACATAACCTTGCAATGGATTAAGGGCCACAGCGACTCGCGCGGCAATGATGCAGCAGATGAGCTTGCCAGGAGAGGATTTGACATGGGGGTAATGGGACCTGAGAACATAATACCGATCTCCTTTGCATACCGACGAACCATGGTAAACAAACGAACGAGAGATCAACACAACAGCTATTGGATAAATCTGGAAATTTGCAGACAGGCGAGGGAAGCACTCCCCGTGCTTGAAAATAGACTGACCAGGCGTCTTTGACAACTGACCAAACAGCAACTGCGCACGGCCACAGCTGCCATCACCGCAATCACCGACAGCCCTCTCTGCAGAGCCTGCATGAAAGAGGAAGAAACAGCGGCACACGTGCTCCTACACTGCCCTGTAACCGCCACATACAGGGTTAAGTACTTCGGAAATACAGGTACGCTCCGGGAGATCGCCAGCAGCGTGAATAGCCTGCTGGCGTTCTTCAATGAGTTGGGGTGGATCGATTGAAATGCCCACCCTCACGCAAAAACCGCGCCTTGTCGTGGAGTTGCGGATACCAGCTCGCGAAACCATACCATACCATACCCAACTCTTAAATGAAGGCTATCAAATGGCAGCTTTTAAATTATTTAGACTATAGACAAGCTGTTTAGAATAATGATTGTGTGAATGAATGGGATTTTTCTTTTTTCATATATTAAATTATGTATTAAAAAAATAAATAATTCTTTTTCAATTTACACGGTTTGTAAATAATTTTCTTGGAAGTAATAAAAAAATAAAGTTTGAAATTTACATACAAAAATAATAGAACGAATTAATGATTTATTTATCTATTATGCGAGTATTATTAACATTCAATTAACATTTGATATTTCTTTGGATTGCACTAGGTAAACTTGAATTCTTATGTTAAATTTTGGAGAATATGATTAATAGCTGCATCAAAAATAATACAAAGTTAACGTAATATCTACGGTTTCTTCGTAACCTTATGCTACGCCGTAGACAAACTACACATCGCACGTAGATAGTCTACGCCGTAGCAGGCACAGCTGGGCGTTACTGCCTATTCGTGGAAAACATGTTTTTCACGAGTGCACGGCAAGTAGTACCGCCCTTTTACTGAATATCGACTCAAGTAGCAGCACAGCTCACTTTTAGAAAGTGGCTGGGTATATGTCCATATATAATTATGAACTTATTTACAAATAGATATCCAAGTAACTTTAACTCCATTCTAGAACCCATATTATAAGTTAGTCAAGCTATTCTTACTTTCATTCTAGATAAAGCTATGCGGAATGTTCAATATATTTATTTAAAAATTTGCGGACAACCACATAGTTATAGTATACAAAGTTAATTGAACAACGAGCCATTACAAACATGAAATGCTTTTTAAATAGAGCAACACATAACCTAGCTATAAGCAACCGGTGATAACAAACAAATGTGACGTCACGTGTACCTGCACAACAAATCGAACTAATTTAATTAGGTAAAGGATGATACTGACCAGTTTTATGGGGCGTAATGTAACATTCGTAGCGGGTATATCGATACACTTTGCGCTAAAACCTGTGTATATGTATTGACATATACACAAATTTACCTCGAACGCGTGAATACTGAGGTCTGTATTCTTTTAGGCCCGTATTCTAGAACGATACGTAGCCATAGATGTCGACTAGAAACTAGTTTTAAGTAAAACTTGACTTGAGTTTAGATATTATGAAAGCACAGGTGATTTACGTTAAATTAATGTTCGGGGGTACTTACAGAGCGAAACTATAAGGGTTCTGTGTTTTCTTTAGTTAAAAGAATTAATTTTCAAAAATAAGTGATTAAAAAATTTAAAAATCCCGTCTGCCGGTGAAAATACCGAAACAAGATTGATAGCAGATGTGTAATTTGGGTACTAATTGCAAATCATAAACCGAAAGAGAATTAATAGGTTCCGCCTGCTATCAAACTTGTTTCGGTATTTTCGGCGGTAGTCGGTTTAATTTTAATTTTTTAATCATTTAATCATTGATTTTATTTTATACTTTTGGGTTATGACATATATATATTGATATATCCTTCTACTTTCCTTCTTTATGATACCCTACTCAAGAGGTTTTAGTGATTTTTTCTTTTCCAACATATATTTTAGCGACTTAAATTCACACTACAGTTTTTCTTTCAATTTTATGTACCCTATAACACCCAAGAGATGAATTCCTTTCATTTGAGACCTCACTCATCAAAATCTGGCCAGCCGTTAGGCTTATAGAGGGGAACAAAGAAAACTACATATATACATTAACATTACCCTCGCTGGCGCAGTCGGGTAAAAAGATAAACAAAGTCATTTCCTTGAGAACATTTTAAAAAATAAATAAAAATTAGACATAAGTCACTGAAAATTAAAAGAAAAGTACAAATTTAGTGATTTCAATCTCAAAAGGATATATTTAGTCTGATGGGGTTTCAATATAGTATGTAGTCTCATAGTTGATCTTATATTATTTATTTCAGACGGAATCCTCTGTAGGTAATATTCTTTTTTGTGTAATTCGTATGTATTTTGGCAGAACTAGTAAACTAGGTCGACGAATACTGCGTTACTTATTAGCGATTTCTTAATAACTGTTATATTAGTGTGAATAGATGAATGCTGATGTTAAATATAGAACCCTAAAAACGGCAATAATTACCTTTTGTTATTGTCTACATTTTAGCAAAATTAAGACGTATCAACAGCAGATAAAGCTGCTTGAAAGGATTGCGGGAATTTCATCTTGTATATTTTCTATTTCACATGCAAATGCTCCCGTTTGAAATTTAAGCACGACGAACACAGTCACGAGTAACATTATGTTTTAGCATAACATCATATCGGTTTGAGCAGGTCACGTAGAACTATTGTGATTGCACAAAGGCTTCTTGATCAAATATAAACTTTAATGGCATTGAAATCAGCGTCAAGTGTGAAATGTTTCAAGCTTGTTTTAAAATTATAGAAGTGAAGCTGTATCTACTACCAGGCTGTTTCAATATTTAAGTTTGTTTTAAATTCAATCAAGTTATAATTATGAATAAGTTCTATTAATATGCCGTAATTCAAAAACACATTTTAAATTTTCCTTGTGTTCTAACTTAATGTTTATACGACAAATAAAACGTACCGCATATAGTAGAGGGTTTTTTTTTACGTGCGGAAATCCCTTCGGATGCCGGCATGCGGGGGTAGTTATGTCGTGTCTCGACTAAAACCGCACGGTGTCCTCGCCAAGTGTCCGTTGCTGGAAATCCCTTTTTGTAGTAGAGGGCTGGTGAAACATCATAACTATGCCGAGCTAACTCACGACTTTCCGATATATAGCACTCGAACTTCCGTTTCCCGCGTGGTGAAAATATATAAGGAGTACTGTATATTTGATACTTGGACGGAATTTTTTATACTTTTGTTAGACTTCTTCACAAATTCGAAGAAATAGCAATATAATACAAGTACGTGACAGCTGTTAACACTAAAATAAATGTTTCTAAAGCTGTACCTGTACTGCTGGGCGAATACTAGCTAAGATTTGATGATAAAATAAAGAAAACAGCATCTAAAGATACTATAATTGCCCCCGCATTCTGATGATATTCAATGCTAAAAACTAAAAAATAATACCGGCCGGTACCGTAAATCGATCGCTACGCGTCGAACAAGAATTTCCTTGTTGAACGATAAATAAGATTAATCGAAGTGCTGTTTGTCTGAGTCCACTGTTAAACCATCAAGGCCCAACAAGATAACATAGGTAATCAAACATTGTGGAATTCGATGTAGTACGATCCATCGAGCCAGGTGAATTTCTGAGTCTATCTCGTGTATTACGAGAAGTACAGTTACTACTGTGTGGTTGAACTAATGGCTTTAAATATATGGTTTGAAGTTGAAATTATTACTGTTATTATTGTTAGTGGTGTATCCCAACAAGATTTTTGGATCTCAACCTAACATCATCTGTCAGCCCGTACATCTGCTCATTAACGGAGGAGGTTCTGGTGCAGTCTTTTCTCTCTGGGTTGGTAGGTGAGACAGCTGTGGCTCCCATAAAAGCCTAATTAGTCATGGATCTAACGTGCAAGCTTTAGATACAAACGGGATTACCTTCTTATCCTTTCCATTATGATTATCTTGGCTCTTAGGGAGCGACTGTCAGAGCCTCGTCCCTAAATTGGCAGGTATATCGACATGAAGGTGAGGTTGGCTTGTGCCCCTGAGATTTTAGTAGGCGTCTCACCCTCACCAGAATAATCAGCATAAAATAATATTGCGAATTCCAAGACCTCCTCTATTAATGCAGTATCAACTGACATTCTAAACATTTTCTGAGCTCGTTCCCCTCAAAACGCCTCAGGCTTACATGAATGATCCTGATATTTGAAATGCCAGAAATTTGTATCCACTACCTACTCATGATGTACGTTCGTTGAGACAAGTCATTTGACTGCGGTACAATTGTGAACAAACAACTAGTGTAGTTCATTTAGTCAGCTTTATTCCAATACACTCACCGCGGTTTCACGATCGCATATGTGCGTGTAGGAAACTGGAAATTTCTGTTTAAATGTAAATAATATTTGAACAAATTGTGTATGTATGTGTGTATAAGCTCTAAATTTAGATATTTGCAATAAAACAGTATTACATGATTTACACGTGTGAGTTACTGTACAATATCGTAAGCAAAAAGTCAGAGCTTACACGTTTCAGTTTAGTAATATAGACTTACAAAAAAGTAATTGTAATTTGTTAATGGTTTTACTTGCAAATTAGCAACAGCTTTTAGTCATATAAGTCAATTATAAGTCAACAGAAGTTCACTATCTTTATACTCTTTCACTATTTTTACATTCAGCGAGTAATCGCATCATTAACTTGCAAATTGTGTATTCTTGTTTTAAAATATACAAGTGGATGCCCGGGTGGAGACGTAGTCTGATGAAAATAATTTAGCAATACACAAAAATTTACAAATAAAAGGACGCACATTTTCTTTTTACAGGAAGAACGCACAAAGGAAAGCCAAATAATTTACCGACTAATGCAAAATATTTTGATTTTCTGTTTTGATGCCATGGAATTTGCAAAATAAATTAATTTTAGAAAGATGAAATGATTAGGTACCCCTCGGTTATATGAATTGAAATCACAAAGGAGAAATTTACGGGTATTAACAGCGGCAGTAAATACATTTTTGAACGTAATGAAATTTTAAATATCGAATCGATACGAGATGACACAAGCTAGTAGCATAAAAAATATCAATACTGATTTAGTTAATTTATTTAAATTTCCGTGATAAATGAATACTATAATTTTAATGATTATATTTACGGAGTGGGCCGCTCTCATACTAAACGACCACGAGCAGTAGAATTAATAGAAGTGGCCGTCATGTCTGTCTGTTCATCATCCTCCGAGTCTTTTCCTAACTCATTTAGGGTCGGCCTTCAGTCTAACTTCAAAACGCCCACTCTTTGATATTTTTCATGAAGCACCAGTGGGTTATGGAGGTCAGATGGCAGTATATGACCTCTATAACTCACTGGCACAGTTCTGTACTTAGACCACGTTTAATATACTCTCCGAGGCACGGAGGGGTTTCACTGTGCTAAAAATGGTTACCGATAAGACTGACGTGGTAGTGTTGCTAAACTTTGCTATATGATAACCTACACAGTTACCACTTACCCAGGTCTATTCCGTTTAATGGACTGTCAAATACTCCAAAAATATATTCCGTTTGGTTAGATTGATCTAACCATTCGGAGAAAAATCCATTCTGATAGACTGATCTAACAGAACAGAAATAGTTATTTGTTCAACTGGAGAGGAAAGTTGGTTTTCCAAGCGAGAGCTAATTTTGAATCCCGTGTAAGCGAAGGATTCTAATAATTGAATCACGAGCGTTAGCGAGTGATTCTACATTAGAATCCTGAGCGTCGCGAGGGATTCAAAGGCACGAGCTGGAAATAACTTTTCTCTCGCGTGACACATACAACTTTTCACCTTAGCAGCGAAAACATTATTAGAGATAAAAAAATACAATATGAATAAAAATGAAACCACATATATTTGCAAACAATAATTATCTACTAAAATTTAAAATTGCAGTTATTAAAAGTTACATTTTGAAAATTTATAGTTTTATTTGGAAGTGATACCGTGGAGTTTGCGATTTGAGTTTGACTCGAGTTCGTTTCTATTTCTTTATTGGACTGTGACGAGACAATACTATTAGTAAACGTTGGCGAATCGGTGCGGCTTCTTACCGAATTTTCAATGATATTTGTGTCTTTGAAAGTAGAGGGGCGCGGGTCTGCATAAGGATCAGGATTAAAGTTTATGCTTTGTATTATGCGTTTACAGGTTTTAGACTTATTTTCGATCGAATCTTCAATATATCCTTCCGCGACCGTGTTTGACTTCCAGCCGCCATGACGTTTTAATGTTGTGAGGTTGGCTCCTGAATCAGCCAAAAGGGTGGCCGAAGTTCGCCTATAGCAATGTGCAGTGTAAAGGTGAGGTTCTTGTAATTTTAAAAAAGTGGCTATTTGTTGTGGTGTCCCGCCTATTTTATTGATTCCCATAGGCTGTCTTGAACACTTGTCATTACGATACGGCAAGAAAAATCGATCTGTTTTCGTATTATCAGGTCGTAATGCCTTATATTTCTCGACAATTTTCACATACTCGTCGCGAATAACAAAGGACCTGTCAATGTTTGTCTTTGTGTTGGGTAGGTTGACTAATAGCAGTTCGTCAGAATGTTTTTCGATGGCATTAACAATCAGATTTAACAGTTAGTTCGAGCGGCATGCTCCGTTTATTCCAAAAATGAGGATAACCTGTAATAAAAATATTATATAAGTAAAATGTTAGTAATTAAAATGTATAACAAACAAATCGTAGTATTTACCCACTTTCTTTACATAAGTAACTCGTATTTTAGTAAATATTAGCGAAAATGGTTAGCGTACGTGCACATATATTACTAATTAAGTATAAACTTACTTTTGCAGCGAGAAAATTGCAGTCCTTCATTAAGAAAGTTTTCAATATTAGAGATTGAAAAAATTTTGGACTTTTTAGACTTGTGTCCTACTGACTTTCTTTTCAAAAATGCAATAAGTTGGGGATAAGTTTCAATATGAACATTATGTTTTGTCTTTATTGTAGCTTTCAACATCGAATAAATACTCCACATTGTAGGTGATTGCTTCGTTTGTGATAATTCTATGAAGTACGACAATAATACATTCTCCGAGAAAGTGTTCGCGCTCTTTTCAAGTCTCCATTTATTGAAAACATCATAGGTTTTCAGATATCTATCACATGATTTCTGAGGAAGAAAACTGAATTCAGCATTCAACACTTGTTGTTTTAATTCTTCAGGTGTTAAATTGCTGTTTTCGTCACTAGACTCACTCATATTTTATGAATTTGTGATATGCAACACTAATTTTAAGTAGTTACCTACCGAAAAACAAAAGAAGAAGAAATAATATTGATTTTTGTTTCCCGCTATTTTTAAAGTTACGTTCTGAAACTGCATCCGTAGTATTCTGTTGTACCAATAAAGATTTTTAAAACTATAAATTATTTGTGCATAACTATTTCGTATTTTTTCTAAAACATTTTCTTTATTTTTTTCTTTATTTCAGTGTATTCATTATATTTAATTATTTAATTAGATATTTAATTACAACATTCCCAAATAATTTTCATTTTAAAGGTTTATTAGTTTCCGAACGTTTTATTGTTTGGGTGTTCTGAAATTTGATAAACACAAAGTCAACTAGTGCCATCTCCACAAAAAAATAATTGATAAATCGAACTTAGAATGACGTGTTTCGTATATAACAATGATAATTCGCAGCATTCTAAATTCAAATTACTTTCCCTCACTCTCGCAGGGAAAACGCGTTTCCCTCACTCTTATTAAGCAGGGAACCCAGTATGTTTGAGCTGCTAAGGTGAAAATAACATTCCGTTTCATTAGATTGATCTAACAAAACAGAAAAAACGTAGAACGTAGGAAGTATACATCATATAACTTTTAGTTTACGAATATACGCATTCTAATAGAATATAATCTCTGCATGTCTGAAAGAAAAAGTCAAAAATAACAAAAACAATGTATTGGCTTTTATTGCTTTGTTTAAATCTTAACGATACTCGGGTTTATCATCGCCAGAGCTAACGATGAGGAAGGTATGTAGAACTTGAACTGACTAAAACCGCACGGTGGTGTTACGTCACATCGGCCCCGGTGGCCGGGAAAAGGGTGTGCCCTAAAAAATATCCTAGAGCGAGATATGCTACCCTAGTACTTTTAAGAACACACTCTTATATTGGATAGGTGATAAGTAGGTAAGTCTTAGTATTATTTAAACAGAACAAAGAAAATTTTATTATTGATCTAAATCATCACAGTTGTGGGGACAGAATGCTGACAAGCATTTTGTAGGCACTCGATCGTGCGGTCCCGCTGCGACGGGCAGTCGCATACGACCGACAGAAACATTGTAACAAGGCACGATAGGCGCACACCGGACGCGTTACTGTAAACAACGGTGTGGCGTCCAGTGCGCTCGAGTCAGCAGTTTTGCTCTAAGAACCGTAGCAATGCATGTATTGTAAGCTTATTAGACCGGTGTAATGTTGTACCAATTCTGATGTAACTCCTTGCAATGTATAAACGTTTTTGTTCTTTTTCTTTTTGGAATTGTCCCTTTTTCTTAAAAATGGGGGGAGTACTTTGCGGACAGAAAGCTGACAAGCATTTTGTAGGCACTCGATCATACGGGCAGTGGGTAGGACACGTACATTAGAGTCGTGAGTTCGAATCAGTAATTTATCTTAACCTAACACCCATGTGTTTTAATTGGCTCCGGCCGATCAGTCCTAACGAGTCTTACCATCAACTGGCCGATATACCCAACACAGTTTTTGTTCCGGATAATAATCTAACATAGCGGAATATTTACTCCGTATTGTTCGATTAATCGAACTAACTGTTAGACCATGAACTAACATAGAATTTATGAATTTATGATTACTTTTATGATTACTCACAAATGACTCAAGGTACATACACTACTTTATTCCATAAATTTTATCCTTGTAAAAACAAGGGAGTTCTGGCGACAGTGGGATAGAAATCTATAATATTTAGAGGACAAATTTAACATTTTCCAATAAAATCATTTCACGTAACATTTTATAGCTAAGGTTAGTTTTTAACTTGGAATGTGTCAAGCGAATAGAATAGCGATGGCTATTGCCTAAATACTTTAAATTCAACAGAACATACAAAGATGATAAATATCCCGAAATAATTAATTCAATCTAAAATCTGTGCTGGTATTGCACACAAATGTAAAGTCATTAACGATCACAGATTTAAGATAGTGTAACTCACGCCGACGAAGGAGGTCGAGTAAGATATTCAACAAGTTACTAGTTGCTTCTAAGTCGTATTGCCATTAGTTCTAGAGCTATATCGTAACTTTGAGAGCTTGCCTGGCCTGCTAAGTAACGATAAATGTTGGCAAGTTATTTCATAACCAAGTGACTTCGAGTTTCAATAACCTCGGAATGTAGACGATACGTCTCGTGCTAAAGTTTTATCGAAGATTTACATTAACTGACCACAGATTGGAAGGATTAGAAACAGAATAATACACATTTGCAATAAAGTTTTTTTATAGATGCGTTGTGATTGAAGATAAGATAAGATTGATGTTTGCCTTTCAACTTACAATTACGGGTTGTTCCTTCAGGTAAACAATAATAGAATAAATTAGGTGTATGGTGACTCCACCAAGATATTCGGGGCCAATGATAAATACTTGTTATTGTTATTAATATACTAGCTGAACCTCGCGGCTCTGCCTGCGTTAAATACTGATTCCCTTATCGCAACCCACAAGAATCTAATCGCCGGGATAAAAAAATTAAATATTATACCAGATATTAATAGGTTATAGATTGAAATTTGGCAAGCGGCCCCCGGATTCCGAGGTGATAAGCCTCGGATGCAACCGGGATTAACACTGAGATGACGAAGATTGAAATTTGGCACAAGAAAGGTCTTTGTCCCAAATTTCTACCAGATCTGTTCAGTCGTTCTGGCGAGATTGGGTTACAGACATTGACCATCCGTCCATCCAATCCTTCGCATTTATAGTAGTAGTAAGATTGAATGACTCTTCTAATTAGTCCCACCAGAAAGTACGTAAATTGGCAGAGCAATTCAAAGGTAATTAGAGATTTTCCTTTAAAGAACAAGTGTAGGGCTCCCTCATTGGAGCAACCTATTCCATCGAGGACCAACTACATCGACAAGCCTTTTTTTTTTGGAGCATCTAAAATACTCAAAATTCTTTACCCACACAAACTTATTTCCTTCTTCCTCTTGTGGTAACTTCGCTCTATTGCTTGTACCATGTACATCGGGTGTCAAGTGCTTGTATGGTTCAGTGTTTACAGGTCAGCAATCTGACAATAAATCTACCAGTCAATTAGTTACCCAGCTGCTTGTGTGTACTCCTACATATCTATTGATCTATATCTTTTTAATAAATACACATGGCTGATCAGCAACAATATTTTTTAATATTCTTTTGTGTACCTGTCTATATTTTTGTTCTAGTTAATCTCTGAAATGGTTAAGCCGATTTTGTCGAGATTTTCAGGGGCGATAACTGTATAAAATCAGTTAGCGTACATTGGCGACTTTTAGAAAAAGTATAGGAGTTCTGTGCAAATGAATTAAAAGATCTAAGTCCACGCTGACGAAATCACGGATACAGGGGACTATTAGAAACGAGAAAGCTAGTTTGGATGAATAATTGGATTACGATAGTCTGAGTATAAAGGTCGTATCAAATATTAAATAAATCCTATCACCCGATTGTAGCGCCACTTACTGGCTCCAACAAATTGTACTATATATCGCTGCAATATAAACTATATAACTATTTGGGAAGGCAGAAAATATTCAGCATTTCAGCCGAATTATTCGGATCAAATTTGCGGATGGCGAAGTAACTAGGTTCAACAGGTCGTTGAGTTATATGTACCAAATATAGTGTATGTAGTTATTTTAATTTATGAATAAATTAATGTTACATAAAAAAATCTTCTGGCATGTGCAAGGAATATGTTGACGAAGTTTTATCGTGGTTTTATCGTACGGTCAGACATAAATATGAACCAATAAACATTCATCTAAGTAATAAGGTTGGGTGATAGGAAGAAGAATACATACATACGAGAATGATGTGGAATCTGAAAGAGATTGTTGTAACGAGAATTGAAAAGGATATGCTAAGGTGGTTTGGCCACTTAGAACGAATGAGTACTGAGCGTATGACATACCAAGTATGTAAGGCACATGTGAGTGGGTAGGCAAGCCGGAGTCGACCTTGCAGAACACACACCGATCAAATTAATGAGGTATTGAAAAACATGAAAGTTTAAATGACAGTAGAGGAAACTGGTGAAGTATGTAAGGACATAAGTAGATGGTGGTCTGTTGTGTCTGCCTACCCCGAAGGGAAAAAACGTGAGTATATATATGTATGTAACCATTCATCACCATCATAAAGCCAATCTCAGTTGCATCCGAAGCTTTTACTTTGGAGCCCTGGGCCTTGCGTGCGCTACTGCCGTTTGACCTCCCAACCCGAAGTCTCGTCCGTTAAACAGCAGGTGGCAGCTTGCAGGTGAGGTTAGTTTGAGCTTCGAAGATCTTAGTGGCGCTCCTAAACACCCAACCAATAACGAACTACGAACCAATAATCATTTATTTATTTATTATATTTTAAACTAGCTGACTGGTCTTTACCAAACCATGCCATAACCTTCACGCAAGAGGAAGTTATAAAGCGAATCAATGCTTAAAATATGAACAAATAAACTAATGATGTTTATAATAGGTTGGGGAAAAAGTCTTTTCGCATTTTATATGAATATTTAAAACATTTTTTAATATAGTTTATATATATTTAACTAAAGTATGTAGGTACCATTTTGTTCGATAACTTTTTGCCATCTTATAGGGACATGATTCCATTGCTATAAAAATTTTGAGGCTTCTGATCAAAAAACTGCGTCAAGTAGTTTTGGCAGTCCTCTCGTGATGTTAACCTGACACTGCCTAAAGAATTCTGAAGAGACCGAAACAGGTGGAAATCTGAAGGTGCCAGGTCAGGACTATATGGCGGATGCATTAACACGTCCCAGCCAAACTCTCTTAATTTTTGCTGAGTGGTTAAAAATGTGTGAGGTCTAGCGTTATCATGATGAAAAACCACACCCCTTCTGTTGATTAATTCCGGCCGCTTTCTCTCAACTTCTTGCTTTAATCTTATCAGTTGTTCACAGTAGAGTTCTGAATCGATGGTCCTGCTTGGTGGTAAACAGCTCATAATGAATAATGCCCTTCCAATCCCACCACACACACAGCATCACCTTGTTGCGAGTTAACCCGGGTTTCGCCACAGTCTGTGAAGCCTGACCGGCCTTTGACCATGAGCTTTTTCGCACGTTCTTGTCGTACCTGATCCACTTTTCATCAACAGTTATCAATTTCTTCAAAAATGGTTCGGTTTCATTACGTCGTAATAAAGAATCACAAATGAGTACACGGTTCATTAGGTTTCTTTCAGAGAGCTCGTGAGGTACCCAAATATCGAGCTTTTTTTGTGTACCCATTTTTTTTCAAATGCGCGAAAACTGTTTTGTGGTCTATTCCCAGTTCTTCAGCTACGTCGTAACTACTGATACGCCGATCTTGCTCCACTTTTTCAAAAATAGCATCCATTTTATCCCTAACAGGGCGACCAGAGCGACTTGACATCAAAATTTCTGGATTGAAAACGCTTAAACCAAATTTGTGCTACTGCACAGACACTGCACTAGGTCCATAAACACCGCAAATTTTTTTCGCGGCTTGCGTTGCATTTTTACCTTTTTTGTAGTAAATTTTAAAATGTATTTAATTCTTCATTAGATTCACTCATCTTGACGGTAAGAAAAACAAATGAAAATCACGCATTTTCCTAATTTGAATTTGGAATTATCTTCTATAAAATTTAAACTTTTAAATGATACCAAAACCAGCCAGGTACAAATAGTATAGCCAAAGAGGTTTTATTACAAGTTCATACATACTATATGCGAAAAGACTTTTTCCCCAACTTAATATATTACTACTCGCCTACCCTACCTCACAAAGTCATTATAATCAATCGGTCAAGCCGTTTCGGAGATGTACGACCAAAAAACCGTGTTACGAGATTTTCATACATTAGATTAATAACTCATTTGATACTATTATAGTTTATACTATTCAAGCCTGTTTTTTTATCTTGAAACGACTTTTTACCTTTTATCAATTTACAAAAAAGGAAAAATAGACTCCTTCAAAAAGTTGGAGAAAAACAACTGAATATTATACTTATGTCAAATTGATATTGTTGGAGGTTTACGCGAATGTCACACATTGAAATAAAACTATTTTTAATATATATTATATAATATATATATATAAAATATAATATATATACATATATATATATATATATATATATTTATATTGGTCTAACCAGGTGAAGCATTGGCACTCACATCAAAGAATACATAGCTGATATACCAACGCTCAAAAAAGTCTGCTGTATGGGAATACGTGCAACAGGGGACCAAACATTACTTAAGATTTGATAAACCACAGATATTCGCCAAAAAAAAACGATTCCTACCTAGGATGCTCCGCGAAGCCATTGAAATTAAAAGCATCTTAATTTTAATAGAGAAGATGGTTGGAATGTACTACCAGCTTGGGACCCAGTCATTCACTTAATATATTCCAAGAAAAATCAAAATACAACAAGACTTCATGACACTGTGAGCTCATTCTGCGTAAATAGTAACACCAACAATTTAACATAGTTCGGGTACCAAAGTACCCGAACTATCAAAAGATAAGAATAAAATATAACTTACACTTCAAACTACAAGACAACAACCATCTTTAATCTCCCCATGACCATGGCTGCTGAAAAGCAACCGAAACGTCGGGATCAATGTAAAATATAAAATAACATCAAATAAATCGCCATAGAATCCGTTAAAAATAGTTTTATTACAATTATGTCAAATTGCAATTAATTTCGGCCCTCTACTGTGCTCCGATTTAACAAAACAAATAGGGTCCCGTTTTACCCTTTGGGTACGGAACCCTAATATAGACATAGTACGTAAGTGCTCTCGGGGTTCACTCGCGCTAGACAGAGTACGATAGATGACAGCCCACATAGCCATCGCGGGTTCCCCCTTCACCCTAGCTCTGATCTGGGGGATCAAAAACAAAGACTCTTGGGTGTCTGGGTGAGTCTGTTTAAATACGCTGTTCAACAGTATTGTCGAAAGTTTATACGAGCATTACTCAATGAAATAAAATTACGTTTTACGATTTTTCAGCGCAGCGGAGATTGGGATCCAGGTATTCAAAAACTCAATCAACGCAAAGAAAATAACAAATACAAATCGCAAAACTGCATAAATAATAGCACCAACAATTAGGCATAGTTCGGGCACTTTTTAAGGTAACTTTATACTGCAAGACATGAGGTAAGCATCATTTTTTAGACTTCCCATGGCTTATCTGTTTGAAAGCAATCGAAATGTTGGGAAACAGTGTATAAATAAAATAAATATTGTAGGACAAAGTACCCAACGCTATCTAGTCCCAAACTAAGCAGAGCTTGTCATATGGGTTCTAGAATGCTGATAAACATACTTAAATACTTTTTGTAAATAAATACATATTATTCATAGAAACACCCAGACCAATGCAAATATACATATTTGCACTGAGCGGGCATCGAACCCGCGACCCAGAGGTTCGACGGCTAAATCTGGTTTATAATTCACTACCGCTACGCCACAGAGATCGTCAAGTACAATAATACAAATATAATACAATAGAAATCACGGTAGGATTAATTAAAATTAGTTATTTGATTATCAAATACTGTTAGATTTCTGAACGTTAAAAAACATTATATAGCAAAACAATTATTTGACAAAGTATGCTTAGTATGGATTTCAGAATACGGATCAACATGCTTATATATTTTTGTTAATATTACAATTCAATAAGATACATTCATGCATATAAATATTTATTATTATTATTATTTTTTCGAACTTTTAACTTTAATTCAGGACACACAATTTGACAAACGCAACCGGTAAACCAAGTATGAAAACAATTATGAAAAGTGTATGTCAGAATCATAGTAAACATGTGGTCTCTGCCTACCGCTAAAAAAAGAGGCGTAACTAACTGTATGTATGTATCACATTATGTGTAACGCTGCTGTTTTATATCAAAAGTGACCAAGACTGGCTCAATTCCTTAATTACATGTACCATTGCAGGTACAATGGGGATAGCATATTCCGTCAGGAATAAAAACCCATAAAATCTATGAAGAATAAAAAAAATGCATCATTGAATGTCCATTGAGTACAACGTGCTATGACGTGAAATTGGTCAAAAATGTGATACGTGAGACAAAGCGACCTGTGTTTGCTCAGTACACGTAGGAATAAAGTAGAATTGGATTTGTTGAGAAAGGCATACAGAACAATCTACAAGCTCAATTAATAAAAAAAGTTCTGTATATTATCATTAAAAGGGGTGTACTCGTAAGTACACCCTATTACACTCTCCTCCCCTCGATTTTGACTGTTCATGAAAAGATTTTGCTAAAATTCCAATTATGAACAGAAGCAATTATAATTAATGAACCCCTTTTACAAAATAAATATATTTTATATAAAAGAAATCTTTCTGTGCCGGGTTTATGTTTCTCATTAAGTCATCCAGATTATTAAAATCTGCCCTTAGTCAACTATGTTTTCACTGTTAACGTTTTCGATATAGATTATATTGTCGTTAATCAGGTTCATATTTTCCACCCGAAACATTGATTTGCTGTACATAGAGAAGTGCTCGTCCCAACACTTATGCGTGTTAGTCAATGTTGAAGGAACATGAAAGTAAACTTAGTATGCTGAGTAGTCTGAGAAGTATAGTTGAAGTGAGGAACAGCAACAGAACCGTGATAAAGGAATATTGTGGTATGGTTAAAGATGTAGTGACCAAGAAGAGAAAGGGATGCTTAGATGGTTCCTTGATGCGTAAAAGTGGTGACCCCGACGTGATGGATATCATTTGTGAATTCGCTAATGAATAGGAGTTGACGAGTACGACGAGTACGACGAGTACGACGAGGAGTTTCAGTTTCTGAAAAACTTTTCAAAAGCGCGTACTTCAGCGGCTTATGATCAGTAAAAATTATCAGTTAAATTAAGTCTCGCGCATCTATGACGTCTACGAAAGAATAGACTGACAGAGTGCATATAAGTCATATATAACTTCGTTCCATCCGGGTGTCCCTTGACACCTCTCAAGTATTTCTTTTTAATCTTGGGAACACCGGTTAGATTTTGGTCTGACCTTCATTATCCTGGCGTTATTCCGCTTGCAACTTCGGAGCTCAAGGTTCACTTACTTCTTCTCCTACTTTTGATTTGATGGATACGATTTAATGCGGTAACAACGTTATGATATCAGTAATTAATTTACAATGCTCTGTTTCTGTAACAGTTATTGCAATATCAAAAGGGTTAGTGTTAATTGAATAAATGAATTAAACAAGCCTGTTAATAACACAACTCATAACTAATTGTTCGTAAATGCAACAACGAAATGAAAATGAAACACATCGTCCAGTTGAATAAGAATCATAAATTATTCGTAATAATAATAAAATATAGGTTTTTGTTTTCGCTATGTTTAAATAATAGAGTTAACCTATATGAATAAAAAGCGGCCAAGTGCGAGTCGGACTCGCGCACGGAGGGCAATTTTATGTATACAATGGGAGCCCCCTAAATTTATTTTATTTTAATTTAATTATTTATTTTTGAAGTGAATATACAACTAAATATTCTACGAATATTTCAAGTGTCTACCTGTTGCCGTTATTAATATTGAGCAAAAACGGCAAAAAGTTCCCTTAAATATTAGTTTTATTCTGTTTTTAGTATTTGTTGCTATAGGGGCAACAAAAAGACATAATCTGTGAAAATTTCAACTCTCTAGCTATCACGGTTCATGAGATGCAGCCTGGTGACAGACGGATGGATAGACAGCGGAGAGCAGTGATAGAGTCCCATTTTACCCTTTGGGTACCGAACCCTGGAGAACCCCTGGCCCAGGGTCAGTCGGGGTGCGAGGGATATGCTCTATGGGCAACCTTACACCCCGGCGTTTTAAGACCCGAGATGGCGTGCGGTTTTAGTCGGTTCAAGCCCGACATAACCACCCCCGCTGGCCGGCAGCCGTGGGGAAATCCGAAGGGATTTCCCCACGACAAAAAAAAAAGGTTACCGAACCCTAAAAATGAATCACCGAAATTTATGTATGCGTAACACTTCCGTACAGCTGCACCAAATTGGCCAATTCTTTTTTGTGTTCGTTATTGTCAGGACAAGGTTTATATGTAAGAAAAATTTCGAAAGTCGAAGGGTAAGATGCTTTAATTGCACCGGACCAAAGCAAGAGCGCGTAGCTAGTTTTTAATATTAGTGTATACAGAGACACACTACAAAGCGCTATCTAGACCTAAACACTAAGCACAACTTAAGGGTCAACTTTTTTTCTTCTTAAGTTAGCAATTTTTGTGTCACCTGATCATAATGTAATCTATTATTATTATTATTTCCAACGGGGACGCCGGCAACCGGGCGGGTGATCAACTTTACCTGAGCGGGCCATTTCACCCATTTCCCCTGGTCCTCCTTTCCAGGAGGTGGGATATCGCAGCGTTCCGTCGAATCTACCAGTTTCCTTGAAAAATCTTACGATTCCACCTTCAGATTCTTCAGGTCTTCTTTGTCCAGTGTATCTATTCCCATGGTCTCCCATCTGAGTTCATGGGACATTCGACGATCAGGTGGAAGCTGGTGGATAATTTCAGAAGCTATCAGTTCTAAAATGGTTGTAATTACGACGACTTTGATAGAAACTGAACCCCCCCCCCTCCCCCGATTGAGGAACCCGTGATTGTTTCCTGTTGTACGTAGAAAACCGTTTGTTATTTTCCGAAATAAAAACTATTGTATTTTCTCTTTCTTTCAAATTCAATTTGGCAAAGGGAACCTCTGGGTTCCCTTTGTCAACAAAATCGGTGCGTTGTACAGTATTTTACCATGTGTCATGTATTTTGCCTTTATCACGCTGTGTTTGCTATATTTGGATTACTGTCTAGATTTAATGAGTAACGGTGTCCAAATGTTTCTTGTCATGCAATGGCAGTAATCTGTAAACTTACTTTTCAGAAATAAATAAATTAAAGGTCGCCGTGCTCATTAAAACCTCATTGCTTTAGGTGGAATGGAGGGCTGAGCAATACTTCCTTTATATGCCCATGCTCGTGAATGGTAACTACTGTTAGACCTTATAGAGTAGTCTTAAAACCTTTATTACTTTGTCACGTACTGCATTTACTCTCTTCTTGTGGCTAACTGGATGCTTCTATAGCACCGTAATAAACAGTGACGATAAAGTACTGTACGTACAGTATATTAGTTTCAGAGGGCCTACCATGAACTTTTCTAATACCAAGTGCAGAACTGCTCAACTTGACAGATATACTGACATTTCCTATTATACCGTTACAGACACCTCAACCGACCACGTCAGTTTTCTGACTATACATGAAATAATAAACAAAATCGAAAAATGTTTTATTAATTTATTTTCTTTAGATTACAAAAATAATTATACATCAATTTATTTATTGATTTATTTCAGTCTCAAGATCTCTGGTCTAGTTGGCAAGAAGCTTCTTGCTTGTTTCTTTAGATAAGAAGTAAATATAGCAACATTATTTAAATCATTGCGGATTCTTTTGGCGACCTATGACACTTGGGGGTATCATTTGGTGGTGTCATGGGGAAAGAAGGTGATACTCGACTAAACACGCCAAGCCGCTGAAATGTTAATCACGTGACCACTGACTGCGAGCTTGCTGACTCCCCTGCTGTTCATCGAGTGCTTGGTACATTGAGGTAATAATACACTACAGTACGACATAAGCCGACCGTTCAATTCTCGGTTAATATTAACCTATTATAGTTATAAAATAAGAGTTATATATAATTAATAAAACTGATACTGATAAAAACTGATATAATTTTTGATTATGTGTCATTTTGAAGTCATATTGTTTTCCTTTAAACTGACTAACCAGTTGCTTAGATGTTGATGAACAAAACACTTTGTTATATTCACAAATTTTCTTCGAATTCAATTTCTTATTGGTCAAAATGTGAATGTATTTCAACTTGTTTGAAGCGCGTGTTGGCGGCACAATACATAACACTGGCGGTAAATGTAAACAAATGTTGAAATTTTTCATTATGATAAATATTTAAATGCATTTTAAATGAAAATAAGAAAGAAAGAAAAATCATTGCACAATACAACGCACAAAAAATGTTGGTGTATATGTAATTTTAAAATGTAATAATAATAAATACACAAATATTCAAGGTCATATTACACAGCGCCATTTATACCCAAAATATGCTGAGTTTGGCATATGGGTACTGGAATGCAGAGGTACATACTTAGACATTTTTTGCACAGATACATATTATAATGCATAGAAACACCCAGAGCAATCCATATACCGAACGCTCTACCGCCTATCGAAGTCGTCGTTATGATAAACTAAAATATAAATATTATAAAAATATTTGTCTAAAATAGAAGAAATCAAATGAATACTGAGTTTTTTTTTCTAGAGTATCTTAAAATAACATCTAGTATAACGGTTATCAAGTATTCTTACGTAAGTATTCCTTAACTAAAAGCTACCTAAACGTAATCATTTCTAATTTGCATTCAACAATTTCGTGGAATTTGAAAGCTAGCTACATTTAAATTAATTGGGACATTATAATAATAATACAATTACATAGTTACTTGACTCTCAAGTTAGTTACATACATAGCACAAACAATCCCAGAGATATAGCAGGCGCGTTTATTAGCAAACACAAAGCCACAGACGTCGTGGTACTAGGATTCCAGTCAATAACAATAAAACCACCCAGTATTGTTTAGTTGTTAATTACATCTGGTAGTTCCACTACATCTAACACATAATATTCAATTTATGGCATTTCAAGCAATATTGTTGTCAATTTGTGTGGTTTGGTTACGGAATTCCATTTTTTCGTAAACAACGGGTATTGTAAATTAATGCAGCATTTATACATAATAAAAATCTCATCATCTGAGCTCCCGATTACATTGAAAGCCCTTTGGAGCCCGGGCTACTTGGCTTTTACAGAACAACTGCCTTCTGACCCCAAC
Organism: Cybosia mesomella; assembly: GCA_946251805.1. Lineage (NCBI taxonomy): Eukaryota > Metazoa > Arthropoda > Insecta > Lepidoptera > Erebidae > Cybosia > Cybosia mesomella. The sequence continues at coordinate 12,017,318 of OX276388.1, read as the reverse complement.
CCCGGGCGAAAAGCCCGCTATTCAGAACTGTATACAATATTCTGGAAAGATTTATTATTCTTAAAGCCAGTCTCGCAACAAAAACAGTACCTGTCACTGTCTTGGTAGTATAAATGTGTTTACAGAATAAGCAGATGTAATGATGTACGAAGGACAGCTTAACACAAAACGAGTTTAGGTACTTCTAGAAAACCTTTAAATGATGAAAGGAGAAAATATTATCTAATAAAGTGAAGTGTATCTACCCTGTAAAAAAGACTTATGATCTAAAAATATAACAGTAAACCGTTTTTCTCACAGCAAATAAATGTTACATGATATTTATACACCTAAAAAATACATTAAATATATAAAACTTGGACAGTTAAACAAGCACTTCTAGTAAGCGTGTGTAATGTGTGTGAAAATCTCGGTAATCGATTTAACGATTTAGATGAAAATTTGCATTTAGATATAATTTTGCTTTTTAAGTTTATTTACGTATGTAGGCATTCTTAGGCCTATGTATGAGCCTGAGGACGGCAGTTGGCCGACTCGCCGTTCTTACAGAAGCAGGCCGTGGCGGAGGCGTGTCGTGTGTGCCCTCGCCTGCCAACTCACCGGGGTGGGGTGTAAGGTTGCCCATAGAGCATATCCCTCGCACCCCGACTGACCCTGGGCCATCTCCATAAGCAAAGTTATACCTAATATTTTTTTTCACTTTTGTTTGATCTAAATAACAAAGAACTTCAGTGAAACTCGGTCTCCTTTTATTTGTTAACAATGCAGATAACAAATATACAGACGCCCTCAGACGTTGCTTAACACTAATAATAGAATTAGAATCGATGTTTTCATTTCAATAAATCAATAATCAGCAAAATACAGTTAGAATGCAATGGCGTTTTTTGAATAGGTAAATCAGTGACTCTCGGTTCAGGACGGCTAAACCAATTTATCTTTTTATTTTACTTTGAAGACTTCTCACCGAGTGAACAAAGTTTTTATGAGTAGTTAGAAAAGTCACCCGGTCATTTTGAAATGTGGAAAATACTTTTTTTTTTCTATACAATTTTTAATGGGTGTTTTTATTGATTATTATTAATTTTTATTTAATAGTCCACAATAAATAATATAGATATCTAATATAACGATCGTCTAATATTTCAATACAGTATTTGACCGCCAAGTCAAAGCAGTTTCCTTTTTATTAAACGTCAAAACAGTAGTTATATTTAAACTTGTATGAAATAAAGAAGAATGACGTCTCACTTCATTATTCTCAAATACATTATAAATAATAAACCAATGTTTAGTCAGATTCAGATATCACAGTCTCAAAAAGATTTGAAAAGTAGGACAAAAATTCGATTTCAAAGATTTATTAATATAGTTAGACAGTTACTTAATGGTGTCTTCTGTATCCAAACGCTAGTTATTTAAAGGCAAAGGTAATAAAAGCGCTTTGAAAAAAATAACTCTCTTGTATGCTCATAAAAGTTTTGACGCTTTCAATCCCTTTGAAAGTATATCATATATTAACCTAACGCTCCGAAGCTACAACACGTGTTTTGGTTATGTGTGAATATTTTAGTGTGAAGTCGCTTAAAATAAGAAAAATTAAAGTTTTAGTTTTAAAATTGTATTCGCTACATTTGCTACGTGGGTCACAAATTGCTACGGAAGCTACGAGGCGTAGCTAAAAGTTGCTTGCGGTCGTCTGTTAAGTTTTTCTGTAATGTATTTCTTTCTTATCAAGGATGTAGTAATAGTACATTACGATATTAGTGCGTTAAGATGGTTATAACATGCGAGGCGGAATTTCAGCCCGAGCCGAAGGCGACGGCGTAATTGAGCCGAGCATGTTATAACCAATACGCACGTATATCGTACGACGTTTGTTAACACATTTGCGAGGAAACAGAAAAAAAAGGATTTTATATTTTGTACATTTTTAATTATTGAAACAGTTAGTGAAATTACAATTATTAAAATGATACGTAGTTGTAGTTGGTTTTTTCATCATGTTTTATTATTATTATTACTATTCATCATGTCATTGTTTTGTGTTAGGGTAAATGTTGGAGACGACGAAACTTCTTGAAAGGCGGCAGAAGAGCATTGTAATTCGTCATTAGTTGTAAATAAAAAAAGTATCATCAGTAGAAGTAGACGGGCGCGGCTCAGGGCAAAACTTCTTCGTTTGTGGCTCCAAATTTATTGCCTGAGTTATTTTGGCACTTATATTTGCTTTGTTTTAGATGGAATCTTCTACATAAGATTCTGCTACTGCGTTAGAACGCCACCCGCCATGCCGTTTTAAAGTCAATATATCAGCTCCCGAATCAGCAAGTAATGTAGCTGACGTTCTTCTGAAACTGTGCCCTGTATAACAATCAGCATACGGCAATCCTAAAAACTTGGCGACTTCCTTTGGCATGGTACCGAATTTATTTATGCCAATAGGTTGCGCAGTACATTTACCTTTTTGGTAACTCTGAAAGAAATGATTATTTTTTGCATTGTTGTACGCAGAGCTTCATATTTTTTGACCACGTCATAAAATGGGCCGTCGATAATAAAAGATCGGGGTATTTTGTTTTTAGTGTTTGGAATTTTGACTAAAAGCATTTTGCCTTGATTTTCAATGTCTTTTGTGGTAATATTGTGAAGCTCTTGCCGTCTACATGCACCATTAATACCAAATATTAACGCAACCTGAAAATAAATAAAAATGTGTTAGATAAGGTATAGGTACTTAGCTTACAGACGGTCATTGAAATAAAACTATTTTTAACGGATTCTATCGCGGTTTATTTGATGTTATTTTATATATTACATTGAACCCGAAGTTTCGGTTGCTTTTCAGTTGCCATGGTCACGGGTAGACTAAAGATAGTTGTTGTCTTGAAGTTTGAAGTGAAAGTTATCTCAAAGTACCCGAACTATGATGAATTGTTGGTGTTACTATTTACGCAGAATGAGCTCACAGTGTCATGAAGTCTTGTTGTATTTTGTTTTTTCTTGGAATTAATTAAGTGAATGACTGGGTCCCAAGCTGGTGGTACATTCCAACCATCTTCTCTATTAAAATGAGGATGTTTTTTAATTTCAATAGCTTCGCGGAGCATCCTAGGTAGGAATCGATTTTCTTTGGCAAGTATCTGTGGTTTATCAAATCTTAAGTAATGTTTGGTCCCCTGTTGCACGTGTTCACATACAGCAGACTTTTTTGAGCGTTGGTGTTTTATGTCAGCTATGTGTTCTTTGACGCGAATGCCAATGCTTCGCTTGGTTTGACCAATATAAGATAATATCAAATAAACCGCGATAGAATCCGTTAAAAATAGTTTTATTTCAATGTGTAACATTCGCGTAAACTTCCGACAATATCTTACAGACGGTCGTTAAAAAATATGTAAAAGAGTATGTACAGTAGGTAGATCAATACATAAAATAAGGAGGCAAACTGACCTTTGTTGCCAGGTGCTGGCTATCTGGAGTATCTTTTAGAAACTTTTCGACGTCATTTGATGACAGTACCTTAGATTTTTTCTTTATAAAACTGAAGCGAGCGCGATTCTCCGTCGGCCGCTTACAGTACTTTTTGCCACGCACGGGAATCGAACCTTGGTCCGCGCGGCAGTGAGGGAGTTAGATACTCGACGGCGGTTATTAAATAAATAATTCGGATATCTTGACAATAATTATTATTGCTTTATTGCAAAGACTAAATTAAATTACAAGCGTACAATAAAAGCGAATCTATATGCAAAGGCTATACAAAGAAAGCGCGAGAAAAGCAGCGGAAGAAATGTGTCTAAAATTAAGTGTGCGAGCGTTTTATAAAAAGCAAAAGTATGCAAAGAATGCGCTCCGAGGTGGTGGCTACTGCATTCCGATGTTGCGCGTCGTCCAATCACGCGTCGATACGTAGCTGACGTAGTTGCTGGAGCAAGATGTGCATGCGGCGCGCGGGTGCCTCGGTCGTGACGTAAAATCGAACCATATCACCTGACTTGCGGCGCGTCAATGCATAGGCGGTAGCGGGTATGGAACTGATAGCGGTTTTGGTCGCCACAAAACCATTAGAGCGTCTCTTTAACATGCAATGAGATTTGAATATAAATTAATATCGACGCCATTTTTAATCTTGACGGTACTTTTTAGCATAGAATATGTTGTCCACAACGAGCTAGGCTAATATTTACTAGCTAGTTCATTAAAATACGCCAAAACTACATTTTCGGAAAATGATTTGGCATTTTTCATGTTTTTCCACTTCAAGAAATTTTCATACGTGGTTATGTATCTGTCCTTGGATATTGCCGGCAGCAAGCTGTCGCATGTGGTTCGCGCTTCTGTTAGTATATCCGGTGGAGTTGAAGTAATATATTGCTCATCTTCATTATTGAAAGTTGTCATTTTTAGATATTCACAATACAAGTACAAAGAAAAGAAAATTTGAGAAAAATGGCGCGAGGATTATTTTCTGCCGTGGCTGCGTGAAAATGTTGGCAAAGACGCTAGTTTATTTAAAATAAAAAAAAACAGTTTATTCGGTAATTTAAAAACTTGGCTGCATAAGTTTTTAAATTACCGAATAAACTGTTTTTTTTTATTTTAAATAAACTCAATCTGTGAATGCACACTGTTGCTTTCCCGCCATTTTAACAGCGCGCTAGCGCTGCCTACTGACTGGCGCAGCGCCGCACGGCGATTAGTTCGAAATTTGAATAGCAACAGCGCGCTGCTCACTAGCTGGCTGCTGGAGTCGTGCGGCGGCGATCAGTTCCATATTTGAAATGACAAATAATACTGTTATGGAATTTGTATGGACTATAACTTAACTATTTGCTTTGGTAGCACACGCGTTTTTTATGACCCGCTTTACATATTTAAAACCGGTGGAATTACATCAGCTTCAGTCCGGTGTTAAAAAAATCTCTTAAGGTGTTCAGGTGAATCTGGGTATCTCGCATATCCGAGATTGAAACCTTACTTTCTGACCCTATTTTTGCGTGTGGAAACCTCCTCGGGCTTCACCTCACCGGAACCAACGTGCAACGGTGAGGGGGGTATTTCGGACTCGAACAGACTAAAACCGCACGGTGTTTCGTCAAATAGCCCTGTGTGTCTGGAAATTGGAGGTGTGCCTTAGAGAGGATATCCCACTGACCCCGACCGACCTTGAGGCTTTCAGGCGACCCCGACGTGTTGTTGGGGATCAAAATAAACAAAAATCTGACCCCCGATTCAATTTAGACTCGCCCAACTAGGGACTAAGCTTGATGTCTCCTTGCTCAATGATAGACAGCTGCTGTTAATAATAGTAATAATATTTGGGTGATGCCGGTGGGCCACTATTTTTTATATTTTTAAATATATTTGTTTTTTTTTTCCATAGAATGTATTTAAAAATATAATTTAAATGTATTTTAAAATGTAATAAATACAATACTAATATTGCCACATTATTCCTTGTGCTATTTAAATCCATACTATATACAGCATGCCATATGGGTTCTAAAGTGTGGATACCAGGATATTTTTTTAAAAAATACGCCCAGCAACTAGGTCATTGCAAATAGCTATATTCATGCATTCAAACTTAATGCTATATCTTTCATTCTTGCTTCTTGCAGGCAGGAAGATTCGGAATGTACGTTTCATTGTAATTGTTTGAACTGGACTTAGCGTAGAAGAAATATAACCGGCTTAAAAAGGGCTATTTTTTATATCAATAGTCCGTCAATTGATTGCACCCCGCTGGATGGTGAGAAGCTGGGGTGAAGTCCAGTAGATACGGGTCATATCAGCGCAGATGCAGTAAAAATTCCATTTTAAAACGTGTGAGTTCCAAACTTACAAATACTTTTAAAAATAAAAATGAAATGACTTACATTTTGAAATTTTAATTTAACTACGCTAACGCGATCAAACTATGAGTGAAACTGTAGGTTAGTAACCTCACGTAGATAGGTTTTGTTTTGTCATATCATACTGAACACCAAAGTTTACTTCATGTTTCTCTTTGTAATCGCATTTAAATTAAACAGAATTTATATCATTTTGTTTAGAAAACGTGGCGTTACTGAATCGGATCCAGTTAATAAAGACTACCTGCTGTAAAGGACAGCTAACACTCTGAGAAATCGAGAGTGTTGCCACTCTCATACACAATCTGCGTACAAGTAGACACGACTTATATATGTTGTTAATTGACTTTGTGTGCTTTTAAAAAATTTTGATATAGGTTTTATAGTGTTTGAAATAAGGTAATTTGAGCTAGATTCATAAATTTATAATTCACTTTAAAATATTAAAACGAGCCGCATAAAATACCTTTTTCTGCCTTAGTAGATAAAATATTTAGGATAAAAGGGCTGACTGTTCAAAAAAATGTATTTTAAGGTCTGTGTGTAAAAGTATCTTTATGAAACATGTTACGTATAGGTCGAAGGATTGAGAGAAATATAAAACAGTCGAAAACATTCAGATATATTTAATATCTTACTAATGTTCTAAATATCTTTGGATGTTTGTTACTCAATTACGCAAACTTAACTCCATTTCTATATTCGTGGAATTGAATATAAAATAATATGTTAGTATCATTTTTAAATGGCTTTATTTTATTTGGCATGTTTATTTTGGGTCAAATTTAGTAATCGCAAAATTGACTCCTTTCTGTATTGATCTGATACTCGTAGAAATGTTTAGTTTTTTTTTGTCGTTGGCACACAGCTTGCTAGTGCCAAAAGGGAAAAAAAAAAAAAAATGTTTAGTTTTGATGACAATACAATTTAGTCCATTATATATCATTGTAAATCCACAATTTAAATACGCACCATACGCAGAAGCTAGTATTTGCAAATAAAAATGATTTTATATACCGTAGATTACAAAAGTAGTTGCTGGTTAATAAGGGGTACATAGGGGTAGAAAAATACTGATGAAAATAAATGTAGTAATGGAATTTAAAATGTCGTTTCTACCTAACCTAAATTTTACTGCCGTTTTTGTAGGGTATCATTTTTAATTATTGCCCAAAAAGGATTACATAAATAAAACCTGATATCGATACCTGTAATGTGTACATTCACTAATCAAACACTCGTTTTTCGAGGCAGAAGTTCGACCGTTTCGCAACGCGTTAGACTAAAAGTCGATCCCAACAGAGTTTTTTTTTTTACGTGCGGAAACCCTTTTAGGCGGGCGGTTATGTCGTGCATCGACTAACAGAGTAGCGAAAAGACTCGGAGTAGAACGCGATAAGTCAAAGTTAAACAAATTCAATTAAATAAATCAAGTAGACAAGGTACTAATTGTTACTAATACAAATTTAATAATATTCATTATGTTTGACACGAGAACAAAAGAACACGACGTGAACAGCTCTGTCCGATTGGAAAGCTGTGTCCATTTTCGATAAAGTTTATATCATCTGCATGATTTATTACAAAGTAAGCTTATCATCTGAGCGTGGTTCCCGGGTGCATCCGAGGCTTCAGAGCAGAGGTCCGCTTACTCCGCCTCCTTTACATTTGACTTATGCGGTTTGACTGATGTCTGAATTTACAACCCTGGGAGATGAGCCTACGCTAGACCATCGGCCGTCAATCAGCAGATGTACCGTGAACCGGTTTGCAGGTGTGGTTGACCCTTAAGGTTTTGGTGGGGCCCTATATACCGTTTCCCGCGTGGGAAAGAAAAATATCAAAAGTTATTCTAGTTTCAGATAACTCAGAACTAATCGCACTTCAAAAGGCTTGTTTCATGTTTTTTAAAGCTATAAATAGACGTTTGTGGGATTATTGGAAGAATACTGTGGAATAAATGCTGAAACTTAAGAAGCTTATGTCTCGACTGAGTACGGCAGTATTGTTTCGAAGTACGCTGAATAGCTGAAATTTTCATCTATGTGACAACTTAGTGAGTATTAGAAGGTTTTTACAGGGTCGGCAGCGCGACTGTGACGCCCCTGGTGTTGCACACGTCCAAAGGCCACGGTAACCGCTTCCCATCAGGTGGGCCGTGAGCATATCTGCCACCTGAGTGGTATAAAAACAAAGTATCTGTTATAGTAGGAGCTATCTGTTGAAGATCAGAGTATTCCCGCTGGAATAGAATTGTCACGGGTTCAAGTTTTGTCCTAGTTACACGTTTACCGATTTCAGTTTAACCACCCGGATATGAACTGCAGTGGACGACCTCGAAATACCTTAATAGATTAAAGGCCCAGGTCGGATGCTGCAGAGCCAATCGAGTGAAATGGGGTTACTTGGATGCAGAGGGTGGGAACTGTGACTATGGTGCCGAATTTTGGTCGAACACATCTAATTGATTAGTTGAATATTGCCAATGACTCGAAGAAGAAGAAATTTAAAAGCAAAGTTGGCATACTATTCATAGTTAGGTTTATACGGCCAGCGTGATTACCCGTATTATTGAATGCTTTGAATTGCAAGAATTGAGAAAGCCGTAGGCTAGCCATGAGGCACATATTGCTCGAGTGCAAGCATTTCTAGCAAGATTGTGAAGAAATATAATAGTCCAGTAATGTTGATGTATTCCATCTATGAATGGATCAAACTTGCATACTTACAGCCAACATTTACGTTCACCACCATTTTCTTTTAAATTGCCTTTATAATTATCGGAAATAAATGATTAAAATGTTAATTATCGCTCGCTTAGTAATGTGCCTGTTAGATGGCAATAATTAAATACAGTAGGACCTAAACATAACTTGCGAACCGTGGGTGTGTAATACCCCTCTGTCTACCCCTCCAGGGATACAGGCGTGAAGTTATTTTATATGTTATAATCGATAATAACATAGAATAATAATGATATAGCAGAATGTTGAATGGTGAATTCATTTAAAAAAGGGACCTCATTATTAATCGGGCATGTAAAAATGTAAAACAAACGTTTTACCCTCTTTTACGGGCTAATGTAGCTTGAACAGAAATTTTGTAATAAACTTGCATTATTCATTGAGAGTCCAACGAAAAGCTTCGCTTGTATTTAAACACATTGCGCATCACAAAAACATCTTTTGTAATCCTTGGTTATTCAAACTAGGTTTTGTTACGGCTTACATGATTATTTCATGAGTGTAATTAAATACCTACTAAGTGCTTTTTTAATGAAGGCTGAATCTAAAAGAAAACTTCATCCGCTTTATGCAAATCGGGGTTTTTTGTTTGTCTTTTTTGGTTCTTGCACAGGTTTTGCTCTCGCGGTTAAGCAGCGTTGCCAGAATGTTACTTTTATAAAATTTCACGTTACTATTGACCAGTGCTATGTAACTTCAATGTTACAAAACTCAAAATGTTACGCATCTTTACACACACTCTGGGTGATGGATCCTCTTTTAAACAAAAGAATGAACCGATATTCAGTTTGTTTTTTCTCGGAAATTATCAGCATTAAGTATTTATGGAATCAATAATATCGAACTCTGACTTTTCGTAGTTATGTCTGCATTAATAATAAATGTTAATTATCGCTCGCTTAATAATGTGCCCGGTAGATGGCAATAGGCTCGCCCCCTATTACATTGGGACCTTAACATAACTGGCGAATCGTGGGTGTGTAATACACATCTCTGCCTACCCCTTCGGCGATACAGGCGTGAAGTTATGTTATGTTATGTTATATTATCGAAGTTCGGCCGTTTCATAGTCTAGTAGGTACATACTGAAGTATCCGCGTCTGACGCTGAGCCATAAAGTGTTATTGTCGTATTGGAAAATGTTACTTTTGAGTTGTCTCATGTTATATTTGACTATTTGCCACTGGTCTGCCCAAACTTAGGGGGTCAGATGACAGACAAACCAACCAAATTAAATCATAGAAAGGAGAAGTAAGTTATCACTAGTAATTCGCTGTAACGTCACCACGGTTACTGAAAAGTAACTGAAACTTTGAAATAATACATAGTAACAGCGATATAATCCGTTAAGACTTAAGCTTGGACACAGGCTTACTCTCAGCATAAATGTACTCGTAGTTAGGAGATGAAAGAAAGTTGGAATGTATTATGAAAATGTTATACCATATTTCTTTTACATGACCTCCATTCCATTATATTCTATATATGTTTGGGGTTCCTGAAAAAGGGTATTCAAGGGTGGTGTTACAGGTGTCTATTCGGCTAAGGCGACTGTTTCGCTTAAACAGGCTTACCTTAGTGGTATAAAATAGCATATTAATTTCAAAATAACACGTCAATGTGAGATATCTAATATCCTCTAATAAGTGCCCCATGTTCCATCAGTTCCAATCAATATCCTATCTTACTTCCTACTATCCTACTAATCTACTAATCCTAACTTATTAATATTAAAAATGTGAAAGATTGCGAAGATGTTTGGGTGTTTGGATATTTGTTACTCAATCATGCTTAAATGGCTGAACGGATTTTTTTCCCTTGAATAGGGCCCATAGGCTGCGAGCACGGGATCGGAATTCCACACGGTCGAAGCGGGGAACAGCTAGTTATATTATAAACGTGCGATACAGTAATTGAACAACGTAAGTAACTTTCGTAATAACTAGAATCATATTGAAATGTTGAACTAAAATTATTTAATCATATGGATCATAATGTGACAGGTCAGAGTTTACATTTACGTTTAATGCCTGGTTCGCAATGCAACAGGTAAAGCTGTGAGAAAGAGAGCCAGAGAATAAACTCAGTCACTCTTTTCCAATCGACAAATTACATTGAGCTATTTTACATATTAGACAAAAGTATTATTCCATTTCAGTGGAATTAGCAAAGTATTTGAATATCACAATGCCACATTTAAATGTTATGTTATTCTCAAATTCGATGATTGACTTTGACTTTGACTTTGACTATAGTAAATACGATTTGTATAACGATTGCTCTTCGAGAAATCACATACTCCTGTATAGAAATCCCAGACAAACTTTCTAAACGCAGTTTCACTGAAATCGCAAAAGATTCAATGTGGTACCAAACCACCACGACATTTTTATTTTATTCAATAAACTTTAAAATACAGGTCGACCTGAAATAGGTAGCTGGAATAGACTGGATTTGAAAGGTAAAGGACCAGATGCTACGGCACACAATGGGGGGTCTGTCCAGCAGTAGACGAATTGAATTTTTGATACTATTTTTTCATCGTTCATCGTTTGATCAAACTATCCAAAAAGTCGCATAATTTTTTTTTTTACTAGTAACCGAAATTATTAGTACTCCCGTTAAACTTTTCAGCTAAGCTTAATTTCTTATGTTAGAAGTGGGTTCACGTCAGTAGTTTAATGGCCGATATCTCGATCGTTAGGCGGGTTTAGGAGTCATCCTTAACAGAACTACTAAGCTACCGACTTTTATAATAGTAGTAAGATACATTAGAACTATAGAAACCCACAGGCTATTTATATTATTTTGTCTAAGTTTGCCAACGTAAAAATAAGCTTCAAATGAGTTGGAAAAAATCCTGTCATCTGCGAACTGTGTTGGCGTGCACGGCATAAACCATTAGTGTTACGCAAAGACAAATTGTTTCTCTTAAGCAGTTCAGAAAATATATATATATCTATTTGAGTTGTATCTGGAAGTCATTATAGCCAAAATAATAAGCCATAGACACATTTAAATTGGACACAGTACTTACAATGAATATAACAGCCTCCGTGGCGTGGCGGTATTGAAAGCGGCCGCTACGCAGGAGGCGCGGGTTCGATCCCCGCTCAGTGCAAATATTTGTATGCATGAATATGAGTATTTGCATTGGTCTGGTCGTGCCTCGGAGAGCACGTTAAAATGTCGGTCCCGGTTGCCATACGAATATGTATGACAGTCGTTATAGGGGAAATGGGTGAAATGGCCCCACATAGAAGGGCTGATCACCCGTCTGGTCAAACGGCGTCCCCACTGGCAGTATATATATACAATGAATATATTGCATCAAAATTCTAGAGAATTCTATCAGTCATCATCATCCTCCGAGCCCTATCCCAACTCGGGGTTGGCAGCCTTACTGCGGAGCAGCTGAACTTTGATATTTTACGCGAAGCGACTGTTATCTGACCTCCATAATCGATCGGCGCACTACATACTACTTCCATGACACTTCACAGTTATAAATCGTGCATGGTCTGCAATTGTGTCGACATGTCTTGTCACAGGAAGACCGACCGAGCTTTGTAGGAAGAATGAATAGGAAGAAATCTATTCATTCTTCCTACAAAGCTATTGCTTTTTACATAAAGGTTGTAGGAGTACTCCTTTGCTAAATGCAATTCAGGTGGTTCATGTAGGTACATGAACGTTTGTTTTCAGTTATGAATAAATTTGTGACGTGAGAACACTGCAGGGCCCCAGGCTAGCTGCTACCAAGAGCACCTGGGAGCTAGTACACACTGGAGGCGCTTCAGCAGTCTTTCTTTTCTGGTTCAAGGACGGGTAAGGGGTAGGGTGTCAGATCAGCGTATCGCTTGTTTCGCCTCGCGAGATAACGACTTGTCGTTCAGCAAATTTATGTCCTCCAAATTAAGAGTTAAAACCAATAATACAGGCATCGAAATAATAATAACCTATTAGGCAAGCCACCAAACACCAGTCAACTCCTGTACATCTACATTCTACTCCGTTAATCTCCATGTCAATTAACATATATACAGAAAACCTTGCTTACCTGAACCTATGGAGAGCTTATTAAAACCAATAATGTGTATCCTAGTGTATTTGATTGGCTTATTGAAATCTAAACTGTGTTGCTTGTTAAGGTCGCATATTATTTATGTAAAATATAATAGTTATAAGAATATTAACTACATATTACCTTCGGTTTTAAGGTTAGAATTAAAAGCTTTCTACAGGACTGGCTTAGCCTAGTGTTTTGGCCATTTTGGACTTGATCCTATGCATTACCAATATGTAAGTAATATTTGTAGGAATTTGTAGTAATAAAATTATATTCAGCTTTGTAAAGACATTAAATATACAAAGCTCTTCGTAACTCTTATATTCTTAATATTTTCAACTCTTATATCCAATTTTAACACTTATTTAAAAGATTTGAATTCACAAATAAAATTAATTTTGGCAAGTACTCAGATTATTCGGCCGTCGGATTGTGTATAATACTCGTATTAATCAAATTCTTCATTCTTTCTTTATTCGTCGTCATTCAGTTATTTCATCTTCACACAATTATTCCGTTTTCACCCAATTATACCGAAGATGAGCCGCCCTTGATTGGGGTTTTAGTATCGTCCATATTCATATCGAGATATTCACAATATTAGTGTATACTGTTTACAAATCCTACCAAAAGGCCAGAGATCTAAACTTCACGAGTTTAGATGATTTAATTCTTTAGGAAAACTTTCACTCTGCTAATGGCTTGCATTTTACTAGTTAAAACTTTAATAGCGTAGTTTCTCAATGCTTTAACGTAACCGAGTGTTTCGAATTTGAATATGCAGAATTTTAATATGAAGAAATATTTATGGTTTTATATGATATTAAATTAATTAGAACCAGATTATTTTCTTAACTGGCTAGATTTACGTAAAAGCTTAAATTGAAATGTAAACAAATTTTATTATGTTCAATATATTCTTTGACACATCAAAAAAAAAACCAGCCAAGTGCGAGTGCATCGCCCATGACAGGTTCCATAGCAGCAAGTAAATTTTTTATATGTGAGTTGTTGAATGAAAGGTAAATTGCACTTTACGATTTGTGACGTATTAAAAAAAACTACTTACTAGATCTCGTTCAAACCAATTTTCAGTGGAAGTTTATATGGTATTGTACATGATATATTTTTTAGTTTTATCATTCTCTTATTTTAGAAGTTACGGGGGGGGGGGGACATTTTACCACTTTGGAAGTGTCTCTCGCGCAAACTATTCAATTTAGAAAAAAATAAAAATTGTATTAGAAACCTCAATATCATTTTTGTAGACCTGTCCATAGATTCCCCACACTTTGACTATAGAAACAATATTGATTTTCAGTTCTAAGTATGGGAACCCCCAAAATTTATTGTTTTTTTTTCTATTTTTGTATGAAAATTATAATGCGGTTCACAGAATACATCTACTTACCAAGTTTCAACAACGTAGTTCTTATAGTTTCGGAAAAAAGTGGCTGTGACATACGGACGGACAGACAGACAGACATGACGAATCTATAAGGGTTCAGTTTTTAGCCATTTGGCTACGGAACCCTAATATACAATCTGACAGAGTAATACCGTTGCAAAATGGCAAAAACTAACCATATAACATCGTTCTGTTTGTTTCCCCGTCTCTCCATCTATTTATACTCTCTACCATTTTACACGGAGCTCATTAGTGCTACATTATAAAGGTTGTTATTTTTGTCAATCACTGCGTAATATTAACAAATAAAAAAATAATAGGAATTATTGAGGTATCACAAGCGGGATAAGGATAGCTCATGTGCATTTCTTTTTGGATTAAAAGAAATGCACATGAGCCATCCTAAGATACTTCTTTATATGAAAGATCTGTGGTCAAGACTTCCTCATTTAATTGAATAGGATATCTTTTTTGTTCATCTTCGATAATCTCGTAAGGTTATTAAATTAATTATTAACTTTTATTTATAACTAAAAGCATAAACAGAAGAGAAAACTCTGTTTTTCGACCACTGAACCATTTTTCCTATTTTCTTGGTAGTCTTTTAACTTAATTGTGGTGGTTCGATTATCGTTATGTAATAAATAATAATAAAAATCAGTTTATTGTACATCTCCTTGGTGTATAATCAAAATCAAAATTACAACCGTGAATTGGGCATGAGTAATTTCCTGGTCTACGCAACAAGGAATGTGATAGGTATATTATACAATTATCAAACACATGGTGATATGATTTTTGTATAATGTTCCGTTAAGGCACAGACATATAAGTCATTAATTACTACTTTATATTGAATAAATAATCATGTCATTGTTTGTGTGTTATATCAAACTCTCAATGTACAGTCAACGACAAATGTTGATTAGTACTAAAATATTTACAATCCTCATTTATATTGGAATACAATGTAGCAATAATAGATGTATTAGGAATTTTATAATGTTACTGTAATTTTGTATATTACTGGGGGTAGAAATTTGATGACACAAATTTGTCACAAAATTCGGCCGGGTAGGTACCTCCGTGCACGATTGCGAAAAAACCATCCATAGTAATCCAATTTCGGTTTGATTGCGTTCAGCAGTCAGCAAGTGCATAGCAGCAGGGGGATTGTGGTCGCAGCACTAGTGGGACCGGTGGGTGTCACGCGGTGCTGCGACGACAATCCTCTTCTGATGAGGCCGTCAAGCTGAGTGCCACCATTGTTAACATGGTACGTGTATGTAATGGTGACCCTCTTTCCTGAGACTTTACCTTCAGCTTACCATCAGGCGAAGTGAAGTCAAATTGACGTGTCCTAAATATAAAAAAAAAATGCCCTGAGCACCAAGTATGTAAATTTAATGTTTTGTTTATTATTTCATGAAAACTTAAACCTTTCATAAAGCTAACTTGATTCATAAATTAGAATTTGTTAAGTTATTTTTGTCGTTGACTGTAATTCATTGTCATTATCCTGTTACGTTAATCCCGGTTGCATTCAATTCTTGTACTTTAAAGCTCGGGATCTGTACTTCTACATTTTACACCCCCTATACGCTCAATCTTTCAATGTATTAATTGTATTTATTTCATGTATTCAAGGGACTAAATAGTTGACCTCTTTATTCTTTTTTGCAACATGAAAAAGAGAGTGATGATAATATACATGAACTACCAATATTTCTCTATAGACTTTAGTATATATAGACAAAACAATAGACATCGAGACGACGACGTTGTCTGACGTCTCGTCGGTTGGTCTATTATATTCGTATCATTGAAGCGTGACCGCTAGTTGGTGGTTATTTCAATTATTTTTTCTGACCTCATATGAATATATGACTTATTTTAAGGCACGTAGAGCTTAATTTAAAACACACATATATTGTCAGAAAACGCTAAAGTGAAATGAAATTTCCGCAGACATTTCACGGAAATAAGCACCAGACATCAACACTGAAGTGATAATTAAATTTTGTTTATAATATTATAAGACTATAAAATTAAAAGAGATGAGCACCTTTTTTTTTTTATCGTGCGGAAATCCCTTCGGATACCCCCCCGCCGGTCAGCGGGGGCGGTTATGTCGGGCTTGCACCGACTAAAACCGCACGTCGTCTCGGGTCTTCAGACGCCGGGGTGTAAGGTTACCCATAGAGCATATCCCTCGCACCCCGGCTGACCCTGGGCCATCTCACCACTAACAGCATCGCTCATCCTGTCTCCTCTGAAAGCAGAGGAGTACGGAGAGCGATGTGTTCCCGCCACGTTGGGTATTGGCCGACGATCAATGCCAACCCTATGAAGGGGTGAAGGGGAAGCCATTGACCGCCGCCCAGGGTGTACCGGCCGCTCCGATTCCGTTCCCCCCGGACTGCAGCGGGATCGGAATCGGAGCGACACTCGAGGAGGTTACCCAACACACACCCCTAAGAGATGAGCACCTATATAGTTTTTAAGTTATCCACCTCGAATCGTCAAATATTTTGCAAAAAAGGTCACCAATTTTTTGTTTTCTATGTCGATATTATTTTTTCAATTGTTTAATTTCAGCTATTTTTCTTATATTGCGGTGTAGGGGAGGTTCCATGTAAATTTGGGCAAACCCTGATGTAGAGATTAGGTCATAATATGATATGTACTTTCTGAATTATCTAAAGGAGAGTAATTTTGAAACGACCTGTATACAATTATATAGGTAGATTGAAAGTGTCATCACTGCGATGCTAGCGAGGACTCAGGGCTGCACACGCTGGCGGACTGCCCGGCGTGGGAGGCGCCGAGGCGTGACCTCGTGGCAGCCATCGGGGTGGGAGTCCTCTCGCTCGGCAGCATGATTGCGGCAATGGTGCGGAGTGCGAGGGCGTGGGCCGCCGCCACCTCCTTCTGCAAGCATGTAATGCTCGCGAAGGAGATGGTGGAGCGCGCCCAGGAGAGATTTAGAACTCTCCCGGCCCGTCGAGCCCGCGCTCGACGCGCGTCGCAGGTGACTCAGGCGCCGGAGGTCGCTTAATGACCTCCGTCCTCCATGAGCGCAGGCCTGGGGGTGGCCGGTGAGGCCACCGGTCACCCCAGCAGAAGCAGGCCGGGACGTTGGGGCGAGTAGCGCCCCTCCCCCAAACCGGGGCAAGACGAGAACACCGTAGTTTCCAAACCCAAGGGGACCATCTCGAAACCGGAGATGGCCC
This sequence comes from Cybosia mesomella, assembly GCA_946251805.1. NCBI lineage: Eukaryota > Metazoa > Arthropoda > Insecta > Lepidoptera > Erebidae > Cybosia > Cybosia mesomella. Next base: position 12,000,006 of record OX276388.1, on the reverse strand, counting down.
AGGGCCAGTCGGGGTGCGAGGGATATGCTCTATGGGCAACCTTACACCCGTCTGTAGACGCGAGACGGTGTGCGGTTTTAGTCGGTTCAAGCCCGACATAACCGCCCTCGCTGGCCGGCGGGAATCCGAAGGGATTCCGCACGAAAAAAAAAAGGTAGATTGAATTCTTTTCAAACCTAATAATATAAAACGAGTTTTCTATTAACGCAAAATTGAGTAGCTATTATGGATTCTAGAATGTGGATAAACAAATGAGATACATTTTTCTTGTAAATAATAAATATAAGTATACATATTTATGCATACAAATATAAGCAAAGCTAAAGTCAATATACATTTATTCTGTATAGACCATTAAAACAGCACTTACAAACCGTCCAAAAATATTAGACTTATGTTTAGCAAGTGGAGCACCGGTTTTACATGCGGCTCTGTACTAAAAAGAGTCTGGCAAGAAACTCAGCTGGCTGTTTTTTTAGTCTATTTACATACAATTTTTTGTTTGAGTAGCATAGTGAGCGAGCAAACAGCTCATATCCAAGCTCGTTTGTCGTCTAAATATTGTTAAATTTTATAATAGCCTTTTTGGCAGAGTATAGTTTTAATTTGACTTTATGAAGAGCATTGAGCAGGAATTGAACCCAGGGCCTTTGACATAGCAGTCGATCGCTCTACCGCTACGCCACATAAGTTATATTGTTGGTTAATTTAGTATTTAGTGGGTTGTTATTCATTAGTTGTATTGTCAACAGCGTTGGCCGCGATGCCGCGCTGCTACATGGTCAAGAAAGGAATCATCCGACACCAGGGGGGTCCCCCACCCTGTAGTCCCACAGAGGCGAGCGTTGCACCACCCTGTTACAGCCCGGCGGTACACTCGGCTCTTACAGGTAACTTTATTATTGGTTTATACAATATATTAGCTTCGAAGCGGTGATTGCCCACTGGTGTACGTAACAGACTGCCGAGACGAGGTCTCGAGTTAGATCCCCAGTCGCCCCGGGGAGCTTAGCGTCGGTAGCTTAGCGGTAAAGGAGTCGACCCTACGATCGAGAGGTCCCGGGTTCGAATCCTGGCTATTACACTACCGACGTGAACCCACTCCTAACACAAGCAATTTAGCTTAGCTGGAGGGGTTAGGGGGAATATTAGTAATTACGGTTACTAATATTCTTTTTTAAAAAAAAAAAACACCTCTGACTTTTCGAAGTTATGTGTGTATTAAAAATGTTGATTATTGCTCGCTTAGTAATGTGCCCGGTAGATGGCAATAGGCTCGCCCCCTATTACATTGGGACCTAAACATAACTGGCGAAACGTGGGTGTAATAAACCTCTGCCTACCTCTTCGGGGATACAGGCGTGAAGTTATGTATGTATTAGTCTTCATGTATTGACTAATCCAAGCCCAATTCGATTTCAAACTAGATGAATATTCAATAAAATTTTGAAGGAATTAATATGCTGAGTTTTCCTATACGTAGATTAAGTTCGGAAAAAATGAACATTCAGGACGGGAATTGAACCCGCTATCAGTCCCTTACAGGGGGAATACTCTGACCGAATGAGCGTACTGAACACATCCTTGATATTCGAAATACTCTGATATATTATACGTCTTGTTGCGCCGCTGGAACCATCTATTTTAATTCAAAATTACACAATTAAGTTACAATTATTAAGAAACCATCGGAGCTCTATAAACACCTTAGAGTTACCAAAGCCCACATCTTAGGTAAATCCCAAGATGTCACAATCAGGGCACTCCCGAAAGATAATAACGCGTCCGAGCTTGAATCTAGACTCCTATTCTATAAACGATTTATGATAGGGGCCCAGTCGAACAGAGTGGGGTTGGGAGTACGAGAGCCAGAAAGGGACCAGGATATACTTAAGTCATTTCTAAAACAAGACTAAAAAGCACTATAAAATTCCGGAGGATGTTGGGGTTTCGTCATCTAGACCTGACATATTCCTATACTCTAAGAGGTTAAAACATGTGGTTCTTGTGGAACTTACTGTACCGTGGGAAACAAATATACCGAAGGACCACACAATAAAGAAAAATAAATACTATGATCTCACAAACGAATTAATCAAAAACGGTTACGTGGTTAATTTGTATGCAGTGGAAGTGGGAGCGAGAGGTATACCAGCAAAATCTCTCTATAACCTACTTAAAGATCTAGGCCTATCGAGAGCTACAATAAGCTCATTACTAGGACGAATGTCTAAAGCGGCACTAGTAGGTTCGTATCAAATTTGGTTAGGCAGGGAGGGGAACTTGGGTAGTGAAGGTGAGTGTTGATGTACATCAACAAAAGGGGCCCCTTCTAAACCTACACTTGGGTCGCAAGTCCCAGGCACTGTCCCGAGTTCCCAACTCAGCAACGCGATGGAGCCGGCACCCGCACGGAGAATCCATGGATTGCTAAGAATATCGGTCTCAAACATTGTTTTGAGATTGCTCTGCCACAGTAATTGATCTGACTTACTGAGATACCTGGACACTATACTGGTCCTTGATATTTGAAATTTTATAATAGCCTTTTTGGCAGAGAATGGTATAGTATAGTCACCCCAAGACGAATAATATATTGGAGAATTTCGAATATCTAGGACGTAAGGGACTGGTCACGGGTTCAAGTTCCGTCCTGGATGTTCACTTTTTCTGAAGTAGATCTATTATGCATTTCAACCTAGTATATTATATAATTAAGAGGTAGAAAGATACAATATGGTAGACTTTTGAGATCGTCATGGTATTGAGGTACCATGTCTATCTCATTTCATTAGGACATTTCAACCCATTGTTGAGTAAAGGGAAAATAAAATAGTTTTAGTATGTTTGAGTGAGGTCTGTACCTGAACTAATAGTTTTACTCTAGCACACAATAAATAATAGTATGCCTCTAGGTAACAGGATATGCACTGATCAGTGAGTGCGAATGAGAACACTGTATGACTTCCAACATACAACGTGGTACACTTTTGAGATGGCGATAGTATTTACATTCGTAATATGTCTACTTTATTTTAGTAGAACATCTCAACAAACATTAGGCAAAGGTAAAATAACATAGTATCAAGTGGGCTTGTGTGCTTTTATCGCATGAGTTGAATCACAAAATGTTGTTCTTCATCTGGAATTTCTGCACTGATAAATTTTGTTGACGTCGATCAGGTTGCATTGTTAATCGTAATTATAGGAACAAATAACAATGTTGTACACCTCTCATGATTTTCAACCGTCATCGTAATAGCTCGATGGACCAAACATTTCAAATTGTTATAAACCAAAAACGAAAACCTATATAAGTACCTTCTTTTTTTGTTTTTTTCGTGCGGAAATCCTCTCGGATACCCGGGCAGCCAGCGGGGGCGGTTATGTCGGTCTTGAACCGATTAAAACCACACGCCGTCTCGGGTCTACAGACGCCGACGACGACGACGACGACGACGGGTGTAAGGTTGCCCATAAAGCATATCCCTCGTACCCCGACTGACTCTGGGCCATCTCCGGTTTCGAGATGGCCCCCTCGGATTTGGGAACCACGGTGTCCCCGTTTTGCCCCCGTTTGGGGGAGGGGCGCTAGTCGCCCCACCGTCCCGGCCTGCTTCTGCTGGGGTGACAGGCGGCATCACCTGCCACCCCCAGGCCTGCGCTCGTGGAGGACGGAGATCGTTAAGCGAGCTATATAAGTGCCTATATTAATCTATAATAATAATAATAATCTAATCTCTTGGTATAGTTACAAACATACCTATGATTACGCCAACGTTTTGACCAGGATACCACTGGTCGTGGTCCTAGGCTGGCTGGCTCTGTGGTACTTGCCCTCTGTCATCGAGCCCGTGAGGTAACGGTTTTTCATCCACCCGCACATCCTACTATCCTACTAATAGTATAAGTGAAAGTTTGTGAAGATGTCGGATGTTTGTTACTCAATCAAGCTGTAACGGATGAGCAGAACTGGCTGAAATTTGGTACAGGGATGGATTATAGTCTGGCCTGGTCTGACCAAGCCCTTTCTAATTGAATTCGTACCATAAATCCGTTCAGTAGTTTTGCGTATATCGCTAACAACATTGTTTTCAGAATAGTTCATTTTACTTGACATAAAGTTTTACTTTTCAATATCATCGATGTACAGACACAACTAATTTAGAATTTTATTATATAATAGTATAGACAGGTGATTGGTAGATGGGCGCGCCTCCGCGTCGCGCTTCGCGCTCACCACTTAAGAGACCTAAAATCTCGTACTACGCATCTAGAGTACATTGTCAAGAGTGTTGCCGTTTAACCAATATTAGTTGCACCCAAGTTCCTATCACGAGATGTACTCAGTTTTTGATTTGGCGCGTCGGGATGAAGAGTGATTCTCTGGCTTAGATCGGCTGCTTCCATTTTTTAGAATATTCTCTCTATATCAACAGTTCGGTATCGACAGTTTAAAACATTTATAGAGCAGTTAATACCGTTTGTGTTTATAGTTGTATAAATGTTAAAACTGTTGCTTCGATTTTAACTAGTCAAAAAAGATATCAAAACGAAGTAGAAATCAGTTCTTAGACGGACTCCCACTTTTCTTCCTGAGATGCTAAATCAAATACCAGCTACTGTAAGTATGTAGCTGATTATCGGCTCTCAACTCTGAATGCTCGCATGGTAGCGGCTGCCATCTGACTACCGAACCTTGAGAGGAAAACCTACGCCAGAATCTCGTACGTCAATCCGCAGGTGTGTCTTCTTACAGACCCCAAAGATCTTAGTGGCGTTAAACAAAACCAAATTATAACTATGTTCAACTGTAATAAATAGCGCTTTACTTTTGATATAGTTCTGACAGTCATGGCCCTATGTCTTGTAAATTAGCCTCTACGCCCATTATCTGGCACTCGGTTAGCGTGGATAACACATTAATTCGATTTCAACAAATACAACGGACGACGCGAGGCTACTTGAATTTAATGGATTTGATTGTGAATATGAAAATATGAGTCCACAAAGAACACCTGCTAAAAATATTGATAGGTGCTCTTCGTGGGCTAGGGCTAGGTGCTATTCGCACAGGTATTATCTGCACATGTTAAGGAGCACGACTAATCGTGGTATTTTAAGAAATGTACCTACGCAGTATTTAAGAATATTTTGTGTAATAGTAAGTTAAGTAGGTAAGATTCCATTGTTGTAACCGAGGGATGGGTCTCCATTGTACTACCAGATGTGGCCAACGCAAACGCACCGTAATTAAGGAAAAGGTCGTAAACGCTGTGCGTCGGGGCCGTTTTAGTGTTGGCTGGAGACCCGCTCCTCGGGCCTAGGTAAGTTCCTATTGTTAGTGGCCGAGGGATGGGTCCATTGTATTAACAGATGTGGTCAGCGCCAGCGCACCGTAATGAAGGAAGGGCCCGCGCGCGGTGCGGCGGGGGGTTGTGCTGGTGTTGGCGTGTGACCCGCTCCTCGGCAGTCCTGCACAAACTCTTGACCAAGTAGGTTACGCAGTTGCCACGCATAGGCAGTCTTAACAGCACATGGTAATTGTGTAACCATTGTACTCATGTTCCTAGTTTGTATTATATCATAGCTCTAGTTCGTGTGCAATTCAAATATATTGATAAAAGTGTGTCTGCTGTTTTGCTGCTTACTTCATAGTTCATTAGAACCCCGCACCTCTCGTCTACATACCTGGTCCTTCGAGCCGGATTGAAGTAAGTAACCATGAGTTACAGTGGAAAGCGACAGACACGGAGTGCAACAAAAGCAATGAATAATTTAACAGGCTCAGAATCGGGATTACGAGCTTCATCACCCCCGGATCTTCAGGTAAGAGCGCCGCAGCAGCCCGCTAGGAGCTCCGTGGTAGGTGGTCTAAGTGACCATAGGGAATTACCGCCATCGGAGCTAACACCGGCTTCAGTACGCACAGTTCGTGCGCCGTATAGCGTCAGCCACGCATCGTCAAGGATGAGCCAGGCAGGCCGCGACGCGCTACGAATGCGCGCTGAATATGAAGCGGAGCTGAAGTTTGCGCGGATACAAGAAGGTCTGGCAAAAAAGAAACTCGCACTCGATATGGCGGAAATAGCAGCACAAGAAGACCTCATGGAGCGAAATGGAGCACCGAGAAGCGTGGCAAGCGATGAGATATCGGAACGCGCGACGCGCTGGCTAGACGACGCATCCGCCGGCCCCCGCATGAACGAGCGTTCCGCGCCTGGCAACGATGCTTCAAGGTATGTGACATCCGCTGCCCCCCACGTGACCGACGCTTCAATGCACGTGGTGTCCGCTGCCCCTCACGCAACCGACGCTACGATGCACGTGGCATCCGCGGCCGCCCATGCGACCAACACTCCAATGCGCGTGGCGTCTTCTGCCGCCCACGTACACGACGCTTCGATACACTTGGCGCCACTTGCCCCTCACGCACCCGACGCTTCGACACACGTGGCATATGCTGCCACCCACGCGCCTGTCTCTACGATGCACGTGGTGCCTCCAACCACGACACGTGCGCCCTCTCCATTACATCCGCCATCCGAAGCGTCGCCTATGCCGCCGAAGAACCAGGCTCTAACAGATATTGATCGGCTAGCAGAGGCTATCAGCAAGCTAGGGCAGGGGCGAAATGTACCGCGACAAGTGTACGAGATACCACAATTCGATGGTAATGCCGCAGATTGGCTGAGTTTTCAGCAAGCATATCGTAGCACCAGTATGATGCATGATTTTCGACCGCTGGAGAATATGGCGCGCCTAAGGGTGGCGCTCGTCGGTGAGGCGAAAGCTGCAGTTCGGGACCTACTGAGAACATCATCAGATCCTGAAGAAGTGCTTGCGGCCCTTCAAGACGAGTTCGGACACCCTATTCGATTGTTAGAGTGTGCTATAAAGAAAGTGCGGGATTTACCGAAAGTTTCCGAAAATGGACATGAACTTCGTAAATTCACGAGTACGGTTCGAAATTGTGTAGCAGTGCTAAGAAGTATACGTGCGGACGGATATATAAATAATCCACAATTAGTGACTGAACTATTAAACAAGTTAACACCATACCAACGCTCTCAGTACGGACAATTTGCGATGCGTTTGGATAATAACAGTGGCATTGATCTAAGAGTGTCTCCAAACTTAAATATTTTAGTGGACTTCCTCAGTGAATTAACTCGTGCGTCCTCATATCATGTTCCGATGAGCTTAAACGACGCAAGTTACACCGACGCGAATAGAAAATTCGGCGCCCGCGGCGACCCGGCATTCGGATCGTTGGCGGCCGCCCGCCGCGACAGAGATAAGGGTTTAGCGCCAGTGCGAACCAGTGGAGCAAATCATCGCGTGCATACGCAGGTAGAGTCAATCGCCGCATTTACGAGGACTGAGACCAGTAAAAATAAGGTTACTTGTGTTAAGTGTAAAGGGAACCATAATTTAAGTGAATGTAGAGACTTTAAGAATATTTCTGTAAATGAACGTTGGGACTTGCTCGTACAAAATAGAATATGCGGTAAGTGTATTGTTAAGTGTCACGCAAGAAGATATTGTCGCGCGCAACGTTGCAGTAAGTGTAATGGGCCACACCATGAGTTACTGCATAAAGATCGCAACGTGGCACCGCCGTCCGAAGTGGAGCCACCGTCTAACGTACCGCCGCCGCCTGATGCAACATCGCCGCTTGAGACCTCACCCCCGCAGGTTAGATATGAAACTCTGACAAATGTTGGTGAGAGTCGTGCGCGGGCCTTGTTAAAAGTGTTACCGGTAACTATTGTGACTAATTATGGGGTCGAACAATCAACGTACGCATTATTGGACGACGGCGCATCCGTATCCATTTTAGATGACAAATTCACAAGTGATGTAGACGGACCAATAGTGCCTCTTAAGTTGATGACGGCCCGCGGTCATTGTGTGACCGACAACAACTCACGTAGTGTTAAGGTTATAGTGCGCGGACCGAACGGAGCGAACCATAAAATTGTAGTGCGTACTCTACGTAACGTGAACTTGCCGTCTCAGACGTTACCAGCGCGAGTGATCAGAGACAACGCTCACCTACGGGGTCTGGATTGCAGCGAGATGAAGGACGCGAAGCCTATGCTATTGTTGGGACAGGACAACTGGAAGCTCATCGTTGGAGAGGAGATTCGTCAAGGTAAATCTGGTCGTCCAGTTGCTTCACTTACCAGGTTAGGTTGGCTCGTCCATGGCCCGCTAGGTGGAAGGGTTAATAGCAGCGAGTTCCATTCTGCCAACTGCATGTCCGTACCTCATGACGATTTACATGCGTTAGTGAAAAGTCAGTTTGAGTTAGAGGCAATAGGCATTTCGCATGTACTTCGCAAAGATTGTAATTCGGAACGTGCGTTGGAAACACTAAATACAACGTGTCGCCGCTCCCCCGATAACGCCCAGCAGTGGGAAGTAGGCTTGTTGTGGTCCCGTAATAACGTCGAAATGCCCGATAATTACGAATATGCGCGCAAACGCCTCGCTGGGATAGAGAGAAAGATGGATCGTGATCCTGAATTTGGGGATGCTTATGCAAAACAGGTAGCCCGATTCTTGACTTCGGGGTACGCACGCAAAGTTGAAGGCATTAGGGCAAGTCCGGTATGGTATTAACCTCACTTTGGAGTCTCAAACCCCAACAAGCCAGGTAAACTGCGGCTAGTCTTTAATGCAGCCGCTACGTATAAAGGCGCATCGCTGAACTGTAATTTACTTAGTGGGCCAGATTTGATGAATTCCTTGTTAGGAATTCTTATTAGATTCCGGACCGGCCGTATAGCCTTCACTGCCGACATAGAGGATATGTTTCTGCGAGTGAAAATCCGCGAAGCAGATCAGGGGGCTCAATTGTTTCTGTGGCGCGGTCAAGACAGAATTGAAGAACCTTCAATTTATGTCATGACCTCGATGATCTTCGGCGCGGCTTCCTCTCCCACTTCAGCCATTTACGTGTTGAATAAAAATGCAGAGCAATACAAAGATTCACATCCCGCCGCGGTTGAAGCCATACGGAAAAGGCACTATGTTGACGATTATATAGACAGTGTAGACTCTATTGACACGGCACCGAGCCGGTGGTTTTGATATCAGGGGGTGGGTGACGAATTCACCCGAATTACGTGAAATGTTACCAGATGTTGTTCCAGGCCGAGTCAAGCTAGATAAATCTGACAGCGCACGCACTTTAGGAATGATATGGTGCCCGTCAAGTGACTGTATGAGATTCGATCTGTCATTTCAGCGTCTTTCAACGGAATTAGTAGAAGGTCAGATTAAGCCTACCAAGCGCGAGTTTCTCAGGTTCATAATGAGCATTTTTGATCCGCTCGGGTTCGTGTACCCGTGCATTATACAATCTCAAGTCCTTATGCAACGTATTTGGCAGTCGGGCATATTGTGGGATGAGTGCATCAAGGACTCCGAGGCCGCTATTTGGTTCCAGTGGCTTTCCAAATTAAAAGCCTTATCAAATGTGGCTGTACCTCGCTGGCACGGTTTGGAACGGACAGCGGTGGATCTGCATGTTTTTGGGGACGCTAGTGAGAAAGCTTACGCCGCTGTAGCTTTTCTAGTGGGTACCGATATTGAGGGCAATAGAGTATGTTCGATGGTAGCCGGAAAAGCGCGCGTTGCACCTGTTAAAGTAGTATCCATCCCACGTCTCGAGTTGCAGGCAGCAGTTTTAGCATGCAGACTGGCAGTGACAGTAAAAGGCGAAATTGATCTCAATATAGAGAACCTCTACCTCTGGACTGATTCAAAAACAGTTCTTATGTGGATTAACTCTGACGCGCGAGACTATCAAAAATACGTCTCTCATAGGTTAGCCGAAATCGACAGTTTAAGCAAGAGGAGCAACTGGCACTGGGTGCCTTCCGAGTCCAACCCTGCTGACGAAGCAACCAGGATGGACTGGCCTAATAATAAAGGCATGTGGCTTTCGGGTCCTCCGTTTCTCTGTGATCCCCAGGTACCGTGGCCGAGCTACAGCTGTGAGGAGTTACCCGCTGATGATACAGAGCGCATCGAGAGAGTACTGGCAATGGGTGACAACACCCAACCCCTGGTCGACGTGACGCGCTATTCTACGTGGACGCGAGTTTTGCGTGTTACTGCGCGCGTCCTTCTCTTTATCAGTGCATGCAGACGCAAGCAGTGGACTACGGCAAGCAACTCAGTGAAAGTGGGTGATATAGTGTTTATATGTGACGGTAAACAACCGCGTAATGTGTGGCCCCGCGGCGTAATAGACAAAGTGTATCCGGGAAGTGGCGGACATGTGCGTGTAGTTGACATAAAAACAAGTACAGGGATGCTGCGTCGTCCCGTAACTCGAGTAGCCGTGCTACCTACTACCGGTTCAGTTATCGGTTGAAGCCTCCAACTGGGGGGTGGTGTTAAGGAGCACGACTAATCGTGGTATTTTAAGAAATGTACCTACGCAGTATTTAAGAATATTTTGTGTAATAGTAAGTTAAGTAGGTAAGATTCCATTGTTGTAACCGAGGGATGGGTCTCCATTGTACTACCAGATGTGGCCAACGCAAACGCACCGTAATTAAGGAAAAGGTCGTAAACGCTGTGCGTCGGGGCCGTTTTAGTGTTGGCTGGAGACCCGCTCCTCGGGCCTAGGTAAGTTCCTATTGTTAGTGGCCGAGGGATGGGTCCATTGTATTAACAGATGTGGTCAGCGCCAGCGCACCGTAATGAAGGAAGGGCCCGCGCGCGGTGCGGCGGGGGGTTGTGCTGGTGTTGGCGTGTGACCCGCTCCTCGGCAGTCCTGCACAAACTCTTGACCAAGTAGGTTACGCAGTTGCCACGCATAGGCAGTCTTAACAGCACATGGTAATTGTGTAACCATTGTACTCATGTTCCTAGTTTGTATTATATCATAGCTCTAGTTTGTGTGCAATTCAAATATATTGATAAAAGTGTGTCTGCTGTTTTGCTGCTTACTTCATAGTTCATTAGAACCCCGCACCTCTCGTCTACAGCACAGATGCTTGTCGGATCGGTGCTCTAGGTGGACGACCTCGTAAAATATCATTACTCTTGTCAATGCGTATAAGCATACGGATGCCATGAATTATTAATCAAATATTTAAAATTAGAAAAGCTGTAAGTAGAAACAAATAAACATAATATGTGTATTCAATTTGCGATAGGACCCAATTACTTGCATCCCATATTTTGATTTCTTAGTAACTTAAGCCCTAGGTTATATTGATTTTTCTACGACCATTTGGTAATTTGCTTAATACCTAACCACAAGTCATATCTCAATAGTACTCATTCCTGCCAAGTCGTATTACAATGACCATTTCCACACGGGTAAACCGTTCTACAATGAAACTTTTAATTTTTTTTTTATGGCTATGGCATCAAAAAATCAACATAATTATGATTATGCCAAAAAGCGCGCGACTAAACATCGCATGTAATTAGGCTGTATGGACGAATTGCCTTTGCCTTCCACTTGTGGTATTATAACAACAAAACAACATTGCGCGCGCCGCGCTATTTTCGCGCCATTGTTAACTTTTATCTGCACTTATAAATAAAATTGTTTTGAAAGAGTTCGACATTGATGGTTTTTTGTATTTATTTATTTCATGGTCGTAGAAAAAGTTTTGTATGCCACAGCCGCAAACAGCTATTATAATACTCGTGCTGATCTATTGTGCCACTCAGCTTAAACTAGCACTCGTGTTACAATAGCTATCATTGCTTGACAGTGACATAAATAACTATTATGCATTATTTAGTTAAAATATATGAAAAATAAATAATAAATTTACATACTACGTAGCACACGTCCATTAGGAATTTATGAGACCGTAATCTTAGCAATCCATGCGTGCATTCTCCGTGCGGGTGCCGGGTCCATCGCGTTGGTGAGTTGGGAACTCGGGACAGTGCCTGGGACTTGCGACCCAAGTGTAGGTTTAGAAGGGGCCCCTTTTGTTGATGTACATCAACACTCACCTTCACTACCCAAGTTCCCCTCCCTGCCTAACCAAATTTGATACGAACCTACTAGTGCCGCTTTAGACATTCGTCCTAGTAATGAGCTTATTGTAGCTCTCGATAGGCCTAGATCTTTAAGTAGGTTATAGAGAGATTTTGCTGGTATACCTCTCGCTCCCACTTCCACTGCATACAAATTAACCACGTAACCGTTTTTGATTAATTCGTTTGTGAGATCATAGTATTTATTTTTCTTTATTGTGTGGTCCTTCGGTATATTTGTTTCCCACGGTACAGTAAGTTCCACAAGAACCACATGTTTTAACCTCTTAGAGTATAGGAATATGTCAGGTCTAGATGACGAAACCCCAACATCCTCCGGAATTTTATAGTGCTTTTCATACGTGTCGATTAGGAGAGTCCAATCTGGGGCAGTATCTAAGATTGAATAAGGTTTGTTCCTGGGTGTTATGGATGAACCGTCAGACACAAAGTTGATATGACGTCTGTTAGTAGTCAATCCTTTTTGGGCTCTAGCTACTGCCAGACTCATTGCTTCACGTATGATGATAAGCACCTTATCGTGGCGGCGTGAGTAATGGCCTCTATCGAGAAGCACCCTACATCCTACTAATATGTGTCTAGCCGTCCCTATTGCCTCACCACAAGTATAACATTGTTTTTCTGTGGCCTTCCCCCACCTTACCAGATTACTCTGGTCTGGGAGGGTCATCTGAAAGGCGTTAAGATAAAATTTTAACAGGGCCGGCGACCGGTCATAGATCAAGGTGCGCCACTTTAAGGCCATCGGTATGCAGAACTCTCCCATTGTCAACCATTCATTTTGGATTTCCAAATTCATCGCGTGCACTCGATATTTATCATTTTCGTCTTGTTTTAGAAAGGACTTAAGTATATCCTGGTCCCTTTCTGGCTCTCGTACTCCCAACCCCACTCTGTTTGACTGGGTCATAAATCGTTTATGGAATAGAAGTCTAGATTCAAGCTCGGACGCGTTATTATCTTTCGGGAGTGCCCTGATTGTGACATCTTGGGATTTTCCTAAGATGTGGGCTTTGGTAACTCTAAGATGTTTATAGAGCTCTGATGGTTTCTTAAGTTTCATCCCAAAATTATTTTGATCCCTAAATAGAGCAGAGAAATCAGCAGAGTGCGCTAGTCCAAGCCACGATTTTAGCGATTTTATGACAGTTGCATCTATTTTCGCCAGTAAGGTTTTACCGAATTCATACACCAGAAAAGGCCAAGTCAGACGTGATGTTAAGTAGTTGTCATATATCCAAGCTTTTTTGATATTGTTTAGTGGTATCTGATCTATCTTATTTAGGTCATTTATAAACGTATCGACAACTTCATCTAAGGATGGTGTGCGTCCTTTATAGTCTATCTTTCTCCCAAGAAATTTAAATGGCACCGATTCAGCGACTATGGAAACTGGTTTACCCCCAATGAAGAGTCCCGGGTCGTAAGAGGTAAATTTGGTGTCCCGTCTACCCAGACATAGACAGTGACACTTACTGGGCTTCGTCCTCAGTCCATTTGTCCACGAACAGAACTCATCGACTTCCTTTAATAGTTCCTGACATTGTTTTGGATTGCGCGTCAGTATTGCGAGATCGTCAGCAAAAGCTAAGATGGACTCTGAGTATATGTTATTTACTTTAAACCGATAACCCCATTTCTTTTCGTGACGTATTAACTTGGTAATTAAGATATTAATTACTATGTTAAATGCTATTGGTGACAAGCAGCATCCCTGAAACAGTCCCACATTATACCGTAATGGTCCTGTGTGTACTTCTTGGAAGCTTATAGCAAATTTTAGCTGGGAGTAATACGACTCGATTATCTCTATGACCACGGGCGGAAAGTTATACCATTGCAACGCGTATACCATAAGGTAATGTGGAATTGAGCCAAATGCATTTTCTAGGTCTATCCAACATACCGTTATCTGTCTTTCGTATTTTCTGGCATCTTTTAAGCTTTCCGCTAACAGACTATTGTGTTCCAGACAACCAGAAATGCCGGGTAAAAACCCTTTCTGGTGGTTAGGTCCGAAATACCTATTGTTAATCATAAAATGACACATTTTTGTTTGTAGAATTGAGAAAAATATTTTTGAAATTGTGTTAGTTAGTGCTATCGGTCTAGTATCTTTAGGATGGGTCACTTCATGCTTTTTTGGAATGAGAACGAAAACCGCTTCGCCAAATGCGACTGGTATATTCTTTTCTGACCAGATTTTACTGAATATATTTGTGAGATGTTTACGAACTGTTGGACATTTTTTATACACTATATATGGAACCCCATCAGGGCCCGGAGCCGATTTAGATGATTTCTTTTTTATTTGTATCTCTATGAAAACAACAACAACAACTATGAGACAAAAAAACAATTATGAGCGTTGTACGTAAATTAATTCAGTCTTTGATAAACTCATGCAGAATGATTAGTGGTGACACTCCACGAGGCGGGAGTCGACACGAGTGCTCAAATCGTAACTACTATATAATATATTCTGTGCTCAAATTGTGTATGCGTACTGTAGCTACGGACTAACGTAGGTATATTGGAACGCTTTGTCCGTACAAGGCTTAAAGATGAATGTATGCAAACGATATCCTTGTAACGCTACCACTAAGTTGAACAAGCTTAGTGGTTACTTCACATTGTGCTCATTCTGCTTTAAATAACTGCACATAACATAATAGTTCATTAAAAGAACGTATACGAAATTTGCGGATTCCAACACGAAACTTTTGCGTTTACCGCTCACATTTATTTTAATCATGTTGTAATAATAATAATATTTTACAACACACAACACAGCGCTTTCTAAACCCAAAGTAAGCACATCTTTACTAGCTTCTAATATGGGTTCTAGGATATGGATAAACATACTTAGATACATTTATATATTAATTGTTTATTTATATACCCAGACCAATGCCAATTAACATATATTATTCATGCATACAAATATTTCCACGGAACGGGAATCGAACCCACGACTTATGACGTTAGTCAGCAATCGAACGCTCCACCGCCAGAGGTCACCGTCCTTTTATTTTCTTTTTGTTAAATTAAATGATCAAAGCAATCGAAAGTAAGTATTAAAATGTAGAATAAAAGGTAAATGACTACACGTCAATGAACCACGCATCAATCATATTGTTCATACAAAAATACTAGAAAATAAAGAGTAAATATGGAGGTGGGGTTAGGAGGGTGTAAAGTATATAAAAAAAATATTAATAAAGTTGGTCAAGGAGTTTCGAAGGAGTACGACCACAAACACCGAGACATTAGTTATTTGTTCAACTAGAGAGGAAAGTTGGTTTTCCAAGCGAGTGCTAATTTTGAATCCCGAGTAAGCGAAGGATTCTAATAATTGAATCACGAGCGTTTGCGAGTGATTCTACATTAGAATCCTGAGCGTCGCGAGGGATTCAAAGGCACGAGCTGGAAATAACTTTTCTCTCGCGTGACACATACAACTTTTCACCTTAGCAGCGAGAACATTATTAGAGATAAAAAAATACAATATGAATAAAAATGAAACCACATATATTTGGAAACAATAAGTATCTACTAAAATTTAAAATTACGAATTATTCGTATTTTTAAAAAAAAAAAATCTTTATTTTTTTCTTTATTTCAGTGTATTCATTATATTTTATTATTTAATTAGATATTTAATTACAACATTACCAAATAATTTTCATTTTAAAGGTTTATTAGTTTCCGAACGTTTTATTGTTTGGGTGTTCTGAAATTTGATAAACACAAAGTCAACTAGTGCCATCTCCACAAAAAAAAAAAATTGATAAATCGAACTTCGAATGACGTGTTTCGTATATAACAATGATAATTCGCAGCATTCTAAATTCAAATCACTTTCCCTCACTCTCGCAGGGAAAACGCGTTTCCCTCACTCTTATTAAGCAGGGAACCCAGTACGTTTGAGCTGCTAAGGTGAAAAAGTATTTTATAATACTTAACTAACATTCGAAACATAGCATTCTCTGGTTTACACGTTCCTCAGCTCTTCTCAACGATACTTACGCGCTAGTAACATAAAAATAATTGCATCGCAAAAATGCGAGCTTTATTTTATAATGCGGTTATTATAGACCGGGCGCTAAAGGTTTTTGACTATGCAAAATCCGAGGCTCGCTCTTTATTTATTCATTAGTTCCTCTCCACCAATACAAATTTTGTTAACATGTTGAACAGTAGGTATAATAAAAATCCATTGATGTATTAGATACTTCGGGTAATATATACAATCAATCAAGAGAGATAAGAGATTATAAGTAGGATGATTCGTGCATTGGATGATTCATGGAAAATGCGTATCACGACGGCGTCCAATAGGAAGCGTGTGCGTTCACCGTTTGCATGGGATACCATCATAATAAAATTATTTCTTGATGCTCAATTGAAATGCTTTTTTTAATAAAATAACAACGTAAAAATAACACATACGAGGTATAATAAAATGCATTAAATTCATTGGATGGTTCTGCCAACACTTCTTGGAATTGCATCTCCATACTTTTCCTTTGAAAAGATATTTTAATTTAATCAATTTAAATATTGGATTTATTTAATGGAAATTGGCACGGAATTTTAGTGGCACTGATGGATACTTATAATAATTATAATATTTTTTTTTTATTTCCAAAAATGCACGATACATGATTTATACCTTATAATAAACTCTTAACATTCTTACATTCTTAATTCTTATGCATACGTACGCAGAGTATTATATAGCATCTAATTGCAGCCTCTGTCACTGAGCTAGGCTAGTAGCCTGTACTTTTTTAGCTTGTATTTCGCTTAATAATGTGCCTGGTAGATGGCAATAGGCTCGCCTCCTATTATATTGGGACCTAAACATAACTGGCGAATCGTGGGTGTGTAATACACCTCTGCCTACCCCTTCGGGGATACAGGCGTGAAGTTATGTTTTATATATTTCATTTATTTTATTATAAAGATATATATATTATACTTACAGAGTGCGCTTCTTATGACTCTTGATCAAATACCAGCGCTTTCTACGCGGTCTGTGAGGTCTTTCTGCGTAACTTTGTATTTATAGTTGAAAAATAAGAAAAATAAGCTGCTTGCCGTAGGTCAAAACGCCCGTTTAGTATTTATTGTGTATGAGGATTATGATATTTATATTATCACACATATAGATGGCATGTTCAGCACTCCACGGCAGATATTCGTTATTTGCTTATATAGACGAATATTTGCACGAATAAAGCATAGGCGAATAACGAATAGTAGTGTTGTTGCCGCCATTAGATATGCTAAAAAACCGGTCCAGTGTGAGTTGAACTCGGGCACCGAGGGTTCCGTACCACATTTTTTAGTTTTTAGAATTTTTTCTTTATTTATACTGTAAGACCTTGCTTTTTCCAAAATTCGTGATTTTAGGTCAACGGGAAATGAAAAATGTTGAAAATAAGGTAAATTTTGGTACTTACAAGTTTACGCAAAAATCTAAATTTGCCCATATCTTTTTATCGTGTTGACTCAGGGCCTTGATGTTTATACACCTAATATGCATTATAGAAACTATTTATCAATATTAACTATCTGGTATAAATTTCAACCTGCTTGGTCTAACTGTTTCTAAGAAAATCGTTGGTGGCACACGGACAGATGGACAAGAGAGTGATCTTATAAGGGTTCCTTTTTTTACCTCTTGAGGTACGGAACCTAAAAACTTGCAGAACAAAGTAATTTGTCCATCGGTACTATGGTCTCTTTCCTAATGTACAGATACTTTGTTCTTGTGTTCTTCAACGGTAGCACTTGCTGCACTACGTGACACTAATTTCACATGTTAAAGAAGTCTCTATTCATGTGCTTCGGGGTATTTTTGATAACCTTAGCAACAAGGCCCACTCCTAAGTCTCGATGGGTATCCGCAATTCTAACGTACCAGGTACTTTGTCCAAGTACTTTGTTTTAAAATATTTGAATTATTTCAACATTGGTGCGTTTTGTGCAGCTCCAAAGCTGAATACTGTATGCACTATTAAAGATATCCTAAAAATTCAGGCGTCCTCTAAAAATGCAAACTGAGACCACTTTTAGTGCTGACATAGATACATCTAAAGTCATCAAATGGTGAATTTACATCTATCGAAGAGTATGTTTAGTTACATATAAACTCGTATTCACCTCAACCTATCGTATATTGGTTAGAATAAACCAATATTTATACTACGGTACAATAATACATACTCTCCTGTATCTCTATTAGAAAAGGTCTGCAAACCATTGGGATGTAAAAAGCAATTGGTTTTGTTACTTTTGTTGGTATGTATTGGTAAACCGATTATCTTGGTACTAGAAAAGAGTTTTTCTATTTTTTGTACATACGTAGGTATTTGTGTTTATATATTTTGGCCTTTCTTTGGGTAGACAATCCATTATATTGTTCTTGATATGGTTGCAAAGCCAGATAATATTAGTTGTAATTAGTCGTTACATTCTCTATAGGGACTTAGTGTTTTGGTTAGTAAATGGAAGCTCTACCTATAGGAAGTAACTGTTTTTACCTAGCCTTGCCCTTAAATGTTGTTTTATTTGAACATTTTATACAGTATAAAATAGACTTTAATATAAATAGACTTTATGACTGAACAAATACGTGTTCATTCATAAAGTCTATTTGGAAGGAAGTTAAAGAATATTGAGATTTAGGATGTCCAATAATTTGGACATCCTAAATCTCAATATTTTGTTAAATAGTAATGCCTCGGTATTTTTTTTCGGTGGGTTCACTCTTATTTTCTATCTTTGTGTATCTCGATTTTATTTAAATAAAAAATTTCATTTTCACCATAGATCTGGGTACTATTTTCGTTATTGAAGATGAATGATTCTTGGAAGCTTGCAACAAAGCAAAGAACAAAGAAGCAACACCTTTTCGTGTTGCTTCTTTTTGTTGCAAGCGGTGAACATTTGGTACACACATGTAAGACTAATATCAAGCTCATCGCTATGATAAATACTTCTAAGTGCTATATTCGTTTCTCGAGATATTATTCTTTTTACTTTGGAATAGGAATTCTTCATATTCTCACAATAATTGTAACTGCAGTCTAATGATCTTCCTTTACTTTGATTCCGAAATCTATGGATAAAGCCAAGCTTGAACATGTAACAGTAATAAAAGAAAGAAAAAACTCAACAAGATAAGCCTTTTTTTTCGGATACGGATATGTCGTGAATCGACTAAAACCGCACAGTGTCCTCCCCAAGTGTCCGTTGCCGGGCACCCCGCGGGTAAGCCCTCAAAAGGATAACCCCAGGGAACAAGATAAGTCTAGCCTATTTTTTATATTCGTTAAGCAACTACGTACCTACATCTATACTATTATAAAATTGTAAATTAGTTGTGTCTGTACATTGGAGATATTACAAAAATTCTTGGGTTATGTTAAATGAACACTGAAGACAATTTTTTTTTTCTGTTTGCCTGTTTATCTGTTTGTTCGCGATGGACGCAAAAACTACTGAACGGATTTTAGTACAGTTCTTCTATTATAAAGGTCTTGGTACAACTTAAAATCTACAGTATGTTTGGTTGAAATTGGTTAAGTAGAACCGGGGATATGACCAAAAATCGATAACCAACCTCCGACCGCTTGGAGCCGCGGGCATCAGTTAGTAGCCTAATATAGTTATGTCTGTCTATAACGAGCTAATAAAGCAACCATTTACGTAAACAGAGACACCGAGCACATGTTCCTTTCTGTGTGTAAATTTATGTATGCAAATATGAGTGTGCGAGAACGTGATACTCGACCGATCGGAGAGCTACCATACCGATAGGTAGGTAAAGATATTCGATATTTAAACAAGAAGGCCTTCAATGTAATGTGTATTTAATTCGTGTAAATTTAATTGTATACGGTATTCATGCGGATTCAGGATTTGTTGATTCATATGAATTTATTGAATTTTGAATTCATATGAATCTAAAATATGATAAAAATCCAAATCATAAGTTTTAATTAAACGTTATGGAATTTGCTTTTGTAGCATTTATCGTGGTTTGTATTTAAAAGCTAGGTGTTGCCCGTAGCTCCACCCGCGTTAAATACTGAAATATTCGATAATTTTTCTGCAATTTACCTCCCAACCCCGAGAGTAAAGCCTGTGCCAGAGCCCCGTTCGTTAATCAGCTAGTGTACCGGCTCACAGGTGATTGTGGTGGGCACCGTGAAGATTTTAATGAGATTATGTATGAAATTAATGGGAAAGATTTTATATATCTCTTCTAAGAATACCACACGAAACGAAGATATAATCTTCATTATAAAACTGTTATTTGCCGCTAATTGATCTGTGTAAGGCTGAGCGCTCATTAGAGACAGTCTTAAGACAGACTATTGCTCTACAGAAATATATGAAAGTGCGCATACTAAGAACAACATAAAACTGTCTAATAACCTATAAGTCACATCACGACAAGTTTCTCTTAATACTGACTCCTAAGTGTTTAAGTATTCAATGAAGTGTATAAATTGAAGTCACGAGTTTTCCTTTAAGGTTACGAAGATACGTCACAACGTATAAAATATATTTTGAATCTGTCGTGTTCGAACGTTGACGCGATTAATAATTATAATATTATAGGATACACTACACAACGATATACGAGTATAGAAACAATATTAAACATAGCTTGTAATATGGTTCTAGAATGCGAATAAGTACTACTAAATATTTGTGTATTATTTTCTTATCTTTACGCTTTAAGCTTCCTAGTGAAATGAAGAATCTACCTCTTCATACATTTAAAAGCCAAATTAAACTCTGCCAAAAAGGCTATTATAAAACTCAAGACTATTTAGACGACAAACAAGCTTGGATATGAACTGTTTGCTCTCGCACTATGCTACTCAAACGAAATATTGTAATTAGATTAAGTAAACTAGTTTTTTTTTTTAAACTTAGCGACTTGGACCGTGGGCTTGTTTCTCACACAAGCCCACGGTCCACCTGGTGGGAAGCGGTTAACGAGGCCTATGGACTTGCGCAACACCAGAAGCGTCACACTGGTGCTGCCGATTTGAAATTGAACTGTCTTAGCCCATTTCAATCATCAATGAGTTTCATTGAGTAAGAAGTGAGTACTCAATTTAGCTATATCGAACGAAGTTCCACTGGTGAATTCTAGCCTAAATTAGTCTCAAAATTGATGGTTGAAGTTTAAATAAAAATATTCGAACATGGAGTTCCTATCTCAACAACAATTTTATAGCCTAAGTAGGAAGCTCTTGCGCGACACATATTTTACCGCTTGAAGTGAATCGAACAATCCTACGAGAACGACAACCTTTATGCCATTCTCGTTGTGCACCACAGCATCACACATACCTTTATTGTCTCATAACAAGAAACAAAAATATAAACAAATAATTGTGTGTATTGTGATAGATATCACACAATAACATTTTGTCCAAATTTTCTTCAGAAAAGAATTGACGAACGTCTAAGATTGTTGAAGTCATTCCATTATCGTATATCACTCAACTCGATTGCGATTCTGTCGCACCACTTTATTGAAAAAGTAATCGTATAAGTTCGATCTAAATAATACATTTTAGATATTTATTAACAAGTGTAGTAGAGAGATTAGCTTAATTAAAGCAATCATTTAATAGCAGACATGTGAGCGAAACTCATTACATGTAGTGCGGTAGGATTAATTTCATGATAGACGGAGATCGTTCTACGTCCGTTGGGCAAGCGTCGTGTCGTATCGAATTCGACGGTAATAACGTTCGCTGTAGCCGTATAATTGAGATCATTTGTCAGATACATTTCAGGGATTGTATAGAGTAGTTAGTACCTTTTCTTTTTCCCCGATTTTTTCGGGAATTTTTACGAATTTTTACGGAAATGCCTTCGGATACCCCCCCGCCGACCAGCGGGGGCGGTTATGTCGGGCTTAAACCGACTAAAACCGCACATCGTCTCGGGTCTACAGAGGCCGGGGTGTAAGGTTGCCCATAGAGCATATCCCTCGCACCCCGACTGACCCTGGGCCATCTCCGGTTTCGAGATGGCCCCCTCGGGTTTGGGAACCACGGTGTCCCCGTCTTGCCCCGGTTTGGGGGAGGGGCGCTAGTCGCCCCACCGTCCCGGCCTGCTTCTGCTGAGGTGATAGGCGGCCTCACCCGCCTCTCCCAGGCCTGCGCTCATGGAGGACGGAGGTCGTCAAGCGACCTCCGGCGCCTGAGTCGCCTGCGACGCGCGGCGAGCAAGTTGCGGGCTCGGCGGGCCGGGAGAGTTCTAAATCTCTCCCGGGCGCGCTCCGCCATCTCCTTCGCAAGCATTACATGCTCGCAGAAGGAGGTGGCGGCGGCCCACGCGCTCGCGCTCCGCACCATTGCCGCAATCATGCTGCCGAGCGAGAGGGCTCCCACCCCGATGGCTGCCACGAGGTCACGCCTCGGTGCCTCCCACGCCGGGCAGTCTGCCAGCGTGTGCAGCCCTGAGAGAGTAGTTAGTACCTGTACAGTAATAGTTAGTATACTGTACATGTAACACCCTTTCAGTGAACACTTTAAACACCACTGAAAATAGAAAATTAATCTCATTTAAAAAAAAAGAAATAATGAATTTCGTCAACACCTACGCCCTCTGTACGGGCTTGCCTTGATGCTGCCGTACAACCTGCTTGATAGATTGATATATTGATAAATGATAAATCCTTGATGATTGAACAATATTTATTGATTGCTAAATACACGAGATTTACAGCGCGACTTGTTTGCGCTGTCTTTATAATAATATTGCAATAAGGCAATCAAATCTGCTGACACGTTAACATGTTGAAGATGAGAGCCAAAAAATATATATTTTTTATTATGTACATTAATGACAAAGAATAGTAAAACAAAAAGTGTACATGCAAATGGATATTGAACATTAAATTAATTAAACCACCGAGTTATCGAACATTTCGCTGAATTTGCACAAAACTGGACTTGTAGATCTATTCTGAAATGTTCTTGCGCGTGAGCTGGGTGCTGCCGTCGCCACTGGCCTCGACGTGTCACATTCACCGGCGCGCGGACGCCGCTCGAGAGCCACCACCGCAGCTTGCTCCTGGATCGCCTCATTATCATTACTTCCCTGGCCTTTTGTAAATCGCCATGTATGGGTTAGTCGCCGTACCACAACTGCTATGGTAATCACCAATGCTATCCAAAGATAATGTAGATCATAGAGTAATGGTGTATATCATGTGACGATAATATAGTCTCACGAACGGCTTCGTTGTCCTTCAATTGACGTATGTTTGCTTGTAAGTTTACGTTTGCCTCTTGAAACTGCAAATGCGATTTGTTTGATGTTTCGTACGTGGGAATGCTGATGTTAATGATGTGATTTATTGGTGCAATTATAGGTGTGTATAAGTCCGGTGAAATTCGTAACTCACTTGTATGAGGTTTGTGTGGATATATTGTAAACTCTTCCGTCTTGATTAGACAACCGTGACCTACAGTTAATAGTCCGGCACCGGTCAGCTGATGTGCGGTAATCTGATCGTCACACATTGTTCGTACCTTGCACCGGTCGCAACACATATAAATGTATGTGTTCATAATAAAACTATCTTGCCATGTATTTTTACATATAATGGGTTACACATTCTTGATTTTCTTGTTGACATAAATTTTTTTCACTCTTCATCAGGTATTCAGGCTTCTGGCTATGACAAACATATGCTTCTTGAACGAGACAATCCTTGATTTCGTTTTCGCTCATAGGTATGAAAGTACCCTTTCTTATATTCAACCACGTAATCTGCTACCGGTGATATCAAAATAATGCTGTTTCCATGATGTTTAGGAACTGCTATCAATTTGAATATTTCATATGACTCTCTACTGATTAACGGTATTCTTATTTCAAACAGTAGGTATTCTTCTAATAATCTGGCCTTGACATTCAAATAATTATATATCTTGCGTATTTCTGAGTGGACGTTGTCTATTGACAAGGTAACATCCTTTGGCAGTTTGCTTGAAATAGTATTCAACTCAGTAATAAGTTGGTTA
Source organism: Cybosia mesomella (assembly GCA_946251805.1). Taxonomy (NCBI): domain Eukaryota; kingdom Metazoa; phylum Arthropoda; class Insecta; order Lepidoptera; family Erebidae; genus Cybosia; species Cybosia mesomella. The sequence continues at coordinate 11,975,887 of OX276388.1, read as the reverse complement.
GGTGTTACTAAATGTAAGTTGAAGCGGCCTTGATAAACATCCAGCAATGAATCCATTATAGTGTTTTGTAAGGTTTTTAAGTTGTTCAGCAAATTTGTCGCTATCATAGATCCAATTGTAAAGTCACTAAGGGCGGAACTTCTTGAACCGTGGTTTTTAAGGTATCTACTGCTTTGTCTAACGCTAACATATGTGGATTCATAATTTTATGCTGATGATTCATAATATTCTCAGAGCGATTTAATAGATTATTTTCGGCTTCTATGATAGTTGTTTGATTCTTCCAGAGATTGAGTATGTGATTTTGATTTTGATGCAATAAAGCGATGTCCTTTTGGTACTGTTCGGTGAAACGGTTATCTAATACTCCAAACAATGTGTTTGCGAGATATCCGATTCCATTGATCAAGCCTCGTCTGTTACGTTGCTGTGTGTCTCGCGGCGGTGACGCATCGAATTGCTGACTTTCTAACAGCTGATCGTAGTATTGAAGTTCTTCGTACCCGTGACGTAGCTGGTGTACTATTGCATTACATCGAGCTTGTTCTCGCATTGATTGACATGTTTTGTCAAGTGTTTGTAGGTAAGAATCGGGTGCCTTAGTTCCTTGTATAAACGGGCCCATTTCGTAGTAGATGACAAGTTTCCATTCATCCTTGATAAGTAACATATTAGATAATTTTTCTAGGTATAAACCTTGATTTTCTCGAAACTGTGTGATGTTAACATGGGCCGTAGAGGTGGATAAAAATGTAAAAAGGAATAGACATGTCACTAGCATTGACGATACAAAACTCCTCTGGGGTTTTTCACGTGTTGTATACTGTATGATTGCGCTTGATTGATTCCGCTCTTTTCATACGTATCTTGGACAGATTCTTCGTGACTAATCAATTTCGATAACTTTATAATCGGTCTTTTTATATGGCCACTCTTGGTTTTCAGAGAGACAACGCGAACAAAACCGTTTTTTCCGGGGTGAAGTTCTGTCACACGGTCCATGACCCACTTGCCGGGGGTAAGTTTTCTTCGTGAATGAGAACCACATCATTTAACTGGACATTTTCCTTTGGAGTTCTCCATTTCGACCTTGTTGTCAATTGGGACAGATATTCAGCGTTCCATCTTTTCCAAATGTCTTGCATTATGTTCTGTATAAGACACCACCGCGTTCTTAAATCTCGCTCAGTAGGTATAAGTGTCAATAATGGACCACTTGTTAGAAAGTGAGATGGCGTCAGATATTCTAAATCTGCGGGATCGTCCGTTAAGGCACACAGCGGCCTGGAATTTAAGCAGGCTTCTATCTGGGCCAGCAGGGTCTGGAACTCCTCGTAGGTGAGCTTCTGTTCCCCTATCACCCTCTTCAGATGGAATTTAAAGCTAATGACTGCCGATTCCCAGAGCCCTCCCGCCGACGGATTCCCGGGAGCTATGAAGTGGATGGTTATTGCTAACTCTTGCTGTAGCTCGTCGTTGAAAGTTTGCAAAATTTCTTGATATTCTACTTGTAAAACTCTAGAGGCCCTGATGAAATTGCGTCCATTGTCACAATAGATATCGCTTGGTGTACTTCTTCGGGCGGCCATTCTGCGTAAAGCCGCGAGAAATGCTGCAGTGGTCAGGTCGGAGACGGCACGGCCTTGGTTGCCATACAAACACTTGACAAAACATGTCAATCAATGCGAGAACAAGCTCGATGTAATGCAATAGTATACCAGCTACGTCACGGGTACGAAGAACTTCATTACTACGATCAGCAATTAGAAAGTCAGCAATTCGATGCGTCACCGACGTGAGACACACAGCAACGTAACAGACGAGGCTTGATCAATGGAATCGGATATCTCGCAAACACATTGTTTGGAGTATTAGATAACCGTTTCGCCGAACAGTACCAAAAGGACATCGCTTTAATGCATTAAAATCAAAATCACATACTAAATCTCTGGATGAATCAAACAACTATCACAGAAGCCGAAAATAATCTATTAAAACGCTCTGAGAATATTATGAATCATCAGCATAAAATTATAAATCAACATATTATGTTAGCGTAAGACAAAGTAGTAGATAGTACACCTTATATGGCGATAGAGTAGGTGCACGGAGTTATTGAAATATATCGATGAGTAGGAGAGCAAACCCCGGGGCTGTAAAGTATAAGCTTTTGATGCAACCGGGACTAACGCTGTGGTGATGAAGAGTCGTATTAATGACTTCATATACTTTAAGTAAGCGTAGCTTAATATATATAAAGATACTTAGATACTATTTTGTTAAATACATACAGTAGGTACATATTATATACACCAATGTCAATAAATTACACATACATTATAATATTCTGAGACATTCTGCGAACACAGTCGAACGCTCTACCGTTACGCCACACAGGTTGCCAAGTGTTAGTTTGCTTCATGCCCTAGTAATTTTACAGAATATCCATTATTAGAAATGCACTTTTGATTGGCGTGGAAATTGGATGGGTATTTTCCGTACGTTTCAACCACCACATGTGTTTATTGTTGGTAATTTTATTGTGGCGAACTGGCGAAATGTGGGTGCTAGCACCTCTGCCTACCCCTTCGGGGATATAGGCGTGAGTTTATGTTATGTTATGTTATGTTATGTTATTTTATTGTGAGAAACAATATCTTTGAGTTTGACCAACTGAACTGATTAATTTTAACCAAATTGTTTAACACTTAGCCAACTACCATATCAAAAACTTGTCGGCATATGGGACTATACTAAGAACTTCGGGGGGTCACCTATTAATTATTCCCCTAATTAATTAATTAAGCTTCCCCGTTACCGTTGGTATACAAAAATATAAGCTATTAAAAAACAGGGCACTCTAAGATTTTAATTGCAGTTTGGAATTACTTATTCATAATTATCAATTATCAAAACAAAGATCCAACTAATACTAGTATTACTGTACTATTTAGAACATAGAGAGTTTCGGGGGTGATAAATCCATCTAGCTAGGTTTCATTTTCGGAATACTACAAAAAAACACCCAGATATTGTGTATTAGAAAAGGGCTGTTCATCATAATTTTATTTTCAGATATTGCACAGTATGTGAACTGAGAAACAGAAATTCCCTCTGCAACCACTGAACAGTACTATTATCTATTCTGTGAACTGTGACTGAACGCAAAAAGCGCAGACTGAAATTATGTCAAACATAAATATTGCACCTTCAAACAAACTGTTCCCGTTTCGCTTCGTAAATAAATAGTGTCGCCAACTCTCATTAGTATTTTATATGACTTATTCTGACACTTTTTATTGGTATTAGTATGTATTTTGTGCTCTTTATGCAGAGTTATGTATTGGAGCGATAATGAATAAAAACGGCAATACGTAATATGAACTCATTATCAATATAGCGTGGGACTAACGCTATATTGATAATGAACGCTTTATTCCATCCAAAGCTTGTACTTTAGAGCCCGGCGTCCGCTCTCCTACTATTTCTCTTGATTTGGTTTGTCTTGGCTGTTGCAAGAGCGACTGTCCTCTGACCTCCCAAACCCGAAAGGAATACATACGCCAGAGTCTCATTCATTCATTAGCAAGTGAGGTTGGTTGGACTCCGAAGATCTTGATGGGGCTCCGTACATCCTTTCTTTTTTTTTAATGTGGAAACCGCCACGGGCTTCACCCCATCGGTGCCGACGAGGGGGTGGGCGTGTCGGAATCGGGCCGACTAAAACCACACGGTGTCCTCACCAAGTGTCCATTGCCGGGCATCCCGGGTAAGCCCTCGAAAGGATACCCCCAGGGTTACCGGCGGACTTTGGCCGCCACCGTGGCCTCGCCTGGTGGGGTCGGGTTTTATCCCGCGTTGGTGAGTTGGCAGGCGTGTGTAGGACTAACGACACGCCTCCGCCATGGCCTGCTTCTGTAAGGACGACGGACCCGATTATGGAGGTCGGTAGTCCCGGGCGTAGACGAGACTGCGGCGTTCCACGCCCAGGACCGCAACGAGATCCCGGCGTTGACTCGCAAACATACATCCTTATATATAATATCAACTATTACAAATACAACCCTTAATGTCTTCAAATTTGAAGGATAACTATACTGGCAAAAGCATGGTTGGCAAGGCGTTGGTAACAATTTTGGAGCCAAGATGTGTTTTTGGCCACCTTTAATCTGTCTTTTTTTTTAATCACACCGTTTCACCTTTCTGGGGTAAAAATATTGTAAGTAAACTGAAGCTAAAGGTAAAAAGAAATTGGATAGCGACACGTATTTCTCAAAGGAATGCAGCGGGGCGCCCTTGGGTGAGTAAATGCCGGTGTAAATAGATAGCAAGATAAAGTAACATTTTCCAGCTTATCGTGTTTGAGGATCGCTTGGGAATAATTAAGTATACGGAGTAATACTAGCTGTGGTAAATTTAATTCAAAGTAAGATATTATTATAGTAGGCGCAATCAATAAGATTATATATTTCTTTATGAATTGCTTCGCACATCACTAATAATAAATAGGTCACAAAGGCTTTGTTAGAGTAACATTCTCTTTTAAACATTCAACAACTGATAACATAAAAAATACAATGATTTATGAAAGCTTCCTTCTATTTTATATACTTGGAGTATTTGTTAAAATCAACCTAAATTTATTTGTGTTGGCTTCTGAGGCGTTTTGTCATAAAATCTATAATAATTTGCCAAGGAATATAATATGGGAGTTAACGATTTTCTAAACTAATATAACTACAAGAATGAATGACTATCTCCCACCGGTCTTTCGCCTATTTTATGCAAATAACATTATTTAATTAGAATGCAATTGCTTATGAAAACAATATCTGCAGTGAACAATATTGATTTGGCTTCCCATTTTCTAAAACATGTAAGCAAAGACTCCTGTCTGTGCTCGCAAGCTAAGACTTTAATATTATTTTTCATAAAATGTTCTTGGGAGATTCATATCATATTTACAATACACACTAAGTGAGTGTTATGAATTTCAATATAGCAATATCAGATACTGAAAATATGAGGCACAATATTCTCGATATATTTTTATAATACGTAATTCTCAGTAGCAGCAAATTGAATCAGGTGAAAGGTACGCTGGGTATTACGTAAGACTAAAAATATAGCTAGTATTGTATTGTATAGCATTGTACACACGTGTCGGCACAATACTCAGCCCACCACTTCGGGGAAATAAGCAGGATTAAAAAAAAACACTCTCCATTTCGGGGAAATACAGACTATGTAAACAAAAACCTCAGTTCCTAGAATCCATTGAAGTATATAATACGAACACTAGAACTTTTTGAACAATATAATATAAGGACTGTAATATTGAGAATTTTCCAATACAAGTAGGTACTTGTATTGAAAAGCGTATTATCAATTGTCTGAAGTAGGTACTTCAGACTTCTTGATAATACGCTGCGTTTCTTCTGGAATAAACGAACTCTTGATCAGGTTGTTTACCTGTCGCCGTTGGGTCTTTTGGAATCTCCTTATAGGTGGTCGGGTCGAGAAGATCTTACTAACGAGAATGAGGAGAAACCTGCCCCTTTAGGGAAGGCCTTTTTGCCATACATTTATGGTACAACGGATCGTATCGGGAGACTGCTAGAAGCTTACAACATTAAGCCTATTTTCAAGCCCACGACGCAGTTACGTAATCTTCACCGTTCAGTCAAGGACCCTGGTGACCCACTATCTTCGGCTGGAGCTTACCGAATCCCCTGCTCGTGTGGCTGGTTATACGTGGGCACTACTCAAAGAAGCGTCAAGACCCGCCTTTCAGAACATGAACGAAATTGCCGCCTCGGTCACTTCGACAAGTCAGTGGTTGCGGAACACACCCAGGAGGATGGTAATCATACCATCAAATTTCAGAACACGAAGGTTCTAGCCACCACTTCACAATTCTTCCCACGGCTATGTCGAGAAGCCACCGAAATATTCAAGCATCCCAATAATTTTAATAGAAAAAACGAAAATTGGTATCCAGCACTGAGAGCCGCGCGTCATCACTATATAAACATGACGAAGCCGCCACCATCCCCGGTATCCCCCTTGCTTAGCCTCGACCAATCAGTATCGAGCGCATCGGTTGTGCAGCTCTCAACCAATCAGGAGCGATCACGTTGTTTGCCCCCTCCCATTGCGCCTATAAATACGCCAGTGACTCGGGCCTTTACATCAGTCGCACCGAGTTCGCCGACGAGGAAGGTTCTACGCACTCGACGGCGTCCTGACGTGTACCACTGAAGATATCGACCGCAGTGATCGACGAAACGTCTGGAATACAAGTTTCCGATGGACCACGGCCAAACAGCCCGGAAGCAGTATATTCTACATGCAACGCCGGCCGTGAAAGCCTTAAGATTTATAAATCAACTACGTTTGTCATGATATTGTCGGAAGTTTACGTGAATGTTACACATTGAAATAAAACTATTTTTAACGGATTCTATCGCGGTTTATTTGATGTTATTTTATATTTTACATTGAACCCGACGTTTCGGTTGCTTTTCAGCAGCCATGGTCACGGGTAGACTAAAGATGGTTGTTGTCTTGAAGTTTGAAGTGAAAGTTTTTTTTTTTTTTTGTAAAAGAATATTAGTAACCGAAATTACTAATATCCCCCCTAACCCATCCAGCTAAGCTAAATTGCTTGTGTTAGGAGTGGGTTCACGTCTGTAGTGTAATGGCCAGGATTCGAACCCGGGACCTCTCGATCGTAAGGTTGACTCCTTAACCACTAAGCTACCGACTACCATCTTCTCTTTCAACCATCTTGGTTGGAATGTACCACCAGCTTGGGACCCAGTCATTCACTTAATTAATTCCAAGAAACAAAATACAACAAGACTTCATGACACTGTGAGCTCATTCTGCGTAAATAGTAACACCAACAATTCAACATAGTTCGGGTACTTTGAGATAACTTTCACTGCAAACTTCAAGACAACAACCACCTTTAGTCTACCCGTGACCATGGCTGCTGAAAAGCAACCGAAACGTCGGGTTCAATGTAAAATATAAAATAACATCAAATAAACCGCGATAGAATCCGTTAAAAATAGTTTTATTTCAACTACGTTTGTATTTAGACATTTTTATTTTCAGTTGATTAATTTTTACGGTTGTTTATAGTGTTTGTAATGAGGTTTTAAAGAAACTCTTTTAATTCTTCAAAAATGAGTTTTCTACACACTGTGCGACCGCACAATACTGAAATAAAAAAGTAAAAAAAAAACGCACGCACGCGTGGAATACTGAAACATTAGTAAAAGAAACTGAATTGTTTTAATTTTCTGTAAATTTTCTAAAAACCTTCTACAAAGTATCACAAATTTTGAAAAAACCGTGAATGAAACCGGTTTTTTTAAATATACCTATATAGATAGTCGTCTACAGTTAATAATTAAGTTTAAATTATTGAAGGCGTTACCTCCAATAATTTCTTATTCAAGCCTCTCTTAAAGGGTTCGTTATTTTAGGAAGATGGAAACATGTATAGGTGTTAAATATTTTTAGTTTTTAGTATGTAACAAAGAAAAGAGCTGTCTATTCTAATGTTATATTTTTTTTAAACGTAAGCAAATGCGGTGTAGTTTAATTTCAGTACAAGTGCACCGATAATCTGTAATCGCTCTCTCCAAAGGCTGTACCTACTTTGTACTTACGGAATACCACCGACGCGCCATCCATTAATTCTTCAAAGGGGACGAAATGTGATACTTCGTTAGATATAGTATGTCCCTTAGTTCATGATTTGGAAAGAACCACAAGGTTGCTCGACTTCTTTACGGTATCGAGTCTTACGGTGACATTGTTAGATGGTAGAATGAATCACAACATACGACTTTCACGCCTTAACTTATCAACTGACTGCCATGTTTTTTTTGTTCAATTTCAAACTTTGTCTGAGGCATATAACAATACATGACTAGTCCTAAGGTGTAGAAAAATTACTTTTAGATTGTTGGCATTTACGCGAGTGAAGTCACGGACAAACAAGCAATGGAGAGTAAATTTCAAAGTTAAAGTAGAATAGTAGCAGCCTGTGTGTGGTAGCAGGTAGATCGCACAGTATTTGCCTTCGACTCTTAAAGTAATTATTGCTTTATTGTTTAATTTAATTTAATTTTAGTCCAATATGACTTCGAATGGATATTACAAAATGAGTGAAACAAGCTGACCAGCTGATAGTAAACAACATGTGACAAAGGCAAAGCAATTCATTATATTATGTAGTTGTAAAAAATATACGGAAAATGGTTCTGAATATTACCGTTTTTGTATAGTTTATTAACCGACTTCAAAAAAGGAGGATATTTCTCAATTCGACCGATAATATTTTTTTAATGTGTGTTCGCAGATAACTTAGGCGTTTATGAACCGATTTTGATTATTCTTTTTTGTTGGTAAGTAGATATCCCGAGGGTAGTCGGAACCATGATAAGAAAAGTAGGATATGATGATGTCATCCCAGAAAAATAAAGGGGAACCTTCGAAAATCGTAGTGGTGACTAGTGCGTTTGTTAATTTTTTACTATTTAGTATTTTCTAAAGCACTAATATTTAATCAAGGCCTGGAGTCGAACTGATGATGGAACTCCTCAACGATTTACAACAATTTCCAGATGTTTGAGAATTTTACACCTACCTGGATTGTTACTGTCCTTAGGGGGCTGATGATGAAAACGAAGGACGGTCAAGGGAACTCCTCAACGTTTTACAGTAGCTAGCTTGTAAATTTTTTTTTAACATTGGGTTTGGTTTAGCAGTCTGGTACGATGATCCAATATGAATAAAGATACGTTCACTAAAAAGAGAGAAATAACTAAATTTTTAATTTAAAATATTTTTTTTTAACACCCTTGCTCGTAAAGCTGATGTAATTCCACCGGTTTTAAATATGTAAAGCGGGTCATAAAAAACGCGTGTGTTACCAAAGCAAATAGTTAAATTATAGTCCATACAAATTCCATAACAGTATTATTTGCCATTTCAAATATGGAACTGATCGCCGCCGCACGACTCCAGCCTGCTAGTGAGCAGCGCGCTGTTGCTATTCAAATTTCGAACTAATCCCCGCGCGGCGCCAGTCAGTAGGCAGCGCTAGCGCGCTGTTAAAAATGGCGGGAAAGCAACAGTGTGAATTCACAGATTGAGTTTATTTAAAATAAAAATAAAAAGTTTATTCGGTAATTTAAAAACTTGGCTGCATGCTCTAGCGTCTTTGCCAACATTTTCATGCAGCGACGGCAGAAAAGAATCCTCGCGTCATTTTTCTCAAATTTTCTTTTCTTTGTACTTGTATTGTGAATATCTAAAAATGACAACTTTCAATAATGAAGATGAGCAATATATTACTTCAACTCCACCGGATATACTAACAGAAGCGTGAACCGCATGCGACAGCTTGCTGCCGTCAATATCCAAGGACAGATACATAACCACGTATGAAAATTTCTTGAAGTGGAAAAACATGAAAAATGCCAAGTCATTTTCCGAAAATGTAGTTTTCACGTATTTTGAACTAGCCTAGCCTAGCTCATTGTGGACAACATATTCTATGCTGAAAAGTACCCTCAAGATGAAAAATGGTGTCGATATTAATTTATATTCAAATCTCATTGCATTTTTAAAGAGCCGCTCTAATGGTTTTATAAAGAAAAAATCTAAGGTACTGTCATCAAATGACGTCGAAAAGTTTCTAAAAGATGCTCCAGATAGCCAGTACCTGGCAACAAAGGTCAGTTTGCCTCCTTATTTTTTTTTTTTTTTTATATATTTTTTTTCCTACCTACTGTACATACCTACTCTTTTACATATTTTTTAACGACCGTCTGCAGCTAAGTACCTATACCTTATCTAACACATTTTTATTTATTTTCAGGTTGCGTTAAAATTTGATATTAATAGTGCATGTAGACGACAAGAGCTTCACAATATTACCACAAAAAACATTGAAAATCAAGGCAAAATGCTTTTAGTTAAAATCCCAAACACTAAAAGCAAAATACCCCGATCTTTTATTATCGACGGCCCATTTTATGACGTGGTCAAAAAATATGAAGCTCTGCGTACGACTAAGGCAAAAAATAATCATTTCTTTCAGAATTACCAAAAAGGTAAATGTACTGCGCAACCTATTGGCATAAATAAATTCGGTACCATGCCAAAGGAAGTCGCCAAGTTTTTAGGATTGCGGGATGCTGATTGTTATACAGGGCACAGTTTCAGAAGAACGTCAGCTACATTACTTGCTGATTCGGGGGTATTATGTAGAAGATTCCATCCAAAACAAAGCAAATATAAGTGCCAAAATAACTCAGGCAATAAATTTGGAGCCACAAACGAAGAAGCTTTGCCCTGAGCCGCGCCCCTCTACTTCTACTGATGATACTTTTTTATTTACAACTAATGACGAATTACAATGCTCTTCTGCAAGAAGTTTCGTCATCTCCAACATTTACCCTAACACAAAAACATGACATTATGAATAGTAATAATAATAATAAAAACATAATTAAAAAACCAACTACAACTACGTATCATTTTAATAATTGTAATTTCACTAACTGTTTCAATAATTAAAAATGAACAAAATATAAAATGTTTTTTTTTCTGTTTCCTCGCAAATGTGTTAAAAAACGTCGTACGATATACGTGCGTATTGGTTATAACATGCTCGGCTCAATTACGCCCTCGCCTACGACTCGGGCTGAAATTCCGCCTCGCATGTTATAACCATCTTAACGCACTAATATCGTAATGTACTCTTAAACAAAAAATTTAGTTATGCCGAATTCAAAAATCAAAAAACTATTAAAAACAGGCGCGTTGTTGTCCATGCCAAACATGACGTAAACATTGAATATGATTTGAGGCACTGACTTCAACCTGTATTTTTGTCTTTTGAATTAACCTGAAATTAAGCAAATTTTCTTTTTTCAGCGCCTGCATTTAGTGTTTTCTTTGGTTTTTGAAGTCGGTTTTATTTTTTTAATTAAAATTTTACTTATAATCAAATCTATTATATTAAAATTATTGTCAGCATGCGCTCTAGAGTAGCTGTAAGTCCAAACAAAACACGTGTAAACACAATCCAATCACTAAGGCCCTTTAGTCGAGGCATATTTTTTACTTTTTTATCGGTTACTAGCTGTTGCCCGCGGCTTCACCCGTGTGGAATTCTGATCCCGGTCCCGTAACCCATGTTAACCTGTTCGTTGGATAAAATTACGTGAATCTTTTGTATGGGAATATAGAAACTTATTTTTAAGGCAATTTAAAAAAAAATACTCTCCGTAATAACCATCCTCGTACTTCAAGGAATATTGTAAAAAAAGAATTAGCGAAATCGGTTCAGCGGCTCTCGAGATTCGCGCTTAGCAACACATTCAGCGATTCATTTTTATATTATAGACTATAGCATACAGGTTCGTTATCCATTGTTAGTGTGACATTGTTTGTAGTGGCAACAATGTTACGTGTTTTTTAGTTTAAAAAATGCTTACTTGCGTGTCTATTCATTGGAATTATTTAGGCAATCAGTTCGATCAATATATATTTTGACAGTCTCTGTGGCGTAGCGGTAGTGTATTCGACTGCTATACAGGGGGCGCGGGTTCGATTCCCGCTCAGTGCAAATATTTGTATGCATGAATGTTTCTATGTATAATACGTATGTATTTACAAAAAAAAAAGTATATAAGTATGTTTATCCGCATTCCGGAACCCATAACACAAGCTAGTTAAACTATGCTTACTTTGGGTCTAGAAAGCGCTGTGTAGAATGTCGTAGAATATTTATTTATTATTATTTTATATTGATAAGGTTAACCCTTATCAACAAATATTGACCAAACTATCTAATATACCAATAAGTAATCTTTGGGCCTCACCAAAGATCTTGGTGAGGCCCAAAGATTACTTATTGGTATATTAGATTGATGATCACCTCACCTATGAGCTGGTGCACCGGCTACCCGAGGTTCTGACGAAGGTGTCCTTTGAATTTATTGTCATTGTAAAAATTAGCCAAATCTTAAAACCTGCGGACCAAGAGCTCCTAGATGAATGCCTCGGATGCAACCGAGATCAATGCTAAGATGTTGATTAGTAAACAATTGGCTTATCTGATGGCAAGGGGATACCGACGCTTATGAAAGATTTCCCTTGCCTTGCAGAAGGGATAAAAAGAAAGAAAGCAATGTTAGTAGACCTACCAAGAAACGTAATTGATACAATGGAAGGCATTTTATGTCCGATCTTGGTTGGAATGTTTGTCTAAAGTAATAAAATTATTGTATTGGTCCTTGATACATGTACAAATTTTGAAGCTAATCACACGTCTTGAAATGGTGAAAATTACTGAAAATCCTGTTCAACATATACATATTCAAACATTATCATCCTCCATAGAACCCACACATTACTCACGAATTCATTATAGAGTTGTAAACAGACAGCTTTGTGTTTTGAATACAAAACAACATTGGCTGTTACTTAAAGAAAGAAAAATCAACGTTACAACTACGTTAAAATTAAAATTAGGAGACAAAATCAAAATTAAACATTCGTCTAATTAAATTTGTGGCTGTAAATTGGTAAATCGCTCTATGGCTTTCTGTTTAAATAGCGGAGTAATTAGAGAAAATAGAGAGAGAGAGGTACACGTAGTCCAGTGTAAGTCCTGCACACTTCTGTGTGGAAAAGCCGAGGCACAAGCACGCCTCTTCTAATAACTGTTCTTGGTACTATGTGGTATAAATTATTAGTTAAAGAAGTGCAATTGTAATAACTTACTTTGCAATGGGTTACTCAAGTAGTGTAACATCATGACATTCAGTAGCATGCGTCTAAATTCCAAGCTCAGAACATTGTACAGTTCTAATAATTGAGAGTATGTAACTTTTGAGCGAATGCGACTGTAATTCATTGAACATAGAAACTTTTTCTGTACTATTTCTAGATTTAAATTATATTTTTTGTAATCAAGATTCTAATAGAAATGGCATATAGCAATTGTGACCGTATCAAGGTCTTGTATATCAGTAAAAATATAGCAGGACGTACAAAGTCACGAGAAGATCTCATCACAAAACCGATGATCTTAAAAGATTTGTTCGCAATGTTGTCTATATGTTTTTATATGGAAATGTTAGCATGAATCAAGCGTAATACCTAAATCACGAAACGAGGCAGCATCATTTCATCACACGTTGTTAATTGTGTATTTAAAGTTAATTGTGTTCTTGTTTTTGCTGAATGAAACAGAGTGAAACTTGGGTAAGCTAAGAAAAACTAGGAAAATAGAAAGAGTTTATTTTGATTACAATATTCATTGAGCCTATTTAAATCATCTTGAAGAACTAAGCTGTGTTATATATTCTTACAGTTGTTTATTCTTCATCCGAGCACCAATACCCTACTCCTTCCATTGTATACGTTGGTAAAGGAATCGTTTATGTTAGGGTAATGGTATAATTATTGCGCTAAAGGTTTCATGACAGTAGAGGAAGGTCATGAAGTATGTAAGGACCTTCCTACCCCGGGGGGAATGCCGTGAGTATATCTATTTGTATATATGCGACTTAAGTAACATAACATAACTTCACGCCTGTATCCCCGAAGGGGTAGGTAGAGATGTATTACACACCCAGGATTCGCCAGTTATGTTTAGGGCCCAATGTAATCGGGGGCGAGCCTATTGCCATCTACCGGGCACATTATTAAGCGAGCGATAATTAAAGTAACGGATAAGCAAATGTATTCAAAGACTTTACAGTATTATAAGTACAATTGCACATTACACACAGGTTCCTTTTTTTTCTTCTTTATTTTACATGATTTTAGTGGCGACCAAAGAGTTACCTGAGCAGAGCCACTAACAAATATACATGAAATCCCACACCACACTAATGTTTCATTACAAAATATTTTATAACTTGAATAAAAGCGATGACCTGGTAAAGATATACGTAGATATATGTAAAATAGATAAATATTATAGGACACATCAATTCTTAGTTTTAAGAAATCGTAAAACAAGAAATGAAATGGGAGTACCTTCAGTGGATAGCTATTTTTGACAGTAACTTCGAAATCAAATTAATGTCTGTCTAAAACAAAGTATGACTCAATGAATCAACTTCATCAATTGCGACGAAATTTTGATAATGATTTTACAAACGATAGTCTTAGTAGTTCGAAACGTCACTTGTGGTAACTAGTAGTCCAGTACTCATTTAAAAGAACATTGGATGAACCTGGTTCAGTAAATTTCTCTAAATAAAATGAGCTGTATTGCAATTCAAAGCGCATTCAGGCCGTATACTTGAACGTGCTTGAGTTTCTAGAGCTCAAATAATGTGTCTGTATTATCTTCCATAAAAAAATACAATTGTTTTCTTTTTCCACAGAGACGCGGTATTCCGGGTATGCAGAGCCTTGGACTGTTGAATATGCAGACCTACGTACGACTAAATATGAGGAGCCACGTACTCCTTATGGTGCTTTTCGCGCTGAAGATTATGCGCGACAAAATACACCAAAGTACAGCGAACGTCGCACACAGGAGTACGTGCAGTCACATATTCAATATGCAGAACCCCGTACCCCCGAAAACGTCGACCCCCATATTCGGTATGAAGAGCAGCTTACACCCGAAAATAAGGAACCACATGCTCAGTATCAGGAGCCTTGTGCAGAATATAAGCAGTCATCTTCAAAGTATGAGGAGTTTTATACAGAGTACGAGGAACCGAATATGGAGTATGAAGAGACACCTAGGAACATGGAGTCGCAATCACCTGAATATGCAGAACCACGTACCCCAGATTACGCTGAACCACGTACCCCAGATTACGCTGGACCACATACTCCAGATTACGTTGAACCACGTACCCCAGATTACGTTGCACCACATACCCCAGATTACGCAGAACCACGCACGCCCATTTACGCTGAACCACAAACCCCAGATTATGCAGAACCACCCACACCTAAGTATATGGATCCAGGTAGCCCAGAGTATGCAGAACCTCGTTCACCTGAGTATGAGTCACACATGGATTATGGGGAACCACATACAGAATATGCAGCATCACATACAGAATATGTGGCACAACAAACAGAATATGTGGAACCACATACAGAATATATGGAAGCGCATACAGAATATAAGCAGCCAGGTATACCTGAATATGCAGAACAAAGTACATCTGAATACACTCAGTCTCTTATCGAAACTGAAGAACCAACTTCTGAATATTCAGAACAACGCTCCGAATTTACTGAGCCAAATACACCAGATTATGCAGAAGCGAGTGCTGAGTCTGCGGAACGTCCTAGCGAGTATGCACAGCTAGGACGAAGACTGGTGTCGGAGCGGTCAGCGGCCGACACCGAAGCAGCGCACGATTTGTTGTCCTTGTCGCAGAGCCTACCACCTATTCCACCTCTTCCACCAGCTACTGTCGTCACAGTCCTCCATACACCAGAACCCGCACCACTTGTTCCCGTTTACACTTACACCATACAGCCCACCAACATCTACATCCTTGCTGAGGAAGCTGAGCCTCTTTACCACACTGTTCAAACTATGACTCCCCTTCAACCCGTTGAGTTCGTTGATACGCAAATCAGCTACGTGGAATATCAAGAGACTCCACCCCCACAGGCCTTAGCTAATTACCAATCTGAATACAAAGAACCACAGCCTGAACCAGTGATGGAAGTAGAACCAGAACAAACCCCTGAACTAGACCCAGGAGCTGTGCCAGAATTAGATTTGGAGTTAGTTGACAAAGAGCGCGACGTACTACAGATTAAAGAGAAGACTGGCAAGTACAATTGCAATGAGTGTGGGAAGCGCTACGCTACGTCGTCAAACCTGTCACGACATAAGCAGACACACCGCAGCCTCGACTCACAAGCGGCCAAGCGTTGCGGTGAGTGCGGAAAAGTCTATGTGTCTATGCCAGCACTCGCAATGCACGTGTTAACGCACCGCATGGGTCATGTATGTGGTGTATGCGGCAAGCAATTTTCACGCCCGTGGCTGTTACGTGGTCACCTACGCTCTCACACCGGTGAGAAGCCCTACAATTGCGCGTCATGCGGTAAGGCATTTGCTGACAGGTCGAACCTGCGTGCACACTTACAGACACATTCATCTGATAAGAAGTACGAGTGTGTGCGCTGTGGGAAGACGTTCGCGCTGAAAAGCTATTTAAATAAGCACCAGGAGGCCGCCTGCGCGCGCGACGACGAAGAGTCGGAGTGAGACGCGCGTACAACATATTGCAACGAAAGATTTCTCTATGAACTTCTTTACACCTTTATATTATTCAAAAGGAAGATATTTTATAGGGTAGATGCTCGTAGTTTCGACAGCGTCGAAAGAATAATAAGCAATAATAATGTACCTAATCTCGTTATGGCTCTTTCCATAATTATAATATATATATAAAAAAAAACAAAAAAAAACAAATTAAAATAGATCGTATTTTTTCAATTATTAGTCCGGCAACAACGGAAGTAATCGTGTCAATTTGTGACAAGAGCCTGCAATGTTACATCGTAGGCTAAAGTTTACATACTAAAGTTAAGGTAAGTTAGTGTCGCACGAGTGATGTGTGGCGAACTTAGTTGTAGTTACGGTGATACGTAGAGACTTAATGAAACCGTCGAGCTGTGGTACAAAGAGAGCAATAAAGTAACGAGCGTAGAGTGACAGTGTTAGGCGCACGAGTAGCGTGCGACGCGTAGAGTAGCTTAGCGCGCGGTGCGCCGGGAGGACCAATCTGTTGCTCGGCCGCCGCGGCGCCGCCGCCGACACACTCGCTGCAACGAGACAGTACGACCCGCGGTAGACAGGCTGGCGCTCCATCGACGCAGACTGGAGCGGAAAACAGCGTACCTTTTGAATATTTACTACTTTCACCATTGACTTCTTGGACGGTATTTTTACATCTCTGCTCAGCTATACTCCGCTCTCCGTCTATGCAGCGTCACTCTTACCACGTACGAGAAGTAACGCGCAACGCACGTACCTACATACCAAACATTTAGCTATTGCGACTTTTTTAAAATAAAATTAGCTGTTATTATAGATATCGTAAATTCCTGACCAAGTGATATTCCAAATTGGACTGTAAGTGATTTCTCGAATACGTAATTGTGTTTGGCTTGTGAGAACCACTACTATACCTATAGTTTTGGCTGGAATTTTGAGTTTGGAATATTTACTTCTAAAATAGTGTATTCTACGCATACACAGTTAACACAGTAAGGTTTATACTGAAGTTTATCAAATCGGGCATCGCTAAAATAGGATTTAATTAAATATACAAAGATGAATCAATGTTGTCGGATTATAATTTACTAAAAGCACTACATAAACACTAGGCATAAATGTGCATCACAGAGCATTTTTAGGGCAAGATGTTCACCTTTTACATGTTTATTGGAAGTTTTAGTAACATCAGCAGTTCACCTCTTTTTTTATAGTACACACTAGCTTTTAGATGTTATAGTAAACTGCAAGTGCGGTTGTTATTATTATGGAACCTGATATGTAAAATTAAGGTTCTAATTAAACTTTAGATAAGTATTGTAGATATAATAATAAAGTTTTCATGTCTCATCACCTATTTACAAAAACACATTATGTTTATTATAGCAGGGTAGTACATACTCTAATTTCCGTTGTAAGTTCTGTGCTTTGCCTAAGATCTCTATCAATTTGATGAAGTTCTTATTTCAACTAAAATTAATTCTCGTTTTTAGCGCTAATTAATTAACCATAAACCACCTACACTACAAAAATTAACAAAATATGCTTACTACGACTTTTTTGAAACTACCGTGTGTACACAGCAAGGTTAGTAGCTAGTATTTAATAATAATAAATGACTTCCTTTAATAAATAAAAGATGAATACCTACTTATACACTCTTAGCTTCTACGCATTTCTACAATCATATATGCAGTTCTATTTTTGAAATGTTATCTGTTACATTTGATTCTGTTACATTGCAGACGAATAAATGAATAAAAACAAAACTGTACAAGAATGACTGATACCCACCGTCCACCTCCGCAGACCTTTTTTTTATCTATTGTACACCTCTGCCCACCTGGGTGTACTGTGCGAAATATTTAATTTCCACGGTACACCTTGTAGTTGGAGAGATCCTTAATGGGGATTTACTCGAGTGTAGTCGTGAGGACCTATTGGATTGTCGTGAAGGTTAGATGCTAAAAAGGAAAAAAGGCTAGTGATGCATGCCTTTCACTGATTGATCAATAAATCAAGTAAATCCTCATTTAGCATCTTGGACTCCCCTACTTTAAGGTGCACCGCGGAAATTTAATATTTCCCGCGGTACACATACGTGGACAGAGGTGTACAATTAGTAGAAAAAAAAATTACCACGGTACACTCAGGCGGCCTACGAAGGTGGATGTTGGGAAAGAACCGAGTTTTTCCATGTCATTTAAGATCTCAATGAGCATTTCTGTGTAATTTATACGCGAATAACGATATCCACTAGGGCCAAATAATAACTTCTTGACAGTATGTAAGTGTTATTTATCTATTGGATGGTATTGGTTCGATAAAAACAGTATCGTAAAACAATGGTCAGGGAAATTGAGAAGATTTGTATTTTTATAGTGTTACATTTTAATGTGAATATTTGATATTTTACGATGTCTTTCCGTTGTGGGAGTTATAATTGAATAAACTAAGTTTAGATACATACACTAAATTATTATTATCTTGTATTAGACTTTATATATCACTGTTTGTCTGACGTTCAGCACACACAAATAGTATTCGTATATTTTTTATTTACAGTCCATTGAAATGTTACCTAATATTGCATTTGTTAGAGGACGCAATTTTATTTTTGGGACATGTGTGGGGGACAACACTTGTTTCGCGATATGTCGGAAACTATGCGTCCTACAAAAAATTCAATTAATTTGTAGCAAATCGCTTTGCCTACAAATATCATCAAAAACGTTTTGTTCTAAATTTAAAATTAAAGAAATTATAAGCAAAAAGTGAGAAAATTTCTATAAAAAAAATATTTTTTGCTTAATAACTTTTTTTATGGTCTTTGAGGAAAATTATTACTCCATTTTTATTTTTATTGCATTCGTTTAAAACGCTGTTACAGTACTAAAAAGTTGACCGGGTTCGTCAATGCACATGAGAATCTGGTCAAAACTAAATGTTTAACTTAGTTGTATGATCTTTGCTAGCCCCGACCGTCACCCCCGGGCCCGCGCTCATGGAGGACGGAGATCGTTCTGCGATCTCCGCCACCCGGTGAGCCTTCTACGGCACGAGAGAGTGCTAGACCTCTCCCGTACCTTTTGGCCGCCTCTTGTGCGCTTATCACTGCATCGCAAAAGAAGGCGGCGGCGATCCACGCACACTGGCTGCCGACCATGGCCAGCATCAGGGTCTGCAGCATGAGGCTTCCTGCTCCGACTTCTGCTTCAAGGACATGGCGCTGCTCCATCCACTCTGGGCACTCTGCCAGTGTGTGAAGCGGCATGTCCACAGAGCAGCCCCGGCAATGGTGGCACTCGGGCGTCGGCTCCCGGCGTATACGATGCAGGAACTCACTGAAACAGCCATGTCCGGTGAGCACCTGCGTCAGCCGGTAGGAGAGGCTTCCGTGACGACTCTCCAGCCATTCCTCCATGACGAGTCTTACCGCCACAATCGTGGTGTGCCTTGCGCTTGGTTGCCCAAGTCTTTCTTTCCATTCCTCCATGAGCACCTGGCAGAGTTGAGATCGCTGCCCCTCGATTTCTCGTGGGTCTCAGATCTCGTTCCAGCACCTCCTTGCGCCACTGGTACAGTGCTGCAAGGGCCCTCGCTTCTAGGTCCCATGGGGCCGCCCCGGCAAGGAGACTCACCGCCTCAAAGGAGACCGTGCGTTATTCCCTTATGATCCTGATGGCCAGCAACCGAAGGGGAGATAGCAGGATTGCGACGTTGCTAGCCGTCTGTTCCACCGCCGATACGGCCTTTTTTACCTGCTTCTCAAAAATGTACACTCGATCACTCTATCTAGAAATTAATATAAGAAACAAAAATTTGGTAAGTTCTATAGTAAGGAAAACAGTTAGGAATGAATAAGTAAAGTTGTACGGATTAAACACAATTAAAAAAAAATGTATTCACAACAAATAAAAAAGATCATAAAACTAAGTTGAACATTTCTTTTTGACCGGATTCTCATAAGCATTGACGAACCCAGTCAACTTTGGAGCGCTGTAACAGCTGTAATAATAAAAAAAAATTTAGAAAAAAATTTCCTCAAAAGAATGATCTTATTAGGTAAGTTTTTCTCTATAATTTTTTTTATACATTTTACAAATAAATTACCTCAGACCAATCTTGTAGATGGCTACTAGACTGGTCTGAGGTAATGTATTAAAAGAAGTTATAGAGCAAAAAAGACAATTTTTATAGAGATTTTCTCACTTTTTACTTATTACTTCTTTGATTTTAAGTTTAGGGCAAAAAGTTTTTGAAGATATTTGTAGGCAAAGCGATTTGCTACAAATGATGTCTTTACGAATTTTTTGTAGGAGGCATAGTTTCCGACCTTTTCCAAGATGGCAGCCGGCGGACAAGGGCGGCAACCCCACAAACTCGGGGTTAAGCTGCTATTGAGCCAAAAATAAAATTGCGTCCTCTAAAAAATGCAAAGCTCTTACAACATTTCAAGGGACTATTAGTTACATTACATATTATATTATTTCACGTTTCCCATCTGTTTTGTATAATGTTGTAATTTGTAGTTAATCTTTGTGCATGCTGAACGTTTCCTCTATTTTAATGAAAGCGCTGTTTGTTAAGCAATTACTATCTGTAAGTCAGAGAAAGGTCTGTTTCACTATCTTCGTATGACATATATCTCTATTCATGTTTTTTCTATAAACATAAATAAATGTTTTTCACTATTTTCTACGTGGATATTCTGAAACAAGCAATTAATGTTAAAATTTGTAGCAGTGTGATAATCACTAGTCATTTTTTTTTGTACGGCACGCCAGATTGCTTTTATTCTAGCGTGCTTTATAATAATGTTAATATTAACTATTTCAAAATATATTTAATATTTTCTTTTTACCACTACTTCTACTGAAGTATGACAGTTTAACTAAAAACTTGAGTACTACCTAACTCGAAAGTTTATCAACGTTATACAGCTTTGAAACATAATTATAAATTTTATATAATTATGTTCGCTCAATATGTATTGAATAAAGCTAATGAATAAGGCTTAACTTTAGGCCTAAGTACAGTCACGGACAGAAACCTTAAAATTTATTAATTGATCCAAAATTAATTTTGCTTCATTATTTACATAGATGTTTATATTTATAACAATGTTAATTGCATATTAGTGATCAATAGTTTTGGATACCTACCCTCTCCCGTAACTCGTGTCAATTTTGATGTTTTTGTCAATTTATAAACATATTTATTAAGCGGTATACCAAGCTCTTTCTTATGTCTATAACCTTGTGGTGGATATGTGAGTACAAGGCGGTTTATACACGGCACTGCGGCCAACTGCTGCCTAACCGCCTAAGACACGTGAACTATTTCTTTACTTTCCACCCATTTAGATGAAAATTAAAACTGATTGAGTTTTTTACTAAAACCGGTTCTAGGCCGGAGGTTCGGACCCGATTTAGTCCCTATTGAGGCTTGAAAGGCAAGTAGCGTGAGGTGGCTGGTGTCATCTGTGCTGGTTAGGTTGAAAGGGCAGGTCTATAAAACCAACATTAGGTCTTTCCCTTTACACAATGCGAAACGTGGCTGTTGCTATAGTGATACAAGCAGGAGCTCTATGTCAAGGAGATGAATATGCTTCGGTGAATGTATGGAGTCACGCTTTAAGAACATCCGTATCCTGATTGGAAAGTCAGAATCCAAATAATAAGTAAATATTCTACGACATTCTACACAGCGCTATCTAGACCCAAAGTTAAGCATAGTTTAACTAGTTTGTATTATGGGTTCTTCAATGCGGATAAACATAATTAGATACATTTTCTTTATGAAAGTCATTAGATGAGTTTGAGGGTTACTTCTGATGCCCCCCGTTCTTACTTCCCCGAAAAGTAATCATTTTACAATTGTGTTTTCAGACGAAATCAAAGTGATACAGTCAAAAAAGTATTAGCATTTTACTAAATACTAATAAATTGAAAAATGCCTGGAGTCCTGCACTACTTAGTAAACGTCACGACCTATAATTAGATTTAAATGTTTTTAAACTGCATACCTTTTTTTTTTCGTGCGGAAATCCCTTCGGATGTCCCCGCTGGCTAGTGGTGGCGGTTATGTCGGGACAGCATACCTCAATCTTTTCCAGATTAAATGTAACAGTCTAGACTGATAGGACGAGCGTGTGTTTACGATGCTATTAGATTTTACTATAAAGTTTAATATGATCTCAACAGGTCAGGTGATGTCTTCCAAAATTATTCTATCCATGTTTGGTAGGAGTGATTTCTCACCATCTGTCTTATAAAATGCCATAACATTTAAATTAATTTTAAATCACCTTATATGCTCGTATTTAATAGTTAGTATGTAATGTTCGTTAAATTATTTTGTAATGACTGTACTTTGGAATAATATTACCTGAGTAATTACTGGATATGGAATATGATTTTGTAATGGTCACGTATTCTTATATGAGATTTAAGCTAGGTAAATGCGTTTATCATGATATTTTTTGCAATTATCATCAGTAGATTCGCAATACGATGATCAAAATATTCAGTTTGCCATTTAATAATTTTTTACTAAAGATTTCCTAGTCAATAATTAAGCAGTTATGTTATTAGTCAATTACGTAGCACACTTGAAAAAATGTTTTAAATACCTATTGGGCTGTCAAACCAGTAGATTGTTTATTTATTATATAGTAACAATAATAAGTTTCATAGTTATAAAATGTATGGATTCGTGCATCAGCCAAAACTGTAGAAAATTATAGCTAATTTCCGTTTTTGTTATAATGTGACATAAGTACTTATGGTATAATTTTTAATGTAATTCTTACGAATGTAGTATAAGTATATACTTTACCCTATAAGCGGCTTTAGCAAGCAATAATGACATATGTGTAGGCTACAACATGCCTCATGCTACATAATTGGCATACTGTTATATTCATTCTCTGTATATTTTATAGGCCAATAATCTGAGCAGATAACAAAATTGGGTATAGTAAAAAATCATGAAAGTAGAGTGAATGCAGCGGAGATGCGGTCATTGCGTAGTATATGTGGATGTGCTCACCCCACGTTTTTTAGTGATTGAGAAATTTATTTTCTTTTTGTTATTTCGGAAGGAAAACGTGGTTTTTAAAAAAGTTTTTTATTTATTTTATTTTTATTTCTGATGCTTAAATATGAAAATGTAAGGTGGCATTAGCCTACATAAAAAATTTCAGAGCTTTAGGGTGATCAGAAGTGATCGAAAATTAAATGTCAATTTTTGGCTTCAGAGGGAAAGAAACACAGACACGAAGTGAAACTAAGAAAAACGTGGTAAAAAGGGCAAGTCAAAAGCATTCGAAACCGGCGGGTTGGCATGAAAGGTTCAATGACAGTAGAGAAAGCTCGTAAAGTATGTAAGGACAGAAGCAGATGGTGGGCTGTTGTCTCTGCCTACCCTGGAGGGAAAAAGGTGTGAGTATATGTATATGTGTAAAACAAAAATAATCACAAAATTGATCGGTTTATTAAGTTTAGTACCCTAAAATACATTAGACGGAGATAGGTTATGTTTTAAGAGGTGTAAAAATATAAGGATATGCTGCAACATGTCATATAATAAACTCGTGTAATAAGTAATAGAGCAATATAATATATTTAAAGCTAATTCTAGAGTTAGCTAGTTAACTTGCTTTATTCAAATAGTTATGAGATAAAAGGCGATACAAAGTGGGTAAATCAGAAAGCAATATGATTCGTACAATCTTAGATTAATTTTAAGGCAAATCTTTTACAATAAACTTTTAACCAGTTATTGTAAATTAAAAATATTTAGGAATACTATAAAGGCATATTTACTATTTAACTTATACGAATCTCATATAAATACTACCTAATTTCTTGTAGTATCTAAACATGATAACATTTTAGCTTGTTCTTTATTGAAATCGAGACACCATTATATAGGATTACGGGAACACCATACCAGTACACTAATATATATATATATATTGTTAATGTGTTTATTTTATATATATATAAATATATAGGTATATATGTATATATATATATATATAAAATAAATATTTATACCAATGTTAAATTTATAATTATTTATTTAGCAAAAAAATTAGTCTATGAACAACAAACAAGATAATAAATAAATAATTAAAAATAAAATAGTAGTAATAGATGAACCTCAAAGGGCCATACGGTCCGGGATAAGATGATTTCTAAATGTCTAATAAAATCAATACTTTTAAATCTTGCCTTATTTAATAAAATGTATTCATTCATAAAAGTAAATCAAAATACAATTAAATGCAAAACTAAAATAGCTTAAACTAATCTAAAGGTATAAAAAAGGTTCAAAAAACTGCATGGTGCCTAGGATGCAGGCAGTATTCCCGCGTTGAATTGCTATGAAAAGCCTTTGCGCGAGAAAACTGCCTGCACGGGGATCACCAGTTAAAAAATAATTCTTTTTTACTAGCTGCTCGCCCCGGTGCAATGATAGCACCTAACCGGTGGGCTTTCCTAAATTTTCTTTCATCCAAACCTTGCCCTGAAACTAACGAACATAAATAAAGAACTGTTCAATTAAGTGCAGTCATTCGGAAATTAGGCGCGTACATACATTTCGGTGATTCATCTTTATTTACATAGAAGATTTATTTAGAATTAGATTTTTATATGATATTGTGGCAATGAAATTAAATTAAACAGAGGCAATTGAAAACGTCAACAGCTATATAAACATTTAAAACGGATAATAAAAATATCTTAAAAAAGGTTATAATGAAAAATTTTCTTATCTCGAATCGATCCTACAGTAATCATGGGAAAGCAAAGATTAAATTATTCAATACCATAAAAAAGGTCACTACAATGGTAATATATGGTTGATAAAAACAAATAACTTTCTCTTGTTTTAAAGTCAGAAAAAAATTAAACCGAATGAAAAAATAGTTGCAAGTTTGGGATTTATTTAAATAAACGGCCCCAAGTTCGATTTTTAAATTGAACGCAAACGCGATGCATCCGGCACCGACATTCTTTTGTGCGAATACTAACAGTGATGAGAACGCTACAAAAAAGCATTTTCAATTTTACCCTTTTTCGCAATCGCCATTTAAATGTTGATTTTTGAACTCGATTGCACGATTGTCCAAACTTATTGGGTTTACTGGAAAGCTGATTTAAACTTATTGTTTTAATTTTCCCCTTTACAAGTTCCTGTGTTATACGGAAAACTGTTTTTGGTTTTATAAGAAGAATTGAAAAATATGAACAAACCCCGGGAAATAGATTGTGTGGCCCTTTTATTCTGCCTCACTTGGTGCCACGCAGCACAATCGTTTAAATATAGAAAAAAATAATTATGAAGTCGTGCTCGTGAATTTATAGTTTTTGATTCATAAATAATATACAAAATAATTTCAATATTTTTCAATATTAAAAATGTAAAAACTAATTTTATTATGGTACGGGCTTTCTTTACTGATTATTAGTGATAATACTAATTAACAATATAGTTTAGTGTATAGTCTAAATAAACAACATTACAATATTTAAAGATTTACAAAGAACAAATTATTTACCTCGCTAAACTAGAGTCATAAACCTATACTTAACTAAATTTTATCTCTTATTGTCGAAAACATCTTTGCATAAGTAAAGCCTTTAATTGATGTAATACATAGCTTATATTCAATGCAAAAATAATAAATAGTGGACTTTAACAATCTTTCTTTCATTTTTTTAAATACAACGAATATCGAGTTAGTCACTTCTATAAAATTATGCTATACAATATATTCGTATTTAAAATATAACTTGACACCCCCAAATTTACGGCGAATTTATATTACAACGACTGTTTTACATTTTAATAAATAAAACTTACTAAAATTAAAATCGTACCGATTAAATAAATTAAAAATTAAACATAAATGAAACCACCATATATATAATTAAGAATTATTAGCCAAATTTAAAATATATAGTATGTTTCAGATTTATGCGACACACATTTTCGAACCAGTTTTCTTTTTGAAATATTTGATGTACCTAGGTAACTAGTATTAAATAGCGATTACTGTTTCTTTATTTACTATGTTAATAAATGTGTTTTACTGCACGAATATTTTCCACATCGTTAGTCTATAGATAATATTTGTTATCATTGTCAACCTTATAGTGTAATATAATAAACTACTCCATTTAAAACTAATTCTATTTGATGTTTAATTAGTAATGACACTCCTTTACCACGTCACAGGGAGCACATTCAAGAAAATAATGTTATCCTTCCTACTGGCATTTGGTAGTGGAGTACTAATATTATTATTATTATTTAAAGACAATGAAAATCTAGTTCGCAATATATTTAAATTGTCTACGCAACTTTTGACATCTAATATTTGCAAGTTGCTTGTATAGTCGCCCTCGGAAGTACCGTTTGTTTTTTTTTCTCGGATCTTCAGATACGGGCCAATAAAGCAATTCCCTCGCACCCCGGCTGACCCTGGGCCATCTATGGCTTTGAAATGGCCTCCTCGGGTGTGAGAACCACGGTATCCCCAACTTGGCCTGGAGAGGGGAGGCGCACGTCGCGCCACTGCCCCAGTCTGCTTCTGCTAGGGAGACAGACGGCTTCATCTTCAGGCTTGCGATCATGTAGGAGCTCGTTGAGCGACCTCCGGAGTCTGAGTCACCTGCGCCGCGTCGCGATCATGTTATTGGCTCGGTGGGCCAGGAGAGTTCTAAATCTCTCCCGGGCCCGTTCTGCCACTTCCTTCTCGAGCAATACTTGCTCGCAGGCCCACGTGCTCGTGCTCCGCACCTTGGCCGCAATCATAGTGCCGAGCTAGAGAACTCTCACCCCGATTGTCGCCAAGAGGTCACGCCTCGGCACCTCCCACGCTGGGAGACAGCGTGTGCGGCCCCGAGTCTTCGCTCGCATCGGAGTGATGGCACTCAGATGTTGACTCCTGCCTGATCCGAATGCTCTCGGTAGTACCATTTTTTTTTTAAGTATCTCACTGACAAATTTACAGACTATCTCTACATTGAAACATAACAATAAATGAATGATTTTTTTTTCAATTTTTGTGTATTATTTCATGATATAAATTTTGAGAGCTAAGGTGTTCAGTAACTTAAAATGTTTTAAACTATTACCGATGGCGACTGTACCTTTATTATATGGATGATATTAGTGATACAATAATTTTATTACTTCATTCTCCCTAATTATACTTAGATCTTTAAATTACACTAATTTAATTTGATTTTATCTTATCGGAGTGATGGATAATGTGTATAGTCAATTTATTTGGTAATATTCATATTATGTATACTGGCAATATATTTGAACAATATTTGATCGTTTTCAGTAAATCTGTGGTCAGCAAATACCCTGTGGGGATAATGGTCGGAAAGGTTGCTTTCTAAGTGAACTATTAACTACTCCCTTGGCACTGGCAGTGCTTCTATAGGTGCAAGTGCCCCACGTTTTTATAAGGAATCCTGTTATGTATAAGTTTTGTGTGCAACCGGTGTTATTTTATATTGCTCTGTGACAGTATTCGAGATTTTTGTAATTATGGACACGATTTCATGCCATCAAATACTTATAACAGTATAGCCTAGTACAATAGGTAGGCACTGGCATAAGATTATGTTATGTTTAGTAGTCTACAGCTATGTATGATACAACAAGGCGAATATCCTAACTATAAATAATCCTAACCAATTACACGGTCATCTGGTGAATGAAAGAGGCATAAATAAATGTTGTAATCTAGATGTAACCGATGACTTTTGTTAATATTACGCGTGTTGAATTGAAGTATTCAAATAACGATTAATTTTTCATTGAGTGCGACAAGCACAAAGTACAAAAAAAGAAGCGTAAAATTATTTTTCTTCCCCAAATACATCGAAACGCTATTGTATTTATGCTAATATATTTATGACCAATTAATAAAAAAGAATTCTCTTATCAGATAAAAAAAACTCTTGAATAAATTAACGTGATAAAAACGATGGCTGTTATTTCAAGTATCTACAAGTATCTGTAAGGGACTGGTCGCGGGTTCAAGTCCCGAACTCGATGTCTCTTTTTTCAAAGTTAGCATACTAATCAAAAAATAAAGTTTAAAAATCAAACATCATTCATTATTTCCGTAGTTCGCAAAAATTACGGTAGATGGCTTCAGTGCCGCCCCGAGACATATATAATATATCAGAAAATTTCGAATATCTGGCCGATAAAGGCCTGTCAAGGCTCGCTCTAGCGAGAACTGCGCCGTGTGTCGTAATTTCTCATTTTTACCTAGAAAGTTCAAGGAATACCGCCTCAACTCCGACAAAGGATGCAAATGAATAAGTTTTTAGTTTGATATTTTACTTCCAAGTTATGCAATATTCTTGTTGAATATTTCTAGTACAAATATACTAATTAGTAAATAATTATTATTCAATGAAACATACATTATTCGATCTCAATTTATGTATAACTAGAAAAACTGATCTTGTAACGCCGTACTGGTAGACTGATTAAGTTTAGTTAGTCCATGGAAAGTATGCTTTTAAGAATATCGCTTAGAAACTAATTATTTCAATATTTAAAATCTAGTGGGGCAGAAATCACACAGTGATTGTCAAACTTCGGGCCAAACTTATTTTAAGGGACAATTTGTATGGTTATCCGAGGAGATTTCCGCACGAAAAAAATAAAATAAAATAAAAGGTACCCGAATCCTTGAAACAAACCCCAAAATCTAATCAGTTCTTCCCATTAACCAAACAAGATGATTGGCGAAAGAATTTTTTAAATCGGATAAGTGGTTCTTGAGTTATTGCGTAAACAGACATCCAGACATCCAGACCAAAAGACAGATCGACACAAAATTTTTTTTTGCTTAATTAGACTTAGAATCATGTGAAACGTCAAGAAAAGTGATAAAAAGTGGGTGTAAGATTTTGTTTTTTTTTGCGTGATTTTAAGACTTCGGTGTCCACCTGGTTGGTGGCCCGAAGTAATAATAATATACAAGCCGTAGTTCCAATCAGTCAGGTTTACAGTAGGTTACGTAACAGATTACAATATCTTTTAATGTAACAGTACCTGGGTGTTCGAGCCTTGAATGAAAAATGAAAACTAGCTAGATCGATTTATGGCCCCAAGAAACAACTCTCTGGTATAATGGTAAACTAGCACTAAGTCGGTAACAAAAAATACGCATCCATTGATTAAGCATCTCACAGAAGTTATATAAAATAATGCTTATGCAATGCTTTTACAAAGTTACATAAAATAAGTTATACAAAGGAAACATTTGATAACTTCAGCCAGGGAATTGCGGATGAATATAAATGTAACGTGATAATCACTTTTCTTTCTATTTTTTATGTTTGTAGCGAGCACCGACCATATTCTTCACAGGCACCAATAATTTGTACACTTACCTATTATTGCAAATTGTTAGAATAACATAATACCGCTTGTAGCTGTAGAATACCCTGTAGCCTGTATTTCGATAAAATAAACTGGTAGTATACATATACATGTTTTATTTTAACAAACCTATTATACCTTCATAGGGCGGGGCGGATTCGACCTGCGAAAAATGCGTCTGGTTCGAGAAACCCTATTCTCAGCACCTAGTCCGGTGCAGAGTTTGGCGTAGGTCTTGGGGGGAGCGCAAGTCGCTAGGATCCTCAGGGCAAGGCTAGAGAGTTATCCTTCACGAGGTTGCCGCCTGTTATTGGTCTGATTCCTTAAGAAACAGACGTAACAAAAACCTCTATCCGGGCTACCTCCCACCCCTCCCCACCCCTTCCACACCTCATCCTCATGCCACGCCTGTGCACCGGAAGCAACGCGAGAGAGCTCGCGGGGCGTCCGGGGCACAGAGCGTGGCACACCTCCCATCCATCCCATCCCGAACCCAAACCCAAATCCGGCAATCCCGGAACGTCGACCAAAAAAAAAAAAAAAAAAGAGCGCCAATGCAAACAACAAACTACCCCAGGAGGGTACCGGCAATGCCGGAGAATCCCTCCCTGTATCACGTAGTGATGCAGGCAGCCCTTCGTATTCTGGGGGGGGCACATTAGCGCAATCTTCACAACAACCAACAAGTACTACCAAGATCCCCAGCCGACACGAAAGATCCATTTCGGAATCTCTCGGAGACGGCCTCACTAGCATGAGCATCGGGGAAACAAGCACCAAACAGGCTGAAGGCGCGTGGATCACCAAATCCAAAAAGAGGAGGGAGAGAACGCGCCGACAGCAGGAGAGGACCAGCCAAACCAAACTCGGTGCGTCAACCAGCAGGGAGACGGCCACACCGAGTGGAGAGGTAAATAGGTCAAGAGCCACAAAAATGAAAAGGCAGGGCACCGACCCTGAGGAGCGAACGCAGCAGCGTCCACCGAAGCGCCCGAAGCCACAACCCACCCTACGCAACGAGGGGCCACGACGACCCACCGCGGGCCAAAGTGACCGCTCGGTTATCATTCACCGGGGAGATGGCACGGCGATGGACGATGCTACGGCCGCCGAAATAAGAATACGACTAGTCGACAAGATCGAGGAAGCTGCTCTAGACGGGGTAAGTGGCAAAAGTCTATCATTCGCGGCATCGGGACTGGTAGCCGAGGGGTACTTCCTCGTGAGCCCAAACACCGAGGAGGCGATGACTTGGCTGCTTGGCTGTGACTTCGGCGAGTGGAACGGCGTCCCGTTAAAGCCCAGAAAGTTGGATATCCACAGGCTATCCATCTGGCTCCCTGGCAGCACCGGAGGTCGACGCATCGACCCACTGGAACTAATCAGGATCCAGAATAACTACAGGGAGGAATTAAAGCTGTCGGACTGGACTCTCATCCGCAAGGAAATTCTGCCTCTGGGAGTACGACTTGTGGTGGGAGTCCCGGAAGACGTAGCGAAAGCCCACGTGTGGCTCAACTATCAAGCCACACAAGTTTATGCCCGGGTCCTGGGAAAAGGACCAACTCAAGTCCCCGAAAAGTGCACATGCCCAGTACATCCCACCAACCTCCACACCAAGACACCGGGAGAAGAACCTGTCGAAAGCGGCAGTAACGATCAGTCTGCAGCCCCGCAGAGGGGAGCCACTGACGAAGGCAGACCGCACCGACTGTGCTCGATCCCAAACAGCACACAACAGGCACCAGACACACACCGCTCTGGGCCTGAAGGAGGGGAAGACGGAGCGCGGACGGGAGCCTCAAAGGGGGTGACGACCGCAAACCAAACGCCCCACCAACAGATACGCCCAGAACAACACACAGCACACCCCCTCCCTACGACACGGAGTGACCGGACTCCCCCACCAAGCGTTGCATTACTGCAACCGTCTTGGCTGGGCAAGAGTCCACCGATGTGACGAAAATAGGGAGGGAGCATTAACACTCACAGACACACAGGCACAATAACACTAAACATGCACAAAAACAATAACACACCACAAACACACACACAAAAAATAAGAATAGTTCAAGTAAATCTACACCACTGCCGCGACGCCATGATCGAGCTTTGCAGACACGTGGTGAATGAGAAAATAAACATTGCTCTACTGCAAGAACCATACGTCGTTAAAGGACGTGTGTCAGGGCTCAGCTCCCTGGGAGGATAAATCATCTACCACGAAATGGGTGAGTCAACTCCTAGGGCATGCATATATGCCAGCAGTAGGGTAAGATCGTTAGGAATAATAAAGACAGATTGTTACAGTGACCTTGCTAGTGCCACAGTGATAATACAGACGAACACAGGCAACAAAGAGAGGGTGCTTTTAGTCTCCGCATATCTGCCCAGTGAGGCAGACTTCAAACCACCATCACAAGAAATGGAAGAAATAATAAGAAAATACCAAGGTAAGAACATTCCGATTATTCTAGGTTGTGATGCCAATGCCCATCATGTGGTATGGGGCAGCACGGACTGCAATACTAAAGGTGACTTACTATTAGACTTTATAAGCGCAACAGGTTTTGACATAATAAACGAAGGCAACACGCCAACATTCGTTACCAAAACTAGAAGAGAAGTACTGGATATCACTATCGCCATAGACAGGATAAGCCGGTACATAACAGACTGGAAAGTAGACGAAAGCGACTCGAAATCGGACCACAGACGAATAACTTTTAGTCTGGGAACCAAAATTGAGAAAACCTTAGTTAGGAATGCGAGGAAAACTGACTGGACTACATATGAACTTCACATAAAAAAGTGGAGCCCAGGTAACCAGACCTCGTTAAAAGACAGCAGAGAGATAGAAAAAGAGGCCAACAGACTGGATGAAGCCCTAAGAGAAGCATACCATAAGGCATGCCCACTCAAAGAGATCAAACCAGGTAAAGGACAGCCCTGGTGGACAAGGGCACTAGAGAAGAAAAGGAAAATGACCAGACGAGCTCTCAGAAAGGCTCAAAAAAAGGGCGATGAGGAAAGCTGGCTCATATACAAGAGAGAAAGAAACATATTTAAGAAAGAATGCAGAAGGGAGAACAGAAACAGCTGGAAAGCTTTCTGCGAAGGAGTAGAGAAATACCCCGACGCAGCGCGTCTAGTAAAAATGTTCTCAAAAACCAACACCTGCAAACTAGGAAGTATCAAGAACGGAGACGAACTAATAACCGACCCGGAAAAGATCTTAGAAGTGATGCTGGAAACACACTTTCCAGAATGTGAAGAACACACAGGTGATGAAACGCCAGCTGATACGAATCCCACAGTGGAGACGATGGGAAAGGCACTAATCACAAAAGAGCACATAATGTGGAGTGTCCGGTCATTCCAGCCCTATAAAGCCGCTGGACCGGACGAGATTTCCCAAAAATGCTGCAAACAGCCATCAAGTACATAAGTGATGATCTTCTGGCTCTATACAATAGCAGCATCAGAATGAAATACATCCCAAAGAAATGGAGAGAAGTAAGAGCGGTCTTTATACCTAAACCTGGAAAGGCTACGTACCAAGAGGCAAAAGCCTTCAGATGTATTAGTCTTTCCTCATTCTTACTCAAGACATTAGAGAAAATATTAGACAGAATAATAAGAGAACAAATAGTCAAAAGCGGATCTCCACTTCACCATAACCAACATGCGTATATGGAAGGCAAGTCAACTGAGACAGCACTCCACAACTTGGTAAACAAAGTGCAAAGATCCATAAGCAACAAAGAATACGCACTGGGTTGCTTCTTCGATGTCGAGGGTGCCTTTGACAAGGCAACTCCGGCCTCAATAGAGGATACCCTAAACCGCGAAGGCATAGATAAATACATATCAGAATGGGTGAAAAACATGCTAAAACACCGATTGATACAAGCAGAGATAGCAGGAACAAGGCGCACGATGATAGCTAGGAGAGGCTTCCCTCAAGGTGGATGTCTATCGCCACTACTGTGGTGCCTGCTAATAGACGAGCTAGTCAACAAGATAAACAGGATGCACATATATACACAGGTATATTCTGATGACGGTGTGCTCCTAATCACAGGCAAAGTCCTCAGTGTCATGTGCAATATCATGAACAGGGGTCTGAAAGAAGCACTAGGATGGTGCAGGAGCAAAGGCCTCAACCTCAACCCTGACAAAACCAAACTAGTTCTTTTCACCAACAAAAGGAAAATTGGAAGTGCTGAACCAGTACGACTAGATAATCATGACTTGGAAGTAGTGAAAGAAGTCAAGTATCTGGGTGTCACACTGGACAGCAAGCTGACCTTCAAGACTCATATAAGCAACACATGCTCAAAGGCGAAAATGGCCATGATGCAATGCAAAAGTGCAATAGGAAGAAGCTGGGGAATAAAGCCAGCCACAGTACTCTGGATCTATAAGGCAATCATCATGCCGAGAATCCTACACGGTGCCCTAGTATGGTGGCATAAAGCCAACATAGGAAGGAACAAACAAGAATTAGACAAAGTCCAAAGACTGGCGGCCCTGATGACCACCGGCGCGATGAGGACTACACCCACGGCCGCGCTTGAGATCATACTGGGCCTGAACCCCCTAGATTTGGAAACGAAAAAGAGAGCGATTGAACAATGGTTCAAACTGAAAAGTACTGGCCTATGGACTGGCAACACATTTGATGAGGGCCATGCCATGATCAGTCAAGACTACGAAGAAAAACTATCAATGATCCTTTCAAACAATGATCTGATAAAGAAAGAAAAGACCTTTGATAAGAAGTACAGAATACACATAGGACCGAGAGACGACTGGCAGATGAACACCAATGGCACCATCTGCTACACAGACGGCTCCAGAAAGGAAATAACCAAGCTCTCTGGCTCCGGAGTACACATCAAGTGATCAGACGGTACAGAGAAAAACAGGTCAATACCCCTAGGAAAGTTTGCAAGTGTCTTCCAAGCAGAAATCTTCGCTATCATGGAATGCGCAGAAATGGCAGGCCACCTAAACAACATGGGAAAGGTCACCATCTACAGCGATAGCCAGGCAGCGCTGAAGGCACTTGGTAAAGTAGAGACAACATCAGCTGTTGTCAAAGAGTGCAAAAAGTCATTGGAAAAGTTGTCCAGAACAGCTGACGTTACGATTGCCTGGGTACCCGGACACGAGGGCAACACGGGCAACGAAATAGCAGATGAACTGGCCAGGAAAGGAGCTGATGAAAACCAGGTTGGCCCGGAGCCCCGGTTGCCAATCGCCCACAAAATAACCAAGGGAGTCATCAGCCGAAGCATTGAAGTAGAGACCAACCGGAGATGGAAATCATCGACAGGCATGAGACAGTCGAAGATATTCATAAAAGGCCTAGACAAAAAAAGGACGAGCCAACTAATAAAACTCTCAAGAGTAAGCATGAGGCTCGTCATAGAAGTGTTAACAGGACACAGCCGACTGAACAGGCACCTGACACTGATAGGCGTGAAAACCGACCCCAGATGCCCAGAGTGCATGGACGGTGACGAGACCAGCTTCCACCTGCTCGCCGAATGCCCCATGTACTCACTCATAAGATGGGAGACAATGGGGTTGGATACATTGGACACAGAAGACTTGGAGGATCTGAAGGTGGACCAGATAGTAAGATTTTGCAAGGACACAGGTAGGTTCGACGGAACGCCGTGATTGCCGGGTAACCACATCCTTCCCAGAAGGAAGGATCAGGGGAAATGGGTGAAATGACCCACTGAAGAAGGGTTGATCACCCGCCAGGTCATCGGCGTCCCCGTTGGAAATAATAATACCTTCATATGGCCACTTAACCTACAGGATGTTTCGGTAAGCCGCCGTCGTAAACAGTCACAAAGGATGCTATCATTTCTGCATTGGTGGTAAATGTTAGTCCTGTTTGGATATTTTTGAAGTAAACAGATACAAAATATAAGTCAATAAGACACGAATATCTGTACGCCTTCAATTGCATTTCTGGTTTACCTACTTACACGTTTTGGTGACTTGGACTGGTCGGCAAAATCGTTCGAATTATCCGATCTAGACTTCTTTTTGTAGGGTTTCTTGAAGTCACGATTCTATGTCAACAAGCCTCAAACTCTTGAAGTTCTCAAAGAGAATAACCGTTGAGCACGTGGGGTTCTATCGCCTATAAGAGTGAAAATTGCTATAAATCTGACCTCTATGGTCACCAACTTCTGGCGGCAGTCATTTGGCCGATATAATTTTTTCTACTTAAAGAAAATAAACTATTTGATGTCAAATAAACACAAACATCGGGTGATAAATTTTGTACCGCCTTGTGTATGTGAATCGATACACAGTCCAAATTCAAAGGGTGTACAAGCAACTGTAGGAGAGCTCCACATCAAATGCTCCAGCATCAAATAATCTCAGTAATGTCAAATAAATCTATTATTCGCATGTTCCTAATAAAGTTCCAAATTGATACAGCAATAGAAGTTGTTAGCTGGACTTCCATGATTAATTTACGGTAGCTGTTGCCCACGGCTTCACTCGCGTAGAATTTTGATCCCGTGTCCGCTACCCATGGGATCCTATTCCACCACCACAACCTATATAAGATACATAAATCCACCATACACCATTTTGATTTACCTCAAAGTCAGCGTTTTGTTGAAAACTCCCAGACGGCTGTATCTACAGATTTCCGCCAAGCCCAATCAAAAACGGAAAAGGAGTAAGCGGGTCCCTGGCTGCGTAGTAAATGCCTCGAATGCAACAGAAAACAAAGCAAAGATAATAATGAAATGGTATTATATTCATGTTTAATCACTATCAACTATCCAGGACGCATCCAGGTTACCCAAATATATCCTAATATGGCGACATTTTTTGAACGAATTTATAAAACATCTGACAAACATATTTAAAAAAAAAATATTCCAAAAATATCGCCGTTCAAAATAAAATGATGTTTAAAAATAACAACGAATTCTTTTACCTACACCAAGTTATTACGAATTGTATGACGATGGGCTAAATTGGCATGACACCCTTACTGTAGCACAGTACGTTTCGTTTGATCACGTCGCGCGTCGACGCTACAATAGCATTTGCAGGAATTGATCATTATCGAATGTATCACCACGCTATTAATATAACGTATATACAATTTTGATAAAGATCGATTCAAATAATAATAATAATTGCAGATGAAGTTGTCATGACGAATAATATCCTTAGGGACGGCAAAGCCGGTATCTTGGTCCCTGTACCCGATGCCGGTTGGCCACTTTTTTTTATATTTTTAAATATATTTGTTTTTTTTTAATATAGAATGTATTTAAAAATATAATTTATATGTATGTTAATTGTAATAAAGGGAATAATAATGATATTCTACGTCATACTACACCGCGCTGTCTAGACTATAAGTACCCATAACTTAACTAGCTGCTAATATGGGTTCTATAATGCGGATAAATATATACATAATTGTACATACCATATTATACATGGAAACACCCAGACTAATGTAAATATAAATACTACATGCATACAAATATTTATACTTTGCGGGAATCAAAACCGCTACCTCTGGCGTAGCAGTCAATCCCATAACCACCACGCCATGGCCACAGAGGTCGTCAAATGTATACGATTTAGTGATTATTCGAATAGACTCATTTCATTATCATGTTTTAGGGGTGTGTGACGTTTGAAATAATTACAAAAGTTCTCTTTGTTATTCGTTTTCAACACGCTTTTATTAACCACAAAGGAAACCTTGCAGACACAGATTTACCTATTTATTTTAGCTCTGAGAGCTTTATAAGGAAATTTATAATAGAAAATATCTAGACCGAACTCGACAGTCTGTTTTACAAATTAATTTAAACAAATACTAGTGTATTTGTTTAAAAAATAAACACTATAAAAGTTTGTCTGATCCAAAATGGAAATAGAGGAATAGTTTATGTTTATTACAGGTGTAGAATTTAAACTGATACACATGAAGTTTATACTAAAATTTGCCGAATGATTTAATGCGAACTATAGTCGTGCCGATTGTCAAAAATAAAACAGGTAATTCTTCTGATCCCGCTAACAACAGACCCATTTCCCTCGCCACCATAACAGCTAAGGTGCTGGACAGTCTGCTTGATTCACATATGGCTACACGTGTAAGTATACATTATGCACAATTTGGCTTTAGACCAGGGCACTCTACGGAAAGTGCTATATTGTGTCTGAAGCAGATTGTTCAATACTATGTGGACAGGAAGACACCAGTCAACGCATGCTACCTTGACTTGGCCAAGGCATTCGACCTGGTGTCTTATGACATCCTATGGGAGAAGCTTTACAAACAAAGTACTGTAGAAAACGAAGTTATA
This sequence comes from Cybosia mesomella, assembly GCA_946251805.1. Classification (NCBI taxonomy): domain Eukaryota; kingdom Metazoa; phylum Arthropoda; class Insecta; order Lepidoptera; family Erebidae; genus Cybosia; species Cybosia mesomella. Next base: position 11,937,766 of record OX276388.1, on the reverse strand, counting down.
TCTCTGCTTAGGTACTGGTACAATAACCAGACCAATTATGCGCCAATCTCGATATCGAGAGAGAGCGCAGAGCGTTGGCAGTCCGATGTAATATGCTGGCCCGCAGATTTGCAAGGTGTTCAAAGCAGTCTAAAGTGACACTGTTGCGAGCATACTGTCAGTCATTTTACACCTGCAGTCTGTGGGTTAGTTATACGCAAAAGGCTTTCTGCGCTTTGCGTGTTCAGTATAATAATGCGTTCAGGGTGTTGTTGGGGCTACCACGCTACTGCAGTGCATCTGGGATGTTCGCGGAGGCGAGGGTTGATAATTTTTTAATGCCATCATCCGAAAGCGATGCGCGTCTGTTCTCCGTAGGACGCGAGAGCTCCGACAGTATCCTGAGCGCATTATCACATAAGTGGGACAGTCCGATGCTGGGGCACTGGGTACGAGTGCATACTGTGACGTAGACAGTGTCCTGGTGTCGCGACAATACCTACTTTGTGTTCTGTGATGTGTATTTACTAACAATAGGATAAGATTGTTTTTGATTTTTTACTAACACTATATGGACTCCCTTGGTCCGAAATAAAGATTTTATTATTATTATTCCCTTTATTAAACTTAATACATATTAAAGTATATTTTTAAATACATTCTATACAAAAAAAAACAAATATATTTAAAAATATAAAAAATAGTGGCTCACCGGGATCGGGTACAGGGACCAAGCTACCGGTGGTTAGGGCTCCAGAGAGAGGAATCTCCTCACAATACGTGCCGTGTCGAGGAGCACTGCCTTCTGCGTCAAGTCCTTGACCCAACTGCCTAACGCGAGCCTCTTGAGATGTTGATCGAGGTTTTTGGCAATGAGTCCGTGAACCGATACAACTATAGGAACAATAATCGCCGAATCCACACTCCACATGTCGACAACCTCGTGAGCCAAATCCAAATACTTTATTTCTTTTTCTTTTCCGGCTTTCACAAGATTCTCGTCATGTGGAATGGTGATATCGATAATTATTGCGCGGCGCTCTGATCGATCAATCAACACAATATCAGGTGTATTGGCTACAATAGTCCTGTCAGTGATGATAGATCGATCCCAGTACAACGTGATATGCCCATTTTCGAGACCTGCGTCGGGCACATACCTATAGTACGGTACCTCTGATTCCACAAGGTTGTGCTTTAGAGCAAGCTGTTGATGAACAATCCTGGCTACTTGGTTATGTCTATGCAAATACTCGCCGTTGGCAAGACGAGAACAACCAGAAGTTATATGTCTCAGGGATTTTCCGGGACGGTGGCACGCCCGACATATGTCAACCGTACCATCCTTTAGAATATACTTCCGATAGTTATTCGTCATCACAACTTCGTCCATAATTGCAACAACAAAACCTTCGGTTTCCCCAAATAGGTCACCGAAGCGTAGCCAAGACACAGATGCTAGTAAGTCTATATCAGGCCCATTATTATTTTTATAAAAGTTTATCAATACTACAGTGTGGATGCATATTTATTTATGCAGGCGTTTAACAGATTAACTTTAGTGGCACTTTCAACCTGCCTATCAAATTGAAATTTCCTGAATAATTGATTTAGACTTCACAGTTAAATACATCACTCACAGTCATGGATTTGCAGGCACAGTCACATACAACTTTTAGCTTATTTTTACAACAGAACTGGTATGAAATGACATAAGTACACTCAACACACAGTAATATGTAACACTTTTAAACCGACAATAATAAAAAAAGCGGCCAAGTGCGAGTCGGACTCGCCCATGAAGGGTTCCGTAGCAGTAAGTAACACAATAATGCTTTTTTTTTTAAATTTTACATTTGAGTTGATTGAATGAAAGGTAAATTTGCGTTTTATGATTTGTGACGTATTAAAAAAAACTACTTACTAGATCTTGTTCAAACCAATTTTCGGTGGAAGTTTACATGGTAATGTACATCATATATTTTTTTTAGTTTTATCATTCTCTTATTTTAGAAGTTACAGGGGGGGAGGGGGACACATTTTTTGCCACATTGGAATTATCTCTCGCGCAAACTATTCAGTTTAGAGAAATATTATATATTAGAAACCTCAATATCATTTTTGAAGACATATCCATAGATACCTCATACGTATGGGTTAGATGAAAAAAAAAATTGATTTTCATTTCTAAGTATGGGGGGGCCCGAAAATTTATTGTTTTTTCTATTTTTGTGTGAAAATCTTAATGCGGTTCACAGAATACATCTACTTACCAAGTTTCAACAGCATAGTTCTTATAGTTTCGGAAAAAAGTGGCTGTGACATACGGACGGATAGACAGACAGACATGACGAATCTATAAGGGTTCCGTTTTATGCCATTTGGCAACGGAACCCTAAAGAGTACTGTAACGTAGATGTCATTGACTGATGGCCAATGACAATCCAGAGCCTCGTCCGACAATCAGCTCAGCGGGTGTACCCCGGTTCGCACACGAAGTTCCCAAAGATCTTAGTAGGGCCCCATCCACAAATGGTGGAGCTTCATACATAGATAGCTTTATTGCTTATGATTAAGTGATCAGCATCCAGGTCGGCATTATATAAACATTGTATTAAAAAAAATCATCAGAATTTGCCAGCGTCTTACGATATAATCAATTTCCCTATACTGAATTACGTTATTTTGTTGAAATACACTGGCAATATATAACCAATTCAGTCAGTGTAGATACTATGTTTTGCAGGTAGCTCTAACTGCAAAAAATAGTATCTACACTGACTGAAATGGTGATTCAAAAATGCCCGATAGTACTAGATCTGCGGTCTCCAAAGCTTCGAAAGTACCGCAATCATCATTTATAGCTTAAGGAAAGTTGCGACTTTTGACACTAAATGCTATCTCAGATACATTACAATTAACAAACATAAAGGTGATCTCATTCGCCTGCTACGTTGCCGTTGAGGGTCGCGGGTTCCCTTCTCGGTTAGTTCAAATATTTGCACGCTGGCTGGCATGCAGGCTGGGTATTTCTATTCATAATAGGTATGTATTTTCAAAAGAAAATGTAACTTAAATATGTAAGTTTGTCTGTATGCTAGAATCCATATTACAAGCCAGTTAAGTTATGCTTACTTTGGATCTAGATAGTACTGTGTAATGTGTCATGGAATATTATTAAAATCCATAATATATCTTTACTAATATTATAAAGAAAGAGATCGAATTTTGTGAGTTTCGTTATATGTTTGGGGTAATTTTTGCAATCACTGCATTTATTAGAAAAACTCTTTCAGTCCGACAACTGGTCTAACTACAGATCTTCGATATCGCCAATGGATTGTGAAGGTCTGATGACCTTGCTTCACGGAAAATATCGATGTTCGGCTGCTTCGTACTTAGATCGGAAAGCTGACCCCAAATCAGTTGGAAAAAGGCTCGGAGGATGATGATGTAACATCGAAATAAATTCTGCCGGTTCTCTTATATAATTGCGTGAACCTCACTGGTCTAGGTGAAAGTAGTATTTTTTACACGAGAGCAAATCTTTTTTGTCTCGTGCATTTAAATCACTCACAGTGCTCAGTAGTCTATGTTAGAATCACTCGCTACGCTCGTCATTCAATTTTAAACTACTTCGCTAGCTTATGAATTAAAGCCAGGCACTCACAGCGAAAAATAACTTTGCTCACTTGTTGTACAAATAACATTTCTTTCGGTGTTAAACGGTTGGAATCATTTATAGGATACCTAATTATTATTCTGTTAAATATAATTTAGTTAATAACTCTATATATATATATATATATATATATATTTAATGAGCCCCAAACACCCCTATGGGGCTCTATCAAGATCTTCGCGGCCCAAGATAACTTCCGTCGAGTCTAGTATATTCAATATATAAAAAATAACCAACTATCATTGGGTTTAAACGGAGAACTTTTTATTATTCCGTGGCATATTGATTGTCCTGCGGTCACAACGCGCCAGTTAGCCATTAAAAATGTTCACCTATTTTTTTGTCAGAAACGGGATTTTCATTCTAAAAAATGCCAGTTACGGGCGCTCTACATTATGAACCGGAATTTCGTCAAAGGGTTTTCACGTTTTACCCACTGACAACTACGTGGCAATAAATTGGCGTTCTGTCAGTTGGCGGAACGCTTTAGATAGGATATTTTAATTGCTTAATCGGAAATCGTTTTACTGTAAACATGTCAAAGGTTTCGAAACTTGCTCTTTTCGGATGTATGTTAGCCGCGGTAGCCTAGTGGTATGGGTAATGGACTGCTGAGACGAGGTCTCGGGTTCGATCTCAGGTTTTTACCATGGCACACACCAATGACTTTTCGATGCTTTTCGAAGTTATGTGTGTATTTATCGCAGGTTTATAAGTGCCCGGTTAATGGCAATAGGCTCGCCACCTATTACATTGGGACCTAAACATAAACTGGCGAAATGTGGGTGCTAGCACCTCTGCCTACCCCTTCGGGGATATAGGCGTGAGTTTATGTTATGTTATGTTATGTTATCCGTAAAAGTTGTGAACCATTTTTCGAACATTATTGTTGGCATCCGATTGCGCTGAAATTTTTCATTCACGTTAATTTGGATAACAATGCATTAATATGGTACTGTGACGTCGGGGGGTTTGACTTCACTGCCTTTCGTGATAATTAAATGATAACGCAAGTAATTATATATTTTATAACATATATTTTTTCACACAAATCCTATCAACGAGTTTTAGAGGATTTTACGCGAGATTATTAAGTTTTACTATACGAACTGAAGAGGAACACGGATTCTGCTCAGTGATTGAGGCTACGATCACTTTGCTTGATACTCTCTTCGTACGGCGGGTCGAGGCCGGAGCCCTCGGTCACCCGCTGTCTCGAACTGTTCGCCAACCAATTGTTTTTACTATTCTCTCTATTTGAAATATTTAAACAAATTTATTTTAATACCGCTGACGCATGATGGCCAGGCAACTAACTATAGTGTTCGAAGGAGTCCAAAGACTACAGTACCAAGGAGCTCGTCTGAAGATGAAGTAGGAAGGTAGCCACAGGAACTTCTAAATTAAACAAGATACACCTATCGAGTTTGTTTTGTCTTCACAAACTCTCTGGTGTTATATGGTAGTATGGTGTCCATAGGAACTCTTTAACATAACAAAATAAACTTAGCGAGTTTGGGCAATCTTGTTATGTCTTGGCGAATGCTTTTTTGTTACATGTTACTCACTGTACCCCGGTTCTACATGGTGTTACTAAAACTAAAAAGTTGAAAATAAAATATCATTTATATATTTTTTTTAAAGCAAGCTTTTTAGTGCAAATACATTTTTCAATAACGGCTTGTTTTATAAAAAACGACGGGTTGCACTCCGGGAGTGCCGACAGAAGTGAAAACTTGAATATTAACATTGTGCATTTTTGATATTTTGAAATCGTTAGGGAATAATTTTGAACGAATTGCTTTAATTATCAGTATAAAAGCACTTTCATTTATGTGGTAACATACAATATTCATTTATTGCGCTATCGTACACAAACATGACAATTTATATTACATTAAAAATTTAACACTTCAGAACTATTACAATTATTTTACATTAAAAAGTTTATCTCTCAGAAAAATCAACTTGATCAACGTTAAACTCGTTTAACACGTTAAACAAAACGTTAATCTCGTTAACGTTTTGTACCCATTACAAAAAAGTACACATCGCCGCTAAAGAAGTTTTCACTTCAAAAAATTATATTAATTATATTTTATTCGAAGTCTTTATTCGAAGAAAATCGCCATGAAGAATGCAGACGTAATGAAGTTTTCCTGCTCCCGTTTTAATAACACGACTACTGTAAGCTCTGACAAACACCTTTCGCTTCTACTTTCATAATTGTTTTCATATCTAACTATAAGCTCCTAGCTTTTTATTAAGTATAATGATATCTTTCTGATTTACATAATATATGTACCTACGTCTAGACGGACACACTGGATTGCACATTCAGCTTGTCAGAAACCTGCTTCTTCTATCTTCTTTCATCTGTTGCTCTATCTTAATTACGACATCCAACATACCACTACGTTCACTTATCAGGCTGTATCTATCTTGGTATATCAACAATTTTAATAAGCTTTATTGTAAATATGATGTTTGGAAAATAACATCAAAAATGCCAGTTCCGCATGTTTGAACAAGACTAATCATAGAAAATCAACGAGTATTGGATTAATTAACAGGAAATTGAAAATTTTAAGCCGAATGGTACAACAAAAGGAAACAATGTATCCATAACAGTAACTGTTTATTCTTAAAACTTCTCCATTACGTGAAATTTAACACGAGGACTGTAATTACGAGGAAACTTAGTGAACAGGCTCTTGTTGCAAGTTGTATTTAAGAGAAGTTTACCGCTAGTGCGCACCTCACAAAGTGCGATTTATTTATTCTTTGGTGAAAAAATATTGAACACTATTAAATTTATAGCTAGAATTAAGATACTAACATTTAGATTTACTAATATCTATTCTGTGCTTGGTTGATCAGTTTTCTGTTAATTACGTACTTTTAAAATGACTAATGACTCAAAGCTTTTATTACACATAGAAATAGACTTGACAAGACAAGAATTGTAGCTAACTATTTCAAGACAATCCAAGGCAATAAAAGAATTTTGATTAAACCACCAGTAATTCAATATCTTTTTTTTTTATCGTGCGGAAATCCCTTCGGATACCCCCCCGCGTGCTAGTAATGTTATTAACTTCGGAATATTAATATTGTATCTGAATACGGCTCAAAGAATTATTATCTTCTGTGATTTAAAGTATTACCCAGTCCTAAAATCACGCATCGCGCAGGGCATGTGAAAAACGCGAACTATTATTATAAATTAAAAATTCCGACTGCTTAAAAGGAGTTAGAGCACTATTTGGCAATTTCTTTAATACGACATTTTCGTCAGATGATCACTTTTGAAATTCGTCGATTATATAAAAATGGTTAATTCGTAAATTTCTCTAAATAGTCATTTTCCTTAATGTGGCATTTTTTTCAGCTGGACAATTTATACAAGGCGACAGTAATCATCGCTATTATAATCACAAACAAAAAACGCGGAATTTAATTATATTAGATCTACAGAGATTAAAAAGTAGTAGGTGAGATAACTATGTATCAAATGTATGATGAAATATTGGTAAATTTAGATTATATTTGGTGGTGGCTTTTAGGTGATAACATACAAGATCTTCCGATCTTCTGCAAGCCTACTGAATGACGGACAGGCTTTCTTGTCGGAGTTGCGAGGTCAGGCGACAGTCGCTTACGTAAACGCCAAGATAAACCAAGCCATAAGGGAAGAACGAGTAATAGGATACATACATAGGACAGGAATAGAATTGATGGGAAGCGTGTTTAATATTTTATTGACATTCATCCCCTAACGTTGTTAAAAATGGGTTATTTTGGGGTGAATTGCTTTGAAGTCGATATCAATACTCCTTAGTACTTTTGATTGAAATTACATTTTATTTTGAAATATATGTTTGTAAACTTAATCAGATTTTATTCAAAACATGTTGAACTCACATAAAATCCTGCTGCAATACAAATACTTTTTAAATTACTAGTTACATTGAGTTAATATTACTATAGGTACTTTACTTTACTTTACTAATATACTTTAGTAAAATTAACTCAGTGCTTTAAAGAGACCGATATTCTTAGCAACCCATGGATTCTCCGTGCGGGTGCCGGGTCCATCGCGTTGCTGAGTTGGGAACTCGGGACAGTGCCTAGGACTTGCGACCCAAGTGTAGGTTTAGAATTTTAGACTTTTTTGATGTACATCAACACTCACCTTCACTACCCAAGTTCCCCTCCCTGCCTAACCAAATTTGATACGAACCTACTAGTGCCGCATTAGACATTCGTCCTAGTAATGAGCTTATTGTAGCTCTCGATAGGCCTAGATCTTTAAGTAGGTTATAGAGAGATTTTGCTGGTATACCTCTCGCTCCCACTTCCACTGCATACAAATTAACCACGTAACCGTTTTTGATTAATTCGTTTGTGAGATCATAGTATTTATTTTTCTTTATTGTGTGGTCCTTCGGTATATTTGTTTCCCACGGTACAGTAAGTTCCACAAGAACCACATGTTTTAACCTCTTAGAATATAGAAATATGTCAGGTCTAGATGACGAAACCCCAACATCCTCCGGAATTTTATAGTGCTTTTCATACATGTCGATTAGGAGAGTCCAATCTGGGGCAGTATCTAAGATTGAATAAGGTTTGTTCCTGCATGTTATGGATGAACCTTCAGACACAAAGTTGATATGACGTCTGTTAGTAGTCAATCCTTTTTGGGCTCTAGCTACTGCCAGACTCATTGCTTCACGTATGATGATAAGCACTTTATCGTGGCGGTGTGAGTAATGGCCTCTATCGAGAAGCATCCTACATCCTACTAATATGTGTCTTGCCGTCCCTATTGCCTCACCACAAGTATAACATTGTTTTTCTGTGGCCTTCCCCCACCTTACCAGATTACTCTGGTCTGGGAGGGTCATCTGAAAGGCGTTAAGATAGAATTTTAACAGGGTAACCTTGACCTATATCAAGGTACGCCACTTTAAGGCCATCGGTATGCAGAACTCTCCCATTGTCAACCATTCATTTTGGATTTCCAAATTCATCGCGTGCACTCGATATTTATCATTTTCATCTTGTATTAGAAAGGACTTAAGTATATCCTGGTCCCTTTCTGGCTCTCGTACTCCCAACCCCACTCTGTTCGACTGGGCCCCTATCATAAATCGTTTATGGAATAGGAGTCTAGATTCAAACTCGGACGCGTTATTATCTTTCGGGAGTGCCCTGATTGTGACATCTTGGGATTTACCTAAGATGTGGGCTTTGGTAACTCTAAGGTGTTTATAGAGCTCCAATGGTTTCTTAAGTTTCATCCCAAAATTATTTTGATCCCTAAATAGAGCAGAGGAATCAGCAGAGTGCGCTAGTCCAAGACACGATTTTAGCGATTTTTGATTTGTTTCTAAGCTTTAAAAAAAAACGTTTATTTTCACAAAAATTACAAACATTTGGTCTTAAACATGAGCACAAAGAGTTAATTTTCAGGATATGTACTGACGCTGATATCCCAAACTAGGCAAATAGCCTGTATCTCGGGAAGCAGTGTTCAGGCGTGCAAGTGTGACGTTATTGTTTATACAATATTACATATGTCGCTATTTTTCTTAATAACAAAGATATTAATTTGTGTGTGTATATGTGTGTGCGTGCTTGGGTGTGTGAGTGTGTGTGAAGTGTGTGAGTGTGTGTCTGCGAGTGTGAGTATGGGTGTGTGTGATTCTTGTGATCGTAATATAGAGACATTATATGGCGGGTTAGGCTATGTAAGTAACAAGGTCTTCTGTCATTTGATAATCCAGTTTTTGGAGCCACTGGATAACTTTCGCCTTAACTTCACGTCTACATAAGCCAACGATGTTTAGTATTTTATTTGTATCATTGTACAATTTCCAGCTTATACTGCGTGTTTGTCTTCTAGCGAAGGAGGTTGTGCAGGTCACACGGGGGCACACAGATGACTTACTTCGTTTTTTAGGGTCTGGAAGGGGAACAGTACGGTGCTTTCTAAGTATAGTCTTCAAAATAAATAGCTTACGGACAGAGAGAACCTTACAGTGTGCATATAGACTTACAGTGGGATACCTGTAAGGTTTTTTGGTCATGACCTTCAACACCGCTCTCTGTGCCCTCTCCAGTTTAAGGAGTCGGATCTTGGCTGCTCCACTCCATACCGTGACGCAGTACTGTGTTACAGAATGGCATAGAGCCAGATAAACTTGGGTTAGTTTATCCTGAGGAAGGGCATCACGCAAGATAAGACGCCTTTCTTTTCCTGTAACTAAATCTATCTGTTTGTCCCATTTGAGCCTGCGGTCGATTTGTACTCCCAAGTATTTTACCTGTTCAACCCTGTTGAGTTCTATGCACATTCGCTGTAGTTTGTGCATTAAGGATATTCTGAAGTATAAGGAAGAGGATCAGTCAACCCTCCCTCCTGTCCATACCATTAGTAATATTTCGACTACAGGGCAATAGGTCTTTGCTTGCAAAGCTAGTGCCATGTGTGGTCGAAACGTCATAGCTGACGATAGTCATCTCTGTGTATGAGCGTGTCCATTGATAGTGGCGCGTTATCGAATCGTCCGTACACCGGATCGAATAATCCTTCCTCATTGACTTCTCAATACTATACAACTATTAAATTGTCTTAGAAGTGTTGGGAATTCTACAGTGAGTGGAGGAAGCATTAGTTTTCTTTGTAAGGCATCTCGACTCTGGTTACTTCGCCTAACCAGTGCAAGAGTCGGTGCTTAGTAAGGTGTATAGATGGATTGTCTCTTAGGTTGTTAATAATTTTGTTTCTCTTGGAATTAATATACTTTGTTTGTTTTGATATTCTTTTTTGTTTCTTTATGGTGTATTCCCTGCGTATCGTGCCCGCAGGAAATACTGTTAAGAAGGGGGGTGGTGTAACAGTAGGTTATAAAAAGAGTGTAATTGTAGTTAGCGCCATCTGTGGACACAGTAGCAACTACTGCGAATGCCTCGATGTGGCTGAATGTAGTCGTTGATTCGGCTAATCCACGTCAGGTGGCGTGAGTTATGCGTTATACTCATTTATCGAATTTTACAGTTATTATTAATATGGGGACGATTCTAGCAATATCCATAATTAATTTCATATATAAGGATGTTCGCAGTGGCCCTATGATTCATTTTTCATTCTTTTATTTGAGAAGTCACTAGTAGTGTCCGTACTCCATACTTATTGTGTTATACAGCGTTCTATTACCTTGCCGCTCGAAAAGTGAGGTCAACTTGTGTGTTTGTACCCAGCTTTGAACTGGTACGTGATTTGATTTCATTGCTGTCAGTGTATTCTCATAATGGGTATTTGTTATTGATAAAAGTTGTATATCTTGATTGCAGGGTCGCTTGGTCTAGGTACGATCATTGGAATTCGATTCAGACGGCATTGACTCTGAGGCTATCAATATCTGAGGTATCTATCGGGACGCAGGTCACAAGGGACGCTGGAGCACAACCACTGGGGGGCCCGTGGAGTCTCTGGATCAATAAGGTCAAGCAATCTTTTATTGTAATTGTATTGTATCACTGCTGATCGGCGCAAAGCTGATTTGTTATTACTGAGCGGGACCACTAGGGACTGGCACCGGATGAGAACCACTCCGTGACTAGCTCCTGTGTACTGAATTAAACAACTATCTACATATGAGTGTACCTGTACCTGTGTATTTTATGTTGTATCCTTCTGTGTAACTTATTACTATATATCTGTCCGTGTGCTGTAACCTGTCACTACTCTCAAGCCTATCTCTATGTACCTAAACTTATATTTATCCTTTATTACTATTCTCTATGTATCTCAGTTTCCTCTGAATGTATATATCTGTGTTGTCTCTGTATCGTGGCTTCTAAATATATGTATGCCAACCTGAGAGTGTTTTTTTCATTGGAGATCAGCTGACCCGTGCACCACCGTAACAAGGCGCCCTGGGATTAAGACCTCATCTGCTCACCTGGTCTAGCCGGTGAGTAACCAGTACTGGAAAATTGGTAACAAGGTGTAAGCTTTTATGGAAAAGTTTTGGCTAGGATCCGTAGTTTTAGTTAGTGAGAAGGCTATATAGTTGGTCTTTGTTAAGTTTAAAGTTAGGAGATTATTGGTCAACCAGCTCATAACTCTAGATAGTGAGTATTCGGCTCGCTCTTTTACAGTTTGCGAGTTTAGACCCCAGAGAAAGATGGCAGTGTCATCAGCATACGTGAAAATGTTGGTATAGGGTAAGAGCAGATCTCATTAGCATATACCTGGAAGAGGGTAGGGCCTAAAATACTTCCCTGCGGAACACCATAAGTCACACATATCTCATCACTAAGATAACCCTCAATTTTAAAACGTTGTCGCCTGTTAGTGAGATAATCTTTAAAAATGTCATGTGATAAACCTCGTACACCCAGTTTTTGTAGTTTTTCTAGGAGAATAGGGACAGAGACTGTGTCAAAAGCTTTCAAGAGGTCGAGAAAAATGCATAAGCATCTGTTACTTGCATCTATATTTTCGACGATTTTATTTGTCAAATCCATAACTGCATCTTCGGTGGAAATACCTGAGCGAAAGCCGTACTGATTCGGTGCTAGTATGCTAAAACTCACCAAAAATGTCTTTAAAGCTCGGTTGAGTATCTTCTCCAGAATTTTCGATAACGCTGAAAGTAACGAGATGGGACGGTAATTGTTTACATAGTCCCTGTCCCCGTTCTTGTAGATTGGATGTATAATTGATTTTTGCAATAAATCCGGGAAAACACCAGTGTTTATGGCAAGATTATAAACATGCGTTATAACTGGTGTTAACACGTTGCCATTTTGTCGAAGTATATGAGATGGCATGTCGTCCCACCCTGTAGCACAGTCTGTGCGTAGATCTAAGACCATGGCTTCAATTTCAGTGTTAGATACTTCTAGGAGTGCCAGTGAGCCCGATGGACTGTTTGGGTCAAGTGATAATAGGGAGATGGTAGTTTCAGTAAGATTGGTTGACGAACAAATCTTTTCAGCCAAGTTCTTTCCAATATCCTTAAAGTACAACTGTACTGACAAAGTCAGTAGGCATCTTTGGGCTGTTAGATAATTTCAAAAGTTCCTTAGAGCAGGTTTTTGCTTTTTTGAGTTGATGATATGTCTCTGATGACTTTCCACAGGGCTTTAGGATCATTTCCAGCGTTGTCGATTTGGTTTTTATTATAGGCAAGTTTTAATTTACGAATAAGGTTGTTGCGGAAGTTTCGAAAGCGAACATAAGTTAATTTTAGAGTCATATTATCTGGGGCCTTTTTGGACCTAGAATGAAGTTTATCGCGGTTTCTGATACATCTAACCAGGCCCGGTGACATCCAAGGTTTTAAAACTTTATATTTTCTGGAGAACGTTTAAGTCCTAGTGTGTTTAGCGATTGTGGTTGAAAGTAGTGTGACAAGCATATTTGTCGCTAGGTTTTCTTCAGTCGTAGATAGTATGTTTGCGTAGTTGGCATTTTCTAAGTCCATTTTGATATATTTGTAATTCATAATAGTTTTGTATTGAAGAGCTTCGTATAATATATATGTTTGTTTAATATATAAGGCAATGGGCAAATGATCCGTTATGTGTGTCTCCAAGATTATTGTTGTAGATGGAGATTCTGATTTTATAAAAAGTGATCTAGGCACGAGTTTTCTCTCGTAGGTCGACAATGCGTATGAAAAAGACCGACAATGCGTATTTAACGTTTAATGCGTGGCATTAAACGTTAAATATTCTTCGCACAAAGGATCTGTGGTAGTTGAGCTTATGTCAATGTTTAGTCCCCTACTAGGATTACGTTACGAGTTCTTAGGCTGTTGTAGACGTCATTAAGGCTATTTATGAAATTATAAAAAAAATATCTACTAGATAGTGAGGGTGAGCGGTATAGCTACTACGCTTACACTATGGTCTATTTTACAAACTAGACAGTTGCCATCCTTAAAGATTGGTTCATTTACCTTGCACGTTAGTTTTATATTAGTATAAATGACTATGCCATCATTCTGGTTTTGGTTTATAGTAGTATAGTGTGATGTCTTTAGAGAGGTCATGTACTATGTGATAGTACAATAATCACGTCACGATATATAATTTAATGAATGCTAGGAGGCACATTTGTAATATTGGTAACTTAATTTATTAGGAGCCGTTGTTTACTAACTCTCACGTTACACATCTGCGTCAATTGTTTAAGTACCTCAATATATTAGAGAAAGCTGGCATCGATATTTTAAACATTTAGGAAAGAGTCATGGGTTTTTCTTATGCGAATTTAGACTATATATAAGGTTTTTTTTTATATTATGGACACGTCAATTTGACTTCTCCTCGCCTGATGGTAAGGTGAAGGTAAAGTCTCAGGAAAGAGGGTTACCATTACATACACGTACCATGTTAACAATGGTGGCACTCAGCTTGACGGCCTCATCAGAAGAGGATTGTCGTCGCAACACCACGTGACACCCACCGGTCCCACTAGTGCTGCGACCAGAATCCCCCTGCCCGGTTATGCACTTGCTGACCCCTGAACGCAATCAAACCGAAATTGAATTACTATGGAGCGTTTTTCGCAAGTGCACGGTGGTACCCACCCGGCCGAATTTTATGACAAATTTGTGTCATCTAATTTCTACCACCAGTATCTCCAATAGAATTCAACACGTGTAAGCTTCATAAAATAGAGACGAAAGGCTGAACCTCTGGTAGGCTGAACGACGTTGGCAATCGAGAGAGACAGTTGGTCTTGATCACGCATGGGAGCCACGGCTAGGCAAAGCATGAACTCAAGTAAGCTGTGACTTGAGGCACCTCTTAGTACAGTGGTGATAATAAAGATTGTTACAATTTATAAATATTCAAATATTTTTACATAATAATTTATATGATATTACAAAAATAATTACATAAAAACCCAATTAAATATCCCATTAGAACCATTTTCGACTTCTACGCGGATGAAGTCACGAGCAAAAGCTAGTAATTGTATGTAATACATACACGAAATACTACACATACGACACCAATATCTAATTCTTAATGATATTTACCATGTTTAATGACATATCTAGTTTTAGAAAATTTTCGAAATCGAGTTCATAATGTTGACTGCAGTTGTGGGAGTTACTACTCGTATGTAGGCCAGACCAAATGTACCGTTTCAAGCCGGATCAAGGAGCACATCAAGGCAGTCAAAAACACGACCCACAGAAATCGGCTATCGCTCAACATCTTTTGGTGGAAGGGGCGAATTACTGGATTGACACAACCCTCATATTCTCTCGACAGAACGCCACTATACATTGAAATTGAAATTTAAAAGTACAAGATCTTCAACCGGGATGATGGGTTTCAACCGTTGACTGTGTAGCCTCCATTGATCCGTATGTTCATAAGACCCAAACAAATTGCATCTCGGAAAACCGTGCGAGTCGATATTGTGAGTGTTGTGTCGAAAACGTGATCGAGTACGAATTGAGAACATAGACAGTGGTAGAGGACAGTGGTAGAGGAGGTAAGGGTGCTTGTACACGGTGCATGTAGCTGGAGCAAGTAAAGATGCGGGTTACACGCGTGAGTAATATGCGCAAGCTATTTGTTCGAGTTACTCGCTTTGTACTTATACATGGTGCATATAACTGGAGCAAGTAAAGACACAGGCTACTTGCCCAAGTAGTCGTGGTCAAGAGCTACATGTGCATGCTATTCGCACGGTAGCTTTGAGTTGAATCGCGTCAAAATGTCTCGACGAACGAAAATCCTTTTAAAATCATTTGTTAAAAATGTAATATTACCAGAATTATTAAATATGCTAGAAGACGAATTAATACAATTACGAAGCAAAAAGTTATGGATGCGTAACTGGATAGCACGAAGAAATGAAAGTTTAAATGTATTGGAAGAAATTAGAACTGAAGATCAGAAGGAATTTAAAACTAGCTTTCGTATGTCACCCGAAACTTTCGAATTACTTTTGAGTAAAGTCAGTGGACTCATTACTAAAAAAGATACTAATATGAGACAGGCTCTTCCTCCTTCATTGAAATTGCAAATTACTATAACATATTTAACAACTGGCTGCAATTATACTTTTCTGGAGAAGTTTTTCCGTGTATCAAAATCCGCAATATCTAAACTCATTCCGGAAGTATGTGATGCCATTTATGAAAAAATAAAGGCCTCTATAAAGGTAAGTCATAAAATAAACAATATTTAATATAGATAACGCTTTTATTTCAAAAATACTAAACATTTGTTGTGATCATGAATGCTTCATTATTCTTCATACTCATTTGAAGCGCATTCAGGTATAGTTTGATTAATAGCTTGCGTTAAAATATCACTTTGTGAGACATCGGATTGATCATCATTGTTTTGTTCAGGATTAGTGATTACAATTGCATCATCATTATTAACACTTTCAGTTAATATTGGATCATTTTCACCAACCATAGGAGATTCTACTAAATAAATATCACTCACAGAATAATCGCTGTCTGTAATCGTTGTTGATGTCTCAGCACTTAGACGAGTTCCGCTTCGGGATGTTTTCCGTATTTCACGGGGACATTGAGGTTTCCAAATTTGAAACCGCTTGCTCTGGGTTAGTTGGGACGCGAGGAAAATGCTTCGGGGCCACCTTGCATTCCGGTGTTTGAGGATTTGAGACGGTGTGCGGTTTTGGTCGGTTCGAGTTTGACATATTAGTAATGCGTCAGATAAGATATTTTGAATACTTGATTGAGTATATATACGGTTTTCAGAAGACAGTTTTTTCAGTTGCAACCCCACATATTTTCCAAAAGCAAGACATTCATCACTATCAGTTTCATCTGTTTGATCACTGGCTAAAATATCTCTAATATTTGACATTGTTTTATTGATAACATCAAATTTTGTTCGACGTTTCTTTTCCCAAGAAGCAGAGCTCTGTGTTGTTGATATGTTTCTTTTCGTTTGTGTTCTTTGTGAAACAGGTTCCATACCTGTGTTATTGGAAGTAACAGTATGTTCAGTATTTTGTATTTCTTCATCTATTTGTTGCAAACCCTGAAAAAATAATGTAAAATAAATATTATGCACGTTATTTTTCATGTTTCAGACTCCTACAACATTAGAAGGCTGGAAAGTAATTCAGAACGGATTTGAGAAGAGATGGAATTTTCCGAATTGCTGTGGTGCTATAGATGGAAAGCACGTAGATATTATGGCGCCTCAACATTGCGGCTCACTGTACTTTAATTTTAAAAAGAAAAATAGCATCGTGCTTTTTGCACTAGTTGATCATGACTACAATTTTACGTACATAAATGTTGGTAGCAACGGTTCAGCATCAGATGGAGGCATATTTCGAAGCAGTGCTCTCTATAATGCTCTAGAAGAAAATGTATTACCTGACAATGGATTCATAATAGGAGATGATGCTTTTCCTTTAAAATCATATTTACTAAAGCCCTATTCACGTTTGCCAAGGAACTTAACTTATGCTGAAAAAATATTTAATTATCGTCTCTCCAGAGCACGGCGAATAGTTGAAAGTACGTTCGGGATTTTAAGAAGTAAATTTCGCATTTACGAAAACTTGATAGCATGTTCTGTTGAAGTGGCGGAACGGTTGATTCGAACTACGTGTGCACTACATAACTGGCTAAGAAATGTTGAAGCAACATATATGCCTCCAGGTACATATGATGAAGGGGACACAACAGAGGCACGTGGGAATTTACATTATTCTGTTATTTCGCAAACCGGGGAAGACGTAAGAAATACTTATAAGGAATATTTTGTCACACAAGGGAGGGTAGCATGGCAAGATATTATGATTACTTAAAATATATACTGTTCCGTTCCTTCACCTTACTAAACTGAGACACACGGTGATATAGGTTAAGGTACAGGTAAATTATTTAAAGACAATTTCACTGCACAAACAAATTACGTTACACGCATATGCGACAGAAGTTTTGTATAAATTATGTAATTATTTTTAAATAAATTCTTCCTTGAATAGATAAATAAATAAATAAATAAATATTGTACGACAAAGTACACAACGCCATCTAGACCCAAACTAAGCAGAGCTTGTCATATGGTTTCTAGAATGCGGATAAACATACTTAAATACGTTTTTTTTTTGTAAATAAATACATATTATACATAGAAACACCCAGACCAATGCAAATATATATATTTGCACTGCGCGGGAATCGAACCCGCGACCTTTGGCTTAGCAGTCGAATGCACTACCGCTACGCCACAGAACTAAACTACTAAATAAATAAATATTCAACATGTTGCCATTTACATTTTTAATTTTAAAAAGAAATTTCTATTACTTTCTAAATAAACACAACCTGCTGGCTGTACCTGTGTATTGTGAAAAACATTTAGTAATAATAAAATATAATAATATAGCACGTTACTTACTAATTCCTGTGGTTTTCTTTTCACATCCGCAACTTTCACCATTACTTCTTGTAGCATGTAAAACCATTTCAATGAAGGTTTATATATTTCTGTGGCTCCAGCGCCAGATTTTTGAGATTTCTCAATTTTCAACTTTTCTAAATTGTAAGTAGATCGAAGACTTCGTATTTTATTTTTTATTTCATTTTTTCCGAAACCGTCAATGCCCATCTCTTTCTCGATTGCTTCTAAAGCGTTCTCTCTTGATTGTTTATTTTTGTAGTTTGACGATTCCATATTCCACAGACAATCGTAGGAATTGTACAAAAGTACGAAACGACAAGTCGTTTCGTCGTTCCACTTATCTAATTTACTCATTATTGGTCACATTAAAACAAAAACTAAACAATTATAGAAGAAACAATTCACGTAATAGAAAAACAATTAAATTAAACCGCTTCCTATCGGTCTGTAGCGTCGCGCTTGCGCACGTCTGAACCTGCTCAAGTGACATGCGCGAGTGACCCGCGCGCGTCGCAGAGCACGCCGATTAGTTGCGCGGGTGGCTCGCTTTGGTACATGCTCGATTCACTAGACCCGCACATGTTTTTACGATGTATGTTTACGATGCATATAACCCGCGCAAGTGCCTCAACATGCGCAAGCTACTTGCACCGTGTACAAGCACCCTAAGAAACGAGTGGGGAAGAAACTAGACCGATATGGTTAGCCCAGTAACATGGCAACTTGCAACTTGATAACCAGCTCGCTGAACTCCAGTACATCCTTGACCATGACGCTTGTAATTGTGTTAAAATATAGTAAACATATCAAGTAAACATAGTGAATATCCCGTTAACCATGTCAATCTATAACCAAATTTTTTGTCTATTAATTACACAAATATTAGTACCTTTTTTTTTAGTGCGGAAATCCCTTCGGATAACCCCCCGCCGGCCAGCGGGGGCGGTTATGTCGGGCTTGAACCGACTAAAACCGCACGCCGTCTCGGGTCTACAGACGCCGGAAATGTATATCGTGCAGGTTGACAGTAGCGCGTTTTCTCCTGAACCAACTATTATATTGGAAACGAGCCGGGGTGCTCCTAAACATTTTGTTTAGTGGCGGTATGTTATGAGGGTTTTGAATCATAATACATATAATAAATGCACAATAATCGTCCTTTTTTAAATAACAGTAGGTTCAATTTTAAATATACTTGTAGTGTCAGCATTACCATCCCACCAGTAATCCCGGTTACATACTGTTACAACGATCATCGATACCTCGAAAACTACTAATCGAATCTTCTAAAAATTAAAACGCATTGTTAATGTCGAAGTACTCTATCGATCCGTTTAGAAAAATCCAGAAAAGTCAATACAAAATCACAAGCCCTCTAAATACCTATACCTACTTTACCTACAAATCGCGATAACAAGGGCATTCACCTCTATCGTCGGCACGACTGTGTAGGTACTTGCCTTCTCGAACGCTCCAGTAAATACCTACTCTTCTCGAACGCTCTAGTTAAATAAATAACGTGCCTTATCTCTAGATGATTCCGGAACTTTCTACCCTCTTTATTAAGAGCTATAAAAGGGCGCCGGAAGGGCTATCGACACGAGCCAGTTAATTTTCGCAAGCGAAAGCGCACACATCTTACCGAAGTGAACCAAGAGAGTTATATCTGTGACCTAAGCAACAACTGTGGACTACTGTGAACTGCTGAGCGACTGGAACTGTTGAAGAGTACTGTGTGTGCTAGTTATTTAGTTGTCTAGTTTGTGGTGAGCGAATAAACCTCTTTGTTGTATAAATGGCATTTAATTTGTACCCCATGCACGTAACAACTGGTGTCAGAAGTGGGATGCCCGTATTACCACGTGAAGACGAAGGGCGTACTCCACGGACCAGACGTCAAGTGGAAATGGATGCTGCGCGTCAACGGAGCCTGGAAGAGGGTGGGCGTCAGGCTGATGCTGCTATCTCATACAGCAGAAACTACGGCAGCTCCAGATGGAACCTCGTTAGATAACAACATGATGATGCTGCTGGCTTCTATGCAGCAGATGATGCAGGCCAACCAAGAGGCTAGTCGGCAGATGATGCAAGCCTCCTTGCAAGAAATGCAGGCCAAACAAGAGGCTAGTCAACAGATGATGCAGGTCAAACAAGAGGCTAGTCAACAGATGATGCAGGCCAAACAAGAGGCTAGTTAACAGATGATGCAGGCCAAACAAGAGGCTAGTCAACAGATGATGCAGGCCTCCATTCAAGAGATTCAGGCCAACCAGGAAGCTGTCATGGGTAAAATCGATGCAGGCATCCATGCACTGGGAGATAAAGTGAAGAACCTCGAAGACGGCCCGCAAATGCTGAATAAGGAAGTGGCTTCGAAGACTGGGACCATTGACGACCGCTTTCAAGAGCTTGAAAAAGAGATTGTCAGGCTAAAAACCTGCGGACCTGTGGCCGTCACCTCACCATCATCAGCGAAATTCGACCTACCACGCTTCGATGGAACTTCCTCGTGGACAGCCTTCAAGTACCAATTTGAGATATTGGCAAAAACTAAAGCCTGGCGCAACGAGGAGTCCTTTATGGCCTTGACACTTGCATTACGAGGAGATGCCTTAGTAATACTGGAAAACTTGCCGCCTGAAGGACACTGGCGTCCCTGATGGAAGCATTAGACACATGCTACGGTGACAAGCACCTGGAGAGTGTCTACCGAGCGCAGCTACGCGAGAGGAAACAAAAAACTGGTGAAAGCCTCCAGGAATGGGCTGTAGAGGTTGAAAGGCTCGTTCGTCGGGCCTACTCATGGACACCCGTGATGATCGAGACCACTCTACTGGAGGCCTTCCTAAACGGTATACGAGACGCAGAAGTGAAAACTAGTGTACAGTTGCGTCACCACCAGACCTTAAAAGAAGCACTGGCTTATGCCCTAGAGGTGGAAACCGTACGGCAGAATGCTGGGATAAGTAAGGTCAGGGAGGTCAAGGAGGTAGGTTGTAGGTTGCAGAGGAGAGGAAGCCGCGGTATGTCCCAACGTGTTATTCCTGTAGAGGAAGCCGCGGTATGTCCCAACGTGTTATTCCTGTAGAGGAAGGGGCCATATCCAGTCAGAGTGTCCTTCGAGGAAACGGAGGAGGGTCACGGACTCCGGGACCCAAGTGGATCAAGATGTTCCGTTAAACTAAACGTCGCCAAGGCCGCAGGGCGGGCGCTGGCTGGTCGATATGAGGCCCCAACCATCACAATAACTCAAGTTGGCAATGGAAATAGTCTGATCATCGAGGCCACCTTGGACAACCAACCTTGCAATTTAACAGTGGATACTGGAGCTTCTCATACAGTTGTTAGGCCGGAATTACTGAAACGCACCATAAGGTGGGAAAAACGATTTCCGAGGTGCCAGCTTCAGACAGCTACTGGCCAGCCAGTGACCGTCCTCGGTGAAACAGATGTAGAGGTAAGAATTGCCGACCAAATATTTCACCAGTAAGTATTAATTGCTAATATTACTGATGATTGCATTTTGGGACTGGATTTCTTGAAGAACTACCGATGTGTCTTGGATATACCTAGAGGGGTGCTGAGATTTCCTGATCAGGAAGTTTGTATACAAGGATCGCACCCGTGCACTCTTTACTGTTTAACGGATACGACGTTAGCTCCTAAATCGGAAACATCAGTCAGAGTGAGGTTTCCTGCGAAGATTGAACAAAGAAGTTTTGTCGAAGATACCGGCAGTCATCAAAACTTAATAACAGCGAGAACCTTAGCCGAACGGAATCGCTAGGGTGAGAATCCTCAACCTCAGTAACGAAATAGTTCTCCTGAAGAAGAATAGTGTGGTCGGAAAATGTGAGGAAGTAAAGTACCTGGGACGGTTGGACAGCACTTCGACTAAACAAGGCGGTACACAAATCCCCGAAGGTCACATTCAGCAACTTCTCGAGAATTCCAAGGAAAACTTATCGGCATCAGAATTGCATCAAGCCAGAGACCTCTTGCTACGATTTAGAGACATCTTTGCAACCGGAAATGACTGTGGAAGGACTGGGCTCGTGAAACACCGGATTGACACAGGAGACTCCAGGCCTATAAAACAAAGACCTCGACGTTTACCATGGGCAAAAGAAAAGGAGATACCTAGCCATATGGATGCATATAACATTGTTATGTATGCACAATTGTTGTATTTATGTGTATATTTTTGTTTATGTAAGCTGGGTTGAATAAAAATATTTTCTTTCTTTCTTTCTTTCTTTCTTTTTTTCAGTTATGATTAAAGACATGGCCGATAACAAGGTGATTGAACCTTCTACGAGTCCGTGGTCATCACCTGTGGTACTAGTAAAAAAGAAGGATGGCAGTACAAGGTTTTCTGTGGATTACCGAATGTTGAATAATGTCACAAAGAAAGACAGTTTTCCTTTGCCTAGAATCAACGATACCCTGGACAGCTTAGTGGTATGAAATGGTTTTAAACCACCGCTTTAAAAAGTGGCTACTGGCAGGTGGAGATCAGTCCGGACGATAAAGAGAAGACAGCCAAGAATTGGAAACGGTTTATGGCATTTTAATGTCATGCCATTTGGTTTTTTTTTTTATACCACTAAGGTGGCAGACAAGCACACGGCCCACCTGATGGAAAGCGGTTACCGCGGCCTATGGACGTGTGCAACACCAGTGGCGTCACACTCGCGCTGCCGACCCTGTAAAGGAAAGGGGATGGGAAAGGAGTTTGGGAGGGGATGGGAAACGAGTTTGGAAGGGGATGGGAAAGGAGTTTGGGCTCCGGCACTCTCACTCACCAAACGGAACGCAACAGTTCAAATACTGTTACTTGACGTCGATATTCTGTGAGAGGGTGGTGCTTCCCCGGTCGAGTCGGCCCATTCATGCAACGGCCAAAATGACTGTTGCTTGACTCTACCACCTAAGGGTTTATGTAATACACCAGCCACGTTTGAACGCCTCATGGAAATAGTAATGGTGGGTCTACTCGGAGACGTCTGTCTGGTTTACCTGGACGATGTTATAGTTATGGGATGCAGCTTCAAAGAAAACCTGAAGAACCTGGAAAAAGTTTTTACTCGCTAACCTTAAACTGAGTCCCAAGAAGTGCGCTCTATTTAAAAAGGAGGTCAGCTATCTTGGACATATGATCTCAACGGAAGGAGTTAAAACCGACCCCGAGAAGATTAAAGCTGTTCAAGAATGGTCTGTTCCAAAGAACAAAACGGAGGTACGCGCGTTTCTGGGACTATGCGCGTATTACAGACGCTTCATTAAGCATTTCTAGGATATTGCAAAAGCAACTACAGGAATTTCCCTTTGTGATAGAACACCGAAATGGAAAAGAGCACGGGAATGCTGATGCTTTGTCACGAAGGCCGTGTGTCGAAGATTGCAAGCATTGTCAGAGGAACGAAGCCCGAGAAAAGATTACAGTCATAAAGGTGAATGGACTTGACGACGAATGGACTAGAAGCAGTATGAAAAAGGCGCAAGTGGATGATGATGATCTAAAACCTATACGGCACTGGAAACAGCTTGACAGCAAATCCCAATGGAGTGATGTATCTGCTTACAGTTCGATGACCAAAAGCTATTGGGGCCAGTGGGACAGCATAGCTCTGGTAGACGATATCCTGTATAGGAAATGGGAGTCTAACGACGGTAAGGAAGTAACCATGCAAGTAGTGGTACCACGAAGCAAGGTGGCCCCACTCTTACGGTACATCCACGATGGTGTTTTTGGCGGGCATCTCGGAGTCAAGAAAACTCTGGTTAAAGTGCGACAGCGGTTTTACTGGCTTCGTTGTCGGGAAGATGTCGAGGATTGGTGCTGTAAATGCACTGGATGTGCTTCGGTTAAAGGACCACAGACAAGAAGCAAAGAAAAATTGAAGCTGCACAACGTTGGAGCACCGTGGGAACGTATCGCCATTGCTGGACCTTTTCCGACGACTAATGAGGGTAACAAATACATCATAGTAGAGCAAGATTCCTTCACTAAGTGGCCGGAAGTATTTGCGACACTCAACCAGGAAGCAGTCACTGTAGCCAAGAAACTGGTTCAGGAAGTGGTCAGTCGATATGGCGCATCTATGGAGATCCACTCCGACCAAAGACGGAACTTCAAGTCTGCTCAATTTAAAGAAATGTGCAAACTCCTCGGAATAAACAAGACCCGTACGACTCCAGCGCACCTGCAGTTAGACGGAATGGTTGAGAGGTTTAACCAGACGTTGGAAAATCACTTGGCTAAAGTTGTCGACGAACACCAAAAAGATTGGGACCAGTACATCCCACTGTTCCTGATGTCCTATCGATCTGCGGTGCATGACAGTACGGGACACACTCCAGCTAAAGTAAATTTTGGTCAAGAGATAGGGCTACCAGTGGATGCAATAACCGGCACGCCACCCGATAGTCCTAAGCCCGTGACGGACTACGTGAGTGACTTTTAAAACCGGCTGGACGAGGTGCACAGAATGGTACGGGAAAACAATTTGAAGACAGGTATAAGGATGAAAACCCGGTACGATATAAATGCAAACACTAACGGTTTTGATGAAGGAATACTGGTATGGTTTCACAATCCGCTACGCAGAAAAGGAAAATATCCAAAACTTCAAGCTCGCTGGGAAGGACCCTATACGGTTGTTACAAGAATCAATGACATCACCTACCGCATTAAAAAGGGGCTTAGGGGAAAACCAAAGGTAGTCCATGTGAATAGGTTGACGCGATATCATGGAACAAATGATGCTCGGGACGAGCATGACTAAGAGGGGGGTAATGTTACAACGATCATCGATATATCGAAAACTACTGATCGAATCTTCTAGAAATTAAAACCCATTGTTAATGTCGAAGTACTCTATCGATCCGTTTAGAAAAATCCAGAAAAGTCAATACAAAATCACAAGCCCTTTAAATACCTATACCTACTTTACCTACAAATCGCGATAACAAGGGCATTCACCTCTATCGTCGGCACGACTGTGTAGGTACTTGCTTTCTCGAACGCTCCAGTAAATACCTACTCTTCTCGAACGCTCTAGTTAAATAAATAACGTGCCTTATCTCTATTCTACCCTCTTTATTAAGAGCTATAAAAGGGCGCCCGGCTATCGACACGAGTCAGTTAATTTTCGAAAGCGAAAGCGAACACACCTTACCGAAGTGAACCAAGAGAGTTATACCTGCGACCTAAGCAACGACTGTGGACTACTGTGAACTGCTGAGTGACTTGAACTGTTGAAGAGTACTGTGTGTGCTAGTTATTTAGTTGTCTAGTTTGTGGTGAGCGAATAAACCGCTTTGTTGTATAAACGGCATTTAATTTGTACCCCGTGCACGTAACAATACAAAGTTTACCCTTTGGAGCCCGAGGTCCACTCTCTTACGCTTTCTCCTCCTGATATGGCAAATATTGGCTTTTACGGGAGTCACTGCCGTCTGTTTCCTCGATCTTGAAAGGAATACCTGCATCGGAGCCCCGTCCGATAATTATCAGTTTGACTTGGGCTCGAAGATCTTGGTGGGGGCCATCATTCATAATAATAGGTGACTGTGTAGGTGTGTGTATATTACAAGCTTTTATTTAACTTGCTCTGTATGTTGCAACTGACAAAGCAATCGAACAAGGCGCTCCTGCAGGAAGCTATCAACCCAGCTGCACGATTATGCAGCTGGGTTGATGGCTTCCTGCAGGAGCGCCTGCTCGTTTGAGCAGGCAGACCAAAGTCAGGCAGCTTGGAAAGAAACAACCTGTGCCAGACTCTATCAAAAGCTTTGGCGATGTCAAGACTAATAGCCAATGACTCGCCATGCTTGTCCATAGCCTCACCCCAAAGATGGGTAACGTAAGCTAGAAGATCACCCGTTGCCCGTTTTGGCCTGAAGTGATATTGCTAATCATTAATTAGGGAGTGATCCTCTAGGTAACGCATAAGCTGGGCTTTAATGATATGCTCAAAATCTTTGCACAGCACTAAGGTGACGGCTACGGCTCGATAGTTGCCCGGGTCTGAGCGATCCCCTTTCTTAGAGAGACAACTCCGCTGTGCATTTTTGTAGAACCACTGCTGGAATACCATCCACTGACTTTCCGGACGTCGAGTGTTTGCAGCACTGCGCGAACATCGCATCGCCTGATGTGAATATCGGGCATTGCGTGGTTAGCTGCTGAGCAGTGTCGGTGGCTGCAAACCGTAATCAACATTTCACGAGCTGGCCGCAAAGAGACTAACTTGCAAATCTGTTTTCTCCTGCGGCTCATGAGCCAGGGATCAATCAGGGTTACGCAGCGGGGGAAGCGGAGGCTGGCAGAAGTTAGATTGCACGGCTATGGTCAGTCGCTAGTAGTCACAGCTGCACGCAGGCTGCCCCACAAGCTCTTGACCAAGCCGTACTATGCACTGGGCGTCCGCTCTGATGTAAGCCCTCTTGCAGACCTTTGTGGCTTTGTTGTAAAACAGCCCACGTTGGGATTGTGTTCAACCAACGGGATGGACGCAACACGAACTCCATCCTAGTCGGCTGACGAGTAGTGCCAAAACCGTCGCTTACCCTGCACCGGTCGTGGGGGAACTACAATGGGCACCATGGAGCGGACTCGACAATGGTCGAAGTTACACACCGAAACACTGTACTGATCTGGGTGACTCGTCAGCAGAAGGTCTAGCAGACAGGCGCTTGTCCTGATATTTTGTACCCTGATGTACCCTGGTGGTCTGGCGTAGCAACTGGTTCAGGTAATGCATGAGAACGAATGCGAAATGCTCTTCCCGAATGGTCTGTTATGGCGGAGCTCAGCCAAGTCTCAAGGTGGGCTTAAATCTCCCAAAAACACCATTTCAGCGTTCGACAACCGCACCTGCTCATCATTTGCCGCCTGACTCAGGTATTCGAAGAGTCGAGTTGTCTCAGCATCTCCAGTATGGGAACGGTAGAGGTACACATAAATCTGAAACAGATGGTATTGGACTCTACCTCAAATAGCGAGCACGTCCACCTCAAAAAGAGGTGATCGTCGTCACAGTACCGCGTGACAAACCGCAAAGATTGGTTTCGTTTCGTCTATGTATGGCGGGAGCCGATCCGCCAGACGGAAGGGCTCCCGTACCCTTCCGAATATAGTCACCGGGTCTATCAATCGGCACGAGGGACCACATCAGGATTATGCGCGACCTGGTGGGGAGGCCTTCCGGGGTGGTAAGCCTCAGTTGGGCCCCTGTATTACGCTGCGGGCGGCCAGCGGCAATACCGTTTCTACAGGTCTCCCTGTCCGGCGGGTGACCCGCGCCATCCCCAATAGACTACACCAATATCCACTGGTCCCACAAGTGCTGCGAGAACCAGCACCTCAAGTCCGGCTATGCACTTGCTAAACCCTGAACGCAATCCAACCGAAATTGGATTACTATGGAGGATTTTTCACAAGAGTGCAAGATGGTACCTACCCGGTCCAATTTGAGATAGATTTGTGCCAATAAATTGTACGACATAGTGTGTGTATGTCCACGTATTCCTTCTAAATAATTTGTTGGATTGTGATTATTCTTTTTTTATTGACTTGAAGTTTTATCAGAATCAGTTCAAAAGTTCAAAATATAGACTAACACGTGTATACGCGTATTCACGGGTAAACATCGCGTGACGAACTACCGTATCTGCGGCAGCTTTCATGTCCGTGACATCGCAGATAAAATGCAGAAGAATCGCCTTAACTGGTGCGGGAACTGCTTGGCCGCGTAGATGATGTTGATGTACATATGTATAATATAGAATTCGTAGCATTTCATATTTCAATAATATCGTGTGGAATTTGCAAGAAACAATCCTATCCTATCCTATACTACTAATATTATAAATGTGAAAGTTTGTGAAGAAGTTTGTATGTTTATGTGTTTTTTACTAAATTACGCTCTAACGGCTGAAGGGATTTGGCTGATATTTGGTGAAGGTATAGACTATAGTCTGGGATAACATATAGGCCTTTTTATCCCTGGAATAGGTTCCCATCGGAAGCGGGAACGGAAATAGAATTCCACACGGGTGAAGCCGCGAGCAATAGCCAGTATGCCGTAAAAACAACATATCGAATACTTATATAAGATTAGAGAAGATAATATTTTAAGTCGCATAAACTTATAAGGCATAAATTTTATTTACTGAAATAAAAGTTATAACATAGCAAATAAAAATATTGATGTACCTACCCTTTATGAAAAGGAAATCAAAGAGTACCCGGTCATAAACACAGCTGCTAAAAGCGGCGCCGCCGCCGGTCGCCGATACAAATAGGAATCATTTTATTAGTACGGAAACCGCAGAGCCGTTTACCGGTGCAAGAATTTTTGATTTTCTTTTTCAAGCGAAGAACGTAAAAGCGTATTTAATAAAACACTGTAATTTTTCAAACTCGAATTTCTTATCGTTCATAATAGAAGGCAAGCCTGTTGCTATTGATCGGACAAACTAATGGAAAATTTGCGAGTGTAATGGAAAACAAAATACGCTCAAAATTTAAATCTCCTTCTTGAAACAATTCAGACATACATAAAGCTTAAAAGAAAATATATGATTGAGATTTCATGTACAGGCCCTACCAACATGTTTGGGGCCCAGTTAACGTCATATACTAGTCAGTGCACCTGATAAACAAAGAACTAGCGCAGATTTTCCTCTCAGGGTTTGCGGTCAGACGGCAGTCGTTCAAACAAACAAAAACCAATCAAATCAGGTTACCTACTGCACCAGTAATACGATTTCCCGCATTATCTTAATCACATTATCGATCCCTTGACAACAAACTGGGCACTTTAGTTCAAGTTTAGGAACCCCAATACTTGTTATAAACTTCCATTTTATTTCATTTTTTATTCAGTAATTGCTAGATTGCTGTCTCCAAATCTGTATCTTTTACGTTGCATGCCTTCACTTTCAAACATTTAAAAGCTTTAAAGGCTGGTCACAATTTTCTGACAATTGACTCTAATTAGTAACAAGAACCAGTAAGAAGAAGTCTTAGCAATAAATTAAATATAAACGGAATTATATGGATTATTAAATAAAATGATAATTATAATTCCACAATTTTCTAAGAAGAAATATTTGAATCTGATTCAATTCCTTGTACAAAACTATACACTATACTATACTATATATATATACTTGAAATTACATTTACTGATATACCTATCGACAAATCTTTCCAACAGTATCCTTTGAAGTTTTCAATTAAATTTACATACACTCATAATTTTATTTTAAACTTCTAATAAATACGGAAAGCCTCGATATTACGTGCAAATCACAGAGACAAACTTCTGAAAGGTGTGACGAAACTTTCAATTTGTGTTTATATTATTTTCAGCGCCTCAACCGTATATTGCAATTTTTTGCATGGCTATTTAAGCTTACTAACATAGGTTAGTGTAGGAAAAATCTTATGATTATTTAAGTTTAAGTTTACATTAAACACTGTAACTTTTAAAGACCCTAAATTGTGTTTATGAATAATATAGATTTTCATGAAGAGATGCAGAACTATTGATCTTAACGTGTGTTATAATATACGTCCAGGCATTAAGAAGTTGACAGTGCACAAAATATATGTATACCGGCAAAATACATTCAATTCGAACCTGACTAGACTAAACCTAAACTAAGTAAACCTTCTCTACAATAAAAACTTTCAGAAATTTATTTTGTACTCAACTAGAAGTTCTACTGAGTTCAACTACTGGTACACATTGTACGCTCTATAATGAAGTACCGTACGGACTTATTCAAGAGACAATTGTTGAGTTCTGTTTTGTTTTACTTATTCAAAACAAAAGTCGAAGAAAGTAAATAAAATAATTTATCGCGCGGCTTACTGGAACTGTGCGGCTCCGAGCGTATCTACAGCTACATAATCGAGCACGTCGCGTGTGCTCAGGGCTCGTTCACTGGTTGATCATGTGTATGGTTCGGTGCTCGCCCTGTCAAGTGTCGATCTAAGTTGGCGCGACTTGCAAAGTTTGTGTGGCGTTGTGCGGAGGCATCCCTCGTCCCCATCGATCGAAGCGGCGGCGCGCGCACCACCCCGCTCTCTATATAAGCAACGACCCCCACACCAAATCCCCACAACCGCAAGAGAACGCGCGCGATCACTCGCAAGCCGCTCGCCCGGGGCGCCGCTCTTTCTCTTTTTCTCTCTTTTTCTCTGTTCGTCTGTTTCTCGCTGATGCGGCCGCGCTGAGGCTGATGCGGGCGCCGCCATGCCGCGTTGCCTCATGGCCAAGAAGTGGAAGGTGGCCCCGGCGGCGGACCTGGGCGACGAGTCGGACGAGGAGATCGACGTGGTCGGTGAGGGGCGCGGCCGAAGCCCCGCACCAGCCGCCACCGCCCCGGGGCCTTCGCCGAGAGATCCTGAGCCGACGCTCCTCTATAACGGTAAGTGCCTACAGATATCTAGAGAAACTATCGTGGTCAGCGCTTGGCGGTCGCAGTGTCAAGGCCCTAGGTCACAAGTGGAGGCAAGGTCTCGACGCCGTCCGCAGCCACGCGACGCCGACATTTACCTATGTACATAACTATCCATGTGCGGTTAAACTTTACAGTTAGGCTAAGTTTGAAGCTAGCGATTCGCGCCAGAATTGTTTTGCGAAGTATTCAACACTTTGAAGCTACGCGTATGTTATTCTACGATTCGTTTAATTATTTACGTGACAGTTTATGGTATTAAACAATATCTTAGTTGCTTAAATGACATAAATTAAGGCTATAGGAACTATATACGCGTTCAGTTTTCTGCCGATCTAAGAAGTCAAGTACTACGCAATAAAATGGTCAAGTGCGCAACACGTTCGTGTTAACCACATGTAGTGAAGACATAGTTAAGCAACAGTTACAGGGTGTGTGACAAAAGTAGGTATATCATTTTTGGCGGCGTGCCATAACAGACAAGGCGCCTGGGAGACTCTTATTCGTTGAAATAGTAGTAACACTCTCCTATATTCCCTTTTTGCGTCATACGGTAGCTGGTTTCGTTATCAGCTTTATAATAATTTATTATTAATAAATTTTTACGAATAACATAACTATTCATAATTATTTTCGGGGCACTCCAGGTTGCATCCATGGCTTTCACCTCGGAGCCCGGGGTCCACTTTCTAGCTTTTAATCTCGATAATGTAACCTATTTAACAGTATATTCTATCTTATCCTACTTAGTGGTGGCATATGTAGGAGGGGGGCATAGATATACGGGGCACATAGATACACGGGGCCCATAGATATTAAAATTTTATGCAGCCTGGCACGTCACTAGAATGCTCAAGGGTAACGGGTATAAATGTGTTCGTGCTGCCGTCTCCTAAACTTATACCCAAACTGCCATCGTGTCTCAGTACCATTTATGATACCAAAGGTAGGTAAATATATGTATAATAAAAGTATTTTAAATATGTTTTTGTAAAATGTATGTTTATGTTTATATATGTTCATATTTTTGAATATAATTTAGTAAATTAATTGTTTGCGGAAAAAGTCTGTTTGGGCTCTTTGATTCAGTAAGATGCGGGATATAAGGATACCCATTATTCTGTCTTGATGATATCAAATACTTTGTCCAACCATTAATTTCACTTTGGCCGCTCAATTTATCATCAAATGGTTATGTCCCAATAACCCTATTCGATTTCACATACCAATCGAATTATTTATGAAGAAGTTGCAATCGATTCTACATATAAAAATTGTCTTTGTTCTGGATATTTCATAGACCTTTTTTGCATACCAACGCACCTACCACGACGGGCATTATTCGATTCTGTTTTGGGTAGCGGTTAGAGGGGGTGAGATGGAGCACTCTATGTATCTAAGTACCTCTCAGGTGGGGCAGAATGATGCTGAAACGTTTTGTGATTAAAATCAGTATATATATATAACTTTGAGCGATTATTTAATAACTAACACATTAGTCAATGCATACTTTTGTGCATCAATGAGCCTCGTCTCCCCCTGTCGCTATTCTGTGCAAATAATGAACTAGTAAAATAGGTATACAATATAATATACCATCTTATTTTTTTCAATTGCGTGTGAGATTTTACTTACCATAACCAGGTCATGCTTAAGCCAAGTGCAAATATTTATATTTTATTTCATTGGTAAAAGCATGCATAGTATGGTTGGGTAGTCTACAAAATAGGTTAACCGCTGGTGACAACAGTAGTTGGGAATGTTGTATACTGATTTTCTTCTTTTTTTCTCGTCAAGGGAAATATTATTTTGCCTTCAGTGACGACTGAGTACCTCTGTCTTTTATCTTGAAATGTTGCATATAATCATATCATAAACACTTGATTCGACAATAGACTACGAAAATAAAATTGCATATCAGTTCTTCTCAAAGATTTATTATGAATATATAAGTTAAGAAACCAATCTTAGTACTTTGTACATATTAATAACCTAACTATGATAAAATATTGACATAATTTATTTTAAATATTCTTTACACAATATAGGGCACATTTATTCGTTATTCATTGAAGGTATAGTCTTTAAAAACCAGAATTCAAACATTTTACCATATAACCCAGCGTCTGTAGACCCGAGACGGCGTGCGGTTTTAGTCGGTTCAAGCCCGACATAACCGCACCCGCTGGCCAGCGGGCGGGTATCCGAAGGGATATCCGCACGAAAAAAAAAAGTACTTGATAATTACGGTATATATATGACTGTAAAAGTAGTTTATTTAAATTATTTATTTGGATTAATTTATAAAAATTAATCTACAAAGCTAATTATATATGAAACCCGATTTCAATAACCCTAATGAAGTTAAGAGGCAATATTGAAAAATTAAAATATTTTATCAATTAAGCTACTTTGACTGGCAAACTTTTAAATATTAAAATCTCTAAATATTTGACGCCAGACGTTCTTCGTTCAGTACTAAGCAGACTGCAAAGCATTCTATTCTAATACTTTCAGACTTTTTTACAAACAAAATTTACAAAATTTAATTAACTTATCTCTCTTCAGGGTCACTTCAACAGTAATTTTCTCGAATCCTAACTGAAACTGAGTAACTATAGTTATTCAAATATCAGATTTGACTTACTTTATCTTACACTGGAGTACCAAATTAAGTTTGAGTTCTATTTAATTATATCAACCTTAATAACTTATCTAATCTTATATCATAATTGACTGATATACCACTTATATTGGTTTCTAATCATTTTCGTGGACGATTAGAATTAAATTAGTGTTCTGAATCGAAAAAGTGATTGCTTGATCATAATTGAACGTTTGATAATGCCTTGACGGCTAGGTCACCTCTGTATAAACTACTATTATTAGTTAGGTACAGTAGTCTTGAGTAGAAATATTTAGATGAAGGTATTTTCATTAAAACTTACCTATGGTATTAACACCAGGCTCCAAAATATCAGTAACAAAGCCTATATTAAAATGAAAGATCCTTTTAGGTTTTAAATTGAAGTCTACACTTTCAAATTCACATCTAGTGGATTCCAGTAGATGCCTACGTAGCTCGGATTCAGCTTGAGTGTTGACTTTCCAATTTACATTTACAAGAAATAGTTACGTAGAAATATGGTTAAAAAATTGTATGATTTATAAAATTCATATCATTGAATTCGTTAAAAAGAAATTATATAAGTAAGATGATCACAAATACGTCAAGTTCTTCAAACTTTTTTCTGACATTTTTGCTCTAAACAAAACAAGATAAATAGTATATTATGCAACTAGTGAATAAAGGACGGATTTAAAGCGAGGGCCGTAGATGAGTCACGAGCAAGTGAAGGATTCTAATGATTGAATCACGAGCGCAGCGAGTGATTCAACTGTTAGAATCCTGAAGGACGCGAGTGATTCATGGCCCTCGATATAAATTCGTACTTTATTCAGGAGTTGCATACTATACTTTATACCATGACTACGAGAAAAGACATAATTTAAGCGAAAATAGAAATTTAATCAAGAAATAAGAATTGTTACATTAATTGAAATGGACATTAAAATTAGAGCAATGACTGAAATTAAGCGTAATTTTCTTATTATTATCATTAGAGTGGGCAACTTGTGAAACAATATTTATTTCTTATAAAGGCAGCAAAGAACACAAAACAGTTTTTAATCTAATGCCAAACTCCTTGTCGCAAATATCGACCAATCAAATCTCGAGAATTTATTTGCACCAAAGAGTTTTGAATTTCGAATCTTAGCGCAAGGAGTTTATGTAAGCATTGAAATGGAGACCGGATATATTTTTGTGTTCCAAATTCAAACACCAAAATAGTGAATAAAAACAAAACAGTGAATAAAAGGCCTTTTTATTCACTGTTTTGCGTGAATAAAATAAGCTTTTTAGAGTAGGTATGGTATAAAGAAAATTATACCTTTATCCAAATTGATTTCGCGAAACAATTGGTTTTGCATCACGACTTACGCTAGTTATGCATTGTCACTCAGACTGTAAACCTCGGAGCATTTCCAAATCCACATACAATGCTCTTCAATTACTTACCGACGACTTCATTTAAGCAATTGCGGTCCTAAATCCTGCCAACAATATCTGCGCCTCTGTAATCCTTTTAGTATTCCATAGGACTCTACTAAACAGTTGAATACGTATTACTTTAAGTATAATTTTCAGTATTTTCAGCAATAATGTTAACAAACATTTGATATGAATTTAAGCTAGAATAACGTGACACTCGAGACTTCCAACCAATTAAAACTACACACGGGTTAGTAGTAAGAATTGAAACGGAAAGTGTTCTATTTCCAGAGCTGAACTGGCTTTCAGCACCGAAATAACATCTTTGTCAATTTGATATATTTAATACTATTGAAAGGAAATTCACATTCTACTTTTGTGGATTCTTTTGTTCGATTTCAGAGGCCGATTTCGGCGCCTCTGGGTCCAATTGTGAATATAACTCGCCCAGGGGCCCATTTATCTGTAAAATTTACCTAAAAGATAATTATCAATTTAATTTAAAGTTTACACAAATCGATACTCTCTACTCTCACGATGCTATCGGCGGGGCGGAAGGCAAAGTAAGAAAAGAGAAAACCCCTTGCTTGTTGTACCAAGACTATCAGAAGCCTCATAAATTTCAGCATAACATAACATAATATAACAACTTCACGCCTGTATCCCGAAGGGGTAGGCAGAGGTGTATTACACCCACGTTTCGCCAGTTATGTTTTTAGGTCCCAATGTAATAGGGGGCGAGCCTATTGCCATCTACTGGGCACATTACTAAGCGAGCGATAATCAACATTTTTAATACACACATAACTTCGAAAAGTCAGAGGTGTGTGCCCGGGGAGACTGGGGATCGAACTCGAGACTTCATCTCGGCAGTCTGTTACGTACACCACTGGGCTATCGCCGCTTTTTAGATTACTTATAAATTTCAGTAAATAGTTATTTCAATTCAATACTAAGTTAATATTAAGTGAGTCGATATCAAGTTAGTTGAGATTAAAAATAGCTCTATTACACACTCATGTTTCATTAGTCGCTAGTGTACAATGAGAGTGAAATCGAAACTTCAACTTTACTTACTAGCTAGGGATGAGTGGCAATAAAGTCTTTGAGTCGATGACTTTTAACTAAAATCTTTTAGTACCTAATTATTTGCTGTCTGATAAAAATAATAGTGAGTTATCTTTCTTGTAGACTACGGATTGTGATTACTTATTATTAAACGGTTTTTAGACTACTCCAGAGCCTAGTTCGTTAATCAACCGGCTACCAGGTTGACTTAAGCACCGAAGCACCCAAAAGAAATAATTCAATACAGGTACTTCGTATTATATCGAAGACTTCAATAAAAGAATTCTTAATACATCTATGCATCGTTCTCTGAGAAAAGAGACGGAGACGAATATTTATAAAGACAACAATCTCAGCTCAGATCGTTACGCATTTTTGAGTCACCTTGCTACTAATCATTAGTTGGGCTTTCGTTTTAAGGTTTGGGTAACGGTTACCAAGCAACCCTACACAGCGAAGTATGTGCAACAAGGTGCCCTTAATTCTGAGATTGAGGTTAAATGCTCAGGTTATACCGTGATTTTGAAACAGAAAACCTTCACGAATCTTTGTGAGACCGTAGAGGTTACATCTTGATGTTCACCAATTCAATAAATTGTATACAATATAATAAATTATGTAGGGGATTTAAAGGGTGTGTGTCCACATTGTGCGATATTTTTCAACCGATATTAATACTGGTTATTAATCATTCTGTGTAAAATTTTCATGACGAAGTAGAATGACTTTACAAAATTGACACCGTTTTAGTATGCGTAATTTTATAGCTGAAAATAATTTCAGTCATATAGAAAAAAAAGCAATATGGTTTTTAGAAACTTTTTAGTATATTAGGGAAGTTACACAAAAATTTGTAAGATAACATAATTGTAACATAACATAATTATGGGTGTATTTCTGAATATTTTAAGAAATCCGCTTATCGTATCGTATCGTAATCGTAATAATTCGGTAAGTATCTGTGGCGCATCCACCGGGAGACAACGCCGCAGTGCCAGCACTGCGAGGATCCTGGCGAAGACACGGCGCTCCACACGTTGGTGGAGTGCCCTGCGTGGGCGAGTCAACGCTGGGATCTCGTTCTCGATCTCGCGACGAGGACGCCGCAGATTCATCTACGCCCGGGACTACCGACCTGCATGATCGGGGCCTGAGAACGGCAGTGGGCCGACTCGCCGTCCTTACAGAAGCACGCCGTGGCGGAGGCATGTCGTGTGTGCCCTACACACGCCTGCCAACTCACCGAAGCGGGATAAAACCCGACCCCACCAGGCGAGGCCGCGGTGGCGGCCAAAGTCCGCCGGTAACCCTGGGTTATCCTTTCGAGGGCTTACCCTGGGTACGGAGACTTGGGGAGGACAACGTACGGTTTTAGTCGATTCACGACATAACCACCCCCGCTGGCCGGCGGAGGGGTATCCGAAGGGATTTTCGCACGATAAAAAAAAACCCGCTAATTTTTGATGGTGTACGGGATTGTTTGGGTTGTTTTCGCACCAACGACTCTGTCCTACTCCTTTAACATAAATGTAGAAAAATAATATAATGTATGACGGAGCTAAAATACTACTATGTAGTAAAATCATCGTTAGATGTATAGTATAGATTGTATGCATGTTCTCTAAAAACACTTAAAAAGTAATTTCTTCTAGATGCAAAGTCACCTTGCACTTCAATTTTCATTCACTTCGCGTAATGAACTACAAAGTTTAACGGACCTGTGTACTAGATTTTAGAGGTTAGATTTTTCGCCGAGACCCAGAGGGAACCACATCTAGTACACGTGACTTATTATATCTTTCATTCATAGATTGAAAAAAAAACACATATTTTTATGAAACGTCATTTACGAGACTATCAATTAAATTTAGAACCTGCGTTCGCCTGTTGCTACTAGCACACACGCACAATACAGTTATTATATCAAAAAATGTAGATGAAACATAATAAAACATCGCTCACCAGACTGCATAAAACGCGTGATACGAAATGAGCACGCTCGTTTATTAAAAATCGATCCAGGGTACCTCAGCGCTTAGCCACTGAGGGGAGAATAGCGTGGTATATACTCACCCCCAAATGTAATACATGTCTGCAGGGTTGAGCACATAAGCCAACCCTTGCATTGGGTACATTGGAGTTAGGAGTACAGTTACATACTAGTATTTGCGTTATTCCTATATGAGTAAATTGAACAAAATTATTGTGTCAGGAGTGAGAGAACGTTGGTGGTTGACTTTGGTAGAATCTAAACATATGACCTCTCGTCAACTTTTTCTTCCAAGATAACTCTTAACAAGGGCTTTGGTTTAATAAGAGAGATAACTGAAAAGAAAAAAGGGTCTAGGCGGGGTTATACACATCCACATCACTTGCTTTGCTATCCTATCGAGTGGTCAAGGAGACGCTTTTTGTCAACGGGAGTATTTTATTTTTTTGTGTCACTAGACGAGCAACAACTACAAAGAAATCAGAATTAAAAAGTGTTTTTTAATTCTGATTTCTTTTTATTTTGCTGGTTTGGGTATTGAATCCTAATACCTGTAAACGGTGTCTCTGTTTATTAATAAATTACACAGAAACAGCTGAATGGATTATATTGATATTTTGTAAATAGATCGAGTACAATCGGAAATAGAAAATAGTCTCCTACTCTTTATCCTTAGAATAGATTCCAGTGAGTCGTGAGAGCGGGATCAGTATTCCATACGGACGGAGCTAAGCTAATGTCAACATTATTTACTAAGAGTTTGTAGGCTACAGTAATCGTTAAATCTGACGAACGAATAAACATTTTATAATAGATAAAACTAGCTTCAATTCACGTGTGTTAAACTAAAACAAGCGCCCTCTAAGTGAATTGTAAATTCTATTTGACGTATTACGTAGCCATACGTTTGCACGGAGAGAATTTAATTTGGTTGGCTTTTATTCGATTGAACGGCGGCGCGGCGGGCAGTCAAACTGGCAAGTTTATTCGTATAAACTATTCTGACCATCAATACGACAATTGAAAATTAAGCGATTTGTAAGTTCTTGATTCAAATTGCTTCCAATCGGTATTCTTGTTTGAAATTGGAATACCTTTTGTCTAAACCTTCGTCAGATATCAAAGCAAGAATTTACTGTTCTAAAATCTAGTTTAGATTCTGTTTTTAGCAGGGTTATGTTAGGAAACCAATTTTTCACTTAATATCAAAGTTAGGTAGCTGTATGCTGGGGTGTGTGTTGGGTAACCTCCTCGAGTGTCGCTCCGATTCCGATCCCGCTGCAGTCCGGGGGGAACGGAATCGGAGCGGCCGGTACACCCTGGGCGGCGGTCAATGGCTTCCCCTTCACCCCTTCATAGGGTTGGCATTGATCGTCGGCCAATACCCAACCTGGCGGGAACACATCGCTCTCCGTACTCCTCTGCTTTCAGAGGAGACAGGATGAGCGATGCTGTTAGTGGTGAGATGGCCCAGGGTCAGCCGGGGTGCGAGGGATATGCTCTATGGGTAACCTTACACCCCGGCGTCTGAAGACCCGAGACGGCGTGCGGTTTTAGTCGGTGCAAGCCCGACATAACCGCCCCCGCTGACCGGCGGGGGGGTATCCGAAGGGATTTCCGCACGATAAAAAAAAAAAAAAAAAAAAAAAAGGTAGCTGTATGCTGCCATTATATGATTGATGAGAAGCTTTTTTCCATTCCCTGCCCTTTTTTGCTGTTACCAACGCGCGAATAATACTACTGGATTTGTAAGTATTCTTAACCATGGTAACCATTTACCATCAAGTAGACTCTGTACATGTTCACTCCCTCATTAATATACAAAATATTTGCAGACATTTACAAAATATGAAGTAGAAAATATGACACAGAATTCATAACGGTACTACTATCAAAGTTTAAAATCCCAATATCGGTGCATGCTCATGCATATTACTGGGTGCTTATAGGATACATTACACTAGCAATCATTGTTTCGCGGTATAAGGGGTGCAGTGATTATGAATAAAAATATGAATTATTAAATGAAAATAACACGTGTCTTCATCATTAGATATGAATAGATTTATTAGGTACAGGTGTAATGTTTATATTATAGAATGGTAACGTACGCGCTCGTCTAGCGGTACAACTATAAAGGTTCTTAGAGTGAGAGTCTGTAGTGAGTATTACCCTTCCTAAAGACTTAGGCTCATGTATGGTAAGTACTCTAAAATTCAACAAATAAAATTCACATACTCTAGCTATAGTCGATTTCCCGTACGTGCTCAAAGTCCGCCATTTTATGCGGCCTGTCATCGTTCGACAAGCAGCGGGACGCGATTCAACCATTTTACTCTAAAAACTTTCAAAGGCCCAAAACATTGGTTTGATTGATATAACGACTCTTTGGAAATACCCGCATTTTTTACTTAGTTTGCTCTGCTTCTCAATATTTATATTTCGTTTTGAAGGCAAAATGTATTCGGAAAGTTAAAGATGGTAAGAAAGTTTCGGTGCTTAAGATTGAATCTATAAGCTTGATTGAAAATAAGTTTGCTCAACAAGTTAAGAGGTTTCGTGGCAGTCTGCGAAAAAAACTGGAAGGGCTTGGAAATTTGATGGTATAAATAGAAATGTTCACGCGGAAAGTAATGTAGATGAAATACAATTCTTTGGAAAACGTGGATTTCAATCGCACGAATGGGGGTTAAGCAACCCGTAAAGTTATTATTATTGTTGAACAAAAAAAGTAAAAAAACAACTTAACTCGAAAACAACATTTCTGCTATTTTAAACATTGTTATCGGATCTTTAAAACTCGTCGTGTTAAAGTGTTGCCGTTTTTGAAATATTACAATACTTTGTTCCGACAATATATTAGATGGCGAAGCCAGGGAGTTCTTTTATACAAGTAAATAAATGCACACAATACTCTTGGAAGTAATTTAACTAGCTTAAGCTCGTTCAAATATTGGGTACTGTTATTATTTTCAATAACAGTTACTTAATGAATAGTATGCTTGTTGCCTCCAAATTCTGGTATAATATAATTAGCAAATAAAGTTCAATTAAATCATTATGAACTAACTACAAAATAAAGATACGTAATCGAAACTATCGGCATCGGTAACAGTACAAAACATTATTACTGTCTCGCCATAAGCCATAATTTGCACATGAATATAATATACATACATATTACCGCATTCTCTAAAAAACCTGTGTTCCATTAAGTGGTTAATATATCTGACTGCATTTTCTATTCATAACGATCCCACACAACGACGGCAATAGTCGCAGCTATATCTGTTCATACATTTAAAAAAGTCGTATACTAATGAGCTACACAGCTTATCAAAGTATGAATTTATTAAAAGTTTCGAATCTGTGACAATATATTTTTCTTTAAAATTTCGAAAAATTTATTAAGTAATATTATGAAAACTACTGACAGTTTTCATAATATTACTTAATAAATTTTTCGAACTTTTTTAACTTAATTGAATGTAAAATATGCGACATATTGCGTACATGATATTTCGAATGACGACACGATGATATCGAGGTTCTCTGTCAAAAAGTTTGTCTGTCTCAAAATTTGTGATCATTTTATATCATTCTAATGTAACATAAAATATAAACTATTGGTTGCAGGTACATTTGAGCATTGACACCTGAAGTGCGCATTTTATTAATTCGGTAATAAAAGTATATTACGGTTTAAAATACTAAAAAGCACACTCGTTACCAAACGTCATGTGTGGAACTCGTTAAAATATACCAAACAAGTCCCAATTTGAAGAGTTAAAGAGATGTTCAAAAGCTCCACTAGCTTGGCTCTATCATCAGATTAGTAGATGTTTATAATGAGCTAAAACAAAGTTTCAAAACGATACTAAAATTACGAAAACGAACGAACCTCTAATTGTAAAAATAAAAAATCAGTGCGGCAAGTAATGTGTACGAAAATAAAAAACGTGGAGCCCAATCTAATAAATTAGAAAAAAAACGAAATAAAACAGATTTTCCTCTGCTATAAATTTATTTCCACTCCGACTAAGCTTTAGTCTGTCCTTCTATTTTATTCATGTATCGTATTTACATAGCTGTACCATTGATATTGTCATCAAATTTATAATTTTGTTGGATACCGTTCGTATCCAACTGCAAATAAATTCGACTTAGGGAGAAAGAAGTTATTCTCATAACTAATTATTTAGAGCAAGCTGTATAGCTTCACTCCAACACTTTCTAATTTACATTTCCATACGAAATTCTCTGAGCATCGAGAATAAGTAAATTGGCGTTGTATTTCGGTTAGGTTGCCGTGCTACGTATCAATTAGACGACCACCGTCGTTGGATGAGATCCATTTTCTATGGATGCTTAATTACCTTTAATAATATTGCTGCTATCTGTCGCCAATACGTTTTAAATTATAGGACTTTTAATAATAATATTATAATTTAAATTTTTAAATTTAATTATTGTTAAATATTGATGATCGAATATAGAAAAAGTTCACTATGATATTTAGTAGCATCATCATATGATTGTATAAAATAATAATAAAAAATCCTTACAATCCAATATGTCCTTGAGAATCTCGTTGTGACTTGCCGTTATTATTTGTGTTTATGTCGTGTGGTAGAATAGTGGGACGAAGGTTTATCGTAACACGCTAACCTTTAATGACATTATTTATTGTGCTCTAGCCATTAGTAGGTACTTAACTGGATTGCCTCACACGACAAAATCGTAAGCCAATATTCTCTCAGTGCAACCGCTTTGTAAATTTATAATTTGGTACATATCTCACGCAGTGATGTGGTAAGTTAAGCTACTTTTGCTCATTGTAATATACCCGACAGTTTTACATACTCGTCAGCGGGCCCCTATTTCTATGGTGTGGGGTTCTGGCCATCAATGCATTTTGCATAGTTCACGGCCGGCCCCGTCTATTTCTAGAGCAGAATGTTGTATTCTTTTTGAATAAACTCTTCATAAACCTCTCCAATTAAACCAATTTGCTTGCGTTACAAGTTTACTGGTCGGAAGTCAAACCTGCAATCTTTAATAGAATATTTAAGAAAATTATAGATCAGTTTTTTCAGTTAACCAGTTTAGGGTACCACAGGGAAGCGTGCTGGGCCCCATATTATTTATAATATACATTAATGAATTAACAAATGCTACAGACCAATTCAGTATATTATTCTCTGATGACACTACCATTCTAATAAAATGTAAAAGTCTGGACGACTCTAAAACCACTACAAATCAAGCCTTAGCAGACATAAGTAAATGGTTGGATTCGAATAACCTGAAAGTAAATTGCAATAATACAAAATTTATACGATACTTAACATATCATAACAAACATAAAGATAACATCGGACTATCTATTAAATTTAATAATGATAACATCGAAAGATAGATAATGTATGCAAAAAAATAACCTCATTCATATTTGCTCTGCGTAAAATTAAAACCCTAAATAATATTCAGACAGCTTTAATGGTTTATCATAGCCACGGATGCTTTATTTTAAGATACGGTATTATAATATGGGGAAATTCCACTGATTCCCAGAGAGCTTTTATAGTTCAAAAGAAGTGCATCAGATCTATCTATAATTTAAAATTTACCGATTTGTGTCGACCGCTATTTATAAAACACAAGTTGCTAACATTTCCATGTCTATACTTCTATGAGATGTGTGAATTTGTTAGGAGTAATTACTCGCTTTTTCCAAAAGATGAAAATGCCCCATTCAAGAGAAAAGTGGTACTAAAACCGTTGCAAATACCACGGAATATGCTGATTTTTAGTGATAAAAACTGCTACACGATGGCGATAAAAGTATACAATAAACTACCAATTTAATATCGGGAACTCATGAATACATTTAGTACGAAACTGACAGATGTTTTAATTCAATTGATGATTATTTCAACTTCAAGGAATAGCATAAATTTATAAAAAGAAGACTTTAGACATCTTATGACTTGATAACTTTTATAATATAATTAAGTTTCTCATTTTGCTTTTTACACAAATTAATCATGTCCTTTTAATTGTTCGATGGTTGTTTTGATTTATAACTCTTTAGGTTGGCAATAATATACATAATTCCAATGACATAATAAGCACAATTAATAATAACAACATTTACAAATTTATTGACACTTAAATTTTATTATTGGCATTACATAGCATTATTGACATTATAATATTATTGACATTGCATGAAAGTATTTATTGTTCGAATTCCACTTGTTTTGCATGAGAATGAATTATGGAAAAATGTATTATGCCTGGAGTCTCACATACCAGCAATGGTGAATATGAGGACGCAATTTACTGTTATCTACCAATGTATAACGATATTCTTGTGACTCAATAAATGATTTGATTTGATTTGACTGTCAACTTAAATTAGTTTATTTTTATGAAAAATGTCATAAATGCTCATGCCAAAGAACGTATTATATGATAAATTGTTTAAATACATTGTAACATCATAGTAAGTATTACTCATTGCATTTTTCTATTCA
The DNA here is from genome assembly GCA_946251805.1 of Cybosia mesomella. Taxonomy (NCBI): domain Eukaryota; kingdom Metazoa; phylum Arthropoda; class Insecta; order Lepidoptera; family Erebidae; genus Cybosia; species Cybosia mesomella. The sequence continues at coordinate 11,893,529 of OX276388.1, read as the reverse complement.
CTTTTCAGAATGACCCGCAATGTATAAATCAATCCACTTTATAAACATCGATAACCTCTAAAGACTAGGCACTAGAACGATGCGGAAATATGGACTTCTACTGTTGAGAATCGTATAGTACTGACACCATTTCAACTTCCTGTATAACCTGCACCTGAAATTAATAAGCTTGCTAGAAAATGTAATCGACGGTAGAGGAAGCTTGTGATGTATGTAGGTTAGAAGGAAATGAAGAGATCTCGTCTTTGCTTGCTCTGGAGAAAGATAGGAGTGAGTGTGTGAGTGATATAGACACTCACGTGCTCAAGTCAAATTACTACTAAAAGGTTACGTATTGCTATCCATCATGTTAAGACTTGTATACCTATAGCGTCCGTATAGGTCTACTGTGTCGATGGATCTCCATCTGCAAGACTTCACTAATATTTAATTATAAAGCCCAGACGTTCATTTTCAAGGTACAATTTAATTTTTGCAGGTAGAGGGACTTGTTATTCAATTACCATTTGACCTTTGGTATATTAGTGGCTAACAATGAATCACTTAACTGAAAATTTATTCTAACAAAATAAACGATTATTCTGGTACCAAACCAAAGTTATAAGAACTGAAAAATTCTAGCAAGTTTTTAAAACAGACTTCACAAGAAAATAAAGAATAGGTTCATCAGCCGATGATCGTGGTTCTTACTTCTAGTGGTTATTTTTCCATATAATTTGAGTATTATCTACTAAATCTCTATCGTCACATCACCGCGCGGCGGCGAGCGGTGATCGTTCTACCCTCCCATAATTTTCTATCAGACGTCATATTCTCAGTTTTGTCCAATTTCACGCATTTCAAATTCATACTTTGAACTTTTCTAACAACATTTACTCTAATGTATTCTGATACTATGTTCATACCATGACAGTCGCTGGATCTCAACTTATCTTTCAATAACGGCACTTTTAAACTGCCTCTAGTATAATTGACACAAACCGATTAGCAACCGAAATATAGAGAAAATAGAATTGTCGTTCAACAAGCGCCATCGACTGTGAACAACGGTTCGTTTGTCATCGAAAAATATCTAACAGTTACGCGCCAATCCAGTATTTTTTACATAATATATTGTGATTTGGATTCAAGAAGTTAGAAGTGTCGCGTGGTGCTAAGTAATGCAAGGTGCCTGACTATATATCGATTATAACCACCTGCACTGCCGGGGGCATTAAACTTCTCGAACTGTGATGAAGAGGCACAATATCAAAAAATCCTTACAAAAAATTCAATAATAAAAGATATCAAATCGGTTATTATAATTTTTTTTAGTTTGCATTTCATAATATTAATGGCGAATATATGGATATGAAAAAGTGGAACAAGTTCTAAAATTTCCAACACACATTTTGTGACCGTACTGAGATGAAGTCAAATTAGAGTTATTTATTAGATTTGAATGTACGTCCATGTCTATGTTCTCACATAACTACTATAATGCTAAACCAATTTTGGTGAATGGCCTACGCAATTAAGACGAATATAACGATATATACCTTGTTAAATTCGTTTTTATTGCACAAATGAAAATTAGGAAACATCAAAATGGCTCCTTAAAATATCTTGGTTATAATCATTATCCTTGTATAATACTATAGCCAGAATGCAAGCAGGTTTTACCGAGTAAACTGAACTGAACTGAGTACTGAGCTAGATGTCTGTTAACGTAGATGCAACCTCCAACCAAGATATAATCAACATTCAAGTAACTTACTTTGGATAATTAAAACAGACAGCGCACTAGACATTATTAGGTAAGCTAATATTATTAGGTAAGTATATAAATATGTTTACAGGAATTAACACAATCTTGGTGATGATGTATGTTAACTTTGATTTAGTAGGTATTTAAAACATTTTAATTGCATTCTTAGATGAAGGAGAATCATTTTTTAAAAAGATTCAAATACTATGGGGTTAATTTTGAAAAAATTATAAAATGATGTTCAGAATAATTTTGTTTTTCAGGTTTTCTACATACAATTTATTGGATACAGCAAGCCTACCATGAAACGTACATCCGCAATTGCGGATTGAAATTTCGGGCAATTGAAACGCACTTATCCCGCGATCGGGCCCGCAGAAGGCACATGAAAGTTCATTTGCCCTAAATCCTATCATGATACCACTTAAAACCACAAAATTCGGAATGTTGACAGCCCGCAAAAAAAAAATGGAAATGAAAACACGATACTATATGACTTATTTAAAAAAGGTCGAAAGGTCCAATACAAAGGAAAGCATATTTAAATATTCATTTTTACATAGAAATATATTGTGAACGAAAACTCCTTGATATGTTTGATTCAGTCCCGAACATAGTTTATGGTCCCGACCGAACGAACGAAATCCGAAGTAATACCATTACTTCGGACTTCTATCGTTCGTGTTTCTTGCGGGCCCACAATTGCGGATGTACATTTCATGGTAGGCCTACAGATTTCTTGAAAAATATATGTGTCGTTACAAGCTTTCGGAACCAAACGAAAAGGTTTTTCATTACTTTTGTAAGGTTGTTTTTCCGAAAACAACCTTCTCTCCTAATATTGACAATGACTGTGATGCTTAAAAAGTTTGTTATGCTATGCAATTAGTATTCGTGTGACGATTTCTATTGAATGTTTATGAAATGACACTAACACTCACTTATAGTATCTACTCTTCTCTTCATTCCTATCCATCCTAAGGTTGCCTGGAAGATATCACTTAGAGTGATAAGCCATTGTGCTATAACTGTAAATGTTCCAAATTTGTATCCGTAATGATTTGGGTGTACAATAATAAAGAATTTTTATTTATCTTTTTACAAGTAAGAATCACGAAGTATACCTAATAATATAGGTATTTAAACCTAACAGACTGGGAGTTTACAATGCAGCAACAAATAAAATGAAGTATCATTTCATGATGTAGATACAGACTTAGTTTTTTAATTAAATACTATAAGTATTTAATGAAAAACTAAGTAAGCTTCGTTTGGCATCATGAATAATTTGTCTCCTTCTTGTTGAAAACTCCACATACGTTAGACCTTAAAGTTCAAAATAGTATCTCGTTGTAGTAGCTTGAAAAAGAAACACACTGGACACAATCGACTGCAACTTTGTCGTCTAGATGAATTCTAAATAGTGCTCTAAGTTCAATATACGTTTATTTAACAATAATCCATCCACCGAAGCGAAACTATTTATACAAACAGTTGTGGAGCGGGCTTACGGCTAAAAAAATAAATCTGCATACACGAAAATGATTTCATCTGATACTGCTTACGGCATATGTGTGTACGTACATGCACGTGTACGTCCCTGCCTCTGTAGCTTAAATTAGGCTATGTTTGAATAATTCATCTATTAAAATAAAAATAGAGTTCAGTCGTTTTTGATTCAAAATTTTATGGAATTGCAAAGCGGTTCCATCTTACAACCATGACTTAGCTACTTAAGAAATCTTCTTATGCTGTGACGGTTTAAAAATTAAGGATATTCCATACTTACACACACGCTTTATAAATGAAATACTATAAGATTGAATGCAAATTCAATTATGGTTATTAAAATAACTCTAAACATTTATATTATCACGTCTTGTTCATGCAGTAGAATGTGCGTAGCATGTTGGGGCGGTTGTTGTAGCCTGTTGAGGTGAGTGCTGTAGCCTGTAGCTACTATCGTAGAATCGTAGCACCCGGTATGTGAATGATTCGGTGTAGTAGACTAATGATATTATACAGGTTACCTACAATTTTATTATAGTGCAGTAATATTATCGTTGAAATTGCGGGGATTCATCTAGTATCGTAGTAGGTTCCCTATTGGCACGCATAAAATTTAATGTCATAATGTAGTATGGCATACTTTCATTTCACCTAACGATCATTACGCACAATCATTCGGCTTAAATTGTAAGGCATATTATTTCTTGGCATAACTATTTAACAGCATAATATGCTAAAGCATAACATTATAATCACATAACGATATTAAAGCTAAATATTTGTAGCATAATGTCAATCAACATAAAACTGTTTAGAACGTTAAAAAGAAGGAGTTCTGATTCTACTTGGTTAAAAAAATGACCGCGAAGGTTAATTTCAGGTTCACTCTTCACTTCGGAACCTTCACTTCTTTTCGCTCCCGCCTTAACCTTCTAACCTAATCTATCCGAGTCGGAATGCTCTAAGTCGGGGTGTTAATCCTGATGCTGGTATCAACAGTCATTAATACCACATCCTTGTGTTGCTCTAATCAAAAACATGCGGTTTACATGGTGGTAAATGTTATTTTTATATTATTATTTTTAACGAAGGTATCACACAAATGTTAAGGACGTTAAAACATGAAATGAAATTATGTGATGACTTTTAGGAGTATGTAAATAATAGTATTTTCGTTAAAATTATTTAAAAATGGAACTGTGAAATTGAAAGTACTCAATTATAATTTTTCATTCTAATTTTCACTTCAATGAAAGTAACCGAAACTTTTGTTAATGATACTTATGATGTTCGTTATGATGCGAGAAATGTTATTAAGTTAGCCAGGTAGTTGAGAACCTCTATCGGTAATTATTACATTATAATATATGAATTGTTATGAATATATTATTATTGTATATCATGAACGTGTAGAGGAGTACTGGATACACGGCCAATTTACTTCCATTTTAGTGCATTTCGGTAGCCAATTCAATTTAAAACAAAAATAATTGTATTATTTTCATATTTGGGTTCAAAATACCGAATCCCGATTCAAGCAATAATATGATGTTAATTAGGACAAAACATTTTTACCGAATTATGGTTAGTAAAACACGCCTCACTACTTTCAGATATAAAAGTGTAAATGAATTTAAAAAAATAACGGCACAATCAGCCACCTAACCAGGTTTCTGAAAACAATAGACGGTGCAGAATGCACGAAACCAAATTGTTAGTCATTAATGTGGCATTGCGCGTTCAACAAAGACCAGTGAGCTTGGGCGAGCAGGGACCGGGCAATTTAGTGGCAAATGACGTAAGGGATTATTGTGTTCAGAGCTTCAGCGGTTAGGTGAACTATTCTATTTCGGACGGAAGCAGGAACAATGGAAATATCTGCAACTTTTTACAATCTGAGATCTATTGCGTGTCGTGCGAGGCTTTTACATTGTTACGTTAGTTTCGATTACTTCCCATTATTTTTGTAAACTAGAGTTCCTATTCAATCTGACTGAACTTTATATATAAGGTTTTTTTATATATAATGTATTGTATATAAAGTGTATTATGTATTATGTATGTATTATATATAAAGTTCAGTCAGATTGAATAGCAACTCTCTAATTATATATATTGAATTGGATCTTTTTATACTACTACAAACGCTTGCAACATTTGAAGTATTGTTCTTGCGTTGTGACTTATAGAAGTGGGGAGAAAAGTATGAAAAAAAAGCAAAAGGAAGGAGTACTAAAAGTTCAAAAGAAACCGTTAGACCTTTTAGTGCTCTTAAAGTCAGTATTAAGATAATAATAAGTAGTATATAATAATGAGTAATAGATAAATAAGGTAATGGGAAATATAACAATGCTACCTCTAAGAATATTCATTTCCCATTAAAAAAACCTAATCGGCTCATTATTTCTACGAACAAACAATTTTAGCAACCAAAATCTGCGAGAAATTAACAAAAGAGTTCATGCAATCTCCAACACAAAGAAGAAATAACAGTTGCAGAGTACAAAGGCCAGTTGTTTCAAAATTTTAGCCGCGAATCGTGGACAATGAACTGAACACCGGACCGACACGAAGAGCCAGTGTGTCGTGGAAAATGAAAATTATAACTTTATTGTAAGCTGACATTTCTTCAGTTTGTTTATAAAGGTATTTTACGGTAGTACGGTAGTTTAAGGTAGTACGCGGGTATTTTGAGTTAAGTCAGTGTATTTTCTTTTCATTCATTTCGTTCATCGGTTTGATGCCAAACAGATAATATTTGAAACAGGACTAAGCTAAACTATCTCTAAAATATTTTCATTGGAATTTCGAATCTACATTCTATTTTACATCGGATTAAACTTCCTTTTGGCTCTATTGTCTATGATTATCTTTTGTTAAATTGTCTTTCTGACACATCACATTGGCAAAATTGTGGTGGTTTCCCCCAATAGCCACTAACAAAAGTTGAAAATGAAGTTGAAACTCAGGCTTTAAAAAATAGCATTAAATGTGATAGTATTGTCTAAGGTACATTGAACTGATCGTTTGATACCTTTATAGAGTAGGTAAAGTTAGTTGCGTTTTTAAAATATTAGAACTGTAGCTTTGGCTTCTACTACTCTATAATGATATAAAGCTGTAGACATGCGCTGTTCGACAGAGAGAACGCTCTACAAACCGAACCGAACCGATCTTTGCCAGACTCTCACTATTCTTCCGAACAGCCCTCAACAGGGCCGTCCTCGCCTCGGTCGGAGTTGGCCGTAGGCGGCAGCGTCTCTCCCGCCCTAGGAGAGAGGCGCTGCCGTCTCCGTTGCCCAGGGTGCGCCGCCTGGAGGTCCCCAACCAAGCACCCCTCTGAAAATGTACCTAACCGTTATTTCATTGTGTGGTTATGCAGTTTGATGCCACATTTATGACGTTAAAACAGATAGTTGCCAATATAGATGTATACCATGCAGATAATAATATAATATAGTCTTAATCCATTTATTAATAACCGCCAATTGCTACCAACACGTTTCTTTAAATATGATAATAATAATACTCTAGGACGTGCTACACAGCTCAATTTAGACTCAAACCAAGCATAGCTTCTCTAGCTATGGTATGGTATGGTATGGTTTCGCGAGCTGGTATCCGCAACTCCACGACAGGGCGCGGTTTTTGCGTGAGGGTGGGCATTTCACTCGATCCACCCCAACTCTTTGAAGAACGCCAGCAGGCTATTCACGCTGCTGGCGATCTCCCGGAGCGTACCTGTATTTCCGAAGTACTTTACCCTGTATGTGGCGGTTACAGGGCAGTGTAGGAGCACGTGTGCCGCTGTTTCTTCCTCTTTCATGCAGGCTCTGCAGAGAGGGCTGTCGGTGATTCCTAAAATATAAAGGTGTTTATTGAAGGAGCCGTGCCCCGTGATGGCAGCTGTGGCCGTGCGCAGTTGCTGTTTGGTCAGTTGTCGAAGACGCCTGGTCAGTCTATTTTCAAGCACGGGGAGTGCTTCCCTCGCCTGTCTGCAAACTTCCAGATTTATCCAATAGCTGTTGTGTTGATCTCTCGTTCGTTTGTTTACCATGGTTCGTAGGTATGCAAAGGGGATCGGTATTATGGGCTCAGGTCCTATTACCACCATGTCAGATCCTCTCCTGGCAAGCTCATCCGCTGCATCATTGCCGCGCGAGCCGCTGTGGCCCTTAATCCATTGCAAGGTTATGTTATTGAAATGGCCTATTTGGTTCAGTTTACGATGGCACTCTAGTATTAGTCCCGAGTTTATAGTGTGGCTGTTTAAAGCTTGCAGCACGGCCATGCTGTCGGAGAGTATGCGTATTGAGTGGCCTTCCACTCTCCTGGCCATTACCGCTGAAGCTGCCAGGGTAATCCCCATGCATTCAGCTTGAAATACTGTGTTGTGGGTCCCCAGCGGTGTTGATATGGATATATTAAGGTCCTCCGAGAAAACGCCGGCCCCGGTGCCTGTACCAGTCTTTGATCCATCTGTGAAGATGCGTAGTTCCGTTGGGCATAAAGCCTCACAGCGGTGGTCCTCATGAAGTTGGATCTTGTATTTTTTGTCGAATACGTATTGTTTGGGCACACGATCGTTCATTGCTCCTATCATGGGTATCTCCTTTATGAGATCTGTGAGCAGTGAGGTGTGTGTCGCGTGTTTCTCTCGCTCCATAGGTTGAGTGCCCTTAGGCGTATGGCCGCAGCTGTTGCTTCTTGGCGGATGAACAGATCCAAGGGTGGGAGTCCGAGCATGGCTTCCATTGCCGCGGTGGGGGTAGATTTCATGCATCCAGTGGTTGCCATGCAGGCTAGTCTTTGGGTCCGTTGTAGTTTAGCCGCTACTGTGCTGTTTTCGGTCCTTGGCCACCAGACGATAGCACCATACGCTATCATTGGGCGGATTACTGTTTCGTAAAGCCATAGGATGATTTTAGGTGATAGCCCCCATTTTTTACCAATCATTCTTCTGCACTGCCAGAAGGTAATCCCAGCCTTTTGTAATTTATTGTCTAGGTGGCTACTCCATTTTAACTTGCTGTCAAGAATAACGCCAAGGTATTTGACCTCTTTCGACAGTTGGAGTTCCGTGTCAAAGAGTTTGGGTAATCGGTATTCGCCTAATACCCTTTTGTTCGTAAACATGACTAACTCGGTTTTGTTCGGGTTCACCGATAGTTCGAATTCCCCGCACCATTTTTCTACGATGCGTAAGGCTTGTTGGGTTAGGTTACAGACCGTTCCCGCTACCTTCCCTGAGATGAGGATTGTTAGGTCGTCTGCGTAGCCTATTGTGTAGTCGCGGTTTTTGTTCAGCCTTGTGATTAGGTCATCTATCACTAAATTCCACAGAAGGGGAGAGATAACTCCGCCCTGCGGGCAGCCTTTGGCTATCAGAGCCGTCTGATCTTCTTCCCCAAGGCGAACTACTCTTTTGCTGAGCATGTTTGTTATCCAGTCTGATAGTACCGGCTCCGCTCCATGTTTTGACAGGGCGGCCTTAATACTGGTGAAGCTGGTTTTGTCGAAAGCTCCTTCGATGTCAATGAACGTTCCTAGGCAGAAGCCTTTTTGTTCGATCGCTTCCTCTATCCGGCTGACTACCAGATGGAGGGCTGATTCCGTAGACTTACCGGAGCTGTATGCGTGCTGGTTTGCATGTAGGGGTAGCTGTTTTAGTGCACCATCTCTCAGCTCCCTCTCGCATAGGCGTTCCATGGCCTTTAGCATGAAGGAGGTCAGACTGATTGGTCGATGTGCTTTGGGATTCGTGTAATCACCCTTTCCTGGCTTCGGGATGAAAATTACTTCTACTTCCCGCCATCCCTTCGGAACGTATCTGTGTGCCAGACAGGCTTTAAAGATACGCTCCAGTCTGCTTGCGACTAATTTGTCGCCCCACTGTAGCATAGCAGGGATGATTCGGTCGGGGCCAGCTGCCTTATAAGGGTGAAAACTACTGATGGCCCACTGGACTTTTTCCAGTGTGACCACTTTGTTTGCGTACTGCCAGTCTCGGGCAGTAGGTGTTATGGTTTCATCATGCCAGTTGATTGTCGTCGTGAAGACGCATCCAGGGAAGTGGGTCTCAATGAGTACGCGTCTAGATTCTTCTGGTGATGTTGTGAGTGTGTTGTCCTGTTTTTTAAGGGCGGTCAGTGCCATCGGTTTTGTCTGTACTAGGACTTTCCTTACCCTGTTTGCTTGTTGGCATGATTCTATGTTCCCACAGAATTTTCGCCATCCCTGTTTGCTTCGGTATCTAATACATTTTTTGTAGCTGGATTTGGCTGAACGATAGGCGTCCCAGTCTTCATCTGCACAAGTATTCATAGCCCTGTTGAAAGCCCTTCTAACCTTCCTTCGCTTGCGCTCTAGCTCTGGGCCCCACCATGGCTGTTTGCCTGGGGTTTTGGGAGGTAGGGTTTCTGGGCATGCTATGTGGTAGCTGTCTATTATAGATTTGGTTAGGTGGTTTACCTGTTCCTCAATCTGTATGATGTTGTCGAGGGTCAGTGGGGAGCGCTGTTGAGCAAGTCTATTTGCTAGGTGCTGCTCAAATTTGACCTTGTCGGTTTTTCTCGGGTTGCGTTTTGGCAGAGTTTGTAGTGTCCCCGCCTGTAGATCAAAGCGAATCCACCTGTGGTCTGAGCAGGATGCCTCCTTGGAGACGTGCCAGCCCATGATGGCTTCCGCTGCATTTTCAGTAGCTAGTGTTAAATCAATAATCGTACGGCTCTTTTTGTTGACGAAGGTCGGTTCAGAGCCGGTGTTTAGTAAGGTAAGGTTAGTAGTGAAAAGATATTCAACAAGGGACTTACCTCTGTCGTTTTGAGTGCTCATGCCCCATAGCGGATGATGAGCATTGGTGTCGGCCCCAATTATGACCTCTACCCTTTCCCTTTCGCAGTGGTCCGAGTAGCTTCTCTAGCTTGTAAAATGGATTTCTTGAAACACGTCAAGATTGCCCACACTTTTGAAATAAAATGAGATATTTCAAGATTTTTATATGTTACACGGGCCATATTTTTGTATCTATGGCAGCTCTCAGATCATATACATGCATTAGTTTAGCATAATTCTACATTAGTCATCGTTTTCTTGATCATTAAACAAACATTTAATTAAACAATTTTCAAGGCGGTTAAAGTTATCTGAACTTTCAGCCAACATTGCACCGCCTGATTTATAGCGGAACTATAAACCTTACTTAAATGACATGAAAACATGTGATGACATTAATGACCTTACTTAAATGACATGAAACCCCGGCTGGACAATGTTACCCTGACATTTTTTTCTCTCCTTCATACAAATGGTACGTAGCGATTTGAAAGTGTCTAGGGTTGTCATATTTCAATATTTTTTATAAAGTCAGTAAGAAGAGGGCCTTATTTTTTTACAGAGTCAGTATCTTGCAGGTGAGGTTGGCTAGGGCTTTGGAGATTTTAGTAGGGCCCCAAAAACACTCAGACGTAACGCAAGTAGTTCGGTAAATTTCAAATGACTCACGAACTGGTGTAAAGCTAAACCACCTTAAATGTGTTTCCGAATGAGGGTGCAGGCCTTGTCGTATCTTATGTCCTTTTCGTATATTGTAAGAGAAATACGGACGCATATTATTCCAGTGAGTAACTGCGACTTCACCACATGGTAGAAGCGAGGCGAGTTACAGAAATTGGAGCAGATTGGATAATACAAGTGCCTCCCCCCGCCTCCAAACCCGAGGGGGCCATCTCGAAACCGGAGATGGCCCTGGGTCAGTCGGGGTAGAAGGGAAATGCCTTAAACGTGTAAGTTGGGCTAACTTACACCCTGAAGACTAGAGACGGCGGCGTGTGGTTTTAGTCGGTTCAAGCATAGCCCCCCGGCGGGGGGGAAGGGTATCAGAGGGGATTTCCGCACGAAAAAAATAAAATAAAAAAGGTACACCGTGCCATTTATACAATTGAAGAGACTAAATCTCTGTGCTATACGTATTCAGCCAGACAATACCTACCTACATTCCAAAACGAATTAATCTTTAATTTAACACACTTTTTTTTTTTTTACGTGCGGAAATCCCTTCGGATCCGTTGCCGGGCACCCCGGGTAAGCCCTCGAAAGGATAACCCCAGGGTTGCCGGCGGACTTTGGCCGCCACCGCGGCCTCGCCTGGTGGGGATCTTTAACACACTAGTGAAATTATTTCAAATAAACTCTAAGGCTGGATTTCACCATTGAATATACCAATTGGTTAAATTTGCAAGTATTTGATATAAAGCTTTTGTATGTGATCAGTATTATTTATATGTACATATACAACACAATTTATAAATATGGTCTTTCATCGTATCATATATATTTAAATTTCAATAAGTAGGTACGCCAAGCAATATATATGCAGTCAGGGTGCGAGGGATATGCTCTATGAGCAACCTTACACCCGTCACGGCGTCTGTAGACCCGAGACGGCGTGCGGTTTTAGTCGGTTCAAGACCGACATAACCGCCCCCGCTCGCCCGGGGTTATCCGAAGGGATTTCCGCACGAAAAAAAAAAGGTACGCCAAGATACTACCGCTGAAGCCTATTAATTTAAATCTTGGCAGAATAATTTGTTTAATTGATTACATTGAACAAACTTAGTTTAGTTCAGCGGCTTTTCACTGGTAAAATCTAGTCTTGGTCATGAAAAGTATTACGTAATGAGGCGTGCAATTAGTACTTGACTCCTTTACTTTAATGTTTTCCATTTAACCTCACTAACAGAAAATCCTCTTCGCCTGGTCGTAAAATGGCATGTTAACTTTACAGAATACCTCATTTTACTAACGACACTTACCTCATTTTGCGGTTTGACCTATATTAAACAAATTCCTCCCTTCTTTGATAAAATTCTCAGCTTCATGTTCGAAGACAAACACTTAATATCCTTTTTGAGCGTTTATTATTAAAGCTTTCAAGTAAATTAAAGCGCACTTTTAGAATAACGGCATATTTAAATTATTATTCATTCTGCAATCAGAACCAATAGAAGATGCCTAAAATGAAAATACGGGAAGAATGTACGGGGTCGTATTTAAATTTCGAAATAGTGCACATACTCGCAGCCAGAATTAGAATACTGCCAAATGTTTTATTAATTTTTAAACTTTCGCGTTCCATAATATACAATAATTTAATTTAACGGGATTTATTATAAAAAATATCGAGAATGTGCGGGTGGAAGAACTTTGTACCGCACGGACTCGACGGCGGAGGACGTGCACCACTGCGCCAGTCAACCTGTGACCACGGCCAGTGTAACCTGGTCGCAACGTCAGGCAATCCAAAGGTATGTATATACCATAACTATAAATGATGGCGTTAATTCCCGTTAAATTAAATTATTGTATACTGCCAAATGTTACTGTCATTTCAAAAGTCTAACAGGCTATGGACAGAAACTGATGGCTCTTGGGTGCTGTTAAAGTTAACCAAATTTTATCGTCATAATAACAGTATTCGGGGATGTAGTGCATAGCCAAACCATCCAAATTAAACATAATTTATAATATGGGTTCTAGAAGGCCAATAAACACACTAAAGTAATTTATTTCTGTAAATACATATTATATAGAAAAACCCCGACCAATGTGGTGGTGAATTTAATTGAAATCATCGTGAAATTATATACGAGAAGTAGTAAAAAAATAATCATATTTTTGCATTAACTTATAAATAGGTACGTAACTAACATAAAAATGTAATTATTCCCCTCAAAAATAATATCGGAAAATGTTTCACTAAGAACCTCTATAAAACGCCGTGTTCCTTTTGTCTAGTCTTAAGACTGAGTGTTCTCAAAGTGGTATCACATTTTAATTACTCGTAAGTCCACAAAAGAGAAACGCTTATTTTTGATGATCCTCGAGAACAATTAGCGCTAATAACTTAAAAGGTTTCGCGCAAAAGACTCATTGAAATTGTTCTTGAGTATATAATACGAAACGCGAGCGGTCTATCACTTTGAAGTCACTTTGCCAACTTCTTAATTCTCTCGCCTAGTGTTTTAAGGTCGCGGATTTTCACTAGCGCCATGTTTGCGCTGCGCGGTACGTTGCTCGAGGGTGTCAGCATAGTGTGCTATGCTGACGACACCCTCGTTATGGCGCGGGGAGCAACGTATCGAAGCGCGGCACTGAAGGCCACGGCAGGGGTTGCTCAAGTCGTGGGTCGAATACGGCGGCTGGGACTTGAGGTGGCTCTCCATAAATCCGAGGCTATGTGTTTTCACGGGCCTCGGAGAGGACCACCTGCGGGAACCGGCATAACCGTAGGGGGCGTAAGCATCGGCATCGAGCCCACGATGAAGTACCTTGGGCTCGTACTCGATAGCCGATGGGACTTCGGACCTCATCTCCGAAGTCTGGTCCCGAAACTGAGGGGGGCTGCGGCCGCGCTATCGCGGCTGATGCCCAACGTTAAGGGACCCAACGCCCCCACTAGGAGACTGTACCTGGGGATCGTGCGAAGCATGGCCCTATACGGGGCCCCCGTATGGGCGGAGACTCTGGTGGCCCGCAACGTGGCTGTTCTTAACAGCCCGTTAAAGGCGATGGCCGTCAGAGTCATCAGGGGGTATCGCACGATCTCCGTCGAGGCGGCATGTCTCCTAGCTGGGACCCCTCCATGGGACCTGGAAGCGAGAGCCCTTGCGCTGCTGTACCAGTGGCGCAAGGAGGCGCTGGAGCCGGGCCATAGGCCGGAGCCCCGAGAAATCAGGGCTCAGCGGTCCCTGCTCCGCCAGGAACTCATGGAGACATGGAGGGTGCGACTTGAGCACCCAAGGTGGGGGGAATCCACCATTGCGGCGGTGAGACCGATCATGAAGGAGTGGTTGGAGAGGGACCATGGGGACCTCTCCTACCGGATGTGCCAGATGGTTACCGGACACGGGTGTTTCGGTAAGTATCTGTGGCGCATCCACCGGGAGACAACGCCGCAGTGCCAGCACTGCGAGGATCCTGGCGAAGACACGGCGCTCCACACGTTGGTGGAGTGCCCTGCGTGGGCGAGTCAACGCCGGGATCTCGTTGCGGTCCTGGGCGTGGACGTTCTCTCGTTGGAGACCATGGTGAGGGCCGTGGTCTCCGACGGGAGCAAGTGGCACGCCGCCGCCTCTTTCTGCGAGCAGGTAATGCGCGTGAAAGAGACGGCGGAGAGGGAGCGGGAAAGAACCCTGCCCCCCGAGTTTCGCAGTCTGCGGCGAGGACGCCGCAGACTCATCTACGCCCGGGACTACCGACCTCCATGATCGGGGCCTGAGGACGGCAGTTGGCCGACTCGCCGTCCTTACAGAAGCAGGCCGTGGCGGAGGCGTGTCGTGTGTGCCCTACACACGCCTGCCAACTCACCGAAGCGGGATAAAACCCGACCCCACCAGGCGAGGCCGCGGTGGCGGCCAAAGTCCGCCGGCAACCCTGGGGTTATCCTTTCGAGGGCTTACCCGGGGTGCCCGGCAACGGACACTTGGGGAGGACACCGTGCGGTTTTAGTCGAGACACGACATAACCACCCCCGCAGGCCGGCGGGGGGGTATCCGAAGGGATTTCCGCACGTAAAAAAAAAAAAAAAAAAAAAAAAAGCGCCATGTTTGCATTTAACATACGTAACTTGAGAGAAATTTTTGTTTGATTCTAGTATCACAAGAATTCTTTAAAAGGACTGTCCAATTCATATCGCAACTACTGTGACTCTTGTTACTCCAGTAGCAGTGACAGATACTTATTATATAAAAACTTTAAACTGCTAGTGATCAATAAACTTGACAATATAAAAATTACAGCCAAATACTTAAAATTTTCAATTACCATCGAGCATAAACGGACAGCAATATACATCTGTATTCGCTTATAGTATACGTGGGACACTCAGAAAGTTTTGCGAAAATAAAAAAAGTGTTTTATAGGTAAATATTTTTTTATTAAATCTTTTCAAAGTACTCTCCACCAGCCTCTATACAAAGTTTCATGCGTTTGAACCAGTTTTCAAAACACTTTTTCCAATCCGCCGCAGATACCTCGTTTACAGCCTGTTCAAACGTTGACAGCGCATCTTCCGGCGACGAAAATTGTATCCCTTTGAGCTGGTTTTTTATTTTCGGGAATAAAAAGAAGTCGCACGGTGCAAGGTCAGGGCTGTAAGGAGGGTGACCTAGGAGTTTAACCGGAGTGCTGTCCAGGAAGTCCCTCGTTTTAAGCGCGGTGTGTGCGGGCGCGTTGTCATGGTGGAGTAGTATCCCGCGGAGCCCTGTGTTTGGTCGCTTGTAGCTCACTACAGAGAAAACTTCTGCCAAGCATTTGGTAGTGTACCATTCAGCGTTGATGCTTCTTTGATTTCGTAAAGGGATTGATAACAAGTAGCCAGACAAATTGAAAAAACTCGCGATTAAAATCTTCCCTCCGCTTCTAGATCGCTTCACTTTGGTAGGTGTTGATTCGTTTTGAAACACCCAAACCGTCGACTGGCGTTTTGTTTCTGGATCATACTGATAAATCCACGACTCATCACCTGTAATGATGTCATAAACACGCCGAGACGCGCCTGCTTCAAACTTGTTTATCATATCACGACACCATTCCACCCGGGCCTGCTTCTGAGCATCGGTGAGATTGTGCGGCACCCAGCGTGAAACTATCCTTCTCACACGAAGATGCACGTGTAGAATCTCGTGAAGGCTTCCCAATCCATTCTGAAGAATGTGCTGAATCTCTTGATATGTGACTCGTCTATTATCTTGGATTAAATTTTTCACTGCTAGCACGTTTTCTTCCATAACAGCCGTCAAAGGGTGACCACTTCTTTCTTCATCCTCCAAAGTCAGTCGACCGCGCTTGAATTCGTTATACCAATGATACACGGTCGCCTTGGAAGGGCCTTCATCCATGAATGCCATTTGTAGTCTAACGTACGATTCGTCTGGTTTCAGGCGACACTTGAAATCGTAGAAAACCATAGCGCGAAAATGTTCCCGACGCAGATCCATTTTTCAATGAGACACAATAATTGAAATTATCTTGCAAAAAATGCAGAGAGAAATTTTGAAATTGGAACGTACTTATTTTTACTCATAAATAATCATATTTTAGAAATAGATTATAACTGACCAGTCTCTCATATATAAAACTTTTTTTCGCAATACTTTCTGAGTGGCCTGGTATTAGTAAAGTGTAACCCACGTTAATAAAGAACTGTACCTTTTTAAAGTCATATAAGTACGCTACATTCTCTTTTGAGGCGACATTTAATATACAGCGTGTTTTGACAGCCACGTATTGCAGCATGGCTGGCGAGGTTACACGACAAAGTTTCTTCGTTCTGTACCTAGGTCAGACCTTTACATAATAATAAAAGGTATTATTTAAATGGCATTTTACTCGAAGTTTAACTGATATTATGATGATTGTGCTGGTAAAATAAATGATTCCAATGAAAATGTTTACTATTAGATCGTCATTAATGAAAGGCCACTTTCTAATACAAAGTCAAAAATCATTTAAACTTACAGAAGTCAAACACAAAATAAATGAAAAGACTGAAACAATACTTTATAATCTGTAAACGGTGGTCAGTTTGGTGAGCATTAGTTAGTCTAAAATGTTGATTAACGCCAAATAAAATACATTGTAAAATTATATTTAAAATGTTTCTAGTTTTCTAAATGTTAGCAAAAAGCTGCAGTTATTCGAACAATGAATAAAGTTGACATAATATGAATATAGGCACAGAGCCGGGATCTAGAAAGCCGATTAAATACAGGATGGAGTGGACTGAAATTTCCAATTGGTTACATTTCATAATTAGTTACACACATTGAGATTTAGTGATATATACATCAAGGGTATATACAAATTTTTTTATACTACTAAGGTGTGATGGGAAGCGGTTACCGCGGCCTATGGCGTGTGCAACACCAGTGGCGTCATACTCGCGCTGCCGACCCTGTAAAAACGATACATAAGTTTTTTTATTTTGGTGAAGTGTTACTAGCAAATCGTCATCATCGTCATCTCCTGAGTCAATCCCTTCCTTGAGTTCCTTGTCATGTCTTTTCTTCGGCCTATCTCTGCTCCTACAGCCCTCTGCATTCATACTTTGAATCTAATAACAATATTGATTTATAATGCTATAGACTCTCCCGAGTTTTATATAACGGTTGACTCAAGACGACAATTTTACAACCCATGCATGTTCTTATGCGTTAAACAGTTATACACGCACAAACCTAGCACTTGTTCTTGTAACTTAATTCCCAATCAAGTTTCCCAATAGCAATATTATTCACTATTCAATAGGTACGTTCGCTGAAGCGCCTTTCTCGATGCGCTTTCCGACACCAAATTCCATTTCCGATATCAACGAGATTACATTTAAACGCCAATCAATTCAGTGGACTATTTAAACCAATTGGTTCACAGCTCAGTGTTATGTTACTTCACTGTTACTATTTTCCTTTGCATTACCACTTTGTTCAATTTCTACATACATACTTACATACATTTTTATTTTTTATTTTTTAACCGGGGTATGTCAATCTTGGTTACAGGCTGATAGTCAGTACTTGATAACCTTAAGTCTAGCGCTCGAAATAGAAATACTCTAAGCGAAAAATATATTTTCATTTACAAGACTGATGTGAAATTCTGGCAAATGGCAAGTAGTAGTTCTTTGGAGTTTTATTTGAAAAACGAGGCAGTAAATGTCAGTAACCACTGACTATATTGTTTTTTAATTTTAGTACTTGAAACTTAAACGAATATAGATATACTGATCTCCACCAGTAAAGCTTAAAGATAACCTCTGTTGATTTCTTCACTTGATCTAAGTATAAACTAAAAAACTAGAATAGCAACACGATAATGGGCCAAAGAGGTAAATAATCGAATGTAATATCTTTGCTTCTAGCTCCGGTTAGGTACTCGCTTAATACACACAATATGCAAACTCACGTACGGGAGAGTGGAAATACTACTCACTTCACGGGATTTGCAGTTTTACCAATCCCGAGGATTAAAGTGTTCCCTCACTCAAGTACAGCTTCAATGCACACACGGTTGTTATCATCGGTTCGGAAAACAGAAAAATAACTTGCGCGATACAAGCTTTTGAAATCAACACGGGTATTGCATAAAATTATTATTTTCGATATAGCTTGTTTTAAAAAAAGTTTAATTTATTATTTAATTTATTTGTGCTATCGTCACATTATGAGGTTATTATGAGTATTAAAACAAGAGTTCTGAGGGTAATAATTAGTTTAATGAAATTTTGCACAGAATTATATTATAATAATGTCAGGAAAGATGGCATTTCTCCTTTAAAAAAGAATTTACACAAGGTGAGAAACCGGCAAAGCTATTATAATTAAAAAACCAATCGAAAATAAAATACTTAGAATTCAAGTAGGTAATATTCGTTTCAGGAGAATGCAAAACTGCAAACTGATTAGATTGCGTTTTAATTTCCGTCGTATCACGAATATATATTATCTTTCCGCATTATATTTTACAAAAGATAGCGAAGACGTGGGCATCAGCTAGATTTAAAAATAAACTTCGATAATCTTTCTGACTGACAAATATTATTTATTAGTTTGGTAAATAAATCAGTAGTTAGATTTCGATTACTGTTTTCGGTTCAACGTAAAAGTTATTCCCTTTCCTTTTGACCGTATGATTGTAACCCGAGAATCAAACTTGAACCTCATGCACAACAGTTGCATTCACTACCGCTGCTGAATCAATCAGAAAGATCAAAAAAATGCCATTATTAGGTACCTATATTCTTAGAGCTGATTCAAAAACTTCTCAAAGTAATATAAATGAAAGGGGAAATGGGTGAAATGACCCACTGAGGAAGGATTGATCACCCGCCAGGTCATCGGCGTCCCCGTTGGAAATAATAATACTATAAATGCAATGTTTGTATTCGATAACTTGGTACAATTTTGATTTAGATCACTGAGTCTGACACAAAGGAGGGTAGCTTTAAGCTTTCTCATTAAAGAAAATGGAGATAATGAGGCAGCGTAAAGGGACAATATAATCAGAGATCCGCAGCGAATCGTATAAGCCCACCATTTTAATTCCACTACGCGCCCATTTCACTCCCAGTCAGACTTAGAAGCGTATTTCGCTCATCGCTACTATCTCATTCTTGACAAAATTAATTTAGCTTGATCATTTGGGTGTAGCTATTCGTGTTTATAACATTGCGGAGCAATGACGTCATGGATTGCGCTATCAAAAGGCGCTTAGATTTCCTGATACTGTTTATGGCCAAGTCACTTTGCTGGGTTATGAGTTCTACTAAGAGATTATAAATTATATTATTTTCCTCTTAGATACATATCGTCTGGTACTTCCACATGATACGTAGCTTTTTTTTTTTTTCGTGCGGACGTACCTAAGAGCAAAATAATATAATTTTCTAAGACATACCACACAGTGCTACTTACACCTAAAGTGATGGTAACATAATAGATAACGTTGATTCCCTCAATAGGTGACCTAAGCCGTAGCACCGTCTATATATAAAATATATGATACTTAGGTATGGTATCTCCCTCCCTCTTTCTCTTGGGCCATAGTGCCCCATACCAAACTAGTTCAAGTATTGAGGTCGCGAGGAGGGAGTTTCAATCGTGCATCGCCACGGCACTAAGTATTATATCTAGTTCTATTATACTATAGTTTCATAAGAATAAGAATAATTTATTTGCCTTTAAACATGGTAACATAGATCTTACAATATGTACAAGCACAGCATGTTTAGCCGCAGACTACAGCATGCAAACCTTCAATAACAATTTTATTAGTTATTAAAAATGTATATTATCTATCAAATTAAATCAATATCTAATCAAAATTATGAATGTCAACGGAATTATTATAATGTGAACAGAATTTTTATAAGTAATGTCAACAGAATTATAATAATAAAAAATAAAAACATGGTCACAAATATTAATTTAAATAGATTTATTAGAATTAGTTATTGTCAGAAACTCTTTCATCGTGTAAAAACATTTATCTATGAGCCATTTCTTTAGAGATTGTGAAAAGCGTGTAAACGGTAATTCTCTAAATTCTTTTGGTATCTTATTAAATATCTGTATACACATACAAAAACTATAGGTCCTTAATTATTGTATAAACTTGACATCATAGGTAATAAGAGTTTACTTGGGTCTCTGGATAAATATTTTTTATTCTCACATACTTTTTCAAACTAATATGGGTGTCTTTTTACAAATACACCAATTTCATAGATGTATATAGATGTCAGAGTTAATAATTTGAGCTTTTTAAAGAGAGGCTTACATGATTCTAGAGGGGCGGCCCCGCAAATCGACCTAACACATTTCTTCTGCGATACAAATACTTTATTTATTTCTATAGAGTTACCCCATAACACTATACCATATCTGAGCAGAGCACCTACATATCCATAATACGCCATTAGCGCCGTTTTTTCATCTGTCAGTCTCCTGGTTCTTCTGAGTGCAAATACAAATCGGTTTATGCGACTGGATACGTTATTTATCTGGGCCTTCCAGTTGCAATGGCTTTCGCTTGTCTCTAATATATCATAACCACAGAAGTTAATATTCAGCTGGGTTGAGTTATAATAATAACTAAATACAATATTGGTTTTGTTGAAGTTTACATTGAGGTTGTTTACTTTCAGCCATGCCGAGATCGATTCTATCGTTTTTTGTAATGCCATTTTGTAGTCGTCACTGCTGTTTTTGGCCTGTGTAACCACTACGGAAATGTCATTCGCGAACAGCGTGCATTTATTGTTCGTAACCTTTGGAATATCGTTTATGTACATCAGAAATAGCAGCGATCCTAAGATACTGCCCTGAGGAACGCCGACCTCATTTATTTCATACGGAGATCTTCATGAATTGACGATATACATTACGCCCCATAAACATACATGAATATAGAGGACTTGTTGGAAATTTGGACGCCCATTCAAAATCAAACTTTTGAAGCTGAAATGCCTATATTCGCAAATAAACCATGATTAGTAAAGTTACTATTGGAGTCGAATTTAGGTTCCAGATACTCAGCAATAAACTAGTAAAATAGTTCTTGATTATATTAAAATAGTTGTAACTATTATAGTAACGCGACGTGTAGGTCTAGTCTAGATAGCACGGTGTAGCTAATATGTTTCAGAATATTGTTTTAGGAATGTGAAAGTTTCTACTACGAGTGGCGTCTGGAGTTTCCGTTTAAGTTAGATATACAGATATAAACACATTAAATTGACATTTCTTTAAATAAATAGAAGGAGTTATTTTAGTTTACGGTTGTTATACATTTCAAAACTACCTATCCTATATTTCGAATTCATCAACTTTCGTATTGACCCAACCTTACTAACGACTTTTTACTGCACTCCAGAAGCATGACCCCTTTTCATCGTTCAAAGAGTTCGGAAAAGAGGGTACTAAAGTACTAACCTAATTAGGGTACATCCCTTTTGTTCGCGCTTAGTCATCGGCCGCTTATGAAGAGTCTGATAAAGTAAAATTCATTTCTTACACGCTCGCCCCGATTCTGTCAGCTCCTTTAGTCCTGTAGGATTGTACACTGTTAAGCAGTAGGTATAAAGTGTACTTTATACCTACTGCAGAACAGTGTACAATATAACTACACTATTCTTAATTTTCCGGTTTATATTGCTTTTAATGTTGTTGTTTAATTGAGTACTGCAAAGACGAATAAGAAAGATATTACATTAGAAATTTTAATAGTAATAAGTAGTAAGCGGATATCGGGATATATCAACGCTTTCTATAACATATTATTACACGTGTGTTCTCTGCGTATACAGAGGGAACTAGAGGAGAATCGGATAGGAAATAAATGATTAATTTAAAAACACTTTTTTTTAAACAAGCTTTCTAGTAAGTGCATAACACGACAAATCAAATGAGCCCAAACTTGACGGATTTATTTTGTTCAGTCACCATCTTCAGACCAAGGATATCATATAGCATCAAAGTATTTGCCAAGACAAAACAAATGAGCCGATTAATGTATCTTCTTAAGTTCAGGAGTTCCTATGGACACCTTCCGACTCCATCATCAGACTAGCTTCATAACAATATTCAATGTTAATATTAATGCTTCAATATTAATGCATTGTCACCGAAGATACGCAAGTATACCAAATTTGAATCTAATCTAACGTCAAGAAGTAGTTCTCATTGGGCTTCCAAGATTGGGTCAAATCTACTAACAAACAAAAGAGCAAGTTTTATAAAAGCTTGTAGAAAAAGAGAATTAGTTAGCTCTCCGGCACTTTTACGTAAATACGAAAACGGCATGCTTATACTTAACCTAAATATTAAATTAGGTGGTACTTCTTCGATGGAAAGCTCTATTTTAACGCAAAGATATGCTTTACATGTTACAGCACTTCCATCGAATATTAGTTCCTACTTATTTAAATCGGAAAAAGTTAACATCCAAGATGAGACTATAAACAATATTCAGGCTCGAATTATGTAAATAGTAAATACTGCATTATTCTATTACAAAAAATTGACTCCTCGAAATTAATAAAAAAATATATTGCCGAAGGTCACTTCAATATCAGAGAAAATAATATGATCAATACATAAATAGAACGGTAGGCAGTAAAATAAAATGTTTCACAAAAAAATAGGTAGCATATAACGCAATCGTGGCATGAACTGGGCCGTAATGTATCTCTTCTAGGTCAGATAGGCGTTATGTAGGACGCATACACACGTACAACTGTGAAATCCCTATAACATTAACCCCAGAACCTTACCAGACATACTTATAAAACTACGTGTAGATATTGGACGTGAGTTTCAAAAATTTAAGGCCAGCACACAATTCTGTCTAATTAATACAATTTGAATTGGACTGTAAAGTGACGTTGATACAATCGAGTATTTGAATTAAATAGATTGACGGTTAACTATCACAGTTTATTTAAAACTTAATTCATTATCTTTGTTATTCAAAACCGCGAGTAACATGACCGCAATTATTGGTAATCTTTTATTATTTATACGGTTCAGACGCCAGTGGCTACCGTATAACTCAAGATAAACTAATCAATAAGGAAAGGAGCAGTATTACAGCCGACCCCGGGCTCCAAAATGCAAGCTAGGGATGCAAATGGGATTGGTGCTCGTATGATGATGATATATTATCCTATTAGATACCTTCATCTTAGTGCATTCTAATGCGATGGTCAGTGTTCTCTAAATCAAACAAAACAAGAATCGGAATACCCTTTTATTTCAAGAATACTCATAATAGAAAATATTGTAGGTTTGTTGGAAATATGGAACATAAAATTGTCCTAAATATCGTATTTTTAAAGACGCATTGTACAAACGAGCAGGTATGTATAACGATACAAATCATTAAAAAAAACAGTGAATCCCTCCAGCTAAGACGGCCCAACGGCGCGCCATCCACATGCGCTTTAATCGGCGGTGGCAGACATACTTTATTCTAGGCAACACAGCTTTAGCAGCCCTCGGAGTGGGAGTCCTCTCGCTCGGCATCCTGCTCACAGCGATGGTGCGGAGTACGAGTGCATGGGCTGCCGCTGCCTGCTTCTGCGAGCAAGTAATGCTCGAAAAGGAGGCGGCCGAGCGGGTGCGGGAGAGACTCAGGTCTCTCCCGATACGCAGAGCCCGCGAGGCGCGGAGGCGACTCTGACGTCGGAGGTCGCTCAACGACCTCCGTCCTCCATGAGCGCAGGCCTGGGGGTGACAGGTGGAGCAGCCTGTCACCCCAGCAGAAGCTGGCCGGGAGGGTGGGACGACTAGCGCCCCACCCCCAAAACCGGGACAAGACGGGGACATCGTGGTTCCCAAACCCGAGGGGGCCATCTTGAAACCAGAGATGGCCCAAGGTCAGTCGGGGTGCGAGGGATATGCTCTATGGGCAACCTTACACCCCGGCGTCTGTAGACCCGAGCCGGCGTGCGGTTTTAGTCGATTCAAGAACGATATAACCGCCCCCGCTGGCCAGCGGGGGGGTATCCGAGGGGATCCGAAGGCAACTCAGCTTACAGGTAAAAGCAAAAAGAAAACCTTTATACTTTATCCCCTAAAAATGTTTTGTGGCGTCAATGAACAAAGAACTACTCGTTATCATTTTCATACAAACGCTCATACAAAATCATGGCATTGCCGTTGTAACAACTCTTAGATTTTTAAGGTTCCGTTGCCAAAAGGCAAAAAACGGATTTCTAATAGATTCGTCATGTCTGTCTGTCCGTCCGTCCGTATGTCACAGCCACTTTTTTCCGAAACTATAAGAACTATGCTGTTGAAACTTGGTAAGTAGATGTATTCTGTAAACCGCATTAAGAATTTCACACAAAATAAAAATAAACAATAAATTTTGGGGTTCATACTTAGAACTGAAACTTAAAATTATTTTTTACATCAAACCCGGACGTATGCAGTATCTATGGATAGGTCTTCAAAAATGATATTGAAGTTTAAAATATCATTTTATTCTAAACTGAACATTTTGCGCTAGAGACACTTCCAAAGTGGTAAAATGTGTATCCCCTCCCCCTGTAACTTCTAAAATAAGAGAATGATAAAATTAAAGAAAATATTTGATGTACATTACCATTTAAACATCCACCGAAAATTGGTTTGAACGAGGTCTAGTAAGTAGTTTTTTTTAATACGTCATAAATTGAAAACCGCAATTTACCTTTCATTCAATCAACACAAATATAAATATAAACAAAAAACATTGTACTCGCACTTGGCCGCTTTTTTTAAAGAGGTATCTTGTGCAATATGTTAAGGTTTCTATAGAAATAAAAAATCTTAATTTGTAGAAATAAATTCATAGATATACCTACATAAAATTTAAAAGTAAAAAGAAATGTCATAGGTATTCTAAATATGTAACATTTGTTTTAAAATCTTGCAAAAGCATCTATTTCTTTTATGAAATTTCTTTACGATAGACTGGCCGGGAAGGGCCGTCTTAAACACTCATCTTGACACAGAATTTACATTAGCACATTTTGATCATCTAAAAGGCAGAGCTTGAAAATAGAAAACTTTTCCTTGATGTTTTTAAATTTGAACTTTCTCATCTGTTCTCATCTAACCAAATTTCTATCTACCTGTATTTAAATATGTTTTTTTAGTAGATACATCATGCGTTCTTATAATATTCTTTAATCCTATTACGTTGAACTTTAGTAACTTGTTTGGTATATGACTATGGAAAAAACCATAAACATATAACTAAACCATTGCCACGCATACCAAGCTGTTAATTTTGTAATGTCTATCAATGTACTATCGAGTCTTGTTCTCTTCGTTTTCAATTATTTTAAATCTGCTTCCTGCATCTTGCCTCAATCATCATAACAGTGTTATTCTTATTAGCATTCAAAGTTTGTACTTTGTAGCCTGGGGAACTCTTTCTTATAATTTGGTTAATCTCTTACGGGAGTGACTGCCGTTTGAACCTCTCCCCCTTTTCCCCTCTAACCCCATAAAGAAAACTCTGTGTCAGAGACTCGTCCATCAATCAGCAGGAGTACCGGCTTGCAGCTGAGGTTAACTTGGGCTTCGAAGATCTTGATGGTCCTTTATACACTTACATTTATTTTGAATCTGCTTAATTATTCTAAAGTACTTAAGTATCTAAGTGAGATGATTTTAAATCCCTCATTCTTCAATTATCACGAAAGATATTTAGAATTTTAAGGGTGCTTTTAAATTTCACAACTGTGGGAATACAGCAGCTACACACCATCTGTGTCAGCTTTGTAACGATACATCGAAACGAACTCACCTAGGTCTTCTTGCAAAGGGCACTATAATATCCTGCAGACTTTTCATTTTAGATTTTAAATTCGAGGTGAGGAAATATTGCACTGAATTTCGTCTGGCGCAATTGCTAAGAGACTATTTGAATAGGCATTTTTATTCTATCCTTTTGATTTGCTTATAAAAAACCAGTCAAGTGCGAGTTGGACATGCGCACTGAGGGTTCCGTATAAAACTGGAAAGAGGGACGAACTTAACATTGCTGTAGAACTTCTAGTCTTAACAGACAGACATACAGGCCTTTTAGCGACGTGAGTAACTACATTTTTACGGTTTTCGGACTCTCCCTTTACTTGTACAATAAAACTTTCCTTACTTACTTACTTACTACCCTTGCGTTTGTCTAAAAAATTTTAGATATTTTATTACAAAACAAAGTCTCTTCCCGGTGACTGTTCGCTGAGAACTTCTAAACTACCCAATGAATTTCAATGCAATTTTCATCAACAGATAGAGTGATTCAAGCGGAAGGTTAATATTAATAGTTTTAACTATATTATATTAACAGTTTGATACTTTTTTGTAACAATTTGTTGAAATAAGACGACAATTATTCAAGATGATGAAAGAAATCAAGCCGACTAAGAGCTTCAATGGAATACGCTGCCTGATCCCTTTAACATTGTATCGTAGGATTGTTTAATAGGTTTAAAAAAAACCGCAATAGCATACAATAGGTCTTTACCTATATAATTGCCGTTCTGCAGTACTGGCCATTACAAATCAAAATAATTTTTGTTTCTTTTGTTTTTGTAAGAATTCTTATTTCAAATTAATTTTATTTTAAAAACATGGAATTCATTTTCCAAAAGTAGTCATTTGTTTATTGATTAGTGTTACGTTTTCATAGCATTACAATCTGTTTCGTCATCATGGATAAGTTAAAAATTCGAGTAAGTAATTATGGAATATGAGTATCGTCGTGGCAGCAACGCGGCACAAGCGGCACGCAACATCAACGACGTTTACGGAGCTAACACTACAAACCAACGCACCGCCTGTTATTGGTTTGCTCGCTTCCGTTCTGGAAATTTCGACCTGAAAAATGAACCTCGCGGTCGCCCGATGACTTTGGTCGACAATGACGAATTAAAGGCGACTGTGGAAGCCGATGATACACAATCTACCGCTGAATTAGCAGCAGCTTTTGACGTTAGCGTCAAAACAATATTGGTCCATTTGAGTCAAATTGGCAAGGTAAAAAAGCTTGACAAATGGGTGCCCCACGAACTCAATGATCGCCAGCGCGAAGTACGCGTCGAGACATGCCTTGCATTGCTCAACAGACACACAAATGAAGGAATTTTGAAACGCATTGTTACTTGCGATGAAAAATGGATTCTGTTTGATAACTGCAAGCGCTCAGCAAGTTGGTTGGATCCTGGTTCTGCACCTAAACAATGCCCTAAACGAAAACTTACCCCTAGAAAAGTGATGGTCACTGTTTGGTGGTCTAGCGCCGGTGTGATTCATCACAGCTTCTTACTAAACGGGTTGAGCATTACTGCAGATGTGTACTGTGAAGAACTGAACACAATGATGGAGAAGCTGGCACATCTCCAACCAGCATTGGTCAATCGCTTTGCCTCCGCTGCTCCTGCACGACAATGCGTGACCTCATACTGCACAGCAGACGGTCTCCAAGTTGCAAGAACTGGGGTTGGAAGCTCTCCGTCATCCGCCATACTCACCAGACCTAGCGCCTACAGACTACTACTTTTTCTACAATTTGGATAACTTCTTGGCGGGAAAGAAATTCAATACCCATTCTTCAAAGGCAGTAAAAAATGCCTTTGAAGAAATTGTTGCCTCCTGTCCAGCTGCTTCGATTAATATAAATAAAAAATACATGAAAAAAAACTCGTTTAATTTTTTTATACTAAACGGCAATTTCATAGGTAAAGACCTATCTCTTAAGGATAGAATACCATAGCCTTGTTAACTTCTGAAAAAATAATAACATTTTAAATAGTAATTGGAAGGTATTTAGACGAATACACAATCAATCTTTATCAAATTAAAGTTAGTCACTTTAAGCATTCATGTACACAATGATTGCCTATTACACCACACTATTTCATTTAATATTTTCTGAAATATCGTAATAAGTTAAATTTAAAGGTTCGCGTCAGCAACTTCTTTTGATTGCGTTGATATTTTCAGTTATAAGACGTTACAGACTTGAGTATTTCATATCAATATCAACTTGATACCTCTACGCGTTCCTGAGAAAAAGGTCTTGACAGGCAGAAATATGGATATGTTTTGTGATATGGATAACTACACATGTAATGTTTTCGGATTCAGGTTAAAAAAATTCATTCATTCACCATAGTCAATAAGATATTTCAAGCATTTTACATGATATATAACAATGATTGCCTATATCGATGTAAAGTATAATTTTTGGTTTTCTTATAAATAACATAGTTAATTAAACTGAAGTGTTTAAACTAAAATAATTAATATTGTAAGTAAATATACATTTTCTGATCCTGAATCCTAAAACAAACGTTCTACTGCTACAAAATAAAATACAAAAACCAAGTAATTAAAACAAGAGGTCAAATAAAATGAAACTTCAATCAAATCATGTTTTGGTCTACTTTAGTTAACAATGCTCGTTTTGATGCAGAAAACGTTCCTTTTGTTTTTAAAATGCCAACAAAATACAGAACTTTGAATTTTATTTACTGACTGCGGCACTTCGTTAGCAAAATCGATGTTATCATTTTTGCTTTCAAAATGCAAACAACACGTTTCATTTAGATAGTGTTACGTAAATACGAATTCACTTTATACATTTCTGAATTATTTTGTCGACAGATATAAAAGTTAGTAGTTTATATTTTTTAAGTAAAGGAAAGAATAGTAGGTACATTGGTACTTTTCTTTAAGAAATTTCTTCCAGTGACCAGTTAGAGTAGGCCGTGAAGAACAAGAAAAGGCGGTATTAAAACATATACAAAATTAAAAGAATATATAAATACACAATCATATACCGCCCCCGCTGACCGGCGGGGGGTATCCGCAGGGATTTCTGCACGAAAAAAAAAGCAAAAATAAAGGTATGTCGATATTTAATTAGCATATCAAAAAACAACAAGTTTTACCTATAGTTAAAGTTTGGTTTCAAAGTTGCATTTCAAACAAATGATACTCCTCCGAGACCGTTTGACCGATCTCGACCAAATTTGCCACGGTGATCAAGTAGACATTACTGAGTGTCGTAAGGGGTCGAATGTCCAGATCGGTCTTACCATCGAGGAATAATCACCGAAAAACCTGAATCAATGGAAAAAGTCGACCGGTCACGTTGACCTATTGTTGGATAGGCAAATCTCGCTACGCTTCAGTTTGGGTTGATTGCGAAGCTGGTAACCGTCCTAGTTTTCACTTTCAACTCAATGAAATTCGTTGAGTAAAAATGTATCAACATAGTTCACTTTGAACTCACCGCTTTTACACACATCGGGGAAAACCAGCGTAAGTGCTTTCATGGTAGTATTAGTAGCATATACACTCAATCGTTGCAATTATTATTTATTGTCATCTAATTAGGTACTTTGTATTCACACAAGTACACACGTAGCAATGTTTTAATGATCCCTGTAATTATGGCAGATGGTAAATGTTTGTGAATTTGTAATACGATAATTAACTACTGAACTTCTAACATAATAGCATTCAAATATATCTTAGTGCTGCTCGTTTTTCGCCCGCCGCACTTTACTCAATCTGAAATATAAAAGTAAAAACACAACAACAGACTTGCTGACCCGTACGGATATTTCTCATTTCATAAACAGAAATATTATTTTTAAATGATTGTTTTTACTCATGAATAGCGGCAAAGAGGTCTAAATAGAAAGAGATAGCTTGGTTCACATTATTATTATTCGCGCAAACCAGAAATCTCACGATCATACGATATATCGACGCGACGGTAAAAAGGCAAGTGGGTGCAAGCGACTTCGCATGTTCAAAGAAAAATGCTCTAATTCGACGTCATATTAACTTTTTGTAGAAGTAATTTTCTTGTCAACTGTCATTGTCGCATAAACCCTTTAAGCCTGGCAACTGTCACTATAAATTGTATTCGTCTCGACGATGTAATAAATAAATTCCTTTCTTTCGAGTGCCCCACAAGCATGATGTTGCTTTATATCATCACACATATCTACTAAGTCGCCAACCCGAGTTACTGTTATTACTAAAAAAAACAGGCAGATAAACTGAATAATTATGTTGAAATTACATTTTGTTTAAAATCGTAACTAGTCATAAGACTTATAATCTAAATCGGGGTACTAAATATAATTATTTGTTATAGGTATAAGTAACCAAAATTACTGCGGAAAATGTATTTTCTCTCAAGGGGAACATATGAATGGCTTCCCCAAAAATCAATCGAGGACGTAGCTCGCATCCCCAACCGTAGAAACGTCAACAAGTACCCTATAGTGCTGCTTCAGGGGCGAGGGGCGAGGGGGTAGTCATGGGGTGCCTCCCGAGGGGTGAGATTCAACTGGTGCAATGCGGAGTCCCCCTACCACGCGTTTGTTTTTGCCATTGTACCCGTGGCTGTGGCGCTTTTACTGTTTATTTCGTTGACTTTATTTTGCTATGCGTCCCTCTTAATTATAGCATTATGGCGACATTATTCTCGGATGTATTTTTTTTTGGTACGGGAATTGATTGCAGTCTCATTCGTTTATGTATGCTATACATTCTGAAGGCGAATTTGTAATATTTAATACGAATTGGTGGAACCGGGCAATCCATTTTATGGGGTAGTTCAACTGATCATTGATGTTCGAAGGCTATAAAATAATGATGATGAGTGATAATGACTAAAAATTTTATGTAACGACAATAAAACGTTGATGTTAATCCCGTTATGTAACGGGTTATGTAACAACCTATGTAGGTTGACAATTTTGAGATTCTGAGTTCGATTTCCAAATAGTTTAATTTGTGCTGTTGGGATTTTTACAAGAAACTATAAACACCACGCAGTCAACGTACGTAGCCGTTAAACAGTAACAGACACACTGCGGATTTTCTCGTTCATGAGTGTTAATTTGTGACCTGCATGAGTAAAGGTAAGGTAAGGAGGTAAGGTAGGAAAATTGATTTGATTGCTTGAAATCATAAAATTGGCTGGCGAAATGTGAATGCAATACAACCTCTACTCACCTCTTCTGAGATATATAGGTGTGAGTTATATTTTAGTGTGAGTATAGTGTGAGTTATATTTCTCTAGGAATTATATCCAACTTCTCGAGGCCGTCAAAAGGCCACCATTTAGGATCGGCAGCATCTGGAATTTTGGCCCGTATCTGCTGTAGTTCACCCTTGTTAATTTTCATCTAGCGGGGTGCAGTTAATTGACGAACTGAATATAAAAAATGCAAAAGTAAGTTAGTTTATTAGGTATTTTTCACACCACACTACTTACCTGATCATTATAAGATTTTACATAGGCGTACGTCATCAAGCGTACAGAAAAGGACATACCGTACTTTTCATCCAGTTAAAAGTACTGTTCCTTTCAGACAGGAAAAAACTTTTGGAATTGATTGACAAAATTTACACTAACTTGAGCGGGGTCTAATCTGGGGTCCGGTTAAGTAAAATTTCGTTATGAAACGTGTGATTTAAACTTACGGAAACTCACAAAATTAAAATTGCAAAACCTTATTGAAAACGAGACAAACTATGAGATATTCTGGAAGTTTAGTAACCTCACGAAATCATAGATAGATTTTGTTTTGACAGATCATACGGAATACCAATATCTTTTTTACGTTTATCTTACCAATCGAATTAAAACTACGCGTTTTGAATGCGTGGTGTTCCAAGCCTGCAAAACCAGTTTATGATATTTATATAGATGAGAACGATGTTTCCCCTGTTGAAATTTGACTCACCCCACCCCACTCCTAGCCAGACAAAACGTGGCAGGCTTCACCGGATCTGCCATTGAAAAGGGAGGGTGGCGTCGATGCTTATTAGTCCCTGCTTTTGATCACTTATTATTGATTTTTTACGACTATGTACATGTTTTATGACTATACATGTTTTATCTGCGGTCCCTAAGCAACCGAGCTTCGTAAGATGTTCTTTAATTTTCAATTTTTTTAAATAAGGTGTTCTTGAGACATACTCCTTAACTTAGAAGGGAGTCATCATCATCATCATCGTCGCATTAGTCCATAAAACTTAAAAAGCAATATGATCCACATTGAAAAGCCGTTTTCAAGATAGGTATACGCGAATTTCTTCCCGCGAATTCCCAGTCGCTTTCAAAACTCACACTTTAGAACCCGGGGTCCACTGTCCTGCTTCTCCTTTTATTGGTTTGTTTTAACTTTTATGGGAGCGACTACTGTCTGACCTCCAATCCCCGGAAGGAAAGCACCATAGCCTCGTCTGTCAAGTAGGTGTACCGGCTTGCCCAAAGAACTTGATGGGGCCCCATAAACCCCCCATGAAATATATTTATATCTATATATATAAAACAAAGTCGTGTGATGACCGGGATCTCAAGAATGGGTGGCCTTTTCTTTGATTTTATATATTTGACTTCCGCCTATACAATGCCTTTTTGTGGTTCTTTATTTTTTCCCGAATGAAAAATGAAAAAAAAAAACAATGTTTAGCAAATGGATAAAGTCAAGATAAAGATAAAGAAAGAGTGGCAAAGCAGACTCCAGGGATTTCCGCACGAAAAAAAAAAAAAAAAAAAAAAAAAAATAAAGGCTCTAAAGTGCAAACTTAGGATGCAATCGGGACAACGCTATAATGGTGATGTTGACATCTACTTTGAGTCTCGTGGCAGCCATTTTTTTTAAACTAACTCCTGTTTATTCCCAATTGGGTCAACAGAGGTGTATTAACACCGAAATATTAACTTCACACCTTTAAAATAAAAGAAATGGTATTAAAAATACACGAGAACTAGAAACTGGATATTATATTTCGCGTGTTCAGTACAAAATGTCATGGTCAAACACGCTATACTCGAAAGAATTAACACGCTCAGCCCCGAGTGACGTCAGGACTAATTCTTTTGTAACACGATATGACTTGCACGTAATATTGTTGACGGTTTTACTAGTGCTAGCCCATTAGTCAACATTCGATCATTCTTAAGCATAACTGAAAATTTAAAAAAAGTTTGTGTATACTTATGTACCTTTTTTTATATATTTTTTATAGAAATAATAATGTAAAAAAAATTTTAGTTCGTGATGTAAATAAACAATATATACCGTCAACTAACCTCATATTCTACAAATGTCTTCAAAGTAAAATGTTGACTAGCTTACTTCAGGCTGTCAGTTTTCTAGCTAACTTCATGGTGTCGGTTTTGCGTGACACATAATTTTTTTCAAACGCGCTAATAGAAGTATAACTTCATAAAAAATATATTTTAACAAACTAATTATTTCCACAATTTTTATATTAATAGCTCGATAATCGCTACTTAACATCAAATAAACAAACGGTAGAAATACAGACGAGAAAACGGTACTGAATTGTATATATATATATATTGATATTGTAGGGATAAAAGTAGCCTATCTGTTATACGTTTGTAATATTAATTATAATAAATATTTACTCGAAACATTTTGTTCTTGAGGTGCCTTGCATGTGTGCAGAAATACAAACTACAAGCAAAAATCAGTAGTAAACAGAAGATAATATTAAACTGCTAACTGACGTTTTACGAATTGTTTCCACCATCATTCGTATGGCCAGTACGTGAAAACAGTGTATAAATTGTAATGTATCTATTGTAAATACATTATGAAGTACACAATAATAAGTAACTATTTATAATATTAATGTACTTTTATGTTTACTTGTATTTCGGTCTATATTTGTATGTTTTCAACTTCATTTGTGTCGACTTCAAGATTGGATCCATAAAAAAAATTGTATGAATTCAGGTTATAAACTATATACCAAATTTCATCTATATTCGTAGATTCATTATAATATAACTTAAACGGGACAAGTAGAGACTAAATTAGTGATTGTTCCATGTCTTGAAGTGTTAAGTTATCTCAAAGTAACGGAACTATGAGCTTACAGTGTCTTGATATCTTGCTGTATTTTGTTATGTGAACCGTTGAATATGTTCTCTATTCACATTAGAATACTTTTAATTTCAATAGCCCCGTGAATCTTGAAGAATATATCGTGGTTTTTCAAATCTCAAGTACCAAATGGAACAGATTTCATTACCTAATCTAATGGTTAGTTCCCTGTTGCACATGGTCACATACAGCACTGCATCAAGCGTTGTTTGTTTTATCACGCATTTGTTCTTTCGATCACACCATCTTCAAATAACAGCAATGAGGAATAGCAGTATCTGATTGACGTTACCTACCACATTGCCTACCACCAATGTTTAACCATATTCTTTTGTGAGACCATTAATTATTTAATTTGTTCCGAAATCTGTTTTGTTTAATGATTCGATAGTGTAAATACACTAACGGACAACACTGTAGGGTAAATATCCCACAATACCTGCATGTGATGGAATCCTATTGTTAATTAGTTTAAAGTTATCTAATTATCTAACGATTGTGTGTTAATTTATAACTGCATAAAATATTATGTGTGTGAATTATAACAATAAGGTCTTTTAGCATCAAAATTATTGTCAAAATGAGTTTTATAGGTAATTAATTAAATTGTCATATTTCCATAATTTTTAAGAATAAGAAAGATTATTTGTGAAAAACATGGTAACAGGTTGTGTACAAGCAAGTCTCACCGATAATGGAGTGCAAAATTATATGTTACTAACTGGTTATTGTTTTTTAGCCCTATCTCCGGTTCTACTTAACCCAAGTCTGACCAGGACCTTTTTGATAAAAAACCCGGTCAGTAGTTTTTGCGTCCATCGCGAACAAACAGACAAACCACAGTCGAGTCACTGTGGACAAACAGACAAGAATTGCAAAAAAATTATTTATTTATTTTAAAATTAACTATATTTTTGTGTACAGAATCGTTCATTTAACACAACCCAAGGTTTTTTTCTTAATATCACCCCAACACAAGTTGGTTAAAAGCTATGCTTACTTTGAGTCTGGATAGCGCTGTATAGAATTTCGTAGAACCTAAATGCATAAAAATACGACGCGAAAATTAAAATTACTTCAAGTTATTATTATTTAAATTACATCAAATAACTCATTTCAATTATAAATAAATATAAATATGTAATACAGAAGCACTGTTAAGTTATTGAATCATATAATTAATGTCAATTTATAATATTATTTTGAGATATAATTTATTGGATTGATTACATTGAGATTACTCTAGTAATAAAAACATCAATACCTAATTTTTAGATATAGGTACGGTTCAAGCCCGACATAACCGCCCCCGCCCGGTGGAGGAGGGGAGATATGCGAGGTGATTTTCTCACGAAAAAAATAAAAGGTACGAGTATGTTTCTAGACTATTAGTCCAGTCAAAATAGAGATTTCACTAAGGAATAATTCGCATAGAGTCAGCTCTAAGCTCTAAGAGTACTTTCCCTCCAGGTGGCATTACAAAATTCCACCCTGTATAATCCAGTCAAAATAGACAAAAATAAGACATAACTTGGGAATAATTCGCATAGAGCTGAAAATTGGCAGAGACGTAAAATACATCATTATAAATAAAATGTCAAAAATCCCCTTCGATCCTACTTCTGCAAACAAAATTATTCAAAGTCAAACGTACAAAATTAAAGTTTTTTCAATTTTTGTCGAAAATGGTAAGTTTTATCGTAAATATAGGTCAGACAAAGTTGTATATCATACAATTTTCTACAAAAATGTTCCAGACACTTTTTCTCTTACGACTCACCGTTCGTGAGATATCGCGGTTTTAATAATGAGAAAATTCATTTTTTACATAATATGCACAAATTTCCGCACCACCTATGAGGTAAATATAGGTAGAGCTAAATGTAACTATACCTACTAGGAATTCAGTGCAGGGTGCGACTGAAATAAATTGAGCCGAGCGAGCAGGACTCTTACTTGAAAATAAGACATCTTACTATGATCGTGCGCTTAGCTAAGGCCGCGCGCTCGTGAAACTGTTTTTCGGTGATTATTCTTCAATGGTACATCGGATATGAACCATCTTGCTTCAAAACATTCCTCAGTGGCCACACTATCACCGTGGTAAATTTGGTCAAGAACGTGCGAGTGGTTAAGAAAAAATAGGTGTTCGAGTCACTCCCGAAATCAGTCTCAATTCGGGCTAATAATAAATTTCGGCGTTGTCACCCTAACAGTACTTAGTAGCCGCGACTCTGGGAGCGTGGATAAGCCGTAAGATAGGTTTTAGGTCAAATTAGGAAATAAATGCAAAAGCTCGTTATAATGGACACAAATTCAACGCACAACTGTGTTAAAATATCACTTAATTATGCTAGCGTCACACAGTAAGATTAATTCTGTCAGAGCAACTGATACGTCCGCCTCGTCTGAAATCAAAATGTAACTGGGGTCCCTCTGAGTGCGAGCGCGAGCTTTTGTCATGGTCCCAAAATTCATCCCCAACCCCCCCTTCTTTACTTTATTTTAAAATACTCATTCAATTCATACAAGTTTTATTATGTAAGTAACACAAACGAATAGTTTCTTTTTTTCATTTATATTGAAAGTCCGATGACGTGTACAGGCTGCGTTTTAGTGCATATTACTCGTATGTAAAATATGAATTTTCTAATTATTAAAACCGCGATATCTCACGAATGGTGAGTCGTAAGAGAAAAGGTGACTGGAACATTTTTATAGAGAATTGTATGATCTACAATTTTGTCCAACCTATTTTCACGATAAAACTTACCGTTTTCGAGAAAAATGGAAAAAACATTAATTTTGTACGTTTGACCTTGAATAAAAATTTTTGCAGAATTAGGATCGATGGGGATTTTTGACATTTTATTTATAATGATATATT
Source organism: Cybosia mesomella (assembly GCA_946251805.1). Taxonomy (NCBI): domain Eukaryota; kingdom Metazoa; phylum Arthropoda; class Insecta; order Lepidoptera; family Erebidae; genus Cybosia; species Cybosia mesomella. The sequence goes on along the minus strand of OX276388.1, from coordinate 11,856,386 downwards.
TAACGCCTCTGCCAATTTTCAGCTCTATGCGAATTATTCCCAAGTTATGACTTATTTTTGTCTATTTTTACTGGACTATATATGATCTAAATTCACAGAGAAGCAATATAAAATTTTCACGATAACTAAAGTTTCCCTATTATTGTCATTTTTCTACTCTACCGAGGTAGTTTTATGAATTTGTACAGAAATATATTTCCTAAATATAGTAAATAGTTATATAAGAATTCTTGTATGCACCAAATTCATATTTTATTCATATTCGTTTACTTCGTTTATTTCCTGGTACACACGTCGTACTTGCACTATTTATGTAAACACATCACTGTCGTTTTGATGGACACAAATTTTCCAAACCTTAATTTAATAAATATAATTACAAAAGTTTATTTTAAAATCGCTCCCATTGTTTAGTTTATAATAATATATATTAAGACCAGCGTAAATAACAGTAAAGTACTTAAGTATTAAAATAAAGAACTTGTATAATTTTTGACCAACACACGTGTATCCTTTTCCTTCAAATCCCTGGTCCTTTAAGCGACAAGGAGTGACAAAGTGATGTTGCCGTCAAGCTGAAGGCCACCATTGTAATATTATTGGATATGGCAAAATAATACCTTACGAGTTTGTTTTAATCTATCTAACGTATACCTTTAAACGAGCAATTCCTGTATATATGTATTCACATATAGTCTAAATTTTGGAAACGGCCCCAACGATTTTCATGAAATTTAGTGTACATGGGATTTCGGGGGCGATGAATCGATCTAGCTATAAGGGAATAATAAGGGGTAATTCGTAATCAATAGTGGTGGGTTCATATCTTTGCGTGTGGTTTATATTTTCTAAATTTAAACCTTTTTTTACAAATTCATCACTTTCTGTCTCCTTTCCTTGAAATGTTTATCTCATATTATTTGGTGATTGAAAAAGTGTGGTAAAAATTAATTTTATTACTTGGGCTCTTTTCGAAAAGCCCTACTTGTTGCATTGCGAACCAGACGTATAAAAATAACGATTGCATTGCATTATAACAATTCCTGCCTAGCTTACCCTTTCAGAAAGATTAATTAAATCACCATGTTCACAGGAATAAAATAAGTTTTTCTGAAAGAAAATTTACATTTAGTCGGTTCAAGCCCGACATAACCATAACCCGCTAGCCGGCGGGGAGGGTATCCGAAGTGATTACCGCACGAAAAAAAAATAAAGGTACCTATTATTACTAGTGAATATTTATATATCGGTACAATAAGTACAGACGTTACTGGACACTAAAAATGTACAAACAATCTTCACATTAAATACTAATGTATTTCAATGTGAAGATCGTTTGAAGATCAATTTTGAGTAATAAATGTATAAGAAATTTTATAGACATTTTTATAAAGTAACAATTCACTATCTATTTAACAAAAAATGTTTATCTACACTCAAATCGAAAAATTCGAATTACGAAATGGCGCACTACCTACTCTAATTTCAATTTTTCCTATGAGTGAAGATAAAGTAGTGTATGAAACTGCATATAACTTAGGTATTAAAAGACTCGAGTCAACCTATTATCGCATAAAGATAAACAGACTCGTGTTTTAATACCCCTTCTTATATGACAGTTGCATAAACTACCATTATTTAACTCAAGCATACATACATACGCCGTCCTTACAGAAGCAGGCCGTGGCGGGGGCGTGTCGTGTGTGCCCTACACACGCCTGCCAACTCACCGAAGCGTGATAAAACCCGACCCCACCAAGCGAGGCCGCGGTGGCGGCCAAGGTCCGCCACCGGCAACCCTGGGGTTATCCTTTCAAGGGCTTACCCGGGGTGCCCGGCAACGGACACTTGGCGAGGACACCGTGCGGTTTTAGTCGAGACACGACATAACCACCCCCGCTGGCCAGCGGGGGGTATCCGAAGGGATTTCAACACGTAAAAAAAAAAAAAAAAAGCATACATTTTAGACAGATGTATACAACTTTAAACTGAAATATTTCTATCAGTAGTAAGATTAGGGATATGCTCTATGGGCAACCTTACACCCCGGCGTCTGTAGACCCGAGACGGCGTGCGGTTTTAGTCGGTTCAAGCCCGACATAACCGCCCCCGCTGGCACGCGGGGGGGTATCCGAAGGGATTTCCGCACGAAAAAAAAAGAGGTACATGTAGTATTTTAACAAAAAAATAAATTTATACTCGGTAAGGCCTGAGTGGATATTGTACAGTCAACGATAAAATTTGAATAACACTAACATTATTTCTAAACCTTATTTTACATTGGAATATATAGACCAATAATTGATGTAACGGTAGTTTTATTATCCCCAGGGGACCAAGTTATTATATTTAACGTTATATTTACTATTTTATGATAGGTTTAGGACTTAATATGATCAGTAAATTAGTTTGTTAAGCTACTGTTTATAGAAGCGACTTGAGCACCCAAGGTGGGAGGAATCCACCATTGCGGCGGTGAGGGCAATCATGGAGGAGAGGGACCATGGGGACCTCTCCTACCGGATGTGCCAGATGGTTACCGGACACGGGTGTTTCGGTAAGTATCTGTGGCGCATCCACCGTGTAGTATTTATTTTTCGTCTTTAAGAGTGACCTTGGTAGGTCTCACTATAAAGTCTATCTATAGCTACTAATTCTATGGAATCTTTAGCTACTTTTTTCTAAATACTGTATATTTTACTTATTCACACTACTAAGAATCTTATTTCTAAGTACTTGCGTTATTCTTTGTAAATATATAAACAAACTTATGTTTTGATCGTTTATTTTGTTTTAATTTTCTTTTCAAATGAATTCCTAATTTATTTCTTGTTAGTGGTTATGTGTTCCTTTAGAAGTTGCCCTGGTTTGCTTGGTTTACGGCGTCCTTTGCGGGATTGTCGTAGCCACGGGCCTTCTGCCTTTTCCTCAAGTTTTATTTTTGTTCTTCCTGTAAATATAGATTGATTAGTTTCATTTCTCGTTCCCTGTTTGTTCCGTGGAAGAAGTTTTAGGACTGGTTTCTAAATTATGTCCCAATATGTTAAACGTTACCTTGTGTTTTAATTATCGAATTTCTATTCGATAATATTTTTATTTATTTATTTTCTCGTATTTAAAACGTAAATTGTTTGTTTACATTAATTTCTTGACGTAGGCTGTCATTCCACTGTCCTCTCATGGACTACCAGAAATATCGTGAGTTTTGTTATGAATGATATTCAACCTCTTGATAATTGGCAGTCTATTATTGATTTTTCGTGTCATTTTAAAATTCGGTTGGTTCGATTTTTCCACGCGTTAAAAAAGTGAGAAAAGAATTGGGAGAGCTGAGGCTGCTGGGTGAGAGTTTGGGAGCCATTCTTGGGGCGATATAGTTTCTTTGTTTCTGTGAAAATGGTGATTGTGTTCTGACATCGTGAGAAAATCGATTATAATTATCTTCTTTGGTATAAAATATTAAAGTGTTGTGATTCGCGTTTTGATGGGTTTATTAATCAAAACTGAAGGACTTCCGTGAGGCGATACGCCGCCCCACAGATCCATCACCTTAGTGTTACTTAACGAAAATAACTCCATATCTTTCAATATCCTGCAGATAAGTGGTCTTCATTTGTACTAGTGATGTTCATTGTCTGAAGCACGCCGGTCGAAGATCAATGCCCTCCAGAGAATTAGAAGTCTAATACAAAATCTTCCGGGTTTTCTTATTTTCTAAGACTGGACGAGGCGGGGTTCTTTACGCCATCGCGTAGGTAATTCCGTTTTGTTACAGTTTTTGGCGCCCAACGTGGGGCGGCGTATCGCCTCACGGAAGTCCTTCAGTTTTGATTAATAAACCCATCAAAACGCGAATCACAACACTTTAATATTTTATACCAAAGAAGATAATTATAATCGATTTTCTCACGATGTCAGAACACAATCACCATTTTCACAGAAACAAAGAAACTATATCGCCCCAAGAATGGCTCCCAAACTCTCACCCAGCAGCCTCAGCTCTCCCAATTCTTTTCTCACTTTTTTAACGCGTGGAAAAATCGAACCAACCGAATTTTAAAATGACACGAAAAATCAATAATAGACTGCCAATTATCAAGAGGTTGAATATCATTCATAACAAAACTCACGATATTTCTGGTAGTCCATGAGAGGACAGTGGAATGACAGCCTACGTCAAGAAATTAATGTAAACAAACAATTTACGTTTTAAATACGAGAAAATAAATAAATAAAAATATTATCGAATAGAAATTCGATAATATAAAACACAAGGTAACGTTTAACATATTGGGACAAAATTTAGAAACCAGTCCTAAAACTTCTTCCACGAAACAAACAGGGAACGAGAAATGAAACTAATCAATCTATATTTACAGGAAGAACAAAAATAAAACTTCAGGAAAAGGCAGAATTCCCGTGGCTACGACAATCCCGTAAAGGACGCCGTAAACCAAGCAAACCAGGGCAACTTCTAAAGGAACACATAACCACTAACAAGAAATAAATTAGGAATTCATTTGAAAAGAAAATTAAAACAAAATAAACGATCAAAACATAAGTTTGTTTATATATTTACAAAGAAAAACGCAAGTACTTAGAAATAAGATTCTTAGTAGTGTGAATAAGTAAAATATACAGTATTTAGAGAAAAGCAGCTAAAGATTCCATAGAATTAGTAGCTATAGATAGACTTTATAGTGAGACCTACCAAGGTCACTCTTAAAGACGAAAAATAAATACTACAACCGGGAGACAACGCCGCAGTGCCAGCACTGCGATTATCCTGGCGAAGACACGGTGCTCCACACGTTGGTTTAGTGCCCTGCGTGGGCGAGTCAACGCCGGGATCTCGTTGCGGTCCTGGGTGTGGACTTTCTCTCGTTGGAGACCATGGTGAGGGCCGTGGCGCGAAAGAGACGGCGGAGAGGGAGTGGGAGAGAACCCTGCCCCCCGAGTTCCGCAGTCTGCGGCAAGGACGCCGCAGACTCGTCTACGCCCGGGACTACCGATCTCCATGATCGGGGCCTTAGGAACGCAGTTGGCCGACTCGCCGTCCTTACAGAAGCAGGCCGTGGCGGAGGCGTGTCGTGTGTGGCCTACACACGCCTGCCTACTCACCGACGCGGGATAAAACCCGACCCCACCAGGCGAGGCCGCGCTGGCGGCCAAGGTCCGCCGGTAACCCTGGGGTTATCCTTTCGAGGGCTTACGCGGGGTGCCCGGCAATGGACACTTGGGGAGGACCCAGTGCGGTTTTAGTCGGTTCATGCACGACATAACCGGGGTATCCGAAGGGATACCGAAGGATAAAAAAAAAGAACTACTGATTATGTTATGGGCATATGTACCTATAACATATAGGCATTTAATAACTTCTCTTTCAATTTTATTAATTTGGGATTGACAAATCTTATCTCAAACAAAACTTCACCGAAGACATCAAAATTGGATACTGGACTAGTTGGGCCGGAATTTTTGGATGTCGATATTTCACCCCATAATTCAGGCCCATTGGCCCAGTACCTGCAGACTTCAGCACCATCGCCATCAACAAAAAAACAATTCTAAGGGAAACCTCCGATTTTGGGCCTGCCATTATTATCGTCAAGAAAAAAAATCTAAGGGAGACCCCGATTATGGGCCTGACATATCTGATTCCAGATTTGGGTTAGTTATGTAAGTTTAATTCAAATAATAGACAAGAACACACCAGTTCATGTTTTATTATTTTAGCTAAAGTAATTTATTCTAAAATAAACAACAACATACGAATTAAATAATAAAAAATCAACCGAGGATATAAAACATATTTCTTTTACGCCTTAGTGCGAGGAAAGCATAAAAAATTACGGGGCCAGAAAAAGAAATCCACATTTGGGGTGATTTTCAGCTAGCTTCGGTATGCAGAAAATTTGTCGTACAGTATCTTAAAAAATATACGGTCGAACTGAAAACCTGTTTTGAATTCAGTGACAAAAAAAAAGTCACTAAAAGTGTTTATGGATCTGAACTTTGAATTCTTAGCGTCAGCCGTTTTATAGTTATCGTTAAAAAATTATAGATAAAAGAATTCCAATTTCTTTTTAGGTTCTTTCTTTCAGTCTAAACTTGTGAGACTTTAATCTTTTTTTGGGGTATAAGAGAAAAAGTAATGATGCCTTAATTTTTACAAAAAAAATAATCGAATCAAATGTAATCAAAGAATCGAATGAAGCAAAGAAATAGCTGGAAGGGTCAAATTGAAACTTTGTAGAGATTTTGTGGGTATCTTGAACTGTAAAAGGCATAGTTATCATCTTGTTAACATTAGCGTTTTCCTCGATATTGTTGATTCAAAGTTTGATTTTCCAAAATACCTAATTCCCAAAAACCTTTTTTATGTTGGTTTATCATGTAAAGAAGGATTCTTTTTTAAACCAAGGCACTTTGTAAATTATTTATTCAGGTTTCTTCAATTCTCTCTGCGACCTAGGTGCTGAGGAGTACCGACTCGTAGTCACACCGCATTATCACACCAGTATGACAAACGGTAATTTTTTTCTCGTTTGTCACACTACTGATTTTTACACACCATGTAATGTATTTATTTCCGAACTCTACTTTTTTATGTTACAGTAAAACTTCAAAATACGTATTAGCCAATGTATTAGCTTATATTTTACAAGATTTTATTTAGTTTCACCTGTCCCGTTGTCTGTAATGGAATTTTGCTAGTTGAATTTAACCCACTTTCCGGTTTCTCATTGAGCTGAAATTTCGCTAAGTAGTAACAGTAAAGGCTTGTTTTCAAATTTTTACTATTTTTTAATTAACGCAACATTTCAAGGACATTTCCTTGATATGTTGCTTGATTCCCAATGATATTTCGCTATTTAATAGTCCGGTACTAGGCTTATAAAATAAATAAGATTAAAAAAAAAATTGGTTTAAATTGGCACGAAATTATAAAACTATATCAGTTTGGTCGACCCTTCTTTTTTATATATTAATATCCTTTTCATTTAATAATACTGTTAATAACTTTAGTATGGTTACGTAGTTTTTATTTACCTTAGTTTAGTCTTTAGTTTTCATATGAATCACGGAATATTCACATCTGAAGACATGCCATAGGTTATAGGTCAGTTGCATTACTTGTCGGCAAACCGACTTTATTATATTGGCACTGCACTAGCAATTACGGTACTGCAGCGTCCGGGGGTTGGACGCCACAATACCTCGTGTAATACTATGTAATAAATGATAATAAGATAAACACAAGGGAAGATATTTATATGATCATTTATTATTTCAACAAAGCTTCCTATATCGGGTTTAGGGAGGTTTTTACGCGTATATATTTATATTTATCCGAACTAGGGAATCGCGAACTCCGCTCAAGGACTGAGCCTAAATTTAATACACTTATATCTTCTCTTCGGCCGGCGGACCCGGGCGGCGCGTCCAGTCGCCCGCTGTCAGCCGCACAGCCGAATCCACCACGCAGCAATTGTTTTTTCTTCCCTAAGCTAAATTTGAATCACAAAGTATTTATTTTTAAACTCTGACACATGATGGCCAGGTAAACCAACCGTGGTGTGTCGAACGAGGTCGCACACCACAGTACACATGTTGTGTAAAAACCAGTAGTGTGACAAACGAGGAAAAAATTACTGTTTGTCATACTGGTGTGATAATGTGGTGTGACTACGAGTCGGTAGTGGTGCTGAGATATCGATAGTATAATTAAGGACAAAAAAAATATCTTTAAATTTTCTCACGGATTAACGCTAAAAAATTCAAAGTTCAGATGCAAAACAAGACACAGAGATCTACAATTTCCTTTATACCATACCTACTCTAAAAAGCTTATTTTATTCACGCAAAACAGTGAATAAAAAGGCCTTTTATTCACTGTTTTGTTTTTATTCACTATTTTGGTGTTTGAATTTGGAACACAAAAATATATCCGGTCTCTATTTCAATGCTTACACAAACTCCTTGCGCTAAGATTCGAAATTCAAAACTCTTTGGTGCAAATAAATTCTCGAGATTTGATTGGTCGATATTTGCGACAAGGAGTTTGGCATTAGATTAATAAATATTGTTGCACAAGTTGACCACTCTAATGATAATAATAAGAAAATTACGCTTAATTTCAGTCATTGCTCTAATTTTAATGTCCATTTCAATTAATGCAACAATTCTTATTTCTTGATTAAATTTCTATTTTCGCTTAAATTATGTCTTTTCTCGTAGTCATGGTATAAAGTATAGTATGCAACTCCTGAATAAAGTACGAATTTATATCGAGGGCCATGAATCACTCGCGTCGTTCAGGATTCTAACAGTTGAATCACTCGCTGCGCTCGTGATTCAATCATTAGAATCCTTCACTTGCTCGTGACTCATCTACGGCCCTCGCTTTAAATCGGTCCTTTATTCACTAGTTGCATAATATACTATTTTTTATTTAATTTACTGTACGATTATTTTTCTTCAAGTTGCTGCTGAATATCACCTAAGCCTATTTTTTTAGTTCCTCATTTATTCCACTACTGGATATATAAACTAATGATATTGTTTAAAGTTTACGCGAATATTACTCAATAAAATTAAAATTACCTACTATACTTGAAGCACAATCTGTGTAACAAATAATAACTTTTTAATTGGAAGAATTAAGAAGTTCAGATACATACCTTGAGATAATTTTGGGGGTGAATACACCGTGGTTTCCAAACCCTAGGCGGCCATCTCCGGTTTCGAGATGGCCCCCTAGGGTTTGGGAACCACGGTGTCCCCGTCTTGCCCCGGTTTGGAGGAGGGGCGCTAGTTGCCCTGCTTCTGCTGGGGTGACAGGCGGCCTCATCTGCCACCTCCAGGCCTGCGCTCATGGAGGACGGAGGTCGTTAAGCGGAATGTAAAGTACCTAACACGTGGTTCAATAAGTCCCGAGACTAAGTACTAAAACAAGGTTTTTTGTATAAAATTATTTTTTATTCATCAACGTAGTCTCCTCCAAGAGCGATACAGTCCCTCCAACGCTTTTCTAACTTTTCTATTCCATGCGTGTAGAACGATTTGTCTTTGGCTTCAAAATAAGCCTCCGTTGCTGTGATAACTTCACTATTTGAGTCAAATTTCTTACCCTGGAGCATTTTTTTGAGATCTGCAAACAGCCAGTAATCGCTGGGGGCCAAGTCTGGCGAATAAGGGGGATGAGGAAGCAATTCAAAGCCCAATTCATTAATTTTGGCCATCGTTCTCACAGACTTGTGACAAGACGCGTCGTCCCCGTGAAACACCACTTTCTTTTTGTTCATTTGAGGCCGTTTATCCGCAATTTCGTACTTCAATCGCTCCAATAAGCACATGTAATAGTCGCTATTTATATTTTGCCCCTTTTCAAGGTAGTCGATGAAAAGTATTCCATGCGCATCCCAAAATATAGACGCCATAACCTTACCGGCCGATTTCTGAGTCAGCCGCTCTCCACTCCGCTGACTGCCGATTGGATTCCGGAGTAAAATGGTGTATCCAGGTTTCATCCATTGTCACATACCGACGTAAAAAATCCTTTTTAATAGGCTTCATCATCGCCAAACATCGCTCTGAATCATTGATACGTTGTTCCTTTTGATCAGTTGTAAGCAAACGCGGCACCCACTTGGAAAAAATGCTTTTTAATGGCCAAATTTTGATGTAAAATAGTGAAAACACTACCAGCTGAATACTTCACTATCTCGGCACTTTTATCTTCCGATCTTCCATTACGATTTTGAGGACTTGGTTAATATTTTGTTGAGTCACTGCTTCATTTGAACGACCTGAGCGTTCCCCATCATTTGTGTCCATGCGACCGCGTTTGAAGTCGGCATACCACCGACAATTGGTTGCTTTAGAGCTGATACCGCATAACATTTTATAAGCCATTGCTGTGCTTCAACGGTATTTTTTCCCATCAAAAAACCGCCTTTTTACCAGCATGCAAATGTAAAATTAAATACAAATACAACAATTAAATAACACAGAATACATGCAATTATTTTACACAATATTAAGTAGACAGTTAAAATATAGACTGATACAACGATGTCTTTTATATATGATACGATGTCATTTATTTAATTATTACTATTAAACTAAAATAATATTGAAAATTATTACAATAATGTCATTGTAATGTTCGTTGAAGTCCAAGGATGGTTTTTACGGAGAGAAAAGTTTAAAAAATTGCATAAAAAGAATTACAGGCATGTTTGGAATAAATAGGTGCCACGGGGCGAAGTATGCCACGGGCGAAACCGCGGGGGACAGCTAGTACATTATAATAAGAACTATGATTATTGTTACTTCTCAAAATACTTACACTGCAAGACATACATGTAAATACAAACACTTCCTCTATCTATACTATTATAAAATTGTAAATTAGTTGTGTCTGTACATTGCAGATATTTAAAAAAAAAACTTGGGTATGTTATATGAACGATTCTGAACACAAAATATTTTATTTAAAAAATCCAGTCTGTTTGTCTGCGATGGACGCACAAAACTAGTGAACGTACAGGTACTACAGACTTTATATGCTTTTTATTAGGTGTTTAATAACTTTTCTTTTAGTGTTATTGATATTGATTGAAGATTGAAGGGTCTGATCTGAGTCGGACCAAAACTGCAGGCATTCATCATCATCGCTTGAAATTTGTAACTGGACTCGTTGGGCCGTTACTTTGTGGTGTCGAAATTTCACAATAAAGTGATGGCACATGAGTCCAGTACTCTCTGACTTCAACCCCAATGAAGACCCTCGTCAGTGAAGAAGGGGCTTACCATTAAGCGCACCGTTTTTCTGCCGGATGAAAATTATACCATTTGGTTCTAAGGGGTCTATGGGATCATTTTGATGCTATTTGAATTGGTGCTTGTAAAATCAGTGCACTCAGTGGCATGCCTCGTGAAGAAGCTCTGGAGTTGTATGTATAATATGTATGTATTTACAAAAAAAAGTATATAAGTACGTTTATCCGCATTCTGGAACCTATAACACAAGCTAGTTAAACTATGCTTACTTTGGGTCTAGAAAGCGCTGTGTAGAATCTCGTAGAATATTTATTATTTTTTATATCGTTACTTAAATGAGTTTTAACATACTGTAGTATATTTAATAAATACCGTCAATGTATGTCTATGTATATCTGAGTATCTAAGGAATAAATCAGTATTGAACCAACATACCTCCGTGTGTTTCACTACATGGTGGCAGCGGTGGGTTATTTTTTACAACCTTAAGTGGTAAAACGTATTCAAACCAGTAGACTTTCGTTATAAGTGCATTAGTACACTGTGCTTTTACGTAATTATGGAACACGCGCGTCCTCCATCAGAATTAGCACTTGACGGTGGTCCGGCCGCACGGGCCGAGGCGAGGCGGCAATGGCAGAAACTGTTCGAAGTGTTTCTCAAAGCTTCAGGAGTGAGCAAAGAGCCTAAGCAAGTTCAGGCTAGCTTGTTGGTCAATTTCATTGGTTCAGCCGGTTACGAGGCGGTTTACGACGTTTACTTTTGATGAAGGTGAAAGTGAGGATGACATAAACTGTGTCTTGAAAAAGTTTGAAAATTACTTTAATGCGAAGCCGAATATCACGGTAAGAAAGCTCAAATTTTTTACTCGCAATCACGAAGACTGCGAGTGCGTGTCAACAGTGCGAGTTCGGTGACTTGCATGAAAGTTTGTTACGATACTGGATTGTGTGCAGTATCGTAATCAATACGGTGTGAGACCGACTTCTTTGTACTGAAGACTTAAGCTTGGCAAAGTCAGTTCGAATTTGTCAGGCGGCCGAGATATCTCGGGAAGAAAGTAGCTGCATTGACGGTGTCTTAGACACCGTGCAGGTAAACGCAGTTCAGGGTAGCAGTAGTTATAGAGGTGGTTGGTCTTCGAGAGGCCGCCGGCGCGACGCAAGCGGCAGCGGCGCGGGTTTCCGCAGATCAGTGGAGTCGTTATCTCGAAACAGGATTATTTAAATTTGGGTTTATTGATTGTGAACCTTAAGCCGTTTACTAAGCAATATTTTTTTTTACAATAAAAAGCAATATTTTTTTTCTTTTGTTGTGGCTGTTTAAATTGTCAGAATGCTTTAGGTTTAGAAAGCTGTATTGCTTTAGGGTTAATTAATCAACTAAATGCAATAAAACTTGGCAAATTGCCTGGTAAATATAGTATTGTAATAGATAAAAACGTTCATCCTGCTAGAAAAATACCATTAGGGCTCAAGAGTAAATTGATGGATGAATTACATAGAATGGAAGGGTTAGGTGTAGTTAGGAAGGTGACACACCCGACCGATTGGGTGAGTGCAATTGTTCTAGTCGCAAAAAAGGGTGAAAGCATTCGTGTATGTTTAGACCCTCGACCTTTCAAACGTGCGGTACGGTGCGCACAGTACACACTGCCGACTATACCCGAGGTGGCAGTGCGTTTGCGAGATGCTACCGTGTTTAGTGTACTAGACGCACGATGTGGGTTTTGGATGGTGGAACTAGATGATGCCAGTGCTGATCTGTGCACGTTGAGCACTCCGCATGGCAGGTACCAATTCTTACGCTTACCGTATGTCATAAATTATGCACCTGAAGTTTTTCATGCGAAGCTTAGCTTTAGATGACTTAGATGGAGTTGAGTCATTCATTGATGTCGAGCATGACCGCAGATTAAAGTGCCTTTTTAAAAAGCTAGGGATGTAAGTATTAGATTTAATAGTGAAAATGTAAATTCGGTGTACCGAAAATTACATATCTGGGACACAAGTTTGATGCGAATGGTATGCGGGTGGATGACACTAAAATTAAAGCCATAACGGAGATGCCTTATCCAAGTGACAGGAAGGCCCTAGAAAGATTTTTAGGTATGGGCAATTATCTCGCAAAATTTATTCAAAATTATTCGCAGAGTGTAAATGTATTAAGAGCTTATGTAAGGCGAATAGTGTGATGCATCAGGAGGTCACAGAACGTGACAAAGGACTAACCGTGTTCAGAGTGGCGTACGCGGGTGGTAGAGGTTTACTTGGCATCTCTGAACGTGAAGCCGTATAGAAGTGTAAAGAGCTGAACAGAGGCTTCTTCCAGGCTTTACATGAGCCCAATGTGGATTGGGACGCCTCCAAGCAGTCGCTGCAATTCGATAAGTATCTACACAGATAACTACGGCCTTATCGAGCAGAGGTTGACATACTACAAGTACGTACCGGAAGCAGTGTAGAAATCGCGGACAGAGACTCAAAGGAATCACTATGGTCAGTATGATGTCCGTAGTGATACCAGGTTCACGATCAATACACCATGCGCCAAGAGTGTGGCGCGCGAGTGTCATGACAACCCGTAGTTTTATCGGTCGCGGTTAAGTCACGGTCTTCACGGAACTCGTCGTATTTATCGTCACATAATTCCCCATTAAGAATACTGTCATGCATCCAAGGTTCAGAGATAATAATTGAAATGTAATACCTTAGTCCTAAGACCGCGACAATTCTGATAATACACGTTCCAATTAGAAGTCACCATAACGAATATTTAAATAAAATTTAAATTACAATGTAAAAATACACATCCAGAGTAATAATGAACGGGCTTGTTGTGAACGGCTTTTATGAATTGTAGGTTTTTAATAACTTTCCCTTATTTTTGTTCATTAAAGCTTGGCAGCTCATTTTTCAGACAGATTTATCAAACAACGGAATTAAAAACGGAGAAATCGACCATCACTACTACTACTGTAACTATCACTCGGATGCTAGACGAAATACGTGCTACTTACAAGACACGTATTCCTCTAGTAACCTGCGTCCGGTACCGGCAAACATCATTTCACAACAGATTTATTCACCATTTCAACTTATTTTTCTGTTATTATTACAATTTGAATTAATATATTGCAGTTCAGTGTCAGGGAAACATTACTCAAATTTTTTTGCTTTGTCAAAATGCTTATTATTACATAGTAAGTCCATAAGTAAGTTAACGGAGATTTAGTATGTGTTATAGAAATTTAATACTTTGTCTTTGTTTTGTTTGTTATTTATTAAGAATTTTCAGGTCATATCTCAGATGGATTATGACGGAAGACAAAAAAGACCATCATCGCAAGGAATTTTGAACTGGACTCGAGTTGCAAAAAATCGTAGTGTTACTTATAAGACATAACGATTTTTAGGAACTCGAGCCCCGTCCTTTTTCATTTCATCAGCAGTCATCATCGAACATCAGCAATGAAGAAGATCTGTAGTTTGTTACAACTGTTATGTTAGTTTTAACACCTCATCATAATAACGCTTAACGTCTTATATTTTAAACATATCTTAACTTTTAAACATCTGTTTTCTAAGGTATATTTCAAAATGTAATTTATATGTATTTAAGGAATATATTTAAGGAATAATAACTATATCTTTATTTCCAAATAGCAAGGGCTCATAATTAGATTTAACCACCATTCAACTTATTTTAATCTTTTTTATTACTATTTAATTTAAATAATAGTACTGTGCGAGGGAAACATTAATCTATATTTTTTTTTAGAAACCGCAAATATTTTGGCTCTATCAAAGCTTGGGCAAGTCCAGAATAATAGTAAACGAGCTTGTTGGCTTGTATGGATTATACACGTTTAAAAACATTTTCTACTTTTCTCTTTTCTTAGTTTTTGTTGATTAACGCTTGGCAGGTCATTTCTTAGACAGATAATCAAGAAACAGAAGACATCAAAATCACCATCACAAGAACTTTGGTACTGGACTCGGGTGCTAGAAGCAATACGTGCTACTTTTGAAAAAAACGTATTCCTCTAGTAACCAGTGTCCGGTACCGCAAACCTTAAACCAAAATCAAGATCGCCAATCGAAGAAGAAGTTGAAAATCGGTCTATATATTTGTTTTCATAGACGAATTGAAAAAATGTAGATACTTAATTTATTTTGTATTTAAAAACGTATTTCCTTCATTTTTGTTGATTAATCCTTGGCAGGTCATTTATCAGACGGATTATCAAATTACGGAATCAAGAAGCGGAAGACATCAAACATCACTATCACATGAACTTAGGTACTGGACTCGGGTGTTAGAGGCGATACGTGCTGCTTAAAAGACACGTATCCCTCCAACAACCTGGGCCCGGTACCGCTAAACTTCAAGCATAATGAAGATCATCAAGCGAAGAAGAAAAAGAAAATCGGTCAACATATTTGTTTTCATAGGCCAATTAAGAAAAGTAGATACTTAATTTATTTAATAATACTTATACTTTCAATAATGACTAATAACAATCTTTATTTTCAAGTCGCTAAGCGACTTGAAAAACGTATTTCCTTCATTTTTGTTGATTAATCCTTGGCAGGTCATTTCTCAGACGGATTATCAAATTACGGAATCAAGAAACGGAAGACATCAAACATCACTATCACATGAACTTAGGTATTGGACTCGGGTGTTAGAGGCGATACGTGCTGCTTAAAAGACACGTATCCCTCCAACAACCTGGGTCCGGTACCACTAAACTTCAAGCATCATGAAGATCATCAAGCGAAGAAGAAAAAGAAAATCGTTCAACATATTTGTTTTCATAGGCCAATTAAGAAAAGTAGATACTTAATTTATTTAATAATACTTATACTTTCAATAATGACTAATAACAATCTTTATTATCAAGTCGCTAAGCGACTTGAAAAACGTACTTCCTTCATTTTTGTTGATTAATCCTTGGCAGGTCATTTCTCAGACGGATTATCAAATTATGGAATCAAGAAACGGAAGACATCAAACATCACTATCACATGAACTTAGGTACTGGACTCGGGTGTTAGAGGCGATACGTGCTGCTTAAAAGACACGTATCCCTCCAACAACCTGGGTCCGGTACCACTAAACTTCAAGCATAATGAAGATCATCAAGCGAAGAAGAAAAAGAAAATCGGTCAACATATTTGTTTTCATAGGCCAATTAAGAAAAGTAGATACTTAATTTATTTAATAATACTTATACTTTCAATAATGACTAATAACAATCTTTATTTTCAAGTCGCTAAGCGACTTGAAAAACGTATTTCCTTCATTTTTGTTGATTAATCCTTGGCAGGTCATTTCTCAGACGGATTATCAAATTACGGAATCAAGAAACGGAAGACATCAAACATCACTATCACATGAACTTAGGTATTGGACTCGGGTGTTAGAGGCGATACGTGCTGCTTAAAAGACACGTATCCCTCCAACAACCTGGGTCCGGTACCACTAAACTTCAAGCATAATGAAGATCATCAAGCGAAGAAGAAAAAGAAAATCGGTCAACATATTTGTTTTCATAGGCCAATTAAGAAAAGTAGATACTTAATTTATTTAATAATACTTATACTTTTAATAATGACTAATAACTAATAATATTTTCAAGTCACTAAGCGACTTGGAAAACGTATTTCCTTCATTTTTGATATTTAATCCTTGGCAGGTCATTTCTCAGACGGATTATCAAATTACGGAATCAAGAAACGGAAGACATCAGACATCACTATCACATCAACTTAGGTACTGGACTCGGGTGTTAGAGGCGAAACGTGCTGCTTAAAAGACACGTATCCCTCCAACAACCTGGGTCCGGTACCACTAAACTTCAAGCATCATGAAGATCATCAAGCGAAGAAGAAAAAGAAAATCGGTCAACATATTTGTTTTCATAGGCCAATTAAGAAAAGTAGATACTTAATTTATTTAATAATACTTATACTTTCAATAATGACTAATAACTAATAATATTTTCAAGTCACTAAGCGACTTGAAAAACGTATTTCCTTCATTTTTGTTGATTAATCCTTGGCAGGTCATTTCTCAGACGGATTATCAAATTACGGAATCAAGAAACGGAAGACATCAAACATCACTATCACATCAACTTAGGTACTGGACTCGGGTGTTAGAGGCGATACGTGCTGCTTAAAAGACACGTATCCCTCCAACAACCTGGGTCCGGTACCACTAAACTTCAAGCATAATGAAGATCATCAAGCGGAGAAGAAAAAGAAAATCGGTCAACATATTTGTTTTCATAGGCCAATTAAGAAAAGTAGATACTTAATTTATTTAATAATACTTATACTTTTAATAATGACTAATAACTAATAATATTTTCAAGTCACTAAGCGACTTGGAAAACGTATTTCCTTCATTTTTGATATTTAATCCTTGGCAGGTCATTTCTCAGACGGATTATCAAATTACGGAATCAAGAAACGGAAGACATCAGACATCACTATCACATCAACTTAGGTACTGGACTCGGGTGTTAGAGGCGAAACGTGCTGCTTAAAAGACACGTATCCCTCCAACAACCTGGGTCCGGTACCACTAAACTTCAAGCATAATGAAGATCATCAAGCGAAGAAGAAAAAGAAAATCGGTCAACATATTTGTTTTCATAGGCCAATTAAGAAAAGTAGATACTTAATTTATTTAATAATACTTATACTTTTAATAATGACTAATAACTAATAATATTTTCAAGTCACTCAGCGACTTGAAAAACGTATTTCCTTCATTTTTGTTGATTAATCCTTGGCAGGTCATTTCTCAGACGGATTATCAAATTACGGAATCAAGAAACGGAAGACATCAGACATCACTATCACATCAACTTAGGTACTGGACTCGGGTGTTAGAGGCGATACGTGCTGCTTAAAAGACACGTATCCCTCCAACAACCTGGGTCCGGTACCGCTAAACTTCAAGTATAATGAAGATCATCAAGCGAAGAAGAAAAAGAAAATCGGTCAACATATTTGTTTTCATAAACCAATTAAGAAAAGTAGATACCTAATTTATTTAATTATACTTATACTTTCAATAATGACTAATAACAATCTTTATTTTCAAGTCGCTAAGCGACTTGAATAACGTATTCCCTTCATTTTTGTTGATTAATCCTTGGCAGGTCAATTCTCAGACGGATTATCAAATTACGGAATCAAGAAACGGAAGACATCAAACATCACTATCACATGAACTTAGGTACTGGACTCGGGTGTTAGAGGCGATACGTGCTGCTTAAAAGACACGTATCCCTCCAACAACCTGGGTCCGGTACCGCTAAACTTCAAGCATAATGAAGATCATCAAGCGAAGAAGAAAAAGAAAATCCGTCAACATATTTGTTTTCATAGGCCAATTAAGAAAAGTAGATACTTAATTTATTTAATGATACTTACACTTTCAATAATGACTAATAACAACCTTTATTTTCAAGTCGCTAAGCTACTTGAAAAACGTATTTCCTTCATTTTTGTTGATTAATCCTTGGCAGGTCATTTCTCAGACGGATTATCAAATTACGGAATTACGAAGCGGAAGACATCAAACATCACTATCACATGAACTTAGGTACTGGACTCGGGTGTTAGAGGCGATACGTGCTGCTTAAAAGACACGTATCCCTCCAACAACCTGGGTCCGGTACCACTAAACTTCAAGCATAATGAAGATCATCAAGCGAAGAAGAAAAAGAAAATCGGTCAACATATTTGTTTTCATAGGCCAATTAAGAAAAGCAGATACTTAATTTATTTAATAATACTTATACTTTCAATAATGACTAATAACAATCTTTATTTTCAAGTCGCTAAGCGACTTGAAAAACGTATTTCCTTCATTTTTGTTGATTAATCCTTGGCAGGTCATTTCTCAGACGGATTATCAAATTACGGAATCAAGAAACGGAAGACATCAAACATCACTGTCACATGAACTTAGGTACTGGACTCGGGTGTTAGAGGCGATACGTGCTGCTTAAAAGACACGTATCCCTCCAACAACCTGGGTCCGGTACCGCTAAACTTCAAGCATAATGAAGATCATCAAGCGAAGAAGAAAAAGAAAACCGGTCAACATATTTGTTTTCATAGGCCAATTAAGAAAAGTAGATACTTAATTTATTTAATAATACTTATACTTTCAATAATGACTAATAACAATCTTTATTTTCAAGTCGCTAAGCGACTTGAAAACGTATTTCCTTCATTTTTGTTGATTAATCTTTGGCAGGTCATTTCTCAGACGGATTATCAAATTACGGAATCAAGAAACGGAAGACATCAAGCATCACTATCACATGAACTTAGGTACTGGACTCGGGTGTTAGAGGCGATACGTGCTGCTTCAAAGACACGTATCCCTCCAACAACCTGGGTCCGGTACCGCTAAACTTCAAGCATAATGAAGAACATCAAGCGAAGAAGAAAAAGAAAATCGGTCAACATATTTGTTTTCATAGGCCAATTAAGAAAAGTAGATACTTAATTTATTTAATAATACTTATACTTTCAATAATGACTAATAACAATCTTTATTTTCAAGTCGCTAAGCGACTTGCAAACGTATTTCCTTCATTTTTGTTGATTAATCTTTGGCAGGTCATTTCTCAGACGGATTATCAAATTACGGAATCAAGAAACGGAAGACATCAAGCATCACTATCACATGAACTTAGGTACTGGACTCGGGTGTTAGAGGCGATACGTGCTGCTTAAAAGACACGTATCCCTCCAACAACCTGGGTCCGGTACCGCTAAACTTCAAGCATAATGAAGATCATCAAGCGAAGAAGAAAAAGAAATTCGGTCAACATTATTTGTTTTCATAGGCCAATTAAGAAAAGTAGATACGTAATTTATTTAATAATACTTATACTTTCAATAATGACTAATAATATATTAAATTTAGTCACCATTTCAATAGCTTATTTTTATGTTAGGATTACTATTTAAATTGCATTTCTATGCAAGGGAAACTATATTCTATATTAAGACTGAGTTAATTATAATGAAAGTCACAAACATTTTTGTGTATCAAAATGCTTATTATTAAATCGTAAGTTCATCATAGTAGTAAAAGGGCTTAGATTTAGTCCCCATTTCGACTTATTTTAATGCTAGTGTTACCAATTGAATTAGATAAGATGTCAATTCAGTGCTAGAGAAACATTACTGTAACATTTAAACCCAAATTTAAATTATAATGAAAACTACAAATAAATTTTTCTTTATCAAAATGATTATTTTTACATGGTAAGTCCATCATAGTATTAAACGGGGTTTGTACTTTGTATGAATACCAGTAATTTAGTAACTTTTCCCATATTTTGGTTGATTAAGAAGGGGCAGGTGAAAAAATATCTCACACGTTACACCAAAGATCATTATGGCAAGGAATTGTGTACTGGACTCGAGTTTCAAAAAGTCGTAGTGCTACTGACAATACACTCCAATTTTTTTGAAACTCGGGCCCCGACCCTATTATTTCATCAACAGTCATCATACACCATCAGCAATGAAGAAGCTTCGTAGGTTGTTACAATTGTTATGTAAGTTTTAACACATTATCATATAACATAATACGCTCTATTTCTCGACCTCTGTGGCGTATAGGTAGTGCATTCGACTGCTAAGCTAAATTTTGCGGGTTCGATTCCCGCTCAGTGCAAATATGTATATATCCATTGGCCTGGGTGTTTCTATTTATTGTTGTACGTATTTATTTACAAAAAAAAAGTATTTAAATGTATGTTTATCAGCATTCTTGAACCCATATGACAAGCTCTGCATAGTTTGGGTCCAAATGGCGTTGTGTACTTTGTCCTAGAATATTATATTATTATATATTATACCTATATTTTAAACTATTCTGCTTTTTAGGTATATAGATGTAATTTATATGGATTTAAGGAATACACCGTGTTATACTAACTATATCTTCAGTTTCAAGTAGCTAGGGCTCGTAATTATATTTAATCACCATTCAAATTATTTCAATTTTATGTATTACTATTTAATTTAAATAACAGTACAGTGCGAGGGAAACATTATTCTATATTTAAGTGAAACTTATATTATAATGAAACCACAAATATGATTGCTCTATCATAGCTCAGGCAAGTTCAGAATAATAGAAATTTGGCTCGTTGACTTGCATGGATTATAGGCGTTTAATATATAACATTTTCATAGACAGAGTGATAGAGAGACAGAGAGAGAAGACATCACACATCACTACCACATGACCTTAGGTACTGGACTCGGGTATTAGAGGCGAGACGTGCTGCTTAAAAGACACGTATCCCTCCAATAACCGGGGTCCGGTACCGCCGCACAATGAAGATCATCAAGCGAAGAAGAAGCTGAAAACCGGTCAACATGTTTTGTTTTCATAGGCGTATTGAGAAAAGTAGATACTTCATTTATTTTGTATTTAAAAGTGTATTTCTTTTATTTTTTTTGATTAACGCTTGGCAGGTCATTTCCAGACGGTTTTTCAAAAAACAGATTCAAGAAACGGAAGACATCAAACAACACTATCACATGAACTTAGGTACTGGACTCGGGTATTAGAGGCGATACGTGCTGCTTAAAGGACACGTATCCCTCCAATAACCTGGGTCCGGTACCACCGCACAATGAAGATCATCAAGCGAAGAAGAAGCTGAAAACCGGTCAACATGTTTGTTTTCATAGGCGAATTGAGAAAAGTAAATACTGGATTTTATTCTGTATTTAAAAATGTATTTCCTTTGTTTTTGTTGATTAACTCTTGGCAGGTCATTTCCAGACGGATTTTTGAACAACAGATTAAAGAAACCGAAGACATCAAACAATACTATCACATGAACTTAGGTACTGGACTCGGGTATTAGAGGCGATACGTGCTGCTTAAAAGACACGTATCCCTCCAATAACCGGGGACCGGTACCACCGCACAATGAAGATCATCAAGCGAAGAAGAAGCTGAAAAACGGTCAACATATTTGTTACCATAGGCGATTTGAGAAAAGTAGATGCTTAATTTTATTTTGTATTTAAAAATGTATTTCCTTTATTTTTGTTGATCAACGATTGGCAGGTCATTTCCAGACGTATTTTCAAAAAACTGATTCAAGAAACGGAAGACATCAAACAACGCTTTCACATGAACTTAGGTACTGGACTCGGGTATTAGAGGCGATACGTGCTGCTTAAAGGACACGTATCCCTCCAATAACCGGGGTCCGGTACCGCCGCACAATGAAGATCATCAAGTGCAGAAGAAGCTGAAAACCGGTCAACATGTTTGTTTTCATAGGCGTATTGAGAAAAGTTGATACTTACTTTATTTTGTATGTAAAAATGTATTTTATTTATTTTTGTTGATTAA
This sequence comes from Cybosia mesomella, assembly GCA_946251805.1. Taxonomy (NCBI): domain Eukaryota; kingdom Metazoa; phylum Arthropoda; class Insecta; order Lepidoptera; family Erebidae; genus Cybosia; species Cybosia mesomella. The sequence goes on along the minus strand of OX276388.1, from coordinate 11,834,174 downwards.
TGCTTGGCAGGTCATTTTCAGACGGATTATCAAAAAACAAATTAAATAAACGGAAGACATCAAACAATACTATCACATGAACTTAGGTACTGGACTCGGGTATTAGAGGCAATACGTGCTGCTTAAAAGACACGTATCCCTCCAATAACCGGGGACCGGTGCCACCACACAATGAAGATCATCAAGCGAAGAAGAAGCTGAAAAACGGTCAACATGTTTGTTTTCATAGGCGAATCGAGATAGATGCTTAATTTTATTTTGTATTTAAAAATGTATTTCCTTTATTTTTGTTGACCAACGCTTGGCAGGTCATTTCCAGACGCATTTTCAAAAAACAGATTCAAGAAACGGAAGACATCAAACAACACCATCACATGAACTTAGGTACTGGGCTCGGGTATTAGAGGTGATACGTGCTGCTAAAGGACACGTATCCCTCCAATAACCTGGCTCCGGTACCACCGCACAATGAAGATCATCAAGCGCAGAAGAAGCTGAAAACCGGTCAACATGTTTGTTTTCATAGGCGTATTGAGGAAATTTGATACTTTATTTATTTTGTATGTAAAAATGTATTTTCTTCATTTTTGTTGATAAACGCTTGGCAGGTCATTTTCAGACGGATTATCAAAAAACAAATTAAATAAACGGAAGACATCAAAGAATACTATCACATGAACTTAGGTACTGGACTCGGGTATTAGAGGCGATACGTGCTGCTTAAAAGACACGTATCCCTCCAATAACCGGGGACCGGTGCCACCGCACAATGAAGGTCATCAAGCGAAGAAAAAGCTGAAAAACGGTCAACATGTTTGTTTTCATAGGCGAATCGAGATAGATGCTTAATTTTATTTTGTATTTAAAAATGTATTTCCTTTATTTTTGTTGACCAACGCTTGGCAGGTCATTTCCAGACGCATTTTCAAAAAACAGATTCAAGAAACGGAAGACATCAAACAACACCATCACATGAACTTAGGTACTGGGCTCGGGTATTAGAGGTGATACGTGCTGCTAAAGGACACGTATCCCTCCAATAACCTGGCTCCGGTGCCACCGCACAATGAAGATCATCAAGCGCAGAAGAAGCTGAAAACCGGTCAACATGTTTGTTTTCATAGGCGTATTGAGGAAATTTGATACTTTATTTATTTTATATGTAAAAATATATTTTCTTTATGTTTGTTGATTAATGCTTGGCAGGTCATTTTCAGACGGATTATCAAAAAACAAATTGAATAAACGGAAGACATCAAACAATACTATCACATGATCTTAGGTACTGGACTCGGGTATTAGAGGCGATACGTGCTGCTTAAAAGACACGTATCCCTCCAATAACCGGGGACCGGTACCACCGCACAATGAAGATCATCAAGCGAAGAAGAAGCTGAAAAACGGTCAACATGTTTGTTTTCATAGGCGAATCGAGATAGATGCTTAATTTTATTTTGTATTTAAAAATGTATTTCCATTATTTTTGTTGACCAACGCTTGGCAGGTCATTTTCAGACGGATTATCAAAAAACAAATTAAACAAACGGAAGACATCAAACAATACTATCACATGAACTTAGGTACTGGACTCGGGTATTAGAGGCGATACGTGCTGCTTAAAAGACACGTATCCCTCCAATAACCTGGGTCCGGGACCGCCAAACTTCAAGCACAATGAAGATCATCAAGCGATGAAGAAGCTGAAAATCGGTCCACATATTTGTTTTCATAGGCGAATTAAGAAAAGTAGATAGTTTGTTTACTTATATTATATTTATATACTTATATTATCAATTATTACTAATAACAAGCTTTATTTTCAAGACGCTTAAACCTATATTAGATTCAGTCGTCATTTCAATAGCTTATTTGTATGTTAGAATTACTATTTAACCCTGGGGTTATCCTTTCGAGGGCTTACCCGGGGTGCCCGGCAACGGACACTTGGGGAGGACACCGTGCGGTTTTAGTCGATTCCCGACATAACCACCCCCGCTGGCCGGCGCGAGGGTATCCGAAGGGATTTCCGCACGTAAAAAAAAAATGAATGCTGAAAACTTCAAACTGTTTTACCCTGTTAGTGTACGTCCTGAGTGCCAGCGTATCGAGGGACTGACGGTGCAGCGGAATGAGCGGCGCACAGTAGCGCATTAAACAAATGACGAGCATGAGGACTCGCTCATTTGACCATTATCACGCTCATTACCGTAATTCTTGCCAACTACGGAAATGGCTCCAGTTTCGCCCCGAGACGTATATAATATATCGGAAAATTTCGAATATCTGGGACGTGTCTAGGTAGCTCAGTTAGTCAGAGCAATCTTTCTGTAAGGAACTGGTCGCGGGTTTGAGTCGGGGCGTCCTAGAAGTTCTCTTTTTCCGATCTAAATCTATAGGAAAAGTTAAGCATAATATTGGTCTAAAAATTTCATTGAATATAATTATAATTTTAAAGATAAACAATCCAATTGTTAACAATCCCATTTGCTTTAAATATAAAGACAGATGAGACCGCAGACAACCACTCGTGATGTAATATTTAAGAACTAATATACTTTAATACATAGTTTACAGTAAGTACCTTGAACTTAAACTTAAACTTAAACGGCCGTGTGGTGCCGGCCTAGAATAGCACCACCCCAACTCTTCCCGTGGGTGTCGTAAGAGGCGACTAAGGGACATATCCGGGGGCGAACAGCAGCGCCCCCGCAGAACAACCCTCCACCAAACTGCGATCCCCAACTCGCCTGCCCAGCGTAGGGATTATGGGCATTACCCCCTATGAAGAAAACAGCCAATAGATGTCGGAATAGTTCCCAGCTGCCCCGCTATCCCTGGTCATGGTAGCGGCCATGGTAACGGCGGGGCAGGGGTGCTAAGAATCCCCGGGCTGTACTAGGCTACCACACGCTTCACAAACTGACCGTTTAACGAACGCACTCTGAGGCTTGACCATCATCAAGCGCAGTTGGAAGTTGGGTTAGAGAACATTAAAGGGCATGTACACGGATTATGTGAAGTCCGTGTAGAGGGAGAAGACACCGTAACCCTTGACTCGGGCCATCTTTTCTACTTTCGCTAGGGTGATAAAACATCCCTACTTTAGCTAGGGTGATATAACATCCCAGGATGGCGTAGATTTCCTCGTCAATAGGGCCCTCTCTAGCAACGTTCAAGAAATCTCCAGCGTGTCGAAGAGGGTATATCCAAGCGGTATAGCATGAAGGTAATTCAGGTCTACGCACCGACCTCGGCACACTCGGATGATGAAGTGGAGGATATGTATGAAGACATATCCAAAGCCTTGCACAACACCACTAAGGCTCACTTCTACATTGTTATGGGGGGCTTTAACGTCAAGGTGGGAACGTTATGGAGTTAGGAATCACAGGGGGTTCATGCTTGTCAACTTCCTTGAGAAAGAGGGACTTTTCATAATGAATTCTTTAAGAAACAGCCTCAAACGAAGTGAACATCGCAACGTTGTCCAATTGTGTGACAAACGACGATGTGACAAAAAATTAGATCGACTTCATCATGAAGGACAGCAAGCACATATTCAGAGACGTCTCAGTTAGGTTTAATACCGGATCTGATCACCGACTGCTCCGAGGCTCTCTGAATATTAACCTGAAGCTTGAAAGAAACCGTCGTACTGGCAGGAAGTGCAAACTCTCGGATAAGACTCTGGGGATGAAAACAAGAAGACGGGAAACCACCCAAGCGACTTCGTCAGACAGATCAGACCTTAACAAGAAAATTGTTCGGTGCTCCAACACACGCCTCATTGAAGAGGCGATAGAGTGAAACCGAGGGTCCAAAGTATTCACTCAGCAGCTTGGCAGGAGGCATCTGACGAAGCTCAAAACGCACGGCGGGAGGACCGTATTGTCGAACCCAGAGATCTCCGCCGAGATAGAGGATTTCTATGGCCGTCTGTACACTGCACATGCTTCCCGACGAGACGACCATGACTCCAGAGCCACCCTGACACGCCACTATACCGACGAACTGCATGATATCAGCCAAGACGAGATCGTGTTAGCTCTGAGGCAGCTTAAAAATGGAAAAGCCCCCGGTGAGGACGGAATAACTTCAGAGCTTCTGAAGAGGAGCTCCTGTCATACAGGAGCTACAGAAACTCTTCAATATCGTCCTTCACAGCGGGGGTTTGGTTGCTCTTTTTTTTTAAGAAGGGTGATAAGGCCCTCCTTAAAAACTACAGACCCATCACACTCCTGAGCCAAACATAAACGGCGACTACATCTCACACCTGCGATTCGCTGATGATATAGTCTTAATGGTAGAGTCGCTAGAGGAGCTAACCCGGATGCTGGACGGCCTAACTTCAGCCTCGCGTGCATCGGTCTTGGCATGAATTTGGATAAAACCAAAGTCATGATCAATGGCCATATTGATCCAGGACCGGTCGTCGTGGATGGTCACCTTCTTGAAATTGTTTCTGAGTACACTTACCTCGGGCAGATTGTGCAGTTAGGTAAAAATAATTTTGAGAAGGAGGCCAAGAGGAGGATCCAGCTAGGCTGGGCAGCGTTTGGGAAACTACGTCGAGTCGTGGACACTCACGGTAGGGCTGGTCCACCAGTTCAAAGTCGCTCAGCGAGTTATGGAAAGAGCTATTCTCAGAGTTTCTCTGAAGGATAGGAATCGTAACGAATACATCCGACATAGAATGGCGGGCCATATCTCGGGAAGAACCGACAACCGCTGGGGTAAACGTGTTCTTGAGTGAAGACCGCGACTCGGCAAACGTAGTGTAGGACGCCCTCCGGCCAGGTGGGATGACGATCTGCGAAAGACTGCATTCAGATGCTGGATGCGGCAAGCTGAAGACAGTGTGCTATGGCGCTCATTAGGGGAGACCTATGTCCAGCAGTGGACTAGTATAGGTTGATGATGATGATGATGATGACGTTAAACTCACAATTTTTCACAAGGACTTATTAATTCCCTTTGAATTGGTTTTCGCTCTCAAATGATTATGTTCGATACCTATTAAAATGTTATCAAATGTTGTTAAAATTTATCCGGGACCTTCTTAGTTCTCCATAAGTTCTGTCGTATGTACAGTTCTTTTTTCTGTAGATAGAATTTTGTGCTTTCTCTTTTTTACACAAAAAATATGTCGTCCGCTCCCCCGTTCGCTCCCCCGTCAGCTCCTCCGTCCGCACCGCTATGAGCTGCCACTTAGGACACACTTGTATATATTACACACACTTTGTATATATTATACGTTAAGCTGGGTCCACATTTGTAGCATTTCTGTGTATCGTATCTCCTTTGCCTGCCCACAACGCGTATCATGATCGCTAGTTTGGATACAAAATGATCGCCGTTAACAATACACGCCGTATCTGATACAGCCCGATCCGCAATAAACGCGTATCTTGATACGCTTCGTATCCGATTTGGACGTATTTTGATACTGTATATGTGATACACCGCGAACCATCCTGTGTCGGTTTTTCAGCGGTGATCAAAGGGGATACATGACGTATCGAACAAGTTTGGACGTGAATGCATTTAATACGCGATCATTTCTGGTGTTCTACCCGCCATTTCGTGGTTTGTTGTGATAGAGGAGTAAACATGGAAGATGAGCTGGGATAACGAAAGTGTTATAAAACTAATCGACGCCTATAAAAGAAAAGAAGTGTTATGGGATTTCCCACCATCGTCCTGTTCGTCTGGATATTACTTTTCTTGTAATACTATTAATAACAATATAAGAGGCGCAAGTCACTGCTAAACTCTGAGCAATTGCGTACGATAACATGGCTGAACCGTTTGGGAACGAAGCCATGTCTGAACCGCAGATGGGAAGGTGCACTGAAAGAAACAATACGAAGATCGGAAGAAAAATGAAGCGTCCATATTTGTAAAGTTAAAGCCGATACACTAACATGGTATAGCATTTACTAAGTATGGACACGTTTTTTACGATATACGCCTTAAAAATACGACATGGACAAAATGAGCGTCCATATTTATGATACAAATACTCGATACGATTCGACTGATCGTGATACGTCAAGGTGCTACAAATGTGGACCCAGCTTAAGGTGTGTAATAACCTTTTGTTATTTTTGTTAATTAAGTTTGGCACGTCATATCTCAGACAGATCTTTACGGAAGATATCGAAGACCATCATCGTAAGGAATTGGGAACTGGACTCGAGTTTCAAAAAGTCGTAGTGCTACTTACAAGACACTTCGATTTTTTAGAAACTCGAGCCCCGACCCAATGATTTCATCAACAGTCTTCAAGCACCATCACCAATCTTATAAACTGTTTATTTATTTTATTATGAAAATAAGTAGACAATATGCTTGTAATTCGCAGGGTTTGTATTAAATAAATCCAAGAAGTTTAAACAATATAACATTCTTGAATATATTCAATTCACGGTATTCACGGTGATTACAAAGTTAGCTGATCTAGGGCAACATGAATTGCTTCTATAATTGGTAGGAACTAATTGAAAATAGCTTATAACAAAGATTTCTTCGAAGATCACCTCTTCTTATTTATATTTTGAATAAGTATATCAATTTGTTTTCTTAAATGTATTGCAAAATGTAATTTATTTATTTTAGAAATAAATTATGACAGCAACAACTTTCACGTCTTTACTATTACTATTACGTCAGTGCCGTTATCTTATCTGTACTTTATGTAAATTACTAGACTATAAGCTTAAAATAATCCGTGTATTATGACTTGAAGTATAAGATTCTAGAATTCATAGTAAGTATAAGTATATTTGGTTTGAATGAGAATTTTGTGCTTTCTCTTTTTATACGCTTTTCATTAGCTTCACCTGTATGTTTGTTTGTAACCGACTCCTTTGGGCGCGATTTTGACCCACTTTAAACAGCCAGATTTCGTTCAAACTTTGTAGATGTATCGAGGACCGATGACAATATACTAATTTGATAAAATTATTTCATTTTCAATTATTATATATATAAATATTTATATATTTTGTTTTATTTATACTATTATTAATTTATATTAATTGAAATTTTTAATACTATTCTTATAAACTTATTAAAACTTATTTTCTATTTTTTTAGTTCGGTTTTCTATAAAAAGCGCGTTTTTAAGTTTTTTTAAACTATTATTTATTTACACCAATAATATGTCGTCCGCTCCCCCGTTCGCTCCCCCGTCGGCTCCCCTGTCCGCACCGCTATAAGTCGCCACTTAGGACACACACTTAAAAATGCTTATTATTACATGGGAAGTGCATAATAATTGTTAACGGGTTTCCAACTTTGTATATATTATACGTTAGGTGTGTAATAACCTTTTCCTTATTTTTGTTAATTAAGAATTGGCAGGTCATATCTCAGACAGATCTGTACGGAAGATAGCGAAGACCATCATCGCAAGGAATTGGGAACTGGTCTCGAGTTTCAAAAATTCGTAGTGCTACCTACAAGACACTGCGAATTTTTAGAAATTCGAGCCTCGACCCAATCATTCCATCAACAGTCTTCAAGCACCATCATCGATCTTATAAACTGTTTTCTTTTTATTTTATTATGAAAATAAGTAGCTTTAAAACTACTTACCTTACTAAAAACCATTTATAAGTTTCCACATATAAATCACAAGTAGTTACTTGATTGAGTGATTAGGATATCTGTTACTAAATCAAGGTGTTAGAACTAGAGACTCGATGCTTGTAATTAGCAGGATTTGTATTAAATAAATCCAAGAAGTTTAAACAACATAACATTCTTGAATATATTCAATTCAAGGTACTTACGTTGAATACAAAGTTAGCTGATCTAGGGCAATATGTATTGCTTCTATAATTGGTAGTAACTAATTGGAAATAGATTATAACAAAGATTTCTTCGAAGATCACTACTTCTTATTTAAATTTTGAATATATCAATTTGTTTTCTTAGATGTATTGATAAGTGTAATTTATTTATTTTAGAAATAAATTATGACAGCATAATATTATTATGGCAACAACTTTCACGTCTTTACTATTACTTTTACGTCAGTACCGTTATCTTATCTGTACTTTATGTAAATTACTAGACTATAACCTTAAAATAATCCGTGTATTATGACTAGAAGTATAAGATTCTAGAATTCATAGTAAGTATAAGCTATGTTTGGTTTGAATGAGAATTTTGTGATTTCTCTTTTTGTGCTTAAATAAGTGCATAATAATTATTAACGGGTTTTCAACTTTGTATATATTATACGTTAGGTGTGTAATAACCTTTTCCTTATTTTTGTTAATTAAGAATTGGCAGATTATATCTCAGACAAATCTTTACGGAAGATAGCGAAGACCATCATCGCAAGGAATTGGGAACTGGACTCGAGTTTCAAAAATTCGTAGTGCTACTTCCAAGACACTGCGAATTTTTAGAAACTCGAGTCCGGACCCAATGATTTCATCAACAGTCTCCAAGCACCATCACCGATCTTATAAACTGTTTTTTTTATTTTATTATGAAAATAAGTAGCTTTAAGACTACTTACATTACTAGAAACCATATATAAGTTTCCACATATAAATAACAAGTAGTTACTTGACTGAGTAATTATGATATCTGTTACTAAACCAAGGTGTTAGAACTAGAGACAATATGCTTGTAATTCGCAGGGTTTGTATTAAATAAATCCAAGAAGTTTAAACAATATAACATTCTTGAATATATTCAATTCACGGTATTCACGGTGATTACAAAGTAAGCTGATCTAGGGCAATATGAATTGCTTCTATCATTGGTAGGAACTAATTGCAAATAGCTTATAACTAAGATTTCTTCGAAGATCACTACTTCTTATCTATATTTTGAATATATCAATTTGTTTTCTTATATGTATTGCAAAATGTAATTTATTTATTTTAGAAATAAATTATGACAGCATAATATATTAGGATGACAACAACTTTCACATATTTGCTATTAATATTACGTCAGTTCCGTTATCTTATCTGTACTTTATGTAAATTACTAGACTATAAGCTTAAAAAAATCGTGTATTATGACTTTAAGTATAAGATTCTAGAATTCATAGTAAGTACAAGCTATGCTTGGTTTGGGTGCCAGATAACGCTGTGTATTTATGTATTGTTTATTAAATGAGCAGTTTTTAGAAAAATATTTTACGTATGGGTACAAGAAATTGGGGTGTGTGTTGGGTAACCTCCTCGAGTGTCGCTCCGATTCCGATCCCGCTGCAGTCCGGGGGGAACGGAATCGGAGCGGCCGGTACACCCTGGGCGGCGGTCAATGGCTTCCCCTTCACCCCTTCATAGGGTTGGCATTGATCGTCGGGAATACCCAACGTGGCGGGAACACATCGCTCTCCGTACTCCTCTGCTTTCAGAGGAGACAGGATGAGCGATGCTGTTAGTGGTGAGATGGCCCAGGGTCAGCCGGGGTGCGAGGGATATGCTCTATGGGTAACCTTACACCCCGGCGTCTGAAGACCCGAGACGGCGTGCGGTTTTAGTCGGTGCAAGCCCGACATAACCGCCCCCGCTGGCCGGCGGGGGGGTATCCGAAGGGATTTCCGCACGATAAAAAAAAAAAAAAAAAAAAAAAAGTGTACAAGAAATTAAAAAATACAAATTTAATCGGGCTCAAACACACTTCTTGCTGTATTATTTGTTATCATAAGACAATATTGGCTGTATTGTTTTCATAATTTCGTGTAGTTCCAACTTATAGCAAATTTACTTAGCATATTACCTTATTTTACTAATAAACTTTATATACGAAAAATTTATTAATAGGTATACAATATACACTCAGGCGTTGGCTCCTTCCTGAGCCGATGTAGGTGGTCCCCGAAGCACCCCTTCCGGAGATCACCTGCGTAGGGATTTCCGCACGAAAAAAAGAAAGAAAGGTATACAATATACATACCTAAATATGTTTATTTTTTCGTGCTAAAATCCCTATATATTTTTCATTTCTTTAATCAATATATTTCATGCGGCGGCAGTCAAGTGGCGTGGTCGTGGAAGGTCGGGCTTGCAACGTTAGCACGCCCCGTTAGACTACCGACGCGACCTACAAACATACAAGATACGCGTGGAAAACATAATCCTTCCTTGGCAGCCCGGGTAATAATTTGATCTTCTAAATGCGAAAGTAACCGGCTGTCTGACTGTCTGTTACGCTGTCACGGCAAAACCACTAAACCGATTTTGATGAAATTTGATACAGAGATGGACTAGTTCTTATGAAAGACATGCTACCTTTTACCGCGAAAAAAAGACTTGAATTGGTTCAAGTAGGGGATGAAAGCTTGCATAAACGTATGTCATTTTCGTAGATAACACCATGAAACTTCGTATTATCATAGGCAATTGATAATAAATAAATATAACTTAGAGTATTTTCGAAATCCTGCATGGGAATAAATTGGGGATGATAATCCAAATACACAGTCACGCTTTGACGCTCTTTGGAACCGATGTTGATGGAATTTGGTGCAGTGAGGGAATCGAGTTTGGGAAAGGCCAAAGGCTATGTTTGGTCGCGTTAACCGAAATCCACGCGGGTGGAGCCGCGGGCAACAGCTAGTTTTATATGATTTTTATAGGTGGGAATTAAAACAGAATCCTAATTCCTACTTATCCTACTAATATTATAAATGTATAAGTTTTTTGAAGATATTCGGATGTTTGGTACTTAATCACGCTCTAACGGCTGAACGGCCCAGACTAAAATTTCGTACAGAAATAGATTATAGTCTATAATAACGCATAGACTATTTTTATTCCTGGAATAGGTTCCCATGGGTTACAGGAATGGGAACAGAATTTCAAGCGGGCGAAGTAATGGTCAAGTTAGTATTATAAATGTTAAAGTTTGCGAATATACTCGTACTCGTAAGCTTTTTCGTAGCATGGCTCTACAAGCTTGTGCGCGGGTACGCTGCTACGCCACAGGTTGCTCGGTTATTAACGACTTTTATTAATACTTCGTTGCGATTCGAAGCAGTTGTGATATGTGGATTTTACGATATAAAGGGAGCTCTCTCTATAAACATTGATCATTATTGAAACATGACTGATAATTCTCATTTTGATTTTTTTGAAGCTTCGGTAGGTGGTGGTGGTAGAAATTTGATGACACAAATTTGTCACAAAATTCGGCCGGGTAGGTACCACCGTGCACGATTGCGAAAAACCCTCCATAGTAATCCAATTTCGGTTTGATTGCGTTCAGGAGTCAGCAAGTGCATAGCCGGGCAGGGGGGTTGTGGTCGCAGCACTAGTGGGACCGGCGGGTGTCACACAGTGCTGCGATGACAATCCTCTTCTGATGAGGCCGTCAAGCTGAGTGCCACCATTGTTAACATGGTACGTGTATGTAATGGTGACCCTCTTTCCTGAGACTTTACCTTCAGCTTACCATCAGGCGAGGTGAAGTCAAATTAGTAGCGAACTTTATCAATCTAACGGCAAAACCATTGTCTTTAAAATTATGAAAACGCGAGTTTTTATTGTAAAGTTTTGAGTAAATACGTTAGTCAATCATTAAAGATAAAGATAAGCTAGTTCCAGAACACTGTCTAAATAAACCGTAGTAGTTTGTTATAATTTAAGTTAAAGTCTATATCTAAATAAAATAATTAAAAGTATCTGGTATGTAACTATCTACTATTATATAGAAAATCGTTTTGAATAGCAAGATAAAGAGCTTTTGTATGAATTTCTATAAAATATGTACGGATGTGATTTAAAAGAATACTTTGATTTGATTGAATTGATTTAAGAAAGTTAAAGTTGAAGAGTAATACATCAGAGTCAATTATCAAAGTGGTTGATTATTTGCCTAACATTTAGCATAGCAATATAATATTGCAATATAATCGAGTAACACATGAAAACAGTGTTAACAAAAGAAGGAGATTATAGTTTGTGACCCCAATAGATATTCCTTTCAGAGATACCTGAAATATTAATATTTATGCATAGTTTTCTAACGAAAGGGTGCATTTTAGTCAAATACAGTAATTAATAAATATATGAGTTACAATCAGTTTAATTAGTAGATAATTTAAATATAATTTTAGCTCCTGGGACACTTTGGGTTTTCGGTTTGAGCATGTTATCAGTGTGTAGCAACTCTGGGTTCTGCCTGAAATCCATAAATTATATTTACAAGCTAAAATAGATGAATTCATAAGAAATCAGTTTTAACAAAAATCTTGAACAAACCTACGTTGGGTTGAAGGCACATCAAAGATTTGTGAGGCGATTGCGAAGGGACGGTTAAACTTTAATGGTATCCGTTAGTGAATACTAACATATAGAAAGAATAATAGGTAATATTATACCTTTAGCGTTAGTGGCGGTACTGATAACTGAAATTAAATTATTCCTTAGAGAGGGAGGGAGGAAGATATGTTGATTTAATATCAACCAAAATAAATGAGCTCACTACACACAAAAAATATTATATATTATATTTTTCTGCACAAATCTCAAAAAATGAAACGTATAATGAGAATCAATTAGTCATGTTTTAAAAATGTTAAATGTTGAACAAGAGATTTCATTGACCATAAGTAAGAAGTTCTCATTGGTATAGTACATGTACAAAGCAACTGGTGCAATTGAGTAAAAACGAATGTCTTTTTTACATGTTAATACACCTCTGCCTACCTCTTCGGGGATATAATGCCGTGACGGTATATAAGTACCAAAAAGAGGGTGATGCTTCCGCTGTCGAACCTTCCCATTCACCCCGGGTTAGGCGTGTCTAGATAAGGTATAGGATAACTAGCTGGGTATCAACAGTTATATGACTTTAGGAGCCATAGAATAAAAAATAACAATGTCTAATTATGTTAATGTTGTATATAAATTGTATAACTATGTACATAGTAAATTGTATAACTATGTACATAATCTATGTACATAGTTATACAATTTATATACAACATTAACTATGAGATATGATGTCGATCTATTTCACCACAAGTATCATCAGACTTTACCGAGAATAATTCCCTTATTAGTTTCGAAGTCAAGTAACAATTAAAGGCCGATTCGCAAGCTACATATAACACGATTCTTACCATCTTCCTTCCTTGTGTGCTTATCAATCTGTTTCTATTCAGAATTACAAAAAAATAAGCTTTATATCGTATATGAAACCTCTTTTTGCTTAAAATTGAAATGTACAATCCTTGCACAAAATATTGAGTCGTTAAAGATATTGTCAAAACGTGATGAAGGTTGCCACGAAGTTATTCATTGAGGTTTAAGCCGAGCGGCTCATGTGGCGACCTCATGGTTAGATCAAGCGCTCGTATGCACGGCAAACGCGTATATCTGATAATAGGATTTAACTGCCATTCTTAATTAGCAGTTCGCATCGTTCAAACTCGGTTCGGTATAAAGATATTTATTTTCTCAAAAATATTATTTTCTCATTGCTCACTTACAGAGAAACTCATTCAATTAATTATATCTAATAAGTGTTCAAACAAGGCGTTATACTATAGCTATAGGGTAGAATTAATGATATTATTATAGCTTTCGAACTTACATAACTTGAAACAATCATCAATTGTTTGTTAAACTCAGAATACACTAAGTTAATCTATGTTATTCCTGGTATATAATTTTGTAATCTTCAAATAAAATTCTTATAAATAGACAAGCTAATATTCGGGGCTCTCTCCTGTCCCCACAGCGCATAGGAAGCTATTTCAGGGGCAAAAAGTAGCTTATGTGTTATTCCAGACTATATATAAGATAATATCCTACTATCCTATCTTGGATAGTAGGATATTATCTTAAATATTGATCCAGATTATTTCACATGTTTAGATAATTTGTTATTTAGTCTAACTCCATCAAATCTGATATTTTCTTGCCATAGAAAGTTCTAACTATGGGAACTTGTCAATTATTTTATTTCGTGTATTATATCTGTGAATTCAAATATATTTATTCACTGGCTGTTGCCCGCGGCCCGCCCGCGCGTTGGTTGGTTGTTGTTTTTTGGTCAGACAGCTGTCGTTTCTGCAAAAGTGAAGATGAACCAAACGAAAAGAAGGGTTTGGGAGCGGTGCCCGGGCTGCAAAGTACAAGCTTTGGATACGACCGGGACTAATGCTGTGATGATGATGATAATGATTTAATTTACAAAGTGACACTTATGAGCGCCGCGATTAATGTTTCTAAATCTTTCATTCAATTATAGTCAGATCCGCAAGGTAATACGTATAGCCTGGTGGAAAAGATACTAGCAAAAAAACTCTGTCACTTTTTTTTTGTTCCGATAATACGCAGGCGCGATCATGTCGCGCTGACAGACCTATGTTCCAATATATGTGTATGTGCTATTTATTTCGATTGCATCCAAACATTGGTACTATAGTTCACTATGTTTTTAACCTTTGCTTTATTAGAATGATTCTGTTAATGCTTCTAATTCTTCTAGTAATACTGTTCCACTGAACGTGACATCTATTTTCTAAAATAAAAATTATCCTATGTTGTTCTTTACGTTATAATCTATTACTATGCCTATTTTTAACATATTATATTCATATTTCTTCAGTGGTTAAGGCGTGAAGTTAGAGACAGACAGACAGTGTTATTTTCGCAGTTAAAATTATAGTATAGACTGTGATTGTGATTGTTCGTAGCATCATCGTAGCACATACGTAGCATATTAGGTATATGCTGGGGGGGGTGTGTGTTGGGTAACCTCCTCGAGTGTCGCTCCGATTCCGATCCCGCTGCAGTCCGGGGGGAACGGAATCGGAGCGGCCGGTACACCCTGGGCGGCGGTCAATGGCTTCCCCTTCACCCCTTCATAGGGTTGGCATTGATCGTCGGCCAATACCCAACGTGGCGGGAACACATCGCTCTCCGTACTCCTCTGCTTTCAGAGGAGACAGGATGAGCGATGCTGTTAGTGGTGAGATGGCCCAGGGTCAGCCGGGGTGCGAGGGATATGCTCTATGGGTAACCTTACACCCCGGCGTCTGAAGACCCGAGACGGCGTGCGGTTTTAGTCGGTGCAAGCCCGACATAACCGCCCCCGCTGGCCGGCGGGGGGGTATCCGAAGGGATTTCCGCACGATAAAAAAAAAAAAAAAAAAAAAAAGGTATATGCTGGGGAAATTGGAATTAGAGTAAATTTTTCAAACTATTTCATTTGCTACTAAAGTGAAGTTTCGAGATGGCCCCCTCGGGTCTGGGAACCACGGTGGCCCAATCTTACCCCGGAAAGGGGGGAGATAGTACCTATAGATGTACTGTTGCCTTAACAACATGTTACATATAAATATAGGTATAAAAAGAAAACTAGAACTTCAGGTTTTAGTGTACATTTTTTTCGTGCGGAAATCCCTTCGGATACCCCCCCGCCTGCCAGCGGGGGCGGTTATGTTGGGCTTGAACCGACTAAAACCGCACGCCGTCTCGTGTCTTAAAACACCGGGGTGTAAGGTTGCCCATAGAATATATCCCTCGCACCCCGACTGATCCTGGGCCATCTCCGGTTTCGAGATGGCCCCCTCGGGTTTGTGAACCACGGTGTCCCCGTCTTGCCCCGCTTTGGGAGAGGGGCACTAGTCGCCCCACCATCCCAGCCTGCTTCTGCTGGGGTGACAGGCGGCCTCACCTGCCACCCCCAGGCCTGCGCTCATGGAGGACGAAGGTCGTTAAGCGACCTCCGGCACCGGAGAGTTCAAAATCTCTCCCGGGCGCACTCCGCCACCTCCTTCTGTTGTCCACGCATGTTATGCTCGCGAACGAGATGGCGGAGCGCGCCTACGCGCTCGCGGGCCGCACCATTGCCGCAATCATGCTGCCGAGTGAGAGGACTCCCACCCCGATGGCTGCCACGAGGTCACGCCTCGGCGCCTCCCACACCGGGCAGTCTGCCAGCGTGTGCAGCCCTGAGTCCTCGCTCGCGTCGCAGTGATTGCACTCAGGCGTCCGTGATCCGATGCAGGTGGTCCCCGAAGCTCCCCTTACCGGAGATCACCTGCGTCAGTCGGTACGAGAGGCTTCCGTGTCGCCTCTCTAGCCAATCCTCCATGATGGGCCTTATCGGGTTTCAGTGTACCTCGTGGCCCTCAATCCAGCTATTTTCATACTATACATATTTTATACAACGATGAAGACCATGAATTTAAAAACAAATTTTAACAAAGTACATTATAAGAAACCAGTGATTGTAAAATCTGCGAAGTATCATAATTACTTACGCGAAATGATTAGTAAAAGTCAATATTTATTTGATTTTATTTTTAATGGCAACTAGATTGTTCCAAAGATCTACCGGTCCCAGGTGTATCTTCTCTTCCTACTACTGTATCCTACCTGCCTATATACTATCTTGTCTTACTATCGAATTATTAAGAATGCTCGCGTAATCTTCTTCTAAAAGCGAAATGACTGTTATGTACATCGGTAATGTCGGCAAAAAATTGTACGAGGAAATATGTGAATTGATAGACTATATTTTGTATGCTTAGCGAAGCTCTGTAATAATTAGCCGTGGTGAGAGGGAAATGCCTTATAGCCACCTTACACCCCAGCATCTGAAGACCCGAGATGGCGTGCAGTTTTAATCGGTTCAAGCCCGACATAACCACCCCCGCTCGTTGATGCGGGGGGGGGGGGGTAAATAAAGGGATTCTGGTACGAAAAAAAATCGTCAAAGTAACTAATAACTACTCATAACTTCTATAACTTGAAATGATTGTTAGTTTATATCAATTACTAATCGGGCCTTATTTGGTCCACAGGTTACACCGAGGAACATCCTTCCACGCAGTTCACCGCCCAGTTACCGAGTGAGGTGAGCCCGGCCCCCGCGGGCACCGAGCCAGCCCTTCAGCCGGCGCCTCAGCCACTATCCTATGCCCTTCTGCATCTCTCCGCCTCCGACTCGACTGAATCACCCTTTCTCCAGGTACAGCTCCAGTCTTCGCCTGTCTCCCCCCCTCCGCCACCGGCGAGCGGCAAGTCCATCTCTATGTGTTACACCAGCACCGGTGCCCTACTCTCTTTGCCACCAAAGAAAAAAGATATCTACCGCCCGTACTGCCTGGTAGACCGTGCTGCATATCTCCACCGCGCCGAAGAAGACCTCAATGCGGCTCATGCAATACTCGACTTAAGTCAGCACGCTGTGTTCCTGACCGCCCCAGTACCGGCGCCCCCTCAAGCGGAGCCACCTCCACCCGAGCCGCAACCGCCACCGCCGCCGCCACTTCCCCCACCACCACCACCACCTCCTCCGCCCGAGCCACCCGCACAAGAACTTAGCCCGGAAAAATCACGTGAAACCATCGCATATACATATGATGCGTTCTTCGTCAGTGATGGGCGTTCCAAACGTAGAAATTTTGCCAATGCGCCTGACTGCATCGAACCTATTCCACCACCGGAACCCAAGTCGAAATATACGTGCAGTGAATGTGGAAAACGTTATGCAACCTCCTCAAACCTATCGCGGCATAAACAGACGCACCGAAGTCTCGACTCAGTATCCGCAAAACGTTGTGGTGAATGTGGCAAGGCCTATGTGTCAATGCCAGCGCTGGCCATGCACGTACTTACCCACCAACTGCAACACGTGTGTGGTGTTTGCGGGAAACTATTTTCCAGACCATGGCTCCTACAAGGACATCTTCGCTCCCACACCGGCGAGAAGCCTTATGGATGTGCACACTGTGGAAAAGCATTCGCGGATAGATCGAATCTGCGTGCACACATGCAAACACATTCTTCAGATAAAAACTATGAATGCACGCGGTGCCATAAGACTTTCGCGCTTAAGAGCTACCTCAATAAGCACCAGGAATCTGCATGCGTGCGTGACGAAAACTCACTCGACGAGCCAGATGCGCCCGTCTCCGCGTTGGACTAGGCACAGCACCGATGCAACCAGGGACCGTAACCACCACTAAATGGTTAACACGTAAACATAAAAGTATTAATATGAATTTAGCTTGTTAGCGTAATATTAAAATTTACAGTATATGGAACCTGGAGTGAGCGCGTCGAGCGAGCGCCCGCTCGATCGTTGGACGCGCCACGACACAGTCGAGCAACGTTTCGCATACAACGAATTCACGTACGACCCCGTAGAGCCGCGGCCGTCGCGGCCGCAGGCGTAGTGTCACACGTCCCATAGCGGTTAACTTAAATTAAATATGTATATACTCGTCGATAAAATATACCCTTATATACATAGAAGTATTAAAATATGAATGAAACTAATATCTTTTGTAGGTGATTTTTACAACCGCAAAGTAGGTTAGAGAGTATTATGGTGTAAGTTTAGCGTCGAGATGCGAGAGCCGAGCGCCGAGCTCGTCGGTGGAGGGTCGCAAGGGCGTCACGCACTGCGTCCTCCGTCTCGGTGAGGAACTTGCCAAAACTTTCCGTCCGAAGCTCCGCACGCACGCCGCCGCGGGCGTGCGCCGCGCCTGCCTCGCCGCCGCCGCCGTGGCGAAGCGCTGCGCCGCGCCGGCCCGCGACCATGCCTTATGCCTCCCGCCCTGCACCCACCGCACCGCCCGCACCCGCGACGCTTGCGACGTTTGCGATTCTAAATTAAAAAACAATTTTAAGGCGAAATTCAGAAAAGTGCACAAATTGAATGGGAGTCAGTACTCAATTATCTTCCACCAGACGGATTTTACAGATAACAGGGTTTTTAATTGAAAATCAACGTAACATCTTATTACACATTATCTAGTTAATTGTCACAATTGTGAATTAGAGTCTTGTTGAATGGATTGCAATACAAAGAAGAAATCATGTTATGAAGAGTCGTTGGGTCTCACAGAGGGTTGTTTGAGTGGGACAGGGCGGCGGTCGCACCCTGTTGCGGCGACAGGGGCAGGGCCGCGCACCACAGCGAACATGCCTTTAGTCGAGCGTGTGTTATTAGGTGAAAAGTCAAACGTTACTGGCAATAATCTAACTATAATAAGGTAGCATTAATGTAATTTAACGAGGAGAACACGAGGTGTTCGGTGAGAAATGGGTATTCGAAAAGCAATAATAATGTAGGCATAAAAGTCGCGCACCGTTGTCGAATGGACACAGCAGACTATCATGTATTAACCCTGTAGCGCTCTGTAGGTTTAGCTGACCCGACGCACCGGCTCCGCAGGCCGTGCTCGCGCGCGTGTCAACGTATGATGCGAGTTATAGGAACGTAGCAGTTAGATTAGGTAAGAGTGCAAGACTCGACGTGCCGATCGAGCCACGCCCGCGGGTCCAGTGCCTTCCCCTAGTGTATTAGTTGGTGCCTCGAGTCAATTTGTTAGCATTTTTTTAACCCAGTCAATTAATACTTTCAAAGAAAGTTCCTGTATTTATTAAATTTTTCTGGGAACGTAATTATATGCCTTTTGTATGTAAGAAACGGTTAGATATGCGTGAAACCTTTTGAATGCTAATATTTCCATATTGGACCATTTGAATTTTGGAGGTGCAATCATCGACTAAAAAATCGCCTTTTTTAATATAAATTACGTTTTAAAATAAGGGGATTTATCTTATAATCCAGAAAGGTTACGAATGGCATTTGATTTCTTATCCAGATTCTAAATTATGTAAAGTTTTGTTGTTTTATAACCGCTTGGCAGGACCGCCTACAGAGGCACTGAACTAGTCATTATATTCCCACTCCATACTCCAGGTAGTCGTAGTGCCACAATTTATATTTCTTAGATACTATAATCTCTCTTCCCTTCATAATAATATTAATCAATTTGATCACCCGTATTATAAGGTGTGTAATCATTAATATATCGAAATAAATAAATACTGATACTAATATTATAGCGTCTAGCAATGCATATGAACGTACACGAGATGGCGGCGGTCTTAGGGTTAAAGAGTATATAGTTTTTATAAAGTAGGCTATACCAGACAAGGTGACGCGTAAAAAGCAATATTAACGTAAATCAATAAGCAATACTACGGTATAAATTATTGTAAATGTAGCAATTTAGATATTTTGGTGCTTCGGAGTACTTATATTGAAAATTTAAATGAAACGAAATTAACATCGAATATTGTGTAATGTATCTTTGTGACCGTTCATTTAGTACTTATGTACTCGTACTTAATTGTACTCTGTTTTAACGTACCTACCTACCTTTATACTTTCCACTTCTAGTATTCTAGCCTAACGACTACGTAGTATCTTTAGTTTCTCATCTATTCCATTAATTCCTACTTATATTCCCTTTAGGAAATTCTTTACTATCCTACCTACTAGCTATTTTAATGGTTTTAAGTAGAAATTCGCGTAATTTGGCTTGTAAAGATAAAATAATGAAATTAAAAAACGAAGATATTTTATTCAAATATTTATACTAACGTTATTATAATTGTAGCGGTGATACATATAAGTACGACGAGTAATAAAAACGAAACCAACTTATACTATACAAAATTTTAAAATATACACAATATAATGTAAATATGCCCTGTGTACCAAATTTCCCTTCTTTACAATGTTTGTAGATGAACTATAGTTGTATTATTAGCTAATAAAGTTAACTTTATAATAAAATATTAGACTTTGCAGACGATATAGATGTAAGTGAATCCACCAGTACATATTACTACCTGCCGTTTACACTACAACTTCATTAGTACCTCCATTTTGAGTACATTATTTATTTTTTTTAAAGTAACGTAAAATGTATCAACTCAATAACATTTTGTACCTACTCCAATTACTTCTTCAAAAGTGTTGACTGGATATACTTTATGCTATAATATTGTATATATTGCGTCAACTCTAATACAAGTTAGGTTTCTATTCATGTCAGTATTCCATAGCTAAGACAGTGAAAGTAAGGCAACGATATCATAACTCGATCTGTAAGTTTTAAATAAGTACAGTGATAGAGACAAAATACGTCAGCAACACAATACAATCATTTTATATAGACTGTCTAGGATAATTGTGCACGCTGTAAACGATTTGAGGTTTAATATAACGCAACTATATCAACTATTTCAAAAGCTTGGCTATGGCTAATAATATATTGAAGCCTGGCTGCTTTCGAAATAGAACATTCATTCTGATAAATAACTCAAACGGGGAAGTAAATAATAAAATAATTGGTAAAAAATATGAACTTACAGTTGTCGAAAGGAGAATATAATTAGATACAGAATTATAAATCTAGGTAACTTTTACCTACCTGAACAATTTATCACCAGTTCACTAAAGTCAACTAAAACATTTTTGACCGCATACGTCTTAATTATACCGGCGTCAAAAATAATTCAATAATAATTATTTGACTGGCCATGGCACCACAAGCGGTGAAGTAAATCTTTAAGTGTAGTATTACTCAAAATAAACTCTGCCCGTCAGCACAGGTAGCGGTTAGATTATGGCTTGCACTGAAAATATAAAGTACTATTCAATACACATGTTTTATGTTAGGAATGAATTCTCATATCTCAAAATTTTCACCAGTTCACTAAAGTCAACTAAAACATTTTTGACCGCATACGTCTTAATTATACCGGCGTCAAAAATAATTCAATAATAATTATTTGACTGGCCATGGCACCACAAGCGGTGAAGTAAATCTTTAAGTGTAGTATTACTCAAAATAAACTCTGCCCGTCAGCACAGGTAGCGGTTAGATTATGGCTTGCACTGAAAATATAAAGTACTATTCAATACACATGTTTTATGTTAGGAATGAATTCTCATATCTCAAAATCAGAAGATTCTGCATCAAGAAAGTCTGCAAATTCGCATTCGGCATGTGAGGTGAGACTAGGGGCTTACTGAAAGAAGTTATGTGACCAGAAGCAGCATGTTTATAAAAAAGACTCTTCATCATCAGCATCCGTGTACTTACCTATTCAGTTATCTCGGTTGCATCCGAAGCTTGCATCTTGACTTGGAGTCTGTTCTTCTACGATTTCTCCTCCAGATGCGGCTTATGTTATCGTCTGACCCCCAATCTCGAGTTCAAAGCCTGCATCAGAGTGTCGTCCGACAATCAGCAGGTGTACAGAGCTCGCAAGTGCGGTGGGGCTCATATACCCACTATGTACAATTGAACTATGAAACAGCATTTATTAAAGATTAGATACATGTTATATTCATTTTGTGCCGTTGTATTAAAAGTATTTTGTAATTGAGATTGGATCTTAGGCGACAATATTATTTCAATTAGTTATAGTGACCTAGTTCTTAGTCAGCTGTAGAATGTAGGGGTTGAGGAAATTGAGGGAATTTAAATAGTCACAACTAATGCCGTGAAGGCAGTACTCTGAAACGTCCTCATCGTTTACAGCAAGCATCTATCTCGACAACTCTAGCATAAAACCAATAATATGACTAAAATTAAGAAACAAAATAAAGCAATATTATTCAATAGATTTAGGTAAAGGTGAGATTAATATAATTGAGTGTAATATGTAGACTGCAAATCAGGTGATATGGTGTTTTACAAATAATTCTTCCGTTATTAGTATTGCTTGGTAAAACAAAATGTTAAGAAAATGTTTACTTTTATTTTATAAATAATATAAGGCAATTACTATTTTAGACGTGCGAAATTGATTTGAAGTATCTTGATTCGAAGCTGCTGTTGCCAATAAATTAAAATTAGAAATTAATCTAACACAATACCAACGGATAGTGAGCAGATAGGTACCATGT
Organism: Cybosia mesomella; assembly: GCA_946251805.1. Lineage (NCBI taxonomy): Eukaryota > Metazoa > Arthropoda > Insecta > Lepidoptera > Erebidae > Cybosia > Cybosia mesomella. The sequence continues at coordinate 11,811,461 of OX276388.1, read as the reverse complement.
TTGTAAAGATGTTACATTCACTTAAAACTTTATTCAAATTTTAAATTGATCTCCAGTAGGCCGAGATGGACTCAGCTGAGTATTACCAAAATGCTCCAGCATCCGCATATTGTTTTAGATGCACACATATTAAAAAGCTCGTCGTGTGTTGTAGACGTTTACAAAGGAAGAACTTCATTGATGTAGATGATTTTGTATATTTATCCGCCAGCCCATAATTTGATATTAAAAATTATCAGTCTTTTCCAGCAGTTCAAAATGTATAGAATATACTATAAATATTCCTCATAACATAAATCATCATTATATATCATACATCATTTCATATCATTAGACGTCACCAATTGTACAACAGCTTTCGATTTAAAGTTCTATTATAATTAATTTGTTTTTCATTTTATTTTGATTCATGTCCAATAAAGAGATTATCTATCTATCAAGATTTAAAAATATTTTCAGAAAATTCCACAGCAACACTAGGTTCATAGTTACCTATCTAAAAATCATCTAGACTACTGCTAAAAAAATAACTTCTTAAAACATAATAAATAAACCTTGATATCTACAGAGTTAAGTATATATATTATATACTACGATGTCTGAAAAATGTACCTTATTGTGTGAGTCAAATGATAAAACAACGTGTAAAGTATAGTTACACAAACGTCGAATTATGTGATATTAATAAATAAAATTTTAAATGAAAGCTTTGCTAATAGTACTACTTAAACGTGACAAAACAAACACATGTAGACTTCAATAATATTTTAATAGATATAAAAAACAATGGAACATGCATAGAGGTATTTTACGTGCAAAGACATACAAATTGAAAATCTTATTTTCCGATCTGCTATGGAATACCATAGCAGATCGGAAAAGAAGATTTTCAATTCTAATTTTCAATAATAATTGAGTAAAAATATAAGTAGATGAGACACTACTTCACTAATGCAATAAAAAGCAGTATTATTTGAGTGATTTATTGCCCACGATAGATGTGTTTAATAATAGGCTGGCTACTTGGATAGTTAACCATTTCTAAACGATTTTACAACAACCGGCATAAAAAAAATTGTTAAAACTATCACTATCACTCCCAATAACAGAAAAAATTACATTTTTAGTATTAAAATAACTTGCAAATCGATAAAAACTTATTATAAATACTTAAATAACTGAGTAAACAACAGAAAATAAATCTTAAATTTGTCGATGTGCATGTGCGCTCAGTTTAAGATCACCTCTGTAATAAAGTGGTGGAATGTTTATAAAGTGGTTCATTGGGATTAAGCTCTAGAGTGATTCTGAATTAATGATACACAGTTACGTGATTGTCGGCAATTTAGGCGGGAAGGTTAACCCACTATGGAGGTCTAGTTTCCTGGGAAGATTCGCCCAGCCCACTTTATTAGTAGTATTTATGGAATGACGTCTGTTATTACTGTACCTGACCGATATAAAAAAAGATCTTTGGAATGTAGATCAGACATAGTCACAAGTCGTTTTGATTAACACAAGAAGCTATGCTTCTTCTTCTTCTTCCTTCCCTGTTCCCATTATTTGGGGTCGGGTCTCCTCACTTTTCTGCACCAAGACAGTCTGTCTTGCGTTGTCGGCTCTGGCAATTGGGCTTTCTTGAGGTCTCTCTCGATATTGGACCACCAGGTCGATGGCGGGCGGCCTCTACCTCTTTTTGGTTCTGGGATATTTAGGGCTAGTTTCACTACGTGATCCTCGCTGCTTCTTTTTACATGTCCATACCATCTGAGGCACACACACAACAGAAGAAGCTATGCATATTAAACAATTAATCCTTTATATGAAAAACGTCGGATTAGATTTGTTAATATCTAAAATGCACATAAGACTTTAACCTTTTAATTTAGAAGATCCGATCCCTCATCTAGTCTTGCTAATGTGGTGCTGAAACGTGTAAACACACTTCTTTTAAGACGTTTTATTTTAAATAAATCTAAAGTATATTGTTACTGAGTTACGTGTATCCCTAACAATGCAAATATAATTCGAATCTTGAATAAAGTGAACATGCTTAGGAACAATTTCCTTTACTTTCCGACTATATTGAAATATTATTTAAACTGTATAGATAATATTCTAATTTTTTTTTTTCAGTGAGGTCACATCGTTTCAATTGTTGCTTACAAAAACGATTGTGAAAAATTAAAAAACTTCAAAATATCTCATAACAGTTTCAGGAATAATGATATACTCACCTAATTTCCTCGCGTAATATCACATAGATATGCATAAATACACATTCGAATTATATACGAAGTAAATAAGTACATGGAGCATGTTCAAAAAACAACCAATTGCAGTGTATTCGGGCATTAGACCATTAGACATTGAATTGAAAAAAAAAGAATAGTCATTACCTTCTAATCATCAGAAAAAAAAACGTCTTTAATATAGAAATAACTCTTTTTTTATCTTTGAAATCAATTCAATAGGACTAATAAATAAAAAAGCAAATTATTATAACAAAAAAAAAATTATTATTTAAATTTTACTACACCTACTTGTTTTTACGTGCTGAGTTATTTAGCATTGACTGGTTGGCCAAAGATGAAATAACTAAATATAACAAATGAACTACGGACTATTAATATGTATCTAAGGTTACATGTTAAAGTTTCTAACAATTATTATTTATAAATAACCTTTAACACCTTTACCTTATTTATAAATAACTTAAACTAGAAAAATTATTAAAGTATAGTATACTTAAGAAAACCATCAATAACGTAATGTAAATGTATATATACAACATTTACAATATCGTTTTCTTAGCTCGTTAGTTAATTTATAGGTGAGTTAGTAGCAACGAAAAGCAATTATTAATGTGAAAAGATAAAAAGCAATACTAAATTTAAGAAGAAAATAATAATTGAGACAACGATAAGCAATATAATCAAAGTTGACAACGAAGCGTTATCATTCGAAATTTATTTGCACAACGAAATTATAATCAGAATTATTTACTAACGCTAGGGATTGATAAACAAAGTATTCGTATTTAGTTTAGGAGAAGTAAGTAGTGTTTTATAGGCGATTTTCCCGATTAGGTCGTTATTTATTCGTTTTGACATAAGATATAAACGAGGAAATATCAAGCCTGGTCAATATAGTCAGGCTGTGAATGAGTCATGGAGGGTTAATTTAATTTTAGGTCATTAGTCCTTAGTCTAGTCATAGCGTAAGTAGAACTATAGCCATTATAGACACGTAACTTAATTACCTAGTAGTAGAAAAAAATGGTGATGTATTTATTACATAATGTGATGCGTCATCAAGTATGTGAATAAAGTTAATTACAGAGTTTGTTGATATCTGAAACTGTGATTATCTTTTCAGTTTTTGTATAAGTGAGATTTAATGTGTAATCTGCAGAAAACTAACATAACATTATCCATTTTTACGTTTTACATAGCAGTTTCAATCTGAATCCAAATCGCGGCGAAGGGTTCATACTATCACACGATTGTCACTAGTTTCTCCTTAGAATTTGTGATCAGATATACTAGTAGAATGAGTGAAAACAAATTGATCGTGCATAACAGACACCACACACACATATCCACAGAGTGGATAAAATTAAATCCTTGGCTTTCATGTGCCTTTATAAAATATTCAACCTTCGCCACTGATGGATATTAGAGGTATAGCTTATAAAACTGTAGAATGAGGCCTTTTATTGATCCATATTTACACAATTTTTAGTTTACTATGTAAATCTTTTTTGAATTGGCTCGCTATTGGTGTTACTTCAGCAAAGGCTTATTGTGATGTGCATTAATATAATAAATAGGTTTACGTCTTCCTCCAAACTTGTCTAGTAACAAATTGATAAAATGTCATTTATAGCAAATAAAGTACCAGCTATCCCTTAATTATAAAAAGAACTTTACTCACTTATACAAGAAATTATATTTTATTGTAACAACTTAATTTTTCTTAGAATAACAATTGCAACAATCCATGTTGATATAACGACCAATATGAATGTCGCTTTTGTGTGGCCGCGTAGTTTTCTAAGGGTTACTATTCATTAAATTTACACGCAGATCTATAATAGCAATGACGTATAACCGTTATAATTCACGTTGAATTAGATCAGTGAGCTGCAACCTTTAGACGCGACCAATAAATACGCCTACTTATAAGATCTTATATTACAACTGAATCAGAAATTTTGAATTCCTGGTAATCAAATAATTGTAATTACCATAAGTGTAGTATGTCAATTTTTTAATTCACATATTCCTTCCTATTAAGCAATTAATATATACCAAAAGTACCTACAGATTTAGTATAACATTGCATCAAATATATTATTATTATAGTATAGTATTATGATAAGTATAACAATTATTTCAAATGTTGCATTTGATGAGAAACGACGAATTTAGTTTATGTTTTGAACTTGTTTTTGTTAGGGTATTGTCAGGTACAACAGTGTCAAGGTATTACAGAATAAAATGTATAGTCCACTTGAATGTATTTTTTTTTTTTCGTCTCGCAAATAATAAATCTCATTTGAACATTCATAACCACTGCTATTTTTAAGGTAAATATAGTTGCAGTTTAAGTTGAAAAACATCTGAATAAGGGAAGTGTCAAATGCCACTTATGTCATCTATACCTACTTATCAATTTTCGTCATTTGCTTGCAAAAGTATAAAATGGTGTCATTTATTGAACAAAATGAGAGAATATCTAGTATTCCTTTGAAAATAAAATGAGGAATTATGTAAATAAATATGATTAAAAAGTCTTCATTTTATTCTAAAAATTGTTAAAAACGCATTCAATTTTTTTTTGTTGTACCGACTCTACAACTGTTGATCTAAAATTGTTCCTAATTTTCGATGATGTTATTTTTGTATTTTACTGCTTTTTATTACGTTTATTTGTAATATAACACCTAATAATAATACTAAGTACCTAGGGTCCACTGCGTTACGTCATAATGTAGGTGTTGCCTAGATAAAGTAAAATGTATTGTAACCATTCCTTTTTAATATATACAAATTGCATTCCGCACAAGGTTGAATTAAAACCTTCGACCTTTCAAGAGTTATATATGCCTATCTTAGAAATAAAACAACCAGTTTCAATTCCATAGAAAGCACTTACTAAACGTGTCCCAGTACTAAAATGCTTAATTTGTTGTTTCTATTATCATAATTTACTTACACTGATGCCACGCATATACTGTCCATAGGCGAAGCCAGGATTTAGTTTTGGACGGGGACTGGATATGGATTAGTGTGTTCGTGAGTGTTTAAGAAAACAAAAATGTAATGTAGTGGGGTGTAACCCCTAACCAGTCTCTCCCCTGACTAATCCTATGTGATTGTCTAATACATTTCACTTTCGAAAACTATTAATATCTGAGTATCTTACTCAGATATTAATATCAAATCACGAAATGGTTTTCTGTCTAATAGAAGGGATTCAGAAAACAGTATGTTATTTTTAAATTATTGCAAACAGAAATGTTTGCCGCAGCACAACTGTTAATGTAATAAAATGATGGGAACAATATTGTTGTTCCCGATTGTAATGATTTTATTAATATGCTGTTGATAGCAACTTTATGTTGCAGTGTGTTTCGTGTACAGATTATGTTTCCATTACATTATAAATAAAAATAAAATTGTATTGTATATAAATTGGTTTTTTTATTTAACTAGATACATCATTACAGCGTTAGTCCTGGTTTCATCCATAGATCGATTGATTTTAGAGCCCGGGGTCCGTTGTCATACTCTTTTACTTATTTTGAGTTATCTTGGCTTTTATAGGAGCGACTGTCGTCTGACTCCCAACCCCTGATAGGAAAGCCTGCGTCTGAACCACGTCCATCAATCAGCTTGGCCTTGTCCTCGAAAACTTAGGTTGGGCCCCATACAGCTTTTCAGACTAAGTACACACATTATGTATGCATAAAGTATAATATGTATATATATACATGTACCCACGCCTTCGCCCTCTGTCCGTACCAACTTCATGAGCTTAGGTACTGCAAAACTAAACCTTTCATGCAAGCCTGCTTTTGACCTGCCATATTTTCAATACATCACCTATTAAAATAATGTTAGGCGAGGTTGACATCGGCTTACCTGCCCACTTACACGTGCCTTACACAAGTTACTAAGTTTAAACTTCATCAGCTTAACTTTGCTCCCGGATGCATCCGAGGATTTCCAATCGAAACCTTGAAGCCAACTTACCTCCTTCTTTTTATTTGCCTTATATGAGTTTTATGGAAGCGTCTACCGTTTGACTTCCCAGCACCAGAAAGTGGTCCATAGTTAAGTATTGTACCTTTTTTTTGGCTGGTCGGGAGGGTATCCGACGGGATTTCCGCAAAAAAAAAGCGGGTGTGGTTATGTAGGGCTTGAACCGACTAAAACCGCACGCCGTCTCGGGTCTACGGACGCGGTGTAAGGTTGCCCATAGAGCATATCCCTCGCACCCCGACTGACCTTGGGCCATCTCCGGTGTCGAGATGCCCCCCTCGGATTTGGGAACCACGGTGTCCCCGTCTTGCCCCATTTATAATCTAGAATAGCAATGGGATAAGAGCTATTGCGTTTGAAAACATTTTTTTTTCTATTAGGCAAATATGTAATTATTGCCAGTGTCACGTAATTAGATAAATCAAGTCATTTGCATATGAATTCAATAGGTACAATGCAGCGTTTTTGTCATTTAGTCAAGGTCAAGTAAAGTCCGTGTAGTCGTAGTGAAGTTAAAGTCCTATCCTAGTAAACTAGTGGAGTCCTTACTAGAGGCTTCACTGTACTGTTATAACTTGAAACGGGTCGATTGACGTAAGAAGCAACAAAATCAATCGACCCATTACGTCTTTAGTCTGCCCAAACATCAAACAAACATATCTGCTTAAATAAACTACTACAGCTGGGCAAATTAAGACCACACGCGCACGTTGTACTACCACCTCCTCCCTGCCGTACGCCCCTCATCCTGCGTGAACCATGGGAATTCCACGTAGGAATTCGCCCAGCAATAAACACATAAACCTTTGTGTTTCGCGTAGTCGTTTAAATAAAAGGCCAAACATGGACTTAAATATCTCACGAGATTGTCTACATACCTATGGATTATGGCTCCGGCTCTTAATAGGTAAGCAACTATTCGTTGCGATTCGTGGACTGTTGGCCAAGAAACCAATAAACAAGGGCGGATCCACTGTTGTGGGCACAATGGGCATGCCCACAACCCTAATAAGGTTGTGACGTCATAATTCCAGTCTATTGAGATCTATAGGCTGATTATAATACTATTCGTCCAAAATTAATTTTATTTCAATTTTATTGAACTCTTAATATCTTTCGAATGGAATATCCGAATTTAATAAGGTAAAAAGTTATTTGAAGGTATTTAAGCAGCCTTGCTTGAGTAATCATTTATTTAGGTAAGGATTAAGGCAAAGGTATAAATAACTTCGTCTGATTTTGGTCGGAATTTCTATTAAATTTTAAAATGTTAAAAAGCAGTTATAGTGAATCACTATAACTACAATAGTTAGACACATGCTATTGCGACATTTTTTGTAGATATTGATATGTTCTTTAATATTGTCGAACATTTTTTTGTTCTTACATCAATAGTTTTCTCAGCGCATGCGATGAAAGATATTTTATAGGCATATTTTTTACACCTTGAGTAACATTATTGTAGTTTTAGTACGGATCCTTATTTTTTCTTGCAATTAAAATAGCGTATATTAATCAGTGATAATGTAGCATTCAAATGGTGAAAGAATTTTTTAAATTAAATTGTCCAGATTAATATGAGCCAATTCGTTACAAGCATACTTACATACAAACCTTTCCTCTTTATAATATGGGGTGTTAGGTTATATTTTCGATATAGAATTTCTTGATTCGGTCACCGCGCTCAAAACCCGCGATAAAAGCTATGCAGTAGCTTAAAAAGTAATATTTATTTGTATATTCATATTCATCATCATTAACCTATTCTAGTCCACTGCTGGACATAGGTCTCCAATTAAATTAACTCACCCCTCACCGTACCTGGTGCAAAGGTTCCCATTACGCTGGCTGCATTGCCCCGTTGAATAGCGATGGCTAACCTTTGCAGCAGATACGAGCCGGAGCGGGAGTCACCCGTTTTGTACCTTTTTTTTTTTTTTTTTTTTTTTTTTTTATCGTGCGGAAATCCCTTCGGATACCCCCCCGCCGGCCAGCGGGGGCGGTTATGTCGGGCTTGCACCGACTAAAACCGCACGCCGTCTCGGGTCTTCAGACGCCGGGGTGTAAGGTTACCCATAGAGCATATCCCTCGCACCCCGGCTGACCCTGGGCCATCTCACCACTAACAGCATCGCTCATCCTGTCTCCTCTGAAAGCAGAGGAGTACGGAGAGCGATGTGTTCCCGCCACGTTGGGTATTGGCCGACGATCAATACCAACCCTATGAAGGGGTGAAGGGGAAGCCATTGACCGCCGCCCAGGGTGTACCGGCCGCTCCGATTCCGTTCCCCCCGGACTGCAGCGGGATCGGAATCGGAGCGACACTCGAGGAGGTTACCCAACACACACCCCACCCGTTTTGTACCTCAACCTACGCCCCAATTCGCTCACTAAATTTTTAGCGTCAGCTCCCCAACTGCCCATTGTCTCGACCGCAAACGGAGCAAATAAATATTGCTCTGTTAAGGCCGCATACTTTGCCCGTTTTCTATCAGCGGCGTCTTCGGCAGCAGCTGCTAGAGACAGGACAGTACGAATAAGGTGACCAGGGGCGACAGGGCTGACGCACGTGGCAACCCACAGGAGGCATCTGCCATTTTTACACAGCACTTTTGCCGTCGGATCTGCTGAGGTCAGGCGGCTCCAACAGGCACGAGACATCATTCGATAAAAAGGATCTCCGGAGTATGTCATTGAGAGCATGGTGGCGCGGAAACCAACCTGTGCTTCTACAACACCTCAGTGCGTGATGGCCGTCACCCCCCACCCCCACTATTATTTGTTTAAAATTGTAAATTGGTCGTGGATGTACATTGGAGATATTTACAAAAAATACTTGGTTATTATGTTAAATGGACGAATGTGAACAATTTTTTTTAAATTCTTGACTGTTTGTCTTATTGTTCGCGATGCACGCAAAAACTACTAAACGATGGTTTTATCTATTAGAAAGTTATTGATCAGACTTGAAATCTGCCGTATATAAATCTTTAGGCTTTCACGGCCGGCGTTGCATGTAGAATATACTGCTTCCGGGCTATTTAACCGTGGTCCATATAAAACTTGTGTTCCAAACGTTTCGTCGATCACTGCGGTCAACATCTTCAGTGGTACGGGTCCGGCCGCCGACGAGTGCGTAGAACCTTCTCGAACGAACCAGGATGGGGAAAAACCTGCCCCTTTAGGGAAGGCCTTTTTGCCATACATTAGTGGCACAACGGATCGTATCGGACTGATCGTGGTCGGATTTGACACAAGAGGCTGATATTAACTATATAGTATCTCCTCTAACATTAATGGGCTGTAGGTTATTTTATTTTCCTAGTATTTAATACAGATATACGTGGGACACTCAGAAAGTTTTGCGAAAATAAAAAAAGTGTTCTATAGGCAAATATTTTTTTATTAAATCTTTTCAAAGTACTCTCCACCAGCTTCTATACAAAGTTTCATGCGTTTGAACCAGTTTTCAAAACACTTTTCCAATCCGCCGCAGATACCTCGTTTACAGCCTGCTCAAACGTTGACAGCGCATCTTCCGGCGACGAAAATTGTCTCCCTTTGAGCTGATTTTTTATTTTCGGGAATAAAAAGAAGTCGCACGGTGCAAGGTCAGGGCTGCAAGGAGGGTGACCTAGGAGTTTAACCGGAGTGCTGTCCAGGAAGTCCCTCGTTTTAAGCGAGGTGTGTGCGGGCGCGTTGTCATGGTGGAGTAGTATCCCGCGGAGCCCTGTGTTTGGTCGCTTGTAAGCTTGAAAACTTCTGCCAAGCATTTGGTATTGTACCATTCAGCGTTGATGCTTCTTTGATTTCGTAAAGGGATTGATAACAAGTAGCCAGACAAATTGAAAAAACCCGCGATCAAAATCTTCCCTCCGCTTCTAGATCGCTTCACTTTGGTAGGTGTTGATTCGTTTTGAAACACCCAAACCGTCGACTGGCGTTTTGTTTCTGGATCATACTGATAAATCCACGACTCATCACCTGTAATGATGTCATAAACACGCCGAGACGCGCCTGCTTCAAACTTGTTTATCATATCACGACACCATTCCACCCGGGCCTGCTTCTGAGCATCGGTGAGATTGTGCGGCACCCAGCGTGAAACTATCCTTCTCACACGAAGATTCACGTGTAGAATCTCGTGAAGGCTTCCCGATCCAATCTGAAGAATGTGCTGAATCTCTTGATATGTGACTCGTCTATTATCTTGGATTAAATTTTTCACTGCTAGCACGTTTTCTTCCGTAACAGCCGTCAAAGAGCGACCACTTCTTTCTTCATCCTCCAAAGTCAGTCGACCGCGCTTGAATTCGTTATACCAACGATACACGGTCGCCTTGGAAGGGCCTTCATCCATGAATGCCATTTGAAGTCTATCGTACGATTCGTCTGGTTTCAGGCGACACTTGAAATCGTAGAAAATCATAGCGCGAAAATGTTCCCGACGCAGATAAATTTTTCAATGAGACACAATAATTGAAATTATCTTGCAAAAATGCAGAGAGATATTTTGAAATTGGAACGTACTTATTTTTACTCATAAATAATCATATTTTAGAAATAGATTATAACTGACCAGTCTCTCATATATAAAAACTTTTTTCGCAATACTTTCTGAGTGGCCTGGTACATTACCTACTTGGTACGTTTCAATGGTAAATTTGTTTTTCGGTGATAATTCCTCAATGGTATGTCCGATTTTTAATTTTATGGTCTCAAAACATGCCCCTAGATTGTTGTTATGACCATGCCAAATTTGGTTAAGATCGAATTTGTGGTTGCAAAGGAGTATCCAAGTTTGTAAGCGGCTATCCCGCGTATAAGAGCAACTATATACCTTTAACTATTGTTGTTGTGTTTGAATTACACTTACATAAAATAGTAACCATTGAGTGCTTGGTTACTTTTGCAATTATGTCCTATTATTGGCTGTTGTAGGTATTATGTATAACAATAATATTGTTTAATCTGTGGTATAACACAATTCAAACATGTATTTTAAAGATAATCTGTTGGAAATCTCAATCAATAATATAATAAAATAATAAGTAAAACAAATAATACCTATATGTAGCCAATCAACAATTTTTTTTAAGAACCCTTTTTTTTTCGTGCGGAAATCCCTTCGTACCTATACCCCCCCGCCGGCCAGCGGGGGCGGTTATGTCGGGCTTGAACCGACTAAAACCCCTTTCTGCTTTTAATTACTCGATCGTAAAAGTTGCTATTCTCGTCATCCTTGATTAGATGCGATTCTGTGATTAATATAATCAACAATCCCAACAGTTCTTGCCCCAGTAGAGCGAAGTCGTCTCGTTTTAATGCGCTTCAACGTTGAAAATCGTGTTTCACAAGTCACTGGAGTGAATGAAATTGTGAGAATTGCACAATATGCGACAGATAAGGTGGTGTACGTGCAGATATGCATGTTATACTGTGATAAAAGTTTACATGCAAAACTTCTGAAAAAATACATGGTTTTTCTGTTTGATCAAGTCTAAGACATCTCTTCATCTTCTTCATCACTTTGTGAATCTGAGTCTTGCTTATGTTATGCTAGGTGAAATGTGCTCATCTCAAAGAGTATTAATTAGTTACCCTATAATGATACACATCTAAATAAGTTGATTCGATCAAAAGTTATTGCCGTTCAGAAAAAAATCAAAACTAGCTTCAGGGGGTGGCTTGCTCAGGTTCGAATATTTCTATTTCATTTCTCTTTAATTGTATGAATGAACTATCTGATCAAGTTTTACATTTAGACTGCAAGAGTGAGGACCTAGCCTGTGCGGGCCTTATACTTACCCTACGCTTGCCGCAAGCCCCGCAATGCGTCTGCCCCGTCTGGGGCCCGGCTGGCAAATGCCACCTCAACTATATGGCCAGTCCGACGCTGGTAGGTAATTGGATAAGTAGCACCGGCGATATAACCAAAAAACTATAACAGACCTCCACGCGGGTGGCGCCGCGGGCATCAGCTAGTCTATCTTTAATATTATGAAAAAGTAAATTAGTTGTGTCTGTCGATTGGAGATATTAAAAAAATACTTGGGTTATGATAAATATTTGTTTGGAATTTTTGTCTGTAACTACTGTAACTTAAACTTAAAGTCTGCCGTATGTTTAATTTCAATTGGTTAAATACAACCGGAGATATGACTAAAAAACGATAACCGACCTCCGCGCGGGCGGAGCTGCAGTCATCAGCTAGTTTAGTAATATAGTTAATGCTGCAGTTTTTTTTAGGGTAAATCTTATGGTGCGTTCACACGAACACAGTACCTAGCTAGCGCCAATGTCGTTAATAGGTATATTTTCATGCTTCACTTCCATAATGTTATGAGTCATAGATAGATTAAGCGACTCTGACGTCGGAGGTCGCTCAACAACTTCTGTCCTCCATGAGTGCAGGCCTGGGGGTGCAAGGTGAGGTGGGGGTACCCGGGGAATCCAGTAATTTCGAAACCTATTCCTCTTTAGAATATTAGTTAGTAGGTATAGATTATTTGGGGTGTGTGTTGGGTAACCTCCTCGAGTGTCGCTCCGATTCCGATCCCGCTGCAGTCCGGGGGGAACGGAATCGGTGGTAATACCTAGCCTAGTCGAAGATGGTGGTGGAAAGTGGCATTACTATAGATTCCTATATAAGTGACATTACTATAGATTCCTATATCCGTGATTATCACGCTTTAAAACAGTAAATGTTGAAAGAAATTGAAGGGCAAAAATCGCACACCGAAGTCATTTACATTTATGATCAAATACATGTCCGTGCTTTACCTATGAGTTTCTTCATCAGTTGAATCTACATTTATGTTCTCCAAAATCAACTGTAGTATAGTGCACCTGTGCATCGACGAAGCACTAGGGTTTTTTTGGCCCCACGGGCGAACCGGCTTCAAACAGTAGGCCTCCCATGAAACGTAGGTACTTACTTACTTCGGATTTCGTACTTTCGCTCGGGACTATAAAGTATATCCGGAAGTGAATCAAAAATATCAAGGTTTTCGTTTATAATATATTTCTATTAAAAAACAAACTACTATAAACCAACATATGAAAACCTTGCTGTTTCGGGTCTTTTCATGGTAGGGTTTAGGCGGATCAACTGTCAAGTGTCGTCTTCGGGCCCGATTGCGGGATGAGTGCTTTTCATGGTACCAATTGCCAGAAATTTCAGTCCGCAATTGCGGATGAAGTTTCATGGTCGATGATGCGCAGTGCACCGCATACGATGGACATTTTACTTTGAATGAAAATTTCCACCCAAATCAACCTACAGTTGAAGAGGGTTCAACCCTCATTATCAAATATTTGTGGCACTCCAGTTCCCGCTTCTGCACAAATTAATATTCGTTACATGTTAACTGATGAATATTCAACCAATATAATTCTATGGAAACTATTGTGTTAACCTTAACATTTGCACTACTTTGTTTACCTATATGTATTCAATGTTATCTCAGAAAAAGCTCTAATGATTTTCCCGTGGATATCCCCTCGGATACCCCCCCCCCTCTGGCCACGTCGGACTCGTACTGACTAAAACTGCACGGTGTCTCGGGTCTTCTGCTTGTGCATATCTCTGCATCAAACATATCTCACCTGATGCGTTCTTGGCAATTGGTACAGAAATAGGTTATCGTCTGAAATAGTATATCGGCTTTTTATCCCAATAAATACCTGTGGATCGCCGGAACATGATCAGTATTCCACGCTGGCGGGGCCGCGGGCAAAAAGTACTTGAACAGAATAGTGGGTATGAGATAAAAGAAACTAGTCAATAATTTCAGCGTCTTTATTTGCTATTCAAACAGAAAAATTATCTGTAAATATTTTTTTATTATTACATGACATTTTTACGTTTAATATGACTCAAATATCTACCACTGATATTATTCCTCCCAAATTTTATAAACCAAACAATTTTAAAATAAATAAAAGTAATGGTAAGTATTAATATTAAGTAATGACAGAAAAGGACAATGCACCTCAGTTAAAACTGTAACTCTCCTTTCGGATCAATACTTGTGAAGACCTTATTCAAATAATAAAAATAATATTAAATTGTAATGTATGTTCTTAAAATTAAATATGTTACAGTCAATCAATAGATTGTTCCGATTACGGTTAATTTTGTTGCATGTTACACTTTAAAAAGTTCCTGCGTCAAATTCAAATTATAAGTACAAATAAATATAAATAATATACAAAGAAGGTACTCGTTTCATTCACATTCAGTCATATTATACGTGCGGTATTGGGCAGACGCAATTAATTTTGCATTTATACAGACAAACGAAACTGTGATGTATGTATAGTTGAAAGAACTATGCACTCGATCTGCTAGTACTTAAGGTAATTTCTAACGACCTACAACAAAATAGAAGTATTAGATCACAAGTCAATCACAAGTCCTAATATATAAAAGAAGTATGTGCACTCACGTCGTCCCTTTAAGGCACATGATATAGAGACGTAGTTTTGAGGATGTCTGTATGGATGTAAAGATAACTGCAACGCCGAGCCGCGCTAGCAACAACGTAGCGGAGCTAGTACTTGGTGATGTTTAATTACAACTACATTAGCGAAACAATATAAGCCTAACTACACTTACACTATGTCGATATTTTGACTAGCACTTACAGACAACGATGGTTAAGGGTTGAAACTGGTCAATATAAATATAATACTAAAATAGTTTCATCTGCAGTAAAGTGATGGTTGTGTTGAATTTAGCTCAATGGCAAATTTTCTAAAACCGTGTACCTATATGAACTGTCAAATACGAACATTCTAAATATAAATACTAATTATATATAGTTACATCTATTTATATTTATTCCGCTACATAAGATAAAATGTACGAATAAAATATTGGGCAGCTCAAACAACAATATTCTCATTACATAGCAAAATCCATGTGTATGTATGTGGTTTTATGGCGACAGTAAGTATAATTCACGAATTGTTCAGTTAAATGTAATAACATTTATGTATAATACATATGGATTGAATTTTGAAATTTCTTTGGTTAAGTTTACTTTTACGGAATACATAACATAGGTACGTAAATATAGTGGTTTGTTTGCATAACGTAGGATTATAAAGGAACAGATTATTTAAAAAACAATGCAGTAGGGCATTTTTAAAACTTCCATACATTTCATAATATTGTCGCTAAAATTTTCAACGTGTAATACCATACATAGATGACAACACCTAAAGTACAAAATACTGATACACTATTATATATAGATCCACTTACATTTTTTAAATCTATCTGTAGTGTTTAGTGTTAGTACCTAGAGGAAAAACTTGTAAGTTAAGTGTGTGTAGAGGTTTAAAGTTTCTAATAAAAAGAAAGTGTATTGGGGCTGGTTAACAACAAGAATAAATGAAAAAAAAACCAAGAAAGCAACAAACAAGGAGTAAAAGGGCAAATGATAATACAAGAAGTTTGAATGTTGGGTAAAACAGAAACATGACGCAATTGCGTGGCTTAATTCTTCATTTTCTTTGGAAAATATAAGAACCCAATAAAGTGGGTCTATAGAGATGCTTATTTGAGAAAGGTGATACAGTAAATGCAAGTCATATTCTGATCTCAGAATGAGATCGCATTTGAACTAATTTCACTGCTACCATTTTCATTCATATATGAAGGTCAGTCGAACATGTAAAGATTGAAGAATAAGAGAGAGAAAGAGAAAAGGATGGAAGAAGATAGACGAAACATATTTATGAGGTGAGTGTGAATGGACAAACTGGTGAGTACTTTAACCATATTAAAACGTTTTAACGAATAGCCAGGTCAAGAGTACCCGAAATCGGTGAGCATGTATGCAAATACTAATGAAAGTGGAACTGTATATGTGCCAAGCTCGTGCAATATGTAAATATTAGGTTTCTGCCTATCCCAACGGGTATGTATGTATATATATATATAATCTGAATATGAATTATATGTTTTCTATATTGATAACAAATCAGAAATATAAAAAATAAATACATATGCACAACACATAAATACACCTATATACCTATATATAAATATAATTTTGCGTATGAGTATAATTGTATTTTTAAACATGTAATTTTATTGCGCATCCGTTGTAAGAAATCAACGGTATTAAAAATCTGTCATTTTGGAATTCGTGGAGCGAGTCCATGACCTCGCCCTTTTGTGCCTGGTCTTAAAATCCGGTAGTTCGTACCTATAGACACTATGACACGATAGATGCGTATTTTTGAGTAATTATAATTCTAAATTAAATTAAATTAATTATATATTAAATTCCTTTCATAATAAAAAATCATAAAGATAGTCTTTGTGGTTTAAAAGATTTGTCTGTTATCGATAAGCATGTTGCAAATTGCTTGCTGTGGCTGACTAACTAATTCATCAATGCAGAGCCTGAACAGCTGAGGCAAAAAATTGCATATTTTGGCAGTTTATGCCTTTTATGTTCGAGGCAGGCATCAACTAAGCAAGGATTTTTAATAAGTAGAAGTAAATTCTGAACAACGGAAGAACCGTATGGAAGTTATAAGGTAAGAAGCACGAATATAAATTATGTTTGGGGTTGAAACTTTATATAGCAAGCTCATCGCTTCTGAAGGTAGAAGCATTAAAGTCAATATTAAAATTGCTTATTATTAGTTGGGAAGTAACGATTTATATGAATATTAGGAGGCAGGTGGTGCTCCAATCAGGCTAATATCGATTTTTTTAATTTTCCCGTGTGAAGCCGGGTCGGTCTGCTATTATATATATATGTCAATATATTACCCCACGCATATTCTAGGCAACACAGGAGTAGTCAGAAAAATGGGTACTACGGCACCCTGATATTGACTTGTTCAGCACTAGTGTAGCGACAGTTAGACGGCTCTTAGCTAACTCATATTTCGACAGTAATGGCACCGACTGGTTGGTAAGGATTACGCAATGAAATTAAATTAATTAACATTCTTACTGATTACTCAAATACCTAATTTTGTACCGATATTCTTTTTGTTTTTTTTTTTACCTATATGTGGATGCTTGTAAATAGCAATTTAGTAATATTTATTGAATAAAATTAAGTTGATAATTAGCCTGTAAGCCTTCTATAAAATAAATAAATAAATAAATAATAGAGGGCCACTTTATACACACATCCCTTGCCTCGCTTACTTCAGCAACCTTTGTGACCTGCATTTCCACTAGGCGGTTTCTCGCCGAAGCTAGGCCCGGCAAACAGCATTCGGTCGTTAGTCTTTTATGGCCCACTATGGAGCCATTTCCATGATGCGGGCACTATCCCCGGCTCACTGTTCTACACAGTGAAGCTGGACCGTGTGGAAAACATGGAAATGCGGCCTTATGCATTTATCTTTTATACAGTTTACTTTTCCGTCCCAGCTTTTCTAAAAATGTTATTTCTCTTGATTCTGACTCAACCATACATTCTAAATGACCAAACCATCTTACATTTTCCAATTTTATCATTTTCACACATAATCATACCGAAGTGGACCCTCGTATATCTGCTTTTAGCCCTGTAGAGCCTCTCGAAATTTGTAAATTTCATTATGAGCCCCTCAACCAGCATCTGCTGAAATTTTTTATCTACTAACCAACCCACTTAATGCCTACGTCTCACATATCGGTCAGGAAAACTGAACATAACTAACTGATATCGTTTGACACATAACAGGCGTTTGCATTTAAAGGGTAAAAATCTCATAAAGTACATTAATTAAAAACCTATGATGAGTTTAAATAGAATATGAGTACGTACACATCGAGCCAAGAATAATAGGTTACTTTATGTACAAAATAATCGTCAAAGTTCGGATTATGTGCATGATTTTATAACTTAATTACTTTAAATTATTAATAATAGGTGTGTAAATGTTAAGAATGTAGACGTGAAAGCCTAAGTTCACAAATAACACAGTGAAAATGGAGGTAATAGAACTATATCTTAATAAACTATATATTTATGCACCATTAGTCATTTGCTTAAAAGTAAAAATAACACGAGCTTCTATTTATAATGAAGAAAGTCGACAAATAATTTGATAACTTTAAAATGATTCAGTCAAACTAGTAAGTTTACTACTTACCTCGGGACCGATAATCCTACTTGGTAAATTCATTATTATACTTGAAAACGATTAAACCATCGTATAAATAAGATCATTGAACAAATATACTTGCACAGAATTCAGGGATTTTGTTAAAGGCAATTATCGATCCACGTTCTAAAGTATAGTTTGGCCGCTGAGAGATTGCGTTCCTGACATATGTCACTTATATTGCCCAACCTTTTATTTAACTTTTGACAGCGGCTTCATAACGTAACTGTTACATTATTTGTAAAAGTAAACTTGGAAATAGGCGGCCAACAAAAATATTTAAGTACTGTCTAATCACAGGTACCTACCTGTTCCTACAAATCTACCCTATCTATTGCCCATTAAAATATTAAAATGGATATAATATATAATGATAATTCACTCAAAATAGTTACATTTTATGATCGTTGCAATTTAATCAATAGCAAGTTTTCGTTGACGTTTATGCTTATTTACATTTATGTCGATTATTTTAGCCTTGCGTTTGTAGTTATGGATTCTTGTACCTTTTTTTTTTTTTTTTTTTTTTTTTCGTGCGGAAATCCCTTCGGATACCCCCCCGCGTGCCAGCGGGGGCGGTTATGTCGGGCTTGAACCGACTAAAACCGCACGCCGTCTCGGGTCTACAGACGCCGGGGTGTAAGGTTGCCCATAGAGCATATCCCTCGCACCCCAACTGACCCTGGGCCATCTCCGGTTTCGAGATGGCCCCCTCGGGTTTGGGAACCACGGTGTCCCCGTCTTGCCCCGGTTTAGGGGAGGGGCGCTTGTCGCCCCACCGTCCCGGCCTGCTTCTGCTGGGGTGACAGGTGGCCTCACCCGCCACCCCCAGGCCTGCACTACTTTTAATGAAAAACATCAAAATGTTAAAGTTGTGTTGTTTATAGATTGAAAATTTACATTATATTATGTAAAAACAACTAAAATGGGTACTACAATATTATTTTATTACTAGCTGGTGGCTACGGCTCCGCCTACCTGGAAGTCGGTTATCGTTTTTTGGTCCTATTCCCGGTTCTACTGAACAAATTGCAATCTAACGTACGGCAGATTTTAAGTGTGACCAAGACCTTTCTAGTACAAAAAACCGCATCAAAACCCATCAGTAGTTTTTGCGTCCATCGCGAACAAACAGACAAACAGATAAACAAACCAAAAATTCAAAAAAGTATTTTGTGCTCGTTCATTTAACATAACACAAAGTATTTTTTTGTATATCTCCAATGTACAGACACAACTAATTTGCTAATAATTAATTGTATAGATTTAATAGTATAGATAATAATTATATAATTATATAATAATTATATTATATATATTAAATTAATAGTATAGATAATTCATCGTTATTACTTATATATAAGTTTAGTCAAATATACACGTGGTTAAACCAAAAGAAGTTAATAAAAAAATTTGGAGTTAAAATAAATTATCAATGTGTTATCGATTGCCACTTCTTCATTAATACAGTCGTTAATTGTGTGAAAACGAATATGTTACACATAAGGACATAACTATTTGATGAAAAATTTAGCTGTCAAACGTTAAATAAATGGTTGGACACAGTATAGTAATAAACTAATGATGGGTCAACAGTAACATTCGTTTTTTTTTTCAACCATCTCATGAATTGTTACAAGACTTAAAGTCTTATGTAATACTTTTGGTTCTGCTTCTATTTTCCGACATTGCGTAAAGAAAATAAAATGCGAGAGTATCACTTGGAAATAGTTACAATGAAAATATCTTAAATGCATTTACTACTGACATACGAAGAAGTTTAATCGAATTCCGATTCGCTTGATAAAGTGCTGTCTTCATCATCGTTTCCGCCTATATCTATCTAATACCTTTCAACGAGCAATTCTTGCAAATTATATATTATATAGCCTGAATCTCGGAAACGGCTCCGATTTCATGAAATTTAGTATGTAGGGAGTTTCAAGGTGATAAATCGATCTAGCTAAGTTTCATTTTTAGTAAACGTAGAAACGTCGTCGTTTTGTGTAATTATTATATAACACTGTCTCAAGTATTTTATACGTGACCCAAATATATACTGCATTCTATTTATACTGTCGATTGATGGCACTAAGTGGATCGTGGTACACATAATGAAATAATTACCTACTTGTACTTTTCCACTATATATTTATGATAGATTACACCAAACCGCGTTTTCACCCCACGGCATCCTATCATATCATTCCTCAATGTCGTGAGGCGAAACCGCGATCAGGTGTAATCTACTGAAAACATATAGTGGAAAAGTACAGGTGAATAATTATTTCAATAATACTGCATTATTTTAAAATATCAATATGGTCATAGTTTACAATGTTATGAAATTTCCATTATTGTCAAATAATTTATTTAAAATTCAACGTTATTTTAAAGTTACGTCGTCGGATCGATCACGACCTATCAGAAACGCAATCTATCAGCGGCGGAACTATAATTTCAAATTCTTTAATCATAAATTAAAAAGAATCTTAAAATAAATTAAATTCCAAAAATTGTGATGCAGATGACAGCCACAGCCCAAATGGTTAGACTCCTTGAGAATATAATAACTATTGTGTGTCTATAATTATAAAAATGTTAAATATATTTATGTAATCTAACTAACACTACTAAAACGTATTATTTGGTGGTTACATCTTGTACATAAATTTTAATGAGATTAAGCTTGCGCCGAGGTCGATCAACTGTGACGAAATAAATACTTCACGCCTCGGACAAACCGTTCTTGACATGAGCAATATTAGAGAATATATAGCCAAGAAACAATACAGCCGAAAAGTAAGCACTCGTAATAACTATGAGCGATATAATGTCATAATGTAATTAACATAGTAGTGTCGGCCGTGCGGGACATACCGATGCATGACGTGTGAGAACGATCAACACATTTAGAATTACTCGCTGACTAACGATACGTATGTGCCTATGTTTCCTAAAACAATTTATAAAATGTAGGACTGTATGTTTACATATACCTAACGCTTTGATATGTAATATAAAAGACACTAAATATATGTAGCTACTCAAAGCCCTACTTATGAGTAATAAGTCAGACACGGAACTTGCTTTCAGTAGGTTGTGGATTCGACGCTATCCAGTGCACTACCTACGGGACCTCACTCCTAAGACTAGCATTCAGCTTGATAGAAATGTTAATGATAATCCTAGTAATGCGACCCATGTTATTATAACTAAAAAAACCCACTAAATATAATAAAAATATATAAAAAAATGTAAAATATAAACGTTCCTTTTTTTCAAAAAAATATCATCAAAAATTTCATACTTTTTCAATTTAGATTTGAGAGTTTAATAATAAGAATACTTATAAAGTTTATACTTACATGTTTACAATTATATCAAATTTCATTAAACTATAACGTAATTTTATCACACAGTCCATTTATTGTTTGTTACTTTTGGAAAGAGTCCTTGACAAGGGACCCGTCATCTATCACTTACGTATCATTTACCAGCGAGGCGAATAGGTAAAGAATGGATTTCGAAGGACCAACTCTAAGTTAACACAAATCAATCCCTAATTGCAATATGCAACCAAACTCTTAAGATGTAGAATGTTTTGAGAATACTGATCTAACACTTCGCTTAATCCGTTTATACACGACGGTCTGGAGATAAGAATAGATATTTTTAGAAGATAGTTTCTAAATCTAATTCTACATTCGTAGAGATTCCCCAGTTACGCTTAAACATACTAACTTGTACTTTCTTCATCAAACTAAAATCATTCGATTTCAAGGCATTTGATTGCCAAGCACCATTTGAATACTGTAGTAACTCTATACTTGCCTCTTCAGTGAGCGTTCATCAGGTCGTTACATACTACATTCCAAGGGTGTATTTGATAGCTTGTATTCTATCTTATTATATACTATCTATCTCCAAAACCGACGTCCTATTCACATTTCTACATGTTTACGCGTTGATGATCTCTGGTTTTGTGGACATACACACGTACACATAATCCGATTCGGAGTCGATGCGCGCACGGCTGGCCCTGCGTTAGGCCGTAGCGACTTGCCACACTATGAGGTGGCTCTTAGAAGCGCGATCGGCTAGAGAGCTATGGCCGCTCGATGATCCGTCCTCGGCAACAACTACACTGTCCTCCATCTCAGAGTCGGCTGCAAAAGGTACAAATGTATACAAAATTGACAATTTCATTTCATTTCAATAAATATATGTAGGTATCTCGTAGGAATTTATTTAAACCAGAGATTTGTCGACTTATCCTTAATAAATAAATTGAATCCATATTTTTACTCCTGGAATGGTAAACCAGCAAACGAATCGTTTGAAATGTTGTTGTTGTCCATGAAAATGATTTGAATACTTCAAAACGGGTTTTTATATTTCTGATTTTTCAGCAAATCCCTGTTTTATTGTGCGACTGTATACAATGATGAAGGTGTATTATTATCAAAAGGTGCTATATAACGTTTTAAATCTATTACAATTCTGCACTCGAAAGGATAGCTTTGGACATGTTGGAAGTTTGAAACTCTGCACAGACAGAATATTACTGTCAGTATATTAACCGTTAGCCTTACTTAGATATAATATTGTATGTATATCTATTCATTTATTTATTAAGAGCGGTCGGAATCGGAAGAAATCAAATAAATACATATAACAGTAAAATTAATTATGAATTTTATTAATAAAAGAAGAAGGTTTCTCGTTTTTATGAACTCTAGTTTAATCTGTAATATACAAATTAACTTTATACCATTCAGCTGTATATACCATTTTAGTTGCAGTTTAGGTTTAGTTGTTAGTTAAGTTAGATCGAAATGCTATAATATACCTGAAATGAAAAAATAATAGATCTTAGTTCATTTTCAAATCGACCCACATAGGAACTCCTAGAACAAAAATCGGATAAATGGTATATTTCATATGGCATACAGTTAATTTGTACATATTTTGCTTTGGAATCTTCTTAATAAAATGTGGCAATGACATTTGAAATATTTAAGATCCAATTGTATTTTTAGACTTGTGATTTTGTGTATTACACCTATGTTTCTAAATGTTAATATTTACATACTGGTATTAGCAATATACACGTTAGCCATTGACAAACATAAGTGTTATATTAGATTACACCTCATTCAAGCTCAGGAAATAGTCATTTTTGTCGAATTGTCAATTTTAAAATCTGGTGCTGGTACAAAGAGATTATTGTAAACCAAACCAAGCCTAATATATAGAGATGATTGAATACAAAGAACCATTGTTCTCACTACATGTTTTATTTGAAAATAAATCTATAATATAAAAATATTTTTAAATCAGCTTTAGGTTTTAAAAAGGCGTATAAAACTTTATTACACGTGACAAATGAAATGAATATTAATATTTAGTAGGTTTACATCCTTGTTAGTTCTTACACTAGGTAGAGAGTACCCGGCATTTTTTTACTGAAGAAATAAATAATCCATCGTGCTGTGTAACACCAATTTAGTATACAATATTAGGTGTGCCCGCGATTTCACCCGCGTGGACTTAGATCTGAGTTTTAATTCTCTTGCGCGGTACCCTAATTTTTGCTCTAAAATTAAAGTAGTCTATGTTACATCTTTTAAATATTAGGTATCTACCAGTGAAAGTCCTATCAGAATAGGCCAAGCCGTTCCAGAGATTACCTAATTGAAACATACAGAAAGATAGACAGACAAAAGTTGAGAAAAATTGTTTTTTTGTTGTAAATACCGTGTATATTATTCATTCAAAAACTGTTATTTTAATGTTACAAACAGACACTTCAATTTAATCGTATAGATATAGATAATATTTACAATTCAAGTTTAACTTACGTGATTACTCTCTTAGCTCGTTATACCATAGCAGTGTCATTTAAATAGTTTTGGATTTATTCTATCAAAATAGTTCTAGATTATACAATTATTTTTATTTAGAAGTAGTTAGCCATTGTTTTTATATCAGTAACAATTTAATCGAAAAGAAGGGTGAACATTTTCACTATTCTTTATTCTTTACAGCCTACTATTTGAATAAAGGATTACTAGAATTAAGCTAAATATCAATTTAGGTAAACAATCGGTGGTATTAATAAATTACAACGTAGTAAACCTTTACAATACTTAAAGTGACATTGTAGCCTACAATAATCTCAACGTTTCATCCAAGTTATTATTTTATGATGACTATTTTCTTAACATGAATGTTTCTAGCGGTTCTAGCCGCTAGTTTTAAAAATAAACCTTAACAAGAGTCCAGAGATTGAAAATATTATACATGTCTGTATCATTCTCTCAATTATGCTACATAAGCAAATATTGAAACCTTTTTAAATTGATGTTATAGTTCTCCACATCAAATGTCGAAAATATCTCACTCAATAGAGCATAATAACTTCAATCCAGAGACTTCGGTCAGTCAAATTATTAATTTTGTTGTAGGTATTCGCTGACGCACATGAAGGGGGAGCCAGTACATTGTAGTGGTGTCGTAATTGTAACAAGCTCGTGTCTGTCATTATCATACAGCTTAGCACACTTAAGTTGACGACAACAAGTAGTTATCATCGTTGTAAAATTAAAATAAAAACCAATCTATTTTTTTAAATTATGCTTACTTTTTTTCTGCTAAACTTTAGGACAGCTTTTTGGCAGACTTTTAGATATGGTTCTCCAAAACGACTACTATTTACGTAAAATAATGGAATTATGACTTCAAATATCATTTTATTCATGACATATTGATTATCAATCGCTTAGTAATGTGCCCGGTAGATGGCAATAGGCTCGCCCCCTATTACATTGGGACCTAAACATAACTGGCGAATCGTGGGTGTGCAATACACCTCTGCCTACCCCTTCGGGGATACAGGCGTGAAGTTATGTTATGACGGCTGCCAGTATTAAGGTACTGTAGTCTACTAGACAATTATTTATTACAACTTTGACTACTTAATTGTACACACGAAGTAAACACCCACGGCCTTGTTACAAACACGTTCTTGTCTTATTCGTATATAATCATGGGTCTGGCTTGAGTAATATTATACCGAAGACCTCTATTATGTTAGTAATGATTATGACATATATTATAACAAGTGGTAATGTTCTAATGTCCTATATATGCGTGAGTTTATTTGACAAATGGCGATTTTTAACAGTAAACGTGGATACAGAATTTTAGTATGATTAGTTAAAAACGGTAATTTAACTATTAGAAATTTCAAATGGAACAGATTAGTATAGTTATCTTTTATTATTTGGTAGCCAAAATTGACAATTTATGCCATTCAAAATATTTATGTTTACATATTTGACAAACAAAAAGTTATAATTTAAACGTCTTAGTCAATCTCTAAATGAAAGTGTAGGTATTTGTGAAATTTCGCAGGGAACTATCACAAGGATAAGTGTAGATCGTGAATATGGCCTAGTAGCTCAATTCGTTCAGATCAAAACAATAATTAATTAATAGACGTACAACCGCTATGAAATAAAAAGATTTTGTTTGTAAATGTTAGTAGTATGTAGTTTTGTTTTTAAGATCTATATCCACATTATCTGTCAAATTCGTAAGCCATTTTTGCAGCCGGTAGTGAAATGCTACATACATGCAGGAGTTAGCTCCCGATGTTACATGTGGGCAAGCGTACATGCTTTATTCTAAAATTTAACGTACCAGTTGTAAATATAAATTAATTGCTTATTTCTACGATCAGGTACGTTCAGGAATCTCTTAAGACCTGCCATACAATGACGTGGGAGGCTGTGTCGCGTATGTCATCGGCATGCTCTTCTATAACGGCAAAAAAGAAAAAAAACCGAAGAAATTAAAAAAAAATACGCACTATGCCTATCTACTCGTACTGTATTTTCCACTAAACTGTGTGTTTGTGAATGATTATTGCATAAGGCGGTAGGTGTATTCAATGTTAGAAAAAGTTTACGTTTAAATCGATCAATCCATTTTAAATGAAAATCATTACATATACAAAAATATCAGTAGATTTGTTAGTGTACTTCACAACCAAACTAATGTGAAACACGTTTTGTCTTAAATCACAACACCACAGACCATAAATTGAAAACATCACTATGACTTTGTCAATTTAGGGTCTGTGTGATTTATGTCTCTATGACTGAACCAATGAGTGGTTAGACAACATTATGGTAGGCAACAACAACACATTTTAGTTGAAAATACCTAAAAACTCAAATCAAACAATAGGCACAAATCCTCAATTAATAAATATATCTCGCACGCACCTTTTAAAATAAAACAGTTCTTAATGTTGATGTTCATCACGAGATATACACACATATTGACATTTAACGTCATTTTATGTTATTATCTTCATTATTTATATGACTTTATACTCTTATAAAGTTTTCTTGGTTGATTATATACAGTATGAATATTATGAATTAACTAATTTAACTAATAATAAAATAAAATTTCATTAAATAACATATTGTGCTTACGTCTCGTGATAACCATTATCTTATGCGTATAAGCCCAAAAGCATAATACCATTAATCTACTATTTTACTAAGCGAAGCTTCGCTAAACGTAATGGGGATGAGTCCTAGCCAACACTAACGTGCATATTGCTTGTTTGATTTTTATACTATTTTTATTTAGCAATTACCCGTTTACGTAAAGTGTCTCTAGTTCATTGGAGGCAAGATATAATGAAGTTATTTCGTTCCAGAGCAAGTATTTAAGCCAGGCCAGAGCAGCCAACGGATTAACTAACTTTTATCTAAAGGGGGGCAAGAACTGATTAAATACATTGTTAAAGAAACAAGTTCTACCTAGAGCGCATTAACTCATACATAGCATGGCCCGGAATATGTGGCAAATTAAACAACAAAAATATCTGACATTACATTCCAAAGCTAACTGGTTAAAGAGATTAAATACTATTTGTGGATTGAACATGATGTTGAAAAGTGAAAATCCATGTTGGAATTGTTCAGGTTATAATGCCGATATGCAATACATCAACGTCAACACATTAACAAATTATAGATTCGGTATTTGCATTTTATGAGACTAAATTATTGTTTTATTTATATAAGCTGTAATGAATGTATGAATTGTTTTTGGTATTTGGATTTGATAAAGTTCTAATAGGGTTACATAATGTTGCAATATTCTGTTTAGAAGTTTACATGACAATAATGAGATATTATCTAAGCCTTATACTGTGAGTTAATGCGTCTGATTGATTATGAATGTTGAGTAGCACTGTGTAATGTATGTTAGCTGAAGATTTAGTAGCAGTTTACTCATAGCAGTAAAGAAGTCAATATATTTCAATTTAGACTGCAACATTTATACCATATGAAATTATAAACAATGTTTGACAATAAAGTTTATATTCTCATACTATTGAAGCAGCGCAAATCACTTATGATCTAAATTAGGACATTCCTTTTTATAGACTTTCACTGACATCACTTAGCAAGATATACTTTTCCAGTTAAACAAACATAGATTACTGGAACATTGTGGTCCAGACGTTTCACGTGCATATATTTATTATAACTAGATAACTTATAGACTTCTTCTGAGAAAAAAACGCCAGTAACACATTCTGTCAACATTCTTTTATTTATTTGGTACATGTTATTTAGTTATAATCGTGCGATATAGTTCAACTATATTACACGTGTAAAGTCGCAATATCCAGCTTGCACATTGCAATTTAGTCACGTTTTAATTATGTTTTTATTAAAAATCAACATGCAACGTACCTATTCTGAAATCGATGTATCCTTCGCCTCCCGATATGACTAGCATGGGGGGCAACGTTGGAGAATTTCTGCGAGGAGACTCCGGGGTCCGTGCAGGTGACCCTGTCCCTGGTACAGCTACGAAGAAAGTCACCGCGTCACGATGGCCGTGGAAGGAGAGTTGGGCGTGGGCCATGGAGCACCAGGGAATGTTGCCGGTAGGACAGTTCGATGATGCACCACCTGAAACGGTTATAGCGGTTATTTAGTCTAAATAGTCTAAAAGATACTATTTGACAGCTGTCATTTAGGGTTGGGTGTCTACAAATCGATAATGAGAATTACAAATTCAGGTAACAAACGAATTTATGATCGATCTATTTATGATCTCTGGTTTAGTAACTCCCTATGTAACTTACGATTTCTCATATGAACCTATTACTTTTTACCAACACGTAACGATTAAAATGTAACAACACTTCAATTATAAAAATGTTAGAACGTAACCTTTTTAGGAAGTCTGGCAAATGAAGAATCCCGCCATATTTTAAATTAATTGTAGAAATTTTAACTAAAATATGTATTGAGTTTTTATTGAATATATATTGAGTAAATAATATTATAAGTATTGAATGAATTAATTATAAGTATTGGAGAATACATTACATATTGTTCAACTTACTAACATTAGAATTTCTAAGTTGAACTGTTGTTCTAAGTTGATTTTTCTAACATTTTTCATTAAAATCGTGCAAGACTACATTCTATGTCTAGCATCTGAGAATCCCATCTATTAAAAGGTTTAATCAGTCATGTGAATTCGTTAGCTCGAGTAAGTAAATCGTTATTTCTATTGGGTACTTAAGTATCAATTCAAAGCAGTTTCTTTAAATTAAACAACGAAGCAGTAAGTTCTATGGAAACGAATGTGAAATAAAAAAGGTTGATGTCACACTTCACTCAGTTCAAATAATTTAATAGTGATCGGGTGGATAAATAAAATCGATAATAAGAACGGATGTAATATTTTCCGCCCTTTTATTGTTTTTACTGCTTAACAGATTTATAAACGCGAATACCTGTCATCTAAAACCTATTATATTTTCAAATTAGAGTAACCTGTTGGTTCCCCATTATGAAATGAAATAAAATTAACAAAAACTCACTTTGTACAACCACTCTCGAAGTCGTTGGTGGAGCTCCAGTAGAATCCCGGCTTGAACCTTCCGACAGTGGCACAGAGATTACTACGCCGTTGCTTGTCCCGATCCACAATCTACCGGAGCTGATCAGCAAGGCGGTGATCCTGACTAAAGAGAAGCCTAACTTGCCCGTCCCCAACATTTTGCTAACGTAGGGCTCTATGTCTACATCTTTTAAATGTTGGTAAGTGTGAGCATGGTACAGTCGCAGGGTGGAATCCATTTTGATTGACACCTGGTGGAGTAAAATATATTATGAAAAGCAGTAATCCGAAGAAAAGCACTTGAAAGTATTCTAAAAAGTACATGAAGGGACAGTTGCCTCAGTTACGATAAGACGAAAGGAAAATAATTTGTTAAAGATAGTTTAAATTTCACGTATAGTTACCGGCAAACTACATGGACAAATGTCAAAAAAGCTCTCGCATGTGCACTAACTGGCTATCCAAAAAACCAATAAAAGGAGTGATCAACCAACGACGCGGGCCGTTTGATCACTTGGCACGTTCTCCTTCAAGACCATCGCTATGATAGGTTGATTGGCACGCGTCCGCCATCGCACCCCGCGCCTACCACCAAAGAGACCTAAAACAGTAAAAACGCGTTCTGCGCATTGCTTGGGGTACATTATCATGAAGTTTGCCAGTCACTATACAGTTGGCGAGAGAAGTGACTTTTATTGGAAATTACAGATCAACTTAGTTCTAAAACATATAATAAAAGAATGATACAGTAATACATTTCTATGTAAAGATCGCTTGTTTTATCATGTTCGGCAACTTTTGTCCTTGACTTTACTTGTAATATTATACCGAGTGCTGTGTACATAACCTATGGCCTTCACTAAGAATAACTGTCTTTGTAGTGCCATATCTTAATCCCAACGTTAATCCTGGTTGCATCCGAACCTGGCACTTTGGAGCCTAGGGGACTCTTTCACTACCTTCTCTATTATTTATTTGGCTTATCTGGGTTTTTACAGAAGTGAATGCCGTTTGATCTAAAAACCTCCACCAGATCTTCATCTGTTAATCAGCAGTTATACCAACTCAAATGTCTTGGGCCGCAATAATTCTGGGTTACTCAGTCAATCTCATGTGGAGTAAGATAATCTGAATATTACCCAAACACCGTCACCGTCGCAGGCCATCTGTCGCACTTGGCTCTCCTGACGTGGATGCGCCTCCAAAGAGTGCAGTAGAAGTCGAGATCGTGGTTCTATGACGTGCACTTTGTTTCGATATCCGCACCACACCGTACAACCAACCGCGGATAAGCAGCGAACTGCAATATATTAACTTTATTTAGTAAGTTTACATACATAATTTACTAGCCTACAAAGTTGTGATTTGCGAAAAATAAATCACAAATAGATGTTCCATTAATTACTTCTTTTAAAAATATACGATAAAATTTGGTATACGACTATTTTTGTTTGGCCGTCTCGTAGTTACACTGAAAAGCCGGCCCCGATGCAGTTGGTAAAAGGCGCGGAGGAAAATGACTATATCTCAGTATTTAATTCATGTGAACGTATTAAATAAGCATCGAATTTAATGGTTTCAATGTTCCAAAGTTCAACATAAAATAAGAGAGATCCTTAAACTTGTATGTGGGAGTTAATATTTCACCTGAGCATTTAGGATCTCCAAGTGTGAGTAACCAGTACTGAGTGAAGTCCCATTGTCCGTCGGCGTGTCGTGAGAATATCGCTACAGTCCCGTCCGCAAGCGCTACGATACAACGGGACGCACACGCCACTATTGAGAGTATGGCATCATTTAGCTTGACTCTGAAAACAAGGTACATTTATCGTAGAAACAAATATTGCAATGGAAAAATTAATGATTTTTAATAAATAGCGCCCCGATCTTCAACTCACGCTCCTACATCCCCGAAGAGATATGCAGAGAGATATATATATATATATATATTACTAATAATAAATCTGAAGAGTTTGTTATTAGGGTTTGGTTTTCCATTTTCAGCCAGTTTTTTTTTTTTTTATATTTAGGATACGTCAATTTGACTTCACCTCGCCTGATGGTAAGCTGAAGGTAATGTCTCAGGAAAGAGGGTCACCATTACATACACGTACCATGTTAACAATGGTGGCACTCAGCTTGACGGCCTCATCAGAAGAGGATTGTCGTCGCAGCACCGCGTGACACCCACCGGTCCCACTAGTGCTGCGACCACAACCCCCCTGCCCGGCTATGCACTTGCTAACCCCTGAACGCAATCAAACCGAAATTTGATTACTATGGAGGGTTTTTCGCAATCGTGCACGGTGGTACCTACCCGGCCGAATTTTGTGACAAATTTGCGTCATCAAATTTCTACCACTAGTAACTAAGTATACACTACTACTAAGAATACACTTACCTAGCCAAGCACTTCTTATAATTCCCAACCGCAGAGTGTATGTACAGGTTGCCGCTCTTCGTGCCTAACCACATAGTCGCCATTATAGTTGACATCTTACGATCCTGAGAAACTTCTATTGGTTTTTCTGTCTTGGTTTGCTGCTGGGGGAAAGCCTCCACGCCTGGTTCTGGAGAGCCGAGATGTCCACCTGCACAGATATTAGAACTGAGGATTATATTTTGACCGGAACCGCTGTACCGTACGTTCGTACGTCGCGCGTTCCTAGGGAGCGGTACAATTTATTATATTTAATCTATTATAATAATTAGATCACTGTCGAGAGGACACTTATACTTATTCCTGTATACTAATTTCTTTCATAGTGTGTTTATTGATGTTCCTGCTAATGTTTCTCTAAATATGCCTGGTATAGACTGTGATACTCATATTAATGTTTTGTCAAAGGTAGCTCTCACAGAAGATATGGTTCTCAATTTGTTAAGGACACTTAACAAGACAAAGGGCCCTGGCTATGACGGAATACCAGCTATACTTTTATCAAGATGTGCTGGCAATCTATCCTATCCTATATACTTGATATTTCAAAAATCATTACAGCTTTGCATATTTCCATCCATGTGGAAAAAAGCTCATATAATACCTATCCATAAAAAAGGATCAAAGTCGGTAATTCAGAATTATCGTCCTATATCTATCCTTGTTATTATTAGTAAGATCTTTGAAAAAATTATATACAACAGCATTTACCCAAATATTTCACAAAGCATTCCGAATACTCAGCATGGTTTTGTAAAGGGCCGTTCCACTAACTCTAATCTTGCTCTATTTTGTAATTATGTCTTGTGTGAGATGGAGTCCACTGGGCAGGTCGACACAATCTATACAGATTTCGAAAAGGCGTTTGACCGTGTTCACCATGACATACTACTTGCTAAGCTATATAAGTTAGGAATCCATGGGGATTTACTACGCTGGATACGGTCGTACTTTACAAACCGCTCGCAAGCTGTTACCCTAGGGGGATTCAAATCTAACTTCTTTGATATCCCATCAGGAGTGCCGCAGGGGTCTCACCTCGGGCCTCTTCTCTATTGTGCTTATTTGTATGATATAGACAAATGTTTGAGTAATTCGAAACATCTAATGTATGCAGATGATAAAAAGATTTATATGAAAATTAATTCGAGACTTGAATGCGAATTGATACAACGCGACCTTGATGCTTTATTTTCATATTATAAACGCAATAATATTACCATTAATATTGACAAATGTCAATGCATAAGTTTTAGTCGCCGTAGAAGCCCTATCGAGTACACATACAAATTTGGTGATAATGTTATTGCAAGGGTAGATCATGTTAGAGACCTGGGAATTGTGTTGGATTCGAGGATGCTTTTATCTCGCCATATAGACACCATTACAAGTAAGGCGTTCAGAAATTTAGGCTTTGTTATGCGCACGTGCTCTCAATTTAAAGATATTAATTGTCTCAAAACTGTCTACTGCGCATACGTGCAAAGTGTACTGGACTACGGCAGTCCTGTTTGGTCTCCCCAATATGTTACATATATGGATAGGATAGAAAGAATACAAAAACGTTTCCTAAGACATCTAAAGTTCAAGACAAGGAGGCGACATGTATCATATCTTGATGACTGTAAGCAGTATAATCTACTGCCTCTGTCTAGCAGGCGCGTGTTACTTGACATGGGTTTTTTGTTCGCTATTTTAAGAGGCGAAATTGATAGTATGGAACTTCTCTCTAATATAAATTTAAGTGCACCCAAAACTCGAACTAGACATACCCGCCTTTTCAGTGTTCCTCTGCATCGCACTAATTACGGTAAAAATGCAGTTCTCACACGCTTACCTAGTTGTTACAATGACAACTTTGATGCCTTTGACATCTTCCACCTCTCAAAAAGTGTTTTTAAGAAAAAAATTATTAATAAGTTACAATCATACTTGCCCGAATAAAGATTGTAAAAGAACTGTTAGATTAAGTTAGAATAAGATTGTAAGAATATTTATAAATACATAGATATTACTTATATTTTAAGTGATGCATGCAACTTTTACATGTCGGGAAACTTTATTACTGGCTAAGAATCCTATGTAATTCTTAATTTATCCACGATATATGTATCATAGCTGTTAAGTTTCTAAACAAATAAATAAATAAATAAATAAATACTGATTTTTATTTTATTCACTTTTTATTGTTTTGATCCTTGTTGATTGTTGTAGTCTTAATAACCGAATTCTAATTTCGTTAAGATGTCACCACTTTGTGAGGAACCTTGGTACCCATAACACAAGTTAAATCTTATCATGAGTTGAACTACTTGTTGTGTTTAAAATACGGATGCTGTTATTATTTAGTTAAGTCCATCATTTGTAAGGAAACTAAAAGTGAATAAATGATTTATAATAAAATAAAATAATACGCCGAATGGTATCATATACACATACACAGGTGTATAGGGCCCTATACACCTGTGTCACACTATCAACATCTTCGAGGCCCAAGCCAACCTCACCTGCAAGTCGGTTTACCTGCTAAACAACGGACGAGGCTCTGGCGATACTGGTGGCACAATTTTGGTCCGGGTTGGTACCACCATGCAGTTGCGAAAAACCCTCCAAATAATCCAACCTCGGTTGGGTTGTGTTCAGGGGTCAGCAACTGCACAGCCAGATGAGGAGGCAGACGGTGCAGCAGGAATGGGACCAGCGGAGTATTGGTGGAGTCGAGTGTGGTCATGGTTTGGGTCAACCCGCCGGACAGGGAGACTCGTAGAGACGGTCGTGCTGCTGGCCGCCCACGGCATAGTACAGGGACCCGACTAAGACTAACCACCCCGGAAGGCTGCCCCACCAGGTCGCGCATAATCTCGATGTGGCTCGTCGTGTACTCCACGAACATTCGTGGACTCCATTCAAACCTCACAGCCGTCCACCATCACCTAGAAGTGGTATGGCCAGCTTTGCTTTTCCTGACGGAGACACAAATACGCCGCCCTGATGACACGTCTTACTTACTCTACCCCGGCTATGTGATGGGGGAAAACTTCCTAGGAAAAGCTGGGGTGTGCGCGTTTGTCAGGGCCGATGTTTTTTGTCGCCGCTTGCGCTGCCTGGAGGACCCATCCTTTTCTATTCTCTCGCTATACGTGGAACATGGCCCGTCCAGCCAGGTCCACGTGTGCGTTTACCGCTCCCATAAAGGAGGAGATACGGAGACGACACGACTCCTAGATCACCTGAGTCAGGTGGCAGACAATGCATAGGAGCGGTTTCCTGCCGCAGAATTGGTATTTTTGGGAGATTTTAATGCCCACCAGGAGGATTGGGTAGGATCTCTCAGAACGGACCATGCGGGTCGGACTGCCCAGGCATTAGCTCTCACGCACGACTTGACACAACTGGTACTCCAGACCACCAGGATACCAGACATAGCAAGTCACGCGCCCTCTTTGCTAGACCTTCTGCTGACGACCCACCCAGCCCAGTACAGTGTTACGGTGCGAGCCCCATTGGGTTCCTTCCGACCACAGTCTGGTCTGTGCTAACGTGCCAGTCGCTGCTCTTCCGCAACCTGTGGAGGTAAAGCAGCGATTATGGCACTATTCGTCAGCAGATTGGGACGGACTACGTGACTACTTCGCATCCGTTTCGTGGACTCAGCGCTGCTTTGATGGTAGGGACCCATCGGATTGCGCTTCTGCCGTCACTGGTGAAATCAGTTTGGGTATGGAGTATTATATCCCATACACCGAAGTCACCAGTGCCCGCAGAGCTCGCCCCTGGTTCGGGCGTGAGTGCGATGACGCTTTTCAACAAAAATCGTATCACCCACCCACTACGAGACAACATGAACATGCTCGGAATGGACGTTCGCTGCAAACTGAACAATAAAATCTACATCGAAAGTGTCATCAAAATAGCTTCACGAAAACTCGGAGTTCTGAACAGGGTGAGACGGTTTTTCACGCCGGAACAGCGGTGTCTTTTTTACAAGACACAAATTCGCCCCTGCGTGGAATACTGCTCTTATCTCTGGGATGGCTCCGCAAAGTACTTATTAGACGCTCTCGACAGATTGCAGCGGCGTGCCATCCGTATCATTGGGAGTCCTGAGATTACTAATAGCTTAGAACCTCTGCAGCTGCGTAGAGACATTGCCTCTCTGGCTGTATCTTACCGCCTCTACCACGGCGAGTGTTCTGAGGAGCTCTTTCAACTAATCCCACCTTCTCCATTTCGATCCAGAACAACACGTGCTGGACTGCGATGCCATCCGCGCACGGTGGAAATCATACAGTCCCGAACTCAGCGGTTCGATGCTTCCTTTCTTTGTCGCTCGATAAAGAGCTGGAATGTTCTGCCCGCGCACGTGTTTCCTTCTTCTTACAATCCCGGGTTCTTCAAGCGGGGCGTGAAAAAGCATCTTTTTAGGCCGTTAAGGTAGGGGCTACTATTTTAGGATCGTCAGCATCTGGGATGGTGGCCCATATCTTCTAGACTTCCCTCTAGCTTCTCACCATCCAGCGGGGTGCAGTCAATTGACGTAACAAATTTAAAAAACACATGTGATAGTACATGGGCACCCCCCTATTATCTTCGGGGCCCAAGCCAACATCATTTGCAAGCCGATGCTCCTGCTGATTGACGAACGAGGCTCTGGTGCAGGCTTTCCTTTAGGGATTGGAAGGTTAGACAGCAGTCGCTCTTATAAAGTCAAAATAAACCAACAAAAGGTTGAGTAGAAAAGTGGACCCCAGGCTCCAAAGTGCGATGGATGCGACTGCGATTGGCGCTCAGATGTAGAAGAGAGGAGGGCGACCTTGATGCGGTCAACCGGGCACTTTGTAATTTAAAGATGACATTAAAAATTAGAAGTATGTTGAATGTTGTACTGGTGGTAGAAATTTGATGACACAAATTTGTCACAAAATTCGGCCAGGTGGGTACCACCGTGCACGATTGCCAAAAACCCTTCATAGTAATCCAATTTCGGTTTGATTGCGTTCAGGGATCAGCAAGTGCATAGCCGGGCAGGGGGATAGTGGTCGCAGCACTAGTGGGGCCGGTGGATGTCACGCGGTGCTGCGACGACAATCGTCTTCTGATGAGGCCGTCAAGCTGAGTGCCACCATTGTTAACATGGTACGTGTATGTAATGGTGAGAAAAAAAGAAAGAATAAAGGGGATACCGCTTTTAGGGTAGGAGTTAGGAGCCATATGGCTCAAGAAGTAAGGGTCAGGTTGACATGTATATTAACTGCAAATAAACGAGAACTAATTTTGTTTAAAAATAATTGAACATACATATATTAACCCCTCCTTATCAGCCATATTTGCCATTAAATATCGCTGATGTCACAATTGATACACTTATAATGTGATATCTCATAATAATAGATATTATGTTATTGTTTATATACCTCAATAAGCGCCTGCGCTGCATCGTGCGTGTGCATCCATGCGGGCGCCCGTTTCGTGCACATAATACCGAGCTAGTTTAAAAATAAGTTACCGTTCACGGGAGTGGAACTGAGAGGTGGGCTATCAGGCGCGTTGTGCTCGGGCTGTTCTACGTTACTGACTATCGTTTCATCTGTCGCTTGTTCAGGGACAGTCTCTGGCGCAGTCTCAGGCTCGTTCACTGGAGTACTCGGTGGAGTGAGAATTGTTGCTTTTACCTAATAATTTTCAAATAATTATTAAAGTGACGCCTTACTGCAAGTTGGGGTATTTTTGGTGCGGCGAATATTATGTGTTAATGTTCTCAGTATAATCTACAGCTATAAGTACATATGATTTGTGGCCAACAGTGAAAATGTAAATATTTTCTCTGTAGGCAGTCCTCATGGCTGTCTATATTTAGTTTATTATAGAGAGTGATGTCGACGTATGTATCAAATGTTGATATACCACACATAGCACATATTGGTACCGGCAAATTGGTAATCGAGGCACAAAACACACATTATTGAATCGGTAGATAAAAACTATCAGAGAACGCCTGAATTCACTATAATACCATACCATATAATACTCCGTTTCAATACAATACCATTTTGTCGTCGAATTAAAACTTGTCCTCGCACCTAAACCGGTGCTTCATAAAACTACGTGAATTGATCTACTGACCATTGCATTGATCCCTATACAGTTAAAATACGAGAATAATAGGTATAACTCACCAGTCGAGTGCTGCCAACCACTACCGCATCCTTATCACTGTTTTCTTCATTGGGGTTATTTTTCGGAGCAATTTCAACGGAATCGATCCTTCCACCACAAAATAACGACTGCAACAAACAGCATTACGTATTACATTACATTATTGTAGTTCCAAGAACTAATTCACAATGATCTATCAGCGATGGTAAGGAATTTTAACAGTCATTTTAAACTATTGGGTGCTACCTATAGAGCGGAATGGAGAGCAAAACAACTACGAACTTCATACGTACGAATACAGCATACTTAAATTTGAATAATTAAATATCGAATTTTAATAAGAGCGTGTTATTTCCTCGAGATCTTTCTCACTATTTGTGTTGTAACGAGGGGCACGGTCTTCTACATAAATCGTCCATCATATTATCATCAAACCATCTAACATGAGCCGCTTCGGGTAATGGTCGAGACTTTTGTCTATTAGTCTGTAGACTCATACTACTATCGTTACATATCACAATCTAGTGTGCTAATATTCTCAATCGAAAGGCTAATTGACTCCCGGATGATACAGGAGTCTACTCTCTCGGAATATCTATATGGGTCCCGCCCTGGTCACGGGAGCATGGATTCTGTATTTGCCCTAAGGTTGTCGCAGAGAAATACAGGACAAAGAATACTGCTCTGCATTGCCTGTTTCTGGATGTGCAGAAGGCATTCCACTGTGAGTGGTAGAAATCTTGTCCCAGTTGTACTGAACTGCCATGGTATTCTGTAAGAGGTTTATAAATCTCGACACCTGAATTCGAGGTGAGATATCATTCGCCATAAGAAATTTGATACTCACCGCGAATTCAGCTATCGAGATACATAAACGTTACAGAATAGCATGACGGGTTCGTTTTCAGAACTATTGGCGCACTTATCACCTACAGCTGAAGTGATCATTTGATTGATAATTTTTTTGTCTTTGAGCTTCACATGGAGGTCTATCACAAGAAGACGGTGTTGTTTTGCGAGACTCTTTTAGGCGATGTGGGCAGCCCATGCACTGTACCTTTTTTTTTCGTTCGGAAATCCCTTCGGATACCCCCCCCCCCCCGCCGGCCAGCGGGGGCGGTTATGTCGGGCTTGAACCGACTAAAACCGCACGCCGTCTCGGGTCTTCAGCCGCCGGGGTGTAAGGTTGCCCATAAAGCATATCCCTC
Source organism: Cybosia mesomella (assembly GCA_946251805.1). NCBI lineage: Eukaryota > Metazoa > Arthropoda > Insecta > Lepidoptera > Erebidae > Cybosia > Cybosia mesomella. The sequence continues at coordinate 11,772,306 of OX276388.1, read as the reverse complement.
GCACCCCGACTGACCCTGGGCGATCTCCGGTTTCGAGATGGCCCCCTCGGGTTTGGGAATCACGGTGTCCCCGTCTTGCCCCGGTTTGGGGGAGGGGCGCTGGGCGCCCCACCGTCCAGGTCTGCTTCTGCTGGGGTGACAGGCGGCCTCACCTGCCACCCCCAGGCCTGCGCTCATGGAGGACGGAGGTCGTTAAGCGACCTCCGGCACCTGAGTCGCCTGCGACGCGCGGCGAGCATGTTGCGGGCTCGGCGGGCGAGTTCTGAACCTCTCCCGGTCGCACTCTGCACCATTGCCGCAATCATGCTGCCGAGCGAGAGGACTCCCACCCCGATGGCTGCCACGAGGTCACGCCTCGGCGCCTCCCACGCCGGGCAGTCCGCCAGCGTGGGCAGCCCTGAGTCCGCTCGCGTCGCAGTGATGACACTCAGGCGTTGGCTCCTTCCTGATCCGATGCAGGTGGTCCCCGAAGCACCCCTTCCCGGAGTTCACCTGCGTCAGTCGGTACGAGAGGCTTCCGTATCGCCTCTCTAGCCAATCCTCCATGATGGGCCTTACCGCCGCTATTGCGGCGTGCCCTGCGCTTGGTCGCCTAAGTCATTCCTTCCACTCCACCACGATGGCCTGGCGGAGCCGGGACTGCACGGCCTCGATTTCTCGAGGCTCGGGGTTCCGTCCCTGCTCCCTCGCCTCCTTTCGCCACTGGTACATTTGCGAAAGGGCTCTCGCCTCCAGGTCCCATAGCGGAATTCCGGCAAGGAGAATCGCCGCCTCGAAGGAGATCGTGCGGTACCCGCGAATGACCCATGGTCATCACCCGCTGCGGAGCCTCCGCCCATATTGGGCACCCATACAGGGCCATGGACCGCACGATCCCCGCGTAGAGTCTCCTGCAGGAGTCATCGGGCCCCCTCATGTTGGGCAGCAGCCACGCCAGAGCGAGACCTGTGCCCTTCAGTTTGGGGGCCAGACTTCGGATGTGCGCTCCGAAGTCCCATCGGCCGTCGAGTACGAGCCCCAAATATTTCATTTGGGGCTTGATGCCGATGCGATTTCCTCCCACGATGAGACTGGATCCCTCGGGTGGCTTGCTCCGATGCCCATAAAAGAACAGTGCCTCGGTTTTATGCAGAGCCACCTCGAGACCCAGCCGCCGGATCCGCTCAACGACTTGGGCAACCGCGGTCGTGGCCTTTAGGGTCGCTTCGCGGTTCGTCACCCCGCACGCCGTCACGAGCGTGTCGTCCGCGTAGCACGTGACTGCGGCACCGCCTACGAGCTTACCGCGAAGCACCCCTCGTATCCGATGTTGCACAGGAGCGGCCCCAGGACCGATCCCTGTGGAACAACACATGACATTTCACGCCTACCAAGACCGGTCACGGTTGGATAGATGACGGCTCTCTTCGTCAAATACGCGCCGACTATGCGGCGGAGGTAGAGAGGCACTTCGTGATAAACGAGCGCCTCCCTAATGCAACTCCAGGGCAAGGTGTTGAACGCGTTGACGATGTCCAGGGACACCGCCAACATCACCTAACCCCGGGCTACTGCATTCCCGCCAGAGCCTTCACGCGCATGATGGCATCCATGGTGGATTGGCCATCCGTCAGGTCTGGCCCCACTCTTGAGAGGTGCTCGACGAGGCGCTTCGCAATTACTCTTCCAAAGAGTTTGCACAGCTCGTCGAGCAACACTATGGGCCGGGAGGCGGACGGCGAGTCCGCCGGGTGCCCCGCCTTTCGGATGAGGACCAGTCCCCGTCTTCCACAATTTCGGAAACTGGCCCCGCTCCAAGGAGAAGCCCTCTCAGTCGGGGCTCGAGAGCGTCGTCGACTAGAGCTAGGACCCACGCTCGGCCTGGAATGCCGTCGGGTCCCGGGGCGGTGCGGCTCTTAGCCTTCTCACCGCCAGCTCTAGTTCTACCCAAGTGACCTCGGGCACGTCGTCGTCATCCACGTCGGGCGAAATGGGCGACCGAGGCGTAGTGCGTACGCACTAATCAGATGGGTAAAATCTCATCGATGAGCACCTCTACGATAAGCAGGTCGCATCATTCACCTCTGACACGCCACTTTGCAGCTCCTATGTGCCCTATATAAATCAGCTACTAGCCAGCGACTTTAACATTATCATTCCGATGCCTAAAAATAGTACTCGATTGCGTTCTAGGAACGGATCTTGTAACTGTACTAAGGTAAGTATGTAAGAGACACACCGGAGGACGTTTTGTTTCCGTAAGTCCTGCAACTCTTTCCTGATACTCTCTGTAGTCTTCAGCGACGGCTCCCGGCACTGATGCAACGCAAAGAATGTGCTTATCCATAACAGGAAACGATTCTATAACTTCAGCTGGGTTATTCGCGTCAATAATCTGTAAAAAACAATATAATTTAATTATGTTATGTGATTTTCAACGCAGCATTTGTGAACAAAACATTACATTATTTTTTTAAATACTTACATTATGCTCGTGCTTATTAGATGCTGGTTGTCAGTATTCAAGGGCCAGTCACAATAGAATTGGGTATAAACATGAGGACCTAAATACCCAACTGGGGCCGCTAGTAATTTTATTTTATAAATAATAATAAAGAAGTTATACAAACCATGACTACACCCTTATTTTGGTTGCTGGAACATATCCAGACGAGGGAAGATAAAGTTTTTTCTGTGTATACGACGTTTTGCGTAGATTGTATCTGTTCATTTATTTGCTCTACCTCTGGGGAGTGTACCAGCTGGGCCTTGCTCATCTCGTAAGCTATAAGGAAACGAAATAATTAGTAGGTTTCACTAAACTACTACATACCTACAAAAAGACAGTACAATTTGTCATTCAGCTGCCAACACTGAACAAGTATTTGTGTCTTTCGGCAATATGTCAAAACAAATGCCGAGTGCTGCACCTATTTGAGATTACCCTGGGTCAGCCGGGGTGCTAACGAAATACATTATGGGCCACCTTACACCTGAAGACCTGAGATGGCGTGCGGTTTTAGTCGGCTTGAGACCAACATAACCGCCTCCGCTGGCCGGCGGAAGATAGTTTATCCAAAGAAATATTCGCACAAAAAAATGGTATGTACTACTCCTATTTATCTATATTATAATAATGGGCAATTATATTTTGTAATAAGACCTAAGCTTAATTTCTTAAAACATTTCAAAACTAACCCATATGGCAAAATGAAGTTACGTGATACACTATTACTAACAAAAGAAATTCATGTACTGACCCAATGACATGGTGTTCTCAGTCTTATCCTCCTGGTTGGCATAGAACACACTCTCGCCGATCATGCACCCGCCATCTGGCGTACGGCCTCCATTTAAATTGACGGCAGCCGCGCATAGTAATGTCATGCGTGGCTCATTTTCAGCAATTGGCCTGGTAATAATAACAACATGTATTGAATCGGTAACAATACATTTAATAAAACCGTTTAATAAAATGTATGTAACGAGTGTAACTATGTGCATTTCATAAATAAATAATTATAATCATCATTCTAGCTTTAGTTTTGTTTGCATCAAAAGCTGTCACTTCTCCGTTACCCGCTTTTTCCCTTTCATTTCACAAGGCTTAAGGCATCTCTGAAAGTGAGACCATGGACACGCATGTCGTCTTTTACGACATCCAGCCAGCACTTTTTTTAAGTCTTCCTTTCCTATCGCGACCCGGTGACAGCAACGTGGCCAGTTATGTACCCATGTAGCCACGGTTAGCGCTAAATGTGGCCACACCAGCAAAGGCAAGTCTCCTGCAGTTTAGCAGCGATGTCACATCCCCGAAACTGCTGCAGACACGACAGTTCCTCAAGTGATCCTTCTGCAGGACTTCAAACATCCACCCAGCTTGTTCATCTTCGTGACAAGCAGCTCTGGCTTGTGTCATATAGCAACATGCATGCTTCATAGACGTGCAAAAGGACAGTTCTAATGATGGTTTTATAGACCTGTCCCTTTAATCTAACCGGCATTTTGGGACCATACATGAAACGATCAAAAGGCAACACTTAGCGTAGCAATGGATGTCACCGGATGCGCGAAGTAGAGATCCAAGGTTTTAAACCTAGTCCGTGCGCTCGACCAAGTCATCTCCAGGGGTGTACCGACCGTACTACCTAATCGGTAGTACGGTCAACAGGGGCCCGATTCAGTAAAACTGTAATTTTACTGAATGGGGCCCCTGTTTGGACAGATGTGAGTTCTACAAAGTTAAGTGCCAAGTATTCGGTCTTCACCACATTAAGCTTCTGATCACAATTCTCAAGTGCCCCCTTCCACGTCGCACTAATCTGCCCATGTGTGCATCCGCCAGTGTAATACTCGTAGCATTACAAACGAGGAACCACGCTGGCTGCTTATGTGACAGTAAAAGGCGCCTAATACAAACTGAACAGAAACGAACTAATCACGGATCCTTGTTGCACCCCGCAGGTTATAAGGCACGGTTTCGTTTCGTCAATAGCCGTCCGAACTGCGAAATCGGATTTATGGTAAGTACATGTCTCGTATAACGTTAATATAAGAATGTGGAACCCCTTTGGACCGCAGTGCTCACCAGATCAATAAAAACGAGGAACAGAGTCGAAAGCCTTCTGCATGTCTAGAAGCGGGTAACCAAACTCGCCGCGTCTTAGCCTCCAACCCCGAGAGGAAAGCTTGCGCCAGAGCCTCGCCCGTCAATCAGCAGGTGTTCCCGCTTGCAGGTGAAATAGCGCTTGGGTCTCGAAAATCGTGGTGCCCCGTATACTGGCATCTGGCCGCTCCAAGAACAACTGCCCGAATCGTCTCCCGCCAATCCTAACAGGTTTACTTTCAGCGCCGACGCGCCGCGTTTCCTACTGGTACGCCAAGGCCAATCTACGCCTGAGAATACATTGGACCACTTGCTCGCCAGCATGCTGGTCAGCTGGTCAGCATGCCGATGTTCCGGGCTGCGAAACATTTCTCGGGTTTCTCGTGTTGAGCGTAGTATCTTTCACCGTGCCGCCTCAAACACGGGACGAGGAACCCAACCCCGAGATGAAAGCCTGCGCAAAAGCCTCGACTGTTGATTATTGATCAGTGGAAGAGGTTCAGGTGCAGGTGCACCGGCTAGCAGGATGGATTAGCTTAGGATCTGAAGATCTTGGCAGAGTATCAACTACCTATGGCATTTGGTGAAGTCACGTGGTTTTAACAAAGGTCAACTGTTTAAGTACAAAGAAGTGGCGGTGAGTACTGACTCCTGTGTCACTGATAATGCAAAGAGGCAGGGTTTATCCTAAAGTTTGTGTCTGCTATTCATATCGCAATTTATTATCTACGATTTGCCAATATAAGAGTTCATTAAATAGAATATTATAATTTTTAAACGAATATTTATTAATAAAATATAGAATTCAATAATAAATATCAGGACCAACCTGCAGAAGACAGGTACCGGTACTGGCACTCCACCTGAAGATAGAGAAGTACACGAGCTCGGACCCTTCTGTCCCTGTCCGCTCTTGCTGGGCAGGCTCCACCCGTAAGCTTGTGTGCGTCCGTCCTCCTTACGAACGTGCGCTCGAACCTACACGCACACACACCCAATGTGTACGTATTCACATCATATAAAGTAAACTGCCACATTATTGACATTCAGTATTTCTTTCAATTAAAAAGACTGAAGGTTAAAACTTTACAGCTATTATTTTTCATAAAAAATTATTCTCATAGAAAATTTATTTTAAATAAAAAGATTTGATGACTTGTTCTAAATAATAGGCTGTTTTATTACTTCAGAGATACTCATAGTTATCTATATAGATATATTGGATGCACTATTGATTAGTCTTGACACGTAAGGAGTGTCAAGAATAGGGCAGATTATACTACATTCTCAAGAAATCATGACGCCAAACTGTTACATTAAAAAACAGAATAAACAAGCGGCAAATAAAAACAAACGTAAAATCTACAAGTCTTAGATTTTTAATGCGTAATAAAGTATACATACATAATATATTAACTAACAATGTACACATACGTAAACCTAGTATCACTTAAAGTCATTAGCACTTCAAAACTTATGCTTCATTGCTTCCACTGAAAACAAAAAAGGATAGGAAATTAGGTAGGAAAAGGAAAAAATGAAAACACACTATAATTGACACAACACAAAAGGAAGGAGAAACGGTTTAGACCTCACTTGTCCGAGCACGTTAATGTCGCTGATAAATTAAGACCACTTACATTTTAGTTAACTGAAATGCTAAGATGCAGACTTCGCAGCTTCAATCACAGGTATAAAATATAATGTACTGGTTTTATTTTCATTCGTCTCAGTGTCATAAAATATCATGGCAGTGAAATAATAAGCAAGGTGAAATAACTTTATTATTCAGCTTTGATTCTGACGAAATAAAATAATAACGATGAAATTAAATAATTTAAATGCAGGACATTTAAAATATGTTCAGAACAACAATTAAAGTACCTAACTAAATATTTAAATAAAATAATCAACAGTACGCTAATATCCGAGCGAATTCTTTTGTAAGTTAAGCCTGTCATCTGTAAATGTTTCAATGTCAATATTGTCAAACGGATGACAACAAAACTGACAAAATGACACTTATTCGCCTTGTTTCGTTCTGAGTGTTTACTGATTTTCCATATTGGCGTTGAAGACCCACGACTTTGATTTTATACCTGACTATAACTTTATTCCTGGTACTTGCTATTGTAACCTCTTTCGAATACAAGTACTTTGATACAAATAATAACACCTAGACTCCGAAGTGTATGGAGGTGTTCCCTTCTCCTTTAAAACAGGACTTGTAAATTCATGCAACTCAATATGTATCCATTGAAGTCGTTTCAAATGCCATATTGAGTTAGCATTTCAGTTTTTTATATATTTGTTACAAAGAATTGTTATGACGTACTGACTAGATAACTGAACCATAAATCTAATACTTTGGGGTATGGCTAAGTAAATTCGGACCATTAAGCGGCAAAAGTGCTAAATCGCCGAAGCTTGGGTGATAGCAGCAATTATTGGCGTGCAAGTGGTCTATTTCAACAGCTCATGGAATAGGATGTGATGGTAAATGATGTTGAAGCGAGAATATGGAAGCTTGTTCTTCTTCAGTGTCTGATAGGTTTATTCATAAATTACACCATTTCAGGAGCGAACCGTGCTCAGAAGAAACATCAGAAGTAGTTCAGAGTGCTTGACCACAGTGCACGGGCACAGTAATACATAGGCGATCGTATGAAGATAGCCGTTCTTCACTTAACGAATACATAAACAATAATGCAAAAATATATCTAGTCTGGCATAAACTAAACAATATAATGACATACTTATATATACTTATATGGATACATTCGAAGTTGTAGACCACATAAAATATCAACTGTGACACTGTTACTTGAACAGCTAAGAATAATGCGCTATTTGGACAATCTTATAGATAAAAAAATAACTTGTCTATTTACAAAATATTTTTTAAGGTAATCATGAGAATTAGTTTAGAACCTCCTCTTGAAATCTCTAGAGGAGGTTGTAATCATAAATAAATTTTATCAAATAAGCCAAACATAAACTTGTAAAGCATAACTATATTTACATAATTTAATAAAACTTTGGATATTATTAATGTTAACAAGAAATTTTGTATAATAATGTTCTTTATATAAGGCCTTAAGAAGATTATCACAGTTAAACAAATAAATATCTGGCGATGTGATTGGAGGTGGATTTGTTAAATAAAGGCATGCTAGGCCTCTATAGGCCTCTATAGGCTCTATATATATATTATCTATATAAAACATACCTCTATGGATTAACTAACCTGTCGGAACTGTTCGCTCCTTTCATGTCGTCTAGCATGGTGGTGATCGGTGAGTTGGGTCTCGAAGAAATCAGCTTGTGTTCTCGAGTGACGTAGCGATGGCTGCGGAGCCGCTACAGCCCGAAGATGAGGTGTCGATAAAGGGCGTTGTGGACGCTCATTCGAACTGAAACAATCGGCATTACATTGTCATGATTTCGGAAAATCATACCACATATTATATCTACTCAGTTTAGTTGTTATCCTACTATAGAAGAAACTGGTCAAGTGCGAGGTTGAAATAAGACAGTTGAGAAATACTTTTTATACAATTTCTTTGTATACTTAATTATATTTCTTATTATTGGTGACGTGATGTCTGTGAAGGACAGAGGCAAATGGAAGTCTGACGTCGCTACCTACATCGAAAAGGTTGTGAGTATTAAAATGCACTTAGTATTTTTCATTGCTTGTTTTTATAATAAAATTAGTAATTGCTAATTGTATTATTTGTTATGTGATATTGTCAGATGAAGCATCTTTTCATATATTATGTGTTTCATGTATTATACATTTAATGGCATGTTATGTGCTCTTTTAAAACTTATGACATGAGAAATCAATGTGCAAAACAAAACCTGCGTTCAGCATATACCATAAGCTCGCTTGTTATCATCTATGAATAAGGTACTTTTTCCGATGGCAAAATCAATAGGAATTTGCGTATGACATGAAAGCTATAATAAGTAGCAATGGTAAAAAATATGATATTCGCGACATATTTACTCTCGCTTATTTTCGCTTTTGATGTTTAAAGCTTTTAGTTTTAAATAATAACGCAAAGCTACAAGTTCATGCCAATTGGTAGCGAGGCTAAAAACATTTATTTCAAGTATTTTAATATTTTGTATTGTACAGTGACAAGCTATCATTGCATACATAGAATACAATATAATAAAGTTAATTCTCTGTTCAAAATGTTAACTAATGACGTCATTATTCATGTGTGCGTAATTGGTAATAATCATTATGTTTGTTTGGTTGAGTGTAACAACACCTACGGTGCCAAGCCAACCTCGTCTGTTGGCCGGTACACCTACTGATGGACGGACGAGGCTCTGGCGCAGGCTTAGGAGGGGAGGTAAGACGTATAAGCCGAACCAAAAGGAGAAGAAGGAGTAAGCGGACCCCGGGCTCCGATGTTAAAGCCTCGGATGCAAACGGGAGCAACGCTAAGGTGATGGCACTAGTTTTCATACATGAGCTTTAAGGATCATATCAGCCATAGGAAGACCACACCTTGTAGACAGACTTTACATTCCGGGTAAATAAACAAACTTTACCTCTTTATAATATCAGTATAGATGATAATGTACAATTATTATTGCACATGTAAGTAAGAATTTAGATATTATTTTGGCAATACTTATTTGTAGTAGTGAAAACTTCTTTTTTGTCTGGCAACATTGTTCCCTTCTGAAATTCATGGTGCCTATGCATCGATTTAATTGTAAATTGTGTTTTCTATTATAAAATACAGCAAAGTCAAAGTTTCACGCTTGTTTTACTTAACATGCGTAGTGGTCCTTCGAAAATAAGTGTGGTTTTGTGGATTTCTACCTATTTTCAATCGCCGGTGGTTGCGTTGCATTGTAGTGCAATCGTGCGCAGGTGAAGCGGCTATTGCGCTAAGAACCTGTGGAAATTGTTGGTGGAAGTATCCAAAAGCAGTATACACGCATACAGTTCTCTGGGTATTGCAGAGAAGGAGCTACAAGACATTTCTTTTTGTTGAAATTAGTGAAGGTCAATCGGGTCACACGAGTTGGCGCGTCCGTGACTTGACATTTGGCCGGGTGTGCCGGGTGGAAGTGACAGCTGAGCTGTCAACTTGACGTCTGAGTGTGATAATCGTAATACAACCTTTGTTTACATTGCGTTTTGGTGCGGTTGCAGCCAAATAAGTGTTTTATTTGCGGTTCTAGTGCGGCTATTAGCGCGCGAGTGATATCTGATAATGCCAGACGACGATTTAAAACGGTTGCGTATCAAAAGGGGCAATTTAAAAGGGACAATATCCCGTATAGAATGCTTTGTTAACGACCCCGTAAGTTTGGCTTCGGCGGGTGAGGACATGCTGCAAGCGCGGAAGGACAAACTAGTGAGTACACTTAAGGATTATGAAGAAATAAACCTAGACATTTTATCTTTAGACAGTAGTGATAACGAAAATATTTCATTGATTGAGGAGAAATATTTTAAAGTGCTTTCTAGATTAAATCAATGTTTAAAGGATTTGAAAGTGGAAGACGACTCTCGTAACACAAATATTTCTGGTTCTAAGCTTCCCAGTATTGATATCCCAACCTTTGATGGCAAGGACTTTACCAAATTTAAACCCTTTATGGATCTTTTTATTGCATTGATAGATAACAATAAGACTTTGTCTAATGTTCAAAAATTTTTCTATTTGAGAAAATATCTAATTGAAGATGCATTAGCAGTGGTTGCAAATTTACCTATAGTAAATGAATCATACCCTGAGGCTTTAACATTACTCAAGAAGCGATTTGACAATAAGGCACGGCTCATCTCTAATCATATCAATATATTGTTAGACTTGCCTTGCATGCAGAAGGGAACTGCAGCTTCAATACGATTGCTTATTTCTGAAGTTCAACAGCAACTATATGCGTTGAAAAATCTAGGACAACCCATTGAAAGTTGGGATATGCTATTGATATCACTTCTCTCTAAAAAACTTGATTGTTATACAAACAGGGCTTACCACCTAGATAGAGTGGACCTTGACAAAATTCCTACAATGTCGGAGTTTATTACATATTTAGAAAAAAGGGCTATAGCTTTGGAGGATAGCTCTCCAGCCAAGAGTACTTCCATTGAAAGCACTCAGAAGTATAATAATTTAAAAGCCAGCCATGTTGTTTCTAAAACTAACACAAAGGTCCTATGCACCTTTTGTGAAAAACAAAGTCATGCAATTTTCATGTGTCCTAAGTTTAAGTTAGCACCTGTGGAAGGTCGAATAAAGTTTATTGAGGATACAAATAGATGTAAAATTTGTCTGAATCCTCATGCTGATAAGTGTAAATATAATTTCAAGTGCAAATTTTGTAAAAAAGCTCATAATTCACTTTTGCATGAGGACAAGTCTGATGAGGAGGTAGCCTTGTGCTCAAACCAATGTAGTCGCGATAAGGTTCTGCTTCCTACGGTCCAGGTTAAACTAATAGATAAATATGGACGCATAGAATTTGTTAAGGCGCTTCTTGATGGTGGAAGTCAGGGGTCCTTTATTAAGCAGTCATTAGTTGACAAGTCAAGGCTGAATGTTCATGCAAACAAACAAACTACTATAATAGGGATTGGCAATAAACAGTCTCAATTAAATAAATCTGTTAATATTACAGTTTATTCATGTACTCATGACTTAAAATTCAATGTTAATTGTCATGTTGTTGAAAATATCACATCACATCTGCCTCAACAATACATTGATGTAAGTAATTTGAATATTCCAAAAAACTTAAAGCTTTCCAATGTGAATTTTAATATTCCCTCTGAGATCTCCATTTTATTGGGTGCAGATGTGTATTTTAACAGTCTATTAGATGGTTGCATAAAGTTAAAAAGCGGTCCAGTTCTACAGAATACACTGTTTGGTTATATTGTGGCTGGTTCTATAAATTGTGAGCAATCAACTCATGACTATGTTGACAATATTATCTCCTCTAATCTTGTTACATGTGAGACTCCTAATAAGCTAGGTGACATAATGAGCCAGTTTTGGCTCTCTGAAAAGATGCCTGGGGAGCCTCTGAAAGAATGTCCTGAATTTAATAAAGCTGAACAATCATTTCAGAGTTCTGTCATTTTGAAAGACAATAGGTTTTCAGTTGATATGCCTCTTACCAAACCTATTGAAGAAGTAGTAATAGGAGATAGTTTTTCAGCGGCCCTTCAGCGGTTTTTGTCCTTGGAAACTAAATTTAAAAATAATCATGAGTACTATGAAAAATACAAAGACTTTATAGATGAATATTTGAAGTTAGGACATGCTAAAGTAGTCGAAATAAACAGCTATGATGTTTATAATTCTGCAGTCTATTTTCTGTCTCACCACGCTGTGCTAAATGAGGCCAGTAAAACAACCAAATTACGTGTTGTTTTTAATGGGAGTATGAACTCTAAAGAGGGGGTGTCCTTAAATGATGTTCTATTAAACGGACCAGTTGTACAAAATGAGCTTTTTGACATACTTGTTTTGTTTCGAACTTATCTTTATGTGCTTATTAGTGACATTAAAATGATGTTCCGACAAATTTTTATAAGCAAACAGCACAGGCAATTACAAAATATATTGTGGAGGGAAGACCCAACAAAGCCCATACTTTGTTTGCAGCTTCAAACTGTGACCTATGGTCTGAAATGTTCAACCTTCCTAAGTGCCCGATGCCTCTTAGAATTGGCTATAAGGTTTCATGAAAAGTACCCTCTTGCAGCTCAGACTATTAAATCAAATACTTATGTTGACGATGTACTTTGTGGGACCAATAAGATAGAGTTACTAAATGAACTTAAAAAACAGTTGATTGGTTTGTTTAAGGAAGGTGGTTTTACCCTACATAAATGGTGCTCAAACTACAATGATGTTTTAAGCGATATACCTACAAACCAGAGATATTTTAATCAGCTTGATTTAAACAAGGACAATGTCATAAAAACATTAGGCTTAAAGTATGACATTTCTACAGATAAATTCATATTTACATGCCCACCCTTTGATGTAACTTACCTATGTACAAAAAGAAATATATTGAGCTTTATTGGCTGCATGTTTGATCCCCTAGGGCTTATAAGTCCTATCATTATGTTATTTAAAATTTACATGCAGAAGTTGTATGCACTTAAGTTAGGCTGGGACTCTACTCTACCTTCCCATGAAGTTGTAGAGTTTCAGAAGTTGTTAACGAGCTTAAAAAATATGTTACCTATTGAGGTTCCACGATATGCTACATCAATTGAGGTATCTTCAGTTCAACTTGTGGGCTATGCCGACGCATCCTTCAAAGGGTTTGGATGTTGTCTCTATCTAAGATCACTTTGTAAGGATGGCACGGTGAAGGTAGAGCTCTTATGTGCGAAATCTCGTGTCTCGCCATTAAGTAGGTCTCACACAATCCCACAGCTTGAGCTGAATAGTGCTCTGCTTCTTGCTCAATTGTCAAATAGAGTAAGAAAAACACTAGAAATGTGCTACCCAAATCTTAAGGTATTTTTATACTCTGATTCCCAGATAGCTTTACACTGGATAAATTCAAACTCTTTTAAAGGAAAGATCTATGTTTCTAATAGAGTTAAACAAATACAAAATTTGACTGTAAATTGTTCATGGTCATTTGTTAAAACTTCAGAGAACCCTGCTGATCTATTATCGCGAGGTGTTGAACCTGATAAATTACATAGCTGTACTCTTTGGTGGTATGGTCCACAAAGCTTATCAAATGTAGAGTATCAGCATCAGCCTTTTCAGGAAAAGGAAATTTTTACTAGTGATGACACAGAATTAAATGATTTCTCTGCTTCAAAGCAACTTTGTAACTATTTTTGTCAGATTAAAGATGGTTATAATATTTATGACAGATATTCAGATTTAAATAAATTGCAGACGCTAATTGCTTATATACTACGTTTTAAAAATAATGCTAAAAAGGGAGGTGTTAAAAACACTGGTCCTTTATATCCTCAAGAGTACTTTGAAGCTTTAAAAGTTATTACGCGTTATAATCAATCAATATTTTTCACTGGCGTAATAACATCACTTTTAAATGACAAGCCTTGTAAATCTTCTATAAGTAACCTCCACCCATTTGTTGATTGTGATGGTATACTTAGAGTTGGAGGCAGACTGAGCAATGCACACAATCTTGCCTATGATAAAGTGCATCCTATCATATTACCGAAATCGTCAAAATTAACTAACTTACTAATTTCAAAAGAGCATTTAAGACTCTTACACGCTGGTGCGAAATTAGTGCTCTCCTCTCTATCTCAAAAATACTGGATAGTAAGTGGATTGCGAGAGGTCAAAAAAGTATTGCGCTCATGTATAAAATGTTTTCGCATCAAAGCTGAAGGTGCCAAACAGCTCATGGGATCACTGCCTTCAGAAAGAGTTACTCCTAATAGACCTTTTCAGGTGGTTGGGGTAGATTTTTGTGGCCCATTTAACTTAAAAGTAGCTAGAATTCGGAAGCCTATAATAAATAAAGCATATATAGCTGTTTATGTTTGCTTTTCTACTAAAGCTGTACATGTAGAGCTAGTAAGTAATCTCACTACTGATGCATTTTTAGCCTGTCTTAAGAGGTTTATTTCAAGGCGTGGCCTTCCTAATTATATTTACTGTGATAATGCCAAAACATTTAAAGGTGCAGATAACCAGCTAAAAGATTTATACAATTTACATGCCTCCCCCAATCACAGGGATGCTGTTTATAAATACTGTTTAAAAAATTATGTACAATTTAAATACATTCCAAGCTACTCTCCAGAGTTTGGAGGACTTTGGGAGGCTGGAGTTAAAAGTTTGAAGTATCACTTCAAAAGAATTGTTGGTGATATTTCACTTACCTTTGAAGAACTCTATACTGTGATTACACAGATAGAGGCTGTATTGAATTCTAGGCCATTATGTCAACTATCATCAGATGTTTCAGACCTAAATTATTTATCTCCTGCCCATTTTTTAATTGGTACTCAAATGACAACCTATCCTGAATTAAACTATACAAATGTTAATGTTAATAGGCTTAAATTCTGGAACTTATGTACTAAACTGAAGCAAGACTTTTGGAATGTATGGCATAAAGATTACTTAACAGAACTACAAAACCGTGCTAAGTGGAAACATGATAGTGTTAATCTTAAGGTAGGAGATTTAGTCATTGTAAAGATGGGCAATGTGCCGCCTATGAAATGGCCTATGGCTCGAATAGTCAAAGTCATTCCTGGCCCGGATGGTAAAATAAGGGTAGCTCATATAAAGATGGCTGATAAAATTTACATTCGCTCTTATAAAACTTTGTGTCCCCTACCTATGTCAGATGTTTAATTTAGATTATATTCATACTTACTATAATAGTGTGATACCTTTCTTGTATACATAATGTTTTCATTTAGCTGTATGGGTTACTTATAGCCATCCCAAGGAACTTGTATCCATAGGGCATATAGTCTATGCTTAAGCACTAAGGTGTACTACTTCAATTAATGTATTAAACTTATGTATATGTTGCTTGCCATAATAGTAATAGAGTATATTTACTTACTGCATGCATACTAAGAACATTCTTAGTTAATTTGTTTTAAAAAAAAATAATTTTTTAGTAAAATTTATTTATGTAAGTTCATGTAGAGTCTAAAAATTAGAGTTAATTTAATAAAATCTTTACCTAGAATAAAGTGTTGTTGCCGCTGGCCAACTATGTACAATTATTATTGCACATGTAAGTAAGAATTTAGATATTATTTTGGCAATACTTATTTGTAGTAGTGAAAACTTCTTTTTTGTCTGGCAACATTGTTCCCTTCTGAAATTCATGGTGCCTATGCATCGATTTAATTGTAAATTGTGTTTTCTATTATAAAATACAGCAAAGTCAAAGTTTCACGCTTGTTTTACTTAACAGATACTGATATTATAAAGAGGTAAAGTTTGAGTTGTGAGTTTGTATGGGGCAATCTCTGGATCCACGGAACCGATTTTGAAAATTGTTTTACTAATAGAAAATCACACGATTTGTAATATTGATGATTTCGCTAGCATAAAAAAAATGCACTGTGAATCCAATACATTTTGTTAACAAAACCTACACTCTGTTAGTAAAATTCTATTAAGCTAAAGTTACAGAGCGCGTCAGCATATAATATGTTTAATAAAAACACGTAGAAACATAAATTCAAGCCTTTTTTTCACGTCGCTGTGGGATCATTAGATCACAGAACTAGCTCAAAACATACACAACACGATTCTTTTGTACGATAAGTTTATAAACATAACATAACATAACATAAACTCACGCCTATATCCCCGAAGGGGTAGGCAGAGGTGCTAGCACCCACATTTCGCCAGTTTATGTTTAGGTCCCAATGTAATAGGTGGCGAGCCTATTGCCATTAACCGGGCACTTATAAACCTGCGATAAATACACACATAACTTCGAAAAGCATCGAAAAGTCATTGGTGTGTGCCATGGTAAAACCTGGGATCGAACGCGAGACCTCGTCTCAGCAGTCCATTACCCATACCACTAGGCTACCACAGATCTCATAATCGATAAGTTTATTACATTATTATAAATCAATACTTAATATCCACCGAAGTAGGACACAGTTAATTTGCTTAGATCCACAAGGCGACTTAGAGATATGATCGAAAAACATAACAGACGAAATGTACATAGATGATAATACACTTCTGCCTATCCTAGAGGCATATACAGTCGAGAGGTACAAATTTTCATCTTGTCATGCAAGTTTCAGAAGAACATATTTATAAAATTTATAGACATAATATAGTTAAATATCCGCTAGCATTAATATATACCTCTGTACCTATTACGCTCAGCTATTTTGCAAAATAAACACTTATAAATAAACGCTCGCATAGAAATTACAATGATCCAAACATCATAAACACGCACATACGCTGGCTGGAGATATAATTTTCTGTAAGTAAAAATTAACAACCACTGACAGCAAAACAGCACTCAAATGGATTTTCATATAAAATAATAAGATTAAAAGATAGCTAAGGTTAAGATTTCATAAACGGACGCGTCGTAAAAATTACCATTCCGAGTGTAAAATTTTAACTCTTCTACCTTTTCTTTTTTTCTTTGGATTTTATTTGACATGCGTCTTGCCAAATAAAATCTAAATTATTATATATAGTCTAAATTCTTTATACATAAACCAAAGTCGTGTTAGTGCTGACGAGATCACCTTAAGAACGAGAGGACCGACTTTCATGATCTTTGATTTTTAGATTTGTCTCCGCGTATACTGCGCCTTTTTGAGATTTATTTTTGCGGAAATCGCCACGGTTATCCCCAGCCAGTGAGGGTGATTATGTCGGACTCGAACCGAGCAGAACCTCACGCCGGCCTGGGGTCTTTAATGCCGGAGTGCAAGAAGACATTCACGAAATAAATTCAGCTGATAAGGTAACCAATATAACTTGATTCAAAGGCAGAACGAAGTCAGCTAGTATTATAGATATAAAAAAACATTTAATAGGTAAATCAAACTAATTTTTTTGAGACAAGCCATTTGTAATATACACCAAGTGGCGTAAAGGTTATGAATGCCACCATTACAGAAACAATTACGCTACAATGGTGGCCTTCACCTTGACGTTATCTTGTTAGAACGTCTGTTTGTCTATACATATCTGTAAAGTGTTGTGGTTCTCAACACGGTTAAACTCTACCGAGGAAGTAGCTACGACGATCGACGTTAACAAGACGTATGTATTTATACGGTAGGTGAGATTGATAAAAGACCTCCCCCTCTCCCCACTCCCTTTCATTCATAGGCCACGGTAACCGCATGCTATGAACATGTTTGCTACTTAAGAGAGGTTTTAGAAGACTTCTATGTTCAGCTGGGGATGTTTAGCTAAATACCTACCCTAAATAGAGTGCGTTTTAACTGTTTCTTAGTAAATTTCAATTCTTAATCGCCCGACAACCTTTAGACGATGCCGTAATCTGCAAAATCGATCATATATTATTAAGACAATATATTATTCAATATTTGACTTTAACTACTCATATATTTTGAAGATCGATATAAACCCTATGGTACAATCGTTCACCTCCAACAAGTAGATACCGACTTCTCGTGAGAAGACGACTATACAAGTAATCCAAATGAGTTCAGTAAAAGTGTCTAATGTCAAAAAACTCGCACTTGGCCTTCTCTTGCTCTTTGAAATTCAGAATGAAATTTCTTGCTGACATCAACTTTACACTATACGAGTACCTATGTACGAGTGCGGCTGTATGCATGAGGTCTCGAGTTCGATTCCTAGATTGGGCAGTGCCATTGGTATTTCCTGTTAGGCAATTCTCAGTGGCAGCACATCAGTTCGGCCCATATTACAAGGGACTTAAAAATATAATCAAAGAAATCCTTACGCTTACCCTACAAAAAAAATCTATTAAGTTGAACTAAAGATTAAACTAACATTTTCATGTTTATTTTAAATGGGAGAGAGCTCGTTTACGACCTCGAATTCGTTAGCGTTTACTTTCACTTAACGTCCAAGTTTTTTTTCTCGACCTGCACTTTACTATAATCAATGGTACCTACTTATAGTAGCAGCCGCAGTGAATGCGTTTGTAGAATGTAAAGTACATGTCTACGATGAAACGTACAGAACTAACTTCATGGTACGTTTTTCTTTCGTATTTCGTGCGGCTGTATGTTTCATGGTAGGGAGCTAAGTTCCAAGGACTAGAAATTACCTGAAGAGATTACTAAAAAACTTCCATATGCTCTGCTTGTTCTTCTTATCCATAGTAGTGTCAACGCGGCTAGCGCGGACCATCTCCGTCCAGCGAACAGCGTCTTGGAGCTCCATGAAGCGCTCCTGAAGTTTAAAAACAGGTCGACTGTAAAATATTTAAAGTTAAACATAATGGATACATAGAATCCCCTTAAGTTTTCTAATATTCTATAGGAGGTTTGCTAAGAATATTCGAAAATTTATGAACATTTTACGACTAGTTTGGTTCCTAGAAATATGTAGGATAAAACAAATGATTAGAAAGATACAGTAGATCATGCAACAAAATATATTTTGACCATGCATGGCCTGCGCGATATTTTCAATTTATTGCGTAGTAGCTTAAGACGCTATTTATTGAAGTGTATCTTTACACTTCAATAGATAGCGTCTATGATTATTTAAGCCGTAATAAATTTCAAATATTATTTAGTTGTTCTAGTTCGAGCGAAATCATAAGTAATGTGTTCAATAATTGCTTCCTAATGCCCTTTACCTATTATTTTCGTCCGTTTTTCAACGTATCGTTTTCCATAGCAATGTTTAAAGAGATACTTCAGAATAATAAAGCTTACCTTGTACTGATTTCGCTCCATTAGCACCCTAGCCATCTCAACGCGAGTAAATCTTCGTCGCTGAGCCATGGGAACATCTGCCTCGTCTTCGTTTTCGCCACCGCCTGCGTTGGTGCTAACCGTCTCCTGCCACATAGTCATACAACTAAGTACTTGAGAATTACCACAAATAGGGCAATACCAGGAAATACTGAGATTTTTTCTTCACGAAAATCATTCGGTTAGGTGTTATGTTACTCTTGTTCGCGACTCTTTTTCTTAGCTTTTGTTTAGTTGATGTTATCGTAACTAATTTAGAAAAGTATAGATATCCATTCAAATAAATATAATTAAAGTGTATGTTTTTAACCTTAAAATAACAGATGTTTATAAATATGAGTGTGATGAATGTTTATGAACATAAATGCATATGAGTGTTTGTACGATAGGTTACTTATATATATTTAAAAAAAAATTTTTTGAACTTTTGTCTTTCTGTCTGTTTGTTTGTTCCGGATAATCTTTGAAGTGGCTGAGCCGATATCCTCGAACTCTTTACTGAAGTTATCCGATGTTATAAGGCGTAACTTAGGCAATTTTTTTTTTTAAGTATTGAGGTTTCAGGCAAACACTAAACCCAGATCTTAGTTCACGCGGACTAAGTCCCGGGCACAACTAGTCAATAAATAAAAAATTACATTTAAAAATGTCATATCTACCGACTGTAGTTACTATTATTTCCTATTCTCATATTTAAACTCAAACAATAATTCATCATGGTTTCGGTTCAAAGTTCGGTTGGCCTATCGTTATTCCAAGAAAATAATACGAAACCCTTTGTTTATTATATAAGTTTTAAAAACAAAATAATGTTATGCACTGAAGTGTACGCATTTATTAACCAAAGTTAAGCGTTATCGGACCTATCTTTATGGGAACCGCTTTTAATAATCACATTTTGTGTACTGAGTGTTGTGTGTATGTGTAATAGTGATTGAGGAGATATTTTTTGCTACTGAAAAATATTATCAGGTAATTTATGTGGATAAACGTACTAGTTACAGAATTAGTTTTTGTTCAGTATTTTTTATTTTAGTTTTTAGTTTTAGTTTAGTTTTATTTTGTATTTTAGTTTTCATATAGGTACCTATTCATACTATAAATGCAGCTATGGATAAGAAACAAACAAAATATTGAGGTCATTCGTTGAGGGCATTTGACTTTAAATTTGGAATCTTTAATCTAGTAACTAGCACATTTGATTCATAATCACAATCTATTTATCCTACCTTCAAATGTCGGACCTCTTCCTCCAACTCCGTGACTCTATCTCTCAGTTTCTCCCTCGCCGAACTCAAGTTGCTGACTTCTTCTCTCAAGATCTCCAATTCTCCAGTAAGCTCATCAACTTTTACTATCAGATCGTCTTTCACAACATTTAACGCGTTCTTCGTAGCTAAAAGCTCGTTGTTTTCGAGAATAAGGTTCTCTACTTCCTTGCCCATTCCTGTCAAATTGATAATGAAACATTGTAATGAATGAGCCTGCATGGTATTTAAATTTATAGTGACTTATTTGTAATATAACTAGTCTGGCCATAAATACTGTTACATCAAAACTTTTCTTTCTGTTTCAACTTTTGAATTATTTTGAATTTGGAAGACGTATATTATTTTAAAAACTTCTTTCGATTTCGCGCCATTTCACATATTTTTTCGTGTTCATTATCGAATTACAATATGGAATGGGGTGTTAAAGAAAATAGGATCGCAGTGATCGCCTTGCACAAAGTGGGTATGGAGCCGTCGGTCATATTCCAGACACTTCAAAAACTTGGTATCAGCCGTATGTTCGTATATCGTACTATCAATAGATACAACAACACTTCCATTGTCGAAGACCAGAAAAGATCGGGGCGGCCGCGTGCTGTTAGAACTACAAAGGCTATTAATGCTGTTAAAGCCAGAATTCGTCGAAACCCCATAAGGAAGCAAAAAATCTTATCGCGAGAATTGAAGATTCCCGCTAGGACTCTGTCACGTATTATAAAACAAGACCTGAAGCTCGGTGCTTATCGTCGATATACAGGACATGCCCTTAATCAATCTTTACGATTAATGAGAGTGGATCGATCAAAGCGCCTTCTGTATCGCGATACGCAGGTGAAAGGCACAGAAATATCCTCTTTACCGATGAAAAAAAATTCAAGATTGAAGAACACTACAATAAGCAAAATGATAAAGTGAACGCTCACAGTTCTAAGGAAGCTGCTCAAGTGGTCGGAAAGGTACAACGTGGTCATCGTCCTGTGTCAGTGATGGTTTAGTGGGGCGTGTCTTATCAGGGAGTCACAAAGCTACATTTTTGTAAAAAAGGAGTGAAAACTTCAGCCAAAGTGTATCAAGACAGTATGTCTTGGATCATGTTGTGAAACCTCTCAGCAATACACTTTTTAAAAATATAACGTGGCCTTTCCAGGACTCTGCTCCTGGTCACAAGGCACGAACTACTCAAGCCTGGCTAGAAACCAACGTTCCGGACTTTATAAGAGCTGAAGTCTGGCCCTCATCTAGCCCAGACCTCAACCCTTTAGACTACAAATTATGGTCAGTTTTAGAGGCCATGGCCTGCTCTAAACGACACGGCGACATTGAGTCTCTTAAAAAATCTTTGGAGCAAGCAGTGGCAAAATTTCCCTTGGAAACATTGCGTAAATCCATAGATTGGCCAATAGATTGGCCAATAGTGGCCAAACAGATTAAAGGCCTGTATAAAAGTCAAAGGTGGCCATTTCGAATAAAATATATTTTTATTTTTTGCTAAAACTTTAATAAATATGTAGGTATAAATTTAAATAATATTACATTACTTCATTAAAAAAAATGTATTTTCATTTGTAACAAAACTTATGGCTGGACTAGGTAATTATATCATGAAAATGTTGAAAAGGTTAAAACTCAATTCAATAAAAAGAATATTTCAATATTATAATTTAGAAATTATGATTATAACTTGCGTTTAAAAAAGTTACTACAAAGAAGTTAAAAGGAGATTCATCTCTTACATCTGAGGTGTTGAATACTTACTTGGATTTTTCGCTTGTAAGCGAACGTTAGGCGGGTCACACACTTCGCCGCATGCGATAGCAATCACAATTGGAGCTCGTAAACAACAAAGCGTTCAACAGACGTGTAGTACATAATATTATATTTATTTTTCGAATTGCTATAAAATGCGACGCAGTGTGTGAGTTAGAAAATATATATAATTATAAATCAAAATGCGAAGTGTTTATCGTAGCAAATGTAAGGATTATTGCCAGTAGGACAACTATATTAGTAAAATAATGAACAATTTCCAAGTTACTCACCGAAATAATTGTCGTTAACTGCAATCATGCGTTGATGCGAATTGTTAGAACGCATGGAAATAGAACGTAAAGTTTTAGTGTATTACAAATATGATACATATTTTATTATACGCTCACACACGACGCCACAGTTTCTTAACATAATAAACTTAGTAATGTACTCGTTACTAAATATGTTTAGAAACTGACTCAGGCCGCCTTCATAAGTGATTCCAACTTGAGCTTACTTTGGTGGACTTGGAACTGTATTATTGTATAAAAACGATATAGCACTCATTTGTAAGTTAATCTAAGCTTCAGACAAACTTATACCTAAAAATCATAGCGAAATCTTTAGTGTGACAGTTTGAAACCAGAAAATACAGGATAAATAATAAAAAAGCAGGCCCTAGAAGCGGTATTAATCGTAAACTGGTCGGCCGGCCGCTCGGTCAACTACGAAAGAAAACTGATGTTACATTTCAATTCCTTCCAGGGTAACTGTATACGCTTCTAACACAAGCTCCCTAATGAAATGTAGGATGTACCTCTTCATAAATTTAAAATTTGCCGGTCCCTATATAAGTGTATTTTTCCAGGTCCAGTCTATCTTTATGTCAAATGCTAGTCAAACCCGTTCGGACAATTTGCGAGAGAGTAACAATCAAACGTACCAACAAACTTATGTTAGTTTTTTTAATTCATTACAATATTTTTAAACATATAGAGCGGTACCTACAGTGGCTAGGTATGTGAGCGAATAATGAAGATGGTATGTTTAAGTAGGTATACACTTTCAAAAAGCAAAGGAAAAATCATTTCCAGTATGACGTTATTAATTTGAACAGTTATTTACTTCGGAAATAATTAAAAAAATAACAAGGTAGGTGGCGCTCCAATCGGGTTAAAGGATTTATTTTTTAAAGAATTTATTCCCGTGCGAAGTCAGGACACGGGCCGCTCCGACATAACGGAGTGGTTATGTCGGAGAGGCCCCCGTATCCGCAAGGAAAAAAGAACGGACCCGGGCCGCTAGTTGAAGTATACTTCAATACCCATTTTCTTTTATCAATTTGTAGAAAACAGATGCTAAAATTACGTAAATAAAATTTTCCACTGCTTCATAAAAATATCAGCACAATGAATATTGCATTGCACACAAGTGTTATTAAATAAAATAATAAGCTTGTATGAATTTATATACAAAAGCCAGCATAAAGCTTTACTTAAAACATACATAATATATATTATTATGAAAGATTCTTAGTACACAGACAGTTTAACTGTGGGTTAACCCACAGTTAAACTGTCTGTGGTCACATATTGTTCGAGACGAAGAATTCATCTTATATTGTATCGTATTACCATCACTCTCAGCTTGAGTCGGGAAAATAGTGAAATAATATTTACTAATATGAATTGTATATAGTGAGTGGGTAACGGCAGCAAAAATGAGACCAATGACTCAGAATACTGATCTAAAACTACTTCTACTGGCAAAGCGATACCAACGTAGTATTACTACGAAGAAACATAATTTCGTAAAAAATCCTTCTTCCCATTTGCAGTCATACTTATTAAAAAGGATTGTGGACTATGAAATAATATTATTTTTTTTACCAGCCAGTTCCATTTAAACGAATAGCGGTACCTTATGATGGCCGTTTTGACGTTTGTCCGCTCATGAAGTTTCGTATAAATAAATACTAAATTTGAAATAGTGACTTTATTATCAAAAGTGAGTGTACACTTATTTACCACACAACTATATGTTTTTCGAAATACACTGCTTGTCTAGTACATAGAAATCATTAAAGCGGATTATCTCTGGGCGCCTCCTCTATTGGACTTCACGTACGGATCACCTAAAACGTACTCCTGGCCAACATTTACATGAAATAATCTGTAATGGCAAGGATGGATTTTGAAAACCCCATAATTTTTTTAAATATTTCACGATTTTCGGTGCTTGTTTTATGGAATTGAAAAACCAAATAAAAATCACCCGTTAGAAAGAAAATATAAGGACTATTTAAGTATTTAAGTTAGTTTAGGAATTTTTTTGCTTTGTTGTTTGTAATAGTTTACTCAAGCCTCCACCAATTTTCAGCGGTGTGGGAAATACTATTTTTTAAATCTATTTTGACCGGACTGAGGGCAAAGGGTTCGTTTTATAATCCCATTCCGCTACGCCATCTACCAATTATAAATTTGAATCTTCCAGGAACCTACTAAAGCGCACACATACACCAAATTTCAGGAGTACAATTTAATTCAATACTTCTTCCTTCAAAAGAGACCTTATAAACTTTCAACCCATAATTCATCCCGTTCCCATTAACCGCGTTTAATTCTAACCAGTTTCAGGTATATGAAATTTGGTATTTCATACTTTGAAAATTACGTACTTTCCATACCAAACTTTCAAACATTATTTCGACACCAGCAACTAACACTACGCTAACTTGAAATGTGGCCTTTTTGAGTTATTAGTACCAAATAGTGTACCGCGGCGATTTACATATGAACTGAAAATTTCTTGTAAAAATCCCAAAACCGAAAAAGAATTAATAACACAAAAACCTACTTGTGTGTAACGTGGA
The DNA here is from genome assembly GCA_946251805.1 of Cybosia mesomella. Lineage (NCBI taxonomy): Eukaryota > Metazoa > Arthropoda > Insecta > Lepidoptera > Erebidae > Cybosia > Cybosia mesomella. The sequence goes on along the minus strand of OX276388.1, from coordinate 11,747,395 downwards.
AGAGCTAGCCTTACAAGGTTAGGCTATTTTAAGTTAGCGTAGTGTATTTTGTTGATAGCCACGCCACGTTTGTTAATAACATTTGAACTAGCCGTTTAGTCTTCAAGAAAGTGGACTGAATAGTTAAATTTTAGTTTACACTACGTTTAGTGACCTTGCAGCTTAAGGAATATACTTAGGTATTTAAATATATTGTCAAATTGGTTTATTTTTGTAAGTTGTAACTTTGAAGGGTTTTAATCTACAGATATAATACAATCATAACAAGGTGAAAACTGTACATTTTATTTTATCTAAAAAAAATTGCAATGGTTACTGGGAACGATACCGATGAGAAAAATGAGATTTTTAGAATTTTTGTCTGTTTGTCTGTTCATCTGTTTGTCTGCTTTTATTATCGATGTCCGAGCATCACTTGAATTTTGCATGAACATTCTTCTAGGGGATGGTCATAAACTGCGCTATATATCATCACGCTATTATAAGTGTGATAGGAGCAGCAGGGTAAAATCAATTTCGTTTCTTTATTATTACAAGGCAGATCATCACGAAATTCTGAAGTTCGATAGAACTCGGACATGGTCAACGTATAGCTAAAAGGTGATGAGCAGTAAAATATAAAATCTCGAAACTACAGACTCAACGAACCATAATAAATATCATCACGCTATTATATTAGGGAACCGGGTAGAAATAATTTCGATGTTACTTATAAACCTCTATTGCTTCAATAGGTAAACTGCAGAAGTAAACATACCTTGATCTATTCCAAATTTAACGCGGGCGAAGTCACAGGCAACAGCTAGTATTCTAAAAATAGTACTTTAACTATTACTTAGCGTAATTTATCGTGAATATCTTTAATCCTATCACGCACATTTAAAAACTAACAATAAATTTAAAAGTTTATGATGAAATTCTATGCAGCCTTATATTAACTAACTCCTTAAAAATTCAATCACTTCATTTAATTAGAAGTTATCACGGTTTTACCTTTAGAACGCTCTGGTGAAAATTCACCAGAGCGTTCTAAAGCGCACGAAACAACCGCAGTTAGCGTAGTCTTATTTGCTGGTGTCGATGTCGACCCTTAGGGGTGCAATTTTGAAAAACGCTGATATACTAACACATTTATTTAAAACCAGAAGCAGACGAAATTTCGTGCTTCTTATTTTGTAAATAACAGACTTTCATACAACATCGTTATTATAAATTGAAAATTGAAATTTCTTAAAATCCTTCCTTAATGGATGTTAACAACATAAAAGGCATCAAGTGCAAAAATTTCAAGTTTTTAGCTTTAGCGGTTTAGGTCTACGTTGGTGAAAATGTCTGTCAATCAGTCAGGACAAGTGTAGATGGTTTTTTGCCATGAGACTGTGCAGCTAAATTCGGTTTCCCTTGGGAATCCCTCAAATTACAACCCTCACCTACCTAATTTTTCAAGGTTACGCCAGTAATATATGCCCGATCACTTCAGGTAAAGTTGAGGAGGTGCAACAGGAGAGTGGACCACGTGTGCCACCTTCAGTGTACGCGGTCGAATTTCCCAAAATGGCAACATAGCTTTTCATATAACCGAAGGTCTCAGGTGCACTAATCACAAAACATTTTACAGTCTGTAGATTTTTATGACAAAATAACCTTGGGACACTCGTTTATTATATTGATTTTGTTTGGATAATAAATTGACATTTCACTTCACTCATGTGTCCAAACGGCCATCATAGCGTGTCGCTAGTTTAATGAAATTTAAGTAAAGTAAAGAAAGGGTAGCTGGAACGGACTAGATGCTGAAGGCCGCTTATCAGAACCTACGGCACACATTGGGCTCTCCCAATGTGCGCCAATTAGCCCAATAGGGTAATTAATGATGATGATGAAGTAAAAACTACCAATGTTACAAACTCTTGCCGTTAACAAATCAAAGTTATAATTGTCCTCTTTAGTTCATCTGTCAAAGGTTTGTTACTTCAAATATACTGCACTTTTAGTACCTAGGTTTAAGTAGGTATTAAGTTTTGCATGAAGCAATTTGTTTTAGTATAATTTATTTACGATAAAGCCACACCTTATAAAACGACAATACGTTTACGTGGACGCTAGGCAACAAATGTACACGGCACTCACCAGATGATGCGTATTCGCCAGGATGTACCCAACTACCTGTAAAAACCACATAATTTAGACGGTGATCTTCATTACCAGTATAACTACTAAGGCATCAAACTTTATTTGTAAAATTTGGATCTTTTACACTTAGATATATTTTTATCCAAAGTGACCAGTTTTGGATAAAAATATATTTAATTTTAATTCAGTAACACTTATGGATAGGAAATAATAAAGGTCATAAACTACATTTACTACATTTACTGCTACCAACACAATAGAATGTTAACGTGGAGATGGCCGAGGTCTAATTATATTGCTTATTCACGCTCAATTTTGGTCACGCGGTCTAACTTTTAGAAGTTAAATTATGTTCTGACGATAAAGGAAGGACCAAGTACTTAGCGTTGAACTATACTTATTCCACATCTGTCTACATATACGATAACCTGAGCGGACGGACCAGGTTAAGTATCTGGGATGTGTACTTCACGCGACTGGTAATATCGATTGCGACGTCAAGGTACGCATTGCAGTTGCAATAAATGCTAACTTGATACCGTAAGGAAAGACAAGCATGTCAATAGTCTCACTGCCAGCCGGCCATGCCGATGACTGTGCGAAGAGGAAGAGCAAAAGCCGAGAAAGCAGATGCCGAAGTATCCATTGAGCTATGATGGCTCCGTGGACGGTATTCCGAAGTCTTTTGCACACTGTGGTTAAGAGCATCCTACAGCCGCAGCTCGGGTAAATTTCAAAGAGACAAGCGGCACAGGTAGTCGTAGTGTCACCTCGATTCTTGAACTAAATCTAGTAATTTTAAATTTGGTATGACGATGAAACACTCTTAGTGACGTTCACAAGTTCCACAGAATGAATGCCTCCGTTTCTGTCTGATCCGCTGGGAGACACGCACGTTAGCAAAAATATGAGTATGAGTGGCCTATGGTCACAAGTTAAAAGTCAGCCTGTGACCGCTGTTAGTGCAACCTGGATGAAACTTCAGGCAGTTCAGAGCTTTATACAGGGTGGGCCAGAAAGGCGTACGATTTTAAAAACACTCTTGCGGTTGAATCTTTAGAGAGGGGACTGCGCGGGTGGTGGGGTTAAGTAGCTCGGTTCTCGGAAATTTAGTCGCGATGGATCACTTCATCAGAGCGCAACGTGCATTCTGCGTTAAACATTATTACAATAATCGCGATTCGTGCGTTATTGTTCGGCGTTTATTTCGTCGTGAGTTTGGATTACATGACCTAAATCAGTGTCCGAAGGAAAGTGTGATTCGATCGTGGGTCAGAAAGTTCGAAGCTACTGGTTCGACTCTCAAACAGAAGCCTGCGGGACGCCCAAGGTCAACAAGAACGGAAGACACAATTGAACAAGTTAGCGCATCAGTTCAACGTAATCCTGCTCTATCGACTCGAAAACGTTCAGCTGAACTTGTGGTATCCAGAACATCTTTGCGTCGCATTTTGTAGAAAGATCTGAAATTGCACCCATTTAAAATTCAAATTGTGCAGGAATTACAGCCAAATGATCAAATTATACGACGAGCTTTTGTTGAAACAATGTTGGAACGCTTACAGAGTTTCAACAATATTCTGTTCTCCGACGAAGCCCATTTTCACATAAATGGGCATGTGAATAAACAGAATTGCCGTTACTGGGCTGCAGACAAACCACGTGCAAAACATCAAAAGCCTCTGCATTCGCCAGTTTGGGCGGCCATGTCAGCGCACGGAATTATCGGACCCTACTTCTTCGAAAATCGACAAGGCCAATCTGTCACTATAAATTCTGACCGATACCTAGCCATGTTGAGGGATTTTTTCTTTCCACAACTGCAATAATTTGAAGCCTATAATCGTGCGACATGGTTTCAACAAGATGGCGCGACATGCCATACAGCTAATGCTTCTTTGGCGGTCGTCAACGAGATGTTTGCTGGGAAACTGATATCGCGCCGAGGTGACATTGAATGGTCTCCGAGAAGTCCGGATTTAACGCCACCGGACTTTTTTTGTGGGGATACCTAAAAAGTAGAGTCTACTCCAATAACCCAGCCACGACTAACCAGTTGAAGACCAATATTCGGGAAGAAATGGCAGCTATTCCCCGTGCAATGTGCCGGCGAGATTTTACCAATTTGAGGTTCAGATTCGAAGAATGTTTGCAGCTCGATGGTGCACACCTGGATGACGTTATTTTTAAGATGAATGTCCCAGATGTCTATTTTTATAGAAATAAAAATTTGTATATGAATTGTACTTCGTTTTTTTTAAATGATTTATTCAAATTCGCAATTCGTTTGGCCCACCCTGTATCTGCCTATACCATGGATATAATTCGACATCATGAAATAGAAAAGTTTTGACATACTTTATAATATATTTCTTCACCTGTGATATCAGTGTCCTCACCCTCCCCGACACCGGGGTCCACATCCTGAAATGCGAGTTCTTGGTACAGGGTGTTGCCGCTTCGCTTCTCGCTCTTAGTCTGAGATTTACCCATGTTGGCTACGTTAGGGGGTGCCACTGGCGATGTAGCCTGCAGAAGAACAGATATTAATTAGATTATTATAAGTTAAGTATTTTCGGCGATATTTTATCATCTGAAAACGGTGGTCAATATTTTTAGTAAGTAAAAAGAAATTAAAATGTACGTTATAAACTAAAGACGAAAATTAAAGTGTTATACTAAAACTATTTACCCGTCAGATTCTTACCAATACGACTTAATATATTAGTTTTTTCTTTGAGAAAATATGCATCGTAAAATAAGATACTGAAACTATGGCTTTTCATTATTTTAGTTCCTAAAATAGTTCAAAATATAATCAATCAAATTCAACATTTATAACTTTTTAGATTCCTTATTACATTTTAAATTTATTTTATTTTATTATGCACGTACACTGAGATAAATGAGATATGATCTTGCACTAAACATTTGCACTCTACGTAGTTGGGACGACACTTCTACGTTCGATTTTGTATGAATTATTTTTTGGGGCCCGAGGAATCGAATTTTCAAAATCAGATATTTTTAAAACTAATATTTGTCATACGGATATTTTACCTCAGTAGTTCATTATAATATTAGACTGGGCGCCACAAGTTTTTAACTATGCAATATCCGAGGACCGGCAACGATTTTACAAAAGTATTTTCTTTACTTTTACCTGCGATACGAGAAAACATTTCTCAAAGTTTACTGTGAGATTAAATCTCACAGTAAACTTTAAGGTCTACAAAAGCTACAACATGTCAAGGTTTCAACTCTTCATATTAATTTAAACGGATATTATAGAATTTTAAATACCGAAAAACCTTACGTTTTAATTAATATGAAGAGTTGAAACTTGGACAATGGATATATTTTAACTTTAGTGGACCTTAAAGTTTCCTGTGAGCTTTATTAAAATCGATTCATATGTTTTCGCGTAACGCAAAAATACTGAAAATTACTTTGGTAAAATGTTAAAAAATAATTTAAATAACCTACGATGATCTTACAAACGGTTTCATATTTGTGAAGAGATTATCTACAACTTGGTATATTGTTGCTGTCGTAGACCAATCGCTAGTATTAAAAAAGTTAAAAAAAATTGGTTGCAAGATGTGTTTTGTAATTATTTGGGTTGTCAGCAATAGTAATACGGTCATAGTTTTCAGTTCTCGGATTTTGCACACTCAAAAACCTTGAAGCACCTGCACATTATTTTAGAATGTAGGTACCTAAAGTTTGGGGTGTGTGTTGGGTAACCTCCTCGAGTGTCGCTCCGATTCCGATCCCGCTGCAGTCCGGGGGGAACGGAATCGGAGCGGCCGGTACACCCTGGGCGGCGGTCAATGGCTTCCCCTTCACCCCTTCATAGGGTTGGCATTGATCGTCGGCCAATACCCAACGTGGCGGGAACACATCGCTCTCCGTACTCCTCTGCTTTCAGAGGAGACAGGATGAGCGATGCTGTTAGTGGTGAGATGGCCCAGGGTCAGCCGGGGTGCGAGGGATATGCTCTATGGGTAACCTTACACCCCGGCGTCTGAAGACCCGAGACGGCGTGCGGTTTTAGTCGGTGCAAGCCCGACATAACCGCCCCCGCTGGCCGGCGGGGGGGTATCCGAAGGGATTTCCGTACGATAAAAAAAAAAAAAAAAAGGTACCTAAAGTTTGGGGTGTGTGTTGGGTAACCTCCTCGAGTGTCGCTCCGATTCCGATCCCGCTGCAGTCCGGGGGGAACGGAATCGGAGCGGCCGGTACACCCTGGGCGGCGGTCAATGGCTTCCCCTTCACCCCTTCATAGGGTTGGCATTGATCGTCGGCCAATACCCAACGTGGCGGGAACACATCGCTCTCCGTACTCCTCTGCTTTCAGAGGAGACAGGATGAGCGATGCTGTTAGTGGTGAGATGGCCCAGGGTCAGCCGGGGTGCGAGGGATATGCTCTATGGGTAACCTTACACCCCGGCGTCTGAGGACCCGAGACGGCGTGCGGTTTTAGTCGGTGCAAGCCCGACATAACCGCCCCTGCTGGCCGGCGGGGGGGTATCCGAAGGGAATTCGGCACGAAAAAAAAAAAAAGGTACCTAAAGTTTTCGACAGTAAAGAAAATTTAGTCACCATACCTTTTTTTTTTTTTTTTTTTTTATCGTGCGGAAATCCCTTCGGATACCCCCCCGCCGGCCAGCGGGGGCGGTTATGTCGGGCTTGCACCGACTAAAACCGCACGCCGTCTCGGGTCTTCAGACGCCGGGGTGTAAGGTTACCCATAGAGCATATCCCTCGCACCCCGGCTGACCCTGGGCCATCTCACCACTAACAGCATCGCTCATCCTGTCTCCTCTGAAAGCAGAGGAGTACGGAGAGCGATGTGTTCCCGCCACGTTGGGTATTGGCCGACGATCAATGCCAACCCTATGAAGGGGTGAAGGGGAAGCCATTGACCGCCGCCCAGGGTGTACCGGCCGCTCCGATTCCGTTCCCCCCGGACTGCAGCGGGATCGGAATCGGAGCGACACTCGAGGAGGTTACCCAACACACACCCCCTTAGTCACCATACCTATTGTTTTTTGAAATAGAGCTTACAGAGAGAATACATAAACACAAAGTATGATAGTAATTTTATATTACTGTGGTATTATTGACATAATATATTTTCTATAACGACTGCAATTAAAAACAAAATTTTATTTTGATATGGAAGCTTTCATGATTTTAATATTTTTCAAATTTAGAAACATCATTTAGCTGTCATCGCAATGGCGTGTCGTTTAGCCCTACGATCGCGTCTTAACGAAAATGAAATGGTATTCAGTTGATATTATATTATTATATGCTGTATTGTTGTCTGTGTCGTGCAAAGTGGAATGCATTAAATGTTACCAGTGTGCATCTACGAAACATCGTGGTTGTTTCAAGTACAACTTGAATAATAAGTTTTTGAAGGAGTGTAACAATGTTAGTAGAATTCCAGCTGTTTGCAGGTCGTTGTCTCAGATAAACTATTTCACACCGGGTCAAGACGTAATAGTGGTGAGAGAATGTGCGTATATTTACAACTTACCCCTGAAGTGTCTTCAGTCAAAATTCAGTTCCATACATTACTCATACGTTTGCGAATGTACAGAAGATGGGTGCAATTCTACTTGTAACGTACAGCAACATTGGATGATGCTAGTGTTTGCGCTATTGATAGCGATAATATAGTTACCAGTTACCTATGGTGCGGTGTAAATAAGCAGCAATTGTGTTTATATTAATATTATGATGTAATTATGTGAAGATAATAAAGTTTTAGCAAAAAATTTGATCTTGTTTAGTATTCAATGAAACATTGCGTCAGAATTGTGGATCAAGTCCATTGTAGCAATATAGTTGTGCTTATTCGTCTACTTCAAAAATGTTCAACCTATGACAACCAATAGCGCTATAAGTTCTATTTTATTCCCTGAGTCATTTCTAAAGTTACAAGCGGCCTAAAAAAAATTGATTTATATTGTTTCTAATAATTATAAAATTGTAAATTAGTGATGTCTGTACATTGGAGATATTTAAGAAAAAATACTTGGTTTGTGTTAAATTAACGATTCTGAGCAAAAATATTTTCGGAATTCTTGTCTTGTTCGTTTTTTTTTTTAGAACACGTCAATTTGACTTCACCTCGCCTGATGGTAAGCTGAAGGTAAAGTCTTAGGAAAGAGGGTCACCATTACATACACGTATCATGTTAACAATGGTGGCACTCGGCTTGACGGCCTCATCAAGAGGATTGTCGTCGCAGCACCGCGTGACACCCACCGGTCCCACCAGTGCTGCGACCACAATCCCCCTGCCCGGCTATGCACTTGCTGACCCCTGAACGAAATCAAACCGAAATTTGATTACTATGGAGAGTTTTTCGCAATCGTGCACGGTGGTACTTTTTTTTTTTTTTTTTATCGTGCGGAAATCCCTTCGGATACCCCCCGCCGGCTAGCGGGGCGGTTATGTCGGGCTTGCACCGACTAAAACCGCACGCCGTCTCGGGTCTTCAGACGCCGGGGTGTAAGGTTACCCATAGAGCATATCCCTCGCACCCCGGCTGACCCTGGGCCATCTCACCACTAACAGCATCGCTCATCCTGTCTCCTCTGAAAGCAGAGGAGTACGGAGAGCGATGTGTCCCGCCACGTTGGGTATTGGCCGACGATCAATGCCAACCCTATGAAGGGGTGAAGGGGAAGCCATTGACCGCCGCCCAGGGTGTACCGGCCGCTCCGATTCCGTTCCCCCCGGCCTGCAGCGGGATTGGAATCGGAGCGACACTCGAGGAGGTTACCCAACACACACCCCCGTGCACGGTGGTACCTACCCGGCCGAATTTTGTGACAAATTTGTGTCATCAAATTTCTACCACCAGTAGTTTGATTAGGTCGTAGCTCCCTTGTCTCCCAAATCACCCTCTTCAGCTAATCCATATGGTTATTTCGCGAACTAGTGTTGTAGTATTTTTCAGGTGCTAGTTTTGAAACATAACGAATATCTGACATTCGTGTACGTCAGCTTGGTCCAATCAAGCTTCGTAGAAACTAAGCTTTTCCATATTTTGATCAGTATAAAAACTGAGTTGTTGGCGGAATTATTGGGATCGCCATAGAAAAAAAAAAAAAAGCTTTTCCATTATATATAAATATATATATTATTATAAAAATGGGATAGAAATAATAATTTTGGTAACAGGTTATTGATACCCCTAGTTACAAACGATTATATTAGTAACCGATTTTTGATATGGTGCGTCAAGAAGATGATCGGGTGTCCGGCTAAGATCGGCTTGCTTTTCAGAGAACGCCCTACGAAACCGAAGCAAGCCGATTTCAGACGGACTCTCTTCTTCCCGAGCGCTGGGAAAACCAAAAGCCGAGTACAGTACAACGGGGCCAGCCGCATGTTTCTTCGACACGTTGGTGTTAGAAAGTAGCTTGTTATACTATTGAATTGATTTACGGCACGTATCACACGTTTTGTTCATATGTTTATCTAGAGGCAGTAGGTATATATTTATTCATGGTATATCCAACTAGATCTACTTACTAAGAACACGTTTGTATCAAAATAAACATTTTATTAAAACATATGTAAAAATAAAAAAATACAATGTATGTAAAAAAAATAAAACAGACAAGCTATCACATCAAAAAAATCTAACAAAACATCTCTGTATAAAATAATGACTGCGTCTCCAGACTTATTAGTGCTTGTCTAATGTATTTTTCATATATCTATTGTGATTTTCACCAACGCAGAGCAAATAAACGAAGACTGAGTTTGCCAAACCCACGTTTTGTAGTAACAAAAGTTATTAATTTAACAACAACAGTGACTGTTACTGGTAAATTATACCTAGGTTAAGACATAAAAGTGACCTATGAGGAAGAATGAGGTGTACTGCTCGGGCAGTGAACCTCATAGCATATTGTTTGAGCTATTGCGTCTTTTCTAAAAGTTCTGACCGTATTATAGCCAAAGCCTATAGCCCCATTTGAAAATAAATAACGCCTGAAGACAGCTCCCATAATACGTGCACATACGAAGTGTACTATATAGAAGTAGACGACCATAACATTTTACTAATTTTGAATCACTAACATATCAAAAAGTTACTTAAGCTGAACTCAAATTGACACTTACTGATTAAACAAAGCCACGAAATAATATAATGTTGAACAAGATGTTTGTAACTAAATGGAGGCCAATTGCAACACAGTTGCAATCGCATTTATATGCAATATGTAAATTTTCTTCAATGCTTCGCCAACTAAACCCTTATACATGAAGCTGTAATGTGTCTATCGGTCGTGCAGGTCCGTCCGTGTCCGAACGCCATCGAAAGCTCCCCAATTGGCACGAGTGAATACATAGCTCTCGCTGCCGAGACGATCCCAACGAGTTACGACTTTTTACGATTCCCATAGGTCTTGATCCCGGAGCACTATAGCTTATTATATTAAAATTAATGCGACTTGCATTCGTTTTTCTGAAAAGAAAGAGAAACATATATGCCTAATACCCCACCTGACTCTGTTGTGTAATAGCATCGGTTTGATGAGCGCATTCCACAGTTCTGATGGCAGCTAAATCAGATCCGGTGGGTGGTGATGGTGGTGAAGACGACATGCTTACTGGGCTACCGGGCATACTCTCTGTTTGTTCGACCGCATGCATCGAACTTTCTAGAGACGCGAACCCGAAGGATATTGGACCTGAGGAAGAATGTTATAAAGTCAAAATTAAAAGTTAGTGAGTATCAGCTTTCACCGAATACTAATGTGGCACGCGGCTTAGTGTGCACGGGATCTTGTTCTAAGTATGAGTTTACTGTGATACACCTCTTCTATCATCATTCTGCTACTGCATTCAGCTTTGGTGCGTAGACAGCCTTACACACCAAGTGTGTGCTTACAAAATGGATTATTATTTATCAATTGACTTTCGCAATAATTTTTAAATTCAAATAGTTAAAAAATTGGTGAGATAAATTATTCAGTTATTTACTTTAACAAAAGGGAATGAAAAGAGGCGAAATAAGGGAGATAACAGGCTGCGGAATATCTATGCGAGTAGCAGTCAAATATATATTACTTAATCCTCTCTTGAGAAGGCGGTACTTATATCCTTTCGTACTGAGAAAGCCATACCTCTACACCTTAAATAGATATAGGCAACTGAAGTTACCATCACATAGTCTAGTATTTTTCTCACTAGAAAGTTCAGTATACTCTACTCATGTTTACTCGTATATTCAAATCAATACCAAGTAATACCTTCGATATTTCATTCAGCACGTTCCAATGTGGTTAAGTCCGTACGACCCACAACGAAACGTGGCGTGCAATATATAAAATTAAATAATAAAAACGCTTTACATTGTTAAGATTTTATACATATTGGTCTGTGAGTTAATTGAAGCTATTGTTGCTCTGTTTAAGAATAAGCTTAGTATTAGCACAGATTACATAATATTATTGTATTAGTGTTGCATTCGCTGGCACCGGTAACGTGATGTGAGTACTTTAGAAGTATAAAATATATGGATTTTATATGGATGAAAACTCATGACGGTCTTACTCTAATTATCAGTTGACCATGGTGTATTTATATGTGCACACTTTCATGTGTGCGTGACATGAAATAAGACGGACATAAATATGTGTAGGTTAGACCCGAGACGGCGTGCGGTTTTAGTCGGTTCAAGCCCGACATAACCACCCCCGCTGGCCGGGCGGGGGGGTATCCGAAGGGAAAAAAACGGTACTATTAGTCCAGTCAAAATAGACATTTGACTAAGGAATAATTCGCATAGAGCTAAAAATTGGCAGAGACCTTAAATACATCATTATAAATAAAATGTCAAAAATCCCCATCGATCCTACTTCTGCAAAAAAAGTTATTCGAGGTCAAACGTACAAATTAAAGTTTTTTCCATTTTTCTCGAAAACGTTAAGTTTTATCGTGAAAATAGGTCAGCCAAAGTTATAGATCATACAATTCTCTACAAAAATGGTCTATTTTTTTTTCTCTTACGACTCACCATTCGTGAGATATCGCGGTTTAATCATTAGAAAATTCATTGGTTTATTTTAAAATACTCATTCAATTTATACAAGTTTTATTGTGTAAGTAACACAAACCAATAGTTTCTTATTTTCATTTATATTGAACGTCCGATGATGTGTACAGGCTGCGTTTTAGTGCATATTACTCGTATGTAAAATATTAATTTTCTAATTATTAAAACCGCGATATCTCACGAGTGGTGAGTTGTAAGAGAAAAGGTGAGGAGAGAAGGACCGTTTTTGTAGAGAATTATATGATCTACAACTTTGTCTGTAACCTACTTTCACGATAAAACTTTATAATTTTCGAGAAAAATGGAAAATCCCTTAATTTTGTACGTTTGACCTTGAATATTTTTTTTTGCAGAAGTAGGATCGATGGGGATTTTTGACATTTTATTTATAACGAAACGTCTCTGCCAATTTTCAGCTCTATGCGAATTATTCCTTAGTTATGACTTATTTTTGTCTATTTTGATTGGACTACATACCTACTCATTGAGTCGCGGTTACCCACCTGTTACGTACACACACACATGTAGCGAGCTAACTTAGTGTTCTGTATTCAGTATGAAAACGTTCTCTTCTACACATCAATGTAACTAACATTGTCGATAATTGGCTAATTCCTGTCAGTCTGCCCTCGGGCATCTTACAGCCTTTAATTAGGCTTGTACCTATATCACGTGTAGGCGGACGCACGCTCGCTAATTCAAGCATTATGGACCTACCTAATCAACACGGTGCAACTGTAGTGTTTGTATGATTTCTACCTAATCAATCCAAAAAATATCAAACGCATGTGTTTCCGATATGGCATTTCAAAGCGCACTGAATTAAAGATGAGGAGTGATATTCCTTCGACTGCAATCAGCATTCGATTGTTTAGATTTGTTATAGCCGCTGTGACAATCAATCCTTGAGACTACCCTACCTGGTCACCCTGACCCTACTTGTATTATCATTAAAGAAGATGAAGTTTGTATACTGGTTTCTATACTCGTATCAGCATTACTTGCGATTGCGTCCTTAAAGCTCTCGAGACACGAGCACAATGCTATTAACATTAGGTACATAGCAATGATATTTGACAGTCTCATTTAGATTCTCTAGAGTACAAACCCAACACGAGGATGTTGTTGCAGTATTCTTCTATTAAAATGAAGAAAGTAAATATGTTATTTCACTACTCTCACGACCTTAAAAGTGAACCTCGTTGTATGACAGAAGTTTGTTCTTTTTCGCTCACTCGTTCTTGCGTTGAAGCAGGCGAACTAACCTCGTTGTGAGTCACCACTTTTAGGTTTCAGTGATGTATCTATCTTTTTAATAGGTATAAGATCATTGGATATGTTAACAGCCCGTCATCCCATATACCTGAAGGGTCCTCTTGGCCCGCTTGTACGCCTCCTATAGCTGCACATCTCGGGCTGCCGCATGGTCTGACCACCAGTACACTGTTTCCTTACCGGGCCGGGCTTAACCCTAGACATCGCCGCATCGTAGATTTGCGACTTGGCTCTCCTGAACCATTCCGCCTCTCGATCCAGGCGTCTCAGCGCCCGAAGAGAATCCGGGGGATTGGTGATAGTCGGCGGCAGGTTAGGCGGAGGGGAGACTTCAGTCCGGATATACCTATGGTCCTCCACCACGCATCAACCCTGGACGCGGCGGGCGAGAGCAGGGGGTCGCAAACGCTACGACGACCGAACTGAGTCCCCGACGCTCCGAGGTGGCAAAACTACCCCGGTTGAGGACCTCTAGGCCACAGGTGTTGGCCCTGTCTTCAAGAACCCACTCCCTGTCATTGATTGCTCGGGAACCCCAAGCTAGAGACCAGGCGTTGAAGTCTCCCATAACCGGGAAAGGGAGAGGATGGCTCGCTCTGCACTCCCACATGCCCTAGGACCAGGCACCTAAAGCACCTGGTCTCACGGGGCTGTAGGAGATGCACCTGCGCCTTAAGAAAAGAAAGAAAGAAAAAAGAAAAGAAACACACACACTCTCCATCGTCACCGTCAAGGCGGCAGCAGTGGAGCGTGAGGCGCGGAGCTTCTTCGATGCCGACTCTTGCACTCCATACATTAGAAATAATGTTTAGCAACTGTACCACCGATTCGAAACGCGGCCCTGTCCTGAGAAGGCTCCGGCAAGAAACTCAGCGAGGTAGAACACGCTTCATCAACTTATAATAAATATATATAATTATGTTACTACTATTAGGCTTTATGCGTTTACCAAAATATGATATACCTACAAGAATTGAATGATGAGGAACAGATGGTAACTATATTCATTATCAAAGAAAGGTAACCTGACATGAATGCTTTGACGTCACCTAGCGTGTCCGCTACGCAGCAATAACGCACGAGTCCGCGCAAATGTTATACAACACTTGCAACTCATATACTTTTTTGTACATATATGATTATGTGTACATTGTATTGAGAACCTATTTGGGGAAATTCGTTCGTCAGAGACAACATAACAACTTCGAGAATCCGATGGGAAATAAGACGTAGCTTTTTTTTCGTGTGGAAAGCCCCTTGAATACCCTCCGCCGGCCAGTGGGGGTGGTTATGTCGGGCTTGAACCGACTAAAACCGTACGCCGTCTCGGATCTTCAGACGCCGGGATGTAAGGCCATTTTTTTAAATTATTTCCCTCGTACCCCGACTGACCGCCTCGGTGTTGGTAACCACGTTGTCCCCATCTTGCCCCGGAAAGGGGGGGGGGGTGAATAACATAGAATCTCCACATTTACCACAGTTTTGCATATTTAGAACTTATGTGGTTTCATCTAAGTACTAGGGTACAGGTTAAATTGATTTATGTGAACTAGCAATAAAATGGCTCTCTATTTGTGTCAATCGTGGACATTTTCATGGCTTGTTTGATTACTAGCCCTATCGCTTAGTCTACTTCTTGTAGGACACACAAGGGTCGATTCGATTGGAACAATAGTATTCCGCATGATCTGTCAAAATAAAAACAAGCTACTTTTCGTGAGGTTATAGAAACTTCAGAATGTCCATTCCTTCATCCTTCAAAATTCAGAATATGTAGGTATGTAATATTCGCGTAAACTTTGAACATCTTCAGCATTACTCATAGTTTTATTCATTTTCAATGACATTTTGAAATGTTGATTTAGTAAGTATTCGAAAGTTTTGAAATCACACGTTTAAGAAACGTAATTTTACAAAATCGAGCAACAGGTAAAGATAGGATTTTTGTCAGTTATTTATTTCGAGAACCACGAATTTATGATTATCCCACATGACATAATACTTATTGTGTGTACGTACCACTAGATCTCATGGGGTTGAGTCCGAG
This sequence comes from Cybosia mesomella, assembly GCA_946251805.1. Taxonomy (NCBI): domain Eukaryota; kingdom Metazoa; phylum Arthropoda; class Insecta; order Lepidoptera; family Erebidae; genus Cybosia; species Cybosia mesomella. Next base: position 11,731,847 of record OX276388.1, on the reverse strand, counting down.
CCTGCCTCGCACCTCACCTCTGTCACTCGCAGTGCTCATCAACAGCTTTGTTCTCTCCATATAATCCACATGAGTCTTGAACAATTCATTGTACCTCTCGTGTAGTTTCGTATATTCCTGTAGACGAATTATTCTTATTTTTAAATATACTTAGTCTTGCCATAAATACTGTAATAAAGAAAAAAGAAATTCTATTGCAAATAACATTTATTACTTTTACAGTGTGTTAGTTTAATACATAAATATTAGAATTTAAAATATAAAAAGCTTATTCGAAGTGCTCTCTATTGGCTGCAATACAGTCCTTGAGGCCAGTTATCAATAGAAGCACGCACTCTTTCCATGGGAAAATTCTTCACTGCCAATCGTATGGATTGTTTTAGGGACTCATAATTATCATGGCGTTTAGAGCAGGCCGTACACTCTAAAACTGACCATAAATCATAATCCAGCGGATTAAGATCGGGACTAGACGACGACCAGTCTTCAGCTCTGATGAAGTCCGAAACGTTCGATACCATTACCGATTACTCGATTACCGATACTTAATGAGAAAATACAATGAACAATCATATAAAAATGACAGATTCAAATGTAATATTTTGTTTATCTTTAATTGTAACTGTATTTATGGCCAGACTATAACTTGACAAGAGACCAGCGTATTAAGGGACGTTAAGCGTATATATATATATATATATATATACATATACCTACATACATAAACATAAGAATCAAAATTATATTCTACGGTCCATAGTATTTATAGAGATGTGCCAGGTCGTCAAAAATACATGTTTGCGGATATGGATATTAACTATTTTCACTCAATCGGTGACGGTACGTGTGACCTTGGAACGATTTTCGACTACGCTTGACGCTTTGTGTAATAGGACATGGTTTCAGCTATGTGGTGATTTATACCCACTCCAACTCATACAATGTGACGCATTTTTTGTATTTTTATTTTATTAAGCTTACCACAAAAAAGATGTTGATGTCGAAAAAGAAGTTGATTTCAACTATCTTTTTCTGAAGTTGCTGAACACTAATAAAAAAAAACAATCTTTACATCAAATAAATCAATAAATAATTAATGTGTACCTAATTAAAATAATTAGGTAATCTTTAAGTTTTTGTTTATTATTTTCTATAAAGCTTTAGAGCTAAGGTGGTTGGGAACTTGGAATGTGTTAAGCTAATACCGATGGGGACTGTACCTTTGAATTTAATAGCATGGTAGCTAACTCAAGCAATAAACGCTTGCAATATAAATGTGCCAAATATTTGATTTTAAGAAATAAAATGTAATTTTAATGAACTGTAATACCTAGTTTTTCATTGCTACCTACATAATATATTTCATCTATGCGTTTAAAATAAATAGTCATATTTTTCTAGGTATGACTATATATTTCGGGGAGCGAGGGAAATGTTTTATGGCCAACCTTACACCCCGGCGGCGTCTGATGACCCAAGACGGCGTGCAGTTTTAGTCGGTTCAAGCCCGACATAACCGCCCTCGCTAACCGGCGGGGGGTACTATCCGAGGGGATTTCCACAAGAAAAAAAAAGTATGAATATATTTCCGCCTTCCATGGGATGTAGTGTACTAGGCGATTTTTTTCTCATGGTACTCCCAGATGTTAACTCAACTGTTATGATTCAATTTTATCAGACACTTCAATTTACCGATGTAATATAGAAAACTATATTCATATTTGTTTATATGTGCGATCTATCTGTTAGAAGTCGGTGCCAAACCCACTAAGTAATAAGTACCTACCTATATAGCATAGGACCCATTCCTGCCACATCATAACGACAGCAAGCAGGGATGGCACCCTTTACAATAAAAAAATAATTCCAAATAGGTTCATAAACCACGGTGTTCTGCGGTAACAAACATAAAATTCAAAAATCAGCAGAAAACACGCTTCTTTTTGAAGTCAGTTAAAAATGTTCAAGTTCGTTCAAAAATTACGACCGCGCACAGTATATTTGTACAGCCCCATTTGTACCACTTTTGAATTACACTATCCTCATAAAAAATACGTTATTGGATTAGCAAAAGAGGATTAAATACTGTTTATTTTCTTATCGGTAGTTTAAGCCGCTTCTTTTATTCGTTCAACTTGAAGCATTTGTACTTACGGTACTTATATTAAGTACAGTCAGCGTCAACAGTTGATGAGTATATCCAGGTGTCAGAAGTAGGTAATGCTATGTGGCATCAAAAGTAGATGATGCTACGAGCTTCAAAAGTCAGTATTGCGACTGAGTTTTAGAAGTGATGAGTGCAAAATCACCTTGACGTTCAGAATTCCGCGAAAGTATGGAAGCATGTGAGTGGTAAGAAGTTTCTCAGGATAATAAAAACTAACCTTATTCGTTGACACTACGGTACGTTGTTTAATTTTCTTTTTCACTATTTATTGAATTTAACTTCTGCCTCTTCCATTTTGAGCATGACGTCGTTGATATGTCTTTTGTTTGGAATACATTTGATATGTCGTATATCACTATTGGTGCTGAAACTGTCGTGCCTTTTTAAAGTCTAAATTGAATCCGACGGCAAAAAGAAAAAAAAATGAAATTCTAAAGAATTATTTCAGAGATAGTTTAGTTTCGTGAAATGAGCAACAGAATCGGCACCATTATGTGAATTCAATAGCAAATAATTTTAAAGATTTGTTGAATAATTCTAGGCTGTATTTAATTCAAGCAATTCCAAACGTCAAGATGACTTTACAATCGTCACTTTGTTAAACTTTGTCACAATACTTACTTTTGACGCTCTGTAGCAGCTCCGCAGCTACTTTTGACACCTGAATATGATCAACTTTTGACGCTGACTGTACAAAAATGTTCCATATAAAAATGTGTTTATTATCTCAGTGACCGCCGGTAAATTCCGAAAAGCCGCTCTTTTTTTCGAGTTATTTAATACTAAGTGTTGCCCGCGACTACGTCCGCATTATTTTGCGAGTAGATCCAGGTGTGTTTACTTCTGCAGTATCAATCCAAACATGTATTAAGTTCATTGTTATATTTGGGGGAGGAGAAGAGGCCTTTTTCGGATGATATGGTGTTGATGCATAAAAACTGTGCGAAGGAGATAGTGGGGCTAGGTCCACACTATTGCATCTTCTCATCTATTCGGCTCCAAAGCGAAAGCGTTGGATGCAACTGGAAAAACACTAGGCGATGATGATAAGCAAGGTAACAGATAAACAGACGCGTGAAAGTCATCCTCGGAGTTTTTTCAACTCAGTTGGGGTCGGTTTTTTAGTCTAACTACAAGGCGGCCGAACTTCGATATTTTCCGTGAGGCGAATGACATCTGACCTCCACAACCCACTGGCGACATAGAAGTTCTATAGTTAGACCAGTGTCGGACTTTTAAGGCCTTGAACTAGTCATAACGGCTGCCATAGATGTTCATATGGCAACCGGGATCAACAGTAGTCGTTACGGGTAGTTGGAGCCCCAAAAAGTCCGACAACAGGTCTAAATATACAATTTTGACATCGCCAGTATCGAAAAATATCGAAGTTCGGCGTCTTCGTACTTAGACTGAAAGCCGACACCAAATGAGTTTGGAAAAGGCTCGGAGGATGATGAGGATAATGATCACGTGTCCGACAACAGGTCTAAATATATAATTTTGACATCGCCAGTATCGAAAAATATCGAAGTTCGGCGTCTTCGTACTAAGACTGAAAGCCGACACCAATTGAGTAGGGAAAATGCTCGGAGGATGATGAGGATAATGATCACGTGTCCGCGACAGGTCTAAATATACAATTTTGACATCGCCAGTATCGAAAAATATCGAAGTTCGGCGTCTTCGTGCTTAGACTGAAAGCCGACACCAATTGAGTTGGGAAAAGGCTCGGAGGATGATGAGGATAATGATCACGTGTCCGCGACAGGTCTAAATATACAATTTTGACATCGCCAGTATCGAAAAATATCGAAGTTCGGCGTCTTCGTGCTTAGACTGAAAGCCGACACCAATTGAGTTGGGAAAAGGCTCGGAAGATGATGAGGATAATGATCACGTGTCCGCGACAGGTCTAAATATACAATTTTGACATCGCCAGTATCGAAAAATATCGAAGTTCGGCGTCTTCGTGCTTAGACTGAAAGCCGACACCAATTGAGTTGGGAAAAGGCTCGGAGGATGATGAGGATAATGATCACGTGTCCGCGACAGGTCTAAATATACAATTTTGACATCGCCAGTATCGAAAAATATCGAAGTTCGGCGTCTTCGTACTTAGACTGAAAGCCGACACCAATTGAGTTGGGAAAAGGCTCGGAGGATGATGAGGATAATGATCACGTGTCCGCGAAAGGTCTAAATATACAATTTTGACATCGCCAGTATCGAAAAATATCGATGTTCGGCGTCTTCGTGCTTAGACTGAAAGCCGACACCAATTGAGTTGGGAAAAGGCTCGGAGGATGATGAGAATAATGATCACGTGTCCGCGACAGGTCTAAATATACAATTTTGACATCGCCAGTATCGAAAAATATCGAAGTTCGGCGTCTTCGTACTTAGACTGAAAGCCGACACCAATTGAGTTAAGAAAAGGCTCGGAGGATGACGAGGATAATGATCACATGTCCGACAACAGGTCTAAATACACAATTTTGACATCGCCAGTATCGAAAAATATCGTAGTTCGGCCTCTTCGTACTTAGACTGAAAGCCGACACCAATTGAGTAGGGAAAATGCTCGGAGGCTGATGAGGATAATGATCACGTGTCCGCGACAGGTCTAAATATACAATTTTGACATCGCCAGTATCGAAAAATATCGAAGTTCGGCGTCTTCGTGCTTAGACTGAAAGCCGACACCAATTGAGTTGGGAAAAGGCTCGGAGGATGATGAGGATAATGATCACGTGTCCGCGACAGGTCTAAATATACAATTTTGACATCGCCAGTATCGAAAAATATCGAAGTTCGGCGTCTTCGTGCTTAGACTGAAAGCCGACACCAATTGAGTTGGGAAAAGGCTCGGAAGATGATGAGGATAATGATCACGTGTCCGCGACAGGTCTAAATATACAATTTTGACATCGCCAGTATCGAAAAATATCGAAGTTCGGCGTCTTCGTGCTTAGACTGAAAGCCGACAACAATTGAGTTGGGAAAAGGCTCGGAGGATGATGAGGATAATGATCACGTGTCCGCGACAGGTCTAAATATACAATTTTGACATCGCCAGTATCGAAAAATATCGAAGTTCGGCGTCTTCGTACTTAGACTGAAAGCCGACACCAATTGAGTTGGGAAAAGGCTCGGAGGATGATGAGGATAATGATCACGTGTCCGCGACAGGTCTAAATATACAATTTTGACATCGCCAGTATCGAAAAATATCGATGTTCGGCGTCTTCGTGCTTAGACTGAAAACCGACACCAATTGAGTTGGGAAAAGGCTCGGAGGATGATGAGAATAATGATCACGTGTCCGCGACAGGTCTAAATATACAATTTTGACATCGCCAGTATCGAAAAATATCGAAGTTCGGCGTCTTCGTACTTAGACTGAAAGCCGACACCAATTGAGTTAAGAAAAGGCTCGGAGGATGACGAGGATAATGATCACATGTCCGACAACAGGTCTAAATACACAATTTTGACATCGCCAGTATCGAAAAATATCGTAGTTCGGCCTCTTCGTACTTAGACTGAAAGCCGACACCAATTGAGTTGGGAAAAGGCTCGGAGGATGATGAGGATAATGATCACGTGTCACATGTTGATATAAAGCAGCGGTAGGCTAGTGGTTACCGCAAGATATTTAGCGCCCCACTAAGGTCTGCCGTAAGCCATATCAAAAGAAAAAGCAGGAGAGCGATCTCCAAAGTACAAGCTTTGAATGCATCCGGGACTACCGCTGTGATGATGATGATGAATGATTGGTTATAGTCGAAAGCAAAACTGAAACAGATAACAAATAATGGTTTATCGTTGCTCTGCTTTTGTTTCGCTTCACACGCTGATACGGCTAGTCGTATACTTCTAGTTATTATAGCAGCTATAATTTAATGCCTGGCTAGTTTTTTAACAGCAGGTCTTACATTGCATGTAGGGCCACAAAAAATCCTATTTCTACCTAAAATTTGCATTGTCATGTAACATTAGATTCATTCGTGAGCGCTTCTAAGAATCTAAGAACGATCTACAATATGGAACGACGCACTAACATACGATTTAAGGTACACTAGATCTTAATTTTTGTATAACATGTATAGTATCTCTGTTGACATTTTAACCAATAATAATTGGTTTGCTTTTTTTAACTTTGATAAATATATCCGAAGGGATTTCCGCAAGAAAAAAAAGAGGGGTATTTTTTTCAATTATTCAAAAAAGAAAACATTATCAAAATCTAACATTCGAGCGTACCAAGCCTGGGGTCCGCTCTCCTACTCCTCCTTTGAATAACTTGGTTCGGTTAGCTTTTCCGGATGTGACTGTCGTATGATCATCCAGCCCCGAGAGGATAGCCTGCGCTAGAACCTAGTCCATCAATCAGCTGGTGTATCGACTTACAGTTGAGGTTGGTTTGGACCCCATAGAACATCTATACTAATATTAAAAAGCTGAAGAGTATGTTTGTTTGTTTGAATGAACGCGCTAATCTTAGGAACTACTGGTAAGAATTTAAAAAATGATTTTGTATAGGCTATATATCATCACGCTACTACCTAGGAGAGCGGAGCAGTAATCATAAATCGGGCAAACAAATCTGGCAAATTTCAAAACATTTTTGTAGAATTAATAAATTACGAGCATGTAGCTATGGAATAAAAAATAGGTGCCATGGGGGCGAAGTTTGCAACGGGCCAAGTCGCGGGACACAGTTGGTTTATAATAGTACATTACGATATTAGTGCGTTAAGATGGTTATAACATGCGAGGCGGAATTTCAGCCCGAGCCGTAGGCGAGGGCGTAATTGAGCCGAGCATGTTATAACCAATACGCACGTATATCGTACGACGTTTTTTAACACATTTGCGAGGAAACAGAAAAAACAAACATTTTATATTTTGTTCATTTTTAATTATTGAAACAGTTAGTGAAATTAACAGCGCGCTAGCGCTGCCTACTGACTGGCGCCGCGCGGCGATTAGTTCGAAATTTGAATAGCAACAGCGCGCTGCTCACTAGCTGGAGTCGTGCGGCGGCGATCAGTTCCATATTTGAAATGGCAAATAATACTGTTATGCCACCAGCGTCACGTGACGCACGTGGTAGGCGTGCAGTCTTTCTCCTCGCAGTATTCACCAAGCGGATGTGTGGGAAATACCTAAATCGCGACCAGCGTCACGTGTGCTCGTCGCGTCACGTGCCGCTGGTGGTTCTTTTTTTCATCTTTTTTTTATTAAATTTTCTAAATTTTTTTGTTTTTTACTTTACCCGATATTTTTTTTGTTTCAAATACATATTTTGTCGATACCAAGTCATCTAATCAAATTCAGAGACCTAATTTTGTGACACCTTAGGTATAGTGTTGATATTGCTATCCTGATATTAATCATTATGCACTTAAATAGTTTATTAAATAAGGTTTTTTAAATAAAGATTATGTACGTGTAAATTCCACTTGAAAATATTCGGATCGGACTTTTCGTTTAGAGATTACGACGAGTATAAAATTCTCTAAGTAAGAAAAATATCACGGTTTGCCTAAACTGTCCTACATTTCGTCTCACTACACACAAGTACTAATTCACGTATTTACGTAAATTTTAACTTTAATTACTAAGGGCCGGTTTTTCAATCGTCAGATAAAACGTCAGATACCAATCTAGTTGATAATTTTAACTGACATTTTAACAATCGAATAAAATATTCCAATTTTTCAATAAACAGATAGCGGTCAGATAACTAACCTACTGATTTTTGTTACTAGCTTCACACTAAATAAGCGAGAGCAGAACGCACTTATGTACATTTACAGATTTTAAAAAGAGACAGCCAACTTTCGTCGGAGTAACAGCGGGTGTCACAATTTGACAGTATTCATAACCATAAGTTGTTCTTGCCGTCTTCTTTTCTCATGAGAGGATACTGAGCACAGTGGTTCTGTCAAAGTTATCAGACATCATTGATTAGGTAGGAATTTATTCTTACCTATTTGTTATGTTGGCAATTTTACTTCCAATTAATGTTAATAATAGTTCCACAGTGTATTTTTCAAGACGAAATCGCCCGTGAAATTTTGTGTCGTTCCATTCAGATATAATTATCGGGCCGTTCTCTTACAACTCTTTCTTTCCTGTCGGGATAAGTAGTTTACTACTGTTTAGTCTTCTTCGATCATTAAATCGTCGATTGAATCAAAAAAATCCATGCTTAAAATACTTCGAAACGCACAAACGGCGCGCGTAATGATGACAGAAAAGTCAAATAACTCTACAGATAGTCGCTAACTGGGGTTCGAACGGCCAGATATATTTATCAGTCAGTTAGGGAGTTTATCAATCAGTTAAAGCTTATCTAGTGGTTGAAAAATTGAGAATCATGTTAACTGTAGAATTAATTCTATCTGGTTGTTTATCTGAGCATTGAAAAATCGGCCCTAAGTGTATTTTTATATTAAATATGCCAATTAAATATTAATGCTTCTCACGGAATTACATCCGTGCAAAACAGGGGCAGGTTGCCAGTCGGTAAATTAACTGCTTCTTTATACATATTGTAAACGTTCACGGTTTGATATCGACATCATTAGAACAAAGGAAAATAAGCGCAACACAAAACACGTGCATACGCCTCAACTTTTCCGCCTGCACTAAGAACGGCAATCCGCTCCCCAGTCCACTCCGCCGTGCGCCGTCACTCAGAATGCACACTTGGTCTAGACAAATTTTATATCATCTACCAGTCCAATCAATCGCATCAAAAGGTTACAACATACCATTGTGTTTTGTCAAATCATCAAGCTTCATTGACGAATTACACAATTACTGTTTTCAACAGCCTTTTCTTTACGTTCGGAAACCCCCTCGGGATTCACTTCACCGGAGCCAACGATGAGGTGGGTAGGGTATGTCGGACTCGAACTGACTAAAACCGCCCAGTGTTTCATCACATCGACCTATGTGGCTGGGGAATCTGTTGAGACTTAGAGAAGGTATCCCAGAGTCCCCGACCAGCCTTGGCCGCCAACAAGGGCGACCCCGACGTGTTGTTTAGGATTGAAATTACCCTCCCTATAGAGAGGCGCGCGCGGAAACACGACGCGCCTTCACCCTGTGCCTGCAACAGCCTATAATAAGATTAAAATCCAAATGAATGGATTTTTTTAAAGAATATTCGTAACCGAAATTACTAGTATTGCCCCTAATCCCTCCAGCTAAGCTAAATTGCTTGTGTTAGGAGTGTGTTCAGGTCGGTAGTGTAATGGCCAGGATTTGAACACGGACTTCTCTCTAAGCTACCAACGCTTCAATTTTTCTTACCTTCTTCAGCTCATTCTCACGTTCCTCAAGACGGCTCGCGTGGTCTAATGAGTTCTTATGCTTGAGCTCCAACATCCTAACTATGCTGTCAAGTGCTTCTAATCTGCCAGTGAGCTCCTTTCTTTCACCTTCGAAGTGGTCTTCTGCCTCCAGAAGCTGTTAAACAAATATACATAATTATAATTTACCTTGCAACATAATCTACCTTTATTAAATAAACTAACTGTATAAACAGGATTTAAATAATCATATTTGTTGTTTTGGGGTTGTTTAAATCAAGTTTTTTTGTAGTTCCCCGTTTATTAATAACTACGAATTAGCCCCAAGAGGATGTGCCCCGTTTGTATCGCATATGTGCCACAACAATGCTGTGAAGTTGTTCAAAATCATTCGCAACGCGATTGGCTGTTAACTGACATTTTCCTTTAGACTTGATATCTGCTGTAACATCAGGGTTTTCTGTAGCGTGTGGTCATAATTCGTGAGAATTTGGCGACACTAGTTTCCATACTAAAAAGGTTTATGGTCACTATCTCTTGACGATATATTCCGGATGGAATAAGTTCAAAAATAACTTCTAGTATCAGCAAACGCAGGGGAGCTTAAATAAATAGACTCAATTTCACAGAGCGAGGTTTTAAACGTAAGAAATTTGATGACACAAATTTGTCACAAAATTCGGCCGGGTGGGTACCACCGTGCACGATTGCGAAAAACCCTCCATAGTGATCCAATTTCGATTTGATTGCGTTCAGGGGTCAGCAAGTGCATAGCCGGGCAGGGGGGGTTGTGGTCGCAGCACTAGTGGGACCGGTTGGGGTCACGCGGTGCTGCGACGACAATCCTCTTCTGATGAGGCCGTCAAGCTGAGTGCCACCACTTTTAACATGGTACGTGTATGTAATGGTGACCCTCTTTCCTGAGACTTTACCTTCAGCTTACCATCAGGCGAGGTGAAGTCAAATTGACGTGTCCTAAATATAAAAAAAAGAGGTCTGGGACCCGGCTTCACCGAATAGTCCCATAACCCGATAGCACCGCCACATACCGGGTCCAATTGTAGGTAAATGTAAAATAAACTTCATTATTGAATTTCATGTTTCTTGCTTTAAAAGTTAAGCACTTTCCACATAACGAAGTTCCATACATCCACTCATCTCTTATGTGCCCCCTTAGGGTGAAGTTTTTAAAAACGCCTAACTCTTATATACTTTAATTTCTAACCAAAAGTGCCTTTATAAAATATCGTGCTTCTTACATCGAAAATGACGACTAGAACTATTTAATAAAGTACCAGTCAAACAAACACACTCATACGCACTTTCGCATTTAGGATAGTTCATGTACGTTTCTTTTGTAAAATATGAAACGCTTATTGTATTATCTAACCTCTCGAAGATTGTACAATGAACGAATAGTAAGTTCCGTACTTACACATATTATGTAGTCACCTTTTCGTATAAAAAGAAATAGGTACTTTAAATAAAGTATATAAAACTGGGTATTTCTGTGGCTACTGATTCTATGTCGAATAGGGTTACTCAAGTTGTTTTCTCTTACGTATATATACGCAAAAACCGCGCCTTGTCGTGGAGTTGCGGATACCAGCTCGCGAAACCATACCATACCATACCATACGTATATATTATTTAGTTCACCAAGTAACACTTATGAACTTCAAGATTTATGCTTCTACATTTACAGCCAGCAAGACGATAGGTAAAGCCTGTGAGAAACCAAAACAACTCACGCACCATAATTAGGTACAATGACTGATTACAAATGGTAGCGACAAGTAAGATGCTACAACTAATACTCCAACCATAAAGGGATGGCATCAAGTACACAATTGTAGATTTAAATGCTACAATTATTCACGTCCCTACTGCTAGTTTAGTAGGTTTCCAGTAACAACCACTCAAGAAAAAGACCACGGCAGGGCAGTAAGTGACCTGCATAAATAAATAAATAAATATAGTAGGACAAAGTACACAAAGCCATCTAGACCCAAACTAAGCAGAGCTTGTCATACGGGTTCTAAAATATGCGGATAAACATAGTTAAATACTATGTTAATTGTAAATAAATACATATTATACATAGAAACACCCAGACCAATGCAAATATATATATTACACCCGCAACCTCGGACTTCGCAGTTCTACACACTACCCCTACGCCACTGGGGTCGTCGCCTAATCGTGGAACGGCTGAAAGTTAGTTTTTAAAATTATGAATATTGCATCTATTTAATCTGTAAGATCTGTAAGTCAGAGTAGTAGTAGATCAAAACATGTCATCCCGCTGGCCGGCGGGGGGGTATCCGTGCACATTGTAGATAAGTGCCTCACAGGGACACAAAGGACAGTTCATAATTTATATCAAGAAATAATTTGCCTGTTATATAATGAAGAAGGGGTAGGCAGAGTTTAAGTTTAAGGGTAACGCAAATTACATACATTGATTACATAAAATTCGAACTAGTTCCAAAATTATAAAACTGTTATTAACGTTATAGAAACTCTATGGGACAATTTTGTGTGCCCACAAACTTATGATAGGTCTTCAAAACTTCTTTAGATATAACAGGGGCGTAGGGTCCATATATGCCGATTCCTTATGGCTTCCCTGTGCAGAGATAGCAGAGATATATCTACTCTAATAAATAATATACATACTACATTATCTAAAACTCATTATATTTGCAGACGAATAAACTAAACATTAAATTATAACAAACGCCTTCTCTAAAATTATAGCAAAATTAAAGTTACGTAATCATTAAATGGTAGGTATTTTTGCATTCTTGCAACGCATGGATAAGAAATATAAGAAATATAAGAATTGTAGACTGCCCGAGCCCCAAGTGGCCGGCAAGCGATCGGTTTATATTAGATATATTTTCTCACTCTTTACCATTACTTGACTATATATTTCTGACCTTTTTCCTCTTACCTTTATCGGTTAAATTTCGGGAATACCTCAACCAATATAAGCCACGCACCCGTGGTATAGAAAGAAATGGCGTTATTTATAGCAATATGAAAATAAAGGATAGCAAATACTTGTATTGATGAAAGAAAATAAGAAATAAATCAAACAGATTGACATTTCATTCTGTTCTTGTTAATCTTGTTATTCGAACGCTGTTTTGTTTATATAATTAGAAGTGGAATATTGTTACAGTTTTTCTGCTGTAATTTAGTTAGTTACTTCGGGCCACCAACCAGGTGGATACCGAAGTCTTAAAATCACGCAACAAAAATCAAAACCTTACACCCACTTTTTATCACTTTTCTTGACGTTTCACATGATTCTAAGTCTAATTAAGCAAAAAAATTTTTGTGTCGGTCTGTCTGTTGGTCTGGATGTCTGGATGTCTGTTTACGCAATAACTCAAGAACCACTTATCCGATTTATAAAATTCTTTCGGCAATCATCTTGTTTGGTTAATGGGAAGAACTGATTAGATTTTGGGGTTTGTACGTTCAAGGTTTCGGGTACCTACCATACAAATTGTCCCCAAAAAACTTTTACAAGTGAGTTTCTTTCGAGTTATCAGAGTAACCCGTATTTGACTTTGACATTTGAGTGACAATGACAATACGTATATTGTATATTTACATAAAACAACCAGACTCTGAAAGAAACTGAAATATAATTTTTTTTTTTGTGTTTTTGACGTCGAAGACGTTTGATTTGATTTCATTTTCTTCATATTTATTGCTCAATATATAAAGACGCGTCGAATAATATGCATAAAGCCTAAGGTCTGTAATTTTGAATAAATATACTGCAACAAAAATATCTAAGTTTGGCCCGAAGTTTGACAATCACTGTGTGATTTCCGCCCCACTAGATTATAATATTTAATTAATGATTAGTGTATATAATAATGTTAGTGTACACATAGTGAAGTGTCATAGTGATTTGAATATTGGAATATTGGGCAAATAGATCCGTATATGTTGTTTAGTCATAAGAAATTTGTAGGTTATTGGATAACAAAAGTAAGCAAGTAAGTAATTTAGAATTATGGCAGCCTAGATGCATAAAGATCAGAAATATCTTTTTCTAAAATAAAAAGCATACCATAAGTTTACGTAGTGTAAGATGGATTCTCGAAACATTGTCATAATTCTTATTATCATAAATATCCATGGTAGACGGCTCTTGCAAACTTGTGATTACAATGTAGGTTCACTATCTTTAGTAGTAACTAGCCGGTGCCCGTGGCTCCTTCCGCGTGGAATACTGATCCCGTTCTAGCGACCTACGGGAACTTATTTTAGTGGTCTAAAACATCTAGTATAGATTGGTCCAAACTTATTATTTTTTAGCAAAGAAAAATCCTTTTCAAAAGGAACTATTCTCATACAATGTAATACATTCTTCTATAGTACATCAAATGCTTATATACACGGCTGCGAAGCATGGCCGTTGCTGGAGTGACACAAGCAGGATCTGCATACTGCGTAGATAAATGCATACTCATCACCAATATTGCATATTATTTGATGTTTTGAAAGTGCCGTTTTAATGGTTTATGCAAAATAAATACCTACATTAAATTATACAGTCTACATAACAATGCTTTTTTTTCTGTCAAGTCACTGTAAAACTTTTGTCAATGTTCGTATATAAAAGTATAAACCGGTCAAGTGTAATTTATTAAAAATATATAGTGGAAAAGTACAAGTTGTTAAAGTATCATAAAACTATTTTCGATTCTGAGGATGAATACATACTAATTAGTGTACAGTGTGCCACATCCCTATTCCTCCCATTTTGCTGTTTCCGTTTCCGACTACCGGTGCGTGTGCGCTAAAATCAAGCGAAGAGTAAAAAACTTAACTCACTTCCGTTCGAGCACACCAACAAGCTTGGCGTCCGGACGCCGTAAAACATCAAACTCATTTTCAACTCAGAAAAACAGTAATAATCAGGATCTAGATTCGAACATTTAACAAAGGGACGTCCCAGAAAACATAATATTGTGCAGTGAGTGAGAACGCGCCAGTTGAAGACCTTTCATCACCGCACCGGTAAGTACTTAACCTTTCCATCTTCCAGAAATCCTCACTGTACACAAAATTAAGTAGCCATTGCCTGTGGATGAACATTTTTCGAAGGGAATCACGTAACTAGGTCTGCAAGGTGAATCGCTGCTTGCAATGTTGAGCTGAGTGAGACATCGTGAATCAGATTTTGAACATTTTGAACAGTGATCATTCCTCCGTGGCAAGTCCGATTTTGAAAATTCTTTTTGAAAGTCACAACTCTGGACATGCTTTCTGAGCGTGTAAAGTTTAGTCACAGTGTCTCGAGCGGTTATTATGTAATTCCATCTGGAATTTTTTAACGGTGATCATTCCTCTGTGGTAGCATAAATTTTTTCAAAATATATCCATAAATCTTCCTCTGATTGACCTCTTTAATCATGCCAAATTTGGTTCTGATTGGAGTAGTAGTTTAGGATCTCCTCCTCCTGTGACAAAGAAAATCCTGAAGTCTGGTATGAGGAGCTTTCGCTCGACTTTGTCTCACTCAGCTCAATCAAATATTAACAATCTATGTAAATCTTTTTAACATTGGCATGTAATATTTTATATATTACTAGCCTTTGCCCGCGGCTCCGTCCGTGTATATGTCGGTTATCGCAAGCACTGAACTTTCATCGCCTATGTCATACACACACACAGTACGAATTTTTAAAAAACACTTTTTATTATTTTTTTGTAATATCTTTTGAATGAAATGACCGATTTCAATAAATCAAAAAGTAATCAACAGGCATTGAAACAGTCTTAAATAGGAAATCATTTCTTTGGATAAGAATTATTACAAAGGCAGGGATAGCATGGTCTGAACTTGATCGGCATTTGTATTACCTCAAAATATATCCATAAACCTTCCTCTGATTGACCTCTTTAATCATGCCAAATTTGGTTCTGATTGGATTAGTAGTTTAGGAGGAGACCTGTGACAAAGAAAATCCTGAAGTCTGGTATGAGGAGCTTTCGCTCGACTTCGTCTCACTCAGCTCAACAAACCAAATCACAAGTGATGCATTATTTCAACATGTGTAGCAGGTTCCACCAAGTGCCATCAATCAACAGTATAAATAGTCTATAAATATATTTGTCTAAAGGTAAGGCTGCAAGGTATTAAGTTAATTATGGTGTAATCGTGGTTGGTCGTTTTATATTTGGGTACCTGCAATAGGTAGTTTTAATATAGCAACATCACCCACTTACCGTTCTGTCACTCATGCGGCCGAGGGAACTTTTTTTCTATTAAATCTCAGTCTAAGTTTCTAAGCTACGTCTTTGTCATAGAAACTTGAGTGCGTTTTTTTTGACACCTGACGATGAATTTTGTCACCCTATTGGTATAACTCAACGATAAAAACAGTGTTGGTTACAGGACAATAAATAATGTTTGAGAATAATTCATTACCGATTTAATAACGGAACAAACCTTTATAACGAAAAAAAATTGCTGTAGATAAAGATCTTATAATATAATAATAATTACTCCTTGAAGGCTGTGCCAGCGTGATCTCACTAAAAAAAAGCAATATGTTATGTTCCAATTCGATGACCACACTGGTGTCGCAACAAACCTCAAGGCTATCTCATCACCCTCGTCTAATGAGCCTAAGTTTAGATTCTGGAACTTACACATAACGTTATTCCAATGGCTACCTCATCACCCCACATCTCAAGTGTGTAATTTCAGATTCTGGAACCTCTAAATACACAGTCAGGTCATAAATTCTGTCACATGTTTAATATAAAATAATTGTAACAAGTTTATTCATTATGTAACCATTTATATACCAAAATGAACTTAACAAAACATAGATTCTTATGACAATAAAGTTTATTCAAAATGACCTCCGTGATTTTGAATACAGGCCTTCAATCTGCGCGGCCAGTCGTCTATCGCAGCACGAACGAGGTCCATGTCAATATCGGCGGCTGCCTTAATCAAGGATGTCTTGAGTGACTCCAAATTGGGATGAGGCTTTGAGCACGCCTTTTCCTCCAAGTGTTGCCATATCTTGTAATCTAACGGACTCAAATCTGGACTGGAGGAGGGCCAGTCTTCGTGCCGGATGAAGTCGATTTCACGCGCCGCCAGCCAGTCTTGTGTGCTCTTCGCTCTATGAGCTGGCGTCGAATTTTGTTGGAATACCCAGTGCCTGTTATTGAACATGGTATGAGAAACAAAATGTACCTCTGTTAAGCCCCATTAAGAAACTCCCAACCATACCATGAGCGAGGATGGAAAATGACCTCGTTGGACACGCGGAATACGGGTGCTTGCTTCTTCACTACTGTGTGCGTACACCTTATCATTTTGTTTGTTGTAGCTCTCTTCTACGGTAAAAATTTTTTCATCCAAAAAAAGAATTTCCCGATATTTTTTTCCCGCGTACCGCTTCAACAAAGCGCGGCATCTCTTCAGTCTCAGGTCCATTAGACGAGCATTTAAACGATGTCCTGTTTTCCTTCGATATGCCCGAAGCCCTAAGTCTTCATTTAACACCCTTTGCACCGTGGTTCTGCTAAACCCCATCTGAAGGGCCAACAGTTTCTGCTTACGTTTGGGATTTCTTTGAATTCGCGCCTTCACAGCTTTTATCACTACTGGAGTCCTAACAGACCGAGGGCGACCACTTCTTGACCTGTCATCTACACTAGAGTCTTCATTGTATCGTTTGATGGTACGATAAACGAATCTTTTGGTTATATTCAAATTTTTCAGTATGTCAAAAATTTGAATTGGCGCGTAACCGCAACGATGCAACGCAATAACTGTATATAAATTTTTATTTTCATGAACAATTCGAAATTCGAATTCAATAAACTTTTTTGTGGCCAGCATTCTAAAAGAAAAGTTTTTACTGTGTGACAATACTTATGACCTGACTAGGTTATTATGTTATTATTTTTTCTAAGGATTATCAGAAAAATGTGTATATTTAGGAACATATGTCAAATGTCGTTTAATAGTGAAAAATATAAGGTTTTCAAATTCTAATGTTATTGTTCTAAATTCAGATTAAATTTTCATAGGTTTTACTTTTGTTTAATGAGCCATTTTTACCCTGTATTTCATAGGTTTCGTATTTTGTTTAACGAGCCATTTTTACCCTGTATGGAGTGTGAAGAAAGTGGATAAAACAACACGTAAATGAAAAAAAGCGTTTATGTAATAACTTGTATTCCCTCCCCGAGCTCTTATTACTGCTTCCATACGGGTTTTCATCGATCGGATGAGAGTCATGATCACATGTTCTGGCTTTCCATTCCATTCCTCTTGGATCGAATTTTGCAGCTGGCTAAGTGTGCCGGGGCAGGATCTCTTGCACGAATTCGTCTCTTTAACGCATCCCATAGATGTTCAATGGGATTCATGTCTGGGCTTCTTGCTGGCCATTCCATAATGGAGATACCTACTTCGGTAAGATAGTCTCGTACGACGCCCGGCGCGTTGCCAATAAAACGTGCATAGGGCTCCACATGGGCTCAAGACACTGTTCGATGTACCGATGAGAGTTTAGTGCAGGTAGACGTGGCCCAGACACGAAGACAAGCTCTGTCTTACCGTTAGCGCTGATTCCTCCCCAAAACCGTCCACGAACCGCCACCATAGCCGAACTTTTCTTCAATGCAGCATTGTGCAAAGCGTTCTCCATCTCTTCTATATACCTTGTTCCTTCCGTCATTATCATACAGCATAATTTTACACTCATCAGAAAAGAGAACTTTACTCCACTGGAGGTATGACCAATTTAGGTGCTCACGTGCAAAGTTAAGGCGCGCTCTTCGATGGTCTGCAGTTAATTTCGGCCCATTTGCTGACTTGTGCGGTACCAGCCCACCTTTCTTCAACCTACTTCTAATGATTGAGTCACTTACAGCCACTATAGCGTCGATTTCGTAAGGAAGTTGTTACAATAAATCTATCATCCCGCTCAGAAGTGGTCCGATTTCTGCTAGATCATGAACGGCGGGTGAACAAACCTGTCTCCCGATAGCGTTTGTAGACTCTATGAACAGAGGACAGACTTAGATGCAATCTTTCAGCCAAAACACGCTGACTAAGTCTAGTATCCAGCAATGCCACCATTTGGGCGGCTTCTGCGGGCGAAGTATCCATATGTTTTAGAAAAAAACTTTTAATCAGACGTTCCAAAGTCACAGTAAACAAATAAAGACGAAAATGTTTCAAGATAAACGCTAATTTTTAGTTTCAAAGGTGAGATGAACTCCAACTCTAAAAACACATTAAGCATAAACAAATGAAATTTTAATTTTGAATTTAGAATTTTCGCTATCCACTGTATTGGCCAAACTGCCAGCTATATAATCATGTGATTTTTTTTGAAAACTCTTTGTGTTAAATTAGGACAGATATCATAAAAACTAAAGTGTTTCGATTTTTACCTACCTAACCTATGGTTATGAATTAAGTTAGAAATTAGTTTAACAATTATAATTTATTTCATCAAAATATGCGGACAGCATAGTCTGAAATATAATTACATTTACAGAATATCCAATATAGCTTCCGTGTTTATAATAAAACAAATCATGCAACCCTTCTTTCAAACGTTAAAATAGAATTCAATATTGTTAAAAAATCGTGATTCATTTCATTATAAATCTACAGATAAAACAATTACAACAAAGTACAAGGAAGTACCGTTAACGCCGCTGTTGATGTGTAATTTTAAATAAAGACTATAGGCATCAAATTATTTCACTGCTTGAAATTATTTAACATTAATTAATGTTTATGTTAAAAGTCTTTTTGTTTTCAAATAAATTATAAAATATAATATAGTATGCTCTTTTGTTTCTTATTGTAGAAGATATATTCAATCTGAATTTAAATTATTTTCTCAATCAAATATATCTAGCACTAAATACAACCAATTGTGTTACATTGACTTTAAAAAGATTTTGTCTTGATTGTGTGACAAATATTTTAGAAATAATACCTAGGTACATAAAAAAGACAAACGGACCAATCCCATTTTCATTGTCTCGGTCGATTTCAAAGTACGTTGTCAGTCACAACCATGTTTTTTTTCGTGCGGTAATCCCCCCATGCAATCCCGCCGGCTAACAGGGGTAGTTATGTCGGATTCGAACCGACTAAAACCGCACGCCGTCTCTTCAGACGCCGGGATGTAAGGTATTTCCCTCGCACCCCGGCTGACCTAGTGCCATCTCCGGTTTCGAGATGGCTGCCTCGGGTTTGGGAACCAGTGTCCCCGTCTTATGCCCGGAAAGAGGGCAACAAGGTTCTGCTGTCTGCTGCCCCACCCCAGGCCTGCGCTCATGTAGGACGGAGGTCGTTCAGCGGCCTCCGACGCCTGAGTCGCCTCCGCGCCTCGCGGTTTCTGCGGATCGGTGAGACTTGACTCTCTCCCAAGCCCGTTCCGCCACCTCCTCCTCGAGCATTACTTGCTCGCAGAAGGAGGCGGCGGCAGCCCTCGCGCTCCGCTGTCCGTCACAACCACAGCTAAAAGTTACGTGGAAAAGTTGTATTTATGGATAGGGGCGGGGGGGGGACGATCTTGAAAATGTACTTTAGATGCGCAGTTACAAGTTTGTAGGTTTTGGCAGTAAGCGAGGGACGCAACGGTTGAGGCGCGCCAATAAAGCAATCATCTATATAAAAAAAGTCGTGTTAGTGAAGTGCCATTTTGAGTTTTTCAAGCTGAAATTACCATGATTACCTCACCGCCGCGCGCCGGCCAGAGGTGGTAATTATGTCCGACTTGAACTGACTAAAGCTGCACGCCGTCTCAGGTCTCTAATGCCAGGGTGAAAGTTGACCTAATAAGGCAATTCCCTCGCACCCCGGCTGACCCTGGGCCATTTACGGCTTTTAGATGGCCCCTCGGAATACTGTGCCTATACTAGTATAATAGGAGACATTCACGAAATAAATTCAGCTGATAGGGTCACCAACATAACTTGATTCTAAACTAGGGCTGAAAGAGCTCACGCCATTCCTTCATCAGTCCTTTTCTTTCTCTCTTTTACATGCACCAACTTTTTGACGTTTGGTCAAGATTTTTGCATTATTCAAATCATTTTAATAATTAAATCATTTCTTGAGTCACAAGAATATGGTTATACATTGTTAGGGAACAGTAAATTGCATCATCATATTCACCATTGCTGGTATGTGAGACGCCAGACATAATTAAATTTTCCATAATTCATTCTCATGCAAAACAAGTCGAACAATAAATACTTTCATCCAATGTCAATAATTTTATAATGTCAATAATGCTATGTTATGTCAATAATAGAATGTAAGTGTCTATAAATTTGGAAATATTATTATTATTATTAATTATGTGCTTATTATGTCATTGAAATTATGTATACCATTGACAATCTTAAGATCGGCAGCATCGAGGTATACCGCATATTTCCGGATCGGGTAATAATATGGCGGATAGTGCACGGTTTCATTATTGAACAACAGATTTTTCCTTTGTAGTTAAATTGTTTTTTTATGCTTAGTAATTTCCAAATATCAATTGCTTGATCGTGCCCCAGTTCCATATGAATATGCACTTTCTAATGCAAGAAAAGAAAATACTTATATAATACTAGCTGTAGCTCGCAGCTCCGCCCGTAAAGATGTCGGTTGTCGCGCGTGGTCGTCTATACGAACTGATATCCCCCATTTCATCCCACCACAGGTCAAAACTTCAAAACCGCTCTATAGCATATTTATTTATCATCAAGTGCCTTTAATAACACAAAGTTTCATGGCGATATCCTCGAAAATGACGAACTTTCATACAAACTTTCATCCCCTATTTGAACCACTTCAATCCATCTATCCGTCCATGTTTAAATATGGAAAGCATGTCGTGTCGATGACGTACGTTCCATAGTTATTGTTGGCCCCAAGAAGTAGTCAACGCGCCTAAAAAAGTTTTCACTTCAAAATAATAGCCAATAAATGGCTCAATATAGGCGTAGACAAATCTAAAAAAACAAAGACCATGAAAATTGGTCCCACCCGTTCTTCAGTTTATTTAAGTCATCACTAACACGAATTATATATATATATATATATTATGTTACCGGAAATGTATGAAATCTAGGAATTGTATACAAATCCTAGGAAATTTATATAATTCTGAAGCTATTTAGGAAATGTATAAAATATTGTTTCAAAAACTATTTGTTTACGCCATTCACCGTAATAATTCAATTTTTTAATTCCGCGCGCTTTAAGAACGGTTATCATAGGTTTGTGTTTACTTATTAGTTATTAGATAGAAAATACTCGCTCATTCTTTCAGGTCCTATATACATATCCCTTTCCTACTCACGCATCACTCTACTTGCATGAAGAGAGAGAAAATCGCTTTGGCGCCATCTATGTGAACATGAAAAACCTTTTCAATCTTCTCAACGACGTCGACGCTATTGCTGCGTATTCGCTTTTAAAAATTATATAGTGTAAAATTATTTAACTAACCCGCCACTAAAACGTGTTACAAATAAGACATTTCCCCTCTGTGATTTTGTGCTAGTGATCAGCCGGCCGGTATCTTCACGAAAGACGTTGTAAAAACACTGTGATGATAAGAAGGGGATATTGGTGAGGCGATCGGCTGCTATAAGCTGTGAAGCAGGTGAGTTAACCTTCCATTTGCCTGTTCTGCTCCTCTTACTACCTTAATCCATTGCAGGACAGTTGTTCCCATCAATGCTGATTGAATGAGTGAGCACACATACCGCACCCGCTAATACAGTCCATTTAAACCTTGATAACCGCTCAAACAATACATGGAAATGTGCACAATTCCTAGGAATTGTATATAATTCCAATATCGTATTAGAAAATGTATAAAAATAATGCTTTCTGTAATAAAACATGTTGTTAAAATGATTATCACAAGTGACCTAACACAAAGGGTTATTGTGGAGGTCTCTGCGAGACCTCCGCAATATCCGTTTTAACCTATATCTATCCGTGTCGGGGCGCGCGGTGTCCACGAGCTCGCTTCGCTCGCTCCCGCGCCTTCATCTTAGTGTTTGTTAACGTTCTGAATGACGCTAAAGTACTATGAAATCGCTCTTTCATAAACGCGATGCGTGATTCGGTAGCCATTTTGAACAACAACTCATTGATATCTCAAATATTTACATTTCCGATTGCTATTTAGGCAATGTATAGATTTCCTAGGAAATGTGTCTAATATATTTAATTTTATACATTTCCGTGCGATTTTAGGAATTACATACATTTCCTAGACATTGTATACAATGACAGATTACATACAGTTCCGGTAACATATACACTTCTCATCAGAAAAATCGAAACACAACATAGTTTTTATGATATCTGTCCTAATTTAACACAAACGAGTTTTCATTCTTTTAGAGTTGGAGTACATCTCACCTTTGAAACTAAAAATTAGCGTTTATCTTTAAACTTTTTCTTCTTTATTTGTTTATTTAAAACTTTTATTAAAAACAGTTTTTTTTCTAAAACATATGGATACTTCGCCCGCAGAAGCCGCCCAAGTGGTCGCATTGCTGGATACTGGACTTAGTCAGTGTGTTGTGGCTGAAAGATTGCATCTAAGTTTGTCATCTGTTCATAAAGTCTACAAACGGTATCGGGAGACAGGTTTGTTCACCCGCCGTTCAGGTTCTGGCAGAAATCGGACCACTTCTGAGCGGGATGATAGATTTATTGTGACAACTTCCTTACAAAATCGACGCTATAGTGGCTGTAAGTGACTCAATCATTAGAAGTAGGTTGAAGGAAGATGGGCTGGTACCGCACAAGCCAGCAAATGGGCCGAAATTAACTGCAGACCATCGGAGAGCGCGCCTTAACTTTGCAGTTAGCACCTAAATTGGTATTACCTCCAGTGGAGCAAAGTTCTCTTTTCTGATGAGTGATGTAAAATTATGCTTTATGGTAACGACGGAAGGAACTAGGTATACGGAAGTATACATTGTGCAAAGGGTTCTCCATCACGCTTTACACAATGCTGCATTGAAGAAAAGGTCGGCTATGGTGGCTGTTCGTGGACGGTTTGGGGAGGAATCAGCGCTAACGGTAAGACAGAGCTTGTCTTCGTGTCTGGGCCACGTCTACCTGCACTAAACTCTCATCGGTACATCGAACAGTGTCTTGAGCCTCACGTGAAGCCCTATGCACATTTTATTGGCAACGGTTTCATATTCATGCACGACAATGCTAGAGCTAACACCGCGGGCGTAGTACGAGACTATCTTACCGAAGTCGGTATCTCCATTATGGAATGGCCAGCAAGAAGCTCAGACATGAATCCCATTGAACATCTATGGGATGCGTTAAAGAGACGAATTCGTGCAAGAGATCCTGCCCCAGGAACACTTAAAAAGCTGCCAGCAACATGTGACCGTGACTCTCATCTGATCGATGAAAACCCGTATGGCAGCAGTAATAAGAGCTCGGGGAGGGAATACAAGTTATTAAATAAACGCTTTTTTAGGGTTCCGTTGCCAAATGGCAAAAAACGGAAACCTTATAGATTCGTCATGTCTGTCTGTCTGTCCGTCCATATGTCACAGCCACTTTTTTCCGAAACTATAAGAACTATGCTGTTGAAGCTTGGTAAGTAGATGTATTCTCTGAACCGCATTTAGATTTTGACACAAAAATAGAAAAAAACAATAAATTTTGGGGGTTCCCCATACTTAGAACAGAAACTCAAAAAAAATTTTTTGGTCATACCCATACGTGGATAGGTCTTCAAAAATGATATTGAGGTTTCTAATATATTTTTTTTCTAAACTGAACACTTCCAAATTGTAAAATGTGCCCCCCCCCCCCCTGTAACTTCTAAAATAAGAGAATGATAAAACTAAAAAAATATATGATGTACATTACCATGTAATTTACCTTTCATTCAATCAACTCAAATATAAAAATATACAAAAAAACATCATTATATTACTTGCTGTTACGGAATCCTTTATGGACGAGTACGACTCGCACTTGACCGGTTTTTAATTTATCGCGAACAGACACACAGACGTGCCAGAGGACTTTGCTTTATAATATGGAGTGACAAATATTGATAAATAATAAAATTCATACGTTTTCAATTTTGTTAACCTCGTAATTTTTTGCCCAAAATACAAAATCATTTTTTTACTTTTTGTCTTTTTGTCCAGTTGTTCCAGGTTAAGTTAAAAAAATTGGTATTTGTTATAAAAAAAGACTATTATTTCAACATTACAAAAAGACACTAAATTTTTTTATTAGCATTGTGTATAATAAATTATATGTTATTTATACACTTCTTTATGGGAAACCGCTCGAACTATTAGGATAAAAGTTTTTATTTAGATAAAGTTTTACTTTTGAAGTTTATCTGTATGTGTCTTGCCTGAATTGAAAGAAATAACCCCGAATGAAGCTTGGCCAGCTAGATATTTTTCAATCAACGAAGTTACGAATATTACGAAAATCCAATAGGATTTACGAGAGACCCTATTATACAACTGTGAAAACTTTTCAAATTTCACAATTTTACCTCTAATACGTTTTAATTTAGTTGTAAAAAAATATCCTAGGCTATATTAAGCTACCCTTTATTGAAGTTATACTTAAGGGGCGTTAGGGAAAAGTGATGACAGTAATTTTTTACAATGAGCGCACACCGTCTCGAAAAACCATCGAAAAACCGATACCCTAAAACGTAACCCACTTCCAGATGACCTAGAGACTTGATATTTGGCATCAAGGTAAGTCTACCTTGATGCCGTCATTTAGTCATGAGGCATATACAAAGATAAAATTTCTGAAAATGATTGATAACTATACTATTTTCATTTCTTTATTTTCTCGAGTGGAAACTTGAACGAACGTCTTTTTTAAATTATGTATACATTATTTAATAAAAAATATGACGCTTACACACGTACAAGGTCATAGCAGAGTCGGGGAAACTGATAGGGATGGAGCTATCGATAAACGTAACACGATAACAGACCTGATATTTTTTTTACAAAATGTAAGAAACTAAACTATTGGCGGATAATTTTGTACAAATTTATTAACTCGTATTCATTTCATTCCAAGATGTAATTATATTATGTTGATTCTTTATTTATTTATTTTAATCAAAATCTGATGAATCGTCACTGTCACTCGATGAGCTCTCCCCAACATTTATTATAACTTCCTGTACTTCTATATTATCGAATGCCACATGAATTTCCCAATCCGACGCTATAATGTTTTGGGTTCTTCTCACATTTTTTTCCTAGCAGTTACTTCCGCACTTTACTTTTTTAATAAATCTAACATCTTGTTTGCCGTAAAAGGAGAATGGGTATTGTTTCGAGCGGCGTGTCCTTTGATTTGTGCCCATATTAATTATATAGCATTGTACTGGCAATGATACGGCGGTAGTCGAAGAACCCAATGACCACATTCGGCAGCTATTTCGTCGGTAATATATCTTTTAGGAAGGCTTTTTTGCGATTTTAAAATATCCACTAATTGTACTTTTAATAAAGTATTATCCACATTTTCGCTATGACGTTCGAGCCAGTCAATTATCTCTTTTATTGGCCTGCGTCGGCATTTTATCAATTTGTCTGGAGTGATATGTAGCGTTGTCCATAATAATTATCGACGGTTCTTCCAGAGATTGCACCATTTCTTTAAACCATCCTTCGTAAATCTCCGCGTTCACATCTTCGTGGTAGTCCACTGTTTTCTTGGAATTAAAGGCCAGTAAAGCATCTGACACGAATCCTTTCGAAGACCCTGCATGGCATATGATAAGGCGTTCACCTTTACACAATGGCACTGAACTAGTGGAAGCGGCGGTGTCGTCAGTCTCGTCAGTGAAAATAACATTTGACCAATCTGATATCTTTTTGGCTTCGCTCAAAAAGATATGATATGGCGCAGCGAGCTATAGCAACGTCGTGACGCTCCATCAATATTTTACGTTTGTCCGATATTTTATAAGAAAATCCAATTTCTTTCAAAACCAAGGTTAATGACGATTTTTGGCCATGGAACAAACCACATTCACGTAAAGAAACAACTAGTTTTTTAAGTGTTGGAATTTCTTTGCGCAAATAATAGTCATATATATGACGGCGAATAGCGTCAGCGTCAAAGTTGTCAACCGAACGTGGTTGACGTTTTTTCTTCGGCGTCTTAGCTCATTTTCCTGCATGCCGCTTGTACCGTAAGCTTCGGTAGTAATTTTTGAAACAGTAGGTCCACTAATTCCTAATGTGGCCGCAACACGCTCTCGAACTTGCGACAGTGGTAATAGCGGGCCACCATTTTGATACTCTGCTTCAAAGTAATTACGAATCTTGATCACCAGTTCTCTCGCCGTTTCAGAACAGATCCTTTAGGCATTTTGACAGCTGGGCAGCAATCAACACGGAGGAACACAAAATACACAACCTAATGGATAATGTAAAAAAACTCAGCGAACAGAAATGTAGTGACTATATAGCACGACCGTCTTGTCTTGTTGCGAGTGACAGATTAAAACAAACACAACATGGCGGTGGGCCATTATGTGTTCCCACCTTGAAAAATATATATTTGAATGTTTTTGTTGTATTTGTCTTTGTTCAAAACATAATAAATATATGCGATCGATTTTATTACTTATTCGGTCACAACACTACAACTATCAAATTAGAACTGTCATCGAGAAAATGAAGAAATGGAAATAGTACATATACTTCTATATTTATTCATTAATGAATGACAGAAACTGACACCGATGACATTCTGTCTTCTTTTTTCATGAAATGTACTTTTTTTTTTTTTTTCGTGCGGAAATCCCTTCGGATACCCCCCCGCCGGCCAGCGGGGGCGGTTATGTCGGGCTTGAACCGACTAAAACCGCACGCCGTCTCGGGTCTACAGACGCCGAGGTGTAAGGTTGCCCATAGAGCATATCCCTCGCACCCCGACTGACCCTGGGCCATCTCCGGTTTCGAGATGGCCCCCTCGGGTTTGGGAACCACGGTGTCCCCGTCTTGCCCCGGTTTGGGGGAGGGGCGCTAGTCGCCCCACCGTCCCGGCCTGCTTCTGCTGGGGTGACAGGCGGCCTCACCTGTCACCCCAGGCCTGCGCTCATGGAGGACGGAGGTCGTTAAGCGACCTCCAGCGCCTGAGTCGCCTGCGACGCGCGGCGAGCATGTTGCGGGCTCGGCGGGCCGGTAGAGTTCTAAATCTCTCCCGGGCGCGCTCCGCACTATTGCCGCAATCATGCTGCCGAGCGAGAGGACTCCCACCCCGATGGCTGCCACGAGGTCACGCCTCGGCGCCTCTCACGCCGGGCAGTCCGCCAGCGTGTGCAGCCCTGAGTCCTCGCTCGCAAAATACCGAGTACCCACCTATCGACTGGTTATTCTTTAGCAATAATTGCAACAGGACTTACCTGATGCTTCAATGTCTACAATATCAGTACATAACCCATTATATTAGATAATAATTTAAAACACGAACTAAAAGAAAATCACTATGCACCCCATAAAAATCTTATATTTTTATTATTCTTTCATTCGAAAACATAGCAATATCTACACAAAAACGAAAGTGTTGAAGTCAAGGCAGAAGCGTACGTCTAATCAATTGTGTAATTGGATACGATTGCATTATATTTCACGAATTATTACATTTTAATTGCACATTACTCACGAGGCAATGCGTTCAAAAACTAAATTAAAATATTTATGTTGCAGTTACAGGGAAATATAAATTCTGACGTTAAATTTTGTTTTCCCTATCAACTTACTATAAATAAGATTAGGATAGTCGAAGTGCCTATGACTGTTTCGTTTGCAAATATGTAGACCACAAATTATTTATGTCGTACACCTGAGACCTTCAGCTATACTATAGAAAGCCAGGTTGCCATCGGCACACGTGGTTTTCTGCTGAACTCCCTCAGCTCTTTACCTCTAGTGATCATACACACCTTGAAAATATATAGGCTGCCGAGGGTTGTGGTTTGAAGGATATCTTTTACGTTTTTAACATCCACTAAGAAAGGATATTCAGAAATTTCATCACAGCTGGGATAAGATAGGGATTAAAAGGTTTCATAGAAGTCCGTCATTTTAAAAATTATAAGCACGGAATTTCATGTCTGCATAGGGTTAAAAATAATTGTAGACGGGTATATCACGGAGTTTTTTTAAATACCCCGGATTTACAGAGACGGGCATCTCGTCTCTTTTGACGGAAGATGTATGAAGTTCAATTTTAAAACTGATGAAATTTCGTATGTTTAAGTAGGTTAATGCATAGTTTAGATTTATAGTTGATAGATAGCGTAGCGGAGTCGGATTATTTAATTAACGGACTTTTTGTCTTCTTATTCTTTTAGTCCAGTCAACATAGCCACAAAAATAGTAATTTCCAAAGACCTGAAAATTGGTGGAGGTTTAGAGTAAACTAAAAGTACCCCGTCGATACAATTGTGCAAAAAAAAAATCAATGTCAGAAATAGATTTTGTGTTTTCCTTGCATGAAATTGCACGATCAAACAGTGTTACTGCAACTTCCTGTTAGAAAATTCTCAGAAGCGACATGGAGCCAAACATAACCCATTTTTAAAGTATCACTGCCTATTATATTCAGGGCTATAAAAGTCCGAGTAAACACAAAACATAAAATATAATTTATCACAACACTATACTGGCTTATGTTTCTGATTATAAAGGGACAGCTGCCGAACCAATGACTGACACTTGACCATTATTTCAATGAGGACTTGAGTCACGGGTAAATACTGTAGTGTGTCCAAGTATAGGAAAATTAGATATGTATAAGCTTAGAAATTTTGATTTAGACTGATATTCACTCAAGGAGGTAGTTTGTTATAGAAATTTAACTATAATATGGTAAATACACAAGAAGACAGGCAGAAATCTGAGTAAAACTGTGGACCATTGTATGTTTAGTTAAATTTTCTCTAAACTTCCACTATAACAGGGTAAGAAAAAAAATTGATACTATATTTATCTCTACTGCTTGTATCATCATCATCACTGGTGGATACACAAACACATTTTATATAAGTATTTGGCATATTAAATATGTATCGAGACAGTAGTGTACAAATATTGATTGATGAATAATGACCCAATCGAAATTTCGACTTTTTTTGAGGTTGTCTGAAAAGTTAAACTTATTGTATGTCTTTCTAATTTTGTTATATACCTCAGCTGTGAACGTATATGTCATAATACGTTTGACATTGGCGGTATAACTAACATGGGTGTGGGTTTTTGTGTGTGTGCGCGCGTTCCAAATGCATGGTTGTGTGTGTAATGTTTTTTGTATAGATTTAATGGATTTTTATGCATAATTTTAAAAAACTATATAAGCATTCTGCACTTCTCCTTCATATAAGCTATATCTATGCCCAATCTCACACTCCTCTGTCCGCACAATTTTCGTAAAAAGGGATGTAAAGTTTTCCCTTCACATATATAGACTAGCTAAAAGCATTGCTTCAGGAGGGCTTTTTCCCTTCACGTATCAATATATAGACTAGCTAAAAGCGGTGTTTTAGGAAGGCTAGCGAAGTTTTTACTTAGTAAATAATTTTGAATATAGTTTTTTAAAGAGAAAATTATGTTTTAACGCATGGATTTTTTATGATTTATATAACGCATCATAAAAAAATCCATGCATTAAATTCAAGTCTAGATGAGACTTGAATTTAATGCATGGATTTTTTTATGATTTATATTACATATCTAGACTTGAATAGAAAT
Organism: Cybosia mesomella; assembly: GCA_946251805.1. Classification (NCBI taxonomy): domain Eukaryota; kingdom Metazoa; phylum Arthropoda; class Insecta; order Lepidoptera; family Erebidae; genus Cybosia; species Cybosia mesomella. The sequence goes on along the minus strand of OX276388.1, from coordinate 11,701,523 downwards.
TACTATGTCGAAGCCCAAATCCGAAAGTGCAACAGTTTCTTAGTAAAGTTTACCTCAAAAATGGATAGATTGAGAAATAGTGATGGGGTTGCTTAGCTCGCCCTGATTAAACTAAGGCCATCCGAATGCCATTAATAAATTAACCACTAAAAGATTTTTATAAACAGTGATGAATTTAATCTTAGGATGATGATGATCATGATGCTTCTTATTGAATCCTTAGCATCATGCAACAAGCTGAACCACAACTAGTCAAGGAATTTATCTGAGTGAAATTGTTTACAACAAGCTGAACCAGTATCACTGGATAACCACGACTGGTCAAGGAATTAAGTATTTGAGTGAAATTGTACAAGCACAATAAGCAGCAAGTATGATTCACGGCTAATGTACCGGAATCTGATAACGTGATTACGGACACCGCGGTACTTTTAGCTGATAAAGATCCAGATATTGCATCTAGACACCTACAGGAGCAGTCGGAGTCCATTCTTGGATGCAATAATGCAAAATCAAAACTAGTGCAACTGAATCCAATCATATCACTACCCCTGTAATTAGGTCAAGTAGTGTACAACCTGACAGTACAACTGTAAAGTACCTCAGATGTCACGTTGACAGAAAGCAGACCTGGGCCTGTAGACAAAGTGACATTCTACTAGTGGAATCACTTCGAAGCGAAACTTCAAAAGTCCGAAATGTATAGGCGTGACATTACTTTGTGACATGTCGACAAATAATGTCACTGCCATACATTTCGGGCTTTTGAAGGTTCATTTCGAAGCAATTCCACTAGTAGAATGACACTTTGTCTACTGCCACCTGGAAGACACACTTCCAAAAAAAACGGGATCAGCTAATTATCGGTTTAGGTCATTGGAATGGGTGCCAAGCAGAGGATCAGGCAAACAGGGCGTAATACACTTAACTTTGGGATACAGCAAATACATTGAACATTGAGATTTTGCAGAGATTTCTAAATTTCATCCTCAAATTTATTGTAAATGCTCCATTGATGTAACCAGAACCAAAACCAAACCAAAAAATGGTTATGGTAAAAAAATAACTGCTTATGGTTTTAACTGAAACCAATCGCATGTTAGGACCTAAAAAAGAAAGAAATAAGTACAATATACAGAACCTGGCGAATTAAACCCAGTGATAACACTATAGATATACAGGGCAAAACTTCGCCCAGAATCCTGCACAATTTATTAGTATCTTGCAAGCCTGGAATGCATAGAAAGTAAAGAACTAGTATGCACCTACTAGTCACTAAGATGGAGCCCCATCTTCAGTACCTTCAGTGCACAAGCCAAACAAATCTTCAAAGTGGTAGTTTCCCCTCAGAGTTGGGAAGTTACACTGAAGCATAGCTCTCATAAAAGGCACAATAAACAAAAATGGAAACAAGTAGTAAGAAAGAGTGGACCGTGGGCTCGAAATTGCATCTGTGATTGAAGCTTGGATGAAGAAGCAGTGATACGGGAACTAATATGGGAACTTATGAGGTCTGAAACACTATTTATAGAAAACCTAGAGGATGTGAATGTACAATAGATTGAGATTGTGATGAAGTTTGCTGCAGACATTTTGGCTTAATCTCTGTTATTGGTTATTGGGGTCTCACCAAGGCCAGTGGGACCAAGCCAACCTGACCTGCTACTTGCTCCCATAAAAGCAGTATAAGAAAAATCCAAATACAAAGGAATCAGCGGACCCTGGGCTCCGAGATGAAAGCCTCAGATACAACCGGAAAAGCTAAGATGATGATGAATCTGTCTGATTATCAATATCCCTGAAATAATATTAATAAAATGAACAGCAATTATAGCCACAAAAAAAAGTATTTATGTACAAATATTCTGACAAATACTAAAGCTAAATGAATGCTAATATTTTTGTAATCAATAAATTTATCTGTTTCATAATAGTTACATATTATTTGTGTACACAATGTTTTAGGGGACAGGCTCACAGTAAAAGCTTAGGACGCAACCAGTATTAATGCATAGATAATGCAACAGAGGATATTATTACAAAAACAACTTGTTGTAATATTGTAGTGAATTAATACTCCTATGACTATATATTACAATTCCATTTAAACTGGAAATTAATTAGATATTATTCTATGATCCTTGCATTCAAATAATCTCAAAAGACTTATGGTCATCCTCAATATTTGTAGTTGTCTATATCCATTTGTAAACAGTTAGCAAATATGTAACAGGCTACCTATCGCACTACCATCAAGTAACATATGTTTAAATACTCAGAGCAAAGTAAATACTCACTACCTCATACCTAACAGCTACCCAACTACCAAAAAATAATCAGATTATTCAGAGCAAACATATCACATTCCCACTACTGTGGTTACTGTACACCAGTATCAACTAATTGAACATCATGTTCAGAACAGTATAGTAGATCCAAGACATATCCCATGCGCATACCCAGTACTCCTCTACACTAGGATCAATACTAGTGACCCATAAAACACCGAGTAATGACACTCGGGAAGTCCTAGGGCAATTTAAACTGTCTTGGAAACTGCATTGAAATTAATCAGAAGTTTTATAAAGGAAAAATGGGAAATTAATACTTCAATAATAAAAAATAGAGGTTACTTCATATATAGTAATTAAATATAATCATCATAAAATTCCATAAACTATCAGGCTAGGGTCTTGGCTACTGATAATGTAAAAGAAATTGTTTTCCAATTGAACATATCAAAAAAACTTTATTGATCACAGCACTCATTGTAATTTAGTTTAAAAAAAGAAAAAAGGTAATATGCTATTCATTGATAAACAATAATTTAATGTTGATTATGCCAAACAGAAATCATAGTAATATATACAGTTTAGGACCTTGATGCAATTTATTAAGCTCTAATTATTAAGTATTTATGTTGAAGATCTACCCAAACACCTTGTTCACCTTGAAATTCAGAAAACAGAGTGGGTTACACATTCCACAAACAATAATAACACATTAACTGAGGGTCTTTCCATATGAAACACTCACAAAATCAACAATAACAATACACGTGTATTATATACAAACTATTGTATACTACTAAATATATTCTAAGGCCACTTTGTGATGCAAAAACAAAGGAAGACAAATCAAGGTCCTTTCTTTACGCAAGTGTATTGTTCACTCACCTTCTGTTCTGCATGCTTCCTTGCTGCCTTCTCGCGTTCGTACTGCGTGACCAGCTGTTCGTTGTCTTCCCGCAGAAGCTCCAGCTCCACTTCATGTTCCTGGTTGGTTTGGTAAGCAGAGTCCAAACATTCCAGCACATTCACCAGCAATGGCATCAAAGTTTTAACTACATCTTCGTCATAGCGAGCTATCATACGTTCGAACTCCTGATATATGCTGCCTGCCAGCGTTTGGACTTTTTCTGACATCACAACGTGAGAATCTTCATGGGTCCCATATATAGTCTCCGAAGAATCCTCGAAATTCATTTTGGAAAGAAGTTATAGGAAGATTTAGATAAATAAATTATTTGCACTTTAGCAATATAAAGGTCTAATTAAAAATTTGTAGGAGCATGATTATGTAGTGGGTAATATTATTTGATGACGCGATCGATGAGTAGTTTAAAAAAATGCTCCAAATGGTATTTCATTTACATTTCGACCATCTTAATTAGACATTACATTACATAATAATAATAAATAACGACACTAAAATTACACAGTCACTTGACTGCGTAAATATTGTAGGAAAAGAAAATAAGATTATCTTTCACACCATGTCTCGTATGACAGAGGCCTTTTTGCTGACTGTAGAAAAAAAATTGACTATGAACATTGTCGATGATATTGGTAGCCCTACAATTTTCCGGATGTATGAATATATAACTAGAACAGACATGTCACAATAATCGCAAGTCGTAATGAAGTCAATATACATTATTACTTCATTTTATTTTCATTTTATTAGGATGGAGCACCACAAATAGAAACCAGCACTTAGGTTTCATGTAAGAAATTGTAACATATTTAAGTTAAATTAAAAATTAGGTCAAACAAATAAACTACTTGATCTATCATATAAAATTATTATATTATATGAGTATTCATTGTAAGTTTCTAAGATATATTTGTGATATATTTTATACACATATATTATAAAAACAGGTCTACCTTTTAAATGACGTCTGTCGCTGAGGAATATAATTTTATTTTACAACAACACAAGCAACGTTACTTCAGCAAATCGAATCATAACTGAATTTACTGAATATTGCTTTCCTGCCTTATTATTAGCAACTGTTACTCAATGAACGTTTAATAAGTATTTCCTATGCTATAACTTGATCGGAGCTACTGACTTTTCAGTAATTTAATATCGAATTAATTTGAATTTTGTAATAATGCGTACGTATTTTTGTTGTAGGTAAAGTGTATCAAATATTCCTTTTTGACAAATTCATACTTAAATAACTTTTCTATACATATTGAAATGAAATGATTATTCTTAACTAATATTTACTGTAATAATGGTTATATACTCAATAAACTTTCCCACATTTGCAACTCGCAATATTATGCTTTTGTAATGCTTTATGTTGTAATATGACTATCATCATCATACTCATAAAATGACTAATCTTTGTACGTTGCAGTTACAGTGAAGACAACGTGACTCACGCGACGTAACAATTCAATAATTAGACCATGAATGTTACGCTCACTGGATGGTTATATTATCTGATCATTCGAAACAAGAGAAATGTTGAGAATATCATCTACATATATTCTGTTTTTTGTCCCCACTGATATACTTTTATCTATAGCTTTCACACAGGCAACACACCTTTTCAAAGTGTCAACTTGATTTAGAGTAGCTAGTAAGTAAGTATTAGGTACCTATATTACCTAACACAAATAATATAATATCAGTACTATTAGAAATATACTGCATCTTATAAAAGTTATTTTCTACTTAATAATATTAATGGCCCCTTAGATGGTCGAAAGTTGCCCGTAATTCTTAACTCATTTAATTTTTTATATTCATCCATCCGCATAATTATTGTAAAATGTGCAATATGTAAATCAAAGATGTTTCTACTTGTGTTAATAAATAGAGTATAAGTTAAAGTTCTTTTTATTTTAAAACCTGTCATTTATTAAATTCATATTAAAGTTTCAAAAATGGTACAGCAATTTACAAATTAAATAAATTCTTAAAATAAAGCACTATTGCATGGGGCCTTATTGAATGGATTGCAAAGTGCTTCTTAAGTGATTGAAATATGTTTGCAATGCATTAGTGAATGGAGTGTCGTCTCTGAGACTTTACCACCGGAGATGTCATGTATTTTATTTGTTGGTCATTTTCATATTACAAACAAAAAGCAAAAAAGAGCATAGCAAAGTAATTGTATCGGAGAGTCAGAGTTTAACTCACTAAATAGAAAAAACCACGTAACGTACGTACGTCTTCTCGCGGCTTAGCCCCTGATCCACACAAGTTTTAAGGTAGCGTCTCTAAAGAAAAGAAATAAATAAAAAGATAAAAGAAACAAAAGTGTCTTCATACAATTTGCCTCCCTATTATACCGTGACGGTAAATCATGCCGTTGTCGTTCATAATCAAACTGTGTTAATATGGCAATGTAGTTTTAAACATAATTCAGTGAAATCTGGGCATTCCAGTTCATTTGATTATCAATTTTTAGTCTTAAGAATTTAGTTACATTGTCTTTTACAATTTATATTTATATGTGGATCAATTCTTCTTTGTTTGAAGTTTAATATGTTTGTTTTACTAATATTAATTTTTAATTTATATACCTAAAGCCATTGCATAATAGAATTTATTGAATTATTGGTGTCAGTTTGTAGTGATGTCATGTTTTTATTAGTATAAAGAATAGTAGTATCGTGAGCACTTCAGGTCATATTGTATGTCATAGTTTTAGGTAGATCATTGAAATATGATACAAAAAGCAAAGGTCCAAGCACACTACGCTGTGGAACACCAAATTTAACAGTTTTTGAGTTTGACTGATTTATATTTTCAGTTTTGGTTTTTAGATATATATCAGATATTGGCTATTATCTAGACAATTGTGTTTTTACGTATAAATATTAAATACTATTTTTTTATTAACGTACTAGGTATCGTTCCGTAGGTACTCAAACTGAAATAATATCGATATGTTTGTCATAGCAAATATTCAAATCTTACTACACTACTCTATGATTCGTTTTCGTTTTTCGTCCCACGTCATGTAGGATATCGCGTATAAAAAAAATTGTTGACTTTTCAAAATTCTGTCGAACCTTTCAAATAATAAATTTACAGTTAACGTAGATAAATTAGTTGGCTTAACATCAGTTAAATCATATGAATATAAATACTTATTAGATATTTAAATCCCTTTTTATGACATAAATTTTGAAGTAGAATAGTATGACTGTAACAGGAGAAACCATGCAGGGTAAAAAGTCAGTAATTTTGGCGTATTTGCTGTGGCTATTCGGTGGTATATTTGGAGTTCACCATTTCTACCTGAGGAGAGATCGACACGCGTTTGTTTGGTGGACAACATTGGGCGGATTCGGCGTGGGCTGGCTAGGTGAAATATTCCGTATACCTAGGTACGTGAGAGATGCCAACGAAGACCCGAAGCATATGGAGGACCTTGTCAATAGAATGTCCAAGAACAAGAAGGTAGGTCAGGCTCACACATGATTAAGCCTAACAAACTTTCTAAGCTAAGCACTAAGATCTGCTAGGAAATATTCATATACATATTATATATTTCAATATTATTTAATACAAAGCGCCAAGTGGTAGAATCTTAATCTGAACTCAATTGTTATCTGATTTATTTTTCTGGGTATAGACCTACCAAATTATGGCAAGGCAAGTGAGCACTGCCATCGTTTGACTTTATTCCCTTGTTGCCTTACTTAGGCCTGCCAATGCTTCTTATCTGTGTCACTACATAAATATTGGTGTCTTACACTAACATTGCACAGTTTGATGTTACAATTTTTATAGGCATCTTAACACTCTAGCAAAAATATAGTAACTACAATAAGACCAAAAACTTTGCTCATACAAATTTTATGTAAACAGAGCTAGCTAAATTTATGTTTGTTTCTGTAGTGCCCAAACTTACTATATGAACACCTCAGATGCGGAATCACAAATACTGAGGAATCTGTTATTTGATATAATAATGATGTCATAATAGACATTCAAACCTTCCAGACTTTTGGTTCCACTGCTAAGTTCCACTAAGGGGTCCAACTGGATTTTCAAGTACTCATACTGCATAAGGACATACTGCATAAAAATGATCGGGTTATTAGGACTTGTAAATACTTTAAGCTCCACTTATGTTCTACATGCTCAAATCTAACAGTCTTAGAAGGCATTCAAAGAATTTTCATCTTTTGTACACACAACTCATTTACAATTTGTACTATTATATTAACTAGTGGCCTATTGGATAGTCCATAATCCATGAATGAAGTTATTTTGAATTTTATCTTACTTTTAGATTTCTGCACTTCTCCCCTATATTAGGTATAACTATGCCAAATCTCACAGTCCTAAGAGCATGCAATATTTCTAAAAAGGGACTAAAGGTTTAGCTCCACATTTTCATGTATAGATTCCTGTTAAAGATATGATGACATTAATATGAAGTTACCGCAACACCAATTCAAGCATTCTGTTAAACACCGTCCTAATTGAAGGAACTATTTCGACCTATCAATCAAATAAAGATAAATAAATACTTAAATGCAGAACACCATACAATCAACCGGAAACCCAAAGACCCCACGACCCTCTAGTACAATTCCAAGGGAATGCACCTACCATAGAGGAAATAGAGATACAAATAAAAAAGAAATCATCAAAATCGGCTCCGGGCCCTGATGGGGTTCCATATATAGTGTATAAAAAATGTAGCGCGGTAGCCTAGTGGTATGGGTAATGGACTTCTGAGACGAGGTCTCGGGTTCGATCCCAGGTTTTACCATGGCACACACCAATGACTTTTCGATGCTTTTCGAAGTTATGTGTGTATTTATCGCAGGTTTATAAGTGCCCGGTTAATGGCAATAGGCTCGCCACCTATTACATTGGGACCTAAACATAAACTGGCGAAATGTGGGTGCTAGCACCTCTGCCTACCCCTTCGGGGAATATAGGCGTGAGTTTATGTTATGTTATGTTATGTTAAAAATGTCCAACAGTTCGTAAACATCTCACAAATATATTCAGTAAAATCTGGTCAGAAAAGAATATACCAGTCGCATTTGGCGAAGCGGTTTTCGTTCTCATTCCAAAAAAACATGAAGTGACCCATCCTAAAGATACTAACCCGTAGGACTAACACAATTTCAAAAATATTTTTCTCAATTCTACAAACAAAAATGTGTCATTTTATGATTAACAATAGGTATTTCGGACCTAACCACCAGAAAGGGTTTTTACCCGGCATTTCTGGTTGTCTGGAACACAATAGTCTGCTAGCGGAAAGCTTAAAAGATGCCAGAAAATACGAAAGACAGATAACGGTATGTTGGATAGACCTAGAAAATGCATTTGGCTCAATTCCACATTACCTTATGGTATACGCGTTGCAATGGTATAACTTTCCACCCGTGGTCATAGAGATAATCGAGTCGTATAACTCGCAGCTAAAATTTGCTATAAGCTTCCAAGAAGTACACACAGGACCATTACGGTATAATGTGGGACTGTTTCAGGGATGCTGCTTGTCACCAATAGCATTTAACATAGTAATTAATATCTTAATTACCAAGTTAATACGTCACGAAAAGAAATGGGGTTATCTGTTTAAAGTAAATAACATATACTCAGAGTCCATCTTAGCTTTTGCTGACGATCTCGCAATACTGACGCGTAATCCAAAACAATGTCAGGAACTATTAAAGGAAGTCGATGAGTTCTGTTCGTGGACAAATGGACTGAGGACGAAGCCCAGTAATTTGGAAATCCAAAATGAATGGTTGACAATGGGAGAGTTCTGCATACCGATGGCCTTAAAGTGGCGCACCTTGATCTATGACTGGTCGCCGGCCCTGTTAAAATTCTATCTTAACGGCTTTCAGATGACCCTCCCAGACCAGAGTAATCTGGTAAGATGGGGGAAGGCCACAGAAAAACAATGTTATACTTGTGGTGAGGCAATAGGGACGGCTAGACACATATTAGTAGGATGTAGGGTGCTTCCCGATAGAGGCCATTACTCACGCCGCCACGATAAGGTGCTAATCATCATACGTGAAGCAATGAGTCTGGCAGTAGCTAGAACCAAAAAAGGATTGACTACTAACAGACGTCATATCAACTTTGTGTCTGAAGGTTCATCCATAATATCCAGAAACAAACCTTATTCAATCTTAGATACTGCCCCAGATTGGACTCTCCTAATCGACATGTATGAAAAGCACTATAGAATTCCGGAGGATGTTGGGTCGTCATCTAGACCTGACATATTCCTATACTCTAAGAGGTTAAAACATGTGGTTCTTGTGGAACTTACTGTACCGTGGGAAACAAATATACCGAAGGACCACACAATAAAGAAAAATAAATACTATGATCTCACAAACGAATAAATCAAAAACGGTTACGTGGTTAATTTGTATGCAGTGGAAGTGTGAGCGAGAGGTATACCAGCAAAATCTCTCTATAACCTACTTAAAGATCTAGGCCTATCGAGAGCTACAATAAGCTCATTACTAGGACGAATGTCTAAAGCGGCACTAGTAGGTTCGTATCAAATTTGGTTAGGCAGGGAGGGGAACTTGGGTAGTGAAGGTGAGTGTTGATGTACATCAACAAAAGTTCGGTCGCAAGTCCCAGGCACTGTCCCGAGTTCCCGACTCAGCAACGCGTTGGACCCGGCACCCGCACGGAGAATCCATGGATTGCTAAGAATATCGGTCTCTGCGAAATCACTATTTTACTAATGATCTGTGATCTACTAGTGATCTAAAGTATGTTTTACAGAAAACTTGCTTTAACTTTTTTCTATATCATGTAGAGAAATTATTCTTTTAACATGAACATTTAAATCATTATTAAGTATGAGTAATATTAGCAACAAAAATACAAAACAGGTGATACAGTTCAATTTCACTTTTAACTTCAATACTTTCTATTTGTTTGTTCTTTCTAGTAATATATCAGTTTCATATTAAGATGATTTTGTTCATATTATGAATATTGTTCTTCGATAAATTCATATATATTCATGGTTGGTATACATTTTATTTTGATACTGGTTTGCATCTACATCATTACTTGGTTTTCAAAAAAACTACATTGTAATATTGACAAATGGAAAAGGACATCTGTGTCTTTTTATGGCCTCTTTTCCTACAAGCTATTAGCATCTACTAACCTTAATTAATATAAATATAAATTTTCCAGAATAACATAAATAACATAAAATATATAATTTTTAATTTATATTGTTTAGCCACCATTCTCCATGAATCGCTTCACTGGTATGCTGATGGTGGGCTACTCGTGGGGCCAGATGGTGATGGTCGCGATTCCCCCAGATGGTTTCTGGGGCATCAACCTGAGGTATCTGAACCTCTTGATACCACTGGCCGCTGCTATAGGTGAGATTTACATTCCTTAATGTTCGTTTTACTTTAACATCAATCAGTGGTCTAGTTTACACAGTGCATAGATTTGTTTATTATTTATTACAAGCTGTGGCCCGTGTATCCGCCCGCATGGACTTTTGACTTCGTTTTCTCAACCCATGGGAACCTATTCCAGGGATGAGAAGTAGTCTTTATGTTACTAAAAATTATATAACCTTTATTAATGTTTGAGCGTGATTGAGTAATAAACATCTTCATTAACTTTCACGTTTATAATATTAGTAGGAATATTTCGAACGGGGATGCCGATGACTGTGCGTATAACCTAACCTTCATGTGTGGGCCATTTCATCTGTGTTCTCAATAAAAGTTTTACTTATGGGACTACAAAATAAATATTATGCCATGAATAATAGCACATCCTGGTCTCGTAACTCCTCTTCATTTTTGATGATTCAGATTTCAGATTTGGCCTGTGAGTTCCTTAAGCAAGGACAACCTAAGCTGACGAGTCAAAAAAAAAAAAACATATTAAGATTACGCGTTGAACTATACAGTAAATGCATAAGGTGGCGAACGAGCGTAGAACTGGGCCTGTAGACAAAGTGACATTCTATTAGTGGAATCGCTTCAAAGCGAATTCGCAAAACTTCGAAATGTTAGGATGTGACATTATTTATTACATGTGACATGTCGCCAAGATGTCACTCCCATACATTTCGGACTTTACCATTAGCTTTATAGCTAATGGAATGTGACTTTGTCTAGGCCCCCAAGTGGGCATCAATAAGGCGCGGACGTTATTTTGCTTTGATTATGCCTTACGCCTTTTCTGTATAATTCACATCTTAGGCTGACACTCCGTTCAGTCGCTTCTATTTGTTGTATAAGTATATTTGTGTATACTTTTAATGAATTCTGTTATTTTTCTAGGCGTTTGGACTGTAGGCAACATTGGACGTGAACAAGGCAAGCTCAAATGGCCCCTGATCGCAGCATACGCAGCATACCCGATCCGTTATTACGTCTACGATGAGACTGTTTGGTTCACACTTATGGTGCTCGCTTCCGCTCTCGTATTCGACTCATTTTCCAAAGAGTGGAGGAGAACGCCCAGGCGGAAACATTTTATCAAGTAAGTACTGCCTCTGTAGTGAAGGAAGGAAGAATTCCTTATTTGAAAGCTTCCCAAATTGCTGCTTAGTCTGGGCTACATTAAGAAACACAAAGAAAACACGTAACGTTTATGTACCATTAAATTACTTCTGATTTGTTTCGGATAGGGTTTAGGCCGAATGAAGTGTCACGTGCCGTATTCGGGTCCGATTGCAGAATAAATAATATAAATATGTTTTTTGGTGCAGATTGCCCAACTTCTTGGGTCTGCCACTTCGAATGTTGTATTCATTTATAAATAAAAATATTTCGTCAGTAAGTTGTAACTTTTTATGATTCCCACTCGTATTTGGGGCTGGCTATCACTATCCAGCGGGCAGTGCAGCCAGTGTGATGGGCACCTATGCACCGGGTATGGTGAACGGCGGGTTGATTGATTGGTTGACTTTATTTGTTTTGATTATAATTAATTTAATTTATAATTGTGATTCTAATTTAATTAGCTTTGATTATATTTTGATGTAACTATATTCCAGACGAGTAATGATTTTGGGGCTTTGTATTTGCTTGTACATCTCCCTATGGTGCAGTTACCTATATTTCCATGGTACAATCACAGACAGCGAAGGCGACGAAGTGCCGATATATGAAGCACTTCATCACTTCTTCACCAGTCCCTGGTAAGTATAGCAAAAATAGCTATATTATCCTATTGTGTATGTTAGTACCATGTCTGTTTTTCGGACCTCACCAAGATCTTCGAAGCCTAAGCCAATTTCACCTGAAGGCCGGTACACCTTCTGATTGATGGACGCGGCGCCGGCGCAGGCTTTCCTCTCGTGGTTGGAGGTCAGATGGCAGTCGTTCACATAAAAGCTGTGTAACCCAAATTAAAATGCAGAGAAAGAGTAAGCGGACCAAGGCCTCTGAGGTGAAACCCTCTGATGCAGCCGGGTACGACGCTAAGATGATGATACCGATTATCGGATCCTCACGCTATCTGAAAACTACCACTACCTACGAAGTTGTCGTATTTTGTGTGGGCCTAAAACCTAATTCGTTATGTCATCTCATTGCTTCTGAAAAATATATATTGGTGTTTAATTTTTAATGTTTGTTTGCTAGGTGGCTGGATGTGAAACAATGTCTCAGTGACACGTACCAGTACGCTCAGCACCACGGTTGGTACGAGGTGTGGAAGCAAATCATTGACCTTTCTGATCCTCATGGCGAACAGAATGCTTACAAGGTAAGTTAAATGTAAATGCTAGTCGATACAAGGTGACCCGTATCAGCTTTCCGCGGGCTAGTATGAGAGCGGGATTGCGACCGAACAATGCAAACTCGACGAGACGCCCGGCTACAGTTATCTTTCTCGCTCTAATAAATAACGGTTCTGATTGATAGAAAAGGAAGAATGAAAGGACCTAGGCAAGTGCGACCAAACCATACGAACTATCATCCTCTACTTCATCCCTACAAATGTCGAAGTTTAAAAAACGCTCTATGGTATAAACATTTATTATCAAGTGCCTACTATGATACAAAGTTTCGTGGTGTTATCTTCGAGAATGAAGAATTTTCGTACAATATAATACAAAACTTATGGTGGTAGAGTCAAGCAACAGTCATTTTGGCCGTTGCATGAATGGGCCGACTCGACCGGGGAAGTGCCACCCTCTCACAGAATATCGACGCCAAGTAACAGTATTTGAACTGTTGCATTCCGTTTGGTGAGTGAGAGTGCCGGAGTCAAAACTCCTTTCCCATCCCCTTTCCTTTACAGGGTCGGCAGCGCGAGTGTGACGCCACTGGTGTTGCACACGTCCATAGGCCGCGGTAACCGCCTCCCATCAGGTGGGCCGTGTGCTTGTCTGCCACCTTATTGGTATAAAAAAAATTTCAAACCCAATTTGAATCCATTTAAGCCTTTTTTTCGTGATAAAAGTTAGCCTATGACTTTTCCCAAGCTCTAGTCCACCTGTGTACCAAATTTCATCAAAATCTATTCTGTGGCTTAGGCGTGAAAGCGTAACAGAGAGACAGACAGACAGAGTGACTTTCGGATTTAAATATAATATAATTAAATATAATTATTCTACGACATTCTACACAGCGCTTTCTAGACCCAAAGTAAGCATAGTTAACTAGCTTGTGTTATGGGTTCCAGAATGCGGATAAACATACTTATATACTTTTTTTTTTGTAAATACATACATATTATACATAGAAACACCCAGACCAATGCAAATAGACATATTCATGCATACAAATATTTGCACTGAGCGGGAATCGAATCCGCGCCCCCTGTCGTAGCAGTCGAATGCACTACCGCTACGCCACAGAGGTTATAATTGTAGTTTGGTTAATTAGCACATCAGTGGCTCAAAACGAATATCTCATAGATTTTAATCATCACAGGTACTCGGCGTCGGACCTGATGCATCACAGCAAGAAATAACATCAACCTGGCGAAAGCTTTCTCGAGAGAATCATCCAGACAAAGTCAAAGACGAGAAAGGACGTAGAGCAGCCCAAGAGCGCTTCATGGAGATACAGCAAGCATACGAAATTCTGTCAAACAGCAAACATAGAAGAAATAGAAGGAATAAGAAGGATAACTCAGACTCTATGAAAGATGAAATGTAACATATGTAGGAGGGTGTGATTGGGGACTGTCTAATTTGTTTTTAATGCTGTGCGTAGATACTTTAAAGTATCGATCAAATGATTCTAAACACACAGCTGTGCTTACATGTTGTCATTATAGGGAATTGGCACAGGAATGATTACATTTATTTAAATAATTCAAGTTATCCAAAGAGTATTTGACTTACAATGTCTTTTAAACGGGTATTTAGCCGTTATCAGTTTGTATATCACTTGATACAGTATAATATGCAACGATCATAATATCTCCCTTACTATTATAGAAGTTCGTAATTCCATAAATAGAGTCATTATGTATATTTAACATATTATACGCTAAATACGGCTCCAATTTATTCACGTAACTTGAGATTCGGGTCTATGACGTCCTATCCATAGTCTGCGTGTAATGTACCAGTTTAGTAGAACCATACACTATATAATTAGTACGTTTATGAGTACATCTCTGTATCGCCTTGGCCTGTCGCTATCATCGTCTCTCAAGACATATTACAGTTGAAGAAGCAACTGCAATCTTCTACTCAAAATGTTCCATTATTTTGTATGTCTGGTACACGTAAGACTTCAAAATAAACATTTATTTAATAACGAATGCAACTGTAAATCGTTACATGAAAAAAGTTATATGTTTTGTGAGTACAGTTCTTTTTCATGCAAATTGGCTAATCAGTTGTATGTTGATAAGTACAACAATACGAAAATGGAACGCCCAATGCATTGAAAAACAAAATCAACGAAAAAATAAGACAAGTTTTCTATAAAACTTTAATTGGTATATATATATAATTTAATTAAAAGGTAAATCGTGTTTTATATCTTTTTATAGGAATAGATGGTTATAAATAACAATAAATTGGTTTAATATTAAAATCACGATAAAATGATTATACATTACATTGTATAACATTTAATTATTTTAATGTTACATCTATTTTAACAAATTTAAAACTACTGTTGTCTAAAAAAAAAGAAATGTCGTTTTACTTCATTAAATTCTAATACCGTTTGACTTGTCTGTCTAATTTTGTAAACAATATGAGAAGTCTAACTTATTTTACTTTATGTCATTTTTATTCTGTTATTTGATTGCGGTGGGCCAGGGCAACAAACTCGCATTTGGCTCAACAAGACGATACATGACGTGGCTATTACTAAAAGTATTGAAATAGTCACTTGCCAACGAGATGTGAATGCAAATCAGTAGCGCAAATCCATCATTTAGGCTGCATTACGTTCTGTTCATGACTAAAAACCTTACATTTTGTAACATTGTATTAAATAAGAAATCATCTTCCACCTAGATCTGTAAAATTAATGACTTATTTTCTTTAGGTAGGATGGTATACCAATTTTAAACATTCCAAACTATAATACGAATGTTAAACATTCATGCGTGTGCCCTTTTAATTCATTCTATTCTTGTTTCTGGGCAGCTGTAAAATTTCAAGAAATATATGACATTCGTTAGGATTATTCCTTTAGAATTATGATGCATACCCCTAGTTTTAAATGATCTGAACCTCAGGTCTGAATGAACGCATTCCCTGCATTTATTTCGCCAAATGTACTTAATTTTTTAAAGGACCTAATTAGATATTAATAAGTTTAAGTATTTAAGGTTGTATCATGGTAAACGTCTCGTGTTCTATATGTACAGTGAGCCCGAACTTATTTTTTAATGTTATTTGATAATACATATCAACTTCAATAGGTTACCTCTTTAACAGCTTCTCCTAAATTAGAACTTTAAAATTGGTGCTTGAGTCGCAGGGTATTCTGGCTGGAGTTGAAACGGCTTGAGTACTTCGAAGCTTTCGAAAAACTTTAGGAATCAGTTTTGTGATTTGTCAATTTTGCTTTATTTAAGTTATACGTTTTGTTAGGATGAAATCTATTATTGTCATTGCATATTTAAACACTTCTTAAGTGACACGTCAGATAGCCCTTTGACTTTTTTTAATAATGGTGAACCCAGACATTTCACCCAGCCTTCCGCCAATGTCCGTGGTTAGAGTAGTAAACGAAGGAGTTAAGTTAGTAGTCTTGTTACTAAATAATATGATCGGTAAATTTAGCAATGATCCCAGCAGTGGCATCTAAAGAAAGAGAGAATCCTTAGGTTTACTTTTACATAGATCTGACACTGACTGTATTATTCGCTGTAATTAGCTTTGTTCTTCCATACTCTTCGCAGAAGCTCATGAATAAAAAAAAGCGTATAATGAGGATTTATTACCTATAATATAGATAAAATTCAAAAACCATCGCTATTCCTCTTCTCTCGTATACGCTTGATAGCCTGTCTATAGTTCGTTATTTGTCTACGATACTTCTGCTTAACTATTAGGGTCTAGTGTAACATCGCGATGTAGTTAGACGAGTTGCCGTAACTTATTTGCTCACTGTACATATGAGAATGGTCAATATACCGTCCATTTTTTATTTATTAATTTATAGCTAGTATTTAATAAACCTTCTTGTTTTATAAATTATTTGACATTTAATTAGATACGTAACGAATTTAATATACGACAACTACATAACTTACGTTGCAATAATTTACTTATCTAGACTTTGAACGTATGTTTTAATACATTTTTATTCCATAAAAATAAATTATTTCAAATTATATTATTTACAGATGTACATTAGACGGAGAAATGATTTCATTCGTTTTTTGGTAATTGTTACAAAAACTATAATAACAGAAAGAGCTTAATGATTATGTATTGGTTTTCCGCATACAATCGGTTAAACGGTTATAATAATTTGTATGGGTATACTTCGAGGTACTCACCTGCACAGTCTTACGTAGCGTTATCGTCAGTTAAGGTTCGACAATATTCCTGAACCTAAATTGAGGCTACGAGTGCAACGAAAGCCTAACCAACATTTTTTCAAAAGTTAGTTAAATGTAGGCACAGAAATAATAAGAGGTTTAGAAATGTTATCGGTTACGTTTTCTACTAAAACCGATGTCACCGCTCCGTCCACACTCCCTGCGCAAATGCGCATAAGGCAAAGCTTGGCATCATAGCTACGCATGCACGTACACAACAACTTTTATATTTGCTTATAATATATAATAAACACACAGCAGAAATCATACTAACACGTAGATTAACGACGTATTCGTGTCCTATCGACCTGCAGTGTATTTTACGTATACGCTAGAGATTGACGCACGACAAAATGTTTGCACGAAAATATCATTTTACATATAAATTCTGCTAATTTAATTTTGATTAAAAATCTGTCGCTTATTAACTCATATTCCTCATATCATAACTTTTTTGAATTATAATAGGTCTTTACCTATGAAATTACCGAAATTTTCTTACAAATTCATGAGTTTGTTATTCCTGTAATTTAAAAGCTATTTCAAGATTTTACAACTCTGTATTAAATTTTGTTTTTATTGGCCGGTTGATAAATTAATTCGATCTTCAAAAACAGTACTTCCTAAATGCTATCCATTTTGATGATAAATTTCGTATTACTTAACAGCTGTCACTTTTCAAAAATGTAAAAAAAGTTACTGTTTGTTAGCTTAATGTTGTCTCATTCATACACAAAAAAAAATCATAAAATTTGGATTTGTCATTCCTAAAAAAAATGCAAAAATGTTAGTATTGAAAATTGGGTTTCCTCCAATTTCTTCAAGAAAAAAGGTAATTTCATATGTAACGACCTAATATTAGTTTTTTGATTTGTCATTAATAGTCACTATAGTAATATGTCTTATTATAATAAAAAAAACGTAGGTACATCACATATTTAATGTTTTATTTGTTATCATAGAATTTACTGAATTAAATTACTAACCGGTGAAATGTAATCCCTTTAGAAACACAACCACCCTTCCCAGATCTGTTACTACAGTTTGAAACGCTGCGATTAACCATTTTTTTTGACAAATTCATCGGCGCGGCGATTCGTCATAGACTGAGTCAACGAAGTGGTGCCTCGCGCTTCTAGCACTTATCACACTTCTATACCTCTTATTATTTCTGTGGATGTGGCCTATAGTCATCCAAAAATGACCCAATATAGATTTTTTGTACTGCCATGTGTTAGTAGTTGAAAACTATATTGTGGTAATGGTTTAAACTAATCTATCTATAAGGTATATCTTCTATACTAATGATAAAATTGAAGAGTTTGTTTGAACGTGCTAATCTCTGGAACTACATTTTGCGAATTGAAAAACTATTTTTGCGTTTGATAACCTAATTCTTGGGGAAAGTTATAGGCTATATAACATCGCGTTATGACAGCGCCCGCACGGTCTCTCGGCGGGTGGTACCGTGGGGCACAGCTAGTTTTTGATAAAATGTTAGGCCGTTCTTGCGTTCGCCAAATCGTCTGCGTTACATAGTCGTTAAATTTAAGTTTTGTAACATGTTTAAGTTTTGTATTATCGAAAGAAACATGTCTTCCTAAATTGATAAGTTACTTCTATCTATTGTAAACGAAGGTTGTAATTTTATTACATGTCTCAAAATAGTTGTATTGACGGTATAGGTAAAGTCAAATATTTTGTATTTATGTATATGGTTTTAATAAAAGCATTTTTAGCTAAGATTGTTGTTTTGTTATACACTTTTCCTTTACTATTCTTGGCAAAGTAGCTATCCAAGAACTATTATGATTCCATTTATCAGCTGTGACGAAGACTGAATATCTTGTAAGCGAAGTTGATAAAGCCTCAATACAGTTCGTAACATGCACCCTACAGTCTGTTCACTTATAAGGCTCCATACATGAGCAGTATTCGCTGCTGCTGTGTGTAGAGGTTCATAACGCGCGGGTTTCACTCAAAAGTTCCGCGGCTAGAGCGGAATGTGCATAGGTAACTACCGCATACGGTAGCGAATAACGCTTTGGTTTTAATAGGCCATAAGGGATGCTGATTGCTGACCAACCACAGAACTCCTTGCAGATTAACGCAGGACAGTGGCATTTCTTAGAGCCTTGGGGTTTCCTATTTTCGGTCAATAGACATAGGTCATTCTTAGCTTTATCTAACTCATACTGTCCAGTTTTAATGCACGACCTGCCCCAGAAGCATTGAAAATAGACAACTGTATTTAACCGCGTTATATGTATAGAACTACTACTCCTCACTAGTGGTTCTTTAAATGAAGTCAAGATTCAAATGAATTGATTGGTTAACTTTCATGGTGGTGGTACCAGGGAAGTATACACGGCCAAGGAAATAAGTATATAGGTATACACAGTTACATACATCTTCACATAAAAAGGTGTGCCTATACTTATTTGGTCTTGTGTACCATCTTACTACTTGATTGATTGATGATTATCAATCAATCAAGTTTTAGTTGCAATATGCTGTATTTAGCAGTTTTGTAGCCTTTCCTTTCTTATTCCTATTCTCTTGTTTTCTTCTCTATGGAGGGTCTCTTCTGCAGGTTGTAAAGCGTGAGTAGTAACTGGTATTTCAGGCATTCATAGGCTACGATAACCGCTTAACATCAGGCCGACTTGTTCCTAAATTCCTGGGTGCTTTAACTATCCGCCATTTTAGAATCGCCACCTTCCAAAATGGTGGTCTTTACTTTTTGAAATGCACCTAAGCTTACCATCAGGCGGGGTGCAGTTAAATAGACGCACAATCAATTAAAAAAGCTTAGTAGTATAAACTCCAACAAACTTTTTTTTTACTCCTACGGAACCATTATCAGTGTGGTGGTGAACATCGTGTCCAAGTGTCCATTAGTGTTTAGAGCGGATTTCACCAATGATAGGAACTGAGAACAATTAAAACTAAACTGTGTTATCAAGTTTTACTCAGGGAATTTCACCGAGTAAAACAAGACGCTGGATTTACCAGTGCAAATCCGTTTGTCTAAGCTAGGTGGCCAAGTGACCATGGTGAGGGACGTGGTCTCCGATGGGAGCAAGTAGTACGCCGCCGCCTCTTTCTGCGAGCAGGTCATGCACGCGAAAGAGACGGCGGAGAGGGAGCGGGAGAGAACCCTGCCCCAGAGGTTCGCATCTACGCCCGGGACTACCGACCTCCATGATCGGGGCCTGAGGACGGCAGTTGGCCGACTCGCCGTCCTTACAGAAGCAGGCCGTGGCGGAGGCGTGTCGTGTGTGTCCTACACACGCCTGCCAACTCACCGATGCGGGATAAAACCCGACCCCACCAGGCGAGGCCGCGGTGGCGGCCAAAGTCCGCCGGTAACCCTGGGGTTATCCTTTCGAGGGCTTACCCGGGGTGCCCGGCAATGGACACTTGGGAAGGACACCGTGTGGTTTTAGTAGGTCCGATTCTGACACGCCCACCCCATCGATGCACCGATGGGGTGAAGCCCGCGGGGGTTTCCACACGCTAAAAAAAGAAAAAAAAGGTGGCCAAGTTATATTCTTTGATCTTCTTGATCTTGATTCCACATTTTCTCTGGTGAAATCTAGCCTTGACTATCGATTATTTAAATGGAGTAAGTACAGTCAACGACAAAAGCAGCTTACCAAATCGTAATTTAATGCTCAACTTAGCTCTCAAACGTTTCATAAAACATGAAAATAACATATTAACTTTGTTGTTGTATTCCAATGTTTTACATTGGAATACATACATCATATTGTAAATATTTCAGGTTGTAAATATTTTAGTCTTAATCAAGTTTTGTCAATAACTGTACCGGGATCGTAGTATTCAATAATCAAACAAGTTTATTATTTATATTTCATTTATCAAGGTACATGTACCTATAACACCAATACATATCTACTGTTCGAACATCTACATGTAATAAATTTAGCCGTTATGTTATATATATATATATATAAATATATGTTAATATTATTGAATATTTCCACCAAAGCTTACACCTTTTATCTCTGTAAAATTAAATAAAAAAGCCTGTGCGAACATATTCAATAAAACAATGATAAAATTTTATAATAACAATATTCTATTTCATTTAATGGCACAAAGTCATTTAGATTTTTTTGAAATAATATAGATAAAAACAAATTTTAATTACATAGTACATCATAGTAACTACTACATAAAAACGTCATTGAAAAATCATTATGAAATAATAATATATACACAATTTATTGTATTATGTACAAATTACATGGCAAACGAAGGAGCTTGGTTTTAAAAAATGATAACCTAATAAAATTCTATTTTAATTGACGTCTCGCTTAGGTTGTTCGAATAGAGGTTTCCGTTTTAAAAACTAATTCTCATTTCATTGAACTCGTTTCATTGTATATAATGTGTTCTCTAAAGTAATTAGTATATTTATGTACATTTTTACACAGTCACAACGAGGGGCCATAAATTGCCATAAATTAAAATGGCAAGATCACTTAGCACAAAATGGAATGGATAAAATTTGAAGAGGTAATACAGCCCTGTGGACTGAAAAAATTATTAATAGAAATTTGAATAAGTTGAATTTAGGTAAAACGATGGTAGTAATATTTATCTCCTAAATAAACCTACGTACTTTCAGAAGTTAAATCTCTACACGTTAAATGTATCATGTTTACGCTGTTTCTCACTACAACTACAACATTCAGAAGTGAAAAACTCTTGATTTTTAAATTTAACATTTTTACCGTCTAACTACC
Organism: Cybosia mesomella; assembly: GCA_946251805.1. Classification (NCBI taxonomy): domain Eukaryota; kingdom Metazoa; phylum Arthropoda; class Insecta; order Lepidoptera; family Erebidae; genus Cybosia; species Cybosia mesomella. The sequence continues at coordinate 11,679,480 of OX276388.1, read as the reverse complement.
ACGTATACGTACATTCCATCGTTCGTGACATTTTCTTCACAAAAAATTTGGCGTCAGCGAACTGTAATAATACATCGTATTAAACCCCTACGTTAAACTACAATGGCAATATGGGAGCCACATTTTACACCCACTGGATTGATATAAAATTAAACTAATTATCACAGTTTTAAAATAAAAATAATTCGCGCTTAGCAATTGAATACTCAGCGCTCGACATGGTATATGTTAGGAGAGCTCGCTTTTAGCGCTACCAGCGCGCTATTCCCCAATCACGAATAGCCTTGACCTCGACCAGCTGTCTGTGAATGGACACAAGCGCTATCATAGCACCAACAACATACTCCCTGAACCTACCCATAACATAGCCTTCCTTAAAGTAAATTAATAAATAACTTATTTTTTGTTAAACGCACCTTAAGTGCACGCGTAAGTGTAATACATAACAAGTCCTTTACATTTTTAAGTGAAAAATTAACAAATTGGGTTTTATAACTAAAATAAAATTCATTATCCAATCGTCTAACACTAGCCATCATATCAATGGCACGGATCGTGCACAGGGGCACTATTAAGTAAAATGTCTTTTATCATTACAATCGGAGATCATTAGTGGAAGAGCGGTCACTTGTTCACACTGTGGTTTCGTTTCTGCGAAGTGGCTGCAGCTCACGCTGAAGGTCGTTGTAGTACTCATGGTCCGACATCGACTCCTCTTCGACTGATCGTTGTGGGAGGTACTTGCTAGTACTGGGCCTCGGTGTGGATTCACTGCCGCTGCCCTCGCTCACGCACAGCGATTCCAACGGTAGCGGCTCTGTAGGAATACCCAACGTTTGCGGAAGTACATTATCTTCTGACATTAAATACTCAGGGTTATCCACACACCGTTTACCGATAAACCCACTGAACCTCAACTCATCAGAATTCGGACTCTCACTACCCTCGCCAATGAGGTCCATGTATGTTGACGCATTCTGGTTATGCTGCGGCGACGGCATTAAGTAGTCATCCTCGTCTAAGGGTAGGTTCAGTTTTAGGTTACCAACCTGAGCTTCTTTATTCTTGGGCATGCTATCAAAGTTGCTCTCGCTCCCATCCGTGCGCGTTCTTAATGGATCACTACAGTACCTAGAACTTGAGGAGTCTGAAGCACAGGCACCGTTGTTGTAGTAGTGCCTCAGTTCGGTACCTTCTAAGTTGGTTGGCTGGTGGTTGCATCTAAATTCTCGATCCCAAGATTCGGTATTGTTGGAACATTCGGGTACCACGCAGTCGTTGTTTATACCAATCACGCAAGAGGATGAAGAACATGCGTGGTTACCTGATTGAGGGTGAACCTCAATCACTGATACTGTTGTGGCGTTGCTGGGGCCAGATTGATTTTTTGGTTGCAGATACTCGTCGGCTTCTACTAGTGGTTCTGGACCTTCAATCGCTGACGACAAATTTCTTATTAACTCTTTCTCATCCTGAAAAGTAGACGGATTTTGATTAATAATATGTAAAGTCCTTTTCATTTTTTAAAAAGCACAATTACATATTAGATACTAGTAACATTAACATAAGAATGCAATGAAGACTTTGACATGCTCATTTATATTCTTGTTAATCCCGAAACTAAACTACTTAGCTTAGTTTTACCTTGCCACTCGTAACAAAGGTAACTTACCTTTGTTAAGAGTGGCAACCACTGGATCGGAAGTACAATTCAATTATAAGGTTTTCAGCTTGGGACCAAATTGATGTAGGTAGGTATTTCAAATATACTTATATATTATATAGGACAAGTTTCGTACAAGCATAGCTTCAAGGGTCAAGAATGTGGATAAACATACTTATAAGTACCTTTTTCTTTTTTAAATATATAAAATACTATATACAGAAATCTAAGTGAGTTTTTTATATCTATTTATTTATTCACATTTTTGAGCCGAATGGGCCGTTAGAATTTCAGAAGCCTCCCTTCCTTTTCCCATTATTCTTCAGAGAAAAGAGATTTCGCCTTTTCCCACTGCAGGTAAGAAAGAAAGAAAGAAAGCTACACTTTTATTGCAAGCGTTTATTGACCAGAGTAACCCTGACCATCAACTGGGCCGTGTGTTGGGTTGCTAACTTAATAGAAAAAAAGATTACTAAAAGGTTACCTTTAACTCACGACTCCGTACGCGTGCGCGGTAATCGATTTTTACGCGGACGGAATCGCAAGTATAAGCTAGTTAATAATAAAATTAATTGTTAGTAAATGTTAGCTTACTTAGAATCTTGTAGTCATCTGTGTTCAGTTGTAATTAAAAATAACATAGTATTAGTAGGTAAGGATTATTCAAGGTACTATCACATATTTGGTAACATCTGATGTATATCTGATTTATAACATACATTATTATAATGTACAACATACATTATGTAACATAAATAAATATAATAGATATAAAATACATAGGCATAGGTATTTTACATTTTCATATTATAAAAATAAGATATTTTTAAATATGAACTGATATGCCTCAGTTCCTCTTGATGTAAAGATATTGTAAATAAGGCAAGAGAGACCTATTGTTTTTGTATGGGTGTATGGGGCTCCACGAAGATCTTTGGTGTCTAAGTCAATCGTCGAGTAAGTACACCTGTTGTTGATTAACGAACGAGACTCTGACGCAGGTTTCCTCTCGAGGTAGTTACGTCTACAGCGATCGCCAAGATAACCCGCACCAGCAGGAGAAAGCGTAGGAGAGCTGACCCCGCGCTCCAGAGTACAAGCTTTGGATGCAATTAGGATTAATGCTGCGATGATGACGTAAGCACTCTTTAATTGTACGGATTTTGGTTAGATGAGTACCATACAATGTTGGGTGAACAACGTTCCAAAAATTCAACTGAATTTAGAAAGGTTCAAAATAGTATATTTTTTAAATTTAAAATATATTGATCTAACATCTGACTGCATTCTGATAATTACCTACATTCAAAACTATGTATAAAGATTATGATAATTACCTGAGTGGAATAGGTCGGCAGTCGCATAAATTTATCGCCCGGAATGACCAAGTAGCGACCGGGATCTCTTGCCATTTCCGCAAATGTATCCGCCAATTGCTTGAATGAGGGCCTACTGTCAGCGTCTAGCATCCAGCAAGATACCATTATACAATAAATATCTAGAGTGCAAATAGCCGGTTGAGGAAGTTTCAGACCATTCTCAATTAGTTCAGGAACTTTCCTTGCAGAAATACTTTCGTAAGGACGAGCACCGTAACTCAAAATCTCCCAAATTGTTACTCCAAAGGCCCACACATCACTCTTGTGGGTGAAAATCCTGTGCTGAATACACTCCAACGCTAACCATTTTATAGGCATCTTACCACCGGCGGCTTTATACTCATCCTCGTTTATGTCTAATAGTTTAGCCAGGCCGAAATCAGTTATTTTCACACAGTTGGGCGTTTGTACTAAGACATTGCGAGCGGCTAAGTCTCTATGCACTAATCTCTTCTCCTCTAAGTACGCCATGCCACGCGCAATCTGTGTGCACCAGTTCAAAAATGCCTTTGAGCCAATTTTTTCTTTATGAGTTCTAACGTAATCAAGCAGACAACCAAGTGGCATTAGTTGAGTGATCAGCATCATTTGATTTGTCATGCAGACTGCCAGCAGCTGTAGTAAGTTTGGGTGTTCAACACTTGCCATAATATATGCTTCTTCCAGAAATTCCTTACTAGTATTCGCACCAGTGCCATCTTTTAAAACTTTGATAGCTACAGGAATTTTCACATTCTCACCTTCGGGCACCCACACGCCTTTGTAAACTTTACCGAACGCGCCGAAGCCAAGCATCCCTCCTCGTCGCAATTCCCCTTCTTTGACTATTCTCAACTTGGCTAAATTTGGTTTGACGTTAGTAGGACGGAGTGGCTCATTATCCTCACAGCCGGTTAAGACCATTGTCATTTTAACTGCTTCCTTATTTGCCTTTGCTCTTTGGCGACAAGTGTAACATATAATACTGAGTATTATGAGCAGTATAAATGCTACTACTAATGTGATCACCAATACAACTGGTATTTTGGCTGCAACCATATTAGGATTGCCATTGGCATGTTCTGAACAGTATGGTTCGACTATGGTTGGATTTGGTAACAGTTCGTCAAAATAAATTTTATTTGGAATAGCCGGTGGGCAAGTGTCGGTGCAGTTATAAGGCGGTTCTTTGGAGTCACTTAAGAATATTTTCAAGTTTCGACATTTAATGCAGTCAGTTGAAGAGGGCCCTAAGCAACCCTTACATTCAGGATGACACGGCGTACAGATCCTATTAATTTTGTCCGTATAATGGTCGGCTGGGCACTCGTCTTCACATTGATCGCCTCTTTTGTATCCATTGCAGACTTGGCATACTTGTGAGTGGATACCAAATCCAGTGCATTTGATGCATAAAGGATGACATTTCCTGCAGACCACTTTTACTTTTCCCTCCAGTGGTTTAACGTTGCCTACCCATTCGTTGTAATATCCATCAGGGCAAGGCTCGTTTTCCTTAAGACAACTCTCAACTGTGGCTTCCACACTAATAATAGCCCTTTTACAGGAGTTACATCCACCTGGTCCAACGGTGTTCCTAGGGCCAGTGCAACCGTTGAAGCAATTAAAATGGCACGACTGGCAAGTAGCATCTTCAGAGGGGTATCTAGAATCAGGGCATTCACTAACGCAGTAGGGTCCGTCGCGTACATGCTGACAGTTGGTGCAGTTAGCTCGACTAGGTCCTAAACAGCCATCCTTACATTCAGCATGACACTTCTTGCAAGTCTTCGGCCCCGCCTGGTACAATCTGAAACGAGTATAGTTGTTTACGTTAGTACAATTTTATTGGATTCGTAGTATTTAGCGTCTTAACGAAAGGTTAAAACGACATTCGGGCGTCGAAACCATGCGATTGCGTTACCCACGAGTATTTTACTTTTGTTATGGTTATGAGACTGCCAAAGACGGCCAAGATCATATGCAGGTTGCATTGCCCATAGGTTTGACTGCCCTATCCAAAAACATTGGGTAAGGGTAGTCAAGAGCAACTTGTGATTGTACTAACAATACTAACATAATTCTAAGCAGATTGTTACTAATATACTAACACTATGGACTTAAAATGGTCTGAAATAAATGATATTATTATTATTATTATTAACAAACAAGAGATATTACATTCGCTCACAGTTATTAAATCTTTCATTAGTTTTTTTTAATATATTTGTAAACTTGACACGTACCCAGGAACAGTGCAATTTTCCACACAAGTTTCATCTAGTACGTAATTTTGGCAGGAAAGACATTGATGGGCTCCTGGGCCCCAGCACCCATCCATGGAACACTGAGCATCACAGATAAGGCCCCCTTTTTCTGTGGAGAATGTTTGAATTAAGAGAATAATTCAAATTGTAATGTGACGATCAATAATAATGTGAAGTGCTGAACGTCGCGCAGCGCTCTTGAGCATTGGCTGTTAATAGGGTTAATTTCAGTGTTCAATAAAAATGAATAATACAATTCGCTTACAAGTTAATTAACTTACAAAGACAATATTTAATCGCAAAGGCAAAGTTAAATCTAATAAGTAAATTTTAACATGAGGATCCTCAAAAATAAAACGCTAGCTTAACTCACCACAAGTACGAGGGTCTCCGTTGTTTTGTATTATTTGTTTATGATCTTTTGACTTCACAAGTTTGTTCCAAGCTATTTTATCAGCGAAGCATAAATATTTGTTTTCCATAATAGCAATAGCACCGGAATTAACTCGTTTCAAGGATTTCAGGCCCAAAGATTTCAGCGATGTTTTTACGATATAGAGTGATGCAAAGAGGTTTTCAACGACTTGGCGTCCTCCAATTACTTCCAAGTTACGGAAGTAAGAGAGGCTGGTGAAGTTAGGGTGGTGAGCTTGAACGTTCAAGTATCCTGTCACCTCGCGTACAGTACTAAACACCTCCAGCTTATCAGGGTCCATTTTTGCATAACGCTCGCCGAAAGAGTAATCAGGATTCACATGTTGGAACCCTGTAAATGTCATTTCTAGAATTTCTATAGATCCGTCTATGATCGTACAATCCTTGAAACTGTCAATATTTCCAGAGTGTATTGGTTTCTCCGAGTGGCAGGTCTTTGGGCATGTAACGTTACAAGGTGTACATTCGCCGTTCACGGCAGTCTTATTTGGAGGGCAGCTTCTTACACAAGCACCATTGTCTTTCAGCAGATGTTCAGGGCAATTCCGTACGCACGTTGCACCATACGCATACTTGCCATTTGGATTCGGTTCCCAAGAATAAGTCGTGGGATTATATATCTGCATAGGGGGGCACTCCTGCGAGCAGGTGCCCTCATCATAAAAATTTCTGCAGGCCAGGCACTGGCTCGGTAGCGGACCTGTGCAGCCACCAGCGCAAAATGTGTTGCAACAGTCTCGAGGATTTGGGCCAAAACAGCGGCCTTGCGCACACTGTGGACTGCAATTGGTTTTTGAAAACTTTTGACAGTTCTCCGGACCCTCGCCCCAGCATCCCGCCTCACAGCTTTCGTGGCAGCGGGGACAGTCGCGTTCAGCAGCGGCAAAATCGTACACATAAACGTAGGTTGCGTTCACACCCGTAATAATCTCCTCCCAATTAATAGTCTTTACATGACACAAATTGTAATTATTGTAAACTCCGACACTACCACGTAGTACATCGCGTAAGGCTGGAAGCTCCAGCGTAAATGCGGATGACATAGTAACCATTAAAGCAAATTCTTCTTCCCTCACATTGAGTTTGAAAAGAGTTCTGCCGCGTATAATTTGTAGCTGTGGCAGCACGATGTGGCGCACGTTCACATGGGATATTAAGACATAACCCGTCACTTCTCTGATGTACTTCAGAAAGGACAAGTCCATAGTTTCGTTTTGTAGCCATGTTAGCTCTAAGTTGCCATCGACGTATGTGCAATTTGTAAACCTATCTCGGAGATTTCTGTAGTGGGTGTCCCGATTTGATGGCACCGACATGCGTCCATTGGTGCCGATGCATACTGAAAAACAAAAAAAATATATTTTAATACTCGTGAATAATACAAATGAATAAGAGTGATACCAAATATAAGATTTGTCTGTTGTGGTGTTATAATAAAAACAAAGTTATTGTACTGATTGGGTCGTCCTCAAGAAGTTGGGAACAGAGCTCGTCCATCGAAGAGGCGTTGCCGTGTGGGCGGGTTCTAAAGCAAGTTTTCTGCTACTACACTACAAGTAACACCGCTATCTATGATTAATCAACGGAAACAGTTTACAATGCCGTTTTGTTTCGTTGGACGGAACACTGGCAAGAAACTTAACCGTGTATGTAAATCGAATTTTCAGTAACTTAAAAATAATTGTCATTTACCGTTCAGCAACTTAAAATGACCTTAAACGCAAGACAGTTATTTGTGTAACTATTAAAGTATGTTACGCTACAAATATTTTGTAATGATATTGGTTTCGGTTATCAGAGCTGAATTAAAACTATGGCTTATATTTTAGATGAGATGGTTTTTTTACCGTTGGTAATGCCTTAATGAATGGAAAATTGAAATAAAATTATGTTTAACAGATTATTTGGTGTTATTTTCATATATGTCTCTGCCTATCCCGGAGGGAAAAAGGCGTGAATATATGTGTATGTATGTATTTATTTTCATATCTATTCTATATTTATTGAAGTCATCATCTTCTTAGCTTAACGTTGATCCTGGTCGCATACAGGATGACATTTATGGTAGCAACTACCGTCTGACCTCCCAACTCTGCGTCAGAGTTTCGTCTGTCAATTAGCAGGGGCCTCAGAAACACCCTATATTTATTGAAGTATTATTTCAAAGCATTGCCTAAAATCTAAAAAATATTAGGTACATAAAACTCGTACGTCAAATATGGACATGACATCGTAATTCTAATTTTACTTGTGCTTCACTAAGGCACAAAAACTAGTTTTTGTCATAAATTTGTTTAGAAATGTGAAGGTATCCAAGACCGAAGGTAAAATGTACCTGCTCGTCTATAGGATAGAGCGGTTTTTTTTTCTGGTAAAGAATATTCCGAGTATAATATTACCGACATAAGATACCGTACATTTAGAGAAAAAATAATAATTCAGGTTTAGACATTCGAATGTATTGTTACGGGAGAGATGTAATCAAGCGGTTAACCTTCTCACCCAAACAGTTAGCCTGTGTCCACGCTGATTATGGCCAATTTTAGAGATTTGGTATTTATTGTTTTTTTAATGAATTCAACGCCTCGATAGGACTATTTACTTATGAAAACGTATTAGTAAGTCCCTAAATCTAATAGAAGTGAGAATAAATAGAATGTTATAAAAAGAAACAGCTCGTTTTTGTAGGTCTTTTGCCCGAGTGAGTGAGTGCTGTTATGTTATGCAATAATAACGTCTGTCACAAACATTTTATAACTTAAACCTTCATGGCTTCGGTCCTATACAGGATAACTTCACGTAGAAATAAGACTCTCTTTTCACGATTTATCTAATATCGACTTTCCAGGGTATGAGATTCTTCAGATTTTATACAACACAGCAGAAGATCCTGGACTGCCACGCAATTCGCATCAATTGCTTTTCACGGTGCGTGTTGATCTGTTTCGAAGCCGCGGATCCGACGCACCGCTATGGGCTTGTCTACGCTTCCAGGCTTCCATAGACGACACCACTTCCACGGCGCGTCAGTGTGAACTGATCCGCTTCTATCTGCTGAATCAAACACTGTGGAAAGTTGCCTTAAGCGTACAGACAGCGGGAAGCGACTTGGCGTGTACAGGGCAGTCCTTGAGGCCTAAACCAACCTCACCTGCAAGTCGGTATACTTGCTAAAGAACGGACAAGGCCCTGGTGCAGGCTTTTCTCTCAGGGTTGGGAGGTCAGAAGGCAGCCGCTTACGGAAAAGCCGATATACCAATTAAAAACAATAAGCGGACCTCGGGCTGCAAAGTGCAAACTTTGGGCGCAACTGTGAAATCGCTATGAGGATGATGACAGACTATGAAAGATTTTTTTATCTATAATATCCACCGCGGCCCGCGGCGTTGTGATTTTATGACAAACTATTTATCAAGTCATAACAAAGTACTAAATGATTGAGTGCTGACACGAGTTACCTACATGTCTACTTACCCAAGGTGAGTGAGTATGTTGAGAGTAGTGCAGTGGGCGAATACTTTCTAAGAGGTTTAAAATACGAGTACTATACGTCTTACAGTTATAACAAAATCAGGGATTTCCGCACGAAAAAAAAAGGTATACTTACGTTACGGCTTGTTTGGTTTATTATAAAATTAATTTATTCAAAATTGATACCCGTGATTTCATTAGGGTGGTCTTCACGTTTAAGTTATGTTTTCCACACTAACTTTCCACCGCAATAAAGTCAGTCAGCTTAAATCAAAATTCAGCTAAATCCGTGCAGCCGTTTTTATTTATATTAGTATCTATTTACTAGTACTACTAATCATTTATAATCTAACGGGATGTAGTTAGCGACCGCAGGGATGACGCAATATGTGTATGTGGCTTCGAATGTTCTGGCTTCGGTACCAATCAATACAAAATAACTATTTATGTGATCGACAAAATGATCAATACACTATTTGCCGAAGCTGGATGTAGATAGATGTTACGATTTCTATGATTATTTTTTAATCATTGAAATCAACAAACTTCAGGCTATGGTGATAACTATTTTGTCATTTTTAGAAGTGTCTGATTCCTTATAACATACATAGTAATAATATATTGATGAAAGATAGCACCAAGCATTAAGAGAAAACTAATTGAAAGATGAATGACGTAGGTACCTAGCTAAGCTACGCCTTCAGACTGAATAGGTACCAGTTTATACGATGCGCTTCTTAGAACATGCAAATTAACTGAAGAATAAACCTAACATATTCTACGACTTGCCTGAATTTCTATAAACACCGTGCAAATGAATAAGTAGACGACGTTAACACTAAAAATATTATTTTCTTAGTGCCGCAGTCAAGCAAATGGAATACGCATTTTCACTTGACTAACACGTCTCTAAAATGAATACTGCCGTGGAATGGTTAAATAAGAAATGTGGTTGCCAGAACTACAGACAAATACAATAAATTTATACTTTCTAAAAACCATCGAAAGAGAAACAGTTAAACAAATTAAAACGAACTTTAGTTGAACATAGAGATTCATGATATACATCTTTTTAACTTAGCTGGGTAAACCCATATACGACGGCCGACTTGAGATGGTTCCTACTCACTTTTAGACTTGTACTATTATTTATTCTGTGCTTTTAGTTAAAAAAAATCGCATACCTAAATTTAATTTTGATACTACACTTATTGCATTTTGAGACGCCTCTTATTAATGGCTTCAAATTAAAAACAGGCAATGTATGCTTGAAAGTTTTTTTTGTACTGTGATGTAGTATAGTATACGTGGGTGTAAAATAGTGTCCGGTCGACCTAGTTGAACCTGCTGATGACATACGAGATAGTAATGAATTAATGCTGGCCGATGGTGAGATATAAAAATTACAATATTTAATGTTCTGTTCACAATAAACGCGTGGGCTTAACTGGACTGTCATCAAAATGAAACTTTTCCCTCACTGTATATATATGAACCTAATATACGAGTATAATGTCAAAACAAATGTTGCCGTTACGGGACTTCGTTAGAAATGAAACACCGAAATTGATTAAGTACACACAGCCAAGGAAATAAGTATACACCTTTAAATACCTACACTCTGGCCTCACATAGAAAGAGGTGTATACATATTTCCTTGGCCGTGTGTACATTACATTGTTAATTTCCAATTTCTATGTAATGCCACGATATCTGACACCCCAACCCCGATAGGGGGTTGAGATTGGCGTGGGCCCATATGTTGATTGAGGTTGTAAAGGTGGTAGAGATTGGAAATTAGCCGTGTCTGTACACTGGTTATTTACAAAAATACTCGGGTTATGTTAAATGAACGATTCTGAATACAAATAGATATTTTTTTTAGAATGCTTGTATGTTTTTTTATTTATCTGTTGGTCTGTTTGTTCGCGTTAGAAGTAGAAACTACAAACGGATTTCAATGTGGTGTTTTCCACTATAAAGTTCTTGGACAGACTTAAAATTTGCCGTATGTTTTATTGCAATTGTTTAAGTAGAACCAGATATACTTATGACCAAAAAATGATAACCGACCTCCGCGCGGGCGAAGCCGCGGGCATCAGCTAGTTAAATGTATGTATAGAAATTATACTTACTTTACTGAGTTCTACAATAATTTTTCTACATACTATATATTTTGCAGGCAAGCCGTTGACGGTACAGTTAGTACTAACTATTGGTAATTACTGCTAATTTCAACAACACATGCTAATAATCTTTATAGGCTAATAGACATAAATACATAGATGGCTGTACGGAGCCTCACCAACATCTTCAAGGCCTAAGCTAACCTCACTTGCAACCTGGTACACCTGCTGATTGACATACGAGACTCCAGCGCAGGCTTTCCTCTCAGGATTGGGAGGTCATACAGCAGGCGCCACCTTAAAAGCCGTATAAGTCAAACCAAAAGAATGAGAAGGAGTAAGTGGACCCTGGGATCTGAGATGAATGCCTTGAATGCAACGTTATCCCCAGTTGCATTCAAACCGGGAGCAACGTTAGGAAGATGACAAGACACGAACAACGAACACCACATCCTAAAGTGTTATTGAACACGTGTATAAAAGAAAAAGTATCTAAGTATGTGTATCTGCATTCTAGCACCCATGAAACAAGATATGCATAGTATAAGTCTAAAACTAGCTGTGTACTATGAGAATACTATTATTTATTTATATTTATTCTGTTGTTCCCTGTTAAAATACTACTAAAATTATCCGCATTATACAGCAATCAATAACCCACCCAACTTTGGGAGTAGCGTGCGTCCGTCGCCCGCGACTGGTTTGAGTTAGGGCACTGTTTTTATCCAGTTACTTGCATTCTGAAGCATTGGAACCAGTTTCTGCCGCCACCAATTTGGTCTTACAACGCGCCTTTCACTACAAACTATTATTGTGAGCTGAACATTGCCGTGCCCGTACACAGTTTCCTTTTACGACGATGAAGAAACGCTGCATTGGATGTGTTGCGTACTTATGTGACAGATTTTATGGTTGTTGCTCGAAAACCAGACTTTTCCAGGAAAGTGAAGTAACTTTTACAAGAGAGATTAAATTGAGATTAATCGGCCGTTTATAAAAATATATGGTCTAGCTTTTAAAAGTAATACATTCCACATGTACATTTGGGATCTAGGAAGGGAGTCGATAATTCAAATTATAGATGATGACCAAAACATTCTTCATGGTCCTGTTAGTAGTAAGTCCTGGTAGTGTGGTGGGTCAGACTTTTTACAATTACTGCAGAAGGGATAAATTATTCCCAATGGTAAAAGACGGTGTAAAATCGGTAAACAATGACAAATAAAATATTGAAACAATTATCGGGGCTAGATGACTAAAATGAGGGGCAAATGTGGAATAATCCAGAATTTCGACACTTGATGAGGAAGAGAGTCGATTTGGAACATTTTATTTCTTTTTCTCGCAATCATTTTAATTCATATTCTGTGATAGTAGTAGTAGTATAAAAGGCTAAGCGTCTAATGTTGTTTAGCTACATATTTCTGTAGTAGCCCTGTGTGATTGTGTTGGAGGCTGCAATGGGATGTTAATACAATATATTAATGGTGCCAATTTAAGAGGCCCGTGATTCAGTGGCGACGGACGGTGAGGAATTAACGATCAAAATGATTACAAAACATTGTACGTACTTGTTGATGGGTTGCCAGCTACAAGAAGTGATTGTACCAGTACCTCGCAAGTAAGATATAGCCTGTATTGGTAGCTAGAGACGTGTTAAAAATCCACATTTCGCTTTATAGTTGATTCCATGTAATAACTATTCTCTTGTCTGGTACTACAGGATGGCAAACAGCACTATACGTCAGTAGATTTGTATGACTCCACCGCATATTTCGATTCTCAGCATCTCTATATAACATACTGTGCATATACACTTACATTTTTCTCCAAGCCTCTATCATTTTATTTTTGGGTTGCATGCCTCCCGAGATTTAAACCTTTCAATCAAGCCCGGCGATTTGGAGTATGACTTTTTTGAACACATTTCCAATCTATCTACGAGAATATAAATCAAAATGAATCACCGAAATGTATGTACGTGCATAAATTCCGAACGACTGCACCAAATTGGATAAAATAAATTGTTCGTCATCGTATGAAAGAAAATTTTCGGAAAGTTTAAGTGTAACATGCTATATTATAATAAATAATTAGATCAATGTTCGCATTTTCGTATTTAATACGCTGCTGTATCGTTCATCGGATTGCGCAAAAACTTTGTCAACTTATTGCTTTCACTTGCGCGAAGGTTAAAATAATTGAATAAGTAAAAGTATTAACGGCAATACGGTAGTTGTAGGATATTTTTAGGAAATTTTCCTGTACAAAGCCGAAGCGCGGCGGCGTTGTAACAAGATAAGCTAAATCACGAGAAAGATTAGGAGAGCGGACCTCGGGCTCTAAAGTGCAAGCTATGAATGCAATGTTGAATTAGCAAGTGAAATTTTATGAAGGATGAAGTTCCTGTTAGTGTTAAGGTTTACAGGCATCTATGACCACTAGTAGATCTACTTGGTCACCACTTTAAGAGTACAATAAAGTCATGTACTAAGGATTCTTGACCTCAGCTACACACACATAGGATGGTACATCTACAATAGTACATAGCCACCACATTTGTATGTTACACAAACCAGCAGAAACTAATATTGTTTCCTGCAACGGTTGTTTTCTAAGATGCAAACTTTACACGGTCCAATTCATACGGTATCTTTAAAGTACGTATTGTCACAGTTGTGAGCTACCATCGCTGGTAGGCATAAAATATGTACGATTGCAAGTTTTCCTCTTACTTGCTTTTAAACGATTCGCTCCGTATTCGACCCATGACATTTTCGTCTAGTCTAAATTATTTATTGTAGTTTCGTCTTAAAAAAATAATTTAAATATTTGTTTATTTGGTAATTTTTACTTTTAATTTGATTATTTATTCTTGTAATCTTCTGTTATATGTCCAAATTATAATTACTGACTAATGCCTATGCCGTATATGGTTGACAGTATATAGTACTCGACTTTTGCGCTCTTTTACGTTCGACTAAACCGAAGTTAAACTAAACGGACTCTCATTCTATACGACGACGAGTATAAGTGTGACTTAGAACTGATATTTTATACAGGCTACACGTAGGGTACGTAAATAATTGGTTGAAAACTACACTGTGATGGAAAAAAAACAATGCCTGTACAAAAACATTATTACATTTCTTATTATTTTCTACTAGCTGTTGCACGCAACTCCACCCACGTGGAATATTAAGATTATTCCTGCCTTTTCGGCAATCTTTCAAGTATTTTTAGAAACCAAAGTATTAGAAAACTTAACTTAACTTGCGCTTAAATTCAAAAGACGAATTTAATGAGTAAACATTAAATTCGTCTTTTGAATTTAAGCGCAAGTTAAACTGGGATGCTTGTTTATATCAAGTTATTTTTATACGCTTTTTATTAGCTTCACTTGTATGTTTGTTTGTAACCGACTCGTTTCGTTCGTTCAAACTTTGTAAATTTATCGAGGACCGATGACAATACACTAATTTGATAAAATTATTCCATTTTTCAATTTGCAAAATAATTTAAACTAATGAATTCAAAAAAAGCTCTGTAAATTTTTGATAACAGCGCCATCTATCCCGTCAACTTTGTATCACGTAGTAGCGAATAATGTCACATTAATAACTCTGAAATAGGTGGCAACAGCAGCATGTTAATTTAGCACTTTTTGAAGTTTCAGTAATACTGATGAATTTCTATGAATCTTCCCTCGCGATAATTTTTTATCAGATTATTCATCTATAGTCGATAAGGCAGAAATTTTTATTTCCAACCATTATCTTTAGCCGATGTATCTAATATTAACAAATTTTCGAACACCAAATAGAATTTTTAATTCAACAAAGCATATAATAGTTTAAAAATCCAAAAAAAAAAACGTTTTTATAAATAAACAAAACTAAAAAGTAGGAAATAAATAATAGTTTAAAAAACTAAAAAAAAACATTTTTGATTGCTTTCTCGCCACGCTTACCACGAGAGTCTGGTATTCGTTCTGTAGATAGTAGACCTGTAGGCATATATGGAGCGCGGTCTTACTTAAACGGAGGGTTCAACTTATTAATAGTCCGTCCTCTTAACGAAATTATTTTGATTTTCTCCACAAAAACGTGCCACTCGCTCAATCCACTATGCATATAATTATGTGAAATGGCAGTTAGAGAAATATGTGACTCACGAATTCCGGTTATTTTTGTTTCTAGTTATCCATGGGTCAAGAAACTCGAGTCATGCATATCATTATCACCCGATTATATCCACTCGTATTGAAATATCGAATTCTCATTAATTCAAAGTGATAATTATATCATTTAACAAAGAACTGTGTATATATTTTGGCATTTATATAATACATTTGTGGAGAACTTATCATTAGGCGGATCATGTTTGTTTACCTTAAGTTGTACAACAAGGTTTTTTTATTATAAATTTAACTTAACCTTTCTGGTTGGGTATAACTTGTGTAAATGTGTTCAACTAAACTGAGTTCTCACGTTAAAATAAAAATTTAACAATTAGTAACGTAGTTTAGTTCGCCTTGATCGCGGTTCCTATCATTGCCGAAATCTGCTATTAATTAAGACAATCTAAAAAGAAGATAATGGGGTATATGATGTCGTTGACCCAATGGTAATGGCTGTTGCTTATATTAGTGTACGACCACGAGGTTCGGCATTCGATTATTGGACCAGGTGACGTGTTACTGTGTTTTTCTGTTAGGATATTCTGAATAGCAGTATAAGTCGAGAAAGGTGCTTATTGCGTTTGACCAAAAAAATAAATACGACCAAATGTGAGATTTATACATCACTGCCTACCCTTCAGGAATAAAAAGTTTTGAGTGCACATAATAATAGTATAATTTATGAAGACCCCGTCTAACTAAAGAATAACTGTCTTTGAAGCTCTTGTAAAATATAAACTTAGTCTAAACACAGCGCACCGCGTTGAGATCTTTAATAAGGGACGCCTACGTCTTAAATACGATTCATAAACGGAATAAGCTGTTGAGTTTTAGATAAAACACACGGTGAAATTAATTATTGTATTAAGTAAATTACAGGAAAGAGGTCTACGGAAATTTAAGGCCCTTTCGGCACAGTATACAAGCAAGGGTCGATTTCAAATACTTTATCACGAGATTTTTGACAAGGGTTACTCTGAGCATACAAGTAGATGGCAGTAAAAACCAACAAAAGACTTGAAAAAATTAGACCATAATATTTTTACCACTATTTTTCAAATCTAAAAAAACCTGATTTTGTCCTTAGTAATAAAAAGTTTCGAAGAAAAAATCTGTATATCAAAAAAAATACGTATCATATCGTTGTTCGATTTTGCCAAAAGAAAATATACTTTCAGTTCTCAAAAAAGAATTTTTTTTGACACATATGATTAACTTTAAATATATAATATTATACAATAAATATATAGCAACTTTAAAAAAAAATTGCAGAGTTTTTTTTCAAAAATTTCAAATCCTACTTGCTTTGTGTTTCAGTGCCCTCTGGCGGGCAACACAAATTTCATATTACTAGTGTATAAAAAGGTACCGGTAACCGCTTAACACCAGGTGGGACCGCTTACTTGTTTATCAACAAGTAATTTTAAAATAGCAAATCAGGTTAGTACCTTTTTTTTTTTTTTTTTTTTATCGTGCGGAAATCCCTTCGGATACCCCCCCGCCGGCCAGCGGGGGCGGTTATGTCGGGCTTGCACCGACTAAAACCGCACGCCGTCTCGGGTCTTCAGACGCCGGGGTGTAAGGTTACCCATAGAGCACATCCCTCGCACCCCGTCTGACCCTGGGCCATCTCACCACTAACAACCTATTAATTTATGTTAACCGGTTAAACAACCAAATAGGAAGTACTTTGTTATTTACATGGCAATAACGCTCATATTATTACTCGTGAATATGAATATTTGTGTGTATAGCTATTAGTTTATTATAGAACCTATTCACGCTGAAAATGCTGTATGGATTTAAATTAATGAATGACGTAGAAGGGGCGAGTGTGAGAAGCTGAAGTGCAGTTACTAGTTATGATGTTATTATATTATTTTTATATCTGTGATTAATATAATAACTAATTAAACCGTAAAAAGGCTACGTAGTTCAGCAGTAACTAAAATTTGGTCTGTTTATCAAACACGTCCACAATTTGAGTATTTAACTGACTTGAAAAAGAGAGCTTTTTAATAAACATAACATAAACATAACATAAACTCACGCCTATATCCCCGAAGGGGTAGGCAGAGGTGCTAGCACCCACATTTCGCCAGTTTATGTTTAGGTCCCAATGTAATAGGTGGCGAGCCTATTGCCATTAACCGGGCACTTATAAACCTGCGATAAATACACACATAACTTCGAAAAGCATCGAAAAGTCATTGGTGTGTGCCATGGTAAAACCTGGTATCGAAACCGAGACCTCGTCTCAGCAGTCCATTACCCATACCACTAGGCTAGACTCATTTTTAATTCCACGGTATATATCTTAATATATATAATTCTTCTGTACGTGTGTTGGTCACCTTAGTCCTTTATTTACCTTACTCCTTACTCTTCCATCCGAATCGGTCCAGCCGTTTGTACATAAATTTCAATCGGATTCCTGGATGGTTTGAAAACACAATTGTACAGGGTAGGTGGCGCTGCTGTCGGTATGCCATTAAATACTTAACCGCGCAGGACGATGTCTGCTGGTTCCGCTAGTTTTTTATATTTATTTACCCATAATTCTTTCCACATTCGATTTGAAGAATTATTTTTTCTTAGATTAATCGTACTTCAAGCTCAGTAAATAAATGAAGGTCACACAATTCACAACATTCCCCCTATGTTACCATTACTGTTTCTCGCGAAAACAAAATCGTTAAAAATATCCTATAACCCGATTGCAGCGCCAACCTACCGGTACCAACAATTGTACTATGCCAATGTAAGTGTAGGTACCAAATGTCACCAAAATACAAAACATCTCATTGCATTACGATCAAAAAGAAAGTTATATTAAATAATTATCCTATTACCCTACCGCTTAAATGATACAATTTCATACACTTTCCTTGAATTACCATGAGTAAACTCCATTCAATGGGTGTGATTTATTCAAAACGCGCGTATGCGAAGTCAGGGCGCTAATATCGTGCCTCACACGTGCAAATCTGTGTAACGCAGGCGCAGGCGCCTGGGCATTTCCTGGTTACTTTACATTATCATCGTTAGTACGTGAAGATATTACGCCTTTCTTGAGTAGATAAAATACAACGTGGACTATAAATTCCACATAAATCATTACATTTGATTTTTTGTATGCGGAAGTTCACATGCAGGTTACAATATAATGTGTATTATATTGCAATGTAACTTTAAACTCATTATATCGAGATTTACTGCGTTAATTTTGTATTTATACTTTTTTGACGTTTCGGTTGCTTTTTAAATAAGCTAAAATGATGCTTTTAGAATCATCACAATGTGTGACATACAGTGCTGGTAGCTCGTCGAGGCGTAGATTTACTCACGCAGAAAGCTGATTGCCTTACCGTGACCTACAAGAACCTACGCCGGCGATAAAAACATAGCTTATGTCCCATCCTAGTTTTCGTGCTAACTCAGGATGCGCTAGCTGCATATCTTCCTGGGGTAGTCGTCAAAGTAGACCAAGGGATTTTCAGGGTCCAGTTGCGTACCATCTGAGTATGTGGGGAACCTCCTTCTACTACTATCTGCTATCCTTGGTTACAAGACAGTTGGAGTTTACTGACTCTTGGTATCTGTTCCATCATGGCAAAAGGCTCACACCGCCATTCGCATCCGTTGGTATACGCACGTCAAATATATGATGACACGCATGGCGACCCCCATTAGACCGCATCGCATTTTGATGACATGTTATATTACAATGCCCTAACGTAAAAAATTCAGGTTGACCGCATTTGCATTGTCTATATAACCTAAAACTGTGTTGATGTGGTGATGTCGCTTTTATTATGAATTGTTTGTACTTATGTAGGTTTTCTACATAACTTTTTAATTCTACTAATATTGATGTAGTTTTTGAAAATGTTTGGACGTTTGGTACTCAATCACGCTCAAAGGGCTGAACGGATCTGGCTGAAATTTGGAACAGGGATACTCTTTTTCCTTTGAATAGGTTTCCATAGGTTGCTGGAACGGGATCAGAATTGTACGCGGGAGAAGTGGCTAGTAGCAAAAATTGTCATGTATTCAGCAGGGTATATCTTTATATACCCCCTTCAAGATCTTTCGCTCCAAAGGCAATATCACCTCAAAGCCGGTACACATGCTGATAAACGGACGAGGCTCTGGTGCAGGTTTTCCTAGTCAATAAGTAAGATTAATTTCGTGCCCGGCCAACTAAAATTCAAGTTTCGACATGCCTGCCTGTTGGTATCGTTATGAGTTTACATGGAATAGGGTTTGTCAACATTCAAAAATGGCCTGTTGATGGCCATAGGCTCGATTATTTTGACGAAGAACCGCAAAACATTGCGCGATGTGGGTGTTGATACATACCTCTGCGTATGTATACGTATGCTTCTGGTGTGAGTGTATATGAATGTATGTATAGATTTAGTATTTAGGTAAGATTGCATTAATAATTTTCCTTAAAACTAAAACGATCAGAACACGCGTGTACACCCACTATTAAAGTAAATCACATACGTCAAAATTAAATGAATGACAACTCATATTTCAATCCAAAAGATAAATCAAATAAATGAACCAGCCTACGTCTGTACTCTTGCACGACCTGGCAGAGGTTACTCAGGATACTCTAATGTATGTATCGAGTAAAATTAATTGGCATTTATGACAACAAAAACATTAGCAATCGGCTATAAAGGATATGACGTCATTTAAAACTATGTATTTCCATCCTTTATTAAATCCTTTTAAAGGTAGATACAGAAATAATTAGATGGAATCTATGGAATATATTACCACATATATTAACTCATTTTCTCGTTTATCTGTGCTATAACATTTTATAATTGATTTTAACTTCCCGACGTGCTGAAGATTTGAATGAATATAATAATTAAAAATACATTGAACACCATACGTAAGATATGTACTGGCATACCTACTACAAAAAAAAGTACAATGGGCGACTTTTTACTACGAAACAATCTCTTCAATTCAACCTTTATAGCTTAACATTGCAATTTGTATTCAAAACTAAAAAGTTGAAAAACTAAATATTTCTAAATGTTTATTTAATATATTACGTTTATAAAAGACACTAAAAGGACATTTTTTAAATAATAACGACCGCCCGGATCGTTAAGGTGTAATTCGATTTTTGTTCTACAAAATATTTATTTAGGTAAGTTATAAATACAAACTTCCCGTAAAAAATCTAATTGACAGTGAAAGTCGTATCAAACTCCGTTGCGCGGTTCAGTAAAGTTAGCGGAGAAACGGACAGTCGCGCATTAGCGAGTTACTTTATACTATTGTAATGTAATGATTGACTAAATGCTTATCAAAGGGCGGGACCAAATTTCGTCACTCGATAAAGTTGAAAAACGTCTATATTAAATTGTTCTTATATTAAAATCAGGTACATATCTTATTTCAAAACTACGGCAATGTCATATAGTGTATATAGTAATAGTGTACCGCGTTGTATGACAGAAGTCAGACTGACTTCGTTCTCATTCCCACTCAATGGTTGGTGCATGTTCTGCTGCACTTGTGCTTGGGAATCATCTGAATTGTAAGTGCCAATACCGTATCTACCATTTTTATATAAGATCATTGGTCTGCCATGATACTTCTGTCCGTCAAAGTGTCAGGTAGGTCCGTAATATAATATTCTTATATTGAAATTAGAGCCACGTTCATACACCATGTTTCATTGTTGACACTAGAACTAATGTAGGTACCTGCCTATCTTTTCTCGAAATTTTATATTCTACAGATAAATAAGACAAATTGATTGAAAAGGCTCTATTACTTACTAGATTTGAGACGTATTTTTTTCTTCGAGATAAGAAGGCTTGCCTGAAAAGGGTCAGAAGCAAATGAGGGGCTGTTGTTTCTGCCTAATCAGAAGGAAAAAGTCGTGTGTATAAAAAGTAGCCTATCAGTTAATCAAGATATGAATTCCAAATTTAACTAAAACAGTGTAAACTCTAACGGCTCACGTTAGAGTTTACAACAGTCTTACATGCACACTCACCCACTCATACACTTTGGCATATGTAATCTTAATGATCGTAGTGTCATTATACAAGATTAATTTATACTTTATTCACAAAAAAGATTAAAAGATATTAATAGCGTCAAGGTTCTCACATAATGAATAACTCCGGCTTGACTAGAGAAGTACCTACCTACCTACCTGAATGAGTGAACTTTATATCGTTTTAAAGGTTTAAACCGGGTTGCCATATCTTTACTTTTATTAATATTATCACTCACCCACTCTATTATAACTCTTTTTGTATTGTATTACAATAAAGTAATGAATAGATTCATGCCACAACGATGCAATCATCGCTCCTTGCACAGGATATTTAATTTGATCTCGTTTTTAGCATTAGCATGATGCCCTACGTCATATTCAACGTACAAACCTCGATTCTTTTAATTGAGGTTTTAACGTTAAATGTGACGTAGGGCATCATCATCATCATCTTCATCCCAGTTGCATCCGAAGCTTGCACCACGGGGTCCGGGGTCCGCTGACTTCTTTTTCCTCCTTTAGATTCGACTTACGTCGCTATTATGGGAGCGACGGCCATCCGACCTCTCAACCCCAGCAGGTAAGTCTGCGCCAGAGGCTTGCCCGTCAATCAGTAGATGCACCAGCTTGCAGCTGAGGTGAATACACCCTTTTTAACGCTTCCAATTGAGGTACCAATATGGATTATAAAGAATGTATATTATCTATTTAAGCTCCACAATTTATAGCTCAAGCAATATTCGGGTACATATAATTAAACAGTGAATTATTATACTACTCAATTGATAATGGTAATTTCTGAGATTCCACCTCTCGAGCAATAGCGTTGTTTATTTAACTGCAAATGGCATTATACCTACTTTAAGCTCCTAAGGTCCTTAGTAGTAGGCAAAATTAATATATCAATGGACTAATAAAGGGGAAGTACCCAGTAATCAAGGAATCCATTCAAATTTCTGCTCAAAACCGTTGAGCTGTTAAATCATACAAGTGACAAACAACTCACTCACATAGATTTACGAATAAAAACTGGCCAAGTGCGAGTCGGACTCGCCCTTGAAGGGTTCCGTAGCAGAAAGTAAAACTTTTATATTTGAGTTGATTGAATGAAAGGTAAATTGAGGTTTACGATTTATGACGTATTAAAAAAAACTACTTACTAGATCTCGTTCAAACCAATTTACGGTGGAAGTTTACATCATATATTTTTTCGTTTTATTATTCTCTTATTTTAGAAGTTACAGGGGGGGGGGGGGGCTATCCATAGATACAACACATTTATAGGTGTGATGATTTTTTTTATTAAATTTCAGTTCTATTCCCCCAAAACTTATTGTTTTCTTTTTCTATTTTTGCTGCTGCTAAATCTTAATGCGGTTCACAGAATAGATCTACTTAACAAGTTTCAACAACATAGTTCTTATAGTTTCGGTAAAAAGTTGCTGTGACATACGAACGGATAGACAGACAGACATGACAAATCTTTAAGGGTGCCGTTTTTTGCCATTTGGAACCCTATAAATGAAACTAAAAAGATACAATAGACTCGGTAATCATTCCATTCGCAATATACCTGCGTCATATTTGTATGTCATAAAACGCATATTTATAGTAAACCGATTATTTCAACACAATGTATACATGAAAGTGGGTAACATGTTATATTAACCAATTGGCACTTTTAGCAACTGCGACGCATAACTTGTCAGCGTTTTGGGTTGCACAAGATGTTGTTCAAAAATGTGTTGCTATAAGAATTTTTTGGACTTTATTGTTAGAATTGTAATGGCATATGTATGTAACCGAATCGCCAAACTATTTTGTACTCCATGTCAAACGAATAGGGTACATACTTGTTTGTTATTATTGGCTTGGTAAGTTGATAAGAACCAATTTATGATTTATAGCACTTTGGGTAAATAACTTTATTTGGAAAATGTGCAAACGAGGTGTCGAAAATCTCTCTCTCAAGTATGTTCAACATGAACTTTGATGTTACTTATAGTGATGTTGTCAGAACAATTTTCAAAATTAGATGAATCCTAAATGGCTGTTTCATCCTAAGTAGTTAAGTATGAATTTAATTGATCAAAGAGATAAATATGTAAATCATCAATCAAAAAAAGTAAAAAAAAATACTTTGGTTTTGAAAATGGCACCAATAACAGTTTGATTATAGTTATCGATTTTTTTCCACTGGATCAATTGTTGTACAAACATCTGAATAATATATATAGATAATGTAAGGCAATTTGTATTAGAATCTTCAAATAGGAAATACATACGCTTAGTGGCTAAAGTGAAGCAGGCTCGAATTCAGGCCATTACCCTGCCGACGTGAATCCTCTTCTAAATAAGCTTAGCCGGGGGATTAACAAGAATATCAGGAATATCGGTAATTAGTACCTTTTTTTTTTCGTGCGGAAATCCCTTCGGATACCCTCCCGCCGGCCAGCGGGGGCGGTTATGTCGGGCTTGAACCGACTAAAACCGCACGCCGTCTCGGGTCTACAGACCCGATTCGTCACAAATAAAATACAAAAAAAATACAGCCTTCTCTCAATATATTCAATGAAACCTACATACGAGTAGCTACTCTTAATACTTTTTTCCTAATATTGTTAACTATAGACAGATAAATAAAACCCAATTTAATCCAAGCTTCAAACAAAAAAGCGCATTCAACTTACATCGAAGGCTTTTTGTATACTGAAGTACACGATAACAAGAAAACAATAGCGCTTTCAAACCTCCACCGTACTTATATAACAATTGTTCGAAACAAGTTTGAAGTTACGAGACGTTAAAGGTAGCACTACAAATAAGAAACACTCAATATATTTATTATTTATTGCAAAGTGCTGGTTACGCAATAAGTACCTACATGAACAATTTTATTCTAGTATATAATATATGGAGAGGAGTATATTGGTGCTTGGAGACGGAGGCGTTGATGAATTGCGGCTATTTCTGATTCGATTATTCGATTTCGTATAAAGAAAACTTGAATTATTTTTTCACGATATATATTTTTTTAAATAGTTTTTGAAGCTAGTAGTGAACAATTATAGGCAAAAAACTTTTTTCAAATATTTTGTAGTTCAATTGTTTTTGTAGTTGCAGATATTTAAGAATCGACAGCAATTTTTATATGATTTTCCGTTTCAATCGTAATGTTTTGGTATATTTTTTAGAATAAAATTTTACACAAATGTAATACGTGAGCTTCTATAAATTGCGAAACGGAAAGTATTCCTATCTTTAAATACTCAAATCATATCAATTAGAACGCCATAGAATTCACTAGCCTCAAATTTCGTACCATAAAGCAATATACAATTATGTTAATTAGTCCGTCTGAATAAAACAGATGCACAAAGCTCCAACCACTACGCACAGCGTCTCACAATGCGTGCACCTTGCCATTCATCCTTGGGGATATTGTCTCCATCCTTTACACGAACTCTCGGGAAACTTGGTAACACAAAATGAAGTTTAATTGTTCAACATGCAGCCTCTTAAGGCGCAGTTCACTGTACCGTCGAGCAGCTTTCCGAACTATATAAGGCTGTGTTTGTCGCCTCGAGATAAGCTTTATTTATTTTAATCCTGCGATTAGAGTACCGAGACTTTATTCCTACAGTTTTATTGAGGTGTTTTATGGGCAGCCCGTTTAATTTACATGTTTTGATCTAAGTTAACTTATATGTATAATTGTATCACTGGTGGGGTCAAAAATGGTCACGTCACTTTGAATATTAAGCGATGGTACACTCGAGAGTGCCGTGGGCGGCAGTCAGCACAACACTTACTCTTTCCTTTAACGAATTCCGAGTGTTTGCGGTGACCGCGGGCGGCGGCCGGCGTCCCCACAGCGACGAGGCACAGGCACCATAACAAGGCACGCGCAGCGACCATGCTGCGACATCACTCGCGATGACGTTACGCACACGACCGACCGGCACAAACTTCCATCGTGTACTGGCCCGCCCGGTTTGTGGAGCCTCGCGGTGCGCCCGCGCACGCACAGAGTTAAGCCTCCGCAGAAAAGGCCAATGACAACACAGTTTGGGCGGGAAAAGGTCTCACTTGTCTTTTAAATTTTATGTTATCACGTAATGCGCATCTATCTGGTTTATTTACGAAATTCTGTTACGAATAACTTTACATGTGACATTTATAACATTTACCTGAACAGTCTTTCAGAACATCGTATAACTAAACTTACCTCAAATAATCTAAAGTTCGTTTAAAATTAATAATAAAATGAATTATTTAACAAATCTAAACCAAACTTCCAATTCATACATATTTTGCAGCAACTGCGACTGTTTGTACTAGTTGAAAGTTTGACACCATTAATTTGGCTCGTCTATGCATATGTAAGTCTATGTTCTGCCCTCTCACAAGCACAGGTAAGCCGAGAAGGACGCAGGTATGCAGCCGACAGCGTTAAAAAAGCCACGTAACAAAAGTTTTAATAACAAGGCATTGTGCCCGCTAGTACCGATACTCTGATACCAACAAATTGTACTGGACCAAATAGTACAAGCTCTTAGATGCATCATGCACGTTTTTTGATAATTATGTTTTGGATCTATTCGGGTTTTGTTAAGTACAAGATTAGATCGCTATAGAGACGAGACCGTCGAATCGCGATACAAGTTAAACCAAAACTTAGAATAAAAGGGGCCTTTTTGTTAAAAGTAGTCGGCCCAATCCCCATTCGAATACAGGTCATCCGTATTTTGTCTAATAAATATAAGGGTAGTTGCATAACAAGATATATGAGAAATGGTTTCCAGATTTAAAGCAAAAGAAGAAAGAAAGAAAGATCATTTATTCGCATGAAATATGGTTACAATTGGTTCTTAAATCTATAAAGTCCTCATATTTCGCCTATATTAGGCATGCAAATTTTTATTTATTCATTGTCAATTTATTTTTCAAATTTATTCATTATATTATCATTTGTAATTCTTAAATCATTAAAATTGAATGTCATAGATTATACACAAAAAAAAATAAAAACTTAGTAAAATATGTCAATTGTTAATAAGTATGTCCTTCAATAACACATTTGTAATAAATATGTGTTAATCTAAATAATGTCCTATTTTGTGTCATTCATGAACTCATCTACCGTATAAAAACATTTGTCTGCTAACCACACATATAGTTTATTTTTAAATTTAGTTAGCGGCAGGTCTCTTATTTTATTTGGTAATTTGTTATAAATATTAATTGCCATAGGGTAGCAGTTGGAATGATAATATGTGGTATTTATATTTGGCAGAACTAGCCTATCAGGATACCTGGTATTAAAATTATAATGTTCGCCAAATGTCTTAAAGAGGTGACGATGGTTCTTTACAAATATTCCGCATTCAAATATATACATCGATGGCACCGTTAGAATTTTAAGACGGCGGAACAGAGGTCTACATGAGCATAGTGGCTCAACATTGCAGATAGCACGTATACATTGCTTCTGCGCTATAAAAACTCTGTTTATATTTGTGGCATTGCCCCAAATAGGAATACAGTACCTTATGTTTGAAGCGACATATCCGTGGTACGCTTGCAAAGCAATCTTAGCATTACATATTTTTGTAAGGCGCCAGAGCGCATACGAAAACCTATTGATTTTATTACAAACCCTCTCAATGTGCAGATTCCATTTACATTGGCTATCAATATGTAGTCCCAGAAAAATTATATTATTTGATTCGCATAGAGATTGATTATTGTAAGTTATATTTAAATCCTTAATTAATTGATATCGGTTATAAAATGTCATGTATTTTGTTTTTTCTATGTTAGCTTTTAAATTGTTAGTGTCCATCCAATCAAGTACTCTCGCAACGGTGAAATTAATTTCTGTATTAAAATTTACTGAATCCTCATTTGATATCACTACCGCAATATCATCAGCAAATAAGCTGCATGGGTAGTTTATATGATCTGGAAGGTCATTTATATAAATAATGAAGAGAAGTGGTCCTAAAATACTTCCTTGAGGAACTCCTACTCTATTGTATGTCCATGAGGATCTAAAAGCTCTTTCCTCATTTTTATCATCGACTTCTCTAATTTCGACATATTGTTGTCTGTTACTTAGGTAAGTACGTAACCACTTTTCAGCTGTTCCTCGAATGCCATAGTTAATACATTTTTTAAGCAGTATCTCATGATCCACAAAATCAAATGCCCTGGACATATCAAAGAAAACACCCACTGTGGGTACCTTTTTATCAACATTTTCTGTTATTTTACTTATAAGTTTAAAGGCAGCTAAAGTGGTCGATTTACCTTTTTGGAACCCATGCTGTTCGGATTTTATAACATTATATTTATTTAGAAAATTTGTGAGTCTAGAGTGTAAGATTTTCTCAAAAACTTTGGCTAACACTGGTATTAAAGTTACAGGTCTATAATTACCAACACATTCCTTGTCTCCTTTTTTGTAAATAGGTTTTACCACTGATATTTTCAATTTGTCAGGAAAGGTGCCTTCACTTAGTGACATGTTTATTAGGTGACACAAAACCGGGGTGATAAGCATTGCACTGCGCTTCAATATTGATGTGGGAAGCTCATCGTATCCTACTGACATTGTGTTTCTAAGAGAATGAATTGTTTTATAAATTTCCTCGCATGTAGCAAGCAATAAGAATATACTGGAATCTATGTTATTAGTGTAGTGTGCAGTGCAAGGTTTCTTTTTTGTAGTAGATTTATTTGTAAGCTCTATAAAGAATGTGTTAAAAATGTTAGCAATATTAGTACTATCATTAGTAACTCTGTTATTATGTATAATTTTTTGGATTTTGTTTTTGTTTGTGCTTATTTTATTGTCACATTGTTTTATTATGTCCCATGAAGCCCTGCATATGTTATTTGATTTTCGTATAAATTTCTCATTATTAATTTTTTGGGCTGTATTTATACATTTTCTTAGTGTTTTCGTATATTTCTTGTAAGTTGTTTTTGTAACACTATTTTTATTTTTTATGTAAATGTTTCTGAGGTTCCTTTTAACCACACAAGACTTTCTTATACCTCTCGTTATCCAAGCTATTTTATTATCTTTATTTTTTATTTTTATTCTACGCATTGGGAAACATAAATTATAGAAAAGAATAAGATAATCGTGAAAAACATTAAAAGCTAAATTCAAACTATTCAGCTCATATACTTCTGACCAGGACAAACAGCCTAAGCATTCAATGAATTTATTTATATTATACTCATCAAAGTCACGCTTTTGAATATAGTAGGTTTGTTTGGGTATTTCAACATTTCTTACAGGAATACTAATTGTTTGACCGGTTTCATGGTCGGATAATCCTAAAACATGTACATTGCTTTCTGCTTCCGGAACAGTACTTATAATTTGGTCCAAGCATGAATTTTGCCGGGTAGGTTGATTAATATGTATGTGAAATCTATAGTTTTGTGTTATTCTTAAGTATTCGCTCAAGTCATTACAGGGTTTTAGTAAATCAATATTAAAATCGCCACAGACGACAATTTTCTTATTAGTCCTATTACGAATTTTACACAATAAAATTTCTATATTTTTTAGGAAAGTCTTTACATTTGAATCAGGTGTTCTATAAATGCATATTATAATACATTTAAGTACTGGTATTTCAATGCCACAACATTCAAATGAGAACTCAATAGCTAGATCTTTCAGCCATGAAATAGGTTTGGAACATATGTTTTCTTTACACAGTATTGCTACACCACCCCGTCTCTTTTTCTTCCGTGAAAAATAATCGGATAAGTTAAATCCTCTTATATGTAAATTTAACTCATCGCCCAATTTTAGGAATGTCTCAGTAAAACATAATATGTCTATATCTGTGTTCTTGTCTTTAAAGTCAAGCAATGCTATTCTAAGTAAATTTCTTTTTTCTAATAGTCCCGCAATGTTTTGGTGAAGCAGGTTCAATTTCCCACCTATCTCTGATATATTATTCACGAAAAAACCTACTTGTATTAGCAAGTTGTGTATTTACTGATAAAATCTTTTTAGATTGGTCTATTTTACTAAAGTAATCCAATATGGATTTCTGGGTGTATGTTTGTGTAGAATTGTTTTTATTAATTATTTTTCTAGTTTTCATTGTATGATTGAATACTTTACATTTATTTCCCTTTATGATCTCTCCATATGTAGTTTTAAATGACAAGTACTTATTTTCATAGTCTAAACTATCAATAAAGTAGTTAATTTTTTTGCATACCAAATATAAATTATTTTTTTTAATCGAATTTCCAGTGTAGTCTAAGAAATGAGTGTTAGGAAAATTACTACAAACTAGCCTTACATTACTATTAAGCTTATTCACATTCAATGATTGATTATACTGTATCCCTAAAACTATAACCACCACATTGTACAAGCGCTTTAAAGTAGATGACAGTTCTATAATTATTTTTAATGGATTAGTGTCATTTTCTCCAATACCAATTACAACCCTATCATTTGTATTCAATTTTAGGTTTTCACAAGTTCTTAATACTTCTTCTGTGGAGGCCATTGGTTTCGTGTGGGCCGTGATATGATATTTTTCATATTTGGTATTCATCCTCGATTTTATTAAGGTTGTAGCTAGACCCACACATTGTTGTGCTCCAAATATGAAGATTCTTCTTTCATTCTGTGTTAACAACGTCTTCTTTTCTTCCGAACTGTCTGACTTGCCTTCAATTTTTTCAGTGCCTGTATTTGTTGCATAACTCTCCTCACAGTGGAAAATATTGGGTGAGGCCTTCGGAGTCTGAAAATCTAAATCTAAGTCTAAGTTTAGTTTCCTAGCAGAAAGGTTTGGTTTAATTATATTAAGGCTTCTCTTATTTCTTTTTTTAGTTTGACTATTCGATGTATAATTTTTACTTTTATTGATACTAGTACTGCACATAGTTTTAAGTTGCTCATTTTTATGCATCTGCTCTTCAAGATTTTGTTTTAGGCTTAAGTTTTCAATGTTAAGGTTTTCTACCTCACTATGTGCGCTTATTAATTGTTGTTCCAATTCCTGTATGGACTTTTTCAAAAAGCTTAATTCATCTGTCATTATATGAGTAGACAGGTCTATCATACTCCTAGCATTATTCACACCACTTAAAGGCGAATCCAATGAATCCTCGGATCCACTAGATAATGATCGTATATGGTAACGTTGCAAGTTTCTTATAGTTACATTTTCGGAATCCATTCTCAATGTTTACAAACGAAAACTTATTATTAAATATTATTCTGCAGGCTTTTAAGAAGTGGCCAACGTTTGGTTATCGATATGTTTCACTGTTTATCATTTTATAAACTAACGACACTTCAAAAAGTGGATTTATGGACAGTTGGATTCGAACTCGATACTTCTTCGTCCGCAATTGTACATACATGCCTCGAGGTCACATCGACAGTTAAACGGCAGTTCCAAAATGTTAATCACATTGACGCCAGTTTGTTCCATGTGCCATAGTACGAGTTAACGGCGTGATTTGCACTTTTGAATTTTAATTAAAGTTGCATCCACCGTCACAGTTTTTAGTTCTTTCCTTTGTTTACTTTATTTGAATATTTTAGCACATCATATCACTGATTTTACGATCTTATATTGTATAAGTCACTTATTTCTTAGGATGTATATAGTTGTTTTATTACTTTTCACTGATTTGTTTATTTTGCACTGAGTTATTGGCGAATTGTTCTGCACTGATTTTTTTTCTTTTTCACTACATCAAATCTTTCACTAACATTCAACGGTGATTATTATACATAAATTGATCGATAGGCGATACAAACATACTTAAATTCTACGATTTTCTATTTTAAAAGGATATTAAGTACGGAGCCGATGTTAACATGACAGCTAGCGCCATCTACTTACTTTCGTACTTTCCTATAGTTAAAATAAACTACTTAACTGAGCGGTGCGCGGTAGCGTTCGATACTATTATATTATTCGATATTTATTTTTAATCATCCAGTCAACCAACAATAGTCCGCTAGCAACAACTATCAACCAATAATATACTAGCTTTGTCCGCGACTTCATCCGTATGGACTTAAACCTATGTAGGCTTCAATTTTTTTACGCCGAGCCCTTCTTTTTTCTTTTTTTTAATTTGTGGAAACCCCCACGGCCTTCACCCCATCGGTGCCAACGATGGGATGGATGTAAAAATGGCAGTTAAAAGTGCCATTTCAAAGATTAGCCAAATCAAACAGACAGAAAGACATACAGACACAAAGATTAAAAAGATAGTTTTTTTATAAATTTTACATGTATTTACTGAAAACTGAAAACAACCAGACACTTCTAGATTTCAGATACTATAGATTTGGCAATAGCGAAGTCTGTTGCCATACTTCTACCTATATTTCGTATAAGTGTCCATAGAACATAGCATTTTGACGTTTACGAAAAAAAAACTGATTTGAATTGTCAATGAAGTACCCAGTGTTACACGTACCACTAATAGATTCGATGTGAAATAATTTACGTTTGAAAACATGTATCATATCAAATGTAACTCTTGTAGCACATTTCAGTTTTACAAAGTTGACACGACAGGTTTATCTTGTGTTCCAGATTTTATAAGAGTTTTGTAGAAGCCGCGAAGAGGATTCTCAATTCGAAATATATGATTGATCACATAGTAATGCATACTTTTAATTAGATCTATATTTACATATACAGCCTGATTCACAATGCCTGTGAAAAAAACCAGGCAATAAAACCCCACCGCTCCTCCTTTCAATTTCAAGTAGGTAATTACATGATTGTATAAACAAATTGTATCTGCGAGTAATACGCCACCCGCGGAGAAGTGCTATCTTCAGGCGTCAAAATATTAAATTAAATTGCGCTCCTATTTTAGTTTCTACCACTACAGTGTAATAGGTACTACATGAGGCAGAGGTTCCGATTTACGTAACTATTCGGTGCTACTGTTCATCTCCACTCGAATGTTTTGTCTCGTGTAACAGAATTGAAACAAAAAGGAGTAAAACATTCTAGGACTACAAACAACAAATCTTCAGGGTTCAAATTAACCTCATCTGCAAGCCGGTACTGATGGATGAACAGGGTCTGGCGCAGGCTTTTCTTTTGAGATTGGGGAGTCAGACGGTTGGCCAGCGTAAGTCGCATAAGGAGGAGAATGCATAGGAGACCGTACCCCGTGCTCCATAGTGCAAGCTTTGGATGCTACCGGTACGAACGCTGGGATGATGATGATGTTTAGTCCTTCTCTATTCAAGTTAAAAGTGCGAATAGAATCTGTGATACTACAAAATATTATACTGATGATGATATGTTTCCAGGGTGTTTATGGGACTACCCCGAGATGTTCGAGCACAAGCCAACCTCTCTTGCAAGAAGGTACACCTGCTGATTGAAGAATGAGGTTCTGGTGCAGGTTTTCCTCTCAGTGTTGAGAGGTTAGAAGGTAGTCGCTCCCTAAAAAGGTATATAAGCGAAATCAAAAGGAGGAGACGATGTAGATGGAACCCGGGTTCTGCGGAGAAAGCCTTAGCTGCAACCGGGAACAATGCTGAAATGTACCATTAAAGTAAAGTACCGTTCCTAAATTGCAATAGGAAACTTTTGAATTCATGATCCACTTAGATAAACTTTTTTTTCAAGGTTGTTATTTGCAATCAAACGTTACACGGCTATAAGCAGAAGTCTAGGAAGGTAGTATCTAGGTATACGTTCCAAGAAAATACATTATTTTAAGGTTCAACTAGTACACTTTCAGATGAACTATTACTAGATTTAATATACGGGCCCTTTTTTTTTAACGTGTGGAAATCCCTTCGGATACCCCCCGCTCGACCAAAACCGCACGGTGTCCTCCCCAACTGTCCGTTGCCGGGCAGCCCGGGTAAGCCCTCGAAAGGATAACCCCAGGGAATACACGTGCCCTAATCTTTCAGAAATAATCTAAAGAAAATAAATATTACGAAAGGATGAAGATTATTTTGCCAATTTATTTTCACTTAAAATTAAATAGAACTGCTATTCGATTTCAATTTAAAATAATCGGCCTCTGTGGTGTAGCGGTAGTGCATTCGACTGCTACGGGAGACGGGTTCGATTCTCGCTCAGTGCAAATATTTGTTTGCATGTATATGTCTATTTGCATTGTTTACAAAAAAAATATGTATATAAGTATGTTTATCCGCATTTTGGAAGCCATGACACAAGCTATTTAAACTATGCTTACTTTGGGTCTAGAAAGCGCTGTGTAGAATGTCGTATCTATCCACTATACTATCCACCTATCTTATTTATAATTTTATCAAATATTTTTGCTGCCCTTTTTCCCAGTTCCCTCATATTAGCTTATTCTAACGAATATTTACAATACGGTATTTGTCCACATCTACTTGCATATTTAATGGTAATACTCGTACAAAGTTGGAAAGCGTGAAAGTGTTAGAACTGTCAGTAAACCAAGTGAATAAATCTATAACTTAATAAATATAATAAACCTTAAAAACATGCTAAGTAATCTACTTTACTAAATGCCCTTTGACACTGTTCTGACCCTAATTCATACAAAACCATTATAGTACTCAAGTAATATCATGATATTTATACCAACAAATAGCTTTATATTTGCTTTGATAATTTCGTGTGCAAAATAGCGAGCGCGCGTTGAATTCTTTACGAAAGTCGAGATGTGACCCGCCATGAAATAGCTTAAGCGGCAACGGACTTCGTCTTTGCTACAATGTTGACTGTATATTAACGGTTAGATTCGCGCTTGTATTAGATGTAGCGGTCGCCAGCGAGTAATGTATGTCATCTTAATATGTTATAGTGTATAACGGATTCGCGGAATGAATGTTTGATTATAAGTTTCTAGCGGGTTGACTCCGCATTCCTGAAGCACAGTGTTGTCTAGAATGCTCTCACAAATCTCTCTGACATGTTGCGCGTACACTTTCCGATATCTCAGGGTTCGAATATTGGCGGATATGCAGCTTTGAATTAGATTTAATGTTCCTGGAACATTGAGTGCGTTAGAGATCATTTACTGTGTGAATACTATAGTTTGTGCAAACATTTATTTAACTTTATCTGTTACATTTATGTTTTTCTACATTTTCGCACTTTCACTCATTTAGACATTCTTTAAAAAAATGTGTGGTATTTTAATAGAAGTGCAAATCTATAATATCAGAATGAATCGCTGAATGTGTTGCTAAGCGCAAAACTCGAGACCAGCTGAACCCATTTCGCTATTTTTTTTAATAATATTCCTTGAAGTACGAGGATAGTGCTTACAGACACAAAAAAATTAAAAAATTGCCTGAAAAAAAAGCACTTTTCTATATTCCCATACAAAAGTTTCACGTAATTTTATCCCAGAAATAGGTTCACATGGGTTACGGGAACTGAATCAGAATTCCACGCGGGCGAAGCCGCGGGCAACAGCTAGTATTTGTATGTTGGTCTGGCTGTCTCTAATATGACTAGCTGTATTCCGCCCGCGTGGAATTCTAATACCGTTCCCGCAACGCAAGGGAACCTATCTCAAGGATAAAAAGTAAAGCATATGTGTTATTCCAGACTATAATCTATTCCTATGCCACATTTCAGCCAGGTTCGATCAGCCGTTTGCACGAGATTAAGTAACAAACATCCACACATCTTCACAAACTTTCACATTTATAATGAGCCCAAAATATCCTGAACTCTTAATGTGCCTAACTTTTCATGGGTTTGAGTAAGCGAATAACTAGACCATACATAGTTGAAATAGAATTTCAACTTGAATATGCAAGAACTAAAAGTTCTGGGACAGTAAATTCTTTGAATAAGACCTAATCCTACGATTGGCTCACAGGTTTTATTCTCCAATGTCCTCGGCCTTCGCACGTCAGTTCGCTTCAACTGCATTTCACATAAAGTAACTATCAGTGGCTTTAACAACGTAATATGCTTACGCTCGTTTTACAATGGTTTCTACTTCCTAGTAGAACATCACCGATTTCAGTTTGCAATATACTCGAACCTTATTGCAAAGCGTTAAATGCTATAACTACACGTGCTGGGCATTCGATTAATTTGTAGGTCCGCCTACAGGTTTAGCACAGTACGTCGGTGTACGGTAATAAAAATTTGGTTCGTATTGCAATATAAAATTGAAGTTGGTTTTGTTGGTTACCTTGACTGAATCGTAGGATAGGTGACCCTATAGTTATGATCACTTAAAATATTGTACGGTGAGCCACAAAGGTTTTAATAGCGATGCTGTTATGATTCGCTTCAGAACTCAGGTTTTATTTTATTACATACGTTATATTATTAGCATTCTAAAAATATATGCCGTTTAGTTAACAAACAAGTTAAAGTATCCTTTTTATGATTTGGTACGATAGGAAGAAGAGTGAGAGTTCGCCTAAGATAGGCTTACTTCGCTTTTGTAAAGCGTTCATCGTATCGCACAGCACATGTCAATAGTTTTATGTCTATGTAGAATAGTTGAAACAGAAGCTTTACACGATTACGAGGTGAAATACTCAGATGAACTAGCTTGATCAGCGAAATACCACTCCTCATTTATTATTGTTGTTTAGTACTAGTACGCCAATTTCCTCTTCGAATCCCTCCTTCTCTCTTCAGGTTAAAAGTGCGAGTACTACTTGTATTGTTGTAGGCATACGTAGGCGTGTTTGGTTAAGGTAAGGTATAAAAATAAAATGAGGCCCAACTGCTAGTAAGCAGCCATCGCAGTCTATGGACTTTTGACACTCCAGAAACGACCTTTATGCTTCCTTTTTGAAGGATTCCTACGTTAACTCAGGAAAGCCATGACAAGGTCACAATTTAAGTACCAGCGGAAGATTTTTGCGATTTTCAACTCTAGAAATAAAGTAAAGCTCATTGTAGCAGCTAAATCTTTAACTCGTCATCAACCGAGCGCCAACCCAGGTTGCAACCATCACCAGATTTCAGGGTTCACTCTTCGGGGCTCCATACGTTTCAGCTAAATATTTAATAAACAAATGCGAAAATAGAGCCTTGTAGAAATCGTGTGTGTGTGTTGACACTGATGTGCTAGCTTGTATTTTTACAAACAGGTTCCTATGTTAGTACCTAATTGTTTGAAAGAACGCGTCTAGTATATTTTGTTTCTTTTAAATACCATACGGTACATCAAAGACGCCGTACAGAACTATAATTAAGGATGCATATTAAGTGAATATAAAACCTACTATAATAAATGTGGAAGTTTGTGTTTTAGTATGTTTTATACATATTTGAAATTTGGAATAAACTAAATTTATAATCACATCGGCTAGTTTTAATTTAACATCTGATGTAAGAGCATGTGCAGGTATCAACTTATACTTGCACTTTGGAGCGTGGGGTCTGCCCCCTACTCCTCCATTTCATTCGGTTTATTTTGTGAAGGTACTAAATTGTTGAAGAACGACGTTACATATTTTCTTATAATTGTCAAATAATACCTACATGTTTACCAAACATTATTGTAGGGATCAAAGCTGGGTCAAATTAAAAAAGTTTCGCCAAAATCTTGGACTAGATTAAAAATGTAGGCATAGATATTGTACTAACAAACTACAAAACGTATACAAAAAATTACAATGTAGGTACCTACTCATATTCAAACAAACACGACTGTATTAAAAAGACATCTTCCCTCGCAGACGGACTTCAAACAAAACGTTATTAAGGACTACAGCGAGCCGGGTCTTACCTGCGCTTACAATAGTGAAATCAAAGACTATTGTATGGACACAATGCCGTCAAGTGGTCGGTGGCTCTTGTTGGCACAGGCACTTGCAGTTACTAACCAAATAAGAAGAGGTTGTTTTTATATTTAGTGGCCATTTTTTTAGATACAGGGATTAACTAAGTCAGAGCAGTGACGTCAAGTTTATATTCTAGATTAATAGCGCAGGATCCAGCTAGGACAAGCCAGCTAGCTAGCGTAGGACGCCGCAGACTCATCTACGCCCGGGACTACCGACCTCCATGATCGGGCCTGAGGACGGCAGTTGGCCGACTCGCCGTCCTTACAGAAGCAGGCCGTGGCGGAGGCGTGTCGTGTGTGCCCTACACACGCCTGCCAACTCACCGAAGCGGGATAAAACCCGACCCCACCAGGCGAGGCCGCGGTGGCGGCCAAAGTCCGCCGGCAACCCTGGGGTTATCCTTTCGAGGGCTTACCCGGGGTGCCCGGCAACGGACACTTGGGGAGGACACCGTGCGGGGGTATCCGAAGGGATTTCCGCACGTAAAAAAAAAAAAAAAAAAGAGCAGTGACGTGAAGTTTATATTCTAGATTAATAGCACAGGATCCAGCTAGTTTAAACAAATACCAGTCAAGTGCGAGTCGGACTCACGCACTGATGGTTCCGTACAAAACTGGATTGAGTGGCGAAACTATAGTAGGTAGAATTTCTAGTCTTGACAGACAAACATGGTATAGATTTGTTTTTTTTTTGTGATGTGGGTAACTACATATTATTTAAGATATTACTTTCGGCAAAATATCATGATTCTAGCTCAACGGGAAGTACCCTATAGTTTATGATTCCCTTGCGATAGTCTGAGTATGCTGAATAAACGGTAAAATTTTTTGATTACATTGATGTAGAAGTTTCTTTTTCACAGTTGCAAAATGTTAGAGATCTGGGTATTTCATATTAATCTCAATTTGATACCTCCACGCGTTCCTAAGAAAAATTACTTGTGCTATAAGACCATGCTTTTTGCCAAATTTCACGATTCTAGCTACAGATTTAAGTATTTTGTATACATTTCAACTTGATGCCTCTATACGTTTCTGAGGAAAACGTAGTGATCTTTAAGGGTCCCATATTTACAAACTTTTATTTAACTTCCACTATTCGTATGTATGTTGTCCGTCAAAATTTACAAACCATTTTTCGAACATTTATTGGCATCCGATTGAGTTGAAATTTTGCAAACATTTTTAGTTTGGATGTAAGTTTAGTTAGGTTTTAGTTATGCGAGAGCAGTGCTCATTTCAAAAGCTTGTAGCGCAATAGATAAATTTAATAATTACCTACGCGATGCAAACTTTTGAAATTACATAAAATTATCATTTCATGTCGCGGCGATAGCCCAGTGGCGTACGTAACAAACTGCTGAGACGAGGTCTCGAGTTCGATCGCCAGTCGCCCCGGGCACACAGCTCTGACGTTTCCTAGTTATGTGTGCATTAATAAATGTTATCGCTCGCTTAATAATGTGCCCGATAGATGGCAATAGGCTCGCTACCTATTACATTGGGACGTTAACATAACTGGCGAATCGTGGGTGTGTAATACACCTCTGCCTACCCCTTCGGGTATACAGGCGTGAAGTTATGATATGATGATGATATCATTTTCGTTTTAGGGCAACTACATTTTTGAATAAAACCTTCGTGTTTAAACTTTTCATAATAATTATTTTATTGTCTTATGAGGTATGAAACCTTAAAAATTAATAAGCGTTTAGTCTCCAAACTGGCTCCAAAAATGCAGTCAGTGTGCAGCCTGCAAGTAGATAGCACAGCTAATCAGTAGTGTCCACCATGCAGTTATGCATCAGAACTGCTTTCAAACACAAAGTTCATAGTTTAAATGTCTGCATTCTGCACCTGAATAGAAGAATACAAGAAGTAGAATGCAGAAGTAGTAGGTTAACACATTGCTAAGATAAGCAATAGTAGTAGTAATAAAGCTTAGGACGGATGATCATTCTTAGACCCCCTTCGTGCCTCAGAGAGTACGTTAAGCAGTCGGTTTCAGCTGCCATACGAATATCTATGGCAGTTGTTTCGGGTAGTTGAGGCCTTAAAAAGTTCAACATCTGGTCTTTCTACACAACTTTAATATCGCAAGTGGGTTGTGGAGGTTAGATGGCAGTCTCTTTAGCCGATGAGTAGTAGTTGCCGCGGGTGACAGAAATAGACTTGGCCCGTGTTCTGTGAGATCAGGAAACATTCGATTGCAATGTGAGTATTGTTACGCACACCTCTGTCTACCTCTCGGGAGTTGTATAAGCGTATAGAATGAGTTTATTTCACGTCTCAACTGAGCCGTAGGAAGCGTATCTGCAGGTATTAAATTTACAAAACATCAAGATCAGCAGATATTAATTATTAGGAACGATGCGGCACACAAACAGGAAAATATTGAGCTTTATAATGTGTAAGGAATATGTATTGACAGAATTATTAAATTGAATTTATTACAATTATTAACTGACTGCAATCCAAAAAACTCATAAACGGTTGTCTGGTTTAGCGGTCACCTCGCTGACTTCGAGGTTCTTGTTTTATATAACCGTGGATATTATTTGAAAATAGATTTTCTTATTTGCGCTACCACTATTATATAAGAGGAATTCTTCGATGCCTTAACTTCTGGTCTTTACATAGTATAAAACCAAGTCGCTTCCCGGTGTCTGTTCGCAGAGATCTCCTAAACTACTCAACGGATTTTGATGCGGTTTTCATTAATAGATAGAGTGATTCAAGAGGAAGGATAATATTAATACATTGATACTTTATTACGTTAATTTGTTGAAATATGACGATAATTGTTCAAGATGACGAAAGAAATCAGCCCGACTGAGAGCTTAAGTTGAATACGCTTTTACCTCTTTTTTAAATATTATTATTATTATAAAAAAATATTATATACTAGCTGACCCGGCAGACTTCGTACTGCCTCAATCGATAACTTCCATATTTATTCACCTTTTAAAAACCTTCTCTGGACCACCACAAATAATTCAAGACCAAGATTAGCCAAATCGGTCCTGCCGTTCCCGAGTTTTAGCGAGAACAGCAATTAATTTTTATATATAAAGATATATATAATACGATAGCAACAAAAAACCCACGAAGGTTTATACCTGTGCTACATATCTCAGAGCCCGGGAACCGCTAATGAATCAATTTATCTAATCTAATACCTTTAAACGAATAATTCTTGTATATATATCATATATATGTATCGATCTTGCTAGGTTTCATTTTTAGAAAAAAAAACCGAGCAAAGCTCGATCACTCAAATATTGAGATCCGATTCTCAGCCCTCCATGGATTCACCGTGCGGTCGCCGGGTCCGTAGCGTGGTTCAGAGAGGAACACCATGACGGCGACTGGGACTTGCGACCCAGATGTAGGTTTAGGGTGGCCATCTTGTGATGCATCAACGCTCACCTCCACCGTCAGTAGTGTTCCCCCCCCCTACCTATACAAATTTGGTAAGATCCTAACAATGCCGCTTTTGATATACGATTTAGTAAAGAGCTTACTGAAGCTCTTGGCAATCCGAGGTCTTTAAGTAAGTTGTACAGGGATTTAGCTGGAATTCCCCTTGCTCCTACTTCTACGGCGTAGAGTTTAACCACGTAGCCGTTTTTGGTTAACTCGTTAGTCAAATCAAAGTATTTGTTTGTCTTTATAGCGTGGTCTTTAGGTTTAGTTTCCCACGGTGCTGTGAGTTCTACAAGCACTGCACGCTTATGCAATCGTGAAAAAAGGAATATGTCGGGTCTGGATGATGAGGCACAGACATCCTCCGGTATCCTATAGTGCTTCTCATACGTGTCTACGAGTATTGTCCAGTCAACGGCAGCTATCAAAATTGAATATGGCTTTTGAGATGATTTCTTTGAGCAGCCTTCCTTTACAAACGCAATGTCATTTCTTTGGTTTGTGGTTAATCCTTTTTTTGCTCTAGCTACCGCCAAACTTACAGCCTCACGTATGATTTCTAATACCTTATCATGACAGCGCGAGTAATGACCCCGGCCTAATAGCGTCTTACAACCCACTAGTAGGTGCCTAGCCGTACCAGTTGCTTCACCACATGAGTTACATGTTTTATCTGTGGCTTTTCCCCATCTGACCAGATTGCTTTGGTCGGGGAGGGTCAACTGGAATGCATTTAGGTAAAATTTAAGTAAGGCCGGTGACCAGTCGTATATTATGGTACGCCATTTTAAGGCTATGGGAATACAATAATATATGGTATTATACTTAGTGGTACTATAGTTGGCTTCTAATGTGATTTTATATTTATATTAAACTGATTGAAATGTAATCTGATGCAAACTGTTTTGCATTTGTCATTATCGTAGGCTAACATTCTTTTACTAAATAGCTATAAAAATGCATACACAAAATTTATAATCGACATAGTTAACAATGAATTCCAACGGTAAACTATATTATCATACTAATTATTTAATAGATTAAAATCTCAATTTATTATTTATTTTGTAGTGAATTATTGTTAATGCAATGTACATTTTTTTTTCGTGCGGAAATCCCTTCGGATACTCCCCCACCGGCCAGCGGGAGCGGTGCTGTCGGGTTTGAACCGACTGAAACCGCACGCCGTCTTGGGTCTACAGACCAGACAGAGGGTGTAAGGTTACCCATAGTTCGCACCCCGACTGACCCTGGGCCATCTCCGGTTTCGGGATGGCCCCCTCGGGTTTGGGAACCACGGTGTCCCCGTCTTGCCCCGGTTTGGGAAGGGGCACTATTCGCCCCGCCATCCCGGTCTAATTCTACTGGGGTGACAGGCGGCCTCACCTGCCACCCCCAGGCCTGCGCTTATGGAGGACTGAGGTCGTTAAGTGACCTCCGGCGCCTTCGACGCGCGGCGAGCATGTTGCGGGCCGGGAGAGTTCTAAAACTCTCCCAGGCGCGCTCCGTCATCTCCTTCGCGAGCATTATATGCTCGCAGAAGGAGGTGGCGGCGGCCCACGCGCTCGCGCTCCGCAGTATTGCCGCAATCATGCTGCCGAGCGAGAGGACTCTCACCCCGTTGGCTGCCACGAGGTCACGCCTCGGTGCCTCCCACGCCGGGCAGTCCGCCAGCGTGTGCAGCCCTGAGTCCTCGCCCGCGTCGCAGTGATGGCACTAAGGCGTTGGCTCCTTCCTGATCCGATGCAGGTGGTCCCCGAAGCTCCCCTTACCGGAGATCACCTGCGTCAGTCGCTACGAGAGGCTTCCCTGTCGCCTCTCTAGCCAATCCTCCATGATGGGCCTTACCGCCACTATTGCGGCGTGACCTGCGCTTGGTCGTCCGGGTAATAATATGTCGCATATACGGCTCATACAGAGAGTCCTATGTCCAGTATCTAGTGGATTGCATAAGGTTTATTGATATAATTATATTAATTAATATTGAGCATGTAACATTTCATAGTTTACTAGTATATTTATATAGTTAATAATGGAAGCATGATGTATACATTCCTCCGTATATGTATATTATAAGAACGTGTTTATTAGCTGTCAGCTCAGAAGTGGCGACAAACGTTGAATTCATTATATTTAAATATTATATTTACTGGTCAACACTATAATTATATTTTATAATTCCGTATAATTTAGGCAAATACATTGGACTTTATTTAAAATAGTTACATTAATCCTAGTTAGGAGTCAATAAATTCAAATGCAATGTGCTGTTTAAACTTTGGCATGTTATCTTGGTCTCTAATGGTTTGGCAGTATAAAGATTAGGAATATATTGTAAAAAAGGATTTACTTTTTATTTATAATTAAATTAACGACATTCCTAACCAGTATTTTACATATAAATTACAGACAAAAGTGGTAAAATTCCCGAGTAGAAACCTGTATGTACAACCTGCATAACGGCGCTAACATCTTTTAATAATTTTAAATACATTAATCACATATGTATATTAAATAAACAATTATTATTTATTACAGTTACTTGTAGGTTGATGCCATCAGTAATAAAATCCAATAACAATTCTCGAAACTACGCAATACGTTGCAATGTTA
This sequence comes from Cybosia mesomella, assembly GCA_946251805.1. NCBI lineage: Eukaryota > Metazoa > Arthropoda > Insecta > Lepidoptera > Erebidae > Cybosia > Cybosia mesomella. The sequence continues at coordinate 11,636,088 of OX276388.1, read as the reverse complement.
AATAAACGAGCAGATGAAGGTAACTCGCCGCCACCTAGAGACATTAAAAATTATGTTTCTGATCATTAATACTAAATGTAGAAACTTAATAATTGCCGCCTATTATACATGCTGGGATAAAAAAACGCATTCTGGAATTCCAGCCAGTATCCCACTGCGACGGGGTTGGAGATTCGAGTATATGATGTACGATCTGAACGTTAAGGAAACAATACTCGACTCTATCAGTAAGGAGATAAGCGCGGATTCATTCTATTATGACCAGATGAGCTCAAAATAAGATGCGCTATTAATAATAAAGAATGTATTTGGATGTTCACGATGTAAAGAAATCAAAGGGCGAGGCATCTGCCACCCCCGACTGCTGGTAGAAATTATATTAAAAAGTCTGGCCGCAATTTTTGTATTTATCAATATCAATCGATCATAATGTCGTGAGTTAACGATACCATCGGATTCGTTTCCTTTGATTTCGATACTTTATTTCGATTCGGTGCTTTATAATTACAAACGATTGTGTTCTGTGATTCTAAAAGAAGATGCTTATCAGTGATTTGTTATTTGTGAGGGAACCACAAATTAAGGTACTTAATTATAAATCAATCGCGTATCGCTCGGAGCGGCTCACAGTCAATCGAGTGGGAAAATTTCTTCGAGAATCTCGACGCGACAGAACAACATTCAATGGGTGATGCAAATTCTAATAATGTGCCTCGATAAGTAGATAAACGGTGAGAAGACTTGTGTACTTTAAAATTAGTTATCTGTGAAGTACACAAAAGCGAAAAGCCAAGCACAGTGCAAAGATCGTTTAGAATGCATTCGTACAGCAGATATGCATCTAGAAACTTGTATGTGTATTCTGAGCAATTTTCATGGTAATACGTCGCATTCATGGCATAACTGCCCTCGGCATTGACTTTTGTATCCAACCTCCCGTTCGCATTTAATGTGATAAAATTATAATTTGTAAAAGTTACTTTCGACCATGGCGTTTAAGGGACCTACATTATGTTCGAAGATAGTGGTTTGGTCTAAATATTTAACTCACATCGATGTTTTTCGAAGTTTTGAAATTAATTAACCCTTGATTCAATAAAGAAGACATCATGAGGGTAAATATTTGCATACCTGAAAGTTCTGAATTATGTTCTCGAAGTTTTATGGATAGGTATGATGCAGGAGTCTGTTTTATTACCTAACTGTCTCCTAATAATATCTAATCGGTATGTGCTTACGTCTCCAACCCTGTAGCTTTACTATATTTCACTTGATCACCAATAGGTACATGGTTCCTTGTAGATATGTATTAACTATACTGTTCATATATGTATAGGCCTTCATTATAAACGAAGAAGAATAAAGCGGATGCCCTGAAGAAGTCAAAGTCATTAAACTGAACAAAACTAAGCTTATATATATTATATTAAGTTCCTACTTTCCATTACGCAGGCCACATACCTACTATACATAATAACTTTATAACTTTATTGAAATTGAAACAGTACAAGTGTATCTTACAAAAATTATAGCACTGATCTCCACACTAGGATACCCTGTGTTGTGAAGACCAGTCACTTTTATTAGATACTGGATACAATAAATAAAGACTGGCATAAGACATTTTTTTACATTTTATCCCTATATATTTAACATGCAGAATAGATATCTGTTTACGTGCGTGCATGTTTGTGAGAGGGAGACTGGTTAGGGTGTGTGTGTGTAAGTGTGGAAGGAAAAGGATCTGTGTGTGTGTGTGTAATGTATGTGTGTGTGTGTTTATGCAGGTGAGTACCTTTTTTTTTTTTTTTCGTGCGGAAATCCCTTCGGATACCCCCCCGCCGGCCAGCGGGGGCGGTTATGTGGGGCTTGCACCGACTAAAACCGCACGCCGTCTCGGTTCTTAAGACGCCGGGGTTCAAGGTTACCCATAGAGCATATCCCTCGCACCCCGACTGACCCTGGGCCATCTCCGGTTTCGAGATGGCCCCCTTACTTGCTCTCCACTGTGCCATCTGCTAATCAGAGGGACACGTGGAAAGCTTCCGAACAGCCGTCCTCGCCTCGGTCCGAGTTGGCCGTAGGCGGCAGCGTCTCTCCCACCCTAGGAGAGAGGCGCTGCCGTCTCCGTTGCCCAGGGTGCACCGCGTGGAGGTCCCCAACCAAGCACCCCTGCAGGTGAGTACCTATGCATGAGTGTGTCTGTATAAGTTATAAGTTATTTGTGTGTGTGTCAAGAAAGAATTTCTTCAGTTTTTGTATAATCCAAACCCAAGAGCCAATCGTTGATCCTCATCTTGCAGCCATGTCTAGAAATCCCAAGTAGGTTTAATCTTTCATTTATTCTTGAATACAACTTTGGTCCCATCCATTCAAATGCTTTTTGTCCATAAAATCCAGCCTACATGTGCGCCTCCTCCATATTGGCTTCCTTCTGGAACGTATTTTATGGAATTGAAGTGTACCGGTCAGAATGTAAAGCTGACGTACAGTTAGCACCCGCGAATCTTGGTACAATTGAGTTGTTGGGTACCGCATTCTGCTGTTGTGCATGACTTTGAGAATAGCTCGCTGTGCTCGCTCCACCCCAATCATCTCCACATGTCCATTAACTCACCAATTTAAAAAATGAAATACTTACTTACAGGGAACAACTTTTTTCATTGTCTTTGCGTACATTATTTCATGAATTAAAAACAGCGAATCACATTTCACGATAAAAGACACAACGATCGCGTGTCCCTGATAAATACACTGCTGAAATTATAATGATCCTGACAGATGCACTTTTGGCGTACACTCGAACAAAGGCATAAAGGGCCCGTTCGCACGCTCGCCACAGAACCAGCTTTTTTGTACGATTCGAAATCTAAACGCGAATCACATTGTGGGATCCTGTCTTCTTATTTCAAATTTTAGATATTTTTTTCTTGCTGGCTGCTCTGGAAGGTTAGCAATGTCTTACACTTAATCTTCTGAGAACGATTAAATGGAAATGAACTTTTTAGTAAATCGAATACGTCGTGGACTGTTTGATCTGAACCATTAGTTTACCGTTACATTCTGTGAAACATACTTTCGGTAATAAAACTTTAACAGTAAATTGTCTGGTTAAGAAAACAAATGCGTAGACACAGTTAATATGAGTCTTTACATTTGAAGTTTTTTTTTAAAATATTGAAGTGGCAACAAGGGTGCAGTGCGCTTGATGGTACGCTACATATTACTCAACATCGTCTTAGCGTTAGTCCCGTTCGTATCTGAGGCTCTCACCTTGGACTCCGGGGTTCGCTTTCCGGCTTTTGCTCCTCCATTTCGCATGGTCGTGGGCATCCATGGTAGTGAGACTAGTGGCACGAATGTCATCTATTACGACGTCAAACCATCGCTTCTTGTGTCTACCCCTCCTTCCAAAGCCCTACAGAGGCGGCATGGTCAGACATTGTTACCTACGTAACTTGTTGGTTGCCGCAAAATGTAGCCGCACCACCGAAGGTGACTCTACAGCATTTCGTCTGTGATGTCGGACATGAAGGCTGCCGCAGATGCGAGAGTTCATCACGCGATCCTTACGTGTGACTCCACACATCTGAAGCTACATAGTACTATTTCTAATAAACAGCTACAAAACAAAACCCAATCTCCCTCTCCAAGGAGCCCTGTCACCCTTAAAGAAGTTGCAAATTTAAAAACTCCGCACATGGTCGGTACTTTAATTCTGTAATAATAATATTGTAGCTATACAACTTTTATGTTGCGTTTCACTGTGTGTCCAGTTCCACCATGATCTTCTGGGCCCAAGTCAACTGTATCTGCAAGCTAACTGTCTTCTCGGGGTTGAGGGGTCAGATGGCATCCCTTTCTATGATCTGGTTTCAACCAAACCAAATCATGGAATGGAGGAGGAGTGCAGACGTCGAGCCCCCCGTGCTCGAATATAGAAGATGTTGAATTTTATAGAGACAAGGGAACTCACTTCGGGTATCAGATCAAGCGGAGAAATGCTCGAGTACCTTTTAAGTGTTAATTAAATATCAAGGTAGCTTAGTAGTTAAGGAGTCGACCCTATGATCGAGAGGTCCCGGGTTCGAATCCTGGCCATTACACTACCGACGTGAACCCACTCCTAACACAAGCAATTAAGCTTAGTTGGAGGGGTTAGGGGGAATATTAGTAATTTCGGTTGCTAATATTCTTAAAAAAAAAAAAAAAAACTACAAAGCTGAGTGTAGTATGCGTCATTAAAATGTTATCTGATAAGACAATATAAGTGCAATGTAAAAGAACAGCTTAACTAATTATAAAAACTCACAAGAAAGTCCAACGTGTGACATAACCAGACTATACCTGCTGTCGGCTGATGTCAGCCCATAAATTTTTGATGTAAAAACGAACGCACACCACTCGAAGACCAAAATGGACGATTAAAATCAAAAATAAAACTACTACAGCGTGCTTTTGTCTTACTCGTGTCTACAACAGGCTTTATCTGTAGGTCGCCGGTGCCAGTTCTTAAAAAAAATCGAGGGTATGATGGCGCGCGCAGGTAAGACAGCCATTTTGTTTTACATTTTATTGTTATTTTTTTTCAATAATCCGCATGTTTTATGGCTTGTTAGGTAGATTGTTAGGACGCGAGCTTACTAATTATGTAACGGGAAACACCAGTAGCAGGAAATATTCATTATCAGCTGAGATTTTAGGGATCCGTGCCTGAAGGAAGAACGAGTTCGGTTTGATTCTTCATTTGTGGCTTCTTTTTTTTATATTTAGGACACGTCAATTTGACTTTACCTCGCCTGATGGTAAGCTGAAGGTAAAGGCTCAGGAAAGAGGGTCACCATTACATACGCGTACCATGTTAACAATGGTGGCATTTAAAGAAGCAATGCTAGTAAACCGGGGAAAATGTATATGGGTAGGTACTTATAAATACTCTTTAAGATCAATCTTTTTCCACCAAAAGATTTCCAAAAGATAGAAAGCTAGACAAATACAGCAACGAACAACAGACTGTTGAGATTGAGAAACGACGACGAAAAGCTAATTAATAAGGTATCAAAAGGGATGCCTTTTGATACCTTATTAATTAGCTTTTCGTCGTGTGTAGCAAACGGATGTGTGTAGCAGGAAATGTAATAGTTATTCAATATAGTTTTTATATAAATTAATTTAGAAGTTATGCAAAAAATCACATTTATTTTATTATATGAGTAATTCACAATTTCCTGTGATTAGTCGCTATTAAGACTATTGACTCACTAATATCTTGATATTATGTTATTGGGACAAATTACTTAGGCAGAATAAGGTCTCACGAACCAGGTCGTTTTACATAATATACAAACAGTCACGCCTCTTTCCTAATGGGGTAGGCAGAGATCACATGTTTTCACTTGCTAAGATTACACCATTAATCAATGACTACTATTATGTTGTCCATTAGTCAGCGCGTTACGTTATTCAATGGGCTGAATGGATTGTAAATCAACAGATACTCATCATCAGCTTACCTATGGTACCAGGAGGTAGCGTCCAAAGTTGACACTTTGGAGCCCGGGGTATGCTTGTGATCTTGAGTACTGTGTTGACTTTATAGTCACACTGTGTTATCAGAGCGACTGACGTGTGACCTCCCAAGAGACCTCCCAAAGCTAGCGCTAGAGCCTCGTCAATTCTCTAGCAGGTGTTCCTACCAACAAGCAAGGTTGGTTTGTGCCCGAAATTTATTTTTGGAGACTACTAGTAAGCGATAAGCTTGGCAAATTCATCCGTGACACTCCCATAAAGTCTGGGGGGCCGCCCCGCGCGCACCTTTCACATCATCCCCCGCCAACTATTAGAGCATGAATTTGTTAGGAGTGGGTCGGCTCGGGACGGTGGGGCGACTAGCGCCCCTCCTCAAACCGGGGCAAGACGGGGACACCGTGGTTCCCAAACCCGAGGGGGCCATCGCGTAACCAGAGATGGCCCAGGGTCAGTCGGGGTGCGAGGGATATGGTCTATCGGCAACCTTACAGCCCGGTGTTTTAAGATCCGATATGGCGTGCGGTTCCAGTCGGTTCAAGCCCGACATAACCGCCCCCGCTGGCCGGCTGGGGCAAAAATTGAGTATGTAAAATGTGATAGCGCAGTTTACTCCGACTTGATCTCAGTTTCTGCTTCCTATTATTAGTGATATTTGGTCTAAACTTAACTAACGTTTTTTGATACAGAAGTCAAGTATACCTACATGAATCCTTCATTTGTCAAATTTTGCTTGTAACATTATTTGTCCCATGTGGAAAACATAAAACAATTACACAGTTTAATCGAATCGAAGTCTAAAATGTATCTTTCCTTTCTCAGCTACGGATCGTTTTCCAATAAAAAAAAAAAGAACCAAAACAGAAAGTATTAAAATAAGTTAATACTCACTGCGCTCCTCAGTGCAGATCGTAAGACCAGTCAGTCCATTCTCCAGAAGCATTTGATTCGCAGCTTGTAATAGAAAAAAGTCAGAATTATCACATAGGTACCTTTTTTTTTTTTTTTTTTTTTTCTATCGTGCGGAAAATAGATAGGTCTCTTCATTGACATTTCGGTTCATTTACACAAAAACGAACTTTATTATAGGACATGATGACGAAATGGTGTAAAGCCTAACCGTCCTATTCAGATATATAGCATGAATATTCGGAATACAGAATATTCTGAGTAGGTAACATTGTAACAGAAATAAGTACACTGTTTAAACCAATTATGTCCAATAATTAAGGTATCTTTTCTAAACTTTGAATCGTATTCCAGCAAAACCATAAAAGACTAAAACAAATAGTAGGTATTCAAATAAGTTAATACTTACATCGTTCCTCAGTGCAAAACTTAACAACAGTTAGTCCAACATCCGTAAACGTTTCAGTCGCAGCTTGTAATAAGAAAAGTCATAATTAAATAAATAAATATTCAGGAACATTCTACATAGCGCTATAATTAAATATATCATATACCCAAAGGAAAGAAATAGGTAATCTAATTAACCCATTTCGACAAAAATGCGTTCTATGTACTAATAAGAAATGATGACGAAATGGTTTAAAGCCTAACCGCCCTATCTAGATATAGCATGAATACTCAAAATACAGAATATTCTCGGCAGGTGTCAGATATATTTAAATGCTCAGATGGAATATCATTTACACATTAAACATCAACATAATGATTTAATTTTCATGATAACATTTAAAGTGTACAAAGGATAAAAGGTCGAATTGATAAACATACACTACAGTAAGTCAATATTCATACAATGTTATATATTTTACGTCAACTGACTATATTACTTGCGGTTGTTTAATGCCAGGCTCTAAAACATAGCTGTGTTTTGACTAAAATGAAATTAGTTTATTTCTTCAATAAATCATTAGCGACAATTGCATACCATACCTTACAATAAACCGCCTTTTTATAGTATATATCAGGATCGGCAAAGCAGTTAAAAGTCCGAAATATACTCCTTGTGACACCTTACATTTTTGGTGTAATAAAAAACAACAATTAATAATATATTGAAATAACTGATGTTTGTTAAGGACAAGTGAGAATCAAGTTGTTCGATGTTAAAAAGTAGGTAGTATCTACTCATTGATCTGACGGCAATTCATATATATGTGCTTGTGAGCCGAGAGTAATACCGTCTTTAAGCTTAATATATTCTGAGTATCGGTAGATTTTGAAGAATACCGTTTGACACGATTTAGTTTCGCTTCGATAATTTAATGGAAACCAAAGTAAATTTTAAAATAAAAACCGGCAAATATGTCGGCATATGTGACTGTCTTTCTGCTTATGGCAGAATTACCAAATATGATTAAAACTATGTTAACCAAAATGAAGAGATAGAGACATTTTATCTCCAGAATAGGTTTAATGTAATAGAGGAAATCAATTGTCATAGAAGTTTTGATATATCTATCACTAACGTTCGCTAGTAGATCTCACCTCGACCTCTGCAACCAATATATTTCGAATTTATAGCTAAATTCAAGCGTATACAACTGGTATTATTTAATTTATGAATTGATATTTAAATATTTGCATACTTAAAATAACTACAAGAGTTCAAATATCAACAATTACGATAAGATTTGACAAGTTGATCACATCTGATATGAAAATGTTTAAATACATCCTATAGTTAAGGAATACTTTATTATCTAACTAAAATGGAAAGGTAAGCGTATACAATTGGTATTATTTAATTTATGAATTTATATTGAAATATTTGCATATTTGAAATAACTACAAGAGTGCAAATATCAACAATTACGATACGATTTGACAAGTTGATCGCATCTGATATGAAAATGTTTAAATACATTCTGTAGCTCAGCAATACTTTATTATCTAACTAAAAATGGAAACGTATACACTCGCGAATATCTCCAATTACTTGACGGAGGAAATTATATGCAAAGTGTTCAAAATGAAGACGAATAGCGATGACACAATTAATAATATCGAAGTTTCTAGAGCCGCTTCTGCTGGTGAAGGTTTGATCGCTGCAGTATATAGAATTAAAGTAATTGGCAACAAACATAAATCATATTTCATTGCTAAAGGATTTGTACAAGATTCTTTGCTACGAAAGTCACTCAGAAGCGTATTGTATTTCCAGAGAGAAGCTTTATTTTATTCCGAAATTTTACCAGATCTTATAGAATTTCAGGCAAGTTTGGGCGCAAAAGAAAATATTCAGATTATTCTTCCAATATGCTACGGATGTCACGTAGATGGAAAAGATGATTATATTTTAATGGAAGACTTATTTGAAAAGGGATTCGCATCCATTTCAGAAAATCCAACGAGATCAGAACGGGATATGTCTTTAAAAGTTTTAGCACACTTCCACTCTGTATCCCTAGCTTTGCGGGTAAAGAAACCTGATGTTTTTAAGAAAATCACAAGTAAATTGAACGAGTCATATTATAACGATGACAATAGAGATTGGTATGCTAACTATCTCCAGGAAGCTGTTAACATTGACAAAAATATTATCTTGGAGATTGAAGGTACTAATAGTGTATATTACCAGAAGTTTAAGCAACTCATTCAACAAGATATTTATGGACTTTTAATAAAACTGGCAAGGACTCGAGGCGACCACCCGGTAATTAACCATGGAGATGCATGGTGTCCAAACTTTCTCTGTGGAGAAGAAAACGCAGCAGCTATTGACTTCCAAATGATGAGATGCGCGTCACCTGCTACCGATTTGTCATACTTTATAATTATGTTAAGTGAGCATTGCCACAACAAGGAAGAGTTTTTTGAAGCTGTTCAAGTTTATTACAATGCTTTAGAATACTACTTAAAGGATATGGGTATAGACGCCAACAAAGTATTTTCACTAGAAACGCTGCAAGAAGAAATTAAAAAGTACGGCAAATTTGGTCTTCTTGCTGCATTGACGTCAATTCCCTTATTAGGTAGCGAACGTTGTGATGTTCTAAAATCATTTGAAGCCACGTATTTTGGCTTGGACAAGATACCATTGGAAGAACTTTGGCAACTATCTCCCATTATATCTGACAAATACAGATGGAAACTTGTGAACGCTGTCCACATCGCTGTAAATGTTGGTCTCATTTAATTTGCTAAACAAAATACCTAATATTTATACTGACATTTAGTAGAACATATAAAAACGTTAACGGATTTGTAAGCATATTTCATAAAAACACCTGTATCTGTTCAGATAACTCTTTAGATGAGTCGGCACTACATTGGAATGTTCGGTTTCGTGACCGCTAGACAGCCGAAAACTAATTATCGCGAGATGTTCAAGTGTTCGCCGGTCGAGTCGTGTATCGAATACGCTCTATGGCTTCTTATAAAGTTTAAAACCGGACCATAAGGACTAGTCATTTAGCTTTCTGTGTACAGATCGAGTACGCGGCTCAGCCTTGATGTTTATTGTAACACTACTTCTATTAATTATCTATTAGAATTCATTTCTGTATTCCATGTTTATTTTGATAATCGCAAGTGTTATAATTATACGTATTTATTTAGAGTACTAACTCAAGATTTTATCTGTATTCGTTATTTTTTTACATTTTTTTTTACATTTTGTTATAGGGGCACTGTGCTCGTCCAGTAAATGGCTAAATACATATAGTTTTTTACTTTTTAAACTTCTTTTTGAACCTTATTCAATCTTAGATACTGCCCCAGATTGGACTCTCCTAATCGACACGTATGAAAAGCACTACAAAATTCCGGAGGATGTTGGGGTTTCGTCATCTAGACCTGACATATTCCTATATTCTAAGAGATTAAAACATGTGGTTCTTGTGGAACTTACTGTACCGTGGGAAACAAATATACCGAAGGACCACACAATAAAGAAAAATAAATACTATGATCTCACAAACGAATTAATCAAAAACGGTTACGTGGTTAATTTGTATGCAGTGGAAGTGGGAGCGAGAGGTATACCAGCAAAATCTCTCTATAACCTACTTAAAGATCTAGGCCTATCGAGAGCTACAATAAGCTCATTACTAGGACGAATGTCTAAAGCGGCACTAGTAGGTTCGTATCAAATTTGGTTAGGCAGGGAGGGGAACTTGGGTAGTGAAGGTGAGTGTTGATGTACATCAACAAAAGGGGCCCCTTCTAAACCTACACTTGGGTCGCAAGTCCCAGGCACTGTCCCGAGTTCCCAACTCAGCAACGCGATGGACCCGGCACCCGCACGGAGAATCCATGGATTACTAAGATTACGGTCTCAGTAAGTACACTGTTTATCATGAATTTTACGATAAAGCACGAATAACGTTAGAAATTCAAATCACATCGAATTCCTACAACAACGCAAATACTCGTAAAGTTAAATAATTCCGTCGTACGCGTACGTATCGAACAGAAATTTGTAGCAAATAGTTAGCAACGCTGAATGTAAATGAGACGATTTCGTTGTACTTTAGACATATTTAAACACAATACCCGTCTTTAGGAAAATTACTTTAAGTGAAGGAGTAGGGAAGAATCCTAATAAGTAAATAAAGGTGATATTAACGTACACTGATGGCTTTTATTTATAGTTAAAAAACGTGATGGTGAATTCGCGCAATGTGCTTGAATTACGCGTTTTGTGCTCGATCTTGTTTTGATCGTATCTTGGTTCTGTAACTCTAATAGACGAACAGCGATAAACTTGTCTTGTTGTGATTCATATGGGAAGGAAATCAAGTCAATGTGTGGAGTCCGAAGGCCAAATAGTTTTAGCAAATGTTCATATAGGTATATAAGAACGTGTATTCTTATGTCTACCAGTCGCATAATTGCTTCGGGATATGTAATAAAACTAGTAATATAAAGGTATAGCAAGTTGATTTTAAATACGGAGATATAATTACTGTACGAATGGATAGTTTATTCTGACTTAACCAATGCGGCAATGAGGATTATGATGATTTGAAGTTAAATATTCAAGAACCGTAATAAACAAACGTTAAGAAGTCAGTTACAACGTACCTACTTACGTTTATGATAATTTCCGTGAAACAATACAGGTCAGGTGTCAAGAGTCATACGAAATGTACATTTGTTCGTGTTATTATTATTTATTTATTTATTCAGGAGAATCCGTTTGCCTGAAATTAATCCAAAATAAGTTATAAGATGAGTTTAGGAGGAGGACCCACCCATTGGGATTGGGATTGTGCTCTGAAGACCCCTCTCAACTTTCAGGAAACTTATGTAACCGAGGAAGCCAGTGTTCCTTAGAAAGAGGGTCGGCCACGCGTAACAACCTTTTTTTTTTTTTTACGTGCGGAAATCCCTTCGGATACCCCCCCGCTGGCCAGCGGGGGCGGTTATGTCGTGTCTCGACTAAAACCGCACGGTGTCCTCCCCAAGTGTCCGTTGCCGGGCACCCCGGGTAAGCCCTCGAAAGGATAACCCCAGGACGCGTAACAACCTTAAATAAAGTTCTCTAACTAACAGCAGTAAACTAGTGTGGTAAACTGCCCGTATCTGGTGAGCGTAAAGGTTTATAATAGGAAGCTGATATGCGGTTTGAACGTAACGGGGTACATGTGGTCTTTGTTGACTTCGGGAAGCTAGGCTTGTGATGCACAACAGTGCATGTGCCGGGACCGGTTACGATCTAGGAACAGTCCTCGTGTGGGGCCTGCTTCTGCCCGCTGTCAAATAGCCTTCTTCTGCGGTGGGAGTTTACTTGATCTCTACCTATCTACCTTTTCCTTAGTTCGTCTATTTGTTCATTACCCATTTGCAGAATAAGATTGACAAAGGCATATGCCAATACTAAAGCAATAGCATATGCGCTATTCAAGTCTACATTCTATCAGTCTTATTCATAAAAAATGCTTATCGAAGGTTTATAGCGTACTTTAGTTAAAACGTCTCATAACGCTATCATACGTATTTTAAAATATTGTATTCATAACTGTTCTATAAGCCTTCGATAACTATAGTGTCGCTATAAGAGATTAATAGACGAAAATGTGTTGGGGCTTGGGGCCCCGCGCACCCTTGCCCAATTAAAACGGGTGGTGGTCCACCACCTCCTACCAAAATAGACAGTGAAGACATAAGTTCATGGCTCCCTAATAAATTTATAGTCGATAAACTTTTGGTCGCGGATTCCTAATATTTTCAATAGCTTCAAGTACATCTAGGCACTAGACACTGATAAACACTCTGCCGCAATAAATTTACCACAAACTCCACAAAGTAACTAACCTAGATAAGTAATAATAATAATAATAAAGGCTTGTGATTGTCTAGAAACAAATCAGAGATATTAGAGATATATTCAATAATTCACCAAACTAATGCGAACAAAGTATCTAACGATGCTAATCAGAGCTGTCAAACACATCAGCTGTTGCGCAGGTCGGCCATCTTTTCTCCTAATATTGCTTTATGGCACGGCTATAGTAGGTTCCTGCCTTCCATAAGTTATATGAAGTTTATCGAGAGTTTATAGAGCATATTAGTGCTAAAATGCTGTTATGAATACAAATTTTCGACGATCACCTTATAGCAGTCTTATAAACCTCCCATAACTTTTTATGAATAAGACTGTTTATGTATATATACCAAATTTCATCAGATCCGTTCAGCCGTTCTGACGCGATCGAGTAACAAATACATACATTCAAAATTGGGCATTTACAATAATTAATAAATAAATATTCTACGACATTCTACAAAGCGCTATCTAGACCTAATGTAAGCATAGCTTAATTGGCTTGTGTTATGGATTCTAGTCTGCGGATAAACTTACTTACGATACATTTTCTTTAGTAAATACATACATGTTATGGTAAGGTTACGCATTAAATTGAGGTAATATTCATATGAATTAGTAGGTACCTAGAAATCTTGTATCATTGACTTCTTAAATCTACAAATTTTAATGATCTATAAATAACGTTATTAATATAAACGAATGTAAGCGGTTAATGAATTGCTAAACTAATGAAAAATCGTAAAGATAATAATTTATCGGTTGCACATTCTGGTTACTGGTGAGAATAAAAAAAGAATCACCATTAAATTTCACTTCAATTGAGTTTGGGTACTCATCTGTTTCTTGCATGCGCGATACTTATAACTCAGTTGCATGTAAAATCCGCATTTACTTAGCTGTGTTGCTGTTGTTGCTGTGTAGCTTAGGGCGCTATGAATAAATGTATAAAAGTGTGTCTTGAATGCCACCATCATCATCTTAGCTGAATGCCATCATGACCATCTCGGTAGCATCCGAGGCTTTCATTTCGGAGCCCTGGGTCCGCTTACTCCTTCTTTTTAGATTTAGCTTATGTGGTTTTTGTGGGAGCAACTGCCGTCTGACCTCGTAAACTCCGAAAGGAAAACCAACGCCAGAACCTCGTCCGTCAATCACTAGGTGTACCGGCTTGCAGGTGAGACTGGCTTGCCCCAAGGGTCTTGTTGGGGCCTCATACATTTTGTCTTTACTTATAAACTTATAATCTTGATTTTTAAATATCGCGTGCGTTTTTATATCAGCTCTCACTAGTCTCATATTTGTATTAGGGTTTTCCTCCTCAAGTAGCCACTGCTTAAATACTTAATAGCGAAATGTATCTTATCATCAGAGATTTTTGTATAACAGTCCTCTTACAGTTAAGATGCAAACACACAGATTAGACGCTAAAGAATATCAATTTGGTGCCAATGCATAATTTACAATAAACATAATTTATTTAAATAATAACCGGTCAAGTGCGATCTAAACAGATACAGATTGTTTTTTGATGTAGGTAACTACATAGTCACCTACTGTTTTCAGACTTTTCTCATTACTTGAGCTATGCTATAAGACAGTGACAAGGGCCATTGGTTGAAAATTAGTGAAATCAGCTACATAAACGGTTGTACCTTTTGATCGTAGAAGTTCGATTTTTTCACAGCTTCAAGGGGTTATAATAGACCTGAGTGTTTGGTATGAATTTTAATTTTATGCATCAACGCGTTCCTGAGAAAAACGTCTTGACAGACAGACGAACAACGAAGTGAACCTATAAGGATTACGTTTTTCCTTTTGAGGTACGGAACCTTAAAAACAATGAGAATGGGCCCCAAAATTTGAGAAATAATGGCAATTATTAATAACTTTACATGCCCCATTAAGCGTGACCAAATTGCGGACCCAAAGAGGGAGAAATAAAATACACAACACACGGGGCTTTTAAAATTGTCAGAGGGAACTTCTAAAAGAGATAACGCTTTTTACATTAAAAAAACGTCAAGTCCACTTTGTAAACAGGTTGTAAACGATCTTGTATATGGTGCTCAACCGAAAAAAGGTAGGACATCTTAAATGTTTCACTAAAATGTCTTAAATTTGAGTTACGTGTGTCCGTCCTGATTTTGACGAGAGACATATATTTTGAACGCTTTATTGGTGGAGAATACTGAGAAATCATTTTAGTTTTAAACTTGTTTCGTTTTATTAGCCGTTTCTTTTTGTAGGCTGAGAGACGGGACTCAAATGGAATGCATTGTTCAGAAAATTACCATTAAAACTAATCCTTCTGTGCTTTAAAACTCTGATATTCATGTAGTCAATTTGATTCGAAGTTGTTTAGTGAGCTAAGATCGATTTTTAACGTTCTTATTTCACCATAATTCTCATTTTTCAAGAACATTATAATAATTATCATCATTCCAAATGTGCAATATAATTTATTTGTTGATTTGCTATGAAAATTCTGCCTACGTGCTGTTATTCAGACACCTACACCGTTCCTAAACATGAATCATTTGTATCCTAATATATTTTATATTTTTGATCTTTTTGTTATTAATGGCCGTAAAAAGGACCAAGAGGGAAAAAGTTATAAAAAAATGTATGATATCTTATCCGATGACAGGGTTAAGAATAATTTTAAGGCTGTAATCGTTTTATATATTATATATATATATATCTTGATAAATTAGATTTTCTTAATTGTTCACAATTCAATTTGCTTTATTATTTAACTAGCCGCTGATTCTTTTTTCACATTATAGATTGTAATATTACTTATCTGTTTGTGAAAGTTAAAATTGGCCCAGCCGTTCCAAATATTATCTAATTCAAATAGACAGACAGACGGACAAAAGTTTTTAAAATTTATTTTTGTTATAAGCACCGTGTATATTCGTAGACATTCATAGGAAAACTGATCCTTTAACGTTACAAACAGA
Organism: Cybosia mesomella; assembly: GCA_946251805.1. Lineage (NCBI taxonomy): Eukaryota > Metazoa > Arthropoda > Insecta > Lepidoptera > Erebidae > Cybosia > Cybosia mesomella. The sequence goes on along the minus strand of OX276388.1, from coordinate 11,620,359 downwards.
CACTTCAGTTTTATTTAGGTAGATTAAAACTTTACTTTGTGATTGTTCTTTACATTTTTAAACAGTGTTAGTATTGTAGACAATGTATGAAGGCAATGTATTGCCGTAGAGGAAACTAATGGATTAACTTCGATACGTCTCATTTACCTGAAATAGAAGAAGAATAGCTTCCAATTTCATTGTATTGGAACATGTTATGTTAGTTATTGAATTTTATACTAAAAATAATTTCAGCTCAGAATCACGATGGACACTGCGCTAAAACGTTAAAACTCACATTGTGCCTGTTGCGCTCGCGCCTACCTGTAAGTGTAGTCGAAACAACGTATAGTCGTATACTATACGACTCGACCGTGAAATCGGAGAATGAAAGACGGCAGTAAATCAACTCGATAGTCTCTTCATTTTTTACTGTCCCGTGTAAAGGATGGCTACAATTCTTTTACTATGAAGGATGATCCAAATTTAGTCTGTCTGTTACGATATATAGATACGTGTCAAATTTAACTTTAGTTGTTTAAATATACTCTACTTAGCTAGTATGATCAAATAAATAGATATGTTCTTGAATTTTACTGAATGAATAACTAATATATTCCTAGTTGTGTATATACCCATATGTATTTCAAATCTTTAAATCAAATAAATAAATAATATATATATAAATAAATAAATCATAAGCATAAATATAAGCAAAAAGAACACAAATTACACTTCATTATATTATACAAGAAAGTAAGGTTTTTTATAGAGATTTCCGCAATGGATGATTCTAATAATGCCTTTAGAATCAAGCCAATTACAACCCAAATATAAGTATAATACCTATACAAATTAAAATAATGTTGTGAATGTAGTGATTAGTGGTTTCTGGCACGAATACTGAACCGGACCGAAGTTCATAAACGGTAAAGTATAGGCGTAACACACATGTACATACCCCTTCGGGCAGGTATATACAGGCGAGAATATTATGAGTGTGTATATTATATGTATATGCTTGAATGTTATATATAATTGTTCTATTCATGCACCTAAAAACCTAGAAAACATGAAAATCTTCCTAGAAATTTTCGCAAATATTATAATTGCTGCAATTTATTATTTTTCTACGAAGCGCGTAGTGCTGACGCATGACTGACAAAAGTGGGACACTGATTTATAATTCGTGGTCACAATACTTAAGGCCTCTGAGTTCTTCACGTTTATCTTAAAGCTAAGGCAGCCTTGTTTGTTATCTCTGTTGGAATGGAACTAAATATTAGGGGCTTTTAGTTTATCGGGCCATGCTAACTAATGTAAAGAACGTAATTTGCTTTTATGTATATGTTTTTGAACTTAAAAAGATAAGTCTTAATAAGGCAGATAGTTGATGGACACTGACAGTTTGATTATCAAGCAGAATTTTTGTATTCCAAAACTAATTTCAAATAAAGGACACTTAGCGTATTCTTAAATTGAATATGGTGCATTTTATTAAGTTATGCGTATAAAATGCACTAGTCACAATAATTTTTCACTTTTGCATATTTTGTATGATAAATAGAATTCAACCTCATGCATATGAAACAGCCTGCAGTCCAATCACTTTTTTTACTTCATCCTCATGTAAGATAGCTATGTATTGTCTACATAGATATAATACCTTACTAACTAACGTAACTTGTTTATATGACTTTATTCAAGAAAGGATAGTAATAAAAAAGGGATAAAATATGAGCGTATAGATACTTACTAATTTTACTTAGATACTTACTAATTTTGGTTTTAATTAAATTTTAACCATCCGCTCAACTACTTATAGACTATTTTACAATACGGCAATATGACCATATATTTCTTTATTACATACAAGTTGGATGAGATGGTGACGCTTGATAACATACACAGTAATACAGTTTCTCCCATATTATTAAAAGTAGACCAGAAAAATCATAGCCAAATATTAAAATTTCACTAAATAGATAGTTATAGAATCCGGTAAAGATAGTGTTATTTCAATGTGTAACATTCGCGAAAGCTTCCTACAATATTATACTTCAGATTTTTCTCAATAGGGATTAGGCCCAACAAAGTCCTACGTGCATATTCAGGCCGTTTTGCTGGATAAATGCATTTACACTTCGGTGGATAGTGAGCCTATATATTGGATTTGAAATTTGATTGCCTCTGGTTTGACTAAATTTGAGTCTACTTTTCGAATAAATCTTATGGCGGCACCATCTTCGCTATGTGTTATTTCTTATGCGGCTATAAATATTTGTCATTTCATCGTCATTTGTCATTTGATGTGCCAAACATGCCAAATATGCCAAGTTACTGCTTTTGCACTGGTACTAGCGGCTTATTAGTATCCTTTGATGTTTGTCAAAAAACAAGTGGACGGTCGATAAGTGGATGTATACGCGTATTTACGCGTACACATCATGCGTGTGAATAGACCAGATATAGACGAATGAGCCCTACACACTTCGTCGTATGCGGCCGAATAAGGCGAAGAACGAATAACACCTAAAATATAAATTTTTATTCAATCGTGTCTTTTTACAGGTGTTATCGTTTAACATGTATATAAATGTACGTGGTGAACATAACTCTAATAGCGAGTGTAATGTTTCAAGCATTTTAAGGTTTTACTCAAAATATTTTGTTTTGATAGTATCTCTGCTGGTTTGTAACATATCTCTGATATCAATCTAGGAACATGATATTTTATTTGAAGTGCGACGACCGTCTTTTGACGCACGATAGCCAATACTTCTTATGTATTGGACACATTTAGGGGTTTATGTTTATTATTTTATTACACTTGCACGTCTTGACATCATCCTCATCCCCATAGCGATTTCTCAGTTGCGTCCAAAGTTTACACTTCGGAGTCCGAGGTCCGCTTAATCTTTTTGATTGGTATATGGGCATTGTGGGAGCGACTGCAGTCTAACCTCCAAGCCCCGAGAGGAAAGCCTGCGTCAGAGCCTTGTCTGTTGTTTAGCAGGTACACTGATTTACAGGTTTGGTTAGCTTTTTTTTTTACCTGCGGAAATCCCTTCGGATACCCCCCGCCGGCCAGCGGGGGTGGTTATGTCGGGCATGAACCGACTAAAACCGCACGGTGTCCTCTCCAAGTGTCCGTTGCCGGGCACCCCGGGTAAGCCCTTGAAAAATAATCCCAGGGTTACCGGCGGACTTTGGCCGCCACCGCGGCCTCGCCTAGTGGGGTCGGGTTTTTATCCCTCGTCGGTGAGTTGGCAGGCGTGTCTAGGGCACATACGACACGCCTCCGCCACGGCCTGCTTCTATGGACGGCGAGTCGGCCAACTGCCGTCCTCAGGCCACGATCATGGAGGTCGGTAGTCCCGGGCGTAGATGACTCTGCGTCTAGGTTAGGTTAGGTTAGCTTGGATCTCAATTTAAATCCTTACAGAAGCAGGCCAAGACGGAGTGTAGTGTGTCAATCAAACCCGAGCCCGTAAGCGAGGTCGTGATGGTGATCAAAGTCCGCCGGTAGTTCTGGGTTATCCTTTCGAGGGCGCACCCTGGGTGTCTGGCAATGGATGGGTTTAAAAAGGACAGAAAGCCGCACACCCATCTCATAGTTGGCACCGATGAGGTGGAGCCCATGGGGGATTCCACACGTAAATAGACAAAATGCTTACGTTTAATTATTGTTCTAAATACATATAAATAGTTTCAACTTGCTTTGACACTGGCATCCCCTTGCGCTTCTTCCACTTTCATAATTGTTGCCATACATGCCGGTTGCGGGTACTCTCGACTTGGCCTTTCCTTTTTTGTTCTATTCAATAATAAGAAAACCACATTTCAGTAAAATGTTTATGATGTCTATTGGGATCTTTTCCCTTTGAACATTCTGTGTCGCTTGCACCTTATTGCCTTTCAAACGATATTTTATTCGATATTTTACTAACTTGTAATATTTACTCTTATCTCTGATTTGACCAGATTTCAAGTCATCATTATTGAGTGTATGGTTATACGACCTCATAACATTATAGATATGTATCACTAACTGTGGGTGTTCATTAGATATTATAAGTTAACTGATCGACGGCCCACGTTAAGATGAGGACAGACGTGTTATTGATTTTGTTGCAATATCACCATAATCGTAACTAATATTATACTCGTACTTATATGCGAAACTTAGTTTTGTTTGTTTCTTACTCAATCACACAAAACGACTGATTAGATTTGGCTGCAATTTCGCATAAAAGTTGGGTTATATAGGGTTGATTTTTAGTTATGTTAAAGTTTGGAGTTATATATAAGAGGAAATAGGATAGAATAGGTTCCTGTTGGTCACGATGTGTTAGGGACCCATCTAGATCTTCAAGCCTCAAGCTGACCTCTCCTGCGAACCGGTACACCAGCTGATTAGCGAACGAGGCTCTGGCGCAGGCTTTCCTGTTAGGGTTGGGGGTCAGCCGACAGTCCCTCATATAAAAGTCAAGATAAGCCACATAAGGAGAAGAGGGTGAATCCTGGGCTCCAAAGTGCAAGTTGTTGCCCGGGAAGGTGCTGGTGTATCGACTTGCAGGTGAGGTTGGCTTCAAAGCTGTCTGCAGCCTGCGTTGCTAATTTGGGCGGTTAATCGGTAGCATCACTTCAAGCTGGACTTATTCCATAGGTAAGCTTCATCTGAATAACTCCTGTACTTGAACTTACTGCTTAAGCAATATACTTATGGTGTCATCTAATTAGTATATTTATAAAACTTGACGGCGTGGTTGCTTACCTGTAAGAAGAAAAATAAAGTTAAAAACGTGAACTAATGACAAAGTTATTTTCTGTCTTAAAATTAACGCTCTCGCACTCGTGTTGAATATTCGTCTCGTTTTCGTTACAGAAAAACTATTCTCGGGATTAAAAGTAGCAGATTATGTTCTTTCTCGGGCGTATCTACCCTTTTTATGTGCCGAATTTCTGCCAAAACCAATCAGCCATTTTTGCGTGAAAGAGGAATAAATGGACTTAAACATTTTGTATTATTAGTTAGGATTAAGTAGACTTTCATGTTTTTGAAGTGAAAACTTCTTTAGCGGCGTTGTGCACTTTTTTTGTAATGGGTAAAAAAGGTTAAACTCGCGTCAGTAAACACGTGACCTGATCGGAAGACAACAAATATAGAAGCGCTAATTTCATACTGTACTAAACAACCTTGGTGGCGCGTTCGTCTAATGAGTGGACGTTGACTTCGTCAAGACTGAGATCGATTCCGACCGAGGCCCAAGAAACACTTTTTGTCATCATATAACTTTTGGTAATATTTATTCTATTTTGTGCCATAAATCTATTGTTATAAAATGGAAATTAAACAAAGTGCATCTATTAATGAAGAAAGTGACGAAGAAATAGCGAAAGAAAATGAGTGAGTACTTTATAAATATATTGGCGGTGATGGTTCTGGTAATAATGATGGTGAAAAAGTCGTTGAAATTATGAATTGAAGTTGATTTTCCTGAGAGATAAACTTTTTAATGTAAAATAATTGTAATAGTTCTGAAGTGTTAAATTTTTAATGTAATATAAATTGTTATGTTTGTGTACGATAAATGAATATTGTAATTTACCACATAAATGATAGTACTTTTATACTAATAATTAAAGCAATTCGTGCAATATCAAAAATGCACAACGTTAATATTCAAGTTTTCACTTATAGTATTAGTATATACTAGCACTAGTGCACTCCCGGAGTGCAACGCGTCGTTTTTTTTATCTCAGAGTTAGGCAACAAGCACGGATCTGCTAGACATTTACAACACTAAGTTTTATCAAGTTGTTATTTATTGTCTATCTGTCCATCGAACGAAAATGTTTGGATGAGAAATAGGTGCCTGTCGATTCAGGAGATTGGCACATTGCCCCACATCACGCGGCGTAGTGCGAGAGTGCGTGGTCTTATGTTGCTTGTAAGTATCTCTCTTTGCATTGAAAAATATGTGTAATGCAAGAAAACGCATTCCGACGAAAAGTTTGCCAACCATCTTAAAGTCCAAAAGTTACATTTGGGGTTGCAACAGTCAAAGAACGCATTTGTATTTTTTTGTTGTCTAGAGGTGGTTAGTTTTAAGTCAAATCCATTTCTGGAGCCGCAACTCTTGGCCCTGGGCCGCCGTCTTGAAAAAGGAGGGCAAATTGTTTTACGCTTTATCAGGCAAAGTATGCGTCGCATACAAAATATATAAAAGCAGTTTTGTTGCAAATAAAAGTCTCTTCAACTTTGGGTCTGAATGCTTTTAGTTACAACCAAAGGTAACCAAGTTAGTAATGAAAATAGATAAAAAATGAGGAACAAATTTTCTGCTTAAAATTTCTTAAAATTTGCAAATTTTATTTATTTTTAAGGGTTTTTAGGGTGTATGCAGCTCCATCGGAATAATAGGGGCATAAGCCATCTCTGCATGCCGGAATACCTGTTGATTAATGGATGAGGCTTTGGCTCAGGGCTCCCTCTCCAGGTTGGGGGGGGGGGTTCAGACAACAGTCGCTTCCGTAAAAGCCATCACCACCAAATTCTGGAAAGGACGAAGGAGAGCGGACCCCCGATTCCAAATTGCAATTTATGGATGCAAGAAAAAATTATCGAAGCGCCTCATTCATATTTCGTGCAGAGGCGTAGTATACACCCACAATCAGCAACAAACAATATTTCTAAGAAAACCTCATCATGTATAAAAACCTTGACTTTATGTGCTGAAAGTCAGCAGTTGTGGGTGCGACACCCACGCTCAAAATAGTCGTGGTGCAGTCATCATTATATTCCGTGTTATGACTTTGTAGGCCTAAAATTAAGTTTTTAAAACGTGTGATCTCAAAACATACTTAAACTTATTAAATTATAACTTAAAAACCTACTCGGTTAATACTAAGCCACGAGCCCCTCCGTCAAATGAAACAGTACGTCGGGTTATTTCTTCGCGCCAATCCCGGTTGCATTTTTAATTTTACCAATATTTAGTAACGAATTAATGAGAAAATCATCAAGCTCTTAAAATATGCAAAGGCGTTTAAAAATCACATCATAGTAGTGTCATTATTTACGTTGGTTGTAGTCAGTTTCACACAGCATTCTTATTTAATCGTGGTCATAATAGATTTGTGTGCGTAAATGTTTTGTCACACTTAGTTATATTAATTTAAATACCTACTCTTCATATCGAATCAAAATATTATTTTAATCATGCGTAATAATCGATACGCAGATTAATCAAGAAGTTAATTGCGTGACATCAATATTTTCTCATTCTCCTCTTAATTTTATGCAGCACCGACACTAATAGTCCTGCCTATTAGTACCGGTTTAAGGCACAATTACTAATAGGTACGTTGTCTCACCTTACAGCATAGCAGCCTTCTATTTAAACTAACAGAACCTTTACTCATTATAAAACCTTAAAATCGGAACATGTGTGACCTAAAAATAAAGAGATTTATTTTATATTTATTACATATATACAGGAATTGCTCGTTCAAAGGCATTAAATAAATTCGGAGCAGGAGAGATATTAAAAAAATCGGAATCTGAAAGGTGCTCTAGAATGTAAAAAAAATATTTCGTAATCTAAATACAACAAAACTCTACAAAAAAAAAACAAATTTTGAACGTTGATCAAAGCACACGAGCATACGTGCTACAGTCACGAGTACCAATTAATAAGATATGAATCCGTTGAGAGGCTCATTTAGGCCTTTGGGCACACGCATTAAGCAACAGAACTTGTCTGACCGGTCGTTAAAATTCCCTCAGATTCGTCCCGGGAGGCGGTTTTTACACGTTGCTTTACACTTTTGCCTCATGTAACTGTTAGTGCGGAGCTTTGCGCTTTACGCTGTAAATGTTGTGGATTTTGTTTATTTTGTATATATTTTTGTATCCTCTTATTAATCGTAAAGCACCCACTGAGGTTTAAATCAGAGAAAAGAGTGCACTGTTAACTCCTTTTTGGAAATTAGATTAATATATTATAAAAACTACAAATATAAATAGAAAGTTGCTATCCTTCATGTGTTGCGAAATAAAAAGTATTAAGGGGTTGCGTGGGTTGCCATATTGAAAACCGTAATCCAAATTCATTGACAGACGTAAACATACAAATTGAACTTTACTACGACGATATATGACTCTATTTAAACGTAAATTGTAATGCTAAGTGGTATTCACAACTAGCACACGTTTTTTTTCAACACTACTAAGCAAAGGCAAGTGTGGGCGCTGCCTACATGAAACATTAAAAAATAACAACAACTATAAGGCGCGAATTCGACCCTCACGTAACATTCGAAATTTAAATTGTGCCATTAATACAAACACAAAGGAAACAAATTTACAATAACAATTACGAAACCTATCGATATAAATAAAAAGTTAAATGTAATTTTAAAAAGAACAAATTACAAATTTCAAAATATAACAAATAAATTACTTAATTATTAAGGACCTAAGTATTAGAACTGCTACTATTTAGTAACTTCTATTGATTAATAGAAGCGTCAGTCATTACTTAGGCGGCACTTTTCAAAGCTACATCAAAGCCTTTTTTTTGTTTTAATGTAATATCTTAATAATGTACCCAATCAATTATTAAGCTAATGCACATTAATTAAAAAGTTTACACGCATGTTGAGTAATTTTATTAATTTTTACAAGGATGCAATATCATATAATAACTTGTTCGTAATAAAACATATCAATACTATATTATTTATCTAAGTACCTTAATGGTGTGTGACGTTACTGTTTCCCGTGACCTATTTAAATATTGGGGCAGATTTGTCAGTACATATATATTATTATTACAGTTAAACTTGAAATAGCATACAAGAGATCCTGTAAAGAGAATTTGCTTATTCCTTGTTGCTGTTTGAGTACAGTACCCGTGGTAAAAACCTACAGGTTCATTCAAGGTTCGAATAGTAGTTATGGCTCAAGTTGCGTGTTTGAAGGGAAGTTGTGGGGTTGTTTACCGCTCAGTGCAAATATTTATATGCATGTATATAATATTTGTATTTGTATTATCTGTATACTTTGTATGTATTTAAAAAAAAATGTTAATGTTTGTTAAAAAAAATAATGTTTGTCGTTTATTCCAGAACCAATATTAAGAGTACAAATTATGTTTAGCTTGGGTCTATCTAGACCCAAGCTCTGGCTCAAGCTATGGCTCCCTACAGATGACAAGAGGAAAGTGTAGTTCCAGCAGTAAGTAATGTAATAATATTTAGTAGGTAATACTTACAGCCTATTTAAAAACCTTTATTCACATAACTTCACGCCTGTATCCCCGAAGGGGTAGGCAGAGGTGTATTACACACCCACGATTCGCCAGTTATGTTGAGGTCCCAATGTAATAGGGGGCGAGCCTATTGCCATCTACCGGGCACATTATTAAGCGAGCGATAATTAACATTTATTAATGCACACATAACTACTAAAAGTCAGAGGTGTGTGCCTGGGGCGACCAGGGATCGAACTCGAGACCTCGTCTCAGCAGTCCGTTACGTACGCCACCGGGCTATCGCTAACTTTCTTAGAGGAGAAATATATAAATTTAATTTTGGAATAAATTGGCTAGCACACACAGGATGGTTGGCCGACGATTATTAAAATACAGTAGAGTCAATTATCAGGATGTTGCGACGTCCGGATAATTGACTTATATAAAAAAGCAGAATATCGTAGATCTATATTTATTGTACGTACTTATGCCAAAAAGTCAACTGATATTTATAAAATAACCCAAGACCTTCGAACATACCTACGGATATTGACATAACGAGACCACAATCTGGTTAACAACCAGTATCACCTCACAATTTTATCTTGCCAAGGTCATGTGTACACATTGAAACTCAAGGATACCAACATAAGAGGAAGTCTTTGTGTATTATAAACACCAACATTCGGGATTGATACGAAGCTATCGTTATGAGAATCAACAAATTTATTTACTTATAACGACCTATTTTATCACAACACTGCTTTGAAGTTTTGAATCACGAATACAATAACTGTTTTATGAAAAGTTCGGCGTATAATTACGTAACGATTAACATTTATATGTATATAACAAGACCTTGTTGAAATAAGAATAATTTGGAGCAGTTGTTAATCAGAAATAATGTGTAGTTTGTTTATATTCTTTGTGCTGTGTGTACGACGGCGTAGTCAAAATAGAGTATGGGGATACTCTAACATGATGCCAAGGTTACATGCTTAACAATACCTTATTGGGTACTTTATATAATAATGCCTATTAATAAACATAATACTACCTACATACTACTAATAACATAACAATAAGGACAGGATAAACAGTTTTTTGGATGATATGATAAGTGGCTACATTATTAGGGCAATAGGGAACGGAGACGACATGGTTTACAAGCTTAAATATTAGTTACCTGTATTCATTTTAGAAGGTACAATTGACTAATCAGTACACTGTACATAATCAAACTTGCCTTTATAGTAAATAACTCTACCTGTGCTAATATAAAATGCTAAAAAAAAGCATGATAGTTGGTTTATTACATACAAGTACTACTCGGAGGATAAGCGTTCATAAAACACGGCTTATGCTTAGTGTTTACCAGCAGGTGAGCTGTATATTTATTTACCGTCTTAGTATTATTCATCGACACGCTTGCCTAGAAGGAACCTATTCATTCGAGGCTTGAATCCCTTCGGATACCCCCCCGCCGGCCAGCGGGGCGGTTATGTCGTCCATGTACCGACTAAAACCGCACAGTGTCCTGCCCAAATGTCCATTGCCGGGCACCCCGGGTAAGCCCTCGAAAGGATATGGTGAAAAATTAGACCAGTACTACGAAATAATCCAGTGATAATAAAGAATGCAGAATGAGAATAATAATGAAGACGGCAGTGAGTTCCATTTTCAAAATTCACAATGGTGAATGAGTACTAAAGTTAGTGTGCCACACAGTCTTGAGTACCCACATTATATTTAATACACTCTTTTTTTGGTCGCTCATTTCTTGAAAACATTTCGTAACATGGCACGCGCCAACCCACATGACACTTTCTATACAAAATTTGTAATCCGGACCCCTCTGACCCTGCTGCTCGGCAGGGATTATTCTTTTAAAAAGTGCAAGAGATAAGAAGAAGGCGATTAAAAGGTTGAAAGCAAGGTAGATTTTATACAGACATATAATATGGATTGAATGTAGAAGGATGAATGGCGAATGGGCGCTCTTGTAGAGAGTTAACGGCTTAATAAGAGATGTATCTACGACTTCTATATGTGACTCTATTGTTTCAACTATGTGGAAATATAGCGTCTGAGTATGTCGGTATAATAAGCGAGCAAACTTTTATAAACTTCGGTCGATAAGTAAACTGCAACCTTGTACCTAAATATTTATCATATATAAAGAATCTATGTGCTACGCGAAAGCCTAAATTTATTTTTATAAGCTTTTGGTTTATTTTAGCCTAAGTTTTGTACTTATACTTTACTAACATCCATATATTATAAAAATACCCTCGTTCTATAGATAGGATATATTTGAATCTTTTATTAATGTTACCTGTCTAATAAATAAAGAAAAAATCCAACCCATAAATTTAGTTCGATTTTAAAAGACAATTGTTCAATTTGTGTTTGAAAATGGTAGTTTTTCTGGTAGTCAATACTTTCAATTGCAACTCGTGCCCCGCTACCGCTTTTGACTTGCCATAATATGACCCGTCGCCGTCGCCTACGCAGGTTGAAAGTGTGCCCGTAACGTTCAACTCAAAACTTATACTTAGTTACAGCTCGTTCTCGCTTCATTGTGTACCTCCCATACAGAACCATACATTTAGCCTGTTGACACATCAATACTACCGGTTTTTATTTCAGACACTTCGAATTCACGACTTGGCCCGTATTCTAGAACGATACTCAGTCATGAATCTCTACATGAGGCTAGTTTAATACTAGAATACAATCAAAGTGTTTTTCAATCTAATTTTAGTATCTTTTTATTTTGAATAAACGCACTATTATTGTTATATTTGTTGAATACAGACTTTTAAAACCTCAACCTTACCAAAGAACAGACTCTTCTTTACTATAGAAAGATTCACTTTGAAATTCGAATGGTTCCTAGAATAGGAAGCGACGTATCCAGTTCAACTCTTAGTACTAATACGCACTATAGGAGACCCAATGATTAGACTGACTGCATGAACAAAAATCTATTATCTAATGTTGTTATGTATAACAATATATTTAGATGAATTTGTGTCATAAAATATCACATCTTCTATTTCCTCCAAAATTAACCTAGTATCTTAAATTCGCAGTTCTAGCTTCGGTAGTTTACTTCCATGGGTCAGTCACCCTGAAAAAGGTTTTTTGTACATAATACTTAAATAATTTTAAATATAGCAATGACATAACTTGAAATATGTTGGGATCGAGACGGCAGAAGTAAACCGCTCCGTTAATCCGCTCAGTTAATCGCACAGTTCGATTAATCGAACTAGGAGTAATTTTATGTCCTTATGGTTCGATTGAAAAGTCGAACTGTGCGGCGTTTGCTATTTTAAGTAGGTGTATTCCGAACTTAATGCGAACGAAGTCGCGGGCAAAAGCTAGTCCTTGCTATATTATAAATGCGAAAGTTTGTATGAATGGATGGATGTTAGTGTTTGTTACTCAATTAGGCCAGAACGGCGGAACGGTTCTAAATGAAATTTGCCACAGCGACATAATTATAGTCTGGAATAGCATATTGACTTTACTTTGCAGGTAAGTAATTTCAAATTTTAAATATCAAATAAATACGAATATATATAACTTAGATATACATATAAATTAGATTCAAATATATAAATCTCTGTACAGCCAGGTCTAACGTTTGTAAAATTGCCTAGATCACGTTTACTGAGTTAGGTATGCAAGAACTAAATAAACTAAAAATGCTGTCTATCATTTGCAAGATAAAAAAGCTTAATGCCAGAAGTGGCAAAACAGATAGAAACCGAAAGTCCAGAAGCCATCCAAGAGAGTCGCTAATTCAACTATTTGAATAATCACTTCCTTCCTAAATTAACAACATCCTCTCACCATTTCTCCAAAACAGGTGGTTAGATAGAAGTCACCATCACATCGTAGAACAAGCGTCCCGCCCACTGAAGCCTCAGGGCTTCCGATATATTACAACACCTGTTTAAAATTGTATAACTTCTCTCATTAATGTGTCGTTTGGCAATGTAGAAACCGGATGTATCTTTGTAGCCAGCCTATAGAATCAGCCTTTGACACAGTTGCATTATCAAACCATCGCCCCCGCTTAGTCAAAAAGCCTTTAAATATTGAATAAATACACCTACAGCCAGCCGTTGCAATGTCATGTCATGTAATCCGACCATGTGTGAATGTCACGTGACACGACCGGTTTTGACTAGGCTCGTGCCTTTTGTACACAGTCGCTTGATGATGCAGTTGCCTAATACCATGTAGGCTGATGGTGTCGCTGGGCGATCATCGCATCTAGTTCTCTTCTCGCAACTACATTTGAATTTAGACTTTATGAAAATTAATAGTGAGTTCCATTTTAAATAATGTGTATAGATGTACCGTTTTGAAAATGGAATTACGTTGTGTCGCAATAGACGCGTGCCTTGCTGCTTGAAACTCACTACTCACTGTTGTTACTGAATTTTATGCTTAATTGTATTTGAAGTAAGATTTAATTTTAATTGATTTTGCATAGTTGCTTTAAGTAGGGGGCATAAGGCAAATAGGTTGTCATGTGGGAAGAAAGCTGACGTCATAATAAGAAACCAGTAAATATAACTACCTTTTAACTGAAGCTCATAAAAGTGGTATAGGTTATTAGTAAGTAAAGGAATTCTTATTCCAGTACATTTTGGGCTGAAGGGATCTGGAGACAGTTCTGGGAAGGATCTACAGTAGGGATCTGGATAAACTTTGGCACAGAAACTGATTATAGTCTGGAACAGCATACAGGCTATTTTTATTCCGGGGATACGTACCTGTGTGTCGCGGGAACGGGATAAGTAAGTAGTTGATTGATAATTGTATTAACACATAATCCGAATAATTCAAAAAAAATGTTTTAATCACTTTTTATTAAAAAAAATGTTCCTAACACTTTCATAAAGTATCATCATCGATTTAGCGCTATTCTCGATTGCATTCGGGGTCGGCTCTTCCTTCTCCTACTTTCCTTATGGATTGGTTTATCTGCACTTTTACAGGAGCGATTGTCATCCGACCTCCTAAACGCCGAAAGGAAAATCTTTTAAGCAGTTTTCGTTAAGCAGTAGATGTATCAGTTTTCAGGTGAGGTTAGCTTGGCCTCCAAAGATCTTAGAGGAGAGCCTTAGACACTCCTAACACCCCGGTTCGAATAATACTACTACAGGTATCGAACCTTTTATGCCACCAGTAGGGAGTCTTTTCGACTGAAATAAATTGAGCTGAGCGAGCAGGACTCTTATTTGAAAATAAGACAAAATACTACGGTTTTCGGTGATTATTCCTCAATGGTACATCGGACATGAACCATCTCGCTTCAAAACACTCCTCAGTGTCCACACTATCACCGTGGTAAATTTGGTCAAGATCGCGGGAGTGTTTACGGAGGCCACCAACAAACGGCTATGCTTCGCTAGCTCAGCTCAATAAATAATAACAACAGGGTTAACTAGGGCTACTTGACATTCATCCTTCGAGCCTTTTCCCGATGCGATTGCCATTTCCTTGACTTCCACAACCACACTGGCAATAATTCTGTAGTGAGACCAGATTACCGGACTTTTTAGGTCTCTAATTAGCAGTAACGAATGCCACAGATGTTTATTTTTTTTTATTTATTTATTTATTTTGGTACATCAACAGTATACATATATAACTTCATCTTCTGACATGCATCCGTTTTACAATTCTTATATGCATACCTATTATAGATATACACAACACTTGCCATTAAAATAGAAGCTATTAAAATAACATAAATATTTGATTCTACTTAATAAAATTTAAATTTAAATAAATTACATTATCATTCAATTAATTTTAGAAAAGATTAAACTATTTACATATTTACAATAATTCTAATTGAGGAGAATAATAATAATAAGCAGTTCATTTTTGTTTTGTAAGAATCACATATAAATAGAAACATAATTGCATTGATTTTACTAATTGTAATTCCATGTACCTACTTTTTTTTTTTTTTTTTTTTATCTCAGAATTATTTTAATTAAGTGAGAAACCTTTAGCGACCCTCAATGCTGAAGAGCCCTCGCGAGGGTTTCAAAACATTTATGTTGTTCGTATAGCAACCGGGACCGAGCGACGACATAACGTGCTCTCCAAGGCATATAGTCATATCTTGAAAACGGTCGCTAATCCCAAAACTGAACTGGCTAGTATCCCTTAACCCTGCAATATGCTAACCTACTCGGTTACCACGAGCTCCGAATTACGCGATATTCTTCACGTTTAACAGCACATAAGGATAAAAGAAATAACAATGTAGTGTTGTTGTCGATACAATATTCATATTGATATTCCAAGAAAGTGGTTTGTTGGTTTGTCCTTGTTTGCAAGCCCAAGCAATCGAGCAATGGAAAACGTAAACTTTGGGCTCATAACTTAGACTTGATTTCACCGACGATTGAGTAAAACGTGAGAACTGAGTTTAATTGAACAATTTTCATTCGTGAAATCCAGTCGTAGGGACTTCGGCTTTTACTCCAAAATGTGCGGTTCAGGACGCGAGAGCCTCGTTATGTCAGCATACGGTGCGATCCACGGGCAGTCCAATAAATTTGGATGTCCTTGGATGGCGTAATGTGGATTAATTTAAAAAAAAAAGTTTATTTAATTATAAACTGACACAGATAAAAAAATTCTATGAGTAATTTTTTTTGTATGTTTGTACAAAATGCTCTAAAAGCATTTAATTTCAAAAGTTGCTAATAATTTAAATTTAGAATTGGATTTTTGTTAAGGTACGGTATTTTTTTTAGAATCATACCTTTTATCATACTTACCTATTTTTTCTAGAGTGTAATGAACTATGTATTGACAGTTTGCAACAAAGATTGCGAAACTAAATACTTACTCGCTGCAGAGCAACTATTTGCGTATTAACAATATTACATAAACACTTATAAAGTGCATCATACATAGAAACGAGAAAAAACGTTACAGCAATGTACAAGACTAGTCGTGAAGGCAATCCACTTGGCTTTTTATCTCTGTCGCACAACCTTTGAAAGCTGTATCGCCGTTCCATTCGACGCGAGCGCAGCCTCCGCCAGGAACTTTTCTTAGAACTCGCAGTGTTCTCTAGATAGATGCTTATCGGCTAAGTAGTAAGTTAGTTTTCTATGTAAGTGCGGTTTTATAACTACACACGCTTTATAACACCGTTTCATAATGTGCTATAAAAGTTTTATGGAACATTATAAAACCTTAGTTGAAAATTTATTACAGATTTCACAAAGAAAGATCCAGATTTATTAGAAATTGACCAGGCTCACGAGAGTACATTTGATTGGTTGAACGACATGAACATCTTATCCTACTTCCTACTAATATTTATATTTAGGTGACCGAGCTTCGTTCGTTTTTTTGAAGTGAAAACTTCTTTAGCGGCGTTGTGCACTTTTTTTGTAATGGGTAAAAAACGTTAAACTCGCGTCAGTAAACACGTGACCTGATCGTAAGACAACAAATATAGAAGCGCTAATTTCACACTGTACTTAACAACCTTGGTGGCGCGTTCGTCTAATGAGTGGTCATTGACTTCGCCAAGACTGAGATCGGCCCAAGAAACACTTTTTGTCATCATATAACTTTTTGTAATATTTATTCTATTTATGATAGTACTTTTATACTGATAATTGAAGCAATTCGTGCAAAATTATTCCCTTACCATTCCAAAATATCAAAAATGCACAACGTTAATATTCAAGTTTTCACTTCTGCCGGCACTCCCAGAGTGCAACCCGTCTTTTTTTTCTTTTAACGTTTTCTGAACATGAACCTAGCTAGATCGATTTACCGCCTCCGAAACCATCCGTATTTTTATTTAATTTAATTTCATGAAAATCATTGGAGCCGTTTCAGAGATTCAGATTTTTTTCATATATATATGTGTGTGTGTATATAGTCTTTCTTTCTTACATGTCTATATATATGTGAGAATAGCAGCATATCATACAAAGTGAAAATTAATACATATTACTAGTGTTAAAAATGAAAGCTTAGTAAATGGATGATACTTTCCCGGCCAAGTCGAGCTGTAATGTTTTATAAACCATTGCATTATATGGTCTATATTACAAAGGTAAACATCGTGTAATGACCCAAAATGTTATTTAAACGGTGTTGGTACCAAATGGTGATAACGGTTAAGATTAGATGTCATTGACTCTAATAGTTAAGTGGGTAAACTGATAACATGTTAAATCTTAAAACACATAATCTGCGCTAAGGGGCAGTTTGTTTACATTCGCGTAAACTCGAGATAGTGCAGCTTATCGTGTGGTTCTCGAGTGTAGAATTGTAGACTTGCCATAAACTTGCGTTCTTGATAATCGAAGTATTAGTTAAGTTGATTTTTATCCGCTCATTGTAACAGTCTATCGTGACTCTGCTACTCACGATAGACTTTTTGACGTTAAAATTTTATCTTATACTTTATCATCCTACTTCATGTATGGATGTGTTAATGTATGGATGTTTGTTACTTTTACATGCAAAAACAGTAGAACGGATCTGGCTAAAATTTGGTACAGGGATAGATTATAGTCTGGAATAACACATAGGCTATTGTTTTTCTCTGGAATAAGTTCCCGTAGGAAGTGGGTATCGGAACAGAATTCCACGCGGGCGAAGCCGCGGGCAGAAGCTCGTTGAAAATATGAGCTGCCTTTACAGAAAAAAGTATTTACCGAAACTTTCAAAAGCTTTTAATGACGAATTATTATCATGAACTTCGCTCTGTTCCCGGTTGCATCCGAGGCTTTCATCTCGGAGCCCGGGGTCTGCTGGCTCCTTACCCTCCTTTTGGTTTGGCTCATACGGCTTTTATGGGAGAATCTGTCGTCTGACCCCAGAGGAAGGTCTGCACCGTAGAGATGAACGAGTACCTACCCCACTTGGTGGCAAGCGGTTACTACTTATCGAATTTTTATCTTCCCCATATAAACAAGATAACTATTAGAATAGCAAATTAAAATGAATTATTCTTTGCTACTTGCTGTTGCCCGTGGCTGGATTTCTGTTCCCTTTCCCGCTTCCCACGGGATCGTATTCCAATTATAAAAAGGAGCCTATCTGTTATTCCAGACTATAAACTATCCCTGTACAAAAATTTCAACCAGGTTCGCTCAGCCGCCGCATATAAACATGCAAACATCTTTATGAACTTTCACACTTATGATATTAGTAGAAAGTAGGATTTAGCCAGCCTATATCTGAAAAGCAGCTTTTCAGATATTGGCTGGCCACGAAATGTTAAAAGAAAAATTATAGTTCACGTATTACCTACGCAATAGACAGTCATAATAGTAATAAGTCAGTGTGTACCTGAGCTTTCCATTCTAAATATAAACACCCCAGAATAATAACCAAGAAACAGGTTTGACTGACTTTCATAATAATTTTCGCGTAGGAACACCATGTGTTAACACCATCACCCTACATGGTCAAACAGGTCATTGAATTTGCAACACAAATTTTTGCGTGAGGGAAATTACCGACTTTATAAGATTTGAAATGAAAAACATGATTTGCTCAGGGCTACAGTATTATATGTTATATGAATCTAATGAAATCATACCCCTAGGCAACGTTTAAAAATTCAAATTCTTGCAATTCAGAACATGCATCGCATCAGTCGCATATTTATCGGTTTAGCATATTCCTGGAATTTGTATTATTTAAAATTCTAACTTGGCGCAGTATTAGTAATTCATTCATTCATTATATACTGCCTTAAAAATTCAAGAGGATGTTTTTGTCTTATAGAATTGTAAAAAAACGTCATTGAATACGTTTACGGACAAAAAGAAATATTATAGAATCTTTATGTGAATCCGTTAATTAAATATCGCACAAAGTGTCCAACAGGATATTGTGTTTAACAAAATTTAAGTTAATACGTAATTTGTACGACACTACTACAAAAACTGGCTATACATTTTTGAATATTTTTTACATTTAATTCAGTTAATGTGATTCAGAAATAGCGGCTAAAAAAATCACTTAATGAATTCAAATACTTTAAACATTGTATTAAGATTTCTCAAAAATGCGATTTGATCGTTAAAATAGTTTTATAGCCCTTCATATGAAACTTTTTAAGCAACATGTAGAATCGTAATTACTGGCGACACTGTCACAAATGTCTAGTCATTTCTATAAGGAAATGATTATTTCAGAAGATCCAAAGGCGTGGAAGTCGCCATCGGAGACCATCGGCCTCTTAAATGGCTACCTCGACAATTTTGCGTCAAGTATCGCCTCGAGCCACACTCGAGGTATTGGTATAATGCATTGACAGTTATGTTTTGTCGGGGTATTCTTTGTGTTTGGTAAATGTTTGTATAATTGTATGTTTTACAAAAATAATGTATCTACCCCTTAAATATAAAAATTCAGCCAAAAGCGAGTCGGACTCGCGAACTTAGAGGAGTCGGAGCCCCTTATTTAATTGAATTTAACTATTTATTTTTGAAGGGAATATACAACTAAATATTCTGTGAATATTTCAAGGGTCTACCTATTGCCGTTATTAATACCGAGCAAAAACCGAAAAAAAAAACGTGTGTTGTATGGGAGCCCTTCATAAATATTTATTTTATTCTGTTTTTAATATTTGTTGTTATACCGACAACAGAAATACATCATCTGTGAAAATTTAAACTGTCTAGCTATCACGGTTCATGAGATACAGCCTGGTGACAGACGTACGGAAGGACAGCGGAATCTTAGTAATAGGGTCCCGTTTTACCCTTTGGGTATGGAAAAATGTATAAACTACTTACGTACAGTACCGGGCTTTTAGGCACATGGGGAAGAACAGTGACAGTCCGCCTGAGATTGGTGTACTTCGGTTTTGTATAACGGTATCCCTATCATACATCGGACTTTTAGTTTGCTACTTGTATAGAGTAATTAATAACGTTTTTGTTTATAAAATATAAAAACCATAGCTTCAGTTTTAACTAGTCTAAAAATATATCGGACTTAGACATGCGCTGTGCGTTACAAGGTTTCTACGAAACCGAAGTAAGCCATCTTAGGGTGAAATCCATAATATGTATTCGACTTCGACTAGCTCAAGCTTAGCTTAGGGAAATCTTAACTGACTATGGCTGCGCTTATTCTTTACTTTGAAATTTATAGACATATTACATAAGATTTTGCTAAATTGATCATTGTAAGTTTTGTAGAGATGTGGTTACATACGATATGCACATAGATGATGTGTGTATAACGATTTGAAATTCATCTCGCACCGCCTCCCCTCTGTTTACACATGCGAGTCGGAGTTTCGGAGAACATGAATATTTCTACATTGATACTTATATATTAAAGTATTTAACGAGAAGCTAGTTGTAATAGTTATACACTGGACCCTGGCCGATGGGCTATGAAATGCGGCAATTGATTGTTATAAAGTCCTCCAACTACTACTGACCCTCAGTAGCGACAAAGATGAGCAGATGGTTCTCTCGCGATATTTTGCCTTCACTGTTCTAACGACTAGATATTCTTATTTAGTAGAATTTACTTAACGAGCTCAAAAAACATCGTGGTCAATAATTTTTAGTCTCTACAAATTCTACTTTCTCGGTATACATATACTATACTATAATGTACTGATACTACCTGTATTTCGCCAAAGGGGCTAGACTGGGAACATTTTCATAGATTTTATGTTTGTTATTGGATGGTTGACAGACTTATGTTTTAGTCGACTTGTACGGTACCCACGAGAAGATATCATCATCTTCTGTTCCCAGTTGCATCCGAGGCTTTCACCTAGGAGCCCGGGATCCGCTTACTACTTCTACCCCTTTTGGTTTTTCTAACACGGCTTTTATGAGAGCGGCTGTCGTTTGGCACCCAACATCGAGAGGAAAGCCTGCACCAGAGCCTCGGCCGTTATTCAGCAAGTGTATCGGCTTACAGGTGTGGCCCATGGAAGGCATCCATGGTTTTTCCATTCTACTCCACGGGGAAACAGGCTCTTTTGAATATTGGTTCAGTTTTCAATTTCGGATTGACTTAAAAGATATTCTATCTGACTGTTTTAGTCAGGTGTCCAGGGTATCCAATAGGTTATAGACGATAATAGGCAAATGATAATAGCAATAAACTGTCACAAGGAATGCTGTAATTGCCAGAATTCTTCTACTTAATATCACCCGCTGCTGATAACGGTGATAACACTTAGATATCACAAGAACCTGTTATAATATCTATGCTATTAATTTCATATTAGTAAGTGAACGCACTAAGGAATGCGTTGCATAACTAGCACAAGGAAATAATGATTGCAGTTGCTAGTGGGTATAATCAAGAAAACTATGTTCATTTATTTAACTTTTGACCGCATTCATCAAATATGTAGTTATGTACTAATGCGTAACCTATTCGATTACACACAACAATCGACTTTATTTATGAAGAAGTTGCAATCGATTTTATAAATTTATTTTTGATTTTTGTGCCATATTATATATTTTTTGTAAACTTCTTGTTTGTGTACCAGGTTATTGACTAAGCGAATAATGAATGAGGATTAATATTAAAGTACCTATTTAAATGGTTTTTGTATAATATACTGACAACTTTCAATCCCTAAAACAACACAACTTAAATATGTTGATGTTTGTCATAAAAAGTAGGTACAATAATCCATAACTACGACCGCAAGGCTAAAATTACTTGCGATTAATTAATTTGCAACGAACACATTCGATCCCGACACTAGATGCGGGAAAATGTAAATTGTGCAAGTGAATTGTTGCATATTATAATTTAACCGAGACAGAGAGATTTGAGTGTTTTTAATGACTTATAAATAGCGTAAATACATATGATAAGGCAGTTTATATATTTTTTCAGCCGCATTTATTTTTTTAAAGTTCACTTTTACGAATAATGTAACAGTTACGTTCTGATGCCGATCTTAGGCTTATGGGCAGATTCTAAATTAAACCTTTTTGGTAATTCTTTCAAGAGTATTTTTATGCTATTGGTTGTTTTAATGTCCTAAAACTTAGTATCGTTTTAGTGTTTGAGAACTTGTATAGAGACGACTCTGGTCGGTCAACCTCATGGCCCATGCCTGTGGACATTGATTATAAATGCCCCACACGAAGGAACTGTCAAGCAGATGCTTCATTACAATGCGGAGTGGAAAATAAGAATTTTCCAGGTGTTCCATTCCTAATGGTAAGAGAAAATGTGATGAAACTGACTTGGCATAACCTCGTCTGAAGACCGTATTCACGGAATACACAATGCTTAAAATACACGCGGCATAAGCTTCAAACACACACTAGGTTTTCATAATAAAATGTTCCTGGCCCCTTAAGAGGGCCTGGTAGTACTCATAACGGGTTATTCCGTGCAAATATGAAACCGGCTCGATACGCCCTTTCACCCTACATAAAATGAGAGCTAATCAGTAATACATAGTGCTCGCTAGAGCGACCTCCTCAGGTCTTGCGAGGTTATAATCACCTGGGTTTATTTACCATCAGTCGATAAGTGCGCTTTGGCTAACATAGTAACCATAAATCGAACATAAAATTTCTGTTTCGATTATCTAATATTAAGTATCGATGCAAATATAACATCTGATTATAAAAACATTTACTCGTAGGCGCAGATAATAGTTTGAAAATAATGTTCACTAACATTCACCGTTCAGTTATTTTAATCGTAGTATTAAACTTTGTTTCACTTAATTACATCGTTAAACGCCAAATGAAACTATTACCTGTTTATATTCGACGCGGGCAGGCAAGAATAATAAATCAAATTCCTTTTTCGTCTAATCATTTCCTTTTTACGACAGAATTCCAGAAAAAGATCACAAACAACTAAACATCTATTTCAATATTTATATGATAAAAGTTTTTTTTTTGTTCAAAACGGTATCTATTTCAACGATTTTATAAATATATTTTTTTTCTGATACGTTGTTTGCACTGCTAGTACGACGGGAGCAATATTTACACATCGATAAGAGATGGACTAAACCCCTGGTTATCTAAGTATCGATATAAGACCGATCACCGGGCGTTATCGAGAAAAACATAAATATTAAGTCGATTCTAATAATTTAGTGACCGATAAAGGCGCCACTTCACGAAGTTAGTGCGCCTCTTGGTAAAGTTTGAGCACCACTAACATATTGATAAGATATAGTGCGACATAATTGCAGTAAAATTTAACAATGTTTCTATTTTTGTGTCATATTGTAATGAGGACTTTTCAATATGTGCAGTTATGATGATACTGCTTCTGTTAAAACAGTATCGATATATTTGTGTCCAACTGGTAGGCCATCTCCTTTCTCAATTTCCTCTTGAGGTGTAAAGTAACAGTCATCCTGCAAAAGATATCTCACTATATATATTAAGAATAATTATTCTTATGACTATATTTTATTGAGTTGTATAACCAAATTCCCGTTTTCAGGGTTCTTTACCTCAAAAGGTAAAAATAGGAACCATTATAAGATGAGTGATCTTATCTATCTCTTGTCCGTCTGTCTATCTGTCCGTGTGTCACCACCGATTTTCTCAGGTACGGGTGGACCTAGCAAGTTGAAAATTATACCAGATACTGAGGTCTATAGTTCCTATTAGGTGTATAAAAATAAAAAAGGTCCCTTCGTGCGCGAGTCCGACTTTTATGTATTATTTATTATTTTACGAATAGTTAGGTAGGTATATTTGTGTAGTTTTTGAAACTACATGTTTATTCTACTTTATGTTTTCATCCATTCATAAATTATTTTTCTATTCGAAATGGAATTACTCTGAACAAATAAATATTGATAATCAAATTAACTTACGATGGTTGCAGATGTCGTGAACGTGTAGGTACTTGACTACACAACAAATAGCCGTTTTATAATTAAGAGCTAATTGGGTCTTGATTGCGTTTAGTGGTTAGGTAAAAATACATCAGTGCCAACATGCCACGATTTATGGAAGTCGATCGAGAAGATTGAAATTAAAGGTATTTTTTTTATCTTTAATTAAATTAATTGAAAACAACATAATAAACTAAAATACTGACATCATAAAAAGGCGGAGTGTTTGTACATACTCCATGTACAAACACTGAAAGTTCAAATTATTTGTAATATAATATTTTAGTGTATTGTAAGCAAAATAAGTGATTGCTAGCTAGAGCTGACGCTATATTGAGCTCGGCTTGAACTTAATATAGCGTTCGCTAGTTTTAAAGCAAAATATTATATTATTGGGTACGAGACCGGCATTATTTACCGAGGTCCTGCGTATTTGCATAGGCCAAGCGATACCTGAATATTTATGCTTTGTGTAGAGTGTTTGTTTCGTGGACATATTTTGAGAACGGTTTAAAATTTGATTTTAACGTATTGACATCTTTAGGTTTATATAGTATTAGGTAATGCCTATAATGTGTAGTGAAACCTAATAACGATTATACCTACAATCTACTACTCGTACATATCTCGACGTAGAAACTGTACTGTACAGAATACTGTATGGACAATTGGGTTGTATGTTCACAAGTTGTTTAGAACAAAAATTTAGTCACGATTCCTGGGTGAGGCGGAAATTAACTTTAGAAAGGATGAAAGATCTTGGTGGGGCTACATACAGCCGGTTTAGGGGATTGCATGTGAAAAGGTAACAGACGGAGACACAGAGTGAATCATTGTGAGTGGCCCATGAACATAAAGAGACAATTACATTGAAATCTACATCGGTTTTCAGAATTCAAAATTAATAATTAATGTCTGCTAGTGTGAATCTATACTTTTATAAAATTGAAAATTAGTTGTGTCTGTACATTGGAGATATTTAAGAAGAAATACTTGGATTATGTTAAATGAACGATGCTGAACACAACATTTTTCTTTTTGGAATTCTTGTAATACGCAAAAACTACTGAATGGATTTTGATGCGGTTTTTCTATTAAAAAGGTCTTGACCAGACTCAAAATCTGCATATGTTTCATTGCAATTGGTTAAAAACAACCGGAAATATGACCAAAAAGCGATAACCAACGTCCACGAGCAACCAGCCATTTTTGATTTTTTTACGTATATGCCCTTGTTCTACAGAAGGTGCGATGTGTCTAAATCCACTGATATGACTAGAGAGTCGGCTTTTGATTTCGTACAGTCGCCGGGAAGAAAAGCGAGAGTCCGGCTTAGATCGGCTTGCTTCGCTTTTGTAGAGCGTCTTGTCCTACAGCGCATGTCTATAGCTTGATATCTTTTTAGAGTTATTAAAAAACTAAGTTACAGTGTTAATACTTTATAAACACAAACGGTCTTAACTACTCTATAAATGTACCAAACTTTCAGAAAGGACGCTCTAAGAAACTTAAACAAGCCAATTTTAGTAAAATGAAGATGGTACTGCTGTATCAAAGGTTTCAAATTATTGATCAATCATCAATAATTTAAATGAAGAACATAAATGTTATAATATATCATGAAGTAATCTCTTTAACATGTTTTAATATATCAATTTATTACTGATTCTCATTGTTATCTACATCTTTGTATCTAACACGTAAGACCCGAGACGGCGTGCGGTTTTAGTCGGTTCAAGCCCGACATAACCGACCCCGCTGGCCGGTGGGGGGGTATCCGATGGGATTTCCGCAAGAAAAAAAAATGGTACTTACCCCTCTTGGCGTTACTTTTTTGGTGGGATAACATACTTGATTAACATCCTCTATATTGACTGAATAAATGTCGATTACACGGAATACGGTTTCGGAATCAGGTAAGTTCGTAAGTACCTACTTGATTTACATGAAAAACATGTTTTTATTAATATAGGTACCCCAGCAAAGTGCAAAGTGGTATATTTGTAATATGGTATTTGAATGCTGTTATTGCTAACTTATAATTATCATGCTTGAAGCGTATTTAGCAAGCAGCCTTTATCCGAATTGACCAACCGTACTGCGAACACGCGCGTTCGTTAGTAGTTAGTAAGCGCTACAGTTAGTGCCGACTACCGACACATTTAATTTGGTATAGTTTTACACCAGATCTTCCTTCTATGTTAACCAATAGAAATCTATCGACTACTCACATTACGAGTATAGTAAAAAATCGTTGTGAAATCGAATAATGCTAAAACCACCAATCATCTCGCACAGCTTGCACTTTGGAGTCTGGAGTTCGCTCTCGCGTTCGCTCACTACACTTGCTCGTACTTACGAACTTCTTTCTCCGTTCCGTAATTTGCTATATATCGACTTTTAAGGAAGCGACTGATATCTTACTCCTCAACCTTGAGAGGAAAAACCTGCGCACCTTCAAAATGGTACCTACTGATTCAAGGACAAGTTCTTCAATCAGCCGGTACCGCTTTGATGGGCCCCGAAGATTTTGGTTGCCCTAATAATATTTGTTTTCATATTCATGTACTTATATACTTACGCCTGTTTATCGGCAAACTGGTTGGTTAACGTCATAGTGCGGAACCATGTTAAAATCCAGGCACTTAGATCATACTTATAAACTACTTGGCAATCAAAACAATACACATATTGAAAAAAAGTATCCATTTTGAAAACAACTGTGCTGCTATAGTCAGAAGGAATAAATTCATTATAATAAGGTTCCCGTAAGGACCGCGGTGCACTTGGTCGGCCGTCACGTCGCCGGGCGCCGCCGTGTTTATGACGGATATGTAGGTAGAATAACACAGGAAGTTCACGGCCGTACAAACTCGACTATTAGAACCTGAGAACCTGCTGACGTTTCACTTTCTATATCGAATGAATTATTAATTTTTTTAACATAATATGCTATTAAGATATGAAGATATCTGTAAAGTTATTAGTTTCTTAGTTTTTGTTATGATTAACAATAGAAAGAGTACTCCTTTCTACACGATTGTCATTATCATCATCTTAGCGATGGTCTTAGCACGGGGTCCGGGGTTTATATTTGGTTTACTTTGGCTATTACGGGGGCGAAAACTGTCTGACCTCATAACCCCGAAAGGAAAGCCTACGCTAGATCCTCGTCCGTTAATCAGTTGGTGTAAGTCTCGTGGGTGGGGTTGGCTTGGACCCCAAAAGTCTTGGCGAGGCTGGGTATATAAGATATTCTTTTATTTATGGGTATATTCAGAAGAAAAAGTTAATTAACCAGAGTAGAAGGAAAAAGCGTAAGAGAGTGGACTCCGGGCTATGGTATGGCTATGGTATGATGACGACCTCTGTGGAGTAGCGGTAGTGCGTTCGGCTGCTAAGTCTGAAGTTGCGGGTTCGATGCCCGCTTAGTGCAAATATTTGTACGCATGAATATGTCTATTTGCATTAGTCTGGGTGTATCTATGTATAATATGTATGTATTTACAAAAATAAAATATTTTAGTGTGTTTATTCGCTTTCTAGAATCCATAACACAAGCTAGTTAAGCTATGCTTACATTAGGTCTAGATAGCGCTGTGTAAAATGTTTTAGAAAATATTTATTAATATTATTATTTATTTATGGCTATAGGCTTTTAACAATGGTGTCCTCGTTAGAAAGATCTCAAAGGAATTCCTCTAAAGTTTATGCACACATTAATATGTAGACACAGCCAAGGAAATAAGTATACACCTTTAAATATACCTTCACATGTGTAATAAAGTTGTATCATCCGTCACAGCTTCATCTAAAGTGTAAGACGTGAATAATACAAAAAAGGCATAAGGCGTAGGGTAAAATCAAAGCAACATCCACACCTGTTCGTCGCCTTATGCCTTATACGGATACGATTTTACTTTGATTAGGCCTTTTTCTATAATTCATGTCCAAGACGAAAACTGTACTAACTGTTGAAAATTCAACATCGAACCAGAATTTCCCTATGTGTGCTCGAATTATCGACACCGCATATCATAAAGCCTGTATATGAAGTTTAAAAAACGAATGAGGGAGCAAGACTTCAGATACTCGAGATATCGTCGGTCGTGGTTGGTTGCCGTCGTGCGCCTCATATCGGAGCATCTCGCTCGCTCGCCGCTCACGACTCGAAACAAAACTAAGAGCATTCCGAAGATTAGGCTACATCGGTTCTATCTTAAAATTAAGCTTAGTAAACTGGAGGCCGATACAAAGTGACATTCTACTAGTGGAATCACTTCGAAGCGAACCTTCAAAAATCCGAAATGTATGGGAAATACCACAGAAATATATGGGAAATACCACAGAAATATATGGGAAATACATTATTTGTCGACATTTCACGTGTAACAAATAAAGTCACTCCCATACATATCGGACTATTGAAGGTTCGCGTTGAAGCTATTCCACTAGTAGAATGTCACTTTGTTTACAGGCCCTGTATGACTGGACGACCGACAATAATTGACATATTTATCGTCAATTAGCTGTCCCCCGCGGTTTCACTAGACACTGTTCTATACGGGTGACCCGCTCGCGTTTTACTGAGCTTTTTGTTATTGCTCGGCTCCAAGTGTGCAGGGCATGTTATTCAGTAACCTTCCCCAAGAACAGAACTATTAATAGCAAAAGATTTTTTTTAATCGCAAAGTTATTATTATGGGAATTTACCAAGATCTATTTCAAATCAACCTCACCTGCAAACTGGTACACATGCTAATTGACGGACGAGGACCTGGCACAAGCTTTCCTCCAAAGAGAGAAGGAATAAGCGGACCTCGGATACAACCGGGACCAACGCTAAGATGATGATAAAGATACATTTTAGGATATCTAGTCTGCGGCTGGGTTTTAAAAATTTACCCTTATACCCTACCTACCTACCTACCCCTGCCTACCCCGGAGGGAAAAAGGCGTGAGTATATGTATGTATGTATTTTTCTTACCCAGAACAGCAAAGAAACCTTTTATCGCCATATCTGAATTAAGAACTGGAAGTGCACAGTATAAGTATAAGGCTGTAAGTTTGGCGGTAGCTAGAGCGAAAAAAGGATTAACCACAAACGAAATGACATTGCGTTTGTAAAGGAAGGCTGCTCAAAGAAATCACCTCAAAAGCCATATTCAATTTTGATAGCTGCCGTTGACTGGACAATACTCGTAGACACGTATGAGAAGCACTATAGGATACCGGAGGAGGTCTGTGCCTCATCATCCAGACCCGACATATTCCTTTTTTCACGATCGCATAAGCGTGCAGTGCTTGTAGAACTCACAGTACCGTGGGAAACTAATATACCTAAAGACCACGCTATAAAGACAAACAAATACTTTGATTTGACTAATGAGTTAACCAAAAACGGCTACGTGGTTAAACTCTACGCCGTAGAAGTAGGAGCAAGGGGAATTCCAGCTAAATCCCTGTACAACTTACTTAAAGACCTCGGATTGCCAAGAGCTTCAGTAAGCTCTTTACTAAAACGTATATCAAAAGCGGCATTGTTAGGATCTTACCAAATTTGGATAGGTAGGGGGGGGGGAACACTACTGACGGTGGAGGTGAGCGCTGATGCATCACAAGGTGGCCACCTTAAACCTACATCTGGGTCGCAAGTCCCAGTCGCCGTCATGGTGTTCCTCTCTGTACCACGCTATGGACCCGGCGACCGCACGGTGAATCCATGGAGTGCTGAGAATCGGATCTCTGCGTCATCGTCTTCAAAATTTTGATTTTTTAAATAATGATAGGCTCACGTTTGACCTCTATCTCACCTGGTCGTAAGTGACGATGTGGTCTACGATGGAACACCTTTGCCTAGAAGGAACCTATTCACTCGAGACTTGAAGATTCCGAGGTTATAACCCTACAATCGAGAGGTCCCGGGTTTGAATCCTGGCCATTACACTACTGACGTGAACCCACTCCTAACACAAGCAATTAAGCTTAGCTGGAGGGGTTAGGGGGAATATTAGTAATTTCGGTTACTAATATTCTTTTTAATAAAAAAAAACTTTAGGGAAACACAGACTCAGGTAGGCAATTCCACTCCAAGTGGAATATCACCACGTAGCGGTGGCGTGTCGCCGTGCGTCTGGTCGTTCTTTGGTGGAAAGGGCTTGGAGGTGTCAAGTTGTGCAATTCCAGCTCACACTCTCCGAAATGTATCCGGTAAAAAACCGTTATCGGCACAGATGCATTTCGGAATGTGGGGTTTGTCTGAAATTGACTTCGCTTGGCAGAGATTCTCCTTGCCTTTATGGGCGCCATTGCCATCTGAGCTCCTAACCCCGAGAAGAAAGCCTGTACCAGAGCCTCTTCAGTTAATCAGCAGGGGTACCGGTTAGCATCTAGATAGTTAGCAGCTAGGTATTATATGCATTCTGACATTTCAAATTGCATAATATTCAACTTTGACTTAGTTCGGCCGGTCTGGCACGCCTTATAGACGCGATCGGACTTTCTATAAGATCGTTCAACTAACTAGTTCTAGTGACCCTTCCGATTTGCGTAGGCTGGCGGTGATATATTATTGTTACTATGTATACTCGTATAAGACCGCTTCGTTTAAGTTATTAATAATAAAAATAAATCCTATAAGTTTCACTGAATTTTGTTGCAGTGGAACGATTTTATAGTCATTTTTAAATATTCGCAACATTCTTGGGACTGATTTATTTTATTTTTGGTTTTTACTTTATTTTTGAATGGTAGCTAAAAAAGTAAAATGAAAAAGAAGAGCATGTTTGAAAATTCATTGACAAGGATCTAAAGATACTATTGCACCTGAATTTGAACTCGAGTTCTCGTACCTCATTACTGGTTCAATTAGTCACTATACACTAAAAATCCACATCTTTGTTTCTCATATACAAGTGAAATTCCTTTTTCATTTGACGTGAAGCGTGCGGGCTTAGTTAGTCGACGCACGCGCCGACCGCACTCACAAAGTGAGTTCACCCGTATTCCAACAAGACATACTGATGGCACCACCTCACGAAATTTTCCTACAACCTTTTTGTGTGTTAGCACTCTGCGTTGAGTACATGTCATTAGAGACTGGCCTTGAATGTTTGTTAGGAGTTCTCGTAGTGAGTCTGAGTTTAACAAACAATATCTAATACGATTTTGGAGCAATGACATTACTGTAACGTTCCTATTTCATAAATGGGTTTCGTTTATTTTGGTCGACTTTTAGTTTGAATTCTTAATTTTGATAACTTGGCGTCAAAATAAACTCAAGTAATAAAGTTGGTCTTATGTTATTTTAAATAAAGACACTGAACTGACTTTTTTTATATGAATAAAATTGTGAAGGTTCTACATCTTATATGTTCAACATTGTTAGAAACATAATCGAATGAAGGTAAGTAAATATGAGGCATTTATAATTTTAGGCCACATTTCGGGAATACCTACCTAAAGGCTTTCTTAGAACTTTAATTGGAGTATTAGCTCTGTACCTACTAAATAAAATAGTTGTTATGAACACTTCAATACACACTGTAAACACTGTGATGTATGTTTTCCTTTTTCAGATATTTTTGCTAAGATTTACAGTTATATTCACCAAATCTTACGCCTATAGCCAGAAGTAAAGTTATAGAGAAGGTAGGTACCAATTAAAATGAGCGTAACCCTAAATTTGGTTAGAACAATAAAAGAATTGAAATCTCAGACTAAGAAGGCAATGCCCGTAGGTCGTCTACAACTCTAAGGCAACCATGATAAAAAATCAAATCCATTATTAACTTTATAATAGGGTCCTTAAAATATCTGATAATAACACACCGTGGGGGTTTATTTCGGTCCTTTTGTACGAAATAACAAGTTACGTGGTCACCTCGCGATGGTGTACATAGCTCTTATTGTAAGGATAGAGAGTCTATTGTAGTGTGTTTAAAACTTTTTGATATAGAGATAAAAACTGATGTGGTATCACTCTTTGTTCACGCCGCGGTTGTAATTACAAATCGATACATTCGAAAAGAAGTGAAGGATTGAGAGGCAAAATAGTACTCGATACCTATAATTTTAGAACAATATCATTGGTATTGGAGGAGGAAGGAATTTATGCATTCCTTGTAGGTAACCTATAATGCAATTGTTCGTGTTGGTTGGGCATTTGGAATCGAAGTATACGTTCAGTGGATATCATAGAGATTTTCACCATATTATTAATTAGTACGCACGATAAACGAAGAGTGATGTGGTGGGCCTACTAAGGCCTTTGGGGCCAAGCCAACCTCATTCGCAAGCTGGTACACCTGCTGATTGACGCACAAGGCTCTGGCGCAGGCTTTCCTATAAGTGTTGGGAGGTCAGACGGCGCTCCCATAAAAGCCGTAACAGCTAAACCAAAGGAAAAGTTGTAAGCTGACCCTGGGCACCGAGGTGAAAGCCTCGGATAAAACCTGGATCAACGCATAGATGATGGATGAAGTGTGGTGCTATATAGTCCTATAATAGACGAATCTATGAACAGAAAGTAAAAAGTTATGTTGTTATGTCCTGTTATACAGAAATCTATCTAAGTACCTATCTAATCTTTATTGTAGTCTTTCAAATATTTTTCTAATAGGTAGGTAGACACGAGACGGCGTGCGGTTTTAGTCGGTTCAAGCCCGACATAACCGACCCCGCTGGCCGGCGGGGGGGGGGTATACGAAGGGATTTCCGCACGAACAAAAAAAAGAAAAAAAAGGTACTACATTTATGATAATACTAATCCCATAGCTACCAAAAGTAAGTACCAGTAAAACCAACTAAAACATATACATATATTAGTGTATAAACATTAAATCAAAGTTCTACTTGAACCTTTTTTGTTTTCAAGCCCGGGCACAAATTTGTAAGAGCTACACGAGCGTTCACGCACGCTCTTTCTTTTCTTTTTTCAATATATGACTCGTTTTGTATCGACCTCGGAGCACCGCGAAGGTCGACCATGACTGGGTGTTATTCTTTTTTTAAAAAGCCTTCGAAGAAGAAATCACTTTATTACACTCACTAGAGTGATGAAAGTTCCACTTTTAAAAGTCTTTCTACATCGTTTCCAGTGTAGGGTTGTCATTTTTGGTTTATAATTAATTAAACTACAATGAGATGCAACATGCATACCTATAAATTTTCAATTATTAGTTAGGTAGGTACATTAAATAATACAGAGTTTTTTTTCTTTTCATCCTCTGTCTTACATAAGCTATTTACATATATTTATATAGATATGTGTCATCCATATTTATATGAATATTTGCGTATATTAATGAATATAATAACTTTATAATTTATTTTACTTCGAATTTATTTTACCATCCATCTTGATTGGACATTCGTGAGAGAAGGTTATTTAATGTAAGTAATTGCGTATGTAAAAGTAACAAATAAATGTGTAATACTGTGAATATATTTCTGATTACTTTAGTAGTATGGTTGTTGTAATTACAAAGGAGATGGATTTTGACAAATACGAAGTAATGTAACAATATATAATTCATAAATTCCGTACACATGTAAGTGATGTAAGTAAATATGTAATTGGCTTATATTGGTTTCTTGATTTACAATAGATGTTGTAAAAAAATTGCGTGAATAAATGATTTAGATGTGCCTTTGCAGTGGTTTTACATATATCAGCTATGTTAAGTTCGGGTCTAGGTACCGCTATGTAGTTTGTCCCAAAATATTCATTAAGTATCTTGTCGTTTCTTTGCATTCGAATTTTAAAATCTTTCGAATGGGAACGTACCGTAATAGTACGTTCAACATCGTGGCGTTTCTAAATTCCTACAGATAATCACAGTTAAACTTTGACTATTTGCTTAGTGTTGTATCGCTGTTCCTACTGTCGTGAGGAGAGTATGGTTGCATGTGTCTGACGGTTATTGTAACTCAGTTGTTTGAAACAACTGAGTTACAATAACTCGAATCTTAACTTCTGCAGTGAGGAAGAGAGAGGGAAAACAGGGGATGGGAAAAAGTAAAAGAAGGGAAGTAAGGCGTTCGTCGTTTACGATTTGAAGAATTCTTACTTCAAATCGATAATAACACTGCCTCGCTCGAACTGCTGGAATAGTGAGTAAATATAACCTAAAACCCTGTTGCCGAACTGAAGCAATTTTGTTTACAATATGGCATAGAAACTGTTTAGGTTTTAGTTAAGTGACCACCAGCTCTTTTGTGTGTGTAAGCAGTTCTTATGATTTTCAAGACCTGCTGGAAATTTTCATTGGAATCTACTGACGGTCTGACCAAACAGAGGGAAGCCTTCGCTGGCACCTCGTCCCTCAATCAGCAGGTGCATTGTCCAGGTGAGATTGACTTGGGCCCCGAAAATCTTGGGTGTCATTACGTTATCCTTTACTGGTATTGAAACCTAAACAGTTTCTATGCATTTGTAAAGTTATTTGCTTCAGTTCGGCGTGAATAGGTTTCGTTTTTTCGGCGTTTCCATTTATAATATGAGTATAGTGGTTACGCACCTGAAGGACTGGCAACTAAATATTTATTAGATAAATTTGCACATCGGTGATTGACGGAGAGTCAACACGTCAAAATACTCCTCCGAGTTAACGAGTATATTTTAAATTGTAAAGCGATGTATTCAGTCTGGGACTTACGTCAATTGATGCAAATCGCATTGTTTTGACTCAGGAGACGGTAGAGCATCTAGAAGGCATACAACATATTATCTCTCTAGACTTAGACAAAAAAAAAAGAAAAAAAAATACATTAACATCATACTTACAATATCCGTATATTGTTATAATATTAAGTGTGCTACAGATGATATATTTTCATATTTCTATAATAATATGTATGTTACAGATAATAATTTGTAACACACATATAATTATGATTATAAGTGGGGTGACAAAGCGTTTCCGAGACTTAGAGATGATAAGAGAAGATAAGAAAAAAATACTTTTAATCGTCACACACTTTGTTCATTGTTTTTCAAAATACTCTCCATGTGCGTCAATGCACATTATCATTCGATTAAACTAATTTTGAAAACATTTGTGCCACTTCTGCTTGGTGACGTCAGATACAGGTGTAACGTTGGGTGTCATTTGTAACAGGGGTAGTTAATTTGAAGTTATAGTAAGTTGATTTATAGGTAGATAGTAAATTAAACATGAAAATAGTTTTACCTTTCATATATTAAAAATGTATATTACAATGAATTAAAGTGGTCTCAAGGTCATCCCTGAGACCACTTTAATTCATTGTAATATACATTTTATAATAAATTAAATTTAAATAGTTCAAGATCTGAAGAATAAGGTGATAGGAGGTGAAAGGACGACCCGCGGCAGCCAGGAGTTGCACTTAGCTCGTCAGCGTGTATCCCGGCGTATCGCGCTGGCACCAACCGCTGCGTGACTCGCTCGGCGGATCAACGGCTTAGTACCAGAGCTAGAATGTGCTTGTGGAAGCGATGCAGAAAATTAGGGCTCGCAAAACCGCTGCACTCACATATAACGTTGGCTGACAGCAGCTACTTCGTGGGAGTTCATAGATAATATGCCACAGCCGATAGAGTTGACCACAGCTAACCATAGACAGAGTCGATGAAAGAATACAGATAATATTAGTATACTATGAATCGATATCAAACTAAAGAATCGACTACATATTCCACCAATATCCTTAAAAGAACAATGTGCATTGTTACACAGGTTTTTCATACTATTCGACAGCCTCTTCTGGTGATGAAAACCGTTGAGCACGTAATTGGTTCTTGATATTTGGGAACAAAAACAAATCAGAAGGTGCCAGGTCGGGACTGCATGACTGCATGCAGGATGGCTCATAAGTTTTAAATTCTACGTCCTTCAAAAATTCGTTTGTCTGGCGGGCCGTGTGGGCACTTGCATTGTCGAGGTGCAAGACGATACGGCGTTTACGGTTATTTTCACAGAGTTTGTCAATACTTTTTGGCAAACAAATGGCCGTAGCGGCAGTAGTCACTATTCACAGTACAACGATTATGTAAAGCAGTAGCCACGTGTCCAGTTTTATTAAAAAAAAGAAGCAATCATCCGTTTTTGTTTTATTTTCGAATGTTGTTGTGTTTTGTTTCGAACTCTAAATATTTCATATGTGTGGAATGTTCTGGAAACTTTTAGTGCGCCCTATATATAAACATTTATTTCTGTAATAATATGTGTGCTACAAATAATATATCAACATAATTCAGTAAAAATAATGTGTACTACAGATAATACATTCACATTTTTCATTACAGGTACATCATTGACCTGATGCTCTCGCTGGCTGGGAGAATTTTGCGTAGTATTATAGTTGACAGCTGCGTTTGTATACCTTCTGCCTCCCCTACGGGGTGCCGTGTACCTATAATTATATTTTGTCGCCAAATAAACTTGACAATTTGACCTTGACGCGCAAGAGTAAGGGCTCGCGTCATGGGTTGCGCGCCAATCTCATATAGTCAAGATTTTTGGCGTTGAATAAACCCAAGGCAGTGGCTTATAAATAAATATGAAAATCCAACAGTAAGGACGTCGCCACGTCACACTTTGATCGTGCTGCACTGCAATGTATATATTGTATACAGATTATAGTATTACAACAAGAAAATTCTAGATTGAAGAAATTCTAGAAATATGAAGTGTTTAACCTGCTCGTATTACATTAACATATTTCTGTAATAATAATATGCTTTTGGAAAACCCGAAACAGTATCAATAATATTTTATCCGAGCCGGGGTTGGAATCAATCAGTTTACTTCATGTGCATAGTTATTACCTATTGCATTTTATGCTCTTTCTTTGAAATTCCATACGATCGTTCATTCAATGTTACTTCAAAAATATCCCTTCAAAGGCATCTGTTTTTAGGGATTTTCTTTAGAAAAGCCCTATTGCTATCGAGTTGTCGTCGACGTCGTCGTTGCCAATTTTCTGTCACGGTTTTGGGTATGAAGGAGATGAGCTATCGAGTTGCTGTTTTCGGTAATAGATTCGTGCTGGGGTGAACCATTGCAAGATAAAGAAAAAAAAATGGCGAACAGACTGTGGAGGAACGAGGTGTGATGTACGTCCTACAAAAAGGAAGGATCGTCCGACCAGGTAAGATGATCGCGCCTGGCAAGCAGAGGCCCTAACTGTTGAAGTTAAGATACAGAATCTTAACTTCAACATATATACAACTCAGCACGTGAACTTCATTTTCGCGATGCAGGATTATGACGTAGGAATCACGTGGTAGTTGTGACATATTAGACGGTTGTAGTTCAGGTTGTGGGCTTGTTGATGGCGCTGATTTCATGTGGTATCGAAGTAGTTCAACTTACTTGTTGCTAGATGTCGCCTGGGTACATGTGGTATCGCCGCACGACTAAACCCCATGGATTTCCGTTACGGTACCTATTATGGGGGGCCAAAATGTTAGGTTTGTAGCCTCTACAGTTTATTTAGTCAGTCTAGACAAACATTTGTATATGTTTCGAATATTGTGGTCATTATTACCATTGGTTCCGGCGAATGGTCGAGCTGAATTGGCGAGTGATATGTTTGGTGTTATAATCATGAAAGAAGTGACCGTGCCGGTAGAATCGTTGTCGTCTACTGGCGTAAAGTCTATCATTAACATCATTATATATAATTAATTCCTTCATCATTTATATTATTCCGAATAAGTATAATAATAATAATATAATTTAAGATGTAAAAAGTAAAGTAACTTTGTACGTTATCGTTCACGAAATCGTTTTATCAAAATTTGACTTAGAATTAGCTTATAGCCTGAACAATATACTTAGACACTTTTCATTTGTGAGACACTTTACTGGACACTGTAAATCATTTTTTTTATATTTAGGACACGTAAATTTGAGTTCACCTCGCCTGATGGTAAGCTGAAGGTAAAGTCTCAGGAAAGAGGGAATTTTCCGCCATAAAAGATTATACTAAAAACTGGAGAACCGTAGGCGAGTCACTAGTAATTTCATTTATGTAATAGTATCTTGGCAGCTAGCTGCATAGGGGTGCTTGGTATAACGTGTAATATATATAAGTTTGGTTACTAAATAAAGATTTTAGACACACCAATATATAATTCTGGGGTTTATATCTACTACACAGCGTTATCTAAACCCATACTTAGCATAATAACCGTAGCTTGTGTTTTGGAATGTGAATAAACCTACTTTTAAACCTATATTTCTTGTAAATGCTATAGGACGCTGCTGGTGGAATACATTTGCAGGATATTGATAACAACAATTCACCTTTACCGTCTCGCCTTTTGTCCAAAGATTTAAATAGGCATAGACCTTTGGCCTATACTGTACTTTACTTCGTATACAAAATACACAGGATAGTACCTATACGGTGTACAGGGCCTGAACAACATCCTTGAGGTCCAAGTCAACCTCACACGATAGTCAGTGCCATTGCTAAACATTGGACTAAGCTTGGGTTCAGGCTTACCACTCAGGGTTGGAAGGTCAGACGGCAGTCGCTCCAGGAAAAGTCGGTCACCAAAGTGCAAGCTGAAGGCAAACAGGAAATCGCTATGATGTTTATGATGACACTATACAAGGTAGGAAAGTGAAGTGTGTCCAAGCGATTATTTCGTCGATTGTCTTGTATTGTATGAGCGAAGTAAAATATTTTTAAGTGATTTTATGCACTCAAAAATAACAGTTGTATCATGAAATTAGACACTTACTACCAAAATAACCATT
Source organism: Cybosia mesomella (assembly GCA_946251805.1). Taxonomy (NCBI): domain Eukaryota; kingdom Metazoa; phylum Arthropoda; class Insecta; order Lepidoptera; family Erebidae; genus Cybosia; species Cybosia mesomella. The sequence continues at coordinate 11,581,467 of OX276388.1, read as the reverse complement.
CTTATTTCGATTAAAACCTGAAAATTACGCGTGTAATAATATACCCATTAAAATGGAGCTATTTAGTACAACACGACACATCGCAGTCACGACAAAAATCTTGTGTGGTCGTAGCAACCAGCATAAGTTGAGCCATTATCTTCAAAGAAAGACGTACATAAGGTTTCTTTTATTGCTGAAAGGTGAAGTGTCAACTTAAAATGGGAAACTGTACAGTTAGGAACTTGACAAAATTATAGGCTTAGTGCAGGAAAATGTTATTTGGAGCAGCGTTGTTAGACTATCCGTTGTGGGAAAATAAATAGTTATTATGAATAGTTTGTGTAAGACCACCTAGGTGACTTATCTTGAATAAGGTAACATCTTATCTTGAACAATATATTCCCAATAATCCCAATAAACTTGGGTGAAGTTCACCATCAGCTCGATGTGGGCTATTAAAATATTTTACTGGTTTCAAGTGATCGCCAAGGAGTTTCCAGAAAAACGGCGTTGCAAAAAATTTGAAAGACTCCTAAAGCTCTACTCTACATTTCACTTAATTAAAGTTGTGGCTGTTACAAGGTATGAAAATCACAAGAGATTACAATAGCCTGAGAGTAAAGAAATCGGCTAAAATACTCAATTAGGAATGACAAGTTCAGCTAGATTTGTTAATAAGTCAGCTAAGCTTAAAAGTTGAATTATAAGTGAATACATGGTACTAGTGTATTGGGTAGGATTCTGACCATTCACTCTAAATCTGATGCTCTTATAATAATTGACCAGTATGATTTTAAAGTAGTTGTGGGTATTTTAGGGATCCACATTTTTAAAGGAAAATTGATGCATGAACTGTGATATGAGACTGTACATCTTCATACGGAACATCAGTCACTTCAGACCAATGACCCCATATTGAAAAGAGGAAGATACCTAGTGCTTAAAAACGGTAACTTAAAAAGGCTAATTCGCCTATCTCGACGCAAGTATAACAGGTTGTGCACAATCAGTCAGTGCGAAAGAGAACAACATAATGACTTCTGCCATAGTATATATATACATAGGTAGCGATAGCACATTCGACTGCTAAGCCAGGGGTCGCGGGTTTGATTTCCGCTCAGTGCAAATATTTGTATGCATGAATACATCTATTTGCATTGGTCTGGGTGTTTCTAGTAGCATGTTTATAAGTATGTTAGTATGTTTATCAGCATTCTGGAACCCATAATACATACATACATACATATAGTCACGCCTTTTTCCCATAGGGGTAGGCAGAGACAACATCTTTCCACTGGCTACGATCTTGGCATACGCCTTTCGCTTCTTCCACTTTCATAATTGTTTTCATACATGCACGCCGGTTACGGGTACTTCTGACCTGGCCCGTCAAACGTCGTCGATCTGATTAGCTGATTACCCATAACACAAGTTAGTTAAACTATACTCACTTTGCTAGAAAGCGCTGTGTAAAATGTCTTGGAAAATTTATTTATTTACTAGCTTTTGCCCGTGACATCGTCCGCGTTAAATTTGGAATAGATCAAGGTGTGTTTACTTCTGCAGTTTCGAACCCAACATGTATTAGGTTACCTATTGAAGAAATAGAGGTTTTTATGTTAAATCGAATTTAATCATAGCCGGTTAACTAAGATAATAGCGTGATGATATTAGCCGCGGTAGCCTAGTGGTATGGGTAAAGGACTGCTGAGACGAGGTCTCGGGTTCGATCCCAGGTATTACCATGGCACACACCAATGACTTTTCGATGCTTTTCGAAGTTATGTGTGTATTTATCGCAGGTTTATAAGTGCTCGGTTAATGGCAATAGGCAAGCCACCTATTACATTGGGACCTAAAAACATAAACTGGCGAAACGTGGGTGCTAGCACCTCTGCCTACCCCTTCGGGGATATAGGCGTGAGTTTATGTTATGTTATGTTATGTTATATTTATTATTAAAGGTTAAGTCTCTAATCAACTATCTTTTACACGTCCGTAACTCTGTAGTTTCGAGATTTCATATTTTACTGCTCATCACCTTTTAGCTATAGCGTGATGATTTATAGTCCGAACGTTGAACATTTCCCAGTTCTTTCAAACTCTAAAATTTCGTGATAACCTAAGCAGGTTATCACGAAATTCGTTAAACGAACGAAAAGGAGCAGCAGGGTAAAATCGACCAAATCTATTATTTCTTTATTATTACAAAGCTGTAATAATAAAGAAATAATAGATTTGGTCGATTTTACCCTGCTGCTCCTGCCACACTTATAGTAGCGTCATGATATATAGTGCAGTTTATGACCATACCCTAGGAGAATGTTCATGCAAAATTTCAGCTGAATCTATTCAGCGGTTTTCAAGTAATGCTCGGACGGGAAATAGAAAGTGATCATCTCATCATCGTCTTAGAGTTGTTCCCAGTGGCATCCGAGGATTTCACACCGGAGACCAGGGTCGCTTACTGCTTCTTCTCCTTTTGATTTGGCTCATACTGTGTGATGAACACTACCTAGACTTACTAGACAAGCTGTTAAGAATAAAATCTGTGCCACAGTTCCTGGGTAAAAATAATTTTAACTCTGCAACAAGTTCCAGAAACTAGAAAATTAGCTAATGAGTTTTGACACCTATCTGTGTAGGCATAGCGTGTCTTGCTGTAATGTCATACACACATAATATAAATACTAGACATATAAAATCTTGTAGTTTGTGAAATCGGCTCTACAAGATCTGTTATTTCTTCCAGGGTAACTGTATGCGATTCTACAACAAGCTCCCTAATGAAATGAAGTATCTACCTCTGCCAAAAAGGCTATTATAAAATTCAAAATTAATTAGACGACAAACAAGCTTGGATATGAACTGTTTGCTCGCTCACAATGCTACTCAAACAAAACATTGTAATTAGATTAAGTAACATGTTTGTAAACGGACCAAAAAAAATAACAGCCCGCTGAGTTTTTTGCCGGAGTCTTCTCAGGAAAGGGCCGCTTTTCGAACCGATAGTCCATTTGCTACACATTAGTCTTTTTTTTTGTATTGAAACGAAACTTACAAAACGTCTAAAAACGTCTATACAGAATAAATGAATTTTGACTTGGACTTTGTCATTTGTATGACAGCTACAAAATGTAGCGCATTGTTGCTGGTCAAGTAGTGGTCTTTCGTGATACTAAATTTTTGGTTCCGCCATTGTTCTTTTACTTTTGGTTCGGCTTATACGATGTCAACCCTTTGATGTCCCAACACCACATTCACTATGCATAGTTGACTATAAATGTGCTAGTAAAATTTCCAAATTAATGACACCCACCCATTATTCTAGCAACTTGAATGCACTCCTGCTTACAACATGTCATGTCATTGGGAGGTTGCTACTTTTAGTTACGCGCATCTTGAAGTACCTACAATAAGCTGGCATGTACCGAAGCTTTCATAGCAGAGAGAATTGTTACAGATATACAAACTTTTTGTTTAAGAATACTTCTTAAATGAGGTGACTATGAAAAGTAAAGGTACATGTTAGGTAGGTACCTAGTACTTACCAAGATTTAGTCGCATGTTGTCAAGGTGTTATTGGTATTTCTTTTCTGTTTCCTGTTAGGACAAGAGCACGTGCCCGGTGCCCGGTTGTTGTTGCTTTGCTCTAACGGGCAATATGTTTCTGTCATACATGAGCCTAAAAAATATAAGTTGTTTTATGTCATTGTAACCCTTTGGGTATAAGGACAGAAGCAAATGGCGGGCTGTGGTCTTTGCCTATCCCGGAAAGCGGAAAGTGCGAATATTGAACATGCACGCGTTAATGATATAAATATGCTTTCAGTATTTATTGAAACATAAACAATGTATAGTGCTTCTACGATGCCCTAGGTAATAATTTAAAAAATAACTGACAATAAAGCTTTCGCGCCATGCCGGAGGGAAAATTGCGCGCCATCTTGGAAATCGGACTATAGTGCATGCGCCCTCGACACGTTTAGAAGAAATAAAACCTACGTGGTATACGATAGCCGCGTACAAACTTATTTGATCGGTCGTTCAACCATGTCGATGTTCCATGCCTTTCTAACGTATATATGTGTCTCGCTCCCTCGTACCGTTAAGGTGGTATGCCTGAGTTATGGCATTCCGATGTTACCACCACCACTCCGGAGGCTGTGCGGCCGCGTAATAGTAAGTTACATGTGATTTTAGTTTTACATCCAATGTTTCTTGTTAGGTGTGAACGCCCTCTGCTATTAGAAAATTAATTGATGATATTGGGGTTATTTAGGTGGTCACGTCTTTTTTACTGTTATACGAGTTAATGCTTAAGGCGGGGCGATCTATAGCTGATTATTATGAAAAAGTCATAAAGAAACCTACATCTGAGTAGGTATAATATTCACACGATCAAAATACCTTCATAATATATATTTTTTTATTTTCATATCATTTTCGCTCAATATTCTGTCATATAGTAATAATCTGCTTGTTTATTGGTTGCCGGTCAAACTCTTCTCAGCGTACCACTGTGTCGTGAACCAACTCCTAACACACGCAATTTAGCTTAGCTGGAGGGGTTAGCGTGAGTACCTAAGTAATTTAAGGCTCACGATCTAAAAAAACAAATACATATCTGTAACTTCAAAGAGTATAGAAATCGCAACAACGCGCATCGTTTTAATCCATTGAAAACATTTAAACATTGTGGAATTGCTTTAAAAGTATAGAGCGAAACGACCGGACAAGTATGTAAAGTCACCCTGAGAAGTGGCTGAACACTAACTTTACGAACGATTGATGTAATTGAAATACATTAATACGTATATTGTTGTAATCATTTACGTAACTTTCAGAGGGCAAATTTAAGTTTTCAAATTTTTGTTTATTATTTTATGTAACGTTTAAGAGCTAAGGTAATCGGTGGCTTGAAGTGTGTTAAGGTAATACCGAAAGGCACTGTCTACTGAGTTTGAAGAAGGCCTTTTCTCATATCCTCTTTTTGCCCATTATTCGCCTCAACTTCTTCTATAGGGAATGAGGAAGAGTAGGGTAACCGAGGTAGTACACCGGTTTACCTTCTTCTTCCCACCTTCTTAAGTCGTTGCCTACTTAGATGAAAAATAAGATGTTATTTTATGTGACTTTTTACAATTTCAATCTTAAAATATCGGTGGTAACTTTTTTCGACGTTTTCTAAAAATGAAACCTAGCTAAATTGATTTATCGCCCCTCAAACCGTCTGACACCAAATTCCATGAAAATCTTTAGAGCCGTTTCCGAGATTCAGATTGTATATATACAAGAATAAGGTATGAGATAAGTTAGGTTGCAATTTCGTGTATGGATCCGCAGACTTTCCTCTCGGGGTTGGGAAGTTAGAGCGGGAAGTCGCCCTCATAAAAGCTGTACAAGCCAAACCAAAGAAGGGGAAGGTGTAGGTGGACCCCGGGCTCCGCGGTGAAACCCTCGGATGCAACCGGAACAACGCTAAGATGACAAGTCAGTTTAGAAAGGGTACATTAAATAGAAGTGTAGCCATAAACATACTTAACATCGGGTTCGATTCCCGCTCAGTGCAAATATTTGTATGCATGAATATGTCTATTTGCATTGCTCTGGGTGTTTCTATGTATAATATGTATGTATTTACAAAAAAAAGTATATAAGTATGTTTATCCGCATTCTGGAACCCATAACACAAGCTAGTTAAACTATGCTTACTTTGGGTCTAGAAAGCGCTGTGTAGAATGTCGTAGAATATTTATTTATTTATTTATCAACGCAGTAAATATTCGATAATTCGATCAAATGGTTAGGTAGTGTAAATACAGAACATTTTACCTAATAAGGACAATTGTCTCATGACGTTTCCTTTCAAATACCTACCTTGGTATATAATAAAGAGTCAAATCCATATTTAGTTTGAATATCATACAACTCGCTCTATTATATACTGAAATACACTTTATGTTGGAGTAAGTAAGGTTGAATATTTACAATTTGGTAGCTAACATAGTTGATACTGAGAATTAATAAGTCTTCAACCAATGAACGTGGTGGTTTGCAATTATGCAAAGTGATGTCATAGCACGTTTGTATCAAAATCCGCTAAAGGTGTGAAAAATAGAGTTAATAGGCAAACGTCATCTCTATCATAACCGAAATAATGAAATGCGGTAGACATACAGAAATAAAGAGATTCTAGAAGATTCTATAAAAAAAATCGTTTTCATGATTGTGGGAACGATTGCCTCATACGCCTTTTTTTTAGTGAGTTATTTTCAGGAAGAGTCTATTTGCCTTTTCGGTAAATCATCAGAAACTCACACTCGTCAGGCTAACTACTATTTGATTATGAATCCTTATAACATTTTCATGGCTAGCGCCATCTATAATAAAATTTAAGAAACAAATAACTTTCTTATAGTACCCTCTAGCGGATTTACGGAGAACTAAGTATGAAACGTCCATGTATATAATGTCTCTGCAAACTAATAGATGGCGCTGTACACAAGAACAGCGCTGAGAACGTATATATAGTAGTATTCAGAAAGTTGCTTAGCAAAGCGACATCTATATATTAACTGTGACAACTTTAAAGTTAAGTGTGTGTTAGTTAGTTCTACATAGATGGCAGTATCTGTATCGAAATTATAGTTTTGAGTTGAAATGAAAGAGATTTTTGATTGAAAATCGTAACTAATATCTAAAAAAAATTGAATATTTATTTGAATATTGTAAAAGTTTGTAGCATAATAAGAAGCTTGCCTGTTGTACGATTGTAATAGGGAAATGTTAGTATTATTTCTTATTAAATTCATCTTTAAATCGTGAAAAGTTTTGTTAGGTACTTTCTCTAGTCCTTTTATTCCAAACAGGATTGTTGCTGCAACATTTTTTTAACAGCCGTGTTTTATACTTATTAAATGTACCGTATTCACTAACTCATCCCATAACGTTAAACTTGACTATTACTTTACTGTAGAGTGACATCAACATATCAAAACATTTTTGTTAAGGATCGACTTTTAAAGTAAGTAATTCATATAGTCAAGACACAAAACACTCTAATATGGTTCTATCAGCTGATAAAAACATCTACATATATACTATTTGCCCTCGAAGACAATGCTAAAACGGCTAAAAGGAAAAAAAGTTCATACGTAACTCAAGCATGATCGTCGTGGTAGGGCTTAAGAGACGGCCTGTAATGAAATATCTGTCAAGTGATGCATGAAATTGTGCTCCACAGCGGCCATTGCCCCGAAACGACGTGAGGTTGTCTTGATGAAGAGTTAATTGGTATTTGTGAGGTAATATTTGCTTTATGGACCTTAGCTTCGGATCCAGTAACGGGGCATTTTTAAAACCAAAATGTACCCACCATGGACTATCAGAATTACCGCTTGTGTGCCAGAATGCTGTGAAGATTCAACATAATTGCTGTATAAGTTATTATTCCTATTTACTTTAAGTTATTGTTAAAAATGTTGATTATCGCTCGCTTAGTAATGTGCCCGGTAGATGGCAATAGGCTCGCCCCCTATTACATTGGGACTTAAACATAACTGGCGAATCGTGGGTGTGTAATACACCTCTGCCTACCCCTTCGGGGATATAGGCGTGAAGTTATGTTATGTTATAATTCTCATTCAACTACTTCATGCCTCCGACGTAGTTTCGGAGAGGCGGCAAGATAGCCCCGGCGAGGTGGGCAACAGTCGGCCGGGGTATTAGGTCGATTGGCAGAGGAATCGCCGGACTATCCGGGTATTGTCGAGGAAGACCGCTTTCTACATCTTGGCCGCCGCCAACTTCCCACTGATCCCGAGCCTCCTTGGGATCAAACCATTGACTGAAATAATAACTGGGACTATTTGTGTGGACCCTAACAATTATTATTATATTTACTTTTAGGCTTGTTCTCTTGAAAGTTATCAATCCCGTCACTGTTTTGTGCGACAGTAGTTTAAAGACACTATCCCAGCAGTCTCGTCCTTCAATCGTTGGGTTTTATTGCAATATCTGCACGTTGTTTCGGATTTCAAAGTTCTTGACTCGGTATTAACAAATAATGTAAATTCGCCACTGACGGTAGGTTAATTTTGCGGTTACTGTCTTTCTGTTATTTAAGTTATATTTAAATGTATTTATTTCATGTACCTACAAATATTTGTGGTTTTGTTATTTTCGTACATTAAGTATTTGTTGTTTATTAACTCACTTTTTAACTACTGGAGTGGCAAATAAACACGCGGTCCATCGGTAGACGATTGTCACTGTATGATACACTAAGATGATGCCTGGCGAGGTTCACGGTTGTATCTGAGGCTTTCAACTCGAAGCCAGCGGTCCTCTTACTCCTCTTCCTTTTGGTTTGGCTTGCACGGCTTTTATGGGAGAGACCGCCGTCTGACCTCCCAAGCCCGAGAGGAAAGCCTTTTCCACGGGTGAAGTTGACTTGGCTAGAAAGGTCTTAGTGGGGCTCCGTACAACCTACCGTTTGTCAGTGCATACAGTCATCATTATCACCCAAGCTTACATTTTGGAGCCAGAGGTCTGCTCTCCTACACTTTATGTTGTACCTTTTCGAAGTTATACTTTTTTGGCGCGTTAGAGAAAAATGACGAGAGTAAATTTTTACGATGCGCGCGCACACCGTCACGAAAGACTGACACCCTAAAACCTAACCCACTTCCAGATGACCTAGAAACTTGATATTTGGCGTCAAGGTAAGGCACATACAAAGGAGAAAATCTGAAGACTGAAATTTGATAACTAGTCAATAATTATTCATTCATTAATTATTTTTTTTAAATGAATGGCTCTGTGCTTTCAACATCAAAAAATTATACTTTCGACATAAACAAACAATGACAGAAACTGACATTGATGACATTCTGTCGTGGTTATTTTTAATAAAAAGTACTATCAAAATAGTCGAACGTATTCACAAAGAAGTATCATATCATATACTTATATTTACTTGTAATGTTCCTACTAACATTACTGCTTTTCATTTATTAACTGACTTTAAAGAACGAGGAGGTTCTCAATTTGACCGTATTTTTGTTTGTTACTGAGGTAAAAGAACTTTAGACTGCGTGAACCAATTTATATGATTCTTTTTTATTTGAAAGCTGGTGCTTCCCGTGTGGTCCCATTTCAATTTGGTGCAGTTTTGACAATGGCATCAATGAGAAAACTATAAAGTCAATAACTCAATATCATGAAAACCGATTTCAATGGAGGTATCCCAAGGGTGGTACCATGATATGGATACCAGGATCTGATGATGGCATCTCAGAGAAATCAAGAGGAAGCTTCAAAAAGGGAATCGTAGGGGCGACTAGTGCGTATGTTAATTTTTTCATTAAGTATTTCAAAGCACTACTATTTAATGAAGGTCTAGAGTCGATCTGATGATGGAGCCGAAAGATACTCGAGGGATCTCAACAATTTACAGCAATTACCTGGTGTTTGGGCTTGATTAAATTGCATTGATGAGAACTTTGCATCTAGTTGGGCTGTGTCATTATGGGTCTGATGATAAAGACGAAGGATAGTCAAGGGAACTTCTCAATGTTTTACAGTAACTACCTTGTAAAAATTCTCATAAAATCGGGTTTGGTTTAGCTTTCGGATGCGGCTGATCTCATGCGAATTAAGTTATGTTCACTAAAAAGGTAGAAATAAGTAAAATTATAATGAAAGAAATAAAACCGACTTTAAAAGCTAAAAAATCACTAAAAATAGGCACTGAAAAGCGAAAAATACGAATCTGTAATTCAGTTATTTTTCGTTTTACAGTCCCTGTTTTTAGTGGTTTTTGGGCTTTTTATGTCGGTTATATTTTTCTTTTGTTAAAATATTACACGTCCAAAATTTTATAAATCTTGCTTTATAGAACTAGAACTTCTTACGTGCGTACATAAGTACACACCCACACACTTTTTTACAACTGTGTAGAAACTCAAATATCTTTCCTAATTCCTATTAGGCCAAGGCGTCGGACCTCCGTCTAAAAAGGGTTCGGTACCCCGGCCATTACACTTCCAACGTGAATCCACTCATAACAAAAGCAATTAGCTTAGCTGGAGGAGTTAACGGGACTACTAATAATTTAGGATACTAGTTTTTTTTAATACTCTTTTAGACACAATTCAATCAATCAAGTCTTAAGTCACAAAAGAGTAGGTAGCCAAAGCCTTCTTCGGAAGATATGAAACAGAGGGTCAACTCTACCTATCAAGGTGAAGTTCAACACTGATTGACCCCATTTTTATAATAACTGAACTCTCAAGTTGAGGTCAAGGTCAATACCGACTGATATAATGCGGTTTATACCTAGTACGAATTTCCGAAACTTCACTCCACAATTTCATATAAGGATGCAAGTATGTTTCATGATAGACTTAGTGGTTGCATGTGCGTGACACATGGAGTCAGATAAGCCGGCTACCGTCTGCAGTTTTTTTTCGTTTGGATATCGTTTTTTTACCATCATTATTTATACGCGTCTGTCTGCTTCTCCTCTTACTTCTAAAAAAATAAATAATTTTGATACGGTTTTCACTGTTAGATATGTTCCTAAACAAGGTTTTTATGCATGATAGGTACATTGCCGTAGAAGAACTGGTAATCAATTAGCCGTGCGAAGTCGGGTCAAGACTCTGGTTGTATATCAATGGAGCTTGCAGGTTTATATTAGACATTAGTAACTCATCAAGCTAGAGCGACTGAGCTGGAATAGCATTAAAGCTAATTTATATCCCGGGAATCAATTCTGTTATGGTACAGCATCACTAGTATCACACGAGCAAAGCCGCGCACTATAGCTAGTATATGCACGATAAGACGAGATAATCTCATTAAATGTTCATTCACAATAAAGGACCCTAAGTGAAGTCTCTTGTCAGTGAGGTTCGACGCCGAGTTTGTATTCCTATTACAGAATAGCACTACGGATCATTCAAACAATGCATCGCTATTGATACGGGTTAAACATTTAAATCTATCAACGAATTTATCATTTGAAGTGTCGAAACTGGACCAGTTTATTTTTTCTGAGTATTCGTGCCCGTATATGCCTGTTCATTTAATTATCGGACCCTCAATCGAGATAAGGGGAGTCTTAACCTCTTAACCAATTATGTTTACGCTTCCACGAAAATATTGTTTTAGTGATAAATATACGTAACATTTTTTCTTACAAAAACAAGATAAACAAGTAGAATTTTTACGAAAATAAGGAAAATAACTTCTTTTTTTTTTACGAAAACAAGATAAATAAGTAGAATTTTTTACGAAAACAAGGAAAATAAGAAGGTAATTTCTTTTTTTACTAATGCAAGGTGAATGTGTTTTAGCATGAGCGAATGAGGGGGTCTAGATCCTCAACCAGTTATGTTTATGCTTCCATGGAACTATTGTTCAAGTGAAAAGTTATGAAAAAAAACGCGTTCACTAGACAATCCGGTCGTTTTTTTTTTCGTCGGTTAATAAATAACATTTTTCACGAAAACAAGTAAAATAAATAATATTTTTATGAATACAAGAAAAACATATATTAGCTTGGGTGATTTCTAAAATTTGATAATAATTGACTGAAGAATATTAGAATATAAATAAAGTAGCTGTTGCTCGCGGCTCCGCTCTCGTCAAATACAGATCCCATTATCGCGATTCACGGGAACCTATTCATCATCATCATGCGCTATTCTAGATTATTGTCTTAATCTCTACTGGTGATATGATTGAAAAGGGCTTGTGGGTTAGTGGTAACCCAGTAGTTTAGCACATTGCAAGGTTAATACTAGCCAGGTTGAATGGATGACCATTCTAAACACATGGAGACCCCTCCGTACCTCGGAGAGCGCATTATGCCGCCACTAGTCCCAGTTGCTACACCAATATCTCTGGCATTCGTTATAGGTGGTTGGAGTTCTAAAAAACCGACAACCTGGTCTAACCACAGAACTTTCATATCACCAGTGGGTTGTGGAGTTCAGATGGCAGTAGCTTTACGGAAAATATTCAGCCGTTTCGTAGTTAAAATGAAAGTTGACCTCAACAGACTTGGAAAAAGGCTCAGAGAATGATGATGACTCTATATCTGTATTATATTTAATTAATGCCCGCAATTGACAGTATCGCCTTACTTTTACTGGGATAGATGAGTCGCCTCGAGAGACATAAGGGATTGTTAGGTTTTCTTTTCTTGTTCTCTTGCACAATGTCGGAAATAGAGCGAAGTGGAGTAGATATGTAAGGGAAGCTGACCCCATCACCATTGGGATATGTAGCAGAGAGAGAGAGGATAGTGGCCTCGACTGTATGCACTATTTTACATTAAAATAAGGTATTATGTTATTGTATGTTAAAATATCTGCAATTATTTGTAAATTTTCACGACACGTGTGTATATATGATAAAAACGTTTGCCACTGGCGTCTGTTAACTGAGAATGTTATAACGGAAAATTGTGTAGTTCAAAAAAAGCTTTTGTGTGGTGATGCAAACAAGTAAAGGAATATTTTTCACCGTATGTAATATGACCACAAATATGCGACCTATAACTGCACAATTAAAATAAACTATGACGTATTGTAAATGAATAATATGTACTATTTTTCTCACTGTTCAACATCAGACTATTTATGTTCATAATAGTCACGTTCACGTTCAACTCTAGAGGTTTTATTTTAATATTCATCACACGACACTGGGTTCGACACAAAAATCTGTGTCCACAAACAACTATTCGAAATATCGTCTGTGTTAAATATTAATTAAATTTTTGGTGGTCGAATCACGTTTTTGTTTTAAATCCAATGTAAATTTTACGGTGAGTGATGGTGATGATCGAAAGGTGTGTGACGGATCGCGAATATATTTCTACTTTTGTGAAATTCCATTGGTTCATTATATTGATGTGGTTATTCAACTGCTCCCTGCAGCTTGCCGATGGATATGGAGTCCCGTTAAGACTTGCTTGCCGGTATACCTGCTGATTAAGGAATGGGACTCTGTTGTAGGCTTTTCTCTAGGGGAGCTCTCTCATAAAAGCCAAGATGAAGTTTGGCGAAATAGTAGTGGACGGTGGGCTCCAGCGAAATAGTAAGTGGACCGTGGGATCCGAGGTGACAGTCTCTGATGCAATCAGGAACAATGTTAAGATGATGATGATGATAAGCTCGCCGGGCTAGACTAGACTGGCTAGGAATTTAAAAATATAAATAAATTTGACTATTGAATATTGACTAGGAAGTTAATAGTACCTTTTTTTTCTTTTTTTTGTTCGGGAATCCCTTCGGATACGACGGCCAGCGGGGGCGGTTATGTCGGGCTTGATCCGACTAAAACCGCACGCCGTCTCGGGTGTAAGGTTGCCCATAGAGCATATCCCTCACACCCCGACTGACCCTGGGCCATCACCGGTTTCGAGATGGCCCCCTCGGGTTTGGGAACCACGGTGTCCCCGTCTTACCCCGGTTTGGGGGAGGGGCGCTAGTCGCCCCACCGTCCCGGCCTGCTTCTGCTGGGGCGACAAGTGGCCTCACCTGCCACCCCCAGGCCTGCGTTCATGGAGGACGGAGGTCGTTAAGCGACCTCCGGCGCCTGAGTCGCCTGCGACGCGCGGCGAGCAAGTTGCGGGTTCGGCGGGCCGGGAGAGTTCTAAATCTCTCCCGGGCGCGCTCCGCCATCTCCTTCGCGAGCATTACCCTTATACTCGCAGAAGGAGGGGGCGGCGGCCCACGCGCTCGCGCTCCGCACCATTGCCGCAAACATGCTGCCGACCGAGAGGACTCCCACCCCGATGGCTGCCACGAGGTGACGCCTCGGTGCCTCCCACGCCGGGCAGCCCGCCAGCGTGTGCAGCCCTGAGTCCTCGCTCGCGTCACAGTGATGACACTCAGGCGTTGGCACCTTCCTGATCCGATGCAGGTGGTTCCTGAAGCACCCCATCCCGGAGATCACCTGCGTCAGTCGGTACGGGAGGCTTCCGTGTTGCCTCTCTAGCCAATCCTCCATGATGGGCCTTACCGCCGCTATTGCGGCGTGCCCTGCGCTATGGCCTGGCGGAGCTGGGACTGGGACGATTTCACGAGGCTCGGGGTTCCATCCCTGCTCCCGCGCCTCCTTTCGCCACTGGTACAGTTGCGAAAGGGCTCTCTCGCCTCCAAGTTAATAGTACCTAATAGCAATAATATAAATATTTACGAGTGTATCTAAGTCAAATATTTAATTACGTTTTATATAAGTTGTGGTTCTTGGAACGAGGAAAATATATTGTTTCGTTTCCTGGATTTTAATTCAATATTTGTGCGGGTATTTGGAGGGAAATCTTCATCAGTTTTCATTCTTTTAATAATAATTTAGAACTGCGCTTTCTTGTTTCTTTTATTTGCGATATATAAAGACCAGATTACTTCATTTGTCACTGAAATATTTCACCTCATTTTTTTCATATTCTTGTCTAAAGAGATTTTATCAAGAACCTGGAATAGTTCCGTCTTTTTAAACTCTTTGAAAATATGTAACTAAAAGAAGCAAGGTACACAAACTAACTTATAATTAAATAAATGATGAGTTAAACTCATAAATTAATTTATTTTAAAAATTGTATTAGTATTATGAAGATGGGCAACTGCAGCTGCAGCATTATTTAGTTGTTTATTTTTTTACTTTAAAGTTCATGCAGTCTATAATATCTGTCTATAATACATACATACATACATACATAAAATCACGCCTGTTTCCCACAGGGGTAGGCAGAGATCACGGATCTCCATTTGCCACGATCCTGACACACTTCTCTCGCCTCATTCACTCTCATAACATTCTTCATGCATGCTCGTCGGTTTAGGGTACTCCTGACCTGCCCCTTTTCTAAAACTTCCCCGATTTGGTCCAGGTATGTGCGCCTAGGTCTTCCCCTTCCGACGGTACCATCCACACTCGCCTCATACACCTGTTTCGTTAGTCTTCTTTCATTCATTCTCTCAACATGACCGAACCATCTTAACATACCTTTCTCAATTCTCGTCACTACATCTTCTGTCAATCCACATCGCTCTCTTATCACGCTATTTCTCACTCTATCTCTCAAAGTCAATCCACACATACTTCGCATTGCACGCATTTCTACTGCATTCACTCTACTTTGATGCTTTTTCTGCCACACCCAACTTTCACTACCATACATAAGAGTCGGCACTAATACTCCTCCATGTACAGCCAGTCGTGCCTTTTCGGACACTTTCCGGCTGCTCATAAAGTTGTGTAGTGCCCCATTCACTCTATTTCCAGCTGTCACTCTCCTTTCAACATCTTCTTCATGCTTTCCATCTCTCGTAAACAATGTTCCCAAATATATGAACTCATTCACTTGTTCCACTCTTTCTCCATCTATACAAATCCTACACTCTGTCACGCATTCATCTCTTTCAAAAACCATAACTTTTGTCTTACTAACATTCACTTTCATTCCTCTCCTCTCAAAAGCTCCATGCATAGTTGTTACCATCTCCTGCAACTCATCTGCCGATGACGCAAGTAAAACCTGATCATCAGCATAAAGGAAACATTTGACGAGTAACTCATTCATTCTTAAACCACATTCTTTATCTTTCAAATCTTGCAAACAACTGTCCATGAATAAGTTAAACAGCCATGGTGACGCTACACATCCCTGTCTTACACCCTTTTGGATGCTAAACCATTCAGTGTATGACCCATGTATCCTCACGCAAGCACTGGAGTCCTCATAGAGAGACTTCAGAGCTCGAATAAGGTTGCTGCTCACCCCATACATAGACAGTACCGACCAAAGTTCATTCCTCATCACTTTGTCATAGGCCTTTTCCAAATCCACGAATGCGCAATAGACCTTTTGACTCTTGGCCAAAAATTTCTCGGCTATGCTTCGCAAGGAAAAGACCTGATCCGTACATCCCATTCCCTTTCTAAAACCCGCTTGTGCATCCCATATTTTCTCATCGGTTTCTTTCATAACTCTCTCAATCAACACTTTCGCATACAGCTTGCCGACGATGCTGAGTAGGCTAATGCCCCTGTAGTTTTTGCAGTCCTGATGCGAGCCTTTTCCTTTGTAGAGTGGAACTATAACGGCCTTACACCAATCATTTGGTACTCGACCGCTAACCCAACACATGTTGAAAAGGCGGCACAACTGACTTGCTACGAGGCCATGTCCAGCCTTCAGCATCTCGACTGTCACCTTATCATATCCCGCTGCTTTTCCAGCTTTCATACTTCTTAATGCATTCACAACTTCATTCATACTAATACCACTTTCATCATTATCAACCTGGTCATCCATCACCGAGGTTAGTACATGTACACCATCCTCTCTTTCAAACAAGCTTTCAAAATATTCCTGCCATCTTTTTAACACACATTCTTCACCTTTTAAAATACTTCCATTCTGGTCTCTGATAAAGTTCAGCTCAGAGCTCTGCGTTTTTCCTCTGGCTGAACGGATGGATTTCCAAAAGAGCTTAATGTTCGCCTGGAAATCCTCAGATAATCTTTCATCAAACACGTCTTTTTGTTCATCTTTCTTTCTGGCAATCATTCCTTTCACTAGCCCTTTCAGTCTTCTATATTTATCTTTCGCTTCATCCACATCCTCATTCGTAGCTTTCTGCATTCTCTCATTAGCTCTGACTGAAAGCCAGTCTAGCCACGCTTTCTTCTTCTCACATACCAACTTTTGCACTTCTTTATCCCACCATGCATGCTTCATCTTTTGCACTTTACTTCTTTTACTTACACCACATACTTGGGAAGCCACACTCACAATCTCCTCTTTAAATATCTTCCATAACTCCTCAATCTCACAAATACTATCAATGTCATGAAACCTTTCAGTCAATTTGCTTTCATACTCCTCTCTCACTTTATCTTCTTGCAAATTTTCTACTTTTATTCTTTCTAGAACATTTACAGGCTCACGCATTCTATGTCTCCATCCCTTAAAGAGATCACTTATACGGCACATAACCAAAAAGTGGTCTGTATGGATGCCCCCACCGCGATAAGCCCTAGTGTCCAGAATATTTTTTCTCAATCTTTCATCCACTATTACAAAATCAATCATACTTTTCCTGACATTCTTCGCCTCTCTTGTATACATATGAATCCTTTTGTGTTCAAACATAGTGTTTGACACACAAAGGTTCCATTCCAAACATACTTCAAGCAAACCTTTACCATTTTCATTCACTCTTTCATCTCCGTACTTGCCCAGAACCCTTTCAAATCCATCACGTTTCAGTCCCACCCATCCATTAAAATCACCTAACATTATTATTCTTTCATTTTCCTTACATTCTCTCAGTATCTCTCTTACACTCTCCCAAAACTCCTCTCTTTCTTCTTGTACTTTCTGGGACGTACTCGTACCGGAGTCTACAGGAGCATAAATCCCTACGACAAAAATACGAGTGAGTCCCACTTTCATTCTCATCCACATCAGTCTAGCATTCACACATTCGAATTCATTCACACACTCAGCCATTCTAGCAGATAGGATGACACCAACTCCCTGGCAAGCTCTGTTGGTACTGGGTACTCCTGACCAGTACGCGGTGTAGGGTCCGTGCTTGGTGGTGTCACATCCTTTCCGCTTCGTCTCATTCACACAAAGAACATCAATCCTTCTTTCATCCATCATCTGACAAACATCATTCACTTTATCTTCCATTCCTCCTCCAACATTCAGTGTAGCAAAACGGCTCTCCGTGAGCCACTTTTCGCCCCCACGGGAAACGAGACGTGACGGGTGGCGTACCGCGTCGCCGCCATGTGGATGAATTATTTTTCGAATCACCATTGCGTTCCCACTATCTGTCTGTCTATAATATCTATCTATAATATGAAGGGTAAGTACAAGATGAGAAATAACCTTCATTTTCTTAAGTACACTCACTCTCTGAGTAATCTCTTGTGATGGTTTTGAGTATACATTTACAAAAAATTACCTACTTGGTTGATGACTTGATGACAGCTATCTAGTCGTACATATTGGTGATGCTTTTGATGGAGTACAACTTTTGAGGATATCACTTCATCTATAACTATATCTAATTTTGTATTAAACCGTATAGGAGTACCGTACCTCTCAGGTATAGATACCAAGAAACAATCATCAGGTCTGTATTATGTATTGACATACAGGATTATATTCCTTTTTAAAGTGCCTTGGCGTCTTTTTATCTCTTTCTGTCGCCATATCATAAGAATTTTAATAAAAGAGAATTATTTTGAGCCGATTAAACATGACATTAACATTAACAATTTCTCAATAAAAATGCAGACTCAAAAATTGCGTACACGCTTTAAATTATTCTATGGTGTGTAGAATTTGTGGTTCGTTTTAAGTTTTTACAGCTGGCTGTTCACTTGAATGAATGACTTTCGGTTGTGAGAAAGAAATAACATGAACTCCTTTATTTGCACTTACACAAAACCTGTTCGAGTGAGCCCTCGATCGTCTGACGTTTTTAACACTTATTTTTTAATGTTCTTTAGTGTTTTACATCGGGTGCTCTTGTGCGAAGGCATGGTGTAATTAACAAGTTTATATTCTTTGTATGTTTTGTGATATATGCTCCGACGTAAAATGCACTTAATGACAATTACATCTTCGGATTGTCGACTCTTCTGCCTCTCATACTGACTTTCAAGATTCGTACTAAATCATATCTAAATTATTACTTACGTAACTTAACTGGTAGATTAAAAGATGATGCTTATATATGATTTATAATTCGCCATTGTTATATGCCGTTTACAAAAGTCAAAATACATCAAGTACATCGAAGGCTTCGCAGAAGAAATTTGGTCCAGCTTGTTATTCGATACATCGACAAATTAAAAATAAGGTAAGCAGTATAGAATATATTTTAAAACTCGTGTAAGGATTGATTCTGCGTCGCCGCCGTAATTGAACAATCATGACAGTGTTAATTTACCTATATCCTTTTTTTTTAATTTCTGACCATAACTAACGTATAACGTCGGGGGTCTACGGAACGTGACGTTCGCCGTTCATAAAAAAAAATACAGCAGTATTCCTCTCGACTACTTTTATAAAAAAAAATTGATGATAGATGTACTTAATTCATTTCGTATTAGTAAACATGCAGACATTCATATGTATTTATATATTTTAATTACAATAAATTGTAACTTGATATATTCACTTTTTTTATTTCAACATGAGCCGGCTTTATCCTTCTGACTTGAACAGTGCGTAGAGGCACTTATTATTATATATAAATATTTTTTATTATTAATATATAATATTATTATACAATTAAATAAATAATATTTATTTATTCGTTATTAATTTATGTCAATTTTATTATAAAAATAAAATGAATACCTTCTAGTATCAAAATTTGAGTATTATCAATCTAAATTATCATGTTCAGGGGAGGGGTCTTAGTTTTTGTGACGAAATATTTACAGGGGAGGGGGGGGGGTGACAGAAAATGTGGCACAGCGTGACAACCGGGGGGGGAGCGGGTCAAAAATACCAATTTTGTGTGTGACGTATTATATGAACTTTACGAAATTTCTAAGTATTTTCTATTCCTACTCCCAAAAAAGGATCCGATACTCGGTCTTGTGAGTTCACGTCAAGTCGACATAATCTTCTTGTAGCTCTTTACTATTGTTATCTTTACATATCCTGGGAGAGTCATTCTATTGTAGAGCGGTGGTAGCCTTTGACTTACAACAACCACATACTGAAAGCTACTTGTAAGTACATCATTCTAAGGTGCCGGACAAACAGAATGGACGCGCGTCCAAGACGTGTCTTTGTAACAGCGGAGAGCGAAGAGGTTAAGGGGTGCACGGAGTTTTACAATTTGTCCGGCGCCAAAGGACATCGGAACACTGGTAGTAGATACATACTTTAACCTCAAGATAGACGAAAGTTCAATGAATTAATTGATAGACGATTGATTGACTAGACAAGCTGTTTACAACAAAAATTGTGTCACGGCTCCTGGGTGAGGCGGGAAGGTATTTTGAATTTCTAATTTGGAACGGGTCGCAGAAACTACATAAACGAGTAAATATAATGAATTTTGACTATATTTATTGGCATGCCGTTTCGTAATTTCATTTCTATAATAGCTACAAAGAATTGCGCATCGTTACCTGTCGCCTAGTGATCTTTCGCGATAGAATTTCTTTTTAACCATAACCATTACAGTAGATAGCATAATATATACATAGAAGTGTTTGTTATTAACCACTAGGGCCGCCTCCTCATAATTCTATCACCATGAATTAAATTCCCCGTAAATAATTTGAATTTACTTTAATATCCAATAACTTTTTCATCGAACTATAAAAAATTTACAAGTTGCATCTCGAACAAGGTTTTTTGGTTTCTGGTAAAATCTGGTTGCATATAAATTGGATCGATTCACTTAAAGAATTGAACTTGTAAGCAAATGATGATAGCATTGAGGTAGCAGACGTCGCGACGGGCTAATTAAAAAAAAACCTGTTTCTTATTATGTGTATCGATAAGGGCGAAGGTTCAACTGTTTTTACGATCGAGAACTGCAGATTTGGGTATTTTTTATTTTGTCAATAAAGTTATAATGGCGTGGACTACCTTCGGTACATTGACCTCAAAGAAAAAGGGGCGCATTCATAGACAGTCTGTTTTATTATTAAGAGTTCTATGGGCCCATCTGTTGATTTTGCCTATGATCATGACCTCTATGACCCTCATTACACTTCAATCAATTAGCCTATCGCAGTCCACTACTGAACATAAGCCTCTTCCAATGTCCGCCATATCATCCGATCCTCCACCTTCCACGTCGTCTATCCCAGCTACCTTTTTCAGGACATCCGTCTATTTGGCTAGGGGGCGTCCTACTCTCTGTTTACCGATTCTCGGTCTCCATTCTATTACTCGTTTGCTCCATCGGTCCTTCGGCAGATGTGGCCAGCCTATTACCACCACAGTTTGCTTATTCCATTACACTTCTGTCGTTCAGTACTTATTCGTTGTATTTACGTGCCCAAACTACATTAGCATACCATTTATAGTGCAATAGAAAAATACTCATTTTTCAAACCGGTACACGGTCAGCCACCACGATCACCTCTTTATCCATGTCAATTGAGATATAATTGAAGTGTCAGATAATGACATTGCTATGATGATTGCATATTTCTGTCCTTTTTTTTCTTTGACTGAGGGCTTAAGTATTAATGCTATATGAGGTTATGGTGTTGGTATGATTTTAGATACATAAGTATGTATGTTAATAATTAAACTACAGCGCCATCTAAGTTGTATAACCTACGCATACATTAAATAAAACTATTATTAACGGATTCAATTCCGATTTATTAATTTATAATTATAATTTATAATTAATAAAATTAATATCCGATTTAATGAACTATATGCACTAATGATACACCGTTTCTTTTCAGCAGCCACGGTCACGGGGAGTCTCAGATGTTGGTTGTCTCATATTTTGAGGTGTTAAGTTATCTCAAAGTACCCGAACTATGTTCAGTTCAGTTCAACGTGTAAATCGTGGTAGAATCTGTTGAAAATATTTTTATTTCAGTGTGTTATATTCACTTAAAATTTCGAAAATACAGCTAAGCTGTTAGTAGTGATAATAAAGAATCACAAAAACAAGTGACACTTGTATTTGCGACCTATCTCCGTCATTATAAATAAATTCAGAAATTTTAGATTCTTAAATAAATTCTATGTCAAGTCATGGTATCCACGTATTAACTTAATTGATTCCCTTCACCTCATGAAGCTGTGTAAATTAAAAGAGCTAGATCGACCAGTAATCACCCCAAAATAATAATAGAAGAATGAGACAAACAGATTTTAAATAGTTGAAGTGAGAAAAGGCTAACAATACTGTTAGTTATTGTTTTTCATATGATGACTACGTGAAAGAATTCCGCGAGTTGCATTATAGTAAATTGTATATTTATGTTAATTTCATATGTGGAAGGTTTTTAATAGACAGTAAGTACGAGGAAATAAGGATGAATTGAGTATTTTTTATAACTTTTAAAATTTGCATGTAATGGGATTCAATTTGAATTAAAATGCATCGAATTAAAAAAAAAAACAATTTGAAAAAAAGAACAGGTAACCACATATTTTTCCTTGTTTATATCTATAACTTCATTTTATGCATTTTAAAATTAGAACGGTACCATAAATATAGGAATACAATTGAAATGGAATTTTAATTTACTCCCGAGGACTTTTAAATTGTTGAGATGACTGACTTCCCTACAATCTTTTTCTCAAGAGGTGATATTATGAGATCTATTCAAAGAACCCCATAGTCTGCACTAAAGCGTTCTTGAATAACGTGCATAGAACTAATTATGGTTGTTTCCTAAAAGCCTAAAAAGTGTTCATTCATACTGAACGTTAATTTTGATCTTGTGGGTATTTTTAAATTCGAAGAACCCCGTAGTATCTATGGACTCATCATCATCATCCTTATAGCGATTTTCTAGTTGCGTCCAAAGTTTGCAATTAGGAGCTTATTGTTTTTGATTGGTATGACGTCTTTTTCGGGAGCCGTCATTTAGCAGGTACACCGATCTGGATTAAGGATATTGGATGGGCCCTGTACACCCTAGTGTAGTCTATGGACTGTTAAACGATTACTTCCACCTGAATGATGAATGTCCTGAAATATTAAAATTCTAAAATATCTTTAGACTTAAGTTCTTACGTGTTAGTATATAATATGTATTTGTTAATATTGTTACACCACAATATTAAAATTACAAGATGTTAGTGTAAAATTGTTCTGAGTGTCGAGCAAAATCATACAATAAGGTCGTCCGCTGTTTTACCGCTTTACCTACTGTCCGTTATTTAACAAGCTCAATTAGAAAATATTTTTGCCATATAAAACTAACCTATTATTTATATCAGGTATTCTTCTTCAAAAATATTATACCACGAGATCAAAACCTGCATTCAGATTGCATGAACATGTTTTAGACTGTCTACAAACAACCTTATTATCTGCAATGTTAATCTATACTTTGGTAGACTGGATTAATAATCATTTTGTTCATCTAGAAAGTGCAGTCGTGTTGCAGATGCGAATCAAGACAAACACTACTCGTACTCGTAAAATGGTGGCTATGATCTCATTGGACGCTCTCGTAAAAGCCAAGATAAACCAAGTTTTCGAAAGGAGTAGCAAAGTAGACCCCGTGGTCTACTTTGCTACTCCTTTCGAAAACTTTCGACATGCTACTACTTTGCTTTGCCCGTGCACCAAAGTGTAATCTAGGGGTTGGCTCTCGGATAATGATGATTACACTAAGTGATGCTTTCGGTACTCTATACTGTCTTCTATCTATACTGTTATAAAATTGAAAATTAGTTGTGTCTTGGGATATGTTAAATGAGCAATTCTGAACACAATAATTTATTTTTTGGGAGTTCTTGTCTGTTTTTCATTCTTGATGGATGCAATAACTACTACACGGATTTTGATGCGGATTTTCTATAAGAAAGGACTTGGTCAGACTTAAAATCTGCCGTATGTTTGATTGCAATTGGTTAAGTAGAACCGGACGTGCCCAAAAAAACGAAAACCGATCTCCGGTGAGATCGGTTATCGGTCCTCACTAAACTTAGTGAGGTGTTTATGGTCCCCTGACTCACAGACGAGGTTCTGGATACAGGCTTTACTTTCAGAATTGTGAGGGCAGATGGCAATCGCTTCCATGAAAACTAAAACAAACCAATAGAATGTTGATCAGGAGAACTGATCCGGGCTTCAAAGTACATTGGTTGACTTTCGAATGAAGGAGAAAACCTAAATGGAGTACTTCATCAGCCTATTGCAGTTAAAGGTTTCTCTCAATGTGCGCAATGGCACCCGATCTTCTAACTTGCGTATCCAGTCTATCTCAATATCCCAGCCACTTTTTTCCGGTAGTCCATTTTACCATGCTTAGAATGTATATTTTCAAATTTTAGGTGAGTAGTCTATATTTGGTTACGGTTTATGGTTTTGTTTAATTAATAAACCAATTATCGTAAATTGACTCTGTCCAAAAGCAGTTCCAATATGTCTATTTTACCGGTAATAAATTCAGATTCGAAAATTTAAATACGAAAAGATAACATCTGAAGTAATCTGAAGCTGAATACTGGCCAGTTAAAAATTTTTATGCAAAGTATTCCCATATTCATTGATTCCCACACTATAAATTCTGAAATTAAATTTGGAACATTTGGTAATACTTTTCTAAAACTTCAGGATGTTTTGTAAAAAGTTCGGATATCCTTAAGGGCTGTGTAACATGTGTCCGAAGTTTTGAAAATTTTAAGAAAGGAAAGATGGCGGTAGAAAAAATGTTGCTTTTTTGCACATCGCCGTGGCATAGCATCTGTCAGGGATATTGTGTGACCCGAGAGATGGGAAAATACAGTCTTGATACTAGCTTTATCTTAATATTGATGAATGTGGACGGGACTGGAATCATCATAGTCATTATGGGGAAACACATGCCAACAAAGTGTCATCAAAAATATTAGTGCATTACTTGATAATTAAGTCTTTGCATCATGTTCATCACCATCGAATCATCAGGACTAATGCTTTACATCAGTTACAGCAAAAGGCCGCCCATGAGCTCGAGGTCCGTTCTTCTATATTTGTCTTGATTTTACCTTTCTTGGCTTATACGGATGCGACTGTCATCTAAGCCCTTCAAACCACTAGAGGTAATCAGCAGGTGTACCGGCTTGCAGATGAATGAACAAGGATTTTAGGATGAAGACGCTTGGTTTGTAGTGGTACCATATGGACTTTTTTATTATTAGGGTTCCGTACCCAAAGGGTAAAACGGGACGCTATTACTAAGACTCCGCTGTTCGTCTGTTATAGTTAGACAGTTGAATTTTTTTTGCCGCTATAGCAACAAACACAGAATAAAATAAATATTTAAGGGGGATCCCATACAACAAGTGTTTTTTTTTTGCAAGCTTTTGCGATATTGATAACCGCTCCACGTAGATTGAAATATTCACAGAATATTAGGTTATATATTCACATTACTAATAAATAATGAAATTAAAATAAAACAGTTGAAATTTTTGTTGCCGCTATAGCAAAAAATACAAGAAAACAGAATATAATAAATATTTAAGGGGGCAACCATACATCAAACGTGATTCTTTTTCCCTTTTTATAGATAATGGTACGGACCCCTTCGTGTGGGAGTCCGACGCATTTGGCCGGTTTCTGTATAAATAAATGAAATTTAAAACTTTGACTAGCTAATTACGTAGATTCACATAAACCATTTTTTTTAAAGAAGTGACTCTTGTAGAATGATTATGTATGGTAGCATGATTTATGCATAAATGATGCTAGAATTGATTGGAACTTAGAAGATTTGATTGCACATGTATTCTACTTACAAGAATTATGTAGACATGCTGTCTGGAAAATGGTGCTTACCTGAAATGTAAAAAAAATTGTCAGAAAGATTTTATTTCGAAGATTTGATTTTATAAATAAATATTAGGATATTGATTTATAAAATCAAATCTTGCATAAAAGTCTATATCCTAGGGGATATAGACTTCTATACAGTGCTATCTAGACGCATAGAAACCATAGCTGAATTACGCTGTACTATGGGTACTAGAATGCAGTTAATTTGTTTTTTTTTTTGTAAATACCTACATTTTATACCTATATAGAACATCTAGACCAATGCATGACCAATGGACTGAACGGCCATCAAACCCGCGATTTCTGTCTCTGAGCAGTCAACGCTCTATCGTTACGCCAAAATTTACCTTGGTTGTCAATTTTAGACGCCGCGGCCGTAAAATAACTTATGTTCAAACATAGTAATCTATTTCGTCATATGTCTGGTTATTCTTATAGATTAAATATGACTTATATTAAATTACATATGACTTATATTATTATGAAAACTGTTATGTGAGTATGCCTCTATGTAACCCTTCGAGGATGCAGGCGGCAATTATATGTAGGTAGGTAAATTTGTATCCATAATTTTATTACAGAAGTCAAAGTATCAAAACTATGTAAGCGGCAAACAGCATCTTGATCTCCGGTTCACACAGCCACCCCCACTACGTTGTTTGAACCTGTTGTTTGAATGTGTGCGCCAACTGTGTCCGTACGTGCCGGCAACAGGTACCTTGCTGCTTTTGTGCGAGTGTGCCAAGAATTCGCTAGTCTTAGATAAGATTTTATGAATGAGTTCTTGTATTCCATTGACAGTTTTGTAAAGCCAGATTTATTCGAAAGTAGTACAACGTTGTATTACGCTGTAAATAACAGAGAAACCAGTATTATCTAAAATATATTAAGCTCTCCGTTATAATATAGGTATCTAATGTACGTATACATTTTTAAATAATTTGATTAAGTTAACATACAAGTTTCATTTTCGGAACAAATATTTTTCCATGCAACTGATAATTAAATATAGAATTTGTTGTATTTGCTAATAGAATCGAACATCAGAAGACCGAACAAAAATAATAGGAGTTTTGTTTAAGAGTTTTCTGTTGTGATTTTATTTACCGTTGAAAAAATATTAAAACCTGCCAAGTGCGAGTCGGACTCGCCCATGAAGGGTTCCGTAGCAGCAAGTAAAATTGTTATATTTGAGTTGACTGAACGAAAGGTAAATTGCGGTTTACGATTTATTACGTATTAAAATATTCTACTTAGTAGATCTCGTTCAAACCAATTTTCGGAGGATCATATCGCAAACTATTCAGTTTAGAAAAAAATGATTTTGGAAACCTCAATATCATTTTTGAAGACCCATCCATAGATGGCACGTATGGGTCTGATGAAAAATTTATTTTGTGTTTCAGTTCTACCCCCAAAATTTCAATGTTTTTTTTCTATTTTTGTGTGAAAATCTAAATGCGGTTCACAGAATACATCTACTTACCAAGTTTCAACAGCATAGTTCTTATAGTTTCGGAAAAAAGTGACTGTGACATACGGATGGACAGACAGATAGATATGACGAATCTATAAGGGTTCCGTTTTTTGCCATTTGGCAACGGAACCCTAAAAAGTCAGTTGCCCAAGTCCACCTCACCTGCAAGGCGGAAATCCCTTCGGATGCCAGCGGGGGCGGTTATGTCGGGCTTGAACCGACTAAAACCGCACGCCGTCTCGGGTCTACAGACGCCGGGGTGTAAGGTTGCCCATAGAGCATATCCCTCGCACCCCGAATGACCCTGGCCCATCTCCGGTTTCGAGATGGCCCCCTCGGGAAAGTCGGTGTACCTGCTAAACAACCGACGAGGCTCTGGCGCTGGCTTTTCTTCGAGGGTCGGAGGTTAGTCGCTATCGGAAAAATTGGCATACCAATCAAGAACAATAAGCGGACCTCGGGCTCCAAAGTGCAAACTTTGGTAGCAACTGGGAAATCGCCATGGGGATGGATTCCGAATGAAGGGAAATGCCAGTTATGTTCTGAAATAACTGAAATTAATTAAAGCAAATATAAAACTCGTTACATAACATTGCTCGTTCAAAGTAATCCAAAATACGTACCAATATTACAAAAAAATAGTTAATGATTAAGTCATTCATACTTACGCGCATTGACCTGAAGAATAGTAACTAGCTTTTTAGACTGCCCATTCTACCCACACAAGCGGTGGCGCGCGCGCACCTACCTACACATCGTAGTAAAGTTTGTATCTCCTCCCTTATATGGTGTCTGACATAACAACCGTAATACACCTGTACAATACTGACCTTACTACGAGGTAACTGGATCGGTATCGCTCATGCAATAGAATAGGTAATGACGCAAGTGCACGAGAGAACCGGGATTGACGCTACTGTGATGATGATGATTATGACTGCTATACAAGTTTTCTAATCATCATCTGCCTGCTCTTGTCGAAAGAAAGGAATTTTGTTGGAGATTCGACAAGTTTTTTTACAAAGACCCTGTGGGAAATACGAAATCAGCATCTGTTTTCAGTTCTCAAGCAGTTTTCAAGCATCATGTTTTAAGTCCAATTATATATAATTAGTTCTATTTTTGGTTGACCGATATTATATTTAAAAAATGTATTAATTGAAAGTGTTCGAATTTTTAATTTAAATTGAGATAAGTACTGTAAAACTACTTGCTATAATCTGTGTCCGATGAACTGATGATTTAGATATTACTGATATTAGTTATGAGTTTACTGGCTGTTAAATACGATGTAAATCATAATAAGCTGATTTATAAATGACGCTAATAATGAAAAAGACTTAATCCTCGACTAAGTTGAAGCTGAATACCTAGCTAGATAGCCAATGGTAAAACACAATCATAAAATATTTTTCTTGCGGCAATCCCCTCGTATACCCCCCCCCCCCCCGCTTGCTTGCCTTTGCTGGCTTTAGTTTTAGGTCTTCAGACGCCAGGGTGTATGGTGGGCCCATAAGGCATTTCCCTCGCACTCCGACTGATCCTGGGCCATCTCCGGTTTTGAGATGGCCCCGTTGGGTTGAGAAACTTCTTTAGAAGGTCCATCTAAATTGAAAAGCAGACTTTGCAATAACAAAATCCCCGGCATGGGGATGAAATTAATTTGTAATTATTCGAATTCAGAATGAAATTATTTAATATCTCAAAGCAGCATTGCAACAGCAAAAAAATATTCTTTGCAAAGGATATAATATATTATCTTAGGGTTGTACCATGAGGAGGTTTTCGTTAAGCCATCAACGCCGAAATCCACGCCACATTACTCTAACTTTCTAAATCACCCACGGTAAACCCCGCCTAAATCTCCACCCTACTATCTTATGCGTTCTGCGGCCCAATGAAAACCGCGACCGCTATATATGTAAGTACGTAAGGCTACGTAGCGTGACCCTTTTCAGGAATAGCAAAAGTATATGGAACAGTGGTGTGAGGTTTTGTTTTAGAAATGAACCACTCTGCATTGTTTGCGCAGACTGTGAAAATTTCTGCTATTATGTTAAGTAGTTAATTCAAAAATAAGCCGCTTATGTACGCACCATACAAAATTATTCCATTTTTGTCTGTTTGGGTAAAATAGAGTTGTATTCCGTAAGTCTAGATCAGTTTATTGCTTATAGATAAATAGATTGTTCTGAGCGAAAGACGTCGTAGGTTTTGCATACATACAATATACAAATACACAATATCATCATAAAATAAAAATAGCGAGTTTTCTAATAGAGACTACATTTTCCTCTCGAGGTCAGTTATACTGTCAGTTTTAAATTGTCTATGCCAATTTCAATTGTGTGTATCTAAAATTTCGCCGTTATTTTTTTTTTCATGTAACATTAAAGAGTGGTTATTTTTTTAATAGGATCAATCATATTGATACTAGTGCCGGAGAAAGCCGAACGATCTTGGAACCCGCATCGGCATTAATTAGAGATAAATTGGAACAGTTGGAAATGTGATAAATAGGGTAGATGACTATCAAGTCATATCAGTTTCTTTCGGAACGGTAACGTCTGTGCACACTTGTATGCAATAAAACAACATATATGACGGCATAGTGTATCAAATCTATTATCAAATAATTTACTATAATTGGTTGGGTAAATGATGATAAATGAATAAAAATAACAAAACGAGTAGACGTAATATTACTTCTCTAGTGCAATTCTTTTTTTTATTTATAGTTAAAGTTTATTATTTATATTATATTATTATATTATATGAAGTTTATTATTTTATGAAAAGTTCAAGAGCCAAGGGTATTCATATCTTAAAATTTGGTAAGCTACATTTGTCGTTGACTGTACCTACTGTGTATCTCTGTTTACACTATTAATAATATAAGCTGGGTAACATTAAGATAACGGTCAGATCTCGAGTTGCAGTGAAAACAATGCTGTAAGATGAACACCATGTATATGTATGTAATATAAGAATAATATGCGCAGTTAGGAGTTTAGGATGTGTATGATAGCGCAAGGAGAGACCCATTGTAACCAGAATCTTGAGAAATACATAGGTATAGGTATGTAACGTTTATTTGATTTGACAACATTTACTATCGGCCAGCGTGGTGATCGGTTATTGTTTTTTGGCCATACCTCCAGTTCTACTTAACCAATTGCAATCAAACATACGGCAGATTTTAAGTCTGACCAAGAACTTTCTAATTGGAAATCCGTACAGTAGTTATTGCCATTTCCAAAAAAAGCCGCCAAAAGGCTACTAGCTTGCTATCGAAATCCAACTTTCCGGACTAGTGGTTTCGGCGCTTCGCCGGCCGCTGCCGGGGCACGCTCGCTTCGCTCGCTCGGCTCGCGCTCTGTTGGGGTCACAGTTCTAACCTAACCTAACCCAGAAGCGCCGGAACCACTAGCCCGGAAAATTGGATTTCGATAGCAAGCTAGTAGCTTTGGTGGCTTTGTAGTTAAATAGTGAAAAGTATCCATAGATCCATATGTGGATCGGAGCGGATATAAAAGTATCCAATGATCCACATGTGGATCTAGACTGTGGATCCTAGTGGAGGGAGGTGTTATTTCCTGGGTTCAAAAGAGGAGTATATGGGGCTTTACCAACCTCTTCAAGGCCAAAGCCAAAACCTCAAAACGAGTTGGGAGGTCAAACGGTATTCGCTCCCGTAAAAAACAAGCTATAACAAAATTTGAATAGTAGGAGAGCAGATCCAAGGCTCAGAGGTGCAAACTTGTATGTTGATGGTAAATTCTCCGTTCTCTGTTCCGGATTTGAACGAAGATTCGCACAACAATTTTGTTTTAATAATCACTTGCTGTGCCCCACGGTTTCACCTGCCGTACTCGGTTCTATTATGATTATGATGTTAAATAACCTATATACCTACACCTTCTCCAAGAACTGAGCAATGAAATACTTAAAATTTAGCTATAAGCACCGGTAGTTCCTGAGACTAGCGTGTTCAAACAAACAAACAAACTCTTCAGCTTTCATTTAATAAGTATAGATAATTTGCA
The DNA here is from genome assembly GCA_946251805.1 of Cybosia mesomella. NCBI lineage: Eukaryota > Metazoa > Arthropoda > Insecta > Lepidoptera > Erebidae > Cybosia > Cybosia mesomella. Next base: position 11,550,424 of record OX276388.1, on the reverse strand, counting down.
CAAACTGAGGGTTACTTGCCAAAATTTTGTATTTTTCTTTTAAACTCAGCTTGTAGGTAGGGTTGCCTACTTAAAAGTTGGCCAGTGTGTCATTGCTTTTAAAATGTCTTGAACGCACAACCTTCTAATTTAATTTATAGCACTAACTGTATTACATCATCAAAGTGCACATAGGACTCCCAATGTTACACAAATTGACATTAAATAACTCGATGTGAACACGTAAAAAATCTCATTATATCGTCTCTATCCAATATTCCATTTTCAAAAGGGAAACGAACAGACGAGTCGTCCATTTTTTGTAAGCATTCTGTAGTTTAGTAACGGTAGTGAGCGAGAGCAATACAGATGTTATTCTATGAGTGCAAGCAGGACTGATGACATAAGAATTTTTTGCTAGAGATTTCAAAAGGCAGTACGGGAACGAAGTGTGCTGAGTAGTTTCATCTTCTAAATGAAATTTTAATTTGCTAGGAGTGTGATTACAGATGTGATCTTATCAATGACTTCTATGTATACTATACAAGCAGTTCAGAACAAAAGGTGTGTCACACTTCGGGGGTGAGTCTGGAATGGGGGAGTGGTACGGGACACCTCACCATAGATTAATATTTTTGGCGCTCTTACACCACTTTACGGACGTCAGATGATGATCTCTTATTCAAATAAAGTAATTTACTCTATGGCTATGACTGCAACAAGAAGTGGCGCCAAAGTTGTGTCTAGTAGCACCCATAAATCTATACCAATGTTTTTTGTTCCAAACAGAAAAAAAAACAGTCTAGCATACATAGAACTCATTGGATGTAATAGATATATTAAAAAGTAGTTTTATTATTAATTGCTCTTAAAATTCAAAATGATTTGTCATTGGACCATTAAAAATACAGACAGATCAATCATTGTATTTAATAACATAAGTATTAGTACTACATATAAACACAGCTACCTATTTACTTAGTTTTAATGATGTTATAAATAGGCCAGAATATAAAAACATCAAGATTTATTGTGCTATAGTGAAATAGAGTTAATATTAAAAGTACAAATCAAGAAGCTTACATTTAAAATGTTACTTTTGTGCAGAATAAAAAGATGCCAATTTGAGTTCTTATAATAGAATAAAAATAGAACGAAGTTCGTAAGTAAAAGTTATGAAACCTATTTTATAACGTCGTGAATTCGTGACTTAACTTTTTGTAGCGTTTGGTGTCGGGCGTGCTTTTCAACGGACATCTTCTGCTTTCATCAGAAATTCAAATTTCAAAAAATTGGAATTTAGAATTCATATTCTTTACGCTTCATGTGAAACAGAAAGTTAAACGTGTTTTCTAATACATAAATAATTATAAGACCGAGCGCTACATGTTTTTGACTTTACAACAGCCGAGGACCAGCAACTACGACCGGATTCTTATTCCTGACTTTGACCAAGTGCTGAGACCCCAAAGAACTACAAAACACATCTTGCCGCCAGGTGTGATGGTCCCTTTCCACCTATTGACTAACAGACTGATTGTCTGACTGACAATCAGTCATCAACGCAGAGCCTAAACCGCTGGACCTACAAACTTGAAAATTTTACAGTAGATGCCTTTTATGTTGTAGGCATACACTAAGAAAGGATTTTTGGAAATTTCACTTCTAAGAGGTCAAAATGAGGGATGAACCTTTGTATGAAGGTCCTTCATTTTCAAATTTAGAAGTACGAAATTTCATTCACTGCTTTTGGTTAGAAATGAAAAAACATATGCTTCAGCGTTTTTAAAAAATTTACACCTAAGAGGGTGAAATAAGCGTTATAAGTTTATTTGGAAAGTTCGTCATTTTTGAAGATAGATACATGACAATTCATAAACCTACTTTTGGTTAGAAATAAATGAACACGTGTATCAGCGTTTTCTCAAAATTTTGCTACTTAGGGGGTAAAATAGGTAATGAACGATTTTATGGAAAGTGGGTCATCTTCAAACTAAGAAGCACGAACATTGACTCAAGTTGGTATTGGCAGTGAGGTTGCGTTCCGGAAACATTCCATTTAGAAAGTTCACCTTCCTCATGGGCATATCAACTTTGCCAATCTGCGAAATACGTGGAGTGGTAGAAGATGTACAACATGCTCTGATGGACTGTGTGCGGAACCAACAACTAAGAGAGTTTCTACTGAGGAGTAATATAACGATAATTGGAAGATGCAATAGTATCCTGGCAAGTCCTCAGTCAGATACAGCACAGGACTGTTATTCATTGAGCGAAGCTCTTAAAGAGTGAAGTTTTCTCTTAGACGACTCATTTATTTCGGTTGTCCGCTAACTCCTCTACACCACTCAACCGATTTAGATCAAATGTGGCAAATATACACAACATATGAGCGTGCAGCTTATTGACTAGGAAAATCAAAAATCAAAATTTACCACGGAGGAATAATCACCGAAAAAGATATTTGTGATTTCTCAATGAAAAAACATGCATTCACGCGATTGGTATCAAATTAAGTAATTTGTTCATATACACAAGACAAAAAAAGAAAAACGAAAATCGCCATTATAGCCATTGAGGAATTGTCACCGTTAGAAAAAGTCCTGGTGAAATTGCGACTAAGCTGTTCAAGCCATTATTGTGAAGAAAGTGATTATGCGCGTGCTGCGTGCCATCAGTGTCCATTTCACAAAAGAAACTCCAAAATCAGACTAACCACGGAGGAATAATCACCAAAAGTACCATCTGTAATGGAATAAACAAATAGGGCACGTGCGAATAGAATTTTATGAATGGCCTGTTATCACAAAATAGCTGACTGGTTAAAAAACTAACCATTAACAAATTACACTGATGATGGTTATCAGTCGGGGAGCTTCGCTCAATTTTTGCAACAGCAGATTGTATGGCGGCAGACCTAGTTATATTGTGAATACTATTTTTTTTTTTCGTTTAGTAATCCCTTCGGATATCCACCGACGGGGCGGTTATGTCGGGCTTGAACCGACTAAAACCTCACGCCGTCTTGGGTCTAAAGACGCCGGGGTGTAAGGTTGCCTGCCCATAGAGCATATCCCTCACACCCCGAATATTGTTAAAACATTTTTTTTTCGTGTGGAGATCCCTTCGGATACCCCCCCCCCCCCCCGTAAACCGCAATTTACATTTCATTCAATCAACTCAAATATAAAAATTAAAAAGGAACATTATTATGTTACTTGCTCCTACGGAACCCTTCATGGGCGAGTCCGACTCGCTTTTTAAAATTACTTACTAGCAACGAAGTGTAGATGCCGTTAGCAAGTATCTACCTACTCACATTTTGCTCTCTTGCTGAAGTAAATATCCCGTCACTAAAGCATTTAGTTCGATTTCAACAAAATAACTAATTACTAACTAAAGTGTTATTATTTTATTCATTTATTCTCCCCGGTTCGTTCCTGGTGCAAAGGATGGCCATCGCAGTTCAGCGAGGCAACGCTGCTAGCGTTGTGGGCACCTTTGCACCGGGGACGATACGGAGCGGGTTATTTGACGTGACCTAATCAATAAAATTATAATTAATTGTATATATTCATTTTAATGCCATATTCCTAAATGTTTAACGAAACAATTTCTAAACAAATCCAAGTAAACAAAACATTTCAACTAATTGTTACGTGTAAATACAATACTAAATAAGAATAAATAATAATAAAAGCCAACTCTAAAATTACAGCATGATGAAGCCTTAAGTTAAAAACAAAAATAAAAAGAATTTTCTCACTTAATAGTAACTACGTACTTCTAGCAACATCATATTTTAAATGTTTGTTTTATAAAAGAAGTACAGCTTACCTATAAGCTGTGAATCTTCAAGTCTCAAGTGTATAAGTTCCTTCTATGCAAGCGTGTCTCGAAAATCACATCATCAGCTGGTACGATAGAGGTCGGACGTGGGTCTATCAATGATAATTAAAAAAGAAGGTTATTTAATAAAATCAGTTTAAGAAAAGTTTTATTCTTCATTGAAATTTTAAAATGAAGTAGGTATATATATTATATATGTTTATATGTAAAAAGGCACCTAGGACCAGGACGAAACTAAACCAGCGACAACTTCTTACCAATTTGTTGCTAACTTTATACCTATTATAGCCAGTAACTATTAACTACAATAAAAGATTCCACGGAAGCGACGATGTTGCCATAATGAAACGAACGTAAAATTCAATTAAGAATTCAAAAATCCCGCGACAAGGAAACGGATCCCATCTACTTAAAACAGGAACACATTACAGAAAATTAATCGTTAAGAGACATTTTAGTGTAGATGGCTGTTGTTCAGTTGTTATCGATTCTTATTATTGGTAATCAATGAATTATCATCGCCACACCCATTACGTGAAGTAACGATAAGTACCTACGAGTACTTATCGAACCCATAACATTTACTCGTATCGCGTACCTTACTTACGTATGACAAATTTCTACTTATGTAAACATTTATAATATTATTGTTTACTACACATACTAAACTCTTAAAACCTCACTGACAAGAAACCCTCTCAATGCAATACTTGTTATCATATTCTAAAACCGTCACAAGGTTTTCTTGTGCATTATTACTGTTAGTACTATTGTCTGTTATATCTATTATTTCTAGAATCGTTATGAATCGTTAAACTGTTATTGTGTCAATAATTTTCCGTCTACCCGCACGTGCCTAGCCAGGAGAAAATAAACAGGGAGCCCCGAACCGTTCGCACCGTTAGCAAATAGTTCCTTCGTGAATGTTGACTTAAATATTACTTTGTTACAAGTGCGGTGACAATGAGCTGCGCGCTGGTGTTTTGTAAATCATTTGGCGTTGTTCTTCGATACTTTATTTATACATGTTTGGTATTCGAACGTTGTTACAGCGTTCGTTGATAATATTATTTTTACGGCTGTGTGTCTCATAGTGGTGAATCTTTTAATATTTTTACAAGGCCAGATCGATATCAGCGCCACCTATCGAGTTCAATAATTGTGACCGTCGTTCAAGTTTATACCCATAAGTTCACAAAATTATATCAAATCCAACAAAGGTACAGCAGCGCATAAAATGCAATCAAACAATTGATTTTCATAATACCTATATATCTATGAATAGGCTCATTATTTTGATTGTTACTGGGAATACAGCCAACTGCGGCATTCCCATATCGAATGCATTAAGACTGGGTGGGTATAAACTGTCCAATTGTATAAACTGAAATTTGAAAAAATTGTAAAAACACAAACCTATATTATGTACATACAATAGATAAACTCCCATCGATCCCGCGGAACTTATGTAACCCAAACACCTTTTATTAAGAACACCATCTTATATAGAGGTTCTTAATGTTATACCACATTTACAGAGCGAAAATCTGAGCCATTTACACGTATTAAGCGTAACAGAATTCAACTCGACAGTGAATTACAATTACGCAACGGTTTAAAAGGCGGCCTGCATATCGGGTAACAGTTAGCATTCAAGTCGGTCTCGTTACCTTTGGGCGTAGTTTACGAGTTTTTTTTAAGCCGTGCCACTATATTTTACATGTTTGGCTTAGATATACAGTTCATATCAATCTTAGCCTCCCTTCGTTTGATTGCAGTCCGTCATTTTAAATTTCCTTTCGTTCCGTGCAAGCTAGAATATGTCATTAACTTGCGCTTTGTGGTCACATCTTCCTTCCAGACCCAATCAAAAAGTGTATTGAAAACAAAAAGATACAGTTAAAGACCTAAACACTCTGTATAATCTAACAAGGGAGCATAATATAACGGTGATTAAGATTTTTTTAACTTGTATATATTCCGTGAATGAGACCTTGCGATTGCAAATGATAAAACATCTTTCATTCACAACAGGAAAACCTAATCTAAAAAGCAATAAAAATAATTTATTAATTATAATTATCGATGGTATCCGTTACTCGATAGCAAACATAGCGAGTGTAAACAAGTTCCTTTTTTTATAAATACATTCTGTATTAGAAGCTTCAATTTATTGCAGTTACGTACAAGACTGCAGACTGGACCGTTATCATACAAAAAAGCAGTACCAGTTCGTGTTTACGAACGGTATCTGTAACCTTATTAGGAGTATAACTATGTCCCATTTATAGAAATTGGTACCAGATACCAAGCATAATCTATAGACCTTAGGATCTCGTCCCTATTTTAAGTACGTACTTTACCGTTTAATGGAGTATTAAGTGACTAAATAAAATAGATTATTTATGTAACGATTACGATAATTTCAACACGTGCATTGCCTGTACACTGACAATTATGATAATAACATACATACATAATTATAACAATAATACCTTCTTATTATGCATATAATATTTTTCAGCTTATAAAGTATTTACAAAATAGCCTAAAACTAAACATTGAATGAATATCTACATTTTAATTACGACAAATTAATACTCTTAGTAATAAAATTATTGTAAACAATATAATAATTTGGTTTTTCATTTGAAAATTGATATCATCAATTAATTATGTTAAATCAGGCTTATAAGATTTGATTCTATTCAATTAGGTACTGTTCAAGTTAATTAGGTACTGTTCAATTTCATTAGCTATCTCAAACATTTATAGTATTTATTAATAACTAGTGCCCTCCACAATAGTTATTAGGAGAGAAATAAATTAGAGATGCCATATAAAACTTTCTCGTACAAAGAATAAATTGGTCCTATAATAGTATTTTTATATTCATTCGTAGGTAAATTGAATAGCAACTGATAGTCGTATGCTTACAATTTGTCAAAGGCTTGTAGCTATCGCACATTTTTTTATATTAAGTACTAGCCGATGCCCGCAGCTCCGCCCGTGCGGAGGTTGTTTATTGTTTTTTGTCATATCTCCGGTTCTTCTTAACCAATTGCAATTAAACATACAGTATAGATATTAAGTCTGAACAGGACATTTCTATTAGATAAATCCGCATGAAGATCCGTTCAGTAGTTTTTGCATCCATCGTGATCAAACAGACAAACATACAAGCAATAATAGCTGGTCATAATAGCGTATGATTTCAATTTGTCAAAGGCTAACCTCAGCCGGTATCGACACTTTCACTGACACAAGAAGTCTTTACGCAACCTCTCGATATACTTTTGTTACCGAATTCAAAGTCTTCAACGTGCTAAGTAGTTAAGAAAACAAAATGGCGTAGTTATATAGCAGTAGTAGCTATGCAAATAATTATTCATTGTACTTGGACTTTGCGTGACCATGGCTGCTGAAAAGCAACTGGAACAGGGTAAACGATGCAAATCACTATAAAATCTGTTAAAATACCTATTTTTATTTTAATGTGTAGGTACCGCACGAAAAAAAAAAAAAAAAGGTACTGCGTTAATGTGTGCGTAAACTTTCGCCAATCATCACCATCTTAGTGTTGTTCCTGGATGCATTCGAGGTTTTCATCTCGGAACAGTCAGAACCCTCGGTCCTCCACCTTTTGATTTGGCTTATGTCGGGGTGCGAGGGATATGCTCTATGGGCAACCTTACACCCTGTAGACCCGAGACGGCGTGCGGTTTTAGTCGGTTCAAGCCCGACATAACCGCCCCCGCTGGCCAGCGGGGGGTATCCGAAGGGATTTCGGCACGTGAAAAAAAAAAAGGTATGGTGCGACTGCCGTCTGACCTCCCAACTCCGAGAGGAAAGCCTGCGATAGAGCCTTGTCCTCTCAGTAGGTGTGCCCACTTGTAGGTGAGATCAGCTTGGCCCCAAAGGAGGATTGTGGTCGCAGCACTAATGGTACTGGTGGGTGTCACGCGGTGCTGCGACGACAATCCTCTTCTGATGAGGCCGTCAAGCTGAGTGCCACCATTTTTAACATGGTACGTGTATGTAATGGTGACCCTCTTTCCTGAGACTTTACCTTCAGCTTACCATCAGGCGAGGTGAAGTCTAATTGAAAGGTCTTGTTGCAGCCTCATATATTATAAACTCGAAGTTCTAAAAAATAAGTTCAAACGATCAATCTTCATTGTTTTGGGGTTCTTACCTAGTCCTAATTCCTATCCTACTCCCACTAATATTATAAGTGTGAAAGTGGTTTGTTTGTTTGGATATTTGTTACTCAATCACGCTCAAACGGCTTGATGGATCTGGTTGAAATTTGGTAGAGGGATAGATAATAGTCCGGAATAACACAGAGGCTAATAAATTAGACTCGAAGGATCAGTTTTCCACACGGGCAGAGACGCAGGCATGGCACTTTTGCAATATGTCTTTCCGTTGATAGTTTATTTATTTAGATAGTTCCTTCAGTGTGGAGTTCACATCATAAACTGTCTCATTCACATCCATAAACCCAATGACCATAGTAGAGTATAGAGTAAAAAAATACGTAATATTTAATTTCGAGTCCATCGTATTCGCATTATTTGAATAGATCAAATCGATTGACGATTGTGCAGTTCTACAACGGTACTAAATGCGTGGGATAATGTGTTGAGACAATCGATTTGAAAATCGTCGTAAAAAGCAAGCGAGAGCATGTGAAGTAAGACATAGTTAACGGCATCGACTCTGCACCGTATCAGTACTGTAAAGGTGAGTACCATCGATGACGTCAACGTCAAGATTTCATTCCCTTGACAATGTACATAGGTATATCGCATTACGACACCGAAGTGTTAACTTCTAAGATTACAACCGCTATTGCCAATTGGCAATTGGTTGCAGGTTGAATGGAAAAATATCACGAGTTATTGTAACATGGCAATCTTTTTATTATAAAGAATAAGTTAAAAAAAAGCTTATCGTGAAGAACCGATCTTAAAGTAAGAATGAGGTTCTATTTTCGTCGGTGCTTTTTATGTACTCGTATGTGAAGCGACAATAATTACTTAACGTTTTTTCTAATTTTAACATTTTTCTTAGAAAATTTGGGATCGAAAGGATCAGTTGAAGTCAGTCTTCCTTTTCAAAAGATTATCACTATAAACTAACTGTTTTCCGCGGCTCTGCTCGTGTGACACATTTTTTCTTTCCATAAGAACAAACCTTCTACAAAGGAATATAAAAAATAAAAATAAAAACAAATCGGTAAAGGCGTTCTTAAGTTAAGGCGTCACCAAGTGAAACAGAGATTCATTTTTCATTCATCATTTTATAGATAACATAGATAATGGCGGGCATGCATTGCAATGCCTTTTTTATATTTTTAAATAATAAACCTTACACAGTAACTTACCATATCATCATTCATAAATCAATTGAATGACATAGAATAGCCTGACAAACCATTTTTAGGGTTCCGTTGCCAAATGTCAAAAAACGGAACCCTTATAGATTCGTCATGTCTGTCTATCTGTCCGTCCGTATGTCACAGCCACTTTTTTCCGAAACTACAAGAACTATGCTGTTGAAACTTGGTAAGTAGATGTACCGCCTTAAGATTTTCACACAAAAATAGAAAAAAAAAACAAATTTTGGGGGCTCCCCATACTTAGAACTGAATCTCAAATTATTTTTTTAATCAAACCCATACGTCGTCGGTATCTATGGATATGTCTTCAAAAATGATATTGAGGTTTCTAATATCATTTTTCTCTAAACTGAATAGTTTGCGCGAGAGACACTTCCAAAGTGGTAAAATGTGTATCCCTCCCCCCTGTAATTTCTAAAATAAGAGAATGATAAAACTAAAAAAATACATGATGTACATTACCATGTAAACTTCCACCGAAAATTGGTTTGAAGGAGATCTAGTAAGTAGTTTTTTTTAAGACGTCATAAATCGTTAAACGCAATTTACCCTTCATTCAATCAACTGAAATAGAAAATTTAAAAAAAGGCATTATTATGTTACTCGCTGCTACGGAACCTTTCATGGGCGAGTCCGACTCGCACTTGGCCGCTCTTTTGTTACACCAGCCATACTACTTTGAGGCCGCGGTAGCGGCCAAAGTCCGCCGGCAACCCTGGGGTTATCCTTTCGAGGGCTTACCCGGGGTGCCCGGCAACGGACAATTGGGGAGGACACCGTGCGGTTTTAGTCGAGACACGACATAACCACCCCCGCTGGCCGGCGGGGGGGTAACCGAAGGGATTTCCGCACGTAAAAAAAAAAGCCATACTACTTTATTACTACTTTTACTTTACTCATGTTTTGTACTAGTAAGATAACATACTAGGATAATACACCTAGAGGTAAGCGGTTACCAGTGCTTATAAGCGGTAGGGCTGCTTGGAATTTGGTTACGAAGCCACATTATGCTCCACGTCTTTCAAAAAAGTAGTCACATCCTGACGGTACTGGGCCTTGGGTTTAAATTATTCCAAAAGTATTCGTTTTATTAGATATTCACTTCACCCGAGTGTCAAGTTGCCCGCTTCTAACAATACAACAGGCTGCAATTTCCTGAAGATCCAGCACAATGCCCAATAAATCATTTGTTTATAAATAACCAACTAACATGACACTATTTACTATGTATAGTTCGTAGAAACTTGCAGTTCACTTTAAATGCCATTTTAAAATAAGACACGTACTAAGGCTTTTGAGATGTAAAGAAAGAAAGCTTCATGAGGGGTTGATAATACCTTGAAAAACCTGTTATGTATTCTACTAGACAGGCTGTACGAAATAATAGCTGTCGTACAGATGACATTACAAAGAGGCGCATAGACACCTCAATAATTGAGTCATTAGAAATCGTCACTCATTAGGGGTTCTATTTTTTGCCATTTGGCTACGGAACTAGCCAAATGGCAAAAAATAGAACCCTTATAGATCCGTCATGTCTGTGTGTCTGTCCTTCCGTTTTTTCCGAAACTATAAGAACTGTGCCGTTGAAACTTGATAAGTAGATGTATTCTAATTTTGTGTCTCACACAAAATTAGAAAAACCAATAAATTTCGGGGGTCACTTAGAACTGAAACTCAAAATATATTTTTTCATCTAATCCATACGTGTTTGCTATGGTATGGATAGGTCTTCAAAAATGATATTGATGTTTTCTCATATTATTTTTTTCTAAACTGAATAGTTTGCGCGAGTGACACTTCCAAAGTGGTAAACCCCCCCCCCCCCGCCCTGTAGCTTCAAAAATAAGACAATGATAAAACTAAAAAAAATATATGATGTACATTACAATGTAAACTTCCACCGAAAATTGGTTTAAACGAGATCTAGTAAGTAGTTTTTTTAATACGTCATAAATCGTAAACCGCAATTAATCTTTCATTCTATCAACTCAAATACAAAAAAATCCGTTCCCGCAGGGGGAACGCACAGGTAGATTTCGTGAAGCAATTAATATCATTTTTTGCCCCTCTATGACCTATGCTTCTTCTATGACCTATGCTTCTTCTATGACCCACGCCGAGCGCATTTTTAATTTTTTTTTCTCGAAAACGGTAACTTTTAGCGAAAAACTATTCAGACATTTATTTTAGACTTAAAAATGGCCTATCGATTAAAAATGTTTCCGACAGCAAGAATGTTCACCGGTTAGAAGTTATGATTTTTTTCCCGAAAAATTTTGGTTTTTGCCCCCTCCACTTTTAGTTAAAGTTTTAATCTTATAGGTTTATAATTAAAAGTTGTTGGTATTCATGTATACTATGGGATAAAATTAGAACGGTTCGAATATCTTTCATGGAACGTGACATTTTGAGGAAAAAATGATTTCACAAAAAGTGAGGCCCTACCGTCCCCTTAGACCGGATTCCACCCGTTCACGAACTTAAACTAAGTTTACACCCAAGCAATTTTTGACCGCAGTTTGAAAGCGATCGGGGCAAAAATGCGACCGTGAGAGTGCCGCAAATTTTGGGAAGTTTAATACACTTTTTGACCAGTGGTCATTTCAGACTCAGGGGGTCATAACTAGACCTCCTATGAAGAAATTTTTTTTTTAATTCGACAGTAGTCAAGAAACCAATAGGTAGATCGATTTCATCGAAATCTACCTAAAATATAAAATAGCATTATTTATGTTATTTGCTGCTATGGAACCCTTAATGGGCGAGTCCGACTCGCACTTGACCGCTTTTTTATTTTTAAAACGTCTTAAATCGTAAACCGCACTTTACTTTTCATTCAATCAACTCAAATATAATAATTTTACTTGCTGCTACGGATCCCTTCATGGGCGAGTCCGACTCACACTTGTCCGGTTTTTTTCATACACATTCTTAGGATTCAACTTGGATTAACTAATGTATTCATTTTCAATTTTAGCAAGAGAAAGGGAGTTCGGCACGAAAAAAAAAACAAGGTACGGTACATACTATTCATCATCAACCTATTCTAGTCCACTGCTGGACATAGATCTCCCCTAATGAGCGCCATAGCGCCCTGTCTTCAGCTTGCCGCATCCAGCATCTGCCCGCAGTCTTTCGCAGATCGTCATCCCACCTGGCCGGAGGGCGTCCTACACTACGTTTGCCGAGTCGTGGTCTCCACTCAAGAACACGTTTACCCCAGCGGTTGTCGGTTCTTCGCGAGATATGGCCGGCCCACTGCCACTTCAGCTTGCTTATTCTTTGAGCTATGTCGATAACCTTGGTTCTCTGTCGGATGTATTCGTTACGAATCCTATCCTTCAGAGGAACTCCGAGCATAGCTCTTTCCATAGCTCGCTGAGCGACTTTGAACTGGTGGACCAGCCCTACCGTGAGTGTCCACGTCTCAGCTCCGTAGGTCATTACGGGTAGGACGTACTGATTGACTAATTGATTGATTGATACAACTTTCGTTTTCAAACATTGCGGTATGGATGACGAGACGAACCGACGTAGTTTCCCAAACGCTGCCCAGCCTAGCTGGATCCTCCTCTTGGCCTCCTTCTCAAAATTGTTTTTACCCAACTGCACAATCTGCCCGAGGTAAGTGTACTCAGGGGTGCGACTGGTTGGATCACCTCCAAGTTTGGTGCACCCTGGGCAACGTGGGCGATGACGCATCATTGATTGCTCCTCTGGAGTAGCTTGCGTCAACGTCAACGGCCAAGAGTCTAACCAACCGGCCCTTTTCAGGGCCAGCTGACCCCATTGCACGAGGGGGTCGGGGTATGGCGGGCCTGTAAGGTCCGCGGGGGGGGGGGTCGCTCCAGGTACCCCTCTGCTCTTATCAGAGGGGACACTGCGAATGGCCCAGGGTCAGTCGGAGTGAGAGGGATATGCTCTATGACCCGTCTGTAGACCCGAGACGGCGTGCGGTTTTAGTCGGTTCAAGCCCGACATAACCGCCCCTGCTGCCCGGCGGAGGGGTATCCGAAGGGACTTACGCCCACAAAAAAAAAAAAGGTAAGTGTACTCAGAAACAATTTCAAGAAGGTGGCCATCCACGACGACCGTACATACTATTACCGTACCTATTTAGTGATTTCGTTTAGAAAAATAGGATGGTATTTTGTATACTGATTTCAATCAATTAACAATACGGCCCGAGAATGCTGGTACTCTTGCATTTGTAATAATAGTATGGACAAGCCTAATTACCCCTAAGTACAGTCCTTAACCGGAACAGACATAAAAAGTAGGATCGTGGGCGAATCCACCATCTTAGTCGGGGTACAGCATTCAATGAGCGTTTAAGTTTATCCAAAAATAACTAAAGCGATCTAAATGCAAACCATACAGGGCTTAACCATGACGGATAGTTATTCCACAAGCACCCAGTACAAGCGATCGAGAGCGTGCATGGAATACCATACGATGTTGTAACACACAAATTAAAAAACGGTTTACGCTAGTCTTATTTCTGAACAATAAGGTCTTTAATCGAATAAAAGTGATTCAAACTGAATGGCGGGAAAACAAACAACCAATAGAGTTGAAAATGAGATTCGTATCAGCCAATCCTGGGGCCGTAAACTCACGTAATTCTCCAATAGTGATGTAGGTATGTTATGGGTTCTAGTTACCTGGTACTGAGACGGTTGTTGGTCACTGTTTAATGCATACTAATATTTGCATAATGTAACCACGATGGTTCTCGTACCACTGGGAATATTCTATAAAATGCAAATATGGCTAAATATAATGTAGCTTTAGTACCTACAATCTTATAACCATTATAAATGCGAAAGTTTGAATGATTGTTTGCTATCACGCCAGAACGGCTGAACGGATCTGAACGAAATTTGACACAGAGATAAATAATAGTATGGAATAACGCATAGGTTTTTGTCCCGGGAATAGGTTATTCTGGATCATGGAAAAGGAATCAGTACTACACGCGAACAAATCCGAGGGCAGCAACTTTAAGTACATACTTCAGTTAAAAGTTATATGTAATGCCGTACCATTGTCGTAAAACGTAATTATATATCTACTTACATTTGCAATTCAAAACCAGAACTAAGCAGTTGATACCGTGACGTAGGTAGCTATTATGACTAAAAAATGGATTTAAAATAACAATTATCTATACTAAAATTAATATATATATTAGATATGCATACATGGGACAAATGGGTGATACGGAGGCGAAGTATGCGACGGGCGAAACAGTGGGGTACAGCCAGTTTACTCATATTATTTATTACACCTCTCTTTTTTCAAACACAATCTAAAAATTAGTTGTGCGCTGCACAACTTCATATTTATAGTACTATAGATAATTAAATAATAGTGACGACACGATAGTGCCCAAAATGCCAAAATGGCAGAAGAGTGAGAAGCCGGCTAAGATTGCCCTGCTGCGGTTTGGTAGAGCGATCTCTTTATCATATATGGACTGACATTTTGCGACTTTTATAGAGTAGTTAAAATCGTGTGTTTATAAAATATTAGAACTGTAACTTCGGTTTTAACTACTCTAAAAATATTAAGATATAGACAAGCGCTATGCCTATCGAACAAAAATCGAAGTCGATCTTAGCCGGGCTCTAACTCTTCTTACCGACGACGTATAAAATCAAAAGTCAACGGCAACGGGATGATTAAATATTCAGTCTAAATAGGACGCTAGAGAAGTTATTCACCATTAAAAGATTCTTAATGCAGAGTGCGTGAGTATGTCCTTCCTAGTTAAAACGCGCTTGTTACACTAGTGAGTGAGTCAGTCGCGTAGTTCAAAGAGATCGACAGCCATAGCTAGCCTACACGCAAGCTACCATTACTCGAACTGTTTTTTTTAAATAATAAATAAAAACAAAACCGACTTGTAAAACCACTAAAACAGGCACTAAGAAACGAAAAGTAACTGAATTCCAGATTTAATTCTATAAACAAATATACGCGTTAGACTATCTTGAAGCCGGTGCCTCGAGTGACATTGAAATCTTACGTTGTGTTTCGGGCTTGGCACTGACTTCAACAGAAAAGTCTAACGCGTATTTTTGTCTTTAGACGTAATTCTGTAATTCAGTTATTATTCGTTTTTCCGTGCCTGTTTTAAGTGGTTTTTTGGTTCTTGAAGTCGGTTTTTTTAAACTATTTTTTTTTTATATTTCTCTCTTTTTAGAGAACGTAACTTAATTCATATGGGACCACCCGCGTCAGGAAGCTAAACTAAACCCGATGTTGAAAGAATTTTTAGAACTTAGCTACTGTAAAACATTGAGGAGTTACCTTGACTGTCCTTCGTCTTCATCATCAGACCCCTAATAACAGTCACAACCTGACTAGATGTAAAGTTCTCATCAATACAATTTAATCATAGCCAAACACTAGGTAATTGCTGTAAATCGATCAGAAATTCTCACGTCTGTCTTTCGGCTCCAGACATCAGATCGACCTTCATTAAATAGTAGTGCTTTAAAAAAAAATTTAATGAAAAATTGAACAAACGCCCTTGTCAACTACGATTGTCTTTTTGAAGCTTCCCCTTGATTTCTTTGAGATGCCATCATCAGATGCTGGTTTCCATATCATGGTACCACGTGGGATACCTCCTTTCCAATAAAGAAAAGAATCATTGAAATCGCTTGACGTGATATTGAGTTATAGACTTATATGGTTTTCTCGTGGATGACATTAACAGAACTGGACCAAATTAAAATGGAACCATACGGGAAGCACCAGCTTTCAAATAAAAATTTTATCTAAATCGGTTCACCCAGTCGAACGTACTGAGATAACAAACATAAAAAAATACAGTCGAATTGCGAACCTCCTCCTTTTTCTTTAAGTCGGTTAAAAATTGAGTCTTTGTGCCTGACCGTTCGTTTAAAACAGCAACCAGACGGCTTAACCCTGTGCTGTTATGTATCTAGCGTATTTTAGTCCATTATTTTCATCCGAGAGAGATAATTCACTCTGCTACTCCTCCTTTGCTGATGGATTGGTACTTCTTATCTTTTACATGAGCAACTGACGTCTGACCTCCTAAACCTGAGAGGAAAGCCTGTGCCAGATCTTCGTCCGTCCATCAGCAGGTGTACCGACCTGCGGGTGAACTTGTCTTGGTTCCCGAAGACCTTGATCTGCCCAATACACTCTAGTTAGAGTGAATTAGTGATATGCAGATTATGTACCTTTTAGTTACAGACACAGTAAAAAAGTGATTTCATTATAGAATATCGATTGATGCTGCGTCTAATCTTGGGTTTGCTAAATAGTCACTTTCCAGTTCACTTCCTGTGTTCAAAATATGTTACGATCGTCACTGACCGGTAACCGTTTGCAACAGCAACAAGTAACATTCCTCAGTCTTCTTAAAATAAATTAAGAACAGTTATCAAGTGCTTGTTATATCTACAGGAAGTTAACCATTTCAAATGTAGTAAAATTTTAAGAGGGGTTTCCCCGTTACGGATACCTCTGACTGGGAAAGTACCTAACTTTAGCTACAGCAATACCAGAACTTATTCTGGTTAAGGCCGCGAAGAGGGTTTAGAAACTTATAGATAATAAGGCCTGAAGGATAATAAATCCTTGGTTATGAAGTCACCAAACGAGATATTAGACATGTATGTTTATGTTTGATTTTAGATCTACAATAATTTATTGGCAGACAAACTGAAAACTATTTATTTATTTATTTATTTATGGCGGTCCAACAGCTTATTCAACTAGAGTAGTACATTAGATTATATATTACTAAGCCAATTATAGGTCCTCGCGTATAGAAATACATTTGAAGATGCGTACATTAAAAATAGTTCAGGAGATATAATACAATTATCTGGTTACATTTTCAATATCTGTATTACTCTGCTATATTAGTAACAACTCACTGTCAACACTGCACTATTGCTTAAGATGAAAAAACCCTTCGCTGATGCGTCGCCTTGCCACGGGGATACTAGTATTAAATAGGTCTAGATCAAGATCCTTTGAGATGGTGTTAAAGCTAGTGCTCGCACGATTGAGAAAGGAGTTCTGTCTGTAGTTAGTGGAACAGACGGGTACATGTAATGGTTTTAAGTTTCTGATTAACTTGGGCGGTGTGTTTATGTTCAATTTTTCCAACAGTTCGGGACAGTAAATTTTGCTGGAGGCAATTTTCAACAAGTAACAAATGTCAGCTATATTTCTTCGATTGGAAAGAGGCAGCAGATTAAATTTTCTACAGAGGCTTAAATAGTCGGAAGATTTGAAGGGCATTTTTAAACGATAACAAATATATTTTAGAAATTTAATTTGAATTCTCTCAATTCTTTCGTCGTATGTGTCATAATGGGGGTTCCATACCTCTGATACATAGGTATTCTAATATACTTCTAACGAATGTGCCATAAAGAATTTTCCATGTTTTGGCGTTCTTAAAGCAAACTGATGAACGCATTATAAATCCAAGTGACCTAGAGGCTCTCGCTACTATGTCAAACAGTTTCGAAATTCCTCTATTAATAAAATGCTGTAATATTAGTTATATAGTTAGACTAATTTTATCTAGTATGGTGAGGAGGGCGATGCCTTATCTAGAAGTACGCTCGTGATAGGAAACCTATGACATATTGTGCCAAGTGGAACAGATTCTCCAATTTACTCTTTCTCCAATTACAAACTTTTAATAATTGGTCACAATTGGTTCAATTTAATATTCTAAGACCAAATAGCCTTTCTGTAAGGGTGATCCATTCATATAATTTTATTTCTAAGGTCCATAAGTAGAGCCTAAACCATTGTTGGGGCTACAATTTTTAAATATTGACTATTGTCACTTTGTGCGATCGCAAATTTTGCCCTTAAGGGGGTAGATACTTATGTACTCGTAATGTGTGAGAGTTTGGCGTTATAGTATTCATTCTAACGAGGTTTGAGGCCACTTTTTTATTCCATGGACCTTTAAAGCATGGCTCTATAATTCACTAATCATGAATACTAACGCCCGTAAAATGACATCCACCTGCCAGTAGCTAATATAATAACCGCCATCCGAATATTCATGTTCTATCAGAGCACGCCAGATTGTAGAATGATTTTTCTCGCAAATTATTCATGAAACCAGAAAAGGCTGCTAGTTAGCACGCGTATTAGATACATAAAAGTGGACATAGTTCGAGAACGTTAATTTATATGATAATCGTAGAGGAAGCAGACCTTTTACCACGATCGATGTAAGATTGCATCCTGTATATGCCGGACGGTGATCGGGTGTGAAAGTGGAGTAAGAAATATCTATGCCTACTCTGTCCAACGTTATGACAGATTTAGTTGCATAAATGTATCAGGAGTTAACAGCACTACCACGAAGTAATGATTGTGGTATTTGTGTTATTAGTTAAAGGTCGTATATTAAGGGCGACAGCGACTGTCCTTTACAAAATTTACTTACGTGTTTTTTCTAGTACCTAGATCTATGGGGTGTACATATGTGACACACAAATAGGCCTCCGACTTGAGATTAACTTAAAAGGCAGATTAGCTGTATGTATAGGTTGGTCACTGTATTTCCAATCTAATTATTTTACTGCGCATCCTTTGATTATTAAAATCAAAGTATTGATCATTCTTTTTCACTTTTGAGTTTTGACACTGTTCTCAATTCAATTTATTTATATCTATGTAAAGTTTAATGATGCCTTAAAATATACTACCTATGGTCCAATCAGCTGAATCAAACCAAAATTATTGAATTTCGAATGTTCCGTCAAGTATAACTATTCTACTTGAGGCAACACGTCATGCTGCGTGCAGTTTAGATAATAGGAAGCACCATGTTTCCACCATA
The DNA here is from genome assembly GCA_946251805.1 of Cybosia mesomella. Lineage (NCBI taxonomy): Eukaryota > Metazoa > Arthropoda > Insecta > Lepidoptera > Erebidae > Cybosia > Cybosia mesomella. The sequence continues at coordinate 11,531,327 of OX276388.1, read as the reverse complement.
ATATCTGACGATAAAGGATCTTCAAAAGTTATGCAAACTTGTACATCAGTAAAAAATGTCTAAAACTTAAATAATACTAAATAATGTGTTTAATATCCCAAACATGAAATAGCGTGCTGGCTTGTGTATTGATTGGTGAGGTTTTCATGCAATATTTTCGATATCGATTAGTTAAACATCTCAATTTTATCTTGGCCAATATCCGTTGTTGAATGAATCGTTTCCAGTCTATCATTAGGTATTTAAATAGGTACTGATTTATTGAACTAATTGTTTTTTCCAAGGAACTAAGTGGTTAGAGTAGAAAAGAGATTTAATTTTCTTTGCTAGAGAAAATGTACTAATTCTAAGCATGAATTCCCAGCAAATATTATTTTAATATTATCGATGCGCTTATTATAATTTAACTCAACGAGAAATAAATGGATGACATAAACATAACATAACATAAACTCACGCCTATATCCCCGAAGGGGTAGGCAGAGGTGCTAGCACCCACATTTCGCCAGTTTATGTTTAGGTCCCAATGTAATAGGTGGCGAGCCTATTGCCATTAACCGGGCACTTATAAACCTGCGATAAATACACACATAACTTCGAAAAGCATCGAAATGGATGACGCATATTCAATTAGATACTTATTACGTAGTGGATCATAAGGTTGTAACTTGGGCCGTATATTCGGATTCACTTCGACCCGTTGCGTGTGCACAAGCTGTCTCGCGAGATTATAGTGCGTTGGCATCTATTCAACTCGAAGTCTAAGGACTTCAATGAAAGTGCACTGTTGTTGCTTCATTAATGCATCTGACGGACTAACACTTTGGATTCGGAAGTCGATGTTGTGAAAACGGACATCCGTGCTATTAATGCTGTAATCGAATATTGAATTAGAGAGTCGTAAGCATGATAGATGTGAGTTTAATGTTTTAATGCCTAAAATTGATTTCACTGTTATTTTTATATAATAAAATTTTATAATTTGATTTGTAATATTTTGATACAAGGGGAGAGGAAGACCTAAGACGAGATGGATGGACTGTGTGAAATGGGATATAGTTAAGAAGGGAGTGAATGTTGAGATGACCTCAAGCAGAGATGAATGGAAAAAGCACACATGTTGCGCCGACCCCAAATAAATTTTGGGATAAGGGCAGGAGAAATATGATAATAAATAAATAAATAAATAAAATAAATGATTATTTTGATACATTTAACTGTTTTATATGTAGTTGGTTCTTGAGTGGAGACCACTTGATGGCAAGCGCAGCGTAGGAAGGCCTCCCGCAAGGTGGACAGACGACCTAGTAGAGAGCGCAGGGACTCGGTGGATGCAGGCCGCTACAGACCGGTCGAAATGGAAGATAATGGGGAGGCCTATGTTCAGCGGTGGACTTCCTACGGCTGATATGATGAACTGTTTTATAGATGCCTGAAGATGGTTACGTCACGAACTAGTAAGGTTCTCAGGAAGTCAATTTGACGAGTTTTAAAAACATTTATATATAACTTATAAAAATAGGCGCCGTTATTTTTGTCCACCATTCATAAACTTTTTACTCAAATGGTCAATCATTATTGCTATGCTCAAATTTTGACCAATAAGCAAACAATAAGGTCATGTGTATGAATAATGTGATCATACTTAGTACTGCTGTTTTAAATCAAGTCTTTTTCAGGTAGTAAAGACACTTGAATAGATAATATATGTATAGAGTAATAAAGAGGTCTGTTTTTGTATCCTAACCGCGCCAATTTCAAATAACAGCCAGTTCTGTTGTCATACCTTATACCATCCGCCAAGCCTTTTCCCAACTACGAAGTGGCTGAAATTTTTCGGGAGGCGACTGCCATCTCCACCAACCCCACTAACTGGCGATATCAAAGATATGTAGGTTGACCAGTTGTCTGACTTTTTAGGGATCCAACCTACCCGTAACGACTCCCGTAGATACTCGTATGGCAACCGGGACAGACGGTTTAACGTGCTCTCCGAGTCGCGATGGGGTTTCATGAGTTAAGAATGGTCACCCATGCTAAGACAGACCTGACTTTGGCTTGCCTTACTTATCAATGTGTTAACCTACTCGGTTATCACGTAGCCACGAGCCCCTGTTGTTGCCATGCCTACGTCATCATCCTCATACTCGTATCCTTATCTTATATTAATTTGGTATACTTAAGTATTTATTATGGTTATTTAGTAAAAATCACTAGATACTTATTATAAAGCAAAGTCCTCCGTCGCGTCTGTCTGTCTGTTCGAAATTATTTAATAAGTACAGCACCTGTTTTCACTAATGGATAGTGTTTCTCGAGTAAGGTTTTAGTTTTTGTATGCATTGGCCATAAATAATCATATTTGTTGGAGGTGTCGGAAGAAAATAGGCCATCTGGGAGCTTTCAACGACAACGCTGCTTTAACCCTTTCTGATATAATGGTGGAATTGTGTACCCTGTAATGTATGTTAATCCTATCCTACTAATATTTTAAATGTGAAAGCTTGATAAGATGTTTAGATACTTGGATATTTGGCTGTTTGGATGCTTGTTATTCAATCAGGCTCTGACAGATGAATGGATATGGGTGAAATTTGGTACAGGGATAGATTATAGCCTGGAATAAGATATAAGCTACCTTTTATTCCTGGAATAGGTTCCCATGGGTTGCGGGAAGTGGATACAAAGTTCATGATTACTTTTGATCGCGATAACCGACATCCACGCGGGCGAAGCCGCGGCCATCAGCTAGTAATATCATATTTATATTTCTCGGAACTCAAGCAACTCTCATATTCTTGGAACCGGCTCTATTAATTTGTGCTGCGCCTACGTTGCAAAATTGGTATTCATGTTGAAACTTGAAATTAAATCCCCATAACATCAATTATTTAGTACACGAAACAACATTTCGATATTGTTTTTACAGACACTTACAACATTACTGAAAAAGGCGACGGCAGACACGATCGCAAGACGTTTCCCACGCACGCACTGGGAACAAGCGCACATGTGAGGCCCGTTTACGCGGGAAAGATCGCTGAAGATTGAATCGTTCTTTTTTAATCATAATTCGTGTCAAGATACACGCCGAAAACGAAATATGTGAACAAATAAAAAGTTATGAGGTTAAATTTATGTAGGTTACGAATGAACTATCGTTTTTTTAGGGTTCCGTACCTTTTTTTTTTTTTTTTTTTTTTCGTGCGGAAATCCCTTCGGATACCCCCCCGCCGGCCAGCGGGGGTGGTTATGTCGGGCTTGAACCGACTAAAACCGCACGCCGTCTCGGGTCTTCAGATGCCGGTGTGTAAGGTGACCTAATAAGGCAATTCCCTCGCACCCCGGCTGACCCTGGGCCATCTACGGCTTCGAGATGGCCCCCTCGGGTGTGGGAACCACGGTGTCCCCACCTTGCCCCGGAGAGGGGGGGCGCGCGTCGCGCCGCCGCCCCGGCCTGCTTCTGCTGGGGAGACAGACGGCCTCACCTGTCACCCCCAGGCCTGCGCTCATGGAGGACGGAGGTCGTTGAGCGACCTCCGGCGTCTGAGTCGCCTGCGACGCGCGGCGAGCATGTTGCGGGCTCGGCGGGCCGGGAGAGTTCTAAATCTCTCCCGAGCTCGCTCCGCCGTCTCCTTCTCGAGCATTACTTGCTCGCAGAAGGAGGCGGCGGCGGCCCACTCGCTCGCACTTCGCACCATGGCGGCAATCATAGCGCCGAGCGAGAGGACTCTCACCCCAGTTGCCGCCACGAGTTCTCGCCTCGGGACCTCCCACGCCGGGCACTCTGCCAACGTGTGCAGCCCCGAGTCTTCACTCGCGTCGCAGTGGTGGCACTCAGACGTTGGCTCCTTCCGGATTCGAAACAGGTGGTCCCCAAAGCTCCCCTTGCCGGAGATCACCTGCGTCAGTCGGTACGAGAGGCTTCCGTGTCGCCTCTCGAGCCAATCCTCCATGACGGGTCTTACCGCCTCTACAACGGCGTGCCCTGCACTTGGTTGCCCAAGTCGTTCCTTCCACTCCACCAGGATGGCCTGGCGAAGCTGGGATTTCTGGGCCTCGATTTCTGGAGGCTCAGGATTCCATCCCAGCTCCAGCGCCTCCTTGCGCCACTTGTAAAGGGCTGCAAGGGCTCTCGCCTCCAGGTCCCATGGTGGAGTTCCGGCCAGGAGACTCGCCGCTTCGAAGGAGATGGTGCGGTACCCCCTTATGACCCTGTTGGCCATCACCCGCTGCGGTTCCCGCAGCAGCCGGGCATTGTTGGCCTTCAGGGTCTCCGCCCACACTGGGCACCCATATAGGGCCATGGACCGCACGATCCCCCCGTAGAGTCTCCTGCAGGAGTCATCGGGTCCCCTCATGTTGGGCAGCAGCCGCGCCAAAGCGTTAGCTGTGCCCTTCAGCTTGGGGACCAAACTTCGGAGATGTTTACCGAAGTCCCACCGGCCATCGAGTATGAGCCCCAAATACTTCATTTGGGGCTCGATGCCGATGCTTATGCCTCCTACCATTAGGCTGGATCCATCAGGTGGCTCGCTCCGAGGCCCATGAAAAAACAAGGCCTCGGATTTGTGCAGAGCCACCTCGAGACCCAGCCGCCGGATCCGCCCCACGACTTGGGCAACCGCGGCCGTGGCCTTTAGGGTTGCTTCACGGTACGTCCTGCCACACGCCGTCACGAGCGTGTCATCCGCGTAGCATGTGACGGCGGCACCGCCTATGAGGTCACCGCGAAGCACCCAGTCGTAGCCGATGTTCCACAGGAGCGGCCCTAACACCGACCCCTGCGGAACACCGCACGACATCTCACGCCGACCTAGACCGGTCATACTTGGGTAGATGACGGCTCTCTCCGACAAATACGCCCCTACTATGCGGCGAAGGTAGGGAGGCACTTCGTGATACACGAGCGCCTCCCTAATGCAACTCCAGGGCAAGGTGTTGAACGCGTTGGCGATGTCCAGAGACACCGCCAACATCACCTCACCCCGGGCGCCTGCATCCTTCGCCAGAGCCCTCACGCGCATAATGGCATCCACGGTGGAGCGCCTCTGGCGGAAGCCATATTGGTCATCCGCCAGGTCCGGCCCCACTCTTGAGAGGTGCTCGACGAGGCGCTTCGCAACTACTCTTTCAAAGAGTTTGCAAACCTCGTCGAGCAACACTATGGGCCGGTAGGCGGACGGCGAGTCTGCCGGGCGCCCCTCCTTTCGGATGAGGACCAGTTTCCCCGTCTTCCACAATTTCGGAAACTGGCCCCGCTCCATACATGCGCTGAGAAGCCCTCTCAGTCGGGGCTCGAGAGCATCGTCAACTAGAGCAAGGACCCATGCTCGGCCTGGAATGCCGTCGGGTCCCGGGGCGGTGTGTTTGGCTCTGAGCCTTCTCACCGCCAGCTCTAGCTCTACCCAAGTGACTTCGGGCACGTCGTCGTCATCCATGTCGGGCGCCAAGGGCGACCGAGACGGAGCCATCTGCGGTGGAACATGTTCCACCGCCGGCTCTGGGAACAGGGAGCCAACCACCCTCTCGAGCAGCTCTGGTTGGATACACCGGGTCAACGGCGGGGCCCTAGGGCGCAGCTTGCCCCTAACCATAAGGTAGGGCCGCCCCCACGGATCCCGCTCCAACGTCTCTAGAAGTTCGCGGCGGGCCTCAATTTTGGCCCGCCTTATTGCCGCTCGGAGGGTCCTACTGGCTTCCCTGTATGCCTCTAACAACTCCGCCTCTCGGGCCTCCGCATCTACGGGGCGGCGACGCCTCCTGCGAAATCTGGCCCACTGGCGGCGCGTGATCACGCAGGCCTGCCTCAGCCTCGCGATCTCCGGCGACCACCAGTAGACCTGACGTCTTGGAGTATAGGGTTGGACCCTAGGCATCGCCGCATCGCAGATGCGGGTCATAGCCTCCCGGAACCACTCTGCCTCATCATCAATGTCGACAGGCCTGTCCGGCGCAGGGGCCCAGGCCTGTACTATGGCGGCTTCCAGGAGGAGCTCCCGATCTAGTCGCTTAAGCGCCCAACGTGGCTCAGGGGGAGCCGGTGTTGCTGGCGCACCGCTTGCGGAAGTGGAGACGTCAAACCGAATGTATCGGTGATCCGACCTTGTCTCCTCCTCCACAACGACGCGCCAGCCCTGAACACGACGTGACAGCGAGGGGCACGCGAACGAAATGTCCACGATGGAGCTGCACCTCGAAGTCACGAACGTGGCTACGGCTCCCCGATTTAGGACAACTAGGCCGAGTCTGTCGGCCCAGTTCTCCAATGCCCTACCTCTCCCGTTCGTGAGCCGGGAACCCCAGGTCTGTGACCACGCGTTGAAGTCCCCGAGCACAAGAACCGGGTGAGGTAGGGTTCCGTACCTAAATAGGTAAAAAAAGATATAAGACCATTATATAACATCACTCCCTTGTCCGTCTGTTTTCACTAAAACTAAGAACGGTGGCCTGTATATTGCATTACGTAAATATTGTAAGTACAATATGCAATGACTTCTATACTAGACTGGAAGTTCGGAACCAAAAAAATCGTATAGATTTTTAGCCGCTACACAACTTTGGCGCCATTGTTTGTTGCTATCATAGCCACAGAGTATTGAAATAGTGTAAGGGTGCCAAAATTATGGATCTATGGTGAGGCGTCCCGTACCCCTCCCCCGTTCCAGTCTCACACTTGAAGTGTGACACACATTTTGTTCTGAACTGCTTTTCTATTAGCTCTCAGTTCCTCAAATCGAGTATCAGTCTCTTTTATTTACAGCTAAGTAATATATTTTCTTTTCAAACCTCCTTAAAAACACTTTAAAATAGATAACCGAAGCCAATGTAGTTAGCTACCACATTCTGCATAATTATGTTGTCATATTTGCTATCCAGTAATTTAGGTATTATTATAACAATATTTCATGTGCAACTTATGTTTTTGAAAAAAAAACTACAAACGAAAAACTGTATCAAATAAAATAAGAAAAATATATTCGCCCACCCCATCGGTTTCACGCCCGTGGGGGTACCCACACGTTAAAAAAAATCACTGCAAAAGCAAAAATATGATGAAGGTGCAAAGTTTTGTAGACAACATAAAAATAATCAACTGCTAATATCAAGCTATCTAGACAAGGTTTTAAGTGATACCCTTAGCATCTCGAGGCCAGCCTGGGCGGGCATCGAACCGGCACCTTTATGACAACCTGTTCTCTTTCATTAGTACCCTGCGGTCTTACAATATATTACAATTTATCTCTTGTTCATAATGAATTCTACAGACGTTTCTCTCCAAGTAGACAGAGTAGGTATTGTAACTAATTTAAGTTAATTAACGGAATATGGAATATAAATTTAATTCTGGCATCTATTTACACCACTAAAGTAGCTGTCTAACATACGGCCCACGTGATGGTAAGCGGTTACTTTAGCCTAAGAACCAGATTAACGTCAGGGTCCTGTAAAAGCCTTTTAATGCCTTATTGAAGAAATCCTTATTATACTTAATATAAAACCAAGGTACAAAAATACTGAATGATTTTTTTTAAATAATTGAAACCCAAAAAAATAATTATGCGAATAACCAATACACAATTCATGTATACTGTACAGTAAGGTAGGTATCGGATATTGCTAAAGTAACCCTTCATGATATCACATAATGTGATTCAAGGAATGAAATACGTTGAAATTGTTTGGTTAATAAAATGCAAATTGTTGACGTCACCAGTATCAATAATTACACTCCCGATCATGTAGGTATAACCGAGCAGCCTTCGACTCAACCCAAAAATTCGGTTTGCAGTAACCGATTTTAAGATGTAGCAAATATTTTTATCCCTACTTACTGCATTTTTTGGTCATTCTACTCTAAATTCTTGCCCGTAAAACTAAATGAATTTTCTAAATATATTTTTTTACAAAAGGAAATCTCAAGTATCCTGAGGACGAATCTTTATAAAAATCCCACAATTTTTCTCAAGGGATTCACTTAAAGTGGGGGCTCATTAGACTAGGCACACGTGGTTACCCGCATATGTTGTCCGTGGCTTAATAAAGAGCATCTGTGTTTCTGGGATGATGTTACACGACGGCGTTGAAAAACAACTAAATATTGAACATAAAAGATTGTAAATGATGACTATCTAACTCGGCCGTGTACTCCTTCGCCTCTGAGAGGCATTCAAGATGTTTCAAGACGCAACCGCGTTCATTTCCATTGGCGCCTGTTCGGGTACTTTTGTTCTGACTGTTGCAGCTTTTTCTATAGTCGGTTTGTAACGTTAGGGTCACTACCAATTGACCCTATGCAGCTGCCGCACACAACTGCCCGTTTTCATATCTTTATGTAAATAGTAGTATTTTATTTGATTCATGTTTTTATCGATATCACTCGATTCATATCAATGAAAGAAAATACATCGTTGATTCTACACATAACTAGTTTATTGGCGGGAACATAGACGCTAGCTTTATCAGGTTTAATAGATACGTTTGCTTCATTTTGAAACTACTTCATAATTATAAATCTAGATGGAATGATTTAAAGCTACAAATAATGTATGATGTTAATGTTTTAGAGTCCTATTACACTGTTACAGAGATAAGATTTATATTCTTAGATTTTAACAGAACTATGAAAGATTAATTATTTACTTATTGAATACTTAAATGAGTCGAAAAAACATATATCAAATATACCGAAGATAGATGAACTGTACTATGACCTAATAGAGAAGTCAAAAGTATAATTAGATATAGAGTTCTAAATAATTGCTTAATATGTATTTAAAACTACATTTATTTTAGGCCAATCAACAGCTCTAATCTTTGTAGAAATTTACTTTGTAAATTTATATTATATACTTTGGTTTATTGTTTTGTACATCTTTTTTTAAATAATTTTCTTATAAAGAGGTTTAGTGTTATGTGTGCTTATATCTGTAACGTAACCCTAAGTAAGTTATTATGATACAGTATTTGTCTTATCTATGTAATGATTACCTGTCTCTACGCTCTACGTATATGTATGTACCTATATTTGTAGTTGTTATTACTCATAGAAAAAAATGGCATCCTTTATAGTACCTTTCTTTTTGTTTTATCTTTTTCGTGCGTATATCCCCTCGGATACCCCTCCGCCGGTCAGCGGGGGCGGTTATGTCGGGCTTGAACTAAAACCATTAGTAACCAACAACATCTCCGAGTATAATCAGTCAAGAGACAATGAAATTTCAAGAATAGTGTGCAAATAAAGTTTTTTCTACAAACCATAGCGTGACTATCAATTTATGTAATTAACTCGAATCGCGTGATCGCCATATTGGGTACACGACCCGTGCACCCATTGCTAGATGCAGAAGGATTTTACTTTCCCCGTGCACCCAGTATATTATTATGAATACAGTTTTGGATCACACAAAAATTTTAGAAATAAACGTATATAAATTAAATTATCTGTTGTGTTTTTAAGAATATTTTGGCTAGCCGACGATAGGGACACAAATGTTTAGGAATAGTTATATTATTAAGGACGATGTAGGGATCTACAATATTGTGTTCACCAAACTCTGAAGCTGCTTGTACTTAGTCTATTTATATTTGTTATGTTACTGTTTTTAAGATAACCAAGTTTAAGACCTTAATGGTACGGGACTGGTATGTTCGTATCAAAGTCCCTAATAATTAATCAAGAAAAAAAAATGCTCATTTCCAGCAATTGGTTTGGAGGGAATTGATTCTGAAACAATCATCATTGTGTTTTATTGGATCCAGTCACTCACCTTACCATGAAGCACCAGCTGCCGGTGATTAGTGAACTAGTGAGAACCGATTCTACAATGCTCGTCCAGCGTGTTTAATATATAAATGTTTTTGAATCATCCTTCAATTGATGGCGCTCATCAATGAGTTTCCTTGTGACACATATCATTGATATTTCTGTAAGTATTTACTAGTATAGGTATGAAGCCACAGAGTCGTAGCGGTAATGCGTACGTCTGCTAAGTCAGGGGCGTGGGTTCGATTCGCTCAGTGCATGAATATATGAAAAAGAGAACATTTAAGACGGGACTTGAACCCGCGACCAATCCCTTACAGTGGGATGCTCTGAGCTACCTAGACACATCCCAGATATTAGAAATTCTCAGATCTATCATATACGTCTGCCGTCTGGCGACGTTGGATCCATCTATCGTAATTCTTGCGAACTATGGAAACAATGGATGACTTTACAATGTTTATCAGCATTCTAGAACACAAGCTAGTTAAGCTATGCTTAGTTTGGATCTCGATAGCGCTGTGTAGAATGTCGTAGAATATTTATTATTTCTTTTATTAAATGATTGTTAGTTATAAATTAACTTAACTATTAATTCACATTGGAGGTGTACCTTTTTTTAAAATGAATATTAGAATAGTAGGTATTTAGGTTAGTTGCTTATTTAAAGATTGCCAGTCTGCATTGAGCTGTAGTGTTTCATTGACGTGCCCCTAGATATAACAGTTGCATCTCGAACCATTTCTTTGTGGCATCATCAAGGACTTGGAACGTTTTACCAACACATGTAAGAAACATTTGTGTTGGTAAAGAATTCCAAGGCTCCTTAAAAGGAGGATTTAATATGATTAAATCCTCCTTTAATATAGTATTGTATAAACTGGGCATCAAAATATATCTATCGTGACCGTTGACCTATAGACTACCACTTAGATGGGGTTAACCTTTACATATCTTTTTCCCACAAGTTTCCACCAGGCGGGAACTCCTAAATGAGACTTAAAAAGTCGTTTGAGTTGAGATTATTTATTTAGCTGAATGCCAGCCATTGATGCGATACATAGACTGGTTTCCACCAGTGAAGATCAGCTAATGCAGTTTCAATTTAATTAAACACGTTTATATTCATCGGTGAAATCCAGCCTTACATGAAGAGTTTAGCGTGCTGTTCCGTAGTTTGTCAAACAACAAGAATATCATGTATCCGTACTTCGGTTCCACGAAGTATGCTTAGAAATACATTTAAATAGAATTATTACAACTCGTGTTTAACCACGAGTTGACATTATAATACCTACCGTTTTATAATAAGTACCTAGTTTAACTCTATTGAACATATTGTAATTGTTATTAAACGTGACAGAAAACTTTAATCCTATCCTACTTCTGACTAATTTTATAAATACGAAAGTTTGTGAAGATGTTTAGATGTTTGGATGTTAGTTACACTGTCACGCGCAAATGGCTGAACGGATCTGGCTGAAATTTAGGGATAAATTAAAGTCTGTTTCCACAACCAATGGACAGCACCAGAATTCGACTCGGGCGGAGCCGCGGGCAACAGCTAGTAAATGTAATTAATGTGACACAAAGAGGTGCCTTATCGCTCGAATAATGTCTTCAAAGCAACTTTAATCAACAAATAAATCCAAAAAAACTCGCACAAATATTAGTAGGATATGACTATCCATCAGACATCTTTCTGTTTGAGTTAAACGTAGCGTGACAAGAGGTCTTTAAAGCCAGTTAAGTACAAAAATGAATCAAGTAGCAGCTGATTTTCATCACCCGCTTCATTAGTGATGACCTAAATCCCGTTGCTCGGGTGTTATATTTCTTTCTTACTATGTTGAGTTGACCTAAAGCCGATCTAGAATACTCTTCTACATCCAAAAGCCAATCCCAGTCGCATCAAAAGCTCGCACTTTGTAGCCCGGAATCCATTTTCCTGTTGCTAGTTTTATTAGTTTGTCTTGACGTTTGTGGAAGCGAATGCTGTCTATTCTTCCGACTGCGCCTTGCCTGCGCCAGAGCCTCTTCCCTTAATCACTAGGTGAGGTTGGAATAGAATGAATATTTTTTCTAGTTTTTTTTTTGTTTTATTCTCTTATATTTTAGCATTTTAAATGCGGGACCTATCTCCAGGTCGTGCTAGTGGTCAATTTTTGAGACCACTGGTTTATCCGGGAAAAAGGGAACCAACTGACCTACAGTTACTTTCGGCTTTATATACATACGTACAGTCAACGTCAAAAGTTGATGATCATATCACGGTGTCAAAAGGTGGTTCATGGTTCAGAGGACCGTGGTATGGACCCAACACGGCGTGCGGTTTTGGTCGGTTCGAGTCCGATATAACAACACTGATCGAACACACTAATATCAAATGAATCGAATATCGCGATGTTTATTAACTGTCTAATCCTTGCCAATAATATTACCTACATTAAAAGATACCTAAGTATATTTTGGTACCGTTATTTAGTATATACGGTATAAGCACGTCTCACGTCACGGATATTGCAGCAATGCACAATCAGTGCAAGCGAGAATAAAGTATGACTTCTATCATACAATGTAGGTACACGTTCGATATCGCCATATTATTGATGTCTACTTAATTTGGATAGCTAGGTATAAGATCATTGATAACAACTGAATATGATACGTCATCACAAAGCTATCCAATTTCAAATGAGTTTGTCCAAATATTTAACGCCGCTTTCATTTTAGTCGATACCTTGTTCATTAGATTTGAAGACTGTGTTCGAGAGTTCGAATCGCTATCAATTACGCAATACGCAAGCGCCTCGTAATCCCAATTAATATATTAAAGAGTGGTGTCAGACGCCGCGCCGTTGCGCAGTTCGACGTCGAAACAAATAAAAAATTTAACGTTCCTACGGTTCCTATGTATATCGCTGGCCGTTATAGTTAGGAATTAGGAATATCAATGGTTCATTATTCAAACCGGCATTGATATGTTTAATATTTTGTATTTTGCTGTGGAGAGTGGTCGTCCTATTGTTGAGAAACTTATGTATGATTATGATTTTTAGTGAGTGTTAAAAACCATGAACGAAACGTCTAATAGACGCTTTGATTTTCATTTTTCATTATAAAAGATATTAATTCTCATTTTTAATAAGTTTATAAAGGTTAAAAAAATGATTGTGTGGTTTTGTGAAACCACGGTAAAAGTGAAACTTTTTTTTACATTATAGACATTTAACTAAAAATTTTTGGAATAATATTCCATTAAGGGTATAAAAACAACATTTACATTAAACACTAACAAAAACAAACAAAATAGCGTGGAGCACTGGCACAAATGAGTAATAGTCTATACACTACACGGTCAGCTGCTGCGAACTATAGGCGCCGCACTATTGGCCTTGGCTGCTATGACGAGCGCCTTTCACTTTATCGCTACTCCGCGGTCAACCGTCACGCGACATGCAACACACAGACGAAAAAGTTTGAGACGATGTAATAAAAGTTTCATTTTAAAAAGACGGTGTACGGACGGGGCTTTGGCGAAGGTTTTCCTCACTGGGTTGGGTTGGGAGGTCCGACGACAGTCGTTTCTATAAAAGCCGTATAAGCCATACCAAAAAGAGGAGTTAGCAGATCCCGGATTTCGAGGTGAAAGGAGGATCCAACCAGGAACAAGGCTAAGATGATGATGAAGCATAATAAAAAAACCAATAAAATAAAGAGCGCTGTTTAGTGTACCATGATAACATCTATACTATTATAAAATTGTAAATTAGTCGTGTCTGTACATTGGAGATATAAAAAAGAAACTTGGGTTATTTGGTAAACGATTCTGAACACAAAAATATTTTTTCAGAATTCTTGTGTTTGTCTGTTCGATCACGATGGACGCAAAACTACTGAACGGATTATAATGCGGTTTTTCTGTTAGGAAGATCTTGGTCAGAGTTAAAATCTGCTGTTTGAATCCAAAGGGGTTTAGTAGAACCGGAGATATGACCAAAAAACGATTACCGACTTCCGCGCTGGCGGAGCATCAGCTAGTTGTCAATACAATTAAAGCAGGTCGGGTATAGTAAAAGCCACTTGACTGAAGAAGGATTGGGCCTAAGCCAACCTCACCTGCAAACCGGCTACAGCTCTGGCGCAGTCTTCTACTCTTGGTGATGAGGGGTTTGACTATAGTCACCCCCGTATAAGCGGAAATCAATCAAAATATGGGAAGCATGTTATTTGAACTGAACTTGACTCCGGTCTATTCCAACATGTTCAACTATCTGTTTAACCAATCGAAATCTCTTCATTTAAACGCCAATTCCAGTTCCACCCCATTCCCATTTCACCTCGGTGTCTGTTATTGGGTCTACCTGTTCTGCTGAGGCCCGGCGGAAACGTGGCCGCACCAACAAAGGTATCATTTTGAATATAATATTTAGTTTATATGAGACGAGTCTACAAATTAAAATAAACCAGACACGTTTCGTTTACCGTCGTCAGCCACGGCTGACAGCTAATAAGGGCTCAGTGTCAATATTACTGGATGCGTCACGGAACGTCGTACAATTAATGTTAATTTATTTTATTACTTTTATATAGTTTAGTTTAGCCTCCAGAACTTCGATATCGCCATGGGTTGTGGAGCAGCAGTCCATTCACGTTAAATATCGAGTTAGTTCAGTTGTTTCGTAGTTACTCTTAAAGCCGACCCCAACTTAGTTGGGAAAAGGCTCGGAGGATGATAATGGATTTTTCATCGTACGGTTTTAGTCGGTCCAAGCCCGACATACCCCCCCGGCCCCCGGCCACCGCTGGCAAGCGAAGGGAAACGCACGAAAAAGAGGTAGTATAGCGTTCAGTTTTATATAGATTGACGTCCATTTATCGGTGTACCCAATTACGGTGTTTTAACTCGCAAATATATCGACCGATACGAATTCAGGTTTTATCAAGCTACACTATTTGAATGTTTCTTATATTGATTACAATTTATTTTAATAATGCCGCGTACCGATAAACCAATCGCGTAAACGATTATTTTAATTGCGCAATGAATGCGTGTTCTCAGACGTCTGAGTCGTCTATGCCGATCTGAATTGACCCTAAGCGCGTGTGTATACAGCATCGCCAAATGGCACGGTGGAAAAGCGGCGCGGGGCTCAATAATATAATGAAGCTTTTGATGCTTCGTCTTTTTTTTAAATATTCAGTCCGTCAATTGATTGCAACGTGTAATATAACGTGGACCATCAAAAAGTTTTCATTAAAACATATACTAAAATTATCATAAAAATTTGGTTTTAACTCTTAACTATCAGGATGCATGACTATCTAAACTTATTAACTTTTGTATTACACAATTTAATTAAATATTTCACAACGAAATGTAATATTTTCCGATGCTGAAGTGATTATTACTTGGAACCGAAATCAATATCTTAACCTGGTTAAAGGGTTGCATCCGAAGCCCGAGGCTTAGACTTCGGAGTCCAGGGTCCTACACACGCCTGCCAACTCAGCAACGCGGGATAAAACCCGACCCCACCAGGCGATACCGCGGTAGCGGCCAAAGTCCGCCCGTAACCCTGGGGTTATCCTTTCGAGGGCTTACCCGAGGTGCCCGGCAATGGTCCGATTACGACACGGCCACCCCATCGTCGGCACCGATGGGGTGAAGCCCGAGGGAGTTTTCACACGTATAAAAAAAAGGGTCTGTTTAATCCCTCTCCTCGGCTTATAGTTGGGCTTATACGGGTTTCATGGGAAAGCCTGTGCCAGAGCCTCGTCCGTTAATCAGCTAGTGTACCAGCATACAGGTGAGCTTGGCTTGGGCTCCGAAGATATTGGTAGGGCCCCAGAAACACACTAACCCTCCCTACGTAGAACCTAAATACTTGGGCATAGTCTACTGTCGTAAAGTTGATAATTTTACTTGAGCGGTATGATAACTTTTGGATGGAGTGATCTCCATCCCTCATACGAAGACTGTGAGGGTTAGGTTTAATTTTAAATTGAGTATTCAGTTAGTATTAAAATATAAACATCACGACCACCTATCCAATGTGGACTAACCAAATACTATGCCAAAACCAAGTTATTAGACTAGTCGGTTAATACTAATCATTTATTATTATTACTCACTTTCTATAAATAAATCAATGGTTCAGGCAGTACATGGCGTTAGGTGATTAGTAAAAAATAGGTGTGAGGCCGTCTCGTACGGGTGCAGGCAAGCGTGACGCTGGCAGCGTTGGGGCCAGTGCGAACGAACTGATCGCTCCACGGTCAAACTACTGGCAATAACGTACTTGTTAAACGTATGTACCTACATACCATCGCGAATAAACTAGGATTAGACTCGTCCACAGTATCTGTGACTTGAAATACCGCTTTAGATAATGGAGTTCGATATAAATGAGGCCGTAAAATCTATGTAATGAAATAAATGGTCTAAGAATGAAATATTTACCTACTTCTTTTGTGTTTATTTGGGTATCTAAACGTATCTTGTTGTTAGTTCGCTGTAAACACAAGTATGCTGAGCGGTGTTTGTAATAGAAACAATAAATAAATTAGTCTTAATTCAAAGAATAGCAAAGAACTAAAATAAAGTCGTGTACGATACATTTTCAAAGAAATACAACAGTTATTAGCAATTGTTAAATCACTATAAATATTGTATTGAAACTGGATGAAAATGTCCTTTCCTAGAAATGTTGTCTTTTGAAAGCAATAAAATAATGTCAGTTACACCATGTAGCCAGTTCGTTTTCTCAGAACATAATTTTACAATATAAGTAGGTACTTTTTGATAAATCTTTCCCTCGGAGAAGAAATTCGAAAGTGCTTTAAAAAAAACAGTACCTACTGAAAATTACCGTTGTTTTCAATATTTATAATTGAATACTTTCAAGATTATTTATCATTGGCATCAACAAAGGTATCTAAAAAAAAACTAACGTTTTCTGTATACAGGGGTGAGAAGTTTGATCTTAATGATTTTCCAATCGTTACTGAGTGTCAACGTCATTATATTGTGCGAACGTGCGCAGCGTCGACGACTGACAGCAGCCACAGTGATTACGTCAAAACTTAATTGAGCATTACATGGGGCATACTTTAAGTTTGGCGTAGGTAACTTATACATAACACAGTTTATGAGTAAAGTAATTATATTTATTGTTTAGCAAACTATTCTCCGTGTTAACACATACACATACATCAAACCAACTTAGATCCTCCTTTTGAAGTCGGTAGAAAAATTATACCCTAATGATGAAAATAGGTGCCTGGCAATATAATTCTAGTTGCCTTAGTAGCTAGTAGCACTAGCGAGCTTGGTACCAACAGGGGTTATAATTTAGTAATAAATAATTGGAGACTGCAACGTCTGATTCGCATTTGTCACATCACAAGACTCACGGGCTATGGTTCAAAAGCGTTTTTTTTTTCAAGGAGCACTATAATAACCACATTTTTTTTGTGTTATTGGGACTATTCAATGGGACAATCTTGAGATATTATGTGGAATAAGTAAATGGACTAAATTACGTAATGTTTACTGAGTAGGTAAACTTTGTATTCAGACTGGGACTTAGTATCGTCTTCCCTAGGATGGCTTCGAACAAAATTTAATCCCTAAATACTTACTTAAAAGTACTAATAGTAGTAGTAAATACTTACTTATTTAAAAGTATTTAAAAGTATATAGGTACTTTCTAATTTAACTCGGAAAACTGTAGCTCATAGTAAGACAGATTAAAAATGATAATAACTTCAGCTATTTCTGCCCCATTTGACATAGTTCTTTGATCATAGTTGCACTGATATTATGACTGTTGTTACCGCTTTCGCAACTGTGACCGTACACTTACCAACGGTAGATATAGAACATGGATAATAGCCATTGTCTCCAATGAACTGAAAAATTGCCCCTTACAACAATTTGCGATATGCGTTGTTATTATTATGAGCATTTTTTGAGTAGCGAGCGATTAGGATGCGGTAAGGTTCACAATTTGGCTTATATTAATAATACTGAAGTAAATGTTTTGTGTATGAATGAATGAAACACGGTAACACAAGACGGTAATATTTTAGGTTATAGGTAAGGTTACGTTCCACAGAAATAGATCAATTCGACTGAAATCGCGGACTGAATTTATATTTTTCGTTAGTCAACAATATTTTTTCTTTGAATATTTTAATATTATATACCTTTATTATATATATTACTATATAGGTACTATATATATATATATACTATAATCTACACCTACCATCTTATGACCAACAATGTCCTGCTACAGCGTAAATCATGGTGTCTACAAACGATGACACTCATAATTCGGTACGGTTGAGTGGTTTTAACCCTGCGAAGATATCGCCGGTACAACCAACATGCCGTAACGGTTGGTGCCTCCACACACACAGTTTATCTGATGATCATAAACGGTGGTTTCGACGTGGCTCTTACAGGGCTGGTATTTTGGTATACACTCCTATTGTTTGTGTGAGAATCAAGAAATAGATAGTATTTGCGACCAACGTTATTGCGCAATTGACGATAGTGTAAAATATTTACTTGTAAGTATGTGAGACACAGATTACGCCTGTCAGCAAAACGTACAGTACCCAGTTTTTGATTTGGCACGTCGTCGTCGCGTCAGGAAGAAGAGTAAGAGCACAGTGTAAGAGTCTGGGTAAGATCAGTTACTTATGTAGAGCGGTCGTTTGATACCTTTATATCAAACTATCGAGTCCGGCTAAGATAGGCTACTTATTAGAGCGTTCGTTTGATACCTTCACATCAAACCATCAGTATAATTTGCGATAGTAAGACCGCTCTACAAAATAGAAAATACCTGGTACTGTAAGCAGCTTTGACTTGACTGGTCGGGAAGAAAAGTGAAAATCGAGCTCAGTACGGCTTGCTTCGGGTTGTAAAGCGTTCTCTCTGTCGCATAGAGCATGTTTACAGCTTGATATCTTTTTAGAGTAGTTAAAACCGAAACTATAGTTTCACTTTTTTACAAACACAAAAGGTATAACCACCTTATAAAGGTATTATACTTGCAGTCCAATGTACTACATAGAAAACGCTTTATAAAACCGAATCAGGCCAGGCGTCTTAGCCAGACACTCACTCTTCTTCGTGACATGCAAATCAAAACCCGAGTAGGTATTGTATCTATATTTTATACTTATATTTAAATGAGGTACACATGTTATCACAATGTTATCGCGATGTTTTCGTTTTCGTTCGCAATCACTGATTAGTGCATGTACTGTTGCACTGGTGTTAGTGTTAAGGTAGGAGAATTCGCATATTTCAGTTAATATTTTAAGTGCTAATGCTGTATCTATCTATTTTTGATATAAGATTATTGATCTGTGGAATATTTCATGGCTGTTGAGTTGAATCCTCAATTCATACCACGTCAAGCCTATTTTCTTTACAATATCTGGGTGACCGAGCCCTGCAAAACCTAGCTAGATAGATTTATCGCCCCCGAAACCCCCTCTATACTAAATTTCATGCAAATCGTTGAAGCCGTATATATCATAATTATATATTCTTGTAATATGTACAAGAATATATTATATATTATTCTTGTGTATATATATACAAGAATTGCTCATTTAAAGATATCAGATAGACAACGGCATGTTTTCGATATTGCATCTTTTCAGTTAGTATATAGTGTTCAAAATTGGAAGTTTCTCGTGGATCGGTGTCTTGAATGTTGCAGTACATACCTGTTGACAAGAAAATTAATGGTTAATGGTTTTATTACAATAAATAGGCAAGTGAGGCCGCCTGTCACCCCAGCAGAAGCAGGCCGGGACAGTGGGGCCACTAGCGCCCTGCCCCCAAACCGGGGCAGGACGGGGACATCGTGGTTCCCAAACCCATCCAAGGGCCATCTCGAAACCGGAGATGGCCCAGGGTCAGTCGGGATACGAGGGATATGCTCTATGGGCAACCTTACACCCCGGCGTCTTAAGACCCGAGACGGCGTGTGGTTTTAGTCGGTTCAAGCCCGACATAACCACCCCCGCTGGCCGGCGAGGGGGTATCGGAATCCGAAGGGATTTCCGCACGGAAAAAAAAACGTACTACTAGTATTAGCAGGTATTGGGTTGCAGTACATACCTGTTGACCAGAAAATTAATGGTTAGTTGTTTTTAGGGTTCCGTAGCCAAATGGCAAAAAAACGGAACCCTTATAGATTCGTCATGTCTGCCTGTCTGTCCGTCCATATGTCACAGGGATTGTGCAAAAACCATGCTGTTGAAACTTGGTAAGTAGATGTATTCTGTGAACCGCATTAAGATTTTCACACAAAAATAGAAAAAACAAACAATTAATTTTGGGGGTTACCTATACTTAGAACTGAAACTCAATTTTTTTTTCATGTAACCCATACGTGTGGGGAGGTATCTATGGATAGGTCTTCAAAAATTATATTGAGGTTTCTAATATCATTTTTTTTCTAAACTATTAAGTTTGCGCGAGAGACACTTCCAAAGTGATAAAATGAGTGTCCCCCCCCCCATAAAAGCCTTATTTTGTTACTTGGTGCTACGGAACCCTTGATGGGCGAGTCTGACTCGCATTTGGCCGCTTTTTTATATTCAATACTACTAGCCAGCGGGGGGGTATCCGAAGGGATTTCCGCACGTAAAATACTACTAGTATTAGGTAAGTTTATTTGTGAAGTTCAAACCCGTAATTTTTCCACGTATTATGATGTCATGTAGGTACACACTAAATGAAAGAAGGGTGAACAAACAATTGAACTAGTTGTGAACGTTATGTCAAAAGCTAACGAGGGAGACAGCGTGCCGTTATTGTACAACAAAGTTTCCGTGAGTTCGCCTTCATTCGGTTAGTGTGCACGCAGCATTAGCCGAATGTTACGCAAGCGCAACCACCGCTTAGCCACATCCACACAACTGATAACAATTTGACGAGACTGGCAACTGGTAATCATGATAAGATTCTATGTTTTGCTAAAATGATTTTAATAAGTCAATGGTTACAAAATAATATATTTTACATTTATTTGTTAATATACTAACATATAATATAATCGCTTAGAGGTAGATAACCAGTTCCGGGGCCCACGGGAGCCTAGTACCGGAAAAAAGTCAAGTCATAATCTGCGTAAAATTTTAGTCAAACCATCCTGTAGTTTTTTTGCGTGTTTGACTAAGAAACTTTCACATTTATTACATACTAGGCTACTACTATTTTGATAAAAATAAATAAATATATTAACGTAAATACGCACTATATCTACCTATACCTGCTAACGCTAATACCATTCACAATTTCGAAAGATTTCACTAAACGATCGCTATATCATTTCGCCTATAATCAAGATCCGTGAGAAACCTACAAAAATAAACTTGAATTTCGACATTTAATTTCATTTATAAGAGATAACAGAATCAAATAATTTAACGATCGAGAAATATTTTTGAATTCATTGGTATTATAACTGTTGTTTTTAGGCCGGAATTTGACGGGTTCCTTATCCGGCATTGTACTAAAACTTATAGATGCGTTGAGACGAGATCAATGATGTTACGAAAAGGCCAGCCCGGACGCCGCCGCTGCCGCCGTCGAGATGTCCGCATATAAATGTTACAGAATTCGTTCAAATACGCGACAACACCTGTGTATGTTAATAGGTAGTATTAAACAGAAAGTCCGAAGTAGATTGACCAACGTCGAAGTAAACTTAAATTCTTGCAGTTGCATTCTGAGGTCAATAATCACATTCTTTTGAACGGTTCACACGTTTATGTTAGACGTGCTACTTTTAAATTAATATAAACGATTGTATCGGTAATCGACTGATGAGCTATTGTAAGACATTGGGGATATTCAATAAAAAGAAACTATCAGACATATTCATTAGTAATATTGATATGTTCTACAAAGCATTCTTTGAGATGCAAATTCTATCCAACTATGAGTTCAGAACTATTGAGAAAGTTTATTATGGAAGCCCATTTTTTTAAATCAATTTTCAATTAGTAGGTTGGGTTGATCACTTTATCACTTCAAAATTTTCGATTATATCTTAGAAAAACTCAACCATACTATCGAGTATATTTCCGTATTTTATAGTAATGGATTTGGAGACCCACGGCACTGGGCAGTCGCCCCCATAGAAGTCGTATAAGCCAAATTAAAAGGAGTACCTAAGCGGACCCTGGGCTCCGAGGTGAAAGCCGGTAACAGTGTTAATCATGATGATGATGATTAATATTATCGAGTTTATAATTTATGATATGAATTACAAAGACCGCTTTGAAGTCCATCGCCTATTAAATTGTGAACCTATACAATTCGATCAAAGTTAAATTACGACCTTTCGTTCATTAGGTGACATTAATTTATCGGCAGATGCGTCTAGGCTTCTAACTAGCCGTCATTGTTTCAATCTGTTATCGGTAGTTAATGCAGTCTAAGGCGCCGGGCAAACAGAAGGAACGCGTGTCCTAGACGTGTCTTTGTAACGCCCCACGCAACCCTGTGCTGATTAGCGGAGGTGTTAAGGGGTACGCAAGGTGTTACAAAGACACGTCTAGGACGCGCTTCCGTTCTTTTTGTCCGGTTTCTAATACTGAGTGCAGATTAGAGACACGACAGTCTTAAGACAGACTTGTCGTGACGGCACTTGTAGGAATTAGACAGCTTTGTTTTGTTCGGAGTGTGCGCATTTTCCTATTTTATGTTTCTGTAGAGCAATAGCCTATCTTAAGACTGTCTTGTCTCTAATGAGCACTCAGCCTAAAAGTCATCGTTTTGTGTCAATGTTGGTCATGGTACGTAGAGAGGCCATTTTTTGCTCTAATCAACAGCCCTGTTAGACACGCGAATGACTTTTTTCTATTCTTGTCAGTTAATATTTTTTTAGAAGGTTACAAATAAATAGCGACTAATATCTACTGAAGTTATTGCTATAGTCATTTTGTGATTGATGTGGTCCCAATCAGTTCTTAAAGCAAATGCTTCTAAGTATTCAATTAAGATAGGTAGGTATATTGTATTGCTTGCAGATACGCTTTTGCATCTCGGACGGTATTGCGAAAGCGTTCAGTTAGCATAACGAAAACCATTGATATTATATGGGAGTACAGGATGGCATTATGTGGTATTGATACCCGCCAGTAGGAGATGTCACGCTTAGCTGACCTGGCGTCACGGGCTGCCGAACTCCCCCTTCCACCCGCCTTCGGGAATCTTCGGCGGGGTTCGGCACTCTTCGAGTCCCAGATCCCAATTCCTTAGGTGCGTGCACGCTTGGTGACTCAACTAATTATTGAGATCTATGGGTGTAATGATATCACGGGATCTTTATTGTTTTATTTTGTTGTAATTGCTTCGTACTTGGTGTGTGATTAGTCATGTAATTATGGGTCCGAACAAAAGGTTAGTCCAAGAAGTTGTTGTACGGCTATTATACATTTTGCTTCTTCGCCTTTGAAAAATAAATCGAAGTATAATATCTTAAAGTTAATTGAAGTTTTGTATATTATATTTCTTTAGCAATAAGTTATTGTTCTTCAGTATTGTATAGGCTTCTTGTGCCGTGTAGCAATAAAAAGAAAACTTGATCATGCCTGAAGAATACTATGTAAATTATTGTTTTAAAAATTGTGAGCCCTGATCCCAACGGGGATCGAGTAGTGTGTTGTCGTGATTGATATGTGGAGGGCCCGTAGCGTTGCGTCTTTTGTCTACATTAATTTCTAAAAGGTTCGAACGTGTCATGCTTGCGTAACTTAAGATTCCAAGTGGGTCTATGAGTTTCATTAAACGTTAACATTTATCTATATATTATAGTAGCTCTTTTTACCGGTGTGAATTTCTGATCGTGTACCCACGACTCACAGGAACCTATTACCTTATATAATATAATAAAATAATAAAAGTAACAAACAAAATCTTTTTTAAAACAAGCTTTTATTCAAAAATGTAGTCGCACTTAAACGAAATAGAAGAAAAGGAATAAAAGCTGGTTTAAAAAAAAGATATTCTTGATTAATTATTTCATTTTCTACTTTTTGGTTTTAGTATCATGTAGCTCCAGAGTGTCCTTGTACCATATAATAACAAAGAGTTCGCCAAGGTTAAACAAATGAGCTTAAACTCGAGTTCAACTTGTTTAGTTTACTTACTAGTTCCTTTTGCCACCTTCCTACTTCATCTTGAGGCTCTGACTATCATGAAGCACAAGAGAGTTTGGTAAGACGAAGCAAATGAGCTCAAACTCGATAGGTTTATCTTGATTATATTAGAAGTTTCTGTATTCAACTTCCTACACCATCATCAGAACAGCTCTATGTTACCATAATAATGCCTTCATATCTTCACGCTTTTTTTACATGGCCGCCTAGATGCACGTCTCGGTTACAACTCGATTGCAATGTAACCAATAGATTCGATTTTCAAAACTTTTCTAATAGGCAATATGTACGTCAATTATAACTTTTTTTTATTTGAAAATTTCCAACATGTTTTGCCCAGCAAAACATTGAATTTGTTTTTTTCAAATTGTTCTAATTTTACTTTAAATTTTAAACGACGTAACTTATTATCGTGGATGCCACGGCAAAACGTAAAATTAAAAAAACTTTCCAACCGGTTATCTACCCATGAAAATTAAACTTTCCGAACAAGAGAGATGAAAAATATATGCTTCAGATTATATTATGGAACAGGTACAGACCCTAGAGCCAAGCTTACCCGACACTATACAGAAGATATCCCGGACGTCAGCCTGTACGAGATTAGAATGGCTCTCAAGCAGCTTAAAAACAACAAAGCGGCGGGCGATGACGGAATCACAACAGAGCTTCTGAGAGCGGGCGGAAAGCCGATACTTAAGGTCCTTCAGAAGCTTTTCAACTCAGTCATCCTCGAGGGCAAAACGCCAAAGGCATGGGGCAGAGATTCTCTTGAAAAACTACAGACCCATCTCGCTTCTGAGCCAGATCTATAAGTTGCTTTCGAGAGTCATTACGAATCGTCTCGCTCGCAGGTTTGACGACTTCCAACCACCCGAACAAGCCGGGTTCCGGAAAGTCTATAGTACCATAGACTACGTTCATACGCTGCGGCATGTTATACAGAAGACCGAAGAGTACAACTTGCCACTTTACTTGGCATTCGTGGACTATGAGAAAACCTTCGATTCGATTGAGACCTGGGCGGTGCTGCAGTCTCTCCAGAGGTGCCAAATAGACTACAGGTACATCGAGGTGCTGAGGTACTCATACCAAAACGCCACCATGTCAGTCCGATTACAGAACCAGAGCTCTAATCCTATCCAACTACAGCGAGGTGTGAGACAGGGAGACGTCATCTCTCCGAAACTGTTCACAGCTGCGTTGGAGGATATTTTTAAGCTTCTGGACTGGAAAGGATGCGGCATCAACCCGATGACCACTGGGGCGGAAAGGTTCTCGAATGGCGACCGCGTACCGGACGACTGATCGTTGTGGAGATCCTTGGGGGAGGCCTATGCCCAGCAGTGGGCGTCGTTTGGCTGACATGATGATATTATGGAATAGGTTATATTCAGTTTAGTGAGTTATTGTGAGATTTGCCTATCATGTTTGAATTACCATGCTCAGTTGTGTTGGTTCGGTTTAAGCTTTACTAAGTCATATCCAGCTTTAAAAAAAGTCATAAAAGTTTGTGAAAAAAAGGATGTATGGATGTTTGTTAGTTTATCACGCAAAAATGGCTGTACAAATCTGACTGAAATTTGGTATAGGGATAGCTTATAGTCCGGAATAACACATAGGCTATTTTTTATACCGGTTCCCCATGGGTTGCGGGAACGGGATCAGAACTAAACGCGGGCGTAGCCGCGAGCAAACAGCTAGTACATAGTATCGACGCGACGGCGGTTGATAGGCTTAAAGGGTGTGAACTGTGAACATTCGAAGGCGAGTCCCGAATTATTATAAAGAGCCATCCCATTTTATTCGCGCTAACTACGCTGCAGCTAAGTACATTATTAAATGCGCCTTGAAAATTATGTCATAGCATCATTGGCCCATGTTAATGAGAGAAACATATTTGATATTCGCTGTAAAATCCATCTAGCCTAGCCATTCATAAACAAAGGTCTTACATTTCGTTTATAGTAGGTTTCGACCTCTGTGGCGTAGCGGTAGTGCATTCGACTGCTAAGCCAAAGGTCGCGGGTTCGATTCCCGCTCAGTGCAAATATGTATATTTGCATTGGTCTGGATGTTTCCATGTATAATATGTATTTATTTACGAAAAAAAAGTATTTAAGTATGTTTATCCGCATTCTAGAACCCATATGACAAGCTCTGCTTAGTTTGGGTCTAGATGGCGTTGTGTACTTTGTCGTACAATATTTTATTTTATTTTTATAGTACTCCCCAGTCCTATTCAATTTAAGAGCGTAATTTTATCATAATACTGACGCTACTGTTTTGTAAATTGTTTTAGATAGCCATAGCATAGGCTATCTAAAACAATTGTCGGACGTAGACAAAACATAGGCTGTATAATATAATTAAATGCAACGCCAATTGATATCATTCGTTTAGTTTGATAATCGCAGTAATTTAGTTGAGGTAATATTTGTTATTTATTGAATAATTGATTGAATGAAACTTGTCTGCTACGCGTTTATGGTAAACCTTCCAGTATTCAGAACTCCAGTAGTTCTGAACTGCGGAGGGTTTAAGCGCTTGAACATTCAGTTAGATGGATTAAATTCTACTCTGCTTTTAGTTCTGTGAAGCGGGAGGCTTTACTAATGTACTAGTAGCGTTATGGTTATGAATTCCTACTGCTACTCAGACTAAAATTTGGCTTTTACTTTAACAGATACACTCGATAATACAGCAATATTATTATTTCTGTATTCGGTAAGGACTTCAATGTAATCGAGCGACGAATAGAGAAAGGTTATAATTATAACATCTACTATAAGGAAATCGCGCGGGAGCGAGCGTAGCGACCTCGTTGACACCGCGTGCCTTGACTCGGATAAATATAGGTTAGAAGGGTTTGCGATACCTCCGCCAAAACCCTTCGTGTTAGGTTACTGTCCCGGGAAGCGGGGCTTTATCGACATCTATCATTCATTATTATTCATAAGAGAGAAAAAAATCTACACTAGAGATCTGAGTAGAGGAAGCATTTAAATTATACAATCTTGAATATTACACCGGAAACAATGCCCGAATCCAGATCGTTCGCAGATCTTAGTAATGGAAATGTTTAAAGTTACTTTTTGTCAAGCAATGCTTGTAAACCTCAGAAATACTGGAGTTCTGCATACTAGAAAGGTTTCCATATACGCGTCTGCGCCATCGAACAGAAAACCACATCTGAGTTTAACCTTTTTAATTATTAAGTCGGCCATACACATGAACTATCCGACGATACTAGTTATTAGTGTCAATAAACGCTTATGACCTGAAAGGTATAATAGCTTACGAGTTGCCAGCCCTGGCAATCCTTCACGCTAGTAACGAAAAGCAGGTCAGTTCTTTCACATCTGTATATTAAGGTTTCAAATACAAATAATAATAATATAAGTAACACTCACACTTGGCTGTTTCCGTTTTCATCGCACGACTTATTTTTCTGTCTTCGACCCAAAATTTATTCCGTTCAAAACACTACTTATTCTTGGATAAGTTACGTTATCTCGTGAAACTATAGTCTGAATGTTAAACTATATAAATATTATTTTATATTTTGTTATACTTTTCGTACATTTCTATAATTAATCTATTTTTATCCTTACAGCCCTTACAAAGGACAGAAAGGCTGTGCATCCTGTAATAATTTTTAAATAGTACAGGAGTTAGGTGATTTTTTCCACTGTAATCCAAATGTTGTAACTAATCGAACCTATGTAAAAAACCTAACCTATGGAAAATCATCATGCGAATGTAATTCTGAGTGACAAGAGCCAGGAGCTATAATAGCTATAGCTATAGAGCAATAATTGCAGTAGGTGGGGATATCTATTCATAAAGCTAATAAAATAAATTAGCTGTTGGAATAGTCCTAACACCCCATCGTCCACACGCGAAAAAAAAGCTGTTGGAATAGATATCCGGTAGCTTAACGATTTTAACTCTTGTTTTAAATAAAGAAACCTTTTCACTTAGAACGTTTCACGTTTTAATAGAACTTAAAATTTACTTAGTAGTAAAAACTGCACAGACTTTCTGGACAACCCATTACTTTCCATTAGTGGCGACTGAACTACTACTTAAGCCTTTCAAACTTCGCGTACCTACCCACCGGAGACTGGTTAGTGGATACAATATTTTTAAAAGCTCATCTATTTTGAGGTTAGGATAAATTTTCTCTTTCATTTTCTTTCTATCTTAGCGTTGTTCCTGATTGATTTAAATTGTTTTACCTCGGAGCCCGTTCTACTAGTTTTGGTTCGGCTTATACGGTTTTTATGGGAGCGAATGCAAAACCCCGAGAGGAAAGCCAGCGCTTGAACCTCGTCCGTCAATACGCGATTGTACTGGGTTGCAGAGAAGGTTGCCTGGATGCGCCTGCCGGTATGGGTGGGGCCCGCTAAAAGCATTAGGTATACTAATGCTTTTCATAATTAAAAAAAAAATGAAAAGTACTATATTCCAGCCAGCGATATCGTGCTTTTGAAAAACGTTTAGTGTAAGCTACGAAAGAATAATTTTGAATAGCGATGCAATTACGTTGCCCAACATTAGACAGCGTGCGGACATCATCATTTTCACATAATAACAATATTATACTAAAGAGTGGGAAATAAAAAAAAACAATAGAAAAAACTGAATTAGCAACATTTTAAGGTAACACGGCATTCAAGTATTTTTGTAAATTGGACTTTTTGCTCTACGAACTTATTTCATGAGAAATATTTGGTTTGACTTTATGCTGGTAACGAACTCATAGTATCAGCGGTACATCGATAATTTTTTACACTTGGACTTTTTGCTCTTCGAATTTATTTCTTGAGAAATAATTGGATTGAGTATATGACCTGAGACGGCGTGCGGTTTTCGTCGGTTCAAGCCCGACTTAACCGCCTCCGCTGGCCGGCGCCGCGGCGGGGGGGTATCCGAAGGGACTTCCGCACAAATGTATCCGCGCAAAAATAAAAGGTAGCAAATACATATTATAGCATATACTAGCGCCTGTATGCTCCGGACACTACCAAATTTTGATTAGTAATATTGAGTCTGTGATAAACTCGCCCACGTCCAGTCAGCGTCAGAAGTAGATGATCAGGTTTCAAAATAAAAATCGGGATGAAAATGATTAATTCTATTTTAGTTAAATTTTTGTTTTTTTTTTAAATAGGACCCTCTGAGTAGTTAAAGAGCATTTTCACTAAGAAATAAAAATGACTGCACAAAAACTTATTTTCCATTATGAAAATTATCATCTGCTTTTGATGTTGACTGTACCTACGTGGGCGAGTTTATCACAGACTCAATATTACTAATAAAAATTTGGTAGTGTCCGGAGCATGTATGTGATACCAAGAACATAGTCAGTGAAAAGTTAATACACCTCTCCCTAACCGTTCAGGAATATAAGGTGTGCGTAAATAAAAGTAATATTACTAGGAGTGAGCTGCTGCGAATGTTATGTTAAGAATTTAATTGATATGACCATGGCGCCGTTATTTAGTTAAACACACGGCGCGGTTTTATTATAAACTAGTGGCGTGTCGCACACTCGAAATTCGAATTTATATTTATAGATATTTATATATGTATTAAGGAAGTTAACACAGTCAAATTAACAGAGGTTATAAATAGGGTACTTATCAGTTTTCACAGTCATCATTATTAGAAATACAATGTCATAAGTTAGATTTTACAATCAGTCAGCATTAGGAGTAAATTTAAGATGTCAGTTGAATTAGAAATAAAATTTGTATTGTATAATCTAATGTTAAAAAACTTCTATTAAATTATTTTGTAATGTAACAATCATGCGTCTGCTGCCGAACTAGGCTTTTAGCCTGTATTTCAGCATACAGAGTCAGCAACCCCAAGAACTGTATCAAGAGTACATTATTGTAACTACTTATTGTTAGGCTTTTGGAACTATTTCGCTTAAAAGGACATTTTGGAACAATTGTGTGCTTGAATGTGTGTGTGTGTGTGTGTGTGCGTGTGTGTGTGTGTGTGTGTGTGTATGTGAGAGAGAGAGAGAGAGTGTGTGTGTGGAGTGTGCATGATATAGGTATTGTGGATGTTGTATGCATCTAGGTAAGATCCAATGTATTATGGTCGCAGGTATTGAAAGCAGGATGAGTCCTGTATGTATAAATTCAGAATACTTACTTTATAATTAGTAAGTACATGGTGTACAATGTAGTGGACAATCAAAATCGTGAATTTAAGTGAGATTTATTCAATAATTTTTATTAGGGATTCTGTCTCGTCATATGACAGTTTACTAAGCCACTCAGTAAGGATTTTTTTTCTGATTTCTGATTTAATTTTTAGTTCCGTATTAGTAACTCTAGTTTTCCAACAGAACCATCACGTTTGTCCCTCAATCCAGTTTTGATATGGACCATCAGTGCGCGCAACATACAAGAGATCCGAAGACATTCCGAATACGTTTCTATTTTATTTGAACCAATGACAAAATCTGTCAGAACAAAAATTGTGTTACGGTTCCTGGGTGAGGCGGGGATTTTGAATATGGAACGCGACAGAAACTTAATAAATGTGTGAAGTTGCGGGCTCAAAGCACAGAATACTGTGCTCAAGGTTTCGGTTCTAGGTATGTTATTTAATCTATTAAATCTAAATTGATTAAATCCGTACATTTTTTTTTATCGTGCGGAAATCCCTTCGGATACCCCCCCGCTGGTCAGCGGGGGCGGTTAGGTCGGGCTTGAACCAACTAAAACCGCACGCCGTCTCGGGTCTACAGAGGCCGGGGTGTAAAGTTGCCCATAGAACATATCCCTCGCACCCCGACTGACCCTGGGCTATCTCCAGTTTTGACATGGGCCCCTCGGGTTTGGGAACCACGGTGTCCCCGTCTTGCCCCGGTTTGGAGTCCCGGCCTGCTTCTGCTGGGGTGACAGGCGGTCTCACCTGCCACCCCCAGGCCTGCGCTCATGAAAGACGGAGGTCGTTAAGCGACCTACGGCGCCTGAGTAGCCTGAGACGCGCAGCGAACATGTTGCGGGCTCGGCGGGCCGGGAGAGTTCTAAATCTCAAATGTCTCCCGGGCACGCTCCGCCATCTCCTTCTCGAGCGTCACTTGCTCGCAGAAGGAGGCGGCGGCGGCCCACGCGCTCGCGTTCCGTGCCATTGCCGTAATCATGCTGCCGAGCGAGAGGACTCCCACTAGGTCACGCCTCGGCGCCTCCCACGCCGGGCTGTCCGCCAGCGTGTGCAGCCCCGAGTCCTCGTTCGCGTCGCAGTGATTCAAAATCCGTACCTATAACCGAAACTTTTTAGTCGGTTCAAGCCCGACATAACCGCCCCCGCTGGTCGGCGGGGGGTATCCGAGGGGATTTCCGCACGAAAATAAAAATAAAAGGTACGTTCAAAATCCATACTAATGGTGAAGGTTCTGTATAATGGGTAGAAGGAACCATGCTTTCCTTGGTACACGTTCATCCGGGGAAGTACTAACTTTTCACTTATTAACAAGTTAATAAGTAATACTATGTGGCCGTCGAGTATTAAATTGCAACATCTGCGTTCACGGGTCGGCTAACAGCACAGTACAAATATTTGTATACATTGAAAATTAATTTACAAAGGCGTTCCTATGTACCTATAACTATAATATAATGTTTAGGAGTAGAGTCTCCCTCTAGTGAGAGGCAGTTTCTACTTGTCCCTGAGGGTGTCAGATTATTTAATGGAGACTCTCCAATAAAGCGACACCCTCAAATTATGACAGGTGAATACATAATGTGGAAAAGTACAAGATGAGGAAAGCTTTGTTTTCTTTTTTACGTGCGGAAATCCTTTTGGATCCCCGCCGGGCAGCGGGGCTGGTTATGTCATGTATCGACTAAAACCGCACGGCGTCCTCCCCAAGTGTCCGTTGCCAGGCACCCCGGGTAAGCCCTCGAAAGGATAAACCCAGGGTTGCCGGCGCCCTTTGGCCGCTTTGGAAAGCTTAGTTTAAGTTTTAAGTTTATGTTGACGCATGGGATAGTTTGGATCGAAACAGAGTCTGTAGATATTTCAAAATAGGTACGCTACTTACCTATATTATTATTTTATTTTAAAGTAGATAGATGGTTAAATAGGCAAGTACTTGGAAAAGCATGGTTCTATCAACTACAGAAGTGCTGTAAAACACTTACTAAGACCATGAAGTTTGTGGCACGATAAGGAGTATTACTCGTAAAATATCTTGTTTGCAGTTTTTGCCCTTGCAGCATCTCATTGAAAGACTCAATTAATAATAGTTGGAACTGATGTTATCGTCTATGGGAAAACTGCGCAAGAATCGTTAATAGCGACGCAGTTTAACCAAGTAAATAGATGTTGGTTTTGGTTTAATACAAGCTGAGTCTGTGAACAGTGTGAACATACTGAACACACGTGAGTCAGTGCTGTAGGTACAAGGTGTATTGTACATTGTTTGTATATTATAATAAGTGTTTCAAAAATTCATAATGTGTTATGTTATATTATCTTACAAAACTTTTTATCGTAGTTTAACTAATGATAAATCTCTGCAATTTATTTAATGTATCAAAATACCAAACAAATACCCATTGATAGCACCAATTCAAATCGCAATCAAAACAATAAAAACCTTCGACTATGTCGTAAACCGCGGAAGCGAGCACGGAAAATCATGGCCATTAAGAAAAATCTAACTTAGTACTTACCTTAGTATTTCCAATTTAACACTTCTCAATTTCTAATCATTTTACTCTAAGTAGGCACAGAATTAGACAGATTTAGAAACAAAATACAATGACACTATAAGTAGGAATTACTAATAAATAAAACTTCCTTGTTTCAAAACTTATCTAAAAAAGTCGATGTTTTTTGTAGTATAATAATAATTTTGAGTTGACCTAGGTATAGCGAATCTAATGAAGACTTCAATTCGTTTTGGGTTATTATGTCAAATACATAACATCTGGTTCAAAGTGAGCCCCACGGTTCCGAATACAAGTACTTATTCGTTTCCTCATTTCCGTTCGTGATGACAATGTTCTCGTAGTTCTCAGTTGCTCGGTCACGTTTGCGATATTTTCTAATATTGTTTTAAAAATATTTAGAAATTAATTGGTAAAAAATTCCATTCACATTCTTAAATTATACAACAAAATAAACTTACCACCCTTTTCTTTCTAAACCTTATAAGATATTTTTTATAGACACAGCTGTATTTCTTGTCCAGACACTGACCTGTTTTTAGTTAAATGTCCTTGCAAAGCTGCATTACCCAAAAGGTGAATAAATCGACCACAGAATTACAAATTAACAGATAATAATTTAATACGTACATTGTTAGTAGCCAACGTTTTACAAGGCCAATGTTCATAGATATGTATCTACACCTAGGCGACTACGTATAATAATAGTGTATATAAAACAATGAGTTATATATGTATAAAATACTTTATTGAGATCAAACATCCAAGGATTATTTAAAGGTTGGATTGCATGAACGACAATGTTATTAAGTTTAATCATTTCGCTTAAATTAAGAAGACGCAGATAATAATAAAATTACGTGAACGTTATATTTATTGAGACAGTAAGGGAGAATCTGAGATAATGAAGCGCTTTAAGTGGAATTGTACTGTACATGTCTTTGTGTTTCAGATAGCTTTGTCACCGTTTACCAGAGCCCTTCACTACTCGCAATGCTGGAGTCTCAAAAGGACAGCTTCATACAACTAGTGAAAACGTATCTACTTACGCATACGTAATCGCCTCGCCAGTTGGGAGTACCCGAGCGTGTTCTTGCTTCAAAGAACAAGGTAATCCTTGTTCTATGAAGCAAGGCTTTTACTTCTTATCTTGTGTCAAAGGCTTCAATCGCGCTTTGACGATTCTGGTTAAGACCACAAGGAGCTCAACCGATTTAACATACCATCGAGAACACTACATCCAACCCTCAAAGCGTGAGGATTGATAGCGTGTTGTAATTTTTTTTACCTACAAGAGGTGCTTAACGGACATCAGACAGAACTTTGTACCACCTTAGAATCAAGTTATGTTGGTTACCTTATCAGCTGAATTTATTTCGTGAATGTCTCCTTGCACCAAGGTATTAAAGATCCGAGACGACGTGAGGTTTTGGTCGGTTCGAGTTCGACATAACTACACCCGCTACCCGGAGGACTGGTAACCGAGGCGATTTCCGCAATAAACACACAAAATGGCACAGTATAGGCGGAAACAAATCTCAAAATCAAAGATCATTAAAACGATCCGCCCGCTCTTGAGTTTATCCCGGTAATCACTAACACGAGTTTGTTTTATATATACGAGTATAGATTTAAGGTTTTATTCCTGACGGAATATGCCAACCTCATTGTGCCCTTAAACATATTTTTCTCAAAAACAGAAGAACTTTACTTACTCTAATGCTTGAACGATTCCTAAAATATTTAAGCTTTGGAGAACTTGAAGAAAAATAATTTGATTGTTTTATTATTATTTATTTATAGATTTATTATTAAAAGCAAAACATTACATTATTATACAGTAATATCAACAAAGACACCACTAAGGCATCTAGTGGATCATCTTAATCCATTACATTAATTTTTAATAGTTCATTGGAGAAATAGTTTAGATGTAACGACGGCGAAGTTGAGAATATAATTATTTGGTGTTGTGCTGCTGAAACACGCGCCAGTGAAGCTGGAAGTGACAAACACATAAGGTGGGGTGGAATTAAAGATAACGGACAACGGTGTTGCTATTTCATAACCTAGACGCACCGACACTCAACATCTAGTAAACTGAACTAGGAAGTCATACCCTAGTCATTATTTCAACTGAAGACGCTAAAGAAGGTAATCTGCTAATACCAAGCATCCAAATTGTACTCAATAAGTCATAACCTAACTTTGAACGTTTGAACGAAATTCTCATTAGAATTTGATAGTTCAATAAATCACAGTGTCAAAGTTTGAAGCAAGCTGGTAAGAAAACATTTGAGCACAGCATATTTTTCCCACGGTCAGTTACGTAGTTTACACACGTGTTTCTAAGTTGCATGTTTTCACTGAACGACAGAAATGATGTCCTAATTATTTGAGGTTGGCTCAACATGTCATTCTCCTCCATACCTGCCTGTAATTCCCCCTTCACCCTTCCTTACCTTTTCTTTAAGTTCTGTCAGTACAATTATTTATTCTGGTTCTGTCGCGTGACGATAGAGCGTTCGACAGCTACGGTACAGCGGTACAGCGATACAGCGGAGGTTGCGGGTCCGATTCCCGCTCAGTGCAAATATTGATATGTATGAATACCTACGTATTTCATTGGTCCGTCTGCTCTACCGCTACGCCACAGAGATCGTCTATATATTATAAAAATGACCAAATGCAAAAGTAACCGACTATTTTCAAAACGTCTAATAAATAAATAAGGTGAATGAACGTAAAGGTCAAAACTGGCATATTATTTATTATTATTATATTCGCTATTACTCAGTCGCATTTTGTAACCATGCACTCGAATATTCACAACAATCGCATCAGCTCAAATTTCGCTTAATAAAATATTATTAGTACAACATTCCAATAACATTAATATGTTCTCAATATGATAAACCAGAGAGTCAGCGGTATATTATTAAATTTACAGTGATCTTTATAAGGATTAGCACATGATTACTTATAAGACCTATCTTATCAAGAGCAATATGTGCAGCGGCTGGGGTGCAACCAATTTCATCTAGGACCAAGCGGTTCGGCACCTCTTTTCTTCGACCATAAAGACTTGAAATTCCGTACCAACAAATGTATTTCCTTCATCCTCCAATCCCGGGTTCTTTAAACGTGGCGTGAAAACGATTCTAATGAGGCTGTCATACTGAGGGCCACCATGGTGGTATATTTGCAATGGTGACGTCATTCGCGAGACTTCCACCATCAGGCGAGGAGAAGTCTAATTGAAGTGCCCTACATTAAAAAATATATTTAAAATACATTATCTTAACTGAGTATGGTCTTCAGGATGAATACAGGTGCCAACGTCATAAAACCATGACACGAACCCCGTACGTGAATATAATAATCAATAAGTAACAAGAGAACAAAGAAAACAAGGAGCGTATTCAGCATTGCTAAGGTCTACAGAATTGAGCCTACCTCACCTGGAAGCCGGTACATCTGCTACCTGATACAGACGCATTCCGGGTGAAGACTTTTTTCTCTGGTTTCGATAGTCAGACGGCAGTTGCTCTCGTATTAGTCAAGATAAAACAAATTTTGAAAACGAGGAGTCGGAGAGCTACTCCGGTTTCGAATGTGCAAGCTTTGGATGCAACCGGAATTGGCGCACGGATGTTTAACAAAGGAACAAATAGACATATAACAATTCCTATAAATTGATTTACCCCTTGGGCGATACCTGATATAGTCAATACTGTACAAATATAGTATTGACTAAATATTGAAATAAAATTGATGGTTCAATCGGAATTTTGCTGCAATAAACTTGCATTGTTTGAAAGTTCTTCACAAAGGTAAAAAACATTGACAGTATTTTGACAAAGTCAAATTAAATGACACGAATAAACAAACATGATGATTTTACTGTTCATGTACCTTTTTTTTCTGTCTCGCGGAAATCCCTTCGGATACCCCCCCGCCGGCCAGATTCGTCAGTGATAAGACTTCACTCGCCTGATTATTGATTATTATTTATCACTTGGTTATTTTAATAAAAGGAAAATAATACTTATTTACGAATAATCCCAATTCAAATGCTCCCAATGTTTGTCTACTAATCATCATAACGATTTCCCAGTTGCGCTCTAAGTTTGCACTTTGGAGTGCGAGATCCGCTTTCCGGCTTTTTCGGGCGCGATTACCTTCTGACCTCCCAACCCTGAGAAGAAAGCCTGCGCCAGAGCTTCGTCTGTTCTTTACTGCAGGAGCACCGATTAGCAGGTGAGGTTGGCTTGGGTCTCGAGGATGTTGCTAAGGCTCTTCACACGCTTTGTATACTGTTAATAATAATTATATGTATCCTCCTATGAAATAATTACCAACTTGAGTATTTATTTTGGTTATAATCTTGCTAAACCGGATGAGCGGTGTCAATGTAAACAATGTAATTAACCAAGTTACTGTTTAAAGTGTTCTTGCATTCGAAATATTATCATTATAATAAAACATAGAAATGGATGAAAAATTCATAAGTGAAGTAATGTTTTTAATAATGAATAATTATAGTTTTGACTTTGTGATTTTAACTGGCAAACATTCTGTTTATGAAAGATTATTATCGTTATTTTATTTTTGAGGGTACTTTTACTTAAGAGTGGGCTGATTTAAAACCCCCACGTGAATAGAGTATATTGTATGATTAATAAAATGCGAATTAGGCATTCGAAGGCCAACCGTAGCAAGAGGCACACGCGTGCTAACCTATTGGCTCTTCGTCGATTTTCGTCTGATTTTGTTAGAAGTGCAAATAGACGGTTTAACAATCTGAAAGTTGTTTCAGCCATTATAACGCGCACAATGGAGAATGATGATCAATATTGCTTCGATGACCCGACAAATATGTAATTAATGATTCAAGTTTGTTAATCTTTGTAAACATTCACTTCATAAGAGACCATTTATAAAAATGTCTCTAATATTGTAACAATTCTCGTTATTCAATTTAACAATATTCATGTCGTGTAATCTAATAATCTAATTGTTTTGTGAAGTTTATACAAAACCAACAACTTAATGTAAAAATTCCTTGCGTTCGATGTCATCCGTTGGTTTTATAGACGCCGAAAACAGATAATAACTGGAGTACGTGTCGCGGAGTCCAGATCCTGGAGCCTGGATCCAGACTCCAGGTTTCGGAAAAAGGACTCCAGGGTACAGACTCCGAAATAGTTCCCGGGATCTGGACTCTAGAAATTATTATCTATATATTTCTATTGTTATTTTAGAAGATTTTCTGTGGATTGGAGGAACTGCAGTGGCGTCAATGTAATCGAGTATTTAGCTGTCACATTTAAAGCACATCACGCATTCTAGATCGCATCAAGTGCAATATGAGAAAAATAAATCTCTGTAATAATCAACCTTAATGTTCTCGGAACAATGGACTGCCGATTTTATTTTGTCAACAATTTTTAACAGTGAGTTAGCAGGCATTGTTTTAAACAAGGTCTATTGGCTCGTCACTAGATACTGGCAGTTTGATACGAATGCTTTGTTTTCTTTTTTATCGTATTGACTATGGATAAGTGGCACTTCATGGAGGGTATTTGTCTCCCCCACCCAGGAGAGCTACGGCCCCTAGCAACATGCCCGTGTCTCCCCACGAAGAAGACACCGATGGAGACATGACTTCGTCGCCCTATTTTATAGGTTTAAACACAAAATTTATTTAGTCATCATCATCATCTTAGCGTTTTTTCCGGTTGCAAAATATTCCGCTGAACATGGTTTACGTTATACCTTTGCAAAAAGTGAACTGCTGGTATTCCGAGGTACAAACAAAAGTCCACTGTATGTACTACCGGTTACACATAGTATGGTAGGAGTGAGCAAATTTCAGTACTTAGGACATATAGCATTAAGATGATTGTGATATTGAGAGGGACCGAAGGGCGTTTTGTGTTAATAAACATATGTTGGGTCGCAGACTTACTAAAAGCCCTATACCGATACATGTTAAAATAATACCGCTAAAGGCTTTTTGAAAAATTTTTACACAAGTAGCCTGTGGACCACCTATACCCAAAAATCGTACAACGTCCTGTACGTGCAATATAATAATGCCTGCAGGATGTCGGTGGGGCTTCTTCGATAATGTAGTTGTAGTGCATCCGAATGTTTGCAACGAGAAGCACCAGCGAAAGAGTGGTTTCGTTGGTGCACAGACTGTGGAAGAGCCCTAACAACATACTGAAGGTGTTCGCATGTAGGATTGAAGGAGTAGTGAAGGGTAGGTTCACTAAGTTACATGTTCTGCGGGGAACTTGGTGAACATTTCAACCGAGTCTATATTTTATATTTTATGTTATTTTTGTTATACATTTTTAATGTTATTATTAATTTTGTATATGGACTTTAGTTGTCTGAATAAATAAATGAATTATTATTATTAATAATATCTGGGTGATCGAGCTTTACTTGGTAATGTTTTGACGTTTTATAAAAATGTAACCTAGCTAGATCGATTTATCGCCCTCGTGTGTATTAAATTTCATGAACATCGGATCTGTTCCCTAGATTCATATTATATATATATATATATATATATATATATACAAGAATTGCTAGTTTGAAGGTATTCGATATAGATACACAAGTTTTCTATATCTTTCATACAGGACCGCTGCACCGATTTTTGTTGCTTCTGATCTCGAGGTCGACTCCTATATACATATCGGGCGATCACTAAGTAGTTGTAACCATTTTCTATTAAAACAACTCTTAAGCTAGGTACACACCAACCATATAAACGAATGGGTTTTTTGTCGATCATATCGCACATTGTCAAGTGTGTTGTAATGCTTCCAAATCCCACTCGCTTGCGTACACATCTCACTGCCGTTTGTCATCGTTCACCTTCGATTACTTGGTGTGCACCTGGCATTTAAGATGGCGTGACGTGCACTAACTCGACAATGCGTCTGTTCACTGCAACTTCGGATGTTATGATTAGACATTGTGTGGACAATAATATTCGTGATTGTCAATGAAACAATGAATACGGTTCGTAATTATTACTGACACTTCGCTTGTTAACGATTAACTATTATGTCGCAGGACATTAAATAATATTATATAAATAAAAGAGTATCTACAGTAAAATGGTGTTATAATGCAATAGAATTAGAAGTCAGGCTTTTCTCTCGTCCACCAAATGTGTAGGAACTGCAAACGCACAAATTGTGAACACATGAATATATTAACGTTTTTTTTATATATTTTCGTGTCATTTTATGCATCAAGCATTACAGATTTCTTATCAGTTTAAAGATTTGCAATACATATCTTTGAAATTACGAAGAATCGTCCAGACACACTTAACGTGGATATCCTGAATAAAATGAGAGCAGTGTGTACAAAGATTTGCAATACATATCTTTGAAATTACGAAGAATCGCCTAGACACACTTAACGTGGATATCCTGAATAATATGAGAGCAGTGTGTGTGTAACATGTGATGTAGTATATATGATTTTAGATTGACATGGTCATTTACATTAAAATTAGAATTATAAACGGGATATTTACCATGTTTAGTATCTTTTTCGAGAATCCGATATTTCGGCACTGTTACAAGTACCATGATCACGGATGTACTAAAGTTCTGCAAGCTAGTTGTTACTCGGCAAAACCGTATCGGTCTACCCTCTTCCTCACTCGTTTCTGACGCGCATCACCACTACCACTGTCCGCGTTCTCACTACGCACTCGATCACGTTCACGACACACAACACTCACAGTATCGGCTAGCGCGGTTTTTGGAATTGCAGTTTGTTTGGGCCTTGTGAACATACGGATCACTGGATGCCAGACACTCGACAGTTGAAACCCATCCTCCCGGTTGAAGTTCTTGTACTTTTTAATTTCAATTGCTTCTTTCACCATTCTGGGTATGTAGTGGCGTTCTGTCGAGAGAATCTGAGGGTTATGTAACTCAATCCAGTGATTCGTCCCCTCCTCCAAAAGATGTTGAGCGATAGCCGATTTCTATGGCTCGTTATTTTTGACCGCCCTGATGTGCTCCTTGATCCTGCTTGAGACAGTACGCTTGGTCTGGCCTATATATGAGCTCCCACAGCTGCAGTCAACTTTATAAACACCTGGATGTTCTAAGAGAAAACTGTCTTTGGGTGTGCGTAGGTATTGAGACAGTTTCTTAAAAGGAGTGAAGATAGTTTTTACTGAGAACTTCTTTAAAATATTAGCGACCTTATCTGTCACTCCTTTCACGTATGGTAAGTACGCGGGTTGTCGTTCAACCTTATAGTCCAGGCGTTTAGGTGCTGGTGTGTATCTAGGTGGCATGATACGCTTCTTGTAACCATTTCTCTGTAGAACGCCCCTTAGGTGTACAATTTCAGCATTTAAATGTTCCTCGTCGCATAGACTATATGCACGGTCGGTAAGTGACGTCACTACAGAGTTCAGTTGACGGGGATGGTGATGCGAGCTGGCGTGCAGGTATCGGTCAGTGTGAGTGGGCTTCCTGTACACTGTGTGACCCAGGGAACCATCTTCTCGAACTACCACCTCTACGTCAAGAAATGCTAGACTTCTTTCCCTTGGAAATCCCTTTGGAAAGGGAAAGAAGTCTAGCATTTCTTGACGTAGAGGTGGTAGTTCGAGAAGATGGTTCCCTGGGTCACACAGTGTACAGGAAGCCCACTCACACTGACCGATACCTGCACGCCAGCTCGCATCACCATCCCCGTCAACTGAACTCTGTAGTGACGTCACTTCTAGTTCTCAATACCTACGCACACCCAAAGACAGTTTTCCCTTAGAACATCCAGGTGTTTATAAAGTTGACTGCAGCTGTGGGAGCTCCTATATAGGCTAGACCAAACGTACTGTCTCAAGCAGGATCAAGGAGCACATCAGGGAGGTCAAAAATAACGAGCCACAGAAATCGGCTATCGCTCAACATCTTTTGGAGGAGGGGACGAATCACTGGATTGAGTTACATAACCCTCAGATTCTCTCGACAGAACGCCACTACATACCCAGAATGGTGAAAGAAGCAATTGAAATTAAAAAGTACAAGAACTTCAACCGGGAGGATGGGTTTCAACTGTCGAGTGTCTGGCATCCAGTGATCCGTATGTTCACAAGGCCCAAACAAACTGCAATTTCAAAAACCGCGCGAGCCGATACTGTGAGTGTTGTGTGTCGTGAACGTGATCGAGTGCGTAGTGAGAACGCGGACAGTGGTAGTGGTGACGCGCGTCAGAAACGAGTGAGGAAGAGGGTAGACCGATACGGTTTTGCCGAGTAACAACTAGCTTGCAGAACTTTAGTACATCCGTGATCATGGTACTTGTAACAGTGTCGAAAAATCGGATTCTCGAAAAAGATACTAAACATGGTAAATATCCCGTTTATAATTCTAATTTTAATGTGATGTAGTGACTGTAGAGTTGAAAAATATATACTTAATATATTTTGAGATAGGTCAGTCAGATGGAACAAATTGGTGTTAAAAAAATATAAAGAAAATGTATTCTCTGCACTTATCGAATCCTTTAAAAAAGTACAGAGCAGAAGAACCAGAAACTGGTAGGGTTGTAAGAAGATGATACACGTAAGGTATTCGCCATAGGTTAAAACAAAACTATTATATTTACTGTTTTCCTGCTTGATAAAGAG
This sequence comes from Cybosia mesomella, assembly GCA_946251805.1. NCBI lineage: Eukaryota > Metazoa > Arthropoda > Insecta > Lepidoptera > Erebidae > Cybosia > Cybosia mesomella. The sequence continues at coordinate 11,488,972 of OX276388.1, read as the reverse complement.
AGGGAACCAGCCACATTCACACGGTGTTGTGCGAACATGTCATTCAAAGTATATTTTCCATTTCACTACCAAGAACAGTCATGTTGACAAAGTCATTCTTAGATAGAGTCAGGTATCAGAAAAGGACAATCCGCGTATACTACACTGTTACTATAAATCTGAACTATATTTAACACAATTTTCAATACCGAGGACATGAATAAATGATAATTAATGTATGATGTAAACTGAATCTCCTGTGGGTATAGTGACAATAAATAAATACATAAATATTCTACAACATTAACGCGGGAATAATATTTTAACATACACACAATCATGCCCCTTTCCTATTTGGGTAGGCAGAGACCATAATTGTTTCCCTTTGATACGATCCCGACACTGTCTTCTACTTTCATAATTGTTGCTCGTCAGTTGCGGGTACTCTTGACCTCTACAGAACATCCTCGATTTGAATATTTTAACAGTTATAAAAAAAGCTGAGGGAATAACATATTAACAAATTGTAAATACAGTGATAGCATTCAGTTTGTGTTGTCTTCTCTTTGTGAACAGCGCAGCAGATTTGCCTGATATAATGTTGACGGATAAATTGGAACACTGTATCTATTCTTCTAGAATTCAAAAAGAAGGATCTTCACAATGAGCTTCCTAGAATTTTTGGCCCGATACTAAATAAAATCTGATAGTCAACTACCTTCCTAGCAGAAAGAATTTAACTCGTCTTAGCGATCAGATCTTCTCAGTTAGAACCACATTTAAACTTCTATACTAATATTACAAAGAAAGTGGCCGAATTTTGTGTGTTTGGATATATGTTGAGAGTAATCTTCGGAACCACACTTATTGGAAAAATTCTTTCGCCATTGGGAAGGTACATTACCCTCGGTGGACATAGGTGATATTGACATATAATCTATATTCATCGGGGATAATGGCTACATATAGCCACATGAATGTGGCTTGAGTTAAAAAAACTTCGGAAATACCAGTTTCTGATGCTCTATTATTTATTTATTTTATTAATTTTGAATGCAACATCATTGTCTCAATTACAGTAATAAAAATAAGACCTTCAAATTTATAAAAAATAGAAAAGCGTCTGTGTCTGAAAGATTGTATACATCCCATGTACTTTTTTTTTGTATTTAGGACACGTCAATTTGACTTCACCTCGCCTGATGTTAAGCTGAAAGTAAAGTCTCAGGAAATGTGTCTTTCCTGAGACTTTCCAAGGAAATATGTACATATACACCTTTACATACACCCGCAAATGTAAGGGTGTATACTTTATTAAGTAACAACACTACTAGTATTCTATTACATAAACATATAAAATTAGTAGACAGAGGCAGAGACAACAGCCCGCCATCTGATTCTGTCCCTACGCTTCTTACACATTTCACTTGCTTCCTCTACTGTCATTAAACCTTGCACGCAAGCCCGTCGGTTTACTATTAAAGGAATTAATATCCAACAGATAAAAATTGAACATTTTACAAATAATGCAATAAGGGGCTCAACGTTTCAATGAACTTGTAACTTAATTCTTACTCACTTTTTCACCACACATGCTACCATGTGACTTGCAGCCAGTCAGAATATATAAGTTTATATATTAATTTTTGTATGCAATAGGTATGTAGCTTACATATCTTTTGTATTTCTTGCACGGTGTCCTTTTCAGGGCAATCCGAGACTGAGATTATTTCGCAAAGACGGCAAAGTAGAAAATATGCTCAAATAAATCAACTCAGTTCTGGAAGCAGCACCGATGTAAACTCAACTTTATATTTTTCGATAAAGTAACACATGGGCCTATATTTATATGATAGATTATTCTCTTGTTTATTAAATAACAACATGTGGACGACGACGTTACCCTTTGTTCTATATACAAAAAGTACCTACAAACAAGATTGTTTTCGCAGTTGGCATCGCATCAGCACTTATAGCAGCTGCTTATAAAAATACGTTTTGAGTCCTGTATACTTAATAATCAAATTTGTTACGTGATGATAAGTTATATTTTTCCTTGAGACTATGTGAGAAGTTACGTCGTTGAGTTTATATAAAGTGACGGGCTGATGACTTCACTAGTCAACACTAGATGTAGTATTTAACACGTCATTCTTATCAGAACTGTGCCTTATGTCAATTTAATGTTGCTGTTTCTATTGAACAATAGTATGAGTAGGTATAAGATGAGTTTTGCACATAGCATCATAAGAATTAATGGATTCAGTTCTTCCGTATTACAATAGGAAATGTTTTTTTTTTACTTTTATGTAGTACCTTTGCATAAAAGTAATACAAACCGACCAAGTGCCCATGAAGGATTCCGTAGCAGCAAGTAACATAATATAAAAGTTCTTGTACTTCGTTGTAACAAAAAAAAACTACTTACTAAATCTCGTCCAAACCAATTTTCAGTGGAAGTTTATATGGTTATTATGGTTTTTATGGTGGTTTATATGTCCATCATATATTCTTTTTAGTTTTATCATTCTCTTATTTTAGAAGTTACAGGGGGCGGGGGGCACATTTTATCACTTTGGAAGTGTCTCTCGCGTAAATTATTCAGTTTAGAAAAAAATGTTATTAGAAACCTTAATATCATTTTTTTTTAAAACCTATCCAATCCATAGAAAAAAAATCTGAGTATGGGGAACCCCAAAATGTATTGTTTCTTTTTCTATTTTAGTGCAAACTCTTAATGCGGTTCACAGAGTCTACTTACTAAGTGTCAATAGCATAGTTTTTATAGTTTCAGAATAAAAGTGTCTGTGACATACGGACGGACAGACAGACATGACGAATCTGTAAGGGTTACGTTTTTTGCCATTTGGAACCCTAATAAAAACTTGACTAGTCCATAGGCTTTCTATCCCTGGAATAGGTTCCAATGGGTGGCGAGAATTTGATCAAAATTCTACGAGGGTGGAGCTGCAGGTAACAGCTAATAATACATAAAGACTGAGAACAGCTATCGGAGGATCTCACAAATATGTTGTTCCACCTTGTAGGGTTTGCGGCCGACAGCGCGGCGACAGTTGTTGATAATGTCATATAAGTTCTTAAACCCCAACGCCATGTGTGCATTCAATGATGACATCATAAAAGTATGATAGTGGTGTACCAGACAAAAAAAGATAGAAAAAGCATGAAGACAGAAGAAAAAAACAATAAAGAAGCATGTGCATTAATCATAACCATTGCACATGCGTCGTTGTTCAGTTGACCCAACGAAGTAGTCTACTAGACAAAAAAGTGTCGGGGCCTATGTTTTTTTATAGCGTCTAAACTCATAGCCATAATACAAATAAAGCCTAAATGTAAATTAAAAAAACAACCAAGTATTAAGGTAGTTTAAAAGACAACTAAAGTAGGTACAGTTGCCATCGGTATTAGCTTAACACAATCCTAGTTACCGACCACCTTGACCTTAACTCTAAAGCTTTACATAAAATAATAAGTAAAAGCTTCACCCCATCGGTGACGACGATGGGGTGGGCGGGTCGGAATCGGGATTACAAAAATAATAATACATCAATTATTTATTGATTTATTTCAATGTACAGATCGTTTGTAAGTATGTTAGATAGTGTTCAGCAACTTCTAAGGGCAAATGTACCTATGTATGCAGATGTAGGCTCTAAAACCAGATTCATGAACACGGAGAGTATCAAATGACTAGGTGACTCATTGCAAGCTTACTAAAAACTGCTGTCGTTTCGTTGTCATTTCATTAGGTGCGCAGTCGTGCGCGTGAGTTATACCCAATTACCCCCAACGCCGAAACCACCACTGGTGACAAATGGGATACTTTTCCAAAAAAATGTCCTGTTTGCCAAGAATGGTGGTGTCACCAGTAGTCGCAATAAGGAGTGGCCACTAGGTGTGAGCTATCAGCATGAACCTTACTCCTAATACAAGCGTTTAACATATATGCAGAGGGAGAATAGTTTAATGGTGTTTTGGGATGTATTAGGCCTCGCCAAGATCTTCTAGGCCAAGCGATCCTCCTGCTAGCCGGTACAGCTGCTGATAAATGGACGACGCTCAGACGACAGGCCACCAGGAGGCCTAGACAAAGTGACATTCTACTAGTGGAATCACTTCGAAGCGAACCTTCAAAAGTCCGAAATGTATGGTAGTGACATTATATGTCGATATGTCACGTGTAACAAATAATGTCACTACCATACATTTCGGACTGTTCAAGGTTCGCTTCAAAGCGATTCCACTAGTAGAATGTCACTTTGTCTACAGGCTCAGACCTGTAAAAGCCAAGGTAAGTCAAATCAAGAGAAAGAGTAGAATAGTCGACCCCATACTACAAAGTACCAAGCTATGGATGCAAGCGAGGTTAGGTAACACTGTGATGATGACAATAATGGTGTCGTGAAACGTGATTAGTTAAGTCATAACTAAGTATATAATATAGATATCAAAAATTCTCACATCTATTCATCTAGGAGAATAACCCGAAACCGGATATTAAAAAGGAACAACGGAACAACCCTTTTATCAATTAAGGGGGAGTGAAACATGTCTAAATAGGAATCGAACCTGAAGCGCACACTTGTGCACGACACAAACGGGATGTGCACTAAGGGTGCCTTTTAAATTTTTTATCGTATTACGTACTCACTTAGACCCGCTTCCGTCTCATTGTGGGCTGGAACTGTTTGTTTTTTAAATCAGATGAGCATATGGACGTTTTAAGATGAACATTGACAAAAATATTATAATACAGAATTACAGGATACCGTGCACAGTAATTCTCATCGTAATATGAAAACCACCCCATCTCTTCTCGTGGGAGCCGTACAAGGCATAAGCAGTTCTCCATCCGACAGTTCATTTTGGCGAAATGTGAGTGTTAATAACCCTTAATATCCCTATTTTACCCACTAAATAAATGTCGCAGTTTCACTTGTGGCCAACAAAAGATTGCAATCGATATTGCAAGATTGCATCGATAGTTTGGAAATACCTGGCCGCCCACTCTAAAAAAACTTTCCAACTCTACAAACTTTGCCGGGAAACTTTGCAAGTTAAATAAAAGTTTGTAAAATTTAAAGCGTGTGTACTCTCTCTGCCTATCCATTCTGGGAAATATAATTATACATGTGTCAATATGTAAAAAAGTAATTGCAAAATAACTGTTTCTAAGATACGAGGCGACATGTATGTATGTAATACCATAGACAAGTTTTTCTAGGTTTCTCTTCCGTTTGAGTAAATTAAACTGGTGGCTGCTTTGCCCCACCTAGCTTTTACGAACCTACCACTAAACCCGTCTGGGCTACGACTATATTTTCTAAATGATAGGATTTAATAGGTGTAATTTATGACAGATTGCTAGTTGTAGTAGTAGCCAGATAGTAACCTTTCATGACCTTTCAACCATTTTTTTTATTTTTTTTATACCACTCAGGTGGCAGACAAGCTCACGGCCCACCTGATGGGAAGCGGTTACCGCGGCCTATGGACGAGTGCAACACCAGGGGCGTCACACTCGCGCTGCCGACCCTAAAATAGGTATAGGTAAGGGTATAACCCAATTCACACAAAATTTAAACAAATGATAAAAAGTGTTCGATTAGGGTCGCTTTGCAATACTCACACATTCATTCATCACTTCTTTAGAATAACATTATAATCTTGGATTTTTTATTATTTAAACAAAATTTAAACAAACAACAACAAAATTTCTCCAGCAGTATTTTAACCACTTATTGAGAGTTTAATCATCATCATCCGGGCGCTACCCGGTTGCACCCAAAGCTTGCAGTCAGGGTCTGCTCTCCTATTCTTATGGGATTGGTTTATTTTGGTTTTAACGTAGCAACTGCCCTCTGGCATCTAACTCCAAGCTGAAAGCCTGCGCCAGAGCCTCGTCCGTCAATCAGTGAGCGTAGACCCAAGTTTAAAATGCAATCATTCATTTAATATTTTTACGTTGACAAAAACTAGACATTATGAACAATTTTTAAATACTGGAAACCGAATTTCCAAACGTTTTCTACTTTTGCAGTTTATTTTGGTTTATCAAAATACGGTATACGTACTTATACGTAGTCACAAAAAAAATACGTTTATACTTGTTGGCTCCCTACTTGAAATATATAAAACAACTTAATGAGCAATTATTTTTTCCAAACGTTTTCTACTTTTGCAGTTTATTTTGGTTCATCAAAATAAGATATACGTACTTAAATCTTATATGTAGTCACAAAAAAAATACGTTTGTACTTTATTCAAGTGGAATATTAAGTTGGCGGGAGCTTTATATATTTCGGGAGTTTTATATATTTCAAGTAGGGATACTTGAAATATATAAAACAACTTAATGAGCAATTATTTTTTTGTAAAAATACAAACTTATTACAATTGATTCGGCATCAGGGGACCGATTCAGAAAAAATACGTTATTAAAATTTATCATTTCAAAACTTACGAAAACTTATAAAATTTTTATTTCAAAATAATTATACCCGTAATACGCAGGCCTCTTATTGTGACTTTGTTATTCGTTAAGTATTTGAACGATTTATTTTCCTAACAAATTCACAGTAATGGGGACCGTGGTTACAATTAGTGGTGGTAAAATAGGACTGACCAGATGCGTTCGGACCAATCACAGTAAGGAAGGATTAGTTAGTCGGTATGATAAAAAGATAATAATAATATTATTTGATTTCATATGTTAACGAAAATACCTTACGTCTCAAAAGCTGTATAACTAAGTATTTAAAAAACAGGTATCTGTTTATCACTTGCTAGTACAAACCAAGCATAGCTTGTAATTCAGGTTGTATTACAAGATACCTATGCTTGGTTTGGGTCTAGATACCGCGTTGTAGGATTCTCCAGAATATTATTATCCTATCAAAAACATAAATGTGAAATCTATATGGGTTCCAAGTTCTGTTTAGAAAATCCTAAAACTTTAGTTACAAAAACCTAAAACATTCTAAAATGAATAAATATATAACAATTTCTTGTTACTTGGTACCACAATATTTTTTACTATTGTAGTAGTAAGTAGGTTATATTTTTTTTTTAAATTTTAAGACAATTATTTACAAAATGCAATTATTTCACCTGGGATATAATTCAAACTCAAGATTTGAATTGGTTAGTTCAAAATATTGGAATATTGCCCTTTATTTTTTCTGCCCAAGTCGGGGGAGGGTATAACGCGCGTAGGCGGTTGTGTTCTACTATAGAACTTTCATAAAACCTTGATTGGATTGAATGTAGTCCGTGTAAAGTTTTAACTCTGTCCACGTGACGGATACGTGGACAGTATGTATTCACCTAATTTCATACTTAACTTTGTTATTACTTTGTTGATACTAATCCTGCTTCCTACTAATATTATAAATGTGAAAGTTTGTAAGATATTCGGATGTTTATCTCAATCACGCTCAAACGGCTGAACAAGTCTGGCTGAAATTAGGTATAGGGATAGATTATAATCCAGAATAACACATAGGCTTTTTATCCCTGGAATAGGTTCCCATGAGTTATGGGAACAGAAATCAAAATAACACGCGGGCGGAGCCGCGGCTAATAGCTAGTCATCAATAATTTTCAGTTTTCAGATTTTATCCTTCCCTCATAATCTTTTCTTTTTATGCCTCTCATGTGGCCGACAAGCACGCGGCTCACCTGATGGGAAGCAGTTACCGCGGCCTATGGACGTGTGCAACACCAGGGGCGTCACACTCGCGCTGCCGACCCTAAAGTCTACCTTGATGCCAACTATTATGTTTCTATCTCCTTGTGAAGTGGGTTAGGTTTTGATCTATAATTCAGTGAGTGAGTTTTTAAACGTTAATATATCAATAACTATTTGAGCAACATTAATGAAATTTTGGATTCTAGACAAGTTAAAGGGCTTTAATAACATAAACATAACATAACTTCACGCCTGTATCCCCGAAGAAGTAGGGCTTTAATAAATGTACCAAATTTCATATATTTAGATTAAATAGTTTTCGAGTTGTGAAGGGGTCAGAAATGGCTTGAATGGTTCGTGTTTATAAACATTGAGCATGCTAATCAACTATTATTTCCTACCGTATTTAGGTGGACAATTTTGCTACATAGACTTTAACTGGCCCTGTACTAGGTTGTAAATATTTAATAGATTCTGAACGCAAACTAAAGACTAGTTATTGGAAAGATATTCCTACACCCACTAAAGAATTTTTATTTGCAGAAAATTTTGAGTTGATTGCATGTAAGTGGACTTAGAAATATAATAATTGCATTCAAGTTCAAGTTGGGTTCTCAATTTATCTTTTAATGATCTTTGTTCTGATCATCGGTATAATCCGCTCTTAGTTCATGAGAATCAAGAAGATACGCGACGATTATGAGAGTAAGCTTATAGTAGCATACCCTCATAATTGTCTCGTCTCTCGTTGAAATAAATATAAAGTTGGAGTATTATAGAAGTATAATTAATATTTATCATTATTTCGTCGTGTTATTACGGTAAGCGTCGGTAGCATTGCGGCTAACAATAAAATAAACTATTAAATCTAATTAGTATTAACTATTTTGAAATGTGGAAGTTAAAGCACTCAGTGTTCCAGAAATACGTATTATTTCCAGCAACAAATTTCCTTAAACTTTGCCCGAGTTTAGGAGTACCAACCTAAATTGATTTTCGAGTGGGTTATGTGCACACTTGTGATAGGGCGACTAGCGCCCCTCCCCCAAACCGGGGCAAGACGGGGACACCGTGGTTCCCAAACCCGAGGGGGCCATCTCGAAACCGGAGATGGCCCAGGGTCAGTCGGGGTGCGAGGGATATGCTCTATGGGCAACTTTACACCCCGGCGTCTGCAGACCCGAGACGGCGTGCGGTTTTAGTCGGTTCAAGCCCGACATAACCGCCCCGCTGGCCGACGGGGGGTATCCGAAGGGATTACCGCACGAAAAAAAAAAAAAAAAGGTACGTGAATTTTGTAGTGTGTTGCCGATTTGCATGTGCATGGAATTTCCAACTCTGGTAGCGTGGGTATACGCAAAATTAAGCACAAACGTTGGCTGAATTGGAAATTGGTTCCAATTCTGTCGTTTCAAATCTCTTAACTGAACTAAAATAAGCAAAATTTTTGTTTAGCCCAGTCAAAACGATGTTACCATATAATGTCCTTACAACAAATTTCAAATTTCAAGTCGTAATTTAATCCGTTGCCAAACAGAATAAATGATTGAAAAGCATTTAAGGGATAGTTTAGTGCGTAACAGAATCGGCACCATTGTACGTGGGTATAAGAGGCATATAAAACGCAATAAAATTAATGGTACTAATGGTATTATTTGATACTGTGTCTGTTTGAAAAATTGTCAAATGACAATTACTTAAGTATTATTTAGTTGTGCATGCTTTTGAATAAGTCCTATTTGCATTCGTTGTTACGAGTGTTTTATTTACCGACTTAAATAGTACGAAGTTCTCAATCAGATTTTTCCATAATGACAATGTATAATAAATAATGAATAAATAAATATTTATAGTATATACCAAGTGTGGTTGTAAGTTGTAATATAGGTTCTTGAATGCGGATAAACTAGTATAATGTACTTATACATTGTTTTTGTAAAACATAAATATTATATATTGAAATATCAAAACTAATGGAAATAGATATACTGATAAGTACAAATATATGCACTGAGCGGTAATCGAACCCGCGACCTATGATGCAGCAGTCGAATGCTCTATCGTTATGCCACACATACTTAAGTCGTCAATAATAGGTTGTATTGTCTTCATAATAATATGTTAGTTGCATGGCAGGTTTCGGTAGACTTGTTTCGACGCGGAATACCAATTTCGCATAATGACAGTCGACAGCAAATAGTCATTTACCATAAATACTAACCACGATTTACCTCCTCATTCATTAATAACCTATTAATTTAAAAACACTTTTAAAAACAAGCTAAGTGCAACGTTCTAGCTGAGCAGAGCGAGTGTGACACCCGGCCCCTGGTGTTGCAAACGTCCATAGGCCACAGTAACCGCTTCCTATCAGGTGGGACGTGTGCTTGTCTGTCACTTAGGGGTTTCAACAAAAGTGCATCAAGATGAATTAAATGAGCCCAAACATGAAGGATTTATTTTGTTTACTTCAGAAGTTCCTATGACCACCTACCATCACCATCTTCGGACTTTGGATATCATGTAGCATCGGAGTATCTGCCAAGACCAAAAAAATGAGCCCAAACCTATAATAATAATAATAATAACAATATTTATTCAACTTATAAAATAAAGTTTACAAAATTTACAGTTAATATTATTTATGACAAGAACTCTAAGACACCCTGATCCTAACCTAGGTCGAAACCTGTAATTAAGTATCAGAGCACAAGACTGCAAAAATAAAACTATTACATTTAAACACTGATCTTAATCTTTAGTAGAGTGCATTCATGATTTTGTACAGTGATGTTCTGTGAGGGTGTGTGTGTAAAAAAAGGGTGTATGTGTGGGTGTGTAAATGTGTGAGGGTGTGTGTTTTGTGTACAAAATATATACTTATTATACGTGTGAGAGAACTATTTGAAGCCTTTTTAGGGTTCCGTAGCCAAATGGCAAAAAAACGGACCCTTATAGATTTGTCATGTCTGTCTGTCCGTCCGTATGTCACAGCCACTTTTTTCCCAAACTAAATGAATTTATTGTTTTTTTTTTCACACAAAAATAGAAAAAAGAACACTAAATTTTGGGGGATTCCCATACCTTTTTTTTTCGTGCGGAAATCCTTTATTTAGAACTGAAACTCCATTTTTTTTTTCATCAACCCCATACGTGGTATCTATATAGGTCGAGATATACGGAAAGGTAGAGGGCTGCCACGAGGGCCCGCCTCTGCACCTCCCACGCCAGGCACTCCGCCATCATGTGCAGCCCCGAATCCTCGCTTGTATTACAGTGGTGGCACTCAGATGTTAATTCCTTTCTTATGCGTCAGCCGAAACGAGAGGCTCCCGTGTCGCCTCTTTAGCCAGTCCTCCATGATGGGACTTACCGCCGCTATGACGGCGTACCCAGGGCGTTACTATCCTGATATAGAGTGGAAGTGGAATTTAAGAAGGGGCGGAATTGAGTGGCCTTAAGGATGGCTCTTTGGGCCCTTTCCGGACCGAGTAAGTGGTGGTGCAAGTATACCAAATTTGAGTTCAATCTAACGTCAGGAAGTGGTCCTAATTGAGCTTTCAAGATTTGACTTATAATAACTAACAAACTAACAGAGCAAGCTAAATAAAAGCTTGTAAAAAATGAACTGTGTATGAAATGAATGGAATTGTCTTATTTTCACTCTTGAATTGACACGTATCAAATATCCCTCCGGACCATCTGACCACCATGAACTTGCCACTGGTGGTGACTTGGGATTTCTATATCCCAACTGACTACCAGTGACCAAATAATACAGTACTACTCCCATATCACCATCAGTGGTGTAAATTGTCTCATTTTACCACTAGTGGTAAAATAAAACAACATCAGTAGCACTTTACCACCAGTGGTCAGGTTATAAGATCAGTTTCAATTGACAACCGGTGGCAAGTTCATGGTGGTCTGGTCCCGAGGGTCAAATATGATAAGAGGACAGCATGGCGGGAAATACTCGTGTGTCGAGTCTCTTCGACCAATGAAATTGCTGATAAATATATCATCATCATCATCTTAGCCTTGTTCCCAGTTGCATCCGAGATTTTGCCTAGGAGTCCAGGGACCGCTTACTCATTCTACTCCTTTTGGTTTAGCTTATACTGCTTTTGTGAGAGCGACTGCTATGAGACCCCCCATAGAGGAAAGCCTGCTCCAGAACCTCTTCCGTCAATCACCAGGTTCACCACAGGCTTTCAGGCGAGGTTGGCTTGAGCCCCTAAGATATAGAAACACAGGGTACACCCTTGGTGGAAAGCTCGAGATGTAGTGTGTAAAAGAAGAATAGAAGAAAATGGGTAGTTATATCTTACTGCCCCGGAGTGAGAGATACTTTTTACGGTAAAACTTTAATGTAATATTCTAAAGAGTATATATTTATATTTCACATTTCTTTGAATATAAATAAGTGCCTAATTGAATAAATGCCAAATTGAAAAAGCTTTCTCAATGAGACATTCGAGAAACTAAAGCAATATTTATGATTATGAATTTTAATGAATTCAGAATATATATCTTTAAATATATATTTCTTGTGTGCGGTGTGTATGTCCTGAACTCCTCCTAGACGGCTGGACCGATTTTGATGAATTTTTTGTGTGAGTTCAAGGGGATTCGAGGATGGTTTAGATTCACAATTTGGTCCACAAAAAATTAGGGTTCCGCGCAAAAGAACTAAAACCATAAAAATCGAAATCCACGCGGACGAAGTCGCGGGCACAGCTAGTTATATATATATTACATCATATATTTGAACAATTTCTTTAACGCCTAATTGAAATAGTACATTGAAACCGAACTATGGAGCTTCGAAAATCTGATAAATAACTAATACCCTTACTAATATTAAATGCTACTGAAACTCTGTCCGTCTGTCTGTTATTTCTCTATGTCTAGACCGAAAATGTTGGTAAAATAAGGCTTAGAAATAGCTTGAAACCCAACGTAGAATATTGGTTACTTTTTATTTCGGCATATAGCAATTTTCAAAGATAAAGAGTTTCCAAGAGAAGCCGCAGGTTCCCTAATGCTATTTTCATACCTTAATGTTATGTTAAAATGTAATAATAATAGACATAATAACCCACAGTACGGAGTGGTCCTTATGTCTAGAGGTGACCAACGGGCACAAAATGCACTCTTTTATACAAATAATTGTCCACTTATACCATTTCGCCATCCGTGTAGTAGGCTAGTCGTGACAACTTGACACATTTCACAAAGAATGAGACATAAAGCTTGAAGTTCGTAAAACTAAGGAATCCAACGGAGTCCTTGGACGTATGCATACTGCGAATATTACTACCATATTAAATTATTCAGTGACTCGATGGCGTAGCGGTAATAAGTGTGACCACTTTGCATGAGGTTTCGGATTCGATTCCCGGGTAAGGCTAAAAGTATTATTGACTTTGTTGTTAGGAAGTTCATCATCCACAGAGCCATTACATTGAGTTGTCGGACTATTAGGGCTCCAATACCTGTAACGACTGCCATAGATGTTCGTTAGGAAGATGGCGGCATGTATACCTCCTCATTTACTATCGCAAGTTTTCTGAATTGCACCCACTATGGAAGAAAATTCAAAGCCTTGATTCACGTCAAATTTTTTTATGACATGTCATATGTGAGTGAAAAGCAAAAGGTAATAAGCTTTCAAGTTCTATCTGGACCGACATACGCCTGAACTCTTAACACTGATTAACTGAATCATTTCAAATATGGAACGTCCATCATCATTTAACGAATTGGTTTAGTTCAATCTAACTGTTGAATGGGGAATGAAATCACATGTCTAAGGGTTTTACCGGTTTGGACGGGTTCTTCATTTGATCTTGGCACTTTTTATCTAAGTGATGTCACTCAGCTCAGGTGAAATGATTCGATACCAAATTTCATCCACATTCACTCGGGTGTTTTATAGTGAAAGAGTAACAAACATCCATCCATATTCATATCCATCCTCACAAGGTTTCACATTTGTAATATTAATAGGAAGTAGGATAATAAACCAAAAATATATCTAATATTGTATTGTAGTAATACAAATAACTATAAAATATATGTTCTATGTTCTTATAAATACGAGTATATCAGAACTTTATTAGCAGATGCACGGACTTATTAAATTATCATTTTAATCGAATGAGTAACATAAGAATGCACGATTAGGTATACAAAGAAACACTATTTCTTTTATTTTTTGTCCATGCATTCTTTTATTGTTGACTCAATTGAGATAAACCTTTAGTAACTTGCTGTACGTGTACAGCAAACTGTATTTTATGTGCCTTTGCAAATAAAATTAATAAAAAATAATAAGTAAAAGGAAGAGACTGCAATTAGTGAGAAATAATTCTTACAATGTGCTAATGCAACGGGCCGGTAAAACAACCGTACCGACATTTACCACATATCTTAACACAATAGATAAACCTTAGCTCGCTTGTACAGTCAGAACAAATGAAGCCTTACGTAAGCTAAAACTCACTCTATTTAGTAACTTTATCGACCAAATTGAAAAACATATTAGTGTTTTATTTTTGAAGGCATTCAAATGTTACAAATATTATTCTTACTCTTTGTTACTCTTTGTTACTTACCTACTACTAAGGTTGAAATTTGTTTGCAGTTTCAGCTTAGCAGTGTGAAACGAATAAAATGCAAGTCTAGCAATAAAATTTTCTTTCCTAAGGCGAACCTAGTTGCCCGGCAACACAAGCAGACGTGAAGAAACATTGCGGCTGTTTAAGGCTTCACCATACTGACAACGTTTAATTAAACTGAATTTTCAGGCTATACTCTATGAAATTAATTGCGCTGAATTAAATTAAATTAAACGGTTCGAGTCTGACATATCCACCTCACCGTTAGTCATCATCCATCTGCTATACCTACTCCCCAGAAGGTATTTCTTTCGAGGGAGGGTTAAGTTTTTGTTTGTAGTTGCACCTTTGAAAAAAGTCAAAAAATATTTCCAAAAGTTGTTATTCATCAAATATAGCAACATATGCCGTGATATTTTCAATTTTTTCATTACAACGGTACGTGTAAGTAAAAAGGAACTAACACGTCATGTGTGGAGGGTGGATGCATGGGTGGTTGTTTGTTGCTCATGCCGCAAAAATGGGGGAACGACTCTAGATTGAATTTGGCACATAGATCATAGTCTGTCAAAGCACATAAGTTACTTTTATCCTGGGAATAAGTTTCAATGTGTCGCAGGAACAGGTAAACGCTGATCAAAGATTTGCTTTGAAATTTTACGCTCCGCCAACATTGATTAGAGACGCCTAAATAGATGTTAGCTAAAAAGCTTCACAAATTGCGTTCATTGCAGACCGTATGAGTTATGTTATCAACATTGTTGTCAAACCTTGTGGAGTTTTGTTCAACAGGTGGTTTACTTGTTGAATTCATCGGCACTTCCAACGCCTTCTAATTGCCCGAGGGAAAACGGTCTACGAATTTTAATACGCGGTACATTTCTTTAATAAGGGTTTGCCAATTTATAAGCCTATGTAGTGCAGCTTATAAAAATAATTGGCTCCATTTTACGGAGTAGGTATATTGAACAGAGATTATTTTTGAAGGAGTCTATCGTGATTGAGTGGATAGTTTATTTTCATAATTCTGGAGTATACATTGAGAGAATTTGAAATGAAAATGAATTTTATTTATATAAATTATTACTAAGTGCAAAACTTGAGAATGGTTCGACCGATTTAGATGTTTTTTTTTATCTGTTCGTAATAATTATCAGGATAAGCTTTAAACGAGTGAAAATATATTTTTTTATTGAAGGTAAGGTCGACGTGCTGGTGAAACTATGCACAAAAACTATGTAAAATAGTTATAGAAGTCAAAGATCGATAGCGCATGACATAGAACATATTAATTCTGTATAATATGAGGACTATGTGTGAGTAAAATTATACTATATTGCGAGCTTTTAGTCGCAATTGTTTTAAATTTCTTTTCAGGTTACTATATTTATATAAAGTTGATAGGTACTATGAATGTAGGGCATGCCGCAATAGCGGCGGTAAGGCCCATCATGAAGGACTGGCTAGAGAGGCGACACGGAAACCTCTCGTACCGACTGACGCAGGTGATCTCCGGTAAGGGAAGCTTCGGGGACCACCTGCATCGGATCAGGAAGGAGTGTCATCACTGCGACGCGAGCGAGGTCTCAGGGCTGCACACGCTGGCGGACTGCCCGGCGTGGGAGGCGCCGAGGCGTGACCTCGTGGCAGCCATCGGAGTGGTAGTCCTCTCGCTCGGCAGCATGATTGCGGCAATGGTGCGGAGAGCGAGCGCGTGGGCCGCCGCCACCTCTTCTGCGAGCATGTAATGCTCGCGAAGGAGATGGCGGAGCGCGCCCGGGAGAGATTTAGAACTCTCCCGGCCCGCCGAGCCCGCAAATTGCTCGCCGCGCGTCGCAGGCGACTCAGGCGCCGGAGGTCGCTTAACGACCTCCGTCCTCCATGAACGCAGGCCTGGGGGTGGCAGGTAAGGCCGCCTGTCACCCCAGCAGTAGCAGGCCGGGACGGTGGGGCGACTAGCGCCCCTCCCCCAAACCGGGGCAAGACGAGGACACCGTGGTTCCCAAACCCGAGGGGGCCATCTCGAAACCGGAGATGGCCCAGGGTCAGTCGGGGTGCGAGGGACATGCTCTATGGGCAACCTTACACCCCGGCGTCTGTAGACCCGAGACGGCGTGCGGTTTTAGTCGGTTCAAGCCCGACATAACCTACCCCGCTGGCCGGCGGGGGGGGGGGTATACGAAGGGATTTCCGCACGAAAAAAAAAAGGTACAAGGTGACTTTTCAAAAGAGGAAAATTTTCAATGCGGGAAACTGTTAAAAATAGGGTCTGATGTGTAGGAGGACTTACATAAAGCCATAGAATTATTTGGAAATGGAAAAACGTAATAAGAAAAACACACCCACTTAAATGACATTGTACGCGAATATCACAAATTGAAATAAAACTAGAGGTATATAAACGTCGTGTGCATTGTAAATATAAAATAACATCAAAATAAATCACGATAGAATCCGTTAAAGATAGTTTTAATTCATCGCCCACTTAAAATGTAATATTTAAGAAAAAATACTATTCTAATATTTTCGTTAAATTTATAAGTCATAAGTATTGTTGAAAATAATGCCTTTTATGTAGAGCGGAGTTAGAAACATGGAGCAGAAAAGTTTGTCGATTGATTGTTCTTTTCTATTAAAATAATATATCACGTGGTAAATAAACTTCTATAAAGCAAAGCTCAAAGAGTTCTGCTACAAGAACAACATAATATACGAACTGTAAAAAATGTGATCTCGTCCGTAAGAGACAAATTGAAATGGTTTTTTTTTTTATTAACATATGCGGTCCGCTTCGTATATGCATTGAAATCCATTGGAAAATGCCTCACCGAGATCCCAATAGACTATTACAGTCCACTGCTGGACAATATGCCTCTTCCAATCTACTCCAAATCACTCTCCTCTATCGTATGAATACCAGTGATCGTACTGTATGCGGAAAGCTTTCAAGGATCGTTGGTCTTATTTTTTTAAACACATTTATATCTCCTTAGAGGTAAGCAGAGGTGGTTTTGAAATAAAATGGTCGTTTTGCACAGAAAACAAAATAACATTTTAGTCGACAGGAATCGAACCAAGGCTGATTGCGTGTATTAAAAAAGCGCATACGTTCGTTTGCCGTTGTTGTTGTTTGTTCGTCAACGTCTTGATAATGCACCTACTAAGTCTTTCTCTGCACCACCTTTGGTTGACTGGTAGAGAATGCCTGTGGCATTAAGTCCGCCTATGTACTTGTGCATAAAGTTTAATAAATAAATAAATAAATTATCCCCTACAGTTATGGAAACGAAAATAAGTAGGTAACAACTAAGGGTTGTACACTTGTCCTTACAACATAATATCTAATACGACTATAATTTTTCCTTTTTCTTGAAATAATACTAGTATTGAAACAAAACTATTTGTAACGGATTCTATCGCGATTTCTTCGATGTTATTTTCCCCTCCCGATGATAGTCTCCACGTGACCAAAGCTGCTGAAAAGCAACCGAAACGTCGGGATCAATGTAAAATATAAAATAACATCAAATAAATCGCGATCGAAAGAATGTGTGACATTCGCGTAAACTTCCGACAATATCAATAATACTAGTAACCGAAATTTCAAGTAGGCATTCCCGTTAACCATTATTCCAGCTAAGCTAAATAATATATTCAATATGGGGTCGAAACGTTGGGTTCGTGGGGTCCGAGCGCACGGTCGCTTTACACGGAAATTCCAAAGCGACTGGTCGATGCTTCGCGTGACCAAAGGGCTGGCCTGTATTTTGCCCAAAGGATTGGCATTGCCATCCAACGGGGTAATGCCGCCAGCCTTTTGGGTACGTTGCCAGTCGACATCGATGGGGAGGAATTCTTCGACACCTGACCCTTTTTTTCCTTTCCCTTCCTTTTTTTTTAATCTTGTAAATATTTTTATTTATTAATTTAGTTTTGTTTATCTTTAATAAATTTTTTAAAATGTTGTTTAAAATAGAATAAAAAAAAAAATTCAAAAAATAAAAAAAAGGTTTCACGGTGATAGGGTAATGGCCAGGATTCGAACCTGGGACCTCTCGATCGTAAGGCCGTTTCCTTAACCACAAAGCTACCGACGTTTATTATATTACTCTTAATAGATCGTCAATCTTATTTATTGGATAGTGCGCAGTTATCGAAGTAGGCAAGATTAAATCTTGTGCAGACTCTCGGTCGTTCCATGACGTTATTGAAACTCTTTGATACTCATACTAGCGATCAGTGGTATGATTCAATAAAATTATGTTTCTAAAACGAGTGGATTAAAAAATTTACGTAAGCTTATTTTTTTTTTTTTACACAAATTGTTTGATGAATTATACCTAAGTATATTATAAACCTTCCGATAATATCTAAATGAGTGCTTTAGAAGAAGGTAGCGGAAAAATGGACAGACACGTAACACTAACATTATTATACCGACTTCGAATAAGGAGGTTTTCAATTCGGATGTTATGTTTTTTTATATTTTCCTTTGTTCAACTAAACAAATAAAACGTTCGATCCATCGGATCGGTTCAGTATCTTTCCTTGAAGTTACTTAGTCTAGTGTTCTTTTATTTTTCAAACCTTTTGCACGACCAGGAATATTGAAGGACCGAAGACATTTTCTATTAGTGTCCACTCTCCACACTCCACGCGTTGTAGATACAGATTAACCAAAACACGGATAAATCACTTAGCTATATTGATTGGCTGGATCCTTTCAGCAGATGTTCAAGCCAGTACCTACATACTATATTCTGGGACATCACACAAAGCGCTCTTAGTAATACGAGTTCTAAAATGTGAAGATGCTAAGTAATTTATTGTAAACCTGTACATATTGTATATAGAAACATCTAGACCAATGAATAATATTCATATTTTTGTACTGAGCGGGAGTCAAACCCACGACAGACGCTGCTGTCCAAAGGCATTCAGATTGCGATGTCCGTTATGTTTGAATACTATTTCAGTGTACTATTAAATTGGTTATTTAAATTGGTAGGGTGTGAAGGGCACCATCAACACTTTCGCACCCAATCCAACCTCATTTGCTAAACAACAGACGATGCTCTGGCTTAGAATTTCGTCTAGGGGATGAGAGGTCAGACGGTACTCACTCCCGGAAAAGCCATGACACATCAATAACAAACAATAAGCGGACCCCGGGCTCCAAAGTGCAAATTTTGGATGCAACTGGGAAATCGCAGGATAATGATGATTGAAATTGGGTTGGCCCAATGCCTATGAATACATACCTACGAGTGTGTAGGTACACCGAAGGAAGGTCCTAGTGAAGCTGGGCCAGTAACGAATTTCAGAGTCGCTGATTTTTTATGGAGCGCTAGATATGGTCTGGCCAAGTACCTTACCCTAGTCGACAACGCACAAAGCAGCGGTTCCTACAGGTTGAGACAAAGATAGCTTATTCAAAAAATCACCCCAGGCGGTTTATAAATTTTTGCTCTTTAAATAGTCTGACGAAGACTACTGTTCAATCAAGCGATATCTTTAACTGGTAATGGGGAGGAATAGTAGTAGACCAGCAGTTAGCGGTCGTGTCTCACGCATTTTCCCTATAAGAATAAGGTAATACCTACTAGCCTATACTTGAATATTAGGATAATGTAGACCCTATTTACCGTGAAAAGAAATCCCTTGCTCTCTTTTCACGCATTCATATGATTGTATTTAGAGAGAGATAGAGAGAGTAAAGTGTGTAACCTATAGGTATGAAAATTGACGAACACTTTTCCTGGTCAGAACATATCGACTTTATATGTAATTAGCTTAGAATTATATCATGCAAATTTAACCACTTAAGTTATAAAGTTCCCAGAGGGCTGTTGTATAGTAGTATGGTGGAGTCTCTATTGGACCAACTTTTAAAACATATATAGATAAGGTAGAAAATATACAAATAAGATTTATTAAATTATTAGTAAATAAAAAATAAAAATAAGTTTAAAAACGATTATTATAAGCTGTATAAAGTATGTAAAATATTAACGGTTAGTGTGAAACATAAATACATACTTGCACCCAACAACCATGGCAGTCGAGAGCACGATCCGGTGGAGACATGCTATGTTGACAACAGGTACAATACACGAGCAATGATGGCCGGCAAATTTATAGTACCGAGGGTTAAGAATGTGTATGGGGAGAGGACGTTTAAGAAAAGAATTCCTTACCTATTGAATAGCTTACCAATAGACATTAGAAAAGAAAAAAGAAAAAATATATTTAAGATTAAATTGAAAACCCACCTCCTGAACTCCTTGCCATAATTACTAATTACCTAATATTCTATTGTAATGTATAATTAGATACCTACTTCCTGATCACACAGTCAAACCGTTTGTACGGTTTTGTAGGACATTGTACTAGATTATAAGATAAAAACATGTATGTATATGAACCACTAAAAAAAACAATAAAAAAGTTTAGCAGAAAAACTAAAGTAGGTATAAAACGAAATTTCTGTTCAAGTTACATGACATACATACTTTTCTGATAAGCAGGCTGACACTGGTGTAGAAGGTTTGGTTCACACCTTTTTATCGTTTTTAGTACCTACGTGGAAAGAAATTTGTGTCTTGCAAACTATGCCAATTTGATAAGCGCCGCTGCAGAATATTAAAATGACAATGCTAGTTTTGTTTTTTCTATATTAATAATCAAGTTTTACAAAGTTTTAAACAGGATGTAAGACGAACGCTACTTATAAATTTATGTTATTTGCTACACACGGTACTAATGCATCTGATAAATACATCTTTTTTTGTTAGTGTTAGACATAATCACACAGCCTTAAAGTTAGTGTTTATAAAATCTCGGGTTCTCAGTCGTGAAACCTAAAAGCCAAGGCACAACTGTACCTATTGTTGAATGTTTCCATTAAAAATAAACTGAATATAAAACTTCCTCAACAAGCTTGTCAAACAATATTATTAGACTCGTCAATGCAGTGTTTTCACTTAGACTAAGAGGAAAAGTAAAACGGAAACAATTCCACATAACTGTTGTAGCTTATTGCCATATTCTCATTAAGTTACCGTAAGAATTCCACTATTACAACACTACAAACTAAAAATCCACTATTATTACTTTGGCAACTTAAGCAACAAAGTGCAGAAGTTTATCAACTTTTTTGAATTTGACACTTACCTCGTTCTTGCAGTTCTGCTCCAGTCCCAGATAGGGAGAGAATTGTCAAGAGAAATATAAAGTTCCACATAATGAAGCAGTCCACTAACACTTAACAGTTAAACACACTCGACACGAAACATACTAGCATGTCAAACACGATACCTACTATTTGAACGTAGAGTACGTCTGCACCGCTCGCAGGCGCAACCTTTGTGTCGTGCCAAGCGGCTGGACTAACTGAGCGCAGTGAGCGCTGTCAAAGATGGGCACAGAGTAGTCTACCAGAGGCGACAGCCACTTGGATCATTCGACGCTATATTCATTACCTTCAAAGCGAACGAGCAAAGTAACTATTACGTTTAAAAAGTTTAAAGGAAATAATATTACTTCTTATCAAACGTACCCACTTAATATTTTTACGATTTTTATAAGTGACAAATTATATTAATAAAGACAAACTGTTTCTGGAAAGTTAATAGGTTTAGGTTAATGCCGAAAATCGACGCATTCGCAAAAATTACATGGATGATAAAATTAATTTACGATGTCATTCTCATAATTAATTTAATTTAAAATGATACTGAGACGGATAAATTACTTGTTCACAGTAATGTATTATCGGTTAGTAAAACCATTTAAGGTTTTGTTATGTGTGTTATCCGATTTATAATTACTGGTACTGAAAAACGTACATTAATATGTTTACATGGAAATTTGGTACATTTTGCAAAAAGATATTGACGATGGGTTCTTAACCATGGTCAAAAAATTATATGTGGTACCTCTTGAGACAAATAATATTTACCTAATAAAAAAATTGTTGTAGATATTTAGGGGTACATACCTAGTTAAAATTTGTAATAAAAAAAAAATATAAATGAATGCGTAAACATCACTTAAAAGGATCTACTTAGGTATATTACTGGCAAATGTATAAGAAAAAGTGTGTCGCGTCTGTTTTGTATACTCAATGCTAACGTAGTAGCAGTAGGCTACATCGGAGTTGCGCACGGGCAGGTAAGCCTCCCGCGGACGCGAGACCAGAGGGAGGAGACGGAGGGGCGAAGGGGAAGTGGCGCTGCGCTCAATGCACTTGTCCCAAGCGAGATGGGCTCTAAAGGCTCACGTGTTCCAAAAGCTCTATTGAGTGTCTGGGAACTAAGATTCGGCGTGCTTGGCAAATTGCTGAATTTTTCTGAAATTTATGTCTGTTGCTTGCCTGCTTGGAGTTTGTAGGCTGTTGGGGGTCCTTATTCGATATTAGCGGCAAATTACGCGAATGTTACACATTGAAATAGAACAATTTTTTTAAACGGGTTCTATTGCGATTTATAATTTAGTGTTATTTTTTTATTTCCCCTGATCCCGTCACTTCCATACGTGACCATGGTTGCTAAAAAGCAGCCGATACGTTGGGATCATATGGTAGGGTTAATATGTAATAAAACAACAACAAATTGCATTAAAAAATTTCAATTAAAAGTACGTTTATTTTATAGTTTCTTATTTGTGGTATCTATGTCTTTATAATATTATTTGTGCAATTGATAAAATATTGAAATATAATAATATAATTATTAATTATATAAAACCAACCAAGAAAATTATATATTCGAAACTTCGAGTCCACACAAAGCTCAAACGGAACACACAGCATTATGTACCATGAAGTTACTTCAGATTTCTTTTGGCAAGGTTTAGGCCGAGTGAAGGGTTACGTGCCGTCTTTAGGCCCAGTTGCAGGATGATTGCGTTTCATGGTACTTACTCATTGCCCGAAACTTCAGTTCGGTACTTCGTATGTCGGTTTCATGGCAGGCATGCACATTCTAACTATTTAGTAACCTGTGCTACAGATTCCAAATGGAGCCTTATTAGCCATTCTCTCTCAAGAGCTATTTATGACGGTACTCGCTCATATAATATTCTAGAACATTGAAAGTTGCAGAACTGTTTGAAAAGTTACACAGCCGCTGTCTACGTTAAGCGATAAGTATCTACCTAGTCAACTTGTATGACAGTTTGTAAGTATAAATATCATATGATATATAAACCTACAATTGATTGATATATCAGCCTATTGCAGTCCACTGTGACTACAGAACTAAGAATATTAGGTAGGTTCTTTTATTATTAGTTCTGTGTGTGTGAGACTGTTTTAATTGTAGTGGCAAGTGTCTGTTTTATATGGTGAATGGGTCTATGCAACCTGATAATGAAAATACATATGCTCGTATTAGAGTATGAACGATACTTGTGACAAAAATAAATTATAATTGTTTTGTCTGTCTGTTGGTCTTTCTATCTGTTTGTTCCGGGTAATCTACAATTGCCTGGGCCGATTTTACGGGATTCTCACTACAAATAGATATGCTATAAGGTGCAACTTAGGCTACTTTTATATTTATGTACTAGATGTTGCCCGCGGCTCCGCCCGCGTAGACATCTGATCCCGTTCCCGCAACCCATGGGAACCTATTTCGGAAATAAAAGTAGCCTTTACTTTTCAGGATTTTTTTTACATTTTTGTCTCCATAAGAACCTTCCTCGTACTTCAAGGAATATTATAAAAAAAGTATTAGCGAAATCGGTTCAGCTGCTCTCGAGATTTGCGCTTAGCAACACATTCAGCGATTCATTTTTATATTATAGATGTATTTAAGTAAAAATTACTATGTACCAGAGCCCTATCAGTTGATCGGCAGGCGTACCGTAGACATAAATCTAAGAATTCATTAAGACCTAGGTATTAGTACTTCACTCACTTCGGCGTGCGGTTTTAGTCGGTTCAAGCCCGACATAACCGCCCCCGCTGGCCGGCGGGGGGTATCCGAGGGGATTTCCGCACGAAAAAAAAAAAAAAAAATTAGTACTTATTGCACTACCTATTTTTTTATAAGGGAAAATACACTTTGTTCATGACATATTATTTGTACGCAGCACTAAATAAATATTCTAGGACAAATCATACACCGCTTTCTAGACTCTAACTAAGCAGAGCTTGTCATATGGGTTCTAGAATGCAGATAAACATACTTGAATACTTTTTTTTTTGTAAATAAATATATATTATACATAGAGACACCCAGACCAATGCAAATATACATATTTGCACTGAGCGGGAATCGAACCCGCGAACTCTGACTTAGCAGTCGATCGCGCTACCGCTATGCCACAGCAGCAGCACTTGTTACTACATTCATTTATTTGTCACTAAATGATGTTACAATCATGTTTAAACATTGATTTTTGGTTACTCCGCCACATTTGCACAAATTGCTAATATTAAAAGTTGGTTAATTATTAGATACCTAACTGCTAGTTACGTGCCTATCTAAGATTATTCATATGCAAGCTATAATCTAAGGCACTCATTTTACACAGGTATAATGCATTTTAAAGCTATGTTTTTGTTCTTTAAGGTGTAAAACGAGATAAACCAGAACGTATGTAGTACTCTGTCCGGAACGAGCATCCTTCCGTGCACCCGTAATAAAAAAATGTAGCATGTGGGAATACCAGTGGTATCACGGGTTTGAGGGCCATTCTCGTAATAAAAATATGTTCAAAATTCAGTCTCAGTCTAGACTCGATCTCATGTAATGACATGAGATCGAGTCTAGACTTGAGTCTAGATTGCTCCCAAATGTAAAAAAGAGAGTCTCGTAGCAAAATTTTCAATCTGAATGGATTTAATTGATTTTGATGATTTTTAATAGATACACTAATTTCAAATAGATACAATAATCCACAACTACAAACGCAACGCTATAAAAGTTGACCTAAATACAAATAAGTGTGATTCCAGTACTAGATATGCTAGAGTGAGATATGGAGAGCTATTTGCAATGCGTGAGTGAATTATCGTAAATATTAAATCAACCGAAACATTTAAAGCATTTTAATTTTTAAATGGGTTTTAAACACACACTACACATATGATTAGGAAGTTTATATATTTCTTTTGCAGCGCCTTTTAAAGTTCACTTTTACGAATAGTGCAACGGTTACGTTCTCAATCCGCTGTCAAAAGATAAATAAATGGTCGGGCCGAGTATAGTAGTAGTGTCATAATCAAATGATATGATCTCTCGATTATGTAATAAGTTATTACTAATCTCATAATCGATTTTAAATATTAGTACTCGTAACGTAACTAATTCGATAATAATAATCACTCATAATCGCTTGCCCCTAATTGACAGTTTATTTTTTCTTAATTCTATGTGGTTATTGTCTTCTCTGTGTCGTATGACGTATTAATTTTGCTTGTTGAAGATATTTTACTATGTTATTTTTGTTTAAATAGTATTGTATCGTTATGATTTGTTTCTATGTTAAGGATTAGGTTGATGGCCTTATGTCAAAGTGTCGTCATGCGGCTGAACTGAGATTATACCGAAACTGGACTGTTTTCTTTATTAGCCGAATATCTTATTTTCGGTCAATTAATAATTCAGTCGCAATTCAATCACATTTCGGTCTAGTATTGGTATAATTACAAGAATTAACCTTCTGGTAGTCTGACTCGACTGTAATTAATATTCTATTGT
This sequence comes from Cybosia mesomella, assembly GCA_946251805.1. Classification (NCBI taxonomy): domain Eukaryota; kingdom Metazoa; phylum Arthropoda; class Insecta; order Lepidoptera; family Erebidae; genus Cybosia; species Cybosia mesomella. Next base: position 11,462,948 of record OX276388.1, on the reverse strand, counting down.
ACGCATACTACACAGTGCTACCTTTTTTTATATATTTAGGACACGTCAATTTGACTTCACCTCGCCTGATGGTAAGCTGAAGGTAAAGTCTCAGGAAAGAGGGTCACCATTACATACACGTACCATGTTAACAATGGTGGCACTCAGCTTGACGGCCTCATCAGAAGAGGATTGTCGTCGCAGCACCGCGTGACACCCATCGGTCCCACTCGTGCTGCGACCACAATCCCCCTGCCCGGCTATGCACTTGCTGACCCCTGAACGCAATCAAACCGAAATTGGATTACTATGGAGGGTTTTCCGCAATAGTGCACGGTGGTATGTACCTGTGTTAATACCTACCCGGTCGATTTTTGTGACAAATCTGTGTCTTCAAATTTCTACCACCAGTAAACTAGACTAGACTAACCAACTAACTAAGCAAGTATAACTTAACTAGCTTGTAACACGAGTTCTAGAATGTGGATTACCATACATAGATACATTCTCTTTAGTAAATACATACATAATTTACATAGAATCACCCAACACCCAGACCAATGGAAGTATACATATTTATGCATACTAATGTTGGCACTGAGCGGGACTTGAACCTCCGACGTAGCAGACGAATACTCTACCACATGTAGTGTCGTAGAGTATTCGTCGGAGGTCGTCAATTAATACTAACACAGGTACATACCGTCAGTTTTAATTTAATTAAATATCAAATGCAATGCCAGTGGTGAAAGTTTAAAACACCGGCATTTACGAGTAATTACTACATAAGCACGGAATAAGTTTCAGCTCTTCATACTAATTAAAATGGAAGTTATACACTTTTAAAATATCGCACTGTTAAAATGGAGGTTTACTAGAGCTTATTCAATTTATTTTTCAGCAATTATTTTGTAGTAACTTTTTATGTACGACCTCGAAACCATCTTTGCCGCTTTTTGACCTTAACGTGCGGACCATGAATTTTCTTACAAACTTTGTTGGTTAAGAAATATAAATCATGTATATATTTTATAATTAAAAAAACAACAACTTAAAAACACTGAAAAGTGTAAATAAATGAATTACTGATGTAATTGTAAAGATAAAGAAACACGTAAGACTTTTCTATTGAATTCGGTATTAACCCAAACAGGACTTAGATTATTAAATAGGGTAAGGTCCACGTCTCTGGTCTCCGGTGTAAGGTTGCCCATAGAGCATATCCCTCGCACTCCGACTGACCCTGGGCCATCTCCAGTTTTGAGATGGAATGTTCGAATCTGTAACGTTACAGTACTATACAGGCGAATGCTGGCGGTAAGGGAGCACCTTAAAACAAACCTTTAATTTGTTACTTAATTCACAAAATGCCGTTAAGTCTCTTGCTCATTATGCTCATGTCACTAAGTAAAGTAAGTACGTAAGTAAGTAAAACTAAACTATCTCTAAAACTATTTCTATGGAATTTCGTTTTTTTTTGCTATGTGCCGTAGGATTTAACCTCAAGTAATATGATCTATTCTGTATCTAGACGTTATTAAATAGGTAGTCTAGTTCAAAGAGTTTTGTAACAGCAGAATCGGCACTACAGACTGACCGGCACCGCTGTACCACTCTCCCTAGAAACGCGCGGCGTATGAACGAATTAACGGTACAACAGCACCGGTCAAACTATAATATCTACGGCCTTTATAAAATATGTATACCAAACAAAAGACATTTTCACATCTGACGTCATGTTCGATCATACACCTAACTATGCCTCGATAATTTCACATTTTCTATTTGATTTTAACGAGTTTTGCTTCTGCATCTCCGGAGTTTTAGGTTCAATAGTAATTTCGTGAATACAGTTCCTAAGTATTTAGTTTCGCATAACTTCTACGAGGTATTTGGGATGTGCAAATCTAAATCGTCTGTCACTATAATCACAGAAATCCAAAAAGTTATGTAATAATGAACCTTATATCATTTTTCCACTGGGATTTCATGACCAGTTTTTGTAGTTTAATATTTTTTTATTTTAATTCAAATCAATAGTTCTTCATACTCTTCGTCATTTGTATTAAAATAATGAATCCCCATTTCCCTTGGTGACGACATGATGAGTGAACGGCTGGGCCAATTTCGCAAATTCGTTTAAGTTGTTTGTTTGTTACTATCAGGAGAAGGTTCACGAAAGAATATCCACGGTAATAGTCGGGCCGAAGAGTCAATCTCTCTCTAAAGGAACTCTTAATAAGAAAGAGTTCTGTAAAATGTGCTAATGTTAAACAAACAAGCTGCGCGGCCTGGCTTCGCCCCGCTACTAAATTATTTCATACGAACCTTATCCTGACAATAACGAACACAAAATATAACAATTATATAAATTTGGTTATTTGTATTGATGCGAAAGCTTGAATCGGTGGATGGATGTTAGTATTCCAATTGCACCCGAACGACTTAACTAAGTCTTAACGAATCTGGATAACATTTTTCAAAGAGGTAATTTAGTCTAGAATATTATCGGCTAAGGGCTCTCTTTGTCCTTCATCAGTTATAGGAGTATTTTTACACCCTGTCGATTACTCGAGGTACTTATTATTAAAACTGAAGTCTGCAGTCATTTAAAATAAAACGACCTCACTGCCATGACTTTCGAAGGAAACTAGACGATAAAAGGGTTTCATGGTTTTAGTGTTAGGAAAGTACGCGAGCATTTACGAAAGTAAAATACTTAGTAGCTATTTGCGCAGTACTTGGCAAATATTTTGTTTCTTGCTGCTCTGGCTTCTACGCGTTCAGCGTTAGCGACACTACTGGTGAAGCGGTCTGCGGTCGCGGCGCGTCATGACTGCAAGCGGCAGTGTCGCCGCTCTTGGAATAGGTTCAGTACAAATACATAGAAACCAGTACCTAGTGTCGCTGCGGCCGACCGCAGGGGCAGACGGCAATGGCGACTTCGGTTGCAGTCTGCTTTTGGTCTCGCAATGGCACCTTAAGTCTCAACTCCAGTTCAGTTCTGTGATCTCCGCCGTCCGGTGCGCCTTCTACGGCACGGGAGTGTGTCAAATTCTCCCGCTAGTAGGTAAGCTGCATAACAACATCAATTTTAGTTAATGACATTTATTTTTCCTACCATTACTATAACATCTATATCGGCGTTTATCTTTACCCCTACGTTTACCTACCCTTTTATTACTTACCATTTTACTCCTTACCCCAGCGGGCTTCGTTATATCGGACCCCATTTTTTACCCTAATAATTATATCCTTATTTATAGCAATGTTATAGGACTACAGTACAGCACCATTTTTACTATTTTCCTGGCAATCCGTATCCACCAACATTTTACATATACCTAACTCACTCCAGGAACTGTGTTTCCGTTGCAAAGTTTACAGGAAGTATGACTGGCGTTCACTCCATAAAAATATAAGTAGGTATATGGCTGTTATCTCCTTGGATAATACTAAAAATACGAAAACAAATTACTTCATCTACCACCACGTCGTCATTTATGAGAAAAGGCCTGCGGGCTCCTATGCAGGCCTTTTGTCATGAATGAATTATTACAAAATCTAGGACTGAAACTTCGCTTTCAGGAATTCTGCGTTTTGGTACCTTTTAATTTTTAGATAAATTATATTATAAAATATGCACAGCGCAATTTATCGATTATGAAATCGACTCTAGAATTTTTGTATTGTAAATAAATAACATATAACACATGGAAATAACCAGATCAACGCAAATATGCGTATTTATGCATACAAATATTTGCACTGAGCGAGTATCGAACCGCAACCCCTGACGTGGCAATCGAATACTTAGTGTTCGATTGCCACGTCAGGGGTAACACCGTACAGGTACATATGGTCTACGGTGGGGCGACTCTAGCGTACGGTGGGGCGACTAGCGCCCCTCCCCCAAACCGGGGCAAGACGGGGACACCGTAGTTCCCAAACCCGAGGGGGCCATCTCGAAACCGGAGATGGCCCAGGGTTAGTCGGGGTGCTAGGGATATTTTCTATGGGCAACATTACACCCCGGCGTCTGAAGACCCGAGACAGCGTGCGGTTTTAGTCGTTTCAAGCCCGACATAACCGCCTCCGCTGGCCGGCGGGGGGCTATAAAAAAAAAAGATACATGGTCTTTACATTGAAATACCTATTACATTTTATTCTATAAAGAATATTAATAACCGAAAGTACTAGTATTCTCCCTAACCCCTCGGGTTAAGCTAAAGATATTGATGTCGTGGAACTATTGAACATGCTATGCCGACCCAACAGATGCCTATTTTTAGCTCTTTTTTTTTTCTTTTGTTGTTCCATTCTAAATATTTTGCATCACTCATTTATTTTAACAAAGGGCGATTTGTAGATCGCACTGATCGCATCAGAAGGCTCCAAGGAATATTTTAATAAAATTCAAAGGTTATATTTTGTTACATCCTATACATCATACGATTTTAGGTAGATTTCGATGAAATCGATCTACCTATTGGTTTCTTGACTACTGTCGAATTTAAAAAAAAATTCTTCATAGGAGGTCTAGTTCTGACCCCCTGAGTCCGAAATGACCACTGGTCAAAAAGTTTATATATATATATATATATATGTATGTATGGTTCCACTTCCCAAAATTTGCGGCACTCTCACGGTCGCATTTTTGCCCCGATCGCTTTCAAACTGCGGTCAAAAATTGCTTGAGTGTAAACTTAGTTTAAGTTCGTGAACGGGTGGAATCCGGCCTAAGGGGACGGTAGGGCCTCACTTTTTGTGAAATCAGTTTTTCCTCAAAATTTCACGTTTCATGAAAGATATTCGAACCGTTCTAATTTTATCCCAAAGTATACATGAATACCAACAACTTTTAATTATAAACCTATAAGATTAAAACTTTAACTAAAAGTGAAGGGGGGAAAAACCAAAATTTTTCGGGAAAAAAATCATAACTTCTAACCGGTGAACATTCTTGCAGTCGGAAACATTTTTAATCGATAGGCCATTTTTAAGTCTAAAATAAATGTCTGAAAAGTTTTTCGCTAAAAGTTACCGTTTTCGAGAAAAAAAAATTTAACTGTTTAAAGTCCGTAGTTCTCTATATAAAATAATATTAATTGCTTCACGAAATCTACCTGTGCGTTCCCCCTGCGGGAACGAATTTTTTTTTATACTTACGTTACGACTTACGCAGAACGCGCGCAAACGTTGTTCCGTTTTACACGTCCATAGATCTTCTAATATAACAATTAAAGTAATATTGTATTACTAAACAAAGAATAAATATTGTCAACGAAATTGAATTCAATGAAAAAAATATTATGTAATGGGATTTCACCATTTCTAGTGTTTCACTATTTTTCATCAATGACTTAAGAAAACTTTAGCTTTCAAAGGATACGGAATGTTGCGATCGAATGATGTCATAACGAAAGAATAATATTTGTAGTAATCTGTGGTTGTTATTTAATGTTTAGTCTGATCAAATCATGGTACTAAGTAGTCTACGGATTATTTAGCTTTTGTAATAAGCAGAAGTTTAAACCAGGGCATTCTTCATCTTCAGACCCTGAATATTATGTAACACAAGAGTGTTTATCGAGACAAAACAAATGAGACCAAACTCGATACCTTTATCTTGTTTAGTTTAGGAGTTCCTATGGTCACCTTCTGACTGCATCTTTAAAGCCTAAATACCATGTAACACCCGAGTGTTTATCAAGACAAAGAAATGAGAATAAACTCGATAGTTTTACCTTTTTTGGGTTAGGAGTTCCTATTAGCCACTTTCCAGCTCTATCATCAGACACTGCATACCATCTGGAGACAAAATACTCGTCCTGACGAATCAAATGAGTCCAAATTCGATGTGACTGCGTCGTTTCATTACAGAATTTCTATGGCCACCTTCTAGCTCCATCATCAGACAAACTCCATGTTATCATAATATTACTTTGTCGTGCAATGTAGGTACATATGCGTGCAAAAAATCAGCTCGATTGGAAGCCGGGCCATGTATCAAATTTAACTTGCAAGATTGTTTCTGTTCAGACTGTTCAGAAGAATTGTTTGATATGATGCCCACGGCCACATTCTATTATCGCACTGCTCGCCACAGACAGGGCATCCTCACACGTTGCGACCGGAAAAGGTGCGTACAGTTAGATATGAAAGGCACTTCATTCCGCGCACCCTCAGGCTGTGGAATGATCTCCCTGCTGTGGTTTTCCCAAGCGACTACAATATGGGGTTCTTCAAGAAGGGCATTAGAAGGTTTTTACAGGGTCGGCAGCGCGAGTGTGACGCCCCTAGTGTTGCACACGTCCATAGGCCGCGGTAACCGCTTCCCATCAAGTGGGCCGTGAGCTTGTCTGCCACAACGAGACGAGTGAAACTAAAAACTTGTAAAAACGCTTTAAAACCTGAGTGTACATTTCTCGAACAATTTTCTGATTCTTAAGTAAGTGGAGAACTCGCCTGCTATAATGTGAAATAGATAGCGCCCGCTAGAAAGCATGCTTCCTAGCGGTGACAGTGTGGCCATAGTTTTCTCGTAAATCTTCATAGTATACTTTTTTAATTAGCGCACAATTTTGTACATTCTTGGTACATTTTTTTGATGTAAGTTTGAAATCCATATGAGACCATATCACCGTTGCAGTATGCCACCAGTCTTAGTATGGGTCGCTTTTTTAAAACATTAAACCCTAAAAAGCTGAAATCCTGGGCCTGTAGGTGACATTCTACATGTGGAATCGCTTCGAAGCGAATCTTGAAGTGACCTTATTTGTTACACGTGGCATGTCGACAAATAATGTCACTCCCATGCATTTCGGACTTTCGAGGGTTTGCTTCGTATTGATTCTACTAGTAGGTACGAGTAGAATGCCACTTTGTCTAGGCCCGTAGGTTTAACTATAACAGAACTTTAATATCCCCAATGGGTTCTAGAGGTCAGATGGCAGTTGCGTCATGGAAAATAACGAAGTTCGACCGTTTCGTAGTTAGACTAAAAATTATTAGAAAAAGAAACTGCAGAGTACACAGATCGACTGTTTGCTGTTTTATTTGGATACAACAATAATAACCGAGTTGCTAGGATACCTAAACCATAGTCAAACCATAGTCAACTCCAATACACCCCTTCAAATAGAGATCTAAAGTTCTCTATAAAAAACACAGTTTCAAAATACTCAGCTAAACAAAATACACACTATGTAAGCACATAACACCAATCAATTAAACATTCCTGGTATAAAACTATTCAGTTTAGCCTTTGAAAGTCCTTTAGTCAACGGATCAGCTAAGTTATCTGCTGTGGGTATATATTCCAGCAACACAGCACCACTACTAACGCATTCCCTGATAAAATGAAACCTAAGCTCGATATGCTTCGTACGTTTGTGAAAAACGGGATTCGAAGCAATCTTAACTGCACTCTGATTGTCTGTGTGCATCGTAACTTGTGAGGCTGGACCTTCTGACAGCAGTCTACTCACAATTTTCCTCAGATACACAGCCTCCTTTGCAGCTTCACTTAGTGCAATGTATTCTGATTCTGGCGATGAAAGCGCCACACACCGTTGCTTGTGACACTCCCAAGAAACAGTATTACCTCCAACTTTGAATAAATATCCCGTGTAGGATTTCCTGTCCCGAGCATCTCCAGCCCAATCCGCATCCGCACAGTATCCTGTAATATTCAAAATTGTGTCAGAATGTTTCTTGAAACATAATTTTCGGTCTCTTGTGCCTTTCAAATAGTGCAGCACACGCTTTGCCGCCTTCCAGTGTACTGTACCATATTTGGCATTGTACTGGCCTAGAGCACTAACTGCTATGGCTATATCTGGCCGCGTGTTTGTTGCCAGATAGTTCAGCGCACCAATCAAGGTCTGATATGGCTAGTGTTGCCCATTGCAAGACCAAGACGAGACTTGAGCCAGTCTTGGTCTTGGTCTTGCACCGATACCCCTGGTCTTGGTCTTGGTCTTGGTCTTGCACGCTCAGTCTCGGTCTTGGTCTTGGTCTTGCAGCAAGAGTCTTGCGAGTCTTGCAAGTCTCGCACTTATCAATTGCTTAGTGTGATTTAGTAAGATATGAAACATCGTAATGAAGTATGGAAACTTGAGATTACATTGACATAGATTCCTATGTCAATGACTTGACATCATTTTTTAAATATTGTCAAGATAAATAGTGATAGTAATCGTAATCACCATATATGGAAGGAAACATAATAAAGACAAAGTATGCAAAATACTATTTATTGAAATTATCAATTTTAAGCTCAAGAAACAATAAACATGGTAAATATCAGGTAGATTTTTAATAATATTAATAATAAGAGAATTATTATAATAATTCTTTTGACCAAGAATTAATGCAAAGTAACCACCTGGCTGACTCATCACTTAACCTATTTCTGTGTTTTCTTATTACTAGTGATGCTTTAGAAAATAATCTTTCAGCGGGTACTGAAGTTGCAGGTATTGAAAGAAAATCACGAGCCATCTTGGATAAAATCGGATATTCCGTTTCATGCGTCCTCCACCACTCTAAAATGTCTTCCGAGCTGGTGGCTCTCGGCTTACTTAAATACTCCTCCAACTCGTCAGTTTTCATTAAGCCACAGCCAGATCCTGAAGACGTAGAGGGACCTGTGTATAGCTTCTCGAAATCTATTATGTCTTCATCTTCAATATCTTCATCATGATCGTGAAGAATATTTTCAATATTTTCATTGTTCTGTGGAGACTTAGACATAAGGTTTATTGTACTTTTATATTGCGTATAAATTTCATTGAATTTGCGCAGGCTTTCTGTTTTTATTTGCTGTCCCCACGTAGTCATTTCGAAAGTCTCAGCTTTGTGCCTAGGGTCTAAAATTAAACTTGTACAGTAAATCCAGTTGCTCTTCTTATAATGCTTAAGCATTTTATCTCGGGCTGCTTGAAAACCCAGAACGAGCTTTTCGTCCACTTCGGTTCGATTTGGTTTCTCGTCTAATTGTTTTGCCATGGATTCAATTTTATCCAGTAAAAGATTGAATGACACAACGACTAGCGGTATTGTAACATATTTTTCTCCACCAAGTTTAGTTGATAAAACTTTAAAGTTTATTAGAAACTTATATATTTTGTCGAGTATTCGCCATTCAATTTCCGTGATTTGAAAATCGTTTAATTCGCTGACAGAAGTACACAATATGTTAATACCCATTCGGACTTTTATACCAAATCCAATCATATCATGTGTAGAATTCCATCTTGTTGGACAGTCAAGTATGGGATTAAGATCAGCTGGCACACCAGATGCTTCACAAGCAGAGTGGAACTTTCTTTTTAAGATCTCACTTCTTTTTATTTTACAACAAATACTGCGTAATTTTGTAATCGCTGTACGTGAGTCAGCAATATTTGGAATATGTTCTTCATCTTCTTCACTTTCCTCTTCATACTGCTGTTCTCTTTCTGCATTTTCAGTGTCACTATGTAATGCTAAAGTTTTTAATAAATCTTGTACACCAAGGTTCAAAATGTGAGCAAAGCACCGGAAATGTTGATTGTCTGAGTCAAAATGTGGCATTTGTTTGCCAAGTTCAAACATAAATTGCGTATTTGCACTAGCGTTGTCGACCGTAATACCCTGTATTTTATCAACCAAATCATATTCAACTAAACATTCGTGGAAAATAGTTGCAATATCTTCCGCAGTATGTCGACCGTGTGAAGGCATAAAATCAAGGACTATAGATCGATATTTCCACTCGTTGTCTATATAGTGCACAGTGACGCCATAGTAACTCCTACCAGCAATAGAGGTCCATCCATCTATGGTAAATGACATTTTGCACGAGTAATGTTGTAGTCGGTTCTTAACATGAGATTGTAGTTCTTCAAATCGCTCTTTAATCTTCCGTCTGAGAGTTGACCTTTTAGGAAATACCATCATCGGGTTCGGGCAAATGGATCGAAAATATTCTTGTGTATCTTCATCATCAAAAAATGAGAAAGGAAGATATTTTTTCACAATCCAATCAACTGTAGCTGCCACAAAGTTTTCACTGCGGTTTCTAGAAAGTGCTGGCTGAAATAAAATAATAAAACATATTATGATAATTATATGATACAATACAACATCAATACTATGAATATTTTGTTTGTTCGTCGTTTAATTATTATTAATTAACAGCTTTTCACTAAATGTATTATGATAGTATACAGAGTGATCAACCCAAATGGGTCAGTGGGGAGAAGTTAGAAACTATGAGATATAGCGAGATTTGTTATTAGCAACCATGGCTTCGATTTTGGATATAATAATAATGACAGTCAAACTTTTCTTCTAACTTTCATACATAACCGGGAATCGAACCCGGTCGAAGTCTCTGTAAACAAATTCAGTTAATAATAATGACATTCAAACTTTTCTACTAACTTTCATACATAACCGGGAATCGAACCCGGTCGAAGTCTCTGTAAACAAATTCAGTTAATAATAATGACATTCAAACTTTTCTACTAACTTTTATACATAGGTAACCGGGAATCCAACCCGGTCGAAGTCTCTGTAAACAAATTCAGTTATTTTCGTTATTATTGTGAGAAGCGTCGATAGCTTAGTGGTTAAGGAGTCCCTTACTATTGAGAGGTCCCGAGCTCGAATTCTAGCCATTACACTACCGAATGTGAACCCACTCCTAGCACAAGCAATTTAGCTTAGTTGCAGGGGTTACCGGGAATATTAGTAATTAATCGGTCATAATTATGATTCATTTATCTGCATAGACCACTTTTTTATCTACATCGATATTTATGCATTACAAATTGTTTTGTTGGCGCACCAACGCAATTTGTAATGCATGGCGAGATATACGGCTCTGGGTCAGCCGGGGAGAGAAATGTGCACGACAATCTCCCACGCACAACCAATGACATGGGGCGGAAAAAAATGTTAAATAGGTATCTACCTACTTGTTACCAGAATTGCCATACTTTTATATGTTTTGTTGTTGGTAATTAGGTAGGTACCTAACTATAATTACGTATATTAACACTTAGGTAGGTATTTTTTCTTACCTGTCTATTTTCTCCATCTCTCATTAAAAACTTTGATATGGGCCCCTTTGTTGGCTTTTGCTTGATTAGTTGACTTGCAGGAAGTAATATAGTCGCGATTCCTTCTCGTGAAAAGACAGTAGATGCTTCCTTAATCTTGAAGTATTTCTGTTCTTCATTTTGATTTCAACTTTCTTATGGTGGCATAACTTACATGTAGCAGTTTCAGTGGCATGAATTATATCGAAAAACTCATCAAATTTACTTTTTAGTCTTTTAGACCTAGTCCAACTCTCACTACTCTGACTAGAACTATTTGAATCTATGTCACTCATTTTAAAACCCGGTTGACTCTAAGCGCAGCTTAATCAAAACCAAAATGCATTTTTATCATGATGAACGCCCTTATATACAGCACATGCCGAAAGGCCAAAAGATACCTACATAACCTACGTTCGGCATCTATTGACAAAAATAATATCCTTCCAAAGACTATAAAAACAGAAACGTAATCTTAACGTAGTATCAAATTCCTCAAATCCAATCTCTGCAATCCGAGCAAAACAATAAAGTGACGGAGGTAACTAAGTGAATTCTATCAAAAGAGGAACGAAATTATTATTAATTGACTTCAACCCACCTTTTTTTAAGTTTTTTTAAGACTATTGCACTAAGCACTAACCCTATTAGGAAGGTTAGGTACTATCCCTGTGATCAAGTAGGTATAATACTATAACATCTATCTATCTTTATGGTGTGGCTACAATATTCATTGCAAGGACTATTGCAGGATTTGCAGGTTGCATGACAACTTGCAGGTTATCGTGTCCGTTCGTTATGAGTTATGACACTTTTGAGCACCCAGAAACTTAATTTAATTAGTCTTTGAAATGTCGGATACCTTTGACTTCAGAGCGGCAAAATCAAAAAAGAAATTCACTTGTCGCAAACTCTTTTAATATACCGCCACGTCTTTGTCGGTAAATATAAAAAATATCGTAGATTTATTGTATTATATGTATTAGCTGTACAGAGGTGAATTCAGGCGGAAATAGAATCTGGATATTCACTTTTTCCGATTTAAATCCATTAAATTCATGGAAATAGAATAATTGGATCACATAAAGTATAACTTTGATTCTCACACAAAACTCTATTTATTTTTAAAGCATTTATGTATCGATTTTATTTTAGTGATAAATAATTTCTGAGAAGTAAACTCATCATCACATTCATTGGTCACCTCTACAATTGGGCTGTTTAATTTTACGTAACGTAAGTATTTGCCGTGCTGGTTTGGTTCCCGGTGGAGTAGAATAGGACCACCCCATCTCTTTTCATGGGTGTCGTAGAAGGCGACTATGGGATAGGGGCTGTTCTACATCCGACAATAAACACACAGCCCAAGACAAAGTGCCCAATCGACAAAATGTTGGTGTTAAATACTCCTCTGCCTACCCCTTTGGGAATTACGGGCGTGAGCATATGTATGTAGGAATGTGTATTACGTATACAGTAATATACTTATATTACTGGTGGTAGAGCCCCGCTGGAACCGTTAGGTGTCAGCATGAATGGGCCGGCTCGACCGGGTAGTTACCACCCTGGCACAGAATATCGACGTAAAATAACAGATCTACTGTTGTGTTTCGTTTTCGTTTGAGTGTCAGTTCCGGAGGCCCAAACTCCCATCCCTCCACTTCCTCTCTCCCCTTCCGCCTCCTTTATCCTGCCTTTCTCTTTCCACCGTCTCCTTCAGGCGGTAACGCGTTAGTAGCAGCCTTGGTGTTGCAAACGTCTATAGGCTACGGTGACCACTTTCCATCAGGTGGGCCGTAGGCATGTTTACCGCCGTAGAAACATAAAAAACAAAACAGACGTAAACTGATTTTGATGAAACTTTACAGTAATATTAGGTACCTACCTACCTACCCACCTACATAGGCTAGATTTTTTGCAATAACCAACGTACACGTTCAGTGCAGTAAATAGTAACAATATTCAATTTGATAATGAATTAGTAGGTACCTACCTAGTAACCTACCTTGTATTTCAACACTATTTACACAAATAGCAATTAATGAAAAAATAAATATATTTATAATCGTCTTATTCGATTCTGATTAATCAGTAAAAACGCGCCCAATCCGTCCCCTTTCGCCGGTGTCCTTTGACGGCAGCCATAATGTCGTTTTATCTCTATATTAAAATCTTTATTTTAAAGCGGTATCTCTTTGACAAATGTTACACGTGGAGAGTAGGCATAAAGCTTTAGCGTGGCAAGTACATACATTTCCATGTGCCAAATAGGCAAAAATCGGCGGTATAATGGTATACGTACCTACAGTCAGTGATAGTTGATGAATCTTGAGACCTTTAATAGGGGCTGTCAATGAAATAATAGGTACCTACAACAAATGCATAGATCGATAAGTGCAAATAAGTGCAAGTCCTCTTTGTATCTACATGAAGCTTAAATAAATATAAAGGACTTCGAGTCTTGTGTCACATAAGTAAGTAGGTAGGTACCTACTTTACATTGAAACTGCATATTCTCATAATAAGCGTCACGTCGTCGGCGGCGGCGTCGCCAGAACAGAACCGAGTGTCTTTAAAAAACGTTCGTTCCTCTGCCGAATGATAGTGGCTAGTGGCCTACCTACTTCTAAAAATATTAAAACACAAACCATTCATATTACACAGTAATTTAAAACAATTGAGGGACACGCGCCTATTACAGATTATGAATTAAAAAATCGTGTGTGTGTGTGTATCTACTTATTCTCGGGATAAAAAGTAGGTAACCTATGTGTTATTCTAGGATCGAGGCTCTAATGTAACTCTGTACCAAATCCAGAGCCGTTAGCCGTTAGAGCGTGATTGAGTAACAAACAAACATACAAACATCTTCACAAACTTTCACATTGACACTGCGCAAGTCGCCGCTCGCGCTGATTGTCGGTAACTAGTAACTACCGACAATGAGCGCGATTAAGTACCTAGTGTACCTACCTGCCTACGATGAAAAGAACTTCAGTCGTTGGCTAGCGCGGCTTGTGCCACGTCTATATTGGCACGCACGTCAGACATCGGGTCGTACGGCTGCCAGTGGTATGATACATAGGTATAACAACATGTGGCAATTTGTCTCTAAGGGAAAATGGAATAGGTACTAATTACCGCCTGTGCTCTTCATTAACTAGGGCTTTAGGTTCAAGGTCAGTGAAGTTTCCTTTCTATTTACCTACGCTAAACATAGGTAGGTATAAAAACATACTACAAAAAAGCAACAGGTAAGTATGGTGGTAAGTACCTTATCTCATCATCATTCTCTGAGCCTTTTCCCAACTCAGTTAGGGTCGGCTTTCTAGTCTAAGTTGCGGCTAACTACGATATTTTCCGTGAAGCGACTGACGTCGGACCTCCACAACCAATTAATTGGCGATATCGAAGTTCTGTAGTTAGACTAGTCGGACTTTTGAGGGCTCCAACTACCCGTAACGACTGTCACAGATGTTCGTATGGCAACCGGGACTGACGGCTTAACGTGCTCTCCGAGGCACGACCAGACCAATGCAAATACCCATTTTCATGCACACAAATATTTGCACTGAGCGGGGATCAAACCCGCGCCTCCTGCGTACCGGTCGCGTTCACTACCACTACGCCACGGAATAGGTAAGGTACCTACCACAGCCTCCGTCTATCATTCTATCAGTAGGTATAGACGTAGTAGGTACCTAGGTACTATTATTTATTCTGTGGTATAGAAACTAAATACCTAGTACCTACATACTCAGGTATTAAAAATGCTCAAATCTCAGTTTGACTTCACTGCAAGACTGCAAGAGTCTTGCAGACGTAGTCTTGTCTTGCGCAAGTCTTGCAAGGGTCAGTCTTGGTCTTGGTCTTGCAAAAAATATGTGGTCTTGGTCTTGGTCTTGGTCTTGCAAAACTGCAAGACCAAGACCAAGACTGCAAGACTCTTGTTCTTGCAGTCCGATTTTGGGCAACACTAGATATGGCACATGACCAGCATCCCCCACTTGCGCTGAAGCATAAAGAGAAAGAAAAGAAAAAAAGAAGTATTCAACTCCAGTGGTGTACTCACCGGCTTGCAATCATACATTCCAAAGTGTGTTAGTATCGCGTCTATGTACTTAGTCTGGTTCAAAGTTAACCCAAACTCATCCCGTCCTAGATGCATACCAAGCACTTGCTTCGCTGGACCAAGATCCTTGATCTTGAAAAACTTCATCAAGTCTTTTAACAAGATAGTTTTCGTGGCCTCACTTTTACTGAAAATTATTAAATCGTCAACATAAAGAGCAATAGCAAAAAAAATTATCTGAATTTACGAAATTTTTCGTGTAAATACAGCTATCAACCTCTTGACGTTTGAAATCAAGTGACAACAGCACGTCATTGATTTTCAAATTCCAACTCCTTGAAGCTTGTTTCAGGCCATAAATAGCTCGCTTCAATAGATAAACTTTTCCTTCATCACCTTTCTGTATGCAACCTTCTGGCTGCCGCATATAAACTTCTTCGTATAAATCGCCATTCAAGAAAGCGGTCAAAGTCAAAGTCAAAGTCTTTATTTTTCAAAATAGTGCAACGTAATTACATCTTTTTGACGTCAAAATCTGCTTAAAACTAAGTTTACCACCGCTTCCTAGGCCCTAGTGGAGAAGAAACGGCGCAACAAACTCCACTGCGGCATTTTCGAGACGTCATATTATAAATAGTGATTTCTTAAGACTAAATATGGACGAATGTACATTTTTGTCTCGTGTCAAGATAAATAAAGGTATATAAAAAAACAAAAGTTAAAATAAAAATTTAACCTAAGTTAAACGTTAAAATAATTTAAAAAACTTAAAATATGGTAAAAAAAAAAAAAAAAAAAAAAAAAGAAAAAAAAAGTATTCACGTCAAAGTGATGTATATGCAAATCCAGGGCCGCAGCAAGGCTCAGCAAAATTCTCAAACTTGATCTTCTGATCACTAGTGAAAAATTATCCAAATAATCAACACCAAATGATTGAGTAAATCCTTTCGCCACGAATCTCGCCTTATAAGTAGTTACGCCTTCAACATCTTGCTTATACTTCAAGACCCACTTATTTTCAACAACTTTTGCTCTTGGTGGCTTCTCTACCAATTCCCATACATGATATTCACGCATTGAGTCTAGCTCTTTCTTTATAGCCTCTTCCCAGAGATCATTGTCAACTCAACTACGAGCTTCATGTATAGTTGACGGTTCTTTCTCATCAGGAACCAAATATGCGAAATCAGGATTATATACTGGCTCACCACTTCTTAGCGAATGATCTGTTTGATTCAATTTCACTTCTGTGTCTGCGCTAGCATCAACAGCATCACCTGAAGTTTCTGGAATTGTCTCAACACAGTCGTTTTCCAACTCAGAGTCAATGTCACATCCACTCGTTTTACTGGGTAACGCCACTGCATCCTCAAATATCTCCAACGGTTCATTCTCCAATGGTTTCTCCATTTCAGCCTTGGGTAAATAGACTTCCTCCCACACAACAGGGTTGTCTTCCTTAACTTGAGGTTTCACTTTGGATGAATCATTTTTGGTAGGATGACTTGGACCTTTAGAAACATTTTGTTTTGTGACAACCTATTTGGATTTTCGCTCTCTTTCTTCTTCAATAAAGTCGACATCCCTCGCTCGTACGACACGACTCGGAATATTCGGGTCAGAGAAACGGTATCCCTTTGTCTCATCATAACAACTAACAAATATGTATTCTTTCCCTTTGTAGTCCCATTTCTTCCTTTGTTCTTTCGGAACATGCATGAATGCTCGCGAACCGAACACCTTTAGAAATTTCATGTCCACATCCCTTCCGGACCAGAGTTTCTCCGGGATTGCACCTCCGTTTGCACTATGTGGCAGACGATTCTTTGTATACCCAGCATTCTGACATGCTTCCGCCCAATACTTTGTATTCAGGCCAGCATCAGCCAACATACTTCTAGCCATTTTGGTCACAGTTCTTATAGACCTTTCGGCGACTGAATTTTGCTCTGATGTATATGGTACACTTAATTGGTGCATGATCCCCTTGCTTTCCAAATAAGCATTAAACTCAGAGTTTACAAACTCTTTTCCGTTGTCCGACCTAATTGTTTTCACTTTCATGCCTGAGTACGTCTCTGATTCCGTCACGAATTTTTTGAACCTGTCAAAAACTTCTGTCTTTGACTTCAAAAAATAAATAAATAATTTTCTCGTGAAATCATCAACAATAAGCATGAAATATGAATGCCCACCGTATGATTTCGTCTCCATAGGACCGCAAAGATCCATATGAACAAGCTCCAGCTTCGCCGTTGCGCGCACCGCCTCGTGATTCTTATCAAAAGGAAGTTTATGCATTTTACCTTTCAAGCAGGCTTCACACGGCGCCAACTTGTTCACGTCTATGAACTCCATGCCTGGAACACGTCGCATGTCCTGAAAGTTCACATGCCCGAGACGCCGATGCCACAGCATCACTGCCGACTTCTCTACCTGCACTGCCAAAGCACTATCTACAACAGGCTTACAGTTATCCAATTTGTAGATCCCAGCTACTTTGCTTGCAGTCGCCACAGGTGTACCTGAGATACGACAATCCTTTTCATCATACACACTGCATCCAGCCGATTCAAATACAACCAAATTGCCCTTTTCCACAATTTTCGATACCGATAACAAATTCGCTTGAAAACCTGGAACCAATTTCACATCTTTAATCATAAATTCTTCGCCATTCAACCTAGCTAGAATACTACCCACACCAGATATCCTAACCTTTTCATTATTAGCACAAGTTATTACACTACCATTTTCATTGGAACTAAGGTCTCTACACCATCCTTCACGGAAAGTGAGATGACAGCTTGCGCCACTATCCAAGTAAAAGTCATCAGATCCAAATAATTCTACACCTAATAATGTATTGAAACACTTGGGCTTCGATCCACTTTGTCCTTGGCGATCTGGACAGTCTATTTTCCGATGTCCACGCTTTCCACATGAAAAACACTTCATTTTCTTGTTTGTAGAGGTAGCCCCGCTCTGCTGGCGTCCACTTCTATCAGTATTCACAGTACCTTTGTTTTTCCTTACTCCAAATGCCGCGTCAGGTCCGATACTTTCGAAGTACTGCCTTCCTCTTGAAGTAACTCAGTTTTAACAACTTCGGAAGTAAGCCTTGTTCCTGAATGCTGCAGCGCCATCCTCATAGAATTGTACTTTTCCGGTAAGCCACGTAGTAAAACGACTGCAATCAAATCATCATCAATCGCCTTGTCGATGTCTCCTAGCTTATGTGCGTGGTTCATGACGGCTGCAATGTACTCTTGCATACTGTCATGGTTCTCCAAGCGTTCATCGAGGAAAGCATCCAAGAGTTTGATCCGACGATTTATGCTCTTACTCTCGTACGTTTTTATGAGATTTTCCCAAGGTTCTTTCGCTGTTGAAGCTTGCCTAACAAAAGGGAATACTTGCGGTTCGATGTGGAGGCAGATGGTAGCCAATGCTTCTTCATCTTTCTCGATTTCAGATGGAATGTCAGGGTTTGGTGATTTTGACGTAAGATGAAATAATGTTTCCTTTTTGAGTAGCATTTTCATCGAAAATTTCCAATCCTGAAAATCTTCGGTACCCGCGAGTTTATTATTTATCGTTGTGAAGGGTTTTTTAGTCGTCATTTTGGCAAAAATCTGGGGCCAAAACCTATTAGAAAAAGAAACTGCAGAGAACACAGATCGATTGTTTGCTGTTTTATTTGGATACAACAATCAAAAAACGTAGTGCTTATATTCTCTTTGACAACAATAATAACCGAGTTGCCTAGGATACCTAAACCATAGTCAAACCATAGTCAACTCCAATAAAAGTTAACCCAGACTGACTTCGGAATTGACTCGGAGGATGATGAAGTATTAGGATCTTCACAGGCTAAGTTTAATGTAAATGTTTTGTTAATTATTTTATGAAATCTTTTAGAGCTAAGTTGATCGGTAACTTATGGTCCTCAGAGGGCGCTTCGGAGGGCGACTATACTACCTGACGGTCCCATTTAGTTGCTCCCAGATCATGGACATGGACTGACTGGCTTAGTGGTGTACGCCCTCTTCCGTCGTTGGGTCTATTTGTATATTTATGTATCGTCACATAACACACTAACGCTTATAAACGGAAATGGATATCCGCATATTGATCATGTTTGTATGTTTTCAAATACTGGATGTCATACAGCAGATAAATTAAAACCATCTTCCTGATTTTAAAAATCGGGCGGAAATCCCTTCGGATAACCCAGCGGCCACCGGCCACTGGAGGTGGTTATGTCGGGCTTGAACTGACTAAAACCGCACGTTGTCTCGTATCTTCAGACGCCGGGGTCCCATAGAGCATATCCCTCGCACCCCGACTGACCCTGGGCCATCTCCGGATTCGAGATGGCCCCCTCGGGTTTGGGAACCACGGTGCTCCCGTCTTGCCCCGGTTTGGGGGAGGGGCGCTAATCGTCCCACCGTCCCGGCTTGCTTCTGCTGGGGTGACAGGCGGCCGCCTGAGGCCTCACCTGCCACCCCCAGGCCTGCGTTCATGGAGGACGGAGCATGTTGCGGGCTCGGCGGGCCGGGGGGAATAGCGGTACCTGGGCTTCAAAGTGCAAGCTTTGGAAGTAACCAGGACTAACGCTGTGATGATGAAGATTATCCCTTAAACAAATGCCAGCCTGTGAGCATTTTTTTAAAAATCTCTTTGGTTTTGGGGTAATGGGGGTCTGTAGTTTCATATTTTTTAATAAAATTATAGAAAAATGCAGGGGATGGGGTAGTTTTTCTGGTGGTAAATAATTTACCATTATCCGTTAAGAGAAAAATATTTAACAGGCTGGTGGTAAAATACACCATTGTCCGTTCCGGTCTACTTATTGTTTCTAGACTAGTAACGTTCTCTTGCGTTTCTTTTATATTTTAGGAACTAAATAAAAAAAATATTTTTAAGCAAAGTTGTTTTATTAAAATATTATATACCTACTTAGCTATACATACTTATTTATATGATTAATAAAAAATTGTGTATTGAAACTCTAACTTTACAAACAAACATTTTCTATATATATATAGATGTATATATCCGAGTTTTGTCAATACGTGAACGGATAGTGGTAAATAATTTACCACTTATTTTACATATCAAAAATCGCATAAATAATTGGTTGCGGGTACTACTAACAAGTAACACTAGACAAAATATCTAATAGTTTATGAATTTGAATTGGAAAAGTACTTAACAGATTTTTTTTTCAACAAACTTTAAAATTTTCTTCAAAGAGGCGCGAAAAACTTGTAATTTTGTCCAAAAAAACGGTATGTCAACTTTGACATCACTTTTCAGTGTCAAAAGTGATGGTTGACAGGATTACAAATGTCATGTATGATGATTGTAGTGACGTAGAAGTGTATATTGTTGCCATAGCGAATTATAGGTTCCTTTTTCTAAAAAAACTCAAGTGGTAATATATTTACCTTTGTACGAATAAGGGTTATCATCTCTGTCTCCAGGAGTATCTATATCATATTGTTATTATAGCCGTTAAGTAATAAAAAATAACTGCTATTGGGCTTTCACTTACGAAATTCTTAACGGCGTAAAGAATTTCGGTTTGAAGTTTGAGTTTCGTTTATGGCAACCAAACAGACTCACTCCTATATTTAGTTCAAGTCAAAACATACGTTATCGGTGAAATATAAATGTGTATACAAAGGTATAAAGATATTTCAATCAATATAAATCTTATGGTGATATTCAGGCGTGAATATAATACCATTTAAAACTATAAGTTTTTAATTGGAATTCCCAACAAATAGCGAATTCGACTCGGTGACGTCACCATTTAATAGCTCTTTCGAATGATAACCGTAATTAACACAGTTTACCTATACACAGAATGACAGTATAATGATAATAGAGGAGCAGTCATGTCTGAGATGATAAGGATATCTAATCCGTGATAAGAGACATCGCTTCTACTAAACTAAACAAACAATATATAAATAATGAATTCTTCTGTCAAACGTCTTTCTCCGCTGAAAATACTACTTAGGTGTAAGTTGTGTACCTTACACCCCGGCGTCTGAAGACCCAAGACGGCGTGCGGTTTTAGTCGGTGCAAGCCCGACATAACCGCCCCCGCTGGCCGGCGGGGGGGTATCCGAAGGGATTTCCGCACGATAAAAAAAAAAAAAAAAAAAAAAAAAGGTGTAAGTTGTGTGTTGTAATTGGATGTATGGATACCAAGATTTTCGGACTCAAGCTAACCTTAATTAACTGCTGGCAAGGAACAATTGCTGATTGACGGACGATGCTCTGGCGCAGACCGTTCTCTCAGGAGTGGGGCGAGGATAGCAGTTTCATTTAAGTCATAATAAACTAAATTATGGAAAGGTGAAGTAGGAAAGCGGATTCCGAGCTCCACCAACCTTCAATGCAACCACTGGTGCAGCTCGGATTGTGCTCGGATGAAGAAGAAAGAAATACTCAGGTAATGTAATCAGATTCTTATCGACACTGGTATGTTGTAATAATATTGAAAATAGAAACATGAGAAGTAATTTTTTGACAGTAGTTTAATTTATAAGCTGTTAAGTAGTTACTCATAGGTAGAAGTATAATTTACTCGTTTATAACCATAACTAGCTGTTGCCCGCCGCTACACCCGCGTAGAATTCTGATCCCGTTCCCGCAACCCATGGGAATCTATTCCCGGGATAAAAAGCCTATGTGTTATTCCGGTCTATAATCTATCCCTGTGCCAAATTTCTGCCAGATCCGTTCAGCCGTTTTTGCGTGAAAGAGCAAGGAAGAGACATACATACATACATACATACATACATACATACTCACAAACTTTCGCGTTTATAATTTTAGTAGGATTCCTAAAGGTCTTACCGGTAACTTGAAGTTTTAAAACATTATATCAGAAACCAGCTTCACGACGAAATCCAGTCGTAATATTATTATAGCATAAGTCCATCGGGAATAATTTACCTTTAAATAGTGAAATAATTTTCCCTATAAGTGTAATGGTTCCGAAGATAACCGCAAACATATACGAAACTGGGCACTGAAATTTTTCAACTCATTGTTCTTTTTATTATTTATATTAACACATGATTAATAAAGTGAGAATACAGCGGTTACATATACAACAAGTATATAGTTATACGAAAAGGGTTATAAACACCCACATTTCACCAATATCTGTATTCGGCCCCTCATGATTGCCTAAGACGTGGAACCTTTTGCCGTTTATTGGGCACTTTTTCTTGACTTGTACCAGTGAGGTTGAGTCTAGGCTACTGGCTGTATTTTACGGACCTACTTTTATACTGTTTCGGGTGTAGAACAGCGGTAAGTAAAAATGCGCGACCGCTTTTTAGATAGCAACCTTATTCCATTGTTTCAAAGATTAAAATAGCATGCAACAACGCGCTACCGTGTGATCGGATCAGTCCTTAATCGCCTTGCGTCCATGGGAAGAGATAGGTTGGTACTTGTAGTCTACTCCACAGTTGCAACGGATAAATATTTTTAATAGGTAAGTTGATTTATCAATCCTGACGAAGATTTGTTATATAAAAGTTGGCCGACATTTGACGCTCCACAGATGTGAAACAGCAAAGTTGATGCTGGAAGTTAGATATATAAGTTATGAAAATCAATAAAGAAATATGAAGTAAAATCGAATATACACACACACACATTATGACTATGTAGACACCTACCTACCTACTTACTAGTTTTGTAGATCTATCAAGATTAGGTCAGCACTACACACTTACTTGCACCTGAAACTTAAACGTATTTGTGAAACATCTAATTTATCTTAAAAAGTCTCCGAGGCTGGTCTAAAAATGAAATATTCTTTCCACACAATGTTCTTTGAAAGTTTGTGTTCTAAGTTCGTAATAATATAACCAACCAACCAACCTGTTTTATTGTTGGTAAAGTATTTGAAATAACGTGATGGATAGGTACTTTCAGTATTGGGGTGCTTGGTTGGGGACCTCCACGCGGTGCACCCTGGGCAACGGAGACGGCAGCGCCTCTCTCCTAGGGTGGGAGAGACGCTGCCGCCTACGGCCAACTCCGACCGAGGCGAGGACGGCCCTGTTGAGGGCTGTTCGGAAGCTTTCCACGTGTCCCTCTGACTAGCAGATGGCACAGTGGAGAGCAAGTAAGGGGGCCATCTCGAAACCGGAGATGGCCCAGGGTCAGTCGGGGTGCGAGGGATATGCTCTATGGGTAACCTTACACCCCGGCGTCTTAAGACCCGAGACGGCGTGCGGTTTTAGTCGTTGCAAGCCCGACATAACCGCCCCCGCTGGCCGGCGGGGGGGTATCCGAAGGGATTTCCGCACGAAAAGAAAAAAGAAAAAAAGGTACTTTCAGTATTTTTTTTTTAGTTCTATACAACCGTTAAATTACAATGAAAATTCAAGTATGAATGACATGACATTATGAAAGCAAGCCTGCGAGGTTCAGTTTCAAATCACTAGTCTACTAATAGTATAGTACTGCCATCTATTGTATTTTTATCAAAATCGAATCAAATTATCATACTCACGAAAGTGTGAACATTGCGCCTATAGATGTCACCTTATAAAAATTTTGTTCGTACATGCTATGTTGTATGTATGTATTATTTGTAGTTAGGTTATAAAAAATTATATTATTGCCATGGACAGACAGGTTTGTAAAATAGAATTTTTAAATTAGAAACATAGCTTAGTAATTAATAGTATAGTAGGAATCTCGTAGTTTATTCAATTTCCGTTAGATGGCGCTATCTATGTATACTACCTATTAAAAAATTGTAAATTAGCTGTCTGTACATTAGATATATTTTAAATAAATACTTGAAAAATATTTAAAAAATGAATAATACTGAAGACAAAAATATTTTGTTTTGGAATTCTTGTCAGTTCGCGATGGACGCAAAAACTAGGTACTAAACGAATTTTGATACGGTTTTTTTTATTATGACAGGTCTTGGTCAGACTTGAAATCTAGCTCATGCCTGTGGCTCCGCCCGCGCGTAGGTCCAAAAAACCGTATCAAAATTCGTTTAGTACCAAAAAAAAGGTACTAAACGAATTTTGATACGGTTTTTTTTATTATGACAGGTCTTGGTCAGACTTGAAATCTGCCGTATGTTTGATTGTAATTGGCTAAGTATGACAGGAGATATGAACAAAAAACAATAACAGACCTACGCGCGGGCGGAGCCACAGGCATGAGCTAGTAGAAGATAAATTTATCTATACTTTTACTATAATAGGTATATATTCTGTGCTTTTAGTTTCAATATCTCACATCTGTTTTTTTTTTTACGTGCGGAAATCCCTTCGGATACCCCCCCGCTGGCCAGCGGGGGTGGTTATGTCGTGTCTCGACTAAAACTGCACGGTGTCCTCCCCAAGTGTCCGTTGCCGGGCACCCCGGGTAAGTCAATCTCACATCTGTGGCGTAGCGGCAGAGCGTTCGCGTTCGACAGCTACGCTTGAGGGGTTTGTTGCCCTCTCAGTGCAAATGTTTGTATGTATGATATGATATTATTATGTATTGTGTATTTGTATTAGTGTTTTATGTAATATATAACAAGCCATGGCTAGGTTGGGTCTAGACATTGCTGTGTAATTCTCTCGGTATATTTATTTCATTTATTTATTTGTTTCTTTCGGTCTTCTTTGGCGTTGCTGGTTCCAACTTTCGTTATGTTGAGGCAAGAGTAGTTACCCTCCCAGTAGCAGATCGCACAATGGCAAAATCGCGACGATTAAGCCGTGTTTTGTGTCTTTAGATTATTTCAGAGCGTGCAGCTGTGTCATACGAGTAGGTACTTGGAACCAGCAACGCCAAAGAATTTATCCCAAGCCGTAAACTCACAGCTAGCCGTAAACTTGCTGCAACTGAGATGCACGGGAGCTCTTTAAATCTGGGAAGAAGGATACCTTTGTTGC
Organism: Cybosia mesomella; assembly: GCA_946251805.1. Taxonomy (NCBI): domain Eukaryota; kingdom Metazoa; phylum Arthropoda; class Insecta; order Lepidoptera; family Erebidae; genus Cybosia; species Cybosia mesomella. The sequence continues at coordinate 11,437,857 of OX276388.1, read as the reverse complement.
AATCCGGAGCAGTGATGAGTTGGTTCGCTTGTTCCTGTATTTTTTGGGAGTGATGAAAACGATCCAATCTATCCTACTTCCTACTAATATTAGGTCGGTACGTATGAAATTGCCGTTTTTCTTGAAGAAATTGGAGGAAACCCAATTTTCAGTACTAACATTTTTGCATTTTTTTTAGGAATGACAAATCCAAATTTTATGATTTTTAGGGTTCCGTTGCCAAATGGCAAAAAACGGAACCCTTATAGATTCGTCAGGGCTTACCCGGGGTACCCGGCAACGGACACTTGGGGAGGACACCGTGCGGTTTTAGTCGAGACACGACATAACCACCCCCGCTGGCTAGCGGGGGGGGGTATCCGAAGGGATTTTCGCACGTAAAAAAAAAAAAAAAATGTCTGTCTGTCTGAAATTCTAAGAGAATGATAAAACTATAAAAAATATATGATGTACATTACCATGTAAACTTCCACCGAAAATTGGTTTGAACGAGATCTAGTTAGTAGTTTTTTTTTAATACGACATAAATCGTAAACCGCAATTTACCTTTCATTCAATCAACTCAAATATAAAAATTCAAAAAAAAACATAATTAATATGTTACTTGCTGCTACATGGGCGAGTCCGACTCGCACTTGGCGGCTTTTTTTGTGTATGAATGAGACAACATTAATGTTGTCTCATTCATACACAAAAAAAGCCGCCAAGTAAAAATGTAATAAAAGTTGCAATTGTTAGCTTAAGCTAACAATTGCAACTTTTATTACATTTTTGAAAAGTGACAGCTGTTAAGTAATACGAAATTTATGATCAAAATGGATAGCATTTAGGACGTACTGTTTTTGAAGGTCGAATTAATTCATCAAGCGGCCAATAAAAATAAAATTTAATACAGAGTTGTAAAATCTTGAAATCAACTTTCAAACAATATATAAATAATGGAAATAGCTATTAAATTACAGGAATAACGAATTTAATGAATTTGTAAGAAAATTTCGGCAATTTCATAGGTAACATAACATAACATAAACTCACGCCTATATTCCCCGAAGGGGTAGGCAGAGGTGCTAGCACCCACATTTCGCCAGTTTATGTTTAGGTCCCAATGTAATAGGTGGCGAGCCTATTGCCATTAACCGGGTACTTATAAACCTGCGATAAATACACACATAACTTCGAAAAGCATCGAAAAGTCATTGGTGTGTGCCATGGTAAAACCTGGGATCGAACCCGAGACCTCGTCTCAGCAGTCCATTACCCATACCACTAGGCTACCGCGGCTTTTCATAGGTAAAGACCTATTATTATAATTGCAAAAGTTTGTAAGTAAGGATGGATGGATGGATGTCTGTTACTCTTTTGCGTAAAAACTACTGAATGGATTTTAATGAAACTTTACAATAATATAGCTTATACATCAGAATAACACATAGGCTACAATTTATAAAGATGTTGTGTGAATTGCCCAAAATATGACGATAAGAGTCTAGCAAGTAGGAAAAAATCTACCCTCTGCGAGCTATTGGCGTGAGCTGTAAAACCGCTAGAGTTACACATGTAATGTATGATGGAAATGTTTATCCTACTAATATTATAAACGCAAAATTTGTGAGTATGTATGTATGTTTGTTGCTCTTTCACGCAAAAACGGCTGAACGGATCTGGCTGAAATTTACAGTCCGGAATAACATAGGCTACATTTCATCCCGGGAATAGGTTCCCATGGGTTGCGGGAACGGGATCTAAATTCCACGTGGGCGGAGCCGTGGGCAACAGCTATATATACTATTATAAATGCGAATGTAAGTATGTTTGCTACGCTTTCACGCAAAAACCACTGAACCGATTTTGCTGAAATTTGGTACAGGGGTAGATTAGACCTTGGGAAAGGACATAGGCAATGTTTTGTCGCGATAACCGACATCTACGCGGGTGGAGCCGCGGGCAAAAGCTAGTATATTATAAATTTGTAAGTTTGGATGTATGTTTGTTACTCTTTCACGCAAAAACGGTTGAATGGATCTGGATGAAATTTGGCACAGGGATAGATTATAGTCTGGAATAACATAGGTTACTTTAGATCTCGGGAATAGATTCCCATGGGAAGCGGGAACGGGAACAGAGCAATAATAATATCTACATAAAAATAAAATTATAATATAAATTAAATATTTTTACAAAAAAATGTATTTACTTACGTTTGTACAACACAAACGTAAATACATTTTTTTTGTAATTGTAATTGTTAGCGTTATATCGATGTTAAAAAAGGCACGAACATTGTTCTAGGGTGTGGTCATAACCTTCGGTACGTATCATCACGCTATTATAAGTCTGACAGGAGCAGCAGAGCAAAATCGATTAAAGCTATTATTAATTATAACTTTGTTATTACGAAGCAGATCTTCACAAATTTTTGCAGTTCGGTAGAACACGGGCATATCAACCTCCGATCAATAAATCATTACGCTAAAGTTAAAAGGTGATGAACAGTAAGATATCAATTCTCTTCAAAAAACTCCACAGAGTTACTCACATTTAAAACAAAGTTAATTATAGACTACTAATTTCATAATTAATATCATCACGCTATCATATTAAAGCTGAGTAGAATTTATTTATGTTACATAATAATGTTACATCTAAACCTCTCAATTATCAAAAATAAATACTTTATTAAAATTATATCGATGAATTAACTTAATACATATGTTGACATTAATAACTCCTGCAAGTAAACATAAACATATTCCGAACTTAACGCGGACGAAGTCGCGGGTAAAACCTAGAATCTAAGCAAGTACTTATTGGTGTAATAATATTTGACAATTATTTTTTGGCAGCCAATTACGTACCGTATCGCGAGTATTTTGAAAAGAGAACACTGGTGGTAGAAATTTGATTACACTTTGTTTCAAAATTCTGCCGGGTCACGATTGCGAAAAACCCTCCATAGTAATCCAATTTCGGTTTGATTGCGTTCAGGGGTCAGCAAGTGCATAGCCGGGCAGGGAGATTGTGGTCGCAGAACTAGTGGGGCCGGTGGGTGTCACGCGGTGCTGCGACGACAATCCTCTTTTGATGAGGCCGTCAAGCTTAGTGCCACCATTGTTCACATGGTACGTATATGTAATAGTGACCCTCTTTCCTGAAACTTTACCTTCAGCTTACCATCAGGCAAGGTAAAGTAGAATTGACGTGTCATAAATAAAAAAAAAGAACAATTTTGTAATTCGCTGGCCCCGGGCAATAAAGCGTTAAGCGCCGGTTAAGTACTTTTTAGGGTTCCGTTGCCAAATGGCAAAATCGGAACCGTTATAGCTTCGTCATGTCTGTCTGTCTGTCCGTCCGTATGTCGCAGACACTTTTTTCGGAAACTATAAGAACTATGCTGTTGAAACTTGGTAAGTAGATGTATTCTGTAAACCGCATTAAGATTATCACACAAAAATAGAGAAAAAAACCAATAAATTTTGGGGGTTTCCCCATATTGAGAACTGAAATAATTTTTTTTTTTTTTCATCAAACCCATACGTGTGTGGATATGTCTTCTAAAATGATATTGATGTTTCTAATAACATTTTTTTCTAAACTGAATGGTTTGCGCGAGAGACACTTTCAAAGTGCTAAAATGTGTCCTTCCCCCCCACCCTGTAACTTCTAAAATAAGAGAACGATAAAACTAAAAGAAATATATGATGTACATAACCCTGTAAACTTCCAACGAAAATTGGTTTGAACGAGATCTAGTAAGTCGTTTCTTTTTAATACGTCAACTCAAATATAAAATTTTACTTGCTGCTACGGAACCCTTCATGGGCGAGTCCGACTCGCACATGGCCGGTTTTTATTATTTTTTCATCTAGTCTAGTCAATCTACCACTCCTATATTTTCCGTTTTTTTTTTAAATAATATTCTTTTGAATAAACGACAAAAATAGCTTCATATTACTCTAAGTAATATAACACAAAAAATTGGTGAACCTCTTTACACTAAATTTATAAACAAAGAACAACAATACTTAATACCTACATTTAACCGCGTTTTTAAAATAATCTGAAACTGTAAACACTTAACACGAAGTAATCCCAAGGATTTTTTCTGTAGAGTACTACCCGCAACCGGAGCGCATGTATGAAAACAATTTATTATGAAAGTAGGAGAAGCGAAAGGCATATGCCGGGATCGTAGCAAGTGGAAAGATGTTGTTTCTGCCTACTCCAATGGGAAAGAGGTGTAACTTTATTAATGTAGGTATTTTTCTGTACAATTTATAAAAAATCCTTTAAGAAGGTGGTAATCGGCTGATACGCTCAAGATCTCAAGTGGAAATTACGTTCACGAATGTACCTAAGTATATTGCATTCCTGTATCTCGGTGGTCAGTATTTTTATAAAATTGTTAATGATGTATTTCATGAAATATTTATACAATTACAATTATTAAATGTTAAATTGGAGAAAAAATTAGCTTTCATTTGACATACTGAACTCTTGTTTTGGAATACTGCTGAACTAAGTTTTATTTCGCCTGTAAAATTTGATTTTTGATATTGCCGCTTTATTGACCATGGCCAGTAAATTATTTCACCTTTTCCCTTAACGCTTTTCAATCACTACGATCCTCGAACAGGGCATGACGTCTTCGCCATCCAACCCATGTGCCTCAAACAGGTTTCCTTAAAAACGCAATAATGCGAAAATGGTTTTAAATAAAATTTAATATGTAACTGTAGGTCGCGGAAACGGGACCACTATTCCAAGCGGGCGGAGACGCGGGCAACCGCTACCCAACTGGTCCTAATTAAAAGCTTAAATTGACATGTAGGTACATATCTATTCTTCGGGGTGCGAGGGATATGGTCTATGGGTAACCTTACACCCCGGCGTCTGTAGACCCGAGGCGGCGTGCGGTTTTAGTCGGTTCAAGCCCGACATAACCGCCCCTGCTGGCCGGCGGGGGGTACCTATCCGAAAAGTCTTCTACACGAAAAAAAAGGTACATATCTATTCTATATCTATACATATAATAAAATCGTAACGAGATGAAAACTACAATAAACATTTTTTTCAAAAATAATTACTGTGTTTTAGGAACGACACCAATGCCAAAATGTAATTTTTGAAATTTTTATCTGTTTGTCTGCTTTTTATTATCGATGTACGAGCATCACTTGAAAACCGCTGAACAGATTCATGTGATATTTTGCATGAACATTCTTCTAAGGTAAGTTCAGCTTTACAGCTGTCTGGCGCAAGAAAATGACGTCGATGATGTATGCAATGCGCGGCAGTCGCAACAGTATGCTCATGGTTCTTGTAAACAGGAACCATGAGGGCCATATTTTGAGGCACATCCTTAAAATAACAAAATCTGTAGTAGAATATAAGTACTAACATAGCGATTAAGTAAAAAATGTTACTAACAAGATGGATTTAATGTTCAGTAAAAATAAATATATTATTATTATTTCCTTTATTACATTTTAAACACATATAAATTATATTTTTAAATACATTCCATATATATATAAAAAAAAAACAAATATATTTAAAAATATAAAAAATAGTAGCCCACCGGCATCGGGTACAGGGACCAAGCTACCGGTGGTTAGGGCTCCAGACAGAGGAATCTCCTCACAATACGTGCCGTGTCGAGGAGCACTGCCTTCTGCATCAAGCCCTTGACCCAACTGCCTAACGCGAGTCTCTGGAGATGTTGTTCGAGGCTCTTGGCAATCAGTCCGTGAACCGATACAACTATCGGAACAATAATCGCCGAATCCACACTCCACATGTCGACAACCTCGTGAGCCAAATCCAAATATTTAATTTGTTTTTCTTTTTCGGCTTTGACAAGATTCTCGTCATGTGGAATGGTGATATCGATAATTATTGCGCGGCGCTCTGACCGATCTATCAACACTATATCAGGTTTATTAGCTACAATAGTCCTATCAGTGATGATAGATCGATCCCACTACAACGTGATGTGCCCATTTTCGAGAACTGCGTCGGGCACATACCTATAGTACGGTACCTCTGATTCCACAAGGTTGTACTTTAGAGCAAGCTGTTGATGAACAATCCTGGCTACTTGGTTATGTCTATGCAAATACTCGCCGTTGGCAAGACGAGAACAACCAGAAATTATATGTCCAAGGGATTCTCCGGGACGGTGGCACGCCCGACATATGTCAACCGTACCATCCCTTAGTATATACTTCCGATAGTTATTCGTTATCACAACTTCGTCCATAATTGCAAAAACAAAACCTTCGGTTTCTCCAAATAGATCACCGAAGCGTAGCCAAGACACAGATGCTGGTAAGTCTATATCAGGCCCATGGAGAGCCCGATAGAAACGTCCATGCAACTCCTTGCTCTTCCATACATCCATACGGTCATTATTATTATACGGTTATTATTATTATTATAAACTACTCTATATATCATCACACTATTATAAGTGTGATAGGAGCAGCAAGGTAAAATCGACCAAATCTATTATTGATCATTTCTTTATAATTCCAAAGCAGATCATCACGTAATTCTGCACTTCGATAGAACTCGGACATGATCAATGTTCGGTAGCAGTAAAATATGAAATCTCGAAACTACAGAGTTACCTACGTGCCAAAGATAGTTGTTCAGAGACTCAACCTTTGTTAATAAATTAAATAATTATATTAGGGAACCGGATAGAATTAATTTAGATGTTACATATAAAAATCTATTTCTTCATGATAAATTATTAAAAATATAACGATAAAATAGGTAATAGTGGGCTAATACATGATGGGCTCCAAAATGCACAAGTTAACATACCTCGATCTATTCTAAATTTAACGCGACGAAGTCGCGGGCAACAGCTAGTTCTCATATTGCTCTAATTTTCTGTAATAAGCAAATCGTGAACAGTGCTGTAGCACTAAATGTTTATTTCTATTATGAAATTGCTGCGAAGTACCAATATGCACCTACCCTTATATAAATCTAAGCTTTCAGTTGAAATTCACCTAGCGCAAGGTGGTTTTCATATCACACATTATTCCTTTGTGAGAAGAGAGCTTTGCAGCTGGTTACTCGCTTGTTCGGCTTAGAACCACATTACTAAGCTGGGTATGAATAGTTACATAAAAGAGGTTAGTCTCAACCATTGATGCCGGATTTAAATCTCCTTTGTAAGTTTTCTTTCATAGTAGATATATCAAGTCTCAGTATATTAAATCCGCCCCTATTTATTAAATCTATTTTGGTTGCCTTTATTCCCAAGCGTACTTGGCAAGAATATTATGAAGAATCGTACAGGCGATTTCTTTCTAAAGTAGAGTAAAAATATTCCTGTACCACTTCCGCAACACACTTGATTTTTTACAGAAATTCCACCATTACGTTAGGTAAGGAGTAAAAAATAAGTACTAAGACACAATTTTTTCTATACAGCTCCAACTTGGCCACTCGCATGTTTTAAAGAAAGGTGTGTTACCTGTCGCTTTCATATGTTGCCGTCATTCTCAAATAGATGGTTATGGAGTATTATAGCAACAGTTAAGAGATTTAAATTTCCTACAGGACTCAGACCAATTCCCATCAAACAGCGTACGAATACAATTTTTGAGCTTAAAAAAACTTCTACGAATTCAGATAAGTTATTCCCAATGACTATCCCGTAACATATGATAGAACAGATGTAAGAGTGATAGACTGTTATGTTAATTATCTATACATATATATATTAAGTTGTACGTTATATTTTGACAAACATTTTTTGCAGGACTTGGCCATTGGTTACGAGAATGAGATTTAAATCGGAAAATCGTATGGGTCGTCACATCTGCCAGGGCCAAAACTGGGTTTCTCCTTTCTAAGACATTCTACACAGTGCTATCTAGACCCAAAGAGTATATAACTTAACTAGCTTGTATTTTAGGTATTTACAGTCGAAATAATCTAAAAAGTTTAAAAAAAAAGTAACCTTGCACGATTCGAAAGAAAATAAAATAATTCTAAAATTACAAGTAATTAGTACCATTTTTAAATGAGTGATAATGTATAATGAGGCCGCGGTAGCCTAGTGGTGTGGGTAATGGACTGCTGAGACGAGGTCTCGGGTTCGATCCCAGGTTTTAACATGGCACACACCAATGACTTATCGATGCTTTTCGAAGTTATGTGTGTATTTATCGCAGGTTTATAAGTGCCCGGTTAATGGCAATAGGCTCGCCACCTATAACATTGGGACCTAAACATAAACTGGCGAAATGTGGGTGCTAGCACCTCTGCCTACCCCTTTGAGGTAGGCAGTTATAGCATTATGTTTTATGTTATGATAATGTATAATATTGAGTTGGAGGAATGTAATGCGACATATTTCAGTTAAAATTTCTACAATTAATTTAAAATATGACGGGATTCTATATTTATGCGAGACGTCCTAAAAAGGTTCCGTTCTACTTTTTTTATTATGGTATTTTAATCATTACGGTGGTAAAGATTTATCGGTTCATATGACAAATCGTAAGTTAGAAAGTTAGTTGCTAAACCATGAGTGTTCTTATGGCTTAGATTATAGCTCAACTTATTCAAAATCCATTCGTATACGAATACACATACCCATGTTAAATAAGTAAGTTTATACCGCCAATATCAAACGTATTATGACATAGTTGTATAATGTTCACAACTGACGTGTATCATAAAATTAAAAAGAAATGTAATGAAGTTTAACTTTCTGATAATCTCAACAAAAGGTCAAATTTCGACCATCCCTCGGGGTCACCTAGTTACTAGTAATTTCGGTTACTAATATTTTTTATAAAAGAAAAAAGGATTGTGTGGTTTTATGAAACCACGGTAAAAGTGAAACTTTTTTTCACATTATAGACATTTAACTAAAAAATAACAACATTTACATTAAAGACTGACAAACAACATTTACATTAAACACTGACAAAAACAAACAAAATAGCGTGGAGCACTGGCACAAATGAGTAATAGTCTATACACTACACGGTCAGCTGCTGCGAACTATAGGCGCCAGCATATTGGCCTTGGCTGCTATGACGAGCGCCTTTCACTTTATCCCTACTCCGCGGCCGACCGTCACGCGACATGCAACACACAGACGAAAAAGTTTGAGACGATGTAATAAAAGTTTCACTTTAAAAAAAACTTTGTCAGTCATTAATGCCTTATTTTCCTCTTATCGTGCAATAAGTCTTCCAGACTATAAGCAGAGGCTCCGTTGACTATAGTGTAGTGCAGATTAAACTTTGAGGTTCGTTCTCTAACAATAGACTACCTAGTGCAACTTTGTTTAGGTTCGCAACTCAGATTTTTAGATCAGACCCAACGTTCAAATAAGTAATAAGTCATCATCATCCGCGTGTGATTCCTATCCTAGTGATTTCCTATTTCCAAAGTTTGCCGTGGTTCCACTTTTATTGTATTTATTTGGTATGTCGGCTATTTCAGGAGCGACCGTCGTGTGGCCTATCAACACGAGAGAAAAGACAGATAAGAAAGATAAGTAAAGCAGGATAAATAAGTAAATAACAAAAGGAAACCAAATAATAAAAACAATATCCATTTCGTTTAAAAATATATTCAGTCTTCATTTAATACCTACAGGTATGTTACATATGAATCATACGATCTGGAAACTGGCGACTAGTATTGTTTAAATGCGGATTTTAATTAAAACCACAAATCACCGTCAGCGCTTCAAATTTATTTTCCGTCGTCTCTTCGCTCTATAGCTGATATTGAGGTCAGAAGGTGCAGTCAAATAAGAATATTCATTTGTGCTAGGCTAAAATAATACGGTAATATTTAAAAAGGTTGGTAAGGTAATGTTCACCAGTTAGACAGAGGCACCGTAGAAACTGCGTCTACAATCTACATCGTGGAGACAACTTAATCTCTTACTAATAGTCATAAAATCTGGCTCGTATGCAATATCCATTTATCTACCACTTCAGAAAAGTAACAGGTACAGTCGCCATCGGTATTAGCTTAATACATTGCAAGTTACCGACCATCTGAGCTCTGAAACTTTACATAAAATAGATAACAAAAATAGAAAAAATCCGTTCCCGCAGGGGGAACGCACAGGTAGATTTCGTGAAGCAATTAATATTATTTTATATAGAGAACTACGGACGGATTTTTTTTTCTCGAAAACGGTAACTTTTAGCGAAAAACTTTTCAGACATTTATTTTAGACTTAAATATGGCCTATCGATTAAAAATGTTTCCGAGGGCAAGAATGTTCACCGGTTAGACGTTATGATTTTTTTCCTGAAAATTTTTGGTTTTTCGCCCCTCCACTTTTAGTTATTTTTAATCTTATAGGTTTATAGTTAAAAGTTCTTGGTATTCAAATTAGAACGGTTCGAATATCTTTCATGGAACGTGAAATTTTGAGGAAAAACTGATTTCACAAAAAGTGAGGCCCTACCGTCCCCTTAGGCCGGATTCCACCCGTTCACGAACTTAAACTAAGTTTACACCCAAGCAATTTTTGACCGCAGTTTGAAAGCGATCGGCGCAAAAATGCAACCGTGAGAGTGCCGCAAATTTTGGGAAGTGGAACCATACATACATATATACATACATATATATATATATATATATATATATATATATATAAACTTTTTGACCAGTGGTCATTTCGGACTCAGAGGGTCATAACTAGACCTCCTATGAAGATTTTTTTTTTAAATTCGACAGTAGTCAAGAAATCAATAGGTAGATCGATTTCATCGAAATCTACCTAAAATTTGTCCTCTGAAGATTACAAAATAATTGTACATCAGTTATTTATTGATTTGTAATTTTGTTAGTGTTCAACGACTTCTGAGAGTGACTGTACAAGAAACAGATCTTTTTTGTGGACAAACTTCACAATTTTACACTACACTTACTAGAGCTACTAGACCACTGACTAAACTCAAAATTGTATTCAGACACCGGCAGCTGCCTGTGAAAAAACCGTACATTTTCATCAATTAGATGACAGTAGACAACATCTCTGTAAATATCAACAATAGCGGAAAGTAGAACACCATTACTTTAATGCTTGCTAAATGCAGCTCGGCGAGGACGTTCTAAGAACGCGGCTACATCAGCTGGTACAAAGATTTCAAAGTAGTTGTTTTAAAAATAATCATATTCCATAAAAATGACCTTCAAAAGAAATATTTCAGCCAAGTAATAAACAAATAACAAAGCCGTCACAAAAATATCTCTTCTTGGTTATTGCCAAAGAATAAACGTTGCCAAAGATTATGTGGTATCCAGAAACGTTAAGATAGGTATTTGAGCTTTTCATATTTTTCATGTAAATATTAGCAGTGTTAATATAATATTGTCAGTAGGGTAGCCTTATCTTCATCATACACTGTAGCAACATTATGATGCTCTATGAATTCTGGTCCAGTTTGATATAATGCTCAGAGGCAAGCTGAATCAATGGCTTATTTTTTTTTTACGTGCGGAATTCCCTTCGGATACCTCCCCGCCGGCTAGCGGGGGCGGTTATGTCGTGCATGAACCAACTAAAACCGCACGGTATCCTGCCCAAGTGTCCATTGCCAGGCACCCCGGGTAAGCCCTCGAAAGGATAACCCCAGTTACCGGCGAACCTTGGCCGCCTTAAAACTAAAGTTCGGCCGTTCAGAGAATGCGTTCCTGACACCTATCAGTTAGTCACGACTAGTGATGGGCACAGCATAACACTGAGTTCGTTACCGTTCCTCCAAAATGAACCGCCGCGTTATTTTTAAGATCATTTTCGTTTTAAATTGGCGGAATCATTTAAAATTTATATTTAAGTGGAAACCAAAAAAGGTAATATTAATATAATAAAATTGTTTTATTTATTCTTTGTTACAAAGTTACAATCTGTATTTCTATGCAATAAAGTACATTGAATTGAATGTGCGTACAGAATATTAATCAGACTCCGATTCGCCTGAGGAGGTGGTGTCTTCATCATCATCTTCGCCTACATGTATAATTATATTATTATCAATAACAGAATCAATCCTGATATCTCGGTCAAAATGTTCCACAATCAGGTTTTTAGTCTTCTCAACAACCTTTGCCCAGTCATCTCTTGTGACTTCCCCGCAGGCTTCTTTTAATAGGGTCATCATCTTTTTCGTGCTGAATGGCGGGGAAGTATTGTGGCGGGCGGCGTAACCTTTTATTTGCGCCCAGATTAGCTCAATCGCGTTATATTGGCAATGATACGGTGGAATTCTTAGAACGCGATGACCGTACTCCAGAGCCAGTTCATCGATTTCGTATCGCACATTTGCCGCTTTATTTTCTTTAACTAATTTAATTAGCTCTGCTTTTAGCATCTGCATATTTGCGTCAATGCCTTTTGCTTGTAACCAAGCCACCATTTCTTCTTTTTTATTAGCTTGGGTAGGTGGTTTCTGTATTTGAACCGAGTGATAGGAGGCATTATCCATGAATATTACAGAAGGCTCTGGTAGGCTGGGCAAAAGCACGTTCTGGAACCACTCTTTAAATGTAGTGGCATTCATTTCCTCGTGGTAGTCATTTGTGGTTTTTGATTGAAATGCCAGTAACGCGTTCTCCACAAAGCCGTATTTTGCAGAACCTGCGTGGCATATTATCAGACGGGCCCCCTTACCCATTGGTACTTTCGACGTCGACGCTTGTGTATCATCCGTCCAAGAACGGGAAACCGTGTGATTGGCGTTTAGCCATGTCTCGTTAATGAACACGACATTATCCCAGTTATCAATTTATTTTGCTTCTCTCAAAAAACTTATCCGTTTTAAAATTATGTCGTATCGTTCTTATAAAAATTTTCTTTTGTCTGTTTTTTTTATACGAAAAACCAATATCTTTTAAAATTTTGGTTAAAGCAGTTTAACCCCGCTAAACAGTCCAGCTTCTCTTAACGATGCCAAAAGCTTCTTCCTGTTGAGATATTCATTTCTGGAATAGTAACCATATATATAATTTCTGATTGCATCGGCGTCAAAGGTGTCAATATCTGTCACGAGTTTAGTTCTACGTTTCTTCTTCGGAGTACGTAAAATATTATCTTCCGTGCCAGTAGACCCGAACTTTTCTTTATTAATATTTGTTATCGTTCGTTTGCTAACTCCAAGCGCCTGAGAGACGCGATCTTGTACTTGTTCGACAGGTACCAGGGGTCCGCCATTTTGCCGCTCCCGCTCAAAGTAATCTTGCAGCTTGATGATTAACTCACGGGCTCCACTTTTCAATGTTTGTCCACGTTTAGGCATTATTATGCACCAAAAGTAAAAAGAACGCAATATAAAACACAATCGAAGTCCGATTTAGCGCCGATGTCAGTTTTAAAAGCAGAAACAGTCCATTAAACGAAAGCCGGATAATCAAATAAAAAAAGATTGAAAACACTTGAAGAATGTGGTCTATGCGCACGAAACGACAACAGACGACTGTTTTAGCGTCACAAAATGGCGGCCCATAACGCCATTTGGGGTTACCATTTTTAATCTAAGTATAAAAATGCTAGTAACGCCATTTGGGGTTACCATTTTCAACATATAAAAATGCTACTTTCTTTTCTTAAAGCGCTGACATAACCTTGTAATAGCACAGTATAGATTTAGAAAAATATTGTTTACCAAATTATTTGACACTCAGTTTGGCACAAAATTATAACTTTCATTGATTATTGGTATAATAATGTTGTTTTAATGCTCATCAATTGTTAAAACGGTAAACAACCAGCAAAAATATTTTTATCGTAACTGCAACGCCATTGCAAAGTTACGTCGTCAGTTCAATCGCAACGTGTCAGGAACGCATTCTCTGAACGGCCGTAGTATACAGCTTGTTAAAAATCCGTTGACAAACGCAGGAAAAATTGGTACAACTTAATACTACTCTACCATCCCCTATTGGAATTGAACATAGTATTTGTCTATTTATAGATATTGGTTTCGATTCTGCAGTTGCAAAACTCTCGAGACTCGACTAATAAATCAATAAAATTTGTCATAAAATCATTTTCTTACCGACGTTTCTCGCATGTTCAAATTTGTTGATGTCTTCCCGCTTATCACTAGACTGCTGCTATTTCGTATTCCGTGATGATGTCATAAGCTACATTTAAATATCCATGGTCGCACTTAGTAACATTTTTGAGAATCACTCAACATAAGCCCGTTTCTACTCTGGTGTCAGTTCGTGTGGGATCCAGCGACGACAAAGATTCTTAATATTTATTTGTCGTGTAATTTGTGTTGGTTTTCCGATAAAAGTTACAAGTGGGTACAGTTTTCGATTAAGATTTTGGCTCAGTAAAATACCATAGTTCAAATTAAAATGTAGACAGAGTATCTATCCATATACTCTGTCTAAATAAGTTTTTTACCTGTTTTCGGTTATAATCTAGTGTTGTTTTATCATCATCATTAATAACTATGCTTATAGTTCAATTAGCTAGATACACACTCCTCTACTTGCACTCCATACTAAACTGAGTCAAAATCAATGGATTCTGAATTGTATCTGAGCAGGTGTTCTTTAATCTATGACAGCAAGGCCGATGGCGGCGCTTGCGCTTGCGAAACGGTGTTCGGATGTAGAGCGATCTAAATATAAGTCGGGACGTTCCCTCGTTTCCTACCCGCAACGGCGTGATCAACACCTGTAAATAATCATTTGTATCATAATCTTACTGGTATTATAACTAGATAAATGTCATTTTATAAGAAGTATTACGTTCTGCACTAGTTATGAATCAGAGACGAAAGTTCGGAATGAGTCTTTTTATAGGAAATTAATCAACTACAAAAAATCCGTTCCCGCAGGGGGAAACGCACAGGTAGATTTCGTGAAGCAATTAATATGACCTATGCTTCTTCTATGACCCACGCCGAGCGCATTTTTAACATGTTTAATTTTTTTTTCTCGTAAACGGTAACTTTTAGCGAAAAACTTTTCAGACATTTATTTTAGACTTTAAAATGGCCTATCGATTAAAAATGTTTCCGACGACAAGAAT
Source organism: Cybosia mesomella (assembly GCA_946251805.1). NCBI lineage: Eukaryota > Metazoa > Arthropoda > Insecta > Lepidoptera > Erebidae > Cybosia > Cybosia mesomella. The sequence goes on along the minus strand of OX276388.1, from coordinate 11,422,811 downwards.
GTTCACCGGTTAGAAGTTATGATTTCTTTCCCGAAAAATTTTGGTTTTTCCCCCCTCCACTTTTAGTTAAAGTTTTAATCTTATAGGTTTCTAATTAAAAGTTGTTGGTATTCATGTATACTATGGGATAAAATTAGAACGGTTCGAATATCTTTCATGGAACGTGAAATTTTGAGGAAAAACTGATTTCACAAAAAGTGAGGCCCTACCGTCCCCTTAGGCCGGATTCCGTTCACGAACTTAAACTAAGTTTACACCCAAGCAATTTTTGACCGCAGTTTGAAAGCGATCGGGGCAAAAATGCGACCGTGAGAGTGCCGCTTTTGGGAAGTGGAACCATACATATATATATATATATATATATACTTATAAACTTTTTGACCAGTGGTCATTTCGGACTCAGGGGGTCATAACTAGACCTCCTATGAAGATTTTTTTTTTAAATTCGACAGTAGTCAAGAAACCAATATACCTATTGGTTTCTTGACTACTGTCGAATTTAAAAAAAAAACTACCGATCGATTTCATCGAAATCTACCTAAAATGAGTGTACTGTCACGCAATGTTTCATATTTTTAGTAGTCTGATAATTATATTTTGTTGATTTTATTGAGATTTGCTTTCTTTCACAATTAAGCTTGTATAACCCAGCTACCTTCTGAGAACTGAATTGAACTGTATCACACACCCAGGGTTTGCCAGCTGTATTGTGATTCCAGGGGGGCGAGTTTAGTGCTATCTCCTGGGGACGATCCCACATATTGTGCTGCTACTAAACATTTCCTAATCGAAAACGCAATGATATCTTGCCCAACTTCAGAATGAATACCACGAAATCTACGATTGATCCGACCATGTACATATACGAGTATAGTCGGTAGCTTAGCAGTACTAGCTACTAGTTCAAATTAACTTATTAATTAGCTACAAGCTTAGAGACGGGTTCAAAACCTGGCCATTACACTATAGACGCGAAACCACTCCTATACAGGTAATTAAGCTAAGTTGGAAGCGTTAGGGGGAATACTGATTTATTTCGGATACGGTTCAGTATTCGGTACTAACATAAAAAAAAAAGTAGTTCCAAATTATGTTGCAAATAATATGGAATGTTTATATTGGTTTAAAATGCTTAATACATACATGTATGTACTAGCTGTGCCCGCGACTTCGTCCGCGTAGATTTAGATTTTTAGGGTTTTAGTTCTTTTCAACAAAACCCTTATTCTTTTTTAAAAATTCAAGTAGCCTATATTACGTGTTGTAACATTATCATCTATCTGTCATTGAAAAACCCGCCAAAAACGGCCCGGCAGTTCAGCATCAGATTTTATTGTCAATTTTGTGGGTTTTAATTTTTTTTTTTTGCGTGGAACTAATTATTTTTCTTAAATTAACGTAGTCTATGTTCCACTTTGCCACATTACCTATATTCCAGTGAAAGTCCCGTCAATATCAGCCCAGCAGTTCCAGAAATTACCTATTTCAAACAGCCAGAAGGACAGACAGGCAATAATTTAAAAAAAATATGTTAAAAGTATCGTGTATACATTCATATGCACTCATTAAAATCTATTATTTTAATATTACAGACACACCAATTTTATTTAGTTGTATAGGATATTTCTGTTCTTGAGAAACACGAAGGATAGTCATAATTTAGGTCATAAAGTAACCGTTCTGACCGTTTCGATTAATGTTTCTTAGTTAAGATTTACAGCCAGATTTTAGAGGCAATATGTATAGCCTCTTACATATGAATATAGCCACTCTTTTTTGCATCGCCACTTATTATATTGACTGTTTAGATCAACGCGTAAGATGCTACAATGAATGCACCAACAGTAAAGGATTGATAGTACTGATGAGTACTTACTAAAATAGTTACTGCAAACTAGTTGACATCTAGCTAGCTCAGATCAGCCACGCCACGTCTCAGTAGGGTGAGGTAGAGGTGAATAAACCTCCACATGTCACATTTCGGTTCCAATACAATAAGCCCATTGCTATTTTCCGGGCACTTTTTCTTGAGCCTCTTCACTGAGTTTGATATCTTAATTATCATTATCAAAGCGATTTCCCAGTTGCGTTCAAAGTTCGGAGCACGAGGTCCGCTTGTTGTTTATGATTGGTATGTCGGCTTTTCCGGGAGCGACTGCCGGGTTATGATATGTTAGAATGGTACAATAACATGGTTCTACAGTCGAACGAACTCTTGTTCTTCTTGTTTCTTTTAATCATTTTCCAAGGGAAACTTCGGTATCTAAATTTATCAATAGCTAGTATTAATCGTTTTCAAATACAAAATTCGTTTGTGTATAGCAACACTGCCTCACAATAGCTTAGCTTAGAATATGGAACTGTGAAATCAATTTCTGAAACAGTGAATTCCCATCATTATTGCAGTGGATTCATTAAAGATTTCATTTAGTTCATTTAGAACAGGATGCAGAAACTAGATAAATGCGTTAATGAATTTTGACACCTATATGTATAAACAATAGTTCGCCTTTTTGTAATGTCACCTGTTTGACAGCAACAAAATTGCATTCTTGTTGATGCATTAGTGGTATTTCTCGATACCAATTTTTTTTAATCCGTACAGAGATCATTGCCTAATAGTAAATATCAGTTAGAAGCCAATCGCGGTCAAGTTATGTTGAACATCTTCATAGCATTGTGTTCCATAAACAATAACTGCGGTTTCCACTTGTTTTTAATGTTTTTATGCTACGTGCGCGTAATAAATTGCTTCAGTATCTTGCATCAATAGTGACTGTTTATTTTTGTGATATCTGAGAAAACAAATGCATAAAAATTTAAAAATATCACAAATAAATATACTTACCTACATACAACGTGAATCTAACATCTATAACTAAACTATTATTTTTATAAAGATTATATCCAATAATAAACATATCATAACATAGGGTAGGCAGAGGTGTATCACACCCACGATTCGCCAGTTATGTTAAGGTCCCAATGTAATAGGGGGCGAGCCTATTGCCATCTACCGGGCACATTATTAAGCGAGCGATAATTAACATTTATTAATGCACACATAACTACGAAAAGTCAGAGGTGTGTGCCCGGGGCGACTGGGGATCAAACTCGAGACCTCGTCTCCGCAGTTCGTTACGTACGCCACTGGGCTACCGCCGCTTATTTTTAATGAATAATTAGATGAATAATCAATTATTTTGGCCTTGAACCGACTAAAACCGCACGCCGTCTCTTGTTATTACATAACATAACATAAACTCACGTCTATATCCCCGAAGGGGTAGGCAGAGGTGCTAGCACCCACGTTTCGCCAGTTTATGTTTTAGGTCCCAATGTAATAGGTGGCGAGCCTATTGCCATTAACCGGGCACTTATAAAACTGCGATAAATACACACATAACTTCGAAAAGCATCGAAAAGTCATTGGTGCGTGCCATGGTAATACCTGGGATCGAACCCGAGACCTCGTCTCAGCAGTCCTTTACCCATACCACTAGGCTACCGCGGTATGTTGTTGTTATTACTTCCCACAATTTGCTTTTAGAGGCACTATGGAATGGTGTGATAATACAGGATGTGTTTTTTTAATCAATACGTTTGATACCTGGCCAGGAGTATTGATTTTTTAAAGCTTTAGTTTTCATCAAAATCGGGCCCGAGACTCTTTTGAGCATTTTTCGCTATTCCTCATAGTTTCAGATTTGGCCATCCACGCCAAGTTGAAAAATTCACCCTGTATTATATACCTTACCTTGCCCCTCGGAGTTTACCTCACCGGAGTTAACGATGATGTGGATATCGGATTCGAACTGACTAAATCCGCACGGTGTTTCGTCACATCGGCCTTTTTGGCCGGGGAACCAGGTACGCCCTAGAAAGAATGCGCGCTGAGTCCCCGACCGGACTTGGCCACTAACATTGACGACCGTGACGTGTTGTTGGGAAACAGAATCTTCCCTCCCCTATAGACACGACGCGCTGCCACAAGTTCGCGCTCATTTTATTGAATGAAAACTATTTTAATCCACTATACAAAGCCATATTCTTATATTTTGGTTCCAGTTACAGTTTCATATTTCCAATAATCAGACTGAAATCTATCGAAATAATATATATCATAGTTTCTGAGGATGTATGTATGTTTGTAAGTGTGTAAGTTTGTTGAAATTTCTCACCGACATAGTCTAGAATCGCACAGATTACTTTATATTCTGGGAATAGACTCAAAAGCCCGCTAAGGTTGTTTTCTCAACACAAGTGAGTTGTTGATTTTGATTATTATTTGTCTCTGAATCTGCCCGAAATAGGGCAGCCCGATATAATCCGTGGGTGTCGTAAGAAGTGACTAACGGCTAACTAGTCGAATAGAACATCCACCTGTGATTACAAACAATTACGATAGCTAATTTATGTGCCAAGCTTGGTGAACACGGCAAAGTTCATTGCGACGACCATCTGTGGCGGCGATTTATATAAAACTGAGTGCTTAAGTAGGTACTCTTTTCTAAGTGGATCATATCAACCAGTCGATTTTATACATCCATACTATTCAATTCTATTATATCTATATACTATTATAAAATTATACACCTGAAGAGTTTGTTTGTTTTCAATTGAAAAATACTTTTTGTGTTAGATATCTCAGTTATCGAGGAAGGTTATAAGCTATATATCGTCACGCTAATACCTAGGATAGCGGAGCAGCAACCATAAATGACATCAAATCGGGCAAATTTCCATACATTATTGTAAAAAAACCGGACAAGTGCGAGTCGGACTCGCACACCGAGGGTTCCGTACAAACCTATAGGTATATACCTAGGTATATAGGGTTCTTAGAAGTAGTAACTTTAAAATTTTCAAAAATATTTTTATTATATGATGTAACTAAAAATGTACGGTTTTCGCAATTTTTCCTTTATCTGTACTATAAGACGTTGCTTCGTACCAAATTTCAAGATTCTAAGTTCACGGGAAGTAGTAGTTTTGGATTCCCGTCCGAAAATTTTTACGGAAATTTGCGGCATAAACGGCTGTATCTTTTGATTGCTTTGGCTTAGAAGTTTGATTTTTTCACAGCTCCAAGGGACAGTAGACCTGAGTATTGGATATAAATTTCAGTTTGATGCCTTCACGCGTTCCTGAGGAAAACGGTCTTGACAGACGGACGGACGGACAACGAAGTGATCCTATAAGGGTTCCGTTTTTTCCTATTGAGGTACGGAACCCTAAAAAGTATAAAAAAAATAAAAAAAAAGCTATTAAATTACGGGCATGTTTCGGATAAATTTGTGCCACGGGGGTGAAGTATGCTACGGGCGAAGCCGCAGGGGACAGCTGGTACTATTATATAATTGTAAATTAGTTGTGTCTGTTGATTATTTAAAATTTATTATAATTGAAGATATTTAAAGTAAAATACTTTGGTTATGTTATATGAACGATTCTGAACGCATTTTTTTATTTGGGTTCTTATCTGCCTGTCGTCACGGGCATTAGCTAGTAAACCATAAGATCCAAATTGAAGTGAATCGATGTGAAATACTGATCCTGTTCCCGCGACCCACAGGAACCTATTCCCGGGAATCTAGATATAGAGAGGGAACGGAAAGCATTGGCGGTTAGATTTAATATAGAGGCGCTTGTGGCTAAGTGGTCACCGTTTTAGTCTCAGGAAGCGCCATGATCACGGAGGAACTGGTGAATCCTCCGTGATCATGGCGCTTGCAACAGTGCCGAAATATCGGACACTCATAAAAACACATGGTAAATATCCCGTTAACTCTAATACTTAAGATAAGATAAGATAATGTTTAAATCTAATCTTTTTAAATCTTACAGTCAAACGTTCTACACGCGTGGTATCTGGACCAATAGTATGTACCTACTCAGAAAGCCGTAAATATTCTTGTCTTCGCCTTCAGTACAACTTACTTAGTGCATTCGGCATGTTTGCGGACTCTCGCACTAACGGTTTCGCAGCGATCGTGATCAGACGCGAGTGTGCTGCGTCTCTGCTACAAAGAGTGTGCGCCAGCACGAACAGCTTCCAGAACGTAATTGCTAATAAACTAAATTTTGCCATTATAAAATACCTGAGTCAATTACAAAGCTTATAATAACAATCGATTCGCACTAAAATGTCCGCAAGTCTCTAAAGAAAACGACCTTTTTTAAAATAAATATTTTTATTCGTCGATTCGCACGTATGCACTATAATCCGCACGCTGAATGATGACCCCTATGACAGTTCGTTAGCGCTTAACATTGTACTGACGTCCTATCACATCAAATCCTTTAGAGGTCCATTAAAAAGTCCAAAAAATCATAATTGTGTACAATTGTAAATTATAAAAATGAATATTAAGAAATTATTACGTAATATTCGGAAATAATAGAAAAAAACTCAATGCAAATGTACATGGTACGTGCTGCAAAAGTTACGTCGTCAAGCTGTTATCGACTAAGAAGGGACACATCGATAAACAAAATATCGATAATTTGTTGGAAAAATAAAACAAATGCTTTGAGTTTGTATTTTATTTATATCAATCTGAATCTGATACAGGGTGTATCGGATCTTCAAAATCTGAGTCTGAACTGCAGCTATCCGTGACGTTTATTATTAACGGTTGGTCAATGATATTGTCGTATTGTACATCTCGATCCCAGTCTTGTCAGCAAATTTTCTTCGTTCTTTCGACCACTTTTCGCCAATCGTCAGCTGTCACTTGAGCGCAAGCTTCTTCCAATAAAACCATCATTTTATTTGCCGTGAATGGCGGAGTTGTGTTATGCCTAGCTGCATGACCTGAAAATATTTGTACATTTAGTAATTCTTTTTAGAAATATATGCATATACATAATATTATATAAATAAAAAATATAGATACCTTTGATCTGCGCCCATATCAACTCGATTGCATTATATTGCCAGTGATAGGGCGGTAACCGAATTACCGTGTGTCCATTTGATTTGGCCAATTCATCCAAAAAATATGATGGGTGCGTCTGTTGTTTGTGAAAGTTCAACAGTCTAACCAACTCTTTTTTTAACATCTGACTGTCAGTTTCCACACCATTGCGTTGTAACCACTCTATAATTTCAGCTTTTTTGTTATTGCTGCTGGGGGGTTTGTTAATTTGAACTGAGTGATATGAAGCATTGTCCATTAAAATATAGTGAGGCTCATTCAAATTTTCTAATAGTTTTATAAACCATGTCTTAAAGTTTTCGAAATTCATTTCCTCGTGGTACTCCGTTGTTTTCACTGACTTAAAAGCCCACAGGCAATTCGGCACAAAACCTGTAGCTGTGCCAGCGTGGCAAATGATTAAGCGCTGGCCCTTTCCTTCAGGAGTTTTTGTGCTGGATTTGGCTGTGTCATCCGTCCATGCCTTACCTACAGTATGATTGGCGTTCAGCCATGTCTCATCAAGGTATACTACCTTCTCCCAGTTATCAATTTGTTTGATTTTGCGAAGAAAATCGCATCGTAGTAAAGCTATGTCAGTACGCTCCATTAATATTTTTCTCTTGTCACATTTTTTATAGCGGAATCCACATTTTTTCAAAACAATTCTAAGAGAAGTAGCACCGCCTTTGAGGAGTTCTGCAGCTTTTAATGAAGATAATAACTTCTGGCAGGTCGGTAGTTCACCTCGTAGGTAGTAACCATAAATATGATTGCGTATAGCATCTAAATCAAAATCATCAGCAATCATCAACAAACAGGTAACAGAAAATCAACAAATAATACAAAACAGCGAAAACAGAAACAAAACTCAGCTAACAAAGAAAGAAGTGGCGCATACAAGGCGTTAGAGCACTCGTATGACGCGATGTGATGCGGTGTGACAAGAAGACAAAACAGACTGACAAGACATGACATGACTGAATTAAAAAAATACGGTAGGTCTATGGCCTCCTTTTAAATACTTTTCCATGTAATCCATAATTGCCAGCTAATTATGAATTCTTTAAAATTCAATTCAAAAAGAATTTTAAATTCTTTAAATTATGCAATTTGAATAAAAATTAAAGTATAGTAAAATAAAATATAATAAGGCTGTTACTTTTTTATCTAGTGTTTTATGTCCATCAATGCGAGTAGTCTTTTTTTCAAAATAAATAAATATTGCTTATTATGTTGAATGACCTGGCTGAATGACATGACATTTGCCTGAAAAAACAGTATTTTATCGAAATTGTTTCGCATAACTAATACAACTGTCAGTTGAAACGTCATAGGGATCATCATTCGGCGTGCGGAGTATAACATATTATTACTTACAAAATATAGATAAATTCTGAAGCCTTATGAATAAAAGTAGGGGATTGAGATAGCGGATCCCGGGCTCTAAGTTGAAAGCCTCGGGAACAGCGCTAAGATGATGATGATGATGTTTAGGAATAAAAGGATATTTTTATGTATATCACAGATTCCGCCATTCCTTAGCGTATAGTTCTCAATTGACCGTAAAACTTATCAGTTGTCAGTTTGATATCATACAACACAAAATTAGATTTTCCCTGGTGAAAGGTAACCTAAGAAAAGTATCCGTACGTCTATTACTCGTCAAATTATTGGTAATACAGAAATCTATTTAAAGGTCCTGAACAATCTTTAATACACTGCTCTGTCAATATAAATGTAACGAGTGAGGTGTACATTTTCTATTCTAGGTACGTGCACAATGCGCTTAAAATATTTACAAAACTATTGCAATTTATTTAAAGCTTCCATTGTTTAACCTTATAACATATATTCGTTTGCTGCCCAATTCGTTTTCAGTTACAGCGGTGGGGATGGTAACTCCTACGCGAGACTATTTCTACCTCTCTGGAATGTATACACCTTTGGCTGCGAGGTGAGGCATCCAATCTGTAGTTTGATATTATCATATTCAACTTCTATCTTTAATTCGCTTATCATTCGAGAACGTACGAAATATTTTTTCATTGCTAAGCCTACAGATTATAATTATTGCAAATATTTTGACGTGGAGGTGTTTAATATTCTATTAGTACTAGCGGCTCCGTTCGCGTGGATGTCTGATTCCGTTCCCACAACCCATCGGAAGCTATTCCAGGGACAAAATACCTATCCCTGTACCAAATTATAGTCAAATCCGTTTAGCCGTTTATGCGTGATTAAGTAACAAACGTCACACACATTTACAAACTTGCATATTTAAAATATTAGTAGGATCATAGTAGTAAAAGCAACACCTAATTTATTACTATTATCATTATCAATTTTTTTATCGCTGGTTCGATAGTTGTTATCCATTAAAATAACTAAAAGTAAAATCCATTCTAAATTTTATTGAGTGGCAATATAGAATTAGTATGAGAATTTACGACATCATAGGATACAAGGGCCAAGGCAATCTTTCCATTTGGTGAAAATAAATGTGGGTTTTGATAAATGGGCCTAATGGTATGGGTAATGGACTGCTGAGACGAGGTCTCGGGTTCGATCCCAGGTCTTACCATGGCACATACCAATGACTTTTCGATGCTTTTCGAAGTTATGTGTGTATTTATCGCAGGCTTATAAGTGCCCGGTTAATGGCAATAGGCTCGCCACATTGGGACCTAAACATAAACTGGCGAAATGTGGGTGCTAGCACCTCTGCCTACCCCTTCGGGGATATAGGCGTGAGTTTATGTTATGTTATGTTATGTTTTGATAAAGCGCTGCCTGGCACTTTGGGATATGGCATAATATGGCAATTGGATAATTACCCACTAAATGTCAAATTGAATTGAATTTAGAAAGTACCTACATGAATTATACCTATATATAATACATCCTCGGACGCTCAAGATCGTGACGTGGAAAAGGAGAAGCAGGAAAGCGGACACTGGGCTCTGAGGCGAAGGCCTGGGATGCAAAAAAAGCGGCCAAGTGCGAGTCGGACTAGCCCATGAAGGGTTTCGTACCAACAAGTAACATAACAATGTTTTTTTTTAAATTTTTATATTTGAGTTGATTTACCGCAAAGAAATGGTATTAGAAACCTCAATATCATTTTTGAAGACCTATCCATAGAACCCCACACGTAAGTACAGTTCTAAGTATGGGAAACCCCCAAAATTTATTGTTATTTTTCTATTTTTGTGTGAAAATCTTAACGCGGTTCACAGAATACAACATCTACTTACCAAGTTTCAACAGCATAGTTCTTATAGTTTCGGAAAAAAGTGGCTGTGACATACGGACGGCCAGACAGACATGACGAATCTATAAGGGTTTAGTTTTTTGCCATTTGGCTACGGAACCCTAAAAAAGAGAGTATTTGTCAAAATACCGCCTTTTTGAAAAACGAACGGCTTGAAGTGAAAATTCACATCAATATTATTTTTATTTTTAAGTGATTTTAAAGCAACTAATGGCTGCGATCTCCAGTGCTGTTACCCACACATCTCTGTAGATACGAAACAGTCCCGTGACTCATAATATAGTGTTTATTTCTGAATGAATCATGTTTACACCGAAGCCCGATATACAAGCGTGAATAATTCTGAACTCACAAATATTCGGGAAATGTGCCACTGGAAGAAGATACACGGGTCTGTTCTTAAAAAAATAGACTCATGTTTTAACCAATCTAAATTTCGTAAAGACTATTATTAACAAGCAAGCGGAACGACACTTTTTATATACCAGTGGAGTCATGGAGTGAATGCACAATACAATAACAATAACAATGATAATTCTTGAATCATCGCCAAGAGCCTCGACTCGAGCCTCGAGAGGCTGTCTTTAGGCAGCTGGATCAAGCGCTTGATCCCTTAATCAAACAAAGTTAAATATACTGACACAGAGTTTTCAGAAAAAGTCTAATTCTATTCGTTATAGTAATACTAGAGGCCTTAATGCTACTTATTTAATTTATCAATTAAATTTCTTTCTATTATAAATATCTCATCTCAAAATCTGTCAAATATCATTTGCAACTTCAACCATACTTCATCTGTCACTTGTGCTAGTTAGCAGCACCCACAATGAAATTTTTATACGATTTATGATATCTCAAATGAGTGGTAAATAATTTACCATTGTCCGTTCACGCTTTGATAAAAATCCAATATTTATATACAATTGTTTGTTTTTAAATGATGCCGTTTTAACTAATAATAACTTATCAATTCTTAAATTTTTATTTTTATTTATTTAAAGCAACTACGACTCATTTTGGTTAGTTATAAAAGACTTATCCTATGTTAGTAAATTGCCAAGAACCTTTCTGCCCCACCGATGGCCGTTGGGGTAGAAAGGTTCTTGAGTGGAGGCCACGTAACGGCAAGCGCAGCGTAGGAAGGCCTCCCGCAAGGTGGATGCAGGCCGCTACAGACCGGTCGAAATGGAAGTCGATGGAGGAGGCCTATGTTCAGCAGTGGACTTCCTATAGCTGATATGATGATGATGATGATGATGATGATGATGTTAGTAAAACACGTCCATATTGTATATTATACTCGTATACTATATTGTGAAAGCTAAACAATAAATACATTTTATAGTATACTCATTAGCCTTCACAACACTGGCTAAAATCGTGCAGCAATTTTTATTAATATAGTGTTAGTTTAACCTACTCGTTGTCATAGCTAGGATGCCGTTGGGGCAGCCCCGCACCCTGCGCACCACAGAGGCGCACCGCTTCCGCATAGTAAAGTAGAAGCGGTCTACTCTCGCTTCTGCAAACAACCCCGATGCAATGCAGTACCTGGGCAACTCCATCAGCACCCTGGATGGGGCTGGGGATGCACCACTACTGGACCCGCGCTATATGGCGTACGGCGACAATCGGTTCACAAGCTGCATGTATAAAAGTTCGTGCAATTAGCTCTGAATAGAGTAATTTTTACATTTTTAGAGCAGCCCTAACTAGCAGCGCCCACCGTTCCCTTTCAACGTCATCCCTATTCTTGAGGTCAGGCGTTAAAAAGTAATGCGCCGTTGAAATGCGCAACCACTTAATAAATATTTGGTTCTTGATTAGGCCACATGTGCCCCTCCCCAAAGATCGTAAGCTGGCTCTTTTGCACGTTATCTGCTAGTCCATAAGACTTAGCATATACCTCACATGAGCCCTGAGGTTTCTTAGGCCACATACAGATGACCTCAGCAACACCATATCGTCGGCGTAGCTTATTTACACAAACGCCATCAATGTAACATCCGACCCTAGTGCCACTGAGCTCACCTATCAATTCATTCATCTACAGATTGAAGTTGGTGAGCTCAATATCCCCTGCCTCACTCCACACTCCAACCTGTACGGTTGAGACATACGCCATGCTATCGACCATTAATGACCCGGTTTCTATACCGATACTTAAAGATATTTTAAAGCTCTCGTAGTAGCTGTGACTTTTCAAGTTTCTGCCATAGCACATCGTACGAAACCAGGTCAAATGCCTTACAGATATCCAGAAAGCAATACATCACCGGTGTCTTTCGCTCATTGTAGTAAGTGGTAGCGTGCTTAACAGACAGAACAGCTGCCTCAGTTGACAGGCCCTGTCTGAACCCAAATTGGTTATCGTAATTTTTGATATACTTATTTAATGGTTTATTAAGCACGCTATCGTTTGATAGCAACCAAAAAAAAAAGTATATAAGTATGTTTATCCGCATTCTGGAACCCATAACACAAGCTAGTTAAACTATGCTTACTTTGGGTCTAGAGAGCGCTGTGTAGAATGTCGTAGAATATTTATTTATTTAAAACTCGGCCAAACGTTGACTTCTATCGAAAAGCATTTTCAGCGACGAATAAATATTAAAAAAATATGTTACAAGTGTTACAATAATTTACCATTCATATTCATCACTTCACTTCACACATCCTTTATATTTTTTAAATGACAATTTAAAGAACCCCACCGACAAAATCCCACCGATGCCAGAGGAGTGTCCCTCTGGCATCGGTGGGATTTTTTCAGTGTCACAGGGGCCATGCTATCAGTGGTTACGGCTCCAAAGAAAGGAACTTCCTCACTATGCGTACCGTATCTAGAATAACCCACAGACTTAAGAAGAGATACAGACCGAACATTTCCTATTTATTTTGAAGCCAAATTTACCAAATAAGTGACGTAGCTCAGACGGGGCTGAACTAAGGCTGGCAATCTTTACGAAACAACCTCTAGAAAAAAACGGGAAGGGGTAGTTTTTATGGTGGTAAATATTTTACCATTATTCGTTTAGAATTTCGATATTTCGCGAGTTGGTCGTAAATAGTTACCAGTGTCCATTCCGGTTTATTTTTTGTTTTTTGACTAGGGACTTCCTCCTACTTTTTTTGTGTTTACTTTACATATTAGCGTTGCCAGAGAGATAGGTATATAGTTAGTTTTGTCAGAGAGATCTCCTGTTTAGTTTTTTACTATAGGCACTACCACTTGTCTGGCAGATGTCTATGACCCACACAAAAGTTGTACGGCATAAATAGACATTTCTGATGTAACACTATTAACTCTCTGAACTTTGTACTGTTACTTGGTATCGGAATATTTAAATAAATAAAATAAAAACTACGGGTTATCAAACTATCCAAAAATCCGCTGCGAAGATATCTGTATATAAATATAAAAAAGATAAATTGTAACATTGTATTTTTATTTATTTTCCAAAATATAAAAGAAAAGTAGGAGGAAGTCCCTAGTCAAAAAAACAAAAAATAAACCGGAATGGACACTGGTAACTATTTACGACCAACTCGCGAAATATCGAAATTCTAAACGAATAATGGTAAAATATTTACCACCATAAAAACTATCCCTTCCCCTTTTTTTCTAGAGGTTGTTTCGTAAAGATTGCCAGCCTTAGTTCAGCCCCGTCTGAGCTACGTCACTTATTTGGTAAATTTGGCTTCAAAATAAATAGGAAATGTTCGGTCTGTATCTCTTCTTAAGTCTGTGGGTTATTCTAGATACGGTACGCATAGTGAGGAAGTTCCTTTCTTTAGAGCCGTAACCACCGATAGCATGGCCCCTGTGACACTGAAAAAATCCCACCGATGCCAGAGGAGTGTCCCTCTGGCATCGGTGGGATTTTTTTAAAATTAATAATAATTGTTTCTTCTTTAAATTGTCATTAAAAAAATATAAAGGATGTGTGAAGTGAAGTGATGAATATGAATGGTAAATTATTGTAACACTTGTAACATATTTTTTTAATATTTATTCGTAGCTGAAAATGCTTTTCGATAGATGTCAACGTTTGGCCGAGTTTTAAATAAATAAATATTCTACGACATTCTACACAGCGCTCTCTAGACCCAAAGTAAGCATAGTTTAACTAGCTTGTGTTATGGGTTCCAGAATGCGGATAAACATACTTATATACTTTTTTTTTGTAAATACATACATATTATACATAGAAACACCCAGACCAATGCAAATAGACATATTCATGCATACAAATATTTGCACTGAGCGGGAATCGAACCCGCGCCACCTGTGTAGCAGTCGAATACACTACCGCTACGCCACAGAGGCTGTCAGTTTGTACTCCAATGAGTTGGTACGATTTTAAAAGGTTGGATAGTGCTTAATGTGCTGAACAAGATATGATATGACATACAAAATATCTAGTACTCTAATTATATTTTGGCTATTTTTTCTATTTACGACATAATTTTAACAAAAAAGCATCATCTAAATAAAAATACATCTCTTAATTAGTTGCTAAGAGCAAAACTTGACAACGGTTCAGCCAATTTGTATCATTGATTTTTTGTTATCTTCGTAATTGTCAGAACAAGGTTTACATACTAGAAAATTTCGAAATTTTATATTGTATTTCAGATGCACAATCATATTAATTAAAACTCAAGTAGCGACGCGACATTCGTTGCATTTGAAGTACCAATATGGCCACGGATATGACAAATGTTTTTGAAATTAATTAGGATGAGAACCCATTCTCATCCGAATTGATTTGAAAAAAAAAACGTCAAGAATGCACACAAATAGATAGAAAAACATTGTATTTGGGAGATCTTGTTAATTATTGTATGTAGGTTACTAACTAGATAAATTAGAGTAAATACTACTTTCAGTGAATTAAACAGTACTATAATATTACCTGGAATGTAGGCCGACATCACAATACTTAAAACTTTTTAAGTGTGCGTGTTCTCAATATATGTTTACGTGTAAATGGAATATGGTGCCACTCCCAACACCATCATTTTAGCGTTATTTTCAGTTATATCTGAGGCTCACCTCGCTGTCCGGGGTTCACTTCGGCGTTTAGACGTGAGTATATGTAGGTGTTTTTGAATTTATGTGTTTTACTATTATTCCTAGTTCACTCATTTATTCGTTACCAGTATATTCACAGACTTTTAGTCGTAAATTGCTAATTCGTGCTCTCATGCTGAAATGCCGTCAACCGGCTAGCAGCTGACTACCAACAGGAATTATTAATCTTCTACCCTTTTTTCCGTGCGGCAATCCCCTTAGATACCACCCCGCTGCCAGCGGGGGTGTTTATGTCGGGCTTGACTCGCAACAAGAAATCACTTTTAAAGGCCGACTAGGGATGATAGAGGTGTCTTCGTCCAATGAATATTGGTAAGACATTCGTAAGCTAAACCCTGGGGTTATCCTTTCGAGGGCGTACCCAGGGTGCCCGGCAATGGACGCTTGTGGACACCGTGTGGTTTTAGTCGGTTCGATTCCGACATACCAACCTCACGGCTGGCGTTTCCACACAAAAAAAAGATAAGACATTCTTAAGCTGTATTCTATATTTCGATGATTTTTAATTAACAAGGTTTATTAGAAAAAGAAAATCTTAGCGCCACACTTATTCACTTCATACACATAAACTAAATATTGTATCTACTAGCTTTCATATCCAAACAAAATTAACCTACTGAACTCTTCGGTTTATTCGATCATGTCAAAATTAGCTTCTGATCGGTTCATAATGACGCAACATTTCAAAAATAGAAATGCCCTTCGCTATTTCTGAGAGACGATTATCTTGAAAACAAAGACGTGTTTCCATACGGCATCGAAAGAGTTTGACTGAAAACTATTTTTAAAAGTAATCTGGATGCCGTTTCGAAGACAAGCGGCATGCGTAGTGACTAAGACTTGCTAGCAAGTGGTTATGGGATTGATGTGTCTAAAAAATCCTGGATAATCATCATCAATCAGGTCTCATGAAATAATCAATTTAAATAATATTATTTTTACATTGTTTTTGATTACTCCCGCAGAATTAAGCGCCTGAATATTAAAACACATTTTTGATTTTAAATTTAAATTGCAAAAAAGTAAGACTTAGAAAAGGGCTTTAACCCGTAAAGTCACACATTTTGCAACTGAGTTGTAAAATTATAGACCACATATGTACGTCTCAAGCATCAACGTAGCGGAACAGCTGTTTGCCTGTTAGATTAATTACAAATTTTGAAACTGTTAAATGTTATATATGTTTAAAAAAAAAATATATATATATGTACTAGCGTTCAACCATAAGTCGAAATTCGACCATAAGCATTATTGAAAATTTGAGTAAAACATGACTTTGTTTTTTTTTCAATTATTTTTTATTCTTCCGTATTCGCTTTCGGTTTTCTAATTTTTTTTGGTGCCTATAAATGCGGAATATAGAAGAAAAACGTTCCCGAAGGTTTCGCTTATTTTCGTATATACCTGTATATGCGTAACTACTTATATATGCTGCTGGAAAGACGGGAATATTGTCTACCCGCTTCACTGATGCTGCCAGACGTCTATACAGTTATAGGTCACTAGAATTCTATTTCCAATAAAATTAACTCCCAAGGTTTATAATAAATTATAACGTTAAACATGAAATTCTCTGAGTAGCCTCTTTATTTAGAGACTTTAATGTTTTAAATTCATAAAAACGCTTATGAGCAAACATAATTTGACTTGCACACTAGCCATGAATATATATATCTATATATATATATATATTTTGTACCATTTTCTTTTTTTATTAGACCAACTATGTTGTTATCACAAAATAAAAATACTTTTTTTTATCATTGCAAACTATATAAGGTCGTTGTAGAAGTTGTAAAATATGTATTGATTGTAACATAACATAACTTCACGCCTGTATCCCCGAAGGGGTAGGCAGAGGTGTATTACACACCCACGATTCGCCAGTTATGTTTAGGTCCCAATGTAATAGGGGGCGAGCCTATTGCCATCTACCGGGCACATTACTAAGCGAGCGATAATCAACATTTTTAATACATATATAACTATTGATTGTAGATCTATTTTAATTAGTGCAATGTAGGTATATCGTATCATAATGGTAATATTTAGTTTCGTGTTTTTCCAGACTACAAGTTTTGTTCCAAGAATAATAAACCGGACATGCTTATAAGAAATATGATTTGTTGACGAGTATATTATGACGCCAAAAATAATTTCATAATGATGAGTTCGAGTTTATATTTAACAATATAATATAGGCTATGCTATGTGTTTTGCATTCCCATGCACGTGACCATGAGTTGATGTTTGTAAGAGTGTTCGCGAGATGACATTAAACCACTTACCACTACAAACTTGGCATTGATGAATTCGGTATCAGAGTTCGTTCTAATCGTCCTCTTT
Source organism: Cybosia mesomella (assembly GCA_946251805.1). Lineage (NCBI taxonomy): Eukaryota > Metazoa > Arthropoda > Insecta > Lepidoptera > Erebidae > Cybosia > Cybosia mesomella. The sequence goes on along the minus strand of OX276388.1, from coordinate 11,405,173 downwards.
TATCTAATCTTCGTGATATCTTCTATTCTTTCGTGATGACTCAAAAGTACTTCAAAAGTACAAAGGTCCTTATTAATAAAGAATGTCGCAAATTAACGCGATCGTCGAGGCGCTTAAATTTTAATTTTAAATATTACCTATATTATTATTACCATCGATAGGGCTGATTGCCAAATACCAAAAATGTCTCCTCTCTTATTGTTCACGTAGTTCTAAGTTTTGTTAGAAAATGTAATTACATTTTTTACCGCTAGATGGCGTTGGTCGTACAAGGCCAACTTCTACAAGGCGATGTTAAGAGTCTCCGGTTACTAGTTATAAGCTTTAGAAATGCAATCTTTTTTTGAGATCCTTGTAATTGGTACTTCTTAAATACAGTACAAGATATCCTATCAGGTTTTTTTATTGAGTACCCTGGTGGATATCCCCCCTAGTGCGTTTGGCCTCGGACTATAGACATGGTCCTTACGAGTCGAATATACTAGTTTTTGGAGTTGTACGGCGTCGACACAGTGGTGGTTTGCTGCTGATGGCGCTGAGGTCCTGGTGAAGGTATCAGGTCTGCACAACGAGTTCTACAGAATCTACAGTAAGCTGAGGTCAAACAGTTGGCGGAATTATAGGCGGAAGCGAGTACCGGATTGAGCGGCAACCGATAAGCGGCGGAATCGCAACTTCAACGGGTGTGTGGTTCACAAGACGATCAATTGTATAGTGAGTGCTGTGGATAATAAACTCTGAGTACATTTACCTTTATTAATACGAAGAATTTCGAAAACTTAGCAAGATTTCACATGTGATAGTGGATTTCATCAGACTTTATATTACTTAGTACACATCTATTTTGGTTGTAGTTCGAACTTAGAATATTTTAGCTTTAAATTAAACTTAGCATCAGTAAATGTTGATTCAAACTTTGAATAAATTTGTGTAGATTTTGGACTTAGCGTATAGTTCAGTAGATTGTTGTTAGACTTAGAATAGTTTTAAGAAAAGTGAACAGACGGGGAACCTATGCCCAATTTTTTCCAAGTTAATGTTGTTGTCAAACACTTAGAAACTTTTAATAGTTAACATTACAGATTTGTAGACTTAGAATAAATTGGTAGTTACTTTGTTGTTTCACTTATAATATTTTGATAGTAGAACATACTAGAAAGCGGTACACAGTGTTATGTGTTAAAATTGTAAGTACATGTAGGATTTAGATTAGTAACAGTTGTTATTGGTAAATTAGAAATTCAAACACCTAATTTAGTTATTGTGTGGCTTAGTAGAATTTGTAGCTTTATTTACTTTTGATTTACTTAAAATGGAGTCATTAATTAAATTACAAATGAACACCAAAACTGCAATTGAAAAGGGGAAGGTTAATTTCAAAAAATCGCCTAAGGAGAGAATCACACAGGGTTATATCGAAACAAGATTAGATAGTTTGGAAGATCAATGGATCAATACATTTAATAACACACATAGAAAAATTATTGAGGAAGCTACAAAGGAGGACTTGAATAGTGCGTATTTTTCAACAGATTGTTACGAAACCACTCAAGAAGTTTATATTAGTTACAAATCAGATTTGAAAGACTGCATGTTAAAGTTTAAGGTTCCGGTAAAGGATACAGGGAATCAGGAATCTTCTAGGGACTTTAAAGAATCTAAGGCTAAATTACCGAAGATCATTATTCCAATCTTTTCAGGATATATTATAATGAGTGGATAACTTTCAGGGATTTGTTTACTTCTCTCGTGCACACTAATAAAAATATAGATGATGTTGAAAAATTGCACTATTTAAAAGGATATTTAACGGGTGAGGCAGAGCAATTGCTACGACGCATTCCTATTACGGCATCTAATTATGATGTGTGCTGGGCTCAGTTAGAACATAGATATAACAATAAACGTCATTTAGCTAGCTGTATTCTGGACTGTTTACTCAGCCAAAAGCGTGTTGGTATCGAGTCGGCAGGAGCTTTAAAAAATTTGTTAGATACCACTACGGATTGTATGAGTGGGTTAAGCAGTTTAGGCATTAATGTGACTACCTGGGATATAATTGTTATACATATTGCGTCATCTAAGCTCGATCAGGAAACTCGCAAGCATTGGGAGTTGACGGTCGCCACGGATAGTTTAAACGAATTTCCTACCATGGATCAATTTCAATTATTTATGGAAAGTCGCTTTAGAGCACTTGAGCGTATCGAGCCTCAGAGGGCAACAGGGCAGACACATAGTAGCCACTCTGGAAATCATAGGGTTATGCTTGCGACTCATAAAACAGACGTTACTTCTAAATTACGTTGTGAGTATTGTACTGAAGACCACAAATTGTGCTTTTGTAAAGGGTTCACAGAATTAGATTTACAGAAGAAAAGAGAATTTGTGGCAAAGAACAAAATCTGTTTTAATTGTCTTGGTGGTAATCATATGGTGGGTCAATGTAGGAGCTTTTCTAATTGTCGGGTATGTAGAAAAAGACACCATACTCTTTTACATGTTGATGGCGTACTTCCGGTTCAGGTAGATCAAGAAGTCAGGCAAGGCACTTCTTCTGATGAGGTAAAATCTTCACCTGATAGCGTGCAAATGGTGTCTTGCCTTTCAACCAAAATCGCTCACCCACGTCAAGTTATACTAGCCACGGCGCTTGTAAAGGCTCAAACGGCGGCGCGCACTTTTCAAATAGTTCGAGCCTTGTTAGATCATGGGTCTCAAGCTTCTTTCATCACAGAAGCTGCAGTCCAGTTCTTACGTTTAAAAAAGATTCCAATCAGAGGATTTGTGTCCATGCTGGGCAATGAGAAGACGACCGTTGCGAACTACATGGTGACGTTGGTGTTACAGTCGTTGACCGATTCCAAGTTCGTGATAGAAGTTAAAGCTTATGTATTAAAAAACATAACCTCGTGTCTGCCAGAGCGACAGCTGGAACAGTTCGAGTGGCCAGACCTAGAAAATCTAGTATTAGCAGACCCACAGTTTTGTAAACCTAACAAGATCGATATCTTGTTAGGAGCCGATGTTTATAGTGAAGTGTTGAGAGATGGAGTGAAAAGGGCTCCAAATGGTTCTTTTGTAGCTCAGTGTACCAGTTTGGGTTGGATCCTTTCTGGGACGGCCTACTTGCAAAATAAGGTCAATTGTACAAATAAGATCACGGCCATGCATGTGCAAATGGATGAAAATGATTTCCTAAAAAAGTTTTGGGAAATTGAAGATCAAGTCCCGAATTTTGAAAGAATATTAACAGTAGAAGAACAAAGATGCGAAGAGTTTTTTGCAGCTACCACTAAAAGAATAGAAGATGGGCGTTATATTGTTAGACTACCATTTAAGGAATCAAACCCGGCATGTGTAGGTGGTAACAGCAGAGAAATAGCTCTTAAAAGGTTCAAGGGGCTGGAGAGGAAATTTAGTAGAGATCAAGACCTGAAAGAAAAATATACAAAGGTTATTAAAGAATATATACAACTAAATCATATGCAAAGAGTACATAGGGATGAATTAGAAATTAGTGAGGCTAGTGTGCGAGAGTGAGAGTGAGAGCTAGTGAGACTTACCACATCACGCAGTCATCAGAGACGATAAATCCACCACAAAGGTTCGAGTGGTGTTTGACGCTTCCTGCAAGAATGAGAATGGTGTGTCACTCAACGACACCCTCATGGTGGGTCCTACCTTACAGTCAGACCTTCGCCACATCGTTCTTCGTTGGAGAACTCATAACATAGCCCTGGTAGCAGATATTGTAAAAATGTACCGGCAGATAAGAGTAGCAGAAGAAGATACTGCCTATCAAAGAATCAATCTCTGGCGAGACAACCCTGCTGATGATATACAAGATTATAAATTGATGACAGTTACCTTTGGAACCGCATCAGCTCCTTACTTAGCGGTAAAGGCATTGCACCAAGTCGCGCTGGATGAAGGGAAGCAGTTTCCAGCAGCAGCTGAAAGGGTTACAAGTAGTTATTACATGGATGACATGATGATAGGTTGCTCAACTGTAGAAGATGGAAAGAGATTATGTAGGGAAATTAGAGATTTACTTGGTAAAGCAGGTTTTGAGTTGCAAAAATGGAACAGCAATAATAGGGAAATGTTAAAGGAAATAGAGGGCTATGAGAATACGGCTAAGGATAACAATGAGTTAGGCGAAAGGAAAGAAGAAATAGAAATATTTGAGAGTACAAAAATATTAGGTCTTACCTGGTGTCGTAGTACAGACGAATTCAAGTACACAATACAGCTACCTTCGACATCCGAGAGAGTCACTAAGCGCAATATTATAGCTGACATTGCGCGTTTATTTGACCCATTGGGTTGGTTGGCCCTCAGTATAATATTGGCGAAAGTTCTGATTCAGAAACTTTGGTTAGCAGGAGTGAGTTGGGATGACGAGGTGTCCAGTTCCTTAAGATTAGAATGGCAGACTTACCGGGAGGAATTGTTACAGCTTTCCAAGGTCAGGGTTCCGAGATGGTTAGGAATAACTGGAAACGACAGATGTGTTGAGTTGCACGGCTTTTGCGATGCCTCTAAGTCAGCGTATGCAGCAGTCGTGTACACTCGTATTGTCAGATGTACAAAGGATGTGTGTGTATCCTTACTAGTTGCCAAAACCAAGGTCGCACCAATTAAACAAGTAAGCATTCCCCGCTTAGAGCTTTGTGGGGCAGTTTTATTGGCACGATTATTAGCAGACGTAGCGAAGGCAATGAATATTCCCAAGAACAAGGTGCACGCTTGGACTGATTCCACAGTGGTGCTTGCGTGGTTGAATAGTCATCCGAGTAGATGGAAAACATTCGTGGCGAATCGTGTATCAGAGATTTTAACCACACTAGATGCAGAACAATGGGCCCACGTTTCTTCCAAAGAAAATCCTGCAGATAGCGCTTCAAGAGGAGTTCCACCTGCCTCACTTGCTAACACCAACCTTTGGTTTAGTGGACCATCCTTTTTAAGTAATATTGATATTGTCTATAGTCGACCGCAGCACGAGGAGATCGTTTTAGAAGAAAGCGTCAGATCCCACGTTGCTATAACCGAGGAAGAGTTACCCTGGGCAAAGTACAGTACCTTGTGGCGATTATTAAGAGTAATTGCGTTCTGCAGGAGGTTTATATATTTTAAAGCTAGAAGAGACAGACCCAAGTATTTACAGAAACTAGAATTAGAAGAAGCGTTAAAGTATTGTATCAGATATTATCAGAAGAAAGACTTTCAAGAAGAGTACTCACAATTAACAAGGATGCATTATCTTAAGTTCAAGGGAAGTAAAATTAGATCATTATCCCCTTATATAGATAGCGATGATATAATCCGAGTCGGTGGGAGATTGCATGAAGCGCCTTGGATTGGACAGGCAAGCCATCCTATAATTCTACCTCATGATGCACATCTTACAAAATTATTGGTAGCAGATGCTCATGATAGAACATTACATGGAGGGCCTCAACTTATGATCAACTATTTAAGATCTGCATACTGGATTATTGGAGTGAAGAGTTTAGTGAGACAACAGGTGCGCAAATGTGTAACCTGTGTTAAACATAACGCTAAGATTAATACACAGTTAATGGGATCACTACCCTCAGCACGATGCACTCCAACGAGACCGTTCCTTCATAGTGGGGTCGACTATGCGGGCCCCATAAACCTGCGAACTGCTAAGGGACGGGGGCATCGATCTTATAAAGGTTACTTATGTGTGTTCGTTTGTATGGTCACTCGTGCAGTACACTTGGAAGCTGTGAGTGATTTGAGTACGCAAGGCTTTCTGGCGGCATTTAGGCGTTTTGTGTCCAGAAGGGGCCACTGCGCTCAGATATGGAGCGACAATGGTACTAATTTCGTTGGGGCCGCTAGGGAACTCAAGGTACTCATGGAAATTCAGCAGAGTATTGCAGAACATTTAGAGACCAAGGGTACGGTATGGCACTTTATACCTCCTCACGCCCCAAACTTTGGTGGATTATGGGAGGCCGCTGTCAAGTCCACAAAGTTCCATTTGAAGAGAGTTATCGGGGAGTCCACTCTCACTTATGAGGAGATGAGCACATTGCTTACCCAAGTGGAAGCTTGCTTAAATTCTAGGCCTATGACCGTGATTAACGGTGAAAGCCTCGATGAGCCAATACCTCTAACTCCGGGTCATTTTCTTGTTGGTGAACCATTAGTGACTGTCCCTGAAGCCAATTATGAGAACACAAGCATCAGTCCTCTCAATCGATGGCAACTTTTACAATAAAATTTGCAGAACTTTTGGCGGCGTTGGTCATCAGAATACCTGACCACGCTAGTTCATAGATATAAATGGTCTTTTCAAAATCCCGAACCAAATGTTGGTGACGTAGTACTGGTCAAGGAGAACGACTTACCTCCGGCTCGTTGGTTACTTGGTCGAATCGTGGAAAAACACCCAGGTCCTGACAATTTGACCCGCGTAGTCACATTATGCGTAAAGGGGTCAATTTTGAAACGACCCACATCAAAAATATGTATCTTACCAGTTAATGAATAAAGGTTTAGTACTGTTAACACAATTTTACAAATGTTGTTTAGTTCATAAGTTTAATGTTGGTTTACACTTTTATGGAATTTGTTTGCTCTGATCAGCTGTTGTATGATGTTTTTGTAATCTAACCATTGTTTTTTTGTTTTAAAGTTGTTAATGTTATTTATTTGAAGAGTCTACCAGTTTTAGTACAGTAGTTCCTGTAAGTGCTCAACCGTCAACCACGATATTATCCTATCAAAGCTACTTGCCATTTATTATGGTATTTATATTTATGGTTATTAAGGACATATCCTTCGATAATGTCCTTGGTGGGCGGTATGTTCACGTAGTTCTAAGTTTTGTTAGAAAATGTAATTACATTTTTTACCGCTAGATGGCGTTGGTCGTACAAGGCCAACTTCTACAAGGCGATGTTAAGAGTCTCCGGTTACTAGTTATAAGCTTTAGAAATGCAATCTTTTTTTGAGATCCTTGTAATTGGTACTTCTTAAATACAGTACAAGATATCCTATCAGGTTTTTTTATTGAGTACCCTGGTGGATATCCCCCCTAGTGCGTTTGGCCTCGGACTATACTTTACAGTCGAATGTCCGACCTATTTTTAACTTTTTAGGGTGATTGTTTTCTTTTTTTATGCAGTCGATGCAGTCAGATAGCTAGTGCATAATAAACTAGACCAATTGAGGAAAACTAGAGGCCCTTTAAAAATTAAAATATATAATATTTTCAGATGTTATGCACCTAGCCGGCAATCGAACCTGTTGATTTAGAAACGAACCTCCAAATAATAATTTTTCACTCCTCTTGCTCAAAAAGACCGTCATTGTGGCGTACCAAGGCGAAGAAAAAATAGCAATTCTTCCCCTAGGGGGAAAAGTTTGTTTTTAAATTTTTGTGTGTCAAATGACAATGAGCCTATAAAAACGAAAAAGTCTTTAGTCATAAGTAGAATAATCATGAATAGAGACTCGGCTTATTACTGTTTCATAAAAGAAGAACTTCATTTTAATTTTGAAAATGGAACTAAAATCGGCGATCTCTGGTAGAATGCATGCAATGTGTTGCGGCTACAGAAGAAACAAAAAAAAGACATTGGCGCGAAATCTTTATAATTTTTCTCTAATTGCAAATTGAATTGGTAGTGACCGTAATACTGGATTGTTTTATTTTCTCGCAATCGTAGTGAAAAGTATAGTGTAACACACGGCGCTAAACCCCATTAAAACTCGGTTTCTATTTACTCCCTCGCTAAAGCTCGGGAGTAAAACTACCTCGTATATAATGGGTCATTTTAGCTCCTAGATTGTATAACAATCTACTATTGTGGTTGTGTTAATAAAGGTGGTATAACAGAAAAACAAAAATGGTAAAATGGTAATCAAAATCTTTAATGTCACACAACGTGGGTTACTAATGTTTGGCTATGCCACTTCCGCCTGTTGCCAGTACTGCTAGTAGTAGTGGTAGACCCAAGGAGCCCGCAGCTCGATGTCATAATATATTACGTGCCAATGGTCTTACTGTTAGGGATGTCGAGGACGAAGCTAAGAGAAGGAGCAAAAGCTGGCAAGCGGACCCCTGGATCCGAGAGCCTCGGATATAACAGGAATTTGGCACTATGACCATATTGATGAACGTCGGACTATATACTAAACAAAACCTTTTGGGAGTACAATTTTTTGAAGTATTGGGTGTGGGCCAAAGTTAAATTTTATTTAACATGAGGTGAGGCGCTAGTACAGCTGAATGTAACATTTTTACAACAAGTATACCGTAAATAAAATTAACACTATTCAAGTCTCAGTAAGTGCAAGAGTTCCAAAAACATACGTTTTGTGATTTGAGTCGATAATAAGAATAAGAGATAATGACATCTGCTCAAACTAAAATAGTACATTTTGAATTTAAATAAATACATATTTTCAAGTATTCATTCGGCACTGGCTTTGATTGAAGGTTCCTGTACGACTCGTCCAGGGATCTCGTCACTAATTGACATATAATACATCCACCCGTTCTCTTTCGCATTTAAAATTGTTTCGCAAGCTCCCCCAATAGGGATGTTGTCTATTTTTTATTGTTATCGTAGAATGTACGTTTATAATAAATAATAAACTGCTTAAGTGAAATATTCTTATGAAAAATAGTTTTAAAGATATTTGGTTTTGAAAATTAAATTTCTGGGGGCACCCAAAAACGCTCTATACAAAATCGTGCCTAGAAGTGATGTCACCGCGTGTTGGCGCATAGTGCTAATGCATGAAGTGCAAGAGAATATAGAATTTATCTCAGTCTACGTTGCGTTTACACACGTATAATGTAAAATAAAATTAATTTGAAATTTAATAAGGAATCTAAAAAGTTAAAAATTTAACTTCATTTGAAATATTAAATTTTAATCTACTTTAGGCTCGACTTTATCTTGCACAAAGAATTAGCATTGCCATTCAACGTGGCAATACTGCCAGTTTTCTGGGAACATTACCAGTCAGTGATGATGCGGAGGAATTCTATGACGCATGTATGTAAATATTTATCTATCTTTTAGGATTAATTTTATTTAATTTATTTATAATTAGTTATATATAATCCTTTTAAGTTACCTATTTAGGGAACTAAAAATAATGAAAACTCATAGTTTGATTTTTGTTAGGCAATATCTTATTTGGGGAGGACACCGTGCGGTTTTAGTCGAGACACGACATAACCACCCCCGCTGGCCAGCAGGGGGGTATCCGAAGGGATTTCCGCACGTAAAAAAAAAAAGGCAATATCTTATTTTACAATGTACATTTTTTCAGCAAAAACTAGGATATGAAGCAGTATTGTTAAGAATCTAAAGACCATGGAAACATCCCTATTGTACCTATATATCAATGGGTACGGGTGTATGTGTAAGCATTAAGTAAAAAGGATCCTTGCTGCTGAAATTCGGATACACAACAATGTAGAAGCACTAACATAAACTGAGTAATTATTTGCTTGATAGAAGCTTTTGAAATCAGCCCCGCCCTTTTTTTTTACGTGCGGACATTGCATAAAATTATTATTTTCGTTTTAGTGCAAATAAATTTTTGAATAAAAGTTTGTTTTTATAAAACTTATATTATTTATTTTATGTAGCATTAGTCCGGTGATTAGTTTGACTGATCGAACTACTGCAACTCTTCAGTTACATTAGTGGTTGTGAAAAAACTCTGAACTATTGCTACTCTTTTGTAGCATTAGTTCAGTGGTTAGTTCGGTTGATCGAATTATTGTAACTCTTCAGTTGCATTAGTCCGGTTTTTAAAAAAAAACATCAAATTATTCATACTATTTTATAGCAATAGTTTCATAAAATTTAAACAAACTTTTCTATAATTTAAAGAAAACAGGATACTACGAAATTGAAAGGAAACAAAGGAGTAAACTTATCCCCATAGAAACTGAGACCTGATAATCCAGGGCTATATGGACGGGCAGTAATGGCTAAATCAGTTAAATCTTGCATTGATGTAAATAAATAACTAACGAATTTTACTCGTTTCCATTCTAAAATCCAATGACCTACCTAATATTTTGAATAATAATATTTTTAATTCTGGCCTTTCTCAATCGATTTTATGAACGTATGCAGTTTAGTAGTTATTCGTAGAGGTTTTCAGCCTTAGTTCGGCTTGAACTGAAACGCAGATCGGATTTAGATCAGAAAAGGAACGATCTTAAATCCCGGCCACCTCCAGCCATTGTATATTCTTATAGAGACGGTGTACTAACGTGTGCTCAATGTGGATGTGGATGGTTGGGTGGAGCGCTGTACCAATACTTTTTTTTCTTTCTTTTTTACATAAATACACATCACACTAATTAAATAAGCAGGAACACATCACACTTACACACTATAACATGTTTATCAGTTTTGAAATATAGTTTTACATTTTTCCGTAGTAATTATTACTCTATGTCGTAGACTACGAATACAAGCTTAAGCTACTCTATGTATATTTTGTTTACTGTGAATTTTGTCTTTTGGTGTTTGTTGGTGACGGACGCGGACAACGGGTAACGAACCTCAAAATAAATGTTGCCATATCCCGACGTTGGGTCGATATGGATTTGATTTAGTATTTTATTATATTGACTGTCATGCATTCTTGCTATATACATTTTATTTACTATATTATAATGCATGATGTAAGCGCCATATTACCCCTGGCATGTCAGTGCCTATGAAAACCATCGCTGTCATATTCGCATTCAGCTGAGAGGCAGCCCAATTCTGCGCGCATGTGGGCGTGCATCGGCATAAAATCTGCACTTAGTATTTTTGCTTATTTATCACTGTTGTTATTAATTCAGTTTTTTTTTGCTTTTGTGTTCTGTTTACTATTTATTTTATTTGCTTTCTTTTGTTTTAGTGTATAAGTTTGTTTTGAAGTAGGTTCCTATATGTGATTTATGCTATGATAAATTATATAATATAATTCTTTGTTTCTTTCTTTCTAATATTGTAAACGCGAGTATATGAGGACCCCACCAAGATATCCGAGTCCAAGTCAACTTCACCTGTGAGCCGTTCACGTTCAGATTAAAAGACGTGGCATAATGCAGGCTATCCTTTCGAAGTTGGAGTGTCAGACGACAGTCGCTTCTGTAGAAGACAAATTAAACCACATCGGGAGAGTGGACCCCTGGTTCCAAAGTGCAAGTAAGACTAATGCTGGGATACGACCGGAGGACTAACGCTACATTTTATCCCGTGTATAATAAGTGTTGGGTCACAGGAACCGGGTCAAAAATGATAAAATACACGAAACCTTCTGAGCATTACAAAAATTGATGATTGAACCGTGACACAATTTTTGTTCTAAATAGCTTATTATATATTGCTGTTGATGAATAAATTCATATAATTTATTTTATTATGTTTACCAATAAAAAGATATTCAAAAAAATATTAGGTATTAGCAAGTTTTGTGACTGACTGTACATTAACTGAAACGCATTGAAATCTGTGCCTGTGTATTTAAATATCAGGTAGGCTCACCACCCTTTGATGCATTCCTCTCCGAGCTTGCTCTCATACGCCTGATTGCACACACACATATCGCAATATTTGATAACTGGGGAGTATGCCTTCCACGTCATGAACAAATTCATTAAACACTGTTGATTCCAATGTATATCTGTAATTACTTGTCCTGACTGCATGATTTATTAACGCACAGCCTGAACCACTGGGGCTACAAAATGGAATTTGTAGTAGATGTGTTGCACATGCCCATAGGCTACGGTAACAAAAGCCACCAAAAGACTAAAGATGGTGGTTGTCTCATACTTTTATTTCTATGTGAAACGTTCGCGTAAACTTGTGAAACTATCAGTTGATACGTTTTAAGTAAGTAAATAAGTGTGCAGTAAAGCAGGGAATGAACGGTTGTATAAGTAAGTAAGGGAACGCGCTCCGCCATCTCCTTCTCGAGCATTACATGCTCGCAGGAGGAAGCCCACGCGCTCGCGCTCCGCACCACTGCCGCAATCATGCTGCCGAGCGAGAGGACTCCCACTCCGATGGCTGCCACGAGGTCACACCTCGGCACCTCCCAAATATACACTAATACCTACGTAATAAGAGACCGCTATTCTTAGCAATCCATGGATTCTCCGTGCGGGTGCCGGGTTCATCGCGTTGCTGAGTTGGGAACTCGGGACAGTGCTTGGGACTTGCGACCCAAGTGTAGGTTTAGAAGGGGCCCCTTTTGTTGATGTACATCAACAACACTCACCTTCACTACCCAAGTTCCCCTCCCTGCCTAACCAAATTTGATCGAAACCTACTAGCCGCTTTGCCGCTTTAGACATTCGTCTTAGTAATGAGCTTATTGTAGCTCTCGATAGGCCTAGATCTTTAAGTAGGTTATAGAGAGATTTTGCTGGTATATCTCTCGCTCCCACTGGATGCAAATTAGCCACGTAACCGTTTTTGATTAATTCGTTTTTGAGATCATAGTATAAATACGCTGATAACATTTCCTTGCTTTTTTTTGTCCGGGTAGTAACAGGCGAGTGACTGTTATGATATTACTAGCTGTTACTCTCGCGGCTCCACCCGCGTGAAATTCTGAGCCCATTGCCGCAACCCATGCGATCCTATGCGAAAGTAGCCTATGTATAATACCAGTCTATATAATCTATCCCTGTATCAAATTTCAGTCAGGCGTTCAGCCATTTGAGCGTGATTGAAATACAAATATTCAAACATCTGCATTAATTTTCACATTTATAATATTAGTAGGATAGAATTCGCATGACACTGGGACTCGAATATGTTGGGGCTAATGACATGTATCTTTAGGTATCTACGGGTCTCACTTTCTTAGCTAACAATGAAGAAGATGGATTAGAACATGACCCATTTACCGAACCATGGTAGCCAAAGTTAATCTCTGATTAATGGCAACGATTCAGTACTAATTATCCCACGTAGTACAAGTTTTAATGTCAAAGCAGTTGTGCTCTCGTGTCGCCAACACCTAGAGAAAAACCAATAATGTGACCATGAAACGAGAGCTCATTTTTATTTATTAATTTTATTTATTTTTTAATAACTCTTTTGAAACCAGGTCAAAAATATCTTAAAAGACAAATTGTCCAAAATAAAAAATCACAATAAACTATTATACTAATAAAAAAAACCGCCCTTGACTATTCCTGGTGTAAAATTGCCTATCATACTAGCTGCGTTTCTACGCTGCATTGCGATGGCCAGCCTCCGCATCAAAAACAATTCAGATCCACCAGTCGTCTATATGAGCTATTGTCTAATCTCCTTAACAAGGCTTGTAGCCTCTTTGCCCCAGCTCCACCTTTACCGGCACGAAGTTGTACATCGGCTCCAAATCGGCGTACTTAAATCTCTTCTTCAAGCTGGCGTCTTTCGTGGCGGCGCAAGGGGAGTGAACGATGCGACTAAGGTGGCTGACGGCTACCGTGCGTACTGAATATATGTGAGTATTGTGAAACATTCATCTAACTTAATCATTGCACAATGAAGGTGGCTTTTGCCACTTAAAGTTCAAAACCGATATTCTACGGTTTCCCAAAAGTTAAATCACTCAATGGCATCCGTAAATCGTAGAGGTATTCGAACGTCACGTAAATAGCCAGGATTGTTGGCACACACACTAACTTCTTTATGACTCCTACGGGCGTAAAGATTAAAATAAACTTTATCGGGTGCGAAGACGTATGCTAAAGCCGACTCTCCAATGATAAAACAAAAACTTTAAACATTTACTTTAACCTACGTCACGTTGTCTTGACTTTAAGGTTAATCAATACTAGCGGTTACCCGCGGCACTGCCCGCATGAAATACTGACCCGATTCTCTGAATAAAGAGCCTATTTAGTACTATAGACCATGATCTACTTTTGTTCCCTATTTCATCTAAACCCTTTTAGCCATACTGGCGTGATTGAGTAACAAATGTCCATCCATCCAAGCTTTCGTAGTTACATAAAGTAAAAGATTAAAACATTCATCTTTCAGTCTTTTAAAAGGGTAAACAGTATTGCGAAGGTTGCCAACAAGTTCTTTAAATTTAAATTGGAAAAAGTCAACATCCACGATGGGAATTACACCCGTGACCAGTCCCAATCTAGGAGGAACAATCTAAACTGAGCTACCCGGACCTATCGATGATAACCAAAATATTCATCTCGAAGTCGAAGTTGGCATATTAATTCTTTCAAAATCTAATTCATCTTGGCTTATCACACTGCAGCTTAAGCTTATTATCCAAGATGCTTATGCACGGCATCAAATTGTAATTCGTATGTACTCGCCACATCAAAATATTCCAAGTGATTATACAACACTAAAATAGTACTTCGATTTATAACTATGAATCATATTCTATTATTAGTATTGTTTTGATGTTTTCACTTTTCACATCTCAGTTGGCGATGGAATTGTTTATTTATGACCTTTAAGGTCGATGAACTAAGATACGATTTAAGATGATGCAGATATTTAAAAATTCTAGGAGTAACCTACCCTGAGCGTTGTCCTATTTGGAAAGGTGTGTAATCACAGTCGTAACGCGAGTAGTTCAGTAACTTTCAATTGGTTAACATAATAAAATTGCGCGGATGTACGTGTTGCAAGCATGTTCACGTTACGATCAATCAATTCAAATAAGGGCCCTATAGTAATGTAAGTGATCTTGTTACAATATAGACCCGTATTCTAGAACGACACTCAGTCATGAACATCGAGAACATGAATGTCTAGAACTAAACTTGAGTGAGGATTTCAGATGATTTACGTTCATGAACTCTTCAGCCAAGTTTAGTTCTAGAATATAATATGTACTTAAAACTAGTTCATGTTTGAGTATCGTTCTAGAATAGTCTCATCTCAGATCAAGTTAACAGGACGTCAAACAACTTCAGTCCATTAAACAGGAAATGACTAAAGAGTAGTGTTAAGTTCCTCGATGAAAATTACGAGAATACTAGGACGACTATTGCTGCATACACGGACATGATGGGTAAGCTACAGAAAGAGAACGCTCTATTGACGACGACGCTGCAAGACTTACAAATCAGACTTCAGGTCATGGAACAACATAGCAGATCCAACAACCTTGAGCTGCAGTGTGTTCCCGAACATAGACAGAAAAACTTATTGTCAATTGTGAAGCAGCTAGCTGGAGTGGTGTCCTGTGACTTGAAAGAATCAGACATTCACCATTGTACACGTGTGGCTAAGAGTCACCGGGACGACAAAAGACCACGTGCAATCATAGTCAAACTTGCTACTCCAATACTTCGTGACACATTCTTGGCTAAATCTATGCATTTTAATAAGGCAAACCCGACTGATAAAATCAACACTAGTCACATAGGGATTGGTGGGAACAGGACACCTATTTATGTTCTTGAGCACTTGTCATCCACGAACAAAAAACTACATGCGGGAGCCCGACAGCTTGCCAAAGATAAAGGGTTTAAGTTTGTATGGATCAAACAGGGTCGAGTTTTTATGCGAAGAACAGAAGATAGTGAATTCATCTATATAAGGAATCAAGAAACACTAGATAAACTCAAGCTTGAGTAATTGCTACTTCTTTTCACATTATTTCTTATTAATTATAGTGCCAGCTCTATGTATATTGTAATTGTAAAATTCAACAGTCTAAGCATATATTACCAAAATGTTAGGGGTCTACGGACCAAAACGCACGAGTTTTTGTCAAGTATTACATGTTCGAACTATGATGTAATCGTCTTGACGGAAACTTGGGCGAATGATAACATTTATGATGCTGAATTATTCGATGGTCGCTATATGATCTATCGAAGAGATCGTGTAAGTACGGGTTTCCATAGTCACAAGGATGGTGGGGGTGTATTGATAGCAGTCTCCAATAATTTTTATTCAACCCGGTATAAAGAGGCGGAGAGTAAATGCGAAGATCTTTTTGTAAAGGTGGAGGTTAGGCATAAGAAATACATGTACCTTTGTGCTACTTACCTACCTTCTCCATTGAGTAAAACTGTGCTCGAGAGCTTTATAGATAATTTCAACCGTGTATCAGAATTTATGGATGACGTATGCCTTATTGGGGACTTTAATTTGAGCTGTATCTCATGGCTGAAAACTAGTCGTAATAATTGTTTTAAACCTGAAAATAGTAAGGGGTCATCATTGGCTCAACAACTCATGGACTTTTTGGCTCTTAACAACCTTATGCAACATAACAGCATCCCTAACGATGAAAATAAAATTCTAGATTTGGTCTTAAGCACTATGTTAAACACGACAGTTAGAAAGTCAGGAAACTCTTTAGTTAAGGTTGACTCGCCTCACCCCCCGTTAGACATAACAATAGAAATCAGCAATATTGTAACATTGAAACCCCACAATAGTCTGCGCCCTAACTTTTACAAAGCAGATTACGAAAGGATTGGATCTGAACTAGACGGGGTAAATTGGAAAAATGAATTCGCTAAATGCAACAACGTGAATGATATGGTAGTGTTATTTTACAAAGTTTTAAATGAAAAAATAGAAAAATATGTTCCAAAAACTAATTGTGATAAAAAAAAGAGATATCCACCCTGGTTCGACGGCCAACTAATTAGGTTAGTAAGGGAGAAGAATAAGTTATTGCATAGATTTAGAGTATTTAGAAATCCTTTGGATGAAATATCCCTTCGAATTTTAAACACAAGATGTAAAAAGTTGGCAACTACATGCTATAATAATTATGTCACTAGAGTTGAAAATAATATTAAAATAAACCCAAAATATTTTTTCAGTTATTTAAAAGTCAAACGTAGTAACACAGTCCAAATACCGCAAACGATGAACTTGGATGGCATATGCCAATCGGATGGCCCAGGCATATGTAATTTATTTGCATCCTACTTCTCTTCAACGTTTGCTGACAAGTCTGATCAGGGCACTTCATCTGTTGCAAACGGCTTTGACATTAATAGTATTGGGGAAATACATGTTACGCTCAGTAATGTTATAAAATATTTAAAAGGACTTGACATACACAAAGGGGCGGGACCAGATGGAATATCGCCATATTTCATTTCCAGGTGCGCTCTGTCTTTAAGTTTGCCGCTATTTCTAATTATAAACAAGTCCTTATCATCAGGTATTTTCCCCACTATGTGGAAAACTGCTAAAGTGGTTCCTATTTATAAGAATGGCAACAATGAAAACATTTGTAACTACAGACCAATTTCAATTTTGTCTGTTTTTGCTAAATCATTTGAAGCTTTAATTTACCCCTGCCTTAGGAGTCATACTGCTCAGGTGTTCATTGACGAGCAGCACGGATTTATTAAATCCCGATCTACTTGTACAAATTTAGTTGCATATCACAATGAACTTATTAATGCAGTGGACGCAGGTGTTCAGGTAGATGCAGTCTATATGGATTTTACCAAAGCATTCGACAAGGTTTGTCACAAAATTTTACTCGAAAAGCTTTATGCACATGGTGTATGTGGTTCTCTACTGAAGTGGTTCCAATCCTATTTGTCTGACAGGGCGCAGTACGTTGTAGTCAAGGGCTTCAAATCCGTGTCATATATAGCTAGCTCTGGTGTACCCCAGGGCTCCCATTTGGGTCCTTGGTTATTTAATTTATTTATAAATGATATAGTGTCTAGCATCGGACATAGTAGCGCTTACCTGTTCGCGGACGATTTAAAGTTGTGTAAGACCATAGCAGATCCGTCAGATTGCGATTTGCTTCAGATGGACCTTGATGCTATAGCAAATTGGTGTGTTGTCAACAAAATGTCCTTGAACACGACTAAATGCTATGCTATAACTTTCACGCGCAACCTTAATATAATAAAGAGTCAGTATCAGCTTAATGGGGCAACGGGAACGGAACGATCTGAGGGATTTAGGCATCCTTTTCGACTCTAAATTGACTTTCTTGCCTCACATAGACAACATCATAAAGAAAGCATCTAAAATGCTGGGCTTCATCTTAAGAAACGGTAGACCATTTCGCAAACCGACCACGAAAATAACTATTTATAATGCACTTGTGCGGAGTCAACTTGAATATTGTTCTGTAGTTTGGTCACCTCAGTACGCTGTGCATCAACTTAGAATAGAACGTATCCAGAAGAGATTCCTTCGACATCTTGCTTTTTCTTGTGGGTTACATAAACTACTACCTTCATATAATGACAAATTGAGACACTTCGAAATGGATAGCCTATCAATACGGCGACAATTACACGATATGACGTTCCTTTTCAAGGTGGTTAGAAGTGAATTCGACTGTTCGACGCTCTTGTATTCGTTCGGTTTTAGGGTACCGCGTCGCGTGCCCAGACGTGCTCTCGTTAACATAGGATTGTTGCATAAGCCATTGGCCAGAACTAACTTAAAACAACATTCAACCATATCCCGTTTGTCCAAGACATATAATGAAATCTGTGGAGGGGTAGATTTACTAGCCGATACACTACCACTTTTCAAAAGGGTTGTTGTAAGGTTGCTTAGGATTAGTAGCAGAAATTAAATTAATTTAGCTCATATACAAAACTTTTAAACAATTTTTTAGTCTATCATTTGTACTCAGTTTTGTTTCTTTTTTTTTTCTTCTATAGGTACCGATGTTACTACTTGCATGATGTGACACCTTAAAATGTTGTGCATTAAACTTAATATTATAGTTGCATGTTTTAGATGTAAGTGATAATGTAACAACTACTGGTTGTCCAAATAAATAAATAAATATATATAAGCAATATTTTACGAATAGTCCGTTTGACTCATTGAGATTGTTGACCAAAATTCCCTCGATGATATCTTCTAATTTACAGATAGCCATACAGCTCAGATAATGTGTCATCATGATCATAGCGTTTTTTATAAATGCCTTTAAATAAATGCCTTTTCGTTCTGAATATTACACACAAACTCTGAAGTATTTTTGAGACTTCTTTGACCTATTTAAACATGCGGTAGGTGTTTATGATTATTGCTGAAAGTATGCTTGCGTTCGTGCTAAACAACGTATAGATTGAGCCATAAACATAGCATAGCATAAACATAATAGGTAGAGCAGTTGGATATAAAATGGTCAACCTGAGTGAAGTCTTTGGACGAGGCCTATGTCCGGCAGTTGACATGATGATTTGGTACGTCGCCGTCGGGAAGAAGACTGAGAGTTCGGCTAAGATCACCTACTTCAGTTTTGTAGATCGTTCTCTCTATCGTAAATATACTTTATAGATTATTATTTTACCGAGTAACTGATATCGTTTGAGTTCATAAAGTATTAGACGTTTAACAGTAAGTACTTTAATAAGACACCTAACTGTAGGCGCTACAAACGTTCTACAAATCCGAAATAAGTCGATCTTAACTAGACTTTTACTGTTCTTCTCGACGTGACCTACCAAATTATGAGTCTAGATGCCGTACATGTTTTGATGACTCCAGTGCACTATTTTAAACACACTTCGCATAGCAGCATAAAATGGTTGTTTAAGCAGACTTGTTTATATTTTTGTTGTAGAAATCGATCGGATTTCACATTACATCACGCTTATTGCATCTGGGTATACGGGGCCTCACCGAGATCTCTGGGGTCACTCTGGTTACATTCAATGACGAAGTGTATGCTAAGCTAGTAGAGTAAAAAAGTAATAATTAAAATGTATGAACTTTTACTAAATAATAAAAAAACGAACACTACTATTTCTTAAGCAGAGTTTAAACTAAATACATAGATTCTGAATGTAAAGAATGCAGTCAACCCATTCTAAATAAATTAGTTCAAAAATAACTATTATTAACAACCACTTTTATTCAGAGGAACGTAAAGTTAAAATACAGGCGGCGGCAAATAAACACGTTGGAAAAGCCAGCATTAATATCCCTAACGTGTCCAGCGGTAACTGAGTCATGTGCAGACAGTGGAGGGTCCAGGAGGGAGGGGGGATACGCGGAAAGCGGTCGGCCCACTTCGCGCAGGTACGAATATAACCGAATATTTTCCCACCTGCGCTTGCGTTGTGGAAATCGGGACGCGGGACAGTCACAAACACAAGTTTATTACTAATAAATAATATCATAAACGAGTACTCAATGTTTTTGTAAACGACAGTAAATGCTAAGATGTTATTGATGTTTGGTTTATAGATGACTATATTTGGCTGTATGGCACTGTACTCCTGTTCATGATTTAGACGTATGTTTTAGAAGTATTACAAATACGTATTATGTTACTTAATACTATCTACTCCGTCATTATAATCTTAGCAGTGATGCCAGTTGTATCAGAGGCACTCACTTCAGAGCTCGAGGTCCGCACCCCTCGTCTACGCTTTTAATTGGCTTTATTTGGCTATTACGAAAGCGACTGCATGTGACCTCCCAATCTCAAGACGAAAACCTGCGCCCGAGTCTCGACAGATATACCAGCTGGTAGGTGCGATTGTCTTAGACCCCGAAGATGGTAATAGAGCTCCATAGATACTTTATACTATCAGTATCAATTGCTATTCTTTTTTTTGTTATATATTTATTACTTATATATCTTCGAACGGATGTACTATGACTATTTTTTGTAATCCCACGCATTAGCATCGAACCTGCCGGGCAAATTTCCAAATACCATGCTGCTTTTAAGAATGTATTAACAGAAAATCTTAATAACAATTCGGCCAACCCGGGAATGCAGTCCTCCCTCCTACACAACAGTCTTCTTCTATATTTGAACAAATTCTCTATCTTTTAAGAGGTATGATAAAAGAAAGGAAAGGTAACAGGGAGAGAAATATAGATGTACGCGATAGATGTGACCTGAAAGAGAATGTTGTAATGAGAATTAAAAAGGGTATGCTAAGGTAGTTTAAATACGTGCAACAAATGAATACTAAGAGCGAATGTTATGTAATTGGCAGGCAGACCAGGGTCGACATCACACAACATACACTGATCAAATTGATAATATATTGAAAAAAAAAGGGCTGGTCAAAAGCTCTTGAAACCAGCGAAACATGATAGGTTTAATGACAGTAGAGGAAGGTAGTCAACTATGTAAGGACAGAAGCAGATGGCGGGCTGTTGTCTATGCCTACCATGTATGTATGTTTTTATCTATATGTGCCCAGGTGCTTGTTATGTACAAAGATTATATTGATACAAAAATAGTGTAGACCTTACACACAACCAAATAATAATTAGGTCAGTGATATCTCTATTTGTACTATGCTGAATATTCGTTCTAAACTGTTTAGAAATTTCAATAAATGAATATAGATGTAAGAAAATAATATTTGTTCATGAATTATATTAGCAATTCTGTTTGTTATTACACTATGAATTGCAGGTATAATGAAATTTCATGTTGCCTGTACATTCATTTGCAAAAATAAATTTATGATTAATTTCAGTACATTAAAGCATATGAGACATTTCACTCCTCGAGTCATGTGTGCCGAAGTAAATGTAGGTGTTCTCTTTTTGAAATATATCTTGAGTGCTGGCCACCTCGGCGGAGCTGGCAGTATATTTCAGATGAGTACTTAACTCGTATGTACAGTACCCAGCTATTCATTTGGCACGTCGTCGGGAAGAATAGTGAAAATCCGGCGAAGATCGGCTTGCTTCGGTTAAGTCTACACCAATCATATGTAACCCGATCCTTGCACATGAGACTTAAAATAATAAAACGAAATACCAGTTTTTTGTGCCACTAATAACCCTAGTCCCCATGCCTATTTTAATCCTACTAATATTAGGTCTTTACCTATGAAATTGCCCTTATGTATGAAACAAATTAAACGAGTTTTTTTCATGTATTTTTATTTGTATTAATCGAAGTTATTACCCATGCAATCAATGCATCTTTGTCAACGCAGTGGCAGTTTATTGATGATCTTCTTAAAGAAACCAGCTGGACGGGAGGCAACAAATTCTTCAAAGGCATTTTGTACTGCCTCTCGGGTATTGAATTTCTTTCCCGCCAAGAAGTTATCCAAATTCTGGAAAAGGTAGTCTGTAGGCGCAAGGTCTGGTGAGTATAGCGGATGACGGAGAGCTTCCAACCCCAGTTCTTGCAACTTGGAGACCGTCTGCTGTGCAGTATGAGGAGATATGCCAGCTTCTCCATCATAGTGTTCAGTTCTTCACAGTACATATCTGCAGTAATGCTCACACCGTTTGGTAAGGTGTGATGAATCACACCGGCGCTAGACCACCAAACAGTGACTATCACTTTTCTAGGGGTAAGTTTTCGTTTAGGGCATTGTTTAGGTGCTGAACCAGGACCCAACCAACTTTCTGAGCGCTTGCGGATATCAAACAGAATCCATTTTTCATCGCAAGTAACAATGCGTTTCAAAATTCCTTCATTTGTGTATCTGTTGGGCAATACAAGGCATGTCTCGACGCGTACTTCGCGCTGGCGATCATTGAGTTGTGGGGCACCCATTTGTCAAGCTTTTTTACCTTGCCAATTTGACGCAAATGGACCAATATTGTTTTGACGCTAACGTCGAAAGCTGCTGCTAATTCAGCCGTAGATTGTGTATCATCGGCTTCCACAGTCGCCTTTAATTCGTCATTGTCGACCAAAGTCTATGGACGACCGCGAGGTTCATTTTTCAGGTCGAAATTTCTAGAACGGAAGCGAGCAAACCAATTACATGCGGTGCGTTGGTTTGTAGTGTTAGTTCCGTAAACGTCGTTGATGTTGCGTGCCGCTTGTGCCGCGTTGCTGCCACGACGATACTCATATTCCATAATTACTCGAATTTTTAACGTATCCATGATGACGAAAAAGATTGAAATACGATGTTAACGTAACACTAATATAAACAAATGACTACTTTTGGAAAATGAATTCCATATTTTTAAAATAAAATTAATTTGAAATTAGAATTCTTAGCCAAACAATCATTATTTTGATTTGAAATGGCTAGTACTGCAGAACGGCAATTACATAGGTAAAGACCTTTTATTATAAATAACAGAAAGTTTATGAGTATGAATTAATTAACGTTTTTATTAATCTATATTTATTTAGGAGCTTTTGACCAGATCTATTTTTGTCACTATTTTACAGAAAAACAGTAGAACAGATCTGAATAAAATTTCGCACAGAAAAGAGTGATAGTCTGGAATAGTGCTTAGGCATCTTTTCAGTATTTCACGCGGTTGCGCAGGCGATTAAAATACAACCGTATGATGCTCATAGCAACTCATATAATGATTTCATAAATGATTATTGCTGTAATATATAAAGACTTTCATTAATGCTATACGAACATCTATGGCAGTCGCCAAGGGTAGTTGAAGCTCTAAAATGTCCGACAACTGATCTAACTACAGAACTTCGATATCGCCATTGGGTGGTGGATGTCAGAAGGCACTTACTTCACGGAAACATAGTTAGACTGAAAAAGTCGACCCCAACTAAGTTGGGAGAAGTTTCGGAGAATGATGATGATATTAACTTTCGTGAATGGTATAATATATATTAGCTTCGTTAATGGTATAATATATAATAAATAGCCTTTTCTTAAAGGATGTCTTCTTCAAAGTGGCTATATGCCCGTTATGTCTATGTGGATTGTCTTAATAAAGTCCACACTCGAGATGTCAGCAATGGAATAACCGCTTCCTTGGCTGTGAGAAAGAAAATGAGTCCAAATGGTTGGGCAGTTTCACTATCTGCGAATTCTTTCAAACATAGTGGATTCTGTTGGCATACACCACTGCTGGGTTTATCTCCAAATAGTCAAACGAACAAAAGGGCCTCCTTAAAGCCTCAGCCTCAAACCACATGGTGACAGATAGAGCGAGCTGTCCCCTGATTGTAGATCAGAGGAGGCAGTGCGCTCATATGTTAGTTTTGAGAAGGGGCAAAAAGGGACGAGATGTAACTTCTAAAAAGATGAGGTTACTTCAGCAGTGGAGGCCCGTGGATACTCCATTCGGACGCAATAGGTATGTAGTCGAACCCATAAACTCTCGTCACGGTAGTACTTGGGAGTAGCCCGTGAGACTAGCTATGGTAATTGTCTACAAAAAGCCACTTCCAAACATACGTCATTCAAAAAAATATTGATTATTATTTAATTGGTGATTGAATACAAGTGCATCACCTAAATAAGAATAATAATATGAAATGAAAATATTTATTTTCTTTTTTCGGAGCCCTTTCTAATAGAAATCTGCCCGCGAAAATTACATTATTGTCAGAATATCAGGCAATGATGCCTTTATATTTTTAGTAGGATAACTCGATAAGGGTGCGAAGGGCCCTACTAACCTCACCCGCTAAGACGACGCTCTGGTGCAGGCTTTCCTTTCGGTGTTTGGAGGTCTTCTTCGCTTTCTTTTTGTTTTAACAACAAGAAACAAGTTGAATTCCTGAGACGAGCTCAGCCGAATACAAGGGATTTTCGATTTTACGATCTTTTTTTTTTTGCGATTTTTTGCGTGTTTTTCTTTATCTTGCAATGGTTCACCCCAGCACGAATCTATTACCAAAAACAGCAACTCGATAGCTCATCTCCTTCATACCCAAAACCGTGACAGAAAATTGGCAACGACGACGTCGTCGTATATTACTACTATGGAAGATAGCACTTTTTTTTTTACGTGCGGAAGTCCCTTCGGATACCCCCCCGCCGGCCAGCGGGGGCGGTTATGTCGTGCATGTACCGACTAAAACCGCACGGTTTCCTGCCCAAGTGTCCATTGCCAAATGTAAAATATCTCTGGAGCTACGTTTCCAACCGTAGAGCCAATGCAGGTATACCGGCCACTGTATACAATAAGAATCATAGTTCTAATGATCCTGGCATCATTTGTAATTTGTTGAATCTATTTATTAAACCTCATCATATAACAGCGGTAGCTCGTTCCTCCTGAAACTTATGAGGTTAATAGTTTTATGATTAACGGTAATAATTTTTCTCTGACACAAGTCCGTAATGCATTATGAAAAGATTTCTATCTTGTCCACCTTGTCAAAGGTTTTCGAGGGACTTGTGCATAGGGCAATCTATCTCACTATTCGTAATATTATCGTAAATCAATAACACGGATTCGGTCAAAGGAAATCTACCGTCACTAAATTACTGAGCTTGACAGATTTTTTTTTGTTAATATGGATAGATACATGCAAGTTAATGCAGTTTATACGAACTTTTGTAAGGCCTTTGATAAGGTGGATCACGAACTACTACTAAAAAACTTGCATATAACGGTATTCGCGGGGATCTACTACGATGGTTCACATCCTATGTGACAAATAGATCTCAGAGAGACCACTCCCTGACGCTTGATCATCAGATCAAGGTTCATGAATCTTACTCAATCAATGTTACTTCTGGCGTACCCCAGGGCTTCATCCTTTACTCTTTATTCTATTTACTAATGACATTTCAACTTGTTTTAAAAATACAAAATTTCTATTATATGCAGATGATCCTAAAATTTACAGATCAATATGAGATAATAAGGATTATAATTTATTACAAGAAGACTTGGACCACTTTTCTGTCTACTGCAGTGGGAATAAATTAAAGTTGAACATATCAAAATGTGTCACAATAATATTCACAAGAAATAACATATAATTCCAAGAACATACACATTATCTAATGCTTCTTTGATGAAGGTTCCTACAGTACAGGACCTCAGGGTACTATTGGATACAAAGCTCCACCTTTGATGATTTTGCTAATAACGCTTATCGCATGTATGGCTTTGTCATGAGATCTACCATAGATTTTAGGCAAACTGATATATGCATTCATCAATATAAATCATTGGTCAGATCGCAGCTAGAGTATCACGTTTTGATATGGAACCCTATGGAAAAATACAAAATTAGTTTGCAGTGAGTACAAAACAAGTTACTCAAAACAATGCAGTAGTCATCATACTAATAAAAACTTCAATATACTGGACTTAGAATCTAGGCGCCCCTTCCTGGAAAACTTGTTCCGAATGCACTGAATTAACTGATAAATTATGCCATATTGTTTTGAGGACTGTTATCAGGCGAGAAGTGTTTTCACCGTTTTTACTAGCCGCACTAACGCTGGTATTAACTTAACTGAAAAGCTGTATCCTAAATTAAAGGTAGTTTGAAAATTAAGTACCACTAAATAACTTACAATTTAATTTGGACTATGACACGTAATAATCCCTGTTTGGATCACAAACAAAATAAATCACTACTCTAATAATATGTGGATAACGTTGTAGGTTGCATAATTTCAACTATTTTAATGTTAAGACCTTAGATTAAGTTTTCTTAAACGGTTACAAAAATTTTTTTGTAACCGTTTATTTTCTCGTAATAAATAAAAATAAAAATTATAAATTTCTCGCGGAAAGATCAGAACCAAAGTTCAATTGCAGCACTAAACATAATTATAAAATAAATTATTTCAAATCAACTGCTTAAGTCTCATTTAAACGATACAACACGGAAAAGTAAAGTTCAGTAACTTCTAAAATGTTCCCCTGTATTACATTATTTTCTTAGAATAAATATCTCAGTTGAGTTTGTATAAAAAATATTATTTTTGGTCACGGCGTGAAAAAAAAATTGCCTAGAGAATTTACACTGAGATACACGACGCATTGTTTCTATCAAAAACAAGTGTTTGAATAACTTGATATATTATGTTATTCATACTCTTTGGAGACGACCCTCTAAGCCCGTCATATAGTTTCTATAAAAGGTCTACGCCAGCGTCTACGAAGTGCTACGCAATGCATCGAGTGCCATGACCGCTCAGACACACACGGTGTATAACAATATAATTTTTGTTACTTCTCGTCAGAATAAATCTTATGAAACCGTCCCAACTATATAACCAATGTTACAAGATGCTCTTACATAGATTTTAATATCCAAAAACATATCTAACTTTTCAAGACCAACCGATCAAATTAGAATTAATTAATGTTTGTAAACAGTGAGCAGTACTCGACTGTGGGGGGTTAATTCAAAGAGTACACGAAGTTCATTGTTAAGTTCATTCGAATGGTGGCATTTAGTAGATCGCGGGCGCCTGCCAGGGACCGACAGGAATCCACCAGGAAGCGCCTGGACCTGACCTCCCCGCCCACGATTCCACTTGTTTACAACATCTCTCGCATCCCCCGATATAACTGCTCTGTGCCGGATGCAGAGATGCACACTGTCAGTATATAGGGAGTGAAGGGTTTTGCCAAATTTTTGGGCAAAACAAATAAAAGAGAACCGCGACGGCGTCAAGACGGGCGTGTCTATAAAAGGCTTAGAGGGGGGTGCGCGGGGGTGGTAACACGATCCGCGAGCTCCAGCCGGCCGGCCGCCCTGGAGCGGTGCGCGGGGCGTGTGCGGGGAGCAGGGAGGGGGCGACATGGCGCGGGGCGGCGGTTCGTGCGCGCGCGCCGTCCGCACCCGCTCTCACTAGTCGAACGGTGCCCGACCGGTAACGTAGCGCCGACTGCCGATCGAGAGACGAACCAGCGACAATGTCCGCCATGGCGAAGACTTCCAAATACACCTACCGCAGCAGCGGCGGTGGCACCACCGACGTCAACATCGAGTACAGCGCCGACCTGAGTGCTCTCTCCAGGCTGGAGGTACCGGCCCGCGATATAGTGCAGTGCTTGTGAAGTGTTTGCGGACACATGATAGCGTATGTTGTATTTTTCAGGACAAAATCCGTCTCCTCCATGATGATCTGGAATCCGAAAGGGAGCTGCGTCAGAGGGTAAGCTGATGGAGCATGCGAAATGTGATACCGCGTGTGCGCCGGCCATACAGGGCGCGCTCGGCGTTCAGGTGTAGGCGGGGCGTGTGCCATAACCAACACCTCTATTAATACCGCCCGCCCTACGCCGTCCCTTTATTTTGCACCCTTTTAGTGAATTAAGCTTCATCCCTAACATTATAACAAAATCATAAAA
Source organism: Cybosia mesomella (assembly GCA_946251805.1). Classification (NCBI taxonomy): domain Eukaryota; kingdom Metazoa; phylum Arthropoda; class Insecta; order Lepidoptera; family Erebidae; genus Cybosia; species Cybosia mesomella. The sequence continues at coordinate 11,377,181 of OX276388.1, read as the reverse complement.
TATGTAGTACATACAATTATATAGAATATAATTCACAAATGTAAGATGGACGTATCGATTTCAAGAAAAAAATCTGTAGATTTACCATCTCAACACTTTTGTGAAAGAATTAATTTTGAAAATATGGGTTCAATATAAAACCTATTTTATTTTGTGATGACATCTGTGATAAAATTCAATGAAACATTAACGGTAGATATCATGTTTCTTTATGTGTTCATGTCCGTATCTTCAAGATCAATATCGTGTCAAGTGATCAACGTGAGATTAATATCAAGCATAGGTACGTGTTCATACAGATCATTCGGGAAAGACATCTGATCGAGCTTTGCGTGTGCTATTTTGGTTGTGGTGTTGCGCGCACGTACAGATACGCATGCGCCCTGTTCGCTGTTGCAGCTTCGACTCCCCGCAGCTACTGTTCGCGCACTCCGTGGTATATTTAGCTCTGTAGCGAAAGCATTCTCTGAAATCTCAACTTCTCGCTCTCCGGTCTCACTTTTGAAACTGGGCCAAATGATGCTCGTACCCGTTGAGAATGCCACAATATTGAAATATAATAATAGACCGCGGTATGAGTAGCGAAAATATCCGAGTTAGTCAGAACTACAGTGAGACATAAGCCATTTCTTATTTTAGATGGTACAATGCTCAAATATGTGAAGGACGAATTACCCAGAAACTGTTCTTGCGTAATATTTGCAAAACTTAAACTTTCCGTTTAAAATATCAGCAGTTATAATGTATATAAACACAATGTCTATCTATATAGCTAATCAGTAAACCTAACAGAATAAATACATATTTCAGTTCACGAATTCAAACGTTTCTAACTAGAGTGTGTTTTTTACACTTATTTTTAAAACTATTTGTGCTTACTCAGGAGTTAACAAAATTAATAGAATTTTGCCAACTTTTAAAAAGAATTGATTAACAATTTATATTAAATTTTTCACTTATGAGTAACAATACTATCAGTTATTATCATCATAATAATTCAAAGCTATCAACATTTTCCCTGAAAATAAAAACCAACATGATCACGATAATATAATACAAACATAAATTAATATTCTAAATATTCTCCATATCTGTCTATACCCAAAGTATCCATAGCTTAACTAGCTTTTATTATGAGTTCTGAAATGCGGATAGATTTACTTAGATACCTACATTCAAATACAAATCAATAACACCTTGAGTTTGAACTTCATCAAATTATAGATACATTTTATTTTCTAGATCGAGAGGGAGAAGGCAGATTTGAGCGTGCAAGTTATTCAACTCTCTGAGAGGCTGGAGGAAGCTGAAGGCGGGGCCGAAAGTCAGGTAGATATTTCATATATTTATTTGATAAAACTAGTTAGTATAAAAGTTACCTATGACGGAAAGAACTCTGTAAATCGATACAGAAAGAAGAAATAAGAATTGCAGAATGCAAACACATTATACGTCAAGAAGTAACAACAGAGTACAAACATGATATGAACAAAAAACATATTTTTTTTAAATCTGAATATGCAGTGGAAAAGAACCAAAATTGAAAATATTTAAGAAAAGTGGATGAAAACTTAAGAAAATAAAGCAAGTAGAAAGCGCATAAAGTTGTCAAATACATGCTAAATAAAAAATGTGAATACTGTTAATGGAATTTAAAAGATAACTGACACATACATATATAGAAAATTAAGGAAAAATGGTATATTTAAAGCTTTGCGAAATTATACGTAAGTTGCGGATGCGATTATTTGCTAAGCGATGTTCTTTGCGTCCAATTATTGTATCACTTTCAGGGGACTAACATAACCTTAATATCCTGATTATGCTAGTAATGATTATATCCGCATTATTAGAAGTCCTGAAGGCACCAACATCTTAAACCTTTGCAGTTACATAGAGACGATGCGTTTTTGGCAGTATTTTACAGCCTCTACTATGGAAAATGTTCCGATGAGCTCTTCCAATGAATTCGACCTACTTTATTCTTATTCCGAAATACACGTGAAGGGCTGAGGTGTCACCTTCATACAATGCACGCAATTCCACCGAGGACTAAAAAATTCAGCACCTTTTTTCTTTGCAGTACCATAAAGACTTCAAATTCAAATGCGTTGGTGAAGACGCACGTATTTCCCTCTTCCTACATTCCCGGGTCCTTAAAGAGTCCATCGAAACCCAGGGCCACCAATTGAGAATTGTTTATTGCTGGCATCTATAACGGTGGTGGTTTCATTCTGTAGACTTTGCTTATAAGTTCTAGTGGGTTGAAGTCATATTAACGTATGCCAATAATATATACTAATAAATACGTAACAATATTATTACATAAATAAAACACCGCGTATATAATTTCATTTATGTAATATGGGTTTTCACCTCATGTATTCATTTATTTCAGCGCTGTTTTAGGTTATTATTTGTTTAATAAAGTCAAATTCGTGGTAAATATATATCCTTAATAATAATTAATAACATTTCAATATGTACCTCAAAATTTTACTATTTTGGGGTCGCATTTTGAAATGCCGTCTAATTTTTTTCAGTTCGAGATCAACAGGAAACGTGACACCGAACTCCTTAAGCTCCGCAAGTTATTAGAAGATGTTCATCTGGAATCAGAGGAAACCGCCCACTTGCTTAAAAAGAAACATCAAGAGATCGTGGTTGACTTCCAGGACCAAATCGACCAGCTTTCCAAAAGCAAAGCCAGGTGAGGATATATTATTCCCCAAACTATATTTTATTATCAATGCATTAAACGTTTCCTAGATTTAAGTTAAGGATATGCTATGCGAACTTTATGGCGATGTAAGCAAGTAATGTGTCTGTGATACTAAACCATCGTAAGATAAAGGTCCACCTACATCATGACCAAAATGTTGCGATTTGCCATGATTGCAAGATATATTTGTTTGTTCACAGGACTGAGAAGGAGAAATCCAAATTCCAAGCTGAAGTTTACGAACTTTTTGCCCAAGTGGAGAATGTGACCAAGGAGAAGATCACCATCTCGAAGACATGCGAGAAGCTAGAGATCACCATCAGCGAATTGCACATCAAAATTGAGGAGCTGAACCGTACTATTGTGGACATCACCTCGCATAAGCAGCGTCTGTCTCAAGAAAATGTTGAGCTTGTTAAGGAAGTTCAAGACCTTAAGGTACTTATGTCTAAAAATAATTTCGATCTCAAACGATTATAAAATCCGTTACCCGCGGTTCCACCCCCGTGACATGCTGTTCCCGTTGCCTTCGCCCATAGGAAATCATAAAAGTAGCTTATTTCCCATTCTCGGTCATACTCATCTAATTTGTACAAAATTTCAGCAAGTAGCAGTTTTTGTGTGAAAGAGTGAAAAAGAAATAAACAAATTCACTTTAGCATTTATAATATTAGTTCGAAGGGATTTCCGCACCTAAAAAAAAAGGATTAGAATTGTGGTTAAGTTAATTTTACAAAATGTTAACTGAAGTGGTTAACGTTTTCAGGTGAACATTGAGAATGTGGTGTACCTTAGGAGCCAGCTGGCTAGCCAGCTCGAGGACTCTCGTCGTAGGCTCGAGGATGAGGAGAGAAGGCGCTCTCTTCTTGAAGCTACCCTTCACCAGGTAATAACAGCTTACTTACCTTTCTAACATCACTTGAAACGAAAAACTTCAATCATAATTTGGTAATGTGTATTTTTAGCTCTTTAAGCCCAATCTTAACAACACCTATTTTAAAGTCATAACAAGTACCCTTAAATCTTATCCCAACAGGTTGAAATCGACTTGGAATCCGTCCGTGTCCAACTTGAAGAGGAATCCGAGGCTCGCTTGGACCTGGAGCGTCAGCTGGTTAAGGCTAACGGTGAAGTTGGTCACTGGCGTTCCAAGTTCGAGGCTGAGGCTTCTGCCCGGGCTGAAGAGATTGAGGAAATCCGTCGCAAGTACTCTGTCCGAATCCAGGAACAAGAGGAACAGATTGAGACCCTCATCGTGAAAATTAACAATATTGAGAAGCAGAAATCTCGCCTGCAGAGTGAGGTGAGATATATTCATCATCATTTACTGATATAGTATATTCATATAATCAAGGATCTGAAGGACCAAATTCAAAGTAGAAGGCCGTGCCGTGATCTTTTGATATTTCTAAATCATGTATATTTAGATCACAACGTTACTTGAAAATTATGTGAAAAATTTCAATGAACAGGTTGAAGTCCTCATCATCGATTTGGAGAAGGCCAATGGAACTGCTAGGGAGCTCCAGAAAAGGACTGAACAACTGGAGCGTGTCAACATTGAGATCAAGTCACGATTGGAAGAGACCGTCCAGATCTACGAGCAGACTCAGCGCGACCTCCGTGTCAAGATCACCGAGCTCCAGCGCGTCAGCCACGAGCTTGACAAGACCCGCGAACAGAAGGATGCCCTTGGCCGAGAAAACAAGAAGCTGGGTGGTAAGTATTAATTAGTTTAGTTTGAGCTTGATAGGGATACCTATTTCATATATTAATAAGTTAGGTGCTAGATCTTGCGTTAGAACAAGAGCAGATTTATATTAAAATCGCAAGATTCGAACACATAACAGAAACTTATCCAGCTAATTTTGTTTTTTGTTATTTTTATTACTTGTTGTTATTTGTTGTAAACATTTATTGATAGGCATACGAGAATTTTGGTTTCATATTTGTTCTTATCTCAGCATCCAGGCGTTTACTATTCTATACTTACTTATAATTTGGATACGAATATTCGAAGGACTAAGTAACTAATAATTACAGATGACTTGCACGATGCCCGCGCCAATCTCACGGAGTTGACCCGCCGTCTTCACGAGCTCGAAATCGAGCTGCGCCGTCTTGAGAACGAGCGAGAGGAACTCACCGCTGCCTACAAGGAAGCTGAAGCCGTAAGCTACTCTTATTCTCTTTATTTAAACATTTTCGTATTGATTACATGTTTAAAAATACAAAACAGAGTCCCACCGGCATCAAGTACAGGGACCAAGCTACCGGTGGTTAGAGATCCAGAGGAAGGAACTTAATCACTATACACGTATAGTAGTTGTACCTCGATATGGCGTGCCATATCGAGGTACACAAAGTCTTCTGCATCAGGACCTATAGTTGTTACTATTACACGTAAACACCCTTTTGTAGTTGCACATTAAAGCCATGCAGAAATTGATAGGTTTATATTATGGAATAATGTTTTTTTTCAAATTATTAGAGCTAATGAGCTAAATTTATTTCAAAAAGTTATTTTTAAGCCTGAATACTTAGGAAGATGTAACGATGCTTGAAAAGCATTTAAAAGGCATATTAGAAAATGCACAACAAATGCACAGCCAAGAACTTACAGTAAATAGGTATTTAATAAATAAATAATTCAAATTTGAGATTGTTGAAGCATAATGTTTGAACAATTGAAATTTCAACATTATGTATGGGAGTTGGGAATAACTAAGTACATATATAATTAGATGCAATTTATAATCGTAAAAGCAATTACATATTTGACTCTATAAATTAATTTTCACCAATTTAACTAATTGTGATATCTGATGCGTTTGAAAACGAACGTAAGTTTTTGAATCTGGTTTTTCTATTTTATCAAAAAAAATTGATTTCAGTAAATTTAATCAAAGAAAAAATATTAGAGTAAGCAATGCAATGCAAACAGTATAGATAACAGAAACTTATAGGTCAATCTTGTTCACTTTGTTTAGATAGTTAGGAACATTTTGGCAACATATCAGATATTAAATTCGATACCCACGGACTTTGCCAGGGTAACGTAGTATTTAAAAATAGTAGTTATGTTTTTAGCTACAAGGAAAATAGTCTCTTTGTTATGATATATTTAACTTTACTATGTAATTTTTCATACTTCATACGGTACTAATTAATTAAAAAAGAGTATTTCGCAATGCTAATATTAAATGAATGTTTAAAAAAACAGATTGCATCGTAGTGATAAAAAATCGATCTTTAATAAATGAAACATTATTGAAAATGGTTTATGGAATATAATTAGTTTTATTACATAGCAATCAAATATGCATACATGGAATACATTATTTACATTTTACTAATGGTGGCCTTATCGCTATATTGCTATGGCATGAGTCTTATTGGACCTAATAATATAATATCATGGGTCGTTAGTAATGTAGTTAAATGGGAATGTATAAATGAAATGAATAAGAGAAATACACACAATAATAGCATTCAGCTTAAATAAGGTTTAATAGATGATGGTTCTTAAAACCATTATAAATAAAAGATACATAAATACACAGTACTTAATACAGTGCCCGGTTAATGGCAATAGGCTCGCCACCTATTACATTGGGACCTAAACATAAACTGGCGAAATGTGGGTGCTAGCACCTCTGCCTACCCCTTCGGGGATATAGGCGTGAGTTTATGTTATGTTATGTTAAATACACCCACGTTTAGTTTACATAGAAATAAAAATAACAAAAATTAGTCTATTTATATATTATGATGCACTTCACCAGGGCCGTAAAGCTGAGGAACAGCGCGCAATGAGGCTAACCACCGAACTGGGCCAGTTCCGTCACGAAGCCGAACGCCGTCTTCAAGAGAAGGAGGAGGAAATTGAATCCATTCGGTGAGTAAATCATGTAGTGGTTATTTAGTCAATTAAATTATATATCATGAAAAAGCGAGAGCAAGAAAAAAGAGTAAAATGTTAGCGATTGTAGAGTAAGATGACGGTGCTAACTTTCACTCATCATTCATCATTTTCTAGTTTACCAAAATACAATACAAATTCACACGCTGAAACGCACTTACCCTAGACCTATATTTAATGTTTACACTGAAAATGATCACGTCTGACTGAAGCATCATCACGAACCACACTCTATCTTCGCCAAATCGGAACTAATAACTGAACTAAATCATTCAACGGGCGCACCCCACCCCTTCAGTTTGCTGAATGATGGGTGTCATTCAAGTATGCAATTAACTAGCAACAGAGATAACAACCATGACACAATTTTATCATGGAGTAGAGCCAATTGAGAGCTTGATAATTGTTGTTGATCGTACTAATTAATAACATAATGTATCTTAAAAAGTATTCAAATCTAAAAGTGAAGTACTAAATTAATTCACTATCTAAATTTACATAAACGCACTTCCTGCTCATTAGCATGTAGCAGACATAATACTATAGTTATTATATTTTGAATAATTGGCACGAATTGCATTCAAATATAACGATGCACCTGATTGGTGCTTGTTACCAGTGATCACGCACTGGTTTGGCACTAAGTACTACTGAAAGTGTACAAAAGAAGATGTTCATTTTCTCGCACCCTAATTACGCAACCTCGGCCCGTGCAGCTATGCCGATGTGATCGCGATTTAATCATAATCAACCGCCGAGACATCGTATATCTTTCAACATGCCGCCCGTTAAAGTGCCTAACTACAATAAGTGGAACAAACCGCCGACCGCAATATATGAAGATAATTATGGCTACGGCATTAACTTCTACCAACCGATGATAGATTATATCAGTGATAAAGAACAGGGTTTCGCAACTAAACCTCCCCACCTCCCATGGAACAACGAACGAGCATTGGACAAGTACAGGTTTGATAAACCGATAAAAGCTTATTCTGAACAAGACGTCTCGAAGTTTTCACATGACATCGCAGAACAAGCAAAACGAGATCTAAATAATTTTAGTATTGCCAAGCGATCTCCTTTCTCTGTGATCCAAACGGCTTCGGCAGCAAATGTGAAAAAACACGTTGGAAATGAAAGTATTACTACAAAAACCAAGAAGAAGAAGGTAGAAAGAGAAAAGTTTAAAGTGGAAAGACAAAAAAAGAGAATGGACGAAATAGAAAGAGAATTGCAGTTGTACGAAAAAGAAGTTAATGTTGGCGCTGAATTAAGGAGTAAAGCAATAATGTATAGAGGTAAATCCGCGAAAGCGATAGCGCAAACTCTTCTTGAAGAAAGTAGAAAAAATGTCGATGAAGATAGATTCAAGAGAATAGAAATACATGGTAAAAGGAGTGTTATTGACAAAAACTTATCACAAATTACGCAGCATGTTATGTCTCGGGCTGTAGCCGAGTCTAGAATTTCAAATGCGGCGGCTAGTAAATTACAAGAAGCGGTAACCCAGTCAGTTAGTAGAACCATAAGGGAAACATCACCGTCAACGTGTATTGTTAGGATTCAGAACATCGAAATACCAACAGTAGACAACTCATACTTACAACATTTAAACGAATTGAAGAAAACGATTAGACAGTTTGATGAACTGAATACGAGCATTATAATTGACCAAAGGTGTAGTATTTTTAATATGTATTTAAGGCGATTTAAGTTTCAAGTGCTTAAATTCCAGTGTATGATATTTTATTTATATTGTCAACAGCAAGCAGACTAGCATCGAAATCGAGCAGTTGAACGCTCGTGTAGTAGAAGCTGAAACTAAGCTGAAGTCTGAGGTAACTCGCATCAAGAAGAAGCTTCAGATCCAGATCACCGAGCTGGAGCTATCACTCGATGTTGCCAATAAGACCAACATTGATCTTCAGAAGACCATCAAAAAGCAGTCTCTGCAGGTACTTTAATATTTACCAATAAAAATTAAGTTCAATTCGATTTATATTCCAATTCATTTATATTTAAATTCTAAATAATTCGTGCTAGTAACAATATTACGGCGCATTATACGTGATATAGTACGAACATTATAAATAATCTCTCCGGAGGTAAACATAACACTATGTTTTCATACAATTAACAGGCAAATACGTCTTTTTAATATAACAGCTCACTGAGATCCAGACTCACTATGATGAAGTCCAGAGGCAACTCCAAGTAACTCTTGACCAGTATGGCGTTGCTCAGCGCAGAATACAGTCTCTTACCGGTGAGATTGAAGAGATCCGTGGCAATTATGAGCAGGTATGTACAGATTTTGAGAACTGTCGTTACACTTGTTTTTGACTGAACAGTACCTAAATTTGGAACTAATTCAGTTCGATAATTTCGAACAGTTTTGATAATATAGTACCCAATTCGATAAAGTAATCAATTTAGATTGCAGAACCTTGACCTAGAGCCTTAATTCAATCGTAGTGGGTGTCGAAACATACCATGAAAGTGTTTCACTTAGTTTATTTAATTATTTAAAGTAGATATTAATACAATAAAGAACGGAGTATTAGAAAAAAAACGGTTACACAATCGGAAATGAATCCTTGAAGCAACTTTGTCAAGTTATTGGTTACCTTCGACGGTTAAACCTCTGAGCCCTACCCATTGAGATGGTATGGTATGGTTTCGCGAGCTGGTATCCGCAACTCCATTGAGATTTGACAAGCAGGTCAGTTGAGGCGACAACTAACTTCTACTTTAACAAATTTGTGACATATAATTCACACATGTTGAAAAAATTTCTAGGCCCTTCGCGCTAAGCGCACCATTGAACAGTCTTATGAGGAGGCGACAACCCGCATTAATGAGCTGACCGTCATCAACGTTAACCTGTCCAGCAGCAAGGCTAAGATCGAGCAGGAGCTCAGTGCTGTGGCCGCTGATTACGATGAAATCACCAAGGAACTGCGTGTAGCTGACGAGAGATACCAACGCGTCCAGGTAATAATGGCATCTAGTTAAAATTAAAAAAGTTAAAAGATATTGCTAAATTTGATTAAACATTCCAGTTGATTGAAATTTCTGAGGAAGATAGTTTTTTTACTAGGAGCTTTTATATACTTATGTGTGCTGTTAGAGTAGTTAAAGGTATATTCACATTTGTTAAATTATACTTTCAGTTTTCAGTGTCCGGATAGAGACATCAGACTAACCTCTATTACGTCGGAATCAATCCATCCGGACACTTTTGTCAGACTTCATATTGAGACTGAGAATTTTTGAAAAAGTATTCCATAACTGGAAATCTGATCCGAATCTTAGATTATCGGGTTTAGCACAGCAATAAAAATACTACTGCGTCTCCGCACTATACTCGTTTAATTAATTACGTGTAAGTATAGTAATAAAAGTAAACTATTATTGATAATTCTCAGACTGAACTCAAGCACACCGTAGAGCACTTGCATGAAGAGCAGGAAAGGATTGTCAAGATCGAAGCTGTCAAGAAGTCCCTCGAGATCGAAGTCAAGGTACAGTTTTATTAATCGTCTTTATTTCACAAAAAGATTTGAGATTATGTAACAATTAAGAGGGTTGTGTGTAAGGTCCGTATTTCTTTATATGTAGCCGTTTTCCAAGACCTCCAACATATGTAAAAGTATTGTATCAATATACCTATGCACACAATTTAGGAAATAATAATTTTGTAATAGTTGGTCGGTCAGCTCATGAGCAGTTCTGCAATTCACCAAAGTAAGCCCTCAAATCCTATTACCACTATGACTACTCGCAATTAGTCTTAACGAATTCTATTCATATTTTCCGTTTAGAATATCTCCGTTCGCCTGGAGGAGGTTGAGGCCAACGCTATCGTTGGTGGCAAACGTATCATCAGCAAATTGGAAGCCCGCATCAAGGACATGGAACTGGAATTGGATGAGGAGAAGAGAAGGCACGCTGAAACCATCAAGATTCTGCGCAAGAAGGAGCGCACGCTCAAGGAGGTCATTATCCAATGCGAGGAGGATCAGAAGAACATTATCCTTCTCCAGGACTCCCTTGAAAAGACCTCTCAGAAGGTTAGCGTTTACAAGAGGCAGCTGCAGGAGCAGGTAAATAATCACTACAACTTTAAATTGGAATATATATATATATATATATATATATATATATATATATATATATATATATATATATATATGTGACGACTTAAAGTTTTCTGTTTCTTTACCTTTTCATTGTTAACAGGAGGGAGTATCCCAGCAGAACGTGACACGAGTACGACGATTCCAACGTGAGTTGGAAGCCGCTGAAGACCGCGCCGATTGTGCTGAGAGCAACCTATCCCTGATCCGCGCTAAGCACCGCACCTTTGTCACCACCTCTACCGTGCCCGGATCCCAGGTCTACCTGGTGCAGGAGTCCCGTGCCCTCAGCACAGAGCGCATGTGAGTGTCTCACCCTTCGCCCCAACACACCAGCATTTCTCTCCATCTCTCGATATCGGGGCGCAATTCCGGTCGGGTATAAGCCTAGTCGTTCATTAAGTGATGTAAAAAGCGGCAGATGGGTTTAGTGTGTATATCGACACGTGTACGCACTAGTGTCACCTGCTAAGCTGGCGACTCGCTCGCTCGGGACGGGCGCTCGGCGCGGCGGCTCGCCCTAACGTTGCTGTGTCTCCGCACTACTCCGGCCAAACGCCGACCGCTCGTCCCAACGGACGTTTATAAATGTAATGCTAATTCAACCAAATAAAGGAACCAAAAACTTTAAGCTTTTTTTTTTCAAGATTTTTCTATTATAAGGTCACCGGCGCTTTACAACACAATGTCGTTATGTACCGTAATGTAGGTGCAGTAGTTTAAAATAAAAGAATTATTTTATATTATTATTTATTAATGGTGCAATGCATATTGTACGTTTGTAACTGTAACTTTTAATATTTAAAAATAAATGCTATTTATGTTAAAGAAACAAAAAAAGCAATAAAACTTCAAAAGAAATTTGGGTTTTTATTTCTACCACGAGATTGAATTTTGAACAATTCCATAAAATCCTATTATGTATGATACAAAATAATGTAATTTTATTCTGTGTATGGTACGCTTTGGCAGGCCAAGTATAATAAACATACCTTTTTTTATGCATGATGACGTTTGACCTCTATCTCACCTGATGACGATGTGGTCTACGATGGATCACGTTTGCCTAGAAGGAACCTATTCACTCGAGACTTGAAGATTCCGAGGTTATAGCGTTCCGGAAACACAGACTCAGGCAGGCAATTCCACCCCATAGCTGTACGCATAATAAATGTGTCGCCGAAACGTTTCGTGCGTATGACTGGAATATCCACCATGTAGCGGTGGCGCGTCGCTGTGCGTCTAGTCGTTCGTTGGTGGAAAGGGCTTGGAGGTATCAAGTTGTACTCCAGCGCACACTCTCCGAAATGCATCCGGTAAAAAACCGATAGGCCTGCAACTTTGCGTCGATGTTCTAGGCTCTGAAGCCTTTTCTCGATGAGTGCATCGTTATTGATGAGCCTCTTGGCCCGTCTCTCTATTGTCTCAAGCACTTCCAGGTGGTATTTAGCTGAGCCATCACACAGGTACGAGCAGTACTCCATACAGGATCGAACCTGCGCTGGGTACAAGTTGAGCAACTGTTCCCGTGTGAAGTACTGTCGCACCTTCGACAGAATACCCAGCTTTTTAGCAGCCACTTGAGCTTTAGCCTCAATGTAAGACCCAAAATTGAGGGTGGACGTCAGGGTAACGCCAAGAAGCTCGAGGCGGTCGGTTATCGGCACGGATGCATTTCGGAATGTGGGGTTTGGCTGAAATTGACTTCGCTTGGCAGAGAAGAGACACGCCTGGGTCTTGGTAGCGTTTAACTTGACCAAGTTAGCCTCACCCCAATCGGAGACCGCCTTCAAGGACAAGTTCAAACGCTCAACCATAGCCTCTCGGAGAGATCGGATCTATCCCACGCTGGCTCGGGGGTGGGACTCGTAACTCTCGACTACTGTGCTGTCGTCTGCGTACCCAAAAGTACCGGGCTTGAGCAGGTCGTTAATGTGCAGCAAGAATTATGTAGCCGAGAGTACCGACCCCTGAGGGACCCCAGCGTTGATCGCTAATCGGTCAGATGTGAAGCCGTCAACGACCACCCGGATAGACCGATTCCTCAGGAAGTCAGTGATCCAGACACATAAGCCAGCGACAAGGCCGTAGGACGGAAGCTTGTCAATTAAGCTATCGTGCCAGACCCTGTCAAAAGCGTTCGAGATGTCGAGAGAAACGGCAAGTGCCTCTCCGTGCCTCTCGATGGCCTCACTCCAAATGTGAGTGGCATACACAAGAAGGTCCCCAGTGGAACGGTTTTGGCGAAAGCCATATTGCCGATTACTGAGGAGATCGATCATTTCGAGGTATGCCAACAGCTTTTTGTTCAGAACACGTTCCATAGTCTTACAGAGTATGGACGTTACTGAAATTGGTCTGTAATTGACAGGGTCCGCCCGACTGCCCTTTTTGGGCACAGGTTGCACGTTGGCTTCCTTCCAAGCCTTCGGCACTTGACCGGTCTCATATGAGAGACGATACCTACTTTAATGGAAGGGAATTTACTGCTCTTCAAGTAGTTGCCAGATGATTCTGTGTAAAACTCAAATTTAACCATTTGTGAACCTTTACATATTACAAGCAAAACTCTTCGTATCGTTAGAAAACTCGTTAAATGAAAATTGTCATCTTTGTGTGATACATTATATTTAGATCATATTTATACTATACTATAAAAAATAAACAATATTCAAAATGATTGTAACATCATTTATTGTTTCCGTAGTTCGCAAGAATTAAGGTAGATGGCTTCATATACATTTTTTTTTTAATATTTAGGACACGTCAATTTGACTTCACTTTGCCTGATGGTAAGCTGAAGGTAAAGTCTCAGGAAAGAGGGTCACCATTACATACACGTACCATGTTAACAATGGTGGCACTCAGCTTGACGGCCTCATCAGAAGAGGATTGTCGTCGCAGCACCGCGTGACACCCACCGGTCCCACTAGTGCACTAGTGGTTGCAGTGTCTGCAGTGGTGCAGCCAGCACAAGTGGCCGGCTATGCACTTGCTGACCCCTGAACGCAATCAAACCGAAATTGGATAACTATGGAGGGTTTTTCGCAATCGCCTACCCGGCCGAATTTTGTGACAAATTTGTGTCATCAAATTTCTACCACCAGTACAACATCGGAGAATTTTGAATATCCAGGACGTGTGTAGGTAGCTCAGTTGGTCAGGTATTCCCCCTGTAAGGAATGAAACTGCCTTAAGCGGACGTCCGCGCGGATTCATACAAAATTGCTCAGTCACGGGGACCCGCGCGGGCGACCATTGCGGGGAGGAAAGGCCCGCGCGTTCGCCGAGATCCACCACGGACGCACGCGCGGGACCCGCTCGCTTCAATAAACAGGCTATTGGCTGTTGTTTTCTCTTTGCTAATCGTTTTACTACGTAATAATATATTAGGCTGTCCAACAACACGACAAATTTTTCAACGTTGTACGTGTCAACGTTGAAAAATTTAACTAACAGCAATACCTAGTCCGCACTCCGCGACGGGACTCTGCGAGGGGTTAGCACGGAGCCCGCAAACGTGGCCACGCGCGTGAACACGGTGCGGACGCCCGCGTAACATAGTTTCAAGCCTTAGGGACTGGTCGCGGGTTCGAATCTCGTCTTGGATATTTACTTTTTCCGAACTAAATATAAATTTATACTAGATGTGCGCGACGGTTTCTGAGATCAACGCATCTTAACGAATCACTTAATACATCATCAATTTTCACAATACAAATATACGGATTATTATTATTACATATATTATTATTATTTTAAATATTTAATATATTAAGATATATAAAATAAAATGAATTAATGTCAGTTTAATATCCACTGCTAGCGTCCTGAAGAAGTTTTTCTGTACCTACATACTTACCGCTTATGATCAACTTTCGAGGCCTAATCATTATATTTTCTATTTTCCTGTAAACAGAGCCATTGGTATTTTATATTCCGTAAAATATTATTGTACTTATGACTTAACAGTAAAAACAAAATCAAATCAATATATTATAAAAGTATAAAAGCAAAACATAGATAATAAAATGCGGCCAAGTGCGAGTCGGATTCGCCCAATAAGGGTTCCGTAGCAGCAAGATACATAATAATGTTTTTTTTTTAATTTTTATATTTGAGTTGATTGAATGAAAGGTAAATTGCGGTTTACGATTTATGACGTATTAAAAAAAAACTACTTACTAGATCTCGTTCAAACCAATTATCGTTGGACGTTTACATGGTAATGTACATCATGTATTTTTTTTAGTTTTATCATTCTCTTATTTTAGAAGTTACAGGGGGGGGGGACAGATTTTACCACTTAGAGAGTGTTTCCCGCGCAAACTATTCAGTTTAGAAAAAAATGATATTAGAAACCTCAATATAATTTTTGAAGAGCTATCCAAAGATACTTCAGACATATATTATGGCTTCGATGCAAAAAAAAAATTTAAGTTTCAGTTTCAGTATGGGGACCCCCAAGATTTATTGTTTTTTTTTTCTATTTTTGTGTGAAAATCTTAATGCGGTTCACAGAATACATCATACATACTTACCAAGTTTCAACAGCATAGTTCTTATAGTTTCGGAAAAAAGTGGCTGTGACATACGGACGGACAGACAGACATGATGAATCTATAAGGGTGCCGTTTTTTGCCATTTGGCAACGGAACCCTAAAAAGAGGTTTGTGTCGGCAACATTATCAATAAAGGACGAGCCACAACTAGTACCTTTTTTTTTATTTTATTTTTTTCTTTCCCTTCGGATACCCCCCCCCCCGCCGGCCAGCGGGGGCGGTTATGTCGGGCTTGCACCGACTAAAACCGCACGCCGGGTTGTAAGGTTACCCATAGAGCATATCCCTCGCACCCCGACTGACAGTGGGCCATCTCCGGTTTCGAGATGGCCCCCTTACTTGCTCTCCACTGTGCCATCTGCTAATCAGAGGGACACGTGGAAAGCTTCCGAACAGCCCCAACAGGGCCGTCCTCATCTCGGTCGGAGTTGGCCGTAGACGGCAGCGTCTCTCAGCCACAACTAGTACCTATTAATAAGATAGATATAGAATATATAAGATATAGAATAAGAGATAAGATTCGCAAGATTCGCAGCTGGTCTCGGCCCATTTTGAACGTAAGTTTCTACTATAGTGACAGTTCCTGCTACTGCCAGACGCCTCTTTTTCGTTTTATACTACAAGGGTAGCAAACAAGTACACGGTTATTCAAGGGAACGGGCAAAAGGAATGGACGGTAAGTAAGAAGTCCTATCATAACGAAATGAAAAAGTATTTATTCTATGAAACACACACAGTTATGCTTAATTTTTTTTCGACCAAAAAGTAGGACATTTTGTTGGCAGTCTTTACCTCCCACATAGTAGGTATGTAAGTTTTACAACTACTTTTCAATTTACCCAATGAGGAATTATTACTGTAATTTAGTTTATATAGTTAATTTTACACCTTACACCCAACAAAAGAAAGTTATATACTCTATAACCTACTTAAAGATCTAGGCCTATCGAGAGCTACAATAAGCTCATAACTAGGACGAATGTCTGAAACGTCATAAGTAGGTTCGCATCAAATTTGGTAAGGCAGGGAGGGGAACTTGGGTAATGAAGGTGAGTGTTGATGTACATCAACAAAAGGGGCCCCATCTAAACCTATACTTGGGTCGCAAGTTCCAAGTACTGTCCCGAGTTCCCAACTCAGCAACGCGATGGACCCGGCACCCGCACGGAGAATCCATGGATTGCTAAGAATATCGGTTCTAGTATGTATTGTGTAGTGACAAGATTTATCACCTTTACTATTGTAATATTCAAACATTTGGTATGTTGAGAGATCTAAATAAAGACAATACAGTTTTATATACAATTAATATGCATATAAACTACCACATCAAGAGCTTTAGGGCTAACGTAAAAACTGAGATAAACCAATCGGGTTTCAAAGTGCAAATTTCTGTAATCGAGATTAAAGCTCGGATGATGATGATAATAACTAACCGAAGAAACGTAGAAAGTAGTGGTGGAATACTTCACCTATTCCTTTTTAGTTTATGAACCTATTGCCGTCAGAGCTGCTTCCAATAATATGTAAGTACTTTGCCTTACCTGGAATTCGAACTCGGGAACCGCAAACTTACACCATGAGTTTCTTGGTGTGGTGTAAGTTTGTGTATATTTTTATCTAAGCTTCCAAATTTTTTGATATTGAAATAACTTACCAAAGTCTCACATAGGAATGCATAACAGACGAACTAACCAAGAAACTAAAAATTTCTTTAAAAATTTCATAAGTTAATTTAAAAAAAATTGCCAATGTGTTGCTGCAATAATAAAAAAATAAAAAAATGATTGTAGCATCATTGATTATTTTTTTCGTTACTTCGTAAGAATTTCATTAGATGGCTGTAGCATCTTTTTAGTATTCCCCCTAGAAGGGAGGATCGCTTTTTTCGGTTTATATGAGTTTCTTTAACTCAACCCATCGTATTTTACCCATAATAGCCTATGTCCATCGCGGATAATGTACCTGTCAAATGGTGAAAGAATTTTGCCCAGAAGTGCAGTGGAGGTTATCCTTAACATATAAACAAACTCATAAAATTCGGCTTCTCTCTTTATAATATCAGTATAGATTTAGAGGTTGTTAACAAACGAAATAAGCTAGTTTGCATGTTAAAAGAATAACAGTTTAAAACATAGAGGATGCATACTAATTCCTATGATTTAAAAGCATTCTATAGAACATCGATGCAAGCTTGCATTCGCAGGCGGTTAAAGTTATCAATGTAGAAAGTTTATACGTTCGTATTTACATTTCCACCCATTGGAAAGTGGTCTTTAATTACTGGATAAGGTAAAACGACTCCAAGGAATTATTTAATTAGTGAATAAGGTATTCACGCGTTTTTGTTAGTGTGACCAGTCCCTTGGGCTATTACTCTTTTTAACAGAAATGAAAGAAATGATTTCTGTATTTCTGTGCAGTTTTGAAAACCGACGCATCGATTTTTTGACACGTTCATAACATTACCACTTTTGCTGAAGGTACCGTCGAGTCTGGAGTCAACGCCTGAGTTGGAGCCAACGCCTGAGTGGAGCCAACGCCTGAGTATCATCACTGTGACGCGAGCGAGGACTCAGGGCTGCACACGCTGGCGGACTGCCCGGCGTGGGAGGTGCCGAGGCGTGACCTCGTGGCAGCCATCGGGGTGGGAGTCAACGCCTGAGTATCATCACTGTGACGCGAGCGAGGACTCAGGGCTGCACACGCTGGCGGACTGCCCGGCGTGGGAGGTGCCGAGGCGTGACCTCGTGGCAGCCATCGGGGTGGTAGTCCTCTCGCTCGGCAGCATGATTGCGGAAATGGTGCGGAGCGCGAGCGCGTGGGCCGCCGGCACCTCCTTCTGCGAGCATGTGATGCTCGCGAAGGAGATGGCGGAGCGCGCCCGGGAGAGGTTCAGAACTCTCCCGGCCCGCCGAGCCCGCAACATGCACGCCGCGCGTCGCAGGCGACTCAGGCGCCGGAGGTCGCTTAACGACCTCCGTCCTCCATGAGCGCATACCTGGGGGTGGCAGGTGAGGCCGCCTGTCACCCCAGCAGAAGCAGGCCGGGACGGTGGGGCGACTAGCGCCCCTCCCCCAAACCGGGGCAAGACGGGGCCACCGTGGTTCCCAAACCCGAGGGGGCCATCTCGAAATTGGAGATGGCCCAGGGTCAGTCGGGGTGCGAGGGATATGCTCTATGGGCAACCTTACACCCCGGCGTCTGTAGACCCGAGACTGCGTGCGGTTTTAGTCGGTTCAAGCCCGACATAACCGCCCCCGCTGGCCGGCGGGGGGGTATCCGAAGGGATTTCCGCACGAAAAAAAAAAAGGTACCGTCGAGTCGGTCGGGGTGCGAGGGATATGCTCTATGGGCAACCTTACACCCCGGCGTCTGTAGACCCGAGACGGCGTGCGGTTTTAGTCGGTTCAAGCCCGACATAACCACCCCTGGCCGGCGAGGGGTATCCGAAGGGATTTCCGCACGATAAAAAAAAAGTCTGTCAGTCATTAGGAGGGCTCGCAAAGCTTTCTACCAAGTAATACGAGTAATTTGGAAGGCAGTTTTTTTAAGGAGAAAATCTATTGATTGATATAGATTGATAACACATCTAGATATGAAAATAAAAATAATATATTATATTTATATTATATTGGGTTTTGACATATATTAATTATATTATATTAATAGATGTGTCAAAGCCCAAACCTGAAAGTGTTAGTTTCTCAGTAAAGTGTAACACAAAAATGTATAATTTGTGCAATAATGGTAGGGCTCGCTATGCTCACCCTGATTATTTAGGTACAAGGAGTTACTTCGGGGTGAGAGGGATATGCTCTATGGGCAACCTTACACCCCGGCGTCTGTAGTCCCGAGACGGTGTGCGGTTTTAGTCGATTCAAGCCCGACATAACCGCCCCCGCTGGCCGGCTTATGTCGGGCTTGAACCGACTAAAACCGCACGCCGTCTCGGGTCTACAGACGCTGGGGTGTAAGGTTGCCCATAGAGCATATCCCTCGCACCCCGACTGACCCTGGGCCATCTCCAGTTTCGAGATGGCCCCCTAGGGTTTGGGAACCACGGTGTCCCCGTCTTGCCCCGGTTTGGGGGAGGGGCGCTAGTCGCCCCACCGTCCCTGCCTGCATCTGCTGGGGTGACAGGCGGCCTCACCTGTCACCCCAGGCCTGCGCTCATGGAGGACGGAGGTCGTTAAGCGACCTCCGGCGCCTGAGTCGCCTGCGACGCGCGGCGAGCAAGTTGCGGGCTCGGCGGGCCGGGAGAGTTCTAAATCTCTCCCGGGCGCGCTCCGCCATCTCCTTCGCGAGCATTACATGCTCAGCTACTTATTAATTTTCGGTCAGTATAAATAAAAAGCGGCCAAGTGCGAGTCGAACTCGCTCACGAATGGTTCCATACCATTGTATCCGAAGGGATTTCCTCAAGAAAAAAAAAAGGTACAAGGAGTTACTAGCCAGTACACCTACTGATTGACGGACAAGTCCCTATCGTAGGATTTCCTTTCGTCCCAACCACGAGAGGAATGCATTAGACGGAAGTCGGTCCCGTAAAAGCCAAAATGAACTAAATAATGCTCGCTCGCTCGCTAAATAATGTCGTAGTAGACGTGGCTCTGGCATGGGCTTTCTTTTCCGGAGTGGGGTTACGGCTGTCGCTTCCGTGAATACCAAAATAAAAACTATAAAATGGAAAGGAATATTAGGAGAGCGGGCCCTGGGCTCCAAAGTGCAAGCTTTGGATGCATCTAAGATTAAAAAATAGGTTCTTAGTTTCTCCCAAAACGGATTCAAATAACATGTTGAGACTCTACAACTGTCGCTTGACACCCGATACCCAGAACGTAAATTACACATTCTTTCTATTCACCCTTATTTTTAAAATTGTGGCATGACATAGCTAAAAATACACAATAGTGTTCCTTTTCGTATGGTATCGTATATTTTCTAAGAGTTATCTCAGTTGGAAATACAATTTCAAAGTGTAAAAATCGCGGTCATGAAATTTCTGGGTGTTTCTATGTATAATATGTATGTATTTACAAAAAGAAAATGTATATAAGTATGTTTATCCGCATTCTGTAACCCATAACACAAGCTAGTTAAACTATGCTTACTTTGGGTCTAGAAAGCGCTGTGTAGAATGTCATAGAATATTTATTTATTATGGAAGTGACTGGCATCTGACCTCCCAACACCGAGAGCAAAGCCTACGCCACGTTTCCGCACGTTAAAAAAAAAAAAAAAAAAAGAGCCTTGTCCGTCAATCAGCAGGTTGCCCGAGGGGGCCATCTCGAAACCGGAGATGGCCTAGGGTCAGTCGGGGTGCGAGGGATATGCTCTATGGGCAACCTTACACCCCGGCGTCTGTAGATCCGAGACGGCGTGCGGCTTTAGTCGGTTCAAGCCCGACATAACCGCCCCCGCTGGCCGGCGGGGGGGGGGTATCCGAAGGGATTACCCCACGAAAAAAAAAAACGGTACACCGGCTTGCAGGCGACCTTACGCCCCTAAGATCTTGGCGGGGCCCCATACATAATTGGTTACGTGAATTTATATAGTGATCAAATAGATGAATTAAATTCAAGTAATAATAAGTTTTTATTTATCACTTAAACGTAGGAATTAATGCAATATCTAAACTGAGATCTTGAGATTGATGACATAAAACACCAACGCTCAAAAAAGTCTGCTGTATGTGAACACGTGCAACAGGGGACCAAACATTACTTAAGATTTGATAAACCACAGATACTCGCCAAAGAAAATCGATTCCTACCTAGGATGCTCCGCGAAGCTATTGAAATTAAAAAACATCCTAATTTAAATAGAGAAGATGGTTGGAATGTACCACCAGCTTGGGACCCAGTCATTCACTTAATTAATTCCAAGAAAAAACAAAATACAACAAGACTTCATGACACTGTGAGCTCATTCTGCGTAAATAGTAACACCAACAATTCAACATAGTTCGGGTACTTTGAGATAACTTTCACTTCAAACTTCAAGACAACAACCATCTTTAGTCTACCCGTGACCATGGCTGCTGAAAAGCAACTGAAACGTCGGGTTCAATGTAAAAAATAAAATAACATCAAATAAACCGCGATAGAATCCGATAAAAATAGTTTTATTTCAATAAAATAAAATAAATAAATATTCTAGGACATATTACACAACGCCATCTAGACCCAAACTATAAACCCAAAATATGTCATATGGGTTCTAGAATGTGGATAATCATACTTAGATACTTTTTTTTGTAAATAAATACGTATTATACGTAGAAACACCCAGACCAATGCAAATATACATATTTGCAATGAGCGAGAATCGAACCCGCGACCTCTGACTTAGCAGTCGAAAGCTCTACCGCTACGCAACAGAGGTCGAATACTTATTCCTCCGTGGCAAGTCCGATTTTGAAAATTCTTTTTGAAAGTCACAACTCTCGACATGCTTTCTGAGCGTGTAAAGTTTGGTCACAGTGTCTCGAGCGGTTATTATGTAATTCCATCTGGAATTTTTTTAACGGTGATCATTCCTCTGTGGAAGCATTAATTTTTTCAAAATATGTCCATAAACCTTCCTCTGATTGACCTCTTTAATCATGCCAAATTTGGTTCTGATTGGATTAGTAGTTTAGGAGGAGACCTGTGACAAAGAAAATCCTGAAGTCTAGTATGAGGAGCTTTCGCTCGACTTCGTCTCACTCAGCTCAATAAAACAAAATAAATATATCCACCACAGATTATGTAGAAAGACATCGACGGTCCAATTGACACTATGAAAGTCACAAAGTAAAATTGAAATACTTGGCGAAGTAGTAACCCCTAGTTATATCTTTTGTCTTCTATTATATATATATAAAAATGAATCCCTATTTCCCTTGGTCCTGACATCACGCGTGAACTGCTGGACCAATTTCACTTTTTCTTTTTTTAACGCGTTTGTTAGTGTCAGGAGGTTGTTATGAAAGAAAAAGTTCAGAAAGTTGAGCATAAAATTAGAAAATTTAAAAACTCTCTAACCATATTAACATTTATAATGCAACCTTATGGCCTTTGACATACCTGGCAGTTGATTGTAATTGGCGCGATGAACATATTGACTGACACATTAACAGATGCATCGGTCGAAATTATATTGATAATATAAATAATTTAGTACTTTTGAGTGTACATTTCACAGGAAAATTTCTAAGGTTATAAAAATTGTGTAGTACGATAATATTTAATAAAAGTATAACATTTTGCTACTATCAATCAATCGAGCAATCAATTAGCCTATTGCAGTTCACTGCTGGACATAGGCCTCTCCCATTGTACGCCATAGCACCCGATCCTCCGCCTTGCGCATCCAGTCTATATCAGCAACCTCTTTCAGGTCCATCTTGCTGGGGAACGTCCTACCTTCTGTTTACCGATTCGTGGTATTCACTCTAGGACTACATGAGATAAAATTAAAGTGCTCGATATTAGTATATGACCATTATGGTTATAAATTATGTAACTAAGCTGGGGGCTTAGTTACATCAAAATCAACCTTAAAAATACAAACAACTTTTATGGTTAGTATTAATAATTTTGGTTTGATGTAATGATGCTTTTGATGTGATTTACGTAGGCAGTTGCCAATTCTTGTAATCCCCCTATTGAAATAAATATTTCTTTGTCTGAAAGGCAACGTGATTCTTGTTATTGACAAAAAATCACTAAGCTTTTGACAAAGAATTACTTTGCATAACTTCACAAGTCTATAAGGTTTCAATTGATTGAGGACAGAGTACCTATCTATGGGGATTTTCCACAGCTTTTTGTACTCCACATAACAAGTTTGGGGCCCGATTCAGTAGAATTACGTTTATAATACTTGTGACTTTCTAACTTACGAAAACGTAACGTGATATATCGATGGGTAAAACTTTGGTATAAAGTATAGAAAAGAAAGAATATAGGTAGTTTTAGTGTTTATGGTACCATGTGAAAAACTTAACAACATTTTGATAATTGAATAAATTTTCGGAGCGAATCGATAACGTTCGGTAATACAATAACTATAAACATGTAATAATATTTGCATACCTACAAATAATAGGGAACAATGATTTAAGTGTATTTCTGAAATATTTTGTTCCGAAATTTCTGTAAATTGACTTTTAATTTGATAGATTATGATAGCCTCTGTAAAACCAAATGTTTTGAGTGAACAATTGTTAATCGGTCGTGTGTCGTGTCAACTTTTAAAAAATAAAAAGAAGAGGTTATATTGTGTAAACTAAGTATTGTTATCAAAATTGCTTCATATATTTTTTATCTTTACTTAATTAGTACAGTACCTACACTATAAATAATGTTATAATAAATATAGGCTAGTACTTAATGAAAATGGAATGAAAACGTCCGCAAAATTTCGGATAGTATGTTAATAAGCAAATTCAAAAACCTATTATACAAGTACAATTCTTAGATTAAGCGACTAAAGCCGACATGGCAACACTGCGGCCTTACGGAAACGTGACACATCGATAACTAAAACGTTGGTATTCAGTAAAGATAAAAAAACGAATAAAGTTTTGTTCCTTATGGTACGATAATGACCAACTTACCAACGTTCTGAAAATACAATAAAAACATTCGATAACGTTTGGTTTTACATTCGTATAATATTAATAATAAGAATCAATTCTTAAAACTAATTTTTGATACATGATTTGTTCGAAATTTTATTTTTAATTCCATAATATGGAATTAAAAATAAAATTTGGATGAAATGGATATATGGATAAAGCTTGCTAAATTTTGATTGATGTTAATGTTTTGAACGAAAATATTGTCATTGTCAAACTTATCATTAAGTTGTCACTGTCACTTCCTCAAGTTATAAATAACTAGTGAGCCGCCCTCGCTCCGCTTTATACGAGTTTTTAACTCAAGACATCGGATTCTACACATAATAAATAGCTTATCGGGGATAATGTACCTTTCAAATAGTACAAGAATTTTTTCAATAAGTGAATTGGTTCCGAAAATAGCCCTCAATATAATATAATATATTATATAATAATATGTATATTATTATAACTAACTATTAAAGTTCGGCCTCTATCTTTATAATATTAGTATACACACATAA
This sequence comes from Cybosia mesomella, assembly GCA_946251805.1. Classification (NCBI taxonomy): domain Eukaryota; kingdom Metazoa; phylum Arthropoda; class Insecta; order Lepidoptera; family Erebidae; genus Cybosia; species Cybosia mesomella. Next base: position 11,352,701 of record OX276388.1, on the reverse strand, counting down.
TACTTCCAAAAGTTGTAACATTAGGTCCTTACATATGAAATTGGCGTTTTGTCGTACTGGCCACTTTGATCTCAAATATCTCCTCTTTGGTTAGGAATTCCAATTTCAAATTTATACAACTATTTACTCATGCTTTTGTGTTTTGTAAACCGTTCATTTCATTTGCTTTTTCCTCTAGGAAGCGTGGCGTTACTGAATCAGAGCCCCGAGCAAATAAAAAGTCTTCAAAAGAAGTTTATTATTAGAAGAAAATTAATTTATCGTATACAGAACAAAAAATAAACCTGCTATAAAAGCATGATATCGAATGTTAATCATATTTCTTTGGTTAGTAATAGGAAGCATGGCACGCTTTTTTAAAATAAATTGAATTAAATTGTTATGGCAATTCTTAGCAGCAATTAATATAGCAAAACTGACCCTTTATTTTTTCCCTGCAGAAATCCCTTCGGATATCACCCGCCGGCCAGGGACTTGAACCGACTAATATGCACTGTCTCGGGTCTTCAGACGCCGGAATGTAAGGCGGCTATATCCGATATCGAGATAGCCCCCTCGGATCTGTGAACGACGGTGTCTACGTCTTGCACCCGAAAAAAAGAGCAAATCTGTGTTCAAAATATGTTCTTCATAATCTTAGCGGGTGATCCCAATTTATTTTGTCTTTATAGACTTTCTGGTGTTACATAGTATTCAGGGTCTGATGATGGAATTGGAAGATGCCCATAGAAACTCATAAAATAAACAAGTTAAACCTATCGAGTTTGGGCTCATTTGTTTTGTCATGACAAACTTTCTGTTATTACATGGTATTCAAGGTCTGATGATGGAGTACGAAAGTAGCCATAGGAACTCCTAAATCAAACAAGATAGACTCGTTGTGTTGAACCCCTGCGGCTGGTCTTGGCAAGCGCTTTGGTGCTACAAGACATCACTAAATCTAAAAAGTTGCAAATAAAACAATTAGTAAAAAAATAGCGCTATACAAGCTTTTGAAATCAGCACAACCCTTACATAAAGTTAATATTTTCGTTTTAGGACAACTGATCTTTTAAATAAAAGCTAGGTTTAAGAAAAAAGGTTTTTTTATTAATTATTTTACTTAAAACGTAAACCTATATTATCTGGCATCTGTTTTCCTAATAACTTCTCAGCTCGAGCGCATCGTAGTATGGTTTAATTTTTGAAGTGAAAGCTTCTTTAGCGGCGTTTTGCACTTTTTATGTAATGGGTATAAAAGGTTAAACTCGCGTCAGTAAACACACAGTAGTCAAGAAACCAATAGGTAGATCGATTTCATCGAAATCTACCTAAAAAGTGACGAAGAAATGGCGAAAGAAAATGAGTCAGTACTTTATAAATATATTGGCAATGATGGTTCTGGTAATAATGATGGTGAAAAAGTCGTTGAGATTATTGATGGAAGTTGATTTTTCTGAGAGATAAACTTTTTAATGTAAAATAATTTTATTGTAATAGTTCTGAAGTGTTAAATTTTTAATGTAATATAAATTGTCATGTTTGTGTACGATGGCGCAATAAATGAATATTGTATGATACCACATAAATGATAGTACTTTTATACTGATAATTAAAGGAAGTCGTGCAAAATAATTCCCTAACCATTCCAAAATATCAAATATGTACAACGTTAATATTCAAGATTTCACTTCTGCCGGCGCTCCCGGAATCCAACACGAGGTTTTTTTTTAATTTTGCTTATTGTACAGGATATTTTACTGATACTTTTTATCTCCCGCTTTGCTAAGTATGTAGCGAAAAGAATTTATTATATTTTCAACTTCTCTGTGGTTTACAAGACATCATGAACGCACCGAGTGTCATTAATTAGTGCGCTCGTAGGTCACTGTTATTGATCCTAGTGTACAAGACTTATTAGTAGTAAGCATGCATTAAAACTAATATGGCATATTTATAAATCTTCCAGCACTGAAAGTCAAGTGGTTTAAACTTTGACGTCATCCCTTGACGATTTACTCGTAATTCTCAGTCACTTTTTGATATACATGTCAAACATACTTACACACATTAAAAAAGTCTAAGCAACATGCTTTTTTTTTTTCTTTTTTTTTTTTTTTTTTACGTGCGGAAATCCCTTCGGATACCCCCCCGCTGGCCAGCGGGGGTGGTTATGTCGTGTCTCGACTTAAACCGCACGGTGTCCTCCCCAAGTGTCCGTTGCCGGGCACCCCGGGTAAGCCCTCGAAAGGATAACCCCAGGGTTGCCGACATGCTTAATGTTACATAATTCTGCAAATTATATTGGACAATTATTCTACTTTTTTACCATAGGTGGGCAGGTATGTAACCTTTTTGGTTACAGATTACCTACTGGCTGGTTAGAAAAAAAAAACTCGATTGTTTTGTTTTTTTTTTTCATAAAATTAAAAGCTGATACCTACATTACTTCCAATTTAAATGTGTTTTCTTTTGATAATTAAGAATATTAGTATCGTTTGAATTTTATAGTTTTAACCAAGTTTTAATAAACTTTTTGATAAAATTGAAATGTGAGATAATAATAAATAAATAAAAATTGTTTATTTCATCCCTTACAATTATGCAGTATATCATTTTAAACTCTCTTTTAAGCAAGAACTTGCTTGAATGAGAGAGTTCACCTCTTTAGTACATCTATATTGTAAATGGGAGAAGAGTAGCATGCACTTAAATATTATACCTATACGTGTATGTGTGTGTGAGAGAGAGAGGGAGAAAGTGTGTGTGTGTGTGTGTGTGTGTGTGTGTGTGTGTGTGTGGGGGGGTTGTGTGTGTGTGTGTGTGTGTGTACGCAGTATATTAGTTCAGTAGGATTCTGCCCCGTGACCGTGTCTTGGGATCGAGAGGAGTACAACCCCTTTTCTAGCAATTCTTATGCCGCCAACATGGTTTCAATTTTCTCATAAGTTTTGTTTGCTAACCATTGAATAAGTAACTTTTTGCAATCATAGTACGCCAGCGAGTGTATACCCAATTCTTTGTCGAGCTGGTTATATATGTGTGACGATTGGCGTTTATACTGCCTTGTTGCAAAAGTTGTATTGACTGTGACCAATTGTGAGGCTTTATTCTTTCTTCTAGTTTTAGTTGTCGATGTGACGAAGGGGAGAGATTTATGCAGCTTTAAGGTTATTTGAAGAATATATAATTTTCTAACGGAGAGAAGATTTGAGGTTAGGTAGAGACTGTCAGTGGGATATTGATATGGGAGATATTCTTTACGTTAAGGAGAGACGTCATTTGACCGCTGATGAAATGCAAAGAGCTGTGGGAATGATAAAAGCGGGAAGAAACCAATCTGAGGTATCTCGCCATTTTAATGTGAATAGGAGCATTATCTGCCGTCTGTGTCAGCGTTATACTATAACAGGAAATCCCGCTGAGCAGCACCCGGGCCGTGGAAGGAGTACAACTACTAAGCAAGACCGATACATACTGTAACGTTGTGGATTCTTTAGAGATCTAATTAAAATTATATCCATAAATTAATCGATATTTTAGTATGTTTCTTTAACTTATTACTATTTATCTATGGTTGTGCAAGCGAGATTGGACAACACTAGCCCAGTTATCAACTGACGGCTCTTATATCGTTCCTTTCCTTGGCAACCTTCGCCGAGGAAGGTCACTTTGACCCCGTGGCCAACTGCTGTCGGCTCCGGGTAAGTTTTGAGATCAACATTTCCTACTTCTTTCTACAGGTGAAGACTTTCCAGCGGTGCAGCTTATTGCCTGCTAAAATGCATGGCTTAATATATTTTGTTTTATTATGTGTGCTATTTCAGCCTACCTAATTAGTGCCACGAGGCCGATGACCCCTACGGTCAGAGGTCGCGGCACCAGCTTGTGCTGCCTATTTATATTCTTTTTATTATAGCTTCTAGCTACGCTGCATTGCCGCTGGGAGATTCTCTTCACCTGCTATTTTAGCGGGTCACTTGGACGTAATTACCTAGTGACAAACTGACCCGCACTTTTTCTATTTCCAGGGTCTTCGCACCGGGCTTCGCACCATCATAGCGGGTTATATGCCAGGGTCTCCGCTGGTGTGCCTCGCTACGGCACACCAGCGGAGACCCTGGCACGCCGGCAACATCTAGCCACGTGTCCACTAGCTAAGTGCATACTACCATCTTTGCACAACGGACCGAACAACGCCACGGCAGAATATTTATTACGAATCCATTCCCTGAGATTCATTATTTCCAATACCTAATATAAATGTATGTAACGATCTCTTACACCGATTATAATCTAATATATTGTAATCGACCTTTTTATTTATCTCTGCTCGCCCTAGCCGGTAGTTAGTCCCAATTACATTCATTATTTTATTAAATCTTACAGTACATAAGTCACCCCTAAAATTACGTAACTTCATCAAAACCCAAATAAAACCTTCTATAAAAAACATTAACCGTTACATTGGCGCCTTACAAGGTATTATTCTGCCGTAGGTATTATGTGTTTGGTCCGTAAGTACTTTATTTCTTGTTATTTTCATCTTTACTTTACCAGTGTGGTGATTTTTTCACCAATTTTATTGTTATTTTTCATTTTTACCTAAATGATGGTAGTTGAAAATAATTATTAATTTTAATTCTTTTCTATGTAACTGGATAATGCATACTTATTTCCATTATATTAGTGAAATTACTCATTTATTTAACGAATCACCTGTGTTAAATGTAACAACAGGGCTAATTAACATTACTTTTACAATTATGTTGCATTAACATCTAGACTGGTTTAATACCTCTTATGGTCATTATAACTGTATAGTATACTATTATACCCACTGGTAAATTAAGGATCTATTTGCTTTTGTTTTCTTGGACTTGTTGATCTCAACCGGTATCTACTTATTTTTATTCAATTTTCGTATAGGTGTCTGTCGCACACCTAGTACCCAGTCAGTGAATTTTTTATACTTGCTTACCTTTTATGTGCATTATAATAACATATATTAGGTTCTTATATCAACCTATTGCTGGTTGAAATTTATCCTTATTTTGATATATTAATACTATTTTGATGTACTATACACAAATAGTTTATTACTTACTGACAGGTTACATATATACTACTTGATTTTACTAGTACCTTATATTGAAGTAAATTACTTACTAAATTGTTTTATCAATCTCGCTCATCGCACCATAGCTTTTATATTTACTTAACTTTGGGTTAATTTACCTTTTTAATACTTACTCAACTGTTTTGTAGTCAGTGTTGCTTGTTGTCGGATTTCTGTATCCAAATTAGCTTTTGTATTTGAAAAAAAAATAACAAATAATACATAATTCTTTGAAAAGAAATACAAAGAATAAAAGATCTCCATCCAACTAATAAAACCTGTGAAAAGAACAACAAAGATAATACTTAAATTTGTAGACCTCGTCTTGTTCTGCATATGGGATTGTTGTGTCTGGTATAGTTTAGTCAATAAAATCATTACCGCTTATTTAAATTGACCGTTCAAAGTCAGCAATGCATTAGCCATTTCCCCCGAGTCTTTTTAAAATGACTTGTCATAACTATAAACCAAATATAGGTAAAATAATCAATATAATTCATATAAAACATTTTTAATCAAACATAAAACAATACAAGCAGCTAACCTAATCTAATAAATTTATTAATTAAATAGCAACCTAACTTCTCAACTATGAACAACACTTGTTTTGTTCTAATAATCACTATTGTTGTAAATATATGTAAATATTCAATAAACTTTGCTTTGCACTTAAACAATATTATACACTATTGTGGCAAACAAGTATATACCTACACATACTTGTAACTAAAACTTGTATTTTATTATAATAACATTCCTTATTGTTATTGCACTGTGGTAATACACTACCTATATATCAATACTACAATGGTCGTAATCATATTGTTACCTATAAAAGGGTCAACAGTAAAAAAATTAATTTCATGTACCTACCCAAGTTCACATATTACGAAAACTTTTTATAACTTGAATAACTCATGTATCCTGTTGGTAGACACGGTCTACAGGTCAATTATGTCTTCTTACTAAATATTGTAATACTTTCAATTGTTATTACATCTTTGGTTCGTTATATTTATTATATTTGAAAATTTTATTTCTATCAAAAGTTTTATTTTTTTCTGGCTTCTTGCATCGCAGTTAGCCAATGTCAAGCTTTGAAACTGTTTGAAATATTAAATTCAACTTAGTTGTCAAACGTCATATGGTTTGACAATCAAAAAGGTTGCCAGTGTAGTATAATATAAAATTACTACTAATTATTGTTTAAAAAATTGTCTTTTTTTTTAAAACAAAATAAAATTATTCTTTGATGAATACCAACTTTTGGACCTTTTTTTACTGAATATTAAATTAAATTATCTTGTAACCTATTGGTTAATTCTCTATCGTGTTGTAATACTTTTCTTAGGATGACTGTTCCCTTTTATGTTTCTGTTTTTTGAACAAAACATTAAAATTTATTCACTAGTAAATAAATAATAATAATTTTTTTGGACTTGCCCCAAAATAATTTAATAAATATATTTCAACTTATTAATTTTTTTCAACTTTTCAAATTTTTTTTTGAACACTAGTTGTTCCAATTGCAACTGATGTGGGTCAAATAATGAACTATTTTACTTTTATAATAACACTTTAATAATAAATTGACTTGGTCATAACTTTAAAAGTTGTTAATTTTTTTTTTTTGACAATTGGATTGTCTTTATTGTTTTAAATCATATTACCCTACCACTACCATATATTTTCTTCTTTTCTCCTCTCTTTGAGATGGAACTTTGAACTTCATGTTCGTTTTGTTTTATTATTAGGCTTAGCCTAGTAAAGGTTGTTGTGGGTCGGTTGGCGTTTTAAACCAACTGATGTTGTTTTTGGGTCCGTTGGCGTTCTAAACCAACGGATCTTGGTGCTGGGATATTCAACCAGTCACCGGGAGATTTTATGGTTTTGTACCATTTGTGGGTCCGTTGGCGTTTTAAACCAATGGATACCTTTTCTTGGAGCTGGGATATTCAACCAGTATCTGGGTATTGTTTCTTATGGTTTTATACCATTATTATGCTGAGCGGTCGTGCAAACTCAGTTCCAAATACAAGCCTTATTGCATATCTTTGTTATGTCGTCTTCCGAGCGGTTTGCAAACTCGTTAAAAAAGCCTCATTGCAGATGCGGTAATGTATACATCTAAAAGAAGCCCTATACTAAAAACATTATAGTCTATTATATAGTATAGTCTATTTATAGTCGAAAATATATAGTGGTATTTATTGCTCTTTTTCTTCCCATTGAAATTGTATTCTGTGACGTTTCAAAGTTTACCATCTTGTTAGATTTACGTCTGAGTCTCCAGCGCCTATTATCCTGGAAACTCTCTTCGGAAGGAAGCGTGTGCTACATTATTTAAGTGGTAACCGCAAAGTATGGATGAAAATGATAGAGGAGGTATGTAAGAAAGTATGTATGTGTAAGCGTAAGTCAAGCATTGTATTGAGCAGTACAGTATCGGGTTTTTGGGTAACAAAAACCCTGAACTAATTGAGGGGGTATTGTAACGTTGTGGATCCTTTAGAAATCTAATTAAAATTATATCCATAAATTAATCGATATTTTAGTATGTTTCTTTAACTTATTACTATTTATCTATGGTTGTGCAAGCGAGATTGGACAACACTAGCCCAGTTATCAACTGACGGCTCTTATATCGTTCCTTTCCTTGGCAACCTTCGCCGAGGAAGGTCACTTTGACCCCGTGGCCAACTGCTGTCCGGCCAACGGCTCCGGGTAAGTTTTGAGATCAACATTTCCTACTTCTTTCTACAGGTGAAGACTTTCCAGCGGTGCAGCTTATTGCCTGCTAAAATGCATGGCTTAATATATTTTGTTTTATTATGTGTGCTATTTCAGCCTACCTAATTAGTGCCACGAGGCCGATGACCCCTACGGTCAGAGGTCGCGGCTCCAGCTTGTGCTGCCTATTTATATTCTTTTTATTATAGCTTCTAGCTACGCTGCATTGCCGCTGGGAGATTCTCTTCAACTGCTATTTTAGCGGGTCACTTGGACGTAATTACCTAGTGACAAACTGACCCGCACTTTTTCTATTTCCAGGGTCTTCGCACCGGGCTTCGCACCATCATAGCGGGTTATATGCCAGGGTCTCCGCTGGTGTGCCTCGCTACGGCACACCAGCGGAGACCCTGGCACGCCGGCAACATCTAGCCACGTGTCCACTAGCTAAGTGCATACTACCATCTTTGCACAACGGACCGAACAACGCCACGGCAGAATATTTATTACGAATCCATTCCCTGAGATTCATTATTTCCAATACCTAATATAAATGTATGTAACGATCTCTTACACCGATTATAATCTAATATATTGTAATCGACCTTTTTATTTATCTCTGCTCGCCCTAGCCTGAAGTTACTCTCAAATACATTAAATATTTTATTAAATATATTACAGGGCATAAGTCACACCTTAACTTTATTGCAACTCCATTTAAAAAGCTTCAATAAAAATTAACCGTTACAATACAACTAACCGCAAGACGTCAACCAATGTTAACCGCCAGAGAGATAGGTTCAAGGCTACAAAACTCAAGTGGTGTTGTTGTTAGCCCCCAAACCGTGCGAAATCGACTGCATGAGTACGGTCTACGAGCGCGACGTCCAATCAGGTGCCCGCCTATACGTCACGGAAATCGCGCTCGTCGAAATGAATGGTGTAGGGAACACATAACGTGGACCCAGGAACAATGGGACAACATTTTATTTTGCGATGAGTCTCGATTCGGGTTTAGGCCTGATACAAGAAGGGTAAGAGTGTACCGTCGTCTCGGCAATACTGAAAGACTGAGGTGCGTTCAGGAAGTTCATCCATACAACGGATCAACAGTTATGGTATGGGGGGGTATTATGATGAACAGACGAAACCCTTGGCTCCGATTTTAAGTTAATGCATGACAATGCACGTTCTCATACAGCGATGCGGACTAGGGAGTACTTGGCAACAGAATTTTTTTTTTTGAAATGGAAGTCCAACCAGAATTTAATCTTGGCCAGATTCCCCCGGTTTACCCCAGCCTAAGGATGGCCGGGTCCTTTTTACTGTAACTTTATATACCGGTTTAATTATGGATTTATTGAGCGAGAATCGACTATTTGTATGTATTACTAAAATTTAGAGCCTAATCGGCTTTACGGAATTGCTATTAATTTGGAAGAATACTAAATTATTAGTTCTAGTTAAAGAAATACTAATATTATACAGTTGAATTTTTTACTATCTATTTATTAATAAAGATTTTAATTGTTTTACTTATTTCGAATATGGGGGGATATCTAAGAATTCTATTTGATTTGGGGATTACTTAATCGTTTTGTGTGTTACTGTTTGTGTGTTTTGTTTGCCAACGGTTTATTTTGCGGCTTATTAAGACCAGGGTGTTACCCTGGCCTGCATAATCGCCAGACCTCAACCCCTTCGAGCATGTATGGGATATGCTCCAGAGATGTATTAGAAGACCTGAACAGCGTGAAAACAACCCAACAGTTGCAGAATTTGCTAAAATTTCATTGGGAGCGATTGCCGCAGGATACCATTAACAAACTCATCGATAGCATGAATAATCGGTGCCAACAAGTTTTAAACAACAGAGGAGGACACAATTTGTATTAAATTAAGGAATTCTTTAAGAATAAATAAATTTTGGTTAACGATAATTTTGTTTTAAAAGTTTATTTTCTTAGGTGCCTTGTTTTCTTTTGTGCGTGATAGAATAGGTATACTTTTAATGAAAAAAAAAAACAAAACAAAATCGAGTTTTTTTTTCTAATCAAACAGGTTACATACCTGCCTCACCAATGGTAAAAAAAAAGTAGAACAATTGACCAATATAATTCGCAGAATATGTAAAATTAAGCATGTTGCTTAGACTTTTTTGATGTGTGTATATAGATGAAAATCGAAACAATATCTCGAGTTCATTGACGTTCTGGGCTAATTTCTAGGCTGCCAACGATATTAAACCCGTCTACGTTCCGTGTCCGTCTCGCAAGGTCTAAAACGGTCTGTCGGGAAGCGAGAGGCCAGACGCCGCCCGCCCAGTCGTCGGCCGCCCGCCTAACTGCGCGCGCGCACACACGTTATACAAACAGGTTAGTCTTACTGCATATTTCAACTAAAATACTGTTATTTGTATCATATCCGAGTTTTATACCCCCGTAACAAAAGTATATGTGTTATAAAATTCTATTTTTGAATGTTTATTTCTGTTTATGGCATATTGAATGCACGACGGTTCTGGATGTGTAATTAACCAAAACGGCATTTTGTAGGCATTGCAACACTTTTTAGATAAACACACATCGCACTAAAATAACTTGACGTTATTTTAGCTGATAAACTGTGCAGGGTTACTTGACAAAATTACCACGTGGCATGTACGTATTATCTAGACCACATAATTATATTCATATTGTTTCACAAAAGACACTTTACAATCTGTTTTATTTATGTACGTGTGGTGTTTTTTCTGTGCAAAAGTACGTTGTTTTTAACGGGTTAAATGTAATTATATTTATATATTCACGATGTGATAATTTTATAATAATAGATTAATAAACTGTTATCGTCGATATTCAAAGAGCGTATATAATATATACTCGTACAATACCTAATTTATTTTAAATGTTGTGTGATCCGATATGATCGTGAAATATATTACGCAGGTAAAATGATAAATTGAACATTTCCTGGCATTTTATTGTTATTTGGAAAGTTGTTTTTAATTCCTATTGTTAATTTGAATCAAATCTTACGGTATTTTTTTTAATTAAATTTTTCATTAATATAGTTATAATTTTCTTGACTTAAGAGATAAGGGCATGGTTTTATACACTTCTGGGACTATGTTTAAATTGTATCATAGTAATTATATTTTAAAGTCGTGGGTTTTGGCACGAATCAGTCCTACACACTCAGAAAGAAACAAGACGTACAAGTGTCATTTTTGCCAATTTTGTTGTCATATGTGTTTTTTTACCAACTGCCACCAAGATTGCTCTTGCAAGTTCTATATTACTTCCAGTCCTTGATTATGCTGACGCCAGCTATCCCGATCTCACCGAGAATTAACTTGATAAACTTGACCGACTTCAGAATTTTTGCATATGATTCGTATTTGGTTTACGCAAGTATGATCATGTTTCACATTTTCGTCGAAAACTCAAGTGGTTACCAATTCGCTTTCGCCGGAATGCTCATATCCTTTCATTGTTATACAATGTCTTGTTTAACCCTATCGCACCTTCCTATCTGAAGGGACGATTTGAGTTCCTTTATGACACGCACAATAGATACTTAAGATCATCAGAAAATCTAAAATTAAAAATGCCTTTACACTCTACTACGTTTTATGATAAATCCTTCACCGTTCAAGCAACACGACTGTGGAATGCTTTGCCGGTAGACATAAGACGCGCACAATCTCTAACAACTCTTAAAACAATGGTTAAAAATTACTACCTGAATATTTAATTAGCCAACTACTATTTATTTGCTCTGCTGTGGGACTGTAGGTATATGTTTTTTATGTATTGTATCAATTGTATGTATTTACTATATTTTTATTTTATTTATATATATATATATATATGCTTTTACGTAGAATTGTATGATATGTAGTATATTATTTATATCTATGAACAATTTATGACGTAGTACTCCATCAACTGCCATTCTACTCCTATTGATAAATCTATCCAAAGGTTGTCTGGTAGAGATCGCTCTTAGCGATAAGGCCGCCCATTATACCTACAATATATTTAGACTTAAGATATTGTATCTATCTATGTCTTTTTTGTAGTCAATAGCCACCTCATTCAATCTTATCCTGACTCGTTTCATTAAATGGCTAGAGAGTTTAGAGAGTAGCAGTTTTTGCTAGAGACATTGTACCGGGGATACCTTTATAAACTTAATAAGAACATTTTTGATACTTTTTTTTTGTATATAATGTATTTAAAAATATAACTTATAAGTAATTTAAACTTAATAAAATAATTAAAAATATAGTTTGTCCAAAAAAAAACTAGTGGGGCGGAAATCACACAGTGATTGTCAACTGTCAACTTCGGGCCAAACTTAGATATTTTTGTTGCAGTATTTTTATTCAAAATTACAGACCTTAGGCTTTATGCATATTATTCGACGCGTCTTTATAAATTGAGCAATAAATATGAAGAAAATGAAATCAAATCAAACGTCTTCGACGTCAAAAATCACAAAAAAAAAATTATTTTATATTTCAGTTTCTTTCAGAGTCTGGTTGTTTTATGTAAATATACAATATACGTATTGTCATTGTCACTCAAATGTCAAAGTCAAATACGCGTTACTCTGATAACTCGAAAGAAACTCACTTGTAAAAGTTTTCTAGGGACAATTTGTATGGTAGGTACCCGAAACCTGGGGTGTGTGTTGGGTAACCTCCTCGAGTGTCGCTCCGATTCCGATGCCGCTGCAGTCCGGGGGGATCGGAATCGGAGCGGCCGGTACACCCTGGGCGGCGGTCAATGGCTTCCCCTTCACCCCTTCATAGGGTTGGCATTGATCGTCGGCCAATACCCAACGTGGCGGGAACACATCGCTCTCCGTACTCCTCTGCTTTCAGAGGAGACAGGATGAGCGATGCTGTTAGTGGTGAGATGGCCCAGGGTCAGCCGGGGTGCGAGGGATATGCTCTATGGGTAACCTTACACCCCGGCGTCTGAAGACCCGAGACGGCGTGTGGTTTTAGTCGGTGCAAGCCCGACATAACCACCCCCGCAGGCCGGAAAAAAAAAAAAAAAAAAAAGTAACCGAAACCTTGAACGTACAAACCCCAAAATCTAATCTTCCCATTAACCAAACAAGATGGTTGGCGAAAGAATTTTTTAAATCGGATAAGTGGTTCTTGAGTTATTGCGTAAACAGACATCCAGACATCCAGACCAACATACAGACCGACACAAAATTTTTTTTGCTTAATTATACTTAGAATCATGTAAAACGTCGAGAAAAGTGATAAAAAGTGGGTGTAAGATTTTGATTTTTTTTGCGTGATTTTAAGACTTCGGTGTCCACCTGGTTGGTGGCCCGAAGTAATTGTAAGCTTGGTGTACGCTTGCTTGCAGCCTAGCGTAGGTACTGAATACTGTCTACGGGGCGTATTTAGGCCCGTTCTCTCGATGTACGCCTCGGCGTATAACTATGTTTATGTCTCTTTACTCACACATTTATATTCACAGTCACATTTTACACTTGAGTTTATCTTGTTTATTTTCTGAAAGTACCCACAAAGTTACTAATTTAATTTGTTTATCAGGACTTATAGCACAAATGTACCTTTAACAAAACTGGGGGCCTGGAGATCTGTAATACAGGTTTCGTATCTAGTACAGACTCCAGCTCTCGCCAAGGAAAAAAGTAACAAAAAAAATGTTTGGATTGTAACCGTTGTACCTTGTGAGAGAAATAAATAAACATTATTATTATTATGTAACCTACAAGCAGGCGTACACCAAACCTACAATGACGAATACGCGTCTATGAAGTTACGCCGTTCCGATTACAGCAGTTCCTTCATGACGCCTGCCGTACCATATGTCGGACACCGAGGCCTACATCGAGAGTTACATCACAGATTACCAAATAGTTACTACATTGTTTTGTTTGTAAGCTACAAACAACCAGCGAATGTATAATGACGAATACGCGTCTCTAGGCCTCCGGTACGGTATGGAAATATTTTTATATGGTGTGGTTATCCCTACTATATCAAAATATTTCTCAGATTTGATGAAGTATCTTAAATGAACATCATTGTTTTCAACCTTCGCTCTACCGCTACGCTAGGTCATTTCCAAAGCGGAATGGAACTATCTGTATCATCTGCAAGTTAGGTTGTGTACAAGTTTAAGTTATACTCAAACCAACAAAGTTATAAGTTGTATGGGTACCTATTGTTATGTATCGTGGCTTACAATAGTTGCATAATGTTCAATGCATTTCTAAATAACATCTCACGGCGGTCTGTTGTCTCTGCCTACCCCAGAGGGAATAAGGTGTGAGTATATGTATGTATCTACCGAACTCGCTCTTGATACACATAGTCATTTCTATCTTACGCTAAGATGACGACGCTTGAAAATTAATGATGAATGTAAACGTGTTTAACAGTGGATTTCACCAACGATAAGAACTGCGATCAAGACGAGGTAAGCAGATTTTCACTGATGAAATTATTCACGTATTTGGGGGTGCTAATTTAAATAAGCGGCGATAGCCCAGTGGTGTACGTAACGGACTGCCGAGACGAGGTCTCGAGTTCGATCCCCAGTCGCCCCGGGCACACGTCACCTCTGACTTTTGATAGTTATGTGTGTATTAAAAATGTTGATTATCGCTCGCTTAGTAATGTACCCGGTAGATGGCAATAGGCTCGCCCCCTATTACGTTGGGACCTAAACATAACTGGCGTATCGTGGGTGTGCAATACACCTCTGCCTACCCCTTCGGGGATACAGGCGTGAAGTTATGTTATGTTATGTAATTTAAATTTTGCAAAGCGACTGATCGTCGCGTGACGTTTCGTTTAAATTATTATAAGCTTTTATTTATCTTCACCTGTCCTTATATATGTCAACAAATCGTGCAAATTAAATTTATCCATAGGAACAGGTGGCCATAGGAACTGTGCAGTGAAACGACGCAAGCCCATCGAGTTTCGGCTCGTTTGTATTATTATTTTAATACTATTTAGAAAAAAAAAAATTGTCATTTAACATGGATAATTATTTGCTATTTAAATTACTTATTGAGATGTCATTTTACTAATCAAACTTATAAGACAGAGACTTATGCTAATTTGAAATCCAAAGGCTATAAACAGTGAGGTTTGATTTTTGAACATTATGTATCATTCTCGCCACTTCTTTTCCTTTATATTTTCTACGCTCGAAATTAGGAACCTAATGTATCAGAATTTGAATTTTAACATCGGAATAAGGGATTTCGGACTCCATCATATTTTTACATAATTTAACATTTGTAACGAATTTTTATAGCTAACCTGTAAGTATATTTCAAAAATAAGATACGTAACACTTCTGATAAAATAACCAATTCTACAGACAGGTGTAATAAGTACTTAATTTTAATGTACTTCCAAGTTATGATGAAAATACCACGGAATTAGGTGACTTTATCTAATAATAATAAATAAATATTCTAGAACGTAGTAAACAGCACCAATATTAAGCAAAGGGTTTCAGAATGCGGGTAGGCACATTTTTTTGTAAATACTGATATATTCTACATAGTAACATCCAGACCAATGCAAAAATATAAGTACACATTCATGCATACAAATATTTGCATTGTGGGAATAGAACCAGCGACCTCTGAGTCAGCAGTCGAACGGCCTAACGCTATGCCACAGAGCTATTAAGTGTAGTTGCAATGCATGATCACAACGATTAATGTTTAAAATTATCTTAATACTATCAATGGTTAAACAAATCGAAATCGTAAACATAGCTTATACACTTATATATTTTGTTTACGATTCAAGCGGATAGCCCAGTGGGTAATGAGGTCAATCGGTATACGGCAGGTCACGAGTTTGATGATCATGCAGCCTCGAGATTAATTATCTTGATGTTTTTATAATTATGTAGTAGCATTATAAAGCGGAGCTTGGCATTCATTCGAAATAATGTTAGTGCAATGACTCTAGTTATAAATATATTTAGATTTTTTTACTTTTGCAGAAGTTTAATTGTTATTTGTATTAATAAATAACAAAAAATAACAATAATAAAATATACAATCTTGTACCATATCATAAACGCTAAAGGAACTTGCTGCCTATCTGTTGCATTTTCACGCTTAGATCATAGAACTGATTTCGTTAAAATTTGGTACTGAGACCGACTATAACCATACGGCGTTCCATCACGCATGATATGTGTACCCTAGAATATTATTTTGTTTATATTTATTCATATAATTAAAAACTTAATAATAAAAATAAATTCCCTTATCTACATAATTACCTATTAATTCAAATAAATCACATAAATCATTTATGTTCGACTTATCATAGACTGCCCAAACCGGACCGCATCACACCATCACCCTGGCCGCATTCCCTCTTTGAATGGCGATAGCCAGCCTTTGCGCCAGGCACGATCCGGTTGACGCGAGCGAGGACTCGGGGCTGCACACGCTGGTGGACTGCCCGGCGTGGGAGGTGCCGAGGGTGACCACGTGGCACCGGTGGCAGCCATCGGGGTGGGAGTCCTCTCGCTCGGCAGCATGATTGCGGCAATGTTGCGATACGCGAGCGCGTGGGCCACCGAGCCCGCAACATGCTCGTCGCGCGTCGCAGGCGACTCAGGCGCTGTGCTCCATGAGCACAGGCCTGGGGGTGGCAGGTGAGGTCGCCTGTCACCCCAGCAAAAGCGGTGATTTGGGGGCGGGGCGGCTAGCGCCTCCGCCCCCAAGCCCGGGCAAGACGGGGACACCGTGGTTCCCAAACCCGAGGGGGCCATCTCGAAACCGGAGATGGCAACCTTACACCCGAAGACCCGAGACGGCGTGGTTTTAGTCGGTTCAAGCCCGACATAACCACCCCCGCTGGCCGGTGAGGGGGTATCCGAGGGGATATCCGTACGAAAAAAAAAGGGTAAGACCCGACTTCTCTTTCAATCTACGCCCTATGTCCTCCACGAAATGTTTTGCCTCCACGCTCCATTATTAGAGCTATTATTATAGACGTTATTTAAATATTTATATTGTATTTTTGGGGTCCCACTAAAATCTTTGGGGCATAAGCCAACATCACCTGTACACCGGTACTCTTGCTACTTGACATACGAAGTTCTGGCGCAGGTTTTCCTCTCATGGTTTGTCGTCTCCGCAAAATAACCAATTCAATAAAAAGAGTAGTAGAGCGGCTCCCGGGGTCCAAGGTCATCATGATGAGATATATTTTTTTGTTGGTAAATACCATAGACCAATATATAAACAATGATATATGGTAAATACATACATATTATAGATATAAACATGAAAGGTGTTACATTAATGGTCTGTATATGATAGAGAGTCATAAAGAATGTCGTTCAGGTGTGCAGGGCCCTACCAGTATCCTTGAGGGGCAAACTAACCTCAACCGCAAGTCAGTGCATCTGCTAAACGACGAACGAGACTCTGACTCAGGCTTTCCTCTCAGTTGTGTGAGGTCGCCCGGAAGTCGCGCCCGGAAAAGCCAACATTCTAATCAACACCGATAAGTGGAACTCGGGCTCTAAAGTACAAACTTTGAACGCAACTGCAAAATAGCTACGAGGTTGACGAAAGAAGGTCATTCGTTTACATTGGTGGCGAGGATCGATCTTTTGTAACTTTTAACGAGAACCGTTAATCATTGACTGTGATGGCATCCTGTCACCGGTCAAGTGCTCCATCTTGAGAGAATGTCTTGACGTCGCGCTCCTTAGCGTATCGAATATTAATTGACATTAACTAATTTTATGAACATATTTTTAAGGAGATCCCCATACCGATGGTTGAAAGGCATAAGAGTGTAAGCGACAACGACCGTTGACGTGATAATCACTGTGTTGTAAAGTATTTGTGACGACGTTTGGGAACTATCTCTTTAAAAATTTGATGTCGCTTGTACCCACTTGGCTTACATAACATAACTTCACGCCTGTATCCCCGAAGGGGTAGGCAGAGGTGTATTACACACCCACGATTTCACACCACGACGTAAAAAGACTACCACAACTATAAGTGTAATTTGATTTCTAAATGTTAGGTTAGTATATTAGTCTGGCGATTGGTCTTATTTGTAAATTAGCGGACTTTCCTGGCTTCGCAAATTTTCGGTTAAAATAGTCCTATTAGTAAGCAAATTGAACCTAATAATTCGTCTAAAATAAAAGTAGCCTAAGTTAGGCCTAATAATATCAGCTATCTGCCACTTAATTTCCCATTATAATCAGTACTATCGTTATTTAGTAGGATGTAAATTCTAACCATCATACGTATGTCACATTGCGACCCCCTAATTGATTTTACAACTTCCTTCCACATTTACCATTCTTTATATTAGATACTACGTCAAAACTCATGGATCCCACCCAACCAAGATCTTCAGTACCAGTGTAATCGATACCATCGCGAACCAAGCGGTTTGGTGACAAATTTTTTTGTCGGACCATAAAGAACTGGAACGCTTTACCGTCACACGTGTTCCCTTCTTCCTACAATCCTGGGCTCTTTAAGCGGGGCCTGAAAAAACATCTGTCGCCGTCTAGGTAGGGGCCGCCATTCTAGGGACAATCTCTGGAAATGGGGCCACTACTTTATAGACTTCACCTCAGCTTACCATCAGGCGGGGTGCTGTCAATTTGACGGACTAAACATAAAAAGAAAAAAAAACCTCACCTGTACGCCAGTAAACCTGCTGACTAATGTACGAGGCTCTGGCACAGGTATTCCTTCCGGGGTCGAGAGGTCAGACAACAGTAGCTTCCGCAAAAGCCAAGTTAAGTCAAATCAATAGACAGAGTTGTAGGTATTTGACAGCATTGTTCATGAAACCGTTTTTTTGAAGTGTGCGCACTTTCATAATGTTCCCGTAGAGCAACTAATGTTCTTTAACCGCATGGTACACCGCATCGCTTTGTCCAGTATTATTATTACAAACTTGCACAAATAGGCATCTAGTTACCGTGGGAATTCTTTGAACCCTGCAACAATTAATACGAGCATGTGTATGTGAAACCGCAAAATGCATGTCGTATTATTTTAGTTTTTAAAGACAGGATCATTTACACAGCGATAGGCTAGTAGAGGGTTGGAAAGCAAAGAGTGATTCTACTTCCTATCCTACTCCTACTAATATTATAAATGTGATAAATCCGATCAAAATCTTTAGAAAAAAGTAAGCATACAAAATGCTTAAAAATTTAATTGAAGGTGATAAACATGTTTGGATCTTTGGAATTTTGTTACTCAATCAAGCTCTAACGGTTGAACGGATCTAGCTGTAATTTAGTACAGGCATAGATTAAAGTCTGGCATAACACATGGTTACTTTTAATCCCCGGAATAGGTTCCCATGAGTTGCGGGAACGGGATCAGACTTCCATGCGGGCGAAGCCGCGGGTAACAGCAGGCTAGTATAAAATAAAAAACCTCGAACGTTGATTCATTTTTATAAAAAATTGATGGTTGAATATTCTATTGCAACATCTGCAATATTCTACGCAGCATTGGTTTCCCAAACATGTCTATTTGCATTTGTCTGGGTGATTCTATGCGAGAAAAGGTAAGCACCTGTTCTGGAACTTGAAGTCATTTCATCATTATCCTCATAACGATTGTCCGGTTGCGCAGTATGCACTTTGGAGCCCGAGGTCCGCTTACTGTTTATAATTGGTATATCGACTTTTCCGGGAGGTATGCTGTCTAACCTTCCAACCCTGAGAGGAAACCCTGCCCCAGAGCCTCATCCGTCAATCTGCAGGAGGTTGGCATGGCACGAAGTTCTTAGTGTGGTCCCATATACCGTATTTTTTTCTGTGCGGAAATCCCTTCGGATGCTTCGGCTCCCACCGGCCAGCGGGAGTGGTTATGTCGGACTTGAACCCCCATACACCCTAGAAGTAACCAGTGCGAGTCGAACTCGCGCACCGAGAGTTCTGTATCAATTTTTATTTTCTGCGTACAATTTCGTGTTTCTAGGGCAACGGGAACTACCATATAGGTTTTCGAAAAATAAAAAATAAATAAAATTAAAGTACGTTTTGGTACCTACAAGTTTTTGCAAAATCTAAATTTGCCCATATATTTTTATCTTGTTGACTCAGGACTTTGATTTAATAGGAACTATAGACCTCAGTATCTGGTATAAATTTCAACTGGCCACCCGTTCCAGAGAAAATCGGTAGTGACACACAGACAGACGGACAAGATAGTGATCTTATAAGGGTTCCTTTTTTACATTTTGATGTACGGAATCCTAAAAACAATTGTTTATTCTGGCGAATTGCCTAACGCAGTCAGATATGAGGTTACTGAGACCACTATGCCTTTCACTACTTCCTTTGTAAACATACTGAACATTGAACATGCTCTGAATATTAGCTCCTATGTATGTCAAGTTCAGTTGCAACTACGTAACTTTTTATTTCTTTTTTATTGTTCATAGGCTCTTGCATATATTAAATTTGTATTGCATCATCCTTAACATTCTGTATGCATCAGAAGGATTGCATGAATAGCGCTTCAGCTTAAGAGGTCAGTTGCCAACTGTAGAGTTGAAAGATGATCTTCCACACGGGGCAGGTATTCTGTAGTTTGCATGCCTTGATTGTATGGAGTCTAGGCCATCACTGGCGATATTTATCGATGCCATTTTACCCAAGAGATTCCCGTATAGGGCTCTTCAAAAAAGCAAAAAGGTCCGTATTCTAAAACGATAATCAGTTATGAACCACGACGTGAAACTAGGTTTAAGTTCCTACAGATTTTAATAACCGCTTGGGTTATTAACATTCACAAAATCTCCACTCAAGTTACGTTTTGAAATACAATCTGAACTTAAAACTACTCTCAAGTCGAGATTTATGACTGAGTATCGTTTTAGAATACGGGCCTAAACGTCTCAAAAAGAGCATTTTATTTCTTTAAGGTTTAAATCAGAGCCGCTCCAAGTCTCTCCGTAGGTGTCGTTCTACCTGAATGATTTAAAGTTTTGACACAGGTTAAAGGATCCTTGAAAGTATTCCCTGAAAAAATAACTAAGTACTTAGGTTATGTGTTATTCCACACTATAATCTATGTCAAATATCGCTATGCAACCTTACAAACTTATAATATTAGTAGGATGAAAAAAAAATTACAGCATTCGCAAAACGTAAACGTATGTAGTACATCTATACGTACCGTTTTTTTTTTTCGTACGGAAATCCCTTCGGATACTCCCCCGCCGGCCATCGGGGGCGGTTATGTCGGGCTTGAACCGACTAAAACCGTACGCCGACTCGGGTCTACAGACGCCGGGGATACGTACCTATAGTCCAATTAATTCGTAAATTACACAACATATTATCAAGCTGAAGACAGGGCGCTATGGCGCTCATTAGGGGAGATCTATGTCCAGCAGTGAACTAGAATAGGTTGATGATGGTGATGATGATGATATTATCAAAACTAGCTGATGTCCCTGGCTCCGACCCGAGGTCAGTTATCGTTTTTAGGTCATATCTCCGGTTCTACTTAACCAATAGCATACAAACATAGGGCAGATTTCAAGTCTGACTATAAAACCTTTGTTAAAGAAAAAACCACAATAAAATTCGTTCATTCGTTTTTGCGCCCATCGCGAACAACACAACCAATTAACATTTTATAATGGTACTAGCTGCGCGCCGTGGCTTCGCCCCGCTGCAATAATAGCATCTTACCCGTGGGCTTTCCTAATTTTTTCTTTCATACAAATCTTATCCTGACATAACCTTATAACGAAACAAAAAAAGAATTATCCAATTAGGTGCTGTCGGTCGGAAATTATGCGCGTACATACATTTCGCCGATTCATTTTTTTTATTTAGATAGATGTCCAACTGAAATCATCATGACGTAATTTTTTACTGATGGTAGAAATTTGATGACACAAATTTGTCAGAAAATTCGGCCGGGGGTACCCCCGTGCACGATTGCGAAAAACCCTCCATAGTAATCCAATTTCGGTTTGATTGCGTTCAGGGGTCAGCAAGTGCATAGCCGGGCAGGGGGATTGTGGTCGCAGCACTAGTGGGACCGGTGGGTGTCACGCGGTGCTGCCACGACAATCCTCTTCTGATGAGGCCGTCAAGCTGAGTGCCACCATTGTTAACATGGTACGTGTATGTAATGGTGACCATCTTTCCTGAGACTTTACCTTCAGCTTACCATCAGGCGAGGTGAAGTCAAATTGACGTGTCCTAAATATTAAAAAAATATAAAAAATAAAGAGAGAATGGCGCTGATTACCCCATATACACAGGGCCACAAGGCTCTATTTTGTGAAGCAATGATTTAACCCTTAAATCTTTGCGATTTTCCACCACTATGTTTTTCATAAATTTTTTGAGAGTGAAAATAAAAATCTACAGCAATGACTTCTATGTAGGTATACTACGAGACTGATTATACGGAACAGCAAATTTGGTATTGCGAAAAGCCATTAAAATGGACCACTAACAATGCACCAATTTTTTTTGCTGTCATACAGATGAAATTACAAAAAGGCGTGCTGTGCCTATACGATGCCTATACAGGTAGGTGTCAAAGTTCACTAACAGCATCCCGATTTAAATTCGCTATTCAAAATTCATTCCCGCCTCACCCAGTATCCGTCACACAATTCCACCCCTCCTATACACCCCCTTATGCATGCCACCTTTATAGTATGAATATTATTATTAAACCGCGTATAAATAATCTGCGGTGATATTACATAAATACTGTATGCATTTTTAATTTTGTTCTTACAAACAGCTTAATATGAATATTAATTAAAATAAGTTTCAGTAATAAAACACTGTCGATTCTACCCTGACTAGTGCTGAAGCTAATTTCGAATTGATTCATCGTATTAGAGTTGAAATTCAGATGCTTTCGTATTTTTTTTGTATATTATTCGTTTTCGACTCGACATTGAGATTCGGGTCTTTGAAAACAACGAAACTTTTTAAGCGAATTGATGACCGGCCTTCGCGATTGGTACGTTCAGCAAACGCAAGGCAGTCGGCTGGTTGAGAGTAATTAATCTAACAATAACTTCTAATAAGTGCATATCGTAGGTCGACTTCACGACTCATTCTTTTAAAAAACATAACATAAAATAACATAACTTCACGCCTGCCCCGAAGGGGTCGGCAGAGGTGTATTACACACCCACCATAAAAATAAAAATATCGTGTTAAAAGCCCTTACCGACATTTAATATGAGTAAGATTTGATTCTTAGGTCGGCAAAATCGTTATTGTAGCAATTTGCAAGTAATCATTTATCAATCACTTAGCTTGTGTTTATATCAACACCTGTTGTATATGTATATTTCTCTGTATGTGTACTACTTTATTTTCATCTGACCCGTGGATCTGATTCCAGTTAAGTTTTTAGGCAGCTGTGGGCTAATTCTCTTAACTCAAATTTAATCGCGGATTTGAAATCCGACCAACAAACTCGTGGCCCCACTCCTAATAAAAAAAAGCAATTCGTACCTATATTGACACCAATATCACGATATTGGATCGCGATATTTATTGACGGTCTGACCCTTGCCATATGTGATTCGTGTCATCTTTATTTAGCAATCAATAAAGTATTGAAATATGGAATATTAACATCACTATGTATGGTAAATTCAAGTACCTTTTTTTTTTTTCGTGCGGAAATCCCTTCGGATACCCCCCCCGCCGGCCAGCGGGGGCGGTTATGTCGGGCTTGAACCGACTAAAACCGCACGCCGTCTCGGGTCTTAAGACGCCGGGGTGTAAGGTTACCCATAGAGCATATCCCTCGCACCCCGACTGACCCTGAGCCATCTCCGGTTTCGAGATGGCCCCCTTACTTGCTCTCCACTGTGCCATCTGCTAAACAGAGGGACACGTGGAAAGCTTCCGAACAGCCCTCAACAGGGCAGTCCTCGCCTCGGTCGGAGTTGGCCGTAGGCGGCAGCGTCTCTCCCGCCCTAGGAGAGAGGCGCTGCTGTCTCCGTTGCCCAGGGTGCACCGCGTGGAGGTCCCCAACCAAGCACCCCGGTAAATTCAAGTACCTATCACCAATCCTTCCTTCCAATTTAAATTAACTTATTTTTATTATGAATTGTATCATGAATTCTAGAAAGTCTACAAACTTCTCTATACGAAAGCCATTTGGTCCCTGAAAACTGTTTATTCTAAAGTTTTCAAATATAGCACCCGAGTATAAATACAGTTGAACTTTGTTAGTATCTTTTTTTTCTTTTTCGTGCTGAAATCTCCTCGGATACCCCCCCCCCCCCCGCCGGCCAGCGGGGGTGGTTATGTCGGGCTTGAACCGACTGAAACCGCACGCCGCCGTCTCGGGTCTTAAGCCGGAGTGCAAGGTAACTTTGTTAGTAGGTTTTTTTTCTTTTTTTTTCGTGCGGAAATACCTTCGGATAATAATATCGTAGACACATTATGTTTATTGTATAACTAGGGAGCCACAAGTTGATCATATAATAAAATGCCCATTTTGGTAGAACTACCAATTTAATTATGTGCGAAAATCGCGAAAGTTTAAGGACATTACCTATTTTCATAATTTATATAATTACGTTCCCATCAAGCTTCTCCTTACTTACTTCATATTTAAAAAAATTTACGAGGCAAAATAACAGTTTTTAGTTAAGCATAAGTACCCGTTTTATCCCTCTCAAAACGGTTATTTCACAAGTTGAAGGCGCTAACATCAGCGCGAATTCACCGTTAAAGTTACAAAACTTTCACTATTGTTAGCCTTGGTATTAACGATTCATCTTTCAATTGTTCCCCTTTAGTCAAAGCAAAGGGGACAAAATGATAGATATTGTGTATCAACTGTGCCACTGAAGGTCACCAAGCCAAGGGGCCAACGCTAATTAATATGACAGTTGTTTGCACGTAATCATTTAAATTTGACGTAGTTAATACAGTGGTATTTATTTTATTAGCCAAGCTTATTGCTTCACCTCATACATGCTTTAAAAATTACTACACCCACTGCGTACTAACCGGCGTAACAAGCTGTAATATAACATGTTAGAATTATATATATACCTAGTCCAGCCATAAGATTTGTTACAAACGAAAACACAATTTTTTCAAAATGAAGTAATGTAATTTTTATTAAAATTTATACCTACATATTTATTAAAGTCTTAGCAAAAAATAAAATATATTTTATTCGAAATGGCCACCTTTGGCTTTTATACAGGCCTTTAATCTGTTTGTCCACGAATCTATGGATTTACGCACTGTTTCCAAGGGAAATTTTGCCACTGTTTGCTCCAAAGATATTTTAAGAGACTCAATGTCGCCGTGTCGTTTAGAGCAGGCCATGTCCTCTAAAACTAACCATTATTACAATTGGGGACACCGGAAGCCGGACGGACAATCCACCCACGAAGATTGTGGGCCACTTCATTCATTTCCCCTGCCCTCCCGTTGGGGAGAGCGTGGTTATTCCAGCATTCACGGCGCCCCTACAAACCTTTTTGTGTCCTTGCAGAATCTAACGATCTGTTCCACCCTCAGATCCTTCAACTCCTCCGTGTCCAGTGTGTCCAAACCCAGAAGTTCTCATTTAATTAGCGAGTACATAGGACATTCGGCCAGCAGGTGGAAACTGGTTTCTTCTGTCTCCATGCACTCCGGACAATTTGGGGTCTGTTTTCACTCCGATCACTGTTAGGTGTCTGTTGAGTCTGCAGTGTTCTGTTATTACTTCTATGACGAGCCTCATGTTCCCTCTTGAGAGTTTGGTCAGTTGGCTTGTCTTTTTCTTGTCAATGCCCCTGATAAATATCTTCTTAAAACTGACCATAATTTGTAGTCTAAAGGGTTGAGGTCTAGGCTAGATGAGGGCCAGTGTTCAGCTCTTATAAAGTCCGGAACGTTGGTTTCTAGCCAGGCTTGGGTAGTTCGTGCCTTGTGACCAGGAGCAGTCCTGCTGGAAATATTTTTAAAAATATATTTTTAAAAAGTGTGTTGCTGAGAGGTTTCACAACATGATCCAAGACAGTATCTTGATACACTTTGGCTGAAGTTTTCACTCCTTTTTCACAAAAATGTAGCTTTGTGACTCCCTGATAAGACACGCCCCACCAAAACATCACTGACGAAGGATGATGACCACGTTGTACCTTTCCGACCACTTGAGCATCTTCCTTAGAACTGTGAGCGTACACTTTAACATTTTGCTTATTGTAGTGTTCTTCAATCGTGAAAATTTTTTCATTGGTAAAGAGCATATGTCTTTGCCTTTCACATGCGTATCGCGACAGAAGGCGCTTTGATCGACCCACTCTCTTTAATCGTAAAGATTGATTTAGGGCATGTCCTGTATATCGACGATAAGCACCGAGCTTCAGGTCTTGTTTTATAATACATGACAGAGTCCTAGCGGGAATCTTCATTTCTTGCGATAAGATTTTTTGCTTCCTTATGGGGTTTCGAAGAATTCTGGCTTTAACAGCATTAATAGCCTTTGTAGTTCTAACAGCTCGAGGCCGCCCCGATCTTTTCTGGTCTTCGACAGACGAAGTGTTGTTGTATCTATTGATAGTATGATATACGAACATACGGCTGATACCATGTTTTGAAGTGTCTGGAATATGACCGACGGCTCCATGCCCACTTTGTGCAAGGCGATCACTCCGATCCTATTTTCTTTAACACCCCATTCCATATTGTAATTCGATAATGAACACGAAAAATTATGTGAATATTTTTGTATATATATACAAAAATGTTTTACAATATGTATGATAATACTACACTAATATATTTTGATATAATTCACGACTACGGACATACGTATATCGTATGTCTAATCTTAAAATAGATTCCCTAAAACAATTAGAAGGAGAGGGCGTCCCCAGCAGAATAGAGACAAACAGGGATTTATAAAAATAATTTGTCAGGATATCCCTACGCTTCGAGATGCTGCATTGCTATTTTGGAACGGCGTGAGACGTCTACCCGCCGGTATATTATAAATATGCACAGACGCATTGACACATGGAAATAATATTGTAGTAGATAAATTGTGTATGGGTGACGAAAGACAGGTTTTAGGTTTTAGTATTGAACTAAAACCTTTAAGTTGACTACATTTTTGTAAACGAATATACATAAATACGTATAATAAATACCTTAGCACATTTAACTCAAGGATTTCATTGAATTAAACGTTCTCAGTTTAGTTAAACAGATTTTCACTTTTGAAATCCAGCGTAAGATTTTATTTAGAGGTTATGTGCTTAGATGTTTTTGTAGTTACAACTGAGGTAGTAAACAAGCACATAACCCGCCTGATAGTAAGCAATTCCCGTAGCCTATGAACCGTATTGCTAGGGTTACCAGTAAGCAACGAAACAAAATAAAATCAACTCTTCAGAATAAGTACGTATTGTTTTTTTCTTATCATAAGTTCCTACCAAACAAGTTCCCGAGCGGGCCAACTGTCAGCGGGTCAGCCTGGGTGCTAGGAATTGCCTTATTGGGTTACCTTACACCGAGACCTTATTGAGACCCGAGATGGTGTACGGTTTTAGCCGTTTCGAGTCCGACAAAACCACCCCCGCTTGAGTGTATCAGTGGGGACGTCAATGCGAAAAAAAGGAATCAAAGAAGTAACACAAATTATATTTATTTTTGCGGAAAATTATGCTCCAAAAATTTTGCTGAATGAACCTAGTTTAGTACTTCCAATCGTTTATCAAACATAATAGTTAAATACCAATGAATATCTATTTACATCTCAAATGGGCATAATAATAAGAACAAAATCTTATGAGAACCTATTCTGATGGAAAATTAAATATGGCTGACTAGTCTGATCGACGAAGCGTTCAAAATCGTACTTGGGTGGGATGCCTCGTCGACCAGTCTAGACGTCTACCAGCATAATGGATACGAAATAAAGAGAGGGATTAATAGCGAATTTGAAAAACAAATAACATTAATTGGCCCTATGTTTGTATCCTTTAGGGAAAAAGGGAGCCACTTGGTTGTTTCTCTGTCTGTCAAGATCTTCGGATTTGTCATCGGTATACAGTCTACCCTAGCTACCCTTTTCAAGTCATCAGTTCATCCGGCTGTAGGCGTCCCACGATTCGTTTACCAATTCGCACTTTCCACTCTAGGAGTCGTTTTCATCAATAGGTCCTTTGGCAGATGTGGCAAGAACATTCACATTACTTATGTTTGTCGCGAGATATATTGGTAACTCAAGTTTTCCAAAAGTAACGTTAAGTTTGTCCCTTAATCCAGTTGAGTATGGAACCCTCAGTGGAAGAGGCCAACTCGCAATTGATTGGTTTTTTAGGATTGGGTTATTTTTTCTCTATATTTTCCATTTAGTGGAACGATTTTTGTACTGCTACTGCTACTGTATACCGCTGTGATTATCTCCTTCTTGCTCAATGGCCTGGGACTAATGTACTTACAAGTGCTTATTCTGGTAACTTGTTCCAAATATTATTCCCAGAAGCATAACTTTTATCTATTCTGTACCAGAAGCAGAACTTCCTAATAACGACGAATGATCTTCCTAATTATGGGTTTCCTGTAATTATCACCAGTATATGGGGCACTTGGGTATTGGGTCAGTCAAATGGGAACAAATCTCTTACCATTTAGTTTCGAAGATATACTTTTGCAATACTTTCCACATTCTTCCATTCTTTGAAAACTTGTTATGTTATTAAAGGATTCCGAAAATAGACTATTGATGTTGCTTTTCATTTTGGTACGACGTCAAATGTGGTCCCGTGTAAATTCTGTCAAGGTTCCATAATAGGATAATTCCATGATAGGATCGAATATTTTGTTACTAGTAATTAAACTATATCTTGAGAATTATCATATCTAATTTCTTAAGAATTTCTTATGGTAAGAGATGTAAAGAGAATGGCTCTTTATAGATTAAATTCGAAACATATTTTGTTTTTACACAATTACATAACCCGTAAGTCGTAGTACGAGTACGTAGTCGTAGTCGATATTGACCTAAAACACGATTATTAATTGGATACCAAACTAGCATCTAGGCAGCTGATTGTGTCTGTCATGTTTATTGAAGACTAGTTGTGCCCGCGACTTCGTCCGCGTGGAGTTCGATCTGGGTTTTATTGTTTTTGAAGTGAAAACTTCTTTAGCGGCGTTATGCACTTTATTTGTAACGGGTAAAAAAAGTTAAACTCGCGTCAGTAAAACATGGCGATGATGGTTCTGGTAATAATGATGAAAAAGTCGTTAAAATTATTGATGGAAGTTGATTTTTCTGAGAGATAAACTTTTTGATGTAAAATAATTGTATTAGTTCTGAAGTGTTAAATTTTTAATGTAATAAAAATTGTCATGTTTGTGTACGATAGCGCAATAAATGAATATTGTATGTTACCCCATAAATGATAGTACATTTATACTTATAATTAAAGCAGTTTGTGCAAAATTATTCCCTAACCATTCCAAAATATCAAAAATGCACAATGTTAATATTCAAGTATTCACTTCTGCCGGCACTCCCGGAGTGCAACCCGTCGTTTTTTTTTTACGGAACCTAATACTTATCTAAACAGAAGCGTAGTATACAGGCGTATCTTACGCATTTTTTCAACATTTCTAGATAATATTTAACGTTACTTATAAACTCTGCATACATATAACCAACAACATAACTTTATTAGTAACGTTTAAAATTATTCATATTTAGGTTTAAAAAAATACGATGACGGTAACGAATTGGAACCCACCTCCTACGGCATTGATATAGAACGCCTTACCCACTCGACTACCAAAGCTATTACATAAACATTAACGTAACTATTTGATTTTTTAAGTTAATTATCACTTTTTTATATATACTTGTATGATAATGTAAAGGGGCCTTGAAAGTATTCGAAAGTCTCAGGTGCCATAAACATCCATTAAGTACGGTGATCACTTACTATCAGCTTGGCCTAACACTAGTTTGCCGCCTTAGCGGTATAAAAAAATCCCAGTATTTAAGATTAATCGTATGTGCAAAAGATCCTATACAATCCGGGTTTCAAGTTATTTGGAACCCTTGGCTGAGGATTGTGATATCTATAATTTCTGAACCATTCAACTAGTAGCTCTGATTTTTATGGGACAACCTTCATAGCAACTTCTTTCTTATAAAAAGAAATAAATGAAGTCGGACCACTCGTTAATGAATTATAGCTAATTTCACATTTTGACTTTCATCCACTCCCCTAAGGTAACCAGGCAGAATTTCCTTACTATTTGAACTCAAAACACGCGAAGTTTCGTTCTAATCCATTCAGTAGTTTGGACGTGATGCGCAGTCTTCAGACAGACACATACATACAGAATATATAAAAAATATATATTTTCGGCTTTAGTATCGATTATAGTCTACCCTCCAAAAAAATTTACAAAATATCTTCAATGTACAGAATTGGACCTGCTACAGATTTATTATAAGTATATAGATTATATAATCTATTCTTGAACGCAGTGAGCGGAGGTGCCGTTACTATAGAATCTGGGAGCTCACTAACTACCAGTGACCGCATTAACTGCTCGATTTGATTAGAAAAATGTAGCATTAACGACAAAATAGTGAGTATTTAAATTCAATATCTACCTTCAATAGGTAGGTACATTCAGTGGACACCCGTATTCCGCCAACTGTCTTATTCAGCGCCACCTGTGATTTGACATGCCAATCACTGTTGATTGAAATTCGACATGTAGTTTATATAGAATCTTATAATTTTGATCTGAAATTTGTCGGATTCTTCTTCAAAAAAAGCCGGACTCTACGAGGGTCTTCGGCATTTTCTTTATAACCTGAAAAATGTATAGACCGACACTGCCCTGCAAAGCGTTTATCGAACTAACGGGTTCTACTGTACTCATATCTTTCGTTCGTCAGAATACGCAGAAAGCTCGGAATATAAAAAAATGGTTTTTACAAGAGGAAGTGTCCATAAACTTCGTCAGTATGGAAACTAGTGTCGACAAATTCATATATTATGATTGGTCACGTCACAAAAAACTGTGAAGTGATTGGTTACAATTTTCAACAGCGTAAAAGCCTAAGTTAAATGTCAATTAGTTGCCAATCGCGTGTGAGCAACTTTAACATCTTCACAGCATTGTGGTACGCAAGGGTGACCTAAGGGGCACTTCCACTTATTGTTATACTGTTGCCCGCGGCTTCGCCCTCGTGGAATTCGATTCCCATTCCCGCTTCCCATGGGAACCTATTCCCGGGAAGTAAAACCTAAAAGAAAAATTTCTTCCAGACTATAATGTATCCATTACCGAACTTCAGCCAGATCCGTTCAGCCGTTAGACCGTGATTGAGTAACAAACATCTAAATATCTAGATATCTTCACAAACTTTCACATTTATAATATTAGTACACAGTACGATACCGTGGCAGAGACCACGCTAGGCTCTCGGTCCTGGTTGCCATACAAACACATGTTAGTATTCGTTATGGGTAGTTGGAGTCATTTAAGGTCTGATAACCTGGTCTAACTACAGAACTTCAAAATCGGCAGTGAGTTGTGAAGGTCTCATGGCCGTCGCAAATTGCGAATGTCCTGACTCACCTCATAAGCTTCCCCTAACGTCAATATAATTTTTTTAAGGCCACAGTCTACAGTCGCGCGTCCTTGTTAACAAAACATCATCAATATGATCGGTGTATGTTTATTGATGTCGACTCCGGCTGACGTGTCTTCTTACAATGACTACTGGCTGCTCCCGCGACTTCGCGTGAATTTAATTTTTTTGCGCGGAACCCTCATTATTTCTTTAAAATGAAAGTAGCCCTGCCCTAGTTATGCCTTATTAAATCTGCTATCTGCCAGTGAGAATCCCAGCACTTACGAGGTCAGCCAGATCACACTGACAGAAGGACAGACAAACAAAAATTCAATAAATGGCTTTTTTGCTATAAGTAGGTACCTTTTTTTTCGTGCATCCAGGGGTGTGTGTTGGGTAACCTCCTCGAGTGTCGCTCCGATTCCGATCCCGCTGCAGTCCGGGGGGAACGGAATCGGAGCGGCCGGTACACCCTAGGCGGCGGTCAATGGCTTCCCCCTTCACCCCTTCATAGGGTTGGAATTGATCGTCGGCCAATACTCAACGTGGCGGGAACACATCGCTCTCCGTACTCCTCTGCTTTCAGAGGAGACAGGATGAGCGATGCTGTTAGTGGTGAGATGGCCCAGGGTCAGCCGGGGTGCGAGGGATATGCTCTATGGGTAACCTTACACCCCGGCGTCTGAAGACCCGAGACGGCGTGCGGTTTTAGTCGGTGCAAGCCCGACATAACCGCCCCCGCTGGCCGGCGGGGGGGTATCCGAAGGGATTTCCGCACGATAAAAAAAAAAAGGTACCTTTTTTTTCGTGCGGAAATCTCTTCGGGCTTTCCGCGCGGGGGCGGTTATGTCGGGCTTGAACCGACTAAAACCGCACGCCATCTTGGGTCTATAAGTAGGTACCTACTGGTACATTCATGTTATGATGCAATCTTCAAATCAAAGCAAAAAGCTGTTACTTTATTATTACAAACAGACACTTCAATTTTATTTATTTGTATTGATTTGATAAGTTGTCATTCTATGGGTACTAATTCGATCGACGCGCTCAAAATACTTCAGCATATCTTTTACAACTCTCATTACTTCATCTTATTTTAACCTACATCGCTCTGGTATAGTAATTTAGTATTTATTTGTACGTACGTACGAAAAACTTCACCTCACCGGAGCTAACAGTGAGATGGGTATGTCGAGCTCGAACTAACTAAAATCGCACTGTGTCTCTTGCGTCGTTTCGTCGAATGGAGTTCTCTGGGACCCCTGGCCTTGCCCCGTCGTTTCGTCGAATGGAAATATCTAGGACCCTTGACCCTGCCCATCAACGTTGACTAACGTAACGTGTTGTCTGTGTATGAAGACTGACGTCTGTACCTTTGAAGTTTAATCTCAATAACCACTGATCGCGAAATCGAAATTTTGAAAATGAACACCCAATTTTCACCGTCTTCGCCACAACGTTGTGACGATGATGAGAAAAGGGTTGTTAAGTATTGGTAGAGCCATGGGACCCAACCACACCACTCATAAGAGCTAGTTTGTAACCTAAAATAAAGATATTTTCATTTGATTTGATTTGAATTATTACACAATATATATTATGTTACCAATTACAACAATACGCCATATAATAATAATACATCTCTGTTTACTCCTTTATTCAATAATTAATTATTATTTCTTCTTCTTTTTTTATTAAAGTGGCACCTCGCATCGGTTGTTTGGGGACACCGTGGTTCCCAAACCCGAGGGGGCCAGCTATGAACCGGAGATGGCCCAGGGTCAGTCGGGGTGCGAGGGATATGCTCTATGAGCAACCTTACACCCCGGCGTCTGAAGACCTGAGACGGCGTGCGGTTTTAGTCGGTTCAAGCCCGACATAACCGACCCCGCTGGTCGGCGGGGGGGTATCCAAAGGGATTTCCGCACGAAAAAAAAAAGAGTACCGATGATTCTGCCAACATCAAGGTGGAGAGTAGATTTAATCGTTTATAGAGGTTTCATAAACAAATTATAATTATCCTTCCGTAAACTATTTATTTACAATAATACAATATTGACAGAATCAGATGACTGGCTGTTATCTATGCTACCCCAGAGGTCAAAAGGCGTGAGTATGTATGTATGTAAATAAAATCAATACTTATAGGAAGTTATCCCCATTTCAGTAGACCTTGCATGCAAGTTTTAAACCTGGTAAAACTGTAATAAATGTCGGTGCCAATTTTATTGGCCCGTCTATTTTGTACCAGAGCGGATCCGAGTCAGGTCATTGTATCTAGCATAGCAATTACTGACGTATTCTAGAACGTTGCCCTAAGGAAAATAACTAGAAATATGCGTTTCTAATGACCGACACATGTAACGTTAATAGTACTCAACACTGAACGAAGTACTGCGCGGGTGAAACATCATTTTATTTACGTTAGGACCGGCGCGTTAACAATTATATGCCTACCTACGTTTTATATAGAATCTACATATTTTCGCTAAACAAAAGGAAAATAATGAATTTAAATCACACACAGGTGACACACCAGGCGGAGATTAGTATTAAATATTTTCATAAAGAAGTGAAGCTAAAAATAGACGCGTGTGCTTCAATGGACTTCACATCCGTTTGAAATCATTCTATTTCGCTAAGGTTCAATATAATTTATTTTGCAACACTTTTTTGTGTTTTTATTATATTACTACTTTATCTTCGTAATAACTAGTTGACCTGGGATACATTATTTTGCCATATGAATTATTATCAAAGAAATCGAACGCAAGTACAATAATGTAGAGTGCAATGTGACACTTCATGTAAATGATTTCAAATCAATAAACGACAACGGTTGAACTATATCTTTCATACTAAATACTATAGTCGCGATTAAATAATGGGAGTGGCGGTAGGAGGTTGAAAAATACTTTACGACGTGTTCTCATAACTGCATAACCGAATATATATACCAAATATACAAGCTTATTTATTAAAATCTCTCTATATTAGATTATCTACGTTTGAATTTGAAGAATTATTTAGATCTGTTCTATTTGTCTTTAGTTTTTAACCGACTTCATAGGAGGTTCACTATTTCACTCTGTGATTAATAAATAATAATGATAAATTATTATGTAATAAACATAAAAATCATTACAATTATTTATCATCTATATCATTTCCTGTATCATTTACTGTTATATGGGTTGATATCTTATATAGATTTTGTTATTTATTGTAATATAATATAAAATGACTTGTCTTCATAAAAAAGAGACCTTGTACAAGTATTTAATTAATTTACAGTACAGATTGACTATCGGTAGCACACGTCCTTTTCCTTACCAACATCCTTTCACCTATAGAAAATTTCTTTCTTGAATAAAATATAGTTACATAAAAATATTAAACCATTACAAAATACTAGTGCAATAATTGTTTAAAAAAGTAGAGGTAAATAGAACAGAAGACCCTAATGGGATTCGGAATAAATAGCACAAAGAGATATGGAAAACAAAAACAATGTCGATTCATTCGATCACCAGATATGCCATATTGCACCAAACGCCAGATATGCTCCAGAGCACCAAATGCGCCAATATCTGGCGTTATATACTAGCATATGATATACCAGCTGTTGCCCGCGGTTCTGCCCGCGTAGTATTCTGATCCCGTTCCCGCAACCCATGGGAACCTATTCCCGGGATTAAAAGCAGCCTATGTGTTATTCCGGACTATAATCTATCCCTGTGCGAAATATCAGCCAAATCTGTTCAGCCGTTTTTGCGTGAAAGAGTAGAGCGTGAAATCCCTTCGGATACCCCCCTTTCGGCCAGCAGGAGTGGTTATGTCGTGTATCGACTAAAACCGCACGGTGTCCTCCCCAAGTGTCCGTTGCCGGGCACCCCGGGTAAGCCCTCGAAAGGATAGTCCCAGGGTTGCCAGCGGACTTTGGCCGCCACCGCGACCTCGCCTGGTTGGGTCGGGTTTTATCCCGCTTCGGTGAGTTGGCAGGCGTGTGTAGGGCACACACGACACGCCTCCGCCACGACCTGCTTCTATAAGGACGGCGAGTCGGCCAACTGCCGTCCTCAGGCCGCGAACATGGAGGTCGGTAGTCCCGGGCGTAGATGAGTCTGCGAAACTCGGGGGGCAGTGTTCTCTCCCGCTCCCTCTCCGCCGTCTTTTTCGCGCGCATTACCTGCTCGCAGAAAGAGGCGGCGGCGTGCCACTTGCTCCCGTCGGAGACCACGGCTCTCACCATGGTCTCCAACGAGAGAACGTCCACGCCCAGGACCACAACGAGATCCCGGCGTTGATCAACGTGTGGAGCGCCGTGTCTTCGCCAGGATCCTCGCAGTGCTGGTACTGCGGCGTTGTCTCCCGGTGGATGCGCCATAGATACTTACCGAAACACCCGTGTCCGGTAAATATCTGGCACATCCGGTAGAAGAGATCCCCATGGTCCCTCTCCAACCACTCCTTCATAATCGGTCTCACCGCCGCAATGATGGATTCCCCCCACCTTGGATGCTCAAGTCGCACCCTCCGTGTCTCCATGAGTTCGTGGCGGAGCAGGGACCGCTGAGCCCTGATTTCTCGGGGCTCCGGCCTATGGCCCCGCTCCAGCGCCCCTTGCGCCACTGGTAAAGCAGCGCAAGGGCTCTCGCTTCCAGGTCCCATGGAGGGGTCCCGGCTAGGAGACATGCCACCTCGACGGAGATCGTGCAATCCATCCATCCATACTTACAAACTTTCGCGTTTATAATATAAGTAGGATTGATGTGCTCTGAGCCTTTGAGTAGATTTTTCAGGTAGCTTGCGTTTGTGTTTACTGCTGTGAAAACATTCTGTTTATTTTTCTCTTTGAGTAAATAAAAAGGAGATGTAAACTATATTTATGGTTCAACCTCACCTGCATAATACGGTACACCTGCTGATTGACGGTATGGCTCTGGTACAGGCTTTCTTTTCGGGGTTACAAAAACCGCATAAGCTATTATATCTAAAGAAGGGGAAAGAGTAAGCGGACCCTGAGCTCCGAGGTGGAAGCCTTAAATGTAACCGGGAACTTTTGTCTTAGGTAGACGCATTGCAACCTTGTTTTAAAAAAAATATTTTCTATATTATTTAATAACCTTTTCTAACTTATTTCTCAACGGATCAAACATTAAAGTACAGATCAATGAACGATGTCAGCTTATAATTTTATAGACCGTGTGCTGTATTTTCGTTCTAAGATCTTTATACGCGTTGCATACAAAACACAATTAAGTCTTCCATGCTTGTGGTTCTTGAAAATATCTATCCATTTGATAAATATCATACCTATACCTATTAGTAGCTCTCGACATTGTTAAATTGAAATGAAAACTGTTTTTAGATCTAACTCTCATTAGGAATATGAAAAGTGTAAGTTGAAACCGAAAAGTGTCAGTTCACACCAATATGGCCTCATATGGGTCCCACTATGTATTTTACTTACACATTATGCCAGCTAAATTTATTGGTACTAAGTCATAGGAACGTGCCTGTTGCCGTATACTGGTCACGTTTATAGAGCGCGTCTCTGAACTCGCACGCAAACATAAATGTGAGCTTATTGTGCCCCGGAACCACTGAGTTAATATTACTAAAGTATAGAGCATACAACAAAAAAAATGTGCCAGACGAGCAGAGCGGGGTGTGCCGGGCCGGGGGACGCACCGATGCGATACACTTCACTTACTACTACTTTACTTACTTTTATTCTTCTAAATTTAAAAGAATAAAAGTAAAACAGATGCATTTTAATCATTACTAGTAATATTAACTCAGTGATTTAATAAGAAGAGTTTTGCAATATATTATATATTTTATCTCTTATATAATTATATACATATCTAACACAATTCATTATCTCCTATAAATATCTTATATTAACTATTAGTATGCGAAAATTGTTTCACCAGGCTCGGGAATTTGCCAAGTATAATGATATTAAATTTAGCTGAATCACAAATGGGAATTCATTTCTTCGTAAAAAAGAAGGTGATCACTATTTTTTAATTACCTCAGAAACATGTATTCCAAATATCACCATAAGTTGTGATAACCAAAGCCTACCACTTATTCACTGACTAACGTTTCTAGATGTTTCTTTATAACCCTTGATTGTCTATTTTAGTATGCATTACATATAATTATCGTACATACATACACAATACATAAATACATATCAAATACATAAACAACCAATCCTTATTTTATTTTAATTAAAACACAATTATTTAACAACACAATGCACACAAACTCTAATAACTACTTCGTTATATGAAACGTTAAGGTGCGATGTAAACATACCATTAGAAAAAAATATCAATCAATCAATTAATTAGCCCATTCTACTCTACTGCTGGTCATATAATTATTATTATAATACATTTCCACTATACTCCGTCATTGTCAATTTAGGAGGAAGATACAACAGTATCAAATGGCTACCATAAATACTATCAATAATGAAATAGATAATTCCAAAGTAACTAGTGCCTCCTTGTGTAACCCATGTGACTGTCTTAAGTATATTAATACATCTGATTGGAACATAAACTAGTTCCATCTAAATACAAGCATTGTTCATAAATAATTTAATAGTTTATTGACACTGATAATCTTAACTAAAATTAAATTTGATGTACTTGTTCTGACAGAGTGCTGGCTCAGAAAAGTCACAAATATACCTGTGATGGAGGGATATCAGTCATTTTCTAACTGTGAATTATCAAATCATAACGATGGTATTATAATATATATAAAGCGAACTATATAAAACTAACACACTTTAATGGAGCAAGCTGCCTTATTTGCGAAATTGAGAATAAGGTTACAATCGTAGCGGTCTATCGATCACCATCTTATAGTACACAGGAATATCATGACTATCTTTCAAGCAATATCAGCAGTGTATACAAACAATTTTCTTCTTTTACAAATATCGTTTGATCTGAACATCGACATAAAGCAAGCCACATAGCCTAGAATACAGATTATGAATGCTACGCTACTTAAATACTTCCCTACACGAATACATAGATGTATAGACCCTTAGTCTTGGAGTCAAATGTAACCGAGCACAAGCCGTTAATATTTAGTATCGAAAATAGGAACCCAACCCGCAAAACCTGTCACTATACTAGCCGACTAAATAAGGAAAAAATCGAAAATGAAATAGAGGAAACTGATTTCACCCACATTTATGATATGGTAGATGCTAATGAGGCTATGAACAATCTAATCACAACATTATCCTCCATTATCTCCAAGCATACAGTAAGCACTAAAATCCCTAAAAAAATAGAACAACTAAACCATGGATAACCTCAGGTCTATTAAGTTGCATGAGAAATCGGTACAAGATGCATATGGAAACTAAAAAGGCTCCGGATAATCTCATAAGTTAGATATGGAAACTTCTGCAATACGTTATTAAATAAACTCAAAATAATTCATGAAATAGAAACGAATTGGAGAAAGCTAAGAGCAGCCCCAAGGCCTTATGGAAAGTCATTAAGGATATTACTCACAAGCAGAAAATCTGAAACGATCCATCGTAGAACACATCGTCACTTTCACCTCTATCTTCAAACGTGAGCCTATAATTCATAAACAAAAAAAAAATTGACCTATTACAATTACGGGACAGTCCCCAATCCTCGGTAAATGAAGTATTTAAATATTTTTGTAATATGTATATAGCAACCTAGCTTCCAAAATAATATCACAGAACCAAATAAATAAGCCCCTCCC
Source organism: Cybosia mesomella (assembly GCA_946251805.1). Taxonomy (NCBI): domain Eukaryota; kingdom Metazoa; phylum Arthropoda; class Insecta; order Lepidoptera; family Erebidae; genus Cybosia; species Cybosia mesomella. The sequence goes on along the minus strand of OX276388.1, from coordinate 11,313,439 downwards.
TTAAAAAAGCCCGACTTCTCACCGGTAAACACTTTTAGCAGAAATGCATATATCTACGCTATCTACGCTAGTTCAGACTCGAATACTAAAATTCTTCGGCCATGTATCGAGGCGTAGCAATGACTCCGTTGCACGTCTTGTCGTCCAGGGCAAAGTAGAAGGAAAAAGGCCACGTGGGAGGTCACCCATGCGATGGACCGACCAAATCAAATCTGCAGTGGGCGGACCCTTGCATGAGTGTACCAGAATGTCTGCGAACCGGGAGAAGTGGCGAGACATCATACGGCGAGCGACATCTGTACCGGATAGTACTAGCAGTTGACCACGACCGCTCTGTAAAGAGTGCATCGACTGAGAAGAAAAGTATGTATCTATAATAATAATAATAATAAAGCCTTTATTGAATTCCATACCATTAACATAATTTAAACTTTATGTTAGTGTGGTTAGTAGTACAGTATAGTATTTAATATTTAAATAAACTTGTTAGTATAATTAGTTAGTTATTTATTTTTCTAGGTATGGATCCCTTCTTGGGTATAGGCCTCCTCTAGCCGTTTCCAATCTTCTCTGTCCTGACCCTTAATCATCCATTCCTTCCCAGCAACATGGACAATATCATCGGCCCAGCGTTTCTGAGGTCTACCAACTCTCCTTTTTCCCTTCCTGGTCCTGGCCATTTAGTGGCTGTAAGTGTCCATCTATCATCTTTCAGGCGAGAAACATGTCCTGCCCATTGCCATTTTAGTTTCAGGGCATGCTATAAGGCATCTGTAATTCTGGTCCTTTCTCTTATTGTTTCGTGTCTTACTTTATATATCCTTTTTAGTTTCAGCATACTGCGCTCCATTGCTCTCTGGCATGACCTTACTTTGCATTTGGTTTTGTTATCAAATACCCAAGTTTGGCATGCATATGTTAGGCATGGAAGTAGGCAAGTGTCCATTACAGTCTTTTTGTATTCTGAGCTGTAATTTCCTTTCAAGATCTCCTTTTGTGCCCAGTATCTGTTCCAGGTTATGTTTATTCTCCTACAGATTTCTTTCTCATTATTGGTGGTGTCAAATGATACCTGCTTCCCTAGATATATATAGGACTCTACATATTCTATTACTTTTTCATTTACTTTTATAGGTTTGTGTAAGCTATTCGACATGATTTTAGTTTTGTTTGGGTTCATACTTAGACCTACTTTTTTACTTTCCACATGTAAGATTTGTAGCATTTTTTCCAGCGCTAGTGCAGTTTCACTAAAAACAGCAATGGCATCCGCGAACCTCAGATGTGTTAGGTGTTGATTATTTAACTGTATGCCCCTGCTTCCCCAGTCTATATTTTGAAAGACACCTTCTAGGACTGCTATAAATAGTTTTGGCAAAAGAGGATCACCTTGCCTTACGCCTCGTCTGATGGGAAACTCTGAACCTTTTGTTTCTAGTTTTATTCTGCTTGTGCTTTTAGAATATAGATCTTTGATAATTTGTATGTATCTGTCTTCCACTTTATTTTTTTCCAATGTCTTCCATATAGATATGTGTGTTATGCTGTCAAATGCTTTGGAGTAGTCCACAAAAGCTATATAGAGTGGCCTATTGAATTCCTTATATTTTTCTATGACTTGTTCTAAAACATGAATGTGATCGACCGTTGAGAAACCTGCACGGAATCCTGCCTGTTCCATTGGTTGGTTGTTGTCGATTGTTGCTGTTATTCGACTAAGTATGACTAATGAGAATAGCTTGTAGATAGTAGGTATCAAACTTATTGGTCTGTAATTACTAATGTCTAAGGGGTTTCCTTTTTTGTACAATAAAACAATGTCTGAGCTGCACCACTGTATAGGGACACAACCTTGCTCCAGCACTTTGTTAAATAGTTTTGTTATGATACTAGTTAGTACTGGTGCTCCAATTTTTATGGCCTCATTTGTTATGTGGTCAGGTCCTGGGCTTTTGTCAGGTTTTAGTTTGCAAATATATTTATGTACTTCTTGTTCATCAATGGCTTGTAGAAGATCCTCTGAATTCCTGATGGTTGTGCCAATTTCTGTATCTCTGTCATACTGATATTCGTAAAGTTTTCTATAGAATTCTGTAGCACTATCTATGATTCCATTTCTTGTTCTCATTTCTCTGTGACCGTTTTCTAATTTTGTTATCCAGTTATTGTGTGTGTTTAGCTCTCTGAGCCCCCTTTTTATACTTCGATATTGCTTTAAGTTTCTTTCTAAAATCTGTTTTCTATGGTTTTTATAGTCTTTTGTTATAGCTTTATTTGTTTCTTTGAATAAATTCTTGAGTTTTATCTTATCGTCTTTATTTTTTAATTTCTTTTTGATTAAAACTGAGCGTTCGTTTATTAATTTTTGTAATGTATGTATCTACTTTTACTAATATATTGACAGGGGTCATTGGTCTTAATATAATGGTTCAAAATATACACGTAAAATTAACGCAAATATATTTTAGCTTTATTTTAATTTGAATAAATCGTTTTTCACTTTGAATATACTTTTAGGTTTTTACTGTAATTTCTTTGCGCTACAGTGTTTATGGGTTTGTAATGGTGATAATTCATTTAGCAATATAAAGAGAAAGGACACCTGATTTCTATACAAACATGGACATGATGGTAATATAGAACAAAAAATTAGGAAATAATTAGAGCACGTAGAAAGATTTCATGAGCGATGTTTTCGTGACAATTAGGAATAGCTAAATCAGTTGAACCTCGCATCGTTTGTAGTAGATTTATAGGTTATGTTTGATGTTATTTTTTTTTCATAATGATTTTTTAAGAACCTTTCCATTGCCTACGAGCGTGTGATTTACATGGAGTGATCACATACAGATTTGCAAGGCCCGGAACTAGGTTTTTCCTTCGTTTAAATCGTAGGCCTATTACAAATGGACGGATTTTTCAAACTATTAAGATGGCTTCACGTCAAAATCATAGTTATCAGTTTATTTTGTGAAACATAGGTAGTACAAAATGTGACCTGCCTCGGACGTTAAAATGTTAAGGTTCCCATTTGAACTTCTGTGGCATTCGTTACGGGTAGTTGGAACCCCAAAAGTTCGACAATCTGGTCCAAATGCAGAACTTCGATTTCGCCCGTCGCTTCATAGAAAATATCAAAGTTTGGTCGTTTTGTACCAAACTTTTATATGTTGTTTGGTCCTAACTGAATTGGGAAAAGACTCAGAGGATAGTGATAGGTAGCACAATATTATATTTAAAAAAAAAAGATCATAATCTATGCTGTAGTACATCAAATGAACTACGTCTAAGTTATCTAATAAATAAATATCAATGAATAGTATCATGTTGAAAATATTATATGCGTGGCAGAATTTCGAACCGAACGGCAGTTGTGTTCGAAATTCCAAATAATATGAATTTCATTAAGAAATAATATTAATTAGATTCAGTAACTGACACTGTAATCGAGACGTAGTATTTCTTTTGTAAGAATCTTTTCTGTGTGATGCCGAGATGATTACTATTAAGTATTAAGTTTGTTTTATGTATTTCAGGTATGTAAGTATGAAAAATAGCATGTATTATTATTCATATTTTGCAAATCGGAAAAGTAATTAGCACAAAATAAAGAAAATGACTGGGACTTGGTTATTGTTAAATAAATAAAATAAATATTCTACGACATTCTATACAGCGCTTTCTAGACCCAAAGTAAGCATAGTTTAACTAGCTAGTTAAACTATGCTTACTACTACTACTACTAGAACCCAGAAAACAAGCTTGTTTTATGGGTTCTAGTATAAGGATAAACATACTTATATACTAGTAAATATATACATACTATACATAGGAACACCCAGACCAATGCAGCTAGACATATTAATGCATACAAATATTAGCACTGAGTGGAAATCGAACCTGCGCCACTAGTGGTAGCAGTCAGTCGAATGCAACCGCTACGCATCTCAATTTTTTTACAACGGAATTAATTATTGACTTTGCTTCGCGTTGAACTTTTGCCACAAAGATCTTGGTGACGCCCGCCATGTAGCCGTGACGAAATTTCTGTCAAGTGTGGCTTACGCAACAGTTTTTCTTCCGTGCGGAAATCCCCCGAATTCCCAGAAGCCAACGGGGAAGGTTATGTCGGGCTCGAACCGACTAAAATCACACGCCGTCTTGGATCTTCAGATGCACCCCGACTGACCCAAGACCGTCTCCGGTTTCGAGATGGTTTGGGAACCACGGTGTCCAAACTTATGGCAGTCGCGTGCTTATTTTGATACCTCGACGGTCTTTGAATGATTTGAAATAGACTCACGAATTATACTGAGGCTAGAAATCTGAAGCTCAGGGTTTTAATAGTTTGAGCCCATTCACAAGGTCGTCGTGCGGTTTGAGCGTAACTTCTTGGCATCATTGAACCCCTATCTTGTAATCCGCATAAAGGCCAGTACACCTTTAAAAAATCATCATTGAGGTTGGCATAGGTATTGGCGTTCACCTACGGGAAGCCAATCCGTCCCCATTTCACCCGAGGCAACAACCGCCACGAACTCAACTGTTTGACACTTCTACTCAGAGTAGGCCATTTATTTTCGTAATGTACTTTCGACAGAAATAAATCTTACAGTTCCTATAGTGATTGTTTGGTCTGAGCTGCCGTTTGGTGTTTTGTAATAAGTTTAAATAGACAGGGTATATGTGTGTGTGTGTGTACCTATATATACTGGTGTTGTTTTCGTTATGTTATCGGTGTAACTAGCATCATGATCTTGACGTTATTTCCGGTTGCATTTGAGGCTTTAGGCTCAAGTTACTCTTTCTCCTTCTTTCGATTAGGCTTCTATGGGAGCGACTGCCGTCTGCCGACTTCGATTAAGAAGTCTCTCAGTACTACCACATCTGGTGACTACCAATATACAAAAAGTAATAATACAGTCATTGACGTATTATTCATAGACTGGCTTGTAAAACAAACTAAACGGTATCACCTTATTGGTGTAGTAGGTACACCAATGCGCTTAGGTTGGCACGTCGGAAAGAAGAGAGAGAGTCCAGGTAAGATAGAATTACTTCGAAGATCGACTTACTTTGTAGAGCGTTTTCTCTGTCGTACATCGGACTGCCGGTAAATGTAAACAGATCATGAACAGATAGGAATAGCGATAGTTATTTTTATATTGCCAGGCTATGAATTTTATCAATGATATAGGTAAGAAAACCTAATTTCAATCTCAGTCTCAGGTAGGTACTCTCTGGTGCGTACCTGGTCCCTTACCTAAACAGGTAGATGTGTCGAGAATCACCGTGTGGATAAGGCTGGTCGTCGTCAATTTTTATTACAATATATTATGATTTTTTCAAGTAGTTAATCAAAAATTCACACTGAATCTGACCCGGCCTCATTTAAAAGTAAATGTACATTCAGGAGTTTTTTATATTATTATTTACAGTTAAATTTATACGCACTGCGTTTATGGTATATCATTTCATAGTTGTATATTTTTAAAAGGATATGTGGGGAGCTTTGGTTTTTAGATGGCTAAACACTGGGTAATTTAGCTCTTTGATTATGAGAATAATTTAAGATGAAACATCAAAGACGTCGCCACCTACTGAACTAGTGCTTACTATTCTATTCGAATAGTATGTGTCAGTTTTTGAAGTGAAAACTTATTTAGCGGCGTTGTGCACTTTTTTTGTAATGGGTAAAGAAGGTTAAACTCGCGTCAGTAAACACGTGACCTGATCGTAAGACAACAAATATAGAAGCGCTAATTTCACACTGTACTTAACAACCTTGGTGGTGCGTTCATCTAATGAGTGGTCGTTGACTTCGTCAAGACTGAGGTTGATTCCGACCGAGGCCCAAGAAACACTTTTTGTCATCATATAACTTTGTGTAATATTTATTCTATTTTGTGCCATAAATCTATTGATATAAAATGGAAATTAAACAAAGTGCATCTATTAATGAAAAAATCCGTTCCCGCAGGGGGAACGCACAGGTAGATTTCGTGAAGCAATTAATATTATTTTATTAACATGTTTATTTATTTTTTCTCGAAAACGGTAACTTTTAGCGAAAAACTATTCAGACATTTATTTTAGACTTAAAAATGGTCTATCGATTAAAAATGTTTCCGACGGCAAGAATGTTCACCGGTTAGAAGTTATGATGTATTTCCCGAAAAAATTTGGTTTCCCCCCCCTCCACTTTTAGTTAAAGTTTTAATCTTATAGGTTTAAAAGTAAAAGTTGTTGGTATTCATGTATACTATGGGATAAAATTAGAACAGTTCGAATATCTTTCATGGAACGTGAAATTTTAAGGAAATACTGATTTCACAAAAATTGAGGCCCTACCGTCCCCTTAGGCCGGATTCCACCCGTTCACGAACTTAAACTAAGTTTACACCCAAGCAATTTTTGACCGCAGTTTGAAAGCGATCGGGGCAAAAATGCGACCGTGAGAGTGCCGCAAATTTTGGGAAGTGGAACCATACATACATATATATATATATAAACTTTTTGACCAGTGGTCATTTCGGGCTCAGGGGGTCATAACTAGACCTCCTATGAAGATTTTTTTTTAAATTCGACAGTAGTCAAGAAACCAATAGGTAGATCGATTTCATCGAAATCTACCTAAAAAGTGACGAAGAAATGGCGAAAGAAAATGAGTCAGTACTTTATAAATATATTGGCAATGATGGTTCTGGTAATAATGATGGTGAAAAAGTCATTGAAATTATGGATGGAAGTTGATTTTTCTGAGAGATAAACTTTTTAATGTAAAATAATTTTATTGTAATAGTTCTGAAGTGTTAAATTTGGTAGATGGCCCAGGGTCAATGGGGGTGCGAGGGATATGCTCTATGGAGAACCTTACACCCCGGCGTCTGATGCGATGTTACTGATGTTACTGATGCGAGTTTAACCTTTTTTACCCGTTACAAAAAAAGTGCACATTTCACTTCAAAAAATAATTTAAATATTCACAATTGTAATACTATTATGTAACAAACAGATGTTAAATACTGTTTTTTGTGAAGAAAAATAGGGTGTGTTGTTTGGATTGGACAATAATCACTAAAAATAATATATATTTTTCTAATATTAAATGGACCATGTACCTTTTTTCCTTTTTTTTCGTGCGGAAATCCCTTCGGATACCCCCCCGCCGGCCAGCGGGGGCGGTTATGTCGGGCTTGAATTGACTAATACCGCACGCCGTCTCGGGTCTGCAGACGCCGGGGTGTAAGGTTGCCCATAGAGCATATCCCTCGCACCCCGACTGACCCTGGGCCATCTCCGGTTTCGAGATGGCCCCCTTATGGCAGTCGTTACCGGTAGTTGGAGCACTAAAAACTCTGATAACTAATCAAACTACAGTAAAATCCACTATATCTATAATCGACTATATATTCATCGAATAAAGATACTTCTGCAAAATCACTACTTTACAGAACAGACATTTTTTTATACAAAACTTGCTGCAACTTTTATTATCTTCTGGAGAAATTATATTAGTATGTATAGTAGTATTATATGAGTATGGGTAATATTAGCGACGAAAATCCGAAAATACTGATACAGTTCAAATACACATGTAACCTTATTCTTTGCATAGGTCCTTAAAGGTGCCTTAAAATGTCTAGTATGACATACCCCTTACATTGTAATACACCCGCACGACAAGCTTTTTTCATGTATCTTGTGACAGTTTAAATTGACTGTTGGTACAACCAAGTACCACTTTTTCATGCCATATGTGTTTCTATAGTGGTTTCTAGAGTTAATATTAATGAGACACCTATATAAAATATTTCTTCATAATTTTCTATTTATATTTATAGTGCCAACTGGGCGTACAGACCTACTGAAGATAATTTTATACAGACAATACTTGAACTAATACAACTCTCTCTTATATCATACCAGCGGCTGCTCGCGACAATCACGTCAAGCACTTATTTATTCTGCAAAAAAATTCAATCTAAAAATAAATATTGTATTTTTGGATTCGATTTTTTGCGCAATGAATAATTTCATTAGAATGACACCATAGAATATAGATAGATACATAGACATAACTTTAGGGGCGCTATATTTATGTGAAGATATTATCTGAAAACGGCATGGAGTATTGACAGAAAACGCTTGAGACTGCATCAAATTTACTTTCGCGAAGCAATTACTTACTTGGAGAGTAGCAGGGGCAGGTTATTTCTCGTTAGCTTTGAGAACTTCCATAAGTGTTACTTAGCGAAGAGAGCGAAAGAATAAAACATTTTGAGTTTGTACTCAAAGTTATAAAGTGAAGTTTTAGATTTTCACGTTCCATCGAATACAATAATATACAAATAAGTGTTTGGTTGTTTGTAATTTATGCGCCGCCTTGCCGTACCGTTCATCCAGTTGCGATAATACTTTTTCAACTTAATAATAGCACTTGCACGAAAATTACAGGTAGAGTACCGTGTGCAATCGGAACGGCCAATAATCTTAATATTTATTATTCTTTTGTGCTTGTGTTTATCACCTAACTCCTCCTGAACGACTGGACCGATTTGGATAAAATTTTGTATATTTCTATGGGTGCCTAGATGGTTTAAAAACACAATTGGACACGGTAGGTAGTACGCTACTGTCGATATGTCACCAAATTTGATGAATGTGGTATATTCTGGGCAGGACCAAGTCTGCCGGATCTGCTAGTATATTAATAAAGAAGTATTTATTTATCATTATACTAGCGACCCGCCCCGGCTTCGCACGGGTGCAATGTTGATACTAAATATACTACACAATGTCTTTATATTTAACGTTTACAGCTTTTTTGTCATTAGACAATACAAACATGTTATTGGATAAGAATTAATGCGGTATTGCTTGAAATCGCTTCGTAAATAAGCCAAGGTTTTGAGTCAATACCATAAAAAAATAGCAAATTTAAATGTTGGCAAAAACTTGTAAGTACCAAAATTTACCTTAATTCTCAGATTTTTTATTTTTCGGAATTTTCCCTTGTGCTGTAAGAACTGTAAGACCTTATTTTTTAGATCTGGGATATCTTCCTTACGTCCAATTTATCTATACCTACTACTATAAATTTGTAAATTAGTTTCTTTTGTAAATTGTAAATAAAATCAGATTATGTTAAATGAACGATTCTGAACACAGCAATTTTTTTTCGATGTTTGATCGCAATAGATATAAAATATAGTGAACAGATTTTGAAGTGTTCTATTAGAAAGGTCTTGGTCAGAGTTAAAACCTGCCGTATGTTTGATAGCAATTGGTTAAGTAGAACCAGAGATATGGCCAAAGAACGTAAACATACCACCGTGCGGGTGGGGCCGCGGTCATCAGCTAGTCAAAAATAAATACCCACTTTCTGTATATGTAGGTCCTGCCTTATAGCTAAATAGAACTCCTTAGTACTACAGTAAAACAATTACTATATGCCACACTATGCGTCTAAACAGAGCAGGTAATCTAATGCAGAGGCGACGACGTGGTGTTATACATATTGCCAGAGGTTCTCAATCTTATATCTTATTTTCTAGTGGCCCCATAACTATGCACTGTTTTAAAATCACAATTCCAATAATTATTTTTAATCAAAAAATAGTTGCATCTTCTTTCTGATTAGAAACGAATATATTTTCTTTAAGACGGTTCTGTTAATGCGAGCAATAAAACGCCACTTTGAGAATCTAAAACATTTTAGTCAAGAAATTAGAAAACCACAAAGTACTAATTCGTCTTCTAACCGTTTCAACAGCCCCCAATATTTTCTTGGTCCCTTACCTGTAGGTTTCTAGTACCCATAAAGGTGGCATGGCATTATCGCTCACTTTGAGAACGATTGCTTTAGTGAACCAATCGAGAGTAACGCACGTGTTGTAGACATCGTTTATATATTTCAAGTTTAACGTCTGATGCTTTCTAGCAGAATGACACGTGCCTATCAAATTTTATCTTTCACGAAGCCGATGAAATTGCAGAAATAATTCCAATATACATTGTAGTTTGTGGAGATAAAATAGAGCTTGGACAATCGCCATCGTCTCTAAAATACATTAAGATTTTATTTCCGCGTGTTTCTTGGACAGTTTATCTTTTTTCTCTGTTTTCTCTGCCACATAATATTATGTATTCACTGTTCTGTCGCCTTCACACTATAGAAAACTACAACTCAATGTATTCAACTAATTCTACTCATAGATATTAATATGAAGTTGAAGAATTGGTATGAATAACGTTGTTAGGTTTCAGTGCAAGTTGTTATTGGTAATGTATTGTGTAGGGTTTGAAACCATGTTTCCAGATAGTAGTCTGCCTTAAACATTACGGTACTTGAATTTTGCACAACTGCGTCCGTCGGTCAGCCGTCGCGTTCATCCCAGACCGTCACTGCCTCACACGGGAACGTTTCCGTGCCGTGAATTCGTGCGAAACGGCAATTGGATGCTGGACTACACCGCACCGTGTCACAATAACGGCATCGTGGTGAGTAAGTTGTCATCGTGCTAAAGGAGTTCAGTGCCTTTGGGTCTGATTTTAATGAAATATACCTCTGAGGATAATAATAATACATTTCGCCTTTCTAAACCTAAGTATAGCTTGAGCTTATAATATAGGTTTAAGAATGTATACTATGTACAAATTTATATTTTTTTATTTACAAAGTAATTTGTACCGTACATGTAAACCTAGATTAATGCTAATAGACATTTTTATTGCTTACAAATATTTTCATATACCGACGAAAGATTACGCGCCTTATCAAATAGGTAACAAGAGTATAGTGTGGTAAGGAATTATAGGTAGTTAAGAAATTTGAAAATATGGACACTTTTACCTCACCAAATGTTGTTAACTAGAATTTTCTTACAAATATGACGAAACAAAATGTTTAAATTATCTCAACATAAAACATCGATAAACAAACCAAATACAAGCGGCGCGGCGGCTCCTCAATTACTAAGTGCATAAAACAATTAAGTAACTGGCTAACGAATAGTGATGTTTTTGTCACAATTCGACGTTCACACGATCGGCAGTGCCCGGCTAACCTGTTCTGACTTAACTCGGTTAAAAATCCCGTTTATCTAGACTGGTAATGAAATAGTTAAACCTAAATAGTGTCCACATTTTAAACATACATTTGACCAAGCCGGGATAAGAATTTTTACTTATCCCTTCAATATAACTTATCGGGGTAGGCAGAGATCACATTTTTCCACTTGCTACGATCCTAGCATACACCTTTTGTTTCTTCCACTTTTATTGCATACATGCTCGCCGGTTGTCCGCCCCCGCTGGCCGGCGGGGGGTTTTTTTTTTTACGTACGGAAATCCCTTCGGATACCCCCCCCCCGCCGGCCAGCGGGGGTGGTTATGTCGTGTCTCGACTAAAACCGCACGGTGTCCTCCCCAAGTGTCCGTTGCCGGGCACTCCGGGTAAGCCCTCGAAAGGATAACCCCAGGGTTGCCGGCGGTGTACTCTATGTTCAATTTAATATCAAATCTAATTACACCTATGTCGAATAGCCGTCATAAAAATAGTTGTGTGTTGTGTAGAATGTGTTGTGGACTTCAGTACAATTGAGTTATCTGCTAGAAAAACTTCATAATAAATATGGGTGGGGTAAAGTGGAATTCATAATAAATAGTGAACATGCCAATTTCTCGCTCGTTACGTTTCCTGCTTCGAGAGTTTTAATTGAATAGTGTTTGTTTTTCCAAGCTATATCACGTTTATTTCATTAAACAAAGTAAACATAAATGAAAATTGTGAAATATCTCTTGTATTTTTAAATATTTACCATTACGGCTGGATTTCCTCAACGATGGACACTACGTTTAAGGCGAACTAAACCGCGGTACTACACTTTACTCTATTAGTTTAAGTAGTTTCAGTGAAGACAATATTGATTTCTTTGTTACCGTTTTTGACGTTATAAGGCTAAACTTCAGCCAGATCTAAATCCACGTCGACTAAGTCGCAGGTAAAGCAAGTCTATACTAAATAAGAATATATGACAGACTGATAGATCCGTTCAGTCTTTCTGGCGTGGGTGAGTAACAAACATTAATCAATCCATTAAAACTTTCGCATATATAGTAGTAATAAGATAATAGAAATAAAACACCTACGGCTCAAGTTCAGTTCCCGGTCAAACACCTTCGACTTCTCGAAGTTCATGTGCGTATTTGAAATTAATAAATAATTCATCATCTTCTGAACCTTTTCCCAACTCAGTTGGTTCAACTTTCAGTCTAACTACGGAACGGCCAAACTTCAATATTTTCCGAGAAGTCAGTGCCATCTGACCAATACAAACCACTGGTGACATCGTAGTTCTGTAGTTAGAACAGTTATCCCAAACATTACGTATTCTTTTTTAAACTATAAATGATCAAAGACCAGGCCATTTAACAATATCAGACTATAAATGCGACTTATAATGCATTGCAGTAATTAAACAACCTTCCCAATAAGAATAAGGAGGCTGGGCAATTAAGGATATGTTTGTGTAGCAATAAAGAGCATAGCTTTGACAATGCTAATACGTTTAGCGTGCTACCGAGACGGTAATTACCCACTAATTTAGTTCAGGAGTGAAGATAGGTGTTATTTGCGTCTTGGAAACTTATGGCGGGCTGTTCTTGAGAGAGCTACGGCCGAGCCCTCAATAGCCCTCGCTGTACTTATCGCGGAATTCCTGCGAATTAAGTCTAAGAGCTAGTTATACGTCTAGCTTGCTTATACCGCAATATGCAAAATAAAATATTAACATGACATCATATTATTACGATAATCTTGTAATTAAATGTTATGAATATGAATATGTTTTTAAATCTGTGTTTATCATTTATACGGAATTCCTGTTACTACTGCCGACACTAAATAACTAACGACGGGAGTGCATCATGTTAATTGGCACCGACTTTAAAATTACCATATTGAATGATTTGTAGATTTGAGCCCTATTAACATCTTCAGGGTGCAAGCCAACCTTACTTGCTAGCTGTCTGCCGACAGAAGCGGGCATTACTAGAACCGGCCGTAACAAGAAGTGGTCAAAAACAGAATTAGTCATATCCAGAAGAGGACGTCACAAGAAGTTGTCACAGACCGCCTAAACGGATCAACGGACGAAGCTTTGGCGCAAATTTTCCGCTCAGGGTTGGGGAGTCGAATCACAGTCGCTCTGATTCCCCAACCATGAGGTGCAACCGGGATCGTTGCTAAGATGATGATTAACGACTTTAAAATGATCACTGGTATGCTAGGAATAGCAGTCGCTGATCGGACTGTCTGGTAGTATCAGGAAAGGATTGACAGCGGAAAGAGAAGATTGGCGATTACTTCAGCAACAAGAGCACTGCTCTTAAATTTAGAGCAGAGAGAGAGGGTATATAAATAATCGGTATAAACTTTGGCATCGCGACAGCATATGAAATCAATAGCTAGCTGAACAATTAGGAATTTTATATGTCGGCACCATTTCTGGCACTTGTAAAACTACCAACATTTTCATTGTCGTTTTTATCTAAATGGTCCGAAAATTGTACAAAGTGAAAGAGGAAATTTTATTGGACGTTCTTTTCACTGTCAAACCTACATACACGGTACACTCACGAACTGTGATACAACTTTTCTCTGAACCTAGTCTAGTTGTTTGTATACCACATTTTATTTCGTAGATCCACGTAAAATGTCTACCATTCCACTTCTAATTGCATTGAATAAAATGCATATTCAAATTAAACATTGGTAAATCTACAGTTTGATCTTAGTTTATCTAAAGCTGAGTACACGAACGATTAAATAATGAACATATACGAATGAATAAGTGAATGTCACATCACGGAGAATCGAAGCCATTATGATTATTAATTACTGATTACGGCAGGCTGGTAGTTAATTGTCAAGGCATATAAGTTATTTTTTTATTAAACGTTAAAACGATAGGCTCTATGGAAACATGTATGGAACTAATGACCCGACTGCACAGGAAAATTTCATGAATCAGTGAGGATGAGATATGTGTAGAAAACGAGGTATAACGTCATATCACGTTATGGTCAAATAATTTACTGTTAGTGGTTGAGTGGATGATTAAAAATCATAATATCAATCAAGACAAGCTGTTATTCGATTTTGAATTCTGAACGTGTATGCAATATTTCGAATCAATCAAATGCCAAGAAATGGTTGAAAAATGAGTTGCGGGTTTTAATGGACAATTTATCGTATAAACAAACAGTGCAAGTTAAATAGAAACTTGTACTTAATAAGCACGAAAGTCGTTTTTACCGCTTTTTTACTATCCTGAATTTAACAAGCTCAGCTAAATAATTTATAAGAACGTTTTTCTTTTTATCATAGAATCCTACTCTTTTTACAAGCTTTTATTCAACTTGCTCTGTAAGCATATACATATGTACTAGCTGAGCCCGCGGCACCGCCCGCGTGAAGGTCGGTAATCGTTTTTTGGTTATATCTCCAGTTGTACACGTACTTAACCAATTGCCATCAAACATACGGCAGATTTTATGTCTGAACAAGATCTTTTTAATAGAAGAAACCGCACCAAACTCCGCAAATAAAAATATTTTTGTGTCCAAAGTCAGTTATTTAACAAAACCCAAGTGTTTTTTTTTTTTCAAATATCTTCAATCTTTTTAATATTATAGATGTATGTATGCTTTAAAAAATCAGGTGTACTATAGCAAAAATAATAATTATATGCAAAGGATGTGTTTATTACAAAAGCTTGTAGCGCAAAAAGAATACAGAAAAAAACTTGCGCGATACAAGCTTTTAAAATTAGCACAAGCTTTGCACAAAATTATTATTTTCGTTTTAGTACCTAAATCACTGTTTTTTTTAAATAAAAGCTTGTTCTGAATATTCGTTTTTTATTATTTTTTCGTTCGTTCACCTGAACGACATCTCTGAGCGTCGATAGGAATTTTATCTAAGCTAACATCTAGAGCACCGTGGGTTTGTTTATTACTCAATCACCCTCTAACAGCTGAACGGATTTGGCTGAAATTGCCACAGGGATAGATTATAGTCTGGAGTAACAAATAAATTTACAAGAATAACAGAATTACACGCGGGCGAAGCCGCTGGCAGCCGCTAGTATTAACTAGTTTTTTAATAGCTTAGCTTGTTATCACAAATCGCGACATGCACTTACCTAACGTTGGAATTCAACCTTTATATCTTGAGTGAGTCTTTTTATATTATACCAGCTGTTGCTCCGCTCGCGTAGTTTTCTAATCCCTGTCCCGCAACCCAAGGCCACCTTATCCAGGGATAAATAGCAGCCTATATGAATTACTACACTATAATCTATCTGTGTACCAAATTCCGGCCAGAATCAGTCGTTTGAGCTTGATTGATTAAAAAGCATCCAATCATTCAAGCATCTTCACAAACTTTCACATTTACAATATTATGGTAGGAAGTAGGATAGGATAATAGGATATAGTAAGTAGAGTTCTGTGCCTCTGGCGTTATAGATGTTCGTATGCCTCGGTAATCGCTTACCATGTCGATATGCATTCTTACCAGTATAAATAAAATACTACTGCATCTTGCTACTTGTTAAAAAATTACAATTATCGTAAATGAAATCAAGCCTAATTGCCGCATCTGTTCGTGTTGGTGATCTACACGTTTCAACATACAGGAATAATTAAGTGACTTGCGCAAACATATTACAACTCTATGGCATCAAAATAGAGTTCTGATTCGTAGATAGATAAACATGCTATGATCTGGACCATCTATCTTTTGTTCATTGACTCAATCAATATAGGTTAGTACGGAAACTAAAAACGTTTCTATTTTGGAACTGAAAAGGAACTAGTATTTTATACGTTAATGTTTGGAATGGTTTTGTTAGAAAAGGTAAAGCATTTTAATGCACTCCTATTAATTTGAGAGATGTTTCGTTTGCGTGCGTATGTTTAAAATAGAGCATTACGTCACAGTTTGTTTATATCTCGGGGATTTTGTGTTTCTCTGAAATTGTTTTCTTGTTGCCACATGTCTCTGATCGGGGGTGTCTTATTACTTTGTAATTTTTAACCCCACTGCTGTCCAAGTAAAAAAGAGGGTTATGTATTTGAGCTGTACCTGTGTACTATGTATGTATTTGTCCAACGCTATGTTCTCGGGTAAATAGATTTATAAGTATAGTATGTCGTTAGAATCGTTTTTATCCCGCAAATATCATATTGCCAGCCAACACTGCATCTAGTGTTGTCGAGTCGATTTCCTATTGGAGTAGGCAGAGTTTCCAACGAGCACACGTTTCCACTTACAACGAGCCTAATATACCTACACCTTTTCCTTTTACTAATTATTATTAATTCATTCATACATTTAATAAATCATTATTATAAATTCATTTATTTTGTATAGACCATTATAATGACAAAAAAACTTGACTAATGTTTAGCAAATAGACTACTGGTTCGAAACGCGGCCCTGTCCTGAGAAGACTCCGGCAAGAAACTCAGCGGGCTGTTTTTTTTGGTCTTTTTACAATAAAATGTTGGAACTCGGAGGAAGACTCTTGGGCCCAAATTATAAATTGCCCGCTCTGCCCGCGTTTGCAATATAAAGATTGTATTTAAATCTGAGCTATTACCCCAAATGAGAATTTCTTAGCTCATATATTATAATACAAAGTCCACCAAAGTCCGCCGGCAACCCTGGGGTTATCCTTTCGAGGGCTTACCCGGGGTGCCCGGCAACGGACACTTGGGGAGGACACCGTGCGGTTTTAGGCGAGACACGACATAACTACCCCCGCTGGCCGGCGGGGGGGTATCCGAAGGGATTTCCGCACGTTAAAAAAAAAAAAAGAAAAAAAATATATCATAATACAATAAAAATAACTGAAATAAACTATACTACCCGTATCTACGTCTGTTAAAGTCGTAATCTTTTTTTACAGCGTAGGAAGCAGAACTTAACCTACTAGCTATTTTTTCAATATGTGATCCCCACTGTAATTTAGCATCAATACTGAAACCTAAAAACACAGTCTATTCCACAGATATCAACAACTGTCCCTTGAGTTGTACATTGGTTTCCAACAGTCTGACGTTAGTTTATGTGAATTTAATACATCTGGTGTTTTTTATTATTTTCATTTCACTGTTTTATAATTGTTTTCATACATGCTCGCTGTTTGCGGGTATTCTTTCTCTTTTCACATAAATCTGTTTCTGAATATTATATACACTTAATATTCAGGTTTATGGCTGCACTATACACCGAATATTTTTCTTCAATTTGTTCCAGCGATAAAAACAACTATAGTATAGTTACGGCAAATGCTAACCTATTCATGTTACAAGCGAAATTGAAGCGTATTTATTGGAAAATATCTCGGCTGCACGAATAGTTAAAGAGTAGACACTACCCTAGAGTAAGTAACAGGAATACCTGTTCCATATTCTGGGCTAGTAGTATCGAAATGGTTCCATTGTATCTTTACTACTTTGAAGAATTTAAGAAATTTAACACCGTTATTATTCGATTCTATTTTATTATTAATATAGTCATATTTATTTTGTTTTGCTCTCTTTGTCTGTTGCATTGGAAATCATTATCTGTACAGGCGAAGTCTCAATTATAAATTTTCACTTTGGACATAGAAATTCCTATGACGTAGTTGACGTAGTGATACGTAAATATTTATCAGACGTTCATACGTTTACTAAGACATGATTATCGTGATCACTACTTCGATATTCAAATCAGTGACATTTGCAAATCAAAATTTAAATCTTGTAATAGAACCTTGTTTGTGGTTTCAACCATATCAATATCATCGTCACCATAGTCTTGATCCCGGTTACACAACTCGATTCAATCCGCCCAAGTCTTCGGCATCCCTGGTAGTGACCGCGAGATCCGAAGTGCCTGCTCAGGCGCTCGGATGATGATGATTAACTATCTCGTGCCTCTACTGTTAACATCCACTTTATATAGAAAAAGATGACCAGAGCAGTGAACAAATTGTAGACCAGGAAATATATATTGTAGTACTATGAACGATGATATATATGTACATAACACTCGTAAGACCTGTCACCGCAAACAGCAGTCGTGTACTCTCTCACCATTTTTTTTTTTTTTTAATATTTAGGATATGTCAATTTGACTTCCCTCGCCTGATGGTAAGAGGGTCACCATTACATACACGTACCATGTTAACAATGGTGGCACTCAGCTTGACGGCCTCATCGGAAGAGGATTGTCGTCGCAGCACCGCGTGACACCCACCGGTCCCACTAGTGCTGCGACCACAATCCCCCTGCCCGGCTATGCACTTGCTGATCCCTGAACGCAATCAAACCGAAATTGGATTACTATGGAGGGTTTTTCGCAATCGTGCACGGTGGTACCTACCCGGCCGAATTTTGTGACAAATTTGTGTCATCAAATTTCTACCACCAGGAATCAAAGGAAAGGGAGTGGGTGCATGATGACACCACGAAAAATGACATTTTCATGAGCATGACGAAAATTGCACCTGAGTCTAATAATGATGAAAGTTAATACCAGTTCAAACTGGTCAATTGCTCTCAAAAGAGGTACCTGAAAATTTAATGATTTAAAGAAAATTTTCTTTCAATCATTTTTTTCGTGTTGTATCCTTTTATCTATTTTCGTTAATCACTTAGTTAACCTTGGTTCTTCGATTAAAAGTCACAGAACCGAAGTCGTACAGAATTAAAAACCATTCGATTCCTTTTTCAAGATGGCAGCCACGGGACCAAGGTTGCGATCTCACAAACTTGGATTTAACTTTACACTAAAATCTCCTCTAGATAACCATAAAAATCTCTGACTTTGTAATCACAATTGTAATTTTTTAATGACCAAAAACCTCCTGAATTGTATAGGCTAATACGAACGTGCATGTTTAAAGCACGTTCATGTTATACGATACGATAATTTGGAGTTAATATATTAGTTAATATAAATAATAACTTATACCAGCTTTATTAGTTAGTTCGTCCATCGACGAAGGCAGACGGATATTGAGCAGACATCCTTACCCATGCTCATCTGCCCATTCGCCATGCCAGTAATTTGGAGTTAATATATTAGTTAATATAAATAATAACTTATCCCAGCTTTATTAGTTTGTTCGCCCATCGACGAAAGCAGACGGATATTGAGCAGACATCCTAACCCATGCCCATGTTGCATTGCACATTACCAAATTAATATCAATATCTACAATAAAAATGCGTTTTTTATTGTTTCTTATTACATTTATTGTTTCAGAATTCAAACGTTATTTGGAATTATTCACTTCAACTAATGGAAGAGAGCTAATGTGACGTCATCATGTCGTTTAGGAACTATGTAAGTATTTTGAATCGTCTATCTACTACGCACATTAATTACTCTGCATTAATTCTGTCTTTACATCTTTAAATATAAAACTATAAATTAGTTGTGTCTGTACATTGGAGATATAAAAAAAAAAAAAAAATTCTAAACTCATAAATTTATTTTTTTGGAAATCTTTTCTGTTTGTTCGCGATGGACCCAATAAAAATGTCGGGCATCAGCTAGTATCTTATAAGATTTCACCAGCCAAACTTTCATACATGCACGTCGGGCTTGAACCGACTAAAACCGCACGCCGTCTCGGGTCTCCAGACCCGGTCTAAGATTACCCCATAGGGCATTTCCTTCGCACCCCGACAGACCCTGGGCCATCTCCGGTTTCGAGATGGCCCCCTCGTGTTTGGGAACCACGGTGTCCCTGTCTTACCCCGATTTGGGGGAGGGGCGCTAGTCACCCCACCGTCCCTCTAAAGGGGTACCTGTACCCGTGGAACACCTATAGATTACCTAGATGTCTCTTTTTTGTAGACACACGGCCTATCCGTTTGATAACAATCAAATCTAATATGTTTAAGTCCAATAGATTTATTTGGATAATATTTGAAACTATTTGCGAACTCAAAATTTTCTTTTTTCCAAATATATTAGACCAACATTCTGCAGCATGTTAACTATTTATTATCGAACTGACAAGCAAACGAACGTGAGACTAGACATTAACAATAATTGAATTGAAGGGCTAGACAGCATGCTTATACTTATTAGTTCTGTGAGTTGAGTAGTATTATGGAGGTTATTTTGTCTTGGCTGCAGATAGTTTTATTATGTTGGAGTAAGATATTAGAACGTGTGAGTTATCGTGATGCTTTCTGAATAAATTATGAGTAAACTTATTAAACTTGTAAACCTACTTCTTTGACCCCACCAAATTAAAAAAGGATATCCTGCTTAAACAAGGCCCTGCCAGCATCCTAGAGGTCCAAACCAACCTCACCTGTAAGTTAGTGCCCTTGTTTTTCTTTTTTGAAGTGAAAACTTCTTTAGCGGCGTTGTGCACTTTTTTTGTAATGGGTACTAAAGGTTAAACTCGCGTCAGTAAACACGTGACCTGATCGTAAGACAACAAATATAGATGCGCTAATTTCACACTATACTTAACAACCTTGGTGGCGCGTTCGTCTAACGAGTAGTCGTTGACTTCGTCAAGACTGAGATCGATTCCGACCGAGGCGCAAGAAACACTTGGTCATCATATATATCACTTTTTGTAATATTTATTCTATTTTGTGCCATAAATCTATTGATATAAAATGGAAATTTAACAAAGTGCATTCATTAATGAAAGAAGTGACAAAGAAATAGCGAAAGAAAATGAGTAAGTACTTTATAAATATATTGGCGATGATGGTTCTGGTAATGATGATAGTGAAAAAGTCGTTGAAATTATGGACGGAAGTTGATTTTTCTGAGAGATAAACTTTTTAATGTAAAATAATTGTAATAGTTCTGAAGTGTTAAATTTTTAGTGTAATATAAATTGGCATGTTTGTGTACGATAGCGCATAAATGAATATTGTATGTTACCACATAAATGATAGTACTTTTATACTGATAATTAAAGCAATTCGTGCAAAATTATTCCCTAAACATTCCAAAATATCAAAAATGCACAACGTTAATATTGAAGTTCACACTTCTGCCGGCACTCCCGGAGTGCAACCCATCCTTTTTTTTTAGCGTGTGGTAACCTCCTCGGGCTTGCTTAAGTTGGTGCTCTTGTTAAACAACGGGGCTCTGGCGCAGGTTTTCCTTTCAGTGTTGGGAGGTCAGTTGGCAGTCGCTTAAACTAGGAGCTTCCTGCCTGCAGCTCAGTCTCTTTACTCTGTAGAACATTGTAAGGAGTATTTTCCACAACCTGCATTGTGTAATCCTGGTGGGACACCCATCAGGATAACACAAGGAATACACAATTAATTGGGCAATTTAGAAACATTAAAATATAATCACATGATAAACAGCTGAAAAAACGTAATAATAAATAAATAAATAATAAATATTCTACGACATTCTACACAGCGCATTCTAGGCCCAAAGTAAGCATAGGTTAACTAGCTTGTGTTATGGGTTCCAGACTGCGGTAAACATACTTATATACTTTTTTTTGTTGTAATTTCATACATATTATAACATAGAAACACCCAGACCAATGCAAATAGACAAATTCATGCATACAAATATTTGCACTGAACGGGAATCGAACCCGCGTCCCCTGCCGTAGTCGAATGCACTACGCTTAGTTATGCAAATGTTTTACAATTACAACTAAAACATCGAATATTTTTACTCGGTGGCCCAGGGTCAGTCGTGGTGCGAGGGATATGCTCTATGGTCAACCTTACACCCCGGCGTCTTAAGACCCGAGACGGCGTGCGGTTTTAGTCGGTTCAAGCCCGACAACCGCCCCCGCTGGCCGGCGGGGAGGTATCCGAAGGGTTATCCGCACGAAAACAAACAAAGGTACTGGTATATTCTAATAGAATACCTGTGTGTACCCAGAGAATAATTTTTTTTTTTATCTATATTCAATTACAGAAAATTCGATAACTCTATACAAATTATTTGAATAAGTGAGGAATGGATCTGTTCACCAATGCCTTAAATATCCAGAATAGCAAAGCGCTCAATCAAATCCCTCTCCGTTCAATATTTTCACACTCACATACATTCCCTTTGCTATTTATAGAACGGTGAAAGGAATGGGTCTATTCTATATTGATAGTTTTGAACGAAGAATTTATATCTCACGATATTGTATATTTACAGCAATTGATCTTTGAACATAATAAAAACGTCTATTTAGATTAGATATAATTATAGGGGCGTGAGGATAGCAGTGGGCCGATTCGCTGTCCTTACAGACGAAGACCAAGATGAAGGCCAAAGTCCGCCGGTAACCCTGGGGTTATCCTTTCGAAGGCTTACCAGGGGTCCCGGCAATTGATACTTGGGGAGGACAACGTTTGGTTCAGTCGGTCCGATTACGACACTCCCATCCCATCGTTGGCACCGATGGGGTGAAGCCCGTGGAGGTTACCGCACGTAAAGAAATAAATAAAGGTATAATTATAACATATTTTGTGTGTTTTTAACAAGTTTATTTTTTTATTTCAGTATGAATCACCATCTTACGGCCGGAGTCGAGAAAGGACTACCTCAAGCACCTCCACGGAGCGGCCGACTACTGTTACAGCGAAGTACATGAATACCACACCCACTTACAAATCTTCGAGCATCCCCATCCTCTGTCCAGAACGCTCAACTAAAGAAGACACGCCCATCTCGACAATTGCTAATCGCTATGCGAACTATAACAAAACAGAAAAGCCAGCCGCCTCCAAATATGATTCATACAGCTCAAGTAAAACAGAAAAACCGACTTCCAAATATGAGAAAAAGGACTATTCAAAACTAACGGTTCCCTCAGTCACTATTGCCAACAAAAAGAGAGACGTAAGCCCCGTACCGACTTCGAAATACAGTGTAAATCGACCTTCACGGCATTTAAGCCCAGAAAGAAGACTTACGAAAAATTTTAAAGATAAAAGCCGAGATCCTAGTCCAGGAGATCGCGATAAAGACATTCCAAGTAAGACTGATAAGTCTACAGGCTACAGTAACCTGTCGAGTTACAAGTTATATCCTCGAACTTCAAACTATACACGACCTGTCTCTAGAACGGAAGCGAAACCAGAAATAGTAATAAACAATTACACCAGGCCTTCATCCAGAACTGAAGTAAAGCCTGAAATAAGCGTAAATAGTTACTTGAGGCCTTCATCGAGATCAGAAGCTAAAGCTGAAATAAGTGCCAACAATTACGCAAGACCTTCGTCTAGAGCAGATGCAAAAATTGATTTGACTGTTAATAGCTACTCGAGGCCTACGTCAAGAGCAGAAGTGAAACCGGAAATAATTGTAAATAGATACGCAATAGCTAACAGATTACCTACAAATTATTTAAGAAGCCCACCTACTGTAAAACAAACCTCTGTTTCACCAGTGAGTCATACCGATGCAATAAAAAACGATGTAGAAAAATGTGTATCGCCACCATCTATCATTGAAGAACCAAAATTGCAAAAAGATTCAGTAAACGAAAATAGTGAAAATGTTGACCAGATAAACGATGTCCAGACTGAACTTGAGAATGAAACTGAAACAGTTACAATAGTAACTCGTCATACTTCACCAACACCTCCCGGATCTTCCGCATATGTGAGGACCAGGAGAGCTGATATGGCCAAGACTGTAGAAAAAACAGTGACAAGAATAAAAAGAAGGCCTGAAATGGCAAACAAAGAAATACAATCAGATAGACTAGACGACTCAACGCGAACAAGTAGATTCGGTAGTACTGCACGAACTAGTATGACTAATTGGTCATATTATTCTCCAAGTAGTAGTAATTATACTGGTTATGCAGGTAGATATTCTACTCAATATTCTAATTTAAGAGAAAATTCTGGAAATAGCTCATATGCTGCCAATGAAAGATCAGGGCGCAGTCAGAGTACAGAACCAGAAAAAAAAGAAAACTCTTCTTATTCAAACTCCTTGCCCGAGTACAGCAATAATGACGATATCAACAATCTTTCTACAAATCACGTATCCGAAATAAATAATGAAACAATATCCGTTTATGCCACTGAACAAAATAAAAGCGATGATACAACAGATATAATAATAAATGTAAACCTGAAACTAAAACGGGCAAAAAGTCCTATAGAATCCACTGAATTAGTTTCACCAGAAATCACAATATCAAATAGCCAGTTACCTCCACAAGCACCGAAAACAGAAGCAAACGCTAAAACTAAAAAACTTAAAGCAAAGAAAACGAGCAGTGACTCTTCATCAGACTCGGGCTCTAAAAAGAAAATTATAAAGAAACGAAGTAAATCTGTAAGTTCTACAGATTCCGATCACGGCAGTGAAGCCAGTGAACAGTCATCTAGCCCAAAGGGTAGTACAAAAACTACATCGAGTAGTAATTTACAGAATGGTTCATCAAAGTTGAGATATTCCAAATCACGAGACAGTAATAGTCCCGAATCAAGTCTTACTTTATCAACGCAGTCATCAGTTAGCGAAGAAGAAACCGTTTCTAAATCTAAAACTAATGAGGTGTCTAGAACATCGGCTGATGAATTATCAATACCTACAGATCGAACTGGGAAACAGCCGTCTCCATTAAGAAATGAAAGTGGAACTGAAGACGCTAAATCTTTTCTTATACGAGCTTTAGCCCCAGTTACAAATTTATTTAAAAGACACCAAGAAAACAGCGATAACAGTCGCTGGTTGGAAGCTTCAACATCAGAATCTACTGGTAAAGATATTTCTAACCTCACAACCGAGAGTGATAGATCTAATAAAAGTAAAATTGATACCACTAATATCATAGCTTCAAATGTTGACAATCTAGTCAAACTTAAAGCAATCAGACCATTAGAATCCAGCGACAGGACTTTTAGTATAGACTCACCTGCTAAAAAGAAAACTGGCGTACAAAGCAGTGAAAGTCAAAATTCTTCGTCAGAAAAAAATATTGTACGAAAAATTAGACACGTTGAGTCAGGAGATAGGGCATGGTGGATGGAATCAAATAGTAGTAATAAACCGGGGTGTGAAATGCCGCACGTCAACAGCTCTGAAAAATCAGATTCTAATAAAATAATCAAGAAATGCAAGTTTGCTGATGAAGATAAACCCTGGTGGTTAGATAGTTGCGCTAATATTCCAGAAGGTGTGGAAAGACTAAGCCCTCCAAGGAAGTCATCCAGTGACAGTGATAAAAGTGAAAAATTTAACTTTTTCAATATACGTCGCATAGAATCAGGGGATCAAAAGGATTGGTGGATTAGTAGTAATGAAAATTCGACAAAAGGGAGTAGCAAACTAGAACAAAATCAACCTCACAGTCAAAATTTAAGCAAATCAGATTCTGAACGTAGTTTCCCTCTAAGAAGAATACGACACATTGAATCTGGGGAACGACCATGGTGGTTATCAAGTAGTAAAAACATTCCAGAAGGTATTGAAAAGTTACCGACTCCTCCACCTATTGAAGAAAGCGATTCAGACTCTGAGGTTCAGGTTTACGTTCCACCGTCACACATTCCACCATTTCCCTTACATCTTCCCGATGATGAGCCTTTAGGTGCCAGACGAAGTCCTGAGGGTCTAGAAACGCCTAAGGAGAATGAAAACTATCGAGGCCGGGCATCACCATATGAGAACAATCGTCAGTTTAGAAGAACAATGAACTCTTATCAAAAAGGGATGAAGAAATATATATCCCGATACACTGATATCGATGATATTCTCGGTACATCTGGACAGATATACAGACCTTTCATGGACTCAATATTAGCTAGGAGAACTGGTCTGATAGAATTTGACGATGAGGAATGTGAAGAGATAGACCCCACACAAGTCAGAATACATGACAGCACTGCTCAGCGGCCTGTTATTAAGAAGATCCGTTCCAGGTAATTTTATATAATACATACTTTTTAAAGATGTTGTTTCAGTAATGACTTGTAAGACATGAATATGCACGCATGTGAACATCTAGAACAGCGGGTGATAACTGCTTATTCCCAATCTAGTGGTTATTTTTAGGGTTTTGAAGTCCACATGGAACCCTTATAGTTTCGGTATTCCTAAATTGTATGACACAAAAAAGATCTTTTCTCAGTCTACCTACACGCACTTGACCGGCTTTAATTTAAATTTAAAAATGAAAATAATTAACATAATATTTCTTGTGTAATTGCGACCCGCTCAATAAGACCTGTAACACAATGATATGTGGTGTTTCATCCCACACTAAGAAAATCGATAAAAACTATTCTTATAACAATGCCTACCTGTCTTTTCAGTCCAATTTTCTCCAAAAGCTAATAAGTTAGTGTTAATATTAATTATCTAATAAGCTAATGTTAATTATCGCTTAATAATGTGCCCGATAGATGGCAATAGGCTCGCCCCCTATTACATTGGGACCTTAACATAACTGGCGAATCGTGGGTGTGTAATACACATCTCTGCCTACCCCTTCGGGGATACAGGCGTGAAGTTATGTAAATATGTATGTATGTATATTTCCCAAAAACATTGATTTTAATATTTCTTTTAACTCGTTTATTACTACGGCCGCAAGTGTAACATAAATCATTATAGTTATTTATATATTTTTACTTTTTAAAATGATATTACATTTTGGTGGAAATTGAAATAAATAATAGGAACGATTGTTGCCAAAGTTTCT
Source organism: Cybosia mesomella (assembly GCA_946251805.1). NCBI lineage: Eukaryota > Metazoa > Arthropoda > Insecta > Lepidoptera > Erebidae > Cybosia > Cybosia mesomella. Next base: position 11,286,710 of record OX276388.1, on the reverse strand, counting down.
TCTCTTTACCTACCTGTAAACTTTATTAATATTTTTTATTTTTGCTATGAAACCTGATAAGACTCTTTTTCTTTTCAGAAGTGACATCGTTGACTACCGGGATGGAGATCAAGTAAGTACTTTAATCAATCACTTACTTTAAACTTTACCACCGTTTTCACATTATTTGTTACAGATTAAAACTATCATTTTCCAGGTACTACGTATGAACATTTTTTGTTTTTGAATTAACTAGATTTGTTGAAACTGTTCGTTTTTCTGGATGTTAAACATATCTAACATTCGGAAGACACTCTCGTGACTTCTCAAACTCCTAATAAATAGAAACCACGCAATCAAAATATTACGGGTGATAAAAATATTAAATTTCAATATTTTTATCACCCGTATTTATAAATTAAAAAAACGCCTAAAGACACTAAAATGAAATTTAGACATAGCACCACTGACATTCGCTATTCTTATACTTATTCGTATACTTATAAATGTATAAGTATTCGAATCATCGTATAGCGATTAATTTATAGTCAATAGTTTACAGGTGTAATGACACCTGTAAACTATTGACTATTAACCTGTATAATAAAAATGTATACACATACTAAATACATTATTATAATGGGCCATCCCAGTCATAATTATTTTAAGTACATTCGGTTACTAGTATTCTTTAATGAAAAAATAATTAAAAACCGTAAGTAATCGGATTACCGGTAACCTGTTAAGTACTTGGGTATAAATTATTTGTTATTGGCTACAAGGTAAAGCCATGGACGGATATCCATTCCTTTTACTTGCGTTTAAAAGCCGTTTTATCTATTTGCCATCCAAATTTGATGCTAACAGCTTACTGCATCAGCGATGCATAAATGATGAATTATATAGGAAGAGAAATAATTTTATTACTAAGTAATATATAAAGACATTGAATGACTTAATAAGGAAATAGTTACTATTTTACAAGGCTTTCTATTTTCTGGCCTTTGTCTAATAATTTACCTAAATAGCAGCGGAAAAAGATTATAAACTTAGCAATATGCTTCCTTGAGACTGTCTGGGTTGCTATGTTACGAAAATTAGATGCGTTTTGCTCAAAATTGAAAACCAATAAAAGGGCATACTAAACCACCTTTTAGGTGAAATGGAAATAGTACAAAAACATATATCATGAAAATGATGATACTACACTCTAATATGATGCATACTCACCCTATAAATTCAATATTATGAGATTATAAGGCTGCCTCATCAGAGGCAATGGTGATGAGCCCGTGCTAGTGGTTTCATTCAAAATCAAGTTCAAAACCCACTTATATGACAAAGCCAAAGTGTGTATATGTATAATTTATTTTGTTGTTACCTGATACAAATGAAAGTTTTTAAATATTATTGAAATCTTCAGATATAAACACGCGCCAATGTTCTATATTTCTTTTTAAATAACTATTAGTGTGGACACAATTTTTGTATTATATATATTTATTATATATTTCTTTTTTAATCTATGTAACATTCTCATCGCACGATAGACTTAGGGCCTCCTATATAGTTCGCGTTTATGTCTACTCTACCATTTTGACTGTTAGACAAGCAAGTCCATGAGTAATTAATAAGCCTAAACAGACATGTTGGTATAGAAATTCTTGTATTTTTATGAATTAAATATCTAGGTGTTTGCAGTATTTGTTCCTAGCTATTGTTCTCTTGGTTATAGTATCCAAGTAATATTATATATGCGAAATCTACAAAAAATTACAGATCGTGAATTCCGTCTACACGAAATGCAATAAAATGATTGTGATAGTGCTATCAAAATGTCATCATTCCCACTAATGTGATCCCACTTTTTTAAATCAACAATAATAAATATTTACCCTGGCCATGTTATTAAATTGCTGACGGCTAATAACACCAGCTGTCAGTATAAAAACTTGTCTGTATCTGCCAATAAAAAGTTAAGTCGTGTAAGCCTGTTATCGGTCTAATGAATTGCTCACAGGTTCTCGCTAGAGTGGATTTACTTATAAGAATTTTAATCAAAATATTCTAAGATATTTTCCATTTTAGTTTTCATAAAAATACGTCAGACTGATATCGTATTTTTCAATACGGAAGGAAAATTTATTGAAACCGAATTTACTAACATTAATATCGTACTTATTTTAATAAAAGACAGGTCTGAATTTTAAAAAACTAGTTTAAAAGGATAAAAGCAACTAAGCTTAACTTAAGCAAAAATATTTTTACGAGTTCGGGAAGTTAAAACACTCTTGCGCAGCTAAGGCTTCGGCGCTGAGCGGGAGCAGTGAACTGAAGAGTGCACTGTATCCTTGAGCCGTATGGGAGCTCGGTGTGAGAAAGAGATGGCGACTGTGTACGCGTTGCTGACATTTTAAAATGATGACGTCGCGTACAAAGAGTAGCTAAGTGTAGAAGGTTCCATTGTCTTGTTAGACTATGTCGAGGCTTTATATTACTTTGAAAAAAATGTATTGGACTCTCCTAATCGACACGTATGAAAAGCACTATAAAATTCCGGAGGTTGTTGGGGTTTCGTCATCTAGATCTGACATATTTCTTTACTTACTTACTGTACCGTGGGAAACAAATATACCGAAGGACCACACAATAAAGAAAAATAAATACTATGATCTCATAAACGAATCAACCAAAAACGGTCACGTGGTTAACTTGTATGCAGTGGAAGTGGGAGTGAGAGGTATACCAGCAAAATCTCTCTATAACCTACTTAAAGATCTAGGCCTATCGAGAGCTACAATAAGCTCATTACTAGGACGAATGTCTAAAGCGGCACTAGTAGGTTCGCATCAAATTTGGTTAGGCAGGGAGGGGAACTTGGGTAGTGAAGGTGAGTGTTGATGTACATCAACAAAAGGGGCCCCTTCTAAACCTACACTTGGGTCGCAAGTCCCAAGCACTGTCCCGAGTTCCCAACTCAGCAACGTGATGGACCCGGCACCCGCACGTAGAATCCATGGATTGCTAAGATTATCGTTCTCTTACAGGTCCTGTATAGAACCACTGAAGGATGATCTAAATAATTTAAATAAAAGTGATTTTTTCGCGTCACTTTGTATACAACATTTGGGTGTATGAGCACCACTAAGAACTATGGGGCCAAGCCAACCTCACCTGCAAGTCGGTACACCTGCTGATTGACGGACAATACTCGAGCGCAGGTTTTCCTCTCAGAGTTGGGAGGGGAGGTCAGACAGTAGTCGTTTGCATAGAATCCCTATAAGCCGAAACATAAGGAGGAGTTAACGCACTACTGATGATATATTTTTATTAATTATGTTTTAGTATATCTATGTCTTAGTTTATTTATATATTCACTTTTGTTTATTGCAGTTATAAATATTTGTTAAAGATAGTTACATGAGCGTCCAGTCTGCGTGCGAGCGTGTTAATCTATACGAAGGCATCGTCATTCACATTTCGTCTCTTTCTTCCGACCTGAGGAAGTGATACAATGTTCTTTCGATACAACCTTACCTCACATAGTAGGTGCTCGGACACAAATAATGTGATGACAGTACCGGCCTTCTTCATTTAGGTTCATAACAGACGTGAAAATAGTACCTGAGGCAAGTTGACTTGCAAGGTCCTCGTTCTTCAGTTATACTTATGACTTCGTACGGATATCAACTTAAGTGTTTAACGTGTCTAAAAGTTCGATAAAAACAATGCAGTGATCAATGTGATATTAAACTGTGTTGAGATCTGACTAAGGTACGGATAGTGTTTACAGCAGATCCTCTTAGTTCTAAGCTTTACGTGCAACTTATGTTCGGAGCCGGTTGTTGAGACTTATTTTTACTTTTTATGTACGAGCTTTCTTACTGTACATTGTGGTAAAATATTTTTTAAATGTTTTACTTTTATACTGTGGGGTGAATATGTTCCAGGATCTATTCATAAAATCTCCAATTGAAAAATGATCCAAATATCGATCGTTTATCGGTATCACGGTATAATCAGTATAATATCAAAATATAATAAAACATGTAATATTTAAATTATAACATGCCAAATACAATGTCCATCTTTGGTTTTCTATTCGATGAAATTCGAAATTTGAATCAAATTTTTAACATCTAACTTTAGCATACGTCATAATCATCCTTTTCCAGATATTATATTTCGAACAGGAACCGTTCCAGCTTATATTGTGTGAAAGATAAACAATGGATTAATGCTCAATAGCATTTAAAAAAGGTTTGTGAGCATAAATTAAAAATTGTTATACCTCTATAGCATATAACAATGAAATAATATTATACTCCATTTACATATTTTAGTAACCACTTTTTGCAATACTAATCGAATGACAACTAAGGCCCTCTTATTGCTCTGCATTGGAAGAGGAAAAATCTTTTGATTTGATAGTATTGTTGCCAAACAAATCTGAAATCTTTCGATGTCATACCAGATAATACTGTAGCACTTTTTATAGAAATCTATAGAATTTATTTCTTAACCTAAACAATATTTAAGAAAGATGGACACTCGTACTTCGCTCAAAATTAGTAAGACCATACTTTTTTATTTGTAGACTAAGTGATTTATGAAACCTCGTTATATATTAACACATCATGTATAGAAGATTGCAACAAACCGTACGGTAAGCGTATAAGAGTTCTGTTAGGCCACGAGGAGTTTTTCAGGTATTTTCTTTGTGAAATGTTCTGTAACTTATGAAATGAAATTACAGAACATTACATTATTGTACGTGAACGTATGAAATGAAATATATTACTCACGAAATAAAACCATTAGCTAAATATTTAATACCAGCTGCAGCCTGAGGATTCGCTTTTAAATTTTTATTTTAATAATATATACTTTAATATTTAATTAATATGTTTACATTCAAATATCAAAATAGAGAGTATTCATGTAATTGTTTCAGATTATGCGCTATATCTATGCCAATTTTACCAAAATCGGTACAGTAGGCTAGACGTGAGTCCAGTCACTTTCGCATTTATAATATTAGTATGATCTCAAGTTTTTTTGGGGGTGTTTTTGGAGGCCCACCAAGGTATTCGAAAGGGCTTTTTATAAAATCCTAGCGGAAAGACGTTGTCCTGTCCGAACGTTACCTTCCAGTTTGGTTGCACAACCTTCAGGTCCAATCGTAAATCTAACCTACTGAAATACACACACCAAACCAACCTCTCCTGTAAGCTGGTACACCTAATGATTGACAGACGTGGCACTGGCGCAGAGTTTCCTCTCGCGGTTGGGAGATTAGGCGGCAGTCGCTCCTGCAAAAGCTAAGATAATCCAAATCAAGAGAAAGAGTAGGAGAGCGGACCCCGAGTTCCAAAACGGGTTTAAATGCCACCGGGACTAATGCTGTGACTATCATGATATTATGTTTCTGCTGGAGAATATACCTGAATTTTTATGTAGATCTGTAGTTTATTTGAAGTAAAATATACGAGTATATCTCTGAAGTATTAAATTCTAAAATATAGCTGCTCGCTCCTATGCACAGTACCCTTTGGAGGCGTTTTAAGTTTTATGTGACAAATATAACACAAAAAGTTGTCACCATTGGATCCAAATCTACCAGAGATTTTGTAACTTCTGGCGTGCCGCAGGGTTATATCCTTGGTCCCATTCTGTTCATTAACCATATACATAATGGCTTCTAGCATTGTAATTTTTTTGTTAAATATTTATATATAGTTATATATAGTTTTTTATTACCGCGGTAGCCTAGTGGTATGGGTAATGGACTGTTGAGACGAGGTCTCGGGTTCGATCCCAGGTTTTACCATGGCACACACCAATGACTTTTCGATGCTTTTCGAAGTTATGTGTGTATTTATCGCAGGTTTATAAGTGCCCGGTTAATGACAAGAGGCTCGCCAACATTACATTGGGACCTAAACATAAACGGGCGAAATGTGGGTGGCTAGCACCTCTGCCTACCCCTTCGGGGATATAGGCGTGAGTTTATGTATGTTTATGTGTATTTCTATTTTTGTATGATAACTATGATTTCCTGAGCTAACTTCAGCTGCATGTCTTTTGTAGTTAGGCTGACACGGTTACTGATGCGACCTCACATGGCTTATATACTTACTTACTGAAAGTTGTTGTGAGATCAAACTGTAAATAACATTAATGATCAGGACGAGTAGCAGGTGGATTTACACAGGTTTTTCAAAACCACTCAGAATACGTGCGTTTAATAGACATATTATACTTATTCTTATAGAGTACAAATATACAATATATACGCGATTCAAGTATTTAGATTTGATACTAATGCAGAATTTTACCAAGGAAAATCTGTTCAACTAAAGCTATATCTCATATTTTACACAATGAAATTCATTGAGTAAATTGTGGTAAAGTAGTTTAGTTGAAACGTTAAGGAAAACCACACTAAGTTGACATTGGATGCACATGCTATTAATATTTCCAGTGAGTTTTTGCAGCTTACAGATTACACCATACATTTGTTTTGCATGATTTTATTCACTCATGAGCATATTTACATGTCTATGAAAGCTTAATTCGCTTACAGTTGGAATATGCTGTGTGAATTTGAAACTCACTGTACGGGATTTATTCTCAAGCGCTTAAAAATCGCAACAAGTTTTTACTCTGTATGCAATAAAGTAATATTTGTATGCAAAACACTCGTAAATAAAATTCTTTAATCTAATTGCAGCGCCACACTACCGAAACGCTTAAAAATCAATTTTGAAAAAGGCTGATTTACAGTCAACGACAAAAAAGCTTAAACAATTCTAATTTATTATTCACCTTAGTTCTTAACCTTTCATAAAATAATGATTAAAAATATATTAATTTTGTCCCCTGGGGATTATAACACTATTCATACTTCAATTATTGATAAATGTGTTCTAATACTGTATATCAGATATCTACCTATATTTTTTAAATCAGGCAGGTAAGTATTATGAAAATGTTGTACTTCGTACTTTGAAAATCACTGATATCCATAGAATCGTTCATACGTTATTTTGGCTTATTCCGCATTCGCCTTACAAATTTCGCCTCGGACAAAAAATTCCTTATTCGCCCTTCATTTTATTCTTCTTTTGCCCCAAAATTTTCTCCCTTCAGGGGTGAAAATTTATAAAAATCCTTACTTGGTAGAAATTTACAACATAAAAGGTACCTTTTTTTTCGTGCGGAAATCCCTTCGTATACCCCCCGGCCAGCGGGGGCGTTTATGTCGGGCTTGAACCGACTAAAACCGCACGCCGTCTCGAGTCTACAGACGCCGGGGTGTAAGGTTGCCCATGGAGCATATCCCTCGCACCCCGACTGACCCTGGGCCATATAATATTAACCATTGAGTCGCACCCAGATACACACGCAAACCTGTCTAATAAATTCACTATTAAATTGTACAAACGCAGGTAAGCTCATACGACTTTGACGCTTATTTGATTCTTACAGAATAGTGTAAGTGCCTATAAGGAAATAATAACTAATAGACTACATAACTTGAAAACTGCATCCTAACCATGAAGGTACCTCATTAGTTTATTTAACACTGGCTTTTTATAAAATCCTAGCGGAAAGACGTTGTCCTGTCCGAACGTTACCTTCCAGTTTGGTTGCCGCACAACCTTCAGGTCCAATCGTAAATCTAACCTACTGAAATACACACACCAAATTTCATAATAATTAATATTGGTCCGTTTAGGATAAATTTATTGACATAATCATACAGAAAGTTCTACACCAGGTTAAGTGAAGAATAGTAACAAAGTGTACCTACCTAATTTCAACTTAAAAAAAACGATGTATTTTAACCATTATATAACAAAGGAAATCAAAGCTTACAAAGCTGTCGACATCTTTTTTTCTACTATATTAATAAATACAAGATTCCCACTGTGGATGAGAAGATTGCACTTGAAGTCAGTATCAGTGGGTGAAATCGCAGGCTAATGCTAGACATAACTAATTGTAAATGTTCTATAATAGCAGACTGGGGTTACGAATGCGTCCGCATTGTATAACAGAAAGACTGACAAACAGACAGACGTTGGCAAGCTCTTGTTTTATAATATTTACTAGTAATATTCACATCAATGGCTGTTATTAAAATATTCAACGCAATTTATTGAAAACATACGTTATTTTGAATTGTTATTCTAATAATAACGTATGTTTGATAAAATTTATTTTCTACTAGATATGTTTCATATCAATATTAACGGTGCATTGTCATAAATAACTTATAGCAATAACATACATAATATAAATCAACCATGAATATATTATTATGCGGATTTCTATTTTATTGTCACTCTGTCCTATAAACCCCATGTGCCAATGCAAAAACTATGTTTTTAAAAGAAATACCTACTGTGCCGCAATAATGATTGCTTTAAATATACAGTGTTAGTTCTGTTTTTGTTATTTATTTATGAAGTCTCTGGGCTTCTCCTCGCTGAGACCACGAAGAAGCGGTTGTAAATGAGTCAAACGCACTAAAACACACGAAGTCTTTTGAATCACACCGATTTTGGTCAGAAGATCTTGGTCACCAGTGCTGGCGACCTCATCTTTTTAGAGCGTTAGCTCTTCTTTCTTCGTGAGATGCGCTTACGAGATAGCGTGCTGCCAAATCTGCCAATTTTCGATTTGGTTGCTTGGTCCTTCATCAAAAATAAATAATTGTCATTGAAACTTATACCAGACGTCGCTATTGCTATCAAATACACAAAGCAAAGTTAGATTTGAACTAAATTAACTTTAGGCTAGGCTGTGTAAGTTTGTGTGAATAATTTGGTCACCTACAAATTATGGCCATCGATTCACACCTTACTGTGAAATACATAGATGTATACTGAAAACCGCTGCATCTAATCAGAACAGCGAAGACCAGGAAATAATTTAGGTCTAGTAGGTTAACTATGCAATGTTAAATATATCTAACTGACCAAAGCCAGGCGCAATTTAATTGGAATCTTTAACAAAAACCACTGTTTCGAATTGGCCACCTCACCGATTGGGTTTGCTAAATGTGTGCATTCTTGATATTTACGTGTAACGAAAAACAAAGCAGACGAAGAAAAACTTTTAATAGGTGCTTTAATCGTTCCTCAGAGCCTCGCCAGCTGAATTTTCCAATTATTCTTTTTTCTTCTTCATCCGAGCGCCCATCCCAGTTGTATTCAAAGCTTGTATTTTTAAGCCAAGGGCTCTGCTCTCCCACTCCACAGTTTTGTTCTGCTCGTCTTTAAGGAAGGGACTGTCAGAAGTGCCAAGGCGTGACCTCGTGGCAGCCATCGGGGTGGGAGTCCTCTCGCTCGGCAGCATGATTGCGGCAATGATGCGGAGCGCGAGCGCGTGGGCTGCCGCCACCTCCTTCTGCGAGCATGCAATGCTCGCGAAGGAGATGACGGAGCTCGCCCGGGAGAGGCTCAGAACTCTCCCGGCCCGCCGAGCCCGCAACATGCTCGCCGCGCGTCGCAGGCGACTCAGGCGCCGGAGGTTGCTTAACGACCTCCGTCCTCCATGAGCGCAGGCCTGGGGGTGGCTGGTGAGGCCGCCTGTCACCCCAGCAGAAGCAGGCCGGGACGGTGGGGCGACTAGCGCCCTTCCCCCAAACCGAGGCAAGACGGGGACACCGTGGTTTCCAAACCCGAGGGGGCCATCTCGAAACCGGAGGTGGCCCAGGGTCAGTCGGGGATATGCTCTATCGGCCCCTCGGTGGCGCCCCATATACTCTCAATAATTCTTATGTTATCTTGCTTTATTATTTTTTCAATGTATTTTAGTCCAAAGTTAATAATTTATATTTTGCTTATTAACAAAACACACAATAAAATAATTTCATGCATAACAAAGACTTAATAAAAGAATTACGGCTCAATTTAACGAGCCCTAATATATGATCAATATTCCTATTTCCTTTTTATGAAAAACCCACAACCACATGAAGAAATGAACAAACAATTAATGAATTTCAGGGTCAATTTCATCATTCGATGTATTACATTACATTTCGTTGAACGGTAAGCGCGACCATCGATCAGGCGGAATTTCGACATCTATATTTTTTACGTTTTATGTTTTGTATACTGTTTTTGTACAAACATCGTTCAGACCGAATTTCGGCAACGACTTCAATAATCCTACTAATATTATAAACGCGTAAGTTTGTAAGTATGCAGGTATGGATATATGTTACTCTTTCATGCAAAAACCTCTGAACGGTATGTGGTACGGGGACAGATTATAGTTTGTACATAGGGTACTTATCATTGGCATAAGTTCCCATGGGAAGCGGAAACGGGATCGGAATTCCACGCAGGTGGAGCCGCGGGCAACAGCTAATTTCGTATAGTTCATAAAGCATTACTGGGTTTGCAATGCAATAGGTCTGTCTACCTGTGAGAATACAATCAGACAACAAGAGCTCACGGCAACTCTTTCCCAATCGCCTAATTACAGTGTAATTACTTCGGGCCACCAACCAGGTGGACACCGAAGTCTTAAAATCACGCAAAAAAATCAAAATCTTACACCCACTTTTTATCACTTTTCTCGACGTTTCACATGATTCTAAGTCTAATTAAGCAAAAAAAAATTTGTGTCGGTCTGTCTGTTGGTCTGGATGTCTGGATGTCTGGATGTCTGTTTACGCAATAACTCAAGAACCACTTATCCGATTTAAAAAAATATTTCGCCAATCATCTTGTTTGGTTAATGGGAAGAACTGATTAGATTTTGGGGTTTGTACGTTCAAGGTTTCGGGTACCTACCATAAAAATTGTCCCTAAAAAATATTTTTTTTGTGTTTTTGACGTCGAAGACGTTTGATTTGATTTCATTTTCTTCATATTTATTGCTCAATATATAAAGACGCGTCGAATTATATGCATAAAGCCTAAGGTCTGTAATTTTGAATAAAAAAACTGCACAAAAATATCTAAGTTTGGCCCGAAGTTTGACAATTACTGTGTGATTTCCGCCCCACTAGATTTTATTTTTGCAAATTCGAAAATACCGTGGAATATATAATCAAGAATGAAAATAGTAATACTAATAGGTTTGTCATTTAGACTTCACTTGCTACATTTTTGAAAGTTTCATACAATAACAAGATATCTTATACTAGCTGCTTCGCCAGCGTGGAATACTGCTCCCGTTCCCGCTTCTCATGCGCACCTATTCCCCTGGGGTTATTCTTTCGAGGGCTTACCCGGGGTGCCCGGCAATGGACACTGGGGGAGGACACCGTGTGGTTTTAGTCGGTCCGATTCCGACACGCCCACCCCATCGTCGGCACCGATGGGGTGAAGCCACACGTAAAAAAATAAGGATAAAAAGTAGCCCATGTGTTATTACAGAGTGTAATATATCCCTATACTAAATTTCAGCCAGATCCGGTTAGCCGTTACAGCGTGATTGAGTAACAAACATACAAGCATATAATCTTTTTTTTTTTTTTACGTGCGGAAATCCCTTCGGATACCCCCCCGCTGGCCAGCAGGGGTGGTTATGTCGTGTCTCGACTAAAACCGCACGGTCCTCCCCAAGTGTCCGTTGCCGGGCACCCCGGGTGACCCCTCGAAAGGATAACCCCAGGGAGCATCTAAACATCTCCACAAACTTTTACATCTATACTATATATACGATAGATATCTATAATATACGATTGCGAAAAACCCTCCATAGTAATCCAATCTCGGTTTGATTGCGTTCAGGGGTCAGCAAGTGCATAGCCGGGCAGGGGGATTGTGGTCGCAGCACTAGTAGGACCCGTGGGTGTCATGCGGTGCTGCGACGACAATCTTCTTCTGATGAGGCCGTCAAGCTGAGTGCCACCATTGTTAACATGGTACGTGTATGTAATGGTGACCCTCTTTCCTGAGACTTTACCTTCAGCTTACCATCAGGCGAGGTGAAGTCAAATTGACGTGTCCGAAATATAAAAAAAAAAAAAAAAAACTCTATACATACATATAAATAAAATTGGAGTGTCTGTTTGTAATATTTAAATAACCGTGTTTTACTACATGTATATGAATATATATACGGTACATACACCAAAATAACATCTTTTACAATTTTTGTCTGTCTGTCTGTCTGTTTGTTTTTATTGGCAGGTAGCTGATGTAATAAGGCGTAACTTAGGCTACGTTTATTTTAGACTGGTTAAGTAGAACTGGAGATATGACCAAAAAACGATAACCGACCTCCGCGCGGGCAGAGCTGCGGGCATCACGTAGTTTATAATATTAGTTGAATTATTTCATAGCCACAAGTATTCGTGAATATAGCACAGCCCACTCTTTGGTCGCTCTAAGTCTACTAATTACCATTGCCAGGTATACGTTATCAACGGGGTATTGTAAATTCAACTTTTTAAGACATCCGGCATTCGATAACCATTTTATTACTTTACACCTTTACACAAAGGATAAAATGGTATTTTAGGAAGGAATTGTGGACCTTTTGTTCTGCAGGTGTTAGGTGATAACAAATAATAAATATGTGCGAGGATCAGTTCTGGGAATAGCTTTTGAAAGAAGGTCAGTGTTATAGACCCGCCTTTCAAATTGATAAGACGTGAATGCTTTTTGCTTAAGTAGTTGGAAAGTTATTATGGAGCTTAAAAAAAAGGTTTCCTTGAACAGTAAAAAAAAACATCTCGAGAAGGCAAGTCAACGCCAAAAATCTTGACTATGTCTCAAAGGACTCGCGTGATTGGTTGCGCGTCAAGGTCAAATTGTCAAGTTGTTTGGCAACAACTATAATTGTTATGGAGGAGTGTGAAGGTAGGCTAGTCGATACACGACATAACCAACCCCGCTGGCACGGCACTCCGAACGTAAAAAAAATAAAAACAAAGGCGCAGTTGATAGACGTGATGTTGACTTTTTGTTCGTTTGCAATTGTTTTTTAGTATTATTTTCTTGATACCCTCCAATGTAGCGCTTTAATATCCTCCAAGAAGCATATAGATCAATAGTATACCTACTATCGAAAGAGGCCGCCACCGGAAAATATAGTATTATTACCAAAAGAGTATATATATCGTTGTATTACCATCTTCTTTTGATCTATAACAATAATATTAGTATTACTTACACACGAGATGTCGTAGGTTTTAGTTCGACTTTGTTCGCTAACCACGAAAACCACTACCTTACACTAACATTTTGCTTACTACTGAGAAAATTAGGTCAGTACTCTTATCACTATAAACAGAGCGATTAATCGAAAGTTTGTTTGGATGTTAATCAATCAAGAGAGAAGGGCAGAATGGTTCGGGATGAAATTTGGCACAAAGATAGACTGTAGTCTAGTCTAATCTTGTCTAGTTCAGTTAGTCCCGGGAATAGGTTTCTGTAGATTGTGGGAACGGGTTCAGTATTCCATTCCAGCAAAATCGCGCGCAACAGCTAGTATAAATATGTACTACCCACTTGGAGCACAGCACTGTATTTGTATTCATAAACAAATAATGTACATTAAAAGCAGCAGATAGTTGGGGCACTTAAATGTACAAGCTGTGAATTGTGTTTTTCCGTAAACAGGTGATTCATATGGAGGAATGTCTTCCCGCCTTTATTGTTTTACCACTGGTTACGCAGCTTAGTAGTTAATATAGTGAATATCCGGCGAAGGAAGTGAACAAATTGGTTCCTGAACAGGTTGCAAAAAGCCATATGGCCAGGAAGTGAATACCGCTAGCTATTTGTTACTAAAGGTGTTTAGTGTACAGTGAAGCTTAGAGTTTTACGACTTTTTGGAATGCAGATACTGTGTTTTGGTGCTTCCGTATTTTACACTGAAGTGTAAAGACATCATACCGAATTTACGCTACTAGCACGAAGAAGTGGTTCTATACAATTTCGATTACATGGACTCTCGTTAGAATAAATTTTGAGATCAAATTCAAAGTATCTAATAAAATAAGCAACCCCTTTAAGTTGTAATGGAATTAAGGGTTTTATTATTCTAAAAAACTAAGCTTTTTCACAATTCTTCAGACTAGAGCCATGTATGTACCTTTATATAGCTACTCAAAGCAGTGTAGTAGAATCCCAAAAAAAATGGATAGCCACGATGCTATGACTTGAGCCCCCTTCAGAAAATCAAAAATTTATATCTTATTCTTGTCAACAAATAATTATTTACTACGTACCGTTGCAAGAAAAAGTCGTATTTTTTTACGAATTAATACTGACTGGATCATGCGGAAACCGGTCATGTTTGCGGTAACCGGTCGCTAGGAACAATATTCTGTGAACAGAAACGATATTTAAAAGTCTTCGATTCGGTCGCTGATTTATTGAGGCCGTTTTTTTGACAGTTCGCTTACATCTGTAATCTCTGTGATAGAAGTTTTCTTTCTCTGTGATCTCTATGAATGTGTCCAATATCAATGGGCGACATCGACAGAGTGTCTCCAAAATATTGAAATTGAAAAGATACAAATTATATATTCACGCCAATATAATAGAGCATTATTACTAGAGATTACTTAATAGTTAATGCTACGCCCACTTGCCGCAAACTATCTAAGCGCACGGTAGTGCGCAGGCCAAGGTCCAACCCACCCATTATTGTCCCCCCTGTAGCTCAGTGCCTATTGCAAGTACAGAAATAAAATTGTACCTACGTAATCATATACTAGTACTAAAGCAGTATGCCAAATTTCATAGATATAGCTTCAGTAGATCCTGAAATATGACCCTGTGAATATAGCTAATTTTGGCACTGACTGACTCACTGACCGGTAATCAAAACCTTTAGGCCACTTCCAATTGTCCTAGCGTTATGAAATTTGGCACACAGATCGTGTGTTATATGTAGACTAACAAAAAATTAAGAACTTGGCAGGTTTTTTTTTTTACGTGCGGAAATCCCTTCGGATTCGGGTGGTTATAATTTAATTATATAAATAATAAATCTAATTATACAATAAATCAAGTGTTACGTACAGTACGAAAACCTGCCAAGTTCAAATTTAGAAGTATTATAATTTTAGATATTTTTAACCAAGTACCTACGTATTTTCACAACTATACCATATTTTACGTTGGGTGTATGGTAAAGTGAATTTCGGCCAGATGGACCATTGACGTGAATACGGTGGCGGGTAGTGGCTGGATGCGGAAGGCGGAGGACTGGGTGTGGTGGCGAGTCTTGGGAATGGCAAATGTTTACCAGGGGATTAGGCTGTTGATGAAGATGATTATGATCGATTTTAAAGTGCATCTAAACTTGGCATTGGATTGGATTTCAACCGTTTTTTAGGCGAACAATTAACCGATAGGAACTTGGCCCCTTTTTAACAGGTATGTTTTGGTGGAATACTATTAACTGTACGTAATATCGTGCATGTCATCAAACTCCGTGCTGGTCATTAAATTTCCTACCAGATAAATCCAAATGCCTGTTCCGGAAATCGAAACCAAATGATACCACGGGAACACCGCATACTATTATAGGTAAATATCTCATTTACCAGTGATTCAATAATATTTGAGTGACGTAACAACTGTCTTATTCGCATTAACTTTGTATTGTGGCCAATGACTCTATAATTGAAAAAATATGCTTATTTTATGATCAGTGGCCAGGTGTGAAAGAAATTTATATATAACAGTAATATGTATCTATAAAATGATCGCTATTGAGAAGTTATAAGCGACGGTATAGACGATTGCACATTATTAATTTTAGTTTTTTTTTCTTTCTCTCTCGTACTGCGGCATTTGCTTGGCAGCACAGAATCGCATGGACCCGTATGCCTGATGTACCGAGATTTTGTGACCAGCACCTAGCAACTTAAATTCGAAAGTAATTAAGGGATTTTCTGATAGGTGATAAAACTGACAAAAATAGGTACAGGGAAACCTGAATTAGGCCACTAATGGTGTATTAATTTGAAATAAACTTATAGAACAGTGTTGGATATATCATTGTATTAGACTAGGACTACATTACTATAATATGATTGCGTAAGAAGAAAATAAATTCTTCTACAGAAAAATTCTTTGTCGGCAACTAGTTGCGTATAAAGAAGAAAAATTCTTTGATGGCAACTAGTTGCCAACAGAGAATAAAAATTTCTTTTTCACAACCGGTTGCGAAGTTAAGTTGCGATGGCGGTCGAAAGGTATATTTTAAACCGGAATAAGTCAACATCCAGGACGGAATTTGAACCTATGATCAGTCTCTTACCAGGTGGAATAATCGGACAAACTTAGGTACATGATGAAGCCCTGGATAGTCGAAAGTCTAAAATACATACTGAATCGTCTTATGGTACGCTGTAGTCATCTAATGAAAATTGTTACAAACTAACGGGAACAATATTACGGGTAGAGATACCTATAATCAGAAGCAAGTCGTGCGATGGTAAAATAATCGTTCAATCATTCTCCAGTTGTAGGTATAATACATATTGGAAGGGAAGGAAAATCTCTGAAAATGAAGACATAAATAATTCGATAAACAATTTTAGCACCTACGTACGCTATCGACGTTAATCCACTCATTTGGTTGCTAGGATACGCATACGAGAATATAAAGTAGCTATGAGTGTGAAAGAGAAAGAAAAAGCCAAGGATATTGTTCCAGTATTCTTTATTCAGGAAAAATAGAGTGGCACACGCTATTTTCCAAAAAAAAAGAATAGAATGGTAGTTATGAAGAACTTACTCAAACTACTGTCCTGTCCGTCTGTGATCAGTATTATAAAGATGTCCATACCCACATAACTACGATCGAAGCAATCTGCTTAGCAATTAAAATATGACACGAAGTTTCCTAGTGAATTAACAAAAGATTAGAAAGGCATACTAAGTGTGTTTTCACTTGGCCGCGATCAAACTACAAAGGATCAATGATTAAACGTAAACGACATCTTCATTTTTTTAAATTTATATAACGGCTAATAAGATGTAGTCTGGTTCTTTTTTTTTTTTTTGAATTCTCGTCTGTTGAAACAGACGAGTTAAAAACTATTGAAAGGATTTTGATGCAGATTTACTATTAGAAAGGTCTTGGTCAGACTCATAATCTACCGCATGTTTGATTGCAATTAATTAAGCAGAACCGGAGATATGAAAAAGAAAAACGATAACCGACCTCAACTAGGGCGAGGCCGCGGGCATCAGCTGGTAGTTAAATATACACGTATCTATTGCTCAAAGTCCAAAGCGTCGTAGGTACCGTAGGTAGGTACCGCCATCTCCGCCTGCGAGCATGTAATGCTCGCGAAGGAGATGGCGGAGCGCGCCCGGGAGAGATTCAGAACTCTCCCGGCCCGCCGAACCTGCAACTTGCTCGCCGCGCGTCGCAGGCGACTCAGGCGCCGGAGGTCACCGTCATCAATGAGCGCAGGCCTGGGGGTGGCGGGGTGAGGCCGCCTGTCACCCCAGCAGAAGCAGGCCGGGACGGGGGGGCGACTAGCGCCCCTCCCCCAAACCGGGGCAAGACAGGGACACCGTGGTTCCCAAACCCGAGGGGGCCATCTCGAAACCGGAGATGGCCCAGGGTCAGTCGGGGTGCGAGGGATATGCTCTATGGGCAACCTTACACCACCCCGGCGTCTGTAGACCCGAGAAGGCGTGCGGTTTTAGTCGGTTCAAGCCCGACATAACCGCCCCCGCTAGCCGGCAGGGGGGTATCCGAAGGGAAAAGAATCCGCACGAAAAAAAAAACGGTACCGTAGGTAGGCCAGCGGGGGAGGTTAAGTCGGACGTGAACTGACAAAAACAGCACGCCTTCTCGGGTCTACAGACGCAGGGGTGGTGTAAGGTTGCCCATAGATAGAGCATATCCCTCGCACCCCGACTGACCCTGGACCATCTCCGGTTTCGAGATGGCCCCCTCGGGTTTGGGAACCACGGTGTCCCTGTCTTGCCCCGGAAAGGTGGGGAGCGTCGTAGGTACCTCAATATCAACGTTATTACTCGTTAAAGTTACAGTTATTAATTACTAAAAAGTTATTCACTTTGAAAATACTTATACGTAAAACAGAAATAAAAAGTATTCATCGGAATATAACAATAAATAATGTTAGGAACACTAGATGTGATCGGTTAAGCCGAGACAGTAAGGCATTGACCCCGCGGTATCGCCAGTAAAGACTAAATTTTCATAACGATTCCTGATGCGATGCGAGTGTAATCGAATAAATACAGATCTTCATTTTTTTTTGCCTTGCTTATTCTTATAGCCCGTTAGTCGAATATGGCTGCAGTTATATTATTTTTGAAAGGTACTCACGGTTCTCTGCAGATAATGTTAGTGATACTTTTGTTTCTTATTATTCATTAGCTAATGCCCGCCCCTCTGTTTGCGTGGAAATCTGTTCCCGTTCTCTGTTGCCCATGGGAACCCATTTACGGGATAAAAAGCCGATATATTATATCCCTGTATAAAATTTTTGCCAGATCCGTTCAGCCGTTAGAGCGTAATTGGGTAACAAACATCCAAACATCTTCACAAACTTTCACATTTATAATATTAGTAGAATAGGATAGTAGGATCACGTATTTATATAAAATTATACGTAGGTATAATTGTGTTTCCTGGGTCGGTACTACGAAGTAACCCTTCAGGGTTCTTCAGTGGCCTTCAGGCCACGACCGCAGTTGTTCAAGTCGTGGAGCGGATCCAGCGGCTGGGTCTCGAGGTGGCTCTCATAAAACCGAGACTCTGTTCTTCCATAGGCATCGGTGATTTCTGGGATAGGGCATTCGGGGACCAACTGTGTTGGATCAGGAAGGAGCCAACGTCTTAGTGCCATTACTATGATGCAAGCGAGGACTAAGGCCTGTACACGCTGGCGAAGTGCCCGGCATGGGAGGCGCCGAGGTGGGCCCTCGTAGCAGCCCTCGGAGTGGGTTCGGTAGAGACTCAGGTCTCTCCCAATCCGAAGAGCTCGCGAGGCGCAGAGATGACTCAGACTTCGGAGGTCGCTCAACGACCTCCGTCCTCTATGAACGGAAGCCTGGGGGTGACAGGTGGAATCACCTGTCGCGCTAGCAGAAGCAGGACGGGGGAACCGCGTTGCGTGATCCCTCTCCCCCCCCCCTTTTTACTAGGGGCAAGACGGAGACACCGTGGTTCCCAAGCCCAGGGGGGTTATAAAAAAGGTATGATTATGTTTGAGAATTTCCATATACATTATACCTATATATATTGACATAGTTTTAGTCACGAAAATGTTAGATATACGTATGATTGAAAATTCCTGATAAGCAAAGCAGACGTACTGTATTGATACTTACAATTCACCAATTATGTTTAACGGTCTCACGTAAGAGGAAGCGAACTAGATAGATAGCTTTAGATGCTTATTCAAAATATTATAAGTAACCTTGATGTCCATGAATGTGGGCAACGATGTGATTGACCTACGTGGGTCGACAGCACTGTGAGAATACCCAGTCAGCAAACCCTAATATTAGTGATATTCATTTGATATGGTTGCTGCTTTGGCATTATTTATAGGTTATCGATTTTAAAAGATGTGGGGCTCATGACAAAAACGCTAAGATATAAACCAGATGCCCAATAGCGGATTCCGGGCGCTAACGTGCAGGTTTTGAATGCGACTAGGATTAGAGCTCGGATGAAGAGGAAATTCATAAAGAATTCACGCAAGTTGTTTGACAACTGCATTCCATTACAGTTGGTTCATTCATTTGCATAAAATCTGGACCGAATTCTAAAGATACAAACTAGGTTTTGGAAGATTGATGGAGACTAGAGGATAGAACCAGTTGTAGGTTGTGATCATGACATGATTTAAAGAAAATTAACATAATTAATTAAACACTTTTGACTAAGGCTGTATGCTAGCTACCGTGCATCGTCGAATACAAATAAAATTGATTTTGTTTTAATACACGGCATTATTTTTTAAGTGTTAAAATCATAAATCAACTTGACAACGAGTCCCACCAAGAATTTCGGGGCCCGAGACAACATTCCTGAGACAAACTTGTCCGAACAATCTAAAATACTTCGATGGTTCGGACAAGTGAAGGTGGTAAAGTCAAGCATTGAAGGTGGCAGAGTCAAGCAACAGTCATTTTGGCCGTTGCATGAATGGGCCGACTCGACCGGGGAAGCACCATCCTCTCACAGAATATCGACGCCAAGTAACAGTATTTGAACTGTTGCGTTCCGTTTGGTGAGTGAGAGTGCCGGTGCCCAAACTCCTTTCCCATCCCCTCCCAAACTTCTTTCCCTTCCCCTCCCAATCTCTTTTTCCCATCCCCTTTCCTTTACAGGGTCGGCAGTGCGAGTGTGACGCCACTGGTGTTGCACACGTCCATAGGCCGCGGTAACCGCTTCCTATCAGGTGGGTCGTGTGCTTGTCTGCCAACTTAGTGGTATAAAAAAAAAGTGGAGAGGCCGTACCGTAGATAGACTGAAAAGCCGACCTCCACTGAGTTGGGAAAAAGCTCAGAGTATGATTTAAGCATACGTTTCTCTATCTTGGTCACTACATCTTCTGTCATACCACAACGTTAGCACCTTAATCGAGATAAAAAGAGCGTTAACAGTTCATTTTATTATCTCAACAGAAAATATTCAAATTTCTCATCCACACCAATCAATTTATACTCACAAAGAACAGTAGTATATTAGAAGAACTTACTAGTACTTAAAAGTTAGCTTGATTAATAAGGACTGTTACTGTATTGATCGACATTGGGAAGATTTTAGTGTACTTACCAGATGAGGATTGAGTACAACCTGGGGGCTCAATTCAGTAAAATTACGTTTTTAAAACTTATGATTGCAAAACTAACGAACATTAAAATCTGAAAATCTAATAGAAAATGAAATCAACTATGACTGGTTCTAAATGTTTAATAACCCAACTAAAGTGAAGGTAGTTTTGGTTTTGACAGATCATACTGAATACTAAAATATTTTTATAAATATAAATATTAAACAGTTTTTCTTACTAATCGAATTTTTGAAAACGTGGCGTTACTGAAATCGGGCTCCTTTTTAAGTCCAGTCCTGAACCCTTATTCGCTTGTTTAATACTTTGATCACGTGTGCTCGTATTAGCTCTGTTTATTTCAGTAGGATTAGTTATGCGCTAGTTCTTATTTGTATATCTATAATAATAACCAGATGTCATAGACTGGCCCGATGCAATAAAATTACGTTTTAAAAGGTGTGATTTCAAAACTTAATAAATTTCAATTTCAGAGTCAAATTGAAAACTAAAAAACCGGCAAAGTGCGAATCGGACTCGCCCATGAAGGGTTCCGTAGCAGCAAGTAACATAATAATATATATTTTTAAATTTTATATTTGAGTTGACTGAATTACAGGTAAATTGCGGTTTACGATTTATGACGTATTAAAAAAACTACTTACCAATCGTTCAAACCAATTTTCGGTGGAAGTTTACAGATTTAATGTACATCATATATTTCTTTTAGCTTTTATCATTCTCTTATTTTAGAAGTTACACTTTCATTTTACCGCTTTGGAAATGTCTATGGCGCAAACTATTCAGTTTAGAAAAAAATAATTAGAAAGCTTAATATCATTTTTGAAGACATAGATGACACACATATAATTAGACACGTATGGGTTTTATGAAAATACATTTTTGAAGTTCAGTTCTAAGTATGGGGAATCCCCAAAATTTATTGTTTTATTTTTCTTTTTTTGTGTGAAAATCTTAATGCGGTTCACAGAATACATCTACTTACCAAGTTTCAACAGCATAGTTCTTATAGTTTCGGTAAAAAGTGGCTGTTACATACGGAAGGACAGACAGACATGACGAATCCATAAGGGTTCCGTTTTTTTCCATTTGCCTACGGAACCCTAAATGTGATTCTGGCGGTTTAATAGCCTCACGAAAACGTAGGTGGGTTTTGTTATGACAGATCATACGGAATACCAAAGTTTTCTTAGGTTTTTCTTTCTAATCGAATTAAAATCACTTGTTTCGAAAACGTGGCGTTACTGAATTGGGCCTCTGAACGGAGATAAAGTGAATGGACATCTCAGAGAATAAGGCAACTGGAGAAACTCAACCTAAGTTGAGACCGCGGTACATACCCATTTTCTGTTAGAGGGTTTCATTATCAGGGGCGTGAAGTTATACTGCCCTGCTGTAAAACGATATAAATATGTCTCCAACAATTGCAATAAAGGGTGACATTGAATCAAGTGTATGCGAAACCACTTTTTGTGGCCCAGCCAATATATTTATGGTCATCGCCAATAGGTGTGTAAACAATTATGTTTACTTAACTAGCAACATTACGTAAGTTCTTATTCCATTGCTGATATGATGTCATTCTCCGATTTATTTGTAAACTTATCTTGTTTATCAATTGAATTGGATATCGTTAAATAACATTATTGACAAAAACCGACTTCAACAAGATATTGCCTTTGGTATTTATTTAATTAATAAATTATTTATCCATATGTCGTGCGGTGATGGTTTTAGAGCTTCTATAAAAATTACCCAAAATCGCCTATAATGTTTTAAGAGTTCCCTCGATTTCAGGATCTCATTATCAGATGAAAATTGGAACATCTGGGAAGTATATTCAATGGTCATATCTCCGGTTCTACTTAACCAATTGCAAACAGATTTTAAGTCTGACCAAGATCTTTCTAATAAAAAACAGTCCAGTTGCTTTCCCTGTTTCTTTGTAACGTTGTCTGTAGTAAGAGTATGTTGTAGTATTTATCGTAACACAATCTGAAACCGTTCCAGACATTGCACATCATTAGGCAACATAGGCAATACAACACATCTAGATTTACTACTACGGAGTACTTACATTTGTTTTCATATTAGAAAGCGTTTATCGTTCTTTGATCTAATTTAACCTTATAGGTTTAAATGAAAAAAAATCAAATTAAGCTTATTTAGGTACTTATCAGTAAACCATATTTCCATGGTATATAATTAGTGTGCAAAAGTGTTATTATTTGTGGTAGTTATGATAGCCCAGTGGCGTACGTAACCGACTGCCGAGACGAGGTCTCGAGTTCGATCCCCAGTCACCCCGGGCACACCCCCATTTTTTTTTTTACCCGGGTAAGCCGGGCACCCCGGGTACGGGCACACCCCCTGACGTTTCGTAGTTGTGTGTATTCAAAATGTTAATAATCGCCCGCTTAGTTATGTGCCCGGTAGATGGTATTAGGCTCGCCCCTGTTATATTGGGACCTAAAACATAGCTGGTGTATCGTGGGCAAGTAACGGGGTATATATTCGGGGATACCGTCGTGAAGTTACGTTATGAATAAAATTAACAAGAAGAAACTAGATGGATATTTGTATTGTTATGGGTGTCTCTATATGTAAGTAATATATAATATATGCATTCACAAGAAAAAACTATATATTAGGTCGTTACATATGAAATTGCCGTTTTTCTTGAAGAAATTGTAGGAAACCCAATTTTCAGTACTAACATTTTTGCATTTTTTTTAGGCATGGCAAATCCAAATTTTATGATTCTTTTTGTGTATGAATGAGGCAACATTAAGCTAACAAACAGCAACTTTTATTACATTTTTGAAAAGTAACAGCTGTTAAGTAATACGAAATTTATCGTCAAAATGGGTAGCATTTAGGAAGTACTGTTTTTGAAGATCGAATTAATTTATCAAGCGGCCAATAAAAACAAAATTTAATACAGAGTTGTAAAATCTTGAAATCAACTTTCAAACAAACTATAAATAATGGAAATAGTTATTAAATTACAGGAATAACGAACTCATGAATTTGTAAGAAAATTTCGGCAATTTCATATTTATCCGCATTGCAAAACACATACTAAAACTAGCTAGTTAAGCTCTGCTTACTATAGGTCTAGGTAGCGTAGTGTAAAACGTTACACATTTTTCATTTATTATTGATTTAATCAAAAAATCTGGAAATAATAGGAATGTAATCTTAGTGATGAATAAAATAATGTCAATCAACACCCATCAATTAGTTCATGAAATGCAAACCATTCACCGAGTGCCTCATATTTAGTTGTTGACTTTTTGCCACATAACGTGTATTCCCGTCTTCCTGTGAATTCTTGTTTCAATACAGACAACACCCACATAACCTCGAGTAGTATTTTCCCACGTTGCCTATTTATGCATAGGAATTCAAGTCGGTTTTTTGTCGCGTCCTTTTGGACTACTATAGAGAGAGAGAGAGGGAGTGCGATAGCCTATGTACTTATATTTTGGACGTCACGGCAGTTTTTGTTTGTATGCGTAGCCGTTCCTTGAGGAGTAAATACTAATTTTAATCCTAGTGGCGAATGATTAATGTTATGAATAAAATTGTTTCAGAAGTTACCTTAATAATTTCAGACCTTTTAAGTTCTAACATTAAGTGTGCGACTGGAAGCCGTTTACCGACTGCAATAGGTTCAGAGTTGTAACTTAATTTTATGTCCTACTTTAAAAGTGAGCCCCTTGTTCCTTACTTTCTTGTTTTCCTGTTTTTTCTTACTCTGTGGATGACAACAATAAAGAATACGTTCAATAGAGCCCTCAGATTCGAGATCCGTTCTCACCATTGTAGCAAACCGCAGCCAAATAGTTCAAGTTTCATTGTGTTGCGTTCCTCCTAATCAATTAACTCTTTTTGGAAAGGGATAATAATGCACATTAGTACATTTGATGTTACTAGTGTTTAACCACCGGTGACCGCTTTGTAAGTTTAAAACAACTATGAATCTAAGTTAAATACTTTTCATGGCAACAAATAAAAAATTTACCAGATCACTTAACCAGAAAAGAATCCTTCCTTCATGCCACCTCCGAGATTACCAGTTTTTTAAATACGGGGCGTTCTGGGATAAATTAGGAGATCATTAAACAAAAATCAATCATAAATCGTTCATTTAAAGTTGCAATTCACCCAAACGGTTTAGTTTGAATACAGTAGCGTTATTCCGCGCCGCCGTTGCCGTTGTATGATTACAGCCTGGTTTAATTGATTCCTGAATGGTAATTTTTTCCTGTTATTTCGAATATAGTTTGACATCCAACTTTAGATCTTATTTCGTTGGAAATAAAAGTGTGATTGGTTGTATTGTAATGGATAAGTATCGTTTAACTAGCAGGCCAATGTCTTAAAACATTCTAAAGATTTTTTTGACAACGCGCGGTTGGAATAGTCTCGGGAAATGCCCTCGGTAACTGCTCCGAAATTCTTAGTAAAAGGTACATACTCGTAAATATAACCACACAACAATGATTGTTACCGATTGTTGGCAGTGTATGGTTAAATAACTGTCTTGATGAGGTGGATTTTACGCCATTTTTTAATTTATTGATTTGATTGATTGATTGATGTTAAGATTATATTAGTAGTACACTAGAAAATTAATACTAAGTAATCTTAAAATTTAATAAAAGACAAAACGAAATATCGAATTCTAGTTTTATAAAGAACTATTTGTAGCATGAGCTAGCATAGTATTTGCAACATAACATAAAGTAATGTAAAAAGAACTGTTATTTTAACTACTAGCTGATGCCCGCGGCTCCGCCCGCCCGAGGTCGGTTATCGTTTTTTGGTCATATCTCCGGTTCTACTTAACCAATTGCAATCCAAACAGTCAGCAGATTTGAAGTCTGACCAAGACCTTACTAATAGAAGAAAACGCATCAAAATCCGTTCTGTATTTTTTGTGTCCATCGCCAACAAACAGACAAATAGACAATAATTCAAAAAATGAAAAATGAAATCTGTGTCGGTCATTTAACATAACCCATTTTTTTTAAAAATATATATAATGTACAGAAACTACTCATTTACATTTTTATAATAGTTACATATAGGCTAATATCACCAGCAAACCACTACATTAAAAAAAATATTATGCTGAAATTGGTTTTTGCTCTGTGATTAATAAATACTATATACCCAAGCACACGCGAAATAGCATTGGGTAATGAGAGCGATGTTGGTTGGATGGAACTGACCCCATCCAACCAACATCGCTCTCATTACCCAATGGCTCTGATTAACCCACTCTCCCCTACAACTTTAATCGAGTTTCAAAGAAAGCGTTAATTGTGTGAAAGTTTTATATTATTTATTTATAAACCTTAATAACAGCTGTAGCAACTTTGGAATTATTTGCGAGAACTTCCAGCATAGGTCTGGCATAAATATTTTTTTCCAGATTTTTCATATACTTAAGTTTGTAAAAATAAATGATTATGTAGGTATTGAGAATCATTTACAGAGGAGTAATACGTTAGTCACTATAAAATACGCTATTGTTTTAATGATACTCGAAATTTTACCTTATTTCTTTGATATTTTTATAATTTTAGCCTTCTGCGCTCTTTGTCCATATAAACTTTAACCTAATAACATGGTGGATACACAGACAGATGAAGTAAACCATGTTAAATTTCACATAGGGTTGCAAGTTGTATAATTCTATTGTACTTACTATAAGCTAGGGACCAGCCCTAACTTAGCTTGTATGCAATTATATGTTCCGTTCTTCAAAAAGCTTATTAGGATAACTTATACATTTAGATCTTGCGTAAAAGAATATCCCAAAGTCTGTGAAAACAGAGAGAGTAAGTATGTAAGGACAAAAGAAGATACCGTGGTGGGCTATTATCTCTGCCTACCACGGAGGGAGAAAGACGTGAATATATGTATGTGTGTATGAATTTTATACCATATAACATAACATAACATAACATAAACTCACGCCTATATCCCCGAAGGGGTAGGCCGCGGTAGCCTAGTGGTATGGGTAATGGACTGCTGAGACGAGGTCTCGGGTTCGATCCCAGGTTTTACCATGGCACACACCAATGACTTTACGATGCTTTTCGAAGTTATGTGTGTATTTATCGCAGGTTTATAAGTGCCCGGTTAATGGCAATAGGCTCGCCACCTACCACTACCATTGGGACCTAAACATAAACTGGCGAAATGTGGGTGCTAGCACCTCTGCCTACCATATAATAATGATGAGAAAATATCATAAACTATCACAGTGCGCTCTCCAACACCTGAAAATCCATGGTCCTAAAATTGGGTCACAAAGCAATCATTATAACATATATTATGAATCATATTTGCACCACTTTTAGTAATTGGGTTTAGTAACAGTATAACTAGTTGCGTTGCGTCATAACTATGTATGCTAATAAAATCATCGTACATCGGCAACAAACCGTGGCGATAAAGAATTTCAGTTGCCTTCGGATTATTATCATTAACGAATGAGTGGTCTGTTTTACAAAATATGAATTTTAATAACTAGGTAATTGTATTTTTTTTTTAAACATAATTATATTACACTAGTATTCTTCGGCGCTTTAACAGTGGTTTCCAGCTCAAAATGGCAAAGACGAAGTACTTGGCATTGAATTTCACAGATACCTCATCGGTCCGCTTAAAAGCTATGACTTGGTCAAGCGCATGAACCAGGTTAAATACCAGAGACCTGTACTTCATGCGACGGGTGACATTGATTACGAAGTCAAGGTCATTGCTGACGCGTGTGTATAAAGATGACGAGTCAACTTAGTGACTTTTGGAATGGTTTCGGTTTTGTAGGCGTACGTAATAACTTTAATTCAAATAATTAAATACTCCCGACTCAAATGTATTTATAGCTAGCGTCAAGCGTCAGTTACTTAGTGGTTAAGGAGTCGACCCTACGATCGAGAGGTCCCGTGTTCAAATCCTGGCCATTAAACTACCGAGGTGAATGCTTCCTTTGGGTCTAGAAAGCGCTGTGTAGAATGTCTTAAAATATTTATATTTATTATTTTATTTATAAATGAACCATTCGCAGTTTAACCGGGACACAATTGCTTAACATCGCCCACCCGTCGTATGACACAGAAAATAGCTAATGATCTGTATCGTACGGTTGCCGTCAAGTTCAGCGTGATACTTGAGTACCGACCACACATTACCAAGTCCACACGCCGTGAGAATTCGCAGACGAAATTAGTCGCGAGTCACGAATTAAAATCAATTCAAAGCTTATCATAGAACGGTACTCTATCCGCTGATCAACCGAATCATGACTCGTAACAGTCATTATCGTCATATATACGAAAAACCGTTACATATTCGACGCCTCGGAACCACATAGGGAATTGTCGCTTGTCGCCAATCTAATACGAGGGTCAAACTGAAAGTTCTTAGAACTGGCCACTTATAAACAATATAATAAAAAAATAATTCTAAAATTTGAAAATAGAACTCTTTGCCAATATTATTGAGTATATATTTCATTCATTTATCATTTGTTTTACGATTTGGCGGCAAATTGAAAATTGTCTGTGTCACGTTAACATGAATTTAACACGAGAAAATTTTCGTGCAATGATTTTTTATGACTTTCGATGTCATTTAAGTCAACAAGAAAGTTATGATAGACTACGATTGGCCTTTCACGATGAAGCCCCATCTCGTGCGACTGTTTACAACTGGTTTAATGAGTTTAAACGTGGTCGCACTAATCTCACTGATGATTTACGTGAGGGACGG
Source organism: Cybosia mesomella (assembly GCA_946251805.1). NCBI lineage: Eukaryota > Metazoa > Arthropoda > Insecta > Lepidoptera > Erebidae > Cybosia > Cybosia mesomella. Next base: position 11,258,158 of record OX276388.1, on the reverse strand, counting down.
CCTTCTACGGCGACGACTGAAAATAACATCTGTGTTGTGCGGCGTATGATAGAGACTGACAAAAGAGTGACCTATCAGCAGATTCGGACAAGCTTAGGCATCGGTATGAGTCAAGTGCACAAAATCCTCCACGAACATTTAGCGGTCAGGAAGCTTTGCGCCCGGTGGATACCTCATAATTTGACTGAGGCTCAAAAACTCCATCGTGTGGATTGGTGCCGTAAAATGATTGAAAGATTTAACGGAGGTGACTCTAATGCTGTGTTCGACATACTAACAGGTGACGAAAGCTGGATTTACTGTTATGATCCTGAAACCAAAAGACAATCTGCTCAGTGGGTGTTTCCTTTCGAGGAGTTGCCAACTAAAGTGAAGAGAGATCGAAGTGCGGGAAAAAAATGGTGGCCTCGTTCTTTGGAAGGATAGGTCATTTCGTACAAATTGTGTTAGAGGATCAAAAAACAGTTTCTGCAGAATGGTACACTACCAATTGTTTGCCACTTGTCTTGGAAAAAGTTCGAGAGAAACGACCTCGCAGTAGGATCCTCCTTCACCACGACAACGCCTCGTCGCACACCGCCAAGCGAACGATCGACTATTTGGCGATATCAAACGTTGAATTACTGGGTCACCCGCCGTATAGCCCCGACCTCGCGCCTTGTGATTTTTATTTATTTCCAAAAATTAAAGAAAAACTTAAAGGAAAGCGGTTTATGAATGCTGAAGAAGCGGTGGCTGCGTATCGCGATGCCATTGAAAAGACCCCTAAGGACGAGTGGGCAAAGTGCTTTTCCCAGTGGTTCCATCGCATGCAGCGGTGTATTGACGTGAATGGACAATATTTTGAAAAGATATAATAAAACTAATAACTGGCTAATGTAATCAGTTTTTGATTTTCTAAGAACTTTCAGTTTGACCCTCGTACACACTAGCAGAATTTTGATTGTCTTATTAATGCATGGATGTTTAATCGATCTACTGATACATATATGATATATATGATATGATATATATATATATATATATATATATATATATATATATATATATATACATATATATATTTATTACATATATATATAAATTAATTTATATTTATTGAAATTTTTAACACTATTCTAATAGATATAATATAATGAACACGAAAAAAACTAAATTAATAAATAAAAATATTTACAAGATTAAAAAAAAGGAAGGGAAAGGAAAAAGGGGTCAGGTGTCGAAGAATTCCTCCCCATCGATGTCGACTGGTAACGTACCCAAAGGCTGGCGGTATTACCCCGTTGGATGGCAATGCCAATCCTTTGGGCAAAATAGAGGCCAGCCCTCTGGTCACGCGAAGCATCGACCAGTCGCTTTGCAATTTCCGTGTAAAGCGACCGTGCGCTCGGACCCCACGAACCCAACGTTTCGACCCCAAACGGCTCAAATATATAATTGTTGGTTATATTATCATATTTGCGCCGTTTGAGGGTCTCCGCAGATGCCGCAGCAGCACAGGCGCAGCCCGTCGTACTTGGAAGATGGGAAGGCGCAAGGGTGTCGACGCATGTTGCGTCCCACACCAAAGGCCTGCCCATCTTCCAAGGCACCATAGACATACCATCCGGTCTCTTGCCGTCATCGCGCACCAAACCAGCTGGTTCAAGGATGGCTGGGACGCCGACGGTGACAAGAGCCCGGCGGATTAAATCATTTAAATGTGTTAAAATTAGAATTATAAACGGGATATTTACCATGTTTAGTACATCCGTGATCATGGTACTTGTAACAGTGCCGAAATATCGGATTCTCGAAAAAGATACTAAACATGGTAAATATCCCGTTTATAATTCTAATTTTAATGTAAATGACCATGTCAATCTAAAATCATATATACATTTAAATGTGCATGACGTGACATGCGTCCTGCGCTCTTGCTGCATGATAGGCCGTGGTGCCCGAGACTGTCGACTGCTTCTCCGCAGTGACAACGATGAGGAGCAACACAGGGAGCACCTAAACGAAACCGCACGCCGTGTCGAGTCTTCAGGGCGGTCAGACGATCGGCTGAAACTTGGGCATAGTATTTCCTCTCGGAGTTGGGACGCCACATAAAAGCCAAAATTAACATAACATAAACTCACGCCTATATCCCCGAAGGGGTAGGCAGAGGTGCTAGTACCCACATTTCGCCAGTTTATGTTTAGGTCCCAATGTAATAGATGGCGAGCCTAATGCCATTAACCGGGCACTTATAAGCCTGCGATAAATACACACATAACTTCGAAAAGCATCGAAAAGTCATTGGTGTGTGCCATGGCAAAACCTGGGATCGAACCCGAGACCTCGTCTCAGCAGTCCATTACCCATACCACTAGGCTACCGCGGCTATTAGCCAAAATTAGCTACAATAAAATGAAAAAAAAAAAGAAAAATAAGGGACGAAGAATTAGAAAACTTGGCAGGAATAGGGAGCGGTCGCTGGGCTCCGACGTGAAAGCCTCGGATGCGACTAGGACTCAATGCTGAGATCATAATGAACTAGTTTCAACTTAATCCCTCAAGCTAAACTAAATTGCTTCTATTGAGAACAGGTTCACGTCAGCAGTGTAATCAAGGTTTAAACCTGCGACCTCTCGATTGTAGAAGTCACTTATAACTATTATAATATAGAATATATTTTTACATGTTGTAACGGCATTTTTGGTCCTGTCAGCTTCTTTTACCTAGATAAATACAAGCACCCACCAATGCAGTACCGAAACTTATTTTCTTTTTTTTTATCTTAAAATATTATCTTATGTCGCGCTTTAAACAGACAATCTACTATTGACCTCCTGACCGATGAGTTATCAGATTGGTTTTCAGATCGGATTGCCGCACCTCCATATCTCTGGCATCGTGTATTTTAAGTAATCAATTTTATAAATAAATAGTATAGGTACATTCCTACTTCGGGGTGCGAGGGATATGCTCTATGGGCAACCTTACACCCCGGCGTCTGTAGACCCGAGACGGCGTGCGGTTTTAGTCGGTTCAAGCCCGACATAACCGCCCCCGCTGGCACGCGGGGGGGGTATCCGAAGGGATTTCCGCACGATAAAAAAAAAAAAAAAAAAAAAGGTACATTCCTACTTAATATATTGAAATGTTTTTATATTTAATTCAAATTTTAATAATATCATGTACCTGTGTAAGAATCTAAACAAAACGTATCCCCTCACGATGTATACTCTACATTTAACTTACTTTTTAAGGATGGAATGCTAATTTACTTATACATATTCATGCAACCTTGATTGAAGAGAGAGACTTAAGTTTTTAATTTTTAAAGATGCCTACCAAATCTAGGTTCCTAAAACGTGTGACGAGTAAAAAGCATTTGCCGGTGCATGTGTATATAACAACATAGCTAGCCAAACCAACAACTTCTTTTTTTTTTTTTTTACTACATTATTATACATCAATAGCTAGCAGATTATATTACAAAGACTTTTACGAATACCTTTAGAAGCTTATAAAGTATAATTTTTTTTTTCAATCATGACACAAGACGTACTTGACTAATTTGAATAAACTGTCTTCAAAAGCTTATGATTAGACTTCAATTGTGAGAAGAGACATAATTAGCATAATGAATAAAACGCAATATGGCATATAAAAATAAGAAATGGCAAATAACGACTAATTCAATTCAAACATGTTCTCGAATATTCCTAAGCGCAGGCTTTTTTTCCTAAGATTCTAATTAAATATAGAGATGCCAGTTCTCTAGGTAATCTTTCTCTATATACCAGTAAACTTCATAAAACATGTTTCTTGCTCATTATATGTCAATAGAATAAAACATTCGGTCGTGAGAAAATAGCACCTTTTCCGTTGAGCAAATTACGCAGCGCATCATAAAAGTAATATAAGAAATAAAAAAGCAAATAAAAAGTACGCGATGATCAACCTAACAGCCCCTAAATAAATTGGTAACAAACTATAAAGACAACGCAAAAAAAGCAAATCTGATAACGGTACTTACCGCAACAAAAACGACACTCATGACATCTAGTAGATACATTTGTCACTGTTACTTAATCTTTGGATAGCATTAAATTTGTCAATATGTTAATTATTACTAAGATGGAGTCATGAATCAGATTAGAAAGATGTCAGGATTTCTGATGGACACTGGTAATTGCTATTGTACGATAATCCATTACCTAACCTACCTATCTGACACTCTTTAAGTATTTTAAGTGGTTATAGAAGATGAATTTTAAATTCAGTCTCCTAAGGAGGAGTGGAATCTCGAGGGGGTTTATATTAAATTATTTCAATTTCAAACTGGTGGTAGAAATTTGATGACACAAATTTGTCACAAAATTCGGCCGGGTAGGTAACACCGTTCACGATTGCGAAAAACCCTCCATAGTAATCCAATCCAAAATTTCGGTTTGATTGCGTTCAGGGGTCAGCAAGTGCATAGCTGGGCAGGGGGATTGTGGTCGCAACACTAGTGGGACCGGTGGGTGTCACGCGGTGCTGCGATGACAATCCTCTTCTGATGAGGCCGTCAAGCTGAGTGCCACCATTGTTAACATGGTACGTGTATGTAATGGTGACCCTCTTTCCTGAGATTTCATAAGATGACCTTCAGCTTACCATCAGGCGAGGTGAAGTCAAATTGACGTGTGCAAAATATATAAAAAAACAACATTCTCATACATTCTCTCACTACTTGACTTGCCACCTCTTAGTACGAGAGATGGCCATATGGCGGGACCTTGACCAGGGACCAGTAAACATCAATAACGTTTGATAACATTTTGGAGAAATATCATGCAGGCGGGTTACCCTATGTTTTTCATCACTGTAAAAGCATACATTTATCGGTTTGTTAAGGGGATTGAATTTCGGACAAGAAATTTAGTCAGCTGTATTAATGAAGTATTATTCATGAGACCATCTATGCTATACTTCCCGGGTATGCTCAAACCTTTCGTGCAAAAAAATACTTTTAGCGCAAGACCAAGAATATCTTACTCTAACACTAAATTAACTCGGTAACTAGTGCAACTAAAGTGAAAAACTTTATACTGAATCATTGCCAGAACCATTCTCGGTAATAGTAATTTATCTCACAATCATAATTAAGTATTTTTAGGTGGCGGTTGAGGTTAAATGATGGTTCCGTCAGTATGCTTAATTATTCAGAAAGGATTACCCGTACATTACTTCGTACATGGACGCGCTCTATTGTGGCCGTATATTCACCGACAAAAGTTAAACAAAAATGATTTAAGCTTTTCACATTTCGTTTTTAGGGTTCCGTACCTCAAAAGGAAAAAACTGAACCCTTATAGGATCACTTCGTAGTCCGTCTGACTGTAAAGACCTTTTTACCCTACTGCACCAGAAGGAGGGTTATTCTCAGGAACGTATAGATGCATCAAGTTGAAATTCATACAAATACTCAGGGCTGTAACACCATAAAGCTGTGAAAACATCAAACTTCTAGGTCAATGCAATCAAAAGGTACATCCGCTTATGTAGCAATTTCACCAAATTGCCCTTGGCATCAAAACCTATAAGGTACTTCCCGTTGAGCTAGAATCATAAAATTTGGGAAGAAGCAAGGTCTTATAGCATAAGCAATGGGAAAAAGCCGAAAACAGTAAATATGTAGCTACCCACATCACAACAAAATTATCATAAATTCGAAATTTATATGAAATACTCATGTCTGTTACGTCTTGAAACTGTGAAACAATCAAACCTTTATTTTTTTATTTGGGTAAATATTTAAATATTACGATATTTCAGAAGATATTCAATGAAATTGTGTGGTCTAAATGCTTAAAGTGAATAACCTATTTAGTGTATTTGTCTGAATAGCTTTCCAATTATTACATCAAATGTGACTATTTTTTTAAGAATTTAAAATAGCTATAGTAAGTTATCCTTAAGAGCCTTTCATCCACTTTCGTAACTGAAATTTCGTAACAAGCTACGAATAGATGTATATTATGCCATCGCGAACTTTTTGTAGACCTATAAAAGAGGAACAGCCCCACGATAGTTACATTGTATTGTTATATCTCAAAGGAATTAAACAGCGTATTCCATCCAGCTCTCAGTTGGCTTGATTTGTTTCGTCATTTTGAATAATTATCTACACATTTCAATAAATTATCACAAAATAGTATCAGACTATTAATATTAACCTTCCGTTTGAATCACTCTATATGTTGATGAAAACCGCATCAAAAATCTTTGGGTACTTCAGAAGTTCTCCGTGAACAGACACCGGGAAGCAACTTTGTTTTATATTATAAGGGAATCAAAAAGTATAGGGTTACTTTCCGTTAAGCTAAAATTATGATAATTTGCAGAAAGTAGTCTTAGTACAAGTAAAGGGAAAAATCGGAAAACCGTAAAATATAGTTACCCACTTCACAATGAACTCAGGTATACAAGAATCACCAAATGTTAGCTTGGTTCCCGATTGCATCCGAGGCTGTCATCTCGGAACCCAGGATCCTTTCCAGGCTCTATGCCAGGCTATATCCAGGCTTTATGGGAGCGACTGCCATCTGACCTCTTAACCGCGAGAGGACCGCATGCATCAGAGCGGCGTTTGTTAAAATAATTAAAGCAGGTGTGACGACCGCTTGCAGGGGAGGTTGGTTTGGCCCCGATAGGCTTAGCGGGGCCAAATAAGATAGATATATATATAGATATAAGGGTGTATGTGCCTCACTTATATTTATGTTAAATTTCATAATCTAGATATTTCTCCTGCCTATTCATAGATGTATCATAGCATGTATAATAAAACTACTTCCACTTTGTGCTTCAGCTATTTTATTCAGAGTCAACTTTCCAGCTCAAATACTTCAATCCCAATGATATATCTTAAATTGTATTCAAATACGTTCAATTAAAAACCGTTAAGTAGACAAAAATTAAAAGAAAAATGATATCTATTGTGTCGACACGTTCGCTGTTATTGTATTTTTTTCATAATACCGCTAATGAAATCCTAGAACCATAAATATTTTATCACTAGCGGCCCGGTATCCGCCATGTATTGAATTCAAGGGCTTACCCGGGGTGCCCGGAAACGGACACTTGGGGAGGATCAATCCCTTCGGATACCCCCCACCGGCCAGCGGGGGTGGTTTTGTCGTGTATCGACTAAAACCGTACGGTGTGCGCACGAAAAAAAAATTCTGAGAGATTTTCTTAATATTTTTTTCCATAAGAACCTTGTACAGAGTATTAGAAAACTACAAAAAAAAAATCTGCCAAATCGGTCAAGCCGTTTTCATGCTATGTCGTGACAACGGAAAACCGATTTCATTTTTATATATATAGATTTAATAGTTTGAATCGACACAATTTATTAAATATATCCTCAAAGAAGATACAAATATTATGCACATTACACATGTCGTAATACCGTGTGTATATTAAAAATACCGATACTGGAATATTTTATTTTTATTCGATCATACCTTTCCTGTAATGCTAATACACGGTTTTTAATGTCATATGTTCATAAATATGTTATTGTGGTAGATAAATATACGGCTGGTGTATTTACATCTTTAGACCGTATTTACATCTTTAATCCCAAACCAACCTTACCTGCCAGCTGATACGGTACACCTGTTGTGACCAACGGACCAGGAATAAGGACATTTGAGAAATGTGGGGCACACAAGTGGGGCGACTGCCTAATAAGCCGGTGTAGGTTATCTTTTCAGGGTCGAGAGATCTGAGTGTCAGACGGCAGTTGTTCCTGTAATAGCAAAAATTAGCTGAACATAAAATATAATGAGGCCGAATTAGGGGTTGAAATTAGGGGTTTTGTATAGGAAGTTCTCTACTTTTGAAAGAAAACGCAAAAAATTGCATATACCTGCTTCTGGTTACAAATAAATATAGATACATATGTATTAGCGTTTATAAAACTTCACCACCAAAGGGTGGATTAGGTGTAGAAAATATAAATGGGATAATTGTTGCTTTTCAATTAAGAATAAAATCAATATTATTGCTTGATATTGTCGGAAGTTTACGCCAATGTCGCACATTGAAATAAAACTATTTTAAACAGATGCTATCGCGATTTATTTGATATTATTTTATTATTTACATTGAACCCAACGTTTCAGTTGCTTTTCAGCAGCCATGTCACAAACAAGCATGCAACAAACATTACTTAGGATTTCATAAACCACAGATACTCGCTAAAGGCCAGTTTCCGAAATTGTGGAAGACGGGGAAACTGGTGCTCATCCGAAAGGAGGGGCGCCCAGCGGACTCGCCGTCCGCCTACCGGCCTATAGTGTTGCTCGACGAGGTGTGCAAGCTCTCTGAAAGAGTAATTGCGAAGCGCCTCGTCGAGCACCTCTCAAGAGTGGGGCCGGACCTGGCGGATGGCCAATATGGCTTCCGCCAGAGGCGCTCCACCGTGGATGCCACCATGCGCGTGAGGGCTCTGGCGGAGGATGCAGTAGCCCGGGGTGAGGTGATGTTGGCGGTGTCCCTGGACATCGCCAACGCGTTCAACACCTTGCCCTGGAGTTGCATTAGGGAGGCGCTCGTGTATCACGAAGTGCCTCTCTACCTCCGCCGCATAGTCGGGGCGTATGTGACGGAGAGAGCCGTCATCTACCCAACCGTGACCGGTCTTGGTCGGCGTGAAATGTCGTGCGGTGTTCCACAGGGATCGGTCCTGGGGCCGCTCCTGTGGAACATCGTATACGACTGGGTGCTTCGCGATGAGCTCGTAGGCGGTGCCGCCGTCACGTGCTACGCGGACGACACGCTTGTGACGGCGTGCGGGGCGACGTACCGCGAAGCGACCCTAAAGGCCACGACCGCGGTTGCTCAAGTCGTTGAGCGGATCCGGCGGCTGAGTCTCGAGGTGGCTCTGCATAAAACCGAGGCCCTGTTATTTCATGGGCCTCGGAGCAAGCCACCCGAGGGATCCAGTCTCATCGTGGAAGGAAATCGCATAGGCATCAAGCCCCAAATGAAATATTTCGCTTTAACGGAACTTAGACGGCCGATGTCCAAGCACATCCGAAGTCTGGCCCCCAAATTGAAGGGCACAGCTCTCGCTCTGGCTCGGCTGTTGCCCAACATGAGGGGGCCCGATGACTCCTGCAGGAGACTCTACGCGGGGATCGTGCGGTCCATGGCCCTGTATGGGTGCCCAATATGGGCGGAGGCCCTGAGGACCAGAACTGTGCGGATGCTGCGCGCTCCGCAGCGAGTGATGGCCATCAGGGTCATCCGCGGGTACCGCACGATCTCCTGCGAGGCGGCGAGTCTCCTTGCCGGAACTCCGCCATGGGACCTGGAGGCGAGAGCCCTTTCGCAACTGTACCAGTGGCGAAAGGAGGCGCGGGAGCAGGGACGGAACCCCGAGCCTCATGAAATCGAGGCCGTGCAGTCCCAGCTCCGCCAGGCCATCGTGGTGGAGTGGAAGGAACAACTTGGGCGACCAAGCGCAGGGCACGCAGCAATAGCGGCGGTAAGGTTCATCATGGAGGATTGGCTAGAGAGGCGACACGGAAGCCTCTCGTATCGACTGACGCAGGTGATCTCCGGGAAGGGGTGCTTCGGGGACCACCTGCATCGGATCAGGAAGGAGCCAACGCCTGAGTGTCATCACTGCGACGCGAGCGAGGACTCAGGGCTGCACACGCTGGCGGATTGCCCGGCGTGGGAGGCGCCGAGGCGTGACCTCGTGGCAGCCATCGGGGTGGAAGTCATCTCGCTCGGCAGCATGATTGCGGCAATGGTGCGGAGCGCGAGCGCGTGGGGGCCGCAACCTTCTGTTTCTTCTGCGAGCATGTAATGCTCGCGAAGGAGATGGCGGAGCGCGCCCGGGAGAGATTTAGAACTCTCCCGGCCCGCCGAGCCCGCAACTTGCTCGCCGCGCGTCGCAGGCGACTCAGGCGCCGGAGGTCGCTTAACGACCTCCGTCCTCCATGAGCGCAGACCTGGGGGTGGCAGGTAAGGCCGCCTGTCACCCCAGCAGTAGCAGGCCGGGACGGTGGGGCGACCAGCGCCCCTCCCCCAAACTGGGGCAAGACAGGGACACCGTGGTTTCCAAACCCGAGGGGGCCATCTCGAAACCGGAGATGGCCCAGGGTCAGTCGGGTTGCGAGGGATATGCTCTATGGGCAACCTTACACCCCGGCGTCTGTAGACCCGAGAATAAAAAAAGAAAAAAAAAAACTCGCTAAAGAAAATCGATTCCTACCTAGGATGCTCCGCGAAGCTATTGAAATTTAAAAAAAATCTTCATTTTAATAGAAAAGATGGTTAGAATGTTACACTACCTTGGAACCCAGTCATTCACTTAATTAATTCCAAGAAAAATCAAAATACAACAAGACTTCGTCCGGTATAAATAGTTTTATTTCAAAATATTGCTCCTTATGGTTTCCATTCCCAATTGCACTCGGTATATGGTGTTACGCACAGAAAATGCGTATAAACAGTTTTTATAGTACATTCAATTGGCTACAACTTTATTTCGGCAATTTTTTGTTGTAGAAACAAAGGAAACAAAGTTTGGGAACCAATTTGCTTTCAACGAAGTTATTAATATTTTCAAATATTTTCATATTTTGTTAATTTTTTAGGGTTTTCTATTTTATGGGACCCAATCGAGATAGGGATATCTCTAACTTTTGCACGTTAAGCCTTAAAAAATGTAACGTTTCGAAGGACTAATGTGGTAGATTACACTTATTCTGCTTCAAATCCTTCCTCTCCTTCCGCGTATTTAGCGTCATCGGTGTGGTCGTGAATCTTCGGCGACCTAGAATTCGCATGACAATTATTGATTACGAGATTTGCAGTCATCCTCTGATAAACCGCTTTATTGTGGTGTTCGCAGCCTCAGCGGTTACTGCGGTGTCGTAAACTTTTAAATGAAGTGGAACAGTAACTGTCTTTTACTAGAATATTTTTCCAAACTGAAAATTGGCTCTGGCTGGGGATTTCACAAAAAATGTAATTGCCAATGGATGACATTATTATTGATGATGTCCCTAAGAGAAAAAAAAATAACACATTATACCATAACGTTTTTGTGTAACTATTTTATATACCTTTGTCAGCTGTTATCTACCAAAGTAACCATGATTCAAGGTCTTTTCATACTTACTTAATTAGGTTCTTAAATCAGAAATAAAACATATAGGTAAAAAAGAGAACATCTAGGACCGGACTTGAACCCGCGACCAGTCCCTTACAGGGGGAGTGACCAGCTGAGCCACCTAGGCTTTATACTCTTTTTCCGATCTAAATCTATAAGAAAAAGTAAGCATAAAAATGCTTAAAAATGTAATTGAAATATAGGTATAATATTGCAGGGGTGTGTGTTGGGTAACCTCCTCGAGTGTCGCTCCGATTCCGATCCCGCTGCAGTCCGGGGGGAACGGAATCGGAGCGGCCGGTACACCCCGGGTGGCGGTCAATGGCTTCCCCCTTCACCCCTTCATAGGGTTGGAATTGATCGTCGGCCAATACCCAACGTGGCGGGAACACATCGCTCTCCGTACTCCTCTGCTTTCAGAGGAGACAGGATGAGCGATGCTGTTAGTGGTGAGATGGCCCAGGGTCAGCCGGGGTGCGAGGGATATGCTCTATGGGTAACCTTACACCCCGGCGTCTGAAGACCCGAGACGGCGTGCGGTTTTAGTCGGTGCAAGCCCGACATAACCGCCCCCGCTGGCCGGCGGGGGGGTATCCGAAGGGATTTCCGCACGATAAAAAAAAAAAAAAAAAGGTATAATATTGCAAAAAAGCAGTAAAAAACCGCTGTGTAAAATGATTAGACTACCTACAATCCGAAAATATTGTCTGCCATAGGCTGCTGTACATCTAAATGAACACGCGAATACTCGTGGCACTATTGTTTCTGTGCTCCCATGATCAGTTGTATATAGATAAACCGGTTGAGTTTTTAATATATTCTACGAAATGAAGAATGAACGCACAGGTCACATAAATGTGGTATCCAACGGGATATGTCTAAGAAAGATAATTACCGGGAAATGCGATGGCATGATCTATCACAATACCAACTTATTTCACAACTCATTCTTCTATGTGGGTAAATGTATGTGTATGTGTGTGTGATGTTGTACTAAAATATGTATATTGTCAGCTGTTTAAGTTGTAATATAGGTCAGCAGGTTTTCATGTTTGTTACCGAGTCATGCAAAAACGACTGGATGGGTTCAGCTGACAATAACCAAGACATAGAATATTTTCGTTTCAGTAATCGGTTCTTGTGGGAAAAATGATCAAAAATTCTCATAATTATGTACGAACTCGCTGTTACCAGCGACTTCGTTCGCGTTTAATTCGGAATAGATCAAGGTATATTTACTTCTGCAGTTTCGAACCCAATATGTATTAGGTTACCTAATTCATCGTTATATTTTCAATAATTTATCATGAAGAAATAGATGTTTACATGTAAAATCGAAATAAATTCTACCCGGTTCCCTAATATAATAGCGTGATGATATTTATTACCAAAGGGTGACTCTCTAATCATCTCTCTTTTACACGTTAGTAGTTTGTTTCAAGATTTCATATTTTACTGCTCATCACCTTTTAGCCATAGCATGCTAATTTATAGTCCGAACGTTGACCATGGCTGAGTCCCATCGAATTGCAGAATTTCGTGATGATCTGCTTTGTAATAATAACGGAATGATCAATAATAGATTTGGTCGATTTTACTCTGCTACTCCTATCACTTTTATGTATTTTCCAAGATTTCCCGTAACTTGAGTTCGCTATCTCTATCTCTAGAAATACCCTCAAAGTTTAGAGTAAATTATTATAATTAATCCGTAGAGCTTGAACCCCGCCCCCTCAAGGTTATAATTATTAGCTGTAATCACTACATAAAGTGTAAAACATCCTGTCGACTAATAATTTCTAATGAACTGCTTCATAACTAAATACATTATATTTCTATGATTATTAGCCTTTCCAAAATGTTAATATTTGTGTGGTCTGTGCTAATAAAGCTCTTATGCTACAAGCTATAAGACTAAGGCGAAGATTTTATTAATGTCAATTAAAGTCTGTGACCTTTGCATTCAGCTATAAAACTCACATAACATCCGCAACTAACTGTATTCTAGAAATTTATTATGGACTCACGATAACTTAGAAATTATTATGCTGTAAATAGTGGTGTTAAATTTATATCACTTCACTGTGAGGAGGAAATTTTAATTGTTGACCGTAAGTTGCCGTTAAATATGAGTATAATATTATCATCATGCGCATAGCGAATTCTCAGTTGCGTCCTCACACTGCAACTGATTGTGATGAAAAATGAAATCTTATTTGTAAACATACCTGTAAAATCTAAGCAGATATATGAATTACTCGATTAACGATCGCTCCGTTTGTTGTTTGTACCACACCTTGCGGCGCAGTCACGGCCAATCTCGTTAGTGACCCATATCGCACGTAGACATGACGTTAACAAAATCCCTTCTTTTCACCCGCAGAGTGCGATAATTACTGTTTATAATAGCACCATATTTTACCCGCTATTTTGCACCCTACACGAATGCAAAACGACTATTAGAGATAAACTGTAAAGAAATGAACAGGCGCCTCACATTACCAGTACCCGTAGCTCACACGGCGACCTGATGTGTTAACAATAGATACTGAGAAGAAGATACTACGCTTTCAAGCTAGTAAGCTGTGTTAGGACAGAAGTAAGTCAAGGGTGTACTGGTGACTAGTACTACTCTGACGTGTCAAGGCAATACACTGTATAATCCGAAATACCAATTTGAGAAAAGCGCCAAAATGTCTGTTAAACAGTCTTTTTGTAATTTAAAGCTATTAAAATTATGAAAATAAATAAAATTTATATCATTTTGTAGGTGTTTTTATTGTTGTTATAACCATATAAAGAACTTGACAATAAAAATTAATAGTTTTCTAGGAAATTCAAAAAATACTGTTGGTTTAACTGACTAATATTAATTTATTAAGCTCGTGTAAGGTATAAGACTGTAAATAATAATACAGTGTTTTGCCGTAATAATCCTAAGAAATTATCAGTAGATATAATAATGTACTATTGAATACAGTTTTCTGCCGAAACCGTTTAGTTAAGATTGAGTACCTAAGTGAAACCTGTTCTAGTAGGGGTAGTGAATTAAATAAAAAGATTAAAAAATTATTTAAATTATTTACTTTAATATGGTTAATGAACCATAAGACCTTTGAAATTATATTTATTTTCACCTAAAACGTATTAATATACTACTAAAGCTAATAAGTCTTTTATTTTCATAGTCACAATTTGAGATCAACATATAAAATAATAATAAAAAAAGTTATAAAATAAACAAATCCTTAAAATAAAAAATAATATTAGCATGAGTATTTATGGACAGGTACAGATAACCTTAAAAAAACACCTTTTATAAAAATTCAAACAGAAATGAAATCAGTTCTTCCAAAAGCTAACAAATTTCTAGTAATTAAACAATTTTGTTTACTGCTATGTTACCTTTCATTAAAAATATAATATATTGTCACATAGTTGACATTATTTTTTACTCATATATAAATCAAATTATACAAAAATGTAAACAGCAAAATAATCTTTCACATTTACTCGTATGTTTAGTAAAACACCTCTAGCAAAAAAATTAATGGAAATAAAATTAGTTCTCTTTAAAAAGCTTAAAATGTTAGTAACAAAACTAAAAACAATTTAATAATAATCACAGAAAAATTACCTTTTTTTTTGGTAAATTGACATACTTGTATAATCAACTTAAAATTATGATTTAAACTATTAAATATCGCTGTCAATATGTTCAGATAGATCAGGAGCTTCGCTAACTATAAGATTTTCATAGAAATCACGTCGTGATCTGGGCATAGCAGTACATAATGTTATTAGATCTGCTTTTTTTAGAGTGGTGATTCCTCTTGGCGATGTCTCTTTAGGTATTATATCTATAACATTAATTCCATTTTTCAACATTTCAGCCAATTCTTTCTCCACTTTCTTTTTTAGAAAATGAATTTCCTTAAAATCTCCGTCATAATCATTTTTAGCATACATGGCAAGCTGTCCTCGTCTGAATTCGATAATTTTTAAACTTTGCAAGTTATACCCAAGTGGGTAGGCAACTTTAGAGTCATTATCAAAATATGTCATATGATCATGAGCTATCAATTCAACATGCAAGTTTTTTCGGGAAGCTTTCATCGCTGTAACAAAATCATTAAGATCATACAATTCACCAGAAGAAGTAAATTTCTTAGTTATGGCTGCGTGAACTGCATCTGCAGCCATAAAAGTATGTCCCACTTCGAAATATACGAGAGTCAATTTGTCTATTTCAGTCTTTTCATCATTAACTTGTCTTACTAAAGCCGACATCAGTGTTTTATTTTTGTTCTGCGAGTTGCAGTTGTCGAGGAATAAATACACGTGTTTGGTATCCCTGTTAAATTTCCGCAAGACATGGACATATGTATTGGCTATGTTATATGCTTTGCGGCCACTCTCTCCTTCATGCCACACGACACAAACAGCGTCCATGTTTTTACCAGGAGGGACGAATGATTCATTAAAAAGGATTAGTTTTCTGGAAAAGAAAGAATCTTTGGTATACAGTAAAGGCATGCAAATAACTTTTTGCATGTCTACAGTATAAACGAAGCTTTCACCATTGGAATTCTTGCATTCTTCTTGAATTAATTTCATATATTTTCGACAGGCCCGCTTGTTTTCCAAATGTTTTCCTAAATCTTGGCATAAATTACAATTGCAAGGTAGTGGCCGGGTTTTGTGGTCCATTTCGTGATTTTTGCATTTGGTACATATATCTTGTGCCATTTCAGCTGTTGACAAATTGAGAGATTTTATCTTTGAATGAAAATGAGACCAGCTACAAACTTTCAATCCTTTTGCAGCACAGTATTCTTTAAATCCTTTATACAACATAGAAAAGTTTAAACCAGTGGGCAAATACCTTCTGTTGGGGGCGTGTTTCAAGTTGTAGTGCGATTGAACTGGGTTGTATTTCATTATATAGTCTGTCATTTCAGAATCATATGTCGAAGGGAATGCATTTCCAGGTCTACGTTTTCCTCTTAAATCTGGAGCAGCACTAATTTTTGGATGCTTATTTCTTGACATATAATTGTTCTTTAAAACTGATTGCACAGCTTCGTCATTTTTGTAGCCTAAAGTTCCCAGGAAAAACTTTTTACATACTTGTATATCTCCAATCTTCCATATAAGAGTGTTATTTCGTCTACCACCAGCTCTAGCTACTTGTTTGGTGAGTACTCTCTCCACATTCCTAGATAGAAAATCACGACGACGTTGTCTATCGAGGCTCCAAAATTGATCCCAGATTTCTATTCTCCTGTCTTGCGGAATCTTCTCAATACAAGTTTTTTTGCAAGAACATGGAGCTACCATTGGATGCTTTGCCCTTTGCGCTTCCAAAATATCATTAGGGCATCTGCCCCTCTTTCTTTTTCTTGTCTGTACTTCCTTCCTATGAGTGTTTTCTTTATTATTCACATCTGTGCTCTGATTGCCTTCTTGATATTGTTGTATACCCTCAGATTCAAAATCAATGCTAACATTTTGTAAGCCTACATAATCGCAAGGTACCAACTCCGTATTAAATTCTTTTTTATTTACATCTGGGTTCTGGTTGCCTTCTTGATATCCCAACCCAATAGTATTATCTTGGCAATTATTTGATAATATTTTGTCAATAGAGTCATTTACTGCATTAATATCGCACTCATTTTCTGTTTCCTTAACTAAAAAATCCACTGATTGATGACTATATGAACTGGTTGTCAATTGATGTGTACCTTCAGTTTCAAAATCAACGCTAACATTTTGTAAGCCTTTATAAGCGCAAGGTACCAACTCCGTATAAATTTTTGGACCAAAATCTTCCGACAAACATTCATTCAGCTGTGTTTCACTCATAGAAATAATTGGACTGATATTTCTGGAACTAATTTCCGATGAAGGTACATCTTGAAAATCACTTACAGACCCCGCAGTTATTTCTTGAATCACATTTGAAGCTATTATTGCCGACGAACTTGAATTGTGATAGTTGCTGTTAGTTAGAGATAGATTAATTAATAACTTGTTACGTGAACCACTCATAATTGATTTTATATTGCAACTAAACACCCTCAATACTTAACGTAATGCATGCACAAATGAGTGCGAACTGATCTAAATCAAAACAAATACACGTGACCGGCGAAGACGGCCGCAACGCTTGCGGTCCTGCTCTAACAACTTATGAGTGAGATGAGTAAGAGCGATAGCGATAGGCTTACACGCGCATCCAGGGCGGTCGGTCAATTATTATACAGTGTTTTGCCTTGACAACGTCGCTCATTCCCTTGCATTGAATGTATCAAAAATGCGATACTATTAAGGCAAAACAATGTTTTAAAAAATACAGTTTTATGGTTTGGTGAAGGTACATTTTTTGAAACATACATGGTTTTTTAATATTGAATATCTTCATAAATAAACGTCGTAACACAAAATAAAATAGTTTCACTTAAAGTAGACCATAAAATACGCCGAATAAGCGTTGTTAAGAAGAAACACTGTATTCTAGTATACAGTGTAATAGATTGACAGGTCAGTACTGTCTAATAGCAGTAGTCACCAGGTTACAGATTCACCGGTTTCGGGTGCTTCAATACAAGTAATCAAATCGTAACTCTGAACGCCTATCGGGTGACGACGTTAGTAGGTATTAGTGCATAATATAAATCTGATGTGTTACCAGTTTTAAACATGACATATTGGACCATTAAAATACGAATGATTTTGACTTAATGCTTTCAGCGACGGAACCAGTTCAAATTATGGGCCATTATTCTATGATGAACCATCAGTGACTAGAACTCCATATAAAATCAGTATTGTATCTTGCTTAACGTGTAGGCTTTAAGTTAATTTGAAATTGAATAGAGGCTTTGCCTTGAGTGTTGTGCCTGACAATTTCATGAGATGTCTTTCGATTCACGCGCAATAAAGATAACAACTTGCGCATGGGCAAGAACTTAAACATAACATTTTTGAATTAAGAACGCAATAATTACATACAATATTTATTGTCGCTTTTGCATTGTTCTAGTTATTTCTTGTAACATGCTAGTGCAAATGACAACATCACTCACATCACTTATGTAAGCTACGCATCATAGCCAAAAATAGTTTATGACGTCATGTCCGGAAGTAGTTCTGTGGATAGGAAAGCCATGTTGCATTCTCGTCACGATCATTGCTTGATGCCAATTGAAGGATAGAAAGTTATATCACGGATTGCGGAGGTGGGTAAGATTGACGACTTAAGTAGTATACGATCAACATCATATAGAAATTATGTTAACAAATTGCATATTGGCAGCGGCATAGCTTCTTGTACTGGGTATATGGGGGCCACACCACGATCTCAGGGGCACACGGGGCAACCTTACCAGCTAGTCGATGCACCTGCTGATTACCGGACACGGCTCTGGCGCAGGCATCCTCCTGGGGTTCGGGGATCAGAAGGCAGTCGCTCCCGCAAATGCCAAGATAAGCTGAATCAAGAAAAAAGTTGCAATCGGGGCTAACGGTCTGATGATGA
Organism: Cybosia mesomella; assembly: GCA_946251805.1. Classification (NCBI taxonomy): domain Eukaryota; kingdom Metazoa; phylum Arthropoda; class Insecta; order Lepidoptera; family Erebidae; genus Cybosia; species Cybosia mesomella. The sequence continues at coordinate 11,239,457 of OX276388.1, read as the reverse complement.
TGATCATATAGCTACTTAAAAATAGATTCTATTTTTGTTTCATTGCATTGCATTGTTTGAATCAGAAGACATATATCACGTAACCGTTAAACCTACAATTTTATACCTATGTCAAAAGTAAAAAAAAACAATATGCGAAGCACTAAATTCTGAGTGCGTCATAGTTTGCCGTGCAATTCGCACCCACCCGGCAAGTTACATTCTCACGGGACTGGACTATCTGCCTTGTAATAATTATTACTAGCAAATTAATCAACAAACAACACATAAGTGTGAAACAGTCCATAAACGCGTTATATTTACTGTAGAATGATTTACACACAGTATTTAATTAAAATTATCATGAGGGAAATAGAAGTTGGGACTTCGTGCAAGGGTACCTAGTATTTTTTATTGTTTACCTGAATAAAATGTTACTGTAACATTGTGTATATTTGATATTATAAAATTTTTTTTAACGGATTCTATCGCGATTTATTAGATGTTATTTTATATTTTACATTGATCCCGACGTTTCGGACGGAATCAGTATTTCACGCAAGTTCCGTGTTTTATGCCAGTTTTCGACCTATTATTAATTATGAACAAATTAAATACAATATTTTTTTATTCTAAGGTCATATTTTGCATTTCAACCGAAACAAAGGCAATCAAAGACAAGGCCGATGCTTTTATCGTCATAAAATGTTCGTCGAAAACTTTAAAATATCGAATATTTAAAAATATCATAAATTAAATTTTTTAAAGAAAATAACGATAAAACGTCTCATTGATACATGCTTGTATTAATTTTTATTTCTACAAGACACTACAGAATTCCACAAACGAAACGTGTTAGAATTTAACAATATGGTATGTTCTCTTGTTGAATAACAATATAGGAAATCGGCTGTCTTCATTGTTTTCGATACATGCGTACAAAATACATGGACACATGGTGGACGTTGACAATAGACATGTTTACGTTGTATGGTCGAATTGTGCAACACATAAGACCGATATTACAGTATAGAAGCGATGCGACAGCTACTTACAGCTTGCGTTTCTATTTTTAATCGGGGTGTGTGTTGGGTAACCTCCTCGAGTGTCGCTCCGATTCCGATCCCGCTGCAGTCCGGGGGGAACGGAATCGGAACGGCCGGTACACCCTGGGCGGCGGTCAATGGCTTCCCCTTCATAGGGTTGGCATTGATCGTCGGCCAATACCCAACGTGGCGGAAACACATCGCTCTCCGTACTCCTCTGCTTTCAGAGGAGACAGGATGAGCGATGCTGTTAGTGGTGAGATGGCCCAGGGTCAGTCGGGGTGCGAGGGATATGCTCTATGGGTAACCTTACACCCCGGCGTCTGAAGACCCGAGACGGTGTGCGGTTTTAGTCGGTTCAAGCCCGACATAACCGCCCCCGCTGGCCGACGGGGGGGGTATCCGAAGGGATTTCTGCACGAGAAAAAAAAAAAAAAAAAAAGGTAATACAAATACTATTTTAACATAAGTAAGTAGCTGGCTGATAGGAAAAAGGACAATATGTAGGATATTCAACACAGCGCCATAGACCCAAAGTAAGCATAGCTTGACTAGCGTGTAATATGAATAATTTTTCACAGTGGTCTTTATCGCATAGCGCAGTCCAGGTAGCGCATATCTTCTTAGAGTAGTTAAAACAGAATCTACGGTTGTAATATTTTTCAAAAACACTATCGGTTTATACTACTATAAACAAAAGGCCGTTTTTACAACTACACTCTTCTTCCCGACGACGACGGTCGCGGTGACGAAGACGCGGACGTGACAAATCTTAAGCCGGATGCTGTACCACCGTCGCGTCGTCGTATGCTGCTCAGTACAAAACAGAAATTATATAGCTGCACATTTTATCGCACGCAGTATACCCAATCTCGTATATCGTCTCTCTCATTATGACGCAATATAGCTTCTTTAAATGCAAATTAGCAGTGCCAAAGGTATGCGATAGTTTTAATGACTAATTTTGGATATGTCACGGTTTGCTCGCTTTAATTAATATGTTTTCTCTTAATCTTTATTTGTTCTTTATATATATTTACTATAAACAAAACAAAGTCATGTTAGTGATAACCGGGATAAACTCAAAAACGGATGGGACTCATTTTCATGATCTTTGATATTTTTCTTTTGACTCCGCCTATACTTTGCCTGTTTGTGGTTTTTTTTGGCAGAAATCGCCACGGCTCGTATTATGGGTTCTAGGAACGGATAAACATCCTTAGGAACATTTCCTTTCTTATTTACATGCATATTATTCATAGAAACACCCAGAATAATCCGAATTGCACTGAACGGAAATCGTACCTTTGACCTCTGATTTAGCAATCAAACGATCAACTCCTATTGCGTAAGGAACTTCGAGACTGTTTTGGATATCTTTATAATAAGTTTGTATTCTTCTTGTTATTGGCTTGTTATTAAATTGAGTTTCTTATCAGCGCTCACTTCGAAACCTTGGTGATGAATCAAGTAAGGACACGTTATAAGAAATTGGGGTGTGTAGGGCTCTGCCACTAGGCGGTACACCTGCTGATCAGCGAATGAGGATCTAGTACAGGCTTTCCTCTAGGGGATAGGGTTCCACACGGCAGTTGCTCATGTAAAACCCAAGATATATTTAATTTCATAGAAGGAGAATGAGAACGGACCCCGGGCCCCAAGTATAAGCTTTGGATACATCCTTTATTGACGCAGTTTATTTGGTCTTAATCACAGTTCCTATCGTACGAAATCCAACTGTACTGGAGGATACTTGTTTTATATCAACAAGCGAGTGTTCTGATCAGCTCTTTTAATTAATCTCACCGTCTCCTTTCCGATGCAGAACAACACGTGCTGGACTGCGGTGTCACCAACATATAACACCGTCTCGAACCAAGCGGTTTGGTCCTTCTTTACTTTGTCGCACGATGTAGAACTGGAATACTCTACATGCACACGTGTTTCCTTCTTCTTACAATCAAGTAGGAATCAAGTAGAAGCGTCGGTAGCTTACTGGTTAGGGAGTCGACCCTACGATCGAGAGGTCCCGGGTTCGAATCCTGGCCATCACACTACCGACGTGAACCCACTCCTAACACAAGCAATTTAGCTTAGTTGGAGGGGTTAGGGGAATATTAGTAATTTCGGTTACTAATATTCTTTAAAAAAAAAAAGTGTTTCTCGAGTGGGGCGTGAGAAAGCATCTATCGAGGCCTTCAAGGTAGGAACCACCATTTAAGGACTGATAGCATCTGGAATGGTAGCCCGTATCTTCTGGACTTCATCCTTACCATCCAGCGGGTTGCAGTCAATTGACGGATTGAATATAAAAAAAAGCCTAGTTAGTCATCCTCAAAACTTTATGCCGTATAAGTCGCGCCATAGCTAATTCACCTGACGCTATAGATAAATCATATTTAAAATCTATTGGGACGTCTAAACATATCTATATGACAGGTCCCATTATCTTGACAGCCGCTACAAGTCGTCATTAGGCGGTATTCTATTCTAATTTAGAACGTTGCTTAATAGATATGCGCGTGGGCAAAGCTGTAAATATTGAGCAATACGCGAATTTGTGGACAGAGGTTAATGTGTACAGTATTCCCGTAGTGATGAAATCGTTATTTATTACTCATATACTTATACTTGTTCGTCTTACTACCGAAATAGTGCCTGTCCACCAAGTGTAAGTATACCATTTGGTTTTTTTTGCATTCCAATGAAATTCAAGTAGCTAGACCATTTATACCACTTAGGTGGCAAAGATGTAAAATATCCGAGACAAACAAATTGCAACGCATGGCGACTGATTTTAACCACATTATATTTATGACATTTATTATAAGTGTGATAAATCAATAAAGAAAAGGCTTGACCGTTATATGAACATGAATCTTTCACCATTTGGACAATGCATAGCTTTTTTTTAATTCAAATTATATTAAAACGTATAAAACATATATAATATCTAGATAAAAAATTATGGCATCTTTTATTAAAATAATTTAAAATGTTAATTATAAAAATAAAAACTAGTATGACGATTACCACGCATAAATTAACCATATTTATATGACCCTTTTTTTTTACGTGCGGAAATCCCTTCGGATACTCCCCCCCCCACCCCGCCGGCTAGCGGGGGTGGTTATGTCGTGTATCGACTAAAACCCACGGTGTCCTCCTCAAGTGTCCGTTGCCGGGCACCCGGGGTAAGCCCTCGAAAGGATAACCCCCCTGATATAAAACTTGCAATTTGATTTTAGAATTGACTGTCAATGGATGAAGACCGGTCGTGATCATATTGCCACGCTGGCTGTGACGGTCAATTTTCTACAGTAGGGTGACCATCAAGTTTTTATTGCATCAATAGTAATTAGAACCTGTTTGCGAACATCGCGATTGCTTAAAATGCACATCACCCGTGTTACTTAGTTTATTTATACTTGCCCGATGTACTTGGCAATCTATTAGGTCCTAACATTATGAAATTGGCATTTTGTCGTACTGGCCATTTTGATCTCAAATATCTCCTCTTTGGTTAGCAATTCCAATTTCAAATTTATACAGCTATTTATTCATGCTTTTGTGTTTTGAAAACCGTGATTCATTTCTTTGCGTCACTCAGTTTATAAAATGGAAACCTTGAAATATCGCGTTATTTACGAGTACGAGTTCCATCGTGGCACCAGTGCTGCAGAAACGGCTCGAAGGATTAATAATGTGTATGGCGGCGGTGTCGCAAAAGAAAACACCGTGCGTTTTTGGTACCAACGTTTACGTCTACGTCTGGAAATTTCGACCTGCAGAACAAACCCCGTAGACGGCCGGAGACCAAAGTTGTTAATGAAGAATTGAAGGCAATATCCACAATATGGAAGCGGATCCATCGCAAAACACGTTTGAGTTAGCTGCAGGCTGCGGTGTTAGTGATAAAACTGTTTTAATCCACGAAGCATTGAAGCAAATTAGGAAGGTGAAAAAGCTTGAAAACCTCGTGAATTGAGTGCAGCAAACCGACAAACGCGCGTAGACTGCTGCGTTACATTACTCAACTGGCACAATAATGAAGCAATTTTAAATCGAATCATTACCTGTGATGAAAAGTGGATCCTGTACGATAATTTGAAACGCTGAACCCTGGCGAACCAGCCAAATGTTACCCCAAGCGAAAATTGACTCAGAAAAAATTACTTGTGAGCGTTTGGTGGACTAGTGCCGGTGTAGTTCACTTCAGTTTTCTTAAATCTGGCCAGACGATTACGGCGAATGTCTATTGTCAGCAACTGCAAACCCTGATGGAAAAGCTAGCTGAAAAAAAACAACCGAGGCTGGTCAATCGCTCTAGGCCACTGCTGCTTCAGGACAGTGGTAGACCACTCACTACACAACAGACGGCTACCAAATGATAGGAGCTTCAATTGGAATGTCTAAGACATCCATCGTACTCTCCGGACCTTGCACCAACAAATTACTAAATTACTAATTATTTTTTCGGAAGTTGGGTAACAGTTGATCTTTTTCCCTTGCAAATGCAAGGGAAAAAGATCAACTCCGATGGGGCAGTCCAAAGCGCCTTCAAAGATGTTATTGATTCCCGTCCGAATGGTTTTTTTTAGTAAAGGGATCAATGAACTACCTATGAGATGGCAAAAGTGCATAGATAGCAATACCACATACTTTGATTAAATAAATATAATATATTTTAAAAAAATCGACGTTATGTTCCTCCCTTACACAACATCAATTTTTATATACCTAATATTATTTTTAAAGGTACATGTAACTTTGATCAAAAGTTGGTAAACATAACTAGGTATTTATTGTACTTATATTATATACAAATTTAAAATCCTTATCTATTTAAAAGTTACAATCGAATTACTTTTAAAGGCGCGGAGATTTCCCTTTAAAACATTAATGTTAATTTGAATATTTTACCTTATGACTGCCGATATTGATAAATTGAAATAGAATTCCAAAGACGTGGACTCATTATCCACAATAGTTGGTGACCCTAATTTCGACTTCAGTCACCGCCGCGGGTCACAGAGCATCACGACGGGCTGACCAATGGACATGGCTTTGGAGCAAACATTATAATTGCTATTGTTATTATACATTTTGCTATTCTACGTCATGTGTAATAAAAGAGAAAGGACACGATTTGAACCTTGGTGATATGTTTCCGTTCTTGTAACCAACTATTTTATTGAGCATAGGTGGAGGGGGTGGGTCGGTAACGTTGGTTAACACTGTCGGTATTACAAATGTTGACATCACTACACGCGTAGTACTACAAACGGCAATGCTAATAAATTTGAAATAATTTGAAAATAGTAAATATTAAAAAGTAGAACCTATTAAGACTTCCCAAACCAACAACAACAAATTATGAAGCGCTTGATTGATGAAAGTTTTTCAATCTTTCAAAGTTAGTTTTATTTAAAAGGCTTCTGTTATAAAAATCTGGTAGCTCTTTAGTTACCACAGGCAATAAGGTGAAGTACATTAAAAAAACTAATCCAACCTAAATATGTAGGATTGACGAAAGTATAGTTTCATATTCAGTTACGTGATTTTGGGATGAGTCACACGACTGCAGTAAATTCATTTATTGGCAGGAGGAAATAGGGGACAACGAGCATTCGAATTTCAAACCATTCACCCAATATTCGAAGTACTTAAGTCACCTGTCAGCCTATGGAAACTGTAGTGTCACCCTACAGAAATGCAGATAAATTTTAGGACATATATTTATCGAAGTTGCTGTGTATTATTGCGGGTGGATTAGCGTCACCATAAACTCCTTGCAAAAGGCGAGAATCGGTTAAACACAATTGAAATCTTACCAATTGACAATGTATTTATTTACACCTTTCGGTTCAGGCCCGACATAACCGCCCCAGCTGGCCGACGGGGGGGGGGGGGGTATCCGAAGGGATTTCCGCACGAAAAAAAAAAGGTATATAAAAGGAATCTATTTATGTATACCATTATAAAATTGTAAATCAGTTGTGTCTGTACATTGGAGATATTAAAAAAATACTTGGGTTATGTTAAGTGAACGATTGTGGACACATTTTTTTTAATTCGTAGCTGTTTTTCTGTTTAGTTTGTTTAGTGTTAGCAATAGACGCAAAAACGACTAAACGAATTCTGATCTTATTTTTTTATTAGAGAGGTCTTGGTGAGACTTAAAATCTGCCTCATGTTTGATTGCAATTGGTTAAGTAGAACCGGAGCCCTGAACATAAAACGATTACCAACCTCCGCGCATTCGGTACCGCGGGCAGCAGCTAGTAAGATATAAGGCGTAAGGCCTAATCAAACCAAAATCCCATCTATATACCTTACTCCTTATGCTTTATGCCTTGGAAGTATAAATACTTTTGTATTGAATAAAAATATTACTGTTCCAGTTTTATATACATTTACTTCTTTGGCCCATTCAGAGCCATTATCTATTATCTTTTTTAAGAACGTGCATCGAGAGACAACACAGTCTAATTAATCTTATTATGAAACGTTTCTGTCGGAATCAGTTTGGTATATAAATATTTTTTTTTATACTTGGAGTCCCCAATCGACGCGCGATGAATCGTAGAAACAGAGCGAGCGGCGCGTGCGGAAGGGTCAATGATCCCGCGTGAGACAATTTCCCGAACAGAAAGTTTGGTAAGATACTTAAACATTTTTCTTAAGAAATAATATGGAACGCTGGCGACGATTTACGACCGGGTTCTAAGGTGTTTTGTTGACGATTACATAAAATGACATAAAAACTAATGTCTGTTTTATGTTTTCTGTGCGTTCACGCATCGATCTTTTACTTGATTTCATACTTTTTACAGTTGTGGTAGGTATTTACTTTAAAAGTTTCTGTATCACAGCGTTAGTTCCGGTTGCTACCAAAGCTTATACTTTGAAGCCCGGGGTCCAGTCACCTACTTTATCTCTTGATTTCGCATTTGGCATATCTTGTCTTTAGCGGGAGCGACTGCTACGTAATCCCTAATTCCATCATATAAAATTAATGTAAAAATTGATTATAAATTAATAAACAATTGCCTATTTTTCATCTTCTGACATTTTAGCTAAAGAATATACATCTATATATTTATAAAAAAATTAAAAAGCCTACGTGAAAGCTTTTTTATAAATACATGGAAACAAGCAGACTAATGCAAGTAGATATATTATATTCATGCATACAAATATATACACTGGGCGGGAATCGAACCCGCGACCGCTCTACCGCTCTACCGCTAAGCCACAGAGGTTGTCGTTGAAAGAGAAGGCGGGTACCAACACATGCCAAGTATTACGCTACACGACTACTACTAGGTCGAGGTCCAAAGACATGCTTTCTACGTCCGTCCGTTTTTTTTAAATGAATTGCAATATTTATACATAACTTGATTATGCCCGCGGTTCCGGGTTTATTTCGTTCCCGTTCCCCACAGGAACCAGTTCCCGGGATCAAAAGTACCATACAGGAAATGGTCTATCTATGTGCCAATGTTTATCCAAATCTGTTTAAAGGTTTATGCGTGATTGAGTAAAAAATATCCAAACAGCTTTACAGACTTTTACATTTATAGTATTAGTAGGATTTATTGAAATGCACCATGATGGGAAACCGATTATGTAGATATTCAGAAATGTTTCCCATCATCAACTTCTCAAATGATAATATTAAAGGTCGCGGATTCGATTCCTGTGTAAATGTTATCCGCATTGTAGAAGCCGTATTACAAGCTATTCATAGTTTAGATAAAGATGGCGCTATGGAATTCCTCCTACAATTTTTTTTTTGCGGCTATTAGTAGCAACTGTTATTTTATCTGTGGTAATATTACCGAAAAGAATATATTCTCATTGCTGTGACGCCGGTACACCAGGATTATCAGGCAAGACCAATATCGGTACACACCAGAAAAATATCAAGCGTCGTACCGAAGATTACTTAATAGTTAGAGTTAGTCAGGTGATTTCCGCACGTAAAACAAAAAAAAACAAAAGGTGAAGTAATTATGGCGTGAATAAAATAAGTTACAATGATAAGTAAAAAAGTTGATCGTATGTCCCCGAATGTACCTCGAGGTAGAGTTTTTCGCAATTACAAACAACCTCTTTGATATTTTTCTGTAGAATTTAAAATACTAATATAAAAAACTAATAAAAAAATACTAATATTAGACATGATTAAATTACAGTATTAAACTTAACAATGGTCCTCCAAACTTGGTAAACCAGTCATTAACAAGTCGTGACCCGCAGCTTGACCTGTGTTTTATTGTTATATCTCTCGCTTTCATCATCACTATTATAATCAGAAAAACTTTAAAATCGATTCAGTAGTTTTTGTGTTACAGTCAAAAAGACAGTTACAATTTTATAATAGCCAACCCATATCGCAAATGTTATAAATAAACCATTATTCTGGTCATTGGACTCCTGTAATGAGAAGACGTCACGGAACAGGTTATTGATAAAAACTGCGCATAATGTATGAACCGCAACACTTACGTTTTATCCAGTTAGGAAACGGTTTATCATTATAATATGATGGTTTATATTGCATGATATACAAATAATTAGTTGGATGCTAATTAGGTACAGTATCTGGCATATATTTGGCACATTAGAAACAAGAGCGACATACAACAGAATCAGTATTTCAAGCTGATGAAGCCGCGCCCACCTCGGACGCTTATAATTCACGGTTATAATTTACAGTCATCAATAGTTACTATCTATAAAACATCATTGTTTTACTATAAATATGCGAACGTAATTACATTAGGTCAACGATCAATGGTACAGTACTGAAGTACAAGAGTATTTTACAAATTGATACCAATACAATTCACATTAACAATGATTGGATCGACTCAAAGAATCAAACATCTATCTCTATGATAACAATCTATTCACAGACAGTTGTTTTGAATCAAACCTTATCTACGTTATATCCGTTAATTGTATGTTTGTCCCCAATCAACAAAAATAAGAGGAGAACTTTTTAGCTCTCTATATGTTATTATAAAACGCGATGCGATTGGCTACCGATAATTATATTCGAAGTAGTTCTCTGTTGAAAGTTATAACAACAGAGTAAATCCTTCTATATTACTAATCCTTACTAATATATAAATGTGAAAGTAACTCTGTCTGTCTGTCTGTTACGCTTTCACGCCTAAACCACTGAACCGATTTAGCTGAAATTTGGTACAGGGGTAGATTAGACCTTGGGAAAGGACATAGGCTATGTTTTGTCGCGATAACCGACATCTACGCGGGCGGAGCCGCGGGCGAAAGCTAGTATCTATTATAAATGCAAAAGTAACGCTGTCTGTCGGTCTGTCTGTCTGTTACGCTTTTACACCTAAACCGCTGAACCGATTTTGATGAAAATCTTAGGAAAGGACACAGGTTATGTTCGGTCGCGATAACCAACATCTACGCGGGCGAAACCGCGGATACACTTAACATTCCATAGATGAAATGTGTTCAAACCGCGGGAGTCATAACATAATTCTTTCAAATTTTCCACACTCCACCTTCCCGTCTGCTTTTAATTTTCATGCTAGTCAAAGAGGCAAAACACTTATTTCGATAAAAAATAAAAATCTTGTTGTCTGGCTGGGATCAAACCCTGTGCGTTATATGCAGGCTACAGAGACACAACACGTAGATGTAAGAGTATGTAGATAATAGAAGAAGTCTTTCAGTCTTATTTGAATCTCATCCTATTGTTTTACATTCAGGTTAAAGAAACAAAACAGGATGTCCTTGATCCGGGTTATGAGAAGTAACAAATATTAATGTCAATTGCATTGATATGTGTTGCGTCTCTTTAACCTTCCACACAGGTTAAAGAGACAATACATGGCATGTTCTTGAAAAAACAACGTGACTTTAGTGTAACTCGAATCTCATTGAAGTATGCACTATATTCAATTTTATGAAAAGTAACACATGTCCATGCCAATTGCATTGAGACGTGTTGCTTCTCTTTAACCTTCCATTCAGGTTAAAGAGACAACACATGGGATGTCCCTGAAACTACAAAGTCACGTTAGTCTAACTCGAATCTCATCAACGTATGTATTCCACACAGGTTAAATAGAAGCAACACATGTCATAGTCAATTGCATTAACATGTGTTGCTTCTTTGTAACCTAATCATAGTTGTTTTGAAACGGAGTTTATCTATATTATATCCGTTAATTGTATGTTTGTCCACATGGAACAATACATTAAGAGGAATAGGTACCTCTTAGCTGTCATCGTCAACGGCCAAGAGTCTGACCAACCGGCCCGTTTCAGGGCCAGCTGACCCCATTGCACGAGGGGGTCGGGGCATGGCAGGGCACGCCGCAATAGCGGCGGTAAGGCCCATCATGGAGGATTGGCTAGAGAGGCGACACGGAAGCCTCTCGTACCGACTGACGCAGGTGATCTCCGGTAAGGGATGCTTCGGGGACCACCTGCATCGGATCAGGAAGGAGCCAACGCCTGAGTGTCATCACTGTGACGCGAGCGAGGACTCAGGGCTGCACACGCTGGCGGACTGCCCGGCGTGGGAGGTGCCGAGGCGTGACCTCGTGGCAGCCATCGGGGTGGGAGTCCTCTCGCTCGGCAGCATGATTGCGGCAATGGTGCGGAGCGCGAGCGCGTGGGCCGCCGCCACCTCCTTCTGCGAGCATGTGATGCTCGCGAAGGAGATGGCGGAGCGCGCCCGGGAGAGGTTCAGAACCCTCCCGGCCCGCCGAGCCCGCAACACGCTCGCCTCGCGTCGCAGGCGACTCAGGCGCCGGAGGGCGCTTAACGACCTCCGTCCTCCATGAGCGCAGGCCTGGGGGTGGCAGGTGAGGCCGCCTGTCACCCCAGCAGAAGCAGGCCGGGACGGTGGGGCGACTAGCGCCCCTCCCCCAAACCGGGGCAAGACGGGGACACCGTGGTTCCCAAACCCGAGGGGGCCATCTCGAAACCGGAGATGGCCCAGGGTCAGTCGGGGTGCGAGGGATATGCTCTATGGGCAACCTTACACCCCGGCGTCTGCAGACCCAAAACGGCGTGCGGTTTTAGTCGGTTCGAGCCCGACATAACCGCCCCCGCTGGCCGGCGGGGGGGTATCCGAGGGGATTTCCGCACCAAAAAAAAAAAAAAAAAAACAAGGGGTCGGGGCATGGCGGGCCTGCAAGGCCCGCGGGGATGGGGGCCGCTCCAGGTACCCCTCTGCTGTTATCAGAGGGGACACTGCGAATGGCCCAGGGTCAGTCGGAGTGCGAGGGATATGCTCTATGGGTAACCTTACACCCCGGCGTGCGGTTTTAGTCGGTTCAAGCCCGACATAACCACCCCCGCTTGTCGGCGGGGGGGTATCCGAAGGGATTTACGCACAAAAAAAAAGAAAAAGGTACCTTTTTTTTTTTTTTTTCGTGCGGAAATCCCCTCGGATACCCCCCCGCCGGCCAGCGGGGGTGGTCTTAGGTATCGCGTATGTGCCACAATGCTGTTAAGATGCTCGATTTGACCTACACGAATTAACAAACAACATATGAAACATATGAAAGCTTGTAAATATACTATTTAATTTCATAAGAACACAACTCAAGGATAATCTTAAAATAGTAAAAAATATATAAGTATAATAATTTATTTATAAGCTTATCATGTAATAGGTTTTACAATTCTGAAGCCGTAGCCAGTTGGTTCATAATGAATAATTTGTCGCAATATATTTCATAATGATTTCAACAAAATAAAATTCTTTAAAATAGTAGGAGGTACCATTTATTAACTACTATTTATTACAATGATACTATAACAAAACGTTGAACAATAATTACCATTATTTATTTTAATTCATTAAGATTTTTTTTATTTTTTTTAAGTCTGTGTGTGTGAAGTACAAGCTATTTTATCTACTTAACCAAATTGTTATAGAAGCCATTATGAGTTCAAATTAACAGTTCATAGTAACGAGGTTTCACCAAACTTAATTCATTGCATGATTACACACCAAACCACATCCTTCGCACGTTGTACAAAAAAAAATCACAAACATCTTGCACGCTTATCGTGTCCCGATCAGCCATGGACGTTCATTCTCCATCGCGAACATGACAGAGTTCAGTCCACGCGCGCACGCGATTACGCACGCTGACTGGAAAACATAAAAATTCCGCTGAAATATTTAAAAACACCGGCTCCGCTCCGAACACTGTTATTTTTATTATTTAAAAAATATGTGTGTTCTAATGGTTGTTCTTACTTAAATTCGAACCAGGTTCCAAACTAAAATGTGATAAACTGTGATTTTAAGTTAGTGCAACAATGATAGAACTCTTAAAAGTGAATGACAACCGGATAAACGGAAAAATGAGAGATATCGGGTCAGACTCGTTCGTGTGTAGAGTTCAATACTTGGATGACTTGGATCCTTTCATGGAATACAACGTTCGGGAACCTGCGCGGCCACTATACCATACATTCAACACGACAATACCACTGTCGTATCAAATTGCTGCCGTACATCGATTGCTTCAAGCTCCACATCGGGTAAGTCACCTGGTTATATCATATGATTTTTATTAACATTTTAAGGCCGTAAAATTTAATAACCTGTATACGACCTCCTTCGTTAATTAAAAAAAACAATCACCGATTACTTTACAGTTCGGAAACACGCACACGTAAATATTGACTATAAAATCAGTCACTGATAATAATCGTTAGTTTTCGAGAAATATTCTTTGGCAAATACAGTATTCAAGTAACTATGCTGGCGACTATTGAGTTAGGCTACAAACCTATATATCTTGCAAATATTTGATAAGATTTTACTTGCCACGTTGTGCTTTATTTATTTTTATGTTGTTAAAAGTTGATAAAAGTAGATTAAAAACATATTAATACTTTTGTACCGGAATTTTTCGACACATGAAGATAAATTAATATAATGTAACCGTCTTGCACTTAGTTATAGAAAATAATTTCATTAGTTACATTATTATTTAAATTTGTTACATAATATGTTTCAGACTTCTATGAGTTTAGAATCCCGTCTAATATTATTCAGTCTGCTCAACACTGTATAAATGTATTAGAGCTGTAAAGACCATTACTAATAGGCTTACTCATCGCTGGTATTTGGCTAAAATTACTTGTTCTAAATACACCGGCCACCTAGCTCAGGTGTGCTACGCTGCAAGGATAAGAACAACATTGGTTTTCTATCGAAAAGGTTCAACATTATAAAAAAATAACTTTTATTCCTTTCCTAGTATCTACACACACACGCATGCATATATTTCAAGACTCACATCTATGTAATATCCAGCTTCCGCCTTCTGCGTAAAACGTATGCTTTGACCCCAAAAAGGTTTACCAAAATAATATAGGTTATAATGTGACCTAGTATTAACAGACGTTTATAGTTTTGTTATAAGATACATATAAATGTATATTCACGCCTTTTTCCCCAAGGGATATACACAGGCGTAGTAGTATATGAAGAGCTGTCTGTTGTAACGATTAATAAATTTGTAGTAGTTTTTAAATGGAGTTATGAAAAGTTTAAGGTGACTATATGCACTGGGAAAATTAATTAAATAATGAATGTAATTAAGACTTACTACCGGCTAGGGCGAGCAGAGAGTTAAATAAAAGGGTGATTACAATGTATAGTATGAGATTATAATCGTGAATAGAATGTTACATAAATTTATATCTGGTATTTGAGTAAATGAACGTCAGGGGATGGATTCATAATAAATATTCTGCCGTGGCGTTGTTCGGTCCGTTGTGCAAGATGTTAGTATGCACTTAGCTAGTGGACACGTGGCTGGTGGTGATGCCGGCGTGCCAGGGTCTCCGCTGGTGTGCCTCGCTACCGCTAAGATGGTGCGAAGCCCGGTGCGAAGACCCTGGAAATAGGAAAGGTGCGGGTCAGTTTGTCACTAGGTAATTACGTCCAAGTGACCCGCTTAAATAGCAGGTGAAGAGAATCTCCCAGCGGCACTGCAGCGTAGCTAGAAGCTATAATAAAAGAAATATAAATAGGCAGCACAAGCTGGTGCCGCGACCTCTGACCGTAGGGGTCATCGGCCTCGTGGCACTAAATAGGTAGGCTGAAATAGCACACAGTATAAAATAAAATATAATAAGCCATGCATTTTAGCAGGCAATAAGCTGCACCGCTGGAAAGTCTTCACCTGTAGAAAGAAGTAGGAAATGTTGATCTCAAAACTTACCCGGAGCCGACAGCAGTTGGCCACGGGGTCAAAGCGACCTTCCTTGGCGAAGGTTCCAAGGAAAGGGACGATATAAGAGCCGTCAGTTGATGACTGGGCTAGTGCTGTCCAATCTCGCTCGCACAACCATAGATATTTAGTAATAAGTTATAGAACATACTAAAATATCGATTAATTTACGGATATTGTTTTAATTAGATTTATAAAGAATCCACAACGTTACACTGTATAGACAGCTCTTCATATGTAACTTTAGTATATGCCTCCTCTACTTCCTGTCACCATTACTGTCCGAATAACAGTTTGCATACTTTATCTTATCTTATTTCTTACTACTATTTTAAATACATGAGTTTGGAGGAATGCATGGATAGACGGATGCATGTATGATTGTTAGTCAATCACGCCAGAATGACTGAACAGCCCTGTATGAAATTTGACACAGAGATAGATCATAGTATGAAATAGCACATAGAATACTTTTTATTAGTCTTTCACGCAGGCAGAGCAGAGATTGTCTGGGTCTATAAAGTATACAAATCCACATGGAGCCATGATAGGCGGCCAATTAAACACCCAGAAAAAGGACAATCATTAAAGCTAAAAAGTAGTGCTTATTTCGTTCCATCCATGCCCCGAGCTTCTGTCACACCAAATATGTACCTATATGACATAGCGTCATTTATATTCTAGTCACAGTTAGTTCACAAGTTTTTGCTAAACGGCAGATGTAATGTTATAATTTTGCGTGAGAATAAAAACACAATGAAAGGTATTTAAATATTAGTCATATATAGTGATGAATCATGTGAATTTACACTTATAATTTGGCAGATGAAAGAAAATTACCAAAACAACGTTATGAGTACATCTGAGATATTCAATTTCAAAAATAATGACTGCTTTGATACTACTAGACTGTACCTACTGTACTGTATCGCGAAAGATTTGAGGATTGTCATACAGATGACACGCTGTGCTTATACATATAGGTTGACAGGTGAAGTTGACTTGGGCCCGAAGATACCCATACACCCAAGGAATGTAACGGTGACCGCAAGCTTTAATCCTAAAATGGTAATTTGAAAAAAAGATCCCAAGAGAATTGGTAGTATTGGTACCTATTTTAAATAAACAGGTTTCTCCTTGAAATTTCATTTTAAATCTATTGTCTTAGAGACTATTTACTATCCGCACATTTTGCGCAGGAACTGCATGTGATGTTCCTCTGATGAAGGAGGATCTTCCAATCAGGTTAGGCAATTGCGCGGGAACGGAAGAGGGAACGGTTGATGTTAGGGGAGGGGTCTGCATATATGTTAATCAGTGTTCTAACCTTCAGAACTCGATGCGGGCTCAACTAAATGGAGCAGTATATAAGATATATTATATCTGCCTAAAATAATATACATAATATATTAGGTACTAGCTATACCCGCAACTTTTTTCGCATGGACTTATATCTGGATTTTAATTTTGAAGTTTGAAATTCCTTTGAGACCGATATTCTTAGCAATCCATGTATTCTCCGTGCGGGTGCCGGGTCCATCGCGGTGCTGAGATGGGAACCCGGGACAGTGCCTGGGACTTGCGACCCAAGTGCAGGTTTAGAAGGGGCCCCTTTTGTTGATGTACATCAACACTCACCTTCACTACCCAAGTTCCCCTCCCTGCCTATCCAAATTTGGTACGAACCTACTAGTGCCGCTTTAGACATTCGTCCTAGTAATGAGCTTATAGTAGCTCTCGATAGGCCTAGATCTTTAAGTAGGTTATAGAGAGATTTTACTGGTATACCTCTCGCTCCCACTTCCACTGCATACAAATTAACCACGTAACCGTTTTTGATTAATTCGTTTGTGAGATCATAGTATTTATTTTTCTTTATTGTGTGGTCCTTCGGTATATTTGTTTCCCACGGTACAGTAAGTTCCACAAGAACCACATGTTTTAACCTCTTAGAATAAAGGAATATGTCAGGTCTAGATGACGAAACCCCAACATCCTCCGGAATTTTATAGTGCTTTTCATACGTGTCGATTAGGAGAGTCCAATCTGGGGCAGTATCTAAGATTGAATAAGGTTTGTTCCTGGATGTTATGGATGAACCTTCAGACACAAAGTTGATGTGACGTCTGTTAGTAGTCAATCCTTTTTGGGCTCTAGCTACTACCAGACTCATTGCTTCACGTATGATGATAAGCACCTTATCGTGGCGGCGTGAGTATTGGCCTCTACTACTACTACTACTACAATAGTAATTACTAAACGTAAAGTAGGACCAATTAACAAAAAATATATAATCACTACAGACGAAATGTGTCCACACCGCGTTAGACGACTATCACCTGTCACTTACTACAATTATTCGTACTTGGCATCATGCTACGACGACATTCACAGGATCCTATAAATTCAGAAATCTGAAAAGAAGACGTGGCACAGTTTCTCCCCCGTACGATGCAGAACATCTTTTGCAACACGACAATATGACTCTGAGTTTTCGGCTTTATTATAAAATCGGAAAAAATATCTAGCTATACAAGCTAAATAAGCACGATTGAAAAAGAGTTTGAGTAATTTTTTGAAGTTATTATATTATGATGAAACAGAAAGTCTTTTAAAAATTGTTGAGAGAGCAATGTTTAATTTTCAACAAGTAAGTTCTATGAGAATGGTGATTTTATGGAAAATGTATATAAAAATATACATATAAATAATAGTACAACATACATTTTAGTGACTGTGTTGTCTTTGTATTCACAAGTATTGTAATATCTGATATAGGAGTATGTTATTGTAGCCGCAATCTAAGACATTGTTACATAACACCCAGAACGGTGAGCCACCTGCTCAAAAGATACGAGCATGTTGTGCAGAACAACTAGTATATAAGCTTATTTTGTTAGTACATAAGTAATAGTGTATATAATTAAACTGATTTAACAAAAAACTGTAGGAATAATCGTGTATAATAGTTATAAGTTTGCGACGAAGAAATCGTCATTGTTTACCGATCTATAAGTGTAAATTGTATCTTATTTCGTGTCACCTTATTTCTACTACCTATTAGAATACATAATACGGTATATAAATCATTGTAAATAGAAAATAAACACATAATTGTAAGATTGACCGATCGACCATTAGGGTATATCCGCGAAAAGTCGTTAAGCCGCGGTGTCACTAACGAGCCGCGAGAGTTCGATCGGCCAATTAGAAAATTCGAATTAATTGGATTAAGAGTATAAAAAACCGCTGTAAATTGACTCGACACCTCAGTCGGCAAATAGAAAGTCAAGCGAGAAGTGCTCTCTCCTCTTCACAAGGAATAAATGAAGATACATGAAAAAATGTCTATTTAATTCTGGAAAATTCAAGTACTCTTCGAGGCTGCCCATAATAAGTGTTCTGCTTAAGTACAGCACCGCACCGACATCCACAATCCAGCAAACCCCCCAAAGTACACACCCATTGCGTCGAAGTCGTGTTTCTGAGCAGATAAAGTCTCATCGACGGAATTGGCTTTGGGTTGTGTACACATGTCTTAGTTTAGGGTTGGTGTGTCACGTATTTCACCGGAAGGAGGAACCACGCTCGGATCGAACAGAGCTGGGCTATCGCGCTCTTGATCACTCAATTGAATAAAGAGGAGCGCGGGAGTCCTGCTCGGTTTTTTTTGGTCGCGTTTGGTCTCGCTGGTGAACTCCGCACTAGCTTATTTGTCTCTGTAAAAATATATAAATGTTTAAGGTACTAGTAATACTTACATTACGAGTATACTACACTTTGTTTTACAGTTTAGACTAAGTTAACTGTGCATTTTAATGCCAATTAAGTTATTATTATTATTTCCTTATGAAAACTAAACCTACAAGATAGATACATATTTACATACATGCGTCATAGAATTCCTCCACAACATCACCGACTGGTAATGTTCCCAGAAGACTAGCAGCATTGCCACGTTGAATGGCAATGCTAATTCTATGCGCAAATTTCCTTTATTCATTAAATATACGATACGAATTTTATTTTTAAAATAGATGCATAAAAATATATTTAATAATATAAAAATAGTACCCGACTGGCATCGGGCACAGGGACCAAGCTACCGGTGGTTGGGGCTCCAGAAAGAGGAATCTCCTTACCTATATTATTATTGTTTTCATAAAATCAACAAAGACGGTCAGCATTTAATACGTGGACCTCATTTTTGTTCAAGTGACATGTACAATGGACTATCAATGATAAAAATAAACTCATAAATTATGCAAAAGTTTTGACATTCCCTACCCATTATCAAGGGATTATCAAATGAACTGCTCGGCATGTTTCATTATCGTACCCGTACGTATCTGTGATATAATATCAAGTGCATTCTGGTAATTTTGTAAAATGGTATGTGATTGGGACTCAAATATATATATGTGGGTAGTTCCAGTCTCGTAGCAAAATATAGACTGCCGAACTAACAAAAAAAACTGAGACTGATTGAATGGAAAACCAGAGGACCGAATACAAAACACACACGGCTTCGTACAGAGTGAAAACGCATCCGTAATCGCCTGTAGGCGTATATCCTCAAAGCCGGGCAAAAGCGGGACGAACAAATATTTATTTTGTAGCGCAGGGCTGCTTCGATATATACGTAATTTTGACTGGGTGCACACACAAAGATAATTAATAAATACCATACAGGGATAAGCCTAGCTATCCGCAGCCGCACACTTTTTCAGACACCGCGCTGTTATTAGACATTACAATACATTTTATAGCGGAATAACACGTACCTTTTTTTTTTTTTTTTTATCGTGCGGAAATCCCTGGCTTCAAATTCTGCTCAGTAATTAGCAGTAAAAAATATTGCTTGCAGTTTTTTCTTCAAATAGACATACGCATGCATACAAATGGGTGTAGGAGACTCTACCAGGGTGTGTGGGCTCCACCAAGATCCTAGGGGCCAAGCCAACCTCTCCTGCAAGCTGGTACACCTGTTGATTGACGGACGAGGCTCTGGTGTAGGGTTTCCTCTCAGGGTTGGGAGACGGCAGTGAGTCCCATGAAAGCCGCAAGCCAAACCAAATCTAAAGGCAGAAGAGTAGGTGGACTTCTGGTTCCGAGGCTCTATCGCCTCGGATGCTATCAGGAACCATGCTAAGATGGTCAAGTTGATAATACTTTGGCTAATTTAACGTAACCGCTTTTTTGGTATATTACTAGGTAGTAATATACCAAAAAAGCGGCCAAGTGCGATTCGGACTCGCCCAAGAAGGGTTCCGTAGCAGCAAGTAACATAAGAATGCTTTTTTTTTTAATTTTATATTTGAGTTGATTGAATGAAAGGTAAATTGCGGTTTACGATTTATGACGTATTTAAAAAAAAACTACTTGCTAGATCTCGTTCAAAACAATTTTCGGTGGAAGTTTACATGGTAATGTACATCATATATTTTTTTTTGTTTTATCATTCTCTTAGTTTAGAAGTTACAGGGGGGACACACATTTTACCACTTTGGAAGTTTCTTTCGCGCAAAGTATTCAGTATTGAGAAAACTGATATTAGAAACCTCAATATCATTTTTGAAGACCTATTCATAGATACCCTACACGTATGGGTTTGATGAAAAAAAATTATTTGAGTTTCAGTTCTAAGTATGGGGAGCCCCCAAAATTTAATTAATTAATTAATTTTAATTTTGTGTCAAAATCTTAATGCGATTCACAGAATACATCTACTCACCAAGTTTTAACAGCATAGTTCTTATAGTTTCGGAAAAAAGTGACTGTGACATACGGACGGACAGACAGACAGACATGACGAATCTATAAAGGTTCCGTTTTTTTTGCCGTTTAGCAACGATACCCTAAAAAGGATCATTCTTTAAGATTATTTTCCCCAAAGTACCTTCATTACGCATTACAAGTAAAGTACATGTCGTGAACCAGACCTCTGAAACTCTAAATAAGCAAACCCATATAAGCAAGCCCCTAAAAGTCTCGATGAGATCGATATGCCTCCATGAGCGCAGGCCTGGGGGTGGCATGTGGGAGTAATAGGCAGGTAAAATTCCCTACCATATTATTATATTAAGCATAATTCGCCAACGGTATTGTAACGGAGAATGCACTAATGACAATAGTAACTGGTTCTCGGCCGGGTGAGGCTTCAAGAACCATAACACACTTGTATATACTAGGCACACATCTAAACCTCAATATAGATTACATGTTACGCTATATGCACTGTATAAGAATGTTTAATAAAAACAAAACGTACACAAAAAAACTGTTAAATCTAGCTTTTGACAGTAGGTACGCAAACCGGGGCAAGACGGGGACACCGTGGTTCCCAAACCCGAGGGGGCCATCTCGAAACCGGAGATGGCCCAGGGTCAGTCGGGGTGCGAGGGATATGCTCTATGGGCAACCTTACACCCCGGCGTCTGTAGACCCGAGACGGCGTGCGGTTTTAGTCGGTTCAAGCCCGACATAACCGCCCCCGCTGGCCGGCGGGGGGTATCCGAAGGGATTTCCACACGAAAAAAAAAAAATAACCGCCCCCGCTGGCCGGCGGGGGGGGGGGGTATCCGAGGGGATTTCCGCACGAAAAAAAAAAAAAAAAAAAGGTACGTGGTTACAAAATTTTAGAAGCGTGAAAAGTAAGAGCGTTGTTTACTTTTACATTTATAATTAAATGTAATTATAACATCTGTCAAAGGTTCGATGGACGCTTACGTAAGTCGAAACACGACATGACCTTGAACGAAGACCTTGATATATAAACTGATTTTCTGTAGCCAGACAAACTGAGTATCTCAAGTGAGAGAGGGCAGAAAAACTGCTCCAGGAACAAGTACTTTTTGCGCAACAAATGTCTGTTTCGTCATTGTGTGTCACTAAAACACAGACTACATAAGTAAACTTTACAAACTAGGTATAAAAGATACAAACTAAATTGCACAATGCCTCGGCATAACTGATTATTTCTGTGAATTTGGTGAACTGTCTCAAAAGGAAAACTAGGTTTTAAACACCTTAATTTAAACTGTTATTTAGGCTAAGTATCCTTATACATAGCCTATAATAGGGAACATTGGGCATTCTATGGTTAATATTTAAAGTAAGTAATTTCACAAATTGCGCTGAAACGGTGTCATTCTTAGAATGCCCAATCAATTAGAAAAGTGATGCTTCTATCGGTCTGAACATCAATTATAAATGCATTTACCCTGTGTTGAGTTCCTATATTAATAATTAGATAGTAAATTTTTTTATAATGAAAGTTAATGTAATGATAAAGTTAGAATTAAATGATTCACTAAACATAATATTCCTAATAACCATAAATGTAAGACAGTATCGTAGACATAAGTGTTATGTGTAATTCATTGCAAATGCATTCAAAATAGAACTCATGTGCAACTATCCACGATAAGCTGTAAATAACTAAGAAGATATTGACTGTAAGAGAACCAAGGTCATTGTAATAGAAAGTATTCGAACGTAAATAAACAAACTCAGCATCAATTAAATCTTGGTTTAAACGCTGAAAGTCAAGTGACAACAGACTACAGGAATATGTTATAGAGGTTAAAAAGAAATATCACCGCTAATTAGCCCTGAGGCGTGTACACCGAGCAATCAAATCACATTGGCACTTTTCAACTTATTACATATTTTTAAAACTACTTCCTATCTTGATTTTTCTTCCAATCTGTAGTATAGGCGTAAATCATTATTATAATTTGGATACTTCAGAACAAATCAGTTAGCCTCCAACCCGCCTTTCATTGCGTAAGTAGGTATTTCATTGTCGCAGTCGTGATTTAAAAAAATGTAATGTGTTTATTTTAAAAAACAAAACCTCTATTTTGTGATATATATCGCACGTGATCGGGTGTAAGATTGTTTTTAACAAATCCAGTTTTTGCATTCGCGTACATATACCTACTCTAAAATTAAGAATTAATTATTGTATTTAATTTACAACACTAAAAACACGTTTATACCAAATGTTATAAATGAATTTCGTTAAAACCGTTTCGTTAAAAATGAGCCCCAATTAGTGAAATTTACAGCAGCCATATAAGAATTTCATCATCTACCTACACTGTATCATTAGATCAACTTGAGGTTGTCCAATTAATGAATTGTAGTCCGAGTGTCACATACTAACAACGTTTGAAATCGATACAACAATTATTGTTTAAATTGGTCTTACAATAGAACCTTGCACAAATCAACGGATTTTAGTCTATGTAATAAGTGTTGATATAAACAAAATGTATTTATTTTCACGTTACATTGCTTGTTTATTTGCAGATTTTGTGTAACGCTTTTCATATTTATAAGCAATTTTACCTATGAAATTGCCGAAATTTTCTTACAAAGTCATGAGTTCGTTATTCCTGTAATTTAATAGCTATTTCTATTATTTATATTTTGTTTGAAAGTTGATTTCAAGATTTTACAACTCTGTATTAAATTTTGTTTTTATTGGCCGCTTGATAATTTAATTCGATCTTCAAAAACAGTACTTCTTAAATGCTATCCATTTTGATGATAAATTTCGTATTACTTAACAGCTGTCACTTTTCAAAAATGTAATAATAGATGCTGTTTGTTAGCTTAATGTTGTCTCAAACATACACAAAAAAAAAACAATAAAATTAGGATTTATCATTCGTAAAAAAAATGCAAAAATGTTAGTACAGAAAATTGGGTATCCACCAATTTCTTCAAGAAAAACGGCAATTTCATATGTAACGGCCTAATATCAATAATTTGTATTTGTAACCGATTTCACAGCTTTATATAATACGTCTGCGGAGACTAAACTAGTCTTTAGCTACGGAACGAATCGACCATAGCATTGCCAGTATATAAGTAAGTATACGGAAAGAAATATTTAATTTTATTTATTTATGAAGGTTATGTTTCCCATCCCAGATCTAAAACATAGACCAACAAAATCGAACAAACAGTTTGACTGAGTGATGAGGAAGTCGGGAAGTAAATAGTTATTGTAAATGGACATAGAGGAAGATACTTTTAACAATAATTTTATTGTGAGTGCTTATCGTTATCTAATTTATGAATATGGCAAGTAATCTAATAGATACTTATCAAAATACTTTTAATAATTATTTTTTGCACCTTCCTTTATATCAAAGTCTAAGTAGTAGGTATGAGGTAAACATAAGGTAATTTTCTTAAACGTGGTGATAGATCACCACATTATTGACTTTGGTACAATAAACTTGCGCATCGCCGATATTTATTCTCAGTATCTTCAGATGTGTTAGTATAAAACGAATAGTCCTTAGATTTTACACCAATTACTTAACTAGTATTTTCCAGGACATTTTCTTTTAATAATTTCCGTGAGTCATACGTGTATTTCCTTAACTCAATTATCCACATACACTTCAAAATATAGCTTCATAATATATCTATGATGCAACAGTATTTTGAATCCCGACCTTTCCGTTTGGAAGTCATAACTGTGTCATCGTGTTACTACATCTGCCAAAAATAATGTCGACTCCGTTTCTCGGACCGATCTTTGTTCACACGTGGACAGAATTCTCAAGTGTTTTAAATATAGGTCAAATGAGGTATCAAATGAATTGTCAAATTTGTTAATTGTAGGCCTGCTGTTGATGACGTATTCAACAGAATACGTCATCAACCCTAATTCTCTACCACAGTGTTCAATTTAGTTGTGTCTTTATTAGATAAATGATGACAAATGTCTATAATCTGTAAGGTTCCGAAGCACCAAATAATTGTTCCTCAACTGTGTTAGCAAGAAAGAGGCTTACGGTCCAGTTAGTTGCATAGTTCTTGCAAATAATTAAATACAAATAGAAAACAAAGTCAGTCGTCCACCACTAGATGTAATTAATGTACGAGATACAGCGCTAGAGACAAAATTACTTTAATGGTTAATATTCGTTAAGTTGAGTTTAATATTCGAATGAGTTTCGAATCTATAAAGTTAGACAATTAGTTAAATAAAATCTCCATGTTTACAATATCTTCGGTATCTTTCGGGCGGAATACATAATTGTATACTGTACACTGTATTGTACATACTGTACACTGTGTTAATCAAGCAAATTAAACAAAAGTAAGTATACTGGTGGTAGAAATTTGATGACACAAAATTGTCACAAAATTCGGCCGGGTGGAGCGCGCCCGGGAGAGATTTAGAACTCTCCCGGCCCGCCGAGCCCGCAACTTGCTCGCCGCGCGTCGCAGGCGACTCAGGCGCCAGAGGTCGCTTAACGACCTCCGTCCTCCATGAGCGCAGGCCTGGGGGTGGCGGGTGAGACCGCCTGTCACCCCAGCAGAAGCAGGCCGGGACGGTGGGGCGACTAGCGCCCCTCCCCCAAACCGGGGCAAGACGGGGACACCGTGGTCCCCAAACCCGAGGGGGCCATCTTGAAACCGGAGATGGCCCAGGGTCAGTCGGGGTGCGAGGGATATGCTCCATGGGCAACCTTACACCCCGGCGTCTGTAGACCCGAGACGGCGTGCGGTTTTAGCCGGTTCAAGCCCGACATAACCGCCCCCGCTGGTCGGCGGGGGGGTATCCGAAGGGATTTCCGCACGAAAAAAAAAAAGGGGTACCACCGTGCACGATTGCGAAATACCCTCCATAGTAATCCAATTTCGTTTTGATTGCGTTCAGGGTCAGCAAGTGCATAGCCGGGCAGGGGGATTGTGGTCGCAGCACTAGTGGGACCGGTGGGTGTCACGTGGTGCTGCGACGACAATCCTCTTCTGCAAGGCCATCAAGCTGAGTGCCACCATTGTTAACATGGTACGTGTATGTAATGGTGACCCTCTTTCCTGAGACTTTACTTTTAGCTTACCATCAGGCGAGGTGAAGTCAAATTGACGTGTCCTAAATAAAAAAATAAAAAAAATACATGAATAAGATATTTATTTTCATTTTTTTATGAGTTATAAAACAAAATTTCGACCCTCGTGTTACTTTTTTTAATTTAAAACGTAACTAATGTTAATTGATCTACATTATTCTTGCATAAGATAAAGGTCAAAATCTTTTATTTTACACTTGTGCCTGTCTGCCCTTGTAGTGTAATATTAGGGCCACACCCACAATTTACAAACTGTTTAAAATTCAACATAATAGGAACCGGAATCAGTGTCGCTACTGGGAATTTACAAACCAAAAAGTTGGGTAACACCTTGTTGGTGCCTGACCTGGGAAATGAAACCGGAGTTTGATGCAAAACAGGCGCCTTGGCTAACGCATCACCACAGTGTCAATTAATTACTTAGCCAAGCCAAACCCAATTAACCTTCAATGACGCAGCACCTTATCTGTCATATATTTGGAAAGTGATATTTGTACAAAGGCGTATGGCGTTTAGTGCTGTTATCACGTCACGTAATACTTTAGTTCTCGTAATCGCCTTTCAATGTCAGCGAAGCCGTCGAAGTTCATTAACGACAATTCCGAGCCGACACCTCCTTCAGTTGTAAACTGATTTCAACGTAGTTCTAGTTATGTAGGTATTTTATTCAATATTATTATTCGGAATAATTGACTTAACAATTGTAAAACTAGAAGTAACAAAGAAAATCAATGAATTCGGGGTAATTGACTAAACTGGAAGCAAAATGATAACGTGTTACATATTAAAATATAATGTTTCACATTGTTATTATTTTTATGTGTCATCCAGAAGAGAAACCTCGCGGTTAATATGATACTTACCTTAAAACCATTGCTAATGCAGTTTCAAACTTCTTTTTGGAATTTTCTTTTGTTGTAAAGACAACAAAAGAATAACGAGGTCAAACCAATCAAATGCATGGTAAGAGATACGGCAGTGAAAATAAGTACAAGGTTTCTTATAATTAATAAACATTAATATAATTTGGAGGCAAAGGATGCTATCATCAATATATATTATATTAATAATTTTATGAATGCGAAAATATTTTCTGCGATTTCATTGACCAAAAAACGTGATTGACATGAGTCTAATGAAACTTGCTATATAATTAATACCTTATATATAAATAATAAGCGTGAGAATGAAAATCTGAATATTCGAGCTGCCGATCATGAAACAGTAAAGTGATTGCGAAGTAACAAGGATTATAACAAGGTAAGTATCTATAGTCTTGTATGAATGTTAAACCAAGTTCGTTGCCTGTTAATTGTTAGCATAGTTTAGTACATTTTTAATCGGTATTACACGGAACTATATTTATCTACTACTAGCATTTCCAGCAGGTACCCTGGCGAAAAGCCAAATCGTGCGATGTAATGCGCACCTACGGCCCGCGCTTTGAAAACAAGATATCTCTAGAAATCGAAACCAATGTGTCATTTTGTAGATGTTTTCAGGTATTTTGAATTTGGATATTCCGTTTTATTATTTACTATTGCTTTACGAAAATTCGATATAATGAATAGATATAATAAAATAATAATAAAATAAAACAATAAAATAACATCAAATAAATCGCGATAGAATCCGTTAAAAATAGTTTTATTCCAATGTGTAACACTCGCGTGAACTCCCGACAATACAATGAATAGGTGCTATTATAATAAGGTGCTAATATTATATTACTTATGGAACAGTCTGCAAATTTTTACAAGTTATCACACTATTATCTTTAACGAAGGCAACTGCTTCACTCATATATCTGTTTTGTTAAATTTACTGGGCAATTAACATACACATATTATAAATTTCATGTATACCATATTTGCACTGAGCGAGAATCAAACCCGCGACCAACGACATAGCGTTCGAACGCTCTACCGACTATAAAGTAATCTATGGCTCTACCACCACACCACCGACTAAAGTATGTTTTAGGTTTATCTTCTATTTATCTTGTATTTATTCTAGGACATTTTACACGCATTCTTTTATTGTTTATTCTATTGTCAATACTAAGAGGCAGCGTCTAAAGAGTCGTATAAGTCGTATTTGTATTCGTGAGACGTAGAGTCCAAACCCCACAACTTAAAACCATTAACATAAGCATTGAACTTGAAGGCGATAAGAAGATTTCGAATAACATGTAATACACGTTGCATTTTATGTAGGTACAGTCAATAACATAAGTAGCTTAACATTCTTCTATTTAAAGATCATCTTAGCTCCAAAGCGTTTAATAAAATAATTAACAAAACATGAGATATATTAATCTTGTCCTCAGAGGATTACAAAAATACTTATACATGAATTTTTTAATTGATGTGTCAATTCGAGCATCGTTTGCAAATTCGTTAGTGTACAGTTACTTATGTTGGTAACTGTATTTACCAATCTAATCATGATTTTCACGCCCTTGCTATATACCTATCTTTTTTTTTTTTTTTATCGTGCGGAAATCCCTTCGGATACCCCCCCGCCGACTAAAACCACACGCCGTCTCGGGTCTTCAGACGCCGGGGTGTAAGGTTACCCATAGAGCATATCCCTCGCACCCCAGCTGACCCTGGGCCATCTCACCACTAACAGCATCGCTCATCCTGTCTCCTCTGAATGCAGAGGATTACGGAGAGCGATGTGTTCCCGCCACGTTGGGTATTGGCCGACGATCAATGCCAACCCTATGAAGGGGTGAAGGGGAAGCCATTTACCGCCGCCCAGAGTGTACCGGCCGCTCCGATTCCGTTCCCCCCGGACTGCAGCGGGATCGGAATCGGAGCGACACTCGAGGAGGTTACCCAACACACACCCCGCTATATACCTACCTATTGCATATTATGAATTATTATCGAACGTTATTTTTAAACTATAATACATGTCATCACAACATCATGCAACTGTATTAGGTATTGAGATTACGACCTTTTTGTAAAAATTCTTCGAACGAACTCTTACGGTTTAGTTTATGATTGCATGAAGTCAATCGCTACGACATCTATGAGAAATGCATGTGACTTGAACGTCACAAATGCATTATAAGATAATGTTGAGAAATATTTATAGATGGCTTTAGTAGATGATAAATATTCTACAACATTCTAACACCTTTATTAACACCTTTATTTGAAAATATCGGTTTAAATGGTATAAATGTTTAGATTTATTTTTAACATTTGAAATGACGGCCTCTGTGGCGTGGTGACATACAATTGCTAAATCAAGGAGCTCGGATTCGATGCCCGCTCGCTACTATTTTTGTATGTGTGAATATCGAAGGAAACTTGACATTGTCGGCCAGACTCTGTCTATTTGCATTGGTTGGGGTGTACTTTTCTTTTTTTTTGTACCTATGTATAATTCTGTATGTATCTATTTACAAAAAAAAACTGCTTTCCATTACTTCTGATCAATATATTCAAAATAAGTACAGGTCATCCAAGCACCAAATCTGGTTGACTCCAAAGTTTGTACTTTGAAATCTGGGGTTCGCTTTTCTCCTATTTCTCCTCCTTTCCATAATTTGATTTATTTTTTGAGACCGACTGCCGCACATTTCAGACGCTCTATGACACGAATACCCAAAGCTCAATTTTTAAATAAATGTAGTCTTAAGAACTTCAGTAATATTCTTGTATTATAGACCCTATAGCATGTATTGTTGACAGTAACTTCTACTTGGTCATGAGTTATCTAAGAAACATCTGCAAAGTTATTGTTTTTTATTGAGTTCTTTGATAATTAATAATTGTCTTACTATTGAAGTTATTTCAACTTTAAAATATGTAGGGTCGAGACAAAGGGTGGTACTATCTAAATTATATAACTGTTGAACTGTATATCATATCAATGACATAGATTTTTTTCTTTAAATATCATTTTTTCAAATTTTAATCACATCAGGTGGTCTCTAATTTCCGCAAGAAGCTTTTGAAAGTATATATGGTTATTAATATAATCAACCTTAGTGATGAAACTGAGTTGAAAAGTAAAAGACACATGCGGAAATTAATAATTCCCTTGGTCTCCGCCAAGAATTGAAATGACGTCAATACTTAGTAAGAACACATCTCATAGAGCGTGCGCCAATGTATGCTGTCTGATCTGACAGCTTCGAGAGGAAAGCTTTTGTCAAAGCTTCGTCCGTCAATCAGCAGATGTGTCGACTTAGGGGCGAAGTTTACTTGGGCCCCAGGAATTAAGGCGACTCTAAAATCAACGTAAAGTTAAAAAAATATAAATTTAAAGTACAAATCAATATACAAGTATTAACCAAATTATTTCTGTCATTTCAGCTGGATGATGCCACGCTACAGGTGTTCAAAGATGGCGACTATGGACCGTATCTGGACTTGGACTCAACCCTCGGTGAGCAAGATGAGGAGCTCGAAGGTCTCCAAGACAGGTAGGTTGTTTATTAGAGTATTATTCTAAGTTTATCATCAAATAAAACCGATCACTAAATAGACATTCAGGTGTACCGGTAAGGCTCCTGAAACACTGTCGTACGTAGCACAATCGTTTATTGAGATTACTAGTAATACTAGATAACTAGTATTACATCATACTAATATTGTATTTCATACCCGATACTAAATATACTGAACTCATGGAACGTGCTGCACTGCACCCTACCCTTTTTTTTTTACGTGCGGAAATCCCTTCGGATACCTTCCGCTGGCCCGCGCCCCGCTGCACCCTACCCTACTCAAACATTTCAAACACTTAATTTTTTTTTCATATAATATCGATCATAATCGAATGAAAGCGTAGAGTTATCTATATATTTGCTTTGGTGAGTTCAAACACTTCGTTTTG
Organism: Cybosia mesomella; assembly: GCA_946251805.1. Lineage (NCBI taxonomy): Eukaryota > Metazoa > Arthropoda > Insecta > Lepidoptera > Erebidae > Cybosia > Cybosia mesomella. Next base: position 11,208,431 of record OX276388.1, on the reverse strand, counting down.
AACTTTAATTGGAGTAATTGGAAAAGTAGCCCACATAATATTAATTTAAAGACACTTAATTTATCAATAACATTTCATTAGTCACAACAGTTTAGTTAAAATATTTGCGCCTAAAACTACTGACAAGCTCATTGATTTGTACTGCCTACGGATATGTTATTCAATTATTTACAAGCGTTTCGTTTCGAACGCCAATTCAATATTTACAGATAAGCAATTTGATGAAATGTATTGCAATACGTCACAATAAGTCATTTCAATCAAATCAATGAATCAATTAGCCTATTGCAGTCCACTGTTGGACATAGGCCTCTCCCATTGTATGCCATAGCACCCGATCCTCCGCCTTCGAAATATGCACCAATTTTCATTGCTTACAATGCAGATAGTGAAGGTACTATTTTAGTCGATTATTTTTGATAGATGACACAAATATATAATTTATTTGATTATTTATCACTTGTATCCTTATAATATTCTTACTCAGCAATAATATTAACCTATCCACTATGGTTATGAAAAAAAATCACAGAATCATACAATGTAATTAAATATAATAAAATTAAAAAAATTTAATGAAATAAAAAGAGTAATAATATAATTATCATATACCTACTGTTTAACTTCTGGTTAATTCAACAAAGTAAAATTTGTTCAAATAAATCCGAATAAAATTTACTTCACTATTTTAATTCAATGTCAAGTAGTCAGTTTGGTATCCGAAGGGATTTCCGCACGTAAAAAAAAAAAGTTGTCAGTTTGGTTCACCTAAAAATAATAATAATGAAAATATTGATGTTACAAAAATTGATTTTTGATGCTTTGTCTCACATCCATTCATAACTGCATAAGGCGAATAAGTGAGATGGAATATACCTTTTTTTTTTTCTTGCGGATCTCCCTTCGTAGCTGGCCAGCGGGGGCGGTTATGTCAGGCTTGAACCGACTAAAACCGCACGCCGTCTCGGGTCTACAGACGCCGGGGTGTGTAAGGTTGCCCATAGAGCATATCCCTCGCACCCCCCTCGGCGATGGAATATACCTATGGTATTTTCTCTTCTTGCACATAAAATATGAATTAAACATTAACAGCCGCATCTTTTCCTATCATAATAAAATTTAAATGTAGTTTGTCTCCATACATTTTAGGAAATTAATTTAATATAATATTTTACATACTGTTAAACTTGGTTCCAAGTTAAATACTTTCAACTATAAAACAAAAAAAAAAACACAAGAAAAAACATGTTTAAAAATGATTGTAAAATCATTCATTATTTTCGTAATTCACAAGAATTACGGTAGATGGCTCCAGCGTCGCCCGAGGACGTATATAATATATCTGGGACGTGTCTAGGTAGCTTAGCTGGTCGGAGCATTCCCCATGTAAGGCACTGGTCGCGGATTCAAGACCCTTCTTAGATGTTCTCTTTTTCCGATCTAAATCTATCAGTTAAAATTAATTGAACTTTCACATATAAATAGATATACTTTCAGTTAAGTATTTTATTAACTGATAGGAGATTATTTTTAAGTAAGAATACATACTGTAAATAGTATTTCTATATTGTTTTTATTTTCGGGAAGTACCTTGCTAATTGTTATTATAAGAATTCCGAAATTACAATAATGAAGAGAACTATCTACTAATTACTCAAAGGAATACTCTTGTTTTTACTTGTTGCATATAATAATGCTAAATAATAGTATGAGAACGTCTCTAAGAGAAAATACTGGGCCACCACCCTGGGCCACAACCCTTATTCTTACTTTTAGTATAAATATTACTATCTAGTGCTCATAAGATCATAACATCATCCAAAGGTAGACTGACATGAAAATGATCATGAAAATTCCCCTCCTGTAATTCTGTCAATGGTCCGATTGATTTTGAAGTACTCGAGTGACGACAATTTACGCTGTTGCAAAATGCAATTTATTGGGGAGTGACGCATCACAATATCAAAAGGGTGGCTTTGTATAAAATTCGATGATTAAAATCTATAAGTATTTAGCATTTGCCGCAGCCCCGCTGCTTTCGGAGAAATATGGTTGAGCGAGTATTCTGTGTGCGAACTATGAAGCTTATAAAAGCGTATGTTCATGCATGGCATCACATAGGATATTAAATGAAATTTGTTCGAAAACAAGGCACCAATTTCAAATGTGATTGCTTGAAAAAAGATATAATGAAATACATTGCTATCTAAACAAGAAAATAAGTTGAAAGGACACATTTCCTTGCTAATAGTAGATACAAAGATCTTTCTAGGCATTCACCCCAAACAAGCAATAACTACTTATCTCTTGGTATGCCCGTGCATGACATGATACAGTAATGTAAAATTGTTGGTTTTCGTCATCGCAGTAAAATATATGTTGAGTTAATATTTTCTAATATAAGGTGTCACAAAGTTAGGTCTCTGAATTTGGTGAGATGACTTGGTATCGACAAAATATGTTACTGAAACAAAAAAAAATCGGGTAAAAAAAAAATATAAGTATGAAAAAAAAAACACGACCAGCGACCAGCGTCACGTGACGCGATGAGCACACGTGACGCTGGTCGCGATTTAGGTATTTCCCACACATCCACTTGGAGAATACTGCGAGGAGAAGGACTGCACGCCCACCAAGTGCGTCACGGGCTCGTCAGTCGGCACGCTGGTCGCTGGTGGTGCTTTTTTTTTCATTGTTATTTTTTATTTTACCCGATTTTTTTTTTGTTTCAAATACATATCCATCTCCTTCGCGAGCATTACATGCTCGCAGAAGGAGGTAGCGGCGGCCCACGCGCTAGCGCTCCGCACCATTGAAGCAATCATGCTGCCGAGCAAAAGGACTCCCACTCCGATGGCTGCCACGAGGTCACGCCTCGGTGCCTAACACGCCGGTCAGTCCGCCAGCGTGTGCAGCCCTGAGTCCTGGCTCGCGTCGCAGTGATGACACTCAGTCGTTGGCTCCTTCCTGATCCGATGCAGGTGGCCCCCGAAGCTCCCCTTACCGGAGATCACCTGCGTCAGTCGGTACGAGAGGCTTCCGTGTCGCCTCTCTAGCCAATCCTCCATGATGGGCCTTACCGCCGCTATTGCGGCGTGCCATGCGCTTGGTCACCCAAGTCGTTCCTTCCACTCCACCACGATGGCCTGGCGGAGCTGGGACTGCACGGCCTCGATTTCTTGAGGCTCGGGGTTCCGTCCCTGCTCCCGCGCCTCCAGGTCCCATGGCGGAGTTCCGGCAAGGAGACTCGCCGCCTCGAAGGAGATCGTGCGGTACGCGCGGATGACCCTGATGGCCATTACCCGCTGCGGAGCGCGCAGCATCCGCACACTTCTGGCCTTCAGGGCCTCCGCCCATATTGGGCACCCATACAGGGCCATGGACCGCACGATCCCCGCGTAGAGTCTCCTGCAGGAGTCATCGGGCCCCCTCATGTTGGGCAGCAGCCGCGCCAGAGCGAGAGCTGTACCTACAAGTTTAACTAAACGTATTTTGGAACTATAGCTTGCTGCCACTGTTACATTCCTTGTGTGTGGGTGTGGTGGGGTGTTACAGTCCTCTACTACGATCTTCGGGCTCCAAGATACCTACCCTGCGAGCAGACAATCTTGCTTTTTAAAGAACTAGATTTAGTCTGTAGATCCCCTCGAAGCTGGTGATCTGACGGCGGCCCCTTCAAGCTCAAAAAACCATGTTAAGAGTATAAAGCGTAGGAGAGTGGACCCCGGGCTCCAAAATCGGGATTAGAGTTGGGATGATGATGAATATCCATTTGTTGGTTGTACAAATTCTTTTGCAACATCACGTGTTCCAGATGTTTTATTAAAGAACTAGCTATTCTCGGTTCAGCGGGTCCGCCCGCGTTATATACTGAGATACTTATTACAGCTAGGGAAAAGACGGGCATGATTAAACAACTTCTAAAGGTCGTCGCACTGTTTTTCATGAGATTAAAAATAGTGCGGCACCGGATTCGACACATGTAGATTTATTTGGGTTACTGTGTTACATTTACCACGGTAAACGGAGGTATATTCACGGATATAGGTTTTTACTGTAAGTTTTAATTGGACCATTCTAGTTCAAAATAAAAACCTCCACCCAGTTAATCAAACAATTCCGCTTAGTTAGGCTGGCTTCAGCTAAAAATAAATTGTACCATTGTTATGAGTTCTATGCAAACTACTAGAATAAATATACAAAGGAAGCCTTTGTATATTTACTCTTTATAAATATTAAAGAAATCGAGGTTTGTTAAGTGCAGGTTAAGTCGGTAACTGCTTAAATATTCGTCTTACTTCTTGTAATTAGTTAATATATAAAACCACTGATTCTTTAACTTGTTTTTAACCAACATTAAAATAATGACTAAACAATTATTAAATTAAATAAAAGGGATACCTTGACGAATAGCATAATTGTATAGAATAGATACATACTGCCACGTCTCTTTTTCCCATTGGGGTAGGCCTCGTGGTAGCCTCTTTCCCTACCACGATCGTAGGGCTTTTTCGACTGCTAAGTCAAAGGTCGCCCGTTCGAGTCCCTTTCAATGTGAATATTTGTATGCATGAATTTATATATTTTCATTGGTATGGGTGTTTCTATATATGAATTTATATGTATACTTTTTTTAATGTATCTGAGTATTTCCATTCGCATTATATCGCTTTGTAGAATGTCCTAGAATATATTTAAAAAATGACCCTATTTACCTAGCTCACGGTACCACGCGTGAACGCGAGAAGGTTCTTATGAAAGAAAAAGTTAAGAAAATTACACGGTAATATAGAAAATTCAAACAATTTAACTAAACGACCATATTAACTTTTGTAATACCTTATGGCGTTTGACATTCCTGTCAGTTCTTTGTATTTGGCGCGATTGACATATTGACTGACACATTAACAGATGCATCGGTCGAAAAAAGCATTAGAATAATAAACACGACGTTTTGATTTCATTTAAATAATTATACCAAATCTAATATTCATCCTTAAGGCAGGACAACGTCTGTCGGGTCAGCTAGATTATTTATATGGTTTCCCTACCTACGATCCAGGCTCACGTAACCTTTCGCTTCTTCTACTTGTAGGATAGATAGTTCGTCGTTGTATTTTGTAGAATGGTAGTAATACCGTTAGTATAGAAAGTATGGATATGACTAGCAAGCGAAACTGCCTATGTTTTGTTCAATTAAAGTTTTTTTTCGTCTATTACAATCACGATGAAGTCGAACGTCAACAAAAAAGTAAGTCTTCGTTTAAACAATGAACTTACGCTGAGAAATTACATATACAGGCTGTGTTCTATGCTACATCTTTAGAACCTTATTAGTTACACCAGTTAGTGCGTATTTTTCTTCTTTAAATAGGTAGTTGTATACGGATTGTATTGTTTTTATTGAAGTTAAAACTGCTTTAGGCGCGTCGTGCACCTTTTGGGTGAACAAAAATAATGTCACTGGCGTCATTTTCTAAGTCATCGTCACCGAACGCTTTCCATATTCAAAAATATGAAGTGAAAACTTATTTTTTTAAAACAACGGCGTCTCTGTTGTACTCGTGGCTGATGAACTCGTTCGTAAGTTTTTTTTTAGCCTGTGGAAACCCCCACGGCCCCACGGCCGACAATGGGGTGGGCTTGTCGAAATCGGACCGACTAAAACCACACGGTGTTTGTTTTACTTATTTGTTTTTTAGGGTTCCTTAGACAAATGGCAAAAAATGGAACCCTTATAGATTCGTCATGTCTGTCTATCCGTCCGTATGTCACAGCCACTTTTTTCCCTAACAAAATTATTTTGTATTGACCTTGATGAAGTTTCGAACTGATCAAAAACAGTTTTTCACGTCTGTGGGCACTCCCGTAGTGCCACTGCTTCTTTTTATCTCTTTCTCTCTCTCCCAAAGTGCCTTTTTATTACTAAAGAGTCGAGAGAAGAGTTACGCAGCGTAATCAATAATGGAGTGTGCCATGTTTACGTTGCCTAATAAAAGTTAAATAAAAAAATATGACCTTGAATGACGTCAATGTACGTTTAGCATCCTTTTCTTTGGGGTGGCCACGTGTTATTGCAAGGTTGGGATGTATATTGTAGTTTATGTCTTTGATCATCAAAAAAAATATATCTACGTTGTACGTAATCTTAAAATTGAAAGTAAATGATATTTATATTTAACCTCAAAAACATAGACCCCTCTTACATTGGAGGCTGATTTTCATTACGTATAAAATAATAATAACTCATGCATGAAAATTATTTTGCCCTGACCTTGATGAAGTTTCGAACTGATTCAAAAACACATACGGAATTGTTCAATAAATGATATCTACATAGTACGAAGGGTGAACCTCAAAACATACACGCCTCTTCCGTTGGAGGCTGATTTTCATTATAAAAAAATAATATCTCATGCATGAATCTGTATTTTAATAAATACACATTTTTACGAAAGCGGGTTTACATGGGGCCGGGTGTATATAAGGCCCCACCAAGATCTTTGGGGCCCAGACCGACCTCACCTGGTAGCCTGTCTATCTTATAACTAACGTCGTCCGTTAGGCAGACGTATAGGCTTTGACGCAGACTTTCCTCTCAGGGTTAGGAAGTCAAATCAAGATAAAGACAGCGAACTCCGAGCTCTAAAGTGCAAGCTTTGGATGCACCGGTTGCATCCAAAGCTTGCACTAACGGTTTGATGATGATGCCAAACTTCAGTCAGGAAGGAATCTCAGTCATGAGTTAAACTCACCTTGGTAGGTACATAAGTATAGAATCTATGTACAGACACGTTTCTTATACTCGTTACTTATTGGATTGAAATAAACAATTTTCAACGGAATTCCGAGCGTTCGATTAGCGATCGAACGCTCTACCGCTACGCCGCGGAGATATAAATCTTTAAGATTTAGTTTATTTTTCAGTGATGCGGCTCCAAATTCGAACTAAATAGGGAAATTGCCTCATACCTATCTCCTTTAAATCATCTCTTAGCCTAGAAAAGGCATTTCTAATTACTGTTGATGATAGATCAATCGTAAACGTTAAGATGATGAGGAATCGTAGATGAAATAAATGTTTCATTTAATATAATGTAAGTAATTTTAAATTCTTAAAAAGTCATCTGCTCATTTAAAAATATCGTGTCACAATTCGTGTTGTCGCACTGCATCTAAACGGATCGATCAATTTTGGAGAATATTTTTATGTATTTGGTAGTTATCACAACATTATAATTTAGGACTTACAAATAATGACGTTACACACACTTAATTAACAGTAGGGCTGTACGTTATTATATCATAAAGTATATTAGCCCTCCTATCCCCACTTCGAAATTAAATATAAAGTTAATTCATCTTAAAACATGCGAATGTAACTGTATAAAAAGAAAAATGTACTTAATTACTTTTTCACAGTAAAAGTTATCAATTATCATACATTCATGAACACGTCTTTCCTTCACCCTATAATCCCGGGATCTCGTGTAAAAGCATCTGTCGATGTCGATAAGCTAAATCATTTTAAGTTATTGTTGTAAATGTTTTGAACTATACAAATTAATAAACCATTTAAGAGAAGAAGAAATTTCGCCAATGTGAAATAAATATTTATTTAATTAAAATTTATTAAGGGCGAAACATCTCAATCTAGTATCATCAGCATTTGATAGATTAGCATTTAATTGATATATTAAATCATTATAGATATCAATGTGTCAAATCATATTAACGCATATAAGTATGCGAAATGTCATAATTTTGCACCTTTTGCCCAGCTGCCGCGCGTTGCCGGTATATTATATACTGTACCTATTATCAACAGATTGATAAACTCGCATTTCAGTCTGCTGCGGTCGTTCATCGTGAAAAGGCGTCCTTACATATGAACGCGTAACTGCGCTGATAAAACGCTCGCAAACTACTTGTTCATCAAACTTGGACAAAATATTTAATGATTTTCGGACGGTACTGGACACTGATTAGTGATATCTTAGATAACTATTTGATGTTTTATTTGAAATTTCAAGTTCTTTTATTTTGTGAAAATATATGCTTATTTTTATCATGCGTAAGGAATGAACATAAATTCCAGAAAAATGTTGCTTAGTTAAATATAATTAATGATACAATAAGTGAATTAAAAATAATAGAACCACCTGTAGATGATTTGAAGCAGACAAATGGAAGAACACAGGCGAGTCTTCAGACTGTTCGGGAGGCCAGGTGTACCAGCCGTGGATATAGTATCAATCAGAATAGTTAAACCAGATCTCGATTTAGGCATATATGAAGACGAAGCGTCACTGTTAGAGGAATTCAAACTGGAACCCGACTATGAATTATATTTTCAAGAAATCCAAACAGACCCTGAGCTTTTGCTAACGCTGGACCTTTTGAAGATTTATACGTTGAAGTAAGAAAAAAATATTTTGTAATTTAGGTTCTAATCATTTTAGCAATTATATTGATTTTTATATTTTCCCAGACCACAGGTTTTGCAGCATATGATGTACAGAATGACATCTTAGAGTCACCCTCTGTATGTTAAAGTCCTTTCATAAATATTAATATTGTGATTCTATTAATAATTAATTATCATCAAAATTCCCATATTATTCAATTGAAGAGTTATAGAATGTTGTCACAGGCTGGATCAAATATTTATTGGTGGGCACATTCTTTTATATCAAATTATTATTATTTATTTATTAGTCAGTCAATTCGAGCTGCGGGGATAAAATTTTCGTCAAAATTTATATTCATATCATATCGTATCTAAAACTAAAATAAAATAATTATTCAAATAAATATTTTTGAAAATATACAAGCGCCTGTGCCCTACGGGTGACTGAGCACATTCACATCTTGCTAATACTTTTTAAGTAGGCGTTAAATCGTGAATGTTTGGATCAGTGTGGTATTCTCATTTCTATTCTATGGAAAAACTAAAATTTAAAAATTAAAGTAAAAATTAAAAAAATATAAAATACCATAATGCGTAAAATTATGTATCTGGGTATTTTTGAAAATCATTAGTTACGCAGTTTCAAAGTAACCGCAAACGCTTTGTTGAAATTGTGATTCCAGATTCAGTAACTTGGGAATAGAACAGTTTTTAAATTCAACAGGGTTCGTATATAAATATGATTGTGTACACTTCTGTACTTCTGATGTTAATCCGTGTCGTCATAGCTCATAGAAGGCATCTCGGCAATGCGTGAGCTATTTGTACATATAGTTAAATAATCATTTACAGATTTTAGATATTATTTATTGTGCAAAATAATATGTAACTAGCTGGTGAGCTCTATTAGATTTTTTTTATCTTTCATAAAAACATAATTGACTAGCTTTAGACCGCAGCTTGGCCCGCGTGGAATACTGTTACCGTTCCCACTTGAAATACACAACTTGTGTTTCCACTCCGTGAAACCTCTGTAGTCAAACACATAAAATTAATTACATGAAATATTGATCAAAATTCAAAATGTTTACGAAATAAAGTCATTCAAGAACTAAGTTGCTTCTTTTTTAATTTGTTATGAGCGAAATGAGGAGCCTTGTAGGTCCCGAACTCTCGAATTTGACGGAGTCACCGCGTTTTTTTGAGTAAAATTACACTACAAAAATTACAACATTGAAATAAATAAATAATTATTGCTGAGATCAACATTTTTCAATTTATGTAAAGTTTTAGACTAGGTTCGTAACTTGGAATGTCTTAAGCTAATACCGATGGCGACCGATGGATGTACTGTACATTGGTTGTTTTGCTGACATAAAAATACCTTTCGCAGCTAAGCGAGAAATAAATCATCGCTTTGAAGCCTGGGGCCCGCTTTCTTACTCCTCCATTATATTTCGAGATTGTTCTTTTACGGAAGTCACTTCCGTAAAAGAACAATCTCGAAATTTCAGATCCTCCCAACTCCGAAAGAAAAGCCTGCGCACGGCCCTCATCCGTCAATCAACAGGTGTATACCAGGTTATAGCTCGGTGGCTTGGGCTGAGTCGAACCGACTCGAACCGACCGAACCAACTAAACCCACAGTGCACAGGGCAGTGAGAGCAGTACGCTGGCACTTTCGGATACCTAGGTTCCAGATCTTGAAAGAAACGAGAGGAAACCTTAACGATCACAAGACCCAGAAAATTTTATGAGAACGAAAATTTCCACGTGGTTAACGACAAGAGCAAGGGATTGCATTCGTTTGAGACAAAACCCCTATAGACAAACACATTCTTGAACTTAAAAATAAATAATTTGTATTTTTGTAAAGTTGAAAAAATTGGTGAAACATTTTATAAAACTGCTGACTGTTGTCCACGGCTGAAAATCTGATCCCACTCCTGCAACCCATTGGAACCTATTCCAGAGACCAAAAAGTAGCCTATGTGTTATTCCAGACTATAATCCCTGTACCAATAAATCACTTAGTTTCTTTCATAAATCACCTGGGTGAACCCACGCACCCAACTACTTCTCCGTCGAACGCTCATGGCCTGAAAATCTCCATCCTAACAAATATCATTATTTACAAATCATCATTGTCACCACGGCGCGGCGTTAGACCCGGTTGCACCCAGAGCGTGTACTTTGGAGCCCGGGGTCTGCATTCCTCCTCAATCTCGTGATTGAAAGAATTGAAAATCATAATGGAGCCCTGAACGGATGTAATATTTCGCATTCGATTACATTACCTAGATGTTTCAAAGTGAAAATTCATTATTTTGGCGAGGAAGAACTTGGATTGACTCTAATAAATACCATTTAACGGTACGAAATGTATATGGTATTTTTATGTCAACAAAAAAACCAATGTACAGTAAAGTCCGGCCGAATGTACAGGCGCCATCGGTATTATAATAATAAATATTTTATTTCGGATAATGTACAATCCATAGTTTTGTTAGTAATGCGTAACCTATGTTAGTAAGTACAAGATTTTCATACATACATACATAATTATAATTACTTCACGTGACCGACGTTCACGTGCTTCTCACGTGAACTCCGACCCAATGCCTCACCATCGGACAGTCTACCCTTTTTTTTTTGCGGAAATCCCTTCGGATACCCCTAAGTTATTTATCATTGTTCCGTCAATGGAGCAGCCGACGGCGGTGCTACTAAGGCCCCCAATAAGCTTATTTATGTACAGATTGAAGAGTCGAGGGGACGTCAGACCACCTTGTCTCACTCCACACCTCAATCTGTACTCGTCAGAAAGAGCGTCTGGAGCTCTTTCTGACGAGTCTCCTTCCAGAAAGATTTAAAATTCTTATTATCATGTAGTGATGCCAGAGCGTTCATTTTCAGTTGCTCACTATTTTTCTGACACCATCTCAGCCTTGACTTGAATATACGTCGCGATGTACACATATTAACATAAATGAGACCTCTAGTTGGCCTACCATGGGACAGCCAGACTTTGTAATGATGGCGAGATTCCTCATGGGCCCTACGAACGTATTTATTTCAACCCACAACACTTTTCTTTTTTCTAAAAGACCGAACAGAGCTCTCCATGGCCGCATTACTTAAAATATTAATAATTTCATTATAAAAATATCGATTATCTTCTTGTGCCTACCATCATCACACATTCCGTCACAGCATTATCGTAACTCTTTTGGAAAATCTAAGACTTTAAGTTTATCATTACATAACTTTTGATATCGCTCTATTTGTTTCTTATCCCTATCGCCCCAATACTATTTTAGGTGCACTACTAGTAGTTACTACTTGCTCGTGCAGTCGATGCAAATTGCATTAGACTTCAAGTGGTAGATGGTCAGACCAAGCGGTACCATCAATTACTCTGACACCAACAATAGACTGCCTCGCCGCCTCGGTCACTATGCAGTGATCGAGCCACCGAGTACAGCCATGCACATCACTTACATAAGTATACGCATTATTCATAAATTCCATATCCACACATGACCACTGTTGGTCGTTACAAAAACTTAAAAGTTCGTTACTAAAGAGTTCGTTGGGATTGGCATTGAAAGCTCCTAACATTATAACGGACTCCACGTCACAACTATCTATAATAGCACTAATCTCACTTAAGCAGTCTGTGAATTCTACTAAGTTTTCCCTGCAGTCCACAGGCATGTAAACCGAGAATATTAGCACTGACCAATCAGAAGTAGATACTCTAATAGCGGACAACCGCACACTACTGCACTCTATGACGGACACTCCCTCAAACGCACTTTTTCGCCACAGCAGCGCAACACCACCATACGGCCTGCCACGCACAATTCCGCTGGAGGTGTCAATGATTGATTTTCCAGTGCAGCCAAACGCGTCCTCAATACTACCCAGAAATAACAGGTCATGCGGGAACAACCATGTTGCCTGCAAGGCAACAATATCCGCCTGCTTACATAGTGTCCTAATATAGTCTACTGATCGCTTGACAGACTGACAATTGTAAGATATTAATTTACTTATTTGCGCACCATGCATGCATGCATGTATGTATTAGCTTAAGACATTCCAAGTTACGAACCTAGTCTAGAAGTTTACATAAATTGAAAAATGTTGATCTCTGCAATAAATATTTATTTATTTCAATGTTGTCATTTTTGTAGTGTAATTTTACTCAAAAAACGCGGTGCCTCGCTCCGCTCATAACAAATTTAAAAAGAAGCAACTTCGTTTTTGAATGACTTTGTTTCCTATACATTTTGAATTTTTAACAATATTTCATGTAATTAATTTTATGTGTTTGACTACAGGGGTTTCACACAAACACACTATTTTACGATTTCTCGAGGACTGATGTAAGTAATGAGTATAGGTATATATGTATGTATAAGCTCTCAGTACTTGAACGATAATGAGATGTGAAGATATCAATAATAGGTAGGTACGTCAAGGGTTTTTAAATCAATAAGTGATGCTTGTGATACAAATAAGCCCCTATAATTGTGTAAGTATCTAGACTATTATAAAATTGAAAATTATTTGTGTCTGTAAATTGGAGATATCAAGACAAAATAATAAATAAATATTCTACGATATTTTACACAGCGCTTTCTAGACCCAAATTAAGCATAGTTTAACTAGCTTGTGTTATGGGTTCCAGAATGCGGATAAACATACTTATATACTTTTTTTTTTGTAAATACATACATATTATACATAGAAACACCCAGACCAATGCAAATAGACATATTCATGCATACAAATATTTGCACTGAACGGAAATGGAACCCGCGCCCCATGTCGTAGCAGTCGCATGCACTACCGCTACGCCACAGAGGCCGTCAAACAAAAAAATCTTGGGTTATGTTAAATGAAAGATTTTGGACACAAAAATATTTTTTTGATTTCTCGTCTGTTTGTCGGTTTGCTCGCGATGGACGCAAAAACTACTCAACGGATTTTGATGTGGTTTTTTCTGTTAAAAAGGTCTTAGTCTGACTTAAAATCTGTTGTAGGTTTGATTGCAATTGGTTAAATAGAACCGGAGACATGACCAAAAACGATACAAACGATACGAAACCACCACGTGGGCGGGCTACGGACATCAGTTAGTTGAGAATACGTATGCAGGATCATAGCAACTGGAAAAAGATTGTAGTAGTATTTAACACAGAAAATTGAAATGGCCCTTGTTACTACCCGTAATACCGGTACCGGCAGATAGTAGTCGAGTCGAACCAAGTTTTCAGAGGGAAAAAATATTACCCCTACCCCAATGCGAAAGAGGCGAGTCTGTTATGGACTTAAGTAGGTAGGTAGGGTAATTCAAATATTAATAAGAAGACTATTTTCAAATCGCTCACTTCGTTACTCCCAGTTGCATACAAAGTTTCTACTTTGACCCAGGGGCCTGCTCCTCTACTCTTTCTCTTAATTTGGCTTATTTTGACTTTTGCGGGAGCGACTGCCGCCTCACCTCCTATACAGGGCACAGCCTGCGCCAGGGCTTCGTTTGTCAATCAGCGGGTGTACCAGCTTGCAGGTGAGGTTGGCTTCGGTCCTAATGGTCTTGAAGGTCCCAAATCACCCTCTTTTTATAAGGCTGAATGCTTAAAATAGGAATAGATTTAGATGTTCCAGATGTGTCACGTTTTCTTTAGTAGAACGTCAATATATTTCTGGGTATATTACTTATTTATTGTATACTTACTGGCGTCAAGGTTGCGTTTGATTGTATGAAAATAATCGTATCATGTAATATTCTTTGAAGATTTTATATTTACAATAAATTGGTAAAGTAGGTTTTCTTCCGTATTTGTCCAACACAAAATGCTCATTACGTGGGCGATCAAATTAATGAATATGTTAGTTCGTATGATAAACAAAAGTCAAGCCTTATTATTCCCTTGCTGACATCTATCATCACGATCATAACGTTAGCCCATGCAAAGCATGTAGTAGTTACGAATACACTCTCACTCACTCACTAAAAAATCCAAGACGTGTATACTGTAGCACAGTTGGTCAGAGTATTCCCCTAGAAAAAGATAAGTCGCGGATTCCAGACCCGTCCTGGATGTAGACCTTTTCCGATTTAAATTTAAAACAAATAATAATAAATAAAGTTTGCTTTTCTTTAGTCAATGAGACGGCAAAGCCTCTTAAAACTATCTATTAATATGATACGTTCAATACGGGCTGCGAAAACGTCACCACGTCACGTTTCAAGTGCGACCAGAGAGTAGGAGACAATAGGGAAACAACAAGGCTTAATTAAATCTGCAGGGTGAAGTGAAAACGACGCTTAAAGCTTTGAGTATTCATGTCTTTTGAATTTTGCATTGAATTTTGCATTGAACTTCATAAGTGCATTCAACACAGGGTATTAAAATTATTCCTTCATCTAGAGCGGCGTGAAATATGAACCACTTCCCGGTGTGTACGTACACATTTACGCTAAGCGTTTAGTTAGTTAAGGATATAGGTATTTGTTCATTTAAAGTTGTTGGTAGGTTGGGTAAACTAGTTTGTATGGGGCCCACCAAGATCTCCGAGGCCCGGTTGACGTTAAGACGCCTTTTACGTGGTACTAGAAACAGTTAGAAAAATGTGGTTATTAATCTTCCTAAATCTGTATGGTCTACCTATGAAATTGCTGAAATTTTATTACAAATTCATGAGTTCGTTATTCCTGTAATTTAATAGCTTTTCAATTATTTATATTTTGTTTGGAAGTTGATTTCAAGATTTTACAACTATGTATTAAATTTTGTTTTTATTGGCCGCTTGATAAATTAATTCGATCTTCAAAAACAGTACTTCCTAAATGCTATCCATTTTGATGATAAATTTCGTATTACTTAACAGCTGTCACTTTTCAAACATGTAATAAAAGTTTTTGTTTGTTAGCTTAATGTTGTCTCATTTATACACATAAAAAATCATCAAATTTGGATTCATCATTCCTAAAAAAATGCAAAAATGTTAGTACTGAAATTTGGGTTTCCTCCAATTTCTTCAAGAAAAACGGCAATTTCATATGTAACGATCATAATAAAGAAAATCTAAATATCCCAAATAAATAAATAGTCTAAGTATACCTTACATAATATAAAACAAAGTCGCGTCCCCTGTGTCTGTTCGCTGAAAACTTCTAAACTACCCAAAGAATTTTGATGCGGTTATCATAGAGTGATTCAAGCGGAAGGTTAATTGAGCGAAGCTATGAAAGAGTAAAACTCTCTTTTAGACGACTCATGTATTTCGTTAGGCCATCTTCTGCTCCCAAACGGCTGAACCGATTCTAATGAAATTTCACACAAGCAAAGATGTTACTGATGGGAAGGACATAGGCTAGGAAAAGAAAAAATCAAAAGTACCACGGAGGTATAATCACCGGAAAAATAATTAAAATCTGATTTCTCACTGAACAAAAGAGCCTCATTAACGTGATTGGTATTAAATTAAGCAAATTTTTCATATAAACAAGACCAAAAAAGAAAAACGAAAATCGGACGAGTCATTGCGGAATTATACATAAGAAAAAAGTCTTGACAGAAAGAAAGCCAGACAGACGGACAACGAAGTGATCCTAAAAGGGTTCCATTTTTTCCTGTTGTACTCTAAAAAATTTAAAGTAATAATCATGATCCTCTCTGAGCCTTTTCCCAACGCACTTGGGGTCAGTTTTTCAATCTGTATGTTTATATATATATATATATATATATATATATATATATATATATATTCTTGATATGATTATCTACAACTAATTATAAATAAATCTAAAGAAAACTAATCTTAAAGGTAAATAAATATTCACATAAGTACATGCGTCGTAGAATATTTTATTATTGTATATATTTTTACGATAGCCCAGTGGCGTACATAACGAACTGCTGAGACGAAGTCTCGAGTTCGATCCCCAGTCGCCCCGGGCACACACCTCTGACTTTTCATAGTTGTATGTGCATTAATAAATGTTAATTATCGCTCGCTTAATAATGTGCCCGGTAGATGGCAATAGGCTCGCCCCCTATTACATTGGGACCTTAACATAACTGGCGAACCGTGGGTGTGTAATATACTTCTGCCTACCCCTTCGGGAATACAGGCGTGAAGTTATGTTATGTTATGTTTTTTATATATTCTTGTTAATGTGTAAGTTTATTACTAAATCATTGTAAAAATAAATTATACAATTATTTCTTAATTAGTAAATGAATGCGATTCCACTTCAATACTTCACCAGCATGCACATAATATTACAAGCTTGTTAAGCTATAAGTACTCGAATAGGGTTTAGTAATAGCGGTCTGTGAGTTGGCTTGTCATCGAATAAATGATTAGTATTGATCTGGTATTCACTAAGTCAACCGATGCGACTGCGTACGTTTGTCTTTCGTCATGGGGAAAAAGAACATGTTTTCTACGTAATAGATATAGATTTAACATTTTATAGTTGTATTTATGTACAAAAAATAATACAAACTTTCTTTTCAGCCGCAAAAATGGATTGGTGCTTCGCACGCAGCTTTCCGTTCGAGTTCATTCTATTATCGGTAAGTCTTGTTCTGGCTACTTAATTAATTTGTTAATAGATTTAAGGAATAAGATCGACAGGCTTCTCTCCAAGAGTCTGTGTTAACAATTCATTAAACGAACTATAAACTCGTAACAATATTTACATATATATACGTATAATTATGTCTTAAATATTTTCTATAAAAATCATTGTATTGTTCAACGTAAATTAAAGAAGCTATAGATAAAACACGAAGTCCATTCTCAAACAGTCTGCATTTCTGCAATTATGTCAATACAATACTCACTTGTAGTATTCGTAGTTTGTAGTTACAGTTAGTACTCGTAACAGAGCATTCCATTTTTCTCTAAATGGTCAAAATAATAACTTTTGTTTTAAAAAGCAATTCAAACAAATTATAAAAATTATACCAACTACTTATATTCTATGAATAAATAAATTCATTACTTGGTTAGGAAAATCAAATGCAAAAACGAATCTTATCGTCAGACTGCAGTTCCCAATTTTCATAGGTAAAATATATCATTCAATTTGGACCTCATTCCGTACCGTGAACCCGAATAAAGGCGGAGTTCTATTTGGTTCAGATATATCGTGCAAATTCGAGTTCTTTGGCAAAGCTTTAGCTTTGGTTCGAATTTACACATGTCAATCGTATCATTTATACATTGAATGGAATTCATCGATAAAATCTGAGAGATATTCGAACACTTCATTAAAATAATCATCATCATCATCATCAGGGATGATCCCAGTTGCATCCAAGACTTACTTCGGAGCGCGGGGTCCACCCAACTACATTTTTAGTTGTTACGGTCTCCGAAGAAGAGAAATGCCTGCGCCAGTGCTTCGTTCGTTGACAGCATTGGCAACGCGAGTGTGACCGCCCCTGGTGTTGCACAAGTCCGGAGGCCGCTGTAACCGCTTCCCATTAGATGGGCTGTGTGCTTGTCTGCTTGTTGAGTGGTATAAAAAAAAAGCTTGAGCCTCAAAGATATTAATGGGACATTATTATCATTATACCATAGACATAAATTAAAATGGCATAAGATATACAAAGCAAATTTTATATAATACCTAATAAAACCGTTCATTTTCTTGCGGGGCTGCTACAGGTTTTAATTGATTAAAAAGGTTTTCGATCAAAATCCTCGATGGATCGAAACAATAAACACTGTTGATTTTATTTTTTAGTGCGTAAAGACATAAACGCAACGAGATAAGTACATCCCTCTACTAGGTAGGCAACCTTGGACCGGCTATTGTTGAGGTCGTAAGGGCGGTCTATGTTCATCAGTGGACATCCAAGTGCAGAGATGATGAAGATGATTAATGTTTGTACATTAGTTACTTCAATGAATTAACTCACAATAAATTGCAATGTATTTTTAAGTACAAGGGGCAATTTATAGGATTGCACTTAATAACTAATTGCCGTGTGTTTCTTATTATATTTAGCGAAATGTTAAATAAGAATCTATAAAAAATATTTTATTTTAGATGTTGTCCGCGGCTTCGCCGGTGCGGTATTCTGATCCCGTTCTCGCAACCCATGGAAATCTATTCCATTCCCATTTCCATTCAAAGCCTTATTATTCCAGACATCTATCCCTGTACCAAATTTCAGCCAGACCCGTTAGAGCGTGATTGAGTATCAAACATCCAAACGTCTTCACAAACTTTCACTTTATAATATTAGTAGGATACTTAATCAGATGAAATGTATTATTTTTATACAATCACAATTATTCATCATCATCACCTTCTCGTTAGTCCTGTTTGCATCCGAAGCCTTGACCTCGGAGTCCGGGGGCCGCTTATTTTGCAATCACAATTACCTATTGTGTTAATCATTACCTACATATTATCTATACAAACTAGGACGGTTACCAGCATCGCAATCAACCTAAACTTAAGCGTAGCGAGATTTGCCTATCCAACGATAGGTCAACGTGACCGGTCGACTTTTCCATTGATTTGGTTTTTCGGTGATTATTCCTCGATGGTCAGACCGATCTGGACATTCGATCCCTTACTACACTCAGTAATGTCTACTTGATCACCGTGGCAAATTTGGTCGAGATCGGTCAAATGGTCTCGGAGTAGTATCATTTGTTTGAAATGCAACTTTGAAACCAAAGACGCTTCGCTCGCCGTCGGCTCGCTACGCTTAATAAATAAAATTGGAGTGTCTGTTTGTAATATTAAGATAACAGATTTTGAATGATGGCACAGGAATGTATACACGATAATTATAACCAAATTACATTTTTTTAATTTTAGTCTGTCTGTCTTTCTGCCTGTTTGAAAGAGGTAATCTCTGGATTACCCTGGCTGGTACAGCTAGTTGTGCTATAAATCGAATGTGATGATTATAACGACAGTACCAGTAGTAGGTAGTAAATAAATTAAAATTATTATAAACGCGGCCTTCGGCGCTCAGCCCTTTGTTCGCCGGAATCCATACATATTTTTGAAAGGAAAATAATTGCAACAGCTTACGTACTGCTGCCTTTATTAAACTTCCCAAAATTAAGAACATATATAATTAAGCAAACACATTAGTGTCTTTTTCTCCAAGCTTAAACTGATCCTAAATAATTGATTGGTCAATCAAAAATTTTCGATTTCCCTTATTCGATCTATAATTACAGTACTGATCGCTTACCTCATTGCGATGTTTTATTAATTGTTTACATCTCTAATATACGAGTCTGCTACGACTTTATCGAGGGATATGCTCTATGGGCAACCTTACACCCCGGCGTCTGTAGACCCGAGACGGCGTGCGGTTTTAGTCGGTTCAAGCCCGACATATCCGCCCCCGCTGGCCGGCGGGGGGGTATCCGAAGGGATTTCCGCACGATAAAAAAAAGGTACTGCGACTATTTCCCCGGCGTCTTAAGACCCGAGACGGCGTGCGGTTTTAGTCGGTTCAAGCCCGACATAACCGCCCCCGCTGGCCGGCGGGGGAGTATCAAGGGATTTCCGCACGAAAAAAGAAAGAAAAAGAAACTGCGACTATTTATCACCAAATTTTACTGTTCAGGCATAAGCGCCTGCTACATTAATTAATCCTGATTACGTGTTATGTTGCGTAACAAAACACATAGGCGTTATCATTTTTAATAGTATACCATTTACTCACTTATTATTTTATTTTCGGACCTACCTTTACACAATAAAAAACCAAATAATAATTTTATTATTTTACCAAATTAAACCAAGTTTCCAAGTAATTTTGGATTTTCAATTAAGGCTCCTTTGTGTAAATTTATTTTTGGTGTATAATGAAGAGATATAGATCGTACTACTACTGTGTGCTCAAATTTTTTGGTTATTACAGAAAGGCTGCTACATTCTCAAGGCCGTGAACTTCGCAAAGCCCTATTTACGCTCAAGCAAGTGCTCCAAGCTGACAAAGACTTGGTCCATGATTTTGTGGCGAATAAAGGTCTCGACTGCCTTATGCAAGTTGGCAATATGGCCGATCATAACTTTCTTGATTACATTCTGAGGGCTTTTGGACAGGTAAGATCATACACCCATACACCATTAACCGTAACCACTTCAGATATATCATTTTAAAGTCATCTTAAGCATTTGCTCAGTTATCATTAAAAAAAGGATCCTACAATATGATACAAATACCTAAATGAACTATATTATTAAAGTTGTGGTTTACGAGACATACTGCGAGCTGAGTGTACCTGCCCGATGGGTAAGGCACTGCAATCCTGTAAAAACCCTTCTGTTTGTTGGTGTTTTAAAGGATGGCAGAACTTAGATTGTATATTTTTAATCACGATGAAGGTTACAGGCAGCTTTAAATAATATTACTGCAACTATCCCGAAACCTATATCCCGTTCTTTGGTCATAGGTTGTTAGAAGAAGAAGTAATTGTTCTGGTTTTAATAATCGTCATAATCCTGATGATAGCGCGCTTCATTTATTTTCAGATTCTTCTTTACGTGGATGGAATGCTTGGTGTTATGGGCCACGGACACTGCATCCAATGGCTGTACTCTCTTATCGCTAGCAATTTCCGTCACATCGTCAAAACAGCTCTCAAACTACTATTAGTCATCGTAGAATTCACCGAAACCAACTGCCTCCTTCTCGTAGATGCTATCATTACTACTGATAATGCAAATGACCGGCAGCCATGGTATAATATTATGAAGATTCTTCAAGATTTCGATGCCTCTGATACAGAACTACTGATTTATGCAACAACTCTCATTAATAGATGTTTGAATCATATTCCCGATAGGGATACTTATTATGACCAAATAGACGCCTTGCAGGATCAGGGCATAGATGAAATTATTCAGTTGTACATGTCCAAACAAGGCACTGACTTGGATCTCCTCAGGCAACTGCAAATATTTGAAGCTGTTCTTCTATACGAGGATGGTGATGAGACTGGTACAGCAACAAAGTGAGTTGAATAAACTCTAGCGTGTTTTATCGTCATTGTTTAATATGCATCCAATATAATTTAACTGAACGGATGGTGCAGCGGGCAATCACAACTGTCATTACACTGGGCATTGTGAGTTCAATACCCATATACGGTGAACATAGACTGCCTAGTCTCGCACTAGGCATTCTATATGATGTTTTCCACCTATTCATTTGCGAGTGGATAAACTGTAATTTTTACGACATTGGATTGCATTTTTACCGCGTTTTAACAATATCCGAGCATCCTCTTACTTATATTCATATCTTAACAATGAATCAGCCATTGTTAATATAATTAAGGATAGCTAAGGATTCATAGGTAACTACAATATGTTACTTGTAATTGAATAATTCTTAACATTAATAAAAAGTTAATATGTTAGAAAGTTGTTCCCGAAAATATTTCACAGATTTTTTTGTTAAAATGAACACGCGCTCTGTCATAAAAATATTTATTAGAATATTTGTGAAATAGCTAGCAAAATTCCCACTGATAAATTACAACAAAAACAAAAAAAAAGAGATTTTCATGCATCGTCTCATTAGAATGAAGTCAATTACCTTGAAGTTATTTTGGCCACTTTGCCGTAGGTCAAAAAGGGAAATTAGAAAAAGATGTTATAACAAAAAAAAACATAGGTATATTACAAATCAAACGTTATAACTTCATGTGTTTACTCAAAGTTAAATTATAGATGAAACGTTTAATTAATTATTATATAGGTATATATAATATACAGGTATGTTAATGATAACAAAACATAACTAAGACTTTAAAAATAAAATATTGTCTACTATAAAAACCACTAATACTACAATGTAAAAAACAAAGGAAAATTACTACGTATTGCATTTCCACAGACTGCTGGATGATTCAGTGCTCAATACAATTCAACGCAGAAGCAGAAAATCAAATACTTCAGAAAGGAGGAAGTCGAAAAAGCATCATGCCAAAGAAAAAGGTACCAAAATAATAATTAAAATTGACGTTGTTGTGATGCTTTAAATAAATGTTCTTTAATTTTGCATGGTATGATACATGCCTAATTGTATAATTTTGCCTCCTGTTTCCAACTCAGATAAATATTTTTAAACTAAGAAATGTTCTTATTTTGTACTTATTTCTTTTGACTTAGAATAAGAACAAGGAATAATTAAAGTTACAATATTGGTTACTTACATATTTTATTTCTAGATAATCATAAATCTATCTAATCTGTTCTATCTAATCTAATATAAAAATAAATAGCTTAAAATTGTCTAGATTTGTTTACAGCCTAATTTTCACTATTTCAATACGTTTAATAATTAATCATTAGCTATTAAAATATCTACATTTTAAATTAACTACATATTGTTGCAATACCTTGTAACATAATTAATTACCGTGTGCTGTTTCTCACTAACACAGTAAAACCAGTCATCACTCATTCGGAACCTGAAATCAAAATACCGAATCACCGAACACAATTCTTACCATCTTTAACTGATAACAAGGAGAATAAAGAATTAAGTACAGCTTTAAGAAGAAGAAGGGATAGGTTTGCAAGACAAGCACATCATATTATCCAACAACAAGAGATGTTAAATCATTCTAATGATATATACAATGGTCTTTTTAGTAACACAAGTAGTGCCTACACAAGCCCCAATAATAGTTTCACAGGAAGCACAGGCAATTTTACTGGCAGCAATGGGAGTTTTACAGGAAGCAATGGGAATTTCACGGGCAGTAATGGGAGTTTTGTAGCGAGTAATAGAAGTTATACAGGCATTAATGTAAATTTCTCTTCTCCTAATGGAAGTTTTACGAGTAGTCATTGGAATAATTCGACTCCTAATGAAAGTTTTTCAAGTGCTAATGGTAGCTTCTCGTGTACAAACGACAGCTTCACCAGTTTAAATGGTAGCTACAGATCAGTAAACGGAAATACTAATGGAAACCTAATCAACGGGAATGGGAATCATATCAATGGTTCGTATATGAGTAACAAAACTTACTCAGGAGTTAATGGCAGCACAAACGGCAATGGAGCCAATGGCCACCAGGATGAAGAAGACAATTATATTAACAAAACAACAAAAAAAATTAATCTAGGAGAAGTTTTAAAGAATGGTTTGTGCTTTTAACTAACAAACTAATTTGTTTATCATCCGCTTTTTATGCTTCTGTGTTGCTCGATGTTTTATAGAAATATAAATTATATTTAAGAGCTAGGTTGACGAAATATTAAGTAAGTGTTTTTAATGTCTGACAGGATGCCAAAGATATACTTCAGGTCTGAAGCAAAGGATTCAGAATGGAACACTAGGACACAGTGTCAATGCTGTAGATACGATAACTATAATGCGTCAAAAGCAGCTTGATAATGCACCTGAAGTTAAGGACGATAGGGAAGTCTTGCTTAATAGGGAGCACAGCATCAAAGATTTAGCACAAAGGCTAACTAGCCCAGTCAGCCCTTCTACTGAAGATAAGCCTTTGAGGGTTGCTGATATGGCAGGAATTGTATCAAAAGCCAAAGAAGAACTAGCCAAATCTCAATCGAAAGGTACTTGTTCGCCATATAAATATTAAATTATCCGTCATCGTGTCATGTTGCCTTAAAACGGTATGTGTAGCTTTCTGATGCCTTCTTATGTCATCATCTGAAAAAATACTTTCGTAGCTCTCGGAGAGTTTGCACGATCGAAATATTTTTCCATTAATCATCCGGTTCTGATTCGATTATGATGAAAATATTCAGTTTTTGATGCTGGGAAATCTTATACCTACATAAATAATACTTTAGAATTTAATTTTGTTAATTTCCAGAAACAGCTATAAATGTTATCACACATATAAATCCGGCTTAAGTCTTTAAATAATCAGTTTACTTACATACAAGTACTTAATAGTTTTACTTTAGCAGCAAAAGTGAGTGTGAATTCTGTGATGACAGCTCGGATTCGATTGCAGTGTCGGTTAAAATTTTATAGGGTATTTTGATAGGCTCTGCTACTGAGCCTGCTGCTGCACGGAGACTGCTAAAAGTCTAGTTGACGGCAATAGGATCGCTCCCCGTAACGTTGGACTGAAAACTAAGCCAAATGTATTAGTAAACTCAACTTACTCCTAAAAGAAAATCCAAATTTATTGTTTTTGACTATTTTCATTATTTACAGAAATCATCAAGAGCCCGACCATAGAAAAGTCACCTAAAGTACACGAAATTAAAGTTTCTGAAAATGACCTTCATTGGGAAGAGCTGAAGAAGGGATGCCTTCATAGAGAGTATCACTTATGTGATTTAGACTTTTCTGATCTCCGTGATGATTCTGATGATGAAATGTCATCACCAGCAGTGAACGCTGCCAGCGGTCCACCACCTCCTCCTCCTCCTACAATGTTTCCTCCAATGGGATTACCTCCTCCTCTCCCTGGCTGTTTCCCACCACCTATTCCTAAGAATAACGTCCCTCTGCCTCCAAATTCACTTGAACTACCACATGAATCAGATAGTTCAACTATAAAGAAAAACAAGAAAACTGTTAAGTTGTTTTGGAAAGAAATTCAAGAAAATCCCACGCCTATGGCTATACGCCCAAAGGTTGGGGGTTTTATATGGGATGACTTGCCAAATGTGACAGTTGATACGAATATGTTAGAACATTTATTCGAATCGAGGACCAACGACTTGATAATTAAGGTTAGCACTTCTTTTAGTTGCTTCTTCACAAGGATTATTTTCACAGAATAAGTAAAGTATTCTTAAATAAGTACTAAGTATTATGGCTATATTTCACTCACTCGACGTTGGTTTCGTGGATGAATTATGATCATTAGCCATGACACTCAATTTATATTAGGGTTCCGTACCCAAAGGGTAAAACGGGTCCCTATTACTAAGGCTCCGCTGTACGTCTGTCTGTCTGGCACCAGGTCATGAACCTTGATAGCTAGACAGTTGAAATTTTCACAGATGATGTATTTCTGTTTCCGCTATAACAACAACAAATGCTAGAAACAAATAAAATAAATATTTAAGAATCCTGATTCTCGTTTCTGCTCGATATTGATAACAGCAACATGTGAATAATGGTACAGAACCCTTCCCGCGAGTTCGCTCGCATTTGAGCGGTTTTTTAATATTCTAAGTATATACCCAGGGCATGTGTTCTTGCAGTTCATAATAATTGTGAAAGAATAACGAAGAAGCATCAAATCGGTGTCTTTAAAATTAAAAAGAACATTGTAAATACTATAATATAGCGACAACATTTACTAATGTATTCTTTTTCTTTTCCATGTATTCCTATGGATATTCAGGAAGTAAGTATTTTGGCAAAAAATAATATTTATGCAATGTTAATATCACACAAATCAATATAATGTATAATGCTATTGTCTTTTGTTTATTAAATTATTTATATTTACAGAAACTTATGGAACCAAAGAGAAATCTCATATTAGACGCAAAAAGATCCAACGCGATTAATATTGCCATGAAGAAATTACCAACACCGCAAACTATTAAGGCAGCTATTATGAAGATGGACGCTACAGTCATTGGAAGGGAGGGTATTGAGAAATTGCTCACAATGCTCCCAACAGAAGAAGAGAAAATAAAAATACAGGAGGCACAGGTAACACTTAAAACATTTTAGGATTTTTTTGTCGATTTCAAATACGAGAAATACTTATGATTTATATATGTAGTTGTAATCATTGAAATTAATTCATTGATTTCAGTACGCTAACCCCGATTTGCCTTTAGGCAGTGCTGAACAGTTTCTGCTCACTTTGGCTTCTATTAATGAACTTTCATCGAGACTGAAACTTTGGGTGTTCAAATTGGATTTTGACAATTTGGAGGTAAGATTTTAATGACAAAAGCTTTAGTATATCGTAACTGATGTAGGTATATAAGTTAAATGTTTGTAAATAATTACAGAAAGAAATCGCGGAACCCCTGATGGACCTCAAACAAGGGATTGAATTGTTGAAGGTGAACAGGACGTTCAAAGTGATACTCTCGACTCTGAGAACAGTTGGAAACTATTTAAATGGCAACTACGCCAAAGGTTTCCGTTTGGAATACCTGTCAAAGGTAGTCGAAGTGAAAGACACAGTTCACAAACATCCGCTGCTCTATCACATTTGTGAAACCATAATCGAAAAGTTCCCGGACAGTTCCGACTTTTTCAGTGAAGTTAGTATAGTTTCTTCCTTTTTTTTTTCATATTGTCGGTACAATGACCCAAACACATTGTATCATAAATCAGTAAATATAACGTATCAAGATTTGATGGCCTAAGGCTAAACTGTCACCAAAGCGTTTGGGGATTTTTATGTATTTCTATGAGAAAGTTTTTTTTGTAAATAACCTATTGGATCACACCTGACTCAATAATTCCTTTTGTTTTTTTTTTATATTTAGGACACGTCAATTTGACTTCACCTCGCCTGATGGTAAGCTGAAGGTAAAGTCTCAGGAAAGAGGGTCACCATTACATACACGTACCATGTTAACAATGGTGACACTCTGCTTGACGGCCACATCAAAAGAGTATTGTCGTCGCAGCACCGAGTGATACCCACCGGTCCTACTAGTGCTGCGACCACAATCCCCCTGCCCGGCTATGCACTTGCTGACCCATGAACGCAATCAAACCGAAATTGGATTACTATGGAGGGTTTTTCGCAATCGTGCACGGTGGTACCCACCCGGCCAAATTTTGTAACAATTTTGTGTCATCAAATTTCTACCACCAGTGTTATTTAAATTTTCAGGTCGGTCCTGTGATCCGAGCATCCAAGGTCGACTTCGACATCTTATCAGCGAATCTTCAGAAGGTAGAGTCTGATTGCAAGGCGTCATGGGATCATATGAAACGCGTTGCAAAACACGACGGATCTCAGATATTTAAGACGAAGATCAACGAGTTCCTCACAGACGCAGCTGAAAGAATAATTTTGTTATCAGTTATTAAAAAAAGGGTCACGAACAGGTAATAGTCAACATGTATAACTAATATCTATAGGATAAAATACGGACGTCTTTAGTTCTAACAATCTTTAGAAAATGCCTAACCGTTTGTTGGATATAAATTTAAAATTCAATATTCTGTTGAATAATACATACACATTTGTGCCTCTGCGATATTCATGCGAAAATGTATGGTGCATTGCGATTTGTGCTCTTGCCAATTTAATTCTAGTGTAATTGAATACATATGGAACAAAAAAGGTTTTCTTTGTTACAGATTTACCAAATTCTTGCTATACTTAGGAGTACCACTCTGCGATGTCCACAAGACTAAACCAGCAGAATTTCTTAAAGTTATAGCCGAATTTTCCCTGGAGTACAGGACAACAAGGGAAAGAGTTTTGCAGCAGTTAGAAAAGAAGGCAAATCACCGGGAGAGAAACAAGACTAGAGGCAAAATGATCATCGATGTATGTATACTTTATACTTAGATGTACATCAAAACTGTGCATCAAATAATTTTATGTTATTTACCAATCGAATATTTTATTTACTAATACATTCAATCTATTCAGGTGGGTAATTATTCATCCAAAAATGGCGATCACACAGCCGATAATGCTCTGAAGGAGCTTTTGAAGACTGATCCTGACACAGACAGTCTTACTGACGGTAGGAGAAAGAGTCAACCCAAAATCAGGCGAAATCTAGTCAAGTGAGTATCTACTTTTTATGTTAATTTCGTACGAGTACAATGGTAGCCAGATCACAGTTTGAATTGCCAGATCGGGCAAAAATGTTATTAGAACTTTCTCCATTAGGGAAATGCCTTATGGGCCAAGGGGATTGCCTTATGGGTATCACCTTACACCTGAAGGCCTGAGACGGCGTGCGGTTTAAGTCAGTTCGAGTAACCGCCTGACATAACCGCCCCCGCAGGCCGACGGGATTTCCGCACGGAAAAAAGAAAGGATTTTCTCCCTTATGCAATTGCAGGGGAGATTGGGCTACTTAATAGTCGTCCATTTTTTTTTCATTTACGTGTTATTCATACTTACTATACTAATTTTAATCAGCAAGCACAGGAAAAGTGAAGATATAGAAAAGCGTCATTATTTTAATAATAATTTTATAATATTCAATGTACTACTGACTAAAATCGATCGAGTAAGCTATGTAAATAACATGCAAATGAAGTTTTTTTTAAACATGAATTTTTGCCGACTATAAGCAGCTCAACCCATCCCCCCCCCTCGCCTTTGTAGTATGCGCAAATGCAAATCAACACATTGTGTATGCAGTGATAGCTTGAAGTTTGGTAAACTTGCAACAGTTAAAAGTGTGTGGTAGTGTAAGACTTATTAAGACATTAGAATGTGATTATATTTCCTATACATAGCATTTAAAATCATATTAGATCTTTAAATAAAATCGAGTAGAAAATAAAGTCTTATTCTAATTAGCAGTGGAGACCTATCGGCAGATGAAGAAATATTAGAATCCTTGGCGAGGTCAGCAACCTTCAAACGGAAGCCGATGGCGCGTGAACGCAGGAGGAACAGAATCTCTGACCGGAAGAACTGTAAGCGCAATTTCGTTTGAATATTCTAGATCTTAATCTAAGGTTCTGCGCAAACGTGGACACTTTTGTACCTTGTGTTGTATACAAGCATCCAGAGAATATTTTATTTTCATCTAATTAACATGACGTCTACTCAGAGAGTAACGCTACGCAAACGTAGACACTTCATGTGTCCACTTGACACATACTCGTCTCCGATAAAAAAAATGTTCGGAGTAGGTAATCGGAAACAAAACCTCCTTACATTTTTACTGCGCCACGAAACGATTTGCAATTATGTCCATATCCAGTTTGAAAAGATGGCAATTAATTATCGTTAATAAATCCGCGATCTTCTGTACCGTTTTCCGTATCTTCGTTGTAACCAGTGTCAAGAAGTAGCGACCGATCGCTGCTACCGGACACAGCAACTTAGTTTCCTGCATGATGTGCCGTGTCCGTAACAAAAAGCGTCTACGTTTGCACAGCGAACAAATGCGATGAATAAAGGATTATTATTACTTGGTGACATGTTTTTGTATTAATGACATGTGTTTGTATTTTGATTGTTTCTTCACTTCACAGGTAAGCAAGATTTGTTGAATTTTAATATATATGTGACATGCGAATAATAATATTGATCTTATAGGTATAACTGCTGTGCGGTTAAGATTCGGATCGAAAGGGGGGACCAAACAACAATAATTTTCATGAAATAACATGCTGTGCGACGCTGTCGTTTTGCTCTTTTACTTTAATTTATTTTTTCACATTATTCAAAATTCAACTATAAAGCCGTACGCTGCGTCATGTTTCGTGTGAATAATATTCAGCTAATTCCCTGCAAAAATACATACGATTTAGAATACGGATGCCCGCATGCCTGCATACGTATGAGGCAGCGCACGGCCTCATCATTCTTGAAAATTGAGGTTAATATGAATTACGAAAGAGGGACTATAAAATTACTATTAAACTTTTTAATTGATAAATTTTAAATCTCCTCAATAGCTACTAAACAAAAAAAAAGGAGATTAGCAAAGAAGAAAAAGGTACTGAACAGTTTTGTGTTTGCCTATTCATGTATCCTTATTATGTATAACTATAGATTACACGAAAGCTGGATTTTAACAGTGAAAATATGTTTAACTAAAAAGAGGATTTACGTTACTATCAATTAAACGAAATGAATGAGTCAAAATTTTATGTCGCAATGCAGTTTAAATTTAATTAAACGCGTTTCGATTCATCTGCGAAATCCAGCCTCAGAGAATTAGTTAAAGTATCTGGCACCTGTAGTAATTCGAATGATCTTAGATATATTATTGCATCTGTATAATTAAAGTAGTAACATAATGGATATTCTTAACCACAAACCCAAAAAAATTTAAATGTTAGTATTAGTAAGCATGATAATTAACTAGTTGCTTACGTCTTGTGTAAAATAAGCTTGTACCTACCTACGTTGGTTTAATGTTATTTTTTTTACAGTGAACAGGACTCTAGATGGAAACCAGTCTTGACCCGATGGTCAGTCCCAGTCATCAAGGTACGTACTTTTTTGGTGAAATGTTAAAAATAATAACTAATATAAAATCTCACCTAAATGGTAAAAATCTTTAATAAAATAATACAGAGTTGATACGTATTATTTATATATTTTATAGCTCCTAAATGCCTACATAGCTGTTACGCAAACATGGTAGTTAATTGAGTTAGCTTAGCACACTCCCACAGAGTCATATCGCAACAGTTCCGACGACGTTACAGGCCACTCACTTCGGGTGGAATATGCCCACCACTTGTGCAAGTGGTTTTTAATGTCAGATTTATCAATATTTAACTACTTACTTCTTAATAAACTGTTTATACTGGAGATTGATGGCACTTGGTGGAACTTGCTACACATATTGAATAAATCACTTGTACTTTTCCACAATTATTTATTTATTTGAACCTTACCGGTTTCACCTTATGCCGTAAGGTGAAACCGGTAAGGTTCAAATAAATAAATAATTGTGGAAAAGTACAAGTGATTTATTCAATATGTCTTAATAAACTTGTCCATAAAAATTTACAATAACCGAGACGGGATTAAATTGTAAAGAGAAGCTCTTCACATTTATTCTTATTGATCCTTGTTATTAAGAGCATTAAAGCTTCAATTGTGTAATTTATATCTTTATAGTAGCTAATACTATTTTCTTCGTTTCAGCGCTCTGGAATATCGACGGTTTTAATGGCGATTTCAAACAGGACCCATCAATTTTTACTATTAGATTTTAATTTGTAGAATTTCTTAATGTTGTGATTTGAATCTGATTGTAGGAGTAGTTTTGAATCTGTTCTGATGATCTTGTTAGCTGCCAAAGCCCAATAAGAACTTTGACATACTAAGGTTTTAATATCTAAACGTTATAGTAAGTATTTATAGAATTTCATAACTTTAGAATTTTATAAACTTGTCGCCCGCTCCTTCATCGCGTCCATTCGCCTTTAACGTAAGAATTACGTTAAAATACTGTCTCTCTGACTGATGAGCATTCGTTTGTAATGTAACATTGATGTTACAAGTTGTACCAAAATAAGACAGAGAAATGCTCGATTCTTCTTCCTCACTGATATAATACTCGAATCATTACCATGACATGATAGCGCTCTGTGATGTTCACCAATGAATGCTCGAATCTATAACATTGAGGGAGGGAGCGCCCTAATGAGAACCCTGACATTCGTCAACCTAGTAATTTAATCGGTGTTCATTAGATATAATAGCTAAATGTTCGTGCTGTCAATGTGGTGATTTTTGTTTTATTCAAGAAATAAAGGAAAGTATCAGCGTTGACTCGTATTTCCTATCTGTTAAAATAAACCAAAAATAAAATAAAATATATAAAATTGTAAGTCAAAGCATTTCATTTTAGGCTGAATGCTTAGGAATGTTTTTTCTATATGAAAAGTAGAAAAAACAGCATTTCTATTCTTGCATTTTTTTCTGTACGCCACGCTTTGGTACTAGGGTCCTTTGACGTGATTAAAATGAAAACAACTTCATTTATACCCAAGTTAGCCGTAAAAGAGTCTTGTAGGTGACTTAGAAAATAAATTAGATGATCTCTATTCGTTAGGAATCGATTTAGCTGGGAAAATGCAAATAATAATCAAAATGTTTGGATTATTTTGAGATAATTGAAATTCTCCTTTAATTTTTTAGTTAAACACACCAAAACAATGTTCATATTATATTGATTATAACTACCTGCACTAAGATAGTACAATACCTACATATATTGATTAAAATGCACAAATTAAGGCAATGAAAATTCAAGAAAAGTATATTTTTATCCATGTTTACTTAGCGAGCCACACTAGTAACTATGTATTAGAACTTAATTTTAAAGTTATCGTATTCTTACGAGTACATATCTAAATTAAACGCTTCTACGTTACAAAAACATATCAGACGAATAAATTGACAGTAAACTCGGTGTGTTTTGCTCTTTTCCTATAAAAACGACTGCTATGTATGCCAATCTTGTAAGTGTATTTATGTAAATATTTGCTGTAAATAGACTCTATGTAACGTCTTTTTTATTGTTTTTCTTTTTTGAAGACTCAATTTCTTGTAACTAGTGTTAAGCTCAGTGGATGACGTCAATTTAATTCAGTTTTTTACTTTGTTCTTCGTTTCATTCGAGTTTGATATGCATATAAGTAATTGAAAAATGTTTAAACTTACTCATCCAGTTTTATAAATGTAATTATTGTATCGTAATTATTATATTAAACAATTCCTTCAATAAAATTTCCAAACTTTATGGAGTTTCAAGATTTCCTCCAACATACCGCCGAAGCTCTTTTTGCCGAAGCTGTAAGATTTTCCAGATTGATCTATCTATATCTTATATATACAGGCCCGTGAACAAAGTTACCCTGTGAAATAACTACGTTTAGAAGGCTGTTGCTATATCAGAAAATGACTCTCAACTCTATTTCGTCACATTTGAGCGGTGTAGGTGAGTACATGGTAAACTGAATCAGAGATACGGTTTCGACAACCACCTTTTCACCCAATACTCGAAAATCTCTAAGGCATTAATGGGTAAAGAAAAGTAAGTATAGAAAATTAGTTACAAAAATTTTATGCTGTAAAAGAGGGCAGACCCTTTAAGTGCTGGCTTGACGTCGTAGAAGATGCATACGTACCAATAGTTTCACAACTATGGATGTCCAAGACTGAAAACGAACTCCGGACTCCGAGGTGAGAGCCTCGGATGCGACCAGGACTAACGCGAAGATGTTCATACGAACGCCAATCTCGGATGCATCCAAAGCTTGCAGTATGGAGCCCGGGTCCCGTTTTCTACTCCTCCTTGCCTTATAGATAACTGCATCTTGTCGTCACGGAAGCATCTACCGTCTTACCCCACAACCTCTAAAGGAATGCTTGTGCCAGACTCTCGTCCGTTCGTCAACAGTTAACTCCTCATTTCAAGTAATCAATACGGCTTTAGAAATTTTATTTCCACTGAAGATGCGGTATTAGGCTTAGTTAATGAAGTTGTGGAAGGTCTGGACGGCAAGAATAAATGCCTGGGAATGTTTTTGGATTCATCCAAGGCATTTGATACTGTCTCCATCCCCATTCTTGTGTCTAAGGTTGAAAAGATTGGCATCAGAAGAACCACACTCAAACTTTTTGAGAGCTATTTGTCGAATAGGACTCAAAGTGTCAAGATCGGTAATTACATTAGCTTAGCGGCAATCTTAGACTTTGGTGTACCACAGGGGAGTATATTGGGCCCCACATTGTTAATTATATACATAAATGAACTGTGTGAACTCAACATTCCGAACTGTAAAGGTTTTGCCTATGCAGACGATGCTGCATTTTTAATTCGAATTCCAAACTGGGACGAAGTGAAAGTTCACGCTGAGTTTGCACTTGCCCGAGTTATGAATTGGCTGTGCGGTAATATGCTGACACTCAATCTCACTAAAACCAGTTTTATAACCTTTGCCCACACTAAACGTACATTACCAACTGACTCATACTATATCAAGGCACATAAATGCGTATTTCCTACTGACAGCTGTAACTGCCTTATGGTCTCAAGAGTCTCACACATCAAATACCTCGATATCCATATAGATCAGTTTATGAAATGGAGCCACCATATCAAAGATTTAACTGCTCGGGTGAGAAAACTCATATTTGTGTTCAAAATACTTCGTAATGCCGCTGACCTGGAGACACTAAAGCTAACTTACTTCGCCCTATGTCAATCGATTATTTCTTACTGCATCACCTCCTGGGGTGGTGCAGATAAAACTGCTATTCTACCCCTGGAGAGGGCACAGAGATATGTACTCAAGGTTATAGCTAGGAAACCGTTTCGTTATCCAACAACGAAACTTTACGCGGATGCTACAGTCCTAGCCGTTTAACAGACAATTATATGTCTTGCAAACCGTACATAAAAAACACACAACTCACGACTACAATCCCAACATATACACTCGCAAGCGACGATACGATAGGGTCTGCCCCGTAATCCAACACAGAACTAAATTAGCCAAAAACACTATAGAATCATCACCGGTTTCCTGTATAATAGAATTAATAGAGTCCTTGACATATATCCTATGACCAAATTCAATTGTAAAAACAGACTCAAAGAGTGGTTAGAGAGTAAGACCTACCAGGACACCGAAAACCTTTTAAACTTAGAGATATAATAAATATAATAAAATATAACATTTCTCAAACATTAAATCATTTTTAAATGTAACAAAATAAGTTACAAGATTTTTTTCGTATGTCTATTAGTTTCACCAACAAAATACACATACATACTCAAATAACACGCTCAAATAACACAAATACACCACACACTCATATGTATTATTAGTAGTTAGGTCGAGACATAATATTGTACTTCTAGCATTAAGTAAAACTTACCTAGTTCCCAAAATAACCGGCTTGCCTAACTTGGGATTCCAGTATTTCCTGCTGCTACTTGCATATTATACGCCATAGCGCCTACTGCATATGTGTAGTGGGGACTGTCTCTCTACTACTCGTGATACAGGTTCACGCCTAGCACGGGAGTGGGGATATTGTCTTTGCCATGCGTGCCAGTAACTTTTGCTGAACTGTGTCATGCTATTAGCTGTAGTAATTTTGTCACTTTTTTATGAAAAATAAAGATATTATTATATATTATTACTAACCGGCTTGAGGTTGGCTTGCGATTGTTTGGATCTTGGTGGATACACACAACTTACTAACAATAATATGTAAACAAATTCAAGATAAACTAAATTTCCATAACACTAGTAAGATAGCGGACCGAGTTTAAGCTTTGGTTGCAACCGGTATTTATGCAAGATGATGATGATGAATTACAGATAATGCTAATAAAAGAGTCTGAAATTGGGTAAGACCTTCAGGTCAGTGACATCGCAGACAAATTGCAGGAGACTCGCCTTCGCTGATGCGGTCACGTTATATAGCGACCGCCTGACTACGGGGGCATAGATAGGGGCAATAATCTTGACAATGTACTCTAGATGCGCAGTTACGAGTTTTAAATGTCTCTTTGGCGGTAAGCGATTGGCGTGACGGCGAAGGCGCGCCAATCAACCAAAAAATAAAAATAAATATATATTTAATCTCGGGCCAAAAGACTCGCGTCATTAGTTGATTAGTCCTTTTATTGGTTTTTTGATTGGTCAGTTAGTGCACATGCGCCAATTCTTTTATGTTCGTTCAAGATTTTGGCCTCGAGGTATAACAAATATCTGGCCGAGCTACCTCCATAGCAGGCGGAGGCAGGAGAGGTTGATAGTAGATCCAAGAAGAGCTAGCTTGACGTAGTAGAAGGTTACATGCGTATCAATGGTCTCATTACCATGGATGCCCAGGATCGTGCAAAGCGGAGGAGTAAAAGCCGGAAAGCGGATCCCGGACGCCGACGTGAGAGCCTTGGATGTTACCGGGACTAAGGCGAAGAACATGATAATGATTAGGTAAAAGTGCAGTTGTACTTTATATTCTGCTCAATACTTGCCACTTATGCTTAGTAAATACGGAGTACAGGAAAACTGAATCATTGCGGGAAAAAATATTTTTTATAAAATAATATATAAAATAGCTTATTAACATGCCAACCAAATGGGATTAATCACTAGAGGGTAGTTTTTATTGAATTAGCTGTTGCCATATGATAAACTGATCCAGTTCCACAGAAATATCAGAAATACATTCTCAGGATAAAAGTAGCCTGTGCTATTCCAATTGATTTCACATTATTCCTTCCTATTCCGAACAACATGTGCAGGACTAAGCTGTGAGCCTCATATGGTGCTATCGATACCATCGCAAACCAAGTGGTTCGCTAATTCCTTTCTTTGTCGTACGATAAAGAACTGGAATGCCTTACCCACACACGTGTTATCTTCTACCTACAATCCTGGGTTCTTTAAGTGGGGCATGAAAAATCATCTGTCTAGACCGTCAAAGTATGGAACACCATTCTAAGGATAGCATCTGGAAAGATGGTGACTTCTCTTCGGACTTGCCTCGGGTTACCATTAGGCGAGGTGCAAAAAAAAACCAAGTGTACGGAACACCGGTAATTGATAGGAAATGATAGAGTTGTGTTAACTATTGATACTTATAATTACTAATTGATATGAATGCTAATAATTGATATAATTAAATGCTAAATGATAACGAGTACGCGTCGACCGTGATTGGGGTGCAAACGTGAACTAATGATATGTGCAATGTATGTGATCGACGCGAACTGAGTATTGACCTACATTCTACCTAATGATGATGAATCTGTACGGTTTGGTCCGTACACCAAGTAAAGACCAAATAAAAAAATAGCTTTGTGCGAAATTTCATCCATTTCCAGCCGTTCTGGCGTGATTGAGTTATGAACATCTGTCGACCCATCTATCCAACCAAAAGTTGGTATTTATTATAGTAGCCAAATAGATAAATTAAAAATGGTATTATGCTATTAGGTTTTTTTACATACAACCTGTGTGGCGTAGACCGTCCGACTGCTACAACAGAGGTCGTGGCTTTGATTCCCGCTCAGTGCAAATATTAGTAGTACATCCTAATAAATATTATACACGTGAAAGTTTCTGAGGATCTATGCATGTTTGTTACTCTTTAACGCAAAAATGGCAAAATGGATCTGGCTGAAATTTGGTACAGAGACAGATTATAGTCCGGAATACCACATACTACATTCTGTCCCGGGAACAGGTTCCCATAGGTTGCAGGAACGGGATCAGAGTCCCACGCGGGTGGAGCCGTGGGCAACAGCTAGTATGAAATATGTCTCTTGTCTAGATGTATTTAAGTTTTAACTGGTTAATCGTGGGTGTGTAATACACCTCTGCCTACCCCTCCGGGGATAGAGGCGTGAACTTATGTTATGTTTAATATGTATGTATTTATAAAAAATAATCTAAATATTTCTTCTCCAGAACCAACATAACAAGCTATGCTTAGTTTGAGTCTACATGGTGCTGTGCAAATGTCGTAGATAATTTATTGTAAACTTTACACAGTAGCGTGATAATATGCAAATGCCGATAAATTCAATGTATGGATGTGTGCATGTAGAATATTTTTATGAAAGTATACGATTATGATTATGACTTTAACCTGGGATTGTTACCGTCCAGATATTCGGTAGTGAGCAATTCGTGAAAGTTCTTTGTTAGAGTAAGTTATAAAAAGTTAAACGAGCGTATTATACATACATAGATATTATGCTCCACTATCATTAGACTATTCTACAACACTTACGTAAATTTATAAACATTTCAATTAATTATATTTTCTTAATATTTTATATGATTTGTTTTTTTTTCATATCTATTAATGAAAAGTCTATAAATAAATAAATAAAATAGCTCTGTGTCTCTTTGCTTTAGAGGCAAAGTTGACTGTATACCTCTCATACTGACAAGATGCCGTATGCAGCAATGCAACAGTTTATAATAGGCCCAATAATGGTTAAGTCGAAACTGGGCGCCGAACACAGACGATATACAGTATCTGAGTAGTATAGGTAGGTACTACATAGAGCCAGAGACAAATAAACTAAAGTAAGTCTGAAGCATAGCACGTGGTTTCTATAATAAACTTAACATACTTAACTTTTTTTTGGTAAATATATACACATGTTATATTATACATTATGTATTTATATACACGCTTGATTAAATGGATAGACTGCGCCTGATTTTTGGGATATGGACGCCTTGCAACAAAGGCCCAATTAGCAGGGGCACCCGAGCTAACGTAATTACTTGTTATACTGATCCTTTAGAGTGCACTTTCATATACACGTACATATGTATGTGCGTAGTGTACGTGCGTAGTGTACGTGCGTATTAATTAATTCAATTTGAGTAGTAATAGTATAATAGCAAAGTAAAAGTAAAGTAATGGTAGCAAAGTGCGTTGCGTAGTTTAAAAATAACCATGTGCTTTTTTTAACCGACTTCAACAAGGACCTTTTATGTTCGTCTGTTTCTATGTTTTCATTTTATGTATGTCCAGCGATATTGCCATCGGTTATGAACCGACAGACATTTTAGTGATACATCTAATGTTCCAAGCCCAATCCAATGATATAATCCCTTTTATCCTTCATTGGCGCAACAATCCAGGTTACGTCGAAGGCCCTTCACCTTGAAGCTCGTGGTCCGCTTACTCCTATTCCCTTTGGTTTTCCTCTCGGCCGTATGAGCCATAGATTGCAGAGAGGAAAACCTGCGCTAGAGCCACGTCCGTCAAACAGCAGGTTTACCAGCTTGCAGGTGAGATTGGATTAGCCCAGATGGTCTTGGTGGGGCCACATTGAATATCATATAAACGAATCCTGTGAAAATCCTGGGAACGGAATCAGTTATTCTACGTGGACGGTACCATGGCCAACAGCTTTTACCTACCTTTTTTTTCAGGAACAAACATGAAACGAATCGTCGAACATCTAGTTTTAAAAAAAAGATCTGTATAATAGATGCCTGAATATGTGAACCCTTTTAGCTATTTAGTAAAATCAGTGTTCATTTAAAAATTGGTTGTGCAGTTTTTGTTTTGGTTTGAGCTGAAAATAGTTAGACTATGGTCATATTGCATAAATAGCCACCGTTTGTTCGTTTATGTGTGTTTTACTTGGGTACACCTAAGCTAATAATAATAATGCGCCAGTTGGTAACATTCCCATCGCATGGCACGTAAGTGATCTTAAGATTAAGAGGATTATATTGTAATGAGGTACTTAGATAAGTTTTGTCAATACCATCACGATGTCAAAAATGTACCCAGTTGTCAAAAATATACCGCGTTGCATAAGAATGACAGAAGTCATACTTTGTTCTCGTTCGCATTTATCAGTCAGTGCATATCCTGTTGCATTCGTGCTTGCGTTGTGTGAAATGAATAAGCCTCATTTTGAGTGACCGTTTTTAAGCGCCAGTGCCGTATCTACGCCTTTTATGTCGTACCATGTTTGTAACATGATCATTAATAATCTGACCGGTCGACAGATTTATTTATTTGTTCTTTCATTGCGGAAAACATACGTTTTTCTATACAAATAAATAAAATGGATGTGTCTATTTATAATGTTAAAAAAAACAGTTTTTTTAATAAATGTGTATGTATAAAATGTAAATGAATAAATAAATATTCTACGACATTCTACACAGCGTTTTCTAGACCCAAAGTAAGCATATTTTAACTAGCAAGTCAAGTCAGAAGTCAAGTCAAGTCAAGTCAAGTCATGTGAAGTCAAGTCAAAAACCATTTATTCTGTATAGACCATTAATACGGCACTTACAAAACGTCATAAAAAAAATCTAATGTTTGGCAAATGGACCACCGGTTCGAAACGCGGCCCTGTCCTGAGAAGACTCCGGCAAGAAACTCAGCGGGCTGTTTTTTTTTTGGTCTATTTACAAACATATTTACTTAACCTAAGTACAATATTTCATTTGAGTAGCATAGAGAGAGAGCAAACAGTTCATATCCAAGCTTGTTTGTCGTCTAAATAGTCTTGAATTTTATAGTAGCCTTTTTGGCAGAGTTTACTTTTAATTTGGCTTTTAAATTTATGAAGAGGTAGATTCTTCATTTCACTAGGTTGTAGAAGCGTATAAAGTTACCCTGAAAGGAATTACTAATCTTGTGGAGTCGACTAATACAAACCACAAGATTGTTTTTATGTCTAGTATTTACGTTATGTATATCACAAAGCCTTAAAAAATTGGAAATGTTTCTTCTAACATACAAAAGATTTTCAAAAATATATTGGGAAACTACAGTTAGAATGTTAATTTCTTTGAACTTTTCTCGGAGGGAGACTCTTGGGCCCAACTTATAAATTGCCCGCACCGCCCGCTATTGCAGTACAAAGATTGTATTTAAATCTGCGGCATTACCCCAAAGGAGAATTCCGTAGCTCATAATACTATGGAAATAACTGAAATAAACTATTCTAGCGGTATCTATGTCTGTTAAAGTCCTAATCTTTTTCAAAGCGTAGCAAGCAGAACTTAACCTACTAGCTATTTTTTCAATATGTGATCCCCACTGTAATTTAGCATCGATACTTAAACTTAAGAACACGGTTCATTCCACAAGGCTCAACAACTGTCCATTAAGTTGTACATTGTTTTCCACCTGTGTAACATTAGGTAAGGTGAATTTAATACATTTGGTTTTTTTTTTTCATTAAGGCAAAGATTATTTATATTAAACCAATGAACCACTCGTGAGATTGCGTTGTTCACTTCGTCATAATTATCTAATTGTCTTTTAATTTTAAATATTAAGGAAGTATCATCAGCAAACAAAACAATACTATTTTTATCCCTTACGTAGTAAGGGAGGTCATTTATATAAATTAAAAATAAAAATGGTCCAAGTATCGAACCCTGTGGAACGCCCATCGAAATCAAAGATCCCACCGAACGTGTACCGTTCACATCGACCCTCTGAATTCTATTGTTTAAATAAGAAGTCACAAGGTCGAGAGTCTTGTTCCTTATTCCGTAATAATCTAATTTCCTGACCAATGTATCATGGTGAACGCAATCGAAGGCTCTGGATAGATCGCAGAAAACACCTAATGCAATCTGCTAATCCTCCCAGGCCTCGTAAATACATTTCAATAACTCTATACCAGCATCCGTCGTT
This sequence comes from Cybosia mesomella, assembly GCA_946251805.1. Taxonomy (NCBI): domain Eukaryota; kingdom Metazoa; phylum Arthropoda; class Insecta; order Lepidoptera; family Erebidae; genus Cybosia; species Cybosia mesomella. The sequence goes on along the minus strand of OX276388.1, from coordinate 11,167,204 downwards.
GATCGTCCTTTAGTAGCTTGTGTTATGGGTTCCAGAATGCGGATAAACATACTTATATACTTTTTTTATAAATACATACATATTATACATAGAAACACCCAGACCAATGCAAATAGACATATTCATGCATACAAATATTTGCACTGAGCGGGAATCAAACCCGCGCCCCCTGACGTAGCACTCGACTACCGCTACGCCACAGAGGCCGTCACAGTGTACATTACACACTGTACGATAATTATAAGAAAAAATAATGTATACATTTTTCGTATGTCTTTCTGCCTGTTTGTTCCGAGTAATGAGCAAATTGGTTAGGTCGATTTTGACGAGACTTTTACTGCAGATAGCTAATGTTATAAGGCGTAACTTAGGGTACTTTTATTTTTTTAAAAGCATTAGACTTCGGCGTACAAAAATAAAATTCAGAGTGAAGTCCAAGCCGACGAAGTATATAGCTAATTATATATATTAATTAGACTAGATGTGATCCATCGTAGACCACATCGTCACTTACGACCAAGTGAGATAGAGGTCAAACGTGAGCCTATAACCCATAAAAAAAATTTCTTGCAATACACAAACAAGAACTAAGTACAAATTATATTAAATTATATATATTATTGTACTTGAGTACAATATTATGCTAGATACTGCAATTTATGTCTAGGTATAAATATATTTTTTCCAATGTTCAGGTCTCATATCAAAGTTTTGTTTTAAGGTTATTAGTAAAACAAGATAATAAAGCCTTCCCGCTGCCCGCTGTCTCGTGTACTCTCGCGCTGCCTTACGAGTAGGCAGGCTTAGTGGCGCGGGGACAGGCAGTACCGCGATAGACTCCATCTTGAATGCGCGTGCGCCGAAGTGCGATTATTAGTGTTGTGATTATTTCCATGTTTTATTCAGGTTAGTTTCACACTCTATACTTGTACTTTATAAACATAAGTGATGTTTTATTTAGTTCATCTTTAGTTTTGACTATTTTCCTACATTGTGATTCAGATTAAACCGGTTGGGTAATAAGACTTTTACGGCTCGACCGAGTTAGTCAACTACTTGGTTTTAAGTTCGCTATATTTACTTGTGTACAATAAAATTGTAAGAACAATTTCTTAATGTGGTACCGTTTTGATGCAAATAAAATGGCCTTTTACACTATAAATTGCGTCTTTAGTGCTTTATAGTGCGAAGGTGAGATTGTGATGTGACTTTGACGATATTTTCATTTATTAACAGTACAAACGCATAGAGATGTATATAAGTGTTGTATCAAGATACATTTTAGACATAAAGTAGGTACCGCTGGGCTTAACTTTGCTACAGTTACTTATTCAGGTACATTTTAAGAACTGTTTTTAACGAGACTGCAACTAAAAAAGACTTTTAAGTAGGTGCTTCAAATTGTATTTTTATTCCTTCATAGAAGGCAAGTAAAATTGTGTAATAAGTGTGACAGCATATTCGTATAATTTTTAATCAAAATGATTACAGATGCTCATTAGTCTCATTACTTGTTGGTAACTAGTAAAGTAATTATCGTTCTAAAACGGTTTTCGTAACTACTCTCCGTATATTTGAAGCCTCCTAGACCAAATTATATCGATGGTCTAGAAACCAGATTAGATAGCAAGTTCCTAAGTGTAAGTGTTTGTGAGTGCAATACCTGAGTGAGATCGAACTCGTGAGTCACCGCTTGTTGCAAGTTTCACCGGATCCAGATAAGCCGTTTCGGAGCGATTGAGTAACAAACGTTTAAGCACGCTTTCTGATCCTACTAGTCTACATGTTTTATTAGCTAAACGCAATCTCGATAGCTTCTGAAATGCATATCGAGGACAAGTAATGATGTTAATAGCTTATGTAGTGCAGAAACTATAACTATAAATCGAAGCGTCGGTAGCTTAGTGGTTAATGAGTCGATCCTACGATCGAGAGATCCCGGGTTCGAATCCTGGCCATTACACTACCGACGTGAACCCACTCCTAACACAAGCAATTAAGCTTAGCTGGACGGGGTTAGTGGGAATATTAGTAATTTCGGTTACTTATATTCTTATTTAAAAAAAACTAGGTATGCTACATGAGTGTTCACTGCATTTATATCTGTAATAGCTATAAGCCGCGGTTTTGCCTGAAATATAAAGTCATAGAATCATATTGTTATCGTTAAAACATATTAGAAAACCCGACCCCACCAGGCGAGGCCGCGCTGGCGGCCAATGTCCGCCAAGGGGTGCCCGGCAATGGACACTTGGGCAGGACACCGTGCGGTTTTAGTCGGTTCATGCACGACATAACCGCCCCCACTGACCGGCGGGAGGGTATCCGAAGGGATTTCCGCACGTAAAAAAAATACCTACCTATTTATATAAGTATAATGATATATATTTATATAAGTATATTTATATAAGTATAATGAGGTGATCGTAAAACGCAGAACGTACCGGAGAAAATTTATCGGTTCAGTGGCTTAAGGTCTTAATCAAAAATGACCGCATAACATAATGTTTTAACTGATAATTCATCTTAAGATTGTGAGCACTGAATAACCGAATGTTAATTTCTGTTTTTTTATGATATACCTACTGAAATAGTTAATATATCTCTGGCATCTGAGTCTTAGTAATTTTTGCCTTGCTAGGCCTTCCGCTGATATTAGCAAAATACTAAACTTATGCATTGTGATTAAAAAAGTGCTACTGGTTGCGCAAATATATTAAAGTATTGCAAAAAATTATACATACAAACTTCAAGTTTAATATAATATATTTGACCTTTATTTTTGACCTTTGATAGAGACGCCAAATCTTTATCTAAATATCGAATGTCAGCGACTCATTTCACAAACAAAGTAGCTACGTATTTCCTATGTTATAGTTGAAGAAGAGTTGAACTCTATAAATATCAGATTAAGAGATATTTTTGACAGTTGATTAGTGAGCTCAGGATTCCCGGCAACAGCCAGTTCGAGTTAGAGGAAGGAGTATCAGTGGAGGAACACTGCCAGAACGGATAGATTCGCCATCTCTTAAATATTCCCAGTTTCATTCATCCATTACCTTGGAAGAATCTAGAGACAATGCTAGATTCTTCCAAGGTAATGGATCCTTTAGTAGACCACCACGTCCACTAAAGGATCCATTACCGCCGTCTACCAATTAGGTAATGGATCAAAGAGAGGACGTGCTACTAAACGGGTCACAGACTTACTATGTACAGCACAGCACCTATTTTAATACTGTGACTGCGATAGTGGATTTGAAATGTAGTAATTTTCCTTCAATATTTCTATGAATACACATAATTCTTGATAGACCATAATAAACCACCCTCACTCTGATCGTATCAAGACAATAGCCCAAAAATTCCCGATATTTATATGTTAACGTTACACCGAGAAAATATTGCTGTGATTGTATTTTTGAAATATTTCTCCCATTTTTTTTTTTTTTTACGTGCGGAAATCCCTTCGGATACCCACCCGCTGGCCAGCGGGGGTGGTTATGTCGTGTCTCGACTCGCACGACACCGCACGGTGTCCTCCCCATGTGTCCGTTGCCGGGCACCCCGGGTAATTCCGGGTATTTCTCCCATGGCGTAATATTCTTGAAAATAGTTATTTTATTGTAATTACATGAATCTAATACATAAAGTTCTAGATTTTTTGTTTGGTAACATTCATCTGATTGTGATAAAATTTTGTCAGCTTAGTAGTATATTTTTTTTGTGGACCTAATAATATTAAGGAATATATATAATTATAAACATATATTTTTAATTTTTTTGTAACATAGGTTGGAAAAATGTTGGACCTAATTTACCGCTTCTTATATCTGTCGCCCTAGATGTACCAGCAACCAGTAGGCTTCAACCTGGTAAATCTGCTACTGCGCTTCAGAAGACTTTCTGTGTTGAATTAGCAAATATTTTCTACCAATACACATTTCCACAAAACATTATTGTGATTAAATCAAACATAACTCAAATACTTCAAAACTTGGAGATAAATTTGTTTCAAACATTGAAAACTATATTAAAAAATGAACATAACCTATACAATTAATAACAATAGGGAAACAAGCATGTATTAAACATGAAGTTTGTATACACTAGAATTGAATCACTAGTATGTAGGTATCAGTTTTGGAGTCATCTAATGAATCACTCATTATAGGAGTTATTTTACAGAGTTACTATTTGGCCCTAGACGGGTTCGCCCGTGGTGTATTTTGAACCCCCATTGCACCCTTTTTACCCATATAAGTATACCCGTAAATTATTAGTACTCATATAATGAATGGGAATCTTTATCTCAAATAATTAATGTAGCGCTATGTCTCATTTTCGTTTCTAGGGACTAGATCACAGAACAGGATAAGACAATGTTTGTTTTTTGTTCTGTGGAGTTAATTATAGTGCAACAACATTTTCACGTAGTTACAAAGTATTATAAATTGACCAAACTATAACCGTCGAAAAGAGTGAGAGTTCGGTTAAGATCGACTTGCTTCGGGTTTGTAAAGCTTTTTCTCTATCACACAGCACACGTCCACAGCTTGATATCATTTAGGAGTAGTTAAACCTAATCTATACTTTAATATTTTATAAACACAAACAGTTTCAACTGCTCTATAAAGGTGCCATACTGTGAGTGCGATGTGCAATAGAAAACGCATGTGCTTATGATGTTTATCATTGAGTTAGAGTCCAGAGTTCGGTCACAGGTGCCAAGAGACATAAATCCATACATTATAGACACGCCTTTTGTCCGGCAGGCAGCGACAAAATCCCCTAATTTGATTCTGTTCTAACATACCTTAGAAGTTTCCACCACAGTCATTAGGCTTTCGTACAAGCCCACTGATTTTGGCTGCTTCTTACCTGCTCCTCTTCAGATGATTTCAACACTACAACATGTCCTATTTTATGGATACTCGATTTGTTGAATGTAAACAAAGGAGTTCCTTTTATATGGAACAGGTGCCGGATATATTTCTTACACATAGGAAATAACCAACTGTGTGAAATGTGAAGCCATGTCTGTTTATTGAACGTTGGTTTGCTCGACATTAGAAACGAATAATGCCGTGGTTGTGGACGCAAGCTGGATTGTTTATTAACAATGGCCACCATGTATTATTCGTTTGCATTGTAAATACCTATACTAGCAGTGACTTTAAGCACAGATTAATAAATAGTTACTAACGTAACTTTAAGGCAAGAAATTAAAAAGCTTGTGTGTTAGTTTATTTATTTAAGTTTATGTACAATGAATTATAAAAATGTACAGGGTGGAAACGTTAAGTGTGTCCAGCCGATTAAAATGTGTGAGTGCCACAAAAGTACACATCTCCGAGATTTGGAGGGGGGAGGACTGGTTGCTTCCAGGTAATAGAGATGCACTAACATTTATTTTATTTATGTGTACTTATTACTAACTGTATTATATCCGTATTGCATAACCAGATAAAGTGAACAGTTTAGTCTCGAATCTCATTGTTTTAATATCTCTCTTACATTAAAGCACAGAAGATGTTTGTTTATTCTTTAAAATGATAAAAAAAATTACAAGGAAACAGAGACGTCTGTCACCAAGCTGTATCTCATGAATCGTGATAGCTAGATCACTGAATTTCATTTTTCACAGATGATGTATTTCTGTGGCCGCTATAACAACAAATACTAAAAACAGAATAAAATAAATATTTAAGTGGAGCTCCCATTCAACAAACGCGCTTTTTTTGCCGTGTTTTGCTAGATATTGATAACGGCAACAGGTAGACGCTTGAAATATTCGCTGAATAATTAGTTATATATTCACATGAAAAATAAATAATTAAATTAAAATAAATTACGGGGGGCTCCCATTGTCAGATATGGCACGGAACACTTCGCTAGATACAGTAGCCGTATGCTGCTGTAATGCTGTATTTCGTAGGGTTCCATTTATAGGTAAACAAGTTTTTAAAAACTGAGTTTAAGTGCTAAAAAGCTCATCGTAATTTTAAATCATTCAATTTTACCATCAATTAACTAACTCAATCCTAATTAATATAAGTTACATGATAAAGATACCAAAAAATCTAATTCTATGCAGTTTAATTTAACAGTAGTCAGGTTAATTACTACTAAACAAACTTAGAAAAAGCCTGTGATTAATTTTAATAATCCTTGACAATGAATGAAGGTAAAAACAAAGGTGTAACAGTTCACATGCGCGTATGAATAGTGACGTCTCACCGTCGCGTCGTAGCGCACATCCGGTAGTTTCGTGTAGACGCGTGGTGCAAAATGCACAAGACAGCGGGCAAGACCACTCCGGTTCACGGTTTTGTTTTACCCGTGTTACTCAAAGCAGTGAAAGAAATATTTTTCATTAAATGAAAGAATTCATTATATTGTTTAACACTCAACCCAAACACCCAAGATCTTGTACTTGTAAGTACCATATCTTAGATGTATGGGGCTCCACCCCAAAAAGGTCTTCGGGGCCGGGAACCTCAGCTGCGAGCCCGTACGTCTACTGATTAACGGACGAGGCTCTGGCGCTCTGGCTTTCCTCTGGAGGTTGAGAGGTCGGACAGTCCGGTCCCGCAAAAGCCAAGATAAGACACATTAGGAGAAGAAGCATAGAAGAGTCAACCAAGGGCTATATAAGTCGAACCTAATTACACCACCCTTCTTTTGTAAATTGCGCCACACTGTGGTCTGCACATAATATGCAGTGGAGAGCTGAACAAGTAGGTCACCAACACCGGACGTCATAATTTCCTTGACTTTCATTAAATTACTAAACAACAGAAAATCTACGCTTTCGTTGATATGTCTACTGATATTCTGATTACGCGTATGCGATATTTAAATTAAGGTGATAAAATGATGACAGCGTAATAGTTCATGTTAAGGTGTTAAGTAATTTTATTATATTGTTAAAGTAAAGCAATTTATATTCAAAGCCACAAAAGCATTTCATAAAAAATGATAAGTGCCTTTCATATTGACGTTGATAGAGGTGGTAGAGCCACGAATGGGTATACTCGAGTACAGAAGTGCGGCTCACTCAGTTACTAGTGCGTTTCTCAACTGGGCTAGTCTCAGCATATTGTATTGTATGTGTATGGTACAATATGTTTAAGGTACACTATGGAACCATTTACATGATGTTGTAGCACTGGTTGACGGCGTCGCCGGACGAGTGCAAAACGTACGAAGGTTTCGTGGAAATGCGACTTAACTTGATCTTGTATAAAAAACTGAACGGCTTCACCATACTTATAGACCGAACCTTGGGCATAGACAACTTTTCATTCCGTTAGTATAAAATATAGTTATGTTAAAATCGATAGTTACTGAATCTTATGTCATTTGTGGATCGATAGTGTTTGGAATGGTGGCCCATATATCTTCTAAACTTCACCCATCACCCATCAATTGAAGGGCTAATAATTAAAAAATAAATAAACAATGAAAACATCGAAACAACCCAAAAAGGAAACTAACCAGTCAAGTTAATTAAAGTGTTACGATAGGCGATGACGTAACACAGGAACTATATATATCCATGGCCATTATATTCCGATCTAATCATAAGAATGTCTAGAACATTTAATTTTTAAATGTTTATGAAAATTTAAAGGCCCGTGCGTCTATAAATTATGTAGTGACTTGATCAACTCGTATAATATTATTATATAAGTAGCTCCTAAGACGGTGCGCGGGCTTTTATGTAAGTAACGGGAGTGCAGTCCCCTCTTCATCTGATGGTGAGGCCACTTGGTGGATGATACGTGGGATTCCTGGGGAGTTACTTGTTAGGTTATACCCAGTTAATAGGCAATAAGATGCCTTGACGGAACACTGTATGGTTTTAGTTGCTGCGATGTGGTTCTACCCCATTACTTGTCCCTGTGGTGTGGTTCCACCAAGTTGAAGTTCTGTGGAGTTGATGTTCCATAGCCATGAAAAAGAAACAAAAGATGTAGTGGCCTTGGCGCTGCTGGTGAAACCGCGGAACACTGTAAAAACTATGTGGAGCAGTAAAAATGAGCCTTCACATTAAAATTATGTTATTAGGAAGTTATGAAGAATTTATTTAACTAAAATTTAAAGCTAACAATAATATACCAATAATACTATATTGCTATTGCTACACTAAAAATTATATTTTGTATTGTATTGTATTTGTCAATATAGTAATACCAATTACACACATTTTAAACGCAACTAGGAGTGGGAAGTTGTAGCAAAACAGGGGAAACAGTCTCTCTTCTCTGCACATTTATATTTCTACCTTTTCTTTCAGTGTTTTCTAGGAATAATTCTTCTTTTGGTCTTATTTTAAACTAACTTCAAAAACCCAGGCAGTTCCAAATTCATAGGAATATTATTTTACTGTGCTCTTTTACTACGTTATCCGATTTAATAAATTTTGTGTGTAATACATGGGATAATCACGGTCTTAATTGCAACGGCAAATTTGTAAATGATGTGTGAATTAGTCCTTCCTAAAAAGTAACCTATTCCCGGGATAATTTTTATTATTAGTCTGTGTCCTATTACATCCAAATACTTTGTGTGCAAAATTACAGCCAAATACATTCAGCCATTTTTGCTTCGCTCATTCTTTTTTGTTGTATTTGTACTGTCAGGAGAAGATTCTTTGTAAAGAAAAAGTAAAGAACTTTTTAACTTAACCAGTTAACTTTTATAATGTAACCTTATCGCATTTGTAATTGACTGAAATATCAACATATGCATCAGTCAAAATTATAGTTCAAGTATATTTAGGTACAATATATATGTACATCTATCGGGTCAGCTTGTACCTAAACTTATATTCCCGTTTATAAAATCAATTACAATTAATTGCCAAAGCTACTACAAAGTTTTTGGGATATGCATGGTTTTGGGCCAAGCAGAACTTCTCATTCTCGTGGCGTTTTGTAGGGTATTTTAAAACTTGACTGTAATTACTTATAATAATGACGGGAAAAAACGAAGGAGGTATTACATTTAATTCGTATATCCTATAAGAAATAAGGAGGTCAAAAATATTAGTAGAAATGTCAAACTTGAGTTATTATTCGAACCGTGTCACCTACACGCATGCAGAATAAAACAGAGGCCATTAACCTGTCACCACGGAGTTATCCGTTACCTACACTTGAATTTCAAATGGTGGTATTTTCTTTTATTACCCACTGTCAGGGTACAATTGACCGTTACTTGTAATGTACCTATTTGATAAATAACAGTGGTAAGAGGATTAATGCGACGTTTCACTTCTATGATTTTCTGTAGATAACAAATTTGACAATTAATAATAATAACTCTCATTCAGGTGAATTTTCCATAACTCTCTCTTCTCTCTCTAATTATTAAACTAATTTTATGGAAATTAGAAGTCATTAAAATAAATAAAAGAACTCTTATTCAAGGAATTATTTCTTTAGCACATAGATTAACGACTTACATCGACCAAGCTCTCAAATTTATTCTTGATGAGGTACAGTTTCAATTAGAAAAAAAAAAATCATTTGAGTACTTGAACATTTAAGGCAGTTAACTCAAAAAAAAGTTAATTGGACAAAAATATTAACCAAATTTAATTATTAACTCAATGCACACTAGGCAAAATTATAGTTAGCAATGTTTCGCAATCGAAAGCTGTCACTTTCAGTTTTTTTTTTAAGCAGTTTATATTTTAAATAACGTGAATAATTTTCGGGGCTATTTAATATCTAGCGTATTAAATAATGTTAACATTCAAACTTACTAGGGATAACTATTCATATATAGAATATATAGAATAGCGCTCGTATAGAAAAAATGTTACTTAAGCAACTTCAGTTCGCAATCACAGGATTATTATTAACAATTAGTAACCGATTTATATAGTATAGTCCATATAATATAGGGATGTATACCTAACTACCCTTACACCATTCAGACCTTAGCTAGCTGCTCTCGTGCTTCGTACAGTTTACTAGCAACCACTGAAGAGCTTGACTTCCCATCGCCTGGTTCTTGTGAACCAGGCCCTCCATTCAAATGTATAGGTAGGTCTCGTCAAAACAAAACTGATGAGCCCAAACTAGAATGGTTTTCACTTGAAAAATCTTCGAGTTTGTTTCATGCTCATTTATTATATCTTAAGTATGTAAACTGTTCAATGAGTACAAATGAGTCACTGAAGAGATTCTGTATGCATCATCAGAGCAGACGGTATCAAATTATTGCATTTCCATTTGGGTTTTACACACATGCAAAGTTTCCAATCGACAGCTCTAGAAGAAGTAGGTTAATATCAACTTCCAAGATCTTATTACATAATCACAAGTGAAGCAAGGTAATCAAAGATAGTTGAAAAAGTAATAAGAGTACAGGTGGTGTACAGAAAATAGTAATTCACCTGTACGTAATAATAATCACTCTAATTCAGTTTCTACGGATTTTTAGACAACCGATCCTTCTATATTTTACTATGGCAACATAATAAAATGGTCGAAATTTATTTTTGAACCCGACATAACCGCCCCCGCTGGCTGGCGGGGGGGGGTATCCGAAGGGATTTCCGCACGAAAAAAAGAAATGGTATGTAAATATATTGGACTTCATTATGTAATTTCATTGCAACGTCCTGATGACAAGCTAAACTCCAAATTGACTATGTAATTGATCTCAAAACAGCTCTTGTATTTGTAATTCGAAAGAAGATTTATGCTATATATAAGCTATTATGTTTTCATAGAAAAAATATCATATTTTATTAGTTATTATACGCCTCTCAAGACAAATCTGAAATATATAAGTAATTCCACCAAAAAAAAATTCATGTATAATAATGCCAACACGAATCCATATTGCTTGTACTGTAAAAAAGTTATCAGATCTTATGGAGAGCCGAGCTTCGGACTCTACACGCCCTGACACTCTAGATCTCATCATCGCGTATAGAGTTTTGCATGAAGTCTTAAGTTCTCTAAATAACCTTCACCTTAGTCAGAATGTGTAGCCTGGCCGTTAAAACAAAATCCACTTTTTGAAACATTTCGGTGTGTACTTTCTGTTTGTATCGTGTATTTCTAAACACTATCAAAACTATGTGCATAAACTAATATGTTTCTCTTCAATTACAAAATAAATATAATAAATAACGGACTGCTGAGACGAAGTCTCGAGTTCGATCCCCAGTCGCCACGGGCGCACACCTCTAACTTTTCGTAGTTATGTGTGCATTAATAAATGTTAATTATCGCTCGCTTATCAATGTGCCCGGTAGATGGCAATAGGCTCGCCCCCTATAACAGTGGGACCTTAACATAACTGGCGTGTGTAATACACCTCTGCCTACCCCTTCGGGGGTACAGGCGTGAAGTTATGTTATGTTATAATAAAAAATATAAAATAATATAATCTTATACTAAATACCTATTTTGTATCAGTAACTTTTTTAACATCGCATCTCAAGTCAAGTCAAGTCAAAGACCATTTATTCTATATAGACCATTAATACGGCACTTACAAAACGTCAAAGAAATTAAACTAATGTTTGGTAAATGGACCACCGCACTGGTTCGAAACGCGGCCCTGTCCTGAGAAGACTCCGGCAAGAAACTCAGCGGGCTGTTTTTTTTGTTCTATTTACAAACATGTTTACTTAATCTAATTACAATATTTCGTTTGATTAGCATAGTGAGAGAACAAACAGTTCATATCCGAGCTTGTTTGTCGTCTAAATAGTCTTGAATTTTATAATAGCCTTTTTGGCAGAGTTTAGTTTTAATTTGGCTTTTAAATTTATGAAGAGGTAGATTCTTCTATATTACCTATCTAGTGAAAACTTCGGGAACTCTTTTCTCCTCAATTTTTTATCCCCTTCTTTTGTTTTTTAGCTATTCATTATATTAGGTCGTTACATATGAAATTGCCGTTTTTCTTGAAGAAATTGGAGGAAACCCAATTTTCAGTACTAACATTTTTGCATTTTTTTAGGAATGACAAATCCAAATTTAATGATTTTTTTTGTGTATGAATGAGCTAAGATGCTAATTTACGTTTACGTTAGAAATTAAGCTAACAAACAGCAACTTTTATTACATTTTTGAAAAGTGACAGCTGTTAAGTAATACGAAATTTATCATCAAAATGGATAGCATTTAGGAAGTACTGTTTTTGAAGATCGAATTAATTAATCAAGCGGTCAATAAAAACAAAATTTAATACAGAGTTGTAAAATCTTGAAATCAACTTTCAAACAAAATATAAATAATGGAAATAGCTATTAAATTATAGGAATAACGAACTCATGAATTTAAAAATTTCGGCAATTTCATAGGTAAATACCTATTATCATAGTCAATAAAATAAAATTTGAATCTATTCCTTTCTTTCTCCACCTTGGACATGACCTTGACCTACGTTTTCTTCAAATTTGCAATACTTTCTATTAGTTGTTGCCCGTAGTTACGCCCACGCGGAATTCTGTTCCCGTTCCCGCTTCCCTTGGGAATCTATCCCAAGGATAAAGTACCGTTTATGTTATTCTAGAAAAACTTGCAGCCTGATCCGTTGAGCCTTTAGTGCGTGATTGAGTTACAATCATCCATACTTACAAACTTTCGCGTTTATAATAGCAGAATTAGTAGGAAGTAGGATAATCGACGAATACTATTAGTACCTAAGTAATCTTCTAACATACCTTAATAAAACTTTAATATTTGAATTAGTTCACATACCTACTTACTTTCACCATAACTGCAGATAAGATAGTCATTGCAATATTGACACACATGACGCAACGCAAGCGCAATCGCCGGTATCTTGAACACGGTCAGTAATGCAGTTAACGAAAATAACCGAAATTTGTCGAAAACATTTATGAAGAAAGTTATTACGTTTTGTATAATTTAATTATCGAACTGATTAGAGGCTGTAGCGCTTATTATGGCTAAATGTACTGTTTTGTTAAGGTTTACGGTTTCGGAATAATTATTACACAATTTGTATTTCTTGTCACAAGAAACGTTCCACCATATACCAGATACGTTCAGCATTTATGGCATGGTTCAGTAACAAACATCCATCCATCCATCCATCCAAACTTTCCCATTTATGATATTAGTGGGATTATGATTGGAAATAAAAAGCTTGCTCCAAAAAGCACCTAGTATACGGAAGCTGACGGCAAGAAAAATAGCCACACAGCCGTCACACCTGCTGATTGACGGACGAGGCTCCGGCGCAAGATTTCCTCTCAGGGTTGGGAGGTCAGACGGCAGTTGTTCCCATAAAGCATATTATTAGCTAAATGTATCCGAAGAAAGCAAGTAAGTGGACCCCTGGCTGCCTCAGATACTCAGGAACCATGCTAGGAAGATGATGATAATGAAACTAGTTAAGTTTTGTAACAACATCACTAACTACCGTTATTGCAGCTTCCAATTCGTAAACAATTGATACCGGATTCTTCAACTGAATAATTCGAACATTAAATCTTCTCGCTCAATTAAACTTTACGGTACTCGTGGTGTGTACCCGTTTCGAGTACCTACGCTCTGTGCACGCTCAAATAGATGTGCTTGTTGATTTTTTAGTTTTCTTTCTTTCTTACTTTTCTTTGCTTGCGCACGATCAACCAGTGATGCCAATTCTGGGGAGCTTTCCTAAAAATTAGGTGGGAAAAATCTTTAAGTAATTTTTGACGATAACATTTTTTGGGAGTGTAAAATTTTTGATATGTAAGTATTACATATCATTTGTTAAACTGGGATAGTTTATTATTTAAAAAAAAATCCTTCAAAAAATTGGAATTATATAGGGATGGCCCCAATGGAAAAGAGGTGTAAATGTATGTATATTTTATATCAGATCAAGAAAAGCGAGCTCCAATGTTATCAAAAAAAAACGAAAATCTTTTTTTACCTTCTAGACTCATGTTTTCCTAATATTTTCAATAATTATTCTGATCAAACACTACTATTAATTAATATCTGACACTATTTTGTGCCCACATACAAATGAACTCAAATACAGACATTCTTCTAAGTCACGATGACTCGTACAAAAAACATAAACGCGCACAGAAGCATTCCTGTCAAACAACTACAAATAGAAGCATACATTATTATGTTATTATGCTGACATAGAATGAAGATTTATTATTTATCTTCAAGCATTATGCTGTTTGGCATAGGCAGAATGTGTTTATAATCTTAACCTGTCATCATCATCATCACAGTGCTAGTTCCGGTTGCATCCAATTATTGCACTTTAGAGTCAGGGGTCTGCTTTCGTATTCCTTCTCTAAATTTGACTTATCTTGACTTTGAGTGTACAGCAATCACCGCAGCAGGTACACCGCCACGCTGTACCAGGGTTGTACACTCGTTGGTGGAGTGCCCTGCGTGGGCGAGTCAACGCCGGGATCACGTTGCGGTCCTGGGCGTTGACGTTCTCTCGTTGGAGACCATGGTGAGGGCCGTGGTCTCTGACGGGAGCAAGTGGCACGCCGCCGCCTCTTTCTGCGAGCAGATAATGCGCGCGAAAGAGACGGCGGAGAGGGAGCGGGAGAGAACCCTGCCCCTCGAGTTTCGCAGTCTGCGGTGAGGACGCCGCAGACTCATCTACGCCCGGGACTACCAACCTCCATGATCGGGGCCTGAGGACGGCAGTTGGCCGACTCGCCATCCTTACAGAAGCAGGCCATGGCGGAGGCGTGTCGTGTGTGCCCTACACACGCCTGCCGACTTACCGAAGCGGGATAAAACCCGACCCCACCAGTCGAGGCCGCGGTGGCGGCCCAAGTCCGCCGGCAACACTGGGGTTATCCTTTCGAGGGCTTACCCGGGGTGCCCGGCAACGGACACTTGGGGAGGACACCGTGCGGTTTTAGTCGATTTACGACATAACCACTCCCGCTGGCCGGCGAGGGGGTATCCGAAGGGATTTCCGCACGTAAAAAAAAAGGGTTGTACACTCATAAATCTAAATTTACCTGAAGGCCAGTCTCATAATCTTAAACCATAACAGAACGAAAAAATGACGTAATTGATTGATTGATTGTATTGTATAATACTGTATTATATAATACAGTATTGGTATGATTTTAGTCTAATCTCAAAATAATCTCAGTTTTGTCAAATGACAATTCCATTAAAATGTCAGACTCGACGTATAAAAAGGGAAGAGAATGCGAATTACGTTCGCATTACAATACCAATTAAAAACTCTAGCAGAATACCGATTTGCAGTTGTTCAACTTTTGGTCACACCATTATGTTTCATAAAGGCCTTGTTTTTTAGTTTTATTATAAAGCACTAGCTGTTGCCTGCTGCTCCGCGTGCAATACTTATCCTTTGCGACTCACAGGAATCTTATCCTGCGATAAAACCAAGCCTGTGTAATGTGACTGTTATCTATAGTATGTTTATGCCACATTTATCGAGGTTATAGCTGTTCTTACGTGAAAGAATAACAAATATCCATCCTCACAAACTTTCACATTTGTAATATCAATAGGATATTGGGTAACAAACTGGTTTTTTAGTTTTATAAACCAAAATATTATATTATTGAGAACGTAGACAACCCGCATTAAGTAACGTAAACATACAATGTAAGTACATAATATAAAACATGTAAAAAAAATAAAAACCAAAAATTTAAGTCTGTTGTTTACGAGAGTAAATTAATACTTGATATTGTCGTTGCAAATTATTCCATCCAGGAGCAAATTTCTCGGCTCCTCTTTGTGCCTCACCATAAAGACTTGAATTCAATTATCAGCATACGTATTTAGTCAGCCCATCGAATTGAAGGCCACTATTATAGTAATTTAGGCATCTAAGTATGGTGATTCCAGAGACTTTACTTTTAGTTTACCATAAGGCGAGGTGAAATTTACGTGCTCTACAAACAAAAACTTTTTTTTTATCACGAAATGAAAACCGATAACACTGACGAACATCGTCAGAAATCGAACCTACTAACTCACGTACAGCCGACGTTTGTACACCAAAACGTTCAACTGCTACCTAGAATTGTGACGTCACAAAAATGAGCTCGTGGTTTAATTCGAGTGTTACCACAGTTTTCTCTCATTCCACTGGAAATCTTATTGTGTATGTTTCAACAATGGAAAATGCATTTTAAATGGTACTTAATGATTTAATGAAATCACGTTTTTGTTCACTTTCGTATTGAGTGTGCAAGTTATTCTATGGTGACAATTGCGTAATGTTTGCTATTGCGAAGTTTAAATTTTATGCACCTTGATAACCTGGGCGTTTATGTTTAGGATTTTCTTTTCAGGAAAGCTATCTAGATATAATGTTATCTCAATACTATCAAAAATATACCGTGATGTTTGAAAGTCGTTCGCGAGATAGGCATATTCGCCTAATTCCGAACTGAAGATTAAGAAAATACTTATCAATTCATTTATTGAATAATTTAAATGTAAAAAGATCATTTATAAACTACTGTACCTATTTACTTCTAGAAATCTCATTCTGTTTCCTTTTTTAAACACATGAGCAAGAAACGACATCTATATGAGTACTTTTTTTTTTAATGTATTTTATGGTATAAAAGTATGGGTTAATACGCCTCAGTCGTTCTTCTCATACTTATAAGCAGGTATGGAGTATTAAATACAGTAGTTACTATTTCTTTTTGTGTGTGTACATTGCTCAATTATTATTTTATTGTACAATAAAGTGCTCTCCCGTTTCATTCAATTGTGTAACAAACATAATGATCCGAATAAGTCCGCTTAATTTCTCTCCTTAACGCTACGTGTTTCAGCCGGTTTTTCATTCCTGTATTCCACAAATATGTTCATTAACTGGGATTAAGCTAAGTAAAATGTGTACAGAACAAATAAATTACGACACGAATGTCGTCTACACAGTTTTATATGTAAACTAGCTGACGTGGCACACGTCATTCTGAGATATAAATTATCAAAAAAAATAATTTACCTTGCCTCTTTTCCCCTTTTTACCCTTGCTGCATTTACCCTTTTTACCCTTTCCACCTACCCCCTTTTTCACATAACCCGTTTTTTAACCCTGCCTCATTTCTCCTTTTTACCCTTGTCACATTTTCCTTTTTTACCCTTTCTATATTTCCCGTTTTTACGCTTTCCACATTTCCCCTTCTTATCCTTTTTTCATTTCCCGTTTTTACCCTTGCCACATTTCCCCTTTTTACCCTTTACACAATTCCCCTTTTTACCCTTTTATAGTGTCTGTGTGTGCAAGTAACACACGGTAGAAGTGAAACTTCTGAAAAGTCCCTGATTAAAAAAAAACTATGAACTTTTTTTTTCGTTTCATCGAGTTTGAAATCACAACGATTCTAAAGAAGTTTCACTTCAAAATTAACTTAGGTATAAAAGTGCACTGCGTTGGCTTCACGTCAATGAACGACGGTTAAATTATATTGTTCATATAAAAATACCAAACCCGCGGTAAAAAAAATTGAGGTTGAGGGTCAGTCGGGGGTGCGAGGGGTATGGGTAACCTTACACACTGGCGTCTGTAGACCCTAGAGACCCCCGGCGTGCGGTTTTAGTCGGTTCAAGCCCGACATAACCGCCCCCGCTGGCCGGCGGGGGGGTATCCGAAGGGATTTCCGCACGAAAAAAAAAAAGAAAAGAAAAGGTACGCGAGGAAAGGAGCGTGAAAAATACGTTACGACCTATTCATATACCTAACAAATATACAATAATAATCATTTAAATCGGTCAAGCCGTTTTGGAGAAGTGCGACCACAAACACCGTGAAACGATATTTTTATAGATGTTAAGAGTAACTTATAGCGTAAAATAAGAGATCATTTACATGTTTTGAGTTGATGTTAATCTTCTAACTGGTTTTGTTTAGATTGCACTGTCTCGCATTCGGTAACTAGTTTAACAACAAATGACGTAACTGCCGAGTGGAACCTAAGAGAAAGGTAAAGTAACAGAATTAGGACAGTGTTGAGGAACTGATATTCGAATATTAGCTGTAAGACGGCCAAGATGCCCAAGACCGGAGCTAATTGTAAAAAAGGTGGGTTCGTTACCTAATCAATTACCGCACCCCACTGCTGGACATAGGCTTCCCCCAATGTGCGTCATAGCCACGATCCTCCAACTTTCTTCTTAGGTCGTCAATCTATCTGGCTGATGGGCGTCTCATCTTTCGTTCGCCGATTAGCGGTCTCCACTCTAAAACTCGTTTGCTCCATCGGTACCTCGGCCTGTGGCCAGCATATTGCCACTTCAGCTTGCTAATTTTGAAAGCTATGTCGGTAACTATAGTTCTATAGTTCGGATGTTCTTATTAAAAAAATGTATCCTACAGATGAACTCCAAACATAATTCCCTCTGTATGTAAGCAACTACAAGCCACTAGCTGATGCCCGCGGCTCCGCCAGCGCAGAGGTCGGCTATCGTATTATGGTCATATCTCTTGTTTTACTTAAGCAATCGCAATCAAACATTTGTCAGATTTTAAGTCTGACCAAGAACTTTTTAATCGAAAAAACCGCATCAAAATCCATTCATTAGTTTTTGCGTTCATCGCAAACAAACAGACAAACAGTTAAATAGACAAATAGGAAAGAATTCTACAACAAAAAAATTGTCCTTAGATTGGTTATGTTACATGAAGGATCATGTAACATAACCAAAGTTTTTTTTTAATAACTCCAATGTACAGACACAAATAATTTACAATTTTTTAATAGTATTTAGATATAGATAACTCCGCTGTGCGACTCTTAGTATGTAAACCCCTGTCAGTGTTCACGTTTCGGCTACGCAAATCTTAACATACTGTTACCCAACATGAGTTAAAGGATCGATATATGATGACGATCACATATACGAATAAAAGTAAGTTATATTCAAAATGGCGACCGATTGCTAGAGAGACACGGCTGCAATGAACGAAACGCTGTCAAAGATTGATCATTAATAAAACATTAACCGCTGGTTCGAAATGATTGCACTAAATTCTATTCACTACAATCACCTCTGTTTCGTAAATCGTAAGTGCCTACATTCGAGTTGACCTTTTAATTAACACGAAACTGTCAATTATGATTTCTTTCGCTTTTTTAACTGGCTAAAGGGACTTTCTAAGTTCATTGGAATATTTTACTAAATACAGGGATAATTTCTTACCAAGTTGTCCGACGTCAGTGAGCTTATGTGATGATGGAATTTGAAAAGGTAAATACATACAGAAAAGAAAGTGGGTAGGTACGAATTAATCAGCTAAATCAATAAAGGAAAGTAAGCGAAATAGATTCATTTTATGATCTCTGGTTTAGCTACTTCCTTGCTAACTTACGATTTGTCATATAAACCGATAAATCTTTACCAACGTAACGATTAAAATGTGACAACACTAAAATTCCAAAATGTAATTAGTAGAACGTCTCGCACTGAACTATGAACTGAACTGAAATATGTCGCATTACATCTCAACTTATTACCTTCAACTCAATAGTATTATTACTTCATTTAAAATTGTTTAATAACTTTTAATTTTTTGAATTGTTACATTTTTCGAGCGTTTCCGCTTGCTCCTACTCGATGCTCCTACCGGTAGGAGCAGGAGGACCAATATGTCCTTATGCTCCTACCGGTAGGACCACAAGGATAAGCATATCCTCGTGCTCCTACTAACAAAGATTGTCCTATCAATGCCGACAGACAATTATTAGACAAGACACACCTTCGAATTACCACTACTTCAACTGACGATTATTCGACAGACAATACTTAGTCAAGACACATCTTTGAATGGCCACTAGTTTGACTGATTTTTTTAACACTAGCTACTAGGTTACTATCGAAATCCAACTTTTCGGACTAGTGGTTCCGGCGCTTCGCCGGCCGCTGCCGCGGCACGCTCGCTACGCTCGCTCGGCTCGCGCTCTGTTGGGGTCACGTTCTAACCTAACCCAGAAGCTATATTGAATATACTGCGCCAACTGGTTCTAAAACAAGCTGAGAATATTTCAGTTTTTAGAAGAGTATGAGCAACAGGAAATAAAACTAAGTGTTCCTCGTGCTCCTACTGAAAAGTAGGAGCACGAGGAATAGGTTATCCTCGTGCTCCTACCAATGGGAGAACTTAGTAGGAGCAAGCGGAAACGTCTCATTTTTCGTTCAAATCGTGCAAGGCTTACGTTCTGTGTCTAGCTTCTATCAATCTCACGTGTCAAAAGATACCTTTTGTTTTACGTGCGGAAACCTCCACGGGCTTCACCCCACCGGAGCTAACGGTAAGATGGGTATGTCGGACTTGAACCGACTAAAACCGCACGGTGGAGACTCACGTGTCAAAAGATACCTCTTAGATTATTTAGACTGTACATTATTAATAGTTAATCCAACCAAAGACTGATAACAATATAATAACACTAAGGAAGGAACTTTCTGGATTTTATTTTAAGTAAGCAAATTACCTCTATTGGCCGCAGACACAGTGTGTAGTGCATCAGTATATGTGTTCTAGCAAATGCTATTGCTAGAACATAACTAACTAATCCAGTTTCATATCACCATACAGTGGCTTCATATGTGTAAATTGAAAATAGTATTACCCTTTTTGAAAGAATATAAGGTGTACCAGGCGTACGATAATGCTTAATATATAATATTAGCGCCTAAAGAAGATTATACAACATAACACGTAGAAAATTCACTTCCTATCGGAAGAGGTTTAACATAGGTGGCAGAGCATTGGACTGCTACGTCGTTAGAGGCCGTGAGGTCGATTCCCGCTCAATAACAATACTTACTTGCATGGATATGTCTGTTTATATTAGTCTGGGTGTGTTTATGCATAATATGTATGTAATACATTAATATACAACAATAAGAAAGTATGTTTATCCACATTTTGAAACTCATATTACAAGCTGTGCTTAGTTTTAGTTTAGATAACGTTATTTAGTTTGCCCCAGAAAAGAACTAACATTATAAATACAATTAACATTATAAATACTAACAACTGTCTGTCCGTATCTTAATCAGTTAATAGGAAATTTAATTGATAATTACGTGATATTGGCAGTTTAAAGTTACGCAAAGTATTTCAAAATGGGGGTAGACCTATTAATGCTGGTAATTAATACTTTATTATAGTATAACTGTCATCGAATTTGCATTGCTAATAAGAAAATAAAAAAATCTCGTGTATTTTTTTATAATTACTTACTTAAAAGTAAGTTTCTATTCAGTTATTACTTGCCTAAGTACACATCATATCTTTTCTAGGTTGAATTTTGCTTAGTTTCACGACATAGGCTTCAGTCAATTAGGACACGACTTTTAAGAGCGTCATAAGATAATGTTGATCGATACGTCATGTCAGTCCCATCTCCCGTCACGCTCCACTGTTGGCATGCTTCACGTGTTATGTATGTTGTTGTTATCATATTTCTTACGCATTGTCATCAAATGACATCCTCAGCTCATAAGCACATGCCACAGTTAGTGATTTAATGCACACAGTGCGCTCACGCTAATCAAATATTTTTATTTGCACAGTGAAGAGATTCGCTTTTTATTTCTTCTTCATAAGAGCACGAATCCTGATTGCAACTAAAGCTTACTTGCTGTGAAGGTCGGTGACCGCTCTTCCACTCCTGGTTTTCAGAATTTCGTTTACTTTTGGAATTTACGAGACCGACTGCCGTCTGACCCCCCCAACCTCGAGATTTCTTCTCGCCTGCTCCAGAACCAAATCGGTATTGTCGGCAATACAATAAAAGATAATAAAAACTAAGCATAAGTATCTACTAAATGTAAATGTAGGATGCCCTTCGGTCAGGTGGGATGACGATCTGCGAAAAACTGCAGGAAGATGCTGGATGCGGCAAGCTGAAAACAGCGCGCTATGGCGCTCATTAGGGGAGACCTTTGTCCAGCAGTGAACTAGCATAGGTTGATGATGAAATGCAATTTATTAAGTAAGTTAAAGAGTGAGTGTCTTATGAAAATTAACTAAAATATGTTTTGTTGAAGGATGACAGATTACGAGCGAATCAAGCAGACATGTTTAGAGAAGGGGGAGCTTTGGGAGGATCCCGATTTTCCTGCGAACCAGTCATCCGTCTTCTACTATCAAACACCGTCTTTCGTCTTCGGGTGGAAGCGATCTAAGGTATTTATTTCTTTACCTTATGCTGATATATTATATCGTTAATATAAACAAAATAAGATGCATTGGTGTAAATAGACCAAACACAGAAATCTAGTTTATTCCAGCTGAATTTTATACTATTTATATCTGTTAGTTGGTGCATCACATGAAAACTATTATATATAAACCGATTCTAGTTAACCTGTTTTACCGAAACAATCCGTACTAGTACGACGAATACCGAAGATATAAGACAACCAATTTAGGCCCATAGTCCACTGTAGTCCATCACAGAATACATAACATACAACGTTACCTATTAGAAAGATAGAAAGAAAGAAAGACAATATTTCTTCAACGTTAACCTTATTATACAGAGGACTGGCAACTTTCTGATCACAATTCAAAATTAATCTGATAACTTTTTAAACACTTTAGAACACCATATCAAACCGTTGACGAAATGCATTATATAAAATTAAACATGTTAAATAAATACTCACATACAACATAATTTTAGATTACATACAACTGTATGTAATCTAAAATTGCTCAAGTAATTAATTTCTGAATTAAATGGAGTACCGGACAAAGTAATTAGAACTGCTAATCGTCAATAAACGCATGATAAATACCTATAGAGCAGCGAGAGTTTGTAAACAATAACTTTCATGTTTACTACTAGACAAAACTTGTTTAAACCAAAAATTATATCGCGGTTCGGGGCTGAAGCCGGAACGGCTTATACTCCTAGTTGTATATATATATATATATACTACCAGTTGATGAATTTCGATGCCTACGCCTTTTGTAGGGTCACCTATATTACAGCTAAAAAAAGCCGTTGGAAATTAGACAGCAACTAAGTGGTCAAATTTTTTGCAGCGTACAACCAGTCTAGAAACAAAGAAGGCATTGTTTGCAAATCAATTAAATATTTGTAAAGAAACAAAAAGAAAAGTTTGCTTGCTTGCAAATTGTATGAACAAAGTCACAATAACCTGTTCCCGAGATACAAAGTAGCCTATTTCCGGTCGTCCTTTAATCCCGGGAATTGGTTCCTGTGTCATGCGAGTGGAGCCGGAGATAGACTGGTCTGTTATATTTGAACAGTTAAAAGTTAATCCTATAGCAGTTTTATTTACTTTTATATTCACTGGCAAGGTGAAAGTGCTCACCGTACGACATACTTAGAAATAAGTACATATTTACTTACTGCGTTAACTTAGGGCGGTACTAAACGTAATAGCAAAGAAAGTTATTTGTGTATTAGGTAACTCGAACCATATCGGACGCCTTTCACTATGTTCTAAGTATACGCTGCAAATTAATTACTCTGCTAACGGTCTCATTGCTGAACACCTACTCCGCAACCCACTTAGGGCACACGGCGGGTGGTTGTTTCGACACTTTATAATTTGTTATTAGACAAACCTGCAACAATTGCAGTCAATCTAGTAATACTTAACTTACGAAATTTTAAAATTTCGTGTTCCTTGATATATAATTATGTTCACTGGAATTGACGCGATCAGGGCACATGCAATTTCAAAGGTATGTACAATGTGCATTACCTGTATCGTGATCTTGAAGTCGTGTAAACATCATTTTATACGTTTAGCTATCAAACAAAGTTGCGATGGTGCTGACGGCCGAAAGCTATCATTTTTTATTAAACCTTTACTTTATATTTTTTGCGAAATGTTAGTATGTGGATATGCGCGCTGCCTATAATTACTTATTATAAGAGAAATAAGTCAGTTTAGGGCTTATTAAACTACAAATCGTTGCCGAACTAATGCTTTTACCACAATAATTCATCACTCTAAAATATATCCTTTTTTTCTCCTCCTATTTTAGGGTATAGAAAGTGTAAATATTCGCGTCAACTTCCTGGTAAAAAACCTCTCGGGTATGTAGGTTTCCTTTCGGTATCATATGAAAGACCTTACTATTTACAATAACAATATTACAATGAATTTCTACACACCTGTACTCATGCATTTCCCGCTCCAAAGTCGAGATAAATATTAGCCCGCCATGTACTTCTCTTACACACTTCGCCTTCGGTAGCTACCTTTACTAATAAAACTTGTGTGCAAACCCGTTATAGTAGTCCATTGAAAAGTTACATTTGGGGTTGCGTGTTTTAGAGGACGCAATTTTATTTTTTTGATGTGTAGGGCGGCTAAAATAAGTTTATGTACTTTTTGTCACTGCCTTGGCGAATTGTTTGTATCTTAGGCTGTCAAGAGAATTATCATCTTTATTACCATCGTATAAAAAGATAAAACACGTTTCTGAACATTTTCGCTTATAACTTTTTTATTTATAGTTCTACTATAAAAAGTTGCCGGACCAAAGTTGTAGAGAATTTAATTTGCAACAAAAAATGTTAACAATTTTTTTTATCAGATAAATAGTTTAAGAGATATATCGTAAAAACCATTTCAACCCCTATTTTCAAGATGGCGGCCGTGGGACAAGGATGGCGACCCCACGAACTTGGTTTTAGTTTTACACTGCCCCCTACACATAAAGAAAATAAAATTGCATCCTCTAAAGAACGCAAGGTAAGGCCTAAAAGATGTAACATTTCAATGGACTATAGTGCTTTTTACCAACCTTTTATCACAGAACTGATTGTTTTATGTTATGTGAGGTCGACTTCTGCAAGCCCGCTTACATACATATTGCTACATTGCCATATATTTATTTGGTTTGTCGTTAACTCAGTACTTATTCATTCTACGTCACTCAACCACGTCAGCATATATTATTATCCATATCAATATACACATGAGGAGGTCCTTCAGTATGTCAGAGTTGAGAGACCAGGGATCAAAGTCATTGAAACTATAATATTGCTAATTTCTTGTTATCCGTATTAGATAGGCAGGGTAATGAGGACGACAGGAAAAATAATCTCAATGTCCTATGATTGGAGACAGGTTAATGAGAAAACATTGCTATTATCTTATATTATATAGATATGAATCAATGTTTTTTTGTTAGTTTTTTAAGCGCCTTCGCACCGACTGCGATAACATTTTATCAACACATACCGTTTTACACTTGTTTGCACAAAGTTGTAGTGGGCACAATACTGCAGTGTGTTGGATTTTTCCTTTACAAAATTTCTCCATGCGATGCCGGGACTGGTCAACTAGTTATTTATATTATATTATTGTATGACTGCTGCTGATGTATTTTAGTGAAACTCAAACGTGTTATGTTATATTTGTAGTAGTATGGGTAAACTATTCCATTTGTAATTGGTGTCAAAAATCTGCCTTTGTATAGTTACACCTGGTGGGATAACTCGGTGGATAAACAAAGTTACGAAATCTTCGGTGCGAACAATACGGATGGCTGAACGGTTAATGATGTTTGAGCTGAGCGACTTCATGCTTCGGAGGGCAAGTGAAACATTTGTTAAAGGTATTGTCATCGGTAACAGTTAATCCAAGACATTGGCACCGGACACAGCTCCCAAAGAAATTTAGCTGTATAAAAGAATTAGTTATTCTAACTATGTCCAGTGACCCGAAAGGGCAGGAACTACAGATTGAATCCACACGCTTGTAAGCCCACCATGGATCTAGTGCTCTTAAATTATATTTATCATAATAATGTGTATAATATATAATAATATGCTTACTTTGGGTCTAGATAGCGGTATGTCGTAGATTATTATAGTGCAGACATCATTATTTATCCGCCGCGATCCGAGACGTACCTAGTAGTCGCAAGCTCAGCTAGCACATTCAACAGGGCGTTAATATAGATACAGGTGCATGCCACAATAGAACACGCACAAAACTTTCTAATAAATATTTATCATAATACTAATACCTAATTGTCGCGTGCGTTACCAAGGGGAAAATCTTGACAATTTATCAATTTTATTATTGTAAAATGACATGTGCCTTTAATTATAATTATACTAGCTTTTGCCCGCGGATTCATCCGAGTGAAATTCTGTTCCCGTTCCCGCTTCCCATGGGAATCTATTCCAGGGATAAAAGCAGCCTATGTGTTATTCCAGACTATAATCTATCCCTGTACCAAATTTCAGCCAGATCCGCCGTCGTTTTTTTGCGTAAAAGAGTAACAGACATCCAAATCCATACTCACAAACTTTCGCGTTTATAATATTAGTAGGATTATACAAGGTACCCTTAAGCGTATGTTGGGGCCCACCAAGATTTTCGAGGCCCCAGCCAGACTCAACTGCTAACCGTCGAACCTACGCATGTTGCGACTGTGATTACAAACGTTTCTAAATATCAAAATGCACGTGGTGATAAGTATTGTTTGTAAAGCGGGTGAGCTTGTAACAACAGATTTGTTAGGCACGCATCATAACTAACTGAGAGGGAAGGATCTAATTCTCTTCAAAAACCTATCTTTCGTCGAATAACGTAATTACGATTCATACAGCAACCAAATCAAATATGAAAGAAATAAACAAATTTCGTAGGCGTTTGATTTATAAAAATAACCCGAACTACCTCACACATCACGGACAGGCATGTACCTTGCAGGCGTACTGTACCAAACAGTTTCTTTATTTCACCTCGGAACCATTTCACCTAGGTGATATCACTTAGGTTTCACAAGATAGAATAAATCAAGCATTATCATCTAGTAATGTGAAGCGAAATAACTTAGAAATTATTATAAAAATAAGTACCATCTCCTAATGAAAACACACGATTGTTGAACCGGTAACAGTACAACACAACCTGTATTTAAAAAAAGGAGAATTACGCTGTCTCTCCGTCATTCACCTTTAGACACATTAACATCATGCAATTGAACCGTTGCGTTCAGGACGCATAGGTTTTCAACGAAGCGGTTTGCTGTTTATTAGTCATCTTTTATAAATTATAATAGGCTTTTTTTAAATAACTCATATCGAAATATAAAAAAGATCTATAAAAATATATGAATCTATAAAAATGAAAATGAATCACCGGAATGTATGTAGGTACATACATAACTTCCGAACGACTGCACCCAATGCGATAATTCATTTTTTTGTGTTCATTATTGTCGGGGTAAGGCTTTTATGAAACATAAATTTAGGAAAGTCCACGGGTAAGGTGCTGTAATAGCAGCGGGCGAAGCCAAGGCACGCAACTAGTATATTTATATAAATGTTGTGTTGTATACGCTTTAAAAACTCAAAAAGCTTCAAAAAGCTTCTGAGTCGATTAAGCTCAAATTTTGTCACGATATACTTACAATACAACCCGTATTAAAGATTTTTTCTACGCGTCGGTACATGGCATTGTAATCAGGTTACAAGATTTTTTATGAATTTATTGCCGGACTAGTCTTTCTGTAATTTTCTTACTATTCTCATCCTAGTGATACTATATCGATGAAACGCATTGAATGCAATAATTATTTTAAAATAGTTTTAAGTCTTCACTTCGCCTAAGGGTCAGTTCAAACCAAACGGAAAAATACTCGCGTGCGCTCGGGCATCCTCTTGGTTTTTATTCATACCGAGAGCAAAAATGCGCTACGGACGTGGCGCGCCGCAGCGGCATGGAGGAAATGCCCGAGACGACGCGAGGACGCCCGCGTCTGCCCGAGGACGCGCGCGCCATCCTGAGCAAACTTAATGGGGTTGCCTGCCGCCACCGGTAAGTGCAAGTGCCAGTTCGTAGAAGTTCGCAGACGAGACACGTTGTTGAAATTGATAGACTAGGTGGGATATGATCATTATTGTACTTTTGGCAGAGGAAGAAGAAAAAGAAGAACATGTAAATAAAGTAAAGCGACGGAAAATCAAAAGAAATATATGAGTAGATGACACTTGGCAAGGAAAAAGACACCTTTCTTTTTGGTGAATATAATACTCTGTGCGTTACTTTAAAATACAGAGGAAATAAATTTTACGACTACTATAAAATGGACTATGAAAAAATTTCTCTTCGTCCATGATGTAGGTACCTACGTACCACCGGCGGTGGTAGAAAAAACACATGAATTCCTGTAGAAATCACTGGCGACACTGAAGATGCGAACGCCGCGCAGTCAGCGCGAGCGGCGCGGGTCGCGCGCGCTCAGGAGTTGTCGCGCGGGCTCGGGGATGCCCGAGCGGTGTCGAGGATGCGCGCGCGTGCTCGAGGACGTAAGCGGCCGAATGCTCCGGCACGCACCTTGACGCTTTGATGTCTGCGTCGGATTTTGAACCTAAGTCCATGGTAATACAGTTTACTATTCAGTGATATCAAAAAAGTGCGCGAAAATGCGCGCATTTTTCCGTTTGGTTTGAACTGACCCTAATGGTAAGCTAAAGAAAGAAGTCTCAGGAATGAGGAGCACCATTGCAGATGCACATAATACTACAATGGTGGCCTTCAGTTTGACGACCTCGTCAGAAGCTTTTTCACACCCTGCTTAAAGGACCCGGGACTGTAGAAAGAAGGTAACAAGTGTGTTAGTAAAGAATAAAGGTAAAAAAGAAGGTTTATTCCCCGTAGATACACTTTCCTCATAGATACACTTTTTAAAAATCCTCGCATCCTTCCCGTTAGATACACTATAGTGTAGTACAGTCAAATACAGTGCAATTTACAATTACTGAAATAATTAAACGTTTATTCCCCAAAGATATTATACTGTCCTCGTATATACACTTTTGAAAAATACCCGCTTACTGAAACTAAAAGGGTTCCAGTTTGAGTACGGCCCTTGAAAAGAGTTCGATCATCTATTAAATTAATATAAAATCCTACAATTTTTGATGATGAGAATGTAAAAATGGTTAAACAGACATATACATTTTTTTTACGTAAGTGTACCAAAAATTGTATCTAAGAGTATGATTAAGTACTGTGCATAACGATTTTTTCACTTTGTCCACAGACTATTCATAATCAGTTAAGGAAAAAAAATATCGAGCAAGATATGTTTTATACAATTTCACCAGCTGTGTAGTGATCTTTACTGAAAATTATGAGCTTGGAGCTCAAAGCAGTAAATAATGGCAGCATTGATTTCTGTAGAATGACTTGTCTCTGACCAAGAAGCATACGCGTGTGTTCGCCATCTTGTGAAATTGACTGTGGGCCCGTTCCGTTTTTTGTTGATAATATTTCCCGACTCGGCTTTGTTTTTGATTATTACTGTTTGCTATCACGTTGACCTCGGTTTTTCTATTTTGGACATTGATTTAAACATTGAGATTTGGACTCGATTTTGGTGTTTGTTGTTACATTGTACGAACACTGTTGTCGTTTTGACAGTTCGCGCCCATGATGTAGTAGTTTTGACAGCATAATAGAAAACCGAATTAATTATAAATACGGGTGTCTATAGCTCAACTGACGACTTTGGCTCATCTGAAGAAAATGATTCTGAAGAATGATTTAATTATTCTTGTTGTTCTTGTGATTGAGTGAATGTTATTATAACAAAAATATTAAATAAAAGTAAATTACCTTTCATAATATTGTATCATTTCAAAATACCTACAATATCAAAAGTTAAGCTAATTTTTCTAATCAGAACTTTAATCCAATGCACTTTACATACATATACAAATCGATCAAATACCCATACAAACTGGATTCGATTCATCGTGAGTATCGAGTACCGAGTCGTATAACTATACGACTGATGTAACTACATCACTAGTTACACCACGAAGACAAATGTCAAAGCGGGCCTATTATATTGGCGTCTTCGCCATTAATAATTTTATAAACATTTATTATATTTTACTTGACATTGGCGAAATTGCGGTGATTCTACTGCAGAAGCCATTAATTAAAAACCTATACCTATGTGATAAGTATAACGGGAACGAAGGCGAATTTCTTTAAAAGTGTATCTACGAGGAAAGTGTATCTACGGGAATAAACCGGGAAGAAGTGAGAACAGCTTATTCTTGAATGAAATCGGTTGCACCGTATGAGAATGACACCTCAGCCCTCCACATGGTGTTCTTGATAGGAAAAAAGAGGGTGGGACTAATTGGAAGAGCTCAAAGAAACACTCACCATGGTAGAGGCGGTAAAATACTGCTAAATAGTCAATATCTCTACGCAATTTCAAGGTTTGTTTGTTTAGTTGAACGGATTTTTAGCCTAAGAGCGGATGGGGTAGGACTTCAGTTTATCCGCCCACGATTTAAGGGCTGGGAGTGAGTGGGGGGGAGGAGCGGGGATGTAGAACCCCCCCCCGTGAAGGAAAAGTTACGGACGCCCCCCCTTTTTGAGATACGATTTTTTAAATATTCTAACCTAACTTTTGCATTTTCTTGTATTGACATCGATTTAAAGGTCGAAAGGGGGCGCCGAATAAAATTAAGGGACAAGCAAGCATGCAGCAGGCATGGCTTCTGTCACGGCTCCGGCGCTGCAGGGCTCCGGCGGTCCCATGCGAGCTTATCGTCGCAGATGTGTTTCACACTGACCACCTGCTCCTCAGCTCGCGGGCCGCCTCGCCCCTACGCGCCTACGCGATTTTAAATAACACTCTAGGGGTAGGTAGGCAGTAGTCTTACAGACAAGACTACGTGGAGTCGGTTTTGCAGCGATTTGTTTCTGTCACGATGCTCCCGCAGTAGGCTACGCTCAATCAAATTAATCACTTAGCTCGCTTACTAAACCCCACCATCCCCTTCGAACCTAACCTGTCCGAGCCGAGGTGCCCCAAGTCTCAGACATAGCCTTCTAACCTAACCATATTGAATCCGCCCTAGCAGCATTATAATTATATTTTAAATAAAACCAACAATTTGTTTATGAACACTTATTTAATAAATTTTAAACACTAACAGGTTTTTTACAGATGTAATTAAAATAAAACAATGAAATTTAAATTTAGTCATCTAATCAATTTTATAAACATATTCGATAGCTTTTAATAGTTCCTCGAAAGGATCTTTATGATGTATCCTTATTTTTCTCCTCCACGAATACTCTACAACCCAATCTGTGAAATTTGCTTTGTACTGGTCTTTATTAAATAAAACTTTTAAATTTCGCCAGTGGCTTTCTATGCGCTGGGTGTGTGTCCCGTCTGGTGCCACAAATTTATTCATGGGGTCACTGTGGTTTACTTTTTTGTGAATGTACCCATATTGAGGAAGGCAATCATATGCTCTCCAAAAATAGTGACAGCACGGCCACGACGTTTTACGTTTCGTTTCACATTTCGGCAATAGTCGGTAAATTATTGTAAGTATAAATGTAATAGCATTCATTTAAATCAGCGAATACGTAATACAATAAAATATGCACAAAATTTAACTTAGTTACTAAATAGACGTATTTATTTAATTATTAAATGAAGTAAAACATTTTAGTGCGTTAACCTTACGTAAAACGAAACGATTAATGACGAGACGAAATGTCAAAAGCATCAAAAGGGACAAAATATTGGTAAATTTTTATGATTTAAACTAATTTTTTTCTCGTTAACCATTGATCTCCGTAACTTGAAACTTTGCGAGGAGGCTTCTAATAATATTAGCTTTGTGTAAAAAAAATATGGACTCCCAACTCGTGGGCGGACAATCTAAAATTGAGCCACTTTAGTTTAGCAAGATGACGTCCAAGTGCTGTCAACGAATCTCGCTTTAGACACATCATCATCAGCGTGGTTCCCGGCGTGAATCCGAGGCTTCAATTCGGCTGGGTTGGGCCCCGAAGATTTTGGTGGAGCCCCAAAATACCCATATTTCGAATTTCGCTTAAAACTATTGAAATTATATATATATGATATATATTATATATATACACTCCTCATCAGAAAAATCGAAACACTTAAGTTTTTATGATATCTGTCCTAATTTAACACAGACTTTTTCAATCCATGAAAAAAATCACATGATTATATAGCTGGCAGTTTGGCCATTACAGTTGTAAGCGAAAATTCTAAATTCAACATTAGAATTTCATTTGTTTATCCTAAAAAGAAATGAATCATTGTTTTGAGACAAATGTGTTTTTAGAGTTGGAGTACATCTCACCTTTGACACTAAAAATTAGCGTTTACCTTGAAACTTTTTCTTTATTTGTTTACTATGACTGTGGGACGTCTGAAAAAAAGTCTTTTTTTTTCTTTAATATATGGATACTCGCCCGCAGAAGGCGCCCAAGTGGTGGCATTGGATACTGGACTTGTGGGTCTTGTGGGACTTGTGGGATACAGGACTGGCGGGTCAGCGTGTTGTAACTGAAAGATTGCATCTAAGTCTGTCCTCTGTCCATAGTCTACAAACGCTATCGGGAGACAGGTTTGTTCACCCGCCATTCAGGATCTGGCAGAAATCGGGTCACTTCTGAGCGAGATGATAGATTTATCGTAACAACTTCCTTACGAAATCGACGCCTTAACGTTTTTCAACTGCAGCAGCAGCTTCGTGTTTACGTAAAGTGGCTGTAAGTAACTCAACCATTAGAAGAAGGTTGAAGGAACGTGGACTGGTACCGCACAAGCCAGCAAATGGGCCGAAATTAACTGCAGACCATCGAAGAGCGCGCCTTAACTTTGCACGTGAGCACTTAAATTGGTAATACCTCCAGTGGAGCAAAGTTCTCCATAAAATAAATAAATAATAATGATTAATAATTAATTAATTATTAATCATCACATCTGCCGAAGGACCGATGGCCGATGGAGCAAACGAGTCCTAGAGTGGAGACCACGAATCGGTAAACGGAAGGTGGGACGTCCCCCAGCAAGATGGACGGACGACCTGAAAAAGGTAGCTGGGATAGACTGGATGCGCAAGGCGGAGGATCGGGTGCTATGGCGTAAAATGGGAGAGGCCTATGTCCAGCAGTGGACTGCAATAGGCTAATTGATTGATTGATTGAATTAATTAATTAATTGATAATGATAATAATAATGCACTGGCTGCGCTTTGGTGACCTCTTTGGGGAAACCGAGGGTTTTGTCTGTGCGATACAAGATCAGGTTATCAAGACGAACAACTAAAGGAGGTACATACTGAGGGATGGAACCACAGACGTGTGTCGTTTATGCCACCGTCCTGGCGAGTCACTCAGACATGTGACCTCCGGTTGTTCCATGCTTGCTAACACTGAGAATCTGAACAGGCACAACCAAGCAGCCAGAATACTACACCAAGAACTTTTCCTTAAGTACGGCCTCATTGTGCAGAGGCTGCCATACTACAAGTATGTGCCGGAAGCCATACTCGAAAATGACCGCGCCAAGCTCTACTGGGACCGTTCCATCATCACAGATAGGACAATTCTAGCAAATAAGCCCGATATCGTGTTGATGGACCGGGCAGAGTCACGGGTATTTCTTGTGGACATCACTATTCCCTGTGACGAGAACCTCGTCCGCACCGAAGCAGATAAGAAAACCAAATATCTGGATCTGGCGCACGAGGTTACCGACATGTGGGGGTGCGGTCCACAGAAATAGTCCCGGTTGTTATTTCAGTCAATGGTTTGATCCCAAGGAGCCTCTCAGTCCATCTAGGGAGACTCGGAATTAATGGGAAGTCAGTGGCGGCCACAATGCAGAGAGCGGTCTTGCTTGACAATGCCCGAATAGTCCGGCGGTTTCTCTGCCAATCGTCCTAATGCCCTGGCCGACTGCTGCTTGCCTCGCTAGGGTTATCTCGCCGCCTCTCCCATACTCTACCCGACCCCACCAGGCGAGGCCGCGGTGGCGGCCAAAGTCCGCCGGCAACCCTGGGGTTATCCTTTCGAGGGCTTACCCGGGGTGCCCGCGCAACGGACACTTGGGGAGGACACCGTGCGGTTTTAGTCGAGACACGACATAACCACCCCCGCTAGCCGGCGGGGGGGTATCCGAAGGTATTTCCGCACGTAAAAAAAAAAAGGTGAGGCGTGATATAGCTCGATAATAATAATGATCCTTAGAAAACATAAACTTGCAAGGTGTTTCGATTTTTCTGATGAGAAGTGGATACATATACCTTTTCAATGTCTTCTGGATTTCCGGCCGCAGCTGAACTCCACATTAAGTTTTCATCTAAATTTGTCAATTCAGCTTATCGTTGTAAATCAGGCTCATCTATTTGTCCTTGCATATTTACTTTGTGAATATTTTAAAAACTTGTTATATAAAATAAGGTGATAAACCAGTTTTAAAATAATTATTGCAAAAGGACAACTCATTATATTTTATTTTTAAAACTAATAAAGAAATTAAAACAAAACTATTTATATATTTATTAAATTCTATGTTTCTTTTTACATATTTCCGTTTTCATTTATGTATTTTCTCCCTGGTGAGCCCCTGTGAAATGCTTCAGAACTATCTGAAGCATTTTTCGCTTGGACGCAACTTGGAGAACTATGTCATCATGAAACATCGTGAACGACAGTTGAGTGAGTTGTAGAGCACAACCTTAATAAATTAAAAATAATAGTTGTCCAAACGACACGAAATGTATGAAAATATCAACTTAAAAAGGTTCGGAATGGACACTTTTGAATAGGTATGTTATGAGTGGTGCGAAACGGAAAGAGGTCCAAACGTGCTGACCGAAAAATGAACTCTCTGGCCGTACCTCTAGTACCTTAAGTATATAAGACAGAGAAACAGACTCAGAAATCGTTCTTTTGGTTTTTCTTAGTGTTTAATTATTTTTTTAAAAGGCTAAGCCAATTAACTATTGTACGAGACTGTAACTTGATCGAAATTATTGATCCATCTAGAAGCAGTATTAGGAAACTGGCCCTACTATATTAAGTAATACTTGATTATCTTTTTAGAGGCTCGATGTTTTACTCATCACTGGCGTTGGAGTGTTTATTTTAATTTATTTAGTCAAAATACATCATACTACATCATCTAAATGGACAATGCTGATGAGTCTCTCTGTTAGTCATTCATTTTGGGAAGGTGTGAATCCAGAAAGCTATGATTAACTGCTGTTGATGCTGCTGAGATCAATTTGTGTTTTTGTTGGGATACATATAAACCTCACCGTTTATATGTATCCCAACAAAAACATAAATTGAAATAAAACTATTTTTAACGGATTCTATCGCGGTTTATTTGATGTTATTTTATAATTTGGCTGCTGAAAAGCAACCGAAACGTCGGGTTCAATGTAAATTATAAAATACCATCAAATAAACCGCGATAGAATCCGTTAAAAATAGTTTTATTTCAATGTGTAACATTCGCGTAAACTTCCGACAATATCATGAAAAACTAAATGTAAAAAAGGAGAGCCAAGTTCAATACAAAAATTATGCTTAGCTGTGGGCTTCGCCGCAAAAAGAATGGAAATCTAAATGAGTGCCAAGTTCTATGCAAAATCGAAATATATATTTATAGGAACAAAATAACATTATGAAAAAGTATTAAACTCTATTTCTTTGCTTTATTGGATACTTATAACAATTGCTGTTATTTAAAAATGTGAGATCTCAAAGTAGGTTAGATTTGACATGGCCAGTTTAAATTACATCAGTCATTTTATAAAGTTATTCAACATATATATATGATAAAAACTGGCCAAGTCAAATCCAACCTACTTTAAGATGTCACATTTTTAAATAACAGCAATTGTTATAAGTATCCAATAAAGCAAAGAAATAGAGTTATGCATCAACCGCACTTAAGTACTTTACACAAAATTGTTCTGTTAATAGAACAATTGTATGTAATGTAACATACGAGTGAAACTATGTATTGTATTAGGTACCTACTTATCACAAAAATGGTCGGGATCACATTTTGTCTAGCAGATAGACTCAATTATACATACATATACATACGCCTATGCCGCTTTGGAGTAGGCAGAGATAACAGCGACAGCCCACTATCTGCTGTTATCCGTACACACTTCACCAAACGCTCAATGATGTCTGATTTTATATGAATACCCTATTCGAAGTTCAGGAGAGAGATGAAAAACTCGTTACAATAAAGAAAATTTTCATGTTATATTCAATTTATTTTATTATCACCCAAGGGGCAATCTTGATTGCACCTGAAGCATGCACTTGGGAGGCCGAGTTCCATGGTTCATCTTAGCTTTTACGGGAGTGAATGACGTCAGACCCGTCAGGCCCCGAAAGGAAAGCCTGCGCCAGAGCCTCGTTCATCAACCAGCAGATGTACCGGGTTGTAGGTGAGGTTGGCTTGGGCCCCCTAGATCGTCGTGGAACCCCAAACACGCATTAATTATAATTTCTTTACATTATAATTTTATCAGTTATACTCAGATATGGCGTACAATGGGAGATGCCTATGTCCAGCAGTGGACTGCAATAGGCTGATTGATTGACTCAAATATAGTTCGACACCAACCGGAGCAATTGCTAGCCTCAAAACATCGAGAACAACTTTTGCGAAATCAGTAACGATGGTATCGATAACACCACAGCCTCCGTGGCGTGGCGGTATTGAAAGCGGCCGCTACGCAGGAGGCGCGGGTTCGATCCCCGCTCAGTGCAAATATTTGTATGCATGAATATGAGTATTTGCATTGGTCTGGTCGTGCCTCGGAGAGCACGTTAAGATGTCGGTCCCGGTTGCCATACGAATATGTATGACAGTCGTTATAGGGGAAATGGGTGAAATGGCCCCACATAGAAGGGCTGATCACCCGTCTGGTCAAACGGCGTCCCCACTGGCAGTATATATATATATATCGATAACACCATAAAACCGTACCATACGCCGCACCATATACAAATCGAAAACATTAGTCAAAAATTTAGTATTTTAATAAAATGTTGAAGGATACTATTAAACGTGCTAATTATGTATTCTCTAAAGTCCAGACGTTTAAATAATCTTTATTACCTTGTTCGACACCCACATTAAGAGAATGTGTAATTCCACAATGCCAAATCAATACCCTTGGAGGTAAAATGACCAAAACTTTCACGTTTCTCGATTAAGTTGGTTGATTTGTTAGCCCACGATTAGTCATTATAAGATGGCCTTATTCTAACAATAAAACACCGGTCACGTACAAGTCAGATTCGCGCAGTTAAGGTTCCGTACAAAACTGAATTTAGAGGTGAACTTAACGTTGCTGTAGAGCGTTGCGTTGCGTTGTCTTGAAAGACAGACAAACAGTTTTTTTTTGTTACGTGGGCAGCATCATATTTCGGATTTTGCCCCCCTACTCGTGCTACAAGAACTTTCTGGAAAATATCATGATTCCCACACCCGACGGGTCCATCACAAAGCCGTAGATGGCCCAGGTGCAGCCGAGGTGCGAAGGAATTGCCTAATGGGCCACCTTACATCCCGGCATTAGGGCCCGAAGACGGCGTGCGGTTTTAGTTGGATTCCAATATTTGCTGGACAGTGGGAATGCGTAGATTGCGTGATTTCAGCACGAAAAAAAAGGTACTTAATAATTGGATATCTGTCTAGACGAATAAACTATCAATCATCATCAAATTAAATATGTTAGTCGCTTTAAGCATTTCTTATACATAATGATGGCCTTTACATCATACAATTTCATTGAATATCATCTGAAATATCGCAACATGAAAAATTTCACGCAACATAAATTTAAAGTTCGCGTCGGCGCGGCACCACGTGTTGCTGCAATCTTGTCAAGGGATTTCTTGCTGTGTAATTATAATTTTTTGATTGCGTTGACGTAGAAGTATGATTTTTGCCCAGTTTCAAGACGTGACAGACGTATTTCATATAAATTTCAACTTGATACCTCATTTTACAACGCGTTCCCAAACAAATGGTCTCGTCAGACAGACATACAGATAATTTTTTTGTGATGTTAGTAACTTCATATTTACTGTTTTCGCATTTTTCCCATTACTTGTGCTTGCTTCTTGCCTAATTTTATGATTCTTGCTCAATGGTACCTTGCTACGCACGTTTGTGCCTTTTGATTGCATTGACCTAAAAGTTTGATTCTTTCACAGCTACAAGGCGTAACAGACCCTAGTATTTGGTATAAATTTCAACTTGATGTCTCTACGCGTTCCTGAGGAAAAGGTCTTGACAGTACCAAGAGTTAAATTGGTAAATTGGACATTGTCCTTTTGCAAGAGCAATATCAAAGTGCGCATCTTCGTAACAAAGTAATACAACTTGATAGCAGGGCACAAGCCCGAATATATATTATGTCTCCTGATCTGATTTTACGGTAGAATCGATAAACCATCTTACGACATCTCACTGCGCTATTGCGGAAATTACTTCCTCGTCCTGTAGGGATTTTGGCGTGAGCTACTTTCAATATTAACACCAATTCGCGCCTCATTTATATCACCTTCGTTACGTCCTGCGGTTACTTGTGGGACCATAAGGTTATCATTGGCACTGATCTAAACGCGTCTTCTACTTTGTGGTATGGCCAATTGCTTTTAAATTATAGGGATCAGCGCTGTGCCGTCGAAGATTTCATTGCAGAAATCAATTTATCCATACGTCCCCCCCCCCTCAATCACCTACTTTTTGCGGTGTCGAATCTGTCACCAATACTCGGCGATGCGATTGATGGAATGACCATTTAACTGAACTTTGAAAATGCTTTCGAACGAAAAGCATAACATTTATCGAGGGCGATAAGTACAATAGTGCTCTTGTTGCTCTTAGAGTTGCCAGATCCTATTATAGATCTGCTGTTCACCAATCTAAAAATAATTTATTATGAAAAATCGTGGTCAGAATCGATAGGGAGGATCCATGGTCGCCTTTATACCATGAATTCAAAGCAAATCAGTGTTGATTTCGCATATACAAAATCAACAATTCGTATAGACAATGGGCTCATGAGCCACCTCGCTTACCAATATCAGACTTACCATCCTCTGATGAATTCGTAAACATTGTCAGATCTTCGTCACTCGGTCTAGAATCGGTATTTATTTATCTTGCATGAGATCCCTATCTTAATTTGTTAATATATGAGGTCTTGAAAGAGGGTGCACTTTTCTTAAAAATGTACCTACAATCCATCTCTCACTTCTATGCTAGGCACTTAGTAGTGAAAAAACTATAACATTGCGCTATTTGTTATGTTGTGTTATTTGACCTTTCTATTGGTTAGGATTGGGGAGAATAGAGTAATGTCTTCTTCCTACCCTTCATTCAACTAATTAATACCGAACATCAGCCTCTACACAGTGCTGCAATCACTGCTGCCCTCTGCCAGGTTTCAACCTTCCTTGACCTTGCCTCACTCCACAACTCTGTCTTGCGGTTGCGGTTGTTTGTCACAACCACCAGCGGAGGTCACATATTCTCCTCGGTATTGAAACCGGTTAGGTGCTAATATTATAAAACACACCGGGTTATTGCAGTGTTTAACATTGCGATTTGCGTGTACCGGTTGTTATTTACTCAAATGAGGAAAAGGAAAACAAATTCTAATTACATAGGGCTCCGATTACTGGTCTTGTTTATTACTTACACGCGTTCAACTGCAAGCGAATGTAAAACTCTACCGATAATTACATTAACGAGTAGTTTATTGGTTCTAACTTCTAAAGTAAGTCACGATCGCCATCGAGTAGCTACCTACTTAATAATTATAATTTTGAAGGAAAGTTGTACTCTGATGCAGACTTGTAAACAAGCGTCGGTAGCTTAGTGGTTAAGGAGTCGACCTTACGATCGAGAGGTCCCGGGTTCGAATCCTGGCCATTACACCTACCGACGTGAACCCACTCCTAACACAAGCAATTTAGCTTAGCTGGAGGGGTTAGGGGGAATATTAGTAATTTCGGTTGCTAATATTCTTTTTAAAAAAAAAAACGGCACGCTATGATGGCCGTTTTGAAATGTTAAAATAGTGATGTGAAATGTCAATTTAAAATAGAAAATAATCAAATGGGGGTCACATCTACATATCGTTTTTGGATATTTAATTCATTTTTTAAATTTCGAATTTCGAAAAACATATAAAGTTGTGTCGTAAATAAGTACACTGCACCTCACGATTGACAGTAAAGAACAGAAATTTACTCCTTCAAACTTAGTATTTATTTTTACGAAACTTAATGCGCGGACACACGTCAAAACGGCCAACATAGCGTGCCGCTAGTATAAATGGGCAGAACACAAATACAACTTGACTCGTATACCCAACATGTTTATATTAGTACCTACTAAAAATGGTTATTGGGATTTATTAGGTACGAATATTGTAATATATAAAGAAAGTTACACGTCACAAAGAGTACAGAACTTACCTATAAGTACCTTACTCCTTCAGGCATATGAGGGTGAGAGTACCTGTTTTTTTTCGCGCAGAAATCCCTTCGGATGCCTCCCCCTCCCCGCCTGCCAGCGGGGGCGGTTATGTCGGGCTTGAACCGACTAAAACCGCACGGCGTCTCGTGTCTTAAAACGCCGGGGTGTAAGGTTGCCCATAGAGCATATCCCTCGCACCCCGACTGACCCCGGGCCATCTCCGGTTTCGACATGGCCCCCTCGGGAACCACGGTGTCCCCGTCTTGCCCCGGTTTGGGGGAGGGGCGCTAGTCGCCCCACACCGTCCCGGCCTGCTTCTGCTGGAGTGACAGGCGGCCTCACCTGCCACCCCATATAATATTACTATATATTATATTACACCCCATATAATATTACACACCATATAATAATAATGCCAATATATAGGTTATGGGTACCTTTTTTTTTTTTTTTTATCGTGCGGAAATCCCTTCGGATACCCCCCCGCGTGCCAGCGGGGGCGGTTATGTCGGGCTTGAACCGACTAAAACCGCACGCCGTCTCGGGTCTACAGACGCCGGACTTATATAAAAAAATGTAATGACGCATTATGCTGGTTGATTACAGTAACGTACTGTTACTCAATAGGTGGTTGCGAGATAGTTAGCTATAAATAGTCAACAACCTCACAACTACAACGAATTTCTAAAAGCATAATTTATCTCAGCATCTGGTGCGCAATGAAAGTTACAAAAAACTCATAATTATATATTATGCAAAATAACTGGCAGCCAAGGCCCCAGTAGGCAGTCATCTTTCTATAGCGATCCGCATGTTGCATTGTATTAATAAACCTCTCAAGTAGCAAGTACTGTTTCAATATTGTATGCACATGCATAGAAATATTAAATATCTTTTTCTTCCAACTATGCTTTAATTTCATCACAATCACACTAAAAACTCAGTACAAAGCGAGTCTTTAATGCTCTAGAGCAATAAGAATGTATGAAATTTCATTATTGCACAGTTTTTTTTTAATTGTACCAAAAGGTGCCAATCTCAATGGACTAGCTCTATTCAGCCAGCCAATATCAATACTTTTTTTTTACGTACGTATTATTCGTTTCTATCCTACTTGTTCCAAATTTAAAAAATGATTGCTGCTAACTCTGATTTAAAAATGAAAGAAATTAAAAAAAAGACAAAAAAAAATCAAAAAAAAAAACAAAAAGAAAACAAAAAAAAAACTAAATTCTTAACCTTACGTTTAATAATTGCTCAAGCATAACTTTTAATTTCAATAATTAAACTTCTATTTTAACTGTTTGATATGAGTTTCTTTTATCTACTATTCCTATAGGTAATAGTTGAAAGAAAAGCAGATTATGCACCTCGCCTTAAGTAATTTGTATTGCCCTCGTGCCTGTTAGATTAGAGCCCTAGCTAACGCTCGGGCTCTAAATCAGGCACTCGGTGCAATAATAAATTACTTTGTGCTCGATGCAATAATCTACTATTATTTTCCGTTTTGTTGTTTTATAATAGTGGCATTTAATTAAATAATACATGTGCGAAGGTTCAGATATTCAGAACAAAAAATAATAACTAACTAAATATTCGAGCACAAATAACACAACGCCACCTAGACCTAAACTTAGCTGAGATTGTCATATGGGTTCTAGAAAGCGGATAAACATACTCAGTTTTTTGTAAATAAATACATATTATACATAGAAACACCCAGACCAATTTCCAGTTCGATTCCCGCTTAGTGCAAATATATACATATACATATATATATTTATTTGCACTGAGCGGGAATCGAACCCGCGATCTCTGACTTAGCAGTCGAGATCACTATCACTTCAGCACGGAGGTCGTTGATCGAAAACTTTAAATATTTGCATGATCACCTCTTATTAGATCATTTATTTATAAATCAATATTTTCCCCCTGGTTTAAATCCCATCCTGGCATTCCACACTACCCAATGTAATGTTACCTAACCTACCCAGGAGATCCCATAGCATCCCATACGTTAAGTGAGAAATGGGAAAGCTATATAGCTTAGATGGATGAAGAAGTATAGATTATATTAAACGTATGCTTTTATTTCCAAATATAAGAAACTACCCAATTATTAAGAGTATGATACATTAAGTTTATAAAAACTCGGCTTTACTTAGGTTCGGTTTATATAAGTTTTTTTAACTGAATCGTAATTCACACATAATGTAGCCTATGTCCATCGGGGAATTAGCATATTAATGAGTGCAGTACTTTTTTTTTCTTATTTTTTTTTCGTGCGGAAATCCTCTCGGATACCCCCCCGCCGGCCAGCGGGAGCGGTTATGTCGGGCTTGAACCGACTAAAACCGCACGCCGTCTCGGGTCTGCAGACGCCCAGATACAAAATATTAACAATTTTACAAACGATCTTTACTTTCAAATAAATAAATATCAATAATCTACATCAGTCGCAGCGAAGTCGCCGTCGAGGAAGGTTCTCCGCACTCGACGGCGTCCCGACCCCGTCCTGTCCCACTGAAGATGTCGACCGCAGTGACGGACGAACCGTCTGGAATACAAGTTTCCGATGGACCACGGCCAAACAGCCCGGA
Source organism: Cybosia mesomella (assembly GCA_946251805.1). NCBI lineage: Eukaryota > Metazoa > Arthropoda > Insecta > Lepidoptera > Erebidae > Cybosia > Cybosia mesomella. Next base: position 11,124,278 of record OX276388.1, on the reverse strand, counting down.
AGCAGTATATTCTACAGATTTTGTTTTATTTTTTATTTTTATTTATTTTCTAACAGAGGCCAATTGAATATTTTAAAATTTTTGTTTATTATTTTATGTAAAGTTTTAGAGCTACGTTGGTCGGTAACTTGGAACGTGTATAGCTAATATCGATAGCGACTGTAGCTATTCAAATGGGGAAAAAAAATCGCATCATCCTCGGAACCACTGCATTGTTCCGAAGATTACCACAGACATATAAACAAACTCACAAAATCTAGACTCTCTGTATAATATAAGTATAGATTACTTAAAATATGTATAACTAATTATAAATTATATACAGAACTATATTATGCAAAATAAAAAAATGTAGTGACTGCCTAAGCATCGAAGAATTCCTTTTCACTTCTCATGCTCTTAAAATGTTACTTTCGGGACTAAAGTTCCTTATTAATCTCTAGGGACTAAAGTAATTTTTTTTTAAATTTACTTTGAAACTCCTAAACAGCCAATCACGGTGTTTGTGAATGGGAGGATTATCACCTTTTTAGTGATTGTGTATAGAAATAACCTCAAAATGACATTTGAAAAAATTTAAAAAACCCATTTAATTTCGTGAAACACGATTAATGATATTAATTTAATTAATTATTATGTAAGTATTAAAGATTAATTCATTTTATTATGCATTTTCAATTAGTTTTAAATTATTTTTCAAGTTTGAGTCTGTTGGCTAAATATGCAAGCATTTAAAGCGTACGTCACTTAACAAAAAAAAAACCGCGGGACAAATTTCTTTGCAATTTGAATTTTGAATAGATTATTCGTATTAAGCTTGCGTTGTAATCACCAATTACCTACACCAATTAATTGTGCAACTTTATAAATTACGGACCAAATATGTCATCATCGTCATCCAGTGGAGAAGAATTAACGCCTAACTCCAGAATGGAAAAGAAAGCAAAAAAGGTGATACAGAATCTATTGCCGGCGAAATCTAGTGGCATTTATTCAAAAGCATAAAATGGATTGGAAAAATGGGAAACAAATAACATCATTTTCGGAAGGCGTATTCCTCACATATTTTGATGAAATATCAAAGAAATATCAACCGTCTTCACTTTGGAGTACCTATTTATTCCATGCTGTAAACCACACTGAAAATAAACCACAACGTGAAATTGAAATTTTTTACAAATTTAACGTGTTTGTTAAAGAGACTATCAAGTGGACATACTTCTAATAAATCTAACGTTTTTAAAAACAAATTCGGAAGTATGCCGAAGCAAATAGCCACATACCTAAATTTGCCAAACCCAGACCTTTATACGGGGCACTGCATCCGCAGAACATCTGCCTTTTGGCAGATTCAGGTGCGAATATCACGACGTTAAAACGACATGGGGGATAGAGATCCGATTAGGTTGCTGAAGGCTACATAGAGGAGTCAATCCAAAATAAATACAATATCAGTAAGCGTATTACTGAAGGAATTAAAATATCCTCAAAGCAGAAAGCACATCCATCCACTTCAAGTGCAACATTTGAGCCACGCCCATCAACATCGCGGGATGAGAATGAGCCTAATGAAATGACCATCGGCATCCTTTTTGAGGATAGAGTGTCTTTACGACACTCTCCAACTTTTACTCCGAGTGAAGATATTCAACATGCTCAAATACAAAGCACGGAGACCCACGTTAATATACCGGGGAAAACCATACATTTAAATGTAAATAAATGTACAAATTGCACTTTTAACTTTTCTTAGGTTAGATTAACGATTAATACGTAATTTTAAGAAACTTTGTTATTATAGATATTATAATTTTGTATAGAACGTCGTTTTTTTTCCTCGCATTCAAAGTGAAAAGTAGAGTGTTTAACGTGGGACTAAACAACCATAATGACACTCGAACTGGCTAATAGTTATATGGCTTGTTTTAGTCCCTTGTTGAACAATCTACTATATCATCGATGTCTGCTGGTGCCGTGCTCAGAAGGCTGGCGGCATTACTGTGATGAATTGAAACACTCGTACTTTGAACTATATAATACCCAGCCCTATGATCACCAGAAGTGGCGATCAGTCGCTT